>CM065784.1:37557288-40131038 GCA_033296515.1 Macrochelys suwanniensis
CCGCTGCGCACCTCCCCCGCCTCAGCCCTGGGCTGCCTTCCCTGGGCACCCACAGCGCCAGGGGCGGGGAGAGGCAGAGCCCGGTTCTGAGCGGGGCAGTGGGGGAGACTGCCCCTGAGTCTCCCCAGGGCAGCGCGGCATTTCCCTGCCCACGTGGGCTGTGGGGGCCCGGGGCAGGTAGCCCAGGGCTGAGGTGGGGGAGGTGCACGGCAGGCTGGGTCTGGAGGCAGGAGGGGGTGGTGGCAGCTCTTTGGCAGCTCGGGCTGCCCAGTCACTCACCCTATCGGCATGCGAGTGGGGATCCGCGCTCCCTGCCCAGCCCATGTGGGCGGGGAAACGCCGCGCTGCCCTGGGGAGACTCAGGGGCAGTCTCCCCTGCTGCCCCGCTCAGAACCGGGCTCTGCCTCTCCCTGCCCCTGGCGCTGTGGGGGCCCGGGGCAGGCAGCCCAGGGCGGGGGAGGTGCTCAGAGGGCTGGGGCCGGGGGCAGCGGCAGCTCGGGCTGCCCAGGGGACCTAAGCTCGCCAGCAGGGGACACGCTGGCGGGGTGGGGGGCGGGTTTGTTTTGGCAGAGCCGCGCTCTTTTATTTTTTTTTGCTGGGGGGGGGCACTCGGTTGTTTTGTTTTGTTTTTTTGCTTGGGGAGGCACAATAGTTCAAGCCGGCCCTGCATGAGAATCCCTGTTCTCACTTTCAGGTGACATTGTAAACAAGAAGTGGGCAGCATTATCTCCTGAAAACGTAAACAAACTTGTTTGTCTGAGCGATTGGCTGAACAAGAAGTAGGACTGAGTGGACTTTGTTTTATTTTTGAATGCAGGTTTTTTTGTACATAAAATTTCATGATAAAGAGATTGCACTACAGTACTTGTATTAGGTGAATTGAAAAATACTATTTCTTTTGGGTTTTTTACAGTGCAAATATTTGTAATAAAAAATAAATATGAGGTGAGCGCTGTACACTTTGTATTCTGTGTTGTAATTGAAATCACTATATTTAACAATGTAGAAAACATCAAAAAATATTTAAATAAATGGCATTCTATTATTGTTTAACAGTGCGATTAACCATGATTATTTTTTAAAATTGTGCGATTAATCGCGATTAATTTTTTTAATCGCTTGACAGTCCTATCTAATAATATTGGCCTGAATGAAGCACTATGAGGGAGAGGAATATGTAATTTTCCACACATTTCTCTGTCAGGGCATCTCAGTCCAGATATTCATCAGTTCTGCTTAGCTGATCTGGGGGGATTTATCTTTCCTACAAACCAAAAATGGTGCCAAATGTATGCTTACTTTGTGATGTGGACTAACTCTGCAGTAAATATTAGGAGACAACCATCCAAATAATTCACTTATGATCTAGTTTAGGACTGAAACCTGGGCCCTGCAGGTAAGTGGTAGAGATGGGCTCAAGCCATGGAATTCAGAACTGGGTTTCCCCCAGAATTCAGTTTGATCCAGAGCTTGGTTTTGATTCAGCCCAATTCAAATATAGGGGCCAGCAGTGAATTTTGGAGCTAGATTCAATTTTCCCAAGGTTTGGCATTGTTCAGGTCCAGGGTTTTGGTCTGGGCTCAGTCACAGCGTGGCTATGTCTCACAATTTTATCATGGGTCTTGCTGCTTTGGTCTGTCTTAGCTGCACATAATGACTTGAGGAGCTGCATCTATCATGGGATTTTCTGGCCCTTAACAGAACTGAGCAGGCGGCATAGAGATCAGGTTCAGAAAAGATTGAAAGAAGGAAGCTACTGTTCATGGTCTTTCTCTTGGTACTGTAATCTGCAAACAGCTCATCTTGACCCACGTGCTGACCACCTGGAAGTGCGCCTGTTACTGGATTTACCTCTTGAAGGTGACAATGTCCTCTCCATAAGTAAGAAGGGTACAGAGGGAAGAGAAATGGCAAGGGACCCGATGGGCTAATGCAAGGAGGGCTGGGAACTATGTGTACCTTGTTCATTAAGTAGTTTCTGTTACTCTAGTGATGTTTGTCCTGTAAACTGCAATTAAGACTAACGATTTTTTATTATCCCTGGTCCCTCTCAGTCTGTCTTGCTAGTACCTCACTCCACTGGTTCATAATGCTGTTCAGAAGTGGACCTGCTCTATTTATTTCCTCCTCTTGCCTATCTTTCCTACACCTCAATGTGAGTTTCACAGAGGTCAGGGGCTTTTTTCTCCATCTCCCTTTTTGACTGATCCTCAGCCTCAGGAGAAATCTCTGCACAAAACTCGGTGATCTCCTTGTCAGTGACAAAATGAGAATAGTTACAGATTAGTGCTTTGATGAGTTCTTTTGAACATTTAATTTCCAGATATTGACATTCTCTTTGTTTTGTCCCATTCAGCAAGAGAGGCCAGAAGAAGTCAGACTAGCAGAAGGAGCTTTTCTGACTATTGATTTTCCTGTGCCTTTCAAGGGTTCATTAGTTCCACTAACAACAACTGCTTGTTTAGTGGCTGGCTGGGTAAGAACATCAGTAAGAGACAGCAGGCTGATGTAGCAATAGCTGAGTGTGTTGACTTTTCCTGAATAGGCCTGAGTGGGAACTTAACGCTAGGGCCCACTCAGTTACAACAAAAACAAAATTGAATTCACTGCAAATGCTGAATATTTGATTTTGAATGTGATATTTTTGATGATTCTACTGTTTAAATAGGCGCTAAAAGGTTATGCAGCCAACTACTTCTCAAGAGCAGCTTTAATTTACTCTAGCACAAGTGGTGAGAGAAGCAGAGCCAGGATACCATGCAAACACTAACAACATGCAGAGTTGTGCATATGGAACAATAACAATATTTTCTATTTCATTGTGTAAGTGTATGTACTGGAATTACTGTTGTGCCCACTACCAGCTACAGTGGAGTCCAAAAATGTTTAGTACTATACATCATGACTTTCATAAGCACTAGGCTGGAGCTGAACCTTGTAGTCATTCAGGGCTATGGCAAACCTGTCCAGATGGTTCATTTTACACAGGATGAGATAATGACCATCTATTGGAAAGCAATGGACGAGCCTCTGTTGCTATATACCATATTTTCAATTTCAGTGAGGCAACAGTAAAAATAACACAATCAAGCAATTGTTGACTCTGTTGTCCTTGTTTGTTGGTCTCTCATATTATGTCCTCTCACCTGCTGCATGAGGCATGGGAATCTATGATACACTAAACAGGACAAGGAGGGAGCCTTATACCGCTTTGAAAACAGGAACAGTTTGCATAATCCAAGTACAATTACTTTTTAAAAAATTTTTTACATCTCAATATCTGATTTGTGAATAATGATACTACAATGATGAGATACACAACTGATTTTTGAGTTGTCATGCTTGATATTTCAGGTAGCTACTTTTTGTACATTTGGAATTTAGATGCTATTGAACACTGGATTATTGGGATACTCCTTTGGTTTCTGATTTATTTTTTTGGCTGAATATCATATGTTACATTAATACATGCAAAGATTTGAATGGACTGCTTTATTTGGAATATGCTTTTAATATAATCTTCTATATTTTATAGTGCATTTTTAGAGAATGAAAGATGCTGGTTTGCAAAAAGATTCACTAATTTGGGAGCACTATTCTGGGGGGGAAAAACAAGTTGCATAGTAAGAGCACCCATTGCCTTTATGTTTTTGGAGATGCGTCAGATTTATCCTGTCTTTTTTCAAAAGAGGAGATAAAGTAGGTAACAATAAGTGTAATATTTGCTTCCCGTATTATGCAGCATTATGGGATAACACGATAGCTTTCCTCAAAATTCTACACAATGAAGGATAGTTTTCTGAAAGTGCAGTTAAACATTTATACTTGTATTTGAAAGTTTTCTAGCTGTCATGCCCGATCTGACTGAATTTGTATTAAGAGAGAGACGAGGTAGGTGAGGTAAATCTTTTATTGGACCAACTTCAATTGGTGGAAGGGACAATCTTTCAAGCTTCACCGAGCTCTTCCTCAGGTCATGTAAAGTAACCAGAGAGTCTGCGCTAAATACAAGGTGGGACAGATGATTAAGCAGAAGGGTTCCACACATGCTGTAGGCGGGTCACTAAAATGAGGTGGGAATTAGCGGTTAGTAGGCAGTAGGGTATGTTGCAAATTGTTGTAATGAGCCATAAACCGATGTCTCTGTTTAAAGCCATGGCTTTTAGTGCCCAGCAGAGTTAGGAATGTAAGTCCCCAGGCTTGTCTTTTGAAGGTGTTGTGCAGGTTTCCTTTGAGGATGAGGACTGAGAGGTGAGATATTGAGTGATCACTTTGTGAAAAGTGTTTGTCCATGCGTGATATGTTTTTGTCTTTTCATTTTTCTGTGTGAATTCATTTGAGAGCCAGAAAGGACCATTGTAACCATCTAGTCTGACTCCTGTATAACACTGGCCATAGAAATTCCCTAAAATAATTCTTAAAACATATATTTTTAGAAAAACAAGTTTAATTTCTTGCTGGAGAGCGTGTCTATTTTGGAATGAAGGGAACACTCTCCAGAGATGGCCAAGCAGATGTTGCACTCTGTGGATAGTTTCTTGTATCACCCAGGCTATTCACTTTGGCAGATGGACTTTATTAGGCTTATTTTAATTTTAGGTTATCATCTCCTCTTTAAAAAAAAAATCACAGGCCTGCAGTCCAATTCGACCTTAGTTTAAGTGGGTGCAAGTCCACTAAAATCCATTGGCTTGCACCTGCTTTGTATTTGGTCACTTCTGTGTTTGTGAATAAGGTTAGGTGCAGTACTGTGGGCTGACTGATGCCACCTGGTCATTTCTGAAATACCCCTAGTGCACAGTCACAAATAGCTCTGTGTAAAGCTGCTCCACTCCCAGTAGTGTTAATTGCCAAATCATTATTTTTCTACATTTGGTGTACACTGCTTTTTGCTTGCCAATTGGGGGCTTTACACTAGAACAGACTTAACTACTGAAAAGTGTCCCCCATCTGGTGGATGAACTCACAGAGTCCTTATGGTCTGTAGGCAACTGAAACACCCTCTGGTGAGGTGAGTGGAAGTACTAAGCTTACCATAGCTTTAAGCCACCCTTTGTATTCCATATGAGGGCGATTTTGGGAGAACAGAAGAGGGAAAAGAAGTCATTAAATTCAGCCTCCTGCACAACTTAAAGATATTGCAACTTAGGTTTCGTAGGTTTTTCTATTATAAACATTTAAACATTATTATTTAACATTTATTTTGTGCTAGCACCTAAAGGCCTCAACCAGGCTGGGGACTCATTGTGTTTGTCATTGTATAAATATATAGTAAATGATAGTCCCTGCCCGAAAGCATTTATCTTCATAAAACTTAGTCATATGGAAAAAGACAAACAAAAGTTCACTGTAATAAAAATAGACCAAATGGTACATGATTTTGTATATTCTTGTTTTTATTTTAAATGCCACAGTAATGAAGAACATTTCCAATATTGTCCTTGTCTTTTTAGGATAAAATATTTACAAATTCATGTTCATTTGACTATAACAGGGTTTAAAGACTATAACAGGGTTTAAAAGAGAACTGGATAAATTCATGGAGATTAAGTCCATTAATGGCTATTAGCCAGGATGGGTAAGGAATGGTGTCCCTAGCCTCTGTTTGTCAGAGGGTGGTGATGGATGGCAGGAGAGAGATCACTTGATCCTTACCTGTTAGGTTCACTCCCTCTGGGGCACCTGGCATTGGCCACCGTCAGTAGACAGGATACTGGACTGGATGGACCTTTGGTCTGATCCAGTACAGCTGTTCTTATGTTCATCGCTGTGCTGTACACACAATGGCCACTGAATTTCTGTTGACAGAGACACCTTTTCTATCCTGATCAGATAACAAAATCACACAGACTTAACCAAAAAAAAATACATTCAAGAGCTCCCACTTCATTTCATGACCCTTTGTCGGCAATAAGTATGTCCAGTCAGCTCCATGGTTCTTTCAAAGTAAAGAATCCTCTTGCTAGCTCGTTGTGACTGGGGAAGAAAATATTATGTAGGTAACTGTAGTTTACAGGGAAGGGCAAATAAGTCAATGAACATTGTATTTCAGGTAGATTGTGCAGCTTGTTTTGCAGGTCAGTCATGTTTAGGTTTATTTAGAATTGGGTTCTAGTTTGAGCCTGAGCACCATCACTCCTGAACGTTCCTCCACACCCCACAGATGGGTGCACTCCACTTTTTTTCACAAAAGTGGGCATTTGTCCTATTTGCTGATGATCAGTTGGCAAGAGCAAATGGAACAAATGCCCAGCAATTTGGCATGTTGGGGACAGGTCTTAAAAAGGGGACTGTCCCAGCCAAAATGAGATGTATGGTCACCCTATGCCGTGAACAAATGAGCCAGTAACCAAACTCAAAGTCCCCTTCCTTAAACCTTCAAGCTAATGTAGACTTCCCAACATTACCTGTTTCTCTATTGTGTCCTTTAGACTTTGGAGAAAGGACTTGTTCCTTGAACAGCGTCAAGCACATTCCTGGGGCTTCAGAAATGTTAACATGGACTTTTTGAGCCTGATGTAAAGAACCAAAGTATTGTAAATAATAAGGTTGGGTTTAAGGAGTACAATGGCCATATAATTTTAAAAAATGCATAAACTTAACATGAATTTAACTTTGTGCTTATAAAACCCACCACACATTTCCAAGCTTACTCTCCCCCTTTATTGAAGACCAGACAGAATGTCCCTGGCTTCAGATGGGAGGCACTATATTACTACATGTTTCCAGTTGTAATTTTCCCACATGAATCCTCCTGACACAACTAGTGAGAATAAGAACATTAGAGGATGCTATTTACATAATAAAAATATGGACCAAATTCAGCCTGACATAAGTGAGCACAACTCTGCTGAAGTCAATGGAGTTGAGCCACCTTCCACCAGAGTTAAACTGATCCAGTACCTATATCATGATGATAATGCAGGCTGCGTGTTCTAATGACTTGCTCTCCCTGATTACTGGCATTGTTCACTCTCTTCAGCCTGGTGAGGTTCTGGGTTCTGATTTGGTTCTTCCTTTGCCTGCTCTGTTGGGTCAGTGCTCTATGGCTAGTAGTAGTGCTCAGGGCAGAAGGAAGCCATCAATAGCAGCTTATTGTTTCCATTCTGTTCCATATTCTGTGCTCGATCTTTGTCCTCAGCTAGCTGATTAAATACATAAATGAATAAGAAATAGTTTGTTAAATCCCATAACATTTAACAAATGTACAAACTTTGTTTTCCAGGACACCACTATATGGATTATTTCAATATAATCCCAATATGATTGGACTGGCATCATTAGCTGATCCCTCAGATACCTGGGAAATTATAGAGACCATTGGAAAAGGCACTTATGGTAAAGTCTATAAGGTTGCCAATAAGAAAGACGGGAGTCTGGCAGCAGTAAAAATTCTGGATCCTATCAGTGTAAGTAAAAGATTATAATGCTATTTTAATCATAACTTCATTGTTAAAATTAAAAGGTTTTACTCTCAAACAGGCTTGAAGCTCTGACTCAAAGTTTAGACAAACTGAAAACATCCTGGAGAGAATTGTTGAATATATTATGAGCAGGGGCGGGCTACTTGGTTTGGGAAAAAAAAAACTGATTCAACCCTGCATCCAGCCTCATACTGACCCCTTTGTAAGGCTCTTTTGTATAACTTAGGACACAATCCTACAAGGTGCTATGCAGAGCAGACTGAATTATCTGTTTAGAATAATTAATTTAGCCTTTTTTCTATTTGTGAAGCGTTCATGACATTATGGTTAGTCATTATTCACAAATATTCATCAGTAGTTTTATGCAAACAGGTTTCAGCCAATGAGATCTTAGAAAACTGTTCACTCAAACTATTCTCACTGAGTGACTGGTCATTTAGGTCACATGGTATTGTTTCTGCTCCCTGTTTGGATGACTGAAACTTTTCAAACAGCAGAATAGCAAATTGCAAATGACACGCAGCTGATGGTAAATAAGTAGGGAATATGCTTGTTCACATACAAATGCGTGGGTTCGTATGATGATCAGCCAACCCTTAAACATCATCACGAGAATAATGAAGGGCATGAATCTGGTTGACCCAAACAACCACTTGGAAATTGCACCTTGTTTTGTGGTTTTCAGCCAACTCTAGTTTTGAGCACTTTCAACTCACAAAGACTTCTGACGTTAGTCATAGGCACTGACTTCTTCTGGCGCCGGTGGGTGCTCGACCCCCCTCTGCCCCCAGCCCCACCCTGACTACACCCCTGTCCTGCCCCCTCCTACCTCCATTCCAACCCCTTCCCCAAAGTCCCTGCCCCAACTACACCCCCTCCCTGCCCTTATTCCAACCCCTCCCCAAGTCCCCACCCCAGCCCTGCCTCTTCCCCGCCTCCTCCCCTGAGCGCACTACGTTCCCTCTCCTCCCCCTCCCTCCTGGAGCTTGCTACAGCTGTTTGACAGCGGCAAGCGCTGGGAGGGAGGCAGAGGAGCGGGGATGCGAAGCGCTCAGGGGAGGAGGAGGAGGAGGTGAGGCAGGGAGTGGGGAGGGGAGTTTGACTGCCGGTGGGTGCAGAGCCCTGGAGCACCCACGGAGTCGGCACCTATGACATCAGTGGGAGCGAAAGTTGCTTAGCACTTGGTAAGATCTGCCCCTTTCATAGCCTTATGTGTTGTTCATAATCAGCATTCATGCTGACCTTGATTTCTGGCAATGCACCTGGGTAGTTTGCTGGTACAGATTTTAGGTATCCGAGGTTGCAGACGTTGGAGCATGAACATGATCAGATTGCACGGTGGCATTTCCAGTACACTAATGGTAATATCTTACATTCATATAGTGCTGTTCATCATAAAGGATCCCATATCACTGTAAAATCTATACAAACTCTATAATGGAATTCCTTCACTCACCACCAAAGTGCTGCCAGCTGTAGAATAGAAAGCAGCAGCTTTTTTACAGTGCACAGCAATAGTTCACAATAGTTAAGACAGGAATTGAAGAAGAATATTGTCAGGAACTCTGCTGGCTGCAGTCGCCTAGCAACCCAATGAGCTCAGCTGGGCCCAGTAAACCCTCATTAAGTGACTGTTCTCCCTGATTGGATGGAAGAGCCAACTGATCCCTATTTAAACCTGGTTGCATCAGACCTGCTTCCTGCCAGCCCTTGCTCCTCTTTAGCTCTGCCTGCCTCTGAACCCCGAACTCCTGGCTTTAACCACCAGCTTGTCTCCTGACCACAACTCCAACTCTGCCCTTTGCTTCTGTTTTGATCTCTGGCTTCAACCATTGGCTTGCCTTCTGGCCATTCCTCCAGTTCTCCCCTCTGATTCTGCTCCGACCACTAGGTCAGACCCCTGCTCTGACCACTAGGTCTCACTGCCTACACCTCGGTGTGTGAAAGTTTGAGAAGCCCACTAGATGGCATAGAGGGGCCCCAGAAGGAGGCCTACCCATCTTCTCAGAGGTTGTTGGGGTCCTACAGGAACTTCAGGTTCAGATAGCCATGCTGTGTGATCCCACAGTGCATCCCTCCAGGCCCAGGTACATGCCCAGGTAGTGTCTTCTGTACACCCAACTCAAGTACCCACTTTTGTGAGCCTAAACTGCCCCCTACATGATAAATTCAACAGGGATCGTGCCAAGTTTTGTGGATTCCAGTTCATGTTGTGGCTACAGTCATGCTCCATGGATCAATCCCAAGTGGGATTAGTGCTTAGTCTCCCCACTGGAGAGGCCCTGAAGTGGGCATCACCACTCCTGCAGGGGTCCAGTCCCCTCCTTGAACACTTTGAGAACTTGGTTCAGGCAACAGAGAGCATCTTTGATTATCCTAATCAAGAATATACTGAAGAAGCTGCTCTCCACGTCTTCTGACAGGGTCTTGGGTCTATCACTAAATATGCAGAGGAATTTAAATGTCTGGCTGCAGATATCCACTGTGCAGAGACACAACTTCAGGCAGGGACTCAATGACCCAATCAAAGATGAATTAGCACGGGTGGAACTTCCACCTAGCCTGGGAGCCTTAATTGATCTTCGTTTTAGGATTGATGATCAGCTAACAGAGGGAGCCTAAGAAAAACAACAGGCCACCTGACCCCTCCGCTGGTCAGAATTCTTATGTCTCCTGGAACTCCTATTGCTCTACCAGACCCTAAAATGATGCAAGTTGACTGAACCCTACCTCTTTGCCAACAAAAAGAATCCTTGTAAGGCATTAGGGTTGTGCCTATATTGTGGGATGCCCAGGCATGTTGCAGCAGGGTGCCCTACCAAAGGCTGGTCCACCTCCAGGTTGGGAAGCACCAAAGCCCAGTCCCAGTGTGGGGAGGATAGGGTTGGGTCAGTGCTCCCCTCCTCCCCACAGCAAGCTGTACAGCCAGCTATCTGCCAGAATCTTGGCAATCCCTAACCAGCACGCTTCCCTGCTTTCTCTCGCTCTTCGGTTGTGGCATTCTGCCATCTCTCATGTCCACTTAGAACACTGGTTGACTTAGATGCCTCTGGCAATTTAATTGACCAGGAGTTCATTAAGGGGCATGGAATCCTTTGCAAGGATTTCCCTGAGCTTGTCAAGGCTATCAATGGCACACTTCTTTCTTCAGGCCCCATTAAGCATCCGACAGCTCTCCTGGAGGTCATTATTCATTATTCTTCCACAGTATTCTTGCCAGCAAGTTAAAGAAGTGTGGGCTAGATGAATGGACTATAAGGTGGATAGAAAGCTGGCTAGATCATCTGGCTCAATGGGTAGTGATCAATGGCTCCATGTCTAGTTGGCAGCCAGTATCAAGCGGAGTGCCCCAAGGGTCGGTCCTGGAGCCGGTTTTGTGCAATATCTTCATTAATGATCTGGAGGATGGTGTGGACTGCACCCTCAGCAAGTTTGCAGATGATACTAAACTGGGAGGAGTGGTAGATATGCTGGAGGATAGGGATAGGATACAGAGGGACTTAGACAAATTAGAGGATTGGGCCAAAAGAAATCTGATGAGGTTCAACAAAGACAAGTGCAGAGTCCTGCACTTAGGATGGAAGAATCCCGTGCGCTGCTACAGACTAGGAACCAAATGGCTAGGCAGCAGTTCTGCAGAAAAGGACCTAGGGGTTACAGTGGATGAGAAGCTGAATATGAGTCAACAGTGTGCCCTTGTTGCCAAGAAGGCTACTGGCATTTTGGGTTGTATAAGTAGGGGCATTGCCAGCAGATCAAGGGATGTGATCATTCCCCTCTATTCGGCATTGGTGAGGCCTCATCTGGAGTACTGTGTCCAGTTTTGGGCCTCACACTACAAGAAGGATGTGTAAAAATTGGAAAGAGTCCAGCGGAGGGCAACAAAAATGATTAGGGGGCTGGAGCACATGACTTATGAGGAGAGGCTGAGGGAACTGGGATTGTTTAGTCTGCAGAAGAGAAGAACGAGGGAGGATTTGATAGCTGCTTTCAACTATCTGAAAGGGGATAGCAAAGAGGATCAATCTAGACTGTTCTCAGTGGTAACAGATGACAGAACAAGGAGTAATAGTCTCAAGTTGCAGTGGAGGAGGTTTAGGTTGGATATTAGGAAAAACTTTTTCACTAGGAGGGTGGCAAAGCACTGGAATGGATTACCTAGGGAGATGGTGGAATCTCCTTCCTTAGAGGTTTTTAAGGTCAGGCTTGACAAATCCCTGGCTGGGATGACTTAGTTGGGGATTGATCCTGCTTTGAGCAGGACTAGATGACCTCCTGAGGTCCCTACCAACCCTGATATTCTATGATTCTATGTTTACTTTTGGTAGTCACCATGGCATCTTGCAGTTCAGGGTCATCCACACTCTGTACTCACCAGACATCCTTGGTGTCCCCTGACTTGTCACTCATGACCCCTGAATTAGATGGTGCCCATGATCTATACTGTTGTGTTCCCTGCGGTGCTGATGAACATCCCTCCCCAGCTCAAGCCTGAAACTCCTGCCAAATACCTAGAATATGCCAAAGTATTCAGCAAACAGAAGGAGCATGCCCTACCTCCTCACCACAGTTATGATTACCCAATCAGCCTTCAACCAAGGTTCCTTTTGGATGCATATTTCCTTATCTGAGCCTGAGGTGCAGACCCTCCAGGAGTACCTTGAAGAAAATCTATGTAACAGGTTCATCCACCCTTTGACTTCCTCATGGGAACATCTATATATTTTGCACCTAAGAAGGATGGCTCGCTCTGACCTTATGTTGCTTATCCAGCCCTAAAAAAGATCATTGTGTGTAATCAATATCCTCTTCCTCTAGTAAATAAGCTTCTGGAAAGAATCCATTTGGCTCAGGTCTTCACGAAGCTAGATCTGCATGGAGCATACAACCTGGTCAAAGTCCAACAGGGGGATGAATGGAAGAAAACATTTTGAACTAGCTATGGCCATTTTGAATACTTGTTCAAACTGTTTGGTCTGCGTAATGCCCCTGCAACTTTCCAGCATTTCATGAACAATGTCTTCAGAGATATCCTCGATCAATTTGTGATCATCTTAGACAATATTCTCATTTTTTCAGAAAACCAAGAACTCCATGATCACTGTGTGCCACACCATTCTTGATTGGCTTCACCAAAATAAATGTTATGTAAAACACAAAAAATGTGAATTTGACAAGGATACCGTGGAGTTTCTGTGCTGTCTCATCTCTCTAGCAGGACCCCCACAAGGTTGCAGCCATCACCAAGTGGAAGGCAACCTTGAATATATGTGGAGTGCAATGGTTTCTTGGATTCATAAATTTGTACCAGCGATTCATCCAAGGATTCTTTGACCTGATAGCCCCTATAATGTCCCTCCTCAAGAAGGGAGTTTAGTTCACCTGATCCCCTGACATGCAGGTGGCTTTCAACCACTTGAAAAAGTTGTTTATTTCTGTCCCCCATTTTGACCCATCCAGACCCTACAAAGGCCTTCATAGTTGAGACCAATGCCTTGGACTTTGCAATAGGTATGGTCCTTTCCCCAGTTGCTTCATCCCTGTGCCCTCTTGTCTTGGAAACTGACTCCTGGTGAGAGATGATGTATGGGACAAGGAGCTCCTGGTCATCAATGCTGCCTTTGAAGAGTGGTACCACCTCCTTGAGGGGGGCCCATGCCCCTGTCCAAGTCTGGACAGATCACAAGAATTTGGAGTATCTACAGACAACACAATGACTCAACCAATGTCAGGTTTGCTGGGCCCTTTTCCTCTCCCAGTGTGACTTTATGGTTACCTGCTATCCTGAGTCTAAGAATGAGAAGGCAAATGCCTTGTCCTGCAAGGACGAGTACTGTGAAGTGGAGCAGAAAGCCCTCACACTCTCCTTAAACCCTCCCAATTTGTCTGTGGGGCCCACTAGTCACCCGATGACCATTATCCAGCTCCCAACTTCAGGTGCTAAGGTTGTGCCATGACTCACCAGTGGCAGGACATTTTGGCCAATTTAAAACCTGAAACCTGATTACTAGTTACTTCTGGTGGCTGACCCTATGAACAGATGTTAAAAACTATGTGAAGTCCTGTATGAAGAACCTGTGAGATAACCCTATGGGCCTCCTTCAGCCCCTCCCCAAATCTCTACTTCCTTGGTCCACCCTCTCAATGGACTTTATAGTGGAGTTACTGTGCTTCCAATGGCACTCAGTTATCCTGACTGAAGTGGACTTCCTGACCAAGATGGCCCATTTTATTCCCTGCTGCACTGTACCATCTGTTCATGAAACAGCACAAGCTTTCCTGGAGTACATCTTTCAGTACCATGGCATACCGACATGCACTGATTTGGACTGAAAGCCTCAATTTATTTCTTGATTCTGGCAGGAATTTCTTTACTTTCTCAGCACTAAATTCCTCACCTTAATAGCCTCCCATCCTCAGACTGATAATCAAACTGAAAGAGGCAGTCAGACCCTGGAGCTGTATCTCTGCTGTTTTCTGAATTTGTCAGGATGATTGATTCCCAATACTGTTTGGCTGAGTTTGTGTACAACAACTCAACCCACACTTCCACCCAACACACCCCATTCTTTGCAAATTTTGGTTTTTACCTCTGATTCCATCCAGATCTGCCCGAAGGCTTTGCTGTCCAGTAAAGAAACGTATAAGCATTACACAGTCTGAAAGCGATAGGCTGCCCCTAACCTTGCAGTAGGGGATGAGGTCTGGCTCTTAACTGGGAACCTGAGAACAGATCATCCTTCGGTCAAGCTTGACCATCAATACCTGGGTTCTTTTTGGATCATCGAGCAAATAAACCGATGGCCTTCAAGCTTCAACTGCCAGAATCCTTCAAGATTCACCTGTCTTTCATGTTTCTCTCCTTAAACCGTTTGTTGACAAAGTTTTCCCCAATTGGGTAGATCCTCTGTAACTGTCCGTTGGCAGGAGGACTATGAAATCCATCAGGTCTTCACCTCTCAATAAGTCAGGGAGAAGCTCCAGTATCTGACAGACTGGAAAGGGTATGGGCCAGAGGAGTGATTCTGGGAACCAGAAGAAAATGTTCACACTCCTGATCTCCTGAGGGAATTTCACCGAAGATACCCTGACAAGCAAGGCCCAGGAGCCCCTAGGAGGAGCCCACAAGGGGGGCATGCTGTCAGAAACTCAGTTTGCTCTGGGTGTGGTCACCTAGCAACCCAATGAGCTTGAGTGGACCCAGTAAACCCTCACAAAGTGATTGTGCTCCCTGATTGGACAGAAGGGCCAACAGATCCCTATTTAAGCCTGGTAGCAACGGGAGCACAGTGGCTGCTCAATGCGTTCCATGCTCACAGCTGCACCAGACCTGCTTCCTGTTCAGCCCTTGCTCCACTCCTGGCCTGCTCCATTCCATCCCTAATGCCTGCCTACTTCCAACCCCCTGATAGCTACTGGCTCTGACCACTGGCTTGTCTCCTAACCATGACATCAGCTCTGCCCGGGGGCTCTGTTCTGACGCCTGCTGCTGAGCATTCACTTGCCTCCTGACCATGCCTCCAGTTCTGCCCTGACCATGAGGCCAGGCTCCTGTTCTGACCACTAGATTGTACTACCTACACCTTGATGTGTGACATATATTGTGTCCAATAGAAACCACAGGATTTCAGTATGTAATTATCCACATTGGAATTTGACTGGGACATTGAAGACTAAAACCCGTCCTGAGAAAAGTTGCCCCCTTTTTATTTACAGAAATAAAACTTGTTCATCCCTTTACAATATGAGTCAGAAGAATGTACTAAGTAATATGTGATTAATGGAATAAAGCATCAGGGTCTTGATACAGCAAACTATCCCAATTCAGCAAATAATTTAAGCACATGCTTAACTTTGAAGCATGTGCTCAAGTCCTGTTAAAGTCAAAGTCTGTGCTGAATAGGAATACACTTAAGCATGTGCTTAAGTGCTTTGCTGAACTGGGGCTCATGTGGGTTATTGTGCAATATAGTTGGTCCTTTGTTATTTCATCTTCACAAAAATCCCCCTTTAGACAAATTTTTGCTTATTTTGTAGATTTTGATTTTTGCTCTGTTTAATAGTCCCTGTTGTGTCTGTTTTCCACTGTGGGCTTTAGTTTGTATACATTTCTCCTGTTTTAAAGATGTGTTTATTTTTATTCATGTCCCATTTCATGTCTTCTAAAACTGCTATATAACTAGGTTCATCAGATTACCTTAAAAAGAGAAAATGAAGCTAAGATCCATTTGTTTATAGTAGCTCAGCCATCAGAAATGCAGATTTAAGGAACAGATTAGAAAATATATATATGCAAATTTTCCGTTTAGACAAGTGAGCAGAGCTAAGCACCATTTTTACTTTTGTGGTAGCAGTGTATTATGCATTAAGAGTAACCTTGAGGCAAAACTACTGACTGCAGTAGTTCACACTTTTATTTGCAATATGACAATTGTGGTGTGATTGGTTTTTGACCAGATTTTATTATTTGATCAGATTGTTTTCAGTGCATCACAATAAAGACATTTAGAAGTATAAAATAATGTATAGATACTTCATTTTATCCATGAAGATTTACTTGTTTGTTGTACTAAATTATTATTTATTTATACTGAATATTTGTGTTTTCCATTTAGGATGTGGATGAGGAAATTGAAGCAGAATATAATATTTTGCAGTTTCTTCCCAATCATCCCAATGTTGTTAAGTTTTATGGAATATTTTACAAAGCAGATCAATACATGGGAGGGCAGCTCTGGCTAGTTCTTGAGGTAAGATATTTTGATAATGTTAGAACTTAATTAAAATGAATTTTTAGGGTAAGGTGCTCCCCTTTAGAAGTGAACAAAACAGAAACAGCAAATAGTGGGTATCTGTGCTCTGTGCTGAGAGACGAACCTGTGTTTAGGGATATTGATCAAACAGTCTGGCCATGGGAAGTGCTTGCAGATTCATCCTTCAAAAAAACACACTCGGTGTTTATTCAGTAACAAACCCCAGACATGGGGGCTTGGTATCAGCACTTTATTGCCATTCAAGGTACTTTGTTCTGTCTTCAAAAACATAGAATGGGCTCCATAATAATTTTCTTACTTGAAAGTAAACTGACCTTCCATGCTGGAGAAAACATCTGTGTTAGTGTTGAGAAGTCAAAGTCTCATTGGATAATCCAAAAGAGGACTTCATGATGTACTATAGCGAAGGGATGACTCACTGGCATGGCGCCTCCTGCTGGTTACCCTGGGAATTAGCTCGATTCCAGCATATGGAGTGTCCTCTGCTGGCTGGTGGCTCACCTGCCGCTGGCCCCATGTCCCTCCTGGACCCTGGTGCCCTTTGCCCTGGGGTTCTGCCCACCGCAGTACCCCCATGCTCTGGGTCTCCTCTCCCAGGGGAACCTCCAACCCTCTACACCCACCTTGCCTCAGTGGCTTCTGCTAGTCATCATCTAGCCCCCGCTAACTGGGGCAGACTGCAGTGTAATGGTCACTCATCATTGGCAATGGGTTATGACTTGCTGCCTTTGCCTATCCCTGGGTGGCCCCTCTGCAGCTCCAGTACCTCTGTAGGCCTTCACCAATGCCTGCAGCCCGGGGGTTTTCCAGGCTGGAGCTTCCCAGATCCCTTTGCCCTTTTCCCCAGCACTGCTCTGCTTCAGGTACCTTGTTCTCAGAGGCTAGGTCCTCTTCCTCCAGAGCTGGAAAGAGACCCCTCAGCTTCTTATCAGGGCCAGCTGGGCCCTAATTGAGCTGGTCACAGCTGTGGCTACTACTCAGTCAGCTTCCCCCAGCTGTTCTCACTCCTCTTATTTTAGGAGCGGGGTAGCCACCCCACTAAAAGTACCACACACAGTATTTATCAAACCTGGCACCCATTGCAAATGTGAACTGAGAGAATGTAATGGGAAAACCGTCTTATGGCAGTGTAAAATTAATAGCAGGATGCTGTTGAATATCTAGCACTTTAAATGGCTTATGTAGACTCTGCCCATTTATCAGGCTTCAGTGTTCTCAAAATGAGGACTGTCATTCTGGCTGCACTGCAGTTAATGTCATTGACTGAATGTAGTAGGTCCAGGATTTCACTCAGATCATTAGGATGTTCCTAAAGGATTAATTGTGTATGGAGCCCAGCACAGAGATTAGAGTGATCTTATGGGGGCGGGGGGGCTTGCACCATTGCTGTATTTTTATACAACATAGTTACATCAATATAAATGTGAGCACTAATTTGTTTGTTATTGATCATTTTAGAAGGACCATCTAGCTATTCTGGGATTGTGGGTGGAATCAGAGTAAAGTACTATCACTTTATGTTCTACTTTAATCCTGTCCCAGTAATACAATAAACCTGACTTTTATGCATTGCAACATTATACAGTATGGAGGACAGCATTTGGTACCATATGTCAGTTTTCATAATAAGTTTCAATGGCTATCCAAATGATCATCAGGTTTTTTTGCTGTATGGGTTCTTAGTGACTAACAGAGAAACAGCTCATGTTCTTATCCTAAAGTATATCAGATATGCTGTTCTGTACAACACAATCATGAATGTCAGAAGAACATACCATTTCCGCAGGCTAGCTTTTTGCATTAATGATGTATAGCTTGTTGTTTTTGGTGCACCTAGTTTAAAATCTGTAAAGAAATTTAAGACAAAACTTCTCATTTTCCTTAGATATACAAGTTTATTAAAACAGTTGACCGTGGAAATATTCCCTGCCTTAGAATTGCATGCAGATTTGTCTGTGCACAGCAATTAAATTGTATAATAGTGTGATTCTTTAAAATTTTCTAATTAAAAATATTTGTACTTGCACTATTCTGCAACATTTACTCACTATGAGCAATACCTTAGTCAGGTATTCCATTAAAGTCCATGGTAAGGTACTACTCAAAGTAAGTAAGGGAAGTAGAAGGGGGCCCTTAATTTAATTTTATATGATGATGGAAGGTGCATTAAGAACTAACATTTTATATTTATTCATAGAAAATATATATATATATATCAGAGCTATGTAATGCAGGCTTAGCCACTCTTCCCTAAAAACATGCATTAGCTCTCTTATGTAAGGACCACCTCTAGGGGCAGGGGGCTAGTTCAGTGTCCATAATCATTTCATTGCAGAGCTCTCTATTGACTACCAACACAGGTGTCACTGCTAAAATTGGTGGTGGTCTTTGTGTTGTGGGTACTTAGCTATTTGGAGAGAATGTGATTCATTTCACATATGCTACTGAACAGCCATAAGACTGTATCACTTTCAATCAACTTGGGTTGGGTTTGAAGTGATGGCCTAGAGCTGAATGGTTTCATATCTCATTACCAGTCCCTTGAGATTACTTTTCTGTTTGGCTATAGCTTTTAGTGAAAAAAGAATGCAAATAAAATTAGCACAACACATCTCAATAGTACACAGTGAATACAATAAAGATAATAAAGACTATACATGGCATTGATGGCTCCCCAGGCAAATAACTAAACATGGTTAGGTAAGCGCACACACTCCCTTCCACCTAAGGGTTTAGTTAATCTACAAATATATTTGGTGTGTGATAGTGGCTTAAGGACTCCCTCCCAACTGGATGGAACAAGCTACCAAGTAAAAAAGGAAAGGCAAACTCTTGCATCAGCCACCATCAACCACTGATGGAATATTACTTCAGTAGCTTACACTGCTCTACAGCCAAAATGCTTCTGAAATAAATGTAGTCAAACTTTACTAATTCTGGGTCACTGAGAACGAAAATGATGCTTAAAATTGTTGATTGGCTCTAGTTTTCAAGACATGCTATTGGGTCAGTGTATACGACCCTTGACTTGGGAATGGCGGAGGATAAGTGAGTTATAAAGGGAAGGGATCTCAATTTAAACCAGAAATGACTAAAATACATCTTTGACTGGATCTATGAATAAATCTATGACTGGGTTTGGACAGTACTTGCTTTTTAGGCAAAACAATGAATGATGCAATCTGAAGCTGGTTTTGCGTCATACATGATATGAATTGAATCATGTTCTTCCTAGAAGTCATGGATGATGCAATCATAACGAAGCTTACATCACTCTGCTGAACAAATTGCCCTATATCAGCTCTAGAAATCATACCGTGTCGTGCTCTCTTATTTGTCAGTGTTTGATTTTGCAAAGGGACACATTTCTGTTTAGCCAAAGTGAGCAGAGATGCCTCGTACTTGTGTGAACAGTGCAGATAACTTCTGCTATGTTTGTGGTGAAGTGACTTTTGCATCACAAAAGCGCAGTATAAGCACTATGGTTAAGAAAGCCTATCACCTTTCTTTTGGCTGCAAAACTGGAGATCAGGACAAGAGGTGGGCCCCACACATATGCTGCAACACTTGTGCAACAAATCTTCGCCAGTGGTTGAACAGGAAAAGGAAATCTATGCCTTTTGCAGTGCCAATGATTTGGAGAGAGCCAACAGATCATACCAGCAATTGTTACTTCTGCATGGTGCCTCCAGTTGGGAAAGGTGTGTCAAAGAAGAAAAAGTGGACTGTGCATTATCCAAACATTCCATCAGCTATACGCCCAGTACCCCACAGAGAAGGACTGCTGGTTCCTGATGCACCAGAATCATTCTCACTTGAGTCAGACGAGGAAGAGGATGAAACTTCTGGTCCTGAACCATCAATGTCACAGGACCCACATTTTCTCCCATCCTCCTCCTCTGAACCACACCTCATAACACAAGGTGAACTGAATGACATTGTCAGGGATTTGGAACTACCCCAGAGTAAGGCAGAGCTTTTGGGCTCCAGACTACAGCAGTGGAATCTCCTGGCAGGTGATGTTAGGGTTTCCATGTTCCGTGACCGTCAAAAGGATCTTGTCCCATTCTTCTTCATGGAAGGTGATCTTGTAGCCTGCAACTACATCGATGGTGTGATGGCAGCCCTCAACATCGTTCACGATCCAGATGAGTGGAGACTGTTCATTGATTCATCGAAGACGAGTCTTAAAGCTGTTTTACTGCATAATGGCCATGTTTTGCCATCAATTCCAGTTGGTCATGCAGTCCATATGAAGGAAACCTATGACAACATGAAACAACTTTTGACGTGCATAAACTATGACCAACATCAGTGGCAGCTTTGTGGCGATTTGAAGGTTGTTGCTCTCTTGCTTGGTCTGCAGACTGGATACACAAAGTATTGCTGTTTTCTCTGCGAATGGGATAGTCGTGCAAGAGATTCCCACTACATCAAGAAAGATTGGCCACTCCGACAGTCATTGGAGCCTGGGAGGAAAAGTGTTCAGCATCCACCACTTGTTGACTCAAGGAAGATTTTGTTACCACCCTTACACGTCAAGCTGGGTCTGATGAAGAACTTTGTCAAGGCCATTGACAAAACACAAGCAGCTTTCAAGTACCTCCGTGGAAAATTTCCAAGGTTAAGTGAAGCTAAGATAAAGGAAGGTGTCTTTGTTGGTCCTGAGATTCGTGAACTTCTTTGAGATGACGCATTTGACCATGCACTGCGTGGCAAGGAAAAAAAGGCATGGAAAGCCTTCCAGTTAGTGGCAATAAATTTTCTCGGCAACAACAAGGCAGACAACTACAGGTTGTTGGTGGAAAACCTCCTCAAGGCATACAAAAGCCTTGGTTGCAACATGTCACTAAAGATACATTTTTTGCACTCTCATCTAGATTTTTTCCCACTGAACTGCGGAGCAGTGAGCGACGAGCACGGCGAGCGATTTCACCAGGACATTGCAACAATGGAGAAACAACGCTATCAGGGCAAATGGAGCCCATCAATGCTTGCAGACTATTGCTGGACAGTGACAAGAGATGCTCCATTTAATGAATACAAGAGACAAGCCAAGAAGCGCCGAGTAGACACTGAATAGGACTAAACTATGGACATAATAGTTTTTTGCCTTTTGTTTCATAATAAATTTTATTTATATAACCCCTTTGCTAATTTTTAAAGTGTTACATAAACAGGACAGGTGAAATAGTATCATGTAAAGCAACCATAAACACATGAAAAGACCTAGGTTTACAATTTATGATTAAAACTCTACTATCTACACAATATACATAGACATAAAATGTAAAAACTTAAATATCTTAGAAACAGTAGCCAATCAGTTGTTTTAATTGTCATATTTGAATTCAGCACATCAAAATACATACTAACTAGCACATTTTATCTCTGAAGCAGACGACTTCTCAAAAATTGTAGACCAGTGTTATTTGCTTAAAGGAAGCCAATGTATCACATGTTCTGGATCCTAAGTAGCTAGCATAATGCACTTTTCATATGCAGAAAAGTTCAGAATTTGAAAAGATTTTTTTAGTCCTATAGTAATGGTGACAATGTATAGTGAAAAATATCCATACCTCCCACAACACATAGCAAATTAGCATGCAGAGAGACTGATACTATATTGACAAAATTTAGGGATGGAAAGGAAAAACAAAAGAGAAGTAGATTGCCAGATTTCAAAGGAGGATTTTAGTATTTGATTTCATGCCATTTTTTTGATTTTATGCGTTAGAGTTTTTAGGCTGAATACTGGCAATGCAAAGGGAATTTAGATCTGAGTTCAAGTATCTTGTTGACATAGACATATGATTTTTACGTGACAGAAAGCTTGGTATGGTGTAGAAGGGATCTCTCTGCAAAAATAAGAGGTGACTCCAGAAGAACAAATATAATGACCTCCTCAAAAAAAAACAACCCCTTACAAACAACGCTCCTTTTAATTTTAAGTGTCATACAGTTGTTGTAAATATAAAAGTAAGAAAAGGAGAAAGTTGGAGAGAGCAGGAGGATGAGAGGGAAACAGTTGCTAGAAGGGCATGGATGATGAACTAATGATGTGGGTGAAAACACATTTACAAAGGTTCTAATTTTACTTTTTCTCCTCCTCCTCCTTTGATGTATGGCAGCCCATTAATGGAAAGTGCTTGCAAGAAGCTGTGCTTTTCTGGATCAGAATGTTTAATCTCAGTTGTTGGCAGAGCATGCCATCAAGTCTGAGTATAGAGATATGGCTGCTGTCTATTTTATATTGCCTGCCAGCAGGAGCATTGATGGAGTGAAGGTTTGAAATGACTGTAATTTGTTGCCTCCCAGTTATCAAGTGCATCAATCTTGTCTTTTCTGGCCTTTTCTTCACACAAAGGCAGTTTTTCAAAAAGACAATGCACGTATTATTGTGAAAACACTCAAATAAATTAAACAGGATCTATAGATTCTGTTTTTATAATAAAATATAGTTTTTCTGGTTTAATATTTCACTTTTAGTTAAATTTTACAATCTCGGATGTCTGCTTTCCACCCCTCCCCCCAAGTCCTGTGATTTATTGTCCACATTGTTAATAAAATATACTCTATGACAAGGATGACAACTTAAATAATTGTAGGTGGAAATCTACTTGGTCTGGGATTTGTGTTATGTTTCAGACTCCTATAGTAGGAATCCACAACCTAAACAAGTCTGTTGAGTAATAGAGGTCTTGTGTTTTGTTTCCTTTTTTTCCTCCCCCATTCTCTTCGCAGCTGTGTAATGGAGGTTCTGTCACAGATCTTGTCAAAGGCCTGCTGAAGCGTGGCCAACGATTGGATGAAGCTATAATCTCATACATCTTATATGGTGCTCTCTTGGTAAGGATGTTCATCAGGCTTGTAATGACAGTAGAGGGTGCAATTTACCCATCTCATACATTTTCCATTTATAAACTATGGTAATAATGACAATATTATGCTGGCTGTTATAGCAACAGGGGGGCATATCAAGCATGTGATCAAGCGGACAGATGTTTCTATAGTGAAGTGCAGATTGTCTTCATTACACTCTCTAATAGTAGGGTAATTGTTTTTAAATAAGGGAGTAAACTTATTTTTTGTTATCATGGGCATACAGGGCCTTCAACATTTACACAATAACCGAATCATCCATCGTGACGTCAAAGGGAACAACATTCTTCTGACAACAGAAGGAGGAGTCAAGCTTGTTGACTTTGGTAATGACTGCTTACCATTTGTTTTCTTGATGTGTGCAATTTAGCCAAAGGCATCCATTTATTTTTCACTCAGAAGGTAGAGGCGTTTCTGGAACACCAATTACTGAGAGAATTTTCCATGAGGAATCTTGAGATATTTAGGGAGTGATGGGGAAACGTAGCAGATGGAGCAATCTAGGAAATCCTGTCAGAAAATCTATTTTAGGCTTTTTAAAACAATAGATTAAAAAGCCATTTTATTTATGAAACACTTTTGCATTCCATTAGGAATGTCATATCTCAGGGAAGTTGTCTCATTTAAATTTAAATATTTCATCTTTTGCATATGAAAAGGATACATTCTTTTCTTTCAAATGGCTTTCACTAGCCTTAAGCACATTTATTCCCTCTGAGCAGAAGGTAAAGTGGTCCTATGGGTCCACAAACTAACTGATCCATTTAATTTGTGATTACTGCTGTTAGATATGAGCCTGGCAGGATTGGAAACATCACAAGAGGCATAAAGAGAGAGACAGAGGAAGGGAACTTTGCAGTAGAATTTACCCCCAGATGAATATTTCTATCTTGAAATACATATACATTTAGTAAAGTAAAAGAATGCTGTAGTTCCTCTCTAGAATCAGATATGTACATATAAAGAGAAATTTTATTAACAGTAAAGGGAGTAGGAAAGTAATAATATATTAAATCATAGTGAGTCAGTATAAAGTGTTAGGTAAACAGTTTTGAAAATACAGTATTGTACAGCTGTTTGCCTAACTCTGCATG
Organism: Macrochelys suwanniensis; assembly: GCA_033296515.1. NCBI lineage: Eukaryota > Metazoa > Chordata > Testudines > Chelydridae > Macrochelys > Macrochelys suwanniensis. The sequence goes on from CM065784.1 coordinate 37,581,463, forward strand.
TTGCTAAAGTAAAATATTCATATATTAGAAAGTACCATAAAACTGGCATGCCAGAATTCTGGCAATAAAGGAATGGCCCAGAATTATAATATGATGTATGAAGGGGAAAACAAACGTAACTGTCCTAATGTCACACAGTATTATGAAACTAGCATTATATTTAAAATCTGTTGGTGATTGTTTGTGGAATAAATTTAGGAAGCAGATGCCTCTTTATTAGCTGCTAGGGATAGAGATTCATTACTGTTGAGTGTGGAGACACTCAATTTTAAGTAGCGCTGGGAGAAACATATGTGGCCTAAGGCAAAACTAGTGATAGTCTAGTAATCTCTTTGGCATTTAATGGTGGGGCTAAAAATCACTTTTCATTAGAGAGACAAGGTAGGTGAAGTAATATCTTTTATTGGACCAACTTCTGTCAGTGAGAGAGACAAGTTTCCATGCCACACAGAGCTCTTCTTCAGGTCTGGGAAATTTACTCAGAGTGTCACAGCTAAATACAAGATGGAACAGATTGTTTAGCATAATTGTTCCATCTTGTATTTAACTGTGACAATCTGAATAAATTTCCCAGACTTGAAGAAGAGCTCTGTGTAAGCTCACAAGCTTGTCTCTCATACTGACAGAAGTTGATCCAATAAAAGATATTACCTCACCCACCTTGTCTCTCTAATGCCCCGGGACCAACATGGTTACAGCACGACTACTTTTCATTTGAGGCAGTTTTACCAGTATAATCTTGAGCAGTAACTAGTGTAGACTGACAGGAATCTACCTTTTCCTTTCTAAAACTAAAACACATCACTGGACATATTGATGTGGAGCGGGAAACTACAGCTCAGCACTGGGTTACACTGGGGGGGGGGTGTCGATCTACGATACGCAACTTCAGCTACGTGAATAACGTAGCTGAAGTCGGTGTATCGTAATCGACTTACCTGGCCGTGAGAACGGTGGCGAGTTGATCGCTGCCGCTCCCCCGTCGACTCCGCTTCTGCTTTTCACCGAGGTGGATTTCCGGAGTCGACGAGGAGCGCGTTCGGGGATCGATTAAGCGCGTCTAAATGAGACGTGATAAATCGATCCGTGATAGATCGATTGCTCCCCGCCGATCCGGCGGGTAGTGAAGACAAGTGAAGAGTTTCTCAGAATGAGCTTAGGGAAAAGTATGTTATTTTCCCAGCATTTAACAAATACTGACAATGATTTCACTGAGAAGCTCTAGCACTCCACGCTTTGGAGCAGAGACTTTACATTTGGCAGGGGGTTGCCCTAGTGTCAGGGACGTGACTCTTTCTGTCCTCTGACAATTTGCCCAAATTTGGTCAAGTTGTGACCATCTGAAAAATTGTAGTTCACACATAGTAGAGACTTACTGGAGTTTGCATCTAAGTTCTCTTAAGGTTTGGAGTGAACTGAGCATGCTCGTGTGTGTGACAGGACTGTACATGTGCCATCTCCAGGGAGAGACTGAGCATGCCCCATGCCTTCCCCTAACAGCCCCTGCATGTGACAGGACTGTGCATGTGGTATCCTCACAAAAGGGCTGAGCATGTGCCATTCTGCGGCTCCAGGGACTGGGCAACACTTTCCTTACAGTTACTCCTCTTGGTTACCAAGGGATGTTGTGGACCCAGGCCCAGGAACTGAGAGCAGAGTTGACAGGGAAACAATCTCTCCTGTGTTCTGGATCCCCTCGCTGCAGGTAGTGTGAAGGGGGAGGAGGAAACGGTGTGACTCAAATTCAGGGTGGTGGAACAGGAGTCTGGGGAGCAGCAATGGCGCTAGCCATTTTTTTGCTGGCCAGGGTGGAAAATATTTGCAGCCCCTTGCCCCTGAGTGGCTGGCTGTGGCTTGTTATTGTCCCCTCCCCGCCCCCACCCAATCAGTAGAGTAAAGACAAACAAAAAAAAGCTGAGTGGCAGCCACAGGGTGATTTGGTGCCCAGGATGACACTCCAAGAAACATCCCTGCTGTGGGGATGGCTATGAACGGGAACCTAGAAATTTGGAAAAGGGGCAGGAGCAGAGGGAGACAGAAGACCAAAAGCTGGAGGAATAGGAACAAGAGGCACAAGAGCAGAGGGACAGGGGAAAGGGGCAGGAGTCACAGATGGGGGATAGGAGCAGGGAGAGAGAACACAGGCAAGAACAGAAGGAGGAGAACAGTCAATGGGAGGATAGGGGCAGGAACTGGGTGGTGGTGGGGTGGGATATGGCACAGGAGTTTGTGGGATAGTTATGGGGAAGAGGATAGGGCGGGAGCCCTACCTCATTCAGTGCACTGGATGGACCTCCTTGGGGTATGAAACAGGGCTGTGTAGTGAATGATGCTGTTGTCTGTATTATGCCTACATCATTTGTTGCAGAAATTGGAAGGTGTGTAATGAATGAGGCAGGAGTTTCAGGACTCTGGGATCCGTTTTTCAGAGGTGCTGACCTTGTGGTATAAGCAGCTGTGGTATATAGGCGCTCTGCTCTGAACATAGAAAGTGCTTTAAAATGCCAAGTACTCTGAAACAGTAGCCCTAGACTCTTCAAATTGGGCACAGAAAATTAGTTGACACATTTGAGAATTTTGGCTTTAATCTCTGTGCCTCGTTACCCAGATGTAAAATAGGTATAATAATACTGCCTCACCTCAAAGGGGCATTGTGAAGATATATTCGTTATTTTAAAAAAATACTATGATGCAAACACCATAGAAAAGCCCATGAGAAAAATTATAGTTCCATGTTCCGTGCAGGGTTTGAGTGGTGTGCAGAAATAAGGCATAGGGCCACACATTGAATGAGGATAAAAATAAATATTGACCCCTTTCAATAAACACCATCTTTTTTGTGCACTGAATGTAGCAGGGTTCCTGTGGGATGTGCAGGGGTATGTGATCATGTAATTAAAGACTATCTCATAAAGCATATGCACAAGAAGGCCAAATTTAAGTGGCACAGGCAACCTTAATTGCGGCATTTCTTAACTTTTGATTGCCTGACTTTGCAACTGTATCATTCCTTTAAGGTAGATTTTTTGGATGTAATACATATTTATATTTCTCCTTAAATTGCTTTCAGCATCCTACATATTAACACATATTGTTCACTGTATAAGTTGTCCTAAAATGTGTGAGAACTGCAGTTCTTTTTCTGTATTTCTCTCTTTTAAAACATTTTTTTGGGCTCATGGTATTCAGTACCACTTTAGTGTGTAGTTGTAATTATAATCTCGATGCAAGTCTATAAATAGCAGCTACAAATTCTGCTGGTGTGAGCAGGAATCAGAGTTAAATAAATAAGTTTGCTGTAGGGCTGCAACCAATACATGGTTCAGAGTGGTACTGGGGAAATCACTGAGGGCTGCAGTCATGCTGAGATTAAAAAGAAAACACCGTATTGGATCTTAGACATAAGGAATGTGTCTAAGGTTTGGTCCTGCTTTGAGCAGGGGGTTGGACTAGATGACCTCCTGAGGTCCCTTCCAACCCTGAGATTCTATGATTCTATGAATGTCTACACTGCAGCATGGGTAGCTCTGCTTGAGCTACTGCGTGTAGCTGGGGTAGCCCAGGGGGCAGTTTGGATTATCCCCCTGAGGGTATAATCTCTGGGTATGTACTTGGATGGTTAGCCCAAGCGGATGCCCTGGTTACAGTGCTATTTTTAGGAAGCTAGTTTGAGCAAAGCTAGTGCATGTCTATCTACCCATGCTGGGAAGCACATTCCATGGTGCAGGATGGATGGGTGCGAACAGTGTAAACTGAGGAAGCTGATGTTTCAGCTTCCAGATTTCTTATTTATTAGCAGCAACCGTTGCTAAATTATATCTATTCCACAATTTTTTCTATGTCTGTGAATAATACTGTAGGAAGGCAACATTATATATTATGAAAAAAAACATTCATTTTTCATGAAGACAATATTGGCTTAGACTCCAAAAGATTTTACTACTCAGAAACTCTAAGGTTCAACTGTATTTTGACCAGGGTTGACTGGATAGAGCAGAACATTTTCTCTGTACGTTTATTCAAATTTTTTAATGAATTTGATTTGGCTCTATTTGCTCTCTGTATGTGTTTGCTTTTGCACTTGTCGCAATAGTTCATTCCTCTTCAGCAAAGCACTGAAGTGTGTACTTTATTTTACTACACACTTAAGGTTAAGATGAGCTTCAGGGCTTTGCTTCACAGGCATGGACTTCAGCAAAGCTTTTAAGTACATGCTTAACTGGGGTGTTTGCATAGGCACCGACTTCGTGGGTGCTTCGGGGCTGGAGCCCCCATGGGGTAAAATTGGTGGGTGCTTTGCACCCACCTGCAGCCAAGCTCCCCTCCCCGCTTCGCCACCTCACTTCCACCTCCTCCTCCTCCCCTGACCGTGCCACGTCCCTGCTGCTCCTCCCAGCTCTTGCCACTGCAAAACAGCTGTTTTGCAGCATAACAAGCTCTGGGAGGGAGGGGGAAGGAGTGGGAATGTGGCGCGCTCAGGGGAGGAGGCGGGGAAGAGGTGGGGCTGGGCCGGGGATTTGGGGAAGGGATTGGAATAGGAGCAGGGAGGGGGTGGAGTTTGGGTGGGGACTTTGGGGAAGGGGTTGGAATGGGGGCAGGGCAGGGGCGGGAGGGGGAGGGGGGTCGAGCACCCACCAGCACAAGTCGGCACCTATGTTTGTGAATATTCTGGAAAGCAAGTCTGCTGGCAGACAGGTTCAGAGTGTGAATTTTAGCTGCAAATTGGGGAATGTTTGTGAAAAATAAGTTTTAAATTCACTTTCTGAGAGCACTTGCATTACAGGCTTGATTAAGAGTTGTATTCATCCAGTCAGCAAATGGAAACAGACTATGTGATTTTGGTAACCAGTCAAATAGTTTGAATGTGAATGAATGAGTTTCAAACCAAGAATTATTCAGAGCAATCATTTGAACAATTCTGAATAACAAATATGTTAGAAAAAGTTGTGGTCTGCCCTTGAACAAGTCATGATTAAAGCAAAATGTGAAATTAATCAAATAAATAATTTCATACAAATGATACACCTTGCTCTGTTTTTGACTGCTGTTTTGTAGATGTGGTTTAAGGATCATGTGTTTGTTTTCCTGAGACTTGATATAATCTAAACTGAAAGTACATCATGAATTTTAGGCCAAAATCTGAATCCATTTTATTGCAGGTGTTTCAGCCCAGCTCACCAGCACCCGGCTACGCAGAAACACTTCGGTGGGAACCCCCTTTTGGATGGCACCCGAGGTGGGCAAAGCATTTTCTTTATTTTGTCCGTGTTGCCTCTGTTCATTGCAACACACAATTTTGTCCCAATTCTACATTGACTCAAAAATCTGATACCTATAATAACCAGAAAAAGCATTTGGTGGTTCCCAGCTATGGTTCTGTTTCATTTCCTTCTACATCTGTAGCTCTTATGCAATGGGATGAATAGACAAATTAGATTCCTTTAATAACAGAGGCATTATCCTCTTCTATTAAAGAGGATTGTTTGCAGCTTTTCCATAAAACTATAGGCTAATCTTCAGGAAACTTATGGTAATGCTTCCTTAAGGCATGAAATAACTCTAGCTTTATGCTCTGTGATTCTCCTCTGCAGAATAACAGAGCAGTGCCAATGGCTATTGCTCCTGCCATGGCGACGCACTTATGGGAGTGTCCTATAGAATTTAATAGATAGCTTTTCCATGGATTTCTGTGAATCATTCAATGGCTTTTAGTACAGAATTATATCCCAACTATAGAACTCTATATGGTTCAAAAAGCCTATAGAAGAGATCTAATCCTCTATGAAATTCTGTGGGTTTTTAGCATAATATATATATATACATCTAATCCTATTATTTTATCCCTATTATATTCTATAGGATTTATCCTTAAGTGGGGTGTTACAGGACAGCAGATTAAGTGAGCCCCTTGGCTCAGTTGGCTGTTATCTGCTTAGTTCGGGATCCAGATTCCCAGCCTGCACTGTCTTTCTGGGCTCATCCCTTGCCAGTCCCCCATCCCCAGGTGTTCCACCAACCTGGGGAGAGGGGTCACATGTGGACTCTGTGCTACAGTAGAAATCCAGAGTTCTGGAAGTAATCTGGTCCTTTCCATGTGTTCTTGTGCAGGATGGGTGGCACATCGGTCCGTGTTTGCAAATACCTTTAGCAGTTTATTTGTGATTGTGACAGGGTGGACTAGGCCAGGAAAAGAGCAGTGGTGCTAAGTCCTCCAAGCTGCCTAGAGAGACTGTGCAGGAATCAGTCAATCAGGGGGAGGCCTCAAAGAGCTAGCCAATCAGGACCCAGGAGGGTCATCTAAAAAGGAGCTGCGGAGCTAGACACAAGCAGTTCCTTCCTGGAGCCAGAGGAATGCAGATGATGCTCCTGGCTAGGCAAAGGGAACTGCAGCACTGCAGACAGCGCAGTGCTGGCAGGGACTGGGGAAGCGAGAAAGAGCTCCTCTCTGGTTGCTGGGCCTGAACACAGAGGAGCCTTGAGCTAAGGTTGAAGCATCGGTGAAGACTGGGGTGGTGGGGAAGTGGCCTAGGGAACTGAAAGCAGTTTCATTAAAAGGACACAGCAGTGAGTGGCTGCTATTCTTAGGGTTCCTGGGCTGGGACCCGGAATACTGGGTGGACCTGGGTCCCTTCATTAGGCCACTGGAGAAGTGGCCTACAATTGGACAGCAATAAACCCCCAGAATGGGATCTGAACTACTTAGTGGCCTACCTAGTGATTTGGAGCCAGGACAGACCAGAGAGGGTGAAACCATTGCCTTCAGGGAGGAAGTCCCGGGGATATGGCCTGATACCTGGGCCAGGACTGTTTAAAGACTGTAAGCACACCCGACCAGAAGAGGCACTTGCGAGAGGTGGGAGCCACACCATTACAGTGATAAGATACGCTTCTTCCATAACGCGTGCTAAGATTACTGGGCTGAACAAAATGGATATAATTTTCCTTCAGTTGGTTAGTTGACTTGTTTTGTGCATCTGTTTGCTTAGTTCTGAAGGTGGTCAATATTCTCATGCTGTCCCGGAAGAACTGAGCACCGGGAAGGTATTTAAAAGGAATGGGTTGATAGTTAGTACACTACTCCTGTGTGCTATCAAAGTTATAAGTAGTAATGTTTATCCTGATCAATTACTGTATTGAACTAAACATACCCATAGTAACAGGAAGCTTAAGTTAATGAGGATGCTAGTGTCCACTGAACTTGTTTTTACTTTTATATATATAAATTATGTATTGTGCAGGAATGGGTGGAAAATGGTTTTCCCATCCTGGTAATATTTTGAAGATTTCAAAACATTTTCCATTCTGTATGGGGATGAACCTGAGACATTTAGACATTTTCCATAAAAAATGAGAGAGAGAGAGAGACACCAGCCCACCCCAGAATAATCTCGTGATTAAAGTACTGACCTGGAATATGGGGAAAGCCAGATTTGAATCCTGCTCTTCCTGATGTGGAGCTGAGACTTGAACCCAGGTCTCCCACTTACAGACTTGGAGGAAAATAGATGGAGTCCTGCAAAACCTAGTCTCAGCCCTGCCTTCTTTAGCCCTTAGCCAACAATCTGTACGTTAAAGTGTTCAACTAAAGACAAATAGTGTAAAATCAAGGTTCAGATGGCACTCATATGACACAAAATTTTACAGTGAAAAGCAGTGAAATAAATGTAGGTTCCATAATATCAACTATGCATAAAGATAGCTAATAGTCACCACATGGAAATCATTCTTTATGAAGAACATGTGCACCAGCCTTTTGAAAGAGCACCAGGCTTAGATGTGGCAAGTCTGTTACACTGCATGTTGCTGTCTTATGTTGATCAGAAGTCAGGGAGCGACACATTCAGCTTTAGACCCCTAAAATTCCACCTGAGCTATAAGGTGAATTCCATTGAATTCTTGTTTAAAACAAACACACAAAACTCTACTTGCCTCCTGCAGATGAGGTGAACTGTTTAGATTCTAAGACTGTAGATGTTACTTTCATTTTAATCGTTAATGTGTGAAACAAAAAACTGAAACCTTTGTATATTACAGGAAAAATCTTTATTCCCATTGCAAAACTATATCACAAATGGTATGTTATAATTCACTGGTCTGATATCAGATAGTAAGGTGATAATACTAAAGTAGCTATTAAACTGGTTGGTGTTATACTAGTACTGGTGTTCTACTAGTACTTTTATACCCAACAAAATAAGAGTTAATAAGAACCAGCTCTGGAAAATGAGTTCATGCCTTGTTGTCTCCATCCATTTATGGATAATAGATTCTTTTACTATTTATTTGCTTTGCAAAATTGCTTTCACAAATAAAAATTAATCTAACTACTGGTTTTCTTTGTCTTTGCTCTCGCAGTGTCCCTTTTGAACATTACCTCCCAGTTTAGAGCACAGAGATTTGTACATCATGACACATTTGGTGTTTGGTATTATCTGGTTTTGATCTGAATCTGGTTTTGTTTTAACATTTCTGACATATTTTAATTAGTTTTATTGCTATATGGAAAGTAGTTCTTGGTTGCAATGTTATTACTGGTCCAGCCTTTAGGTTTTACTTGTCCAGCCTTAGGGTCTTTTTCTGTGAAGACTTAGTTTGGCCAGTGATTTCCCCCCACTTGTGACCAGGCACCTAACATCTGCTTAACATCAGGCACCTTCACCCACAAATGCTACCAACTAGCATGTGGAGGCATGCCAAGAGAAAAAGAGCTCTGGTGCAGCTCCTTGCTAGCCTGCAGCACTGGCACCAAGCATTGGATAGATGAGGAAGGACCATGAGAGGCTAAGCATAGACAGGGGGTGAGGGGTGTCACAAGTCACTGAGACTGCAGATAGTCTAGGTAGACTATTAGTGGAATTGGTTGGCTATGTCCAGTGGGGTTCAAGGCCTCTCTATGCTCATAAGTAGCAAAGCATGTTTAGATCCATGGACGTAACATAGAATAGAAATGAAGAAAATTAAAGGGTCCGCATCAAGCTTCTTAGGCAAGAGAACTGACTCAGTGCACTTTTATAACAGCCTACCCAGAGGCATCCCACTGTATTCTTACTGTTCATCCCATTTCATGCAGCTTTAGGAGATTTTGTCTTACTTTTAGATTAAAAGTGAACTAACCCCCCTGCATTTGCAGTGACTGCATGACAGAGAATGATAACCTTGACAGTGTCCCTTTAAGTAACTGCAAATATTGCAGGAGTCTGTGTTTTATAAAATGGTACAAAAACACACAAAAAGAGAGAATGCGCAATACTAAATCTAAACAAAAATAGTGGCCTCCAACAGAAATGATGGAACATATCATCTGTTTGAACCACAGGCTATTTGGGATAGAGTTTACATTCTGCATCTGTTGTAAACAAGCAAAGGTCTGTATCATACAGCATACAGTTTTGAATATAATGCAAACATTTGTTTCTTTTAAAAAATGTTACAGTCCCATCTGGTCTTCTTTCTTTTGCCATGGAAAACTGATTATAGTTGTGCAGAGAAATGAACCTGCTGTAATGGATCCAAAAATTGATCTCTTACAGACTCACAAAGAATGGTTGATATTTTACCATCTCCATAACAACCAGCTGACGTCACAGAAGAGACACGAGACACCTTAGTAACCACCGTACCATCATTATTTATGGCATCACCTTGCTTAAAGACACTCTAAAAACAGTTTAAACCATTCATTCTGACATTGCCAAGGGCTATGATGACAGAATATTTTTATTAAATCCAGATAATTAAGAATGCTGTTTGCAGTAGTGTTTTCCTTGAGTAATTACTGTCAGGGTAAATAGTTGAAATCTTACTCAAATTTCCTGCTCTCCACCCCCCTTCTAATTGTCTCACTGGAAAATAATAAAAATCATTTGAATAAAAATCCAAATAAATGGACATTTTGATGTAAGTGATCTGAAAATATGGATACATGTAATGACTGAAAGGCACTGTGTACATACCACATCAAAACAGAGGCAGCTCTTTTTAAAGTTCCGGTTCTGAAAAGATGTTTCCAAGTAATCCAGCACCCTAAGCACATTCACCCTCAGCAAATAAGCATGCATGTGTGAGCCACCATGTATGCACTGATCAGGCATTGTAGACATACAACTGTGAAATAACTGCACAATGCTCAACTATCCATTATGCTTAGGCGTGGCAGAATTTGATTTAAAAAAATATTTTTGAAGGATAATATCAATGTTAAGTTTTAAGCATTTAAAAAATTCTTAGCAATTAAATTTTCATAGTTGTACAAAATTATGGGTTTTAAACATTTTTTCTAAGTTTATTGATTTAAATGTTCATAGTTATGGGAAATTATGGCGGGGGAGTCAGACAATAGGGGAAATCAGACAATGATTATTTAATGACAGTAGGAGTTGAGATTCAAAACGTTAAAGTTTTGTAACTTGAAACAAATTGTCAACATCACATGTTAAAATATACAAAGTATCCTTTAAGTCAAACTCTATTAGTTCTCAAGAAGCACTTTTTTATACTTTGCCTCTCTGTACATTTTGATTATTATTGATGGAAATATTTTTTCATAGGTTTGTGTGTGTACAGTAAAATTGATATTTACCGATAAAAAAAATCTAATCCTTCCAACCCTGATTATGCTGCTCCTTGAACTATCTTTTATATTTCAAGTACTGTAAGACTTACATCATTATGGCTGGTTTCCTTGTGTTTGTTTGAATGACACATTTATATTCCATCAGATGTAGCATCTGCATTACTTTTTGTGATGCCTTCATAGTTTAATGCATGTGTAAATTGTGCTATGAAAGATTAAAATCTAGAACTATGAGAACTTGAAAAATCCTCCTTGATAACAGCTTTTTGAAAACAAAATTTTCCAGTGGGTCTAAGGTAAGATTACTGAAAGCTAATGGAAACGTGTACAGTGAAGAGAAAACATAGGGCAGCATGCAAAGAAAGTTTCCTGGCTCCTTTTTGCCTGATGTTTTTGATATGCGCGGGTGTCTATGGAGAAACAGCAGAGGAGAACCCCAAAACAGCTTAAAACAAGTGGGTCAATAGGAAATAATACAAATCAGAGAAACTGAAAGCATATGATCTAGAAAAAAATGAGGAAATTGGACTAAGCCCCCAGTGAGTAATTGGGCCTTCCAGAGATGTTTTTCTGATGTATGTGTATGTCAAATAATAGCATCAGGATAGAGAAAAAAGACCAAGAGATCAGTGCATATCCTGGGTTTAACCAAAATATGGTTGGAATGTGAAAGTGGGAGATAATTGTACGGGAAGTAAGCTGCATAGAAGCAGCTGAAGAGCTCAGGAAAAAAAACCCTTTAAACCTAAGAAGTAAACTTAAGAGTTGTTTATTATGTTAATCATAATCACCTCACACATACAGGAATCAGTTGCAGAGACTGAAATAGAGAATACAGCCAGGCTAGATTCAGCAGAATCATTGCTGAAGTTACTTTATACATTCTTCTTGTCGCCTGTTAAATAGGTTACCAAAAATCTCTCTCTCTCATCCCTGAAATACTCCAGGGGAGAAGGGAGGAGAGTCAAATTTGAATCCTTTGAATTGAACTCCCCTATACATCTTTAATTCCAAATCTTAAAATAATAATAATAATAATTATTAATAATAATCAAGGGAGGGGAGCGGTGTCTCATTTCCAGTTCTAGCTCAGAAGTGGACAAAGGAACAGTGCTGTGGTTTTTGCAAGATTTTTACCCTGAATAGTGAAAATATCACAAAATCAGATGATCTCATTTGAGTTCTAACACATTCATCCAAAACTTTGCAAGAGAAACTCACAAGATTTTAGCAATATTAAAGCTAAACTCTTGACCTGGTTCAGCCTGAAGTCTGAACCTCAGAACTTAAGTGTAAACCAAATGTGAATCAGCACACTATCACCCTGTACCAAATCTAGTTTTAGGAACAGGAATAGCCATACAGGATCTGGGACAGACATTGGGGGTGACTTAAAAACAACACAGACTAAGGTACTATGGACACCAACTTTTACACTTACAACCATCAGAAAATGACATAGGTGCATAGATGCTAGTTACTTATGGGGCTTTTGAGCACAAAACATTTAATAGTGTGTTAACTGAAGAGATGTAGGGATAGGAGAGTGACATACAGCTATAATAGGGACTTCCACCTAGGAAAAGGTATCATATAAGTTCAGTGGAGCCAAGATTTAATTGCTAGCATCTATCCTAGAAATCAATGGGAGTTTTGCTGTTGACTTAAATGGGGCCAGGACTTCAAACGAGGAGTCTGAAGCTGTATCAGCCCCCTGTTTGGGGTCCGTGTTACCAGCCAAGAGAACACAGCATTCAGCAAGATTATTCCAGTAACAGCAGAATGCTTTCCTCCCTCTTGGTGAAATAGACATCTCCATGACATTTACTACTTCAGAGCAAAAGAGCATGCTTCTGAGAATGTTAGAGCAGCAGGTGCTCAACTAGATACACCCACAGCATCTTTTATTTAAAAAACCCCTCCTGTTTATTTTATGGCTTTGAATCTGATTGGGTTTTTTTGTTTGTTTTGGGGTTTTTTTTGAGAGAGAATAAACTGAATGTTGGAACAATGAGAAAATCTCATTGTTTGCAGTGTCACACTGTAATATGAGGTGCTCTCTCTACATTATGTAAACACAAATTAAACTAGCACAATATTTTTGCTTACATTCATATATTTGAAAGATATCTAAAGCAATGGGTTGATCCTGCAAAATTTCACAAGAGTAGTCCTTCTGACATCCAATATTCATGTGAATAAAGGGCTTTCAGGTTCAGGGCCTGATTTTTGCTCCAAGAACAGTCGCCTTATGCCAGATTTCATCTTAGAGCAGGTTTCTTTTGTTTCTACCCAAACTATATAAACCCTAAAAATCAGGTTGGTACCTGTAGTTAAAAGGCATCTAATACCTGGAATAGAAAATCCAACTCCCAGCCCAAATCACAGAACTGCATTCATTTGAAAATTGTACTCTGTTCTGTGTTTCAAAATTAATTCTAAATAGACATGTGCAGTGCATACAATCCTCTAAAAAAGGAAGGAATATGTTGTCCCATTTCCACCTTTCAATTTATCTTGTTCACTGCTCACTTGCCTACATCATGGGACTCAAGGTCAGCCCTGGGTTAATAGCTTTAGGTCTCTTTGCTTTAACTTCTATTTAGCTAAAATTAACTCTTCTGATATGAGCATTTTGACTATGCATTTAGGTGCCATTCAAATAAGAAACTATTTTTTGGTTATAAATTCTGATTACCACAAGAAACTCTAGAAATCCACATGGTAAAGGGAGACAACTTAAACAGGTGAGAAATCAGAAAGTATAAAAACAAATTCATTTTAATTTTTTTGCTGCCTGAAAGTAATTTAAAAATGATCGTGCATGCAAAGCTTGTTTGCATTTTGTAATAGAAAATAAATCTAGAAGAAAATGTGCGACCTCTCTGCCTTTGGTGAGGAAAATGTTGAAAATATATATATTTACAGCATGTGTAATGCATGTGTGGCAAATATCTATTTTCAGAGCACTGCTTATAAGATGCATTACTGAAAGAACTCTTTTTAGAGGTTAGTTTTGTTTTCATAGCATGCATTACATCAGATAAAATTAAAAACAAAAGGGCTATTAACCTTAAATTATCTAGGGCATAAACCAGTCATTAACTATCTGGGGTTAGGAAGAAACTTTTCCCAGGATAGGCTATTTCATAAATAACTATAAAGGAGATTCTTGCACCTACCTCTGAATTGGCATTATCTGCCATGAAGATGAATGAATATTGAAATTTCTGAAAACCGAACTCATTTGGTGGGAAAACAATACAATGAATCTAGTATGGTAGCAGTAGAGCATAGATACAATTTTGAATTTTATTGCACACAAATTTCAAGAAATGTTTGGCACTTACTATTATATTTACGATTGTATTACTGTAGGGCCTAAGTCCCAGCTGAGAGCAGGGCCACATCATGCTAAACATACGTTGTGATAGACACTGCACTCTTCTGCTAGGATCCAGGTTTTGGACCTGGAGGACGGTAGCCAAGGTGAAATCCTCCTCAGTCTGTGCTTGGGTCAGTGAGGAAGAACACTCCTGGATATGGTGCAAGTCTGACTATGTATTTGAGCAAGGGAGGGCAGGGTAGGTTCCTGGTCTAGGATTTTCTTCTGGTGTCTCTGCTTTCCTAGCCTCCTTGCAAAGAAGAGAGAAGAAAAAAGAAAATCTCAAACATTCAGTCCCTGAGAGGCTTAAAACACTCTTTGACAGAAGGGCAAGTGTCCCCAGGAATATGTGGTTCTGGATCTCTTGCAGAGAAGGCAGACTCTCATGTTTTGCCTTTTGTTTCAAAAGATTCTTGCTCTGCAGAGGACTGTCTAGGCACCAGCTATAGCTCAGAAGACAGGACAAAACCGGGAGGCTCTTCAGGAAGGGTGGTTCTTGAAAATGAACCTGTGATTGCTAGGTCTGGATCTGGTCCCTTAAAGCCACATATGTCCTGAAGCCCCCCTGTAGGGTCTATGGAATTGGATGCACAGGAGATTTAGCATTAACTTTAGTACAGTACTCAAAATAGGTAGCAGTATCGTTTTGGGACCAGGAAGTCACAGTTTTAGGCCAGACCTACAATACAAAGATCTGTCTGCATAGCTATGTTGGTCAGGTGTGTGAAGCCCCCCTTCCCCCAGCAGGCATTGTTATGTCAGCAAACCCCCCAGTGTAGGTGCAGCTATGCTGACACAACAATGCTAATTGTTGTTTGTGGAGGTGGTATTACCATGCTGACAGAAAAATTCCTTCTGTTGGCATACGTTGCATCTATGCCAGGGTGCTCTGTTGGAATAGCTATACCAGTATTGCTATACCAGCAAAGCATTTGTAGTATAGACAAGGCCTAAGACTTCAAGATAGAAACCGGGACCAGTTGCACAAACCAACCTCCAAACAACTGCTTTGCTGTCCATGGTCATCTTCCATGGGTGAAGCAATAAATCAGAATCTTACTTTCCCTCCCACCCCACCACAAGCTTCTGTGAAGGGCACACAGTGGTAAAATCCTAACAAATCCCAAGGTAAACAGCAAACGGTCTTCAGTTCTGTAATCACTCAGAGTCTGTGATAATGCAATCCATATACATTCTACATACTGTGGCAAATTGCTGGCACTGCTATGAGGGTCCTGCACTTTCTCTTCTTGTGGGGGGTTTTCAGGGCGCCATTTCTTGCCCCTGAACTGTGGTATCAGCTGGTCCACTAGTATCCAAGAGAAGGGGAATGGAGAGGGAGGGACCCAGGCCCACCCTCTACTCCGGGTCCCAGCCCAGGGGCCCTAGGTTAGTGGGTAAACCACTTGTACTAGTGATACTTTCCCCTGGGCTCCTTCCCTCTCCTGCTTGTGGGGCTTCCTGCCTTCCCTCTGCACAAGCCAGGTGTCCCGTTACCTAGGGTCTTGGTCTTCTTAGCCCGCCACAGCACTTCTCCAAACTCTCCTCTGCTTTCCTCCAAACTGCTCTCTGCTCCACCACCAAACCACTCTGCTCTAACTCCTTCCTCCTCCTCCTCCCTTGTCTGCCTGAAGCAGGGGGTTTTATTAGGTTCCTGAGAGGCCTTAATTGACTGCAGGTGCTCCAATTAACCTGTAGTCACCCTCCCTAGTCTCCAGGGAACCACGCCTTAATTAGCCTAGGGCTTATATATTTCCCCTCTCACACTCTACTACTGCTGCTCCCTGGCCCTCCTGTATCACAATACTCAATAGCAAGGTGGCAACAAATACAATGTGTTTTCTGAGAAGCTTCTCTTGCTAGAGGTGAGTGATGGAAAACTGCCTGAAATGCACTTAGATGCATGTTTCATTGCAGATTAAATTTAGTTGGAAACAAAGAGAACTCGCAATAGATTGACATAGAATTTGATTTTTTTTTAAAATGCTTCTCACCTGGGATGCCAGGAATTTTGCAGTAATGTAGTTTTACTAGCATGTACCGTATTTACTGAAGTCATAAACTGTCAGCTGTAGAGAGGAGAGTATCTAAAGATGCTTCACATGTTCTCTCCTCTTTGTTGGAATATTGTAGGCCTTAAACTATTTGTGAAGGCTACAGAAGCTCAATGACATTGTTCTGGAAACAGTGCCGATATCCCTTCACTACACCATCCATCATGAATGCAATTCCCTGTGACACTCATTTAATTATTTTGGCATAGCTTGTAAATAAACTTTCTAAGAAAGTTTAGACCAGGCCTGCACAACTCGTAAAGCGGCGAGGGCCATATTACTCCAAAGAAAACAGCTGAGGGCCGAAACCCCCCGGCCCCACGGAAACACCCCCACCCCAGCGCTGCTCACCATGCGGAAACAACCCCTCCTTCCCCAGCATCATCCCCCATCCCGCCTGGCTCGCCTACTCACCCTCCACCGCCCGCTCGCCTCCACAGCCCCGCCGCCGCCGGCTCTCCCCACCGCCGCCAGCTCATCTGCCTGTCCGCTGCTGGCCTCTTACCTTCTGCCGCTGCCCCCGCCCCCTGCCGCTGACTCACCCTCACTCCACAGCCTGCCACTGGCCTCTTCACCAGTCCGCCCACCAGCCGGCCGTTGGCTTGCCCCACCCCGCCGCTTCCCTACTCACACCCCCGCGGGCTGCACAGTGAGCCCACGTGGGCCGCATGCAGCCCCCGGGCTGCATGTTGTGCAGGCCTGGTTTAGACAAAGAGTGAATTTTGCTGTCAAACTGCGGACAATAGATTTTAGAATTAGAATCAATGGCAACATGCCATGCTTATGGAGGGAAAGGATGGCTTTGTGTTTTAAATCACTGGACTTGAACTCAGTAGATCTGGATTTACTTCCTGGCTCTGCCATAGATAACCTCTGTGACCTTTAGCTGATCCTGAGAATAAATATCTCCATACTTCATTTCACTTCCATGACTGCAAAATGGGGGAACTGCTACATCTGCCTCACAGGATATTGAGGACAAATTTCATAATATTTGTGAAGAACTCCCACAATGCAGTGATGAGGACCATGCAAGCATCTAGACAAACACGATCTGGGGATAGACTGTAGCAGCTTTGTAGCCAAGCAGATAAATATTTTTGACATTTCAAGAAAGTGAAAGAAAAATAATAGTCCGTTTAATTAGCTATGTATGGGCTAACTGCTTGTGACTTCCTCTGAGTCACCACCTGATGGGAGCTGACTCACATGATTTCAGTAAAGTGACGTGTCATTGGGAACACAGATGTTTTTGGGACGTGGATAAGGAATTTAAACAAACTAGAGAAAATGTAGCTTCTTCCTTGGTTATTTTTTTTCTTGTTTAAGTTTTGATGAAGGTTAAACTAAAGCTACAATGAACTGCAATAGGAATGAAAGAGTTATGCTGGAGCTGCTAACAGCATTGAAGCAATACAATGGAATTCAGAAAGCTGCGTTTTGAAAGTTAAAGAAAGTCCTTGAAGAATAAATTTATCTATCAGCACAGTATCCGAGAAGGTCAAAAAACACCAAATCTGCTGTGCAGAGTGGGGGCGTTTGCATCATCTCCCCTTTTGCTGCAGGAGTGCTGACTTCTTAGATAGGCAGCATGAAGCGGGGCTTTGAGGAAAGCTGAAGGAATACCCCATAGATCTGTAATTATGTAGAGCCAGTTGCCACAACCGCTTTTGTAGGGTGCAGTGGTTCTAGATGCTATTCCAGTCTAGCTGGAACGACAGCTATGGAGGGCTTGGTAAGCTTCTCTGCAGTGTGAAGAAGATTCCATTACTCCTGAACCCCCAAGCCTAATTCCCTGTGAAAACTGTGTGAGATGGGGTGTATGAACCCTGTACTGACAGGGAAGGGGTTAGGGAGGCTGTGTGTGCTAATCAATAATTAACTACTAATATAAATTGTTCTGAAATTCAATCATTTTAATTGATTTTTTAAAGTTAATCTTTTATTGATAAACGTTAAAAAAAATCATCTTTGAATAAGATCTGGAAGTCATGAATAAAGAAATGGAAATAAAGAACCAATTTAGGTCTCGTGTTTACTCTGGTGTGTGTGTGTGTGTGTGTGTGTGTGAGTGACAGCTCTTCCAGTGTTGCTAAACACCAGTGGAAATGAACTAGTGAGAGACTTTTAGGAAATGTCTCTAGTGTGTACAAGGCCTATGAAAATATTTTTTACCCCTAAGGTGAGATCATCTTAAATTAAATAGGCTGCATAATGTCATAGGGAAAGACATTCAGCTGGTTTATTTTATTTGTTGGACTTGCATGATTAGCAGTTTTGCTCTCCTTGGAGCAAGGGTAACCATTTTGTACCAGGTTCATTTTTTATACACTCTGCTCTGCTTTCAGCATTGTGCTCACACACCTCATAAGCTGCTTAGCTAGCACTGTCAACTGAGTACAGTAGCACCTTTCCTCAGGAGCTTCAGCCCTTTAAACTCGAGCCTCCTTTCAGCTGGTGGGTCAGCAGTGCTTGTCTCCAGCTAGCAGAGCTCCAGTCATAATCATTCTGCGGTATATTATATGCTTGCAGCTATGCTTTTCTACATGTGCTATATTTACTGAAGCCAAGACAAAAATAACGTCAGTTCTAAATAGTCCTAGGCAAATCTCAAAAGGGTTTGATGTTTCAGTTCTGATAAATGTACATACAAATGCGCCTGTCATCCTGTCCCCAAATTAACAGTACACATGCCAAACTTCTCCATTGCATAATCCTGTGTGTTACTTTCTCTTTCCTCATCTTTTGTGTCCGTATGTTGTCTAGTTTAGGACCTGATGAAATTAATGCAAAACTGGCATTGGTTTCAATGGGAGCAGAATTATACCCTTACATTATAAACTCCTCTTGGCAGGGAAAGTATCATCCTGTATGTGCAAAGTCTCATGTGGTACTGTAAAAATAAGTTATCCAGACCTCTCGAATGGAACATGTCATGAAGAGGTTTTATCACTAGACTTCTACTTTTATTTCCCTGTGGCTAGCATGGCTAACTCCATGAGTCCTGCCATCCTAGGCAGCCCAGCAAATGTCTACCTCTTCTGGCCCACAGTGACCACACAGACAATTACTGCATGTCTTGATTCCTGTTCTGCCTGTGGGGTACTTTGGTGCTTCCAGTCCTACAGCACTGCAACATACCTGGGCATGCAGCCATCCGGAAACTCTAACTAGTACAGAACATGACAACAGATCTTTTTAGCAACATGGGCTACTGTGAGCACATCAAACTGGTCTTTACGCTGGTGTCTCATAGAATACCATGCCAAATTCAAGGTCTTGGTCCATATTTTCAAGGCACTCAATTGCTTGGGCCTAGGATGATACCTACATACTCACCTTAAGCTCTGGGATGAGGACAGTGGTTGACAGCTCCATTCCTCAGATACAATGGAACTGTCCACTGTCAGAGTAAAGCTTGTCTGTTTAGGAGACGGACCTTTCCTGAGTGTCAGTCCAAGATTGTGGAATGAGCTCCTATAGCAACGAAGATCCCCACAAACATTTTACTCTAATTTTACCTCTTGAGTGAGGATAAGAGGGGGAAAAAAACAACCTCACATGAGAGATGATGATGTTTAATGCACTACTGGAGAACACTCAGACATCCCGCTGATGAGGGTGACAGAAAACCAAACAGAACAGAATAGAAGTAGGAATTTCTCTGACATACTAAAGTGAAAAAAATTAGGGAGGAGAGTTATCTGAACATTTGGTTCTAGCTGTGTGAGAAAGTTCAGGTGTGGGTGGGGGTGTCTAATTTTTCTCTAGACAAACAACTAAACTAGATAGACCAAGTAGAAGGACCTGATTTAAAAATAAATTATTGCTGTAATAGGAGATGCTTTTATTCTAAACATAACTTATACTGCCTCTGCTAGATTTTCTTATCTTGTATATTCAACGCCCTTTACTTCTTTTATAAGAAAATAATTTGTGCTGTCAGCAATTATGTTTATAGTTAATACAAATTTGCAATTTAATTTAACCCCATGCAGAAAATCGTGCACATACCTATTAATGACATAGCAGAGTGTAAAAAGTTTTCAAAGCACTTGGTGGTGGTGAGGAGTTTGAGCTGGAAAATTTGGCTCAAGATTCTAAACCACAATAAGTGCAAGGGTTTTTGGATCTGAGGTTTTGTTTCATGCATGTATCGAGATAAGGATCAAATTTTAACCTGGATTTGGTTTTTGACCTCCACAGCAAAGTTTGTGGATGTTCACATTCAGGGGTTTGTTTTGAGCTCAGATCTAGTTGTGAAACTTGTGATAATATGAATGTAGACACTGACTTTTACTGGCAGCATGCGTACAGGTCCTGGTCCAAAGCCCCTTTGAAGTCTATGGAAAAACTTCCATTAACTTCAGTGGGCTTTAGATCAGGCCCATGATATATTGATTCAGCTTTTTCTATTTACTCGAATCCAAAGGGGGAAAACTACATATATTTGCAAGAAATTGATTGATGGGAGTGAGTGATGGAATATTCTTATCATGCAAATCACCCTTGTACCTTACAAATAGCTGTAGAAGTTAATAGGTATGAATAGAATTGCAATAGGTTTCAGTAGAAATTAAAATATATAGAATTTAATAGAGATTTTTTTTGTAGAGTTGTTTGAAGCATCCTGTACAGTTCTATAGCAGGGATATAATTCTCTTAAATTTTGTGGGAATATTTTTTTAAATAAAAACAAACAAATCTGAGGAGAGGTTATAATTCTATAGGACTTTTCCATCTGGGAAATGCAGGCAAAGCTGCAGAAATAGGAGTTGCATGTGATTTTGGTAATCAAAAGTACATTAATGTCATGCTAGGACAGCGTGAATTGATGAGAAGGTTAATGCATTGTTTTTCCTGCTTTTATCTGATAGGTCATTGCTTGTGAACAACAGTATGACTACTCTTATGATGCTCGGTGTGACGTATGGTCCCTTGGGATCACAGCTATTGAATTGGGTGATGGAGACCCACCTTTATTTGACATGCATCCTGTGAAAACGCTTTTTAAGATTCCAAGGTATGGCACTAGATGGCTCTCTTGACTCACTAGTTTGTTGTTCACAGGGAGTCTAGTGAGAAGTAAAATAAATATTTGGTAAACAATTTCTCCTCGAATTGTAAGAAACCATCATTGGAAAATAGATAAAAAAGAGTTGTCATCATTATGAGGATTCCTATTCAATCTGACTTTAGAAATAATTAATAATAAGGGCTAGTTGAAATAATAGAATTCTATATTTACTTTATTCTTCTCTTGGGTTTTGATTTTATATACCTTCAACAATAGACTGCAAATGTAATTTTCTTAGCTGTAATTGATAAAAGCATTTGTTTCAACAGAGGCAGAAGCTAGTATCTGAAATGTAGCATAATGTTTTTAAATGGCATTCCCCTGGAATCTTAGACTTGTCTGATTGTGGAAGAAATACATGTAATTTTGAGAATGTTATGTAGCAATCTGTCAGATTCACTAAATTGTGTCCATCATTTCTTTTTTTAATTTACCTTTGGATGATAAGATGTGCAGTATGCATATAAAAAGAAGATGGAAGCTCTCTCCATATTTATTAATATTGCCGGAATATTTCATTTCACATGATCTGTTTTTGTTTTGCTCCCTGATTGGGGTTTCTAACTGGACAAGTCAAGATTTTATTGACAGTGTGAAATAGGGTTTAACAAGGGGGCCACAGTAATAATAGGAAAAATCTCTCAAGAATTTGTCCAAGGTTGACTGCAAATTGGCATATGGTTGCCTTTTCCACATTGCATTTGTAAAGGAAGAATCGCCACTGGCTGTTAGCAGTTTAAAAGCTTTGACAATAAAAGTGTTTGACCTTTTGTTATCTGCACAATCGCACAATTATCACGGGCTTTTAAAATTTCTTCTGATTGCAATTTGCATTTCTGATTAGGTCTATTTATATGCAGATGAGGCTGTCTTAGGTTCTGCGTCATAATGTTATCTCCTTGTACCCGACCCAGATGTAAACTGCCACCACTCTTCCAAAAATTATTCAGACTGAGGCAGCAGTTCATCTTGTTGCCGGGGCACAAATATAAAACAGGACATGCTAATTAAACCAGCAAGGGAGGTGCCAGGTTTCAAAACTAATGTCCATTCATTTTATCAGATGAATACTCAAACCAGTTTAGAAGGACTGCATCATGTCATAATGTTAAATAACAGTAAGTGATGGGAAGATCTATGGAATGTGATGTGTGGATGCTTTGATTTTTGTATATGATTTATCTTTCTCCCTACTCACTGATATATGTCTGCATGACTTTGCAATATCTAAGATGGGGTGTCAACTTTGATAAGATAAATAGTGTGTATTTACTATGTAAACTGCTTAATGGCAGATTTTTTTTTTGAGTGAAGTGGTTTTCTTCTGCTTTGCATTTTACGAGCTAGAATGCCACTACTAGAAACTATCCACTTACACAAGACATAATACACTATGGAGGGTGCTGAATGGGAAGAGGGACTGCTAATGGGATATGGAGCTTGTCATCTCTAGGTAGTGGTTTAAATCCAATCCAGGTGGATAGTGAGTAGTGACCAAAAGTTGCTACCATCAGGGGGGCTGTTTAACCATCTAGTGGTGTTTGACCATCTCAGTCCAGTTCCTTGTGTCCATACTACATCTGATGTCCTTTTTAGCAGTTTCAGCACTGAGCATGTTGGCACTGTGATGCTCCCCAGGGTTACACAGAGTTGTGAGGTACCTTGCTACTATCTACCCTTAGCGTGGAGCAAGGGTGTGCTCTGGAATTTAAATTTGACCGCTTTTGGAGGGGCATGTTCTGTGACCCCGTTGTGGCCCCATAGCCAGAAGACCTTGTTCTCCCTGCCACGGCCCTAGGGCCAGAGGAGTTCTGTGTCCCCACTGATTATTGGAGAGGGTCCCATGCTGCTGCTTTGCCCCTGCCCCCCTTGTGCATGCCCCTGGTGTGAAGCAGTCTTGTCTATCCATGAAAACCAACAGCCCCTCTGCTAGTGTCTCTCTGTTGCCCCTCTGTTGTATCCAACTCCTTTCACTGTACACTCATGAATAAACAGGTAGGCTATCCCTGAAGGGACAGAGTATGCACAGCTTGACTAGAATAATTCAGGATCGGATTCTTTATAACAACACAGCACTGTAATCTATCTATAGTGAAAATAAATACACATTTATTAACAAAGGTTTTAAGAGCTAGTGAGTAAGGAGAGTAAGAACAACAGGTTACAAATAAAACAAAACCATAAAATGCAATCCTAGGTCTACACTTATCAATGGTCACCTTTTATATTTAATAGAGTGGAGTTCCTTCCAATCATTCAGTCTTTGTCAGACCTGCTGGTTTTCAGTCATAACCAGAATCCAAGTTTTCATGAATATCTCCCCCACCCTACAAGGGGTTTCCTCAGGAATAGAAATGAGTCTTTTTTCCTTCCTCTTATAGTCCAGTAAACTTTTGAAATGCACCCCCAAATAAGATTCTTCTCCCAAATGCTTGATGTCCAGTGTGCTCCCTCCTGTTGGTTTCACATCCCCATCAACCCGTTTTACCTATTGACTTCACATGCAAACAGGGCTTCCATTGTGTTGGCTTAATTTACGTGACAGAGAGAGATACAGCTTATCTACTGTCTGGAAAAAAAACTGTTTGTCAACTGCCTGGTTGCACATGTATTTTTGGTAGGTACACAAAATTCCGTACACCTAGACCGTGCATATATCTTGCAATGCTTCTGATGACCAGTGTGATATGAGCTTTCATTTGATACCTCACAAGGCATTCTTTATAGATAAATACCATGAAAACAGTATGTTTGGTGAGCAGTGAGTTTGTCAGGTCAGATAGGAGTTGCTGTTACAGAACGGTCAACCCTTTGCCAATGGGCCTTGAGGAGTTTTTAGGGTCACAGGCATCTCTCACACTCAAAGATTTGTCTCCAGGACATGGTTCAAGCACACGAAAGGGGCAGTATGTGGAAGCATTGCACATGGGGGAAGCTTGCAGCATAACTGTCTGCGTTGTATAGTACACAATCCTCTGAATTTAATTTTGTGTGGCCGTCAATCTGGCACCTTTCATGAGCAGGGCAGTCACTGTAAGGAGGCAGGCCTTTAGAGCAAGGTGTGCACATGAAGCTGTGACCCTGTGATGCTCTTGTTTTATGTGTCACACACTTCTGAATTTCTAAGAAATCTGCTGTTGGCAGAGACATCAGCCATTTTTGTTCTTAGAATTGCTGTAGCCTCTTACAGCGAAGACCTGTACATGATGCTCACTCATGGAGACTTTACTTTTGTTCCTTCTTGTTGTTTTCTCTTAACCGAAAATAAGTCATTTGATTGAAAGTCTATGGTTGTTCATTATGTATGGCGGGGGCGGGGAAAACAATACAATGGACTCGTAATATCTTCTCTTAATATCTATTGATCCAATCCATCACAATTAAATAAATACATTAAAAAATTCCACTGCCCTTTGGCTTATGTAAGCGATAAACTCTGCCCTCATGATCAGCTGATTTATTCATAGGCCCAAACAAACATATTTAGCTCTCTGGAGTGCTGGTGCAAAGCAAATCAAAGGAGAGGGAGGAAAGGGAACTCAAATGAGCTCCCCAACATTCAATTGCTTCTGCAGATTCACAGTTATACAGCATTGGATCCACCAGTACGCTGAGGTGGAAGTTCCCGGGGAGGCACAGTACTCCCTGCAGACTCACCCTAACCTGGATAAAAAAAACAAAGTTAAAAGGTATGTATATGGGGGGAGGCAGCTCCCTGTTTTTCACTCTCCCATAGTGTCTCATGCTTAAATGGAGGCTCTCTGTTTCTTTCAGGCTTTCATTGTCTTATGGCTTAAATGGCATTTACAAGTTAAGTTTCTGCTATTTGTACATATATATAATGCTGCAGGGATGAGATTGCACTGAAGTTTGTTACAGAATTCTGCGGGGACTATGATAACCTACAGTCAAACAAGCATTTCATCTGGAAATATAAAATGCCACCAAGTTAGAATGGACAATAAATGTTATGAAGTATTGATTTACTGTCCATATCTCATTTCTGCAAAGCATCCTCTATTATTCCAACTTCATTGATTCTCTATTGGCCATTTTGCTGACTGGACTGATTTGAATCCTAGTTTGGGGGAGGGGTGTAACTGCCATTTGCAATGAGTGACCCATGTATTTGTTTTGGATTGTCTGAAAATATCATGTCCTCGTTCCCCTACATACATGGCTACAGCTGGTCCATACCTTTCCATTTCCAACGGCATTTTTGTGTGTCAAACTGGTTGTTTGCGCTACGCATTTCATCACATTGACATAGAATTCTGAGGTGTTTCATCAAGGAAAGGACAATTAAGCCTCATGAATGAACTTAAGAAATGTTAGTGCTAGTGAGAAGTGCCAGACTGAGATTTGGACACAGAAGTCCTCTACTTGTTCAAGGGACAGATACAGCATAGCCAGCATAAGTGCAAGATTCCCTACACTAAAACCCCAATATTCCTTAATCTCTGAATTTGGGTGTTAGAATATTTCAGTTGCCATGCTAATTCACTCCTGGGTCTTTCTGCTCAGATTGTCAACAACTATGCCAGTAACAGTGACATTATGATTTAGACACTCGTCAGCTAGGAATTGGAATGAGACCACAAATTAATTTCCAATAAACGACCAAAGAGGAGGATAGTTCTCTCTTGCACTCTCTCTTTTTAATAGAATTATTATTCTTTTTTGCTGTGTCCCTTAAAGGACTGATCCAAAGCCCATTGAAGATAATGGATCAGGCCCTAAAAGAGCAACAAAATTATCCTGGGGCTGGAAGGATTGATTTCTTAGGAAAGTTAAAAGATCTATCTATGTAATCTATTTATCTATGATTCTAATCTTAGTTATACAGCGATTGTGGAGGAAGTAACAATCTACAAATATTTGAAGGATGTCAGCACCAAGGAGGAGAGTAAATGAATGTGGCCAGAGTGTGTAACTAGGAGCAATGGAAGAAAATTTAAGGAAGGAAACCGAACTGGTGGAAGCCGCATTGCTTGGGACTTTTAAAACTCAACTAAACTGGACAAAACAATTGTAGAAATGTCAGGCCCCACTGGTCTTTGAGAGTCATCACATTACAGTCCTCCACCCAGTAGCTTGAAGACAGCAGCTGGGACCGGGGTCCATGATGTCCATCAGGGGCACAAGCCCGGCCCCTACTTTGTGACTGGGAGAGATCCAAGGCTCCTGATTGTGCTGTTGCTCCTTTTTAAGCCACAGGAGGAAACTGGGCTTTTCCCTGCCATGGATTGCTGGTCTGGTGTTTATCTGTTCCTGCCTTCAGATCCTGACCTCCAGGTATCCTGGCTCAGCCTGACCCTTGGTAACTGCCTCCTGGTTCCTGCCCTCTGGTTCCATGTCCTGAACCTGACCTCCTGGTATCCTGACTTGGCCTGACTCTTGATTCTGCCACCTGGTTCCTGCCCTCTGGTTCTGTTGCCTGAATCTGACCTTCTGATATTCTGACTCTTGGTAACTGCAGCATCCAGGTTCCATGTCCCGAACCTCACCTCCTGGGCTCCTGATTCTGTCTGGCTCTTGGTAACTGACTCTTGATCACTGCCCGCCCATTTGTCTCTTGATTTGGGTCTCCTGGTATTGTAACCTGGCCTGATTCCTGGGAACTGGCTCCTGGCCCCTCAGCCCATACCCAATGCTAACGCCTAAGCCAGGCTGTCCATGCCCTGGCCCTGACAAGAAAGCATAGAAACATAGGGCATAGAATGGAAGGGACCTGGAGAAGCCATCAAGTCCATTCATCTGCATTGAAGCAGGACCACATAAACCTAGACCATCTTTGACAGGTATTTGTCCAACCTGTTCTTTAAAACCTCCAAAGATGGGGCTTCCATAACCTCCCTTGGAAGCCTGTTCCAGAAATTAAATACTCTTATATCTAGAACATTTTTCCTAATTGCTAACCTAAATCTCTGTTGCTGATGATTAAGCCAGTTGCATCTTATCTTGTCCTGCCCTCTGTGGACATGGAGAACAATCGATAACCATCCTCTTTTAACAGCCCTTAACATATATGAAAACTGTTATCAAGTTCCCCCTCAGTTATCTTTTCTCAAGACTAACTATAGAATCATAGAATTCTAAACATGCCCATCTTTTAAACCTTTCTTTATAGGTCAGGTTTTCTAAACCATTTTCATTTTTGTTGCTCTCCTCTGGAGTCTTTCCAATTTATCCACATCTTTCCTAAAGTGTGGTGCCCAGAATTGAACACACTACTCCAGCTGAGGCCTCAACAGTGCTGATTAGAGCAGGACAGTTACCTCCTGTGTCTGACATATAACACTCTTGTAAATACACCCCAGAATGATACTAACTATTTTGCAACTGCAGAACATTGTTGACTAGTATTCAATTTGACTAGGATCCACTAAAACTCCCAGATCCTTTTCAACAGTACTACGACCAAGCCAGTTATTCTCCATTTTATAGTTGTGCATTTGATTTTCCCCTCCTAAGTGCAATTATCTGTACTGAATTTCATCTTGCTGAATTCAGACCAATTCCCCAATTTGTCAAGATTGTATTGAATTCTAACCCTGTCATCCAAAGTACATGCAACCCCTCCTCTCTTGGTGTCACTTGCAAATTTTATACGTGTAACCCTTCTGCCAGTCAGAGTCGGCAGCAACAAGGGCCGGGTTCCGTATCTAGGGGTTCCATTCCAATAACACAATGCAAAACCGGCTCGAGCCCCCACCCAGTGACCTGGGACAAATATATATCACCCCTCCTGGGCGCCTCTAAGAGGCAGTACTTCCCCTCTCGCAAGCACCGAGTCTGAGTGTAGAAAAACCTTTTAATGACAGAGAGAAACAATGCGGGATTTTGTTGGGGAAACACCACATCTAGGATTTGTAAACCAAACTGTGAGCAACGACCCACCCCGGCAAATTGGCCATGTCCTTTCCCTTTGGTTCTTGAGTCCAGCAACCCCAAAAATCACCCAAAGTCCCAAAAGTCCAACAACCCAAAAGTCCAGACCCAGAGTTCAAAAGTTCCTCTGCAGAGTGTTACACCCCCCCAGTCTGGGTAGAAATGGGGAGGGGAGAGGTAAGGGGCACCTTACGTGGCTCAAAGCTGACTCCCCCATCCCTTCGTGGGGCTTTGCTCGGCTCTGCTCTGCTAGCCATCCCACGAGTCACTCCGCTCAGCCGCCCCGCAAGCCGCTCCGGCTGGTCCGCCAACTGCTCTGCTAGCAGCTCCACTCCATCAGCCACTCAGCAATATATCTTCCAGCTCCCCCACTACTTAACACAGTGCTCAGTGATTTCAGCTCATAACAATTTCAGCTTGTAGTTAGGGGAGCCTGTGTGCTCATTTGCACACTTGACCCAGAGTGATTCTAACTCAGCAGCCTGTGGTTAGATTCCTAAGGAACTCAAAATTAGCGCTGATATTCCACAGTGGAGAAAGAGAAGGAGGTGCAATTGACATTTCAGGCCCTCAGAAGAGGCCCATGCCACCAAATACAAATACCTGTCCCCAACCTTTCTCCCTTCACTGGCTTTTGGAATCCATGTCCCTCGCCTAGCAAGTGCTGCTTAGCTAAGGGTGAGTCCCTTCATCATAACAAAAGCCCACTGTCCTTGATTCACATAATCAGGGTAACAACACTTTATTCTTCCTGCCCCAATAACAGAGAAACTGGGGCTCCCACAACAGTCACGGTGACCATTTGGGCAAGCGGTCCATCATGCTTTGCAGGGTGGGTGTGTCCATGCAAACAAGATTAGCCCCTGACATCCCTTTCCACAACTCACCACCAGATGTCAGGGTAGAGCTCATCCTGACTCTGCTTACATACGCATAGTCTCCACTCCCTTATCCAAGTCATTAATGAAAATATTGAATAGTATCAGACCCAGGACTGACCCCTGCAGGACTTCACTAGATGTACCTTCCCAGTTGTACAGTGAACCATTAATAACTATTCTCTGAGTACGGTGTTGCAACTAGTTTTGCACCCACCTTACAGTAATTTCATCTAGACCACATTTCCCTAGTTTGCTGATGAGAATGTCATCGGGGAACTGTGTCAAAAGCCATACTAAAATCAAGAGATATCATGTCTGCTGCTTCCTCCCTATCCATTAGGCCAGTAACACTGTCAAAGAAAGAAATTAGGGGTTTTTTTGGCATGATTTGTTCTTGACAAATCCATGTTGGCTATTCCTTATAACCCTATTATCCTCTAGTTGCTTACAAATTGCTTATTTAATATCTTGTTCCATCATCTTTCCAGTTATCAATGGGAAACATATAGGGGACAATCCTGCACTGGCAGGGATATGGCCTGGATGGCTGAGGGGTCTTTTCCCTCTCTAACTTTTGTGAAAAAATAATTGAATGCAATGCATTTCAGTAAGAACTAAGGGCGCAATCCAGAGCTCACTGAAGTCACTTGGAGTTTTTCTATTGACTTTAATGGGCTTTGGATCGATCCCTAAATGAGTGTATCTCTTCTCATAGTCACACCCTTCACACACAAACAAATCGCTATTAAGGGTCTTATCCTGTAGTCGCTCTGGATCTGGAACCCCACTGAAGTTAATAGGCATTGCATACACTGGACTGCTGGATTCCTAATTCTGTCATGTGTTGTTTTCAGTGGAAATGTTAAAAATAGAAAAAACTTAGTGTGACAAAGTTCCTCCTCTACCTTGGTGAGTCGTGCGCTTACTGGTGGATTTTGATCGCCTCAGAGATCTTCCCCTCTGGTAGAACCCACAGTCAAATTCCTCCTGTGTCTGATCAGGAGTTGGGAGGTTTGGGGGGAACCCAGGCCCACCCTCTACTCCGGGTTCCAGCCCAGGGCCCTGTGGATTGCAGTTGTCTATAGGGTTTCCTGTAACAGCTACGTGACAGCTACAACTCCCTGGGCTACTTCCCCACAGCCTCCTCCCAACACCTTCTTTATGCTTACTGCAGGACCTTCCTCCTGATGGTCTGCTGATGCTTGTACTCCTCAGTCCTTCAACTCTTCTCCCTCTCAACTCCTTGTGTGCCTCTTGCTCCCAGCTCCTCGCACGCCACACCACAAACTAAAGTGAGCTCCTTTTTAAACCCAGGTGCCCTGATTAGCCTGCCTGTCTTAATTGATTCTAGCAGGTTCTTCTTAATTGGCTCCAGGTGTCCTAATTAGCCTGCCTGCCTTAAATTGGTTCCAGAAAGTTCCTGCTTGTTCTAGTGCAGCCCCTGCTCTGGTCACTCAGGGAACAGAAAACTATTCATCCAATGGCCAGTATATTTGCCTTCTATGAGATTTCTGTATCCCACTTGTCTGGGTCTGTCACATTAGCAATAGCCAAACGTTCTTGTCAGCAAGCAAACAACATACAGGGTCTGATATTAGAATGTAGCTATTACAAAGGTATAAATCCAACACATTCTTCTAGCAGGAAAGAAATTAAAAATCTATGTAGATTATATACAAAAATGTATCCTTGGAACAGAAGTTCAGTCCAGAAATGCTTCAGAATATGAGATACTCATAACTTATTTATAACACTTCCTCTAATTTGAAAGTGAAATAGAGGGGTTATGGGGCGACACTAGAAAGATCTTTACACTTTTAAGTCAGTGGCTGTGATGGAAGAAACTAAATCAGGTTTCTCAGTTTGAACGTTGGACACTGTTTTGTGCGTGCTGATAGGCTGTTTGTCCCAACTTTTTACACCCTTCTTCTTCACAGTCCCCTCATTGTTAGCCTCTCTTTTTGCCATCCATGCTCCTCTCCATCATTCCTCCCACCTGCCCCATATCCCTCTTCCCCTTTGCTTCCTTTCCCCCCTCTTTGCTCCTATTTACTCACAGCCTCCTTCCATTCCTGATCCAGATCTGAATTCTGTAAGTCCAACCAGTGGACATGTTGTTCTCCAGGGCTTTGATCCCTAGGGAATAGCTAGCCACCCTCAGGTAGTTTGTCTTTACACTATGAAGACCATAGTAGACACAGACTACAGCAACAGAAGGGGTTTTGGAACTCCAACTGCCCAAGTGACAGTAGCTTGGTTGACGGAAGCATTCTTCTGATGACCTAATGTGTCTACTTAGATCGGCATAGCTACGGCACTCGGGGGTGTGGATTTAACCAGGCCTATGTTTCAGAGCAATGATGAATTCATATAATGGTTTGATCTTGGCAGTGTACATGTGAGCATGCATTGAAGCCAATGGGACTTCTCATCTGAATGAGGTTACTCATGTGCGTGTGTGTTGGCAGGATCATGCCTTAAGGCATCACACTAGGAATGTTTGAGAACCATTTAAAGGCAGTATTGTTTAAATCAAAATTAAAACCTTTTCATGAGAAATTACACAGAATGTAACAGAATATGTTTTCTAGCTACATAGATTATTTTCCATCTCCTAACATGAAAAATAAATTAATTGAAAATGTTATCTCAGGCATTCATTTTCCCTGTCGCTGTATGACTCTAAGGGTCTGTGAAGAATTTGCAGATGGTGGAGAGCTGGCTGGTCACCTGGAGCTGGCTATCTCCATTTATTCCAGTTGCTAGATCTTGCTAAAAGAGGCTTAAAATTCATTACTCTCCCAACATTACTCCTCCATGTAAACGATTGCTGTAGCTGCCGTGGTTATGGGAGCATGCCTGAGAGGGGATATGTCCATAAAAGGGAGGGCAGATGTCCTGTGTGACCTGTAATGGGAGGTGAGGGTGGTCTATAAGATACTCACTATTAAGATGAAATTCATGCTATGGTGATGTTTATAAACCCCAAGAACTAAGATGTCTTTTTTCAGCGACCCCTGTCATTGCTCCAAGGTTCCTGCTCTCTCCTTGTTTTCATTACTATTTCTCTGATTGTGGAGGCCCTGCACCTTTGCCCTTATGGTTTGACTTTGCTATTAAAAGTCTCCAATTCCCCTGTCTCTGCTCAGGGCCCTCGTGAGTCTGCTGAGTGTGTTTGGTTTGAATGTAGACCGTTCTTAACGGAACCTTACAGGTACAGCAAGCTTCAGTCATTCCTTCACTCTACTTAGCCCAAGCACCAATTGTCTTGTCCGATTTGCTTTTCCTTTGTGGATGGGAATGGGAGGGATTCCTGTTTTCTTACTTGCACTGGTGCATTTGCATTCTGCCCTGCCCCTACTCCCGCTCCCCCATGTAGGGTGGGAGCTTATTAGCAGTATTATAGTGGAAGGCTGGTAGATATTGAGGGACAGCATCACTTGGGAAAAAAACAAGGGCACTGTTTCCCATCCCCCATTTTTAATGTATTTAAAAGGATATAGCCAAACTACTTAGCAGCCGGCAATGTAAGTGTCACAGTGGGAACTGCAGGATGCTGAGCGCTTTTAAAATTCTACCCTTTGTTTGGGTGTCTAAATGGAAACTGAGCTCTCTTGATAATCTGATCCCAGCTGTGGATGCTGAGTACTTGAAAAGCTGGCCCCAAACTTTTTTGAAAATCTGTGTTTAAGAAAGCTCCAGTGATCAAACTCTTCCCTTTTCCTGGTCCTGTGGAAAATCCAGTGCCTGCAGCAAGAATTAGATAGCAGAGATTTTTTTAAAAATCTCAGTTAAGTTTCAGGTCAAAATGTTTTATTATACACTAACTTTCTGAACCTAGCTTTGTATGTTTGTATAGCTTTAGAAGAGGAATGGATATATGTTCATGGGCTAGTGCACAAATGTTATAAAGACTACTTTCATACCCTCACAAACATTTAATTATATGCATCCTTAATGTCATGGAGGTAGCGCTGGGGTTACATGCAAGCATCTTACCCTAAAACTGATCATGAGAAGAAAGCATAATCTTAAAGCAAATGTTAATCTTTTATTTTCTGATAATGCACACATTCTCCCTCATGAAAATGAATTCTTGGAACTAGCTCATAAATCTCCTGAATAGGGACCTCCGGTGCCTACAGATAGAGATAAATCATACTGAGAAGACACTGAACCATGAAATGATTCTGTTAACATGTCATCTGTCTAGAATATATTTTCAAATCTCCAACAGAAGGGTCTAAATTATGAAGGGAAGGTGGCCTAGCAAAGTTGGTAATTCAGGATTTGATACTTTTAACCTCTTCCATCTGCTGCCACTACTTAAGTGTGTCTGTTTTGGCACAATATTATAAGGTAAAAGATTGTCTAATGTTGACGGTCATTAGAACTAACCATTTTAAAGTGAAATAGACCCATAAATTCTTCAAGCTATGTTATCTTATGAAAAGTATTACATCATATAGATAAAATCTCTTAAGCTAGTAGCATCTTGAAATTTTGAAAAGAAAACTAATGGCTAGGATAAGAACTGTGGCAAAAAAGAGATAAATATCTTGCATTGTGGTTTGGGACTTATGGGTATAAATACCAGTACAGAATGAAGTATTTATTTCCAGGCTGTAGATGTATTGTCTTTATGGATCTAACTCTTCATTATGCTGCTGACGGGATTGGTAGAGAGAGGGCAGTTCTCTGCATGAACGCTGGCAGTTAAGGGACTGTTTCTGATTCTGCCACAGACTTCCAGTGTGACTTAGAGCTAGATTCTGCTCTCACATCAATGTGAATCGGGAGTAACTCTTTTGAAGGAAATGGAATGCAACTGGTTTAAAACTGGTGTGAGATCAGAATTGGGCTCTTAATTTCTCTAGCTCATAGTTTCTCAGTCTATAAAAAGAGCATGATGATATTTACTTTCCTCACAGAGTTGGTTTAAGTAATTAATATTGACAAAGTATTTTGAGAACCTCCAAAGACAGGTGCTAAAGAAGTGCAAAATTACTACTACTTCTTCTTCTTATTCAATAGATACAATATAATAAAAGGACGGAATAAACCTATGCTTTGTTTTTATAAATAGTGTAGCCATGAGATCATGTGGCTTGGAAGATGCCAAAGTAGTTTTGTGT
This sequence comes from Macrochelys suwanniensis, assembly GCA_033296515.1. Lineage (NCBI taxonomy): Eukaryota > Metazoa > Chordata > Testudines > Chelydridae > Macrochelys > Macrochelys suwanniensis. The sequence continues at coordinate 37,615,459 of CM065784.1, forward strand.
GTCCTTCACTCTGTGTCCTTGTGTGGGGAAGGAAAGGCCCATACATTGGAGCGTGATCTCTTTCTTTTCTCACCTTCTGGCTAGTTAAGGACAACAAAAGGGGGGACACATTTTTCTTGGATAATATTTCCTATTTGAAAGCTCTAGCTTTTCTTACTTGCAAATGGATCTACCATGGACTCTGTGACATTCCCAGCTGCCACAATGAAGGGACTCCGGTTATTCTGCTCTTTGTAGTGATTCTGAAATATTGTCCAGCTGGCAGTCTGAGTTCTACACACATGGAAATGGAGGAAATATTGCAGACACGAACTATAGAAGAAAACTCTCTGTTGCTAAGTTAAGTAGCAAAAGAGCCAAAAGAAGGACTCAGTTATTTAAAATGGAATGTTTGATAGTTATAATAATAAAAGAGGAATGCTTAATATAGTCTTATGCGGAACAATTCGGTGGAAGGTTTGAATCTACCAGAGCCTAAGTTGTCTCATACTTACTGGGTATATATATATATGGAAAACAATTCAGTGACATAGTCATTAAATCACATTAAAGGGCCAAATTCTGCCATGGATGCATGTGGCTCATATTGACTTCAATGTGAGCCCTGTGTGCGTATCTGAGGGAATAATTTTACCTTTCGAAGTCAAAATGTTATCATGTGATATGTTTTTGCTGCGGTAAGGTGCAGGCTTGGAAATAGGTGCTAAATTATGAGGGCCTTGTAAATACCCAGATAAGTAGAAGTATGAGATTTTCTTTGTTCTCTTTGCTTGTCTTATATGAAGAGTAAAGGGACTCAGGAGTAAAGATGCTGGTCAGAGGCAGCAAGGAAGTATGGTCTAGGGCTTAGGGCACTAGCCTGGGACTTGAGGACGTACATTCAATCCCCTGTTCTGCTGCAGAGTTCCCCAGGCAAGTCTCTTAGGGCCAGATTTCCAAAGGTATTTAGGTGCTGTGATGGGGCAAGGCCAGATGGCTATAGGAAAGTAGTGAGAAACAGGTATGTTAGTCCCAGGCTAAACAAATCCCTGTTACCATGGTAACCAAATGGCAGTTGCTCCAGGTTAATCAAGACACCTGGGGCCAATTAAGATCCTTCTAGAAAGCAGCAGAGATAGCTAGGTTGACTGGGACACCTGAAGCCAATCAGGGGCTGGCTGAAACTAGTTAAAAACCTCCCAGTTAGTCAGGTGGACGCACATGTCAGGAGCTGTGGGAGGAAGTTGCGCAGTTGGCAGGGGTGGCTCCAGGCACCGGCGCAGGAAGTGAGTCCCTGGGGCGGGAAGCCGCTGGGGGCGGCGTGACAGTCGTTGAGAGGGCTGCAGTCAGGCAGCCTTTGGTGGTGTTTCTGCAGGAGGTCCGCCGGTCCTGCGGTTTTGGCGGCAATTCGGTGGCGGGGACGCCGATGGTGCGGGACTGGCGGATCACCCGCAGAAACGCCACAGAAACCGTGGGACCAGGGACCGCCTGCAGGCGTGCCGCCGAAGGCCGCCTGACTGCCGTGCTTTGGGCAGCAAAAAACATAGAGCTGCCCCTGGCTGTTGGAGAGACTGAGCAGTACACACCATATTAGGCACAAGGAAGGAGGCCCTGAGGTAACGGTGAAGTGGAGCTTGAGGAAGTGGGGGCTGCTGTGGGGAAGTAGCCCAGGGAATGGTATGTGTTCTGGTTCTAAAACGTCAGTTACCATAGCTGATACTATTAGGGTCTCTGGGCTGGAGCCCGGAGTAGAGGGCGGGCCCGAGCTCCCCCTTTGCCCTCCCACTGATTAATCACTGATACTGGGAGGCAACAGAGACTGTGCAAGGAAGGATAGCTTCTCCTCACCTCCCTCGCTGGCTTATGATGAAAATGGCTCAGTAGGCTGTGACCCTTGCCTCTAGAGAGAGAAGGGCTACGTGGAGGGTCACAGTGAGCCTCTGAGGCTAGCGAAATCCGCCAGGAAATGCGGGATCGACGGAGACAAGGACAGAGCTTTGTCACAGTGCCTAAAGATGCAGATAGGCACCTAGTGGGATTCTCAAAAGCACCTAGACACCTAACTTCCATTGATCTCACTAGATATCTATCTGTATCTTTAGGAGCCTAAATACCTTGAAAATCTGGTCCTCACTCTATCTGTGCCTCAGTTCTTTTCAGTAAAATGGGAATTATAGTTCTTTCCTACACTGGGCGGGGGCTAGGGGAGAGTTGTGAGGATAAATACATTAAAGATTATGAGACACTCGGATATTATGGTGATTGGCAGGGTATAGATAGAAACCATTCTGAGACATTTCTTCTTGTTCTATTGTACATAATGGGGGTGTTTCTATTTTTAGGTTGTTTGTGGGATTGACTAAGGGGTATTGCTATCTCTACAGAATTTTCTGGAAGTGCATCGGCATAGTTGCATTTACAATTAGTGCTATAACTGTACCACGGTATTCAAGACATTCTCAGTATGAGTGCTGCAAACAGCATGGTAGTTACTAATTTTGTTAACAAACCCTGTATAAGAAACCTTATTATAAACCTAGAAAATTGGTGTCAGGAGAAAGGCTAAACTGCTATTTAAGCTGGAGGTCACCTCCGTGGTTTTCAGCCATAGCACCTCCTTTTCTGTGTAGCTTGAGGGGTCCTTATCAGAACTTTTCTAAAACTTAAAAAAAGCTCCTTTTGGTTCTAGGGTGGACAAAGCTTCAGTTCTTACTGAACCAAAAGCTTGCTTACCCTTGTGAGAGTCCCATATAATCTTTTTGATGCTCCCATCATCCACTGAACTGGGGATACAGAATGCTAAGGTCTTCATGGAAAGTGTATTACCAGACACTCGTATAATCATTCTGTTTTTAAAATCAAATCTATTAAATTATTCACACAACAGTGTGAAAGGTGTAAGGAGCCATGTGGGTTAATGTGATAGTCTTTTACTTATGAGGGCTGGTGAAATAGGTCTTAGTTCCATGGGAAATGAGTTGTGTTGTCTCAGGCTCTGCGATTTCAATATTTTGTCACCATTAAAAAGCCCACAGCTTGTCACAGTTTGCAGCTACTAGGGGTATTAAAGTTAGGACTTTGTACTGGCCGAGCTGGGTCGGGAACCTTGCACAGAATCCAATCCCTGTGAAAAGTGGTAGTAGCCAAATTACTCATTGGTGTAATTCACTGGCCTAAATGGAGTTGTGTCAAGGATTAATTGAATCAGTAATGTGTTGCTGATTGTAGGGGTTAGTAGTGGCATAAAAAAGCAAAGAGAGAGAGGTGTGTGTGCTTCTAAAGCCATATAAATACATCCATTAATTATTGCCCTTTTAGTCCTAAATGGCTGCAATCAAAATAGTATTTGTGTGGCATATCTTAGCATTCATATGATAGCAAAATGAGGGCCTGATTCTCCACTGCCTTACACCATGAGTAGTCAATTATACATATCCACAGTGGTGGTAAAATGATATCAAGTCAGAATTGTGCACTCACACTAGGCGGTAGTGTTTTACATCCACTTGGTACGCACTTTGTACAGGTATATTATACAAGATGCAAGGCCTTAAGAATGTAAGTTCTTCCCATTACGGCTTACCTAAAACTCTTTCTTAAACATTAACCCTACCTGGTCTATACTATTTGCTATATATAATTTCTTAGGTGAATTACATTTGCAAATATATAACAGTTAGTGCAGGGTGAATTAAGAATGTATTCAATAGATTTTGCCCTTTTTTTTTTCCCCGTTCACCAATTTTCCACAAATAGATTGTGATTTTAGCAGATGCATTCGTTGTGCACATCTATTTACTGAATAATGTCAGAAGGTAATTCAAGGTCTGTAGCTTGTTCATGAGCAGTTCACTGTCAGTCTTTGATATTCAGAATTTCAGCTGTTTGGATAGGACACGGGCATGTGGTACGCTGCTATTTCTTGATTTGATAAGAGTCATTCTTAGACTGTTTCTAGTATGAATACTTGCTTGCAAACATAAAAAATTCCTTTATATAAATATTCTGCAACATTTGCTTAAAATGTGCAGTTTCAGCAAGCATTCCTGCCAGTAAACCCGTTTGCTAGAGCATTCGTGGAAAGTGAGCACAGATGAGTCGTGAGCACAGTCAAAATGAATTAGCTGAGAATTGTACATGAATAATCATGGAAACATGTTGGCAGTATTTGCCCAGCTCTGATACTAGCCATTCCCTTTACAAACAGGGGGAAAGGACCGTCTTTTGTATGCTGTGGTGTTCTGTGTTCTGCTCTTTGACTTTGTCAGAATTCTAGTACAGAACAGAGTTGCCTGCCAGATTTGTTTAGTGAATCCATATGTAGCCCATTTCATGCATTATATGCACATAAGCTATTTTAGTCAACCAGTTCCTAAAGTAAATTGTTACTATTTAGAATCCATTCCATAAGTAAGAGCAGACTGCGAAGATACAGTAAGTGCCATTTTGTTTTGCTCCAGTGGAAAATTTCATGCTGACAAGGTCAAGCCCAGCACTCTGAGAGCAGTCAAGTGATGAAAGGCACATCCTACATGAGGAGAGGTGGTAGATGGATGCCCACTAACCATTGTTTATTTCAACACAATTGAGCATTGGAAATGCAGCATTCTGGTTAGATTTATAGGGCTGTACTTAGCTGTACATATTCTGCTTTGCAAATAATTGCAAATTGAATATATATTTTTTAGTATGTTGTCTGAACTGGTTACCATTTAAGCAAGAATTCCTAAGAAACTACACTAGATAATGGCATAGATCGTAGTTGTCCTGAGGCAGTTACACTCTAAACAAAAACTTGTAATTAAATACAGTAATTAATAATGTTAAGGAGATTCTCGCTACTGAGCAATGTAAACTAGAGGTTATAGTGGAGAAAACGGGGCGTGGCTAAGTGTGTTGCGCAGGGAAGGACTTGTGAATTTAAAGGCTGGATGGAAAAATCAGTGAGTTATAAATCCTTATCAGCCAATTTTCTGCCATTCAGGCAAGAGAACAGCTTCTGCTAGGTTGATAATTTACATGTAATATTGCTTTTTCAGTAAGGCATTTACTTTTCTGATATTTTTATATGATTGATTAATAGACTTTGTTATGGAAATAGTCTTAGGATAAAAATAATTGAGATAATCTAGGAGTCAAATTGCTTGATACAGACCTAGCTAGCGACATTTTCAACATATATATCTACATCAGTACCAGAGGTTGCTGAGAGGCTACTGATGCCTTATTAGATTAGATTACCTGCAGTACTAAACAATTTATTGAGCAAAGAAAATAGGCTTCCGATAGTGTACAGAAATGAAACATCACAAGTATTTGAGATTCTCTGTAGCCTTGGAAACAATATGGGAGCAGTGACATCAGCAACAATTATGTACAATTTTTATCTTTAGTTTATCACCAAGGTAACCAGAGCAGGTTTTCCTGCTTGAAATTTTAAGAATGCCTTGGTTCTGTATAAAGCAAGCATGCATGAAGCATACATTTAGAAAGTCTGCTCAAATAGCATTCAGTTTCCCTTTTAAAATGGTTAGTGTTTGAGTCAGGATTTAAATTGTGGTCCATCAGGATTTAAATTGTGTAAACTCATCTCTCTCTCCCCCCCCCCCCCCCCCCCCCGCCGTAGCAGCTGCAAGCAAGGTTGTTTTGAATGCTCTAAATACTGGAAGGAAGAAGAACATTGGTTTGCTTTTGCTTTAGCTGATCTTAAACAACGAATATGCTGTTGATATTTTTTTCAATGTTCTGAAAAAAATAATTTCAAAAGAGCTGTAGGGCAGAGATTGCCAGTTGCACCCCACCCGCTGGGGAGAACGCATGGTGTTTTCATTGCTGCCTTCCGTTAGGGATGTCACCAAGGGTTGGCAGCTTTAAACTGAATAATGGCTTCATAGGAGACCCACCAGTCAATGCTGCATGGGGAATACATTGGATCAGTGCATTCCTTTGGTTCCCTGGCCAAAGACCCTTCCTTGATCAACATCACCCAGCTGTGGGCCCCCATGCATCTTGCCCAGCTTCAGACACACTCCAGGTAGATTTGGTTTGGGGTGCGGGAGGGGGCTCAGGGCTGGGGTTGGGGGAGATGGGGGGGTGAGAGCTCCAGCTGAGGGTGCAGGCTCTGGGGTGGGGCCAGAGATGAAAGGTTTGGGGGCGGGAGGGGGATCAGGGACGGGGCAGGGCGTTGGGCTGTGTGTGTGGGGAGGGTGAGAGCTCCAGCTGGGGGTGCGGGCTCTGGGGTGGGGCCAGGGATGAGGGGTTTGGGGTGCGGGAGGGGGCTCAGGGCTGGGGCAGAGGGTTGGGGTGTGGGACAACTAGGACCAGAGAAGATGTAAGTGGGAGAGCTTTTGGTTTGCTTGACAGCCCGACTCTAGTGTCATCATTCCTACACTGAAGGACATCATACTCTCTTTTGCACTGTACCTGCAGAAAGGAAAAATATTAAAAATGAAAGGCCAGCATGGGTCAGAGAAAACCCTGTCATACCCTTTGAAAGGTTGTAGCATATGATCATCACCTGTGCCACCCTAGCTCTGCTAGCCAGTGGGAAGTGAGATAGGGACATGACCCATTCCTTGCCCTCTTCGGGTGAGGTTAGCACCCAAGAGTGCACTAGCCTCTAGCAGCCCTGGTGCCAAGAAAGCTTCAGAATCAAAAAATTGGTATAGTATATTGACCTTCCATCACTATAAAAGGCTAGAAGAGGCGATTTTTATATTGTGCAACTTAATTTGGTAGAACTGGCCAGAATGCATCTCCTAGGTTTCTTTCTTTACAAAAAGTTAATAGTTTGTAGATTATCACAGATTCCCTCTGATCAGACCTCTCCCATGTTAGAAACAAGTGTAGAGAAGAGATGTGCTGAATTACAAAAGGATAGCTTTATTTGGCTAGTTGATGAGCCATGGTGTGTTGCCAGCATGCAAACACATCAGACTTTTACAGGCAACATCTGCTTGAACTGTCTGGGGGAGAAAAAGCCAGAAAACATCCTACAATGGAAACAAAAGCAGAGATCCCACCTGAGGAAACTGAGTATTAAATTTCCTTTAATGTTTAGCCAATCTGTCTATTTAATATTGTCGTGCATCATGTAATGTGGCAACATGATGTGCTGAGAGGAGATCACATACTCACATACCTCAATATTACTGGTGAACCTACAAAGAGAAAAAATTGTGCTTTTTTTCTTCTTACCTGACGTTTTTAAAAAAAAATTCTTTCTGGATTTTACATTAGAAATTAAGAACTTGTTGACCCTGGTTGGGTGGTTGTTTTTCTAGAAGATTCCACAGATGAATGGAGGGTCTGCTTACCTTAAAAACCTGAAAAACAGTTGGCAAAGGAAGATTCAACATCTGTCTATCCAGTTGAAGAATGCGAAAGCTCTCTCTACTGTGTCTGGAACCTGGGGCGTGGGTGTTCATGTCCAGTGGTTAGAGCTGCAGGTGGTCAGGCTTTGAGGGATCGAGCCAGAGTCGGTAGCTGGGGTCCAGAGCCAAGGGTCATGCCAAGGTGAGTAGCCAGGAACTTGAAGCCATGGGTTAATCTAGGAACCAGAACTGAGTGTTAAGCCAGAGTCAGTAGCCAGGAACCGGAGCTGAGAGCTGAGAGTCAGGCTGAAGTCAGTAGCCAGGGGTTGTAGCCAAAGGTTAAGCTGTAGTCAATAGGGAACTGGAGGGGCAGGGCAAGAGAGCAGGAACTGGAAATGAGGCAAGGGAGCAGAAATGAGGATCAAGGCAGAGTTTGTGTCAGAAGCAGGTCAGAGACCTGCCTTGCTGCACAGATGACTTCCTGGTATTCTTTCCAGGCTTAAATAGTAGTTCTGGGCCAATCAGAGGTCATGGGAAGGGATGCCAGTCATTTCTAGCATGGGTGGCACTTCCTGTATATGGTGTTTTCCACCAAAATGTCACCAGTTACTACTTTTATCACATCACTATGTACCAGGCTGGCCTGAAGATTCTGGGGAGGAACAAAGTGGAACATCAAGAAGATATACCCAGACTTCCCTGTCTTATTTTGTATAAACAGTGTGAGTGCCTCCTGCAGTTATGGGCCTTGTTCTTTTCAGTCCTAAGGATTAATTTGTGTTTTCAATACTAAATTTGCAAAATATTGAGTCAGAAACTTCTTTTAAAATTATTTGTAATACAGTAGTGCCTAGACCTCTCGACTGAGATTGGGGCCCTATCGGGCTAGGTGCTGTATGAACTCACAAGAAACAGTCTCTGCCTCAGAGAGTTTATAATCTAAACTGATAAGGGAGACAAAGGGAGGTAAAACTGAGGCACAGGAAGGTGAAGTGGTTTGCTCAAGGTCACACAGGCAGGTTAGTAGCAGAGCTGGGAATAGAGCTCAGGTGTCCTGACTCCCGGTGTAGCGCTCTATCTATTTGACAACACTGCCTCCCCAAAATGAAAGCGGTGTTTCTCCTTTACATTTCTGGTTCCCTCAAATCAAGGGGTCAGTGGCCACAAGCTTTTCAGGACCAACAGGCCAGCTCTGGTTCAATTGTATAGTATCTCTAATAATTCTCGTTGTGTCTTTCTCTCTGCCCTTGCATTCTCCACTCCACTATAGCTCAAATTTCATCCTTCACTTATTTTCAAAATACAGATACCAGACTTGTCTGAAATCATCACAGGTAATTTGATCAGATTATGCAAAAGAATCCAGTTATATTTTGCTACCTCTGGACACAAACAGATTGCTAGCATCTTGCTATTTGCAGATCAGATGCCTGGAAATAAAGTTATTCTGGTATTTGCAAACTGTTAAATAACATCCAGCAAAGCTCTGATCATAAGATTTCAAAAACTAAACATGAAAGTAGGATGAAGTTTTCCAGATGTCTGAAGCTGCTTCCTTTCTCTTGCCAGTGGTTGTGACTGGGGGAATCTTACAGAGTCACTGCTCTGCTGCATTGGGGATATGAAGAAGGCCCATTGTGTCTGAGGTAGACCCAATTCCTCCTGAAGCTCTGGGAAGCACAGCTACTGCAAAAGCTTTGGTGAGGTTGCAGGGGATGGCTAAACACCCTTCCCCCTCCTCCCCATCACCTTTGCAGGAGGTTATTCCTAAAGTAATGTTAACTATGCAGAATTCTTGCACTCCTTGAGCACATGATTCACATTTTTCATGGCCCTGTGCTAGGGCCTGGGGTGGGGGAGAAGGAAGGAAGGTTCCTTGTGCCCTCTCCCTCCTTTATACCCCTGTGTTGGGTCCAAACACATTCTCAAGATGATGATAAGAGACTGTGGATTATAAATGTGAACATGCATTAATCTGCAGCATTGCAACAGTGCTGTGAAATGACTGCCACAGTCTGTCACCTCTGCAAAACCCTTTCTGTAGAGCTAAAAGCCGAAGCTAAAGAAAGGAAAATGTCTGTTTAAAATAGGGTGACAGATGTCCCGATTTTATAGGGACAGTCCCGATTTTTGGGTCTTTTTCTTATATAGGCTCCTATTACCCTCCACCCCATCCCGATTTTTCACATTTGCTGTCTGGTCACCCTAGTTTAAAATAATAAACCAAACAACTTGAGATTCAGTTGCTGGGAGATGAAGGGGTGGAAGGGGGTCCCCGCTTGCTCTGGCCCAGGGCCCCACAAAACTGCAATCCGCCTCTGGGTCCATAGTAGCATGCTGGCAAAATCCTGTCCAGCTCCTCACAAAATGGACAGGTCCAATGGGCCTGATTATAGCTCAAAATGTTTCCTGGGTATGGCGTGTGCAGATCATGACATGAGCACCAAGAACTTTTGTCAATAGTAGCAAAAAAACCATTGGTCCCATAATAAGCTTTTATTGGTCAAGGACAATATTCCTTTTTTCTGGGCCTCAATACATGCGCTTAGCTACAAGTTGAGCTATGTTAGGTCTATGCACCTCCAGGCCCACAATTAAATTTAAATTGCTGATTTCATCTTTACATTTATCACATTTTATTGATGACTTTTCTTTACAGCCAGTCTTGTCAGTGGAAGTTTTGCCACTGACTTCAGTGGGATAAAGATTGGGCCCCTACATCCTTTTCAGAATGCTGCATGGTGATGTTTGGGATGAAACCCAGCAAGCCCCTATTATGCTATTGTCATTCAAGCTGTATGTGACGTCTCTAGGTATTCTTTGTTTTAAAAATTTGAAGTGAATGCACTCTTCATGAGAGTGAGTGATTGACAACCCTGGCGCAAGCAAGGTTTATTATGGGTAGGCATTGTGAAAACCTTTTCACATAGTTCAGCTATTGAATTTGTCCTGTGACCCTTCTTATCTCAGTCCCCAACCTCTTGTGAATGGAGACAGCCAAACACAGCGTACTGCATAATGCTTTTGTGTTGTGTACTGTGAGGTGGCACAGGCCCACCTTCAGAATCTTTGATTAGCTAGAGGTGGGGGTGGGGGGCCACTGCCCTCCATAGTTTCTGGAGGGACTGCCCCCATTGTATCTTATCTAATAAATTTTTTAAAAACGTAACCCTGTTACTATTCCTTCAGTTAGACTTTGTTTCCCTTCCTTCTATTCCATTTTCTTTCCTCTCAGACATCATAGTGTAATATTTTGTATTTAACCTCTGTCCTAGCGCTCCTACCCACTCCTGTGCATTTTGATTTCACTTGTTGTCTCCTGCTATTTTTTTTAGGACCCAATACTGTTACCTTTGACCACACTGAATAGTATCTCACTCTGTAATTAGTCCCATGGACCAGTACTCCTTGTGAGTAAAGATGGCAGAATCGGGCCCTTAGATTCCAAATTGTGCAAGGGAGGGAATAGCCTTTGTCTTTAAAGTACCTAGCATAATAAACAAACAAATAACGGAGCTGGTCATCATTTTTTTCATAGAATCATTTTTTGACCAAAAATGGCTTATTGACTAAAACAAAAATTTTCCTGGAAAGATTTTGATTGATGTATGCTGGGTTTTTTGATGGAAAAATGGAAACTGAAGACCTAAAAATCCTGGCTTTGCTGGGGTACTGTCTGCAGGACCCCTACATCTGCTGGGGTGGGAGGTAGGAGATTATTTCGTCCTCTGAGACGGACCTCAGCCGTCCTGAGCCTGGGAGAGATGGTGATGGAACTTCAGCAGACAGCTATTTATTGTGTTCATGGTCCCTGCCATCCCAAGCATGGGCAAATCACAACGTGGGAGCGGAGTGACATGATCCCCACGTGGGGTGTATTTAGGCTTCTGGATTGCCTTAATCTAGCCCTGCTAATCTGTGCTCCTCCTCCCCATCAGAAAAATGACTGTGGCTGCCCAACCAGTATTCCTTCCCTTGACCCTGCTCATTTGCAGCTTTTAGTCTGAATGAACAAAGGCAGATCTGCTCTGCAGCACAGGAAAGTACTGCTGTCAGCCACGTGGTCCCCATCAGGGCTGGTAAATAGGCTGGAAATCAATGTGAGTTTTGTGGTACACAAAGAACTCAGAATGGGTGTCCTTATGAACCCACTTGCCAGACTTTCACCTGTGGATTCTACTAAAGGCATTAATTTCAGATATAAATATACGTGTAATTGGAATGTTTTAATATTCTAACTACAGAATTGCAATGTCTAGGCAATACTGTATGTTTTTCAGTCAGGTGCAAAAGTATTACTTCCCATATTTCCTTCTTTGGTAATTGGCACTCTTCTCTTTGCAAATTCACAAAGCTACGGTTTTAATAGAAAAGCAAAATAATACATTGCAGTAAAGATGTGAACTGATTATAAATAAAAAAAATCTTTCACAATACTTTTCCAGTTTCAATTCCAGCTGTTAACTTCAGTTGCCCCTTAACTTTCAAAGATTTTCATGAATAAATGAAATGCAATGCCATAACCATAAAGTTATTAGGTTAAATATACATTATGAAGCTTGACCATTGAAAAGCAAAAATGTGTTTATTCATCTGCATCTGAAGGTTTTTGTGAAATATAATACTTGTTTCTGTCTGAATGAAGCTAGAAACTGAAATGGGAAACTGAAAAGTAAATGACAGAAATAAATGATGTCTTGTCAGGTCCTGCAAAAAGCTAATGAAACCTTTGCAGCTTCCAACCCAGTCTGAAACCAGTGGCCTGTGAATTGCAATGTTCAAGGGAAAAAGTCAAAGATAATCCAGATGTTCCCAAGCAGAACACTTTGCCATACTTTAACAGCCTGTATGAACTTTTCTAGTCTGTATGAATTTAAACATTCATATAATTGAGTTTATTTTCTTAAATATTTCTTCTGAAGGTTATGATTTGACCTTCAAAATAATTTAGTATGCTAAATGCATACTTATTTGCATGCATCATTATTGCTTTATAAGTGACTCATGATCTGTTATATACATACTGCTTTGAAACACTGGGCTTGATACATGAAAAAGAATCTCTTTCGGCCACCTCCTTATATTCTTCTTGAAATGTTTTTCTTCCAGTGATTTATATAGCGCTTCTTGAAACTTGAAAGATGTTTTCTGTATAATTTTGAAACTGAATGTATCTGTCGACATAGGTTCTTGCTCATTACTATGCCAACTGCCAAAAAATGTTCATGGCTGGAGACTTGCCAACAAAAATCCTGATGAAAATTTTAGTTTTAAAAATCTGTTTGGTATCTTGTTCACTTGTTTTTCCTTTACAGCTGCTGGAAAAAATTCTCTCCAGCTGTCAGTCAGAATCTCACAAGCCAGCGGGAGTGTCTAATTGTTAATCTGTTTTTTTGCCTCTTCAGTGGTGGTGAAAAAATAAAGCCTGAAATCATGAAGAGAAGAGGACCAATGTGACTTTATGATTCTCACAAAGCTCCTAGAGTATCATTTGTTTCTGGGAAGTGAAAAGAAAACAAATGTCCAATTTATATTTTACTGGATCAGGAGAATGAATCATAAAAACCCAGGGAAAAATACATTGTCTCTCTACAGTCTTTTCAGCAATAAATAATCCACAACCTTATCAGTATATTTGTCTATTTAAGTTGCATCTCAAAATATACATATTATATTCCATCGGACTTGGCTCTGACTTTAGCAGCATGCGCACAACCAAGTGTCAGAGTGAGAGTCCCAGTGGTGGAGGAAATATCTGCTGGCTCTGGAATTGTAATTAAAAGATAGTGAAACATATAGAAGCATTTTATTTCCAGTGCTGATACTCTTAACTGATTCTGGTCTGTCAATATCTTTCGGTCTAACCTGAGGGCAGCCATTTCTTGTTTAAATTAAGGGAAATCCCACATGATTTGAATTGGTATATCTTTACTGCTCGGAAGTGATTATGATTTGGAATAATTTAAACTGAATGTTTTTGTTTTCTGCACATTTAACCTTCATATTGGACCAACAGTCACCCAACTATTTCCATATTGGGGTCTTGGAGACCCCCCTAGTATGTCAAAATTGGGGTGGGGGAGGGAAACACATGGTGGGATGCATTTAAAATGGACTTTATTGTAGCCAGTGAACTAATAAACTATGAGCAAGTTAAAACGTTCCTAGATTCTGAAGTACATGACACAGTGCGTGTGTTGGAGTCTAATTGACCCCATGATCAAACAAATTTTAAAAAAAGCTACACTCTACAGGTGTGAGGGTCTAACTGACCCCATGTTTAGACAATGAAAATAGATAGCAACAGCAACAATATAAAAGGCACAGGCACAGCAAAGTAACTGTAAATGTCCTAGTACTTCGAACAAATGGAGCAAATAGGTGACATATGTTCGGAACATACCACAGTTTTAACACTTTGCACATTTTTGATGTGATTTTTGTCTCATTCTCTGAGCAGATGCAACATCTTCCATTTCTTAGGCTCTGGATCAGTATCCAGCACACTAGACACGGCTTCCTTGCCAGCCTGAGGCGAGGCAAGGCTGCAATGTTCTTACCTGCACCAGTGGTTTTACCATTTCTGTACTCAGGACCCTGAGAAACATCCATCTCTTGCTCAGAGATTTATTATGCCACGTGCAATTCAACAGAATCCAAACACTGTATAGATTCAGACATGCACAGTGCATGTGCAATGCAACAGCGAGTCTTTGCCCCAGCAACAGCATCTGTCAAGTGTGGGCTTGCTAGAAAATGTATCTGACAATTGTGGCTTCCCAGAAACTCTTCCTATCAAGTGTAGGCTTCCCAGAAACTCAGTTTGACAGTGTCATCTTCAAAGACACTCAATTTGATGGACTATTGTGATCATACATGAGGCAAATGTTATCTGGGGTCTCTCAGACCTTTTTGGTGCTTTTTTTTTTGAAAAAAACAAACAAATCACTGAAACTCTGATGATAACAATGCTGAAAGAGTCACTTAATAATATTGTAATTGCTGCCTCAAAACAAAAATAATCTGATCTTGGAACACCTGCAAGAACACCTGCATAATTAATTTGGGGTCTAACTGACCCCAATACCTTTTGAGTGACCTTTTTTCGCTACACTAAAACCACTAGAGGTATGCAGACAAAACCAGTGCTAACAGGTTGTCCTAATCATAGATTGAGAATACGTAAAGAAAGACTAGACAGTGGTTTGCCTGTCATCCTTTATTTAAATGTTTGTATGTTGTGATAGACCCAGGCCAGTTCGGTACAACAGAACAGTAGAAGGCAGATATACTGGCCATTGGGTTAGCAGTTTTCTGTTCCCTAACTGACCAGAGCAGGGACTGCTCCAGGCTAATGAGAACACCTGACTCTAATTAACCTGCAAAGAGTCAGGTGAGGCCATTAAGGTGAAGTGAACACCTGACCCTAATTATGGCTCTTCTGAGCATATAAAAGGGCTCACTCCAGTCAGGCTGAGGAAGAGCCAGAGGAGAGGAAGTGCTGCTGTTGCTACTGAAGGGCTGAGTAAATAAGACAACTCTCAAGTCATTGGTAAGGGAGCCCTAAGGTAAGGGTGAAGAAGAGAGAAGCGGGAGAGCTGTGGGGAAGTGGCCCAGGGAATTGTAGCAACTCTGGCAGTGAGAGGTCGGCTGCCAACAGCTACTACCATTAGGGTCCCTGGGCTGGAACCCGGAGTAGAGGGCGGGCCCGGGTTCCCCCCACCAACCTGCCACTACAAGAAGAAGACAGGCCTCTGGCAGGACAGGAGGCTAAACTGTTCTGCAATAAGCCCAGAGGGACAACAGGAACTGTGGGAGTTCTCTCACCATCCTCTGAGGCTAGCATAAACCGCCTAGAAGCGCGGGACCCACAGGGACAAGATCGGAGCTCTGCCACAATGTGTTTAGGATCCAAGAGACCCCCCCAAAGACCTTGGAAGTGTAGTACTTTCATTTCCCCTATTGACCAACATTGCTGGGTCGAACTGAGCCTATTGCCTTTTTTAGTGACTTTTTTTGGCTACACAAAAACCACAGCAGTTAGGATGAAAAAACCAAAGCGGAAAGCTTGACCTCATCCTAATTTGAGACTACTTAATGTAAGAAGAGGCGCAGGTTTGGCACAACATTTTTTATTTATATTTTTGTGCGTGCTGGGGTCAGATAGACCCCCAAACCTGAGGAGGGATAAACTGTGTGTTTACAAGGAGGGAAAGCAATGCTTCAGAGAGTGGGGAATGGAAAGCCTAAACATAACTATGCTCCTGTCAGTCAAAAAAAAGATATAGGGAGGTTGGCAGCAACTCTCTAGAACTTTCCCCTCCTATTCAAGCACTGAAGGAGAAGAATTGTTGAGGGTGTTTTGTGGAAAGGACTTAGGTAGGGGCTGGTATAACTAGGAAACACGAGATGAAATTAAGCAAATTAAAATTTCCTAGCAGTCAGGCAGAGAGAACTTGCCTTTTCTTTCTTTAGTTTCTGTGCCTCAGAATATGACCGTTTATATCTAAGGGCATGATCCAAAGCCAACTGAGGTGAATGGAAAACCTCCTATTGACTTCAATTGGCTTTGGATCAGACTCCACAACTGCAAAGGGCAGGGATAGAGTCCTTGGCCATACCTCCTTTGTAACACCTGGAAAGCTGAGGAAGGGCTAGGATAGCAGAGAACCCCACCCGTTGTATCAGCCAGATGGCTTTGGTGTGAGAAGGGGGAAACAGAGACAATGCTCCTTCTCCCTGGGAATGGAGGCTTAACATTGATCAGATACCTACTAGCCAGCGGCTGATAAGAAAGATGGACCTTCCTGAGCATGTGGCCCAGTGACAGCACCCTGGTAGGCATCTCAGCACTCTCCTCTTTCCCTGGAGCTAAGGGAGACTGTGCAGGGTTGCTTTCTCTCTTGGGCATTACCCATTGCTAGTGGGATCTCCATCTTTATCAGTTTGTAGCTAGTAGGTTTAGTCTACTAGCTGTAAAGTGCTTGGTAAATTTTCCAATCCTGGTATGTGGGTGCTTAGGGTAAAGATGGGCATAAGAAAGGAGGAGCATGGGTGTGGCCTATAGAAAGTAGGGCTGATTGAATAAGCATTCAGTGAATATATAATCTGAGAGATTTCAATCAAATAATTTCCTCAACAAATACTTTTTTGCAGTCTTCACTTAGTTCGATAGCTGGCCAAATACTATTTGTTGAATGTATTATTTAATAAATAGATGTAAAAATCATCAGATAATATTTGTAACAAATATATTTAACCGCTATGTGGCCAGCTTTTTAGAAGGTTTCATATTTAAAAAGAATAAAATTCAAAGTGGATTGATAATATTTTAATTAAATACAGTGCACAATTAACAGGACACAACTGTTGTATTCCTTTAAATTTCAGGGCACGTGGCTTTAGGGCGATTAGTGGCCCAGGAGGTGTTCATACTGGTTATTAGGCTTAGTACTTGGTTTAGTGGCTGTTGGGGAAATTTCTCAAGCCTTTTGACAAATCACACTAGGTTTATTATGAGGACAGGTGTCTTGCCCATTTCTTGTCATTATGATCTCGTCTTTGACCTCCGTGTGTGAGACCCCAACATAAAAGTGCCCTGGGGCCCTTTCAAATTTAATGTGACTAAGGCTGTGGAGTGGGAGATCTTTGGGGCTTGAAAAGGATACTCATTTAGCTGTGACTAACTCTCTAGCCAGTCCTGCTACTTCAGGACCTGAATCTGTAAATGTGTATTTCTTGGCTTAGGGCCTTAGGCAACTTCTATTAAAGTCTATGGAAAACCTGCCACAATGCAGGTATAGGTAGGTGCTCACTCCTGCTGTGAGCAGTCTGATTAATTTCTGTGTGACTATACAGAATAGTAAGTCTTTGCAGGGTCAGACCTTAAGCTTGTCTGAGAACTTGTTAGGTATAAATTTCATTCAGGTATTTACCTATTTTCATACAAGCCATTTGTATTGTGTAACCGTTTGTGGTAGAATCTCATTATTACACATTGTTAACTTTTCACTTTTTTGTATAGACAGAACATTTCACCATAGGAAAT
Organism: Macrochelys suwanniensis; assembly: GCA_033296515.1. NCBI lineage: Eukaryota > Metazoa > Chordata > Testudines > Chelydridae > Macrochelys > Macrochelys suwanniensis. The sequence goes on from CM065784.1 coordinate 37,632,799, forward strand.
GGGTGTACATGTATCATTTCAAGAGAAATCTGCTTAAGTATAAACCTGGCAAATATCAACATAAATATTGTCTCTGGTTGTCTCATTTCAAACTGTTGTAAGAAATTCACAAGAAGCATGTACCTGGTTGTGTTTGCCAGAGCCTGTTCACGGTGACAGGTGTTGATGTTCAGCTGCTAATTCCCCCATTAGAAACAATGTGGCAGGCTCTGATGACACAATCTGTTCATTGGAGACTGGATCTGGTTTTCCTTTATAAAATACGTTGCTAAATGTATTGAAATAATTTTTTTTAAAGTGCATTTTGCTTTTCAAACATTTTTAATTTGTCAAAAAAAGTATTTAAAATCTGAAGCAGTTATTTTCCTTTTGCGTATTTTAAATCTATTAACTATGAGCAGTAATTAGGCACACAGCTTAATGTAAAGGACAAACGGTGCTCACTGAACCACGTCGCTGGTCTGATTGTGGTAAAATAACCCATTTTGTTTTACCAGCTGTGACTTTGGAGGCAAACTGAATGACAGAAAACACATTAAATTCAACGGATTAAAACATTTCCAGCACCTACTCCCTATTACTGATCATTCAGAATTAATTCTTCTCTGGGGCTGAGCTTGCTAATGTCTTCATGTTCTAAGGAGCACTGAACTTTAAAAACGTTGTGTGCACGTATGTAGGTTACCTTCTGTATGGGCTCAATGCAACAGTCCTTACTCATACAAAACTCCCACAAAGTAAGTACAACAATCAGACCATGGAAGGAAGAGAATGCCGTGAGAGGAGGACAATATCCATCAGCAGAACAATGATTCTGCCTAAGGAAATGGAACATTTGTTATTGGTCTAATTATAGAACTAAGGACTAGGGCGGGGAAAGGCACAAACTTGGGAAATAAATGGTTGATCACCCTTCTTGCATCAGAAGAGAACCATTTTCACAGTGCATTTAGAAAGGCCTAGGTATGCCAGCTCATGCAATGAACTTCATATCTACTTCTTGCAATTATCCATCACTTATATTAGGAAATAAGCTGCTATTGTCCTTGAGCTCCTTATATTTGGCAAGGATGATTGAATTGGTTACATGGGCTCTTTTTGAACAAGAAGAATAGCATAAGACACATCAGCAAGTTACTAAGAGATGGATATTTAGCTTTTCTATGAATATGTGCAAAATGCTGCAGAAGCTGCCAGATACTAATGAAGTCCAATGACATCAGCTGATGCAAAGTGATGCCATCCATAGAATAACACATGTTGGATATAACATAATCTTGAGACACAAATGACCGTAGATAGATCCCCGTTTGGGCCAAAGTACCAAGACAAGTTCTATATCTGGCTGTGGTTCAACACATGATAATAAAGTATGTGCTACATAAGCTATCTGATGCAGTCACTTTATATTTCATACATGCAATTCCAGTATTATAAATCAGTGTTTTTAATTGATCATTAGTTTCAGATTTGAGGAAAGTTACAGTATTTTCAAAGGAAAACCAAATTCTTGGACATTTACGTATCCCTGGATATTAACCTATTTCCATGTGCCTAATACGCAACAGTTGTCTTAGGAGTTTGTCTGGCTACCTTTGCAGGAACTTTGGCCTCTACAGATGCTCCAGGATCCGTGGTAATCCCCACCTCCACCATACAATGCAGTGAAACCTTTGTCCTAACTAAACCGCGTTTTGTTCTATCTAACTTTGGGACCTGCAAAGTGCCTTTCCACAGGATGGCAAGATCTTGCCCTATCCTATATATTGAACTGTCCATAAAAACCCTCTAAGAATCTTTGGTGAGTATTGTGTGTTCAAGGCCAATCTAATTTTTAAAAATTCTATTATAAAAATAAAAATTAAGCTAACACACTATTTTAAAAGGCTTTTGAAGGCCATTGCTTAGCTTCCTCCGGCAGAGGCTGAGCTGATACAGCCTCAGGACTGATCAGGAGATATTTGATGACAACAGAGTCACTTACAGCTACCTGAATCCTCTTGGGGTAGGACAGACAGGGGACAAGGTGCCTCTCAAAAGAAGGAAAGAGAGAGAGAAAGAAAGAGAGAGAAAGAAAGGCATCTCTCTGGTCCAGATGGAATATATGTTGGCTCCATTCTGGGAGAAGGGAATACCAGAGTGTTGCTTATGATCTTGAGACAGGGGTGGCCTTACCAACACTAGAATTTTCTTTAAAATCTCCAATTAGTGAGGTTAGGAGGGGAGCTTCAGCCCAAGGACGGCAAACAAGAAAAGCCCTGAGCATTGGAAATACTAAAGGCCAAAGTTTATCTGGATTGCTAAAATTTGGATAGTCACTTTAGTCAATCTTGGAAAGCCTGTGTATGTGTATAAAATCATGCAAGATGTTAACACAATAGGGTGACCAGATGTCCCGATTTTATAGGGACAGTCCCGATTTTGGGGTCTTTTTCTTATATAGGCTCCTATTACCACCTACCCCCTGTCCCGATTTTTCACATTTGCTGTCTGGTCACCCTATAACACAATGAGTTCTTAACAACATCTGCATTCTTAATGCCATGATATGGTGCAAAGGGTTGGAACAATTAACATTATAGTATGTTTATACTAGTTTTTAATTTGAGTTCAGTTAAATTGGGATTAGTGTGGCACAAGTGAGGTTTGTAGTGCTGTGAAGAAACTGAGGCATCACCAAGAGAAGCTAAGCAAATTGATGCTCCAGTCACCCAAGAGGAACAAGGGAGCCAGATATCTAGGCAGTGAGGGATAGCTGAAAGAGCCAGAGTTCCAGTTTGCAGGGTGGGAAATGCAGGTCTGGACATAGGAGATATATCCCTAAAGTTAGGATGATGATTACTGGAAGAGAAAACTGCCAAGCACTTGAGAAATCCCATTTGGGAAGGACTTTTATTACTAAATGTATTGTTATTAGAATTGTTACAATTGTATTACCTCTTACCGTAGCATAGTATGACTCTCAGTGAATTGCATTACATGTTAATCAGCATGTCCTATACCTTATTTCAGCTGATATTTTATTTACTCCTGCATATGTGGCCATTTGTAGGGGAACCCACTGAGGGCTAGGTGTCCATAAAACTCCAATAATTGGCATGCCTACACTTCTTGGCTTCATGGTTTATTATGAGGTTACCACTGCTTCCATAGAATCAGCCTGTAGAAGGCTATAGGGGAGTGCATAATGTTATCCTTAAGTAACACAGCAGATGTGACTTAACTTCAGTGGCAAGTGAATTGGCTTTTTTCTGAACACACGTGAATGCAGAGTGGACAGTAAGACTGGGTTCCAAACTTCATTCAGTGTTCTTCAATATTGTGATTTTAAATCAGGCCTTAATGTTGCTTAAGCTTTATTTGGTTATATTCACTAAAGTCACTTGCTAGACTCTGTGCAATGGACCAAGAGGCAACATTTCATCTACTGGATAATTTAAATAGTAGAAGCATATACAGGTATTAATAATACCTTGCACTTAAATAGCATCTTCCATCAAACGATCTGAATGTACTTTACAAGCATTAATTAAATTTAGCCTCTTAAAAAGCTTCTGGGGTGGGTAAACAGTATCATCCCCATTTTACAGATAGGGCAACTGAGACCCAGATTAGGAGACTTGCCTAAGAACACAGAAGTCTACGGCAGCGCCAGGAATTGAATCCTGGACTTCTGGCATCCAGTTCTGTGATTTAACTATAAAACCACCTTTCCAGCATAGCCTAGATGATTAGAGAGAATTTAGGAATAACACCAAATTCTTCCATGAACAGATACAAAAATATTAGGCTCAAGAAACTGTCCATAAACTCAGGAACTCATTAGTTACTTTATAAGTGTCCGTGATTTATGATTTGGTGGATGGAATATTGAGAAGCCAATAAAAGAAGAAGCAGGCGCGTTTGATGCTAGCATAATCTGATGGCCATTTGTAGGAATCATTCTGTTTTTACATGGTTTTCCTTTAGCCAGAAAATAATCAGTTGACTAACTGTATTCCCACAGGCAAATCAACAATAACATTTGGTTCACTGGTCTGTTCTTCCATTATGAAATCCTACCTGGGTCCATGATAACATCTGCAACCATGGGATGTATTAAAGTGTAAATGTTTTACCCAGTGGTCTTTATAAAGCTTCTTTTTAGAATATTCTTAGTGAAATAATGCTATGGAACTGACACTACCTCTGAATTACATTCTTTATATTAAACCCCATTATTACCTTCATTAACATAATCAGATGCTAGACTTTGAGAATAGTATCCAAAGAACATGCAAACAATTCTTTATTAGCTACATTACATAGTTCATGAATACTAGCGAAACTTTTGACAAACCAGGCTTGACTTTTGAATTTGCAATGAAATTCCAAATTAGGGAGGTTTAACTGCAAACATTCTGCAGGCAGTAGGAATATATTTACACTGAGACACTGTAGTGATGGATGTTAGTATCAGAACTTTGAGAGTCAGATAAAGCAGTGTTCCTGTAAAGTAAGGTATGTGGAGTCAAAAGTGAAATGACCGGAAACATACTTGTTATCCACAATAAGGAGCAGGATTCTCAAGGCCACTCTGAAAGTACATTAGAGAGAGGCTTGGTTTTATCTGAAGTGCTAGCCATTGTTCATTAGAGAGATTTTTGAAGCTTGTCTCTCTTTCAGATATAGTCTTGTTTCTTGATGTATCTTCTGAAAGCATCTACTGTGCTTTGTGTTTGAATGTACAGTTACAGATTCTCTGATGTACACGAAGATATGAACGTGGTTAATGGAAGACAGGACTGAAATATTAGTGCCATTGAAAATAACCCATCACATTTTTTCTAATGGTAAATTTGATAAATGATGTGCACCTCAAACATTCTGAATTTCTTTACTTTGTGAAGAAAATTACACTCTCTGCATCTTCTGTAACAAAAGAGAAAAATTATAACATATTCAGCTCAGACAACGTGATGACCTGCAATGAAATGAGATGACTGCATTTGTTTTGAATAGATACAGATGAATGAAAATGGTCCATTTATTACAAAGCCACATTGTCTTTTTTTAAATTGTTTTGATTTTTTTTTTACTAATAATTGTTAAATGGAGCTACTATTTGAATGTACATGTGCGAGAAATTCAAAGACTGCTAAACAGATCAGTACAAATTTACATTGTGTTTATATTGCTTACTCTTTGTTTTCCAAAATGTTTCCAAACCATGTCTTGTAGAGTGTGGCCCTGAATTAAATTAGTGTGATTCATAATGCAATGTAGAGACTATTCATGACAATTTGGTATTAGATTAAGCTAAAGTATATGACTATTTTTGTCAGTTCAGCGTGTCCTCAAATACAATAAAACACAAATTAGTAAAGTTTTATAACAGATCTTTCTTATGTTTACTCAAACATTTTTGAAAACTTTAATTGCTTGAAGAAAGCTATGGAAGATAATGACCCAATCTGCTAGGCAGAAAACTTTGTTTTGTTTCTACTAGAAATGGGCCTTACTCCATGAAGTTTGGATCTGGAAATGGAGCCAAACTTACCCAAAGTTTGAGGAGTTCAGATCTGGTTTTCTGATCTAGATCCTCCTGATGGAGATGATGTTAGTGACCAAGATTGTATCCAGGTCTGAATTTCCTCAGTGTTTATGCGGTTTGGATTTGATGTTCCACTATGGGCCAGAATTTACTTGTCTATATAACTTACTGTAGTATTCAGTGGGGAAAGTAGTTATATGGCAACTAATATATAGCAGCATATTTGTTATTTCTAAGACTCTGGAGAGATGAGATGGGTGAGGTAATATCTTTATTGGACCAACCTCTGCTGGTGAGAGAGACAAGCTTTCAAGCCACACAGAACTCTTCTTCAGGTCTGGGAAAGAAACCGAAGTTGGTCCAATAAAGGATCATACCTCACCCATCTTTTCTCTCTAATATCCTGGGACTGACATGGCTACAACTACACTGCATACAACAATGTAAGCTTCTGGATGCATTCTTATGGAAGCCCCCGTTAATATATATTGTAAGGAGAAATGAGTGGAAAATGTTACTACAAAATTCATATGCTACTTTTGTAATAGTTTTAGTGCTCATTATATGGAAACATTAATCTCCAGGTTACCAGAATATACAAGTATCAAGTCATTAATGACTGAAAGTTACCACCATTTGTTGATGATCTCTCCCTTAGTTTTTAATATGCAGGTGTCCATGTTTCTGTACATCACAATTATAATTGGTTAGCTGTGTGGAGAGGCCAAGGACTGAATGGGCATGGAAACTGGATTAATTGCTCAGCCCTCTGAGATGATCCCTTCAGAGTCAAGCTGAATTAAAGCAAACTGTGGGGAAGCTTGCATGATGTTCACTATGGAGTCTGTACTTGTTGCCAGCATCAACATCAATGAAATAAAAAGGGGAAATTCATTAAGAGGGAGAGAAATTGTCAAAAAAACCCAAACCGAATGAAACAGGCATCCAAAGCATATAGACTATTTGGACATTCCTTTCTGTGTCACCATTTTCTAATAGAGCTTATGTTATCTTTGTTGAAGATCCATGAGAAAATTGCAATAACATTATGATTTAACAGCTCTTCCCTTAAAATTTAAAAACTGAAAACTGTATTTTTCAGAAATCCTCCTCCTACTTTGCTACATCCAGAAAAATGGTGCAGAGGATTCAACCATTTCATTTCACAGTGAGTTTTCCCTCCATTTAAAAACTGCTTACTCTACAAGGTCTTACAGAGTGACATGAAACCCTGGAAGCAGAATTTATTTGGTATACACAGTTGTTTTGCTTGGTAGAAGGTTATAACACATATGATCTTCTCATAAATTGAAGACCGCATGTCATGTTTTGAAAACTGACCAGCTCAGTTTGATCTCTTCATGCAATTTGCTTAACAGCAACTGTGGACTACACTAAGTTGACTAGCTTCTTGACTTGTGATGGACCCAGGATGAATCTCTTAATACATCTGGTTTGCTTGATGGCTTAGAGGTAAAGTTTGGTGGTATAGGAGATCTAAATGTGGTAGCATCATATGGACTCGCTTTGCAGGGAAGGGTTTGCTGAAGTAAATTCTAGGCAATTAAAAATCAAAATTAAAAAGGAGAGGAGCAAAGCAGTTGTCCTAACCCCTTCCATCTAACCTTGGATACCGCTAACAAACCAAAACCAGCAGAACATATTAAGTTAGGGACTGATGTGTTATCTAGGTGCCACCCAGCTTCAGCATGGGATTCTCAATAAACCAAACTCATGTTTTGTTTGTTAGTTCAAGTAAACTAAGAAGTGCATCATTTACCTATCATCAAATCCAAAACTCTTATAATTTCCATTAATAAGCAAATATATTATATAATAGAGGTCTATAAAATCATGACGGGTATGGAGAAAGTAAATAAGGAAGTGTTATTTACTCCCCGTAACACAAGAACTAGGGGTCACCAAATGAAATTAATAGGCAGTAGATTTAAAACAACCTGTGGAACTCCTTGCCCGAGGATGTTGTGAGGGCCAAGATTATAACAGGATTCAAAAAAGAGCTCGATAAATTCATGGAAGATAGGTCCATCAATGGCTATTAGCAGGATGGGCAGGGATGGTGTCTCTAGCCTCCATTTGCCAGAAGCTGGGAATGGGCAACAGGGAATGGATCACTTGATGATAACCTGTTCTGTTCATACCCTCCAAAGCACCTGCATTGACCACTGGTGGAAGACAGGATACTGGGCTAGATGGGTCTTTGGTCTGACATGGCCATACTTATGTTCTTATGTTCATCATATCTTAGGACTTCATTCTGCGCTAATATGCCCTAATATTATCAGATCCTTATTGATTCAACACTATTGAAGTTACTTAATGCTTTAAATCTCTTATTCCCAATGCTTCAACTGAAACAACACTCCTCAGTTTTTGTTTTTTCCTCTTGGCTTTGAAAACCTGGCTAGGTCCGTTCTGTACCTATGTCACAAATAATATATCCAGAAATCTCTTGAACTAGCAGTGGTACATGAACTGAGTCTGACACAGACTTTCTGAATTTGGTCTTTTGGGCCAAATTCACATCTGAGGAGTTTGAAGATTAAGGACTTGATTCAAAGTCGATTAAAGTCAATGGAAAGATTCCTATGTGTTTTTTGGATCAGACCATAAGGTAAGGCATAATGTGCTGGCTGACCTACAGATGGTATCTACTACTGTTGAAAACTAAAGGAGATTCTTTTTTTGCTGAAGTGGTAGAACTCTGTGCATTTGAAGCAGATAGACCTGACCTCTTTTTCTATGCTGCATGTGCCTGGTTTAACTAGTAACTATGTATTACATTGCGATCATCGATTAATTACAAAGGATAACAATCCTCCAAGTCCACAATGGATGATGGTTGGCTTTTCTTCCATATTGACAGAGAACCCCAATGCGAAGCTTGAGGTGCTTGTGGCGGGCAGCCAATGTTTGGGAGAAAATCATCACCGACTGTCTAATATTCTATTTGTATTGTGTAGAGACAAGGCAGTTGGAAAACATGAGAACAACATTCAACTGTTTGATACATCCTGCTTCAGCTTTGTCCTCCACATGCTTCCTTCTTGGTGCCTTAATTCTTGGAAACCCTTTCAGAGCTTGGGAATAATACAATAAATTAAGCTTAATACTTCCTGACATTTATTCAAACTTTTTATTAAATGTGACCACTGAAATCCAATAGGGTATAAATGACTTTATAGAAGGAGTCAAGATTTGGTGGTTTATATATCCAGTGTAATACTTGTCTCTTCAGTTTTTTGATATCCTGAAACTATACGTTTGTAATCTGATCAATTTTAATTATTTGTTTCCCATCAGCTTTTCTCCAAGTTTGTTGAACCTGCTTTGTGTTTTTACAGTAACATAGCAATGAAGCAGTGAAGTGTACTGATAAGCAATGTTTTAAACATAAATGATATCTGAAGCAATACAACAATTATAATAAATTTTCCAATTTTGTAGTTTAATTAAAGAGAACATTGGAATGGAATTTGCTGTGACATTGCCACATTTTGTTTACTAGTTTGCAATCTCCCATATGAGGTGAGGTTACGATACATTTTTACCAAGGTTTCAGTTTACATTAGTAAACTTTCATTTTTTTACAATAATAAAAACATCAGACTATACAGCTGTGAACCTTTTAGCCATTAGTGATAATTGGCTCATTTATATGCATTAGTTATGCATTTGTCAATGCATGACTCATGACAGCTTAGTTATGATAAATTAAAAGTAATGATTCTATAAATTCCTTACAGCCTTTTATCCATATGTTAGGACCTTGCCTGATGTTTCTGTCACCCTTGTGATGAGTTGTTGGCTTTGTAGTAAATTTCATTATCTACTTCTCTCCTGATGGCCAACATCATTTGCATAACAAGCTTATCTGGTTCAAGTGGTAGTCCAGACCTGTGTATTGACACAAAACGGAGCATGCTGCTTCAGCTAAGCATACCTTTGACTTCAGTTCTGTTGATACAATGATTTCATCCTTGCCAACACTGGCAAATTTAGGCAGTGTAGTTTCTTTTCCATATTTCTGTGCCTTGTTCAAAGTAATAGCGGTGCTCCAGATAAAATGCCAAAATGTTTTTCCTGTCCTGAGAGGCTTTTGTATTCTAAGTACTCGCTCACATATCACGGTAATTTGTAAAACTTCCAAGCTGGAAGATCTAGTGTTATTTCTCATCTAGCTCTTGAGCCGATTGTAGGCAATAAATGTAAATTACTTTTGTTAACATGAAATCCACAGAATGCTAGCACAACTTGAGTTAGTGATTTTGCTGTAAAATCCCAGTGGACACAAGGCACAGGTAGTTTTTACCTGGGTGTAGCTAGGTGAGGTCAAAACTCTCTCCCTTTCCTCACCTACTGTTGACCATGACTAGCTACATTGAGGTAAGAACTGTAGCACCTTGTCTCCATTAGGATTTTGCAATGATATAGCTAATGGGATAGTTAGCTTGCTGTAGAAACACACCTTGTTGGCGGTGAAGACATAGCCTTAGTCAAGCCATCTCAGACAACAGCAAAATGGCATGTAATTTCCTATAAGTAGGCTTTGGAAGGATTAGATTTTTATTGGTAAACGTTGGTAAATGTTGATTTCACTGCACACTCACAAACTGAAAATATATTCCCATTGATGATGATAAAAATTTACAGATAGGCAAAGTAAGAAAAATGCTGTGTGAGAACTGTGGTTTGATTTAAGGATGTTTACTTTGTATATTTTGACATATGATGTGTTTTAACAGTTATAGAGCTTTAGCTTTTTGAATCTCAACACCTACTGTCATTAAATAGTTGCTGTTTGACCTCTTATAATTTACTGCAACTGTGAAAATTTGATAAAAATCTAAAAAAAAAAAATGCTTAAAACCTATACTTTTGCACAGCTGTGAAAATTTAAATCAATACAAATCTAAAAAAAAATGCTTAGAAATAAATATTGATATCCATCAAAATAATAAAAATCAAATTCTACCAAGCCTATCTATAAAGTTACTTAAACAACTGCATCAATTGCCACCTTGATAGCTACTAAAAATGATAGATTTTTACCTACATTCATTCAACTGAAATAAAATCTCAGGTGTGAAAAGTTCACTCCCTCCTCTGACCGTGAAAATTTATGAGGCTAAACTTCTTTTTTTGCAGCTGCAACATTAATGTTGTCTGTCCTCATCTGATAACAATTACAAATTAGTTAAAAAGTGTTCAAGCACCACAAATAATATTGCAGTGTCTCTGGAGGTGGCAAGAAGAGTTAATATGTTCTTGGAGCAAAATGCTACAATAACTTTTATTTACATTACATCAGAAAATGGTCATTTTAATTAAAATGAGCAATGGTATCTACAGGGACAGACACCTCCTTTTAAATTAATTTAGCTAATGATTAGCTATTATGGCTCCTGGAATTAATTAGTTTCTTTCAAGCTGCAGGGAATTAAAGAATTAAGAAACTCAGGGAATAGTAAGCTCAAAATGTAAAATTTCAAGATTTAGGGTCTCCAACACTGATCACAATAATAACCACATATACTATCAATGACTGATTGTAAAAACAATGGAAATCTGATTTCCTAACTTTTTAAATCTAGACTTTTGTATTTAGTTTTCATGTAAAACATGATTATAGCCATGCATCCCAAGGTTGAATTTCAGACTAAAGAGTAATTTATATCTCCTAATTGATCATCTAGATCCCAAGGGCCCTATTTTGACCTCACTGATGTCTCATTTATGATCTCAGTTCTCTGGCTGTAGATCACAAAAATGTGACACAGACTATATTACTGTATTTTCTCATTTTGGATGTGATGTACGTGTAACCCTTCTTCCAGGTGAGGCCAGCAGCAAAGGCCGGGTTCAGTATCTAGGGGTTCCTTTTCAACTATACAACACAAAACCAGCTCAAACCCCCACCCAGTGACCTGGGACAATTACACACCATCCCCTGGGTGCCTCTAAGAGGCAATACTTCTCCTCTCACAAGCACAGAGTCTGAGTGTAGCAAAACCTTTTAATAAAAGGAGGGAATTAACTCAGCATTAAGTTGGGAAAACACCGCAACTAGGGTTCATAAACACAAGCCATGAGCAAAAGTCCCACCCCCAAGTAAGTTGGGCAGTGTCCTTTTCTCCTTAGGGGTCTTAAGTCCAGTAACCCAAAAGTACCTTTAACGTGCCTGTCCCTTCTCTGTACCCCAGTCACAGTGGCTGTCCTTGGCCAGTGCAGCTGCAGAATTCACCTCCCACCCTGTATGGCAGGCATGCGGGCATAAGGAGGCGCCTTACATGCTGCACTGCTCGGGCACTCGTTTGTCACCCCAATGTTCAATTGCCATGTCTCTTCGGGACTCTGCTCTGGCCCTCTCCGCCACTTACCCAGCTGGCCACTTGTCAGGATGTCTTTAGGGCCCCCACACACACTTAACACAGCTTTCGGTGATTTCAGCTGTTAGTGGGGAAGCCTCACTGCTGATGCACACTGGGCAGTCTCTTGCAATAGAGACACTGTCCCAAAGTAGGTCTAATACTTAGACCTAAGTATCAGTGATTTCAGCTCTGCAGTGTGTAACAAGACTCTCAATTGAGTCTAAGTTAACTCTTTTAGGGGTTAAATGGTGTCTAGGACCCTTAAACAGGGCACCCACCACCAGGTACAAATACCTGCCCCCATCCTCTCTCAATTCACAGGGCTTTGGAATCCATGTCCCCTGCCTAGCAAGTGCCATTCAATTGAGGGTGAGTCCCTCCATTGGGGTACGCCAGGTACAGTTCTGCTGCCCTCGGTTCACTTTATTACTCCTGCCCCAATAACAAGGAGACTGGGGATCCAACACCAGCCACAAGTGATCATTTGGGCAAGCAATCCCATTATGCTGAGCTCCTAGGCAGGGTGGGTGTGTCCATGCAAATGAGAACAACTTCTGAAGTCTTTTTTCCACAGCTCACCACTAGATGTCAGGGGAGAGCTCATCCAGACTGCTTATATATGCTTGACTTGAGAAACTTGTCAGTTACTCAGTGGGAGGAAAGAGAGCAGTGAGTACATACAAAGGGGGTCCAGGTGGGTACATACTCAGGTGGCTAGCCCAAGCTTCTGCCTGTGATACTGTACACTGCTATTTTTAGTATGCTAGCTTGAGCAGAGTGAGTGTGGGTCCGTCTACACAAGCTGGGACTCTCACCTTCCAGTTCAGATGCAGATGTGCCCTATGACTGGTGCTTGTGGCCTCAGTTGGCACCTTTGTTGGATTTCTTCCCAGAGGACATAGAATAAAAAGAGGCCTCTTCTGTACTGCATGATGGTAAAAATCTCACTAAACACATGCTCTTCTGATGGAAGACCTCCTTTGTCTTCATTCCAGCTGCATCCGATTTTAGCAATTTGTCACATTTGGAATTTGGTTTCCTCACTGCAACTCTAGCCCCCTATATTCTTCATCTGGCAGAAATCATCTGGGTGCCACAATGACCCGAGTGGATGGCAAAAAGGGGAGCACATTCAGAACCTACCAAGCTGAGGACAAAAGATACTTCTTGTAATATTAGGTCATCAATAGAATGACCTATTGGTTCTAGCGAAGAGAAATCTCAAAGCCAAATATGACCATGAGTGTCTGAGAGGAGACCAATAAAATGGAATAGATCCTGTGCCTGAGGAAGGAAAAGGTGAGCCCTGACTTTATCCGGACTTCATCATCATATATTCAACAGGATTTTCAAAACTACATCCTGTTAGCCTAACTCTGCTTCTGTTGAAGCCAGTGCTAAAATTCTCAATGGGAGCAGAAATAGGCCAGCAATGAATGTTCTGGAAAATGCCATCCTTTTTTTTTTAAATCCCTCACTCTTCAAAGTAATGTCCACCTGTGTGTGGCGAGCCAAAACCACATGAGATGTTCCCATAGACATTTTTTTCAAAGCTTGCAGATGTGGTGTCCTATGGTTACAACTTTCTTGATAATTTCACAGTAACTGAGCTTTTCTTAGCTTTCAAACATTTATTGGTATTTAGATTACATGATGACCAGTGTTAAAATCCAACTGAAAGAGGACTTATTAAGAAAATTGTTGTTGTTGACATTCCAATATTAGAATATTTCTCTCGTCATTAGGGAAGATTAGTAATCTATGGTATTTGCTGCCAAATGGCAGATCAATGCAGACATAAATGTGTTCTGTACAATAAAATTTATATTATGCATGTGATAATTGACCATTGTGTCATAAATTCAATCCTTCGATTGTAGCTAAAGAAAAAGTAAAATATGTTATTTCTCTTGGTGTGGTGGTTTGAGATACAAGACCTATTTAAGCTATTACATACAGTCACAGAGTGTGCTTTACTGAAAGGGCATCGGTATGCAGCTCTGTAGACAATAATGTCTGTATCGTCTGTGTCTTTTTGAATTAGGTCTGAAACAGAAATGCTGTAGGTAAATCTGCCACCGTTTTCCCTTTATTTTTCAAAACAGGAGTAGCAATGGGGGGATGGGCAGGAAGAACAGGAGGCAGGGAGGCGTCAGAGAAAGGGACACATCATCATTGGATCATTATTATAAATGTAATTCATGATGTGCCTATTCCTCTCCACCTGTCAGCTGCATGTGACTAACCAGCATCTGCCAGAGAGCTCCATGGAAGACAGAGGCGGGGATGAGCAGTCAGAGGCAGGTGGTGTAGAGAGGGAACAAAGAATAGAAAATTAACCACTTAGAAACCTTCCAAAAAGCTTACTTTACATTCCCAGCTGTTGGGAACCTGATGTTGGGTCCCCTTCAGTGTTGATAACAGGGAAGTATTGACTTAATCACAATTTTTCTTACGAGTGTGATGGAGATAATCGTGCTGATTGTTAAAAATATCTTTTTCCTGAAAGGGTTAAAATATCTTAGATGGGGCTTTGCTATAATGGATTGTGCCAGTATGCGCTGTGCTATCCCTAGGCACTCATTGCCACGCAGTGTCTATTTACTTTAAAAAATGATTTTGTATGGATTTAAAGCTGGTGAAAAATGCTGGATGGATGGTATTAGAAAATGAAACACTTCATTTCTCCACAGAGCAGGTATGTAGAGCAGAACACGCTTCCCCACAGCAATCTGCCATTGCAACTCAGCCATTGTGTATTATTTGTATTATTGTAACACCTACAGGCCTGGGCCCTCTTGTGCTAGGCACTGTACAAATATATAATGACAAGACAACTCCTGCTCTGAAAAGTTTACTATCTCAGTGTGAGACTAGAAACAACAGGTATATAAATCAAGCAGATGGGGAGAGCACAAGGAAACAATGAGATAAGACTGGTCAGCAGGAAAAACATTGGCTATAGCAAGTCACCTGGGGATGAAAGAGAAGATTAATTCCGATGCCTTAAACAATCCTAAATCTCATGAGATGTGCACTAAAGGAACAAAATAGTCCCAACTGTGTTGGTGGTTTTCGTGATGCATTGTATACATCTGTGCACTATGAACTGGACTGAGCTCACCAACTCACTCCACATAGTCCACTGGAGAGCCCCTTTTGGTCACATTCTGTACTGACTTGAGTCAAATCTAAATTGTCAATTTAAAAGTGAAAGGATCCACATCTGACTTGGTCATTCCCACTGAGATTATAACTGAACTGAATAGAAACATGTAGGCATAACCACTTCCATGTGAATTTTATTTCCTAAAATTGTTCCTTTTTGATAAAATTCAGTGGAACCTGCTTTACAGTGAAGTAGCTTCACTGTAATTAGCATGTGACCCTCAGTGGAAAAGACCTAACTGGTGCTGGGCAACTGCATAAACCCCCCCTTTAATCTTCCATGCAAGAAGGGCTCCTGTATTCTGTAAGAACCATACTTGTGTTTTTATAACATGCACATCTAATAAGAGATGTATTTGCAGCCCTTATAAGATGTTCATGCAGTGAAAGATACAGGTAGGGCTTATACAGGATGCAGGAACTCCAGAAAGGTTGGAAGTGGACATAGATGAAGCTTGCTTTGTCCTGCTACTGCTACTGTGGGGCCCAGACACAAGAAACACTAGCTCCCATAGTTCCTTACAATCTAATTTAGGCATCACTATAAAGGGAGCTTAATTCCTTGGAATGCTTTGACAAAACCCAGGACTTCACTTTTTGTTCATTGCAGGTGCATTTTCACTAGGAGCGAGTTCCTTACAAGTGGTTTCCACTCTATTTTGTCTTAAATGGCAGCACAAATCCATAGAAACTAAAAGAGAAGAAAATGCCAAGTATCTAACACAGTATCTTTGTGTGTGTGTGTGAATGAGAGAGAGAGAGAGAGAGAGAAGCTCAAATTTATTGTAAGCACACACATGTAACTGATTCAAGTGCTTGGAAATGTTTGAACTGTCATGTAGACCTGGCTTTGCTGATTTTGCCTTTTAGTGTTTTTCCACTCTCCAAACCGCAGGGGGTAGCCAAAGGCAGATTAATTGAGCGCGGTCATGCCTTGGATTGTATTAATTATTCAGTTTTGTTTTGGGGACTTAACCCTTTGATGTTTGTTTTTAAGAGTTTTTTTGACCATGCAGAGTTATTGAAACAATAAATATTAAAAATAAATCTTACCCTGAATCATCAAGGTGTTACAGTGAGAACCAAGCAGTAATGAGATGTAGCAGCTAATGTATACAGCAATTAACGATGGGCAAACTTGTAAAGGTTTGCCAGTGTCTTGGACTGAGGCATGGGTGGTCAGGCCTAGCAGTTGGAGCAGTGGCGGTCAGAGTTGGGACCAGGAAACAGCACTCTGAGCTGACCAGGGCTGGAGGAAGGCTAGAAACAAGGCAGGCACAGGAGCAATCACAGCTGCAGGTGTAACCATTGAGCATTATCTGGCCAAGTGCTATTGCTGGTCTTAAGAGCTGTCCTGGCTGTGCAGCTTGGTCAATCAGGTGATTTGGCCAATGAGGAATTTGGGCTATGGTTAGCTGCTAGCTGACCCCGGCCCAGATGCAGGCCCTCATTCATGATAGGTAGTTCTGGTTTGGATTAAATTTATTCAGAGTTTGAGTGAAGAACTATCTAAGCCTTGTTAGCTTGCAGATTAGGCTGGGACACTGGCCTTTCTTGCAGCATTATGGCTCTTCTACCTCCAGTTCTGACTGGATCCAGAAAGTGCACTTTTTGAATCCCAGGAACGTTTCTGTGTGAATTGGGGCATTTCTTATCACAGCTGGACAGGGTTGCCTATCCACAGGCATTTAGATATCACATTGATGGATGCTGAGTAAATGCCTGGATAGATGGACCCATAGCAGTGACTGACACTTTGGTGAGTGTAATGTGTATCTGTTATGACTTGCTGTGTGTGCACTGCATCTTCTCACAGGAAAAGATCTATTCTCTCTGCAGCAGATTCAGTTACAATTTTGTTTTCTGCTGCACCTGCTACAGACATCTGTGACACAAAGACACTCTGTGATCTCTTGTGGAAACCTTACTTTTGTTCTTGTTTTTGTCCACTTAATTTAAATAAAGGTCATTCTGCATTTTGTGTATCTAAAACATAGTACCTTGGATTAAAATATTCTTGGAGGTATATTGTTTTGTCCATGAAATGCTGGAAATAAAATATAGTATGCCTAAAAATATGTATGAGGCCTGGATCCACTCACTAACTCAATTATTTTTAAAGAACAAATTTGTAGCTATGCAGGTTGTAATCACTGTGGTTAAAAATTTTTTTTTTCAAAAAGAAACACTAATGCTAGTCCAATCAGCTTTGGCTGGAATAACGAGGGACATTAGTAATTGTTTTCTCTTTCTGAGCTTACGAAATATTCAGATAACTATTGGTGCTCTTATAAAATCAATTTCATTCCATTTATTCATTAGTAAATATTTGTTCATGACTGTTGATAAATAGTTCCCCCTTTCAGTCATCTGATTTGCCAGTTGCAAAATGGCAGTTTACGTTGTTGAGACACAGCAATTCCAACAATGTTATCGTCCAAGTGCAAGCAGCCAGTGAATTTTTAGAGGCTATCTTAGACAGGCCTATGTGTGGGTGTCTGCTCTTGTTCCCTGCTAATAAATGCTTCATCTTTGCCTGTAATTGTGGCAGAATGGAAATGGTGCTTAGGAGCCTGGCTGTGAGATTACAGCAAATGGCTGCAATCTATGTTTAATGTAGTGACACTAATGAATTCTGAGAATTAATTTTCAGTGAAGAAAGCATGATGGAAGATACTAGAATTTCAAATTAAGTAATGGATTGACTTTTATCAAGGCCAACATGTACAGTATTTGTTTCCTTTTCAACCCCTACTTACTTACCCCTCTTTTTATTTTATAGGCACTCAGACCAAATCTGAACATCATTTTAGTGGATCTTATATGACACACATCTTGTAATGGATTTTCTAGCCAATTTATACAATGAGAAGTAGGAGTCCCGCCACTTGGATTTTCATTTATAAATTCCATGGGCCAAACAAATTTAATTAATTTGCAGGTGCAGGAGACTTGGTGTTTTTAGTTGTAGTTACAGTACAGTTGATGTTGGACTGATCATGTTACTTGGACTAACTGTCCAAATTGGTCCTAGATGCGTATTCAAATGGGCAGCTGAATAGATTTTAGTTGAAGTCTTTTCTTACTTCAGAGAGCAGTTTCCTTAGTGATATGAACTTTTAAATATATTTTTGGTAATGCAACACACATTTTGATTTGTTGTTGACAATAAGACAGACAGCACTGTGGTTGGTCCATAGCTGCCTCTGAGCAACTGTCTTTTAAAAACATAGAAAATAAAACACTTTGGGAAGTAGCTCGTGAGAATGTTAGCAGAGCCAAACCATGAGAGCAGTATGAGAGTATACAGGACTTCTGCTGTAGGTTATAAAGCCCAGGATTTTAATCAAGAAAGTGGTGCTAGGCCTTCTCTAGATGTTAATCTTTTAAATGTAAATGTCTCTGTATTTCAAAGGTATGTGCTCCTGTTTCTGCTTACTTTTTTCCTGATGTTGCCAGATTTCCCCTTAGGATTTCAATCCCTCTTAAACATTCAAATATAGTTTCCCTGCCTAAAAATAAGTTATGTGAACATATGGAGTTTGTACAGTCCAGTTTCCATTGTGAGTTGGAACACACACAGCTGAATGGCAGGAGGGCAGTAACAACGCAAGAGGAACAGGGTAGATGTTCAGCATTAAATCCCTGATCTGCAGTCAGATCCATACAAGCTTAAAGGTCTGCTCATAAAGATCCCTTTGCAGGACTTGGGACTAAGGCAGAGAGATGAAGCCTAGCGTATCAGTCACAAAAACTGGAAGTATACTGCACTAGTAGGGATATGTCCACTGGTTAGATAAGGAACTACTGTACTCATGAAATCTTTACTCTTTATTTTTCCACATACTTTTTTCCTGTCTGACCATGCAACTCAGTGGAACCTACTGCTTCTCACCTGTAACAGTGCTCAGCTTCATGTAAATTGTATCTCAGTAAGAAAAGGTAACTCCCCATGAGGAAATTAATGTCCCTGGCTTCTAGTTGGGGTTCTGCTGTCACATGGTTTTTTCAGGCTTGTCAAGCAGAGGAACATACAGTCAACTCAGCAGCTTCTCCTGTTGCTCTGGTCAGCCCAGGTTGACTTGGGAACTGTGTATTAAATAGCCCTCTTCTGAAGAACAGGGTAGTAACAGTGCCAGCTGTCAGCTTGGGAAGCAACTACATTATTGAACACCAGTAGTGACACTGGCAGCCTGTCACTTCCTCTTCCATTGAACACACAGCTAAAGGCCCAAGAAGAGTTGTTTTAGGGACAAGTTCGGAGGAATATGTAGCACATGTTCAGTACAGCATTATAGCAGCAACTGCAATTTGAGTGGCAGTGCACAGAAGCACAGCATATGAATATATCCCAGAATATACAATATTTCTAGCTCAAAATAGAGGAGATGCTAGCAATGGGCTATTTGCTGCTGGGTCTGCCAACGGGAGTAACACTATCTTTTTTAAAAAAGTGTAAATATTCCTCTATCGCCCTTGATGGTACAAAAACTCCAATTAAAGCCATGTGGCCATCTGATTCATAGATTCATAGATTCTAGGGCTGGAAGGGACCTCGAGAGGTCATCGAGTCCAGCCCCCTGCCCTCATGGCAGGACCAATTACTGTCTAGACCATCCCTGATAGACATTTATCTAACCTACTCTTAAATATCTCCAGAGATGGAGATTCCACAACCGCCCTGGGCAGTTTATTCCAGTGTTTAACCACCCTGACAGTTAGGAACTTTTTCCTAATGTCCAACCTAAACCTCCCTTGCTGCAGTTTAAGCCCATTGCTTCTTGTTCTATCCTCAGATGCTAAGATGAACAAGTTTTCTCCCTCCTCCTTATGACACCCTTTTAGATACCTGAAGACTGCTATCATGTCCCCTCTCAGTCTTCTCTTTTCCAAACTAAACAAACCCAATTCCTTCAGCCTTCCTTCATAGGTCATGTTCTCTAGACCATTAATCATTCTTGTTGCTCTTCTTTGGACCCTCTCCAATTTCTCCACATCTTTCTTCAAATGCGGTGCCCAGAACTGGACACAATACTCCAGTTGAGGCCTAACCAGCGCATAGTAGAGCGGAAGAATGACTTCTCGTGTCTTGCTCACCACACACCTGTTAATGCAGCCCAGAATCATGTTTGCTTTTTTTGCAACAGCATCACACTGTTGACTCATATTTAGCTTGTGGTCCACTATAACCCCTAGATCCCTTTCTGCCGTACTCCTTCCTAGACAGTCTCCTCCCATTCTGTATGTGTGAAACTGATTGTTCCTACCTAAGTGGAGCACTTTGCATTTATCCTTATTAAACTTCATCCTGTTTACCTCTGACCATTTCTCCAATTTGTCCAGATCATTTTGAATTATGACCCTATCCTCCAAAGCAGTTGCAATCCCTCCCAGTTTGGTATCATCTGCAAACTTAATAAGCGTACTTTCTATGCCAATATCCAAGTCATTGATGAAGATATTGAACAGAGCCAGTCCCAAAACAGACCCTTGCGGAACCCCACTCGTTATACCTTTCCAGCAGGATTGGGAACCATTTATAACTACTCTCGGAGTACGGTTATCCAGCCAGTTGCGCACCCACCTTATAGTAGCCCCATCTAAGTTGTATTTCCCTAGTTTATTGATAAGAATATCATGCGAGACCGTATCAAATGCCTTACTAAAGTCTAGGTATACCACATCCACCGCTTCTCCCTTATCCACAAGACTCGTTATCCTATCAAAGAAAGCTATCAGATTGGTTTGACATGATTTGTTCTTTACAAATCCATGCTGGTTATTCCCTATCACCTTACCACCTTCCAAGTGTTTGCAGATGATTTCCTTAATTACTTGCTCCATTATTTTCCCTGGCACAGAAGTTAAACTAACTGGTCTGTAGTTTCCTGGGTTGTTTTTATTTCCCTTTTTATAGATGGGCACTATATTTGCCCTTTTCCAGTCTTCTGGAATCTCTCCTGTCTCCCATGATTTACCAAAGATAATAGCTAGAGGCTCAGATACCTCCTCTATTAGCTCCTTGAGTATTCTAGGATGCATTTCATCAGGTCCTGGTGACTTACAGGCATCTAACTTATCTAAGTGCTTTTTAACTTGGTCTTTTTTTATTTTATCTTCTAAACCTTCCCCCTTCCCATTAGCATTCACTATGTTAGGCATTCCCACAGACTTCTCAGTGAAGACCGAAACAAAGAAGTCATTAAGCATCTCTGCCATTTCCAAGTTTCCTGTTACTGTTTCTCCCTCCTCACTGAGTAGTGGGCCTACCCTGTCCTTGGTCTTCCTCTTGCTTCTAATGTATTGATAAAAAGTTTTCTTGTTTCCCTTTATTCCTGCAGCTAGTTTGAGCTCATTTTGTGCCTTTGCCTTTCTAATCTTGCCCCTGCATTCCCGTGTTGTTTGCCTATATTCATCCTTTGTAATTTGTCCTAGTTTCCATTTTTTATATGACTCCTTTTCATTTTTTAGATCTTACAAGGTCTCGTGGTTAAGCCAAGGTGGTCTTTTGCCACATTTTCTATCTTTCCTACCCAGCGGAATAGTTTGCTTTTGGGCCCTTAATAGTGTCCCTTTGAAATACTGCCAGCTCTCCTCAGTTGTTTTTCCCCTCAGTCTTGATTCCCATGGGACCTTACCTATCAGCTCTCTGAGCTTACCAAAATCCGCTTTCCTGAAATCCATTGTCTCTATTTTGCTGTACTCCCTTCTAACCTTCCTTAGAATTGTGAATTCTATGATTTCATGATCACTTTCGCCCAAGCTGCCTTCTACTTTCAAGTTCTCAACGAGTTCCTCCCTATTTGTTAAAATCAAATCTAGAACAGTTTTCCCCCTAGTAGCTTTCTCAACCTTCTGAAATAAAAAGTTGTCTGCAATGCAGTCCAAGAACTTATTGGATAGTCTGTGGCCCGCCATGTTATTTTCCCAACATATATCTGGATAGTTGAAGTCCCCCATCACCACCAAATCTTGGGCTTTGGATGATTTTGTTAGTTGTTTAAAAAAAGCCTCATCCACCTCTTCCACCTGGTTAGGTGGCCTGTAGTAGACTCCTAGCATGACATCACCCTTGTTTTTTACCCCTTTTAGCCTAACCCAGAGACTCTCAACACTTCCGTCCCCTATGTCCATCTCCACCTCAGTCCAAGTGTGTACATTTTTAATATATAAGGCAACACCTCCTCCCTTTTTCCCCTGTCTGTCCTTCCTGAGCAAGCTGTACCCATCCATACCAACATTCCAATCATGTGTATTATCCCACCAAGTTTCGGTGATGCCAACAATGTCATAGTTGAATTTATTTATTAGCACTTCCAGTTCTTCCTGCTTATTACCCATACTTCTCGCATTTGTATACAGGCATCTAAGATACTGATTTGATCTTGCCTCCCAGTTTTGCCCTGACCCTCCTACCTCTTTGTCATTAGAGCCCACGCCCCCTCCTATTTCCAACCCATCTCCCAAGTCCCCATGTTCTCCACTTACCTGTGGGCTTTGCTCTCCTGTCCCCGATGAATGGAGCTTTCCCCGTCTTGAGTCAGCTAAGTAACCCATCCTGTGTAATCCAAAGAGACCAGAGCTCTGATTGATGCCAAGAGCTCTCATCCAGCTCTGCAAACAAAGTCAATTGAATTTGAGCTGAACTTGCTGGGGTAGAAACCAATATATTGAGATCACCCCGTGGCTCCTGCAGAGTTTGGGCCTATCATGCAAGCTGAAGCTCAACAATCTTCGTCCGAGTCATTGGTAGCACCACCCGTGAAAGATGTCCATACCTCTCATAGGTGGTGCAAGATAGTGAAGAACAATTCAATGTCTTCTTACTAAGAAACTTCTCCTTTTCCTCCAGGACAAGGATCTGGTGGCTGGCCACAGTGATCCAGGCCTTCATCACCTCCAGATTAATCAACTGTGTGTCATCAGTCTGTAGCATGATGAGTTTATGAAGTTTCACCTCTCACTCAAGTGAAAGCCTGGATGGCCACAGATTTGTTACAATATCCATGCCTTTTGATATTTGGGAGTTTTTGCCTGTCAGTAGAGAGTGGTAAACAGCTGAACAAACTTCTTTATCAGCTGCAATGTGGAACAGTGGGCTGCACAGAATACAGCAGTGAAACAACAGGCCAGAGCAGTGGATAACTTTCATTCCCCACAGGTTACCTGTTGTTGTTATTACATTAATATTATTCATCTAGTGCCTAAAGTATGTTAGGCACTTTCTATTTATTTAGTTATTTAGAATTATTAAAATATTCACAAGAAGGTCACAATCTTAATCCTCAGGCACCTATGACAGGTTATGGAGATAATAACAGCACTAAAACCTAACAACTGACCCCTCTCATAAAAGTCAACCTCTCAACAAAGAGCCCCCCAAAACTTCCAGCTATCATACAAGCTTCAGGCCACTCTCTCTACAAAACTTACCGATAAACAATAAAATAGGTCCCAGCCCAACTGCTTGCAGTCTAACTAGACAATGAAGAGACAAAGGAGAGGGGAAGAGCATTTAATCACTGTCACTGTCACTGTCATCGATCGGTCTATCAGCCTTCACAGAGAAAGCGCCGATCACAACATGTCAGACGTGTTGTTAATATACACTAAAATTCTTGCTAAATACAGCCTCCAATAATGATTGTCCCCAGTCATGTCACATTATTTATGACCCTTTCTCCTAGCAACTTGCCTACAATTTATCCTATGTCAAGTTGTTCCTTTTCTTCTGCACCAGCCCCCTTTTACCTGCAGAAACTGAGTATTCTGTGAGGGTGAGGACATGGTTCATGGGACAGTGAAGTGTGTCTTTGATCATACTGTTGCTGCTTTCACTGCCATTCTGGGTTGCTTCCTCCGGGTGGGGGCTTTTACAGGTCAGCCTATGTGATATGCTGGTGGTGGCTCTGCCCTCCCCTGCCCCTTAGGCGGCAAGAAGAAAGGCAGGCATTGGGGTCCTGGTGTCTCAGAGGGAATCTGGACCAAGGTGGGACCTTCAAACACAAAAGGTGAAATCCCAGCTCCATTAGCAAAACTCCCATTGATTTCAATGGGCCTGGAATTTCACCCAAAATGATTATTTAAAAAATATCCTTTAAAAAGTAGAGTTGGTTTACTTAAGATGGTGTGGTGTCTCCAAAATGTGTCTGTCATTTCTGACATTTCTACCATGACTTTCAGGACCCCATCTGGGAGAACTGATTCCAGAGCTTTACATATTTTTCTGACTATTCTTTTCCGTATGGGAGCTTCTAAGTCCATAGAATAATAGAAATGTAGGGCTGTGAGGGACCTTGAGATCATCTAGTCTAGCCCCCTGCACTGAGGCAGGACTAATTATACCTAAGCCATCCCTGCCAAGTGTTTGTCTAAGCTGTTCTTAAAAACCTCCAATGACAGGGATTTCACAACCTCCCTTAGTAACTTATTCCGGTACTTAACTATCCTTATAAAGTTTTTCCTAATATCTAACCCAAA
This sequence comes from Macrochelys suwanniensis, assembly GCA_033296515.1. NCBI lineage: Eukaryota > Metazoa > Chordata > Testudines > Chelydridae > Macrochelys > Macrochelys suwanniensis. Next base: position 37,657,372 of record CM065784.1, read on the forward strand.
TCTCCATTGCTGCACGTTAATCTGATTACTTCTTGTCCTTCCTTCAATGGAGATGGAGTACAATTGATCACCAGCCTCTTCATAACTGCTCTTAAGATATTTGAAGACTGTTGTTATATTACCGCTAAGTCGTCTTTTCTCAAGACTAAACATGACCAGTTTTTTTAACCTTTTTTCTTAGGTCAGGTTGTCTAAACCTCTTTTCATTTTTGATGCTCTCCTCTAGATTCTCCCCAATTTGTCTGCATCTTTCTTAAAGTGTGGTGCCCAGAACTGGACACAACATCTCAGTCAAGGTCTCATCAGTGCTAAGTAGAGTGGGACAATTACCTCCTGTGTCTAACATTCCTGTTAATACATCCAAAATATTTGACTTTTCTGCAATTTAATCACATTGTTGGCTCATATTCAATTTCTGATCCACTATAACACCCAGATTCTTTTCTGCTGTACTACTGTCTAGCCAGTTATACCCCATTTTGTATTTGTTCATTTGATATTTTTCTTCCAAAGTATAGTGCTGTGCACTGATCATAGAATCATAGAATATCAGGGTTGGAAGGGACCTTAGGAGGTCATCTAGTCCAACCCCCTGCTCAAAGCAGGACCAATCCCCAATTTTTGCCCCAGATCCCCAAATGGCCCCCTCAAGGATTGAACTCACAACCCTGGGTTTAGCAGGCCAATGCTCAAACCACTGAGCTATCCCTCCCCCCCACTGATCTTTACTGAATTTCATCTTGTTGATTTCAGACTAATTCTCCAATTTGTCAAGGTCATTTTGAATTCTAATCCTGTCCTCCAAAGTCCTTGCAACTGCTCCCAGCTTCGTGTTATCCCCACATTTTATACATACTCTCCACTCCAGTATCCAAGTCATTAATGAAAATGTTGAATAGTACTGGACCTAGGCACCCACTGCAGGATGCCACTAAATATGTCCTCCCAGTTTGACTGTGAACCATTGATAATTACACTTTCAGTATGATCTTTCAACCAGTTGTGCACTCGTATTATAGTAATATCATCTAGATCACATTTCCGTAGTTTGCTTTTTGGGAATGTCATGTGGAACTGTGTCAAAAGCCTTACTTAATCAAGACATTTCACATCTAGTGCTTCCCCCCATATTCACTAGGCCAGTAGCCCTGCCAGAGAAGGAAATTAGGTTGGTCTAGCATGATTTGTTCTTGACAAATCCATGTAGGCTTTTACTTATTACCCTATTATTCTCTAGGTGCTCACAAATTGATTGTTTAATAAGTTTGTTCCAGTATCTTCCCCAGTTTTGAATTTAGGCTGACTGGAAATTCCTTGGGTCTCCTTTGTGCCCCTTTTAAAGACAGGCACTACATTTTCCCTTCTCCAGTCCTCTGGGACATAGGTGCCGACTTCCGGTGGCGCCCGTGGGGGCTGACGCCGGGTCCCGCCCCTGATGCTGGGCAACGTTGCGGGGCCCCGCCCCCGATGCCGGGCCCCGCCCCTGATGCCGGGTGACATTGTGGGGCCCCGCCGCTGACGCAACGTCGCCCGGGGGCGGGGCCCCGCAACGTCTCCCGGTGCTGAGGTAAGCTTGCTGCGGGTCCCGGGACTGGCGGGGAGCTGGGCGTGGGCCCCAGGAATGATGGGGAGCTGCCAGTGGGTGCTCTGCGCCCACCAATTTTTCCCCGTGGGTGCTCCAGCCCTGGAGCACCCACGGAGTCGGCGCCTATGCTCTGGGATCTCACCTGTCTTCCATGAGTTCTCGGGGATAATCGCTAATGGTTCCGAGATTGCTTCAGCTAGTTTCTAAAATACCCTAGGATGAATTTTGTCAGGCCCTGCCAACTTGAATACATCTAACTTATCTAAATATTTTAGATAGTTCTCTATCCTGTCTTATGTTCTTTCCTCCTTGTTGTTAATAATAATAATTGTGTTAAGCATTGTGCTTTTTAATTGCATTAAAAATGGGAGAACAAAACAATGCCTCTAACTTCTATTTATTACTATATTTTTGTGACATTTACCAGAATACCGTGACAAAACCACAGTATAGTGTAGGTAATTTTATAATATACTACATGTAGTACCATGGACAGCTGGATGCTTCAGCCCTGGGTCATCCCTACATGTAAGACTGTCTATCAGAAGCTCTAGGCCTAGTCAGCAGAGTTTCTCTAGACTTCCACTGGTGTAACTTAGAGCAGAATTTGTCCTAGTGTCTGCAAGACAGTAAGATAAAAAGTTTCCATGCCATTGGTGCTTTTAACAGCAATTTAGGTATCCCATTTCTTGTGCAGACTTCACTCTAACCCTTACTTTTTTATTGTCTTCAAACAATTGGAATGTCATCTTTGAACCTAGTATTGTCAAGGGTGGTAAACTTCAAATGAATTCAATATAAACTTTTCAGTACCAATTCCCCATGGTAGACATTTGAAATGAAGTTAATCACTAGTTCTATTAAATAAGGAATATGTGACTTTGAATACCTGGTAGTTTTGTGTTTTTTCTCTCATTTTCATTACAGTATTAGCTCTCCTTTTACACAACTCTCACACACAAAACAGAAGGGTATACATTTAAATGGAGATTGACATGCCCAATATTTTATATGTGAGTGCATTCACTTTTAAAAATCATGGCTAAAAAACAAAAAACCCCAAAACACAACAAAAAGGACTCAGAACATATAAAAGACAAATGATTGATTTCTTTTCATGGCAGGACAGGAGTGATATTTATAGCTCTGCAGTCAGGGGAATGGAGATAACGTAGGTTCTGTTGGTTTAGTTTTTCTATCAGAAAGCTCCAGTTCTAACAGATAGCAAAACTCCCCTGATGAATTGTAAAACTGATAGAACATTTTACAGACTGTCTTCTCTGGACTAGATGATGGTCAACGAGAAGGGCTGTGAAAATGATCCCGATGAACCACAATTATTAGTTATTTTGAAAGACAGATGTTGCAGGATTATTCTGGGAACCAGGCTTTAATGTTCTAGAAAATATTCAAGGTGAGGCTGAGCTTTAATAATTTGCTAGTGCATTTTGTCATTTTGTAATAAACTAAAACGTATAATGTTTTAGATATAATTTAAAGTCTGCGGATTGCTATTGCTATTGGTAGAGTATTGAGTGCTATAAAAGGTATGAAAGTTTCATTGCACTTTTTATGTAAAATGTCAAATTTTCTCATGTATAGGAAAGACTTCTTTATATGTATATTTGATGTAATTGCTTTATGAAACATTGGTAAATATGAAGTGTAAAAACATTTTAATTTTAAAGCATCTATTCAGACAATCTCATCTTGGACTGGAGTCCAGTAGGAGTTCCCTGAAATGATAGTTATATGCTAGGATTGCCATATATACTGTAATATAGTTTTTCTTTTGCTGATTCTCAAATGATCATAATGTTACAATCGCAGTATAATTACTGAACTAAATAAAATTGAACAAACTAATACAAAAAGAAATTAAAGGACACTTTTGAAAAAAGTCTGATAGTTTAAATGCATTTCTCTATTTGGAGCATATTATTCCAGCTTTACTGTACTGGCACTGAAATATACTTCTTATCGTGACTTCCTAGATTTTAGATCTTTGACAGTATGCTATGATATTTATTAGTTAAACATTATTCCATGTTAATTTAATAAACTCTACCTGTTTTCTCATTATGAGATCACCTGACCCCGCCAGCGATTGAACTTGCCCATCCTCGTTAGCATTTAAGTCTGAGTCATTTGTGTCTAGTCTGATCTATATTAAGTAGGTTTGTTAATTTACCTGTCAAGATTCTTATACTAATACCAATCACCCTAGTGTGTGAGAGCCCATTGAAAACATTCTTAGTTTATTACAAACTTGGCATCAAATTGTTCTGACCAGTGTTCACTTACTCATTTATTTTATTGGGCTAAATCCTGCAGTCCTCGCTCAGTCAGAATTTCCATTGGATAATATGTAGGAAATTAATGACTACAGGACTTTACTCTTTGTTCTCAGATGAAAACTACTTTGAATGGATACTACAAACAAGATTATAGTAATACTGCAAACCTGAACTTTATACTGTTTGCTCTTGTTTACAAGATTGACATGTGTTTACTGGCCCAAATTCTGCTCTGTTACACCAGTGTTATAAGTGTTTACTTAACTCAGTGGAGTTACTTATGTTATTCCAGATTTACACCACTCTAAATGAAAAGTGAATATGGTCCCCTCATATAATTAATAACACCAATAAGTAGAAAAAGAAATCTGGTCTCTGTGACAGAACTGCCAGACAATAAGCCTAGCGAACAGTTTAATGTTCAAGTCAAATTAAATGATTTTGTTTTCAAACAGCCTGTACTGTGTGTGTGTAATGCTATTGCTCTATTTCCGCAGGTGTCTTATTAAGGATTTTGAAAAGCGTCCTTCAGTCACCCACCTTTTAGAGCATCCATTTATTAGACAAGCCCATGGTAAGGATATGTCCCTGCAAAAACAGCTGGCTGATCTCATCCAAGCACAAGAACAGTTAGGCTTTGTAGCCAAAATAAGGTACTGTGCTTTGCATTATTCTGCAGCCTTCCTCTGACTAGTCCTGGAAACACAATTTAAAACATTTAATTTTCAACCATTTATTACTTCAGATGATCACCTACATGCATTAGCAGTTTTATATGTATTAAGTGCTGCATGCCATATGAATGGAGAAACAAACTTCCCACTGGGGCCTTTATAACTTATTTTGTTCAACCATAACATGAATACCACACTATCTTTCTCTCTCCTCTTTTTATATATATTCATTTAATGGATTTATCACTAATACTGCTAATATAGGGATTTTTATTGATCAGTTAATAAGCTGTTTACACTGAGTGGATAGAAATTCTGTTATGTTTTGGTAGCAGACCTGAAAGTATAAACATGAGCAGTAAAGTGACTATCAGGAAAGATTAAGAATTGAACATTTTAAAGTTGTTTGCAGCTTGGTTAGCTATTATTGGTGAGAGGGGAGGCCCTTTAATACTTAATATGGTTGTTTTGCCTGTGGATTAATAACAACGATTATTTTTATACAGCCTAACACTTAATTTTTAAAATGTGGTTAAAAAAAGCAATGAAAGTTCATCATTAGTAGAGGGTACTTTTTTCCAGCATCCTTGAAGGCTGACTATAAGAAATGTCTCTTGCTTTGGTTACTGTCCAGAAGGTGGCAGGATTTCGCTGTTTTGAAAGTGAATTTAAATGCAAATGAACACACCTTCCTATGCTCAGCAATCATTTTGTAATATAAAATTTGTCTAGTACTAGATAAGCTCTGGCCCATTGTTATAAACAAATACCCATTAATGTTGATGAAGAAAATTAAATGTCATGATTCATGACTCGTAAAAATGTATATACTTATATACTGTAGGAATCTGCTGATTAAAAAGGAAAAGCCTAAATGTACATGTACAAGTTAAAATACTGGAATAGCTAGAGGTTTCAAGGTGAATGTGTCTTCCCTATTTTTCTGCTGGTGGAATATTAATCCTGCATCTAGTCCAGGCTCACACCAGAACGGTTTCTGTTTTATCTTGCCTCTGGACCAAACTGACTCTGGGTAGAACATGAACATGGGGTGGTGGGGAGAAGGCAGAAGGAGCCTTCCCCAACCTAGTTATGCACCACGCAGACGATCTAGAGTCACCAGTGTCCTTCCGATTCTTGGAGGAGCTCAAAGACTGCTTCCGCCTTGCACCCCAAGAGCATCAGTCTCTACAGAGGGGATGAAGAAGAGTCAGGGCCATGGCCAAGACCCTTTCTCCATGCCACTGCACAGAGCTAGCTGGGAGTGCTGTGGGGTGCAGGCTGCAATCACCCAAAAGTATGATGCAGCATGTGAATTGCCCCTGTATGCCTGGGAGCTGGTGGAGGGATTGTGCCTGTTAGTCCATGTTTGTCCAGCATAATCTAACACTCTGCCTGTCCTGCTACTGTCATAGGTATTTCTGCTCTATGTTAAATCAGTTCTTCTCCATCATGATTAGTCAAGTAACCTAACCAGGAAGAAGAGGTAGATGAGGCATTTTTTAAACAACTAACAAAATCATCCAAAGCACAGGACTTGGTGGTGATGGGGGATTTCAACTACTTAGACATCTCTTGGGAAAATAACACAGCAGGACACAGATGACCCAACAAGTTTTTGGAATGTATTGGAGACAATTTTTGATTTCAGAAGGTGGAGAAAGCTACTAGGGGAGAGGCTATTCTAGATTTGATTTTGACAAATAGGGAGGAACTGGTTGAGAATTTGAAAGTGGAAGGCAGCTTGGGTGAAAGTGATCATGAAATGGTAGAGTTCATGAGTCTAAGGAATCGTAGGAGGAGGAACAGCAAAATAAAGACAATGGATTTCAAGAAGGCAGACTTTAGCAAACTCAAGGAGTTGGTAAGATCCCATGGGAAACAAGTCTAAGGAGAAAAACAATTGAAGACAGTTGGCAGTTTTTCAAAGAGATATTATTATTAAGGACACAAGAGCAAACTATCCCACTGTGTAGGAAAGATGGGAAGTATGGCAAGAGACCACCCTGACTTAACCAATTATCTAAAATTCAAAAAAGAGTCCTACAAAAAGTGGAAACTAGGTTAAAATACAAAGGATGAATATAAACAAATAACACAAGTATGTAGGGACAGAATTAGAAAGGCCAAGGCACAAAACAAGATCAAACCAGCTAGAGACATAAAGGGTAACAAGAAAACATTCTTCAAATACATTAGAAGCAAGAAGACGACCAAGGACAGGGTAGGCTCGTTGTTCAATGGGGGTGGGGGGGAGGAAACAATAACAGAAAATGTTAAAATGGCAGAGGTGCTTAATGACTTCTTTGTTTGAGTTTTCACCAAGATGGTTGGTAGTGATTGGATGTCTAACATAGTGAATGCCAGTGAAAATGAGGTAGGATCAGAGGCTAAAATAGGGAAAGAACACATTAAAATTATTTAGACAAGTTAGATGTCTTAAAATCACCAGTACCTGATTAAATGCATCCTAGAATACTCAAGGAGTAGACTGAGGAGATATCTGAGCCATTAATGATTATCTTTGAAAAGTCATGGAAGATGGGAGAGACTCCAGAAGAAGGGAGAGACTCCAGGAATGGGCAAATACTGTACTAATCTATAAACAGGGAAATAAGGACAACCTGGAGAATTACAGACCAGTCATCTTAACTTCTGTACCCGGAAAAGATAATGGAGCAAATAAGCAATCAGTTTGCAAACATCTAGAAGATAATAAGGTGATAAGTAACAGCATGGATTTGTTAAAAAAAATAATCTTGCAAACCAACCTGATAGCTTTCTTTGACAGGAGAATAAGCCTTGTGGATAGGGAGAAAGCAGTAGACGTGGTAAATCTTGACTTTAATAAAGCTTTTGATACTGTCTCGCATGACCTTCTCATAAACAAACTAGGGAAATGCAAACTAGATGGAGCTACTATAAGGTGGGTGCAAAACTGGTTGGAAAACCATTCCCAGAGAGTAGTTATCAGTGGTTCACAGTCATGCTGGAAGGGCATAAGGAGTGGGGTTCCGCAGGGATCAGTTCTGGGTCCGGTTCTGTTCAATATCTTCATCAATGATTTAGATAATGGCATAGAGAGTACACTTATAAAGTTTGCGGACGATACAAAGCTGGGAGGGGTTGCAAGTGCTTTGGATAGGATAGGATTAAAATTCAAAATGATCTGGACAAACTGGAGAAATGGTCTGAAGTAAATAGGATGAAATTCAATGAGGACAAATGCAAAGTACTCCACTTAGGAAGGAACAATCAGTTGCACACATACAAAATGGGAAATGACTGCCTAGGAAGGAGTACTGTGGAAAGGGATCTGGGGGTCATAGTGGATCACAAGCTAAATATGAGTTAACAGTGTAATGCTGTTGCAAAAAAAGCGAACATCATTCTGGGAGTGTTAGCAGGAGTGTTGTAAGCAAGATACAAAAAGTAATTCTTCTGCTCTATGCTGTGCTGATTAGGCCTCAACTGGAGTACTGTGTCCAGTTCTGGGTGCCACATTTCAGCAAAGATGTGGACAAATTGGAGAAAGTCCATAGAGGAGCAACAAAAATGATTAAAGGTCTAGAAAACATGACCTATGAGGGAAGATTGAAAAAATTGGGTTTGTTTAGTCTGGAGAAGAGAAGACTGAGGGGGGACATAACAATTTTCAAGTGCATAAAAGGTTGTTACAAGGAGGAGGGAGAAAAATTGTTCTTCTTCACCTCTGAGTATAGGACAAGAAGCAATGGGCTTAAATTGCAGCAAGAGAGGTTTAGGTTGGACATTAGGAAAAACTTCCTCTCAGGGTGGTTAAGTACTGAAATAAATTGCCTAGGGAGGTTGTGGAATCTCCATCATTGTAGATTTTTAAGAGCAGGTTGGACAAACACCTGTCAGAGATGGTCTAGATAATACTTAGTCCTGCCAAGAGTGCAGGGGACTAGACTAGCTGACCTCTCAAGGTCCCTTCCAATGCTATGATTCTATAAGTAGCATCCAGAGTCCCAAGGCATGACAGCAGCTCCACTGCGGTAGGTGCTATATAAACCTGTAAGAAGACATGGTTCCTTCTGCAAAGAATTTACAATCTGATCCATTCCAAATACATTACATACGGAATTTATTGCCATATTTAGACTAATCTTTACCAACATCATTTGGCCTACATCTGGCCATCACTAAAATTTGCCGTTGTATACTTTGGGAATTGGGAGATCCATAGCTTTTCAATGGGCATTTACTTCCAGCTCTGGAAGACATTGAGATATTGGACTGGTGCTAATAATCATAAGATTATTATTGATAGAAAAAATAATTAAGTTAATTTTTAAAGGTATCAAACATATGGTAGTTATAATTTTCTTCTTCCTCAGAGGTCTGTACAGCTCAACTATTGATACTAAGGGACCTGGCTTTGCAACAGAGGGATATGAAAAAAGAGTACCAATGAAAAGTTTTTAAAGTCTCTAAAGCATTTAAAAATAGTTTTCAGTAAAGTCTATGACATACACAGAACACATGATGGTGCAGTGTTATATAAAAGTTTTATTAGCATCCATTTGTGCTGATCTGCAGAAGTCATTTGCACAATAGCGTCACCTTTTGTAAATACAATGGAATTCTCGAGGGCATGCTGATAAAACCTTTTTGCCACACCATCAGGTGTGCGTGCTCTCTCTGACTCTTTAATGTGTAAACGTATATGTAATGTATAATAAAATGTTAGGTAGATGATTTTATATAAAGACTAACAACTGCTTGGGTGTGGAAATATGGAAACTTTTTTGAGACAAAGCAGCACTACAAAACAGTCTAGAAGAAAGCGAAGAAAATAATGTATTTTCCCATTAAAACTTAAAGGAAACTAAGGATAATTACAGACTGTAATTATCTAGAACTGGGAGTTTACCAAGACTTTTCCTGTAAAAAGAGCCATGGACTCATTAGTGACTACAGGTCTCTCACGTCTTACGCGGGGGTTACGTTCTGCGCTTAGCGCGTAAAGCTAAAACCGCGTATAGCCAAGAAAATCCCTTAAATCGCCCATAAAGTACTTTTGTGTACAGTATACTGTACTGTACAACCCTGTACAGTACTATATATACTATACAGAAAGGTACATTACAGTATACTGTATAATAAAGACTATACATACAAAATATAATTTTACAGAACTTTATTTTTAACAGAACAGAGAGAGATGGAAGAATGAAAGAATAAAAAATCAAAACAGTACAGTACTGTACTGTACACAGTCCAATGATTAGTCTTCCTCTTCCTCGGACAACACTATTAGGAGGTCATCATGGCTTGATGTCGATCTAGGACATGATGGGCCAGGCTCGGGTGACAGAGAGCAAGACAGAGAAGTGCTTGGCTCTGGTTCAGCTCGAGAAGTTGCTGCTGGTTGTTTTTTTTTTTTGAAAAACATGGTGATTGGCAACTTTCGCTGTTCTCTCTTGAGCTCCTCAAACAGTTCTTCGTACGGTCTCAAATCACCCGTAATACTACGTGTGATTTTGAGGCTTCGTTCCATAGAGAGCATAGTCTGAAATTAAGTCATTCAAGTGTTTCGCTGCTTGGAACACTTCCGAAAATTTATGAAGAGTCCAAGTTGCTGGCTCTTCCTGTTCACTGTCATCATCTTCATCTTCTGTAGACGATTTTATCAGTTCCTCTAACTTTTCGTTCGTCAAAGTTTCTCTATGCCCCTCAATTAATTCCTCAATTTCTTCCTCGAGGATGTCGACGAAGCCTTCACCACCCACTTGCCTGGCCACCTGAACAATGGATTCTACTTCTTTGTCAATGGTTGGGAAACCCTTAAAATCATTCACACAGTCTTTCCATAGGTTTCTCCAACATGCATTGACTGTTTCAGGACTGACTGCATTCATTGCCTGTTTAATATAAGTGATGCAATCAGCAATGTTGAAGGACTTCCAACACTCCATCACGTTCACATTGGGATCAGCATCCATAGCGGTAAGGATCCGTGAGAACGTAAGCCTCGTGTACATGGCCTTGAAACAGCTAATGACACCTTGGTCGAGAGGTTGGAGGACGGAGGTGGTATTGGGGGGGAGAAAGGCGACTTCAACGTCATTATGCGCAAACTGGAGTGCACCAGGGTGGCCAGGAGCATTGTCTACGAGCAGCATCACTTTAAAGTCAAGTCCTTTCTCTTCAAGGTACTGCTTGACCTCCACAATGAAACACTTGTGGAACCAATCCAGAAATGTTGCTGCCATCACCCAAGCCTTCTTATTTGATTGCCAGAACACAGGCAGGAGATTTTTGTTCTTGCCTTCAGTGGGAGGTTTGAACATTGCATAGATGCTAAGACCCTTTTCTTGCAACATGGCTCCATTGATAGGCACACATTTACGGTTCATGTCTTCCAGCCATAAGTTTAATGCCTTTTCAGTCTTCACTAAAACCTTGTCACGCACTTGGCTCGTCACCTTAGCAGTTCTTGGAGCACTTGATGCCACGGCTTGACGAATTTCTGTCTCTCTGATCTTGATGGCACGGATGCTAGATTCGTTGCGGCCGTATTTACGTGCCACACTGGCAACTGACATACCGCCTTTCAATAAGTCCCACACCTCCAGTTTTTCCTCCAGCATTGGAACACATCGCTGTTTCTTCGGTTGAGCACCAGATGAAGTAGCTGGCTTGCGTTTAGGGGCCATGTTGCACTCAGCACGGCGAGATGCACACAGAATGAGAGGCACAGAGGGACTGAGTATAGTGCTCTATGTATTGGGAACAGCAGATTCACGTCTCACGCTGACTCCGGGGCATATGCTGCTGGAATCAGCCGCCCTACAGGCGGCCAAGTAAACTTTTTTTTTTTTTTAAAGCGCAAACCGCGCAAAGCTAAAATCGCACAAGTTAAATGCGCGTAAGACGCGAGAGACCTGTACTGACTACAAGTGATCAGGAGATTCCACTTTTATGTCTGATTTGAAAGATTTCAGCATCACAGTGCTGCCCACCACCATGCATTGGTTCATTATTGACTCAGCATCTATGTGTTCCTTGCAGGTGTCTCATCTAAATACTGAGAGCTAATCTAAGATTAGCTAATAATAATAATCTACGATTATTAGCTTTGCTTATTTTGTAAGATCACAGCACAAATGGCAGGGCTACAGGCTAGAAACCCTGGGAGAACTGACTTAGAAATGCTTCAGAATCATAGAGATTGTAACTCAAGTTGTTATTCCACAATTTACAGTGAAGCAAGAAATTAAGAAGAACGGTTCAAACTGAAACCAGGAAAGCCCAAAATGATGCTTAATTGAAAGATGTGAATGCTCTGAGGAGGTGATAAACACCATCACTTCACCTACAGTCAAAGACACATGCCCTCTATCAGTCAAGATAGTGCTTAGTCTTACGGTCATGCTGGACACATCACTGACCCCGGAAAATCAAATAATGTCAGTGTGAAAGGGTGTGTACCCCATATATGTCATGAAAGGATTAAAATGGGCTTGAGAGGCCAATTAGCCAGCCTGAGTTCACCTGGAGGATGGGCCAGGCCTAATTAAAGAAAAAGTCCAGCTTGGTTTTGGAGTTTTTTCCCCGCCATAATGATCTGGATGAGTCCATTTAGAGAGATGTGTCCCAGAGGAGAGGAGGTGGGAAATGCTCTGGGAAGGAACCAGAAAGAAGGCTGAGAAGGGGAAAGCAGAGCAGAGCAGACAGGCTACTCTAGGGGTGAGCTGGACTATGGGGTTAATGAAGGCACAGAAGCCTGAGACAAGGCATGGGGACAAACTGTATGGGTGACATGTGTTTGGGAGGAAGAGGTGGTTAGCTGAGCACAGCTGGGCTGAAGGTTTGGTTTCATTTACCTTTCTGTTGTCCTTTGGTAAAGGACTCTGTGGCCCCAGAAGAAACAGGAATCTGCAATGTGGGCTGTCTGGAAGGCCTAGACACTCCTACAATCAGAGAAGGCCAAATGACAGTGGGGGTGGGGGAAACTGAGTCACATCTGGCCACAAGGAGGTGTTTTGAGGTGTCAGCTTGCCACAGTCAGTTACTGTTAGCTGCTCCCTCCATCTCCAGCTAATAAGACGCAGTCTCTTTATCTTGGATAATTTCCTAGCCTCAGTAGTTCATGCATTTGTCACATCCAGGCTAGATAATTGCAACCCATGCTATCTAGACCCACGCAAGAAATTAATTAATGAATAAGCTGCAACTGGTAAATAATACTTCTAAACTGGTATAAACCAAAGACTATCTATTAGGCTCAGGCTTCCCATCCTGCACTGGAATCTTGTGTGCTGTCAGATCCATTTCAAATGTATACTGAGCTATAAAACCCACAACAGATCCATGTTATCTCTAAGACCACCTCTTCTTTAATGTGGCAACCAATACTCTGGTTAGTGAGGTTTATCTAGACTCAAGGAAGCAGAAATCAGGATACGGTATCCTTTTCTTCCATTATGGTTCCTGCAGCCTTTATCTTCAGTTTCCTGTGAAATTATTTTGCTCACCTCAAAGCCATTAGTCTCCATGGTGTTTATCACACTGTCAATTTCCTTGTTTAAAAATGGAAGTAACCCTAGGGTGTGTCTGCACAGAAGCTGAGCATGGGCTAGCCTACCTGAACTAGCTTGAATCCAGCTAGTGTGTGTCCTAGGAAGGGAGCATTTTTCAGAAAATGTAGAGGACAGTATCAAACTCTTGTAACTGAACCTGGCCTTACATAATGAATGTGAGATACTGGGGAAGGGACTGAGTATATTTCTACAGAAAGTGACCTGGTGCTGAATGAAGGACAGGAATAGAGTTTGTTTTGATAGACTCAGGCCCCACATAGTAATGAACTGAGGAAAACTGGAAGGGAGGTGGACTCAAATTCAGGAAAGGGTATCAATAACAGAAGATGGATGCATGGTTCAGGAGTAAATGAGCAGAGCTCCCATACCCAGGCAGTGTCTGTAAAGACATTCTGACAAATACTCTGTGCCATAAATAAAGGAGGGTGTGTAATAATGTGTAATAATGTGGCTAGGGCACAGTCTTGCTATATTTGGATTGTAAATTTTTCCAGGCAGGAACCTCATCGATTTGCATGGAACATTTCAGACACTATATACATAATCATTATAATAAAAAAAAAATAGGACAGAGAATTAGAATAACAAAGTTTTGTTCCCCGTTCTGTCACTAAATCAGTATGTCAGCTTAGTAAATCACTTAATTTCACTGGGCCTCAATTCAGCCACCTGTGAAGTGGTTATTATGATAACGTCTTCACTTGTAGCATTATGTCTATAAAATTAGATTGTAATCTCTTGGAGGCAGAAGTTTATTTTACTTGTTCTATTAGACACCCAGCACACTTTTAGTTATTGTAAAATCATTAATGAAGAAGAACTTGCATATTGCTTACTTCTATCTATTCTCTCTGTCCCGTGGAAGGCTCAGGGAAGGGGGGAGTATTAGTGATTATGGACTAGGGACCGCTATAGACTATAGCACTGCACTGCTATAGACTAGGGACCGAATGGCTGGGCAGCAGCTCTGCAGAAAAGGACCTAGGGGTTACAGTGAACGAAAAGCTGAATATGAGTCAACAGTGTGCCCTTGTTGCCAAGAAGGCTAACGGCATTTTGGGCTGTATAAGTAGGGGCATTTCCAGCAGCTCGAGGGACATGATTATTCCCCTCTATTCGGCACTGGTGAGGCCTCATTTGGAGTACTGTGTCCAGTTTTGGGCCCCACACTACAAGAAGGATGTGGCTAAATTGGAAAGAGTCCAGCGGAGGGCAACAAAAATGATTAGGGGGCTGGAGCACATGACTTATGAGGAGAGGCTGAGGGAACTGGGATTGTTTAGCCTGCAGAAGAGAAGAATGAGGGGGGATTTGATAGCTGCTTTCAACTACCTGAAAGGGGGTTCCAAAGAGGATGGATCTAGACTGTTCTCAGTGGTAGAAGATGACAGAACAAGGAGTAATGGTCTCAAGTTGCAGAGGGGGAGGTTTAGGTTGGACATTAGGAAAAACTTTTTCACTAGTAGGGTGGTGAAGAACTGGAATGGATTACCTAGGGAGGTGGTGGAATCTCCTTCCTTAGAGGTTTTTAAGGTCAGGCTTGACAAAGCCCTGGGTGGGATGATCTAGTTGGGGTTGGTCCTGCTTTGAGCAGGGGGTTGGACTAGATGACCTCTTGAGGTCCCTTCCAACCCTGAGATTCTATGATTCTATGATCCTGCAAGCTCTCTGTTCACAATAAAACACTTGCGCAGTTCCGGTAGGTAAATATTTTTGTGAAATAGCATTTGGGTATGTTGAATAATCCATTGGGGGAGATTATAACGGAGAGCTGTTCCCTTTCCAAACATATCTTTTGATGTCTTGAACTCATTTTTGTGGTCAGTTGTTTTTTTGATTCATGGCACAAGAGATTCCACCATCTAGACTGATTTTCAGCAGGCTGTTTCCTGGTACTCCTAAATGTTAAACTGCTCTTTGAGCTGACTTCACTGGCAATATGTATTGCAGAAAGTGGGTGTGTATTGTGGAGCTGTATATGTCAAGACCTCATCCAAACTTGGCAGAGCTGGTAGCTGGCTCAAAATTTAAACAATGGGAAAACATATATCAGAATTCCATAATATCGTTTAAGCCAGACAGCAAATTAAGTTCCATGGAAAATGCTTAAAGACTTTGTTGTGCTACATTTAGAAGAGCATCTTCAAAGTTGGGAATCTCAAAATTCTACCATCTTTCCTGCCTCCTTAAGTCTGATTGTCAATTCTTGATTTCTTCATATGGATTTATCCCTGAACCAAATCCTTCCATGGTATTTTTTTTTCAAAATTAAAAAATGAATGCAAGAAATACTTCCAACAGCTGAGTAATTATGGGTGGAATAGGTTGGAAAATGCAAAAAAAAAAAAAAAAAAAGTGCGTAAAATATTTTGTTGACATTTTGAAAAACACCAAAAAATAATTCATTATACATTTTTGCAAATAGTTTCCCCTGAAATTTGAAATACTCAAAAATTCTTAGGCAGCAAGTAAAAAGAAATCCTAAAATAAAAAAAATCATTGTACCCAGTCCAGCAAACAGCAGCAAATCTAAAATAGCAGAGAGTGGTCATGTGTGAGCTGGAAGAATACAGATTCAGTAAGAGCAGCTTCTGCTTTTTGGGTTTAGGGGGAATTATTGCAAGCCCTGGTAAGGGAAAACAATTTTTGAAAAATACTGGAATTTAGAAACAATTTAAAAAATACTAGAATATGCATTTTAACCTTCGCTTGGCAGCATCCTCCTGAACCAGCCCTCAACATTTTAGGTATTGTGCAACAAAAACACTTCAAATTATACTGTTGTGATGAAATAGAAGAGTAACAGAAAAGAGCCTTAGAGGGCCCTCTATAGAATGCTATTGATATTAGGAGATGAAAAGAGAGTGGATGTCATGTCTAGCAGAGGTATGCTTAATAAATAGGTTGCAGTTCATTGGTAAGTCCCTTGATGGCATCTGGCTGATTTTCAGAGGAAGTTAATATGGGGCAGCTCCGTTAATCCATTGCCACCTGTCTATTTTGCTAACCCCGTCAATCAACCATCATAGTAGTTAAAGTTGACAAAAACAATGGTCTTTTGTAGCACTCCCAGGCTGAACTTCAGTCTGGAAGAATCAAGTTAATGGTCACAAATTAGTGTTGGGCAAATCCAAAATGGTTATGGTTCAAAATGGCCGGTTCTCAAATTAACAGAGGCTTTAAGGAGCCTCACTCCAGACTTGGCTCTCTACTCTCTCTGCTGTTTTTCTGCTATCTGGAGAGCCTGTGCGCCCCTCTACCCATAGTTCTTCCCTTCAGGAGGGCCAGTCAGGCAACTTGTTCTGCCAGCTTCTGGCCAGCTCATCTTCTCATGATAATAGGGGAAAGTGCAGATTTAGCGTCTGAGTGGATGGGTTCTTATTTGATCCAAATTGGGCCACCTTGCCTTAATGCGAAGACAGAACTTTGTTGCTATGTGCATTTCTGAGAGAGAGAGAGAGAGAGAGAACTATTAGCAGCAAAATTAACCCTTTGTGAGATTTAATTCCCCCCATCTATGCTGGCACAGAAAGATACAAATTATACTTCCCTGAGATGGGGCCCTGCCCCAGCAGAGAAAGGATGAAGAAGAGCCTGTGGGCTCAGCTAGCTGCGCCTGCTATACCTGCAGCCAATTCTAAGCCTGGAGGGGCAATAAAAGGAGAGCCTGACTCAGTTCAGGGTTGGCTGGTCAGGAAGGAGGACAGAGTTCTGCCTCTCTGCCTGACGGGAATTTCGCATGCAGAGTTGCAGAGAGACGGGCATGATTGCGGGAGCAGCCACTGGGCAGGAACGTCAGACCCCAAGCAGGGCCGGTGCAAGGAAGTTTCGCACCCTAGGCGAAACTTCCTTGCACCAGCCCTGTGCACCCCCCCCAACCCTCCCCCCCACCATGGCAGGCAGCTCCCCATCCCACCTGCAGCAGCTCAGCCCCGTGGGACGCGGCAGCTCCCCACCTGCCCACTCACTCATGGCAGCTGAGTGTGGAGCTGGGAGGCAGGGGGCGGCTCGCCGCGGCTGCCTCCCAGCTCCAAGCTCAGTGGCTGAGCAGGGAGGCAGGAGGCGGCAGCCGCGGCGAGCCACCCTCTTTGCAAAGCCCTGCTGAGCCCCAGCGGCAGGGCAAGACCCCTCGCCACAGCAGAGCTTCGCGAGGAAGCGGGCGGCTGCCTCCTGCCTCCTGGCTTGAGCATGGAGCCGGGAGGCAGGAGGCAGCCGCCCCCCAAATCCTGGTGCCTTAGGCGACCGCCTAGGGTCGCCTAGTGATAGTGCTGGCCCTGACCCCAAGCAATGAGCAATGCATGAATCAGAGACTATTTGAGAAGAAAGCCCGAAGGAAAGGGCAGGAACGCTATCCTGGAAGACTGGGGGATGGCCCAGCATTGAGTTAGGTTTGCTTTTTCTTGTAGAACATTTTGAGGTTTAACCTACCCAGAATAGGATAAGACTGGAGAGGCAACAATGAGCCAGTGGGTCACAGTCTGCCTCAATGAACACTGGAAATAGAGCTGGCCCAGACTGTGGACCTTCAGGAAGCACTTCAAATCTTTGCAACCAAGAAGGCAGGGAAAGCACCACTTTGATTATTCAAACAGATAAAAATGCCAGTGTTTACTATGCAGACTAAGGCTTGGTCTACACTAGTGGGGGGGATCGATCTAAGATACGCAACTTCAGCTACGAGAATAGCATAGCCGAAGTCAACGTATCTTAGATCGACTTAAATTCACTTACTTCTCATCCTCGCGGTGCGGGATCGACGGCCGCCGCTCCCCCGTCGACTCCGCTTCTGCCTCTCGCTGTGGCGGAGTTCCGGAGTCGACAGCAGAGCAATCGGGGATCGATGTATCCGCGTCTACACTAGACGCGATAGATCGATCCCCGATAGATTGATCACTACCCGCCAATCTGGCGGGTAGTGTAGACGTACCCTAAGAAAAGTTACATTTGCTGTTCAGGCATTTGAAAGTTAAGTGTTACTTAAAATTTTTGAACAAAGCATTTTAAGGTGTTAAGTTCTCCTTTATTGCGGTAGGTAGCAGAGCAGTACCATGAGAGGAGTAGAACAGGAAGAAGGCAGAATTGAGATCTTTCAAAGTTTTGGCCCAAGCGAGGGGGCATGGGGTCGTCATTTGAGCTCCCTGCTTCAGATGTCAAAATGTTGTGGCCAGCCCTGCCACTGCAGCCCATTTTGGGGGATGCACTAGTCAGTTGTGAACGCCCCAAAGAGGGGAAGTTGCAGGTGCTTGGTGACACTGCTGCCTAGCCTAGCGGGCTTTCCATTTCAGGTGACCCTTCTTTGTGGGCTCTATCTGTGGTAGAAACTGGTTGGAACCTGGTGTTGAATCCTTGGGCCCTTAATGAGAGATTGTAAATTTGTCACTAGGGAAGGAGGCAAGTCTAAAAGCCTGCTAGCTAACATTAAAAGATTGCAGACAGCAGGTTCAAAAGTGCCAGCAGGTCACATATTAGGACCAGAACTGCACTAGCCTGGCAGCCCCTTGCATTGTCGTTAGCCTGTTTGATTAGTGCAGGAGCCTATCAGAGGAGGGGAAGGTCTTACAAACAGATAGCCAGCTACTTTGGCAGCTTGCATTCAGTTTTTAAATCAATTAACTGTAAAGAATTTGATTGCATCAAGCTTGTAATTTCCTCGTTGTGTGAGCTAGGACACATAATAATGGCAAGCAAAACCAAAAGTAGTACTGAGATTGTAAAATGTTGTACAGGATTTAATGTGGGTTAAATGCAACTCTTCCACACATCATCTGTATAAATATCAAGGGAAGGAGTTAAAAGAGAAAAAACTGAAAACTATTGTGGGCAAGGAGACTACTGATTCCCAGCCTGGTTACATGGTATATACTTATACTGAAGCTCACACAGAGTTTTATGATAGCCAGGCCAAAATTTGTAACGTTACATTTAAGGTTGTGTCAGTGTTTCCATTATGACTGTCATTAAGGTCAGTGAGAGGTTCACAGTTAATTCTTCCCATTGTGTTCAATATTTTCCTTGCAAAGTCTTAGTCCAGGAGCAATCCTGTGTTTGCTTTCAGATTACAGTAATGTAAGAAAGGGTGAGCTAGGAGTTTAGACTCTTTGTTTTTCCTCCACCTCTTCTGTGCAGAAACTATTTGTTCCTATGTTGGTCCTAGATAAAATATGAATAAAGTAAAAACTGTGATAAGTTTCATTGCAACAAGAGTGTTTAGGCTGAGAAAGAGGCTCTAGTGGAATTTGAGAGGGTGGTTGGTACTTCCAGACACCACAGGGATGCAAATCTTTGGTCCACTCTGCCCTTTTCCTGAGTTTGGAGCTGTCAGTGAGGGTGTCGTCTTCTTTGGGCCCTTTACATTTTGTTCCCCAAATGACCAAATAATCCTCCCCTATGTTGCTGCCACCAATACCCTATGTCAGTGTTCTTTTGTTTATTTTCATACATAGGTGCGCACACGCTCACACACACATATACACACACACACACATATATATCACAAAACCAAGAATAGTTGTCACTGATTTTATTTTGTGCATAAAAATATTTTGATGGCTATTCCCCAATTAAAAATTGATTTCCTCTGCTTTTTGGTAATATATATATATTAGGTAAAATATTAACTGCAGAGGGCTGACATTGGTAGAACCATTAAGTATTACTATTTGCATTCCTTCTACCTTCTCACTGTCAACATATCTGCTGGCCATGGGGTCAATAGAAAACTGATGAGGCAAGCATGAGATCTGAAGCTAATGTGATGTTATGCTCCTAATGTCCTCCTCCTAATCATGTACTTAAGAAAATGAGTTAAGCACAAGAAAAAATATATTCACAGTGGTCTTTGTTTTCCTTATGTTTGATTAAGAATTGTTTCTTTACTCATTTGTTTGTATAGGGTAAAAAGAAAGTTTCCAGTAATAAGACTGACTTGTTTATTGCATAGGGAAAACAAACAGTTGGAATTTAATATATAATCAGATAAGAGATTAGTTTACAAAGCCACTCTGCAATTGGAAATGTTTAGGTATGACTGTAACCTCCTCCCGGCACCTATGGTATAAACACAGGCACATCCAAAGTACTTGCAAATTTGCTGTGATTTTACATCACTCCTGCAATTTTTCACTTCAATAATTGTCTGAAAATGGATGTTTGTTTCTATCATCCTTTCAGACAATAACTTTGCCTGATGCATCTCAAGGCCAATAAAGGAACTGATATTAAAATATTTGTTCTACTTCTGGATTGACAAATGTTCCTATGTTTGGAGGGACCTGATTACTCACGATGACATCCTTCTCTGCAATTTAATTAGAGACTCTGGATTTAAGCTTAAACCAAAAACAATTAACAAAACAACAATGATGGGCCGGATCAGCTCCTTTGATTTACACCAGCTGAGGATCTTTATACATCCATCATTATGAATGTAAATCTCTAAATATCACCTTTAAAAAAAATAAACACAGGAAAAAACAGAAAATGACAAGTCCCCTTTGATGGGAGTTTCAACTAATACACATCCTATCCATGCTGTCCACAGGAAATGACTCCCGTTATGGTAATTATTAATTCATCACTTCCTGTTCATTCTCTCCTTGTGTCACTTCTTGGTTATGCATAGCAGCAGCATAGTAAACCACCAGATTGTGTGGAAACATAGGATGCAAAATATAAATAAGACTGTCTCAAAAAATTTATGAGAGTATTTGGGTGGGTTTTTTCATTGCTGATGAAACAACTGTATCCTGACTCTATTTTACACAATCAGAGTTCAAATCCATAGAAATTATTTTTCTAGGATGTTACAGTACACTAAGTAGCCAAAACTAAACAATGAAAAAGAGGAAACCAAGAAACCAAGAAACAAGAACCTTAAATGTAATCTGCATTTGTCAGGGTGCCACTGTAGTTAAATGTCTCTACCTCCTCCCTCTTTACTAAAAGGCTAATTCTGATCAATAATTCTTCTGCACCTGACTGTATAATTGCTTGTTGTCTAGGAAAAACTTAAGTTTGGAACTGCATGTGTGTTGGGGGTGGGGGGAGAGCAAGAGCCCTTATGCTGCTTTTTGAAACATGATTTTCAAAAGACAGTAATTGTAGACGCAAGGAGGAAAAAGACCTGGTATTTTTTTCTTTGCACATCAACCTTCCATATTATGTGCACGCAACATAATCTGCGGTGTCAACAGAAGCATGCTAGTATTGTCCTTCCTACCTGATGTACTATTATCATTGATTAGGAATGTGTTATCATGTGATTCCTACTTTATACATGGCAACTGATGCAGCAGCAATCTGTCAGGAGCTGTCATTGAGGATCAATGCTTAGTGTTACCCAGCAGGATGCTGCTGTATCTCAGTGGGTGTCCTCCTGCTATGCTTTGATTATGTTTGTTGTAAAGAAAAACATGGTCGTGCTTACATGGTGTTCATCTATCACCTACTCTGTGGAAGACATTTCATACACTCTTAATTTGTCCCCATGTCTTTATAAAATGTGGTATGTTGTTTAAAAAAATACACCAGCTTTTCAAAGATTCCTTCAGTGTAATCAGATTATAAAGGGGTTATAGGACAGTTTGTCTCTGCTTCTAATTGGGTGTTTTAAAGACTATGATTAAATCTCTGAGGAGAAGCTGACTGAACATCCATGGAATTTACAGTCTGATGGCAGTTGTGGTTCAAAAATGTTGTTCTGGACCAGGTCCAGGGTCATCTGAGGAAACGCTCTGGCAAACGCCAAGGTAAAGGGAAGGACATTGTATTCTCTCGTTTGTTGTAGCCCCAGTAGTTGGAATAACTACAGTTCCTAGAAAAAATATTTAATTAGATGAACTGGTAATATATTCATGTTTACGTGGGGCTAACATCTTGTGATTAGGAGGTGGGAAAGAAGGGGAGGGTATTTCGATAGATTTCTATAATATTCAGAGACAGCCTGCCTACAGATAATCCTTCAGCTGAGAGCATTGCTAAAAAGATAAGGGTTAAATATTGTGAAGGAAAAAATATGAGTTATGTTGGGCTTTTAGCTGATGCATTTATTTACAAATATTCCCTCAAAATGCTCCCAGGTGTGTGCCTGCTTTCTGTTTGAAAAGGTCACCCCCTAAGTCAATTATTATTGCCTCTCACTGGATGAATTTTTTAGAATAGTGTTTTAACACTGATGCTCTGTTAACACACCTGCAGGTATGAACGAATACACACTAGAAGACCTTATTGTGTGGATGCGGCTGACAAATACTCTCTAGATGATGATCTAGTAAACCTAGAGGTTCTAGATGAGGTACTGTACCATTCAGGCATCAGTTTCTCAGCCCTGACCATTATATCACATGTACTGCTTGCTTCTGCTTTATAGGTTTTATTCTAAGTGTCATCATGTCACAAAATTAATTGTTCATAGTCTTGGCATAAAAGAATAACTGTTCCACACGTGATTCTGATCTGCTATCACAAGTTCATTTATATTCTACGCAGTGATATAAAAGCAGTTTCAGTAAAACCTATAACACAGGAGAACTGAATGATGGATTATCCTAGTTTAAATTATTTTCTATTTGCAAAAAAATTGAAGCTTAGCCTCAAAAACCAGGATTAGAATTATTTTTCTTCAAAACCAATAATGTATTTAAAAGAATGTCCAAGCTACAGATAATAAAGACTCTATTATGAAAACAGTGATAAACCCATACTTATAATCTCCAAGTTTTAATACACCACATGTGTGCAGTGAACCTGTTAATTTTAGCTTGGAGGAACCTTAACTTGTATTCCAACACGAACGACATATAATATAAAAATGTGCTGGGTTCCCATTTAAAACAAATTTATGGAGTAATACTTGAAAAATTATGATCTTGTTTTATGTTACTTTTTGTTCTGTGATGAACTCTTAAGCATGAAGAGTCAAATTACAAAAATTAAGTGACAGTTTACACGCAAGTACGGCAATGAAACCTGTCCCCCAAATCCGATAACCTATATGGCCATTTACTGCATTAAAGTGTTTGCTTCTCTGTCAGGCATAACAATACAAATTAATAAAAAAATAGGGTTATTGCTTTTAATTTGGCTTTGTTGCAATACTGTAGAGAGAGATGCATGAGGTTATGAAAATATTGGTTTGGTTTTGTGAGGTCAGTGTTTGACATAAATGACAAATAACATTTAAGATAATCAGTTATTACTCAGTGTTCTCAATATATTTACAATGAATCTTGCTATCTGGAAAAATATTTCTTAACTGTCAAACTTCTTATAATCCTAGGATACAATTATCCATCAACTTCAGAAACGTTATGCTGATCTACAAATTTATACTTATGTTGGAGACATTTTAATAGCCTTAAACCCCTTCCAGAATCTCAGCATATATTCTCCACAGGTAAGAGAAACACCAAGATGAGGACAGTACCTGCTGTAGATTGTAAAATTGAAGATGCACAAGAAAGAAAAGGCCTGTAAATGGTTAGGAGTCTTGGTCACTGAAAACCACAAAAATATATTTTAAATAGGACTTACAAAATATTGTAAATGCCTTTAAATCATTACTCTGTGGAGAATATCTCTATCTAGATTATGTGCCCTCCCACCCCCCATCACCAAAGTATCTGAGCCCTCACAATCTCTAATATATTTACCCACACAACACCCTGTGGTGGGGCAGTACTATTATTCCCATTTTACAGATGGGGAGCTGAGGCACAGACAGACAAAGTGGCTTGCTCAAGATCACAAAGAAAGTTGGCGGAACATAAGGGAATTGAACCGTCTTCTCAAGCCGGCATCCTAATCACCAGACCATCCTTCCCAACATCCCTGATTACACAGGGTGACATTTTTATTTTGATAGATTTCTTTTTCATTTAGTTTTCCAAGCTTTACCATGGGGTGAAGCGGTCATCAAATCCCCCCCACATATTTGCCTCTGCTGATGCTGCTTACCAGGGCATGGTTACTTTCAGCAAGGATCAGGTAAGAATGTGTTCATCTTTTTTTATACTTAATATTGGTCATAGAATGCTGTATTACTTAGGTTATGTTTAGTATTCTGTGTTGTTAGTCATTGATCTTTGTGAAACCTTCTGTTCCAGAGCATGTACGAATAGCAGGAAAAATGGAACAGCAATCCAGTCAGTTTTAGGACTACTGAAAAGGTCATGGTATGGTAGTAGACACTATAAGAGCTGGCTCCAGGCACCAGCTTTCCAAGCTGGTGCTTGGGGCGGCAGGCGAGAATGGGGTGGCAGTCCGAGTCCCACAGCAGCAATTCGGCGGCAGGAAGAGTGGCGGACCTGCCGCTGAATTGCCGCTGTGCGACTCGGACTGCCGCCCCATTCTCGATGCTGCCCCAAGCACCAGCTTGGAAAGCTGGTGCCTGGAGCCGGCCCTGAGCCCAGGATGCTGTGCCAGCTCAGGGATTAGCACTGTGCGTAGGGTGTTCCCTGTACATTGTAGCAAACACTGAGGTTTTTTTTTTAAGTGCAAGATCAGGCTTTTAGACTGTACATTAAGTAGAATTGTACTTTCCCAGTAAAAGACTCCATGTTTCAAATAGTGTCATAGCACTGGGCTTTATGGATCTTATTCTCTCCACAATTTATATAAGCACCCAGAGATTATGATGATGCACCTTTTATCAATCGAAAGAGTAAAGAAACAAACATACCTGTGACTCTTACTGATATACAAAGAGTTGACTCTGAAGATGTCTTGATAATATATTCAAAACAATATAAAAGTAGTAGTTGAACATCTGAGTTGATCAACTTTATGGTGAGCAATGCATTTACAATTTTGTTTTGTGTATCAGTGCATTATCATCAGTGGAGAAAGTGGTGCTGGAAAGACTGAAAGTGCCCATCTGATTGTCCAGCATTTGACATTCCTGGGAAAGGTATTTATAGCCAGCCAGGTAGTCTAGTGATCATTGTATTTTAAACTATCTTTGCTGAAAAAAGCCCTGATGCATTTATTTTTAGCTTGTTGTAAACACTGAAAATTGAGCAGTACAGACTGGGGACTTTCTTATTAATTTGGATCTGATATTTTACACTGAAGAGACCATGGCCTAGTGATTAATTATTAACATAAAGAATATGCTAGTTTTAAGCTCAGCTCCTGTGAAGGCTTATACACGTGCTTAACTCTATGCACATGAGTTGTCCCGTTAAAGTCAGTGAGAGTACTCACATGCACCATTGTTTGCAGAATTGAGACCTTGGGGTCTGAGCCTGCTTTGCCATTGACTTCAGTGGATAAACGATCGAGTCCATAATGATTAGTGCCTCTCGTTATCTATAGTGCTTATGACTGAGGTCTATTATTCAGACTATAAGGATCAGTGCCAGAATGAAATTGGGAAGGGCCTGCTGCTGCAAACACTTATGCACATATTTAACTTTAAGCATATGAATAATGCCATTGCAGTCACAGCACTTTGAAAACTCAAGCGCTTAAACACATGTGTAAATGCTTGCTGGATCAGAGCCTAAATGCTATTTATTGTCTATTTTATTTTGTTAAAATAAAATATATGAAGCCTCTTAAGGCATATGTATTACAAAGAGGGGGAAAATCCAATATCTTCACACCTGCTAGAGACTTTGTTTTCCTCTTCAGTATGTGGGTGTGGTGTTGTATCGGTAACTAGGTCAATTCACATGTGCCAGTAGCTGAATATGCAGGACACATGATAATGCACACTGTGTTTCAGAGGCTGGGCAGAAGCCTTGGGTAAGCATTCTTTTGGGGCATTCCTTCTGATCTGTGTCTATTCTGTCAAGGCCAATAACCGTGCTTTGCGTGAGAAGATTCTTCAAGTGAACCCTCTGGTTGAAGCGTTTGGAAACGCCTGCACTGCAATCAATGACAACTCAAGTCGTTTTGGAAAATACCTGGAAATGATGTTTACACCAACAGGAGCTGTAATGGGGGCAAAAATTTCTGAATATCTACTTGAAAAATCCAGAGTCATAAAGCAGGCTGCGTAGGTTAATAATACTTTCAAATCTACTCTACCTTTTTCTTTTCTTTCTTTCTTTTTTTTTTTTTTGGTTTGTTTTTACTTTTCCGGAACAGTTTTTACTTTTCAAAAAACACTTTTCAATGAAATTTTGTTCTAACTCACTGGCTGGAAGTACAGTTAGTTTCATTCTTCCGGGCTGGAGACCAATACCACTCCATTGTTTGGTAAAGGATGCTCTGTATAGTGTATTGTTTCTCCCAGAGCCTATTTCCTATAAACATGTCATTGTTCCTTTGTGCTCAACCTCCAACAACTTATAAAGGGAAGGGAAAGAGCCTGATCTTGGTCTCATTGCCACCATCTGGTTGGCTGGGTTTTGTGTGTTAACAGATAAGATGGAAGAGCTTTTCATTGGGCTTTTGCTGCTTCTGGCCCTGATCCTGCACCATTACAGTCAATGGGAGCTTTGCCATTGACTTCAATGAGCATAGGATCAATCCCCTCTTCCATTAACTTGATAGTGTACAGCATAGTGCAAACATGTAGATGCAGATATACCTGTAAGCTTTAAAATATTTTTTTTTCCAGAGGAGAAAAAAACTTCCATATATTTTACTATATTTATGCTGGTCTTTTTCATCAGAAGAAACTTTCTGAGTATAGACTTCCTGAAAAAAAGCCTCCTAGGTAACTATCACTAATTTGTTTTTAATGCAGTTGTAATTGGCTATTGATCGGGGCTTGCTTTCAGTGTGATGCTTTAAAATCTCTCTTAATCTTTTTCTATCCCTTACGGATCTTTCTTAATCCTCCCAAGTACAGAAGAGGATGGACAATAAGGAATTACATTATTATTTTGTTTGAGGACTTGCAGCATTTATAATAAGAGGGGAAAAGGCCATCTCATCATTATCTAGATTTTCATTCCTTCTTTCAGGTTTTCTCTATCCCCAGAAATGAATGGCTGTGAATGTAGAGCTTTATGTTAGTACTTGTCACGGACTCACAGGTCGTGCCCTCTCTTGGCCCCATGCGGTCCGTGGCGGGTGCCCCTTTCAGTGAGACAGCCCTTCTCGGGGGTCCACTCTCTCCTGGGGTCCAGTCCCTCCACCTCCTGGATCCGCACCTCTCTGAGCCTTAGCATGCCTGTCTCTCGCCGTGGGCCCCTCAGGGAGTCCACGCACTCTGGACCCCCGGGCCTCCACCCCCGAAGGGGACGATGCAACCCTGTTCTCTAGACCAGAGTGACTCTCAGCCAGCGTAAAACAGGAGGGTTTATTGAGCGTTGAACACAGCACAGGAACTCACAGGGCCCTCAGGCCTGGCCTCCCCCCAGCCCGGCACATCCAGCTCTCCCCTCCATCCAGGTGGGCTCTGCCTGCTTCCTCTCTCCCGCCCAGAGCCCCCCTGCCTCCCAGCTGGGCTGTGGATATCACTGGCCCCAAGCCCCGCCTCTGTCCATTGTCTCCTCTCCAGGTAAACAGCCATGCAAACAGGGTCGTCTGGGCCTCTTCTCTGTCTCTGGCCCCCTGTGGCTGGAACCGGTTGGTTAGGCCCCTGGGGCTCCTCTCTTCGCATCCCATTGTTCTCCCTCTGGCCAGGACCAGCTGCGAACTCCTGAGCTGGCTTCCAGGTCACCTGTCGCTGGGGTCTCCATTCTCCACGTCTATGGCTGGGGTCCCCAGTTCCCTCGCCAGTCCCCTGTAACAACAAACTCCCTCTCCCATCACCTTGTTAAACCCGTAACACCCAGGGAAACTGAGTCCCACCCCCTTTGCATGCAACCCTAGGAAACCAAGAAAACCCCCAAAAGCAACAAGGAAAACAGGAAACTCCCCCATGCCGTCACAGTACTTCAGGAGCAACTCAAAATATATTGGTTTAAATGTATGTTACTCTTTGGATACTAGGGCAAATTCTACTTCAATGCAGTAGTAGTAGTAGTAGAAGGTGCATTTCCATTAAAGTAAATGGAAGTGCACTGTCTTACTTCAGGGCTGAATCTTGTTAGTTAAATTTGAGTCACAAATTTCATTTGCTATCCGTCTCTTTATTGGAAAACTATAATGTTGGGATAACATTTTAATTTGTGCTGAAGGAACAAAAACTAATAGAAAGAAAATAATCCAAAAACTTTTTGATTAGCACGACAATATTTATTTGGTTAAAAAACATTGAAATAAGTGGTCTGCCCCATTACTGATGCAATCCTATTGAAATCAGTGTGGGTTGTAGCAGTACATCTGTTAACACAGCATTTTAATTATGCCATTTTATTTAGGTATATTGATAATGAAACTGGAAGAGTAATGCAAGATATTATTACTAAAGACTCATATGGAAGACAATTTGCAGCAATTCAACATTGCTTTAGGATCATAGGATTCACTGATGAGGTAAGAGATTAATCATGAACTAGCTACCAAAGCATTATTGACCTTATTTTTAAAAACCACCTCCAGTGCTTCCTGTGCAAATGCTGGCATTTGTTGTCTAAATATATCATTATGCCACAGAATCTCACCTTTGTAATTGTGTGTACAAAACTGCACCCACAGACCTGGAGGACAGACTGAGGCTTCAGTCTTTAGTGAGGCAAGCTCCATTCTAGCCCATTCACATTTCCATTTCTATCTCACTTTTCCATTTCAGAGGGAGTTTGCCTGAATAAGGATAGAGTAAAAACTGAACTGGGCAAGTAAGAACCTCAGAATGACCCAATGAGCTTTACACTCACTCTTCCTATCTTATTTTTAAACAGACCACATTTGGGGGCTACAACTAATTATGTCTTATTAAGGTAGTTCTTGTCTCATTTTGCAGGAAGTGTATTCAGTTTACAAAATTCTGGCTGGAATCTTGAATACAGGAAACATTGAGTTTGCTGCCATTTCCTCACAACACCAAACTGATAAAAGTGAAGTTCCCAATGCAGAGGCTTTAGATAATGGTAAATATGTTTTTAATATTGTCAGTTCTGTAAATGCAGCTTGATTGCATTTGTAAGACTCTCGAATCTAACTGATGGGTATTAGGTAGTTAGTGCTGGCAATTTTTGTTCTCCAGTCACAGCCATCTTTCCTGTCTGTTATCTTCCAGCTGCTGCACTGCTCAGTATTGGTTCAGAAGAGCTCCAAGAAGCTCTAACCTCTCACTGTGTTGTAACACGAGGAGAGACTATTATCCGAACAAACACTGTGGACAAAGCCGCTGATGTGCGAGATGCCATGTCTAAAGCACTTTATGGTCGACTCTTCAGTTGGATTGTAAATCGTATTAATACACTGCTGCAGCCAGATAAAAATATATGGCAAGTTACATATTGCTGATGTGTGTGTGATGGGATCATCCTCTTTTGTATTTTTGATTTTGCTGGAGGAATACTGAGTTTATTTGGAAAAGACCTCAAAATGGCTTTCATGCTGTGATCCTGAATTCTGTTTCCAGGACATTAACCCCATCCTTTTCAAAGAGCCTACTGGGATTTGGCTGCTGAAATCAATGGGAATTGTGTGGTTAAAATCTCAGGCAAGTCTTTGAAAAGAGCCTGTGTATCTGGTAAGCATGAAAATCATACCAGATGCCCATAGATAACCAATTAGAGTAGGCTGGATACATTAAACACAAGTATTGTTCTATGTGGTACTTCCAGTTCTCAAGTAGTATTAAACTAGTGATAAAATATAGATATAAATGATTACAGAACAGCTACTTAATGAATATATTTTTGACATTCCAATGGAAGCTGTTAAAACCAGCTGTCAAAACATTTAATTACAAAAACTTAAATGCCAATTTGCATTATGGAAATGTTTACACTGTGCCATCTTATTCCTTTCCTGGAACAAAGACAGATCCTCAGACCCTGTTCTAGCTGCTTTGCACTTCTCATGGAGCAACTGGATATTCCCAAGCATAAGTGAATCCCTCAGGTGGTGTAAAGCTGCCATAGCTGCTTAGATTTTGTTGGCTCCCCCCACATTCTCCATGGAGAGAATATGTTGGAAGTCGGGGAAGGCATGGAGAGGATATATCTGGGCCAGGGTTGCCGCAACATGTGTCCTCATGGGACAGCTGCTGGTGGTGTAAGTTAGAGCAGCCCTTAGACAGCTTTGAGTTATGCTGGGGGCTGTCTCATTCCCTGGTAGTGCCAGAATTGGGGAAGTGGAAAGGTGTCTTATATCTCTCTTTACTTTGTCTCCTCATAACTGTGCTGGACATGAGCTCCACACAGTTAAGGGTGCAGACCACAGTCTTAGACTGCCTGTCTGTGTGTCTTAGGCAGGGTCAAAGTAATGGGAAATGGAAGGAGCACAGATCCCACTCTTCAGTCAACAGACGAGGGAGAGCTCCTCCTCTCCCATGGTCAGTGCATGAGAGTTCCTCTTTCTTTCTCAATCTGTTTCAGCATGGCTATCTAGGTTGCCTACCTAAGAGTCTACACAGCCCTCTTCTACCTAAGGAGGCTGTCAAATAGTTTTCTGTTGAGATCTACTTGCTGGAACCATTCCCTCAATACTTCTGAAGAGGTGCTGCTTGGAATCAACGCTTCCCAATGATTTCTCTCTTCCTCCTCCCAAAGCCTTAGCAGAACTGGTGTAATGCAAGAATCTCAGAGTTGAAAGGGAGTAGGGTGACCAGATGTCCCAATTTTATAGCAACTGTCCTGATATTCAGGTTTTTGTCTAATATAGTTGCCTATTACCCTCCAAGCCCTGTTCTGATTTTTCATACTTGCTATCTGGTCACCCTAAAAAGGAGTGTAGTAATGACTGTAAACAAATGCACAAGCTGTGTTTGATTTATACAGGCTGTCTCTCTTCCTTTTGTGATGGATTGAATTAATGATAGTATCTGATCTTGATTATCCTGTTTCTTTTGATTTTTCCTGGGTTTTGCTCCATGTTGGATTTTGTGTGTTTTCTAAATAGCAGTGCTGAAAGCCGGATGAATGTTGGGATACTGGATATCTTTGGATTTGAGAACTTCACAAGAAATTCCTTTGAACAGCTGTGCATAAACATTGCTAATGAACAAATTCAGTTTTATTTCAATCAGCACATCTTTGCACTTGAACAGGTAAATTTAAGGCTGCTGTGATTGTAAGCTAGATTCAGGAGTACTATATATATAATCTCTCTCTCTCTTTATAATAATTTATTTCTAATACAAGACTGTGGCTGAACAATATACCATATTGTGAGGGATCCAAGTACTAATTTAGGGACAGAACTATGTAGCTCTTAGAAACTTTACTAAATGACTTTTTACCATTGGGACGAGTGTTGTGACCCTTGTTGCATTTTTGAAAGAAAGCTAGCTTTATGTAATTTTTATGGATTGTATTACAAATTAATAAAAAGACAAACCTAAAGAAACTTCGTGCTAAAAATAACTGATATGACTTTTACTAAACTAAGGATTAAAGAGAACAGTTATCAAATCAAAATTATAATTCAGTTAATAAATCAACATATTGACAATAATATGGAATGAAATCAGCAATTGACCAAATCACTGGATGAACACAATCAGGATTTAAATCATGAAGTTAGCATAGTGCATGATCAAGTCTTATACACATTTAAGCCTGGAAAGCTAAGGGGATGTAATTTACTTCTCAGATCTCTGAAGCAGCTAGATTCCTTCAAGGTTTCCATTAACTGAGTGGTTGACTTTTTCCTGATTAATTTAGCTCTACTGTGATACAGAATGATTAACAACCTATAATTTCCCTTGTTAGTGCAGAACAAAAGGGTAACACAAAGTGATTTAAGATATGATTTACTTAGAAACTGGATACGCGTGCTATGTCTTTAGCATTCTCTCTCTCTCTCTTTCTCTTTCAAATCTAAAAAGTGTTAACAGAAAAAATAATGAATACAGGAAGTAGGCGCCTCTACCAATCCACAAAATAGGAAAAATAATACACGTTTTTTTAAAATAAAAATGTTTTATGGGTGCTTCTGCCTGCTGGGTTTCAGATTTTCAAAGTAAAAATTGTACTTCGGGGACCAGGTGACATCATCTCTAGTTGGTATTTTATTCTGGCCAGCAGGCTGCCTCTGGGCATTTGGCTAGTCAGCTGGCATAGCCTGAAGTGGTCTTGGTCTGTCTCTTCTTTTTTAGGGGAAAGAGGTTTGAGGGAGGGCAGCAGCCCTTCTTGGTGTTGTGGTGACCTGGGAGAATCACCTGTGGTCACTTACATCTTTAAGGTTGTGATTCTAGTTCACTCCACCCCATGCCACATCCTGGGAAATCTTCCAAGCAAATCCATAGACCTCCCACCCTGATACTGTGGTCCAATCCAGGTTGAGGGTAGGCGAGTTTGACCTTTGGTCAATCTGGAAAGTCCCATCTCTTACTAGCAGTTCTGTAACAACCTAAGTCACCAAATCAAAGAAAGAAATGTGGTCTAGAGTGATTGATGACTTAATTAAGTTATTATTTCTTACTTCACTCCTACTTTCATTCCTACTTCTACTTCCATTCATATTTCCATTCCCTTAGCATACTTTAAAATATTCTAGGCTTTTTACTGGCATAGAATTAGACCACTAACAATTCTATGGCTTGATCATATGGTCTAAGAAAAAGCGCTGTCGCTTTCTGTTAATACAAATCTTATTTAAGCTAAAGAAAAATTAAGAGTTTACAGAACAAGAAAATGGAAGTTTAGAGACTAGACCTCACTCAGATAGACCCATTTCCCACACGATATTGTGACCTAGCTGCCACACAATTGTTGTGAGCTTTGTAGGCAATTAAATATTATGAAGTCCTATAAACAAGGAAGAAGCTTTGTGCCAGAAATGTCCTGATGGTAATGCTCCCATGGTCAACTCAATATTAACTGTGTTTATGATTTTGTAGATTGAATATCAGAATGAGGGCATTGATGCTACTACAGTGGAGTATGAGGACAATCGTCCACTTCTAGACATGTTCCTCCAGAAACCAATGGGAGTACTTTCTCTGCTTGATGAAGAAAGTCGATTTCCCCAGGCGACAGACCTGACTTTAGTTGGTATGAATAATAATTTAAAAACCCCAAAAGAATGATTGATACACATTGAGTGAGAGAGAACTATGACATCTTATAGTATTTTTGCTAGTCTACATAACCACTGAGTCAGTGGCATTAGCAATGGATTGAAAAGGCTTCTGAAAATTCTGCTGTGATGTCACCAGTATTCAGAAATGAATAAATGGATTTTTATTTACCTAAGTATTTATTTTCTCTCTTTTTGCTCAGGTGCTCACTTCTTCAACTATTTTGCTAGTTTCTTATTTTTTTTATGGTTAATGTTATTTTATGGTTTAAATATTAATACCTATCTAAATAGGGCTTATTATTATCTACGGGATTTACAAATATTAAATAATCGTCACAACGCTGCTGTGTGTTAGGTACTTCAAGGATTCTTATTCTAATTTAAGAGATGGGAAACTGAGACAGAGAAAGGAAGAGAGACATGCCCGGGACCATACATTGAGTTAGCAGTAGTGACAAGGGTAGAATTCAGATCTTCCTGGCTTTTAACATCTTTACCCGATTACACACCACTGTTTTATTACAGATTACCTCATCATAAGAAGAAAGTGTGTGTATGACTTTGCTGTGCCATCTGACTAGATAGTTCCTTAACTTGATGATTATTTCATGAACATTTTAATAAATCTTGTTGCCAACTTTAAAATGTGTGCAGCCAATATTAAAATATGATCCTATTTTTATTTACTTAAGGCAGAATTCTCCTCTCTGATCAGCAACACAGAGCTCTTGTTGCTATTAATGGAATGAGTGCAGAACACACAGTAGAGATACTCACTGTGATTTAGAGAGCTGAATTTTGCCTTAAAATAATAGCTGCAGATTAGATAGCATAGTGCATACACGTGTTTTTCACTTCCATAGAACTGGGTTCATACTTAATTTTAGGTCAAAGGTGCAATGAATGAGAGAGTTTCATTCCAATCCCCATTCCTGTGCTGGAGCCGGAAGCCTGCTTGTGGGTCCTATAAATAGGCCAATATTGAATACCGAGCTTACATTTCCCCATAGGCAGACTCCCTGCCTCAGAGCTGTTCGATTATATTACTGCTGCCTTGAGATCAGGGTGTGCTGGAAGATCTCAAGATGTGTGTACCATGTTGAGATCTTTGACCCTATGCAGGTGTGCCAGCCAGCAACTCACTCCAAATAAATCTCCAAGCCTAATTCTGTGTCTTAAACTAAAGAATATTTTAGTAGCAGTGAAACATAAATAGAAAAAAATCATGAAATTTAAGATTCACAGATTTTATGCCAGACGGGACCATTCTGATCATCTAGTCTGATCTCTGGCATAATTTAGGCCAGAGAATTTTTCCATGTGATTCCTGTATCAAGCACATAACTGCTGATTGAGATAAACAAATGCAATGGGAAATTTCACTATACAGGCACTAGTTTCAATACAAAATATCACAGGATTATCTCACAGGGCAGAAAAGGCCTTGTTCTCACTCAGCTGTATACGCTGTCTCTCTTTCTGTTAGCTCAGAGTGTTGTGGGCATGTGCCTCATGGAGTGTGTGTATTTCTCAATAACCAGGGCTTCGGCTGTGCAGCTGTAAAATTGCGCTGTAGACGTTCAGGCTCAGGCTGGAGCTCAAGGTCTGGGAGCCCACAAGCAGTAGCGTAGCCAGGTCTTGAGCACAGGGGGAGCGGCGCTATAAAAAGGCGCCTCCCGCTCCTCCTGTACTCACCCTGCAGCGCTTTAAAGCTCCGGCAGCCAGGCTCCGGTGGCGCTTTAAAAGGCCCGCGGCTCCCCGCAGCGGCAGGAGCCGCTGGCAGGGCCGGCGCGCCCACTAGGCGACCCTAGGCAGTTGCCTAGGGCGCCAAGATTTGGGGGGCGGCGGGCAGCTGCCCGCTGCCTCCCCGCTCAGTGGCTGAGCTGCTGGGCGGAGAGACAAGGGGCGGCTTGCTGCAGCTGGAGCCGTGGGCCTTTTAAAGCGCCCCCTCCCCCGCCTGGCTCCGGCAGCAGGGCTTGGGGGGCACTTTAAAAGGCCCGTGGCTCCCCGCAGTGGCAGGAGCCGCAGGCCTTTTAAAGTGTCGCCCTAGTGAGGCTCTGGCAGTGCCTTAGCGCCGCTTTTCCTCATAGGGGGAGCGACTGCTCCCCCTGCCCCTACCCTGGCTACGCTACTGCCCACGAGTGGGGTGGGTCCCAGAGCCTAGGCTCCAGCCAAAGCCCCAATGTCTACACTGCAGTTTTACATCCCCGCAGCCCAAGCCTGCGCAGCTGACCCAGGCCAGCTGCAGGTGTGTAATGCTTTGTAGACATACCCCAGAAGGCCCCTTTGGACATAAGCCTGTTGTTCTGTAGAAGCTCAAATGCAGGATAAAAGATGCCTAAAGACCTTGGCATGTATTTAAATCAAAGTGCTGGTGGATATCTTCTTCTTTGGCTATCCCTTGATGCGAGGATATTGTCTGCCAAGGGGGTTCATTGGTGGGTTTTTAGGTGGCTGAGGAGCCCAGTTCATTCTCTGCCGATTTTCCCACAGAAGTGACAGGTGTAATCTTGGAGGAGACATAGTTGTTGGCTGAAGTATTGTGCCCTTTCTTTCTTGTGGATATAACAAACTATGGGAAGGAACAAGGGCATTCACATAGGGCAGATATGTACATAGCTAGCGGACTTTGAGTTGGTTATTTATTAAAAAAGATAAGATATAAACAAATGAATAAATAAATAGGATAAATATGAGAATTTTCTTCTAGCCTTCTACCTACCAAGCCATTGTCATTTGTTAGTTTCCGATAGGCATCCCATTAGAAGTGAGCAGGGCCAGCTTTAGGAAGTGTGGGGCCCGATTGGAACAGTTTCAATGGGGCCCTGGCAGGGACAGGACCCTCCACTGAAATGCCACCGAAGACAGCAGCAGCGATTGAGCTGCTGCTGAAGTGCTGCCGACACGGACGTAGCGGGGCCCTCTTGGGCGCGGGGCCCCATTTGGGGCAATCGGCCTAAAGCTGGCCCTGGAAGTAAGTCATGAGGGATTTGAAAGACTAGTTTGGGGAGGCTATTCATTTATAAGTGGCAACTTGGAAGAAAGAACAGAGGTGCTTGTAGGAAAAGCTGACAAAAGCTGACATCATTGGTGGACAATGTGATAATTTATAAGAGTATTTTGTACTAATTCTGATTTTTTTGGGTTGTAAGCTGTCCCTAATTATGGTGGAGAGTTGTGGTTTAAATTGCTGTGGTTCACCTTTAACCATTACCTTTTTTTAATGACTAGATAAGTTTGAAGATAATTTAAGATGCAAATACTTTTGGAGGCCCAAACGAGTGGAGCTGTGTTTTGGCATTCAGCACTATGCTGGAAAGGTAAAGGCCATATGGTCTGAATGTAATAAGTGGTATAGTCACTATCCATTCCATCCAGATGCATTTAAATTGCTTGCAGATTTCTCTCTTTTTAATGGATTAATTGCTTTTAAAGAAACCTAGAATTTGTGATAAGTTTTACAATGCAAAATTGCCAATGTTATAAATGTTCCTTACAGTTCTCAGGGTGGTGTCCTGACACGTCAAATGCCACCCCAGATGAGACTAGGGTGACCAGTTAGCAATTGTGAAAAATCGGGGTGGGTGGTAATAGGCGCTTATATAAAACAAAGCCCCAAATATCGGGACTGTCCCTATAAATTCGGGACATCTGGTCACCCCAGCTGAGACATTTCTTAGAAGTGGTGGCCCTCCTTGAGCCAGAACAACCTTCACAAATATAACATCTCTAGCCATTAACACATATACTCAGTAGTAATTGTTTGTGTGGAAGAGAGAAAGCAGGAAAGGAAAGGAAGTTCAATGAATAAAACAGAGCTTAAAACTGTCTCTGCAATAGTGCTTTCTTTTTAGACTCCTGTAGAGGGAAGAGGAGTGACTGGAAGAATTCTCACCTACATATACTGTAGGTATATTCTAGTGCTCTGCAGAACTCAACAGTTTTGGTTTTAGTTGGTTTCATGTCCACTGAGTTTTATTTGGAATTTGAAGTCTAAATTCCCAATTGTAAACAAAACTCAACCAAAGCAGCCTAGGTTTGCATGGTTTCCATTCAGACCTAGCTCAGGCTCAATGCATGTGTCAAGAACCTCCTCAGATCTTCCGGTAAACCTCGCCCAACTTTTGGGTTTGTTAAGGAAAACTGTAAAGTTCCACAAAGCTCCAGTAAATTCTTTGCCACCCAAATGTCAAGTCCTACAGGCAGTGCTGACTTTCTGTCATTCTCCACAGTAGGGCCAAATTCAGCTTTAGTGTAACTTCAAGACCATGGCTGTGTCTACACTACCGTGGTAAGTTGAGCTACGCTACACAACTCCAGCTACTGGAGAGCGATCTGCGGTCGATTTGGTGGGTCTTTACTAGACCCGCTAAATCGACCGCTGGGGGATCGATCTCAGAGCCTCGATCCCTGCGGTAGTGTAGACTTGCCCCATGTGCTGTGCCTGTGTTTTTCCGGCAGTGAGACCATTTATAGTAAAGCTGGATGCTGGAAATTACTGTAGTTTTAAACAATAAAATTTAAAGCAGAATAACTCTATTCCAATTTTGATACAAAGATTTGATCATTGATTACTAATAACTATGAGAAAAACAATTCAGATAAATTTTGCCTTTCAAAGCCTTCAGAATTAAAATTTTAAAAATACTGTGCCCTAAGCCAGTGCAAATTAAAGAGAGGATCCCAGATGAATAAATATCATAGAATCATAGAATCTCAAGGTTGGAAAGGACCTCGGGAGGTCATCTAGTCCAACCCCCTGCTTAAAGCAGGACCAACACCAATTAAATCATCCCAGCCAGGGCTTTGTCAAGCCTGATCTTAAAAACCTCTAAGGAAGGAGATTCCACCACCTCCCTAGGTAACCCATTCCAGTTCTTCACCACCCTACTAGTGAAAAAGTTTTTCCTAATGTCCAACCTAAACCTCCCCCTCTGCAACTTGATACCATTACTCCTTGTTCTGTCATCTTCTACCACTGAGAACAGTCTAGATCCATCCTCTTTGGAACCCCCTTTCAGGTAGTTGAAAGCAGCTATCAAATCCCCCCTCATTCTTCTCTTCTGCAGGCTAAACAATCCCAGTTCCCTCAGCCTCTCCTCATAAGTCATGTGCTCCAGCCCCCTAATCATTTTTGTTGCCCTCCACTGGACTCTTTCCAATTTATCCACATCCTTCTTGTAGTGTGGGGCCCAAAACTGGACACAGTACTCCAAATGAGGCCTCACCCGTGCCGAATAGAGGGGAATAATCACGTCCCTCGATCTGCTGGAAATGCCCCTACTTATACAACCCAAAATGCCATTAGCCTTCTTGGCAACATATTCAGCTTTTCGTCCACCATAACCCCTAGGTCCTTTTCTGCAGAACTGCTGCCCAGCCATTCGGTCCCTAGTCTGTAGCAGTGCATGGGATTCTTCCGTCCTAAGTGCAGGACTCTGCACTTGTCCTTGTTGAACCTCATCAGATTTCTTTTGGCCCAATCCTCTAATTTGTCTAGGTCCCTCTGTATCCTATCCCTACCCTCCAGCGTATCAGCCACTCCTCCCAGTTTAGTGTCATCTGCAAACTTGCTAAGGGTGCAGTCCACACCATCCTCCAGATCGTTAATGAAGATATTGAACAAAACCGGCCCCAGCACTGACCCTTGGGGCACTCCACTTGATACCGGCTGCCAACTAGACATGGAACCATTGATCACTACCCGTTGAGCCCGACCATCTAGCCAGTTTTCTATCCACCTTACCGTCCATTCATCCAGCCCATACTTCTTTAACTTGCTGGCAAGAATACTGTGGGAGACTGTATCAAAAGCTTTGCTAAAGTCAAGAAATAGCACATCCACTGCATTCCCCTCATCCACAGAGCCGGTTATCTCATCATAGAAGCAATTAGGTTAGTCAGGCATGACTTGCCCTTGGTGAATCCATGCTGACTGTTCGTGATCACTTTCTCCTCCTTTAAGTGGTTCAGAATTGATTCCTTGAGGACCTGTTCCATGATTTTTCCAGGGACTGAGGTGAGACTGACTGGCCTGTAGTTCCCCGAATCTTCCTTCTTCCCTTTTTTAAAGATGGGCACTACATTAGTTTTTTTCCAGTCATCCGGGACCTCCCCCGATTGCCATGATTTTTCAAAGAGAATGGCCAATGGCTCTGCAATCTCATCGGCCAACTCCTTTAGCACCCTCGGATGCAGTGCGTCCGGCCCCATGAACTTGTGCTTGTCCAGCTTTTCTAAATAGTCCCGAACTATTTCTTTCTCCACAGAGGGCTGGTCACCTCCTCCCCATACCGTGCTGCGGAGTGCAGCTGTCTGGGAGCTGACCTTGTCTGTGAAGACAGAGGCAAAAAAAGCATTGAGTACACTAGCTTTCTCCACATCCTCTGTCACTAGGTTCCCTCCCTCATTCAGCAAGGGGCCCACACTTTCCTTGACTTTCTTCTTGTTGCTAACATACCTGAAGAAACCCTTCTTGTTACTCCTAACATCTCCGGCTAGCTGCAACTCCAAGTGTGATTTGGCCTTCCTAATTTCACTCCTGCATGCCTGAGCAATACTTTTATACTCCTCCCTGGTCATTAGTCCAATCTTCCACTTCTTGTAAGCTGCTTTTTTGTGTTTAAGACGAGCAAGGATTTCACTGTTAAGCCAAGCTGGTCGCCTGCCATATTTACTTTTCTTCCTACACATCGGGATGGTTTGTTCCTGCAACCTCAATAAGGATTCTTTAAAATACAGCCAGCTTTCCTCGACTCCTTTCCTTGTCATGTTATTCTCCCAGGGGACCTTGCCCATCAGTTCCCTGAGGGAGTCGAAGTCTGCTTTTCTGAAGTCCAGGGTCTCTGTTCTACTGCTCTCCTTTCTTCCTTGTGTCAGGATCCTGAACTCGACCATCTCATGGTCACTGCCTCCCAGGTTCCCATCCACTATTGCTTCCTCTACTATTTCTTCCCTGTTTGTGAGCAGCAGGTCAAGAAGAGCTTTTCCCCTAGTTGGTTCCTCCAGCACTTGCACCAGGAAATTGTCCCCTGTACTTCCTGGATTGTCTGTGCACTGCTGTATTGCTCTCCCAGTAGATATCGGGGTGATTAAAGTCACCCATGAGAACCAGGGCCTGTGATCTAGCAACTTCTGTTAGTTGCTGGAAGAAAGCCTCGTCCACCTCATCCCCCTGATCTGGTGGTCTGTAGCAGACTCCCACCATGACATTACCCTTGTTGCTCACACTTCTAAATTTAATCCAGAGACTCTCAGGTTTTTCTGCAGTTTCAGACTGGAGCTCTGAGCAGTCATACTGCTCTCTTACATACAACGCAACTCCCCCACCTTTTCTGCCCTGCCTATCCTTCCTGAACAGTTTATATCCATCCATGACAGTACCCCAATCATGTGAGTTATCCCACCAAGTCTCTGTTATTCCAATTACATCATAATTCCTTGACTGTGCCAGGACTTCCAGTTCTCCCTGCTTGTTCCCCAGGCTTCTTGCATTTGTGTATAGGCATTTAAGATAACTCACTGATCGTCCTGCTGTCCCAGTATGGGGCAGGAGCCCTCCCCTCTTGCACTCACCTACTTGTGCTTCCTCCCGATATCCCACTTCCCCACTTACCTCGGGGCTTTGGTCTCCTTCCCCCGGTGAACCTAGTTTAAAGCCCTCCTCACTAGGTAACAGTGGTAGTACATTTTGTATCCATTTTGCCAGTGTGCTAGATATGAAATTTACTCCTGTTTCTCCAGAAGATTTAATTACAAATCACATACTGGCTATATGCAGTAAATGCAGAGTGGCTGCTTCGTCTGAAAACCATTGCCTATTTCACATGTAACCTGTCACGTTATGCGGCTAGTGTGGTGCCTGCAGTGTGTTATGTTGCATTGGGCACGTCATAGTTTGATATGATACAGCGTAATACAGTGTGACTCAGCCTAAGCCACTTAAACCAATTTGATATACCAATGACAAGTTATGAATGCAGATGCTGTCTAAAGCCAGCTCACACTTTGAGGACACTACAGTAATTCGCCAGCTTGTCAGGTTTGAACTAGCTTACTTGGTCAACTTGCCTGTTTAAAGTAAATGACAAGGTTTTGGTAGTCTATTTCAGCTGTTTGTTCATTCTGTCTCCAACACCTAGGTATTATATGATGCCTACGGTTTCCTTGAGAAGAACAGAGACACTCTTCCTGCTGATATAGTGGTGGTGCTGAGAACTTCAGAGAACAAACTTCTTCAGCAGCTGTTCTCTAGTCCATTAACCAAAACAGGTATTTCTCTGCATAGCTTTGTTAATACTAAGACTTCTTGACTAGATGCCCCTGCAGCCTTCTACTACTGCTGCACAGAACCCTGGCATTGTTTTCCACCAGGGTTACAGAAAGTAAACTGGAGTTGTAAAATACTTAACACTTGCGATTTTCAAGGCAATTTATGGGCATTAATTAATTAATCAATCCTCACAGCATCGCTGTACAGTATCCCCATTTCAGAGATGCAGGGAGGTTAAATGATAGCCAAGGGCCAAGTCCAGACTTGATTGTCAGAGTAGGGATGAGACCTCAGGAGTTTCCTGGGTATTAGTTTTGTGCTCAGACCACTAGACAACACTTCTCTGTCTTTAGCTTCTTGCATAATTTGCTTTACATTGTGTAAACCATATATATCAAATTTAGGCAAAGATAGTTTTTGCAAGTAACATCCTCTCTGTTTAAACACACCTGCACAATACTTTAAAAATATCTTACTAGTTATGGAATAAAAAATATATCAAACTGATAGAATTAATTATTTCAGATTATTTGAAACTTGGCGACATTGACTTACACACATGTGCCTATGTCTATTGCTAATTTATAACAATAAGATAAAGTTCAATGACTTCAAAGATAGCTGCCATATATCAATAGAATGTGCACGTGACACTTCTGCCACATAAACACCAACAATGCAGACAGCCAAAAAGAGTCTGCGCCCGTTACAGTAGAGTGTGCATGTGACATGTTACATAAACACCTACACTACAACACACATACAAAGCGAAGAGACTGTCAGGAGTTGCTACATAAAAGGAGAAGTCTCTTTCAGAACACGTTAGAAAAGGATGTAGACACCTGAAGGCTTTTGGTCTGATATGACATTTCTTTCCAGGAGGAAGGAGACCTTTGGTAATTCTCTTGTGGTTAGAGAGTTACAGGCTAGAATACGGTGATGTATACCCATGCAGTTCATGCAATAATCAGTATCTTGTTGAGACAAAATGTCAAAACTAGGGTACCAGATAGCAAGGGTGAAAAATCAGGACAGGGGGTGGGGGGTAATTGGCACCTATATAAGACAAAGCCCCAAATATCGGGACTGTCCCTATAAAATCGGGACATCTGGTCACCTAGTCAAAACTAATATGTAGAGTACATCACCAAGTCATTTCAAATTACTCTAAATGCTTTGGGCTGAATTCCACTCTGTAACCCATGAAACTCCATTGACATCAGTGGGTTTGCACAGGTGTAGTTGATAGCAATTTTTGAGTCTATTTGACTACTATATTCTGCATAGGATAGATGCCTATTATACTGGCTCTATTGTTTTTCTGTAGTTTGAGGACTATTTTTGTGACTGTGGCTTTGGTTTGGGCCTCTAAAAACAGTTCCTAAGAAGGTACCTTCTCTCTCTCCTTTCAGGAGGTGGGAGGCTCTTCGGCCAACAGCATGAACATGTCGAATTTTTGGTGTTCATGCTGTTGGCTGAAGAGCCCTCGTCCATCTGTGCAATGACCAGTAGGTGGTGCTATCTCAGAAGTTTGAAAATAAAACGGGCATGATGATTATTACAAAATACATTTCCTAAATGCCACTAACAATGAAAATAACGAAACCAGATGCCTGCTTCCCTCCACTCCCTGACAAACTCTTCTCTGTCTGAAGTACATTTATCTAAATGCCTTACATATAGTTTTCAAGTGTCAAAAACTGAGAAGCAGCAAGAAAATAAATATTAAAAAGACAAAATTATTTTCCTAATTTAGGATCATGTCGATCTCTATATTTTATCAAATGTTCTCACTCCCTCTCAGTGAATGCTTCTATTTCGTTAGAGCAGACTGTGTAGTTTAAAGGTCCAGAAATGAACAGCAGGGTGTTAAGAACATGCATGTAGTAGTATAGTTTACCATTCACAGATCCCACTAACTGACATCCATACTCAGAGTGAACATTCTAGGACTGATTCTACAGGGTTCAAACCTCCTATTTTGTTTCTTCAATGGGCGGTAAGGTGCATTCAGAACCTTGCAGAATCTGTTTGCACTTTCTAGTGACCTTTAACTTCAAAAAGGAATTAATATGTTCTGCATAGTGAACCTAAATATTAACCCACTAATTTTCCAAATTGCTTCCATGTTCTACACTATTTCCATCTGCAGAGTTCCTGCTGATGAGAATTGTGTATGTGAAATGAGTGTAGAATGTGACCCAATTAAAAGAGAGAAGCATAGTGTACTTGCAAGAAACAAGATGTCTCTGTTTTGCTGAATTTGTGAGTTCCTGTTTTAGCCAACTGCAACTATTTTAGTCTCTTTAATTTCACAGATTTTGGGGGATTGGTATCATGAGTGACCGTGTCAGAGACAAAAGGATTAAATAATCTGGGAAAGAGGGTAACCTGAGAACTATACATTATACTGAGTTTAATTGAAGACGGCCTTATAAAAGGCTCAAACAGCAGTTACAGAAGTAACCCTAGTAACTTCACTTATAGATGCTGATACTAATGTTGCCTTGATGTTTGAGCAGATTCTGTCATAATCTCTTAGAGACTGGATTTTGCTTTATGATATCTATAGTAAATATCCTGCAAACCTACCTGGTGGTGTTGCCTTCCCCTCAGAGCAGGTTGCCCCTAAGGGCTTGCATATGCCCTCCTGGCTTGAACTCGTGGTGTGTGGGTGTGGATCTGTGGTCCCACAAGGTGGGGCAAATTGGGGAGGATTATACCTGGCATTTCCCTATAGTAGCTGATGAGTCTGATACTCATAACATCAGAGTAACTCTCTCTACTCCTGCCTCAAACCGGGAAGAGGTCAGAGGAAAGATGGTCCAGTGGTTAGCCCTGAGGAGACATGGGT
The DNA here is from genome assembly GCA_033296515.1 of Macrochelys suwanniensis. NCBI lineage: Eukaryota > Metazoa > Chordata > Testudines > Chelydridae > Macrochelys > Macrochelys suwanniensis. The sequence goes on from CM065784.1 coordinate 37,701,655, forward strand.
TAAAGTCCATGCTCAGCCACAGACTTCCTGTATGAGCCTGGGCAAATCACTTAGTGTCTCTGTTCCTTGGTTGCCCCCAAAATGGAGGTAAGAGAACTTTTCTACCTCACTGGATTGTGGAGCATCCAGATACTATGGTAATAGGGCCATTTTAGTGCCTTAGATAGATAAAATACATTTAAAAGCCCTCCACTTCTGAGTGAAGGTGGCTATAACTGCCCTTTAAAGGCTCAGTTTTTAGGTAAGATTGATAGCTGAACAAAAGAAGGGTTGCTTGCATGGATATGGGATTGTCGTCAGCCCATGAATTTATGCACCAAGACACTGGTGCCAACTACAATGTGCTACATGTTTTTACTACTGTGGAAATACAGTAATGTTAAATGTAACCTGAGCTTGCCTCAGAAATCCTAATAGAATCCCATGATTCCCACTGATCAGGCCAGATGCTGTAGCCCTACACATCTCTAACATATTGTATCACTGAATTGCATTAAAACCAATTGAACAAGCTATAGCAAAAGTGGCAAATATATTAAATCAATAACTTTACTGAAACACATATCGACTTCCTGCATCAGGAATAAATATGGGGACCTTAGAAGGAAAATCTGCCTGGGCTGAGTTTACCACCAATGTTTTTAAGGCACATGAATAAGTAATATGGGAAATTATTGCCATATTGCCTACCCTATTGTTTAACAAGCAAAATTTCCTTTTAAATGTAGTAGGCTTGTTTAAACTGGAGAAGCTTAAGTTTTTAAATTAGCTCACCTAAATCTATATTAAAAGCAATTAAACCTATACTGTAGACTTGGTTTTAGGCAGCCTGACCCATTCTAGTTCAGTAAAAACAGGTCAGGCCACCTTGAACTGCCTAAACTATGTCTACGCTACAGCTCTAACTGATTGATAAATTGGTTTTGTTGAACTAATTTTAATATCACTTAGAAAATTTCCCCAGTGTGGACATGCTCTTTGCTAAACCCGGCTGCCCACCACCATCACCACTACCCACCAGAGTGGCTTAGTAACAAGCTGTAAATGGGTGAAATGACTCTTTGTGGGTGTCATAGATCCTAATGAGTGCTTCTTCCTGGCCATCCACTAAGACTGCTGTGAGCAGTGTGGCCCAAGAACCTCTGGATACCAATAGGCAGAGAGCACTAAGGTATATAGGGGTATAGGGATCCCCTGGATTCAACAAAAAAAAGTCATTAGTGAAAGCCTGTCTCATACTGATCATCATAATCATTGCAAAATGTATGTATGGAAAATATATATGAGGAGTTATGTATATATCCTAAAAATTATGTTCTCTAGGTCTGTAGTTAAAAACAGGTCACTCATAGGTAGTGTTTCTTGAAACAAACTCCTCCCAGACGGGATGGGAGACACTTATCCTAAGGGTGGAACAATGTGTATTAGCATTCTAAGTCAAATGCTAGTGAAGAACTAGTGGAGACTTTGGAAGCAAATTAAAGGAGGAGGTAAACAGAAGGGCGGGCCTGTCTTGAGGTGAAAATCGATAGTCTGTTCTGGTAAATTTGGGGTTGCAAAGAGGCACCCTGGCATGATGGCATCCTGTAGCTAGGAAATAAATGGACAGCGAGTTTGCTTAATGCCTTAGCTGAAAATGCTGAAGAGAACTTTGGATGAGATGAGCTTCTTTAGACATAAGGATAACTGGTTATTTAGTTAAGTTGAGGCTTTAGAATGTGTGATGTGATGATGTTTCATATGTAACCATTTGTTCCTGTCTCTCTCACTGTTTTTTATTTGAATCTCTATTCTTTTTAAATAAATGTCCTTTTATTTTATAATGTAACTCAAGTGCTGTGCGTACTGCAGGAGCATTGGTCTAAGCCAAAACTGTTAAAGGTTCCTGAGCAATCCTGCTCCCCTAAAGAAAAAAAGTGTGTGTTAGTCACTTGCCTGCCATTTTCTGCACTAGTCTGGATTATATTATGGCAAGGGAAATCTTGTAAATATTTCTTCATCCTTATTCATGGAAGGACCATCTCTGAGTGTCTTCCTTGAATTATTTAAAAGAAACAGGGTGGCACACAGATAATGGCATACTGGAGACTGTTCCCATGGTATCCTGAGATAACTGTTTCATGAGCCCAGAAGAAGAGGGAACTCATTTTCTACTTCTCTAATGGTATTTGTTTCTTGGTTCACACTTGCATAATTTTGTTTCCCCGTTGTGTTCAATGCTCATGGGTGCCCCAACTCCTTTGGTCTTGAGTTGAGGATTCACTGTGCATGGTCTAGAATCACAACACCTGATTTAATATGTGATTCTAACACCCCTGGCATCCAACTTTCTAAAATCATGGAACGGTCTCAGAAGAAACTTATTTTTCCTGAGGGACACCCATTGGTCTGTTGCCACGGTGCCATCATCCATGATTCTCCATAGCTCCCACTGTTGTTTATCTTCAAGATAATGTATCTCTTTTTACAAGTTCTATACTGTACAATGAATTGTTAGGGGATGACATAATACTATACTAACGAGAAAGTTTCTTTAGCATGCCTTCATATTCTCTGCAATTGTTTTAGAGAGAAATTTTGACAGTGTGTGCAAGAGAACACATGCCTGAAGATGTTATTTTAATTGGTGGATTGGGGAGAGTGGTCGCTACTACAATTGCCTCTGCTGGATGGAAAAGGTTCAGCTAATAGTCCCACAGCTGATTCTGAAGAGGCCTACATCCAGTTCTCTGCAGTTTGGGTCTTGGATTTTTTGCAAAGCAATTTTGTTTGCTTTCTCAACCATAATCAACTAGCAGAAATCTGGTGACAGTCCCCTAAGAACAAACAATGGACGCTTTTTAAAAAAAGCACTAGCAACCTTTTTATCATTAATGGTGACCTGGGAAGAAGGGGGGGAAATGGTTGTGTTTGAACCTTTTTTTGCTCCTATGTAGTGTGTAAAGATGGAGTAATAGGGGTTTTTTTTTCATTAAATATACCAGATGAAATCTTGGCTGCATTGAATTCAATGGGGACTGGATTTCACCTATCCAAAATATTATGTTTTATCATCTGTGTTTTTGCTGGCAGACTCATTGGTCAATTTTTTCTGGAGTTTGAAGTAAAGAGTTATTTACAAAAAATAAATTATTTATAAACAGTCTGCCCGAAGATCCTTTTCCCACCTCAATATTTATTTTCAGTCTCTTGTCTTTTGTGTTATCTTCATCCCATAAGTTCTCCAGTCATCCCAATAGTCCTCCAAGAAAAACAGAGTAGATGAACCTGGTATGTCTCGTCTTTAAAAAAAAAAAAAAAAAAGCTGGATTTTTATTTTATTTTATTTTTTAAAAAATAAAAAGTTCAGGCTTTCTTTACATGTCCTAAAGAATCCAAAACATGAGCACAAACACTGTCTCCTCCTCCTCTTTGGAGGTCAGCTTAAAAACTCAACAACTAGTGTTTGCTCCAAACCACATACTGCAATATCCTCAAACCTACCATTATATTACACAATGACTTTTTAAAAAATGATTTGCAGTTATCAATTTAACTTGGCAATTTTCCAATTTAACATACAGTGTTGCTGTATAAATTATCTATATTTTTGACAGCAAATGGTACTTACTGAACAATCAGAAATAGCGAAAAATAACTAGATTCTTTTGGATTCCAATCCTTCAATCCTTTTACTACTGGACACAGAGTGAAATCCTGGATCCATTGAAGTCAATGGGAGTTTTGCCATTGACATCAGTGGAGTCAGGATTTTACCTGTACTACTTATTACTGTGTAATCCCATTGAATACAAGCACTCTGCCTGGTGATAAGTGTTTGCAGGATTGGGCCCTTGGCTTGGTGTACATCATGTTTATTCACCGAAATGAAATGTGTTTTCATTTAGGCTTAAAGGGTTTTTTTTTTCTTTTTAATTCCACAGATCACAATAGAACAAAAGACTCCAAACATTTTACAATTTATTAATTTATCTCATAATAAAATCTATTTATAATGGGACTTTTGTGTCATATATTTTCCCTATTAAAAGATAACTGCAGGCACTTTAAATCAAATGAATCCGAAACAAAGCCATTATAATTATAATCTCTCTACTTAAAGATGAATCAGAACTTACATTTTCTAAGAATTTGGGTCAAGTTAATAGAAGCTATATATTTTCTTTTTAGAACACAAGAGGCTTTCCTACTTCTGACTGTCTGATCCATATGTTAAAAGCATATAAAAATTAATTGTTTTTGCTTTGCCGCCAGTATATTGTGTGCAAAGAGAGGTTTTAAACCACAGCTGTGCACAGTAACAATTGTGAACTTTACTGGGTTGCAGATGTGGGACATCAGTAAACTAAATTAAATGTAGCTTAACTGAGCTTTAGAGTTTGGGTGTTTGATTACATTTTATTTAAGTTCCCAGTTGCTCAATATACATACAGTTCCATGCTTCCTCTGTCTGAGGCTTTTCCTCAGATCCCAGGATTTGTGTCAAAGGCAATGAAAATATACAGATGCTCATAATGAGATTCAATAAAAGTAGGAACCAGAGCATGCCACCCATATAGGCTATCTGGGATAGCCATAAAAATGGAGCTCACCTAGGGACAGACCCTTCTATCAAAATCACAAGTAAGGGTCCAATCGTGCTAACACACAATATGAGATATAATTGTCACTATTGTCAATAATTCCACTCCAATCAAGAGTGACGTGAATCTCTGGGATTACTCATGGCAATAAGCATTACAGTTGTTACTCTAGGCCAGGTCCTGCTAACCTTCCTCTCATTGAGTAGTATCTTACTCCACGAGAAGTCAATTGACTTCAATGTGAGTACTTGCAGAATAAATTACCTCTGGATAAAGATGGCAGAATCTGGCTGTAAGTGTCTGAAGACTTAGACCCTAGCAGATAGGACTGAGTCATTTTAAGAAATAGATATTGACGGTTTAATTGTGTCAATTCGTAAAAGGCCATTCCTAATAAGCAAAACTTGGGAAGAACTTTGTTTTGTTCTCTGCCTTCTTAATAGCTTAGGGAAGATGATCCTTTCTCTTTTAATATTTCCAACTACTAGAGCTGGATAAAACATTTTTGATGAAAAATTTTCCTGTTGAAGAATGCTGTTGTCTAAACCAATATATTTCCATGAAACATTTCAGTTTCAATAAAGAATACTTTTATAAAGTAGAGAGAGAGAGAGAGACCGACACCAACCCACCCCAGAATAGCTAATAGACTGGTCACTAGGGCATTTGCCAGAGATGTGGGAGTGCCACACAGTGAAGTCCCTGCTCCAAATCAGGAAGAACAGGGACTTGAACTTGGGTCTCCCATATCCTGGGTGAGTGCCCTAACCATTGGGCTTTTGGCTGTTCTAGAGTCTATCTCACTCGTGTGTTTTTTTCTTTTCATACCAAGATTCAAAAGGTCTTAGTTTTCTTTCTATTGTGGAATGAAAATAAAAGTGGAAACGTCAAAAATGTTCACAAAATGGAATGGTGGTTGTGTTATCCAGCCAGCCTTACTTCTAACCTAACTTCTTACCTGTTTAAAAAATGTCATTTAACATAGGTACACAATAATTAATCTTAATATTTCATTTCATACTGATTTAATTAAAATATAAATTAACTTAGAGGTAGCAACAGATGTGTTATGTAGAAGATATTATTGGTTTTAATGTTAACTATTAGTATATGGATCTCATTGTGTGGTATATACCGTCATTTTAATAGTAAAATGTTTACAAAACATGTACACTGATTATTTTAAAAGTGAATTTATTAGAAGCTAACCCTGCCAGGCACTGAGTGCTCTGACGTCAAATAGAATTGAAGGTGCTCGTCACCTCACAGGAGGCTCTCAGCAGCTCAAAGGATCAAGATCCAAATGATCAATTAATAATTCTTAAGCTTTCATATGAGTCGGTACAGCAGATAAAGCATGTGGGATGTTCAAATAATACATGGCAACATACTGACAACTTAAGCATCCATAATATTTTGTGGGTGTACTTTTACAAAGAATGTGCTAACAAATCCAAATATCTCTAAATCATCCAGCTCGTGTTTACTGTAGCTAATAACCAAAGTGTCTTATGGCAAACTACCTCTGAGTCTGCCTTAGATTTTGTTCATATATTCATTTCAGTGTTTTGTATGATGGTGGTGCTGTTGTGCTCTGATTTTGTACTTTGTTTTAACAAGGTCCACCACCTTCACTTCTCTTTCACCGTACAACAAGCTGCAAAGGTCAGTGGTCTTTTGAACCAGCGTGTCTGTTTTCCTGTTAGTTAACACAGTCTTGTTTCTTTTGACTTGACTTGTGAGAACAGCATCAGCAATGGGTAGCAATGATTCAGTAAGGTAATGTCAAAAATAGCAAAAGAGCTGGGTATTTGTCCCATTAATTAAGCGTAGATTAAAAATAGAATAATTTCCCTTAATATTATATTCTATCAGAAATTTATCTTTTTATGATATTTTTGGGAACATAACATAAAATATACAGATGTACAGACATACAAAGGAACAAACACTCAGATGAGTAACCTTTAGAGACCCAATTCAGTAAGAATTAACAGCCAACTTCTTTAACTCTCAGACTTCCAAAATGGGTCCTCTGCATCTTGCACAAGGCTCTATAGCTGTCTTTTGTACTAAAGCAAAACCTGAAGGTGACCGCTGTCTCTGAAGAGTGAATTCCTAGGTTTGGAAAATCTCTCTTAGCTGGCTGATGTTAGTCTTACCTGTAAAGGAAAATTTGGAATTAAGAAAAGAGAAAATACAATGCAGTACTGCCTTAGATGGCAACTACCTGGTAGTTTTTAATATCCCTTGTCTCATTATTATTTCTCCTGATTCATGCATTATGGGACAGATTTTAAAAAGAGCTATGGGTAGGGACGTAGGCAGTTGTTTTCATTGTGAAAATCAATGAATAGTAATAATAATACTGGGCTACCAATCTGGTGCAATTTGATATTGTTCCCACGAGTCTTGATACAGGATTCCCAACCCCAAGTGTTCAAAAATCATGAATCAGGTCCCCGAAATCATGTGAATGGCTTAAAAATCATGACATTTTAAAAAATAATACATTTTGGGTTTATTTACTGTCTTGTGTAGGAGCCTTTAGGGTACACATTTTTCAGCTTTGTTTGTTTGTTTTAAAAAGAAAGTGGAGATCTTCATTTAATCACCTGATGCCAGGAGCTAGGGCTTCAAGACAAACATTGTGAGATTTGTAATAAAATCGTGAACAGTAGCAACATTGCTGTTGACTCTGGAAGGTGATGCTTCAGGAAATATTGTCACAGAAGCAATATGTCTGTGGTAATTAAAATGATCCATGAAAAGGAACCAATGCTAATATAGTAAAAGGTGCTCACATACCACACAGTGATAAGTGCTTGCACAGGAGAGAGAGAGAGGCACTTTGGTCTAGTGGACTGAGCTTGGGACAAGAACACATCATTTCTAATCCAGTCTCTGCCACTAATGTGTTTTGAGTCTGAGCTTCACCAGGGAACTCATTGGGAGCTTTGAACTGGGAGGAGGATCAGGCCTTTTGTGAGCTTGAGGGAGTCGTTCATACTAAGGCCTTATCCTTCAATTCCTGCATTCATGGAACTCCTGTTGAAGCCAGTGGGATTTTTGCACACACCCAGGTTGCAAGGACCCAGGGGTGGGGAACCTACAGCCCGTGGGCTGAAAGCCCTGAGCCTCGGTGCATCCCCTCGGGGCTGGAGCCGGAAGCACCAGCTCGCCCCGCTGCAGGGGGAAGCTAGGGTTGCCAGGCCATTAAAAGTCCGGTCAGCTCCACGCAGCTCCCGGAAACAACTGACATGTCCTTACTGCCCCTAGGAGCAGGGCTAATCAAGGAAGCTCCGTGCGCTGCACCTGTCCCCAGTGCTGGCTCCGCATTTCCCATTGGCTGGGAACCATGGCCAATAGGAGCTGTGGGGGGGTGCCCTCATGCACGGACAGCACCCACCGCACAGAGCCCCCTGACCCCTCTGCCTAGGGACCGGACATGGCAGCTACTTCTGGGAGCAGCACAGAGCCAGGGAGCCTGCCTTAGCCCTGCTGCACCACCAACCGAGAGCCACCTGAGGTAAGCGCCACCCAGCCGGAACCCACACCCCAACCCCCCTGCCCCAGGTCAGAACCTTCTCCCACACCCCAACTCCTTCCCAGACCCTGCATCCCCACCCGCACTCCAACCCCCACCTCAGGTTGGAACTCCCTCCCACACCCACTATTGTACGCTGAGCCCCCTCCCACACCCAAACTCCCTCCCAGAGCCCGCACCCCAACCTCCTGCCTGAGCTCACTCCCACACTCCAAATCCCTTGGCTCCACCCCAGAGCTTGCACCCCCAGCCAGAGCCCTCACTCCCTCCTGCACCCCAACCCTCTGCCCCAGCCCGGATCCCCCTCCCGCATGCTGAACCCCTCATTTCTGGTCCCACCCCGGAGCCTAGGGGAAGCCCCGAGCCTCCCCCCCACCCGTGGAGCTGTGTGTGGTCCACAACTGATTTTTTTTCTGTGGGTCAGTGGCCCCTGATAGAAAAAATGTTCCCCACCCCTGCCTTAGCCTCTCTATGGCCCTGATTCAGGAAAGAATGTAAACAACAAGCCTAGTATTAAGAACATGAAGTCAACTGGACTGCTCCTGTGCCTAAAGTTAGGTGTCAACTGAAATACCTAGTTTGTTTCCATAACAAGAAAATGAGAATATTATTGCTAATTATGTAAAGAGATACTATAAAGACTAGAGTATGTCGAGCACTTTGAAGATGAAACTTCTTTTTATAACTACCATGAGTTAATACGGTCTATCCACAATATTGCTGTACACAACTGACAACTCTTCATACAGCTAGTTGAAAAAAAATTGACCAAGCAGTTTTCTGTCAGAAAATGTAGTTACAGCAAAATGTTTTGTAGGAACATTTCAGCTTAATTTTAATCATTTTGAAGTTTTAATTTTGTTTTGATAAGGTTAAATGTTTTGACATTTTCATTCATTTTTATTTCATGTAAACGTTTATATTATAATATTTTAATATTATTTTATATATTGTATTTAATATTTGGTATTATCATCTTTCAACATTTATAGAACCAAACCAAACCAAAACAAATAATGGTTCCACATTGAAATTTTTTGGAATTTCCATTCTGCAGGAAATATCTATATTTTATGTGGTCATTCGAAATGGCGGAATATGGAAATTGCATTTTTCTGACCAGCTCTAGGTGTTAACATTAAGTCTTTATTGCAAACAACAGGCTATTTCATTTACTAACTAATTTACCCTCCACTTCATGGTACATTCTATTTATACCAGTTGAAGATTTAACTTTGGGTACCTAATTACAATGGGAGGAGACACCTTTTTTTCCTCTCTCTTTGATATTACTTCTTACATTCAATCTTTTAGTGTATTCCTTATAGATACAATACAACAGGGCAGCATTCAAGTGGGAAGGTAAAGCTTTAAAAGAGGGCTGTCCTGATGAAGAAAACAAACAAGCAACCCTCCCCACCCCAACACACCACAAAATGACATGCCAGGAGGTGGCAGATTGTGTTTGCACCGCTGCTCTTCCTCATGAGTTCCAAGAACGCTGTAGTGGTCAGACTGCCCAGGAGCCCCATCAGCAGAGGATGTCCGAGAGAGGAGCTGAAACAATGCATTTCTGAGATGCCCCGCCAACACCCCCTCTCCAGTCGCTACTGTCCAGTGTTGGGACCCTGCTAGCTGGCTATGAAGTCTCAAAGGGAATAGGAAGTATGGGTCTCCTGCAGTAACTTCCAAGCAGATTTTTCACTACTGCTGGCCCAATGCCCCGTAAAATGCCAGGAGAACATGGCACAACCTGCAGCTGAATTCAAACCCCATAATGAACAATCCTACAGTACATCTTATAACAGTGGGAACAGCTAAACATAGATATGACTACATCAGAAAACATAGTACTTTGATCCTTATAATTACCTTTGTTCTGTACAGAATGAGTAAAGGCTTGATGCTACAGTTACCCCATACAAAGAATTCTCTCACTGATTTCAAAGGGGGGGTCTGGGTATGGAGCAGCTGCAGCATGAGGCACTAAGTAATGAGATATTTAAAATAAAACACATAGCATAAATTGTGTAGAAAGGGAGTATGCAAAAACAGAGGGCTGGAAATCACAACTTCTGAATTCTACTTCTACTTCACCATTTATTCAATGTTACTTGGGCTAAGTTGGTTAACTTTTTCTGTGCCTCAGTTTAAACCAGGAGTTTGGTAACACTCTTCACTGGGTGTTGGAAGGGTTATTTAATGCTTGAGGACAGCTTTGAAATCTTCAGATGCAAGGTGTTGGAAAAGTGCAATGTGTTGTTGTTGTTCATAGAAGTATGGATCCCATTGGTAAAAGAACATAGATAAAATGTAAATCATAGATACCCAACATAGTGTATTTCTTTATAGCATCTTTTATAGTTAGGGCCTGGTCGTTGACAAATAACAATAATAACTTGCTCTTATATAGTGCTTTTCATCAGTAGATCTCAAAATGCTTCCCATTCTTTAATGTATTTTTCCTTGCAACACCTGTGTGAGGCATGGCAATGCTATTTTCCCCATTTTACAGATGGGGAACTAAGGCAGAGAGAGGCTAAGTGACTTGCCCAAGTCTATGGAAGTCTGCACAAGGAAGCCTTTAGGGCCTAATTCTTATTTAGAATAAGGCCCCTTTACGCCACATTGGCAATGGAAAGGGGTTTTGAAGTGAGTGTAATTTTCATCCTTTATGCTACCAGAGCAATGTAAAGAAGCCTTTGCATAAATGAGAATCAAAGGCTCAAACTGTTAGAATCTTGTGGCATGGGGCTTGCCATTTTTATTTGTCTACAAAGCTCATTTACATATTATGTGCTGTGAAGATAGTAATCATAATTTTGGCGCTATATGTATACACTGTGGCAAATTGCCGGCACTACTATGATGGGTCCCGCACTTTTTCTTCTTGTGGGGGGTTTCAGGGTGCCATTTCTTGCCCCTGAACTGGGGTAACAGCTATCCTACTAGTATCCCAGGGAAGGGGAATGGAGAGGGAGGGACCCAGGCCCGCCCTCTATTCCGGGTCCCAGCCCAGGGGCCCTATGATAGTAGGTGAACCACTTGTACCAATGATTCTTTCCCCTGGGCTACTTCCCTCTCCTGACCTTCAGCTTGTGGGGCTTCCTGCCTTCCCTCTGCACAAGCCAGGTGTCCCTTTACCTAGGATCTTGGTCTTCTTAGCCCGCTGCAGCACTTCTCAAAACTCTCCTCCACTTTCCTTCGAACTGCTCTTTGTTCCACCACCAATCCACTCTGCTTCACTCCTCCAAACTGCTCTCTGCTCCACCACCAATCCACTCTGCTTCACTCCTCCAAACTGCTCTCTGCTCCACCACCAAACCACTCTGCTCCAGCTCCTCCTCACTCTGCTCCAGCTCCTCCTCTGGCTGATTGAAGCAGGGGGATTTTATCAGGTGACTGGCTTCAGGTGCTCTAATTGGTTTCAGGTGCTTTTAATTAATCTACAGGGAATAAGGCTTCTCCTCATCCTAGATCACTCTCCTGATGCCTTCTGGCCATGCTGTATCACATATCCTCCCCCCCTGCTCAACACCATGGGCTTGGGCAACTTGGGACGAGAGGCAATGCTTTCGTGACAAGCCATCTGCGTTGCCGTGTTGGCTTCCGGCCCTATGCTGTACTCGGAAATGAAAAGGTTGCAGAGATAGGAACCATCAAGTCACTCTTGCATTCTTCTCCTTGTTTCTGTGCATCCACTGGAGCGGGGCATGGTCTGTCACCAGGGTAAATCGCCGCCCCAGTAGGTAGTAACGGAGAGTTTCCATGGCCCATTTTATCGCCAGACATTCCTTTTCAACGACGGCGTACTTTTGTTCCCTGGGGAGGAGCTTCCGGCTGAGGTACAGGATCGGGTGTTCCTCCTCCCCTACCATCTGCGAAAGGACGGCTCCTAGCCCTACCTCCGAGGCATCTGTTTGTAGAACGAATTCTTTCTTGAAGTCTGGGGCTATAAGTACAGGATGGCGGCAAAGGGCTGTCCTTAAATCTGCGAATGCCCCTTCTGCTGCATCAGACCACTTTACTATCTCGGGGCCCCGAGCCTTTATCAGGTCAGTCAATGGCCCTGCTCTTGTGGCAAAATGAGGAATGAATCTCCGATAGTACCCTACTAACCCGAGAAATGCTCTGACCTGCTTTTTATGGATTGGCCGAGCCAATCTTGTATTGCCTCCACTTTGTTCCATTTGGGTTTTACCAAACCTCTCCCTACTACATACCCAAGGTATCTGGCTTCAGCTAGTCCTATCACACACTTGAGAGGGTTGGCAGTGAGGCCAGCCTTCCTCAGGGTGTCTAGTACCGCTTCTACTTTTACTAGGTGCGTTTCCCAGTCAGGGCTATGGATGACTATATCGTCTAAATAGGCGGCGGCATACCTGGCATGGGGTCGCAACAATTTATCCATAAGTCGTTGGAATGTTGCTGGGGCCCCATGGAGTCTGAAAGGGAGGACAGTGTATTGGAACAGTCCATCAGGTGTAGAGAAAGCTGTTTTCTCCTTGGCGTTCTTGGCCAGGTGAATTTGCCAAAATCCTTTAGTCAGGTCCAGAGTGGTTAGGTATCGGGCCTTGCCTAACTGATCAACTAGCTCGTCGACACGTGGTATTGGATAGGCATCGAATTGGGATACTTCATTCAACTTCCGGAAGTCATTACAAAACCTCCAGGTGCCATCAGGCTTGGGTACTAAGACTATAGGACTGGACCACTGGCTGTGGGATTCTTCAATAACCCCAAGTTCCAACATCTTCTTCAATTCTGTCCTAATTTCCTCTCTTTTAGCTTCCGGTATCCGGTATGGTCTTATCGTCACCCTTATTCCAGGCCTGGTGATGATATGATGTTGGACCAGTGTCGTACGGCCCGGCTGTGTACAGAACACATCTTGGTTCCGTTGGATCATATCAATGACCTCTGTTCGTTGTTCTGGGGCTAACTCAGGGGATATCCTCACCTGCCCCTGTCGGTCTGGGATGGAGCTCTCCGAATGACCAGGCACGTCTCTCGGTCACGCCAGGGCTTCAGCAAGTTTACATGGTAGATCTGCTCTGGTCTTCAGCGGTCTGGTTGTCTGACCTTATAGTCCACTTCCCCAATGGCTTCCACTATCTCATACGGCCCATGCCAGCTGGCTAGGAGTTTGCTTTCTGCTGTCGGCACTAGCACCATCACCCGTTCTCCTGGCTGAAATTTCCGTACTTTCGCCTAGCGGTTGTAATATGTCCGCTGGGTCTCTTGTGCTTTTTCCAAATGTTCCCGTACTATAGGGGTTACTCGAGCTATTCGCTCTCTCATCTGTGTCACGTGCTCAATGACATTCTTTCCTGGGTTGGGTTGTTCTTCCCAATCCTCCTTGGCGATGTCTAATATTCCGTGTGGGTGGCATCCGTATAGTAGCTCAAAGGGAGAGAAACTGGTGGACGCCTGGGTGACTTCCCGTATTGCAAACATTAGGTATGGTAGAAGGGTATCCCAGTCTTTTCCATCCTGTGCTACCACCTTCCGGATCATACCTTTAAGGGTGCGGTTAAACCGCTCGACCAGGCCGTCTGTTTGAGGATGGTAGACTGAGGTCCTTATGGCATGGATGCGGAGCAGGGTACATAAGTCCTTCATTAATTTCGACATGAAAGGGGTTCCTTGGTCACTCAGGATCTCCTTAGGGATGCCCACTCTGCCAAAAACCTGGAGTAGTTCTTTTGCTATTGCCTTGGATGTGGGGTTTCTTAAAGGAATGGCTTCTGGATACCGTGTGGCATAGTCAAGGATGACTAGTATGTTTCGGTGACCCCGTGCTGATCTTTCCAGCGGGCCCACAAGGTCCATGGTTATCCTTTTGAACGGGACTTCAATAATAGGCAAAGGTACTAATGGGGCCCGCAAGTGAGGTCGAGGGCTATGCAACTGGCATTCTGGGCAGGAGGCACAAAAGCGTTGGACCTCCGCACGTATTCCTGGCCAATAAAACCTTCTTAGGACTCTATCCAGTGTCTTGTCTATTCCTAGATGTCCCCCAAATAAATGACTGTGAGCTAGCTCTAGTACTGCCCTTGTGTGTTTCCGTGGGACTAAGAGCTGCTCTACTTCTTCCCCTCGGATCTGCACTATTCGGTACAACAAATCACGTTTGATCACATAATACGGCCCCGGGCCTTTGGTCTTTCCTTCCACCGGTACGCCATTTACTTCCACTACCTCCTCCCTCACATTCGCATATAGCGGGTCATTGGCTTGGTCCTGCCTGAAATTCTCACAGGCGGTACCGATCTGACCTAATTCCAGGGGGCCTATTTCTACTCCGCCCCCTGGGTTGACCCTACTTGGGCTAGGAACTGACTCTGAGTCCTCACTGGCCTGAATTGTCTCCTGGCCTCCTGAACGGGTTCACTTACCAACAAGGGAGGCTTTCTGGTTCTCTGCTAGAATCCTGGTCCCTAGCCTTTTATCTGCCCTCCTTCCCGCCTAGACTTTCGGAGTTTCCCAGGGGATGAGAATAGCTCTGGGGCAAATTCAGCAAAAATTGGGGGTGAAGCTATCTGTAGGTGCCTCCATTTCAGCCCGGGGGTTGCTACCCTCCCTTGGCTCTTCTGGGGGGAGTAAGTTCTCAAACCCAGGGAAGTCCCTACCAATTAAGACCGGGTAGGGGAGCCTAGGGACCACCGCTGCAGTTACCCTGGTAGTGTTCCCCTGGATCTCAATCCGTACTGGGATTGTGGGGTAGAAATTTACGGTGCCATGAACGCACGTTACCCCTGTGGTTTTGGCCTGGGTTAGTTGGTCTTGCCCCACCAACTTCCCCGAGACCAGCGTGACAGCACTCCCGGAATCTACTAATGCTGTGGTCACAATACCATTCATTTTTACTGACCTTGTATACCCACGTGGGGTCGTTGCGACCCCTACCAGGCCAGTTAGGCCACATTGTTCCCCAGGATCCCCCAGATTGCACTGCATAGGCTCTTCCCTGTTGGGGCATTGGGCTGCTATATGCCCCAATTCCCCACACTCGTAACACCGACCCCTTATCCCGGTTGCCGCCCTCTGCCTGGGGCTATTTGGTCGGCCCCCCCAGCCCTCTCTTCCCAAACCCCCAGGTCCCTTCTTGGACTCCGGCCATTCCTCAATGTCTTTCCTCCCAGTTATAGTTCTCCTGTAGTTCTCGGCGGTCCGGGACCTTGGGTTTGGGGCTGGCTTCCTGGATTGCCGTGTTTCACCCCCTGGGGTCTGGAACAGTTCACGGGCTGCTAGCTGTCTTTCCATGAGGGAGACCAACTCATCATAGGTGGAGGGGTCATTCTGGCCAACCCAAGCCCGGAGGCCTGGTGGTAGCCCCCTCATATACCGGTCCAGTACCAGGAGCTTCATCATCTTCTCAGAGCTGAGGGCCTCAGGGCGCAGCCATTTCCGGGTCAGGTGGATCAGGTCAAACAATTGCGATCTGGGTGTCTTGTCCTCTGTATACTGCCACTCATGGAACCTCTGGGCTCACAATGCCGTAGTTACTCCGGATCTGGCCAGGATCTCTGCCTTCAGCTGAGGGTAGTCTGCTGCAGTCTCTGCGGCCATATCATAGTATACCTTCTGGGCCTCCCCACACAGGAATGGAGCAAGGATACCGGACCACTGGTCTCGGGGCCAGGCCTCCCGCAGGGCTGCTTTCTCAAAAGCCAGGAGGTATGCCTCCACATCATCCTCCCGTGTCATTTTCTGTAGGCAGTGGCTGGCCCGTATAGTCCGGGTCCCATCGCCGTTCTGGCTTCGCTCCATAAGGGCCTTCATCTGGTTCACCAGCTCCTGAAGCAGGGCTTGGTCCTGGGCAGCCTGACTCATCAACAGACGATTAGTCTCTTGCTGTACCCTAGTCGCCTCCTGTTGGGCGGTTGCTTGGACCCGGGTAGCCTCCTGCTGGGCCGCGGTGGCTTGTATTAGGGCCTTGATTACATCGTCCATCTTAAGGACTGGATTGTTTTGGCTAACCCTGGTTTAAGTCCCCAGTGCGGAGATCCCACCCCTGACACCACGTGTGGCAAATTGCCGGCACTACTATGATGGGTCCCGCACTTTTTCTTCTTGTGGGGGGGTTTCAGGGTGCCATTTCTTGCCCCTGAACTGGGGTAACAGCTATCCTACTAGTATCCCAGGGAAGGGGAGTGGAGAGGGAGGGACCCAGGCCCGCCCTCTACTCCGGGTCCCAGCCCAGGGGCCCTATGATAGTAGGTGAACCACTTGTACCAATGATTCTTTCCCCTGGGCTACTTCCCTCTCCTGACCTTCAGCTTGTGGGGCTTCCTGCCTTCCCTCTGCACAAGCCAGGTGTCCCTTTACCTAGGATCTTGGTCTTCTTAGCCCGCTGCAGCACTTCTCAAAACTCTCCTCCACTTTCCTTCGAACTGCTCTTTGTTCCACCACCAATCCACTCTGCTTCACTCCTCCAAACTGCTCTCTGCTCCACCACCAATCCACTCTGCTTCACTCCTCCAAACTGCTCTCTGCTCCACCACCAAACCACTCTGCTCCAGCTCCTCCTCACTCTGCTCCAGCTCCTCCTCTGGCTGATTGAAGCAGGGGGATTTTATCAGGTGACTGGCTTCAGGTGCTCTAATTGGTTTCAGGTGCTTTTAATTAATCTACAGGGAATAAGGCTTCTCCTCATCTTCGATCACTCTCCTGCTGCCTTCTGGCCATGCTGTATCACAACACACACATAAATACATACTGGTGTTACTAAAATATCATGGTTCCCATGCTGTATGTACATTTTTGATTTTGAAAAACTGGTTAGGATCTCTGTTTACTTCTAGGGACTTCAACAGGACTGATAACTCATTTTGGGTAGAAAGTACACTGTATTTTCCAGTATAGTATCTGAGGCTGCAGTATCTGGTGTGTGTGTTGACAAACAATTCTATCCTATATATAGTATTTATATAAATATTATATTCGTATGTAAAATGTGTAATATGCATGAAAATTGAATTCTTAGTTATTTTACTGCAGACAGATTAACCTAAACGGCTTCAGGGACTCAATACAGTTTTGATAGTCAGTGACCAGATTCAAATGAGCACCCAATAAAAAATGACATGTATTCCGTTATAGTCTAGCTAAGAGAAGCTTAGCTTTTTACAGTAGCAGAAGATGAAAATGCATTATGGAGATAAGCAATCGACTTCCTTAGGCAAGATAAAATGTACTAAAAGGAAAGGCAGAAAAGAATCTCTGTATGTCAAAGACATGGTCTGACTCTGTACCTCTTCCAGGATGCAAGTGCTTAGCTGTGATTAGAAGCAGTGTCAATGAAATATGAATGCATTTTACTATTCCCGACCATATTATATTACTTGATATTTAAAGTGCCCCTTCCGTATCTAAGGAACAAGCATGAATGAAATTAATAAAATAGATGAAGATAAGGGAAGAGCTTGTGCTATGCCCTCTATATTGTAGCTTCACATTCCAGTAACGTTCCTGATACAGTCAGTATAGGTATGGTGACATTGTCATTAAGATGTTTTGCTCTGAGTCAATTTCACTTCAGAAAGTAAATATTATACCAAAAGAACAATGTTATCCTTGCCCCCTTTTAAAAGGAATAGATGAATCATTTCAAATCAAATCAGAACTGACCCATATGATTATTGTAATGCTTACTAATATTTATTTAGATATTGTAGCATTTGCCATCTGAGAATAGTAAAGGACTTACAAACCTTAATTAAGCACCATGACCTCATTGAGGCAGGTAGATATTATGCTACCTATATTACAGTTGGAAAAAATGATGATCATGCAAAATAAACAACTGATCAGGCTCCTGCACTGAGTCAGTGTCAGAGCTAGGATTGGAACCCAGGAGTCCTGTGAAGCCCCTCCCTTTCTAACAACTAGATAACACTCCTGACTGAACCTGAAAAAAGAAAACCCTGATCTTTATTGCAGTTTGTAAACATCTAGTGAATTTTTTATAATTGTTTTTCAAAACCTGTACTACTTGGCTTTAGGTGGAACGAGGAGGCAGGGTATTTTGACAGTATTGTCTTTCTTACCTGGTTGAAATGAGCCAGCACTAAAGAGGGTATTTGAAAGAAAACCTGTACTTGTGAAATTTCCAGCACAGTTTCTGACAAAAGGAGTCTGGATAAGCATCCACATAATAATACAGTCCTTTGCATGACTCCAGCACCTTCTCTAGAAGGCTCTCAAAGCACTTTGCAAACATTAATGAATGAAGCCTATCTAAACCCTAGTGGCATTATTAGCTCTTTTGTACAGAAGGGATAACTGAGAATAGAGAGGTTAAGTGACTCCCTCAAGGTCACAGCAAGTCAGTCTCAGAGTCTCTGGGTTCTGATCCAGCAAACACTAAGGCAGGAGTATCTTATCATGATTCATGTAAGTAGTCCCACTGAAGTTAAGTTAAGCATATGCATGTTTTCAGGATTAGGGTGATAGTCCTGTATTTTGCCAGAAGCTGGGAGTGGATGACAGGGGATGGACCACTTGATGATTACCTGTTCTGTTCATTCCCTCTGAAGGACCTGGCATTGACCTCTGTCAGAAGACAGAATACTGGGCTAGATGGACCACTGGTCTGACCCAGCATGGCTGTTCTTATGTAACCACTAGGCAGTGCTCCCTCTTTTGCTAATTAAACATCCATATTAGTAGTTTAGGAAAAAATCTAATTTTTAGTCACTTTAATTTCCGCATTTTATGGATTTTGATTTAATGTAACTCGTAATTTATTTAAACACATCTGCACTTGCAGATACTGTGTTTCCTCTAGAATGGTGGTTCTCAACTGTGGTCCACCGCTTCTTCCGGGAAAGCCCCTTGCACGCCGGGCCTGTTTGTTGACCTGCCGTGTCCGCAAGTTTGGCCGGTCGCGGCTCCCACTGGCCACGGTTCGCCGCTCCAGGCCAATGGGGGCTGCGGGATGTGGCGTGGGCCAAAGGATGTGCTGTCTGCTGTGTCCCGCAGCCCGCATTGGCCTGGAGCGGCGAACCACGGCCAGTGGGAGCCGCGACCAGCCAAACCTGAGGACATAGCAGGTCAACAAACTGGCCCGGCACACCGGGGCTTTCCCTGAAGAAGAGGTGGACCACAGTTCAGAACCACTGCTCTAGATTATCTAGGGTGACCAGATGTCCCGATTTTATAGGGACAGTCCCAATTTTTGGGTCTTTTTCTTATATAGGCTACTATTACCCTCCACCCCCTGTCCCGATTTTTCACACTTGCTGTCTGGTCACCCTAAGATTATCTGTCATGCTATATGTGGGAAGCTAGACTTCTAAAAGAAACAATGCTGTCTTTTAATCTTTAATCAGTTTAACCTTTCCAGGAACACATGGGCCATTTTAACTGGGTGTGATACTGTCTAAAAACTTTTATTCTTCAAATATTGATATTAATAAAGTGGAATAAAATTTAATTATTTTGGTGTGTAAAGTAATAAATTACATTGTAAATGAAAATCAAATGCAGAGAGCACAGCTTCTAATATTTACTGATCAGCGAATAAACCCCATATTAATTTTTGTCTAACACTTTTTGTTATATGCAAAGTGATTTTCAAAGAAGTCTTGTTCTGTTTGTTAGTTTTAATGGTATGGTGAGGGAGTTATTTTCCTGAACTTGAGTT
Organism: Macrochelys suwanniensis; assembly: GCA_033296515.1. Lineage (NCBI taxonomy): Eukaryota > Metazoa > Chordata > Testudines > Chelydridae > Macrochelys > Macrochelys suwanniensis. Next base: position 37,721,435 of record CM065784.1, read on the forward strand.
TCTGAGATTATTGCATCACAAACCTTTATTTAAAGCATTATTTTGTATTTGGTTTGGAAAATCCTAACAAAAACTTTCTTTCAATTTGACTGAAGCTGTTATCCATTATGTAGTAATTATATAGGAGCTCATTTGAATTACAAAATGAAGTCCAAAATAAGAATCGATATGAATTCATAAAGGTAAAAGAGGGTCTTATTTTTGGACTAGAATTGCTATTGCTTTTGCCAGTAAAAATAAATAAAATCAGATGTTTGGAAGAGGCAGCAAATCACTGTGTATGAATCTTATTTTTTTCCTTGGCAGTCTCTTTCAGCCACACTATATTTAGACAGAATCACACATTCTGTGCATTGTACATGATAAATGCTTGAATTATTTATTGTAAAAAAACTTTTTGTTGATGTTAAACATCATTATCAACCAGTGCAATATCATGGAAAGTCATATACATGAACTGATGGTCTAAAGAGACAGTAACAAAATAAGAGTCTATCAGTCATAGAGCTAATAAAACAGGAAGCAAATAACACAGGATAATAATCTTAGTGAGGATGACCATTGACTTCACTACATTCATTATGAAGCAATCGTATATCTTCTGGGTGTGTAAATACAATTCAGGGGGTATTCAAAGTTTGTTTTAGATAGAACATATAGACCTATGTTTCAGTTCTCCCAAGGCATGTGGAAAAATGTAACTGGAATGGACCCTGCTGGTCTCTTAATATTCAATTAAATCAATTAAATTTAATTCAAGGCAAATATCTAATTGAATTCAGTAGTAATTATGCTGATGTTAAGACTGCAGTGTTGGGCTTTATAGTAGTGTTAGGAGGATCAGAATCTCTCTGTTTCTCCTCATAGCAAATAGCAGATAAATCTGTTTTTTACGTGATAAGTTCAATAACCTGAAATTTTCTAGAAAAACAAATCATTCATTTGACCTTAAGGTACAGTCCTTAACATATTCCCCAAAGTTTTAAAACAAATTTTCATTTATTAATGTTCAGAGAGAGATAAAACTACCAATAATAATAGCAAATGACCCAATAATTTTTGTCAGAGCTCTATAAGATGGCCTAGTTGATAGAGTATTACAGTGGGACTTGGTAAATCTGGGTTCTGTTCCTGGATTGGTCACTGGTCTGCTGGGTGGCCTTGGGCAAGTCACTTCACCTCCCTGTACCTCAGTTTCCCCAGCTGTAAAATGGCAATGATGATACTGATCTCCTTTAGAAACACTTTGAAATCTACTGATGAAAAGCACTTTGTAAAAGTGAGATGATATTGTTATTTTATTACAAGCTTAAAGAAGATGTCCAGTTATAATAATTGTTCCACAGCCCTGGAACAGATTTTTTTTTTTTTTGAAGAAAAAATCTGTTTATAAAGAGAACTCTGTTAGAAAGGTATAGTTGTATTTGATTAATATTTAATAGAATTAGTCTGCACACTGGAAAAAATATTCTAAATGCACAGCAAAGTCATTTTCATACACAAATAATAACATATCAGATTTAAAAAAAATACAAGAGATGAGTTGGAACCAAGCTCCCAGAATTTAACACTATAGAAATCTGGACCTGAATTTGCAGCTCTGATCTATCCCTAAACTGAAAATAACCAACCAATAAAATCATGATCTGCAAAGGATTGTTTTTTAAATTGTCCTTGTTCCATTTTTTTCTTCCCTTATTATGTGTAAAGAAGGCCTGAAAGGTTATGTCTGCTTTTATTGAAAGTCGCCCCCCACCCCCCACCCCCCGCTTGCTTATTGCCTTATCAGGAATGTCAGGTTTAGTCTGAATTTTGATGGAGGATGTCTGGAGCTGGGATGTTGACTGTGAGCTCTACAATCATAATCGAACCTTTAACAAAAACATTGTTTATCCAAAATGTTAATTAGCCATTTAAGTTTGATATGCTTTAATAAAAGCAAAACAAAACCAACGAGTTTTGAACAAATCCAACTTACATTTCCTTCCCCTCTCTATTGCTTAACTTTTATCCTTGTGTACTGATACTAGTTCTCCAGTTCATGGCTTTCCAGCCTAAACAGGACCTGAATGGCTGTTGTAAAACCCAAGCCAAAAAACCAAACCAAACCAAACCAAACCCTTTTCCATGTTTTCAGACCTTATATAAAAAAGAGCAGAAACTTATTCCCCTCCCCCTCAAGAATCCCCCAGTCATTTTCAACCAAAAGTATATTTCTATAAGAGGGAACATTGTAATGTGAGAATTGCCAGCTATTTGCTCATGTTGAGCAATTTTGTTACAATTAGGAGAAAAATGTCCAGGTTTTGTCCTTAGTTTTGTAGCAAATTTTCAAAACAGGCTTACATTTGTTAGCATCTAAAAAGTTACATTCCAAAATAAGTTCTGAAAACATTGACACATTTTGTGTCCTATGATGTGATATGACCTGACAAATAGCCACACATTCTGTTTGGACTGGACAGGACGTATCATTTTTGTGCAATATTGTGTCACAGTCCTCTATGCCAGGACCTTAACACAGGAAGATATTGAGAGTAAATAAATGTCCGAAGTGTTTGAATTGCTCCTGAGCATGTAACCTCCAAATTTCGAGTGTCAGCCTCCAGATTGTTTTCAGAAGGTTGTCAGTTTCCTTGTTAGAAGGGAAGTGAGACCACAGACTGTCAAAGGTTCTTTTCAGTTTAATGTGGGTAATGTACTCTCACAATTCCCCTGTGGGATAAGTACTTTTAAATAAATATTCTTTGCTTTTTGTGTATTTCATTTTACTTCCTTACCAGTTATATAATGTATAGTTTAGCAAAGCCCTGAAGAATGTTTGGAGTTACAAGTCTTCTGTAAAGCAAATAGCCTAACACTGGAGTGATGCAAACAAGGCACTTACCATCTGAGAGAAGTGTTAACACTTTATTTACATTTAAATTAAAATGGAAACTTATTTATGTTTTATGTTTCTGAGAGGTGTGTGGTACATCTGCAGAGGTCTATTGTTTATTCATGTTGTAAATCCTTTGAAATGTGTTAAAATGCTTCCCACTCATTATAAAAATCCTGCCACCCATGGATTAGGACTTTGATGTCACCAATCCTGCTTCAAAGGGTTCTTTCAATGCTATTAATCACAGTTTAGCCTCTGAAGATATAGCCAGAGAAAACATTTGGACATCTTGTGCTAGACTTGCTAAAACTTTAAAATATATGGTGTGTCTTGCATATGTATGTACAGTCCACATCACTTCCTCTCTCTTCTCTGAACCTTTATTTTGAAAAGTTATTTTGTTATTCTGCAAATAAAGCTGAAATGTTTTGAGCGATTCATACTGTACTTTTAAAAAATCTAAACATGTCATTCAATTGACTCCACAGCAAAACAATGTGGTTTTGATCAGGGAGTCCAGTCAGTCTTTAAAAATCCCAAAAGACAATAGCATTCAGGGTTAAGCAGGCCTATGTGTCCAAAGCTCAAAAAAAAAAAAAAAAAAAAAGAGAGATTGTTTTATCATCTTTCATTAGTTTGTGATTTTAGATGCCGTCTACGCAGATCAAGGGTCGTCCATCTGATTTCTTACTAGATAGCTTTATTTCTGCTCTTTCTCTCTCAAAACTTTGAATGAGTCACTGATAAATTGATTACTAGCAATTGAGCTGTTATGCCGTTGTGCTGCTGCTTTCATCAACTCAATACGCTATGGCCAATGACATGCCTCCTTATCACTGACTTTTTTTCCTCTTAAATCAACACTGCACCCTGGTACCTCTCTTTTGTTACCCCTACCATTGCTGAATGCTCAGTGATGTGGAGGATCTTTGATTATCTGGGTTCAGCAAAAGTAGTGTGATTATATCTGGTAGCATTTTTAGTGCTGCTACTTACTTAGACTGCTTTCTCGGCTTTCAGATTTTCTCTTCTCTGAGCGAAACAGCAACTGTTCTTTCGATTTGTGTTTCCATCTCTTTTAACAGGTAACTTGGCACAGGCAAGAGCCAGAGTGACAGCAGCATCTAGGTCTTTGCCTCCACAGCTTGGTGCTGGGCGCATCAAGGTTAGTAGTATTATATTGCCTGGAGGCATTTCCAAAAGGGAAGAAATTTAAGTCAGCCAATATTATTGTGGAACTATAGACAAGATATTCAGCTGCTGTAAATCCACAATGGGGCAGATTTATTTCTGGTGAGAATCTGGCCCTATTTCAGAAAATATGCAGCTTGATCTGGATTACTATATCCAGTTTTGGTCACCAGCCCATTAAAGAGTCCAGCAAACACTAACAGATATGGTTAGAGAAATGGTGGAATTTATATGTGACAACAAATTGAAAAGACTAGGGGTGAAATCTTGGCTCCATTGAAGCCAATGTCAAAACATCCATGGACTTCGGTGGGGCCAGGATTTCACCCTAGGAGTGTGTAGCCAGAAAAGGAGATTTAATTGGTTGGACTTTGGTTGGAGTATTCAACACTATGAAGGGCAAAATAGAAAACTGACCCATTCCTCTGCTTTGCAAAAACATTTGAAAGAGATGGCCAGTCAATATGGAACCACTGAAAGGACATGCTTCTTAATAGAACATACAGTGGAACTATGGAATTATTTGCTGCTAGATTTCATCAAGTAAATACTGTGGCAAGATTGTAAAAGGGTGTGATAATTTTCTGACCATTAAGAACATTTGTTGCAATAAGAGAGGGAACCCTTATGCATCAGGTGGATAGTATTAAGAATTCAGGAAGTTATTCCTGGTCCGTCCCTATATATTCTATCACTCTGCTGGTGAGGTATATTACTGTTTGGGTTTTGTTTGCTTGTTTTTTTGTCTATGCCTACGATGCATATTATTAATAAATAGTGGTAATAATAACTACCAAGCTTCCAGGCTTGTTTTGTTCTGATTTTTTTCCCCTCTGGGCCTTTTATGGCCATTCATATATCATCCTGGAGCTTGTACACTTAACTATACCTGCAAATATAGACTCAGATTTCAGAGATTTATTCTCTCACTGGTATAAACTTGTTTAGTGCTGAAGGGAAGACAATTCCCTATCAAATTTCCTTGCAAGATAGCACTTATACCCACATTGTCTTACCAGTTTCAGCTCCAACCACCATTAGTCATCTCTGCATACATTTTACTGATTCAGCGTGGGTGGATCAGAGCAACTCTGTCTTGGCAGCTTAAGCAAAAGCATTCAGTTAAACTAAATAATATTTAAACTATTTATATCCAAATCCTTGAATTAGATTTTTTTTAAAAAAGAACTAATAGACATGCAGAGAGGGGTGCTGACCCATGTGACTGAAATAAGTTAGAGCCAGGTCTTAGTCCATGCAGCTATTAGAGAAATGCATTTACAGCTCCATCTGTAGAAAGAAGAAGAATCTAGTGGGTGCTGTTTTTTGTTTTTGTTTTAGTTTTTTTCTGTTTGGGTGAATAGGCTGTTTGGCTTCCAACACTAGGGCCTTGTCTACATGGGAAAGTTTTACCAGTTATGATGATATAGTTTTACTGCTATCCCTCCACCACCAGCAGCCTCGTGGACAGTCTTATTTCAGTGTAAGAGGATTTTTTTCAGTTTAACTTCCCAAGTGACGTAAGCTAAATGGAAAAAGACTACTCTTATACTGTAATAAGGGAGTCTGAACAGTGGGATAACTATGCTGGCTTAAATTCACATCTTAGTTTATACTAAAAAAATGTTCCCATCTAGACAAGGCCTTAAGTAAACTTCACACCTGTCGTTTCCTCAGGCACTGCAGACCTTGGGCCAGATTATCATGTACAGTCAGAGTGTAAAGTGCCCTTCAGTGGGTGTAAATGTAACATTAAGGTGCTTTTACATTGCCAGAGCAGTATAAAGAAGGCTTAGTGTAAATGAGAATCTGGCCCAATGTGTCTGTCTACCAGCTTATAGTAGCACCTTTGGACTCAGCACACCCTGTTGGGCATTCAAGATGGATTCTTTAGAAATAAAAATGACTGTAGGAACAGAAGCCTGTTTGTTGTACTGACCTTATGGTACATCACTATTGAGAGACACATTGCATCCTTACACCTCTTAGAGGTAACACTAATTGTAGTAACAACTTTTCCCTATCCCCTTTGCCTAAATAGCCAGAGCTCAATAGTGTGGTCCTGTCGCCTATGTGACCTTATTCTGTGGTTCAGATAGGAATGCTCAATATAGTTGCCTGGCCAAAATAGTTCTAAAACTCTTCCCCATCCCTCCAATGGACATCCATGCTGCTCTGATCAGAACATTGATATTTACATCATCACTTGACCTCCTGAAACGTTTGATGTTATCTCTGCTGATGAAGCATTTTTCCTGTGCTATGTTACAGGGTCTTTCCTTTAGCAACTTAAAAATAAATATCATACTTCATAGAGATCTTTTTCTCTATTGATATAAGATGCATACACAACTTTGGGCAAGAGAGAGCACCACAGATTATAAAACCATACTGTCACTTTTAATGGAATCTAGTTGCCTTTGTACCATCTGTATCCTAATCCAATCTTTCCTTTTGATTTCTTTCCCAATATAAAGTCTGGTGTCTTGATCTAATACTACTTAGGGATTCATTTTCTTTATATTTTGCATGCAGTCTCCTAAATATCTCCTCAAGGTAAGACACATAGTTACTTTATTGAGAACAATAATCTTTCTGCCACTATTTTTAGAGTTAAAAAGAGTGGTCTTGAGCTTTGGAAATGATCAGTGAAGCGAAGTCCAGTAAGTGTAGCTCATGCACTGACAAGAGCATTATTTGGTTCAAATGTTCATAGTTTATACAAATGCCACCTGTTCAGAGCAGATGGTAAACTGCCACAGAGCAAGTGAGCACTAAAATGTTGTTAATGCTCCATGCAAGCCGTGTGCTCGTTGTTTTGTGTAATTTTGTTGAGCTGTAATAGAGCAACACAATCTGCCAGTGATTGGTAACCCTGGTTATTTTCATTCACAAATTCTGGTTTGATTTTCATAAGAACAGCTGTATCGATAGTATAATTGAGATGTGTGAGGAACAATATACTTGCTGTCCATATCTACCCTCTAAAATTAACTTTGTGTTCTATGATGAAATGCCAAGAAGGTGGTATTTTGAGCAATGGCAATTCACCTGGGTGAGACAGAGAATTGCTGGGCATCTAAACAGTCACATTAAAAGCTGTGTTATCCTGCACTTTACCAACTGGAAATCTCTATGAACCAACATTTCTGATATCTCCCAATACAAATCTTCAATAGAGTTACAAAGTGTCTGGATCTGGGCAGCGCTCATCGCAGGCAGCTCCCAGGCATCTCTGTGCACTGCCCCCACCCCCAGCACTGGCTTTGCAGCTCCCATTGGCTGGGAACCACGGCCAATGGGAGCTGCGGGGGCAGCACCTGTGGGTGGAGGCAGTGTGCAGAGCTGCCTGGCTGCATCTCCGCCTAGAAGCAGCAGGGATATGTCACCCCTTGCTGGGAGCCACCCGAGGTGAGCGCCGCCTGGATCCAGCACCCTGAAACTCCTTCCGTGCCCCAATCCCCTGCCCCGAGCCTCCTCGTACATCCAAACTCCCTTCCAGAACCCACGCCCCCACACCCCATCCCAAGCCCCAGCCCTGAGCCCCCTCCCGCACCCAAACTCCCTCCCTCCATTGGTACGTATAACTCTTAGTCAACCGGAATTTTTGACTAACTGGCACCCCCTATTTCCCCCAACATGTTGGATAACAAAGCTTTTACTGTAATAGCAATCCCAACAGGGTAGACAAATATTCTGTGTTCTGTGCCCTCATTATCTCTTACATACTATTTAATTAACTGACTGTGGTAATTTTTCTGTGCATTACAGAAACAGGGCAGCTGTTTTACAGTTTACTTCCTGACCTTCATCAACATTTAATTATATTTACAGGAAGTGTTAAAAACAGATTTTTTCCTCACAGTGGTTTGGGGAGGGAACTCTTTTTTAAAAATCCGTTTGCAAGTTAAATGTATTTTAGTGACTGCTCCATGGACCGAGAGCTGTGTTACTATGCAGAGAATCCAAAACTGAGACCCTGACTCTGTGAGAAGTGTTTAGCAATCTGTGATGATTTAGTAAAAGGCTGGATTGGAGAGAGTCATTGTCCTGGCAGGAAGATATAAGTGAAGTACAGTTTGCTGCTTAGGGAAGAGGGTTGAGACAAGACCCAGCTATCAGAAAGAAGTAATCAATATTGGGATGAAAGAGATGTCACCCATACTTTACGGGGTCCATTGAAAATCAGCAATTGCCTGGTCATTGCTATTATACCCTGTAGTTGTACCTATAGGCATGAGTCCTTGTCTATGGTTAGGGGAAAACAGGATGTTAAACTGTATTTCACTGAAATTCTAACCTTGGCATTTTAGTTTATAGAAGAGAAGAGTGATACCTATGTGGATTTTTTATGTAGAACCTTTCATACATGAGCTGTCTCAAAGCACATTACAAGGTAACAAATTGGATACTGGTAATACAAAGGCAGACATGGCAGCTGTGATGTGATCTGTTATACCTCATAAACAACTTTGAAAATAAGAAAAATTTTAATGAAAGAAGTATTGATGGCTGGTACACTGAGCTTATACCATATGTTTCACTAAGTGCTAGGAGATCTTTAACATCTATATAGACAGTCAGCAGATTTGGGCAGAAAGTACCTTTGTTTTTAAAGGATGGCACGTCAGCCTGCATTGCACTGTCAGGAGTGAGTATATGAGTAGAAATCTTGGGGTGGAACTATAACAATAAGGGGTAAAAATAATAATGAACAATAATAAAAAATAATAAAATGTTTCAATACGTAGCTTGGAACCAAAGAACCTATTGTACTAATCTTTCTTTCCTTCTTTCAAGATGTTCAAAATCTCTAGTGTTTGGTTATTTTTTTTAATCTTTTTTGTTTTTAAACCAACTTTAAGTAATTAATGCAAACATAAGAGATCCACAAATTCTTAGTAAATTTGCCAGTGTTTTCTCTCTTTCTACTCACTACTATAGTAATTTGGTGATTTGGTACTTTGTTTCTATACTGTAGTGTAATGCTCACTTGAGAGGTGCCCATGATACCCTGTGGAGAATAAGTAGCCTGCACATTCTTTAGATGGTCATTGTTTTATATTCTCTCAGGATAGAGAAGGGCAGAAGACACCAGGTTTTGTTTCTGCAATGCTGCGTGGGTCAGATTTTAGTTTTGTACAACCCAAACGAGGGGTTGCGTGGATCTGGGTTCCATTTTACCTGAATTATTAATATTTGATTGGTTCAGATCAGAAGATTTGGGCTTGCAAAACCCAAATCCAAACCATGGTGAATCAGATCCAAGTTCCATTGCATCAGAGCGGACAATACTCAAAGAGGGGATGGGGATAAAATATTATTGTCTGGGCTCTTCTCTGTTGTGAAGGACAATGTTGACAAATGGATTAACAAAGCTGAAATTCTGCCGGCCAAGTCCTGAGAGCTGCAGAGCACCTACAATTCCTATTGAAGTCAGTAAAAATTGAGTGTTCAGCACCTCTTAGGGAACTGGCCCTGTGTAAACATAGGTCTCTAACCATTGATAATGTATATATACACGAAAGAATGATCTTGATAAATATTGTACTTTGCTCTCAGATTTGGGATCCAAAAAGGTCCATAAAACACAACTTGATGTCTGAGTTTGTATTTCCAGATTGACACAATGGAGATGATGCGACACCCAGAGGAAACAACCAACATGAAGAGGCAAACCGTGGCTTCTTACTTTAGGGTATAAAATGTAAACTTTACAAAATGCATTTTGATTGCATGAACAGATGATTAATCTAGCATTTGTGCAGCTAGGTGAGAGCGGTGGATAAGAGAGTATCCTTCGTCCACTGTGATGCCTCCCTAGACCTCCAGAACTCTGACTCTTTTTCTTGCTCTTTCTTATCACTTGACCATGGTGCTTCTCAGAACTGGCCAAAAATCTACTGGTACTAAGATCTAGGGCCTAGACACTGACTTGTAGTCTATGATTTCATGACAAGCTGCAGCTGAATATTCTTCCTCTAAAACACTATGGGCCAAGAATTAAGGCTCATTTGAGCACACAAAACTGAGTGTACAGTTGTATTTGTGCATACAAATATTATAATTGCAAATATCCAATTGTCCTTGCATCTTTGCTTGTGCAAGTGAGCCTACTTTTTAAAAATACTGGCCGTATGTGTGTTAATAAATAAGTAAAGTCAATCCATTTTTGCAAGCACCATTACAGAAGATAGAGGTAGTCGGTCTGTCTGTAATAATTTTGTGATTTAGTTAACATAGGTTGTGCAGGTGAATTTATTACAATCAAATTGGCACAGAAAGGGTGGGGTGGTTATTAAAAGGGAATCTGGTTAGAACACTCCTAAAATATGCTGATCCTGGGTTATTTTTTTGGTTTCATGTGGTCATTGTAGGCCAGCATAGCCTAGAGCAGCTCCCAAGCCACTGAAACACAGCACATAGTGGAAGACGTGTACAGCACAGAACCAGGATCAGGGCAGTTCTAGTGGAAGCTATTTGCCACCTTGGTACACCAACCTGCCTGTGTTCCATGGATTCTGGCAGTACCCAAGGATTTGGCCCAATATTTTTGCTCTTTTTAGTGTTCACAAATATTTTGCAAACTGATCCTGATTTCAGTGAAGTATTTGTTGTTCAAAATTGTTTGCTGGATGATTTTGGATGATTCCTATGGGTTGTTTGGAAACTGTTCAATTCAACTATTCACTGTTAGAAGAAGTGATTGTTTATCTAAGTAATATGTTATTGTTTCTGCTCCCTGAATGGCTGACTGCAACTTTAAAGCAGGAACATAATTAACTGTCTTCTTGCTCACACCCAAATGCCAATACTGTTCATTCACAAATACACTTGTTTGCATGTAAATATAGGTATTTGCATACAGGGCAGCCGTTTCTTATCCATTAAGTAACATCAGGGTGGGGCCCTCAACTGGAAGAGGAGGGGCCTCAGGTGGAAGGGGCGGGACCTTTAAATCCCCAGGCCCTTTAAATCGCCACCGCTACCCTGGGACTCTGGTGGCAATTTAAAGGGCCGGGGGCTCTGTCTGCGGTAGCGGCAGCTGGGAGCCCTGGGCCCTTTAAGTCACTGTTTGAGCCCCATGGTAGCAGTAGCAGTGGTGGCAGCCAGAAGCCCCAGGGCTCTGGCGGTGATTTAAAAGCCCCGAGGCTCTGGCTGCTGCCGCTACCCCAAGGCTCCAGCAGCGGGGCTCTGGCGATGACTTAAAGGGCCAGGGGCTCTGGCTGCTGCTGGGAGCCCCGGGCCCTTTAAATCGCCACCTGAGCCCTGGGGCTCCCGGCTGCCACCGCTACCCTGAGACTCTGGCAGTGATTAAAAGGGCCAGGGCCCTTTTAAATTGCCCACCTGGGGAAGCTGCCCCCTGCCAGTACCGCCGGCTGTGTACTGGTTCTTGCTTATGTTAGGTTGCCCTCAGGCAAGTTGAGCCACAGTTCAATACATAATACAAAATGGAGTTCATTATTTGATAAAGACATACCCCACTCTTATATTCCTCCAACACCACTCCAGCTTATTTTCACCTCTAAGTAACATCCATTCATAGGAATGTTTTCAAATAGTGACGAATGAGGAGGCAGGAACCTTATTAAGTTGTATATGGTATTTTTGAAAATCAAAAATGTTTTCCAGTATTCCACCAGCTCTTGATTGTATAGTTTGGATTAAACTTCATAGTAAAGAAATTATTATAATTGATTTACCTCCAGACTATTAGTTACTTTTACTTCAAGATCAATAATAGGTTCAGCCTTTGTCTAGGTATCCTGGGGTATGTAAGTCTGAGCATGTCAAACTCTCTAAAGGTTTTCTTTATTGGGACCTGATTTGTCAAGGTATTTTAAGTATGTGAGTGTAATTTTAAACATGTGAGTAGCTGCTGGGACTATATTTATTGCAGTCCCTGGAACTCTCAGTTAAAATTAGATCAAGTGTCTTGTGAATGGGGGCCAAGATGGCGCATCAGTATTGGAATCACTGGTATGAAATTGCCCTTTCTAAAAGCACTGCTTCTGTAGTTTGAAAGTCCAGAAATTACATGACAGTGGGTGGGAGTGGTGTTGGAGGAGTATTTGAATGGGGTATGTCTTTATCAAATGATGAACTCCATTTTTTATTATGTATTGAACTGTGGCTCAGCTTGCCTGAGGGCAACCTAAGATAATGCTTTACAGACAGCTGCCCTGCCCAGGAAGGATACTTGACCCCTCATTAAAGAACTATCACTGAGAATCCATCAAAACTGCAGACTGGGGCTATTTAACTTTGATCATCTTTCAACTGTTGCCCCACACCTTGAAACAATATTTTTTCTATACAGGGATTTGTGGGTGTGGGGGCAGTGAAGGCAGGGGCAGGGTAAGCATGGTAGGCAGGGGCTGAAGCTTTCAAAGTTAAGCACATGGCATAGAAACAGAGACCCTACTTAAGAGCAGGGTGCTGCTCTGTACAGGGGGGGCTGACCATCGTCACATGTAGGAAAGACTTGCAGGAGGATGAGAGCAGGAGTGAATGCCTAACCTGCACCACTGACCACTGCACCACTCATACTCACAGAAGGGGTGAGATCAGGTCAGGGGAGGGTGCACCTCAGGACTTCGGTCTTCAAAGATCTGTAAGTCTCAAATGTTTTAAGGGTAAAGTTTCTGTGGTTAAGAAGTTCCTTTGCTAAGCCTGTGTTCCTTGCTGATCTGCTATATGGTCCCTGAAGTGGTTGAACTAAAAGCCCAGACTGGCCACAGCCTAGATGGAACTCTGGGGAAGCATACATAGACAACTGAGGGGGGCGGGAGGGGTCAGGAGGTCTAAGACACTGATTTTGAGTTCTAGACCAGCTGAGTGGCAGTAACTATATCCTAAAGAAGGTTGTCAAACAACAGGTTTGATCCTGGGAATGTGCCGTGTAGACCCAGAGCTAGAAACAGTGACTAGACTCTATACAGATCAAATTGGCTTGGATTAGCATGGGATTCAGTGATTGGGTCCACTTGCGACAGATTGGTGACCAGGCAATGGGGTACTGAGCCAGGTTATAACAGGGATATCCACTTATATAAAAGTACCCATGAGTAGCAGATATTTTAATTACTTAAATATATTTTTCATTCTAGTATAATTTGGTATGTTCTTTGTTATATTGCTTGGCCAAATATGATGGATGTTAGAATTCGTCAAAAGTTTGTAAAAATTGAATTTTTCAATAGAAAATGTCTACATGGAAATTTGCAACAAAAATCAATTTTCATCAAAATTTTTAGTGTGTTCCTCAAACAACTAAAAAATTTCAGTTTCCAATAACTGTTAAAATAATTTAGTTTTTGTTTGTTTGTGGCATCTGAAAACTGGAGGTAGGGTTGGGATTGGTTTTTGGATGTTTGGTGCTTAAGTAAAAAGGAAAAAAAGTAAAAGAAAATGTTGAATGAAAATGAAAAAAAATAATCAAAACATTTTCTTAGAAAAAGAAATAATTTCCCAGCCTTTCTGTGTGATATCTTCAGGCATGTACATATAGTTATGGATATTTATTGCTTCTTTAAAATAATTGTACTGGGGTCTCTTGTCAATTGTATGGTGTGGTTTTTTTGCTTTCATTGCTAGTATTCTCTGATGGATCTTTTATCCAAAATGGTGGTTGGACAACCTCACTTTGTCCGCTGCATTAAACCAAATGATGACCGAGAGGCACTGAAATTTTCCCAAGAAAGAGTTCTGGTACAGCTACGGTACACAGGAATTCTAGAAACTGTCAAGATACGTCAACAAGGTTATTCTCACCGCATCCTCTTTGAAGAGTTTGTGAAAAGGTAAAACAGGTCTCTTTTGTAACATGATTCTCCCTTTAAGACTCAGTTTAGTAGACTGTGAGTTCTTGGACACACTGTGTGTTTTGTTGCAGAAGACTCAGTAAATGTTGGATTGTACACCAAGGGTCTAATTCCGCTCCCAATTACAACACTGAAAACTGGCATAACCCCGCTGAGGTCAACGAAGCTACACTGGTGTAAAACCAGTGTAAGTGAAACCAGAATCAAGCTCTTAATGCTCTATACAAAAAAATGTCTCCATCATGTGTCCCTGTATAGTGACGTGTAAATGAACACTTGTATTACAAGTACAGAGAAATTAATAACCTTTGACTATTATAAAAAGACTATGCACATGGTTAGAGATGGAACTAACACAAACCTTTATACAAAATCTCTCAGAGCAGTGTGTTCAGCCTTGTCTACATTACAAAGTTTTATCGGCAAAAGCTGCCTTTTGCCGACAAAACAGGGAAGGTGTACACACGACAAAGTTATTTTTGGCAGCAAAACAAAACTACCTCAAGGAGAGGCATAAAGCTTTTTCCGACAAAGTTAAAGCGACAAAACATCAGTGTAGACACTGCTGTTTGTTTTGTCGACAGAACTGGCTTCCACCAGTATCCCACAATGCCTGCCATGACCATTCTGCTCACTGTGTTGATCTCTGCTGCCCTGCAGGCATGTGCCCCTCCCCTTACAAAGCTCCAAGTAACTGACAGCTGAGCCTGCTACTCCCTTTGGGGACCAAAGAGCAAATCATTAGGGTGGAATGTTCCTGTTCTGCCCGGCACTAGGAGCACAGCAGCAGGCAGACTGCTGCTGCGGGGAGTGTGTGTGAGGGGGTCTGTTGTGCTGCTTTGACATTCCTCAGCATGGAGGGCTCACAGAGCTGCTTAGGATGCCGCTCCTGGCAGCTGAGGAGGCTGTGGGAGAGCTCAGAGGGAATCACAGAACCACAGGCAGGCAGAGTGGGCTGCTTTGGGAGAGACTGCTGTGCCGACCAGAGCTGGGGCCTGACGTGGGGGGTGTCCCCTCCTCCTGCCTCCAAATAGGTCGGTCAGCCTGCTGCCTCCCCTACCCCAGACACACCACTCTCCTCTCCCTCCTCCCACACACTTCATCTGAAAAGGAGGCTGACAAGCTACTAGGATGCCCGTGGAACAATGGGATTGAGAAACCTACATCATGTCACGCTGTACCTGCCCCATGAAGCATTGCAAACCCTTCCCAAAGCACTCTGTGGCCAGTTGCACACTGGGAAAGCTACCCACAATGCACTTCTCTCTGTGTTGATGCAAGAGCTATTAGTGTGCATGCACTCTGCCAACACAAAGACGTAGTGTGAACATACCACAGTGGTTTTAATTAAAGCGGCATAACTTTTGCTGACAAAACTTTGTAGTGTAGACAAGGCTCTATCTCAGGCTTTCTGCACAGCACTGATCAAATAGTGGCAAAAAACTAACCACACCCCATCAGACATTTTTCACCATTGGTGATTTCTGCCACATGACAACATTGCAGTGGCTTTACGCATATTGCTCATTCAGCTAGATGAATGTAAAAAAAAAGATTTACAAATGTTTTTGTGACTAAAAACATCATTTGATTTGCTGTGGGTTTTTCTACATATGAAAGTTACAGCAGTCTGAGTTCAAGTGTGAATTTAAATTGATATAACAATGTAACTCCCCATGTAGACTGAATCCTATAGAAGAGCACCTTTTTGGCTTAGTTTATGTCACTTTGGAAGGGGTTTAAGCTTCACTGAAAAAGTCACGCATTCAGGAATGGGGGCCTATTCTGGAATAAGAGTGTCCATATGGGGGGTTATAATTATATTGGTTTAACTATATTGGTGTAGTTATAGTTATAGCTAGGAAAACCCTGTGACTTGTGAGCATTCTGACAGCCTCTGGATATTTGTGAAAATGTTTGTGTATCCTGGAAGCATCATGAATTTTAACACAAGTGTTTATTGACCTGAACATTTGTACTGGAAGACCATAATTAATTATCTGTAAATCAAACTTGGATGCCTTTCTAAAAGATGCTCAGACAGAAGTTATGGGTTTAATGCAGGAATCACTGGGTGAAATTCCATGGTCTGTGTTATGCAGGAGTTGGAATAATGGTTCTAATGGTCCCTTCTAGATTTAAAATCTCTGAATCTGTGAATTACTTGTTATTCATTATTCTCCTGTTTAAAATATTTGTCATAGAATATCAGGGTTGGAAGGGACCTTAGGAGGTCATCTAATCCAACCCCCTGCTCAAAGCACGACCAATCTGCAATTTTTGCCCCAGATCCCTAAATGGCCCCCTCAAGGATTAGAACTCGTAACCCTGGGTTTAGTAGGCCAATGCTCAAACCACTGAGCTATCCCTCCCCCCGAGGAGGTCATCTAGGGATCAGAACCAGTACCAGGTGACAATGTTAGCAGTGTATAGCTAAAGCAAACACTTCACAAATAACTCATAGTCTGCAAATTGCTCATCCAGACAATACAGAGAATACTCATGAATAATGAATCCATTCAAAGAAAATCAGGATCAGTTCATGAACAATCACTAACTAATGGGGCTAAATTTTTAATGACTTGTTATGCTAAAGGTATGTCTACACTGGCACTTCATCGGCAAAACTTTTGTTGTTCAGGGGTGTTAAACCTGACAACCCCACCCCCCCGAACAACAAAAGTTGTATCGACGAAAAGCGCAGATGTGAATAGCACTTTGTCAGCAGGAGCGCTTTCCTGCTGACAAAGCCGCTGCTGCTCGTGGGGCGGGGGTGGGGGGGGGCGGTGGAAGCTTTTTGTTGGCAGGAGAGCTTGCTCTGCAGACAAACAGCATCTACACTGCGTGGCTTTTAGCGGCACAGCTGTAGCGGCACAGCCATGTGTAGCCATACCCTTAGTCGTGTTTAACATCTTGTCAAAGGGTCCTTAGGTTTGTGGTCTAACTTGATGTAATTTTCTAGTGAAGAAAATCTAAGTAGGGAAAATGAGGGCCAAGAGATAATTGATTTGCCCAGCACCATAGGGGACTCAGTATTTGAGCTCAGAATATAGGCCAGGAGTTTCTTGCTCCAGCCCTGTCTTCAGTCCACACCTTCCCACTTCTCTTAAAACAATTTCCTTATCCCCTACTTAAAAAAAATTAGCAAAGCTTAAAAAAATTCATAGGTAGAAGAGAAAGCAGGCTCCCTTAACTAGCAGCTCTGATTAGTCAAGTGTTTTTAGGCATAAAGTTGTAAAAATATTTGAGAAAACAGGTCAAATGCTAAACAGATTGGCACTTCTTTGTTCATAATCAAAAAGCTATTAAGAACAAGAGTTTCAAAATGTCAGTAAATCTGAGGATATCAAAGATTTTCTAAGCCAGCAAGTTAATTGGTATTTTGATCCTTTTGAGCAACTTAACAACAAAATGGATGAGCCAGCAGTTTTTTTCCCCTTGATGTTATTAAACAAATAGGTGTGCTTCTTATCTTCCTGTTCAATAGTGGTGTTTTGTAAACTCTTAGCAGGAAATCTGAGGACAAAACAATCAAAGTCAGGGAGCAGAGCCATTCAGGGTTTATCAGGTGGAGGTAAATAAAAGACAAAGTCTTGTTTACTGTTATTCTTTACTGTCTTCTGTTTTCAAGTAGAACAGATTATTTCATAGTGTTGCAGATTTGGAAGATAGTTTATTGGGTTTAAAAACAGAGAGTGAAAAAGAGCTTAATTCTTACCCATTCACACACACTTTCCTTAACCAAGGGAAAAATACAAATATAAAATATATATAAAAATATATAAATATAAAATATATAGCTATGTACATCCTTTCCCTTGAAGTAGAAAAGAAGTAATCCTCTAGCTCTATAAACACAACTGAATAATATCACTTCCAAGATCCTCACAAGCATGTAAAAATGTGACATGAAGTGTTGTATAACAAGTTAGGGAGGAAAAAATAAAAGATAGCTGTGATTTTCTTTTTCATTACCTTCTTCTCTGGCCTCCTATCCTTTGTTATAGAATGCCTCACTCCAGGATTGTGACAGGGCACGCTACTGTTATGCTTTTCCTGAGAGCATTGCCTCTTCAATGGCAGGATGATGATATTATTTATTATATCACTGGGATGGCCCATGCAGGTCCTCATTGTGCTACACGCTACAATATGCAAAAAGACATACTTTTTGTCTCAAAAAGTTTACAATCCATGGCCTGGCCATCTACCTAATCTGGCTCGTGAACCTGTAGAGAGCACCACTGACATCAATAGGTTCCCTAGGGGCACAAGGATCCACCCACACAAATTCTGTGATAGGATTGGGTTTTACGGGGGGGAGGTGGGGAGAAGGGAGGGAGAAAGAGAAGTGGAAACCACTGCATTTAGTACTGCTCTGCCATTCTAAATCCCTAATATGATTTCATCAATATATGCAATCCCCAAGCCATGTTCCCTCAATATGTGCTTTTGTCTAATCTCATTCATTAATTCAAGAGCAGGTGAATGAAATTAAAAGGCAACACATTTACAACTGAGAAAAGGATATACTTATTTTTAAAAATATCTTGTGGAACTGATTTCCACAAGATATTTATAAGGATCCACAGATCTAGAACCTAGGCCTGTAGAGCTCCCAGGCAGCTGATATCTCCAGGCTGCTACCCCAGAGCAGCTGTAATCAACTTGTACTCCACTTCCCATGAACTGCTGTGGACTCAAATCATGGGACATTCTGTCTTGAGGAAGAAAGAAATACTTGTGGCACCTTAGAGACTAACAAATTTATTTCAGCATAAGCTTTCGTGGGTTAGAACCCACTTCATCGGATGCATGGCCACTCTGATGAAGTGGGTTCTAACCCACGAAAGCTTATGCTGAAATAAATTTGTTAGTCTCTAAGGTGCCACAAGTGTTTCTTTCTTTCTTATTTTCTTTTTGCTGACACAGACTAACACGGCTACTACACTGTAATCTGCCTTGAGGGTTTGACAGAGAGCAGCCCCATAGCTCCCTGCCCTATATACAACCAAGGGGCATTCCAGGACGTGTGCAGGCAACAGTGTGCGTCTCCTGAAGCTGCCATGATGATTCCTTCTCCTTGCATCTCAATTCCTGGATTTGACCTTGGCTTGATTTGGATTTTGCCTCCTGGCTCAGACCCTGAAATTTGGCTCAGTCTCTGGCCCTTGGGATTTACTATGGCCTGTAACCTGGTTGCAAACTCCACCACTACTCCCAGCCTCAGGTTTGCCCCTACTCTGACTCTTGGCCCTGACTGCCCTTGTTTGGATCTTGACATAATGAAGGACAAGAGATTAGTGGGATAAAATAGATTGGATATTTATATGAATAATAAAAGGATCCTCAGTTACACTGGATACTTTTTTTAATAAGTTATATAAACCATCCTGCTTCCGATGGTAGTTTGGAAGAAACTTCCCTTATATAGGCAGTTTATTCCATAATCATCCACTGTGGGATGATGTGGGATCCCTCTGGTCCACAGATCTGATTTGGTATTACAGCTTCTATGGTTTGTTGTTGTTGTTTTTTTTTTAAAATAGAGAGCATTTTAGGATGGAAAACTTTGAGTGAAATCCTGGTCCAATTGAAGCCAATGAGAGTTTAGTTACTGATTCAATGAAGCCAATATTTCATCCCTAAATTCTGTAATAAGTGGTAAAGTGATTAGCACTCTTCCTTCTGAGTCAGCACTGAACCAGTGCCCCAACATGATGTTTGGGGACATGGCTTTAGTGTCTTGACCCCACTGAAGTCAGTGAGAGTTTTGTCATTGACTCCAGTGGGATCAGGATTTCACCTAGTCGGTCTACCCAAATTTCTCTTGTAAATTAAATGTTATAAACTACTGTATCTTCCAGATCTTATTCCTGGACTCTTGCCATTTGTTGTGCACTGTTAAACAGCTGCAGGGTAGAATTTTACACAAGAGAGGTTTGCAATCAATAGGTGGACAAAAATGACTGCCTATGTGCAAGTATGTACAAAGTCACTTGTGAATTATGTAGGGCATCCCAAATGAGGAGCGCTGATACCCTTACACCACACCACACATGCATGTAATCTGCATGGGCACGTCTACACCTAGAGCTGGGGGTGGGAGGGAGCAGTGTTTCCCAGGCTGAGGGGAGACACTTGTGTTAGCTCTCACCAAGGTAGCTTGCTAACAGTAGAGGGTAGCTGCAGGCAGAGTGAGCTGCGGGAGGGTCCAGCTGCCCTGAGTATGTATCTGTCTGAGACCCTGGGCACACATACTCAGGGCAGCTAGCTCATTCCACCGCTTGCGCCACTCCAGCTACACTCTTTTTGTAGTACACTGACTTAATGACAGCTAGTTGAGTGTCTCTCTTTGACCTGTGAACCGCACCCCAGGTTGAAGGGTAGACAGACCCTGTTTGCCACATCCTTTACAGAAGAACTATTTTGGCAATCTTTTAGGGGGATTTTTATTATTATTGGTACATTTTCCCACATTCTCCAGCGGTAAAGCCAGAGTCCTTTTAAAACCAGATGTTCAACTGTACAAGCATCAGAATGAAAGAAAAATCATAGTCAATACAACTTAGAAATCTCTGAAAATTAGAGTGTTTTTTCATGCACAAAAATGCCATGATTTGAAGGTCCAATATCTCAGGACCTACCCGGGCTGGAACAAACATTGTGTCCTGTTGAAAAGTTGGGAATCTCCCCTCATAGCTAGGGATCACCTAGTAATGGGTTGTGAGATACTGGACCTGAAAACTTTCACTAAACATTGCCCATTCTGCACTTCATACCAGTGTACTTTGGGGCAGAGATTTGATCATGGGAGGGAAAGGGTTAATCATTTATTTGGTTGTTTGAAATGGCAGCTCTATGCAGCTGCTCAGAGGTCTGGAGTATTAGAAGTGGACTTTTCTGAGATAGGCTAGAGCTGGAGTACAGACCTAGTAGTCATAGGTGGATGATAAATGCAGTTTATCATATGAGGGGGGCAAAAAGAAAACTTCAAATGCTTATTTAAAGGTCAGTTTAATCTAATGTGGGACAACAAGCACTCAAATTCCTCAATCATAATCATAGGGTTATTAGACATTGCCACTCCATGGCATTTACATACTTTAGTGTGATTGGATTTTTTTTACTTTTAAAGTTAACTCTACATTTCCCAGGTTTATAATGCCTGATTTGGGGATAAATACAACTTCTTTGTAATGTTGTTTTACCCTAATTTACTGATGTGTACAGTTAATCTTAACTCCATTTTAACGTATTGTTTGGGAATATTATAAATATATGTGTTTGCACATCAGGCAGCATAGTTTGTGCCTTCTGAAGAGGGATTGCCTTCTCTTTAGCTTGCAGTCTTGCTGCTCTTACAAATGTGACGAGTCAAGTATTTTTAGGCGCTAAGTAACTGAATACATACAATACACAGGAAGTTTGCAAATGGGAACAGGCAAATGTAGAAAATAAAATATTCCTTTTTGAACCAGGTTGCATCTAAGGGCTGGTCTACACTAACCCCCCCTGTCGAACTAAGATACGCAACTTCAGCTACGTTAATAACGTAGCTGAAGTCGAAGTCTCTTAGTTCGAACTTACCTGTGGTCCACACGTGGCGCACAGGCTCCCCCGTCGACAGCGCTTACTCCTCGCGGCGAGCTGGACAAGACGCAATAAATCGAACCCAGAAGATCGATCCGACGCCTCCGATCCAGCCAGTAAGTGTAGACTAGCTCTAAGTAAAAAGACTAGCCCTAAGTTCCAGTGTTTTTACTTCGAAATATTTAGACAACAGACTTGCATCAAAATTAGCAGCCAAAGGTTTGTTACTGGAAACTCAGCACTGCAGTTTATTTCCTATTTTATTTTAACTAATTAAAATCATAGAAACATAGGACTGGACAGTAGTGTAGCCGGGGGGGAGCAGGGGGAGCAGCTGCTCCCCCTTGAGCAGAAGCAGCGGAAGCAGCGCCTTTTTTTAGCAACACTAAAAAAAGGCGCCGCTTCTTTTTAAGCGCCGCTTCTTGCACTCACCCGGCAGCGCTCCAGGTCTTCAGCAGAATTTTGGCGTGGGGTACCACCAAAGACCTGGAGTGTGCCGCCGAAGACCCGGAGCGCTGCCGGGTGAGTACAGGGGGAGGCGCCTTTTATAGCGCTGCTCCCCCTGCGCTCCGGACCTGGCTGCGCTACTGGGACTGGAAGTGACCTCGAGAGAGCATCTAGTCCAGTCCTCTGCACTCAAGGCAGGACTAAGTATTGTCTAGACCATCCCTGACAGGTGTTTGTCCAACCCGCTCTTAAAAATCCCCAAAGATGGAGATTCCACCATCTCCCTAGGCAATTTATTCCAGTGCTTAACCACTCTGACAGTTAGGAAGTTTTTCCTAATGTCCAACCTAACCCGCCCTTGCTACAATTTAAGCCCATTACTTCTTGTCCTATCCTCAGAGGTGAAGAACAATTTTTCTCCCCCCTCCATGTAACAACCTTTTATGTTGTTGAAAACTGCTGTCATGTCCACTCTCAGTCTTCTCTTCTTCAGACTAAACAAACCTAATTTTTTCAATCTTCCCTCACAGGTCATGTTTTCTAGACCTTTAATCATTTTTGTTGCTCTTCTCTGGACTTTCTCCAGTTTGTCCACATCTTTGCTGAAATGTGGTGCCCAGAACTGGACACAGTACTCCAGTTGAGGCCTAATCAGCACAGCATAGAGCGGAAGAATTACTTTTCATGTCTTGCTTACAAAACTCCTGCTAACACATCCCAGAATGATGTTCACTTTTTTTGCAACAGCATTACACAGTTGACTCATATTTAGCTTGTGATCTACTATGACTCCCAGATCCCTTTCTGCAATACTCCTTCTTAGGCAGTCATTTCCCATTTTGTGTGTGTGCAACTGATTGTTCCTTCCTAAATGGAGTACTTTGCATTTGTCCTTATTGAATTTCATTCTATTTACTTCAGATTATTTCTCCAGTTTGTCCAGATCATTTTGAATTTTAATCCTATCCTCCAGAGCACTTGCAACCCCTCCCAGCTTGTTATCGTCCGCAGACTTTATAAGTGTATTCTCTAAATACATTATCTAAATCATTGATGAAGATATTGAACAGAACTGGACCCAGATCTCTGCAGGACCCCACTTGTTATGCCCAATAACTAGAAATTCTCAGAATTTCAGCTGCTCTGGATAGACTCCAGATGTTTTGGTGTGTATCTCAGTTGAGCCACATTTGCTCTTCCACCATGTACAAGACTGCACAGTTGAACAGTGACTCAAGTGGGTGTTTCACCTTCCTCTAAAGCATCAGGTACTGGCCATTGCCAGAACCAAGATGTTAGATTAGATGAATTGATTGTATGATCCCATTTGACAAATCCTGTGTTCCAACAGGGAGTGAGTCTTAGTACATGAAGGCAGATTAAATAGGTGCCTACAACAGTGTGATCTCTCTCTCTCTCTCTCTCTCTCTCCCTCCTTCCCCTCACCCTTCCCCCACTAGAGGCAGAGGTGAAAGTAAGCCAGTCCAGTCCGGCGTACCGGTAAGTGCCAACAGCCGGAGCCCTGAGCCCTTAAAATCGCTGCAAGAGCCCTGGGGAAGCGGTGGTGGCCGGGAGCCCCGGGGCTCTGGCGGCAATTTAAAGGGCCCGGGGCTCCGGACCTTTAAATCACTGCTGGAGCCCCGGGGTACCGTCGGGCTGTGCTGAAGGGCTGGCTATGGGAGTGTGGCCCCAGCCCTGCTCCTTCTGCCTGAGGCCCCGCCCCTTCTGGTTGAGACCCCGCCCCGACCTTGCTCAGGACCCCAGCCGCCCTGTGTACTGGTAAGTCCCTTAAGTTACTTTCATCCCTGACTAGAAGGGACAGAACACCACACCCAGAAGGTGTGTGGGTTACAATATAACAACAGAGGCAGGAACCAGATGGAGACTGGACTATCCACTAACAGAAAAAGAGAAAAATGAGAGTTGGTCTCAAACACTGAACTTCAGGGGTGATCCAAAATTTAGACCTCAACCCTGGATTTTAATTTTGGAACCCAAATCTAAGTACCTTCAAACTTTGGGGCTATTCAAACTCCAGGACCGTTTCTGGAAAAAAGTTCTTACACAAGAGCATTTAGCAATGAGAAAGGACTTGCCAGTCTTGCAGCTCTTGTGTATGCTATGATGGCAACACTTCTGTTTTTATGTTTGACACCATAAACAAAAAGGTTTAGTGTTGTAGCTTCCAACAGGAAGCTTGACACTAACGGAAACTTATTTAACCAGTTAGTGGAGTCCTCCATTCAGTGGCTGGACTTTGTAAGAACATTTGACAAGTTTAGAAAAGCACAGGTTAAGTTAAACAAAGCTTTTATGAACCATCAGAAGACTGACTACAGATAGAGCACTCTCTTTAGACAAAAATAAATTCCCAGCAGGTCTCAGTTAATAAAGTGCATAGTTGTTTTTTACAAGATTAACATCTTTTATAAATAGCAGACAGTCAACACAGCACTCATGAAAAGCATTTGGTACTGAAGAGTGGCATTGCTTTTACTTACAGTTCAACTATATACTGTTTCATAAGGATAGCAGCAGAAAGTAAGCCATGAGCAGTTTGAAATACAAAGTTGTATAGGAAACTAAATATGATGGTAATAAGATTTATAATGTAATTAAAGTGTATGGTCAAGTCTATAAGCTAAATATCTCAAAAACTTGTATAACCAAGAATTTTTCACTATGTGACCCTGATGTAGCTTCTACATTACTAGGATGCCAACTGTAATATATTAATGCGCAAAAGATTATTTGATGTTGAAAGAATATTTGATTTTAATTACAAAAAAGCCAGACGATCTGAAAACTATTATATACTTTTATATGCCCCAACTCACCCCACACACTGAAAAATACATGGATTACTGGGAAACTGATATGACCGTTCTAAAGAAGTATGAAAACAAACTTAAGTTAACAGTATGCATAAATCACATGAACATCCAGTGTTATTTATGACAGAACTTATTTAACTCTACATAAATTGTATACTGTGGGCCATGTTGAAAATAGATGTTGTGGGACTGCAAACTAGCACATGCCTTTGGGGAAATTTTGGGGGTGTTTTGGTTGGGTTTCACCAATACAGCTCAAAAGCCCATCACCCTTCCTGGGGTTAACAACATTCAGGGCCTGAGACCTGAAGAAGAGCTGTGTATAGCTTGAAAGCATGTCTCTTTTACTAACAGAAGTCTCTTCAATATCCTGGGACCAACCAGGCTACAACACTAAAAACAACTTTAACCTTAGTAATAAACTAGATCCACTCCTTTATTTTCTGTTGAACGCAGCACTGCTCTCCATAGCTGCTAAATGATATCACCCATAAATTTCCTTCATAAGTACTTGCCTCAATAAATTATGAGATATGGTTGGTATGGAGAAATTCACTGCATTTAAAAAGTACTTTAATAATACATAATCTGCCACCATTCATTACACAGCGTAGACCATGTCTTCAATTGTGATACATCAGCATAGCTCCTCAGTGTGTCTGGTCCAGTATTGGTTACAATGCTTTAGTCATTGGTTTGTTACCCTTTGATCTTAATTGACAATTTTAGTGGTTCTTTTTTCTTTCTTGTGACAACTGGTGCTGCTCTCTAGAGATTAACTGAAGCTAATATTTGAAAATCATATTCTCCTGTTTTCTATCCTACATAATAACTATCCATGTTTTCTTTTGTATGCGTTAGACTGTGCCCTGTCCTTACATGGCTGCATGTCTCAGGCTCTCGCTGGTCACTTCCCCTTCCTTGGATCTTAAGGGGCACCTGGTTGCTGTTCCTCATTTTATATCTCAGGGGAACAGTTAGCTAGGCCTGTCACACCTCCCTCAATCACAGTGTAAACCATTGAGCCCCTACACAGATGTAATTTACGGACTAACAGCCAAGTAGTTTAAATGTGGTAGAGGTGACAGTTCTGGAACCGTCACAGCTTAAAGAAGTGCAATTGTAAAATAATTTTAATTTGTAAACTAATGGACGTGCATAATGTCAGTTATTTATTTAATACAGTACTTTATAGCTAGAGCTATTTGAATAGTGCAAAAACAGAGTCCGTGAACATTGGTTCATTCATAATCTGAATGCCTGTTCAATATGAACATGTTCATACTCCTTTTTCATCAGCTATTTGCACAGTGTTTGTTCACATAATTGTTGGTGACTGTTCTTTGTATGAAAATCTTGCATGTGAACAAGGACACCTGGGCAAAACAAAATAATTTATTTTTCCCTATGAGCCTGGTTCAAAGCCCACTGTAGTCAATGGAAATTCTTCCAATTAAAAACATCACATGATCTCCCTCCAGCTACCACCTCTACCACCAATGAATCCATAGCAATGAGATAGGCAGTGCTTACTGGTTTTAATTTTGCATGAACACACCCCTTTGCCAGAGACAGGGAGCACAGGATTCTCACGTCCAAGATTCTCATTTTCTGTAAGTGAAGATTGATACAAGAGTCATTTTTATTGTAAATTAATCTTTAGATTCTTGGCACACTGGCAGACTCTCAGCCTCAATAATCAGTTTAAGTCACTAATATAGACAGCAGTAAACACTGTACTACTAACCCTGCTAATGCTGGCCTTTATCGCCAGTGGCTCAGAATCTGTGGTCTCACTGTTAGATATATTAATAACTGGGAGACCTCCCCCTGCAATGCTTCATTTATAGAGGGCAGGCCTATCATGAATCCAAACTTGGAGCCCCAGTGTGGGCTCAGGCTTCCCAATGAGCACTATGGCTGCTGATGCATCTCTGAGAAAAATGGTAAAATACCAACAGCAAACACACTCAATGACACTGGGGATGAAAGAGTCCTTTCTGTTACTTCTGATGTAAAAAAATGACCATCTCATTAGATAACAAGTAGCATGGCTTCACTGTATTTCTTCCTCTCTGGTGCTGGTATTTGACTTTGTTCCTGCTGGAGACAGGTGGAATCAGCTCATTGAGTAGCAGGCAGCACCTGACTGTTAAAAGGAGTTCAGAGGGTTTTAATTTACATGTAAATATGCAGGGTGGGCCAGACTGGGGGCATGACTGCTGAGTGTACACAGACTTTTACTCCAGAAATTTAAAGGCACAAAGAGTGGTCACTGGATGAAATCCTGGCCCTATGGAGGTTAAAGGAAAAACTCCCATTGACTTCAGTGGAGCCAGAATGTCATCTCTCTTTGTTAGTGTGACACCAGTTCCAGATTAGCACCTTTCTCTTATGCTGCTTCTTTCCAGAAGCCATAATCACTTCCTGTGGGACCAGAGCTAAGTATGAAGCTGAATATGGTTCCATAATTGATGGTGATAAAGTCTGATTTTGAATTCATACATTGTATGCTGACTTAGGCTTGTTTCCTCCCTATTGAAAAAGGTGTTGGCTCAACTGACAGTTAAGAAGTACTAATAGCTAAAATGGTGCAGTCAAATTCACTGCTAGTGTAAACTAGCACTGCTCCAATGGACTCTGGTAGAGCTGCACCAATTTACTCCAACAGAGAATGGGGCCCTTAAATTAAAAAAAAAAACATCATTGATTTTAGACACAGTTTTTTATATACGTACAAAAAACAGAGGTACATGTAGCATAGGAAAAAATGGTGGAGTGTAACAATTAGACTGATTTTCTAATCCTGTTAAATACTGGCGTCTGATGATGTATGTTTATTTGTATTTATTTCAGCGCTTTGTAACAAATGGCTGACCATTGCCCTTGAAGTTTCATTATGATTAAAAATGCATAATATCAATAAAAATGACTGTGTGTATATATATATATAGAGAGAGAGAGAGAGAGAGATACTCTTCACACAATCCTAACTAATAATTACTAGCTAGTTATCAGCAGTAGCAGCAGCAGCAAAGCATCTCTTTTATGTTCACCTCCTTGCACTTTTCCCAAATATCTGAAAAAAGGGCTTTGCAGGGTGGCCAGAAGGCTAGCAAGTGCCAAAGAAAAAGGGTCTTCAAGGAAAATACTCTGCAACCAGCCCTCTTCCATTTAAACTGTCTTTGGGACTTAGCTTGAGCACTTCTGCTGCCTCGCTGAGTGCAAATGCAATGGTGTCACATAGGGAAAGAGGAGTGCTTTCTTCTCCCATTTCTCAGGACACTTAGAGCTACATCTAAACTTGAGGGGCACATTTGTAGATTCCTGGGGAAGATGAGTTTTTTAATTTTCTCATTCCTTTCCATTGTTTTGCTTTCTACCACCTCCCCAACCTCTCACTGGTATAGTTCCATTTCCACACGAAACTTAGTGCAGCCTCTAGGCTGTTTTAAATGGCACGGCCTCGTAAAATCTCCTTATGGGCCATTACACTAGCAGGGATTGCTAGAGTGCAGCATACTCTAGCCACAGTCCCTTCCTCATGCACCCAAGGATGGAATAGGTGGCGGCAGTGTTGGTTCAAAGATTCCCCTTTGTCGGGTGTATCCTCAGCTGCCCACTTAGGACTTTAATCCCCTTTGTCCACCTTATTAGTGGAAAGGGGTCTGGGGACTTAGTAGGGCTGAGGATCTGGCCCACAATACTCAGAGTACTTCTTTGGCGGGAGTGTAATAATTCCCCGTTGCAATCAAAATATGTTTATGTAGCAATTAACTTGCTCTTTCTTTGTCCTTTGGTGTTTGTAGGTATTATTACCTGGCTTTCAAGGCACATCAGACCCCTCTTGGTAGCAGAGAAAGCTGTATTGCTATTTTGGAGAAATCGAAACTAGACAATTGGGTACTTGGGAAAACAAAGGTAGGGCACGTTTCTGGTTTTCTCCAGGGGTGTCCTCTCTGTGGCGAGGCATGACTAATGAGTGGTTTAATGAAGCCATTGCTCATTCTGCCCAGCCCTGTGTGAATGTGATGGGAAAGGGAGAGGGTGCAAGGAATGTCCTGTGCTCCTGCACACTGACTGCTGCTCCAGGCTAGTGTTGCTGCAGGTGCTAGCCTCCCTAGATCAAGGGAATGCCTTGCCCCTTTCCTCCCTAGCCTGCATAAGGAGAGATGCTTATAGAACCCTCTCACAAAGGTGGCATAGTATCTGCACCACCCCTGGGTGCACCTGAGGCACGGTGCCTCCAGCGGTGCCTGCTGGTGTAGGGCTCCTTCACAATCCTCCCTAGTGCAGGTTGTGGCTTAATGCCACCATTTAGCCTTTGCTATCTGTGAACCACCTTAGGCCAGTCTCGGTTTGCTGTGTTAGAAGTGGTCCTGCCTTTCAGATGAGATGCTTTGGGCTATTTTAGTAGCAGCCTTTGTTCATGGTTTAAAATGGTGTGACTGATTTTGCAAAATATGGGGCCAAATCCTGAATTGCTTACTTGTTCCTTAGAAGTAAGCCAAAGGGAGTTTCCTGAATAAGGGCCCTTAGGATTTGGCCCCTAAACTAGGATACAATATTGTATTTATAAACTCACCCCTCTCCTCTCTTATCATTATCATGAGGAACGCTTTGCGCTAATGTTTATCCTAAGGACTCCCACCGGATTTTCAGTGTAATGCCACATTAATGAAAGAGACCATTATTGAAAATGTTACCCCAAATCAGCTCTAGCTTGAAAAGCTATATTTAAACATTACTGATACAGAAAAGCAGCTTTCTGACCAAACTGTCATGGGTGATTTACTTGGGGGTAATGGGATAAATATGTGACTTACATTGTAATGGGAGATTGTAATTAGTGCAATAAACTAAAAACATATATTCTACCACATGGTTTCTGAAATTCTAACTATAAGATTTAGCAGCTTTTTCTAGCAATGATGCTGTAATGTAGATTGAAGAGGCAGTATAAAAGATTTTATTCTACTGCTTACATGTAATGCTGAACCTGTTGTTCCATTTCAGGTGTTTCTAAAGTATTACCATATAGAGCAGTTAAATTTGTTCCTGCGAGAAGTTATAGGCAGGGTGGTGGTAATGCAGGCCTATACCAAGGGGTGGCTTGGAGCTAGGAGATATAAGAGAATCAAAGAGAGAAGAGAAAATAGTGCTGTCACCATTCAGTCAGGTAAACATTCATATTCCTTATTTCATGCACAATCTTGGCATTTTAAATTGCCTGCAAATTATCTATTCATTTTCTCAATGGTTTGCTCTGAAATCAAAATATGTGGTACTTTTTCCCTCCAGCTAACTGATACCAACATTACAGATTAATTTCTAAGTTATCAGTTTAGTAATCACTAATGTCTTTGTTTAAATGTTTTACTATTATAGACAATGCCTGTAAACAAAGGAAGAGTGTTGTTCAGTGTCTCTCCACTAATGTGTATCACAAAGAAGAGATGCAATAGCTACATTCTCCTTTTTGCATGTACCTCAGCATTCCAAATAACATAAATACTGCCGTGGGCTGGGAAGGTTGATTATTAGTAGTTTATCATGCTTCACTCTATTAATTTATTTTTTGGGAGGCGGAGTGTTAGAGGGATGCAGTTGTTTGCATTGAACTTTGACCTCCAATGATTCTGCACCTCAGTCTTTGCTTGACTTTGTGACATCAGAGAGCACATGTTGACAATTAAAATTTGGAAGACTGGAGATGTGTTTGAAGTTGTGGAGATGCTTATACTCCAGTCATGAATCCAGAGTTCAACTGGTGGGTGGGTGAGGATGAGGTAGTGGGAGGGGGTGGTTATGGCAGGGAGGATGAAAGATTAGGCACATCTCTGACTCTATAACACTTCCTTAAATAAATGTAATTCCCAACACATGGGTTTGTATTTTTAGCCTGGAGAGGATATGAAGCTCGCAGGAAGTACAAGGAAATAAGGAACAGAAGAACTGATGCTGCTATACATATTCAAGCAGGTAATTAAAACATTATTTCCACAGACTATATCTATTTTGCTATGGATAACTTCATGTCAAAATTTATAGCGGAGAGAAATGTAAACAGCCCAAACAAAAGCAATCAGAAAATACTGCTTCTGATCATGTGTTCTTCAATATCAAATGTCACCAGTGACAGGACTCTAGCACTTTGGGGCTTTTATGGTGAGTACCTTTTTGAAAGCAAAACATACTGATTAAAAGCCATTGAATAAATTATCAGGGATTCATCTGGGCTCAGAGAGTCAATGTGTATTAACCATGTGTAGAGTTGGTGTGAAGCACTAGAATCGTTTTGCTTAAAGTGTGGATGATAGGCACTGGACATGCCATCCCTCTGGCTTTGTGGTTATCGCTAATATTGGCAGATTGCCGGGTTTTATTCTTAATTGCTGCTGATTTTCCCAGCTTGGGCCAAACCTCAGATTCCCTGCCAGGCTTCAATGCACTCATATCAATATGAATTTGAATAAACTTGAAAGAGATTATTTAAGGAACATGCCTGCAGGGTGGAGCAGGTCTCTAGTAGAGAGCAAGAGATCATATGGCACTGAAAATATAAGATCCATCCTACTGATCTCAGTAGCAGGGAGGCTATAGTTTCAAATGCAGCCAACATGAAGCAAACTAGGGATGATGTACCACACCTGTGCATGCCATTGTTCCCTGCAACCAAGGGTGAAGGAATTCTGTAGCAGATCTAGAAAGAGCCATAGCAGAGGTACCAACAGAGAAATCTGTGCTCCACATTTCAGTCCAGTCATTGCCTATACTATAGTGATGTGACTTCTGTTGCCTCTGAGTTCTGTTTTGCTTCGATGATAGCTAAACTGAAAGAAAAGATTTTCTGCTGAATGTTCTCTCACTTCTGAACATAAAATGTTATTGACAAGCCATTTTCATTATAAAATCCAACAACTTCCTTCCTTTCCCCAACCCTGTTCTTTGAGAATCAGCATCACTATGACTTTCAAGAGGAAGGCAAAATAATACAATGTTGGCTGTAGTATTAGAAAGGCAACGTACGTTTCTCTTAGGGCAAGGCTCTTTATACATATTATTCTGTATGTTCATAAAATAGCTTGTGCCTCTCACTCTAGGGTTATATGCTGTATGTTCAATGAAATTCGGAGCTGTTGTACGGGAAGGTTTTTCCAAGTTACAGCAAACATCAAGTGACTGGATAAACATATTCTCCACTTGCTCCCCTCCCCTGTGCTGTTATCTTCCATTGTTCTCATTTTAACACAGAGTACCAGTTCTTCAGGCAGGGAATCCATCTTTAGATGTATTGTAAAGCACTGACTCTTGACAGTAACGTTCTTTTTGGAAATCATTATTACATTTACATTTGGATGCCTGCACCTCAATTTCCCAGCCAACCCAACAGCCTGTGCAGTACAGGGGGAAAGAGAGGCTAGGTCACAGGTGACCCTTCAGTTTGCACTATTACCAGTTCTTAGTCATTTGGGACTAGATTGTCCCATGTATGCACAGCACATAGGAAGGCAATGTGGTACAGCACCGGAATTCCATGTAGAGGTCCTGGGCATGCAGAATATGTATGCCCATTGCTAAACCCTTTATGGAGAGCTATTTATGCACTCCCACTCCCTCCAGGGAACATAGGGGTGGGACAGAAGCAGAGCCACGTTCCATTCTGTCACCTTTGTGACACTGTGCACCCAGTGGAGTAGACAGAGCTCCCCTGAGTGCAGAGACTGCTATACAGCCTGGTCCTTATGTAGCCCAGACAAATGTGGAACGGTCCTGGCACTCCTCCCATTGTAGCACACACTATACGCCTATATCAGGGCCAGACAGAACCATTGATCATTGTGTTGATCAGATTGGATGGATGTGCATTAGGACTACAGAGTGACACAGCACACCTTCGTGTTAATCATGCTTTACAGCTATTCCCATCTTTGGCACAGCTTTAGAATTTATGGTGCATAATCATTTATTTCAGAAAATCCAACTTCAGTGTGTGTGACTCTCTGCCTTAGGAAATCTAGATCTAGGACTCTCTAATTGAAACTTCTTTCTAAACATTTTGTTTATCTCTGCACATTAGTCTTTCTGTGTTTCAAGACTGAGCAAATAATTGCAAAGTGTGACCATTATCTGGGTTTTAAAATAGACTGTCTATTATTATTGTTACTTCCATGCCATCATAAAAGTGTGTGGTGCTGAACAGGCAAATAGACATAATCTCCACACTGAAGAGCTTACAATGTAAGTACAGATAAAGGACAGCATTTCAAGAAAAAGAAATGTGGTCATTTTAACATTATTTTAAAGAATGAGCAATTTAGATCACAGAGATACAGTACTTGCGTTTGCTGGTCAGGCATTTGTAAAACCATATAATTAAAATATATATACCAAAATAAAGCAGTCCTTGAAATTTTGGAAGCATTTGG
Source organism: Macrochelys suwanniensis (assembly GCA_033296515.1). Lineage (NCBI taxonomy): Eukaryota > Metazoa > Chordata > Testudines > Chelydridae > Macrochelys > Macrochelys suwanniensis. Next base: position 37,754,634 of record CM065784.1, read on the forward strand.
CTTACATGTTTCTACAGAACAGCACATATTGAAATTTGTTTTCCTTTCATCTCCGTCCCAATAAAAGCAGCAGTGCGGCTTATCCCTTTAGCTTCCTCAGAACTTCCTTTCAGAATTCCCGATCTATTACAGCACATTCACATACCAGAAACAAGATGCCTTTTCATGCTGTCAACCTTTTTCATCTGAAATGTAAATTAATTCTTGCTGGTACGCTTTGACAGAGATCAAAGTAGGGGTATTAACCTTATTGGGCCTTCTCTTCATCGGAATCAGTTCCAAAGACTGCAAGTGTGGTGTTAGGAGGCCAGTCTTCACTGTTATCTATGGCCCTCCTCCAGGCAGTCCTCTGTCTACAAGTCAACATTTCAAAGGCAGTGATTTCTTTTGTAAATGACCTTATCATTACTTTAAACTGTGTGAAAAATGATTTGCCTGAATAATTCTTGCAGGATTATCCTGCTCATTTTAATTGTGGGGGGACTTCATTCAGATTCCAGGATATTGTTTAAGTGGTTTTGACAGCAAGTGATCACAGCCTGATAGAAAGGAGGAACACAGCTTCTGATTGGAAACCTCTTGACTTGTTCAGATTGTTCATTTCTTGAAGTCAGTCTTTGAGGTAGGCTACATTTGCATTTTAAAAATAAACAGATGCCTTTCAAATACATGAGCTGGTGGTCTGGAGATCTCAGTGGGCCCAAGCAGTTCACTATCCATTGATGAAATGTTGGAAGAAAACACAAATTTTTAAAAAACCCAAGTATACATGAAGATACATTTCCTACGTGTATAATATTACACCAAAAATAAGTCATTATTTGCGGGTGGAAAAAAACCCTTGCTAATAGGTAAAACGTTTATGAGTTTAAGCAGTTCAGTACATCTACATCAGTGGTTCACATGTGAGCTACATCTGTGTATTTACACTGGTGGCTAAAATCCCCAGTGTAGGCAAAACCTTAACCACCTCTTTGTGTCTCAGTTTCCCAATTGGTAAAACATGGATAATAACAATTTTATACCTCACAGAGAAGGCAAACATATTGTGAAAGAACTGAGTTGCTTAGACAAAAATGAAGTATTGTTATTTCTTTGTGCTGTGGTTTGTATTGCTTTGTTTAAAGCCTAGGACAAGAAAAGATCACTTTGTTGAAATAATTTTAACATTACATTGAGCCAGATTCACAGTTGGTGTAAATCAGTGTATTGCCATTGTTTTATTTCAGTGAAGCGATGCTGATTCACACCAGCTTTGGACCTGAAGCTATATTTGTATCACCACATTTTATTAATTAGAATTAAAACCAAGTAAGTTCAATTATCATGGTAATTTTTTTTGTTTGTTTTTACTCCATTCCCAGTCACCATAGCGTGGATTTCCATGTCGAGTGACAGCTCTCTCCAAAGACTTAAGAGAGGATTTTAATCTCTGTTTGTTTCATTTGTGAGCAGACACTGCCAAAATGCCAAATGAGTGGTGCTTGCGATTCACTTAGATCTGAGGTGACATCACTGAACTCATGTTAATTAAGGCCTCTTTAGCCATCTGGAATATGCTGTGTAACTCTAGTCAGGATTGAGTTTAAACTCTGCTTCCAGAGGTGAAAGGCAAATGACTAATCCACTGAGCCACCATCCCCTGCTCTGACACACACTCATGCACTCACCATATGCCACATGTTACTGTGAAATTCTTTACTGAGAACTCAAGATTCAAGTTCTTTTTTTTAACACAAAATGGTGGATGCTTAGGAGGAAAGCGAAATGAGACAATTCCTTTATGAACTACATCTGTCTTGTAACTTTTTACCCCGTGATGTTGCTCACCAACTATTTGCAGTCTTAACTAACAACCTTCTAACAGCAAAATTTTGGGGATTGGGGAGAACTACATGAACTACATGCCATTTACATAAAGTAAAATGTATATGGCTAGGATTTTCAAAAGTGCTCAGGAATCACACCCTCAGCTCCAAATGTAGACATACCCTATGAGTGCATCTATATTTCCATTAGATATGTACTTCCTGGTTTTGACTGTAAACGGAAAAGCACTGAAAGCTCACTGGACAGGCAGGCTATTCCAGCATTATTTCATGACCCAGCCAGCGCCAGGAAAGGACAGAATTCTTTGGCAAACCTGTTCCTACTTGGGCCAGCCTGATTTCTAGACTTAAGAGGTTCAGATTAGCAGCCACAATTGTGGGTGCTGTCACAGGCTTTTGCGCCCCAGATTTTACCATAACAGCCAGTAATCTAAAACACTTTGTGCAAACAATAATACACATCAGCATCATAAGCCCCGTTTGCAATCCTGGAAAAAAATGCTAATACTTACTAGTATATTTAGAGTTCTATTCTTCCCTTTATGAGAAAACACATGCTGCAAAAAGAAATTCCACAAGTTGAAACTCAGTTTTCTATTCATTCTTCTGCTGAAGGAATCGGCGGGGGCGGGGCAAAGGGGGAGGGGAGAGAAGTATTTTGCCCCCTGAGGTTTGTACTATGTAAACCTGCAAACCTCCTGAGATCCACAGGAGACAATGGGCATCCTGGATACCTAGGCTGACACAAAACTTGTGTAAAAGAGTAGAGGATCATAGTGTCCAAACCCTCTCAATTTTTGGCATTTAAACACTGGAAATGCTTATTTGAGAAGACAAATGAGGGAGTCGGAGGTCTTACTTGGGAACCCAAGTTTGAAAATTGGGCCTATAGAGTACCATGATATTATGGTATCTTTCTTTCAACAAGTGACTAGTTTGCATTTCCAAGGGCACAGTAATTCTTGTTTGTTACTGTAAATGGGATTAGGATTTGAAAGTGTCTGTCTATGTAAGTAGTAAGTAGCTGTTTTACATGCTCTTTTATGGTTAGGAATGAAGAGAGATGTTTCTTGAGAAGGATGAATCTTCTCTTGCTGCTTTAAAACGTTCCCGTACCTCCTGCCTATATGTTTTATGCGTCCATCTACGATTGTCCTGATTGCTCTCTACATTGTGCTCAACAGCCCATTGTAGCATGGCATTCTCTATGCGAATCAGCAGGAAAATGCCTGGACTTTTTGCTGACCAAAATTGAACAACTTTGTGTGTAATCTATATGGCTCAGTAAATTGTTTGTGAATAAAGGTCTTTAACAGCAAAGCATCAAGTCTCAGAGTCCTGAAGGTAAAAATAATTGCAGCTTGCTACCTGCTGAAAAACTCATTTTATATGAGCATCAGTATCCAAAGTTCATGGAACATATAATATTTAACACCGAATAACTATTAATATGAGTGATAATGTGCAGTTCACATCCCATTTTGCTCCAAGCTCAAATCCTGTTGTCATTAGCCATGTAAGGATCAGGATTGAATATACTGTTGCTGTGAAGTTTTTGGTAGAGAATACATAAGGTGAAAATAGAGTGACAGCTGGTAATCATTCTTCTTCAGTGATGTGATGATTGTTCATGGGGCACTAGCAACATGAATCTACTAATTTCACACTCTTTGAGCCAAGTGCTTAGTGTCAAAACCAGCCATAGTCAATAATGCAAATTGCTGTGATGGAGCAGCTTCCCGACCTCTCAGCCTCCCTCAGTAGAATGCCCTGTGTGTATGTTGCTTTGGAAACATTATGGATCCATTTCACAAATGCTGAAGTAAAGCACTCCCCTGAATGTTGAATGAAACCTTTAGGAAACATGCTGGTCTGCCGTGCTACTGAGGTTATCCCATGAGTCAAAGGGGAATCAGGAATTGCACACCTGTTACCTTGCAGAACCTAAGCATTCTAGGAAACCTGCCTTTGATAGAGTTTAATCAAAGACAAGCTAAGTTCTAAATTATTTATGAAAACAAAGGAATACAGTGGAACCTATAACAGTGAAATCAGATATAGTCAAGCTCCATTTATTTAGTGAATGAAGGACAATCCTGAATTGTTTAATTGCATTTAAAAAAATGGAAGAGCAGTCCAGTGTATCCATAGGGTGAAAAATGCCATTGTAAGAAATGTGACACTCTGTTTTTTAAAATAGTAGTAATGGGGGTTGGGGAGAGAGAGTCTAAAGGTTCAGACTTAAGAAAAGGTGAAAAACAAACCTGCTGCTATTATCATTATTTTATTATTTTAGTTTATTTCCAGTGCTCCTTTTTATTTAAACTTGTCCATAAACTGACCAGTATTTGGCACATTTCAGCTCTGTAGAGAGAGCTGCTGCTGGCCAGTTGTCTTTGCAGCCAACATCAGAGTAGGCTTCTTGTCTGGTCAGTAGGGGATAGTTAAGGATTGGAAGGCTGATCACATGAGGCAACTGAATGTTTGCCTCCTCTCTGCCAGATAGGCAGACTTTTCCAGTCTTATTAAGGAAGGAAAGTGCTTCAGTCTCATGATACCTGAATGCTGTATTTATAGCACCTCAGCAGGCCCAACTTCTATCATTCTTTCTGCAAAAGACTGGTTATTTATTTCAGTGGAAATTAAGTGAAAGATAATGTCATCTCACTAAAAAGCATTTTTTGCTGCTTCTAACACTGAAAACAATTCTGAAAACTCCAAAAGGCACTGAAATATTTAGGTTATTATGATGCACTGCATACCACAGCTCAAGCAGTTCAGGTGGCTTTCATTTTCTTATATTGCACAGAAAAATGTGACTAGATGTGAATAGATTTTCTTGAGAAACACTGGTTGAAGAAAAGTCAGTTAATGCTATCCTGTGATTAAACTAGACAGGAAAGGGATCGGTTACAGCTTATTTTTCTATTTTCTTTAACACACTCTTATTATTATGCAACAGAATATCAGTGTGGGCTGCTTTTAGAAGAGTAGTTAAACGTTGAAAGATGAGACTCCATGAATAATCCCAAAATGTGAGGATTTTAGGGTGTAAACTGTACGGGGCAGGGACTTTGTCCTCCTTTGTATGGACAGTGCCTAGTGGTCCTGGAATTTAAAACACCCTGGGAAAAATAAAAACAATGAGGCTCCTCGTTGTTTTTGTGGATCCAGACTAACACGGCTGCCCCTCTGATACTGGGAAAAACAGCTCTTATCAACACATTTCTGTGTTCATAGAAATCATACGCATTATGAGATGGAAATGACCTGTATGTCTTCTGATCAATCCTCTTATATTTAGGTTGTCCAGGCCCTTCTCCATCCCACTACATCATTTAGCCCATGCAGGATCAATCCCTTCAGTATATTCTCAAATGTCTTGAGCCTGATCCTGCACTGGGACCCACTATGCCCATACAGAGTCTCACTGATGTCATTGCAACATCAGGGCCTAGATTTCAACAACTCAAGTGATGGGGCTTTCTACTATTCCATTGTGGGACGATTCTGCAGACTGAACCTGATGGTTAACTGCCTTTCCTAAAGTAAAGATACTTTCCTAATTGAGGCCACTGCTGGGAGATTCATCCCAAATTCTCCTTTGCAAGTTATCATCCCATTAGTTCTTACTATCCCCTGGTGGTCCATGATAAACAATCCTTTCCCTATGTTGTTCCATGCTTCATATATTGTGCAGTAGAAGGTTATCATTTTTGTGTGTATATTGTATTTAAACTACTTTGTATGTACTTTCCTCATGTCAACCCCCACCTGCCATTTAATCATTTTATTTATGTTTTAAAATAGATCAGTGTTTGATATAGATCCTAGGGGAGAGAAGGAGACTCTTCATTTTATTTTCCTTTGTGACATTAACATTTCCTTAAATTTCTTGCTTCTCAAATGCAATACTGTATTTATAAGGTCTAGTCTTACCTGTACTGTATACAGGAGTTATAATATCTTTGCTCAATGCTAGAGAGAATGAAGCCCTAATTTTTATTGGATACAATTTTGAAAAGTGTCTGTCTGACTCAGGTGCCAAAATCCTATTGACTTTCAGTGGGGCTTAAGCACATTTGAAAATTTTACCCACTAACTTTTTTTGTCATTCCAATGCACTAGAAGCTTCCTATCTAATTTACTGTTTCTTACCTCCTGCTTAACTTGTGTGCTTTTGCGTTGGTGGTATAACTTCAAAACATTTCTTGGCATGTGAAGATATTTGACATGATTAAGCCTAATGCATCTTAAAATGCTTTGTTATGGTTACAGTTAGTTGAAAAATAGGGGGGTGGGGATTGTGACTTTTGTTGTTAAACCTTGACAAAAAATTAAGTCAAAATGTCAAATTTTGAAAAATGTTAATCAGTTCTAATCCTGGTAGTTGTGGGTAAAACGGAATTGTTTTTTATTACTGTTTTAATTAATATACCATGGGCCTGATTTTCATTTAAACTAAGTAATTACATTTATTCTCACTTTAAGTTTCTTTGCACTACCAGAATGGTTTAAAGTGGCCTTAGTGTAAGTGAAAATCAGGCCCTAAATATTTTTCCAGTGTTTTAAAAGTGGACCCAGTTCTGCAAGGTGCTTACTGCCTTTGGCCTCCATTTATTTAAATAGGGGCCGAAAGCACTCGGGTCTGAGCAGGAGGGTGCCTGTTCTGTATAAGAGAAGCTGATAGTTCTGTCCAGGAGTGATTGTGAAGCTTCCTCATTCATACTTACGTCTGTCTAGCTTTCAGGGGATACATTGTTCGAAAAAATTATTCAAGATTGAAAAGTAGCAATGGTTACCCGGCTGATACTGAGTCTGTGAACAACTGCTCCACCCCCAGTTTTGGCTGTGAAGAACATTGGTGAGTTGAATCCTTTGGTGTCCATTATTTTCACAAAAATCCTATCCCATACAACACAAGGTGAAAGGAATAGGCACTGAAAACAAATACCCTGCCTCATTATTCAGCCATCACTTTGGAAGCGTGTTATTCTGTAAGCAAGAACACCTGTAACCTGGCCAGTCCCTCCACCAGTTTAGTCATCTCAATGTTCTCTCTCTTATCAGAGTTTGATTTCTTTGTTTGTTGTGTTATCTGTCCAGATTGTGGGCCTATAAATTTCTCAGCAGCACCCTCAGCACCCATTGACTTCAGTGAGAGTTGAGTCTGCTCAGCATGTCACAGGACTGGACTACATACCTGTGACTAAATTTGCTAGATTGGAAGCTCCTTGAGGTAGGGGCATGGTTTTCTTTTAGGTCTGTGATGCTCCATGCACATCTAAGGTAGAGACAATAACAGTAAAAAACAGGTTGGTAAATCCCCCTCAGAGAGCCTAGGAGACCAGCAAATCTTAACCCTGGTTCCTACCTCTTCGCTGAGAGAGCAGGATTTTTAACCTTTCTCACTCCAAGCTCTACCAGCTGATTCATTCCATCCAGTTGCCCTCATGTATCTTACCTTCAGCTGGAGCTTCAGGAGGCAGCTGACTCTTCTATAGCTGCCATCCATGACATTGCATTGATTATTCACCGGGGTAGGAACCCCTCTTTGACACATCTTTGTCCCTCTGGCCCTAGGAATGACAGTTCTGGGTTCTCTCTGGAATATATACTTCCCAGTTAGCAGTACAGCATGAGCCTGCTACACCTCTTAATAGAGCTCTCTGAGAAAACTGATGACTTACTTGACTTTAAGCAGACTGCACTATTCCATGGAGTAAGATTTTAAAAAGAGGTGACCTTTAAAATCTCCAACTCCATACTTCAGATTTCTCTGCTTGTACTCATAAAATTCAGTTCAGTTAAATTCAATGATAACTTAGTGATTGGTTTGGATTGAATAATTTGTACTAAATGTTACAGTGTGTGTCATTAAAAGATTCTAACCAGGTGCAGCCACATGTATCCTCCTGGGCCATGCAAGCCCAGAACGCTACAGATGCTCTTTAGTGCAGCAATCTGATTTATGGAAGGGAAAGGTTTGGTCCAATGAACATGGGCAAAAAGAAGAAATAAAAGCTTGTTGCAGTGCTATTCAGGTAAAGGGAGAGTTCATAGAAATGAGCTCTGTACAACTTACCACCACAGTTCTGTCTGCATGCTGGTCCTCTCTCCTGCGGAGATCCATAACTCACCATGTGTGTGGCTGCAGGGTGCAGCTCCCTACCCTTGCGAGGTACTCCAGCGGGACTCTCTTGCCATCATCTCAGTCGTGCTGGTAGTGGCATGGTGATCCCTTCAGCTATCTGCTGGTGGTGGTAAAAATCAGCTCCCACCATGTGTGTCGCGCTGAGTATGTTTGCCAGACCCGAAGAAGAGCTCGGTATAAACTTGAAAGCTTCTCTCTCTCATCAGCAGAAGTTGGTCCGGTAAAAGATATTATCTCACCCACCTTGTCTCTCTGATAGATAGACCCATCCCAGGATGACTATTTCCCCACCCTGCATCAGGCTATTTTTGGAATTACTTTCTGCTTTCCAGATAGACGTGTTTTCTTGGATTGGGTAGTATTTTTCACAGCTATATATAGCCCCTCAGGCTCATGAAGCTTCAGGGACCAGCAGGCATTGAGACAAATCTGGGATGGATAGAACACTATGTTGCTAATGGGAGTACATTGCCCATCCATCTCTTACCCTGGAATGTACTTGATAGACACTGTGAGTCTCACAATAAAATTCACACATTCTCTAATCCAGAGCCATATTCTGTTAAAATGTCACCACTTCTGTTGATACTCAGTTTTATCCCTGATAAATATTGCAGATTATGATCCTGAGCCTGTAAATTTCTCAGCAGCACCCTCTTCCCTCCTCCCCGCATTGACTTCAATGAGACTTGGGGGTACTCACCATTTCATAAAAGGCACTCAGTATCTTGCAAGTCTGGATTCTATAATTTACCTTTCATAAATCAAGCTGCACTTCCATGTGTGGCTGTTACTGGGTGCTGGTATTTTTAAGCATATGGCTGTTCAGTCATATAGGAAACATGTAGGAAATAGGAATGCTGATGAATAATAGTTCAGATGTTTAACACAGTAGCTTGTAATATATCCCGAGAGAAGGCAGCTTCATTGTGGATTCACATACCTTTAAATTCAAGTGTAGAATAATAAAATTCTCTTCAGGTTTCTTTTTATTTGGTGGTTGGTTGGGTTTTTTAAGAGAGTAGTTTGTGAGAATGAAAAATGAGCTGAAATGTATTCTGTAGGTCAGAAAGCAGAATCACATCTAGGTACTCAGTTTCAGTTCAAGATATCCACAGGAACACAACTGTATACAATTAAATGTGTCACAATCTGGCCTTCTTCCTGAAGAAAATTCAAAAGTTCAGCATGGAGAGTATATATTCTAATATTTGAGGAAACCATGGTGTTTCCAAAACGTACAAAAGAAATGGGCACATGTAGGAGAAGAGACTTTTTAAAACTTAAATTCCTTCAAATGAATTTAGGCTATCCACTTAGCCTGTAGAGCAGAGTAGAAGCAAATACAGGCTATTAAATGACATTAAATGTTATTAAAAACACAAGATTCTTATTTCAACTGAGTACTAAATATCTCCTACATTTAGCTGCCTAATTTGAAATAAGAAGCAACTGTACTCAGATACAAAGGACCTTTTTATATGAACCTCAGTAATTGATATCACAATTGTGACTATGTTGCTAGTTACTTAATAAATAGCTTTTTACTGTACACAGTAGGAGTATAAATAGCTGCATAACATTAACTTAAACCTTCGTTGCATAAATGCTTCCTGTCATTTAAATGGCATGTTCTTACATTCTGCTGTATAGAACTGAGGGACAGCCTGTGGAACTTTCAGATTGTGAAGAATCAGGGTTACTTTGGCTTCAATGGGAATTGCACTTGATCTGAATTTGGCAACGAGCACATCTGTATAGATCAGGTTTGCCAACCCTCTTTCTGATATCCCCAGCCACGAGCAGGAATCCTCAACTGGTCAATTACAGCTAGAAACTGGCTCCTTTTCATGGCCTGAGCAGCACACAGGGGCCAAATCACAATCAGAATCTTGCCTATACTATCTAATTCAAAACAGAATGAGCAAAATTTACCTTGAGGAGCCTGCCTTGGCCAAGACTTAATCCCATCTAGGAAAGTGAAAAACCTTCTGAAACCTCCTCAAAACCTTCCATCTCAGAATGTATCATTCTATGAAGCCAAAGATGCTACAGCTTGCCAAGCTGGTATCTGTGATGTCACAAAATGACATATTTTGGGATATCTTCATCTAACCAGGAAGTGCTAGATTTCATGAGTAGGGGGAGGGAATTTCTTTAGGTAGTTAGTTAAAACTCATTTCTGTGTTGAATGCTCCCCACAGGCTTCTCAGTGGGTTCTGGGAAGGTGGCGGGTGGTAGGTAAATAAAGCAATGGAATACAGGATTAACTTTATTATTATCCCTCAATATTAATACATCATGGGGGTTGTTTTTAAACAAATAGCCTTAAAAACATACACAATATGTAAGCATAAAAAGAGGAAAGCTGCTGTCTAAAATTTGTCCCATGAGTCACCAATAAATCCTGACCACAAGGTGACTCTGTAGCTTTGGTAGTCAGGGATTTTGTTAAACTCTCCACAGAATTCCTGCATTTTAGGTGCTCAAATGCTCTCATTCTCCTTTGACTGTCCTTTAAAGTCTTGCAAAGCCTAGGAGCATGCTCTTCTGGATGTTACTGATTGTGATGTCTTGCACTTCTATCGTGTTCTTGAGTTGCTCATTCATATCCGTAGGGATGCTCCAAGTACCCCAGTAATCGCTGGGATCATCTTTGTTTTAGTTTTCCATAATTATTCCACTTTTTGGCAAAGTTCTTCATACTTCACTATCTTCTCTTCTTGTTTCTTTTTTTTAATATATATTTCTGTCTGCTGGTATGGCAATATCAATTAACATGGTCACAGTTGTCTTCTTTTCAACAACAACAATGTCCAGCCTATTTGCCTGCAGCATTTGTCTGTGGCACTTGCTGCATCCCATAAAAACTTAGCCTGTTCATTATCTAGAGCATTTTCAATTCAGTGGTCAAAATACCACATAGTGTGTTGGAGTCCATACTTGCTGTAGAGGCTCCAATACATACACTTGGGTTATGTCTACACTGCAATTGAAAACCCATGGCTGGCCGGTGCCAGCTGACTCTAGCTAAAGGTTGTTTAAATGCCGTGTAGACATTCAGACTCGGGCTACAGCCTGAACTCTGGGACCCTCCCACCTCACAGGGTTCTAGAGCCCAGGCTCCCCAAACATCTACACCACAGTTAAACAGACCCTTAGCCCATGAGCCTGAGTCAGCTGGCATAAGCCAGCTGCGGGATTTTAACTGCATTGTGGACATACCACTGGTGACTTCATTGTGTTTGTTCAAATATTCTCTCCCAGACAGGCTCCTGCATGTGTTCTGCACATGCTCCACTAGCTCTTGCTCTTTAGAACACATTCTGCAGTTTGGGGAGCAGTTCTGTTAGTCAATTTTGTTTCAAATGTAATTAAGTCTTAAGGACTGCTCTCGTGCACTCATAATGAGGCGCTATGTCTATTTGTTTGAGGTGTCCTTCTACAGACCATGAGTTTGTTAATCTTTGTTCACTAATGGGTTCAGTCTCTCTCCACCACTGTCTGTGCATTGATTTCTCTGTAAATCTTTCAAGTCCTTCTTTGGCAATTTGGTTTCTTCTTTCTTTTATGCTGTCTTGGGCTGGGATGCATGCTCGGCCATTGCATGTTATCATAACCAGATGATCCTTTACTCTAGCTAACTCCTCATATATTTTGATGTTATATTCTTCATTGTCAATTGCTTCCTCCATGGATAGCAGACCTCTTCCTCCATCACATTGTCAGATGTACATCCTGTCCATTTCTTGATTCATATTCATTAGTTTATGCTTTGCCAGGAGCTTTCTTGTTTGGATGACAACATTTTTCTTCTCTTGATTCCACTTGATCACTCCAGCAATGTATTGTCCACGTATTAATGGCTCAGATCAAATTCTTTGAGTTGAGTTTTGTCCTCAGTGTAGTTTTTATTTGTCTTTCCTATTCTTTCCTCACTTCTTCTTTGACTTCCTTATGGTGTAAGTCTAACAGCTCCCTGATTGCAAAGTGTTTGTAGGAGCCATGCTGAGAGAGAGCTTAGATAGTACCTTTGTTAACTTGTATGCCATTCGATTGTACCAATTTACCACCACCCCACCCCCATATGGACACCAACACATATTTATCTAAGCCAACCCATAGCTTTATATCTTCACCAAACTGTTCTACACTCTTCACTCTCTGTCTCCTTTTCTGACCATCCATAGTTTCAGATCATCTATGTATAACAAATGGTTAACTGGTTGTGGTTCTTTGCTGTTGTTATAATAATAATTTATCTCATGGAGCATTCATGTCTGCAGCGGCATTGCAACCACAAATGGCATTGATAATAAGGAATTCTCTTGAAAAATTCCTCTTTTAATTTGGGCCTCATTAATGAGAGTCCCTTCCAGGTAGAGTCGAGTGTTCCAGTTAACCATAGATTGCAGCAGAAAGGAAATGATCTTTGGATGAACCATGTGCATTTTCAGTGTGTTGAGGATACATGAATGTGGGACTCTGTCATATGCTTTTTGATAGCTATCTACACCATCTTTATTTTGTCTTGGTTTTTGTTTTTTGTTTTTTTGTGTGCATCTTGTGTGATCCCCTGTTCAGCCTAAGGTGGTCTTTTGTCCCTTTCATGTTTACTATATAACCTTTTTGCTCAGGAGGCAGAATTCCATTGTGAGCTAGCACTATCCAGATCTTCTTTGCCAGAGATGCTGTTAAAAATGTCCACATATGTAGAAAATACTTGATTGGACTATAATTCATAGAATCACTCCAGCCTTCTTTCTTTTTTTGTATAAGGATGATTCTCCCTGTCACCATCTATCTTGGACATTTGTTCTTCAAACATTTATTAAGCTGTTCAAGTAAACAACTATAGAGGCATAGAGAGGCATTTTAGCCAGAATCCATGCACCCCATCTGGTCCGGATGCTTTCCAATTTTTCATTCCTGTCGGTACCTCATTTATTTATTTCTTTGATATTCCTGTGTATTCTTCTATTGTGTGGTTTTAAAATTTCTCTCTCTCATTTTTAATTCAGTTCACTGTCTAGTTATGTTGTACATCCTCAGACCGATCTGATCAAAGAATCTCTTAGGGTCTCTCGTGAAAGGTCTTTTCTCTTGATACTGACAGCTTCATGCTAAATATCTTTCAAGCCTATGTCTCAGTGTGATCAGCTTGTTTACATTGTTCCTTCACCACTCTCACATCCCTTTCATTCAGCGGATATTTCATCTCCAGGGCCTTTCACTTCTGTTTTCTCTTCAAATGATTTTTCTCAAATTCATCCAATAGACTGATATCAGCGTAAAAGCTTAATCTTCTGGTTTAACCTTCATTTCCACGGAGGGTGTGGAATATTGGGAGTTTTCTGGTGGCTCATTCATCAGGCTTGATGTAAGCCAATGAGCTGCTACTGTTGCTGTAGCATACATTTAACTAGTTAATACTCGGTGGTCTTACAGCTTCCTTGAGTGCTTCATTCAATTCTTGCGCTATATCATCAGGTCTTTGCTGGCCTACAAATTTCATACATGGTAGAGTTGGTTGGTGATCAATGTCTCTTAACTCTGTATGATCTCAAGCAACAAATCATTCATATTTCCCAAACTTTGTTCAGGTGAGGTTTCACTCATATTTGTCCTCAATATTTCCTCAGTCATTTGTGACTGCTGTTTATCCTGTATCATTGCTTCTATCAGTATGTTTGCATGTGGTTCAACACCACTGATCTCTCTTTCCATGCTTTCAAGCTCCAGTTGCGTAAATTCTTTTTTTTTTTTTAATAAAGCTCTCAGTTATCTAGCAAAGTCCATGCTTGGTTACGTCTTTCTTCATGTTGATGTTGTTTCTGTCCTTCCAGTGTTGCAGCATTCATTTCTTCCAGCCTCTCTCTTCTGGTTTTGTCAAAATCCAGCATTGGATCACTTCTTGATTTGTGCTACGAGTCCATTTCACTCTTTTGTTGACAATGATCTCTGGTTTTCTCAGGTTGCTTGGACAGTTGCATGATACTGAGCTCGGGTTGCCTGCTTCCACAAAGCACACCCTGCAGAGCAAGTTGCTTGCAGTACAGCTGAGGTCTTCTTAGACTCCCTTTATGCCATTCAGAATAGTTATAGATTTGCCTGTATTCTCCATATTGGGTTGAGTTGGCACTGGCAGGCTATACACAAGTGTATGTCAAGCCAGTATTTGTAGGTCTCAGAGATGGATTGTTATTACTATTGGTTTCAGTGTTTTCACTTTAACCTTGCAATTCACTTTAAAAGTATAAAGATAAAAATTGGACACCCTATTACAGATAAGGGCATACTGTTATTTGGCATAATGATAGGATTGCCTGTTGCTGTGCCCACTGTTAGCAGAAAGAGCAAGCCTGGAGGTAGTTCCCATCGGAGTGACGGGGTTACTCAGAGCAGGGCACAAAGGAGGCAGCTGAGATCAGTGCCTGGGAAGGGGATAGTGAAGGAAAGTGTCAACCAAATTTGACACTGCCCCCAAATTTGTGTTTACTTTTTGTGTATTCCAGGATGAGTGTCCTGAAAAGCTCACATATGTACAAAAGGGCAATTCCCACAAAGGGTTCCAAAATGAGAAATCAGATCAAAAAGCTATGCGAGTTTTAAAAATATCTTGTTTTTTTAAAGCCAAAAGTATGATTTTTAAAAATCTGTTTTATGAATTTGTGAGATTCACAATACAGTAATTAGCATATTTTCTATATAATTTCCTCATTCCTTTTTAGGACCTGATCCAATGTCCATTGAACCAGGTCCTTAACCATCAGTACAATATCCTTGCCCTTTTTCAAAACTGAGTTTCATCAGCTATCATCCCCCCAAGTCTTTAAATCCACCTGGAATGCCCCACATGGTTACTAATAAAAAAAAAAAAAAAGTATCATCAGCAAACTTCACCAACTTGCTGTCCACTTCTTCTCCAAATGATTAATAAGTATGTTAAATAACACTGGTCCTGTTACCTATCCCTGGGACCCTTCATTAACATGCATTCCTAACGCTATTTGCTTACTGTTGCATAACCTGTACTTATCTAAGTGCTTGACTACTCTTTTCTTAGTGAGACTCTCAATCAGACTGCCCTATACTGAAGTGGGGCTCACCAGTCAGTAAATCCCCAAATCTCCATTGGTTCCTTTTGTCAAAAAATAAAATAAATAAATAAAAAGGCATTTCCAGTCTTCATGGACAACTGCTCAACAGAATTGATTTTATCTCCATTATCTTACACTTTATATCTTTCAGAACCTTCAGATAAATACTATCAGAAACCTATAGTAGGTTTCTCAAATTGCTCCATAAATTCCTCTTTGGATAATTCAGTTTCTGTAAAGGCCACACTCTGATTTCCCATAAAAAGAACCTTTGGAGTATGGCCCTTTGGGAGGAGGGATAGCTCAGTGGTTTGATCATTGGCCTGCTAAACCCAGGGTTGTGAGTTCAATCCTTGAGGGGGCCATTTAGGGATCTGGGGCAAAAATTGGGGATTGGTCCTGCTTTGAGCAGGGGGTTGGACTAGATGACCTCCTAAGGTCCCTTCCAACCCTTATATTCTATGAATTTTCCCTTCTTTTTCTATAGCGATAGCTTACTGATGCAAAAAACAAAACATTTTTCATCTTCCTCTTTAATTGCTTCATTTGCCCATTGGTAATCCTGGTGGCTGGCAGTCACATTCAGGCCTGGTCTACACTTAAAATTTAGGTCAATTTAGCTACATCGGTCATGAGTATGAAAAATCCACACCCCAGGCAGATATAGTTATGTGGGTTGAAGATGCAGGTAGGTCAATGGAAGAGGGCTTCTATGACCTAGCTACTATCATTTAGGGAGGTGGTATTGCTACAGCAACAGAAAGAACCCCTTCTATCCATATAGGTTGTGTCTATACCACTGAGTTATAACAGCAGAGCTATGGCACTATAGCTATAACCATATAGTCCCCATAGTGTAGATGTACCCTTAGCCTTTCGCTTCCAGTAGAAAATCATGGGATCCATGACTTACATGACCAGTGTGGGAAAACTCAAGTTGTCAGGTTCTGCTCTCACTTGCACAAGTTTTAAACTGGTGTCTGATGACTCCTGATTATAGTGGTGTCCATGAGAGCAGAATTAGGTCCAGAATTTTTCAAATTATTCTGCCTTGTTTTTTCTCTCTGAATTATAATCCTTTCTGCAAGGGAGAATAAAGTTCAGTGCATCTAGGAATGTATTATTTCTGCAGTGTGATCAACATTATTTCTAGTGGAGTGTTTCAGAATGTTGGTTAAAATTTTCAGAAGGACCTAAGTGATGTAGGAACCTAAATTCCATTTGACTTTCAGTGAGACTTAGGGCTGGTCCACACTAGGGGGGGATCGATCTAAGATATGCAACTTCAGCTACGTGAATAACGTAGCTGAAGTCGAATATCTTAGATCGATTTTTAAAAGTACTTACCCCAGTCCACACGGCAGCAGGCAGGCTCCCCCGTCGACAGCACTTCCTCCACTCGCCAAGCTGGAGTTCTGGTGTTGACGGGGAGCGGTTCTGGGATCGATTTATCGCATCTAGACAAGATGTGATAAATTGATCCCAGAACATTGATCACTACCCACGGAATCGGGTGGGTAGTGTGGACGTAGCCTTAGGCTCCTAACTGCCTACGTCACTTAAGTTACTTAGGCACTTTTAAAATTGTACATGTGAAAACAGGCCAAACATAAGTTGATTTTTAAAAAAATTGAATGAATCAGGTCTTTTCGTATCAGATCTATTTGGGAGAGTTTTGGAAAAGACCAGCATTTACTATGAGAGTGAATATATAGGGCAGGTAGGTTATTCAGTGGCCTTTTGATTACAGTAATTTACTCTCCCCTAAAAAGAGAATCATAATTATAGAATCATAGAAATGCAGGGATGGAAGGGACCTTGAGTCGAGCACCCTGCACAGGACCTACTGTTCCAAACCATCCCTGACAAGTGCTTGTCTAACCCATTCTTTGAAACCTCCAGTGATGGAGATTACATAATCTTGGAAGCCTGTCCCAGTGCCTAATTACCCTTATAGTCAGAAAGTTTTCCCTAATAACTAACCTAAATCTCCTTTGCTGCAGGTTAAGCCCATTACTACTTGTCCTACCTTCAGTGGACCTGGAGAACAACTGATCCCTGTCCTCTTTGTAACAGCCCTTAACATATTTGAAGGTTGTTATCAGGGTTCCCCCTTGATTTTCTTTTCTCAAGACTAAACATGCCTAGTGTTTTTAACCTTTCCTCATAGGTCAGGTTTTCTAGACCTTTTATCATTTTTGTTGCTCTCCTCTGGACTCTCTCCAGTTTGTCCACATCTTTCCTAAAGTGTGGCACTCAGAACTAAACACAGTACTCCAACTGAGGCCTCACCAGTGCCAAGTAGAGCAGGTTAATTCTCTCCCATGTCTTACATACAACACTCCTGGTAATACACCCCACAATGATATTAGCCTTTTTCACAACTGCATCACATTGTTGACTTGAATTCTATTTTTGATCCACTGTAACCCTCAGATCCTTTTCAACAGGCTAATGCCTAGCCAGTTATTCCCCATTTTGTAGCTGTGTGTTTGGTTTTTTCTTCTTAAGTGTAGTAGTATGCATTTTTCTTTATTAAATTTCATCTTGTTGCTTTCAGACTAATTCTCCACTTTATCAAGTTTGTTTTGAATTCTTATCCTGTCCCCCAAAGTACATGCAATCCCTCCCATCTTGGTGTCATACACAGATTTTATAAGCATACTCCTCACTCCATTATCCAAGTAATTAATTAAAATATTGATTAGTACTGGACCCAGGGCAGACCCCAGCAGGACTCCACTAGATACATCCTCTTAGTTTGACAGTGAACCATTGAAAGACTGTGCTTAAAGTGTAGTTATCAATCAGTTTTGAACCCACTTTATATTAATTTCATCTAGATTACGTTTGCCTAGTCTGCTTGTGAGAATATTACTAAAATTAAGACCTTGTCTATACTATGGGCTAAATCGGCCCCACTGCAATTGATGCGGTGGCATTGATTTAGCAGGTCTAGTGAAGATGCGATAAGTCAATGGGAGAGCACTCTTCTGTTGACTTAATTAATCCACCTCAACGAGAGGTTGAAGCTATGTCCATGGGAGAGAGTCTCCCGTTGACATAGAGCTGGGTAGACACCGCTTTAAGTCAATGTAAGCTATGTTGACTTACATTATGTTATTTACATAACTTAACTAGTGTCACTTACATTGACTTAGAGCGCTAGTGTAGGCTAAGCCTAAGATATATCATGTCTACTACTTCCCCCCTACCCACTAGGTCAAAGCTGTCAAATTTGGATGCCTAGAGTTAGGCTCATAAATCCATATTTAGAAGTCTAAATATAAAGGTCTGGTTTTGAGAGATATTGAGAACTCTCAACTCTCACTGACTTCAGTGGAATCTGAAAGTGCCCAGCACCTCGCAGGATGAGGCCCTTAGTACCCAACTTTGAAAATGTTTGCCAATATTATTAAAAGCATCATGAGAATTAGTTACTGTTGTGCTGCTTCCTGAGTCCCACTGCAGTCTTTGTCATAACAGGTAATTATTATCTGTGTTCTATTTTCTTTCCTTAGTCATAAGTAAGGTCCAGATTTTCGAAAGAGCTCCGTGCAATATGTTAAAGTGCTGAGCACCCACCATTGAGGCCAGATTTTCCAAAGTTCACTCTCCGCAGATGCCACTGTGACTCTTATGGCCAGATTTTTAAATGAGCTCTTCACTCATCATGCAGAGCTCTTTTGAAAATCTGACTGCTTATTTAGGTGCCTATGTGGGAACTGAATTTTTCTGAAAAGCTGTCCCTAATTATGGGAGCTAACCCTTTCCAAAAATTCTGAACAAAGAATGCAATATTTCCATTTCATGCCTGGTATATTTTGCAAATTCCAATGGTATTTGGCTCTGTATGTTTACTTGTAAATCCCACATTCCACCCTTTTCATAAGAAAAGAAAAAGAAAGCAGTTTTCTATCTAAAAAGGCTATGGTTAAATAAAGATAATGTTTTAGCCTTCTCAATTCCAGCTTTATTAATAACCTTTAGGGAAAGGGAGAAATTGTGAACTAGTAGGAACAGGGAACATGGAAAACTGTGAAAAGCCTGGAAAATTGTATACCAATCAATTCCTGTTACGAAGATTTTAGTGACCCGTGGTCAGTTAAGGTCTGGAGGCTAAAAGTGGAAAAAGCCTTCCACAATTCTGGCTTGTAGTACACATGGAAAAGAACTCTATGTATCCACAAGCACGGCCAAACTCTTTGGCTTATTCCCAGAGCACATAACAGTGCTGTCTGGTTTGGGGTTTTTGGTTGGGGTTTTTTTTGTTTTGTTGTTGTTTTTTTGTGGGGGAATAGGGGTGGAAGACATTACTTTGCAAAGGGTTTAGTTGCAAATGGTTCAGAATTGCCCTAAGGATAATCCTCAGGATTGTGCCTAGATGCTATTTTAAAGCAGCTCAGGTTCATTGTCATTTTGAGATAGTTTATTATGGGTAACACTTTTATCAGAGACAGTACTGTCCAGTGATTCTTTGGTTGCAGAATATGGGTAGCATTTTATCTCTGATACTGAGTTATATATTATACTTCAAATAAAATATTTATGTTTAAATTTAACGTATGACTTTGGGCAGAATATTTTATCATCTTTCCAAATAACAATTTCTAAAGAATAAATTATTTTAAAAACCCAATAAATAAAACCCAACTTTTGTGGTCATGTGAACTGTAATATTCCAGAGAAATTAGACATTTGAACTTATCAGTGAATTCTTCATTTTGTTGCCACTTCTTGGGAGTTATATTTAAACTGCTTAAATTGGCATTACTTTTGCAACCAGTTTTGTAAAACTTGCCATTTAAATCAGATCTCTGGACCTGGGGTAACATTTTCATATGTGCCTAAGTCCCATTTTCAAAAATGACTGAGACACTAATGAGCCCAAGTCCCTTTGAAAGTCAGAGCCCAAAAATTGTAGGCTGCATTTTGTGAATGTGGTGATAAGATATGCATGTTATGTAATGTGTTTGCATAGTGATGTATATGTGTCAAGTTAAGTACTCAAAGTAACAGTTTAAAAGATTTCATGTCCTTGTTTAGTTTCAATTATTTTAATAGTGGATGTTTTTGAAAAGTAAGTCTGTACATGTAGCTATCACCAATTATTGTTCAAATGTGCATTATGTTATTCTGCTGTTACTCAAGAGCAGTGATGTAAGTAGAAATCATTTTTTGACAGTACGCTGTGCTCATGGGAGGGACACAAAGGGCGGGGGGCACGTGACCGCCCACGTGACTCCTCCCTGCCCCACTCCCAGCCTGGGCCAACACTCTCCCCGTCACCTCCCCATGATCCACATCCATCCCATGTTACCTGGGGGGTCGGGGCGCTCTGTCCTCCTCCCGCTGCGCTGGAGACCTCTGCTGTACAGACCCCAGGCAGGAGGACTCAGGAGATGCAGCTGCATGGAAAGGCTGGGGCGGTACAGCTGCACCAGAGGAGCTGCTGGCATTCTGCTCCTTTCCCCGATGCAGTTCCCAGCGGGGAAAGGAGCAGAATGCTGGCAACTCCTCCGGCAGCTCTACGCCTGCCACCCACCCAGCCTGTCCTCCGGCAGGGCTGCTGTACAGATGGAGGAGATGCAGCTCCATGGAAGGGCAGGGGACAGGGCTGGGAGTGGGCTCCTCCTCTGTCTTTCCGGTACACCGTACCAACGATAAATATCTTACTGGTATGGCGTGGCGTACTGTACCACCGTAACAGAGCTGAGTAAAACTGAGAAAGAGTGGCCAAAAATGAAATTCACAGATATGCGTGCTGTATTTTTAATATAGTTCCATATGATATTTGTCCCTCCAAAAAATCTGGGTTTTATTTTTTCAAAATATGAGGGACTGAAAATTTTTCACAGTGAAGCACGTAAAACACAAGAAGTTACTCAAGCAAATCTCTTACCCACCCAACTATACATTTCACCTATCTGTAAAATGAAAGCAATGATATTTACTGCAGATGAAGTCTGAAAATATACAGGATTTAAGATGTTTTCATCCCCAGAAAGATAGATATGTAATTGATATTAGCTTAATTTTCAGAAAAAGTGCAACTGGATCAGAGGATCCTGTGGTCTAGTGGATTAGGCCTTAGTGGCAATCAGCAGACCTAGGTATTAATCCTGACCTGTGACTTTGGGCAAGTCAGTTAACCACTGTAAGCCTTAGTTTTTCCATCTGTAAAATGACATTGGTGGTATTTACCTGCTTGATAGTTAGAGATCATGTAGCAGAATCTGTGTGGATAGACCTTCCTGTCAGTGCAGAGTCCCATTGGCTTCAAGAGTCTGATCACATGAATTGGGGCCTACATAAGGGTCTTTTGTTGGTCTGATTAACTTCAGTGGGAGCAGGACTGAACCTTAAATAATATTTGTGAAGTTTAGATAAGTGTGAAGTATTAAGACAAGCAGAGGTGGAATAAAAACCTGGGAAATCCTCGTTCCCTGACCTCTGCTTAATCCATTAGACCATGTCGCTTTGGGGAGAAGTGTACACCCTGGTCCTCCTGCTGGGTTTTCCAGAATTCCTGAGCTTGAATTTTCAAGGGAAAGTGGCTTTTCACAGCCTTCGTAAAGTAAAAAACATTTCATAAAAGCTCTCTAATTTCACAGAAGTTTCATAATCTCCATCTAGTCTCTCTCTCTCTCTCTCTCTCTCTCTCTCTCACACACACACACACACACACACACACACACACACACACACACACACACACACACACACACACACCTCTAATGACAAATATTTTGCTCAGTTCTAGTTACAGTACTAATGTATTTAATATCAAGGAATTTCATTATTAGAGGAAATATGACTGGTCTGTTTTCTCAGAATTGATCATGTGCAAACAACTGGAAAAAAAACACTAGGACAAAACTTGTGTGTTCCCGTAATTCTTTGTTGGCACAGAGGAAAATAACAATATTTAAACTCTATATTTTACTGTAATTTTTAGGCAGCAAACCAACAACCAGACTTCTCCTGCAGAGCCTGATTTTCTTGACAAACAAATGAAAAAGGTACTATTAAGTTCAGATTCAAATTCCTGAGTCCACAGTTCTGCTTGGCATAGCCATCTAAACATGAAACTGTTAGTGATGTTTTGAAGTCTTTGAGACAAAAGCCTGCTTGCTAAGAACTTTAGTTCTGTAGAAAGACAGGGAGGTACGGTGAATAAGAGAATCAAAAGGCTGGAAATTTGCTGCTGAGAATAAATGCTAGCTACTCCCTGAGGTGATTTGTCTGTGCACTTCACTTTCTACAGATGTTAGTCTCTTTTTTAGTAAGGACCTGAGGTTCTCTGGTAGCACTTTGATATCCTGCTCGAATTCAATATGTGAAATGGAGGAGTCGCTCTGTGACTTGGAGCACAGCATAGTCTTTGAAGTCTGATCCAATTTTTGCTGCTTACCATTTGATGTTGAAAGGATGAAATGAAGAAAATGTACAGTTTTTGCCAGTAACTCTGCTGAGCATATGTAAGATTAAAAAACCAAAATCCCTTGGATGATGTACTTAGAAATGTTAAGCAGATTAATACCTTCCTATAGCCTTTTTCTGAAGATACAAATTAACTATGAGAGGAAATCAGCATACAGTACATGCTGTGATTAACTGCATGAGTACGGGGTAAATAAGTTAGAGGGGGAAAATAAACAAATGTTTATGACACAGGTGCTTAGTCACTGTGGCTAAAAAGCCACAAGAATATTGTGTGACTTCAATCTAGCATTAGACATTTTACAATGAAGTATACAAAATATACATTTGTTTTCTGTAAGATTGTGGTTAAAAGTTGACTTCATATAGTGGAATACTTATACTATTTTATGTTTCTGAAACATTGTTCCTTATTCAAAAAGGATTCGGATGAGATTCCCACATCTCAGTTTCTTCTAAAGCATTCACTCCAAATGAATGATTCACAGCCTATAAGTCAATCCGTTGCAGTTGCAAATCATCAATTATCAAGTCCCCTGGGATCCCCTAAAAAACAAGGTAAGAAGTATATTAAAGTAATGAAGGTTTTTTAAAATATGTATAAGATTCATGTTGTCTGCATGTAAGTTTATATATTGGTGAGTTCTTTTAACAGTCCCCTGGAAGACAGGAAACATACCGTAAGTAACTATTTATTTAACATTTGCCATCTGAAAATGTGCAATTTATTTGAACTTACATTGTCAAATGCACTTAAGTACAATACGGAGACAGAAGTATGGTATGATAATATACTGTTAAGAACATGAGCCATGATCTTCACTCCATGAAAACACCTTTTTAATGAAACAAAATTGGCATCAGAGAACTCTACCTCTCCCTCTGGCTGCAAGCATCACAAACTGGAAGTTATGAAACCTCTTATGTCTGGCAGAATGAAAGACAAGTGATTTGTTTGCATTCAGAGAGGTTCATTCTGCAACACTGTGAAGCCTACAACAATGCTAAAATCTACCCAGTGTGGTTCTTACTCTGTTTGATAATCTATTCCTTCTTGTCTTGGTTGGGGATTTCTTTTATCAATTTAAAAATGTAAAATGAAGCACCCCGGATTGTTTTAGCAGGTCCATATTTCCAGTCTTCCAGGAAATCAATATCAGAAATTGTTACTTATCAAAATGCTTGTCTCCATTGTTGTCATGGAGCTGTATTTGCAGATCACTGAATGCAGGGTTCAGTATGGGCCATAAATTATTACCCACAGTTCAAGATAGAAAAGGTTGATAGTTTGATATCTTTTATCAGGCCCCAAATTTAAATGCTAATACACAAGCTTGCAGGCCATTCCTGAAAATGAGGTAGGGTTGCCAGGTGTCCGGCTTTTGACCGGAACGTCCGGTCGAAAAGGGAAACTGGCAGCGTTGCTAAAAGTCCGATTACCTGCAGTAACCAGCTTCTGCCATCAGGGAGTGGGAAGAGCAGCAGCTGCTGCAGGAGCTTGACCGACAGAACTGTCTGGCTCCCGGAACAGGCTCCAAAGTAGTACCGGCGCCATCTGGGGTGGTAACCTGTTTCCTCCTTCCCCGCCCCGATATGCCCTGATTTCCCTGGAACCTTGCTCCCGGGAAATAACCCCCCTCCCGCCCCTGCTGAGCCCCAATTTCACCACCCCAGCCCCTCGCTCCAGGGGCGGACCCTCCCGCACCCCACTGTGCCCCGATTTCCCCTCCCCAGCCCTTCGCTCCAAGGAATGACCCCTGCCATGCCCCGCTGTGCACCGATTGGGTAGGCTCTGTGTCAGTTCCTCCCAGCCCAGCTCTGCAGGCAGCAGGTGAGTCCCGGGGGTGGAGGAGCGAGTGATGGGAGTGGGGGTGGAGAGGAAGTGATGGTGGGGGGAGGGACAGGTGGGGTTGGGACGGGGCAAGGGTGTTCAGTTTTCAGGGATTAGAATGTTGGCAACCCTAAAATGAGGCCTTTCTGTCCTGAGCTCTTTATATATGCTAATTACTCTGATTGTGCAATTTAAATGTACCATATTATTACTATTGTACACTTTTCCTACAGGGCCAATAGGACTACAATCATTTTTCTGCACACAGCTGCCCTGATCCTGCCAGCTCACATGTGCATAATGTTTACACTGAGGTCTATGAAGCTATTCACATATATAGTTAAGAAGGTGCATAGATGTTGGCAGGATCAGATCTTTATGTTGTAGGAAATTACACAAATTTAGCATTTTTCATCCTGTATAGATACACAGTTGTTTTCAACTGCAAATACAGAGTTCTACATAAACACAATAGTTTGGGAAATTCATTATACTCTTGTTACGAGTTTCAGTCCCCAGCGGATTTGAATTTGTGGAATGGGATTGCAGAAGGTGTGTGCATTACAGTGGAAAACTTTTAAATTATGTTAACAATAAACCTGTCAAACAAAAATATTTTCATTGCACTATACCTTTTTAAGAGAAGCACTAATGGTCAAATTCTGTCACCCTAAATCTGAGTAGTACCTTTCTCTGCGAGTAATCCCATTGAAATCAATGGTATTAGGTATGGAGTAAAATTATTACTTAGAGGGATTAAACGTGGCAGAATTAGGCTCTCGGCAAGTGTGTGATTCAGGGTCCATTACCCAATAATTAAGATTTGACTTTTTAAAACAACTGCGATTGGTATTCTCCTATTAAAAAGCTTGTTTTGAAGAAGAGATAACTGAAACATTGATTTGATCTATTCAGGAAATAAATATGTGAAAAGAACAAGCACACAGCCACAAAGAAATAAAAATCTCAGTAAAGCATTTAAGGTATTCAAGATTGGAAATTATATAAATCACACTTAAATGAATAACTGTTAAAGAAATAAACCTGTTGAAGAATAATGGCCTCTTCCAGTGCTTTATGAAAGCATAGTTCTTTAATCAGAGATTCAAATGCTTTCATACCCCACTGAATTCTGTATTTACTCTTGGTCTATGATATGTAGTTTTAGGCACCCAGTGCTGTAGCACTTATGAAAACCAAAATGAAATGGCAAATATAGAGCATTATCTTTGGGGTAAGTATGGTGTAACAAATATGTTTGTTATAAATTTTGAATATAATATCTAAATTATTATCCACAAAAAAGCAATATATACTATGTGATCCAAAGAACATGATGTTGTTGCTTTTTTTTCCTGATGAAACATTACACTGCAAATTTTATAAACTGATTCTAAATCATTTTAGAATTATGTTACAAACAGGATTGTCCCAAGGAAAAAAATGGGGGGAATGGAATGATAAAAGTTTGTATGCCGGTGTATTTGTCATGCACAGTGGTCATCACATTGTGATACCTGGCTCTCTAGTGTGTTAGAATGTTCCCACTAATACTACAGCAGCAAGGAAAAGATAGAGCTAGGCGATTCCACACAGACACTGCAAAGTCTGTAGTCAGTAGCGTAGCCGGGGGGGAGCAGGGGGAGCGGCCGCTCCCCCTGTGAGGAGAAGCGGCGCTAAGGCGCCGCCCGAGCTCCACTGCGGGAGCCGGGCTCGGGGGCGCTTTCAAAGGCCCACTGCTCCCTGCAGCGACAGGAGCCGCCGGCCTTTTAAAGCTCCACGCCCAGCCCCACTGCCGGAGCTGAGCTGAGGGCGGGGGGGGTGTTTTAAAAGGCCGGTGCTCCTGCCGCTGCGAAGAGCAGCGGGCCCTTTAAAGCGCCCCCACCCCCCGCCCCAGCCCCGCTGCCGGAGCCGGGCTCAGGTGGGGATTTAAAAGGCCCGGGGCTCCGCAGCTGCTGGAGCCCCGGGCCCTTTAAAGCGCCGCCGGGTGAGTACAGGAGGAGCGGGGAGGCGCCTTTTTATAGTGCCGCTCCCCCTGTGCTCTAAACCTGGCTGCGCCACTGTCTGTAGTCAGTGATTTATGCAAAAATGTAGTCACTGAATGACTCCCATTGACTTCATTGGGCTATGGCTTAGGCCTGTAAGAAACATATTTAAAGCTATGGCCAAACTGCACACAGTGCAAGGTGTGTGCACGCACAGCTTAAAGGGGAGATTTTCTAAAGCACAGATGGGGAGTTAGAAACCCAATTCCTATAGACTTTCTGGGATTTGGGCATCTAATTCCTCTTTGTGCCTTTGAAAGTCTCCCCTCAAAGCTATGCTGGCTCTGTGTCACCCAGGGATTCCCCCTACAAGGGCAGGGGAGCGTGGGCGGAGCTTCCACCAGAGAGTAAAGCCAGCCTTATAGTCCATTAGCAACACCAGAGTGGTGCAAAAGGGCTGCAGCAGGGCCAAAGATGCTGCACAATCTCTTCTATATGAATAATTTCTCCCTGATATTATTCTTTATTGACAAGGTTGGGAGGAGAGTCCAGTTAATATGATAATCAGAAGCTGACTATTTAAGACACAATAAAGTCACGTTAGAGGCTGAGTAGTGACATTTTCTTGAGAGACTGGAGAATATCATTGTGTCATGGTCCCGTAGGTCTCGAACCTGAGTCCATAGGTTCCCTGTTAACTAGCACCACCCTGTTTCTACTCCACAGCTCATTACTAGGCAGCTGAACAGGAGAGACCATGAAACCTGAAGTTACATCAGGGCCTGATTGTAGGAACACTGTGAGCTGTGATTGGTCAGGGCTTCTTATTGAAACCCAAAGAGAGGCACAGGAAGTTGTCCATGCAACCTGGCTGCTACACTGGACCTTGCCTGATTCCTGAACCCCATTTTAATGATTTGTTCTTGGTTCCTGACTTATTCCTGAGCCTTAGCTCAACTCCAGCTCTGTCACTTGGCTTGACTTCCAACACTGACTCCTGCTCTAACCACTAGACTCCAACTCCTGGCCACCTATGTCTCAGCCCCAACACAGTGTTTGAAAGTACTCCCTGGAAAGAGAATTGTCTAATGTTTACCTATGGATGGACCAAGAATAAATATAACAGAGGGCTTCTAAATGAAAAAGAAATATGTTTGTAAAAGAAAACACTAATAGTATTTATCCATTTACCAGGAGATAATGTAATTTCTAATGCTAATAGAGATATGGATGCCTGTGCTTCAAAAGTCAAACAGAATATAAGAGAAGAGTCTCTAGTCACATACACTCTCTTGCAGGGAAATAGGATACATCTCTTTTATGCCATGCGCCTCACCCTATTGCCTGAGATACTGAAACTTTGTCAGAGATGTCGAAACATATCTAGGTTCCAAGATGTTCCGAGTTAAACATCTGGCTGTGTTGTAACTAATCTTAGCCCTGGTCTACACTGGGGGGAGGATCGACCTAAGATACGCAACTTCAGCTACAAGAAGACGCGATAAATCGACCCCTGATAGATGGATCGCTACCCACCGATCCGGCGGGTAGTGTAGACATACCCTGAATGCCAGTCTAGTCATGCTGCCCATAGTGTTGCAGAAGTCAACATTTTCTAAAGTGTCCTTTGATTTTAGATTCTTCAATGTTTGGGGGGCCCTGTTAAGTCTAAGGGGCACTAGGGTACTCAGCACTATTGGAAATGAAGCCCAGGGAGTTTCAAGTTGGACGCCTAAAATCAGTGGCCCCTTTTGAATAGTTTCACCACAATATTTTTTTTCTCCATCTCTTGTTTAATTGTCTCTTTCTTTCTGTAAAATTGGCAGTAAAATGTGATTTTACTGGAGCCCAATTGAGTTGGGCTAGGAGAAAAATGTGAGGCTGTGGCTGTCTGCTACATGTAAAGAGGGCAGCTATTCTCAGCATTCTCAAGGGAGGTAATGAAATGCAGTAAGTACTTGCCTATGTACAAGGTTACTGGCAAGGGGACAGCTGCAGTCTGCCTTCTCAAACAGTACCATAAACAGACTAACATGGCTACCACTCTGAAGTCTGGCAGGGGACATTGTGGGTTAAGGAAGAGTCAAATGCCATTACCAAAAGGCTGCTGCTACACAGGTGATACTAATCCATTCCCCATTCTAAACAGAAAATAAAACAAGATTTTAAAATATAGGCTGTATTTTCTAAGCAATTCCTTATTTTCAATGACTCATACATCACTGGGCCTTACCTCCATTTTCAGACAGAATGGGCCAAACTTGACTCTGTTAAATAGCTGCACCCTTGTTTCACTCCTGTGTAACCAAAGGCAGAAACTGGCCTACTTGTTTTAATCTTTTGACTCTGAATTATGTGATGCTCTAACTAAGATACTGTTTTCTGTGTACTGCAGCTTTAAATATACAAGGTTTACTTGCTTGTCCACTGGGAGGCAGGGCTGTGAGACAATTCAGGATGGGGTCTTGGAGTGAGACTGGCACTGCGCGTTCTTTCTCAAGTCTGTCATTGCATTCTTTAATCTCAAATGAGTCAAGTAGACTGAGAGTCCATGTTTTTCTTTTTGTGTATGGAAAACACATTGATCTCTCCTAGCTGGCAGATCTGTGGGTGTTCATTAGTGTAAGGTCAAGATCCCAGAAGCAAATGGAATTATTATTATATTTCCCAATCTTGCAGTTCTTACTCAGGCAAAACCCTAACTGAAAACATGGAAGCTTTGCTGAGCAGAGCCAAAAGGATTGGGCCATGAAAGATATTGTTCTCCTTGTTTTGTAGTTTGCAGCTGATGTGATTGCCCTCGCTGGGAATAGCAAAAAAGCTAATAAGGATTATATGGTGCTTCTATGCACACGATGTAGCTGAGATGGAAATTGTTGTATGTAAACAAATGCTGCTGTTTTTATCAGCTCTTACTCGGTTTGGTATCAAGTAACATTTCAGAAAGTTAGAGGAGCAAACTATCTCAACACATATTTTTTTAATAATGATTTCAGATGTCTATAGTGAAAGCAGTGGGTAGGTTAGAGGGACAATCAATTATGAGAGAAACATAAGCATGTAAATCTCGGTCAAAATATCCATGTCAAGTCTTCCAGAGTGTTTTGTGTTCATCTCTGTGTGTCCAATCCTTTAGGTTTTTGTGTCTCTGAGCTTGTCTGCACTGGAAAAGGACACGATGTTAACTAAAACAACGAGGAGTCCTTGTGGCACCTTAGAAACTAACAAATGTATTTGGGCATAAGCTTTCGTGGGCTAAAACCCACTTCATCAGATGCATGCACAGGTCCTATGATGATGTTGACAACCACATCAGCCACACCATCAGGGGCTCGTTCACCTGTACATCTACCAATGTGATATATGCCATCATGTGCCAGCAGTGCCTATCTGCCATGTACATTGGCCAAACTGGACAGTCTCGACTCAAAAGAATAAATGGACACAAATCAGACATCAAGAATTGTAACATTCAAAAACCAGTAGAGCATTTCAGTCTCCCTGGACACTCTATAACAGACTTAAAAGTGGCAATTCTTCAACCAAAATCTACAAAACCAAACTTCAATGAGAAACTGCAGAACTGGAATTAATTTGCAAACTTGACACCATCCAATTAGGCCTGAGTAAAGACTGGGAGTGGCTGGGTCACTACAAAAAGTAATTTTCCCTCTGTTGATATTCACCCCTTCTTGTCAACTGTTGGGAATGGGCCACATCCACCCTGATTAAATTGGCCTCGTTAGCACTGACACACACACCCCCACTTGGTAAGGCAACTCCCATCTTTTCATGTGCTGTATATTTATATCTACCTACTGTATTTTTCACTCCATGCATCTCATGAAGTGGGTTTTAGCCCACAAAAGCTTATGCCCAAATAAATGTATTAGTCTCTAAGGTGCCACAAGGACTCCTCATTGTTTTTGCCAATTATAATAGTTTGCATAAAGTACTTGAATGAAAGGTGCTACACATTACAAATTCTGTGTTGATGTTTGTTTATTTATAATACTGAATTGGGAGTTCAGTCTTTGAAATTTACAATCCCTACAAAATAACATTAACAATCAAATTACAATATCTTTCAGACCTTAATATTAAGAATAGTCTTTCATCTACCATCCTCAAAGTGCCATTCTGAATCCTAGAATGACGTCTTGAATTGATATATTTTTCTTGTATGTTAAAGGATGTTTGTCAGGTATAGTAGTCATACTTCTATAAGGTAGCTTTTATATCGGAGAAGGAGTTTAATTCTATTCTCGTATTTAACTTCTTTTTGTGCATGGCTTTAAAAAAACACAACTACTAGAATACTCTATCCTGCATTAGTGATTCACTTTCCTTCCCTTTAAATCCACAAAGAGTCAAGGTTCCAACATGATGCTAGCAGGCATTGTGTTTCTGGACAAGCTGTGTTCCAGAGGAGATGTAATATTGAGGTCTGGATTTGACCACTTTTAATCAAAGATGCCATCGTGCATTTTGTAAGAATTACGGGATTAATCCTAGAGTTCTGACCAGGTTTGAATTCATTCTGCCTAACTCAACTTCCTATTTGGTTTCATTTGGATACATTTCAAAGACACTATTGTGTAGTGTGGAACCCATATTCTACGTTGATAGGTGGCAGTGTTTCAGGAATAGGTGAAGTGATCCCAATACACCAAGGCCGTGAAGCATTTTAAAATCCATTTGGCTGAAAGATGATATACAAGAATTTCATTAATTCTAAGACACACAGATTCATTTTACACCTGTGTAAATCAGGAATAACTCCACTCAAGTCAATGGACTCACTTGTGTGAGAGCAGAATCCCATTGATTCTACTAAAAAAATTCCATGTGGCTTTTTTCTTTGCACGTCAGGGCTAGGACTATGATTCTGTCATGAAGAAAATAACAGCAGTCTCATGGATCACCCTGGATATTATGGGCATGGCTGGGAAAGGTCCTATTTGGCATGATCCAGTTGGATTTTAGGACAGCACAACTAGGTGTGCTCCACTGTGTCTCCACTGTGTTCTCCTGCTGTATGCCACAATATGGAGACAGGGCCGGTGCAAGGGAGTTTCGCACCCTTGGCCATTCTGAATCTTAGAATGATGTCTTGAATTGATATATTTTTCTTGTATGTTACAGGATGTTTAAGTCAGGTATAGTATTCATACTTCTATGCCCTAGGCGAAACTTCCTTGCACCGGCCCTGTCCCCCCTCTCCCCCGCCCAGCTAACGCCGCTCCCCCCTCACGACAGCCATCCCCGCGCCCCCAGCAGGCAGTCCCCACCCCGCAGCAGGGCCCTCCCCCCCCCCCCCCCCCCATGACAGCTCCCGCAGCAGCTCACCTCCAGTAGCGGCACTTTGGCAGCTTCTCAGCGGCGTTTCGGTGGCCGCTTTTCTTGCTGCCGAATTGCTGCCAGGGAGTTGCTGCCGAAATGCCGCCCCCCAAATCTTGCCACCCTAGACAACCACCTAGGGTTGCCTAGTGGATGCGCCGGCCCTGTTTGGAGAAGAAGCTTTGGATGGATACTGCTCAAGTAGCTGTCTCAGCCTCACTGGAGGAATTCTTGGTGTGATACAGTGGTTCTACAGTGGATTTCCATCTGTTGAGAGGAATACATGATGGAGTTCATAGATTTAGAGATTCTAGGGCCAGAAGGGACCATTGTGATCATCTGGTCTGACCTCCTGCATAACACAGGCCATAGAACATCCACCAAATAGTTCCTGTTTGAACTTGTAGCCGGACTTTTTGGCTTGTTCTTGTGGTCCTTCTTTGAACCCTCTCCAATTTATCAACATCCTTTTTGAACTGTAGGACCCAGAAATAGACACAGTATTCCAGCAGCAGTCACACCAGGGCCAAATACAGAGGTAAAATAACCTCTCTGCTCCTGTTCAATATTCCCTGTTTATGTATCCAAGGATTGCAATGGCCCTTTTGGCCACAGCATTGCACTGAGAGCTCATGTTCAGCTGATTATCCTCACCACCACCACCTCCCATTTGTTTGTGTTCTTCTAATGTTTGGTCCAACATCTGGCTGGGAAGAGGTAGGAGAAGATACAACACCCTTTTCTCTTAAAACTGCATGCTATTGGATCACGAGTGTCTTTGACTGCTGTGCCAAATGCACAGTTCTAGACATGGCAGACATAAATAGGATTTCCAGTTCATTTTGTTGCTTATAGATTTTATGTATAAGCTGTATGTCATTCAGAAGAAAGATACATGCCCAGTTTGTTTCAAAGCATCTCTCGGGTAAATGAACCAAAAATAGACTACGTGTACATCAAAAAGGGGGTCATTATTAATAATGATGAATGACTCAAAAAGTTGTGTGATTTGGTTCCAGTTGGATAGATTTGGATGGAAGCTTATCCAAGTTGCTTTTGATTACAATATTTGGCTCCAAGTGTGCAATGTGTTGTTCATGGATGGGCCCCTGCACCTGCATAGAGACCCCAGGATTGGGACCTTTGTCTGCTAATCTTGTGGGAATCCTTAGTTTTATGAGGTTTCTGATTCTTCCTGCTTCTAACTGAGCCAGAAGCATTGGAAGGTGCTCAGACACTAGGGTGTTGGATGGAGTGCAGATACCTAGGCAGATATTTCAGTGCTTCCACTTCCAGTCTTAATGGGGACCCAGAAGTGCCAACAAACATAATATTAATAAAATAGTTTTTATAAGGTTAGCTGATATTTCCTCCCAACTTCCTATTAAGATTTGGTTTGAGAATACATTTTAGGGATTTGTATTTTGAATTGGTTCACATCTTACTAGTTATTATTAACTCTTTTGCTACTAATCCTACACGCCAGTGGCGTGATGTCCAGACTGCATTTTGCAGATGTTATGTACCAAGCAATTTTGAAAAAAAAGTCAGACTGTTCTGAAGTTTCTCTTTCACAATGTGGGTTCTTAACTGTCTCTTGGAGAGAGAGAAAAAAACAACAAAGACACAAGCAGTGACAAATGATAAATACAAGCTTTGATTTGTTAAACACATGTTAGCTCTGTGTTTAGCCCTGGGCTGTGAATTTCATTACAGGCTGGTTTACTTGTGGATTGGTTATTGTTATTGCTTTGGATACATCTAACCTGTAGTCAATGCTGATTAGGATCAAATGTGGGAGATTAAAATGGGATGCAACTAAATAGCATATATAGGATTGTGTGAATTGGATGGAATAGTTTCCTTTAGACAGCTCTCTTATTGCTAGTGGTGTAAACATATTGGATCTGGATTAGTACGGACTGCATTGTGATAAAGCAGAATAAGTAAATCTTTCATTAAAATACAAAAAAAAACCCTGATGATATAAGAATGAAATGTAATGAAGTTCAATAACCAACATGTAATAGTACCACACAACAATATTTTAGTAAAGGTTCCGTTTTTTCCCAATAAAATATAATGGATAGTAGTGTGTTTCTCACTCCAGCTTCCAGTATACTTACTTTTTCTGTCTCCTTCATCTTCCATCCCTGACACACAGCTTTGCCTAAGTACTTCTTTTTGCCATTTCTTTGTTGGTGGTTAAGCTTTTTATCATACTGTACCTCACTGTTCTGTTATTATTGCTCAAAGTTTTCTTAAGTATTCTCTGAGAATCTCTGACAGCTTTTCCTATGAAGCTTAGCCACTGTTGCTAGTGCTCCAAAAGAGCAGACTATGTAGCACATGACTGTTCCACTCATTCAAATATTGTAGCTTTCAATTAATTTCTCTTCAGTTCTTTTATATGGTTTTATAAAGTGCTGTCTATTGCTGTAGGAATTATAAAAATTGCATTCTGCCTTCCTATGTGCTTTCTTTGTCTGTTTAGTCACCTTAGGCCTGAGCTTCTTTTAATAATGTTTCCTTATGATTGATAAGGACTTTTTTGTATTATTTTTCCCATTCTGCAATTTGTATAATGTTTTCTATTTATACTCTATTAAGTCCAATAAATACAACAACTTCATATTTATGCCCCTATGTAGGCTTAATTTACTTACACATGCATTTCCTTTTTTAAAAAAATCACTAGCAGGAAGGGTATATATGGCTTCTTGCTATTCAGTAAAAATAACAAAATCCCTGCTTTAGTATCTGAGTACATTTTACCTGATCATGTACAATGATTAGGGGGTTTGAGTAAATGCACAGAGAACCCCTTTAAAAAAAATAAACCTACTAAAGATTTGCACAATACTGAATTCACATTGCAAAGAAGAAAACAATGCAGAGCTCTTCAGTGCTTTTGCTTCGAAAACTTTAGGACTTCAGATAATTACATAATGAAAGGAAAGCTGTCATTAACTAACCGAAAATACTAGAGATTGGAATGCCAGTGAGAGAGGTGTAATGTCAAAGCCCTAAGGAAAACATTCCTTAGTCAAAATTCAAAAAGGGTCAAATTCTGTAATTTATTCCTTAATTAATTATTCAAATTTGGTTTTATGCTCATAGTGACACAACAGTAAATTCCAGAGTCTTATTTGCATGTGCCTTGCTCCCCAGAAACCAAAACAGTGCTATACCAACGTCTTTTAGCGCTTGAGTGATGTTGCAAAAGACTCTGAGTATCATCTCAAAATAAAGTGTGTTTAGACATTTTTTGGACAGCCAGCATTCACTTCATCATGCTACAAATTCTTGGATGCATCCAGTAAAGGGTCTCCTTTCTCAATCCCTTCCAAAGAAGTTATTAAAAAAATAAAGTTAGTAAAAAAAAAAAATGGAGACCTGATGTGATGACACAGAAAATCATCCTGTGGTCAAGGTCATTATGGAATTTGATTAGCTCCCTGGGAAAATCCTCTTCCCAAATAAACCTAAATAAATTGGGGTCTTTCAAATAAGCTATTCGTATCTGTTTATTTCTACAAATGAATCAGCAGTAGCACACTTTATGTACACTTAGGATCTACTAGCTACATAGGTGTATAGGATGAGCAATCTACAGGTGCACACACTGAGAGCTGTCCATCTCCACTGGCACTAGTAACACTCCTCTTCCATCCCCTCCACAAGTAGGACTGTTTGGTCACAGCAGGCTAATGGCGAGATTTTAAAAACAATCTTTTGGGAAATGGAAATACTCTATATTTATGGGTGATTAAAAATGTAATTAACAGTGACAAATGAGACAATTACCGCCTCTTTCTGATCTTCAGAAATCTGCTAGTTTCTCTGCAGACTTGCGTGTTTTATTTTATTTTACTTAGTAATTCACTTTGTTCTGTCTGTTACTACTTGGAATCACTTAAATACTACTTTCTGTACTTATTAAAATCACTTTTTGCTTATTAAGTTACCTGGAGTACATGTTAGTACCTGGAGGGGGGCAAACAGCTGTGCATATCTCTCTATCTCTGACATAGAGGGCGAACTATTTATGAGTTTACCTAGTATAAGCTTTATACAGGGTAAAACAGATTTATTCAGGGTTTGAACCCCATTGGGAGTTGGGCACCTAGGTGTCAAAGGCAAGAACACTTCCTAAGCTGCTTCCAGGCAGGCCTACAGCTGTTAGGAGACATGGTTCAGACCTAGATCTGGGTTTACAGCAGGCTAACGGACCTGGCTCAAAACAGACAGGATTCTGGAGTCCCAAGCTGGAAAAGGCAGGAAAGCAGGGGCAGAAGTAGCCTTGGCACACCACGTGGCAGCTCCAGGGGGGTTTCTGTGATACCAACCCATCACAATGGTACCAGGGGAGTTCTTTAGGGCACACAGCCTAGCGGTTAAAGCATAGGGTTGTGAGTCAGGAGATCTGGGCCCTGATTTTATGGCCTGACCAAGCTCTGTACAGTTCTGTTTTGGAGACTGCCTCTCATCTATTCTTCTTTCCATTTCTGTGACATAGTCACCAATCTGTCTCCATGTTTGCCTCACGTACATGCAAAAAACATTCACTCTCAGAAGAAGGAAATGGTTAGTGCACCGTTTCAGCATCTCTGTGGACTCCAGAGTTTGCAAACACTGAAAATGCCCTCCAGCTAAGTGGTATGATTGTTTTTTGTAAATTTTTTTAAGACTGTTCTTTACCACATTTTCTTAGTTAAGATAAAGAGCATGACTATCGGAAGAATGGCAATAAGCTTGTGAGCTTTGAAGCGCTTATTTGCCAGGAAAACAAACAGCTTGCTTCAGCTCTACAAAAACACAGTGTGATCTAATTGAGTTTCAGCATTTACGGATGTCATTTTCAAACTATATTGAGATAACCAGCTGTTGCGGTTTAAAACAGGTAGAAGAGGTGTTTGTAGAACACAAGCATTTGAGTCGTTTATTTATTTTTAGCGATGGGCCTGAGATGTGAAGTTCAGATCCAAATCCAAACTTCCCCAAACTTCACTGGGGGCTTATATATAGGATTCCACTTTGGGCTCATCTCTCATTTGTATGTTAACAGACATAAAGACCATTCGTATTTTGCTTTCCATTAGATTGTTTGGCTGTGTTTCTGTAAGTCATTTTTGAATTATATTAAACTGATTAAAAAACTAGTAGCAATATTACTCTTGAACAGTTGTGATCATTAAGTTCTACTGCAGTAAAGGCAGTCTAAACACCAAACAGAATCCTGCAAAGGGATGATAAGTGTTACTAATACTGACATCTATTTCAGCTTAGTGCCAGAGCTGGTGCTTTGGGCCTTGTGATAGTTGGTTTAAGGCCCAGTGTGGATAAATTCCTCACCCTGGTACCCAACAAGGCTTCACTACATAAAACAAAGGAAACTCTAAATTAGCAGGCAGCTTCTAGTCTGTACAGTCACTCACTTGAAAGTGGTCAGCACAGACAGCAACTTGCAGAAAAGTTCGGGGGCATGTAAATCAGGGGGCAAGATTAAGATCACCATAATCAAGTTTCAAATTCAAACTATAAATGTTTGGATACAGAGTGTGGCTGTAGACTTGCTATACAATGTGACACAGGCAAGGCAATCATAGTACAAGGTCCAAAAAAAGAGTCTCTGTTCATAAACTCTCCTTCCCTCTTCTTGTCCACAAAACAAAGGTGCAGAAGAGCAATAAGTATCAGTCACTTTGCAACAGAGATTCTACAACTAGTTCATGGATCACTGGTAGTCCATAGAGTACTTTGTGATTTTCAGAAAACTGGTACATCGCATGGGGCTGGCTCCTCTCTGCCTTGTTTCCAGCTGCATGTTTCCAAAGAAGAACCTAGATGCCTGTAAAGCAGCTGGAAACATGGCGGAACCAGCCTAGCTGCCACCACTATAAGGATTCCAGCTACATAAGGAGGAGAAGAGGAAACAAGATTATCTCAGGGGCTAGAGCCACCAGTAGCATTGATGCTGTCACCAGGGCCGGTGCTACCATTAGGCGACCCTAGGTGGTCGCCTAGGGCGCTGCGATTTGGGGGGCGGCGTTTCAGGTCCCTCGGCAGTGGCGGCAGGAGAGGCTGCCGCCGAAATGCCGCTGAAATCCCCGGTGGCCGAAGAAGATACCACCAAAGTGCCACAGAGGACCCCGGCGGCACTTTGGTGGTAGCTTCTTCGGCCGCCGGGGATTTCGCTGGCATTTTGGCGGCAGCCTCTCCCGCCACTGCCTACGGTGGCAAAAAAGCTCGCGCCGCCCCTGGCTGTCACTAGGAGAGGAGACAGGAGACACCAGTGGGACCTAAGCCCTCCTCCAGAAAGTAATGCCTTGTGGTAGATGGGAACCAGGCAGCATGTTCAGGAAAGGAAAAAAACAGACAGCCACAAGAGAGGAACAAGCCAGTTAGCTGTTGGGGGAAGTGGGGAGGGGGAGAAGAAAAGGACCACCAAGGAAAGAAACCTATGCAGAGAAAGAGAAGAGTGAGGAAAAGAACAGATGGGGAGGTGGGGAGAGCTGATGAAGAGCTAAAGGAAAGGGTGTGTATGATGGGTATACTCCCATCCTGGCCCTTGAGAGAGCTGAATTAGACCAGGTGGGCTCAATCAGGCAATTAAGTGGCAAATGGGAGAGATTTGGGTTAGGAGGCAGTCACTAATTGAAAGCATGCTCACATCTGAGGGAACAGGCAGAGCTTACATAAAGCCAAAAGCCCAGCCACAGAGGGGGTGGTAATCACTCTCCCTGAGGGAAGGAGGGATAGGAATCCCTGAGACCTAGTAGACGCTAGGTGAGAGGGCTCTGACTCGGAGTAGTGGAAGTAAGGCAGGAAATAGTCCAAGGCGAGAGCAGGATGAAGAGTGACAGTCACATTTACTGAGGTATGGGAGTGGAAAGGAGGGATAGGAATCCCCCCGGCTCTGTCACTCCTGCAGTGATCCACGCAGTCTTCTAATTCACTGCCCCAACAGTATCATTCTGCAGTGAGCTATGCACCACACACACCACCACAGATCTGCGTGAGGAGGAAGGTTAAAAATGAAATTGAGGGGAGCTTGGAGGACTCTCCAAGAGGGGCACATTGAATTTTGCTGTCTTGTATTCTATTGAGTAGCACATGTCGATTCCCCCCACCTTCCTTTTACTGAAGATTAAAGATTTGTACATTTGGTTGGGCTAGAAGTATCATCTACTGACAAAGGAATAAATGAGCAATAAGGGCCACCTTTTCAAGCGAGCTCAGGGCCAGTTTCTCAAGAGTTCAACACCCACAAGTGAGGCCAGATTATCAAGAGAGCTCAGCTCCCATTTAGGAGCCTAAATAAAGGCTAGGTTTTCAAAAGAGTTCAGCACCCCACATGCACCCAACATACTAAGTGGCCTTGAAGATCTAGTAATTTATTTTGGTGTCTAAATGAGAGCTGGACTCCTTTGGAAACTCTGGCTCATAGCTGTGATGTATAGAAGAGCAGCTTCTCTCTGTGATACAAACTTACTACAGCCTTTTCTGGAGGAGCCACTAGAAAGCTTTTCTTTGGCTCATTTAATAGAGTTGCTGCCTATGGAGGGTTCAAGCTGGGCATCACACATGCTAGGCCAGATCATTGGCTCCAGCCAAGACTATCTAGTACCATGCAGGGCAGGCAGGGGGTTACTTTTGCAGCCCCTTTGGACTGCTATGTACCACACTGGTCTACTAGCATAACCTATAGCTGCCTCAGTGGTAGTTTGCCCACAGAGCACACGAAGAGCTATTGGAAGTGTCTGTTTCTCCATATGGCTGTAGATAATATGTTCACCTAGCGTAACGGCTCATGAGTCTATAGTTCCAATGTTTTTGATTAGCATAGTACTGTCCTGTTGGTATCACCCAGCAAGCAGTAAGATTAGTAGTGTGTGAGAGCTCTTTATGGCTCAACGTGATTGAGACCAGCTCCATGGAGCACAGCAGTAACAAAGAAGAAACATTGTCAATTTGCTATTTGTCTAGCTTCAGTGATTCTAGAATATGGATATTTTTCAGTGGCTTAATATTTTAAATGAAGTAATTAGTGGATTGAACAGAATACAGGGGCCTTACCTCATGGGTTGATCCATGGGGCAAAGTTGTGGCTTTAAACCACTGCACTAGAGAGGCTCCCAGAGACATTCTAGTTCACAGCCTTAGCAACAAACCAGCCAGTCCACAGCCCCAAGCAAATCTGAAGCTGTGTGTATGAAAGGCTCATTTGTGATTTGTTCAATACCCTGGTACTTTTTTAAAATATGCATGACTTCTCCTGTCTGGGGGGAAGAACTCTGATTGGGCCAGACATTTGAGGGCTCTTAAATTGTATTTACTTTTTGGTTGATTTGTTTCAGGGTTCAGAGGGGGGGAGCATTTTTGTTTGTTCATTAGTAGGGATTTATTGGGCTGAAGAGCGATGTTGATGTTGTCAGTGTCATTCTTGCGATGGAAAGGCCTGTTCACTGAGGAAGGTTCAGGATCCATTCATGACACCTGTGAAAATAGATTACCCTGACCTACTCTCTGTTCTGTAGATGCTTCGTATCACTCTAGCTCCGGAGCCATCACCCTTCTCTTATTCCTGCTTTATCTCTATTACCTTCTAGACTAATCAGTGAAGAACTGAAAATGAACTGCCATTGGTTAGAGACACCTGGCTGATGGTCCAAAGCAGGGAAGTATTTGCCCTGAAAGCATAGCCTGTGTTGCATTTTTATTTTACTTTCAGATTAATAGCTTCATTGTACCTTGGCCTGCACAGAGGCATGGGGGTGGGGGGAAGGATACAAAAAGAGTCTTTGTGTCTCTGTACAGGGGATCACAGGCATGATCCCAGTCTGTGTTCCTGATCTGCAGGAACCAGGGGTGTCTAGCACAGGTTGCAGGAGCAGACACTCCTAAGGAAGCAGGGAGGAAGGATGAGTGCAGGGTATGGCCTCGCCAACTGAGCTGAGCTGGTGCAGCACAAACACCTATGGTACCCTGTAAAAAAGGGTAGCAAGCACTGCTCAGGTCTATGCTGTCCCTGCTCTTGGAGGCATTGGGCAAAATTCACAAGACCAGGACTGAAGTGTGTGTATGTGTGTATATATGTATGTATGTATATGAATGCACGGAGGGGAGTGTTATGCTCACTGATTCTGGAGCTGATGGGGGCCAGTTTTGCCCCTGATACTGGGTCAGATCTGTCCTAGCTTGCATCCAGCTACTGAAGACCCTTTGGGACCTGGTAGCTGCTGGGAAATAGCGAGGAAGTAGGACCTGCGCAAATATGCCACCAGCCTGCCCCAGAATGGCTCCTGCTTTAGGAGCTCTTATCATGAGAGCAGGAGGGAAAGAGGGACACAGCTGGTTCTACACATGGCAGTGACGGCCTCCTGCTCTGGGGCTGTTCTCTGGAGACGCCTTAGAGCAACCATGAATCAGGCCCATTACACCTAACTATGCCCTCCACCCTCACTCTGCATCAAGCATAACTCAGCTGGCCTGAAAATCTGTCCCTCTGTATCTGGGTAACATAAGTTAAACGAATGCTTAGTTTGGTTTGGCTTTGTTCACATTAACATCAGAACACAGGGGAAGAACAACAAATGAGAAACAAAAAACACATTTGAAAATGTTGCTGCCACAGACAGATGTCCTGAGTGTGTTTTACATAACCATTGTGAATAACTAGCTGGATTCCTGTCCAGATTCCTCCCCCTAATGTACCTTTTGAAACAAAAACAAATTGTACAAACCAAGTTTTTGTGGAATGGGCCCAAGCCTACTTTCATATAAGCTAATGACAAAACTAGGAGCAGGGCTGAGCCTTGTGCACTGGGATTTGGGTGTACGTTTTGTTATGCACATTCCATTGCTGACTTGCAAAGCGATCTGTCACTGAAACAGTTGGCCTACTTGGAAGGACACATGCAAAAAAGCTACCATTTCAGTCCCTTGAAAAGAGTAGATGTAGTTAATGTATGGGGCCCTGGTTGTGCCTGGTTCTTATGTGAGTGTGCAAAGAAGTGGAGGTTGAGGGGGCAGTGAGCAGGTGTTTAGGAAATGGCCCTTGTCTTGCATGGCATGTATAAGGGCCAGGCAGCATTTCATCTTCTGTGCTCTGGTGAGTGTAAGCACTGGCCTCTCCCTACTCCACTGGGACATAGAGAATCCCAAAGGTGAAGGGCAAGAAGCTGGGCCAAGGCTCTGACTCTCAACTCACCAGCCGCATGGATTGTGGGATAAGGAGGAGTCCACCAAGCACCCTGCAACTCCAGGAGGCATCCTGCTTC
This sequence comes from Macrochelys suwanniensis, assembly GCA_033296515.1. NCBI lineage: Eukaryota > Metazoa > Chordata > Testudines > Chelydridae > Macrochelys > Macrochelys suwanniensis. The sequence continues at coordinate 37,796,599 of CM065784.1, forward strand.
CCAATCAGAATGCCCCCTGGAATAGCACCACAATACTTTTTTCTGTTCGGCCTGTAAAGCATAATTGAGTCGTAGGAAACTAAGGGTATGTCTACAGTACGAAATTATATCGAAATTATTCTATTCGATTTTTCGGAAGCGATTTTATACATTTGATCTTGTGTGTCCCCACTAAGCGCATGAATTCGGGGCAGTGTGTCCACAATACCATGGCTAGCATCGACTTTGGGAGCGGTGTACTGTGAGTAGCTATCCCACAGTTCCTGCAGTCTCCGCTGCCCATTGGAATTCTGGGTTAAGAATTCCGGGTTTTTTTAACGGAGTTCTGCCTGCTCAGATTCTTCTCCCTATACTGCGATCAGATCCAGTACCTCCCGTTTGGTCTATGCTGGAGCTCTTTTGCAATTCTGGGACTGCACAATCACCTGTGCTGATGAGCTCTGCATAATCTTCTGTGCTGATGAGCTCGCCATGCTGGCCAAATTCAAAAGTTCCCAGGGCTTTTCCTGACTACCTGGCTAGTTCATCTGAGTTGAAAGTGCTCTCCAGAGATGTCACAATGGAGCATTCTGGGATAGCTCCCGGAGGCCAATAGCATTGAATTGCGTCCACAGTACCTCAAATCTGGAACAGCGATGCCGAATTTAGCACTACTCCCCTTGCTGAGGTGGAGTACAGAAATCAGATTTAAGAGCCATTAATTTCAACATAACAGGGTTGGTTGTGTGGACGGATTCAGTTTTAATTCGGTATAACGCGCCTAATTCTGAAATAATTATGTAGTGTAGACCAGGCCTAAAAGGCTTTCATAGACACTGGTAATTCCAGATGGAGACGATCCAATTTTAATCTATTCAAATCCAGATCCTGCCGTTTTTATGAAGGGTAAACTCCCATTGAAGGCAGTGGAGTTTTGCCTGCATGTGATTATATGATTGAATTCCAAATGGGTCAACTGTCTAAAATACAGTAAACTAAGATGCAAATTTTGTGTGTGCTTCATGTATGGAAAAAGAGAGTTTCTCATCTGGAGCAAAGGCGACAGTGAACTCTACCACCAGTATGACAACATTGTGTCTAAGTGATAGCAAAAGGGACAGGATAAAAGTTTTACATAGGTTCTTAAATATTATTATTTGGGGGCTTTTTATAATTTAGTCCTCATCTAGGTGCAAGCTGCTCTTTTATTTCTATCTATCTATCACATTTGCATCCCATTGATATGAAATACTTATGAACTAACTAGAGAACAGACCTGTGCATTCAGAAGCAAAGAGATCCTTGGTTTATTAACAAAGATTTTCACTGCCTTCTTTGCAACACCCCCTCCTATTGAATATAACAGGTGCAATATTCAGCTGTAAAATTTGATGCCTAAAGGCCTGATTCTGCAACCTTTAGGCTATGGCTACAGTACAGCTTATCTCGGCAAAACTTATGTTGCTCGGGGGTGGGGGGGTGAATATTCCACCCTCTGAGCAACATAAATTGCACCAACATAAGCGCTTGTGTGCATAGCGCTATGTCAGCAGAAGAGCTTCTCCCACCAGCATAGCTTATGTCACTCGTGGAGGCGATTTTTTTATGCCAACGGGAGAGCTCTCTCCCGTTGGCATAGAGCAGACCCTAAACTATGGGTCAGGACCCCAAAGTGCACCACTGGATGGATAGACATGGCCTTACTGATGCTGAGTAGTACTCTTTCACATGTGTAGTCTCATTGAAGTTCATAGTAGCAATTGCCTGAGTATGTGCCATTCAGCTTACTGTATTACTGTGGGTTCTTATTTAAGGCCTGGAAGATAAATTGACTTGACAATATCTGCAAATGCATAGCAGTGTAGTGACTGTCATAAAAATTGTTTGACATATTTCAAGCTTAGGACAAAGATAACATAATACCTGTACAATTGAAAAGTAATGAGCAGTTACTGGTGGCGTACATACACAAAACAATGATAGTGTAATAACTGTGTGGTTATTTCTGCATTGTCCCCTGCAGTGTCATTATGACACATAAAAAGGGCAAATTCAAATTACTTGAAATTTTCTGTCAGCTAGTAATTCTAAACACAATAATTGTATTCACTATAGAATGTGCAATTACCATATAGCTGAATAGAATTCTCCTTCTAATTAAGCCTTTGTAAATGATTATTTTTGTTCTATAAAATCAAATGTTGGAGAGTTTTAATTTAGCTTCATATTTTTATGCTTTTTTCATGCTTATCAGAATAGTGGGTAATTCCGGGATTAAGGTACCAGTCTATACCCTCTTTGTTGTGCAATTATGAATTCAGCCTATGGATTTCTATTAAATAAATGTTGTGGTGTGAACTGTGACCCTAGACAGTAGGGTATCTAAAAAAAAGTCAGGCATAATTCAGCAAAATTACCAATCTTTTCATAGGGTACACTACCATGCACAGAACTGACTGATTTAAACCTGGTCTACAGTGCAAATGGTCTGGTCTACCCAACAGACCTATATCAGTATAACTGCATCACTGAAGGGTGTGAAAAATCCACACCCCGGAGCAACGTAGTTATACTGACCTAACCTCCCATGTAGACAGCTCTGTGGGGGAGCTTCTCCCACCAACATAGCTACCACCTTTTGGGGAGGTGGATTAACTAAGCCGACAGGAGAGCACCAATACAGCATTTTAAATGTAGACTTGCTCAAAGAGTGTGCTAGTAGAACTCTACTGGTGTAGCTTTACCAGAAAACCCTCTTAATGTAAACGCAACTCATACAAGAAAAAGAACTCTTTTATAGGATAAACTAGTTCCACAAAAGTAATAAGCTATACCAGCAAAAGAACTTTTACATCTACACTAGGGATTTTGCTGGTATAGCTATGTCAGTAAAACTCTCTAGTGTAGACCAGGCCTTTAGACTAAATCACCATACAGAATAAGGCTTTCCATCTTGCCGACTGGAAAATGTCCTTGAGTTCCCTGGAAGCAGGATCCCCAGACCTTTTCACTGGTATGAATCTGGGGTAATCCCAGTGAAGGCAAAGAAGGTCAACTGGTTTAAAACTGATATAAGTGATCTCAGACCCAGGCCCTACATTAGTTCAGACTAGAGCTGAGCAAATAATGAATTTTTTGGTTTGGAGACTGATCTGAAAAATCTGGAGTGAGGGGAGGGGGGGGGCACAGGGAGAATTGGTTCAATTCAAACCAAAACAAATTTTATTGAAATTTTTCATCAGATTGGAAAACTAAATAATAATTATAATAATAATTAATAATAATGTTTTGAATCAACCAAAATGTGCCAGGTCAGGTCAACTCAAAGTGACTTTTCTTTTTGAGGGGGGTGGGGGATTCAATTTGTTTTGAATCAACCAATATGTATTGGTCAACTTGAAACTAATATTTTTCATTTTGAGTCAGCCATTTTCAGGGTTTTTTAATTGGTCTAATTTGAAAATGAAATGCCGTTTGAAACAAAAGGTCAAACTGAAATATTTTGAAACGGTCTAAATAAAACACTTCAAAATGAAAACATTAAAATGAAATATTTTAAAATGTTGCTACTTTTAAAAAAAATGTGTTTTTATGGCTGAAACTAGATGTTGAATTTGATTCAAATTTGTGAATACCTTTAGAGACTTGAAAAAAGGCATTTTTAGCCAAAAATCTGTTAGCCAAAACAACAACAAAAAATCACCCCTATAGAAGCATGTTGAGGTTATCAGCAGGGTAAAGAATAAGAAATAGCTACCTGCACTTGCCAATACGTTTTGGATAAATACCAGTTTTCAGTTCTTCAAGCTTCAGGAGTACAAACACCTACACTAAACAAGATAAAAGCAAAATATGTGTATTATAAATAAGACAGACTGGTTAGTTATGTAATATCAGAATAAAGGGCCTCATCCAAAGCCCATTGACATCCCTGGAAAAACTCCTATTAATTTCAGTGCAGATTAGAGCAGGCCCCAAAAAGGGAATAGAAGCAAAAGTTGAGAGAGAGAGAACAGAATGAGGCAATTTGACTCCTGAGTGCCCAGCTCCACTGAAGATGTCTTCCCTGGCATTGAGAAGCAGAGATGGTTTTTACCAGGGCATTTTCAATATTTCATAACAATATTTATTTTCTTCATTCCTTCAATAAGTTCCTCGAACTTGTGCAATAAACAGTAGCAGCATATTGTAGGGAGAGAAGTTAAAAAGTCATAGCTAAAAAGATTTTATTATGTGTTATAGGAAGATTTTATGCTAAACTGACTAGGATTGGCTTCTGTTTCAGACTCACATGGTTATAAACACTACCCAGCTGGCATGTCAATTTAATTCTGAATCCGAGTCCTTCCCACACCATCAGATGTTGAACCAGGCTCTGCCATCCCTGTCTGTTCTGGGCCGCTCTTTGCATGTCTTTTATGTTATTAAGTCCCATACGTTTTCCCTCTCTATTTAAATGTATTGTTCAGGTAAACTGAAAAATATGCCCGTGAAAATCTGTTCATGAGCAGTACATTGTAATGTGGGGCAATAAAACATGATGTAAGATAATTTTAGATTCTGTAACTATGAACATAGAATTTTATATTTAAAAAATGTATGAGAATAAATAAACTACAGTATTTTTTCTGTTTTAGATGGTGCAATTGTTTCCCATGTGGAATTAGACTAGTCTTTGAAACACCCTTCTCCTCCCTTAAATTAACTAAATTTACTTTTTTCATGTATATGTTTGACCATAGTATGTGTCCATTTTTAATGTCACGTTTTAGGTACATCTGAATCTAAATGACTGTATTTTACTTGGTCATTATTTAATTTGTTGAGATTGATCAGTTTAATGTTTGATTTTTTAAGATTCCCACACAATTTTGGAATTTTAGCAATGCAGATATTTTCCTATTGCCCAAGGCAATAATAGATGTGGTGTGCAAACACTGCTTTAAAGAGGGTGTCTGTCTGCTGATTTACATATTCTAAAAGTATTAAGATCAAAAGTAATGAGAATTTAATCCATATGGCATGTAGAAGATAAATAGGAATATTAATACTGTATCAAGTACTAATTAAAGGAAACACCAATCCTATTTTTAAAATCTTGCATGCGAATGAAAAAGAAGTCATTGCAAAGTTAAGATCTGATTTTTAAAAGAACTGAAGAATTAACAATTTTCAGCCACAAATTCTGAATATGAGACTTTGAGTTTATAGGGCAGGCCAAATTCTGCTCTCATATGATCCGTTGCATTCTTATAGCACTTTCCATCAGAGGATCTCAAAGCACTTTTCAAGTGTTAATTAAATAAACCTCCCAATTCCAAGTCAGGTAGTTAAGAATCAATATTGCTATTTTACAGCTGGGGAAACTGGGACACAAAGAGTTTGTGACTTGCCTAAAAATGTGGGTCTGTAGCAATGCTGGGTCCCTGATAACCCCTCTCATTTAAGGCGCGTGCCCCAAGGTGGTGTGGAGGGTTGGAATCCTCCACACTTTCTATTGGCAAGATGGGGTTCATCCTAATCTTTGATGGTAGGGAATTCTAGAGCCCAGAGCTTCTCCTGAGAATACTGAGTCCCCAGATAATAAGAATTCCAACCTATCCTTCATCAGTTTCAGCATTCCTGTTCACTGCAGGCACAGTGGGCTGTGGAGTCAGAGAGGCACATTTTAAATAGCTAGGCCCCTGCCTATTGATGACTTACTGATCCGCACTACAACTTTAAATCAGATCAGGAAGAGTCAAGGTAGAGCATGGAGTACCCGTCTTAGCCCACAGCATGCACTAGTACCTGGAGTTTCTGTTTTGTTTTTTGTACAGCACCAACGGGGTGCTTGGTGTTTTACGGACAGGTATGCAGACAAGGTTCCTGCCCCAAAAACGTTTATGGTTCAGATATGGGGGGATGGGAAGTGATGAGAAGAGTGCGAACGAGAGGTGAAGTTAAGCATGCCATCTTGGCAGTTCCATGATTTTCTTTGGCTTATTTCTAAAGGAGTCAAGATAATTGGTCATTTACTTAGCACAAGTCTGAAGAGAGGGCAGTTTTCTTTCCAGGTCCTTGAAAGAATTCCCTTACCTGCCAGCATTACTTCTGTTTTTCTGGACTGAATTTAATCCCTCTAGTTTTCATCCAGCTGCTGCTGTCGTTCTGGCACTGAGGATATCTCTGCACAGCAATCAAACACCTGGGCCTGGCCTGGGTCAGCTGACTCAGGCTCACAGGGCTCCGGCTGTGGGGCTGTAAAATTGCTGTGTAAACATTTGGGTACAGGCTGGAGCCCAAGTTCTGGAACCCCGCAACAGGGAAGGGTCCCAGAGCCTGTGCTCCAGCCTCACCCTGAATGTCTACACAGCAGTTTTTAGCCCTACAGCCCAAGCCCCATGAGCCCGAGTCAGCTCTCCTGGGCCAGCCAAGTCCATGGTGCAAATCTTTTATTCCCATGTAGACAAACCCTGAGTGACAGTACTGACTGCGCATGAGGAGAAAGGAATGTAGAGCTAGATGACTTCAGCACGTTGTTGTCACTAGGGCCGATAGCATCTTACACTCTCTCCTAGTTGTTTACCATAAATGTTAAACAGTGGGAGGGCAGGATTTAACCTGCTGAGACCCCGCAGGTGTCTCAGTAAGGAGGACCCGCCTATTACAACCCATTGGAAGGTGCAAGGAATGAGCAGAGCCAGCTTAATGCAACTCTCCCCAGTTCTGCCAGGTCTTGTAGATGAACCAAAAGTGCCTCACAGTTGACTGTAGAAGGCTGATGAAAGTGTGATAGTTATGGTAATTGCCTGCAATATCCTGGACAAACTTGACTGAGTTATGTTAGGTGTTCACAGTATTAAAAAGCCAAATGTTTCTGTACTATTGTGGGATTGAATGGAACTTCTTGAGGAGGATAACAGGATTAATGCAATCTCTGGAAAGTACTGTGCACTTCAGGAGACTATGCTGAACAGTGTAGCAGTCGTGAATGATATTTTGGGACAATACATGTGAAGTGGAATGCCTAGGAAGTTCTTGGGAGGAACGGATTGCAAACTCCCACTTAATGACAGTCTTTGAAGCTTCCCCAGGAGGGAAGGGGGCGGACTCTTTTGTCTACTGATCACCTGTTACATGAGGACATTTCAAAGACAAGCTGTATAAATGAGTAACTGATAGCTCAGTGGTTTGAGCATTGGCCTGATTTACTCATGAGTGTGCTTTGTCTGAGCGGAAGCTGAAATGGACTTGTGACCAGAGGAAAAGCCCCTGTGTTGGATTTGAAGGACTAATCACCAATCAGAGCCCTTGTTTAAGTGAGGGGTGATCACTGATAAGCTTATTAGCATGCATGCAGGGTCTTTTATTTTTTTTGATAAATTTTCTCTGTCATGCTTTTACCTTAAGACTAAATGTGCTTGCTTAGGCAGAGCCGTGTGGTAGCTTAACTTTGTCAATTATATTGTTTATCATCTCTGAGGAAAAAAGTAAAGCAGCCTGATGGGACTGGGGAGGTTACAGCTGTGCAGTCTGAAAATACCCCAGTCAGGAGGGAGAAAGATGCGGGTCTTCGCCCAAGAGAAGTAATGGTCTAGAGGGGGTGCCCTTGCTGAACCATAGAGCAGGAATACAGGTTGCCCTGAACTATGACCGAAAGATCTGACAATGTCACCAAGAATGATTTCCCCTCCTCCATGGCTAAAAGGACATTGTGTACCAAAGCCATCTGTTCCGAAGAAGTGGGTATTCACCCACGAAAGCTTATGCTTCAATACCTCTGTTAGTCTATAAGGTGCCACAGGACCCTTTGTCGCTTCTACAGATCCAGACTAACACGGCTACCCCTCTGATACTTAAAGCCATCTCAGTGACTTTTCCTTGTCAGGAGGCTGTTTGGGGAGTTCTAGAATATTGTTTCTTGGCTCCCAGTCCTATGTTCACACCACCAGACAATACTTGTTGAGTGCTCATGACACAGGTTCCTATAATTTTATTGAAAAAATAGTAAATGCAGCCTTCACCATAGCCCAAATCCTGATCTCTGCACCCAGTTTGAATAAATGGGTTGTGAGTAGGAGAGTTCTGTGCAAGGTCAAGGTAGATACAATGCCCTAAAAGTGATTGTGGAGTCATTCTACAGCCATTAGTGCACTTCAAGGGTGAAATAGCTGCCACAGGTGCTGCTAAGCTCCCCTCACCACTACAAAATGGGCAGGATGGGACAGTTGGTTAGTGTATCTGCAAGCTGTAACCCCACCTCTCAAGCCATCCCTTGCTAAGATACCCCTCCATGCTAAGGGAGATGGTGCTTCAGCAGAGCACACCTCTGCAGCACATGGGAGGTGTAGACCCCCTGCACAGGTGTTCTGCATTCTTTCTCTCACTGCATAAACTCCAACCTTTCCATGCCCACAGAGTGCAAAATTGTGTTTTAAAGGCACTGGCCCTGGTTGGGGCAATGAGAGAGATGCCAGGGAGATTGTCTTTGAGAACCCCAGGGAGCACATAGGGAGCGTTTATGCCACATCCCTTGGACTGGTGCAGACCGCTCCCTGCTGCGTGTCTCCCCTCTTAGGAGAGAGATGAGGTGGAGACCTGACCCCACCTTCTCCCTGCTTGTTTGGAGTGGCATGTGACCTAGGGGTACTCAGAAACATCAGTCCCTGCACTCAGGGAAGAACATTGTGTCTGGCCTTTGCAAATGATGCAAGAATAGGGAATGTTCTTGAAGTTTTCAGGGGCCTGGCACAATCCATCAGAGACGTGGTTAAGAATTGCCCAAGCGAACTGTTGCTTTTCCATGTAGCATTTCAAATACTTGGCTAAGACATGTAGCACTCAACCTCTGCAGGGAGAGGGGACTTCACTGAGAAGTGACTCAGCTGCTCTGCACCAAGGCTGAGTCGCTCCAGGACCTTGGATTCTAGGCATGTGCGTTTTCTTTCCCTTTCTAGCAGTACAGCCCAGGTAGCGTTTAATATTTCTGTGTACTTTTTAAAAGACCTTTTAAATATTAAAGAGAATTTCATTTTCCAGCTGGAAAATTAAAACGTAGATGCATTTCATCCGTTCCTTCCCCCAGTCCTGAAGCAATTCTGAACTGTTAACTAAAGAAATCTAACTGCCCTAGAGCACTTTCATAACATCAAATATTCCATGAAAATATTTTCCCGAAACCCTTGAACATTTCCAAATATTAAATGTGAAGAGAGACAGCGTTTCCTCAGCTCTGGTGCTGCTCTAAATAGACAATGTTAAGTTCAGGTTTTTTAAAACAAAAATACAGTGATATAAACAATACACTTGTTGGGAGACAGGTAGTAGGTGGCACTTCTATCCTCAGTGCAGGGAGATGACACAGAAGCAAAGGGCTCTTGATACAGTAAGAACAAGTTTTGACATGCATTTAGTTGATGGTTGTAAGATCTGAGTGTGGAGTTTCGAATGGTACAATGTCGTTGTTTATTTGTATTTTGATAGGGCCTAAAGGCCTCAGCCAGAATGGGAGCCCCATTGTGATAGGCACTACTTGAACGTAGATGGCCTCTGTCTCAAAGAGCTTACAAGATAAAAGGACAAGACAGACAAAAAGATACAGAAAAACAACAAATAAGCAGTTTCACAAATGTACAGAAAATCTAAATTACAACATGATTCTGCCCCATTTTCTCCTGTATACAGCCTCTCTGCAGCCAACCTCCTGTTGCTGTGTCCTTGTTCAGATAGTGTAATTTGTCTCCACTGATGTCACTAAGACAATTTACATCATCTGAGGATTTGCTTCCTAGAGTGCCCTCTTACTACCATACTCTGTCCCCATAGGGAAATATTCACTCTCAGTCTGGCAGGGAAAAAATGGAGAGCGCAAACAAATGGCCAAAAGTTTGTGAAGGCCAGCTCTCGGCCATGTGTATGGGATGCATGTTGCAGGATGACTGTGTGTAAAAGTCACAATGTGTGAGGCGAATTGTAACTTTAAAGTGTTTTCACAAGGCTCTAGAAGTCGAACAGTTTTACTGATGGCAAGTACTGTCAAATGGTGGAGTGTAACTTTGGTGTATCAGCAGGAAATTCCAGTTTGTAGGTGGAAGTTATCAGGGAATTATGAGGTCCTAGTTTTGAACAAATGATTTGACAAAAGTATTGATATATCCAGGGCTTTGGAGTGGACCCCAGAGCTGGAGCGCGGAGCAACAGGTTTATGCCTGGAGCTGGAGCTGAGCAATTCAAAAATTTGATTGCTCCAAATCCCTGGATATATTTTTCAGATATGATTTTGTGGATTTGGTCCATATCTAATATAATACATATGTAATATGATGTACACACACTAATGTGCTCATATATAGAGAGAGCAAATATGTAAGACTTAGCCATTATATAGTGTTTTTCATCCTTGCATCTCAAAGAGCTTTACAATTGTGGAAGTGTAATTATCTCCATTATACAGATGGAAGAACTGAGTCACTGAGATGTAAAGTGACTTACTTAGGGTCATACTGTTGGTAAGTGGAAGAGCTAGAATAGAATTCAGAAGTCCTTAGTTAGTGTGATGTTCTATCCACTGCACTGTATCACCCTCATGATAAGGTGGAATAAAGGTTGGAATAAGGTGGAACAAATGGCGATACCGCAAGTGGATTATGTAGCTCATCCTAAAAAAGTGTCAATGAAAACTTTACATCCTTTAAAAAAAAAACTGTGGAGCAACTTCTTTTAAAATATTTAGAAATGAGTCACTTACATTTTTTGATGAATATTTGACTAGCTGTGCTCAGCAAATTAAAAGATCTGCACTAGTGAAGCTTAAAAAACTGCCAAACGATACAAGCCCCCGCACTTGTTGGGTTGATGAGCTGCACAAGAGCCAGGCTTGTGTGTGTGTGGAGATTATATACCTCACAAGATCAGGTGTCATAAAATGCATCACGTAAATTAGCTGCAGAACCTTCAGTACATTAAGATTTCAATAGAGAGAGACTTTTTTAGTACCTGTATTATTCTATGGGAAAATCTTACTGCACAGAAACTGCATGCCCTGGAGGCCTTGGCATGCTCGCTGTGCTCCAGAATGTGGCTGTTTACATGCAAAACTCTTGATGTGGCCCTAGCTACTCTGCTGTCTTGGTCTTGCAGAGGGTGGTGTAGTGCTGATTGTTAGAGAACTCCTCAGAAACAGCTGCAGAAAGCCCACACAAGGGTTTGCATTCTGCATCATTTGATCTGTGCGGCTTTGTGTGGTGGGAATGCAAAAGAAAGAGGCCCTAGTCAGGCTGGTGCAGAGGGATCAGGTGAGCATGGGCCTATGGAGCAATACTCTCAAACATTCAGTGCAGCCACCTCATATGGGGTGCGAAGAGCTATAGCTGCTGCTCCAATCAAGTGCTAGAATCGCAGCTGAAGAGGAGCCACTCTACAGCCCCGTGGCCTGGCCTGGTCATGTGTGGAGGGCAGGTTTCATACCCTCCTTCAGTCCTCCTGGACAAAGCCCAGTTACTTGGAATTTGTTTAGAAGGAGGGTAAATTTCACCCTGAAGGAGTTAGGAGGCATAGCAGAGCTAACGTAAATGGCCATATATCATTGTATTGTTTCCAAATGTTTCTCTTTGGGAACATTTTTTCCCCCATTGCAGACAGCTCCCTTCACCACACATTGGATGTACAAGGAGGGAGTCTCATATTTCCATCTCCTTCATTTGAGTCTTTTTGGCACAAATGAAACTTAAACCATTTCATAATATTCTTTGGCGATATTTATACATCCATTGTCTTGACTATGCACAGGGTAAGTGGGGGTTGGATGTAAGTGTTGAAATCAGAGCTCCTAATGTGCTGTTCCATTAATTGCACACTATGGCAGGAGTAGGGATTATGAACAGAGATGGGCTCGAGCCACAAAATCCCCCAATTACAGGGCTGTTCATGTTCAAACATGGAGTTTTTGGTTCAGCCTGTAATAGAATTACATTGTTATTTGGAAGGGGGTCCAACTTGCCCATAGTTGTGGGGCGGGGGGAGAAGTTGGTGGGGGGGTGCTCTGTGATTCTGTTCAGACCCATCTCTAGATATGAGATAAATTGACTTGCTCTCTTATATATCTCCCGCTTTTACTGAGAGTCTCTGCTCCATCCCTCAGCAAGTGCTCTGATGTCCACTAATGTCGGTTCAGCATCTTTATTTATTTATTTGGATCAGGAGACCTCAAATGAAGAGAGCTGGCAGTCAGCTCTAGATTAAGTACTAGGCACAATAAACTCATCCTATTCACACACAATGCAGCCAAGAAGATATGAGCATCATCATTACCAGGAGGCGTTGGAGATGGATTGGCCATGTGCTTCGGATGGAAATTGATTCCATCACCAGAATAGCAATAAGATGGACACATAGCGAAGAGCTGTGGAAACTGAGCTGAAAAACCTAGAGCACAGCTGAGAAACCATTGAAAGACTTGCCAGAAACAGACAGGAGTGGAGAAGCTTCGTCTCTGCCCTAAACACCAGAGGCGTCATGGGAACGTGACGATGACAGGGCCCTCATCTATGGGATCCTGTGATGTCAGGAAGGCCCACCACAAACAGAGACCTCTGCTAGGGTATCAGGAAGAGCCCCTTCACACAGGGCTCTCTGTGGGGATAGTGGAGAGAGTGGCAATAGAACCTTTTGCTGTGGTGGTGATGGGAGACCGCACACACAGTCCTTTTTAAAGGGGGAGGCTGAGTCCTCCCTTCTCCTGGACAGACCCCAGTTTGCCTGAAAACAGGGAGTGGTGGACTGGGAACACCGAGGCCTCAGTGTGTCCCCCCCAAAAAAGCAGTGGAGGGTTCCCCATCACCTCTGCTGAAGAATCTAATGTGGGTGACTCCTGTCATTGGCAGAAAGGCTAATCTTACAATTGTATTCAGTTTTTCAGTTGCTATTTCTCCACATCTAAATATGCTGCATTTCTGATTGGGCCGGATGACTTGTCTGTCTGTCCTAAGCATAGGGCTGGATTCTTCTCTCCAGCTGCGTTTGCCTGCTTTGGCTCAGTGAGAGTTCCACTCAGGAATTATGCCTTTAAGTAGGGCTATTTGAAACCCTAAAATGGGTGTTGCAAAAACAAGCACTTTGTCTTCACAGCTCTGCAGACAGAGATCTCTTTGAGAACATGTTCTTTCCCTAGACGTTATTGATCTCATGAGACCGACCACCATGAAAATCAGTCTCAGTTGGAGAAACAACTGGGAGCAGGGGCAGCTCAAGGAGAAACCACTTTTAAAATGTAGAGTCAGCATGCCGATCACATTTTTATGAAGTGTGTATTTACCAATTAGTCAGCAGAGTAAGCCAGTTGATTGAATGATCTTCATGTGATTTATGCATAACTTTAATTAATTGTTCCAATGGGGATGAACAGTGGATACAAATAGATACAGATGTCTCATGTCTTACTCCTTTTTTAAAAAAACACTATTTCTTGTCATTAAACTAATCTGTCCTTAAACTAGATTTTAGGAAATATTAGCTCTTCACCCTCCAAGATACTGTCCTGCACCAGATAGGACCTGACCCACATCCCGGTGTGCTCTCCACACAGCTGGCCCTGCACTGGGCAGATATGCAGGCAAAGAAAGGGAGGAATATTCCTTGCCCAAACTATGGAGCAGCTCTGTTGCTACTCCAAAGAAGCTGTTTCAGGCTTTTAGCTGAAGTAGCTCTCTGTGCAAAGTAGCTCTCTTATCCCCTGGATGAGCCAAGCAGTTACGATTCTTATGTCTGCTTCCTAAACCAATTCATTCATATCTTTGACTCACCCCCTTGTCCACTGCCATGGAACCTGGCCAGAATGTATCCCTTGGATCAGTGGTTCTCAACCTTTTCCATACTGGGATATTTCTGGGCCTCCTTTCCATGTAGTTGATCTCTTGTTAGGGTCCCTCCCATTTAGGATGATAGAAGGACAGAATGGTTGTGACACCTTGACATCTAGTGTCGTAACCCCATGTTAAGTATTCATGCCTAAAAGTAAACTTGAATGATCTCAAATGAAACATGCTAATGGCCAACTAGTATAAATGCCTTTCAGATATCTTTAATCATTTTCATCCACTTAAACATCACATCACTTAGACTTTGTGCAACTAAGCACTTGACTATTTTTAGACTTAAAACTCCCTGGGTATGTTGAGAGAATGTTAGTAAGATCATTTTATTGACTTCTAGCTCCACTCCTGGCAGCTTCTCACATTGCCAATGTGACTTGTCACACCATCAGAAAGGAAAGCAAGACACTGCATTGTCATGTCATTGGCTAGCTTTGTAGCACCTAGCCAAATACATAAAAATTTTTATGTCTTTTCTTTTCCTTTGGCATTAGCAAAAATTAAAATAATCTTCTAGGCCAGGGGATAGGAGGTCAAATGCTAGGATTTCCAGACTGCTTGGTATTATGCTCAAAGTTTTGATGCACAATAATCGTCAAACATCAGAATGGTCTGAGAAATATTGAGATAGGTGGCAAGTTATTTGGCACTATAGAACATTTTTCATCTTTAGATCTCAAAGTGCTTTACACAGTTGTTATCTGACTGAACATGAGGTCTGTTTCCACTTACTACCTGTTCTGGAAGGCCATGACAGCTAAAATGCCATACTACTCCTGGCTGGTACATTCAAGAGATACAGAAGTTATCAAAGGGATCTCTAGCTACTTTCAATATATATCAGTGACCGCAAAGAACCAAAAGTTCTCAAAAGGGACCAGTAAAATCCACCTGGTTGCACTGCCATGGATTTGCCAGCAATGACCCTGGATGCAGGAGTGCTAGTTCTGACATACTCCTTAGATTCTAACATGAAATAGAAGTTTTTGCCTTTTCTTCAATGGTGTGAAACAAGACAGAATACCAAAAAGTAATGTAGGACAATTTTCTTCATATGCATCTCTCCATAGTGTCCAGCCTGAATAACTGTTGTCTTAAAGTTGGTGGAATAATAGTTCCAAGAGCCTGATCCCCAGCTGGTGTAAACAGACATAGCTTCATTGAGGATACAGGCCTGAGAAGCCAGATGGACTCAACAGTTCTATTCCTCCGGAATAATAGGACTCAAGCTCTTCTGATTTTCTTAGTGTTTCCTAAGCAACATCAGGTCCAAAACTTGGGACAGGGCTGGATGTACCAGTGTATGTTTTCTTACTTGCGTAGCTGTCAGTGGTGTTTTCTGTTTCTCCAAGAACAGAAAATGTCAGCTGGCAAAGCCTTTGGGATTTGAATGACAATAGTAACCTAGACAAGCCATCGGTGGTGCCATGTAACACAACTTTTCTTGCTATCAGAAAAGAACCCACCTTTGCATTCTGCCTAAAATGAGTTGGTTAAACCCTTAAGCATCTACCAGCAGAGTGAAAAAAAAATATGGGGTCCAAATGGAGATGTCATAAGCATGAATCTTTCTCCATATAAATAATAATAATAAAATAAAACTTAGCATTTACAGAGCACCCACCTGATGTGCCAATATGAAATGTCATTCACAGTAGATCATGCAGATGCTCAAAATATGATCATGCATGCACTCAAGGCTCCCCTGGGCCCTTGGAAATGGCTGTTCCACTATGAGGTTTAAATATAGCCCGGGGCTTTGCTGAGGTCCTTGGGCTTGGCTTCCCCACAGTGGGGCTCAGATGTACAGCTGAGCTCTACTAGTGTTCATGGACTTGGCTCCTTCTCGAATGGGAGGGGAAAAGTGGTGGTATCTTTACCAAGCACAACCCATTTGTAGTGCCAATATGATCTGTCTCAGTAAATTGTTCAGTTCTTCATAATATGCTCAACCATCCCTTTTCTTATGCGCTGGGATGCACAGTGAAATAGTTAACAATGTTAACATTTAAAGAATTTCAGTGTAGTAGCCGTGTTAGTCTGTGTCAGCAAAACGAAAATAAGAAAGAAAAACTTGTAGCACCTTAGAGACTAACAAATTTATTTCAGCATAAGCTTTCGTGGGTTAGTACCCACTTCATCGGATGCATGGAATGAAACATACAGTAGACAGATATTTATACAGTCAGAGAAACATGATAAGGTGGAGGTGCATAGACCAACCTTAAGAGGCTAATTAATTGAGAGGAACCATAACAGCAGGGGAAGAAAAACCTTTGAAGTGATAAACAAGATGGTCACACAGGTGTGAATGAGGATTGTTAACTTAAGGGAAATAGATTCAATTAACGTAATGGCCGAGCCATTCCAAGTCCTTATTTAATCCTGAGGTAATGCAATCTAGTTTGCATGTCAATTCGAGTTCAACAGTTTCTCTTTGAAGTCTGTTTTTGGAGTTAATCTGTCGCAACACTGCTACCCTCAAGTCTGTCAGTGAGTGATTAGGGAGGTTGAAGTGTTCTCCTACTGGTTTTTGAATGTTATGATTCCTGATGTCAGATTTATGTCCATTTATTCTTTTGCGTAGAGACTGTCCGGTTTGGCCAATGTACATGGCAGAGGGGCATTGCTGGCACATGATGGCATATATCACATTGGTAGATGTGCAGGTGAATGAGCCC
This sequence comes from Macrochelys suwanniensis, assembly GCA_033296515.1. NCBI lineage: Eukaryota > Metazoa > Chordata > Testudines > Chelydridae > Macrochelys > Macrochelys suwanniensis. The sequence continues at coordinate 37,813,109 of CM065784.1, forward strand.
CTGATGGCGTGGTGGATGTGATTAGGCCCAGTGATGGTATCACTTGAATCGATATGTGGACAGAGTTGGCATCGGGCTTTGTTGCAAGGATAGGTTCCTGGGTTAGTGTTTTTGTTGTATGGTGTGTGGTTGCTGGTGAGTATTTGCTTCAGGTTGGGGGGCTGTCTGTAAGCAAGGATTGGTCTGTCCTCCAAGATCTGTGAGAGTGAGGGATCATCTTTTAGGATAGGTTGTAGATCTTTGATGATGCGCTGGAGAGGTTTTAGTTGGGGGCTAAAGGTGACGGCTAGTGGTGTTCTGTTGTTTTCTTTTTTGGGCCTGTCTTGTAGTAGGTGACTCCTGGGTACTCTTTTGGCCCTGTCAATTTGTTTTTTCACTTCAGCAGGTGGGTATTGTAGTTGTAAGAATGCTTGATAGAGATCTTGTAGGTGTTTGTCTCTGTCTGAGGGATTGGAGCCAATGCGGTTGTATCTTAGAGCTTGGCTGTAAACAATGGATCGTGTGGTGTGTCCAGGATGGAAGCTGGAAGCATGTAGGTAAGTATAGCGGTCAGTAGGTTTCCGGTATAGGGTGGTGTTTATGTGACCATCACTTATTAGCACAGTGGTGTCTAGGAAATGGGCCGCTTGTGTGGACTGGTCTAGGCTGAGGTTGACAGTGGGATGGAAATTGTTGAAATCATTGTGGAATTCCTCAAGGGCTTCTTTTCCATGGGTCCAAATGATGAAGATATCATCAATGTAGCGCAAGTAGAGTAGGGGTGTTAGGTGACGAGAGCTGAGGAAGCGTTGTTCTAAGTCAGCCATAAAAATGTTGGCATACTGTGGGGCCATACGGGTACCCATAGCAGTGCCACTGACTTGAAGGTATATATTGTCCCCAAATGTGAAATAGTTATGGGTGAGGACAAAATCACAAAGTTTGGCCACCAGGTTAGCCGTGGTAGTATCGGGGATACTGTTCCTGACAGCTTGTAGTCCATCGTTGTGTGGAATGTTAGTGTAGAGGGCTTCTACATCCATAGTGGCCAGGATGGTGTTGTCTGGAAGATCACCGATGGATTGTAGTTTCCTCAGGAAGTCAGTGGTGTCGCGAAGATAGCTGGGAGTGCTGGTAGCATAGGGCCTGAGGAGAGAGTCTACATAGCCAGACAATCCTGCTGTTAGGGTGCCAATGCCTGAGATGATGGGGCGTCCAGGATTTCCAGGTTTATGGATCTTGGGTAGCAGATAGAATGCCCCTGGTCAGGGTTCTAGGCACGTGTCTGTACAAATTTGTTCTTGTGCTTTTCCAGGGAGTTTCTGGAGCAGATGGTGTATTTTCTTTTGGTACTCCTCAGTGGGGTCAGAGGATAAAGGCCTGTAGAATGTGGAGTTACAGAGCTGCCTGACAGCTTCTTGTTCATATTCCAACTTATTCATGATGACGACAGCTCCTCCTTTGTCAGCCTTTTTGATTATGATGTTAGAGTTGTTCCTGAGGCTGTTGATGGCATTGTGTTCTGCACGGCTGAGGTTATGGGGCAAGTGATTTTGCTTTTCTACAATTTCAGCTCGAGCACGGCGATGGAAGCAGTCTATGTAGAAGTCCAATTTGTTGTTTCGACCTTCAGGAGGAGTCCACGCAGAATCCTTCTTTTTGTAGTTTTGGTAGGAAGGATTCTGTGGGTTAGTATGTTGTACAGAGGTCTGTTGGAAATATTCTTTGAGTCGGAGACGTCGAAAGTAGGATTCTAGGTCACCGCAGAACTGTATCATGTTCGTGGGTCTGGAGGGACAAAAGGAGAGGCCCCGAGAAAGGACAGATTCGTCTGCTGGGCTGAGAGTATAGCTGGAAAGATTAACAATATTGTTGGGTGGGGTAAGGGAACTGCTGTTGTGGTTCCTTGTGGCATGCAGCAGTTTAGATAGCTTAGTGTCCTTTTTGTAAAGAAGCAAAGCTTGTGTTGTAAATGGCTTGTCTAGTTTTTGTAAAGACAGTCCATGAAGAAGTTTGTGTGGAAGGTTGGTTTTCCATAAGAGTATCCAGTTTTGAGAGCTCAGTCTTAATCTTTCCCTGTTTGCTGTATAGGATGTTGATCAGGTGGTTTCGCAGTTTCTTTGAGAGTGTGAGGCACAATCTCTCAGCATAGTCTGTGTGATAAGTAGATTGTAATGGATTTTTTACCTTTAGTCCTTTTGGTAGCCTCTCCTTTCACATTTGGGGACAATATATACCTTCAAGTCAGTGGCACTGCTATGGGTACCCATATGGCCCCACAGTATGCCAACATTTTTATGGCTGACTTAGAACAACGCTTCCTCAGCTCTCGTCACCTAACACCCCTACTCTACTTGCGCTACATTGATGATATCTTCATCATTTGGACCCATGGAAAAGAAGCCCTTGAGGAATTCCACCATGATTTCAACAATTTCCATCCCACCGTCAACCTCAGCCTAGACCAGTCCACACAAGCGGCCCATTTCCTAGACACCACTGTGCTAATAAGTGATGGTCACATAAACACCACCCTATACCGGAAACCTACTGACCGCTATACTTACCTACATGCTTCCAGCTTCCATCCTGGACACACCACATGATCCATTGTTTACAGCCAAGCTCTAAGATACAACCGCATTGGCTCCAATCCCTCAGACAGAGACAAACACCTACAAGATCTCTATCAAGCATTCTTACAACTACAATACCCACCTGCTGAAGTGAAAAAACAAATTGACAGGGCCAAAAGAGTACCCAGGAGTCACCTACTACAAGACAGGCCCAAAAAAGAAAACAACAGAACACCACTAGCCGTCACCTTTAGCCCCCAACTAAAACCTCTCCAGCGCATCATCAAAGATCTACAACCTATCCTAAAAGATGATCCCTCACTCTCACAGATCTTGGAGGACAGACCAATCCTTGCTTACAGACAGCCCCCCAACCTGAAGCAAATACTCACCAGCAACCACACACCATACAACAAAAACACTAACCCAGGAACCTATCCTTGCAACAAAGCCCGATGCCAACTCTGTCCACATATCGATTCAAGTGATACCATCACTGGGCCTAATCACATCCACCACGCCATCAGGGGCTCATTCACCTGCACATCTACCAATGTGATATATGCCATCATGTGCCAGCAATGCCCCTCTGCCATGTACATTGGCCAGACCGGACAGTCTCTACGCAAAAGAATAAATGGACATAAATCTGACATCAGGAATCATAACATTCAAAAACCAGTAGGAGAACACTTCAACCTCCCTAATCACTCACTGACAGACTTGAGGGTAGCAGTGTTGCGACAGATTAACTCCAAAAACAGACTTCAAAGAGAAACTGTTGAACTCGAATTGATATGCAAACTAGATTGCATTACCTCAGGATTAAATAAGGACTTGGAATGGCTCGGCCATTACGTTAATTGAATCTATTTCCCTTAAGTTAACAATCCTCATTCACACCTGTGTGACCATCTTGTTTATCACTTCAAAGGTTTTTCTTCCCCTGCTGTTATGGTTCCTCTCAATTAATTAGCCTCTTAAGGTTGGTCTATGCACCTCCACCTTATCATGTTTCTCTGACTGTATAAATATCTGTCTACTGTATGTTTCATTCCATGCATCCGATGAAGTGGGTACTAACCCACGAAAGCTTATGCTGAAATAAATTTGTTAGTCTCTAAGGTGCTACAAGTTTTTCTTTCTTATTATTTAAAGAATTATCATTCGGCATCTGAATTTATACCTCACTGAGATGAATGATGCAGCTTGCTCCTCTCAGGACTGTTATTGCAGCCTCTCTGCAAATTCTGGCAGACATCACTGCATTGGCTGCACTTGGTTCATGCTTTTAAGGTTTTCTTTGCAAACATAAAATCTAGAGACTTGCCTATTTTTTAAAATAAAAGCTGGGACTCTGGGGCACAAGATGGCAGCTTAGGAGAAGTGCCTCTACTCTGTCCCCCAATTCAAGCCCTGCTAATAGATAACTGCCCAGTAAAAGTGCAATAATTAAAGTGAATACCTAACATAATTTGTGCAAAATACAGCAAAGGGTGCATTTATTATTGATTATACATGAATTTGTGTGGCTTTTAGAAAATTGTGGGTTCTTCAGAACAAAATGATGATGAAATATTGATGACAAAAATGGTGATTATTAATTCCAAACTGATATCCGTCATTTATTAGGAGCACTAAAAGGGGTGAATTTCTAAAGGCATGTCTACACTGCAGCTGGGAGCATGTTTCCTAGCATGGGTAGATAGACCTGCTAGCTTTGCTCAAGCTAGCACACTAAAAATAGCAGTGTAGCTGGGTGTAGCATGGGTGGCAGCTCAGGCCTGCTGCCCAAGAACGTACCCTAAGGGTCCAGATGAGTTTGCACTCAGGCGGCTAGTCTGAGCCACTGTTTGTGCTACCCTCAACAGCATTGCTATTTTGAGTGTGCTAGCTTGAGCAGAGCTAGTGGGTGTCTATCTACACTCGGAAGCACGCTTCCAGCTGGAGAGTAGATGTGCACTGAGTGCTAAGTGATATCATGACATGTATTGGCCAGCTCCTGCAAGCCCTTGCATGAGGAGGCCTTACTCACTCGCATAGTCCATTGTCTTCACTTGCGTTACTGGCATGAGTAAGTGTGTGCAGGTTTGTGCCCTAAATTGCAGCATGTGGTGTTATAGACAAATCAGTTTTCTCATAGAAATTGCATCTTCATAGAAAAAAATTCTCTTTGGTACTTTAGGTCTTCATATTTTTATTGCTGCTTTTTGAAGTTACAAATAATGCAACATCACCTAATCAAAAATGAAAAGCATGACGAGAGGGAGATAATTTCCTGCCATTCTACCTTGTAAAAGCAAACAATGAACTGTAACTTACAGTTCACATGTCATATTTCTTTGCCTTTTTTTACATGATGATTTAAATATTTGTTTGAAAATGATAATTTGGTGGACCTCTTTGAAGTGATTTATGTGTTTTGTGCCTTATTTGAAAACATAAATTTTGCTGATTATCTTCAGTGAGCCTCTTCATCCATCCGCCAGCCACATGTTCACTTAATTTAGACAATGCTGAGCAATTACATGTGGAATTGATACTTTTCATAAAAGCAAAAATTGTTCTTGTACTTATTTTATTGAAGAACTCAACATATTCATTTTTCTTCAAAGATCAGCCTAAGTAATCTTACATGTTGTTCTGTGTTTGTAGAAAGTGGAAAGGTCTTGATTATCTCTGAATTAAAACTGCTCCATGAGTTAATTCAAGTTTTGTGCAGGGGGTGGGGGAAATTGGTTCTTTTTACATTCTATATAACTTCTGCAAACCAAGAAAAATGCTTATTTTTCTCTGCCCCTAGCCTTTTACTTTCTACAGCCTTTTTAATAATTAAAATAATTAAAACATTACTCTCCAAAGGGAATAGTTTAAAATTCTATTAAATTTAAAAAGCATTTCCATTTTTAATCATATTTCTTTAAACCATATAAATATATTTTTATTTTCTGTGCCTTCCATTTTTTCCATATCTTCATGCTCTGTTATGGATTAAAGGACAGTGATTTGCTTTTTATGTTTGGTTGGTAGGTTGATTTTAGATTTGTACAGTACCTGTCCAATGCTGTAAGGCCCCAATCCTGCAAACACTTATGTACATGCTTAACTTTACTACAATAACTTCTGTGGGACTACACCTGGTAGTAAAATTAACCACAAGAGTAAGTGTTTTCAGGATCAGACCCTAAGTGCTGGGGATAGGGTGCAGTCCTTATTACTACTGTCCTTATGACTACAGTCTACTACTTAGTAGTATACTTTGATGGGTCTATTCACAGTAGTAAAGCTAATAGAAAGTGCTATAGGATCATTCCTAAATTAATAATTGCAGTTTGATATTTTAAATAGTTTAATATCACAGTCTAATTCAGGGATGGGCAACCTTTCAGAAGTGGTGTGCCGAGTCTTCATTTATTCACTCTAATTTAAGGTTTCGCGTGCCAGTAATACATTTTAACATTCTTAGAAGGTCTCTTTCTATAAGTCTTTAATATATAACTAAACTATTGTTGTATGCAAAGTAAATAAGGTTTTTAAAATGTTTAAGAAGCGTCACTTAAAATTAAATTAAAATGGAAAGCCCCCCAGACCAGTGGGCCAGGACCCAGGTAGTGTGAGTGCCACTGGAAAATCAGCTCGCATGCCGCCTTTGGCACCCATGCCATAGGTTGCCTACCCCTGGTCTAATTCAATGGAGCTCTGCTAATTTATACCAGCAGAGACCAGAGTTGTAAGAAACAGACACCAGGTATTAGAGAATTTAAGACCTGCTACATTCCCTAAGCAATTATCTTAAAATTCTTGTCCTAAATTTGCCAGGGCAACTAGTGATTTTGGATGTCTCAGTTTTTGAGTGAGACTCCTTGAAGGGGTCTGATTTTCAGGAAGTGCTGAGCACCAACCCTCTGCAAATCAGGCCCCTCTGAGGTCAGTAGCGTAGCCAGCGGGGGGAGCAGGGGGAGCGGCCGCTCTCCCACTGAGCAGAAGCGGCGCCTTTTTTGTGCTCTTTTGCTCCTACGCTGCAGCCAGAGTGGAGCTTTTTTTTTTCCCTCCCGGCGCCTTTTTTTGCTCCCAACGCCTTTTGCTCCTACGCTGCAGCCAGAGCGGAGCTTTTTTTTTTTTTCCTCCCGGTGCCTTTTTTTGCTCCCGACGCCTTTTGCTCCTATGCTGCAGCCAGAGCGGAGCATTTTTTTTTTGCTCCCGGCGCCTTTTTTTGCTCCCGATGCTTTTTGCTCCCGGCGCCTTTTTTTAGCTCCGTTCCCCCTGTGCTCTAAACCTGGCTACGCCACTGTCTGAGGTATCTCAGGTTGGCCCCCCAAATCACTAGTCACTTTGGAAAATGAAGGCCCTTAGTTTAAAGTGCTAATAGACAAAATGTAAAAATTACCAAAATCATTAGTCATATGTTTATAATAAAAATAAAACCACTTTCTTCTTCTTTAGTATTTAACCACCTAAAATAAGCAGCACTAAGTTAAAAGGAGAGGGCCCAGTTCTGAAGAATGCAGAACATCGAGCATCTGTGCTGTACAAGGTTGTGTTATGCCAAGAAACTGAATTTCACAGCTCAGGAGCCCAAAATGTTTTTGCTTAAAGTGAACCAGTATGACTTTGGAAAATTAATTCAGTTGTCTCTAAACGCTTGTTAAATGCACACCAATCTTTTCCCCCACTGGCTAATGTTCTATGATAGAAATTTTTTGAAATGGTTATTTACAAATTAGAAGAAAGGTTCATGCACTCTTTTTCTATGTTCTTTGCACTCCCTAAGCTCCTACTAAAGGCAGTAAGATTCTCAGGTGTACATACAATACAAATGTGGACGCAAAATCATGTTTAGTGGGTTTTTTATATTGGTGTTGTAATTTCCTCAAAGCCAATTTCCCCCAAGTTCATAGGTTCTCTTTAACCCCCTCTTCACATTTTAAATATGCTCTTATAGAAATGAAGTTTCATTGACTTTTTCAGATAGACAGAATAAATGTTATTGAGCCATTCTCTTCCTGCTTCTGACTTCTGAAATATTGACCTCTTATATACACTCAGTTCTCTGCCACAAAAATCAAAAACTATAAAGTATCAATAAATGGCTTTTGAGTTATATTTGGAGTGAGGAGAAAATCTAGGTGTTTTTTTTTCCACAAGTTGCAGCCGCCTTTGAACTCTGAAGGTTTCACTCCCAACTATTCATTTTTGTAATTAGGCTGAAGAGTTCGCTCAGGCTTCTTCAGTTGCTCTTGCAGATTATTTCCTGAGAGTTTTCTGGACTGACTGATTTTGTGGTGGAGTTGTGAACCATAGTTACTGGTCTTACGTTACAAGTCTCAGAAGCAATTAACTCACCCTTAAAGGGAATGGATCTTTGTGGCACTTCCATGCATAGGTCTATAGGCCTCTGGAGTTCTAGTCTTCTGTATCTGGCCAAGATACCTTCTTCACTTTCAGCATTTACAAATGCAGGGCCAAATCAGCATCTGGCATGAATCACTGTGGCTCCATTGGGGACCATATACTGTATCATCTAGCTAGTACACTTTTTTTGCCACTTCCAGTCAAAGTTTCTTTAATTCTTCTCTTAAAAGTTACTCCTAACAACTACCTTGAATTCAGAAGAAACTTCTGCCATAACAAAAAAAAAATCCACTCAGAGTTTTATCTTGGGCTTCTATCATCAATTCTTTGAAATACATGCTGAATGTGCTACACTTAGATTTAAGAGCCCGTACGTGTATCGATATGGACCCATGCATTTCAAGCCTTTAGAAATGCAAATTGTTTCTTTATAGAGCAAAACCGTAGAGACCCTACTCTTGTGGTTCCACAGAGCCTTTATTGAGCCTCATCATTATGCTAAATTAATACAAATTTCCTATGTGTCCAGAATTCAAAGTCAATCGAGAGTCTTAATCTCCTGGGATATGGGATGAAAATGCTATTATCACAATTTGGAGGAAGGTGAGGGATTACCTATAAAAAAATCAAGGCTTTATACTAGGGCAGGGTCTCTTAAACACATGCATATTGTAAACCAAATCTTAACTGAGAGAGAATTTATGGAGCACCGCCCATCCTATTTATGATTGCCTGGACCAGCTCCCCACAATGATATAACATCTTTGTGGCAACTGCAGCAGTTGATCACATGGATAGATATATTAAGAAAGTATTTGTGATTCTTTAGTTGTATTTAATGCAGTAAATGTTTTCACTGATTATTAAAATGTTTGTTTTTGCTGTTCATTTCATCTCTCGCTCCATCTGCTTAGCTCTTTTTAGCTGGAAACCAGAAGGAAAGCCAGCCCTATGTGACCAGTTAATTCTGTTGTGCATTAACATGCAATCTGCAAAACTCCAGTGTTCCACAGACCCCAATTTGAGAACCTCTGTACTGGGGACTCCAAATGTAGTCTATTAAACAGCTCTAGAGGTTAACAGTACTGGCATGAAGGAGCTTAGGATCAGTATTTTAAAGCCCCCACATATGTTCAGTCAACCAGTAAGTGTTTGATTGGCTGATTATTGTAATGCTTCTCTAAAAGAATAGTCTCCTTTCCATTGTACAGGTATAATAATGGATCTTTCCACCCTTGTTGTTGGATATGTGAAGAAATTTATTTGTTTTGTGTATAATCGCAAAATATATTTTGTGGAAGTGTGGGTGCTTTCCATCTATGAGCCAGACGCTCTAGTACTGTATAGCTGCTTACGCCATACTACCGGTGTAATCTGGCCTTAAAGCCATCTCAGCTTGACATATGAAGACCATCCTAGTGTAGGGGTTGTCCTTTGGTTGTATAGAGCCAGTGTAGGAGTTTTTATGCTACTCCGCCTCCCGAGTCCCTACTATCATCGTATCAGGGAAAGTGGGGCATGTCCAGAGGAATGGAGCATGGTTGGCGTACTCCTGCACTTTTCTAATCCTCAGCTGGGTTTTCCACCTCCATCCTCTTGGCCATTGCTGTCTGACATAAATTAGAGCCGCGCTTGGGTTGCTCCAGTGCAGCCCATGAGAAATGGCCTGCACAGTGCAGAGTAGGATCCATAGTTAATGATAGCTATAAACTGTTTTTGCACACAAGCCCCTGAGATGCATTCTGGGAAGTTTTGCATCACCTTAGGATCTGATGCCCTCTTTGATGTGATTTGTATTGTTGTATTCTCGTTTCAAGCGAGATGGACTTTTTTACTCTCCATTTTAGTGTTTATAAACTCACCCAAACTGATCATGCAATGTTGCTCTAATAGCAAAAGAGACATTGATCTAAAATATATAAAGATCTAAACTAGCTACTCTCTCATTGCCGGGTGTTTATGCTTAGGCTAGCCAGCTTGAAAGCAGATGGCCACATATTCTCCAGGTGGTTGGCTAACAAGCCAGGAAGGCCTAATAGAGCCGTGAAATATAGTTGTATTGGGTGATGTTTCCAGCCAATCTGTACATGCTAATAGCCTGCTTTTCACCAGTGCTCAACTTCTCTGAAAATCAGATCATGAAGTTCCACTCCAGCTGTTTACTGGATTATTGCCCAAAAGGCAACTTCCACAATTGCATAAGTCCTGGTTTTTGGCCATAAGAATCAGACAGAATGTTGTTGAGGGGAGAACAAATTATCATCAATTAAATCCCATCCTCACACTTGTCTAAAAGAAGCTTCTACAGACCAGCTCAGGTATCATGAAGAGAAACAATTCACAAAGCTAAAGGAGGTGTACAGGCTTGTAAACCCATTTGACTTTGATTAGTTAGGAAATATGCTACTACCTCTCTGGAATCATAGATGCACACTATTCACTATTAGATGTGGGTTTAGTTTCAGTTTTACAGTAGAGTGTGTGATGAGCTTCCTTACAGTTCACTTTGAATAGGAACGCATGGCTTTTAGACAATGCTTCCAGGAGCTTGCTATTTGTTGACAGGTTTGATCTTATCCATGTTGGTTGCTGACATTTTGGTTCCTCTGCTTGCTTTGTTTTAATTTCTGCCTTCTCCCTCTATAGTTACATTGTTCACAATAAAAACAGAAAGAAATGACAAATACTGAAAGATCAGAATTGTACTGGTCGTGGGGGGGAAAGATTCTAACTAATTGTAGAATTTGTTTCCCAACAAAGCGTCTCAGGGCCATAATCTCATGGTTCAGAAATAGCTAAATGATTGATATCACAGAAAATATTTGTTGTTTTAATTACAGTATCATCTGGGTCTTTTGCAATGAACAGATGCAGAAAAAGTCTTTATGCACCATCTTGAAAAACTTGTGATTTGCTTAGTGTGCTTTATAATTTAAAGCATATGGCTTCACATAGAGCTGCAGTGGCCAAAATGAAGACATAAGTAATGAATCACTGAATAGAGGAAAATGCCTTGCTTCTGTTATGAGTTCTTTCAGTGTGTGTATTCAAATGGTTCTGGTTAGGATTATAAACAAAAGGCAGCTCTTGCAGTTTCAGCAGTGTGTTACAGATTCTGAGATGCACATGACATCAAAGAGGCTACACAAATGAATTTCCCTAGCAATCTATGGCTCTTGGCACTATGAACACACTCCATCTGAGTAAACAAAACTGTAGTTGCCCACCATTGTGTGGGATCTCAGGTGATACCAGAGGCTGATTTGGGGGTTGTTGGGTTTTTTACGGCTCTCCATGATAGAGCTGTTTGCCTTAAAAATGTTATACACATCCAAGGAGTCAGATAATCACATCTGGTGTTACGAAGCTGCAGTGCCAAGTACTTAACATTAAAAATCACAGAAGGCTAAATCCTGCTGGTCTATTTGCCTCATCAGCTGAAGCCAATGAGACTTTTGCCCAGGAGCGGCTCTCACAATTTTGCCGCCCCAAGCAGTCGCCGCAGCCCCGCCCCCGATGCAGGCAGACGTAGTGGGGCCCCGCCCCCGACACCTACCTGCGTCGGGGGCAGGGCCCTGCTATGTCTGCTTGTGTCGGGGGCTTGTGTCTGCTTGTGTCTGCCCCGCCCCCGGCGCAGACAGTCCGAGTCCCACGGCGGCAAGGGAAGAGCGGCGGACCTGCCGCCGAATTGCTGCCCCAGCAGCAGTCCGAGTCCCACGGCGGCAATTCGGCAGCGGGAAGAGCGGACTGCCGCCGTGAGACTCGGACTGCCGCCCCGTTCTCGATGCTGCCTGGAGCCGGCCCTGCTTTTGCCTGAGCAAGAACAGCAGGATTTGGCCAGGATAAGCAAATCATGCTAAGCCCCCATATCCTATTCTAACTTAATTAGGGCCAGGTCACCTTCCTCCCGCATCAAGGCCTGTGTAGTCACTTCTGCCGCGAAATATTGTTATGGGCGGGAGTGGGGCAGAAGAACAGCAGAGCAGTACAGGGGCAGCCATCTTCAAGACAGCACCTGCCTGTCTGTGGGAGGAGGCCAGTGATGACTGAAAGCTCTGCAAGGTGAACCCAGTAGCTTTGAAGACATTTTCCTTGGTTAGAGGTTTGGACAGGACAAGGGCTGCAGCCTTCTAGACCCACAGATTCAGAGGATCTGCATATAGGCCACCCCCAGATACGTGGAGACAGATGCTACCCTGCATGGGTGAATGCACCTCTGCACTGCTCTGCTGTCTTCCTGCCTCAGTCTTACAACAAGAGTCATACAGTCACTGGTTGCAGCTACACAGGTGACTCCTGGGAGCTAATGCTCTTTCAGGGAACATTAACCCCCAGATTTTCCTTGCAGATATTCAAGAGTTCAACGTGGCACAGTGCTGCAGAGAGTAGCTGATTGACTGCCCCATTCACACCTGCCCCCAAATTCCAAAGGCGCACTGGTCCTTGTAAATGCTCTTCTTCATAGATGCATTCTTCATAGATGCTCTTCTGTAGGAAACCAAGGATGAGGGGATGGTGCTGTGTAGGCAATACCCTAAACCATATGGAAAGAATGACTTCTACTCATGTCAAGTCCCCTTTTTTATGTAAACAGAGGGAACAGCCTTGGTTAACATTTGTAGAGGTCTGAAGTTGTAAAGCACTATGTCAGTGCTAAGTAGCCTGATGATAGTGTTACTCATAGAATCATAGAAATGTAGGGCTGGAAGGGACCTGAAGAAATCACCAAGTCCAGCCCCTGTGCTGAGGCAGGACCATGGATACCTAGACCATCCCTGACAGGTGTTTGTCTAACCTGTTCTTAAAAACCTCCAGTGATGGGGATTCCACAACTGCCCTTGGAAGCCCATTACTTCTTGTCCTACCTTCAGTGGGCATGGAGAACAATTGATCCCTGTTCTCTTTATAACAGCCCTTAACGTATTTGAAGACTGTTATCAGCCACCACCACCCATCTTTTTTCAAGACTGAACATGCTTCCTAATGTCACTGGGTTTACTGAACGCTTTGAAACCTGGACTAATTAGGTTTTGTTGCTTAGCCATTGGTGATGGTTTCTCCCCTCAGCCATCCCATCAATTCCTTGGCTTCCCAGCCTCTCTCTCCCTGGCAACTAAGTTTCTCCTTTTTCTTCTCTTTCTATTTTCCAACCTCCTTCTCCTCAATCTTCCCCTCCTCTCCCACTTTCTTTTCCATTTTTCTTCCTACAGTCTGCTTCCCACCATTCTCCTCCTACATTTCAACACCAATTCTCCCATAAAAACCTCAAACACATTAGAGATATGCATAATCTGTGTATTTTCTTCTCCCTCCCCTCCCCACTTTTGTTTTCCCTTCTCTCTATGTGTCTTTATCTCTATTTAGATTTTAATCTTTCTGATGCAGCGGCTGTATCTTCCCATATCTTTCTATAGCACCCAGCACGTATGGGGAAATACCATAATATAATTATTATTAATAATAAATAATAATCTATAACATAGACCACTTGGAAACCGCAGCTGTTGCAGAGCATAACTGCCAGATTACTCCATATGCCTGTCTCGTGGAGGATGCTACAGCTCTGCTCTTAATCCATACTCGCTTCTGATTTGTTTCTAGGTGCAGTTCAAGGACCTGGTTTTGACCTACAATATAAAGCACTTCCTGGTTTGGGTCATGTATCTCTTAGATGTCCTGATTTTTCCTCATGATGATGTAGCATTTTACATCCACTTTGCATAAATATAAATAACTCCTCAAGGTGGAAGGCACTGAAGAATCAGGCCTGAAGTATGGGAGTGGGGAATGGAGGGTCGTGACTTTGTATGAAAACTTGACATATACATAGAAGCACATGTCATTTTCAATGTCTGTCTCTCTTTTTTAATCAGACTGACATAATTCAACTCCGAGAGCCTGATTCTGACTTCACTTACACCAGTTTTACTCCAGTGTAACTCCATGGACTTCAATGGAGTTACTCCTGATTTTACGCTGGTATGAATGGGATTAGAATCTGACGCTTGGTGTTGGAATATATTTATATTTCATGGAAACCAAATGACTGTTCCTTGGAATAACTGGCTGCACATAATTATCCACTAGCATCCAGTCAGGGAGGATGATGTACCTTATAATATTCTGTGAGGTCATCTGTGCATTTGTCCAATACTTCAGGATGAAAAATGAAGTTAACTGCTGCCTTGAAAGTAGATGCAAATCTGAGAAAAACTGGAAAAGCTTGAAAGCATCAAAATACCTACAAAGTATCAAAAGAGAACAAAGACAAGTTTTTCCACAAAAATCTTCTCCCCAGGCTATAACAATGCTTTACATAGGCATGATCAATATAACCAAGCTTGAGAACTAAAGTCCTTTGGAATAAATTAGACTGGCAGGAAAAGAAACAAACAAAGAACAAATTAACATGATTTTAAACATTGCTTAAATTTTCATGAATATAGACCTTGAAATGTTATGATGAGATCCCATGAGTCTGTGCTAATATTTGCCTATAATTAAGAGCTGCACTTTCATGTTTCAGCTGATAATATAGGTTGGAAATCAGCCACATACTTGCTATATTTCTTGGTCATACTGATATATCTGTTTTATTTGTTTGCTTCATTAATAATAAATGAAATCCTGTAAATGAAATGGCTCTGGTACGTTTTATTTGTTAGCTTGCACTTTCTTCACCTCTTGCTGTTAATCTCCATGCGTCTGAATATTTACAAGATGAGTCTCCCTTCATTCAACATTAGGCCTTTCTGTTTACATGTAACAAGAAAAGTGACAAGAGACTGATCCTTGCCACACCCAGCTTTTGGGAGCTCTCAAAGAAAGAGCGGAAGTACTCAACACCACCCTCTGAAATATCTCAGAGAGGAAAGAAAAGAACCATCCACTCCTACAAGGGAGTCAACAATTCATCATACTCGATGTTAAAAGATGCTGACACATCTAATAACATAGGCAAGGATATACTCCGGGCATCCCTTGCCAGGAATATATCATCACCCAGAGATATTAGTACCACCTCTGTTCCATACACAGATGTAAAACATAATTGAAGAAGGTCAATGAATTTTATAGCCTCCATATGCAACTGGAGCTGCCTCTTCATCACTTTCTCTACAAAATTCCCTAAAAATTGTGCAACATTTGGCAAAATTGTCAACATCAAGAGATGGTTTTTAAAGCAGGGAACCTGTTAGGGCCACCCTGCCTTCATCTCAAAGGGCAGTATATTGGTTGACTACCAGGTTTTGGAAAGGTCTCCTCAGGACTTTCCCACCCATACAGCCTATCACCCCCCAGTGGGACCTCAGCCTCATTCTAGCGGCGTTAATGAAACCGCCCTCGGGTAGGTGGGGCTCGTCAGCCTTGGAAGGCAGCCCACCTAAGAGAAGGAAAACTCTGATTTAAAACCTCCGCTGCCTTGTGGCAATACCCACTCATGGGAAAGGCTAAGGGAGTTAACCCTGAAACCAAATCCGGTGTCGGAGTCCCGATGGCGGTCTGACATTGTCCTCAACGTCATTCCGGCAACTCCTGTGACGCCACTGGTGCCAAGTTGTATCGACATTGTCTTTCCCTTGGATCCATCAGTTGCGTGGAGAGGGGGGTTCTGCTGCATGGGCAACCGCTGTTCCTCCATATCACCCTGCCCTAGCTTGCACCCTGGAGAGGACACTCCAGTTAAACATTCCCCATGGGCACATATCCATTGTCTCTCGAGACTAACGGACGCCAACAACAACAACAGTCCCAGTCAGTAATGAGCCTAGTGCCTGTCTGATAAGAAGGACTGTCACTCCCAGGTGAAGCGACAAAGAGTCCTGTGGCACCTTATAGACTAACAGACTAATTGAAGCATAAGCTTTCGTGGGTGAATACCCACTTCTTCAGATGCAACAGATGCAACTCCCAGGTGAGACACCTAACTCTGCTGAATTCCAAGGATGGAATCACTCCTCCACCCCCATTACATGAATTCTTTAGAAAAGAACATTCCTTATGGATGTGACTTTCCTGAATGTACTGGTCGAGACGTGGGCCCCTAGATGCAAGAGTCCTTGCATCAGAGTTAAAGAGCACTTGACTTTGTTTTTGAGGCCCTTGTATAGTTCTGTGGAAGTACTTTGCAGTTTGTCCAAATGATGATGTCTTGATCAGTAGGTAATCTATGTAATATATGACATGAAATATATGAATCCTCTCCATGCCAAGGCTTGTCATCAAAATGATTAGTATCTTGGAGGCTATGTTTAACTCAAAGGAAAATGTTCCTCTTCCATAATAAAACAAAGCAGCAGCAATGAAAAAGGAAATTCATGCGTGAAAATGTTTCTTTGAGATCAACAGCACAGAACAATCCCCAGCAGATTGGGACCCAGGGTAAGTGACACTAAAATATTTATAACGGTCCCTACTGGCCTCTTAAAATCAGTGATCAGCTAGTCTGACATCCTGCATAACACAGTCCCAGAGAATTTCACCCAGTGTTTCCTGTATCAAGCCCTTAATTTCTGGTTGAGCTAGAGCATATCTTTTAGAACATCTAGTTTTGATCTAAAGACTTTGATTTAAAGGCAATCAGTTAGACACTGAGCATGTGGACAAGTCTGGCACCAGCCAGACACCTGGGAAAGAATTATCATTAGTAACTCAGAGCCCTCCCCATCTAGTGTCACATCATCAGTCGTTGGAGATATTTGCCGCTAGCAGTCACAGGTGGACTACATTGTAGGCAGTCTCATCAGACTATCCCCTCCATAAACTTATCAAGCTCAGTCTTCCAGCCAGTTATGTTTTTTGCGCCCACTGCTCCCCTTGGAAGGCTGTTCCAGAACTTCACTCCTCTGATGGTTAGACACCTTCATCTAATTTCAAGCATAAACTTGTTGATGGCCAGTTTATATGGATTTGTTCTTCTATCCATATTGGCATCTCCCTCCCAGGTATTTTTCCTTCTGATGTATTTATAGAGAGCAATCAGATCTCCCCACAGCCTTCTTTTGGTTAGACTAAACAAGCCAAGCTCTTTGAGCCTCCTCTTATAAGATAGGTTTTTTATGCCTCTGATCATCCTAGTAGACCTTCTCTGCATCTGTTCCAGTTTGAATTCATCTTTCTTAAACATGGGAGACCAAAACTGCACATAGTGTTCCAGATGAGGTCTCACCAGAGTCTTGTATAATGGTAGTAACACTTCCCTGTGTCTACTGGAAATACCTCGCCTGATGCATCCTAGGACTGTGTTAGCCTTTTTCAAAGCCGCATCACATTGGCGGCTCATAGTCATCCTGTGATAAAACAATACAGCCCAGGTCTTTCTCCTCCTCTGTCACTTCCAACTAATATGTCCCCGGCTTATAGCAAAAATTCTTGTTGTTAGCCCCTAAATGCATAATCTTCCACTTTACACTATTAAATTTCATCCCATTTCTATTACTCCAGTTTTCAAGGTCATCCAGATCTTCTTGTATGATATTCTGGTCCTCCTCTGTATTCGCAATATGTTCCAACTTTGTGTCATCTGTAAATTTTATTAGCACTTTTTGTGCCAAGGTCATTAATAAAAATGTTAAATAAGATTGATCCCAAGACCGATTCCTGACAGTTCACCTTCCAGTCTGACCCATTGTAGTCTCCCCTTCAACCAGTTCCTTATCCATCTTTCAATTCTCGTATTAATCTCCATCTTCTCTAATTTAAGTAATACTTTCCAATGTGGAACTTTATCAGATGCCTCACTGAAATCCAGGTAGCTTAGATCTACTGCATTTCCTTTGTCTAACAAATCAGTTATCTTCTCAAAGAAGGAGATCAGGTTGGTCTGGCACGACCTACCTTTTGTAAAGTCATGTTGTATTTCATCCCAATTACTGTTACCTCTATGTCCTTAACTTCTTTCTCTTTTAAAATGTGTTCCATTGGTAATGGTCTCATTAGCGCTGTATGCACTAGCAATACCAACTCCCTACTTTTACTCACTATTCCCTGCTTATACATCCAAGAATCACATTGGTAGTCTTAGCTGTGTGTCAGACTGGGAGCTCATGCTCAGTTGGTATCCACCATGATGCCTTAGTACCTTTCAGAATCCCTGCTTTCCAAAATCAGTCCTCGTTCCTGAAAATGTGACCTTCGGTCTTTGTTCCCAGCTGTATGGACCTTGGATTTAGCTCTATTAAAACACACATAATTCAAGTGAACCCAGCTTACCAAGTGATCTAGATCGCTCTGTAAAATTAAGTTGTCCTTATCATTACTTACTATGCCAGTAATTTTTATGTCGTTTGCAAACTTTGCCGGCAATGATTTTATACTTTCTACCAAATCATTGATATTGAATAGCATTGGGCCTAGAAAAGATCCCTTCAGGACCCTATTAGAAACAGCCCTATTGGCTAATGTTTCCCAATTTATGACTTTTTTTTAGATCTGTCAGCCAGTTTAACCCATTTTAAATGGGCTACTTTGATTTTGGTACAAAATCAGGGGTGTAAGGGGGCATAAGTGTTTTTCCACCCACCCTGCATCTTCTGCCCAGATTTGCTGGTCCGTGTGCACAGTGGGGAAAGCGAGGTCTGTGGGCAGAGAGAGAGGTAGAGGTTGAGTGGAGCCATGGCTCATCTTCCCCTTCACCACTACCACCACCATGTCAGCCAGTGCAGCTGAGCTGGTTCAGTGGGCAGAAGTAATCAGCAGCTGGTAAAGAACTAGTGAGTAGTACTTCTGCACTGCCACAAGGAACCAGCTGGGTCTCTGAGTCACAGGTCCTTCCTTGTACTGCTCCTGAGGCAATGCAGCTATACTCTTGCCCTAAGTCTCTGATTTAACATGAAGAAAGGGGGTCAAATCTCCCCTATGAAAGTGTTGGCTTAAGGAGAGAGTGAAGGAAATGAAGCTGGCCCTCTTTTCTAATTCTAGGAGTGGCATCTGAATTTGTAGCACACAGGCTTTTGAAGGCATACCAGAGGCATGTAGCACACTTGGGTGCTATATGAAAGATAAATAGATAGTTATTATTACAGTGACAAGTAATTTTTCCTGTCAGTGGCCTTAACTTTGTCATCAAAGCTAAACATTTTAAAATGCTATTTGAAATGCCTATTTAACTGCTGAATGTAGAGCATATGTTAATACACTTTTCTCCAGATACAGTAGTGTAAGATAAATGTTACCAGATTTTCTTACTATTCCTATTTTATGCTACTAAATGCTAAGACAAATGGGCCCACTGAAAAGGTATTTCCTTTGGAGGATGCAATCTGCAGGCCACCCGTGTAATATGCAGAAATAGTTATGTGTAGGGGTAAAAAGCAAGAGCAAAACTTTATTAAATCAGAATTCAGATGGACAAAATAAATCATAGCAATGTCTACATTAAAATTTGATGTTGCTAGAAAATAAAAGGAAGGTAATTAAAATATATTTTGAAAGAAGAATACAATTTATTCCCTTTGTCACGTAATCCAGTACATCGCATCACAGCAGGGTACTGATGATAAACTTGGTAATAATTGTGTGCTTTTGGCAAGCATCTGATAGATGTGTGAGAGAGCCCAATTCTTCACTCACTCACACTAGCTTTACACCAGTGTAACAAGAATTGATTTCAGTGCAATGACTCCTGATTTGTATTTATGTAAGGGAGATCATAATTTGGCCCTAAGACTGAAACATCACCACAAGGACAATGACAGATCCTGACATCATCAGAGTTTTGAATCCAGAGGTCCCTTTCAAACCCAAACTTCATAATTTTGGAAATGCTCAGTGATCTAGGGTGAAATCCTGGCCTCATTGAAGTCAATGGCAAAATGTCCATTGATTTTAATGGGACCAAGATGTAATTGATAATCTCTTTATTATATTTCCAAAGACACGAATAGGAGTTAGTCAACTCCCATTGACTTTCGAGCAATATACCCTGGAAGAGTTTTGTACCTTGTCTACTTAGAGACAATATCGGCAAACAGCAAAGGTGTAGGCAGTGCCGCCAGAACTTCTTGAACCACAAACCACTCTTTGCAAAATGAGTAGAACATTGGAAAGCATCAAGATCTTAAACTTTTGGGATTATAGTTAGCAAATAATATGAATTTATTACTTGAGGGTATTTTGTTGTTGTAAAGAGTTAATTTCTTCAAACAAATAACTTTAAGATTTTGAGCCTGACTTTGCCCTGAGTCACATAGTGGGCATCACACCTGTGCACTGTGTACATAGTTGAGAGTAAAACTGAGTAAACACATGTAAAGGGAGGCACCCACAGACAAATGTGGATAATGGGCTTTTTCCTACAGTAATTCATGGGCATTGGTAGCTGAGGGATGGATTTGCATCAAGCTTGAAGTTCCATGAAGAAAAAATAAATAATAGGTGAACACTGCATAGTACCAGGCAAGTTATAAAATCTACTGCAATTGGGTAGAAAAAACAGTTTGTCAAATCTTTGGGTTTGTGAGATTTTGGTTTTTTATGCTAGCGAGATTATTTTCTTTAAAGAATATAATTGCATTGAAATGTATCCTTTCTTTAAGGACCAGATAATTGTATTGAAAAGACCTTACATAAAGACTCCTTGCCATAGAATGCAGTGTTGGATCTTTGCTGACAGATAGCCATATCCTGACATTGGTTTTTATGTAAAACTCCCACTGATTTCCATGGGTGCTTCACATCTGGAACAATGGCAGGATGCGTCCCAAAATGGGGATAACACCTGAAAAACTAGAGAAACCCAGCAATCAGTAGTCTGTGGACCTGGGAACATCACAAAACTGCTTTAAAGAATTATGTTATCATCAAGGGCCAGATCCTACAAATGGATCTGTGTGGGCAGAGCCCCACATCTGCTGAGGGCGCACCCACTCCATCAACTTCCGTTTTGAAGTTTTCAAAGGGGCTTACGTGGAATGAGGACCTTGTGCTGGGCCTCTGGAAAGGGGCAACTTTCACTCTTCAGGCAGGATCCAAGTGTAATGTGACTAATATTTTTCCTTTAATGTTTGTATTGAAAGTTAAATATTCACCTGTTTCTTTGAACTGGAAATATTATTGGGTTATTTATTATTTTTTAATAATCATGTTAAAATCAGATACTAGAAAGGTCAAAATAGGCTGTGTGAATGATCTTTTTGGAAAAGAAATGAATTCCCAGATTGTTTTTCTATTAGCATATTTATGAATTGTCCTTAAAATAGTGCTTATATCATCAATTAGTTGTGCTGTGTTAGGTTCTTTCCATCAGGTTTTTTTCTCTGAACCACCTCTTATAGATTACACAGAACAATATTCTTTTTTGAAAAAAGCAAAAATACAAAGGCTGTTAGCTTGCACTAGCTCAAACCATATTTTCTACAAAATCCACCCTTCTAAAATGTTTTTCTAATCTTTAAACTGTGTGTGTTCCAGATGGCTTTAACCAACTCTTGCTCCATAGTGTATCACAAATTAACTCAAGGAGGCATTATTTCAAATGGCATTGATTTCTCTGTTTAAATAGAATGCTATAGCAAGAAAGTCGCTTTTTATATAGTAAAACAAAGACAATACTAAACTAATTCTCATCGGTCAAAGGGATTTATTACTGTCGCGTCTGTAAACACAGATGAACGGTTTTGATGCTGATGCTGTTACTAGTCCCTAGCTAGTCACAATGCTTATTCTGCTCAGATAACAAAATATGTCAATATAAAGGGTCAAAGGGACAAGAAACTATGTTATATGTTATATACAGGAATAAAATGATGTTATAAGAGAAAGTTTCATCAAAAAACTCTTGTTTAAACCAAGTTCCAAAACAGAAAACAAAGATCCCAAACTTTCTGTATACTTTCTTAGAATGGGACAGATTTGCTAATAAATCTAGGAGTGAACAGGAAAGAAGAAAGGACTACTTATAGTCTAAAATATGGTAAAACGTTCGCAGCACCTGGCATGGCTTAAAACTAAATTGCGTTATCTTACTGTAGGTTCAGAAAACTGTCTCGAACAGAAGCTGAGAACACCTCGTCGACGATGTCAGCAGCCCAAAATGCTGAATAGCCCTGAGGACAACATGTACTATAACCAGTTAAATGTGAGTTCAAAGTGGCAATAAAGCTGTTTTACTGGCTTTGTTTCCAGTTAATAATTCGGTTATTAATACCTGTTCCAGCCCCTCCAGCCCCACCCCCACGTTCTTTTGCTCTCGTCTTGAACATGTGCTTATGCTCTTTATCTGTTGCTTTCATGTCAGGATGTCTGCCTTCACGGTGAATAATTGATGTGGTTTATCAAAGACGAGCAAGATGCATGCTTCATCAGGCTCACTTGAGCCCTTTGATCAAAAAAATTATGCTGTGACTTCTGATATTATCAGCATCTGCTTGCATTCAACACAAAATCACTTTGAATTAAAAATTAACGACTTGCTGCTTTGCTTTGACTGTGTGTTCTTGGCCCTCTCCACAGGGAACTCTAGAATATCAAGGGAGCAAGAGGAAGCCAAGAAAACTTGGGTAAATATCTATCTTCTTAGTTCTAAGCAACTGTAAACAGAAGAAGTCCTTTGTGATATTACAGAAAATGAAAAACTTTCTAGAGAAGTTTCTAAAAATAAACAATTACCATATCTCTGTGCATTGACATTGGACATTTTCTACAGAAGCAAATATAAAACATGTATCTACTACTGCAAACACTAGAACTGGCTCTTACAAAATATTCTCCCCAACTCTCTCACAGTACAACGCAAACAAATTTTAGCTTCCTCTTTTTAAATAAGCAAATCTAATCATAGTAAAAGATGCTGGACCGAGAGTCTTTGAGATTGAAGCCCATTAGCCTAGAATAAGCAAAAGCTGTGCAGGCTTCCTCTCACCACCCTTGCAATATGCTTCGGCCCTGCCTCAGGAAGGACCAGTTCTAAGAGAAGACAGAGAGGGGACTTCTTTCCTAGAAAGGGTTGTTCCTTGCCCACTAGCTCTCAGCTAAGACTGCCACCAGTGGTACTAATTAGTGTCACTTGTAATGTAGATGCTTTTCACCAGGAGGTGGGCAGAGATCACTAGTGCATTTCACAAAAGCCACCATCCAGCAGTAACAAATTTCATGTATTACTGATGTGTGCAACAACTAGTGCTGCATGAACACAGCAAAGATGTATTAGTGAACATTCACACATTGAAACCCACACATTTTCTTTGATGTTTTTGACCCTTTTTTATTCATTTTCTGCAAATAGTTATATAAGTGACTTTCTTTTGTTCACAACAATGTTCACGGAAAGTGAAAATCTTGTGGATACTAATGCAAATGAGGTTTGTGAGAAGGTTCAAACCAGAATTGTTTGCATGGCTGTCTTGGTATCTCTTTGAGTTACCTTCTCCAGTTTATAAAACTCTGTCCCCCAGTCAGGGAGCAGAAATAATAATACTGTGTGATTTTTGGTGTCCAGTCATACATCATGAGAAGCTGAAGACACAGTTGGAGCAAATAGGGCCTGATCCAAAACCCACTGAAGATAATGGAATTGCCTTTAGTGGGCTTCGGATCAGGCCCATCGTCCACAAACAAATGTTTGCCTATGGAGTTTGAACAATTCTGAATAACGAACGTATTTATAAATATCAAAGTCTGTGTGTGGAAAATTTTCAATCAGACAGAAATGCTACATTTGTGAACTAAAATACTTGTTAGAAATAATTGGTCTGACTGTACTGCAGACCTAGAGATGAAAGGCTGTGACCTGTTACCAATCCTCAGAGCCATTCAGTTCTCACAGAGAGATTTAAGGCACTGAAAAAGTGGCAGCAAGATTGAGAGACATGTAAAAAGGCTGCATCTTGTTAACAAAATCATCCCATCTTTTCCCCTTCTTGTATTAACACTTTTTCAGTGTTTTCATTTCACCATCCATAGAGAGGTCTATTTCTTAAGGTTTTGCGGAACTACTTTGTACTTTTTATTTTATATACTTAATAAAAATAGTTTGTTTTGTGTTTTGTTTCAAAGCCAAATCAAAGTGCTTGATAGGGAGGATGAATATTACAAATCATTGTCAGCTGTCGAATCTATCACTGAAGATGACAACTCACTCAACCCCCCATCTCTTCTTTCCTTGAGAGGAGTGTCTTTTGCTCAGAGCTGAACTTCACCATTTATGCTTTGGTCTAATGCAGGTAAGAGTCATTGCAGGTGTTTAGCAATGCTGGTTTGCACATGTGTCTGAGAGAGAGACAGACAGACAGACATAATTACAGCTAATGAAGCCTCTTGCAAAATTAGACCCTGATTCTGTAAACACTACCCACCTGAGTAGTCCCATTTAACTTTATTCTTATAAAGAGTCCTGCTGAAATCAATAAAGTTACTTATAGGTGTAAGTGTTTGCAGGATCAGGCCCTAAATAGGCATCCCTTCTAAAAGAAGAGATAATTTTAAACCCAGCAGCATGGCATTGCAGAACTGGGACTGGGACTTTGTATTGACGTTCAGCATAATTTGGGGTCATAGTAAAAATATTATATATCATATAGGCCTTTCAGAACTTCATATGGTTTTTTAAACTACAACGAATTAACACAATAAAAAGCATTGTCTAAAACCATTGAAAATGCTGAATGTGTATCTCAGAATTTATCTCATAAGATAGTGTTTAATGAGAGACCGTTTAACATAAGTTTGGTTCATACTTTCCCTGGAAGAATTACCAAAAAGAGTTGGGGTTCTGAGAGCCATTGAACCAAACTGTAAACCCTGTATATAATGGAAACCACTTCAAGCCAGGGGATGCGACAGCACCCCTAGTACGAACAGTTCCAGCACCTATGAATCAACATAATTTTTTTAAAGGAATTGATACAAAATAATGTAGTGTTTCATTTTATAGCGTACTTTTGACTAAAACACAAGACTGGGTATCAGGAGAGCTGGGTTCCCTTCTGAGATCTACGTAATCTTAGATACATTATCTAATCTCTCGGTGCTGCAGTTTCCTCATATGCAAAATGTGGATAACATTTCTTTGCCTCTCAGGGGTATTGTGAAACTTAATTCATTTAGGGTGAAATTCATTGTCCATTGAAGTCAAAGAGGTTTAAGCACGTCTAAATTTAGCATATTCTAACATGTATAGAGACATAGGAACTGCCATAATTGCTCAGACCCAGATTGTTCTATCCATCCTGGCTGACAGTAACCTGTCTCCAACAACAGTCAGCACTAGAAGATTCAGAGCAGGATGTACAAACTTTGCACTAGGCAGATGATGTGTGATCTGCCCCCCATGTTCTGTCTCATCCTAATCTCAAATATTTAGGTATTATCTTAAACCCTGAATCATGAGGTTTAATATCCCTTTCACAGAAATATAATATCATTAATTATGATAATGCTGGATATTCTTGATATCAATACTCAAACCCCTTTTTAAATCTTAAGCTCTTGGCCTCAATAATTTCCTGTTGCAGTGAATTCCATAATATAATTACCCATTATATGAAAATGTATTTCCTATATCAGTTTTGAATTTCCCACCTTTTAATTTAACTGAATGTCCCCTTGTTCTTGTGTTATGAGATGAAGGAACAGAAGGTCCCAATCTCCCTTCTCTAGACCAGTCATTATTTTGTGTTCTTTTATCATGTATCCTGTTATTCATCACTGTTTGAAGGTAAACAATCCCAGACCTTTCAATTTCTCTTCATTGGAGACTTTTCAGTGCCTTTGATCATTCTTGTTATCCAGATGAGGCCACGCCACTGATTTACATAAAGGTGTTAAAATAGTCTCTGTAGGATTTGCCATCCCATTTCTTCTCCATCCGAAAATCTTGTTTGCTTTTTGACCATAGCTGCACATTGATGGGAGGTCTTCACTGAGCTGTCAACACCCAGATCCCTTTCTTGAACTGATACAGTTAATTTAGAACCCTGTAAGATTGTTAAACTACCCTGTCTGAGTAGTTTAAATTTTCCTCTCCAATGTGCATTACTTTGCATTTACTGACATTGAATTCCATTTGCCCAGTCACCTAATTTGTTTGAATGTGTTGCCCAGTCACCTAATTTGTTTAGATGTCTCTGAAGTTTCTCACAATCATCTATGGTCCTAACTAACCTAAATAACTTTGCATCAGCTGCAACTTTTTCCCCCTTTCCAGATCACTAATAAATAAATTAAATAACACAGGACCTAGTATATAACGAGACAGCTCACTATTAACCTGATACCATGATGAAAATTAACCATTTAATCTTACTCTTCGCCTTCTGTCTTCTAGACAGCTTTTGATCCATGACAATATTTTGTGTCTCACCCTGTGACCGTGCTTCTTCAGTACCTTCCTATGCAGGACCTTGTTGAGGGCCAATTGGAAGTCTAAATAAATAATATGAACCAGTTCTCCTTTATCCACTACTTCATTGACAAGTTTAGAGAATTCTACAAATTAGTGAGACATGATTTTCCTTTGTAAAACCGTGCTGGTTAGTCTCTGTCATATATTAGTAGATCCAAGCGCTGTGCTGAATTGGGGACACAGTGCCATAACCCCGTCAAGTAAGGGCTGAGAGAGTCTCAGGCTTTGTCTGCACTAGAAAGGATTTGCCAGATATAGCCAGAGGTGAAAGTAAGCCGGTACAGTCCGGTATGGCAGTAAGAGCCAGTACACAGCGATGGCAGTGGCCGGGAGTCCCGGGCCCTTTAAACCACTGCTGGAGCCCCGGGGTGGCGGTGGCCGGGAGCCCCGGGCCCTTTAAATCGCCACCAGGCCACACTGAAGGACTGGCTGGGGGAGTCTGGCCCCAGCCCCGCCCCTTCTGCCTGAGGCCGCGCCCCTTCCGGTTGAGCGCCCGCCCTCCCCCTCCCCGAACCTTGCTCAGGACCCTAGCTGCCCTGCGTACCGGTACATCCCTTAAGTTACTTTCACCCCTGGCTATAGCTGTATTGGTAACCGTCCTAGTGGGAATGCAGCTTATGCCAGTTTCCTGAACAAAAGAAGCTACACCAGCAAAAGGACTTTGTAGATTCAGTTATATCAGTTATATAGAGCTTTTGCTGCCATAGCAATGTCCTATCTTCAGTGAACATGGACAACAATTAATCACCGTCCTTTTTATAATAGGCCTTAACATATTTCAAGACTCTGATTGGGTCCCCCTCAATCTTCTTTTTTCAAGATTAAACATGTCCAGTTTCTTTAATCTTTCCAAAAGCTTTGGGCCAGGAAAAGGGAGGCAGACAGGGAGTCTAGCAGATGCCTCAAATCTCTCATAGTAGTCGCAGTACTGTTCCTGCAGTCTGGCGTAGGAGGCTGAGAGTGAAAATTCAGAGGGTTGAAAAAGAATATTTCTCATTCATGTTCTTCTCTTCAATCTCCATCAAAAACCTGACAGAATGGCTGGCAAGATCAAAGGCCAAAGAGCTGCAAGCAATGGGCCATGACCTTGGATTATGGAGAACACTGAATGTGTGAGGGTGCATGCTAGAATCTTTAAAGTACAGATAATTCTGAATGAGAACATCTGGGAAGCTGCAAATGAGTTAGTGACATCCATAAGTGCAGTACAAATATGGCTGGTAATTAATACGATGGATGAATGTTTGTTTCTCTCTCTCCAGGAATTTCTGGGATGCCCATAAGCCTCTTTCCATCTCACTAAAATTTGTCATGAATGAGCATCCTTTGTACTATCTCAAGAGAGAACGTTTTCTTGAGATAATTTGCTAAGATTCAAAGTGCTAGAATTTATGAGATGTCAGGATGGGAAATAAAACTGTCTTGAAGAAAGTCATGTGAATGTGTGGGCTCCCATAATGATTTAGGTCACAGGACCCTCAAAAATATATGGTTTCTTCACAGTGCAATTTTTTGTCTCAAAGATATTCATAAAAAAGCAGTTTTAAAAGTAATTTTATGTGTTTTTAAATGCAGACAGTGAGGACATATGGCTGTAATCCACGTTATTGTCATAGGCAGTTTAATTATAGGTTACCAATTGTATATTATTTGGTGGTAGCCAAGCTTTGCACATAAGAAACAGGGAACAAAAATCATAAACTCAATATGTATATAATTCTATAATAATACTGAATATGGCCCTAACTCAACAAAGCACATAAACCCATGTTTAATTTTAAGCATGTCCGTAATCCCAGCTCTATCCAACAAAGCTCTTAAACCCATGTTTAGGCGCTTTGCTGAATTGGGGCCCTGGTCAGTGAAAGCTGTGTTAAGGCATTAAATTGTAAAACACAAGGAAGACACTTATCAGTTTTTTCTGTTATTAAGCCTAAGCATTTACTAATCTTAGATCTTCTGGCATTCTTTTTAAAGGATGGTATGCCATATTCTTCTTTGAGTGATTGCTCATATTGATTCCAGTTAGGTTTGTGCGCACCCCGTGTAAAGTCATCGGAAAGTTTTTCCCCTAGCAGCACCCGTCGGGTCAGCAGTGGAACTCCCTGGCGTGGTGCCTCCATAGTGCTCTATATATGACCCTGCCAACCCGGCGCCTTCTCAGTTCCTTTTTACCGCCAGTGATGGTCTTTGGAACTGTGGCATCTTGCTTTTCAAGCTCTCCACGTTTCCCTAGGTTCTCTTTCGGACTGTTTGTATTTTGTAGTTGTTTAGTTCTTGGCGCTGTGGAAACGGCGGCACGCATCTTGTAATCAGGGATAGCTATGCGGTGTAGTTCATGGCTGCAAGCCTCGGGGCTCCAGTCTGAGGTGCAGCAAACTATGCAACGCTTACCCTTTGACAGGGTGGGCCTCTTTGCCGAACAGACTGACTCCAGACTGCATAGCCTCAAAGACTCCAGGGCGACAATTAAATCTTTGGGTATGCATATCCCAGCAACCCAATGAAAGCCCTTTCAGCCCCAACCGCTGCAACAGTGCCCATGTCCTCCATGGCCGAGGCAGGATATTTACAGGCACGGGGGTAGGAATGGCAGGTGTAAGCCTTCCCATCCAGACAAGGCCAGGGCCCGACTAAGCCTTTGTTGGGCTCAAAACAGACATTTGAAGCCCAAGGACGGCACACCTGTCTCAATGCCGGATCCTTCCCTGTCTTTTTTGAACTGTCTATCCCACTTCTACCATGGATGGTCCCAAATAACATTGGACCGCTGGGTTCTTGGCACGGTGGAAGTGGGATATTCTCTCCAATTCTGCTCCTATCCTCCCTCCCACACCCCTTCCCCATCCCTCTTCAGGGACCCTTCTCACAAGCAACTCCTTATCCAGGAGGTGCAGGCACTCCTTGCCATAGCAGGGGGTGGAGGAGGTTCCTCAGGAGCTCAGGGGCAAGGGATTCTATTCCCGCTACTTCCTAATCCCCAAAGTCAAGGGGGGTCTCAGACCCATTCTAGACCTGCGAGGACTCAAGTTCATGGTAAAGTTGATGTTCCGCATGATTTCCCTCAATACAATTATCCCTTCTCTGGATCCAGTAGACTAGTTTGCTGCCCGCAATGTGAAAGATGCTTACTTTTACATAGTAATTTGCCTTGCACACAGATGCTTTTAAGGTTCATGATCGACCAAAAACATTATCGTTCATGATCCTTCCCTTTGGCCTGTTGACAGCCCCACGAGCGTTCACCAAGTGTGTGTCAGTGGTAGCAGCCTTCCTCCGAAGGAGGCAGGTGCAAGTTTACCCTTACCTCGACAACTGGCTACTCAGAGGGCATACTAGAGAGCAGGTGGAGTCGCGGGTCAGTCTGGCCACATCCACGTTCAAGAGACTGGGTCTCCTCCACAACATGAACAAGTCCACCTTGTCACCAACCCAGAGAATAGAGTTTATCGGAGCAGTGTTGGACTTGGTCCAGGCAAAAGCACATCTGCCAGAGTCCCGATTCCAAGTCATGGCAAGCATCATTCGTGCATGAGAGAGTACCCGACCACTACAGCAAGGAATTGCCTCAGTCTCCTCGGTCACATGGAGGCCTGCACGTATGTGGTTTGACATGCCAGGCTGAAACTCAGGCCTCTGCAGACGTGGCTCGCTTCAACATACCGCCCGTGGCACGACAGCCTGGGACTAGGGGTCATGGTGCTACAGCAGGTGCTAGAGTCACTCCAGTGGTGGCTCAATGCTCGAATAATCTGTGAAGGAGTCTCCTTCAGCAGCCCTCAGCTGTCCTTGTCTCTAGTTACGGATGCGTCAGCTCTAGGTTGTGGCGCACATCTGGGAGATCCCTGAA
The DNA here is from genome assembly GCA_033296515.1 of Macrochelys suwanniensis. Lineage (NCBI taxonomy): Eukaryota > Metazoa > Chordata > Testudines > Chelydridae > Macrochelys > Macrochelys suwanniensis. The sequence continues at coordinate 37,843,206 of CM065784.1, forward strand.
TGCAGGGCCTCTGGGCACAGAATGAGCTCTCTCTCCATATCAATATCAAGGAGCTCAGAGCGGTACAACTCGCATGCCAGGCCTTTCAGTCTCGTCGGCAAGGCCAGCACGTGGCAGTCCTGATGAACAACACCACTGCAATGTTTAACATCAACAAGCAGGGTGGAACCCAGTCCTCGCCCCTCCATCAGGAGGCTCTCAGGCTCTGGGAATTCTGTATAGCCCTCTCCATTCACCTGGAAGCATCACATCTGCCAGGAGTCCAGAACGTACTGACAGACCACCTCAGCAGGTCCTTCCACAGCCATGAGTGGTCCATCCGGCCGGACGTCATTCACTCCATCTTTCAGAGGTGGGGGTTTCCCCAGGTCAACCTGTTTGCCACTCGGAGCAACAGGACGTGCCCAGTGTTTTGCTCCTTCCAGAAAAGCAGCCCATCGCAGACACAATCCTGCTACCCTGGGGAGGCCATCTGCTCTATGCCTTTCCCCTGATCCCTCTTGTGCACAAGGTCATACTCAAGGTCAGCAGATACAGGGCAGAGATCGTTCTGGCGCCACCAGCATCCCCTCGACAACATTGGTACACCATGCTTCTGGATCTGTCGGTCAACACCCCGGTCATGTTGCCACTCCTCCCCGACTTGATCACTCAGGACCACAGTCGTCTTCATCACCCAGACCTCTGGTCCCTCCACCTCACAGCCTGGAAGCTTCATGGCTGAACCCCATAGAGCTTCTGTGCTCGGAGCAGGTAAGGGAGGTCTTACTCGGCAGCAGAAAGCCCTCCACGAGGACCACATACTTGGTGAAGTGGAAAGGGTTCATTTGCTGGTGTGACCAGCATCATACGCTCCTGCTTCAGGTGCCATTACCTCTTATTCTGGAGTATCTTCTGCACCTGAAATAGCAAGGCCTGGCAGGGTCATCCATAAAGGTACAACTAGCGGCTATCTCGGCTTTCCACCCCGGAGTCTCTGGGCGCTCCGTCTTCACCAACCCCCTGGTTGGACAGTTTTTCAGGGTTCTGGACTGGCTACATCCCCAGATTAGACAGCCTGTTCCTGGGTGGGACCTTAATTTGGTCCTCTCCAAATTAATGGGGCCTCCATCTGAGCTGCTGGTGACTTGCTTCCTTCTCTACCTATCGTGGAAGGTAGCCCTCCCAATTGCCATCACATCAGCAGGAAGGATGTTGGTGTTAAAGGCCCTTACCTCCAACCCACCTTATACAGTTTTCCACAAGGACAAGGTGCAGCTCACACCCCACCTGGCCTTTCTTCCGAAGGTTGTGTCACATTTCCATACCAGCCAAGACATATTCCTGCCTGTTTTTTATCCAAAGCCTCATGCTAGTAGCCATGAGCAGAGGCTGCACTCTCTGGATGTTCAGCAGGCACTAGCCTTCTACATCGAGCGCATCGTTCAGGAAGTCGAACCAGTTGTTCATAGCGGTGGCAGACTGTATGAAAGGACGCCTGGTCCTCGAAGAATATTTCAAAGAATATCTTCCTGGATCACATCCTGCATCCGCACTTGCTACAAGCTGGCCAAGACACCAGTCCTGGCACTTACGGCACACTCCACAAGGGCATAGGCCTCATCAACAGCATTCCTGGCCCAGGTTCCGATCCAAGAAATCTGCAGGGCAGCAACTTGGTCCTTGGTGCATATGTTTGCCTCTCATTATGCCAGCATGCCAGAGATGATGCAGCTTTCTGCAGAGCGGTGCTCCAATCAGCAATTCCATAACTCTGACCCCACTGCCTAGGTAAGGCTTGGGAGTCACCTAATTGGAATCGATATGAGCAATCACTCGAAGAAGAAAAATGGTTACTCACCTTCTCATAATTGTTGTTCTTCAAGATGATTAGATTTACAACATTAAGCACTCATTACTGACTACTCTAATAGCGTGCCATTCTGAAAATCTAATTGGATAAGAATTGTGTCCACAGCAAGTCTGTTCTTCCTATTACTTTTGTACCCTGTCCTCCCTTCTCCACCTGCTTCTTTGTCTTGTCCACCTGCGTATTGTTTTCTAGATTATAAACCTTTTGGAGTAGGGACTCCCATTTACTACCTGTTTGTGCACTGACTAGGAGAACAGGGGAATGGTGTCCCAATGATGTGGCTGAGGCATCTAGGCACTACCATAATATTAATGTTTCATAATAATAATAATAATGCAGTGCACAATAGACTTAAATATAGTTGCCTACATCTCTGCATCCTCCCCGAGATGTATATTGCTCCCTACATCTACATATAGGTCTAGTGCCTAGAGACCTCAGCAGGTTAACTCCCTTCTCATCCTTCATTTAGTGCACTCAGACACTTTTCTTTCACAGTTTTGCTGCTAAGGGCCACATCCTCAGCTGCTGTGAATCAGTGTATCTACACTGAAGTCAACTGAAAATCTTGAGATTTTGCTGGCACTGACTCTGTCAGATTTCATTTGTTTAGGCTTGTTGTGTTCACAGTGAGGGAAAGGGGCAGGGTGTTGCATTGCTACTGTGTCTCACATTGCTGCAGTCCTGAACAAAAGCTGCTTTTTCAAAGAACCACCATGCAGAGCCAAATCCTGCAGGCCAGGGGAGGGGAGCTTTGCAGGGGGGAAGCTCTGTGGCATCCTATCCATCATGAGGCCAGACTCCATCAGCTGTTTGGGAGCTCTCAATTTGTTTCATTGCTGGGAGAGAAAAGGTTTCTCAGCCCCTCCCGCTCTTACCCTGACTGAACCTGCTCCCTCATAGGGACCTTGGCACCGGAATCAACTCCCTGGTGGCCCCACTGCCTTATATGGACATGGGAAGGTAGAGTCTGATTCTGCTTCAAGGTGAGAAGGTGGCCTGTGTATGCAGGGCTCAGCTCTGCAGTGGCTGTGAGGAGGTAATTGAAATCTTCCCCCTCAGGATTCAATTACTGTTCCATGAGTGCAGAGCTCTGATGGGGCTTTGCAGCTGCAGAGCAGACGGGTCAAAAACTGGCCCAGGCTACTCCACCCCAGCGATCAAACAAAATGCATGCAGAACTATGTTCCAGTTCTGATATTTATATTCTTGTATTCTCTTGAGGTATAAAATATTTCATTGCGTTAACAGAAGCCCAGCCTTTTCTCCTGGGGTCCTCCCAACAGTTAACCCAGCAATCTCATATCATTAACCAGCAAAACAGATGGACTTCTCAATCCCACATTGATAGATAAATAGCTGACCCTCATCCCTGATGTTTCTAACAGTAAATGCCCCCCGCAAAAAATGTCCCCCTCAAATTGTCCGCTCACCAAGTATATGGGAGAAAAAATGGCCCTTGCAGTGTCATCAAAGGGTTAATAGATCCAAGCTTAGATGCACCAAAGGGAGAAATGGATGAAGCTGAGTTCCAGAGTCAAGTATCTTCCCAGAGAGGACCTTGCACCCCTCTCTACACTTTATACCAGAGAAGCTCCAGCTTGAGTGCCACTGCTAATCTCAGTTCTGGCTTTTTGGCCATGGTTGGACTTGTGGTTAAGGTAGTGGCCTGGGACTCAGGAGATTCATGTTCAATTCCCAATTCTATCACAGATTTTGTCTGGGATCTTGAGTGGTCATTTAGTCTCTCTCTGCCTCAGTTCCCCATCTGTAAAATGAGGATAATTCCTTTCTCCCATTTCTTGTCTTCTCTATTTAGATTGTAAGCTCCTTGGAGCAGGCGCTGTCTCTTACGGTATGTTTATATAGTGCCTTGCACAATGGGGCGATATTTATTCAGTCTGCTCGCATTAGGGGGCAGAGAGGTCACTTAATAAGATATTTTAGCATTGTAAAATGGTTGGAGAGGATGTACATCAGTCATTTAAGACAGGTGTCCTTTAACCTGTTTTTAACAGGTTAACATCACCATGTTTTTAAAATGTCAATATCAGAGGGGTCTGAGTTGCCTGGAAGAAAATGAATGGATATCTTTATATAATAACCATTATTTTATTCTATTATAGGTATGATAAGTCTGGTTGTTTGTTTGCAGGGCTGGATTAACGCAGGGGCTTTAGGGGCTGCGGCCCGGGGCCCCGGCACAACAGTGCTCAGGCAGGCTGCCTGCATGCCATGGCCCCACGCCGCTTCCGGAAGTGGCCAGCTGCTGGCACATCTCTGTGGCCCCTGGCAGGGGGAGGCGGCTCCACGTGCTGCACCCACCCCCAGCACTGTCCCCACAGCTCCAATTGGAAACCGGCCTATGGGAGCTGCGGGGGCGGTGCTTGTGGGCGCAGCAGCATGCTGAGACACGCTGTCCCCTCCCCCCAGGGGCGCGCAGAGACAGGCCAGCAGCCGGATGCTTCCAGAGGTGGTGTGGGGCCATGGCATGCAGGCAGACAGCCTGCCTGAGCCCTGCTGCGCCACCGGCCGGGAGCCGCTTGTGTTAAGCTCCTCCCGGCCAGAGCCTACACCTCATACCCCCTCCTGCACCCCAACCCTCTGCCCCAGGTCAGAATCCCCTCCTGCACCCAAACTCCTTCCCAGAAAGAAACTAATATAACAGCTGTTCTAAGGTAAGAAGTAGGCTATTTTGAATTAACTTAACTGTATTCTACATGTTTTAAGACTGAAATGTAACCACAGAATGGCTTTATGTTAACTAAAAGTAGGGCTGTCAAGCGATTAAAAAAATTAATCACACGATTAATTGTACTGTTCAACAATAATAGAATACCATTTATGTAAACATTTTTGGATGTTTTCTACATTTTCAAATATATTGATTTCAATTACAACACAGAATACAAAGTGTACAGTGATCACTTTATATTTATTTTTTATTATAAGTATTTGCACTTTAAAAAAACAAAAAGAGTATTTTTCAATTCACCTAATACAAGTACCGTAGTGCAATCTCTTTATCGTGACAGTGCAACTTACAAATGTAGAATTATTTACAAAAAAACTGCATTCAAAAATAATACAAGGTAAAATTTTAGAACCTGCAAGTCCACTCAGTCCTACTTCTTGTTCAGCCAAGCACTCAGACAAACAAGTTTGTTTATATTTGCAGGAGATAATGCTTCCTGCTTCTTGTTTACAATTTCACCTGAAAGTGAGAACAGGCGCTCTTATGGCACCGTTGTAGCCGGTGTCACAAAATGTTTACGTGGCAAAATGTTTACAGAGGCGCTAAAGATTCATATGTCCCTTCATGCTTCAGTTACCATTCCAGGGGACATGCGTCCATGCTGATGACGGGTTCTGCTCGATAACAATCCAAAGCAGTGCGGACCGACACATGTTCATTTTCATTATCTGAGTCAGATGCCACCAGCAGAAGGTTGATTTTCTTTTTTGGTGGTTCGGGTTCTGTAGTTTCTGCATGGGAATGTTGCTCTTTTAAGACTTCTGAAAGCATTCTCATCCCTCTCAAATTTTGGAAGGTACTTCAGATTCTTAAACCTTGGGTCGAGTGCTGTAGCTATCTTTAGAAATCTCACATTGGTACCTTCTTTGCGTTTTGTCAAATCTGCAGTGAAAGTGTTCTTAAAATGAACATGTGCTGCGTCATCATCTGAGACTGCTATAACATGAAATATATGGCAGAATGTGGATAAAACACAGAGCAGGAGACACATAATTCTCCCCCAAGGAATTCAGTCACAAATTTAATTAGTGCATTATTTTTTTAATGAGTGTCATCAGCATGGAAGCATGTCCTCTGGAATAGTGTCCAAAGCATGAAGGGGCATACGAATGTTTAGCATATCTGGCACATAAATATCTTGCAATGCCGGCTACAAAAGTGCCATGCAAATGCTTGTTCTCACTTTCTGGTGACATTGTAAGAAGAGGGCAGCATTATCTCCTGTAAATGTAAATAAACTTGTTTGTCTTACCAACTGCCTGAACAAGAAGTAGGACTGAATGGACTTGCAGGCTCTGAAGTTTTACATTGTTTTGTTTTTGAGTGCAGTTATGTAACACTGTCGGGGGGTGGGGGGGATAGCTCAGTGGTTTGAGCATTGGCCTGCTAAACCCAGGGTTGTGAGTTCAATCCTTGTGGGGGCCATTTAGGGATCTGGGATAAAATCTGTCAGGGGACATTGCTTGTTGGTCCTGCTAGTGAAGGCAGGGGACTGGACTCGATGACCTTTCAAGGTCCTTCCAGTTCTATGAGATAGGCATATCTCCATATGAAAAAAACAAAAAAAATCTACATTTGTAAGTTGCACTTTCACGACAAAGAGATTGCACTACAGTACTTGTATGAGGTGGACTGAAAAATATTATTTATTTTGTTTATCATTTTTACAGTGCAAATATTTGTAATAAAAAATAATATACACTTTGATTTCAATTACAACACAGAATAAAATATATATGAAAAGGTAGAAAAACATCCAAAATATTTAATACATTTCAATTGGTATTCTATTGTTTAACAATGCAATTAAAACTTCGATTAATCGCGATTAATTTTTTGATTTAATTGCATGAGTCTAATTAATCAACAGCCCTAATTAAGAGGCAAATTTAGTATAGCATTAGTAGCCTTGATGCAATAATTGTAATTATTTTGTTTTAAATTAGGAAAAAGACTTGTTTACAGGGCCCCACAAAATCTAATAGCCCCAGATCCACAGGAGAGTTTGAATGGGCTTTTACAGTTACAGGTGAAAATATAAAAATGAGTTTGAAGGAGTTAGATCTGAGTGTTTATGAAACCCAATCCAAATTCTCCAGTAGCCATATAGATGACATGCATTTATCCTCCAGTGTCAGAAGGAAATGGGGCAAAGGATACAGGAAAAAGCTATCAAGAAAGGTAATATATATAGCTGGTAGAAACATTTTTGACAGTAGTTTTCCATTGAAAAATTCAGTTTTGTCAAAATCAGAACACTTTGCTAGAAAATGTCAATTTTGACAACATTTTCAGTGGGGAAAAAGTCAACATGAATCATTTCAACTTTGTCATTTCAGTAATGTTGAAACATTTTGTTTTTACTATGTCATTTCAATTCATTTAGTTTTGATGTATATTATTTAAATATTAATTTTAATATTATATGATACATAACATAATCATAATGTATTTGATATTTTATATGATAATTTTTTGCATTATTGAAACTAAACATTTTTACTTTATCTAAATGAAATGTTTCAATGGTTCTGCATCAAAAAATTTCCAAATTTCCTTTCCAAAATTTGTTGAACAAAATTAGATTTTTGTTCTAATTCAGAATGAAAACAAATTTCAAAATGTTGAAATTTCCAGTGGAAATTTTCCAAACAGCTCTAGTTATAAAGAAAGAGAGAGAGAGATTACTGGTGAAAGAAAACTAGAGGGAAACCTTTGCTGCTGAGCAGCCATGGTGAGCTGATATCTGATACCAGCTGCCTAGAGCGCCTTCACAGTATGCAGAATACAGGTCTTGTTGTGAACTAGCTAGTTGAAAGATTTTGTTAGACAGTATGTGTAATAAAATAAGAAAACCTTATCTTCAGGCAAAAGGTTGAATGACAGAGAAATCCCAGCATGGGGCCTCAATGGCAATATTCCTGGTGACTTCAATGGGAGCAGGAGCAGGCCAATGACTAGGAAAATCTCTGCCTTCCTGTTATATTGGGATGAAAATTCCTCCCAGTGCTGACAAAAAAAAAAGCATTTGGGGGTTAATTTTAAATAATGGTGCCTCTAGTTTGTGCATTTTCAGCCTGCTTCTCATTGACCCATTTATACCACTCTAGTACTATAAAGGGACCCCAGAGTAGGCATAAATTATATCCACTTTACATTTGCACCCACTTTAAGAAATGTGTTGAGTATAGTGGTGCTGTACTCAACATGTGCTGCGTCATGTTGAGTCCCCTCAGAGTATGTCTACACAGGGATAAAAAACCCGCAGCTGGCCCAGGTCAGCTAACTCGGGTTCATGCGGCTTGGGCTCTGGGACTGAAAAATTGTTGTGTAGATGCTCAAGCTGGAGCCCACGCTTTGGGACCCTGTGAGGGTAGAAGATCCCAGAGCTCAGCCCTATACTCACTTGCATGAAATCCTGCATGAGCCAACAGATATTGAGAAGAGGATACAAATTTCATGCAAGTGAGTATAGTCAGCCAAGCATAACTATTGTCAGAAATGAGGTCTGGTGTTGGAAATAGAGACTTTTAATAGAATACTATATTACTCTACATTTTTTTCATTTTTGACTATACTTTTGTATCATTGTATGAAAAGGTTTCAGTGATGCGGCCCTCGGGCCAATTTACTAGTTCCCATGTGGCACTCGCGGTGATTTGAGTTTGAGATCCCTGCTTTAATGCAAAAGAGGAATCCTTTAGTTTGTGCCCACAGCATCCACAAGGGGGGAATTACAGCACAGCACTTTGGTGTGCACTGCCATTCACATCCCTGTAGTCCGAACTGCAGGGCTGTATAGACAAGGCCCTACTTAGATTCCAGTTTTATAAATCAGCTGTAACTAGTACAGTCAGTGAAGTGACATCAGAGTGGAACTGATGTAAGTGAGATCAGATTCAGTCTCAAAGGTGAAGAGAAGTGTTGTTATCAAATACTTAGATTTCTACTTCTATAAAAATTGTAAGTTCTATAAATTATTGTTGTATTTGCATTGTACGGTGAGGTCAGGCTATGCCTGCTACCGTAATGAGAGTAGACGGTACTACCTGTGGCTTATCAAACCCACTGCCTCGTGGGTAGCCCGGGTAAGGGAGCAGCAGGGGTGAAAGTAAAACTAAAAACTTACCGGTACGGGGCCGGCTGCGTCCCCCCCTCCCCCCGAAGGGGCAGGGCCTTGGGCGGAAGGGGTGGGGCTGGGGGTCAGCGTCCCCCAGCCAGCCCTTCTAGGCTGTCTGGCCCGCACTGCCCGGGGCTCCAGCAGCTATTTAAAGGGCCGGGGGCTCCCGCCACTGCTGCCGCTACTGCAGCAGCAGCCGGAGCCCCGGGGCCTTCTAAATTACCAGCCCCAGGGCAGCTGCTCCTTTTGCCCTCCCCCCCCCCATTGGCAGCCTGGGGGGCAAAAGGGGAAGGGAAGTTAAAGCAGGGTCTTTGCCACGGCAGTGCTTTAACATCGCTGCCCTTTTTGCGCTCCGCCGGTGGCGGCCCTGCCGCTAGGGATCCGGCAGGGCCACCGATGAAGGGCGCAAAAACAGCAGCGATGTGAAAGTGCTGCCGCAGCAGCGCACTTAAAGTAAGGCGGTACGGGCCGGTACCGGCGGCCACTTTTTACCGGTACGTTGTACTGGCCCGTACTGCCTTACTTTCACCCCTGGGGAGCAGCCCCTGACCGAAAAGCTCCACTGCCTTGTGGATGAATTCGGGAGAATGTAAGGCTATGAGAGTAAACTCAGACAGAAAATCTGGAGTGGAGCCCTGAAGGCGGTCAGGTACTAATATTGCAGTATCTTTCCGGCAACTCCTGCAGCAGATCAGGTACCGGATGTATTAGTTCTTCCTCTCCTCTGGATTTTACCAGTGACGCCAAGAGTGGGGTTCTGATGCATGGGCAACTCAGTGCCTCCATATCATCTGCCCAGGCTTGCACCCTGGAGAGGTACTCCAGCTTGGCCTTGAGCGTCAACACAACACGGGAGGCAACAGTCACCAGTTCTAAGCTCATACTTTACTGGCGTAGAGTTGAGTGCCAGGGGCTGTCTTTCAAGTGGGTCTCTTCATCCACGTTCGTGGCTGCCATAAAACCAACTGAGTTGATTCTTTGCCTCTGAGGGGCGCATACCCATGGTCTCTTGAGACTGAAGAATGCCGACTATTTGCATTGTAAAAGTATTGATGGAGACCTAAATAATAAATGGCAAACATGGGGATTTATACTGCCCTTCCTATTTCCTAAAAGTCCTAAAATGGGATAAATCAGAAAGACAGTCTGTCCTTGACATTTTAGAATATCTCCTGTTTATCGGAGTGACTCAAATACTAATGAATACATGTGGTTAAGAATACATCTTATGGTATAAGAGTATCAGCTTGTGAGAACCAACCCAGTGGCTCTGTCACCAAATATTGATCACAAGAGACTTCACTGTTGTGCGATAATAAATGTACCCATTACCCACCCCCATCTTTCATCCCTGGCAATAAACAATTGTCAATAATCTCATATCTTCCAGTTAGCATTGAAGACAAATTTTGTTGGTACTCTTTTTCTTTAAGAGAGGGCACTCTGTGGATCTGTTGTAACAAAATGTTCAGCCAGAAGAAAAAGTCACTCCTCAGCAAGCAAAGCAGGATTCCCAGCTTTATGAAAAGACCATGGGATGCCTCTTAGACCCAAAATGCTGGGGAGCAATCCTTTGGGCCTATGGAAGTCAGTGAGAATCTTTCCATTCCCGTGGGGTAATGATTCATAAAAGTTAACACCCCTTAACCAGTAAATACAAGTTGAATCTTAAACTCATTCTCTGCAGTTTCTTAAGAATTGTTAGAAATTCATTTTGTCAGAAGTGTGCATCCTACACACATCTGAACAACAAATGTATATGTACTCTGTCATCAATGGTCTGTTTACTGTAGCACTCAGATACCATGGTGCTGGAGGCCATAAAAGGAAATTAGTGAGAAAACCACCTGTTATGTTTCCAGAAACCAGATTCTATATGTTAGTTGTCCATGCCAATAATGGATTAAATTTCATTTGTTTGCTTAGCAGGCCTCATTGCTATTCAGCTGCAGAGAATGTACAACTATTACACAGTTTAAGCCACAATTTCCAGAGCAATTGTAAAGTGCTATTAACTATTCTCCAGACAGGTACTAGGGTGAGCCCACAACTTAAGGTCTGTCTTTTTCTGAAGGAGACTTGGGTCCAAATTTCGATCAAGGCCACTAGTGAAAATAAGTTTGATGGCTTCATTTTAGTCTCTTGATGATACTGGCCAATATCACCAAACCTGATCACAAGCCACATTACATGACACAACTGGAATCTCTGCTCAAGAGAAGCTCAGAATTGGAGTAGCAGAAATGCGGCAAGCCTGGATTGCAATTCATTGGCAGGGCTGTGTGGGATTGGGATAACAAGAGTATTGCTAATCTGATTGAGATGCATTATCAGGGTTTATATGGGAGCCAGGACTGGAATAGCAAGATTGCTGCAGATCAGGAATTAGCTGAAGAAGCACTGCTGTGTCATAGCCCATGACTGAAATAGAAGGGATGATATAGATTAGGAATGAGAGGCTTTGGCACAACTGTGTGAGGAAATTTATGCAATATCTGACAGTGTTAGGACTCCTTTTTGGTAAGCACAAAATTTACCCAATTTAAGGTGGGAGATTATGTAGAGACTTCGATCACAGAACATTTCCTACATAGATTGTAAAGTGTTTGGAGCAGAGACTGTATTTTTGTTCGGTGTTTGCACTGCACTTAGCACAATGGAGCTCAGGTCCATAACTGGCACTCCTAGGCACTACCACAATGCAAAAATAAAAAATAATAACATTTTCATGTTTTGAAATTACTGATAATGTGATATCTCTAAACGTTTCTGCCATAAACGTTTCTGAGTCTGCCTTATGCTGCAATAAACATAGATCAGAGCACTCAATCCACCATTTTGTTCTCCTAAACTCTGGGACAAGATAATACTCAGTGCAATGTTATTATTTTGTCTTCATACATCATGTAAAATAAGGTATAAAGCAGGTAAATAATGAATATGATAGTTTTTTAGCATTGCTTACTACCTGCTTCTTGATATTTAGCATTGGTAGCGGCAGAGCCTTGTATGTATATCCCAGTTCAGAGTTACACACCATACTATCCAGGCACAGATTACTATTTGACTAAATTAATCAATTAGAGATGGAGTTCTAAAAGAGCAACAAAAGCAAATTCTCCATAGAGATTTCACAACACCTGCCGTTTTGATAGCTGATAATATAGTTATCGGCATTTTGAAAAACAGTTGCTAATATCCAGATTTACAGCAGAAATCTGATTGGAAAGGGGTGTTGATTTTGTTATATATTTAACATTACAGCTTACTGCAATGTAACATAACATACAGTGATAAAATGGGACTTGATCTAACAGGATGTGACTGATGAGAAGAGAGCAAAATGCTGGCACTATTCGTAGCATGTACAAACCCTACTGCATTGTACTACAGTATTTGTTTGGAGATACTGCGCATTAGTTTAGAACAATGTCTTTTGTGCCTTGATTGTTCATTTCATTTTACTGTCATCATACCAAGGTGTACATTTTAAAAACACAGTGTTTTACCATCTGTAGGTCACGAAAAGACAGATGGACGTGGAGAAACTCCACCTACAGCTCCTTGGCTGAATGCCACTGCCTGCTTAGTGGTAGAGAAATCCCTCCCTTCTATAAAACTAAATGTCCTTAAATTGCTCTATTATAAAAGCTTTTTAATACAGGAACTTATTGATCTAATACATTTGAAACATTTGCAATTATTTTTAGTGAGCGCAAGAAAAGCAAACTATTCTTATCAGAGCTGCTGTATTACAAACACCACTTGAGTTACACTGAAGTTAATCCCCAGTTCTGTTACAGGAAACTCATCCTTATTAAAGTAACATTAAGTGTTCCTTTTTATTGATCTCTTCCTTCAACTTAATGATAGGAACTTACTGATGTTTTAATAATAACCTTACAAGCTTTATCTCATTCTGCTTCACTGTGTATTGCTGAAAGATGCTATGGAAACTAACTTAGCATAAACATTTTGCAGATGTCTTTAAAGGCTGGGGGGGGGGGTGTGGGGGAGAAGGTTCAGTTGCACTGCATGTTAACAAAGATAGCTGAAAAACTACAAGATAAAAGAGAGCCTCGAGTGTGAACATCAAAGAATTGTTAATGACAAGAAACGCCATTAGGGTTAGCATCCCTTTTGTTTCAACCCCCTCACACCTGCAGTGTGTTGTAGACTATATCTTTGTTGGCACATGTGAATTACCTCCATTAGCATTTATAGAAGAGTGGTTCCAAAACAACAGAAACATACTCCTGCGCCTTGCTATTGCTCCAAAAAGTCAGATATTCGTTCTCTCTGGGTTTCCTTCAAGGTACAGTCTTTTCTGCAAAGGAAACTATAGAACCAGCATTCCATTGATTGCAAATGAACTTGGTTGAAAGGAGAGGGTGGCTTTTGTTACTGAAAAGAGAAGTAATATAAGCAACTATAAGAAGCTCAAACATTAGCAATAGCAAAATCAGAGCGTGAAATTCAGATTAGCCCTCCGCAGGCTGAGAGAGGAAGGGGGTATTGGAAGACTTGGCATGGCTAAAGGTGTAACCTGTTTCATTTGGCCCTGAACAATTTTAACAGATGGTGGGACCAGCTGTCTTTTTCAGCCATTTAATAAACTCTTCAGTGGTAACAGTTTGGGAAGTGGGGGGTTTTGAGTTTCAGGCCAGAGGAAAAAATAAAGAAATCTGTCCCAATTGTCTTTGCCAAGTAGTAAAGTCTAGAAAGATTGGGAAAAGTTCAAGTGAAAATCTAATTGATGACACTGTCCTGATTATCTGTTTCAAAAGGAAGAGGGGGGAAAAATCTTTCAGCTCAAGTGGACCACTACATGCAAAATGCCTATTATTACATTGTTATCTTTATCTGTCATTTTAATTTCAATCCTTGCAAAGGAATCACGTAATTAGAAATCTTAAATGAACTGCAGAATGAGAAATTGACTTGGTTATTGAGACACAAGTGTCTGTCAAAGGAAAAGTCAAAATGCCCTTTTTTATTAAAAAGACATACTTGCATCAGATAAGGTTCAAACAATCTGTCCAGATGAATAGATCAGTCAATGAATTTATCCTAACTTACATAACATAATTATTTAAAATGCCAACAGAGCTGCCGTTTGAGGTTCATATAATACTCAGAGATCTAATACAAACCTAAGTGATACACGAGTTTTTGTTTGTTAGCATGAGATCTTACAAAAATATACAATTGCAGCTCTATTTGTTTTCTTGAGCTAATTTTTTTTTAATTAACATTTCCAACACAACAGTTAAATGGCAACTCTTCAATTATATGAGAGATGTTATATTTAAAACGCATGTCTAGTGTCTTTGAACAGAACAGTTCTTTTTGCACATTTACATGATACCCAGCTGAGCAGCCACCCCTTCCATTTGACAAGGGCTTTGTTCTGCCTACAGGCCTTTTATAAGCCCTAGATTGTTTGCCCTTAATAAATTGCAACAATAAGACAGAAACCTCTTTTCAAGTTAGGAGAAATACGACACCTTCTCTAGATAGCTACATATATGAAGTTTAATAATGACAACAGAAACAAATCTTGCAAATCTCATTTGCTCTGCTCACAGATCGTTTCAGTTAAGGCAGCCCAGAAAGTGTGGCTTCTTTCTGTACAGGTAACAAAAGCCTAGAGAAAATACTGATGGGGTAAAACATGTCTGTCTTTCTAGAATGATTTATTCTAGAGTCACGTGCTTTTGCACCATGCTTCACAATGCGAAATTATATTCCATATAATACTACACAGAGATTACTTGGAGCTAAAACTGAAATAAATATATACACAGTAGAATTTGTAGCAGAAAAATGTAGTGTGATTTCATATTAATGAGAGAAAACAGTGTAAGATTTACAGTTTAAAGTCTCCAATAAATTGAAATTTATCAGCTTGTGTGTGTCTGTCTGTCTGCATCTGGGCTTCCATTTAACTGAAAAGACCTACATTAAGTGTCTGGCCTACAAAGAGGATACAAAGAACCAATACTGCTTTTACACGGCAAATGCAGATTCTCCTTTGGTTCAAGTATACAGCTTGTGAGGCCACATTTGGAAGCATTAACTGATACTGTTTGGGTGTGTATGTAGCCATGGATTGTTAAACTAGGTATGTTACAAACTCAGCTTCTGCCTTTATTGAGCTTCAAGTCTCAATATGTTCTGCATATTTTCTCTTCAGGATGGAAATTTCCAACAATATTCAGAGAGCAATTTCTTTCAGAATCTATCTGTAAATTATCTTACAACTAAGAAGATATGGTAGGGATGATTTTCAAAATTGACAAGTGATTTGGGGCCAACTTACAACATTCTAAATGGGCCAGATTTTCAGAAGGTGAGAGCACCTATCATCAAACCACCAAATGAGAGTCAAATATATACACTTTTATATATTAGAAACTGTCCAGTAGCTCAATAATATTACCTCTTTTCAGAGAGAAATTTGAGTAGCTAGTGCACACACGTATTTTACATTTCAAAGTTGCCTGTTTTTGATTTGCAGGCAGAAATCTAGAGGATATAAATATTTGCACTGCTTTGATAAAGAGAAAAGGTGCTCTCATTCAATATGTGAAACTTTTGCTGACCAGATGAAAGTATAGTGATGTGAATTTTTCAAATGAATGTAGTGCTCGTGATAGGTGCTGACTCAACAGAGTTAAAGGCTAAAGTTCTCTATTTTTGAGTGTTCTTGAACTGTAGACTGTGGCTCTGGGGGCTCTTTGAGGACTTTCCTGGGAATCTTCAGTGTTACAGCTAACCCTGTGCTATGCTCCTCTTTTATGCTCAACTCAGTCATGGGGAGCAGGAAACATGACTGACATCAGCTCCCTGAATTGAGGAAAGAAAGGCCTCATCTTCCTTCTCACTGAAAGGGGAGAATCTGAGATCAAAATGGTCATGACTTTACCATCTCATATTTCATTTCAAAAGAGGATGGATTACAAATGTGGGAATGGTTTCCTTCCCCTCAGCACAATGAGCTAGTGGCAGCCATATTTTTGCTGCGTGATGCTGCACTGAGCTCAACAGAACAGCACACTAAATGTTATCTCTGAGAGAGAAAACTATTTTCATTATATCTTAGGGCTGCCTATAATGCCTTTCACTATAGTATCCAGTTTCTGGGGTTGCAAAAAGGGAGACAGTTCAAGGGGCTGAGATGGACAAAGCATTGCTGGTGATCTCTGGTGAATGAATGGAAAAGTGAGTAGATTTCAGGCTCATGGGGGTACAGAGAAGAAACAATAGAATATGAGAGAGAGAAAAGACTGGAAGATTGGGGTAAAGGAGAGAGCAAATAGAAGACATTTAGGCTATATTTACACTATAAGTTGATTCCCACCTTGCATACTCATGCTAGCTTTCATCTGAGTTGTCACACTAAAAATAGTGAAGCAATGACAGCAAGGGCACAGACTCGCCACCCTGAGTACAAACCCACCTGAGCCCTGTGGGTGTGTACTTGGGGCAGCTGGTCCATGTCACTGATGCTGCTGCCTGTACTATTGCAGCTACATTGCTATTATTACAGCACTAGCGCGATGAGAGCTGGGAATCACACCCCTACCTCATAGTGGAGACGTAGCCTTAAAGTGAGTTATGAAGGTTATTCCTAACAAGTGCTGTGATAAAGCCCTTTTACCATATTGCATCATCATGTAAGTTCCACATGCCACGTATGTTAGAGAAACACTCTCTTAGAGATGCTTTGGAGCTTTTTTAAAAAAAATATTGGGACTATTTTTTGTTTCACTCCACCTGTAAAGTCTAGTAACTTAGCTACCATGAGGCCAAATGTACAAGCTCAAAGACAAAGCAAAATCAGCACAATAAAATATAAAACACCTCTAAAAAATAACTTAAGTAGCTTTTTTAAACATAAAATTGCAATGGCATTAAAATCTGATATCAGGATTTCCGGGCTAGGTCCTGGATCCCATTGGAAGGGATAGAAATATCCCCTTTCTAATGGTAAGAAGAAAATGTTCTTTCACCTAGCCTTGCAGGGCCACAAGATATTGGAATTTAAAGTCATGACATTTTAAAAACCTGTTACCGGCTTAGGATAGAATCTTGTATGTCTTGGACCATGAGTGAGTGTGAGTTTGGCGGCAATTCCAGCATTAGGTGGAGAAGGAGAAAATATTTCAGAGAGAGGTTGGTTTTTAAAAATAGTAGTTGTTTGGTACTGCCAAGTGGTGTGGCTGTTGGTGTTTCAGAGAGATGGAATAGTGGGCAAGTGATGAATTCATAGGTATGTGAGAAATTGTACAGGAATGTGATACATAAAGTTATCACATCCTTCTCCAATTTATCACAGAGATATCACTTCCACATATATGTTGTATATTGATTATCATATGGCTCCATGATTTATCACATAGCTATCACCACCATATTCACAGTGTTTCTATTTGTATGTGTTCCGGGGTGGGGTATGAGGCTTTCTCTGATGGAATTCATTCTCTTTGGCAAACCCATTCCTCCTAGGAATGATTTTTGCCCCTGTTGAATGTGCCATGTTGCACTGAATGGCGAGCATTTTCAAACAAATTGCCTGGAGGGGAGGGGAGGAGGTTACCCCTAGGTCCCTCTAACATAAACATCTTTTCCCCTTCAAATTAGGCTGGTCAAAAAATAACACACACATATCACAAGATCAAGAGATATAATTTTGTTTCTGCTAGTCCCTCCCTGAAAAATTCCTTCCAGGGCTGCTATATCTAGATAAAGATATAAATACTATTATTTATACCATGCCTAAATTATAGTAGGTGTTTTATAGACCATATGCAGTAAAATACATAGTCCCTGCCTGCAGTTGGACTGAATCACTCAAATAAGCGTATTGGGGGGGTATTTTTATTAAAAATAATACGTGTTTGGTGAATTTTGGACAAAACATTTGATAAGTGATTCCTAGGCTCACAAAATATGTTTAATCACAGATCAAGTACAGTATGAAAAGTAGCAGTACAAGTTTGTTCTCAGTATCCTATGAGTCTCCATTCAATTCGTAGTTCATCTGGAACTGCCTACAAATTGTGGTGTGTAACAGGATTGAAATTCATTGCATGTAGGGAGGCCACTGAATAGCTGTCATGTGATAATGATTTTCCATCCCTACTGCCTTGACCTGAATTCAATCCTGTGAAAAGGTGAAAAGCTCCACAATGAGTTACCAGTCCTCTGAACCATCCAGCCCCGCATGATGTGAGATTGTGAATTATGTCATAAAATAATGGCTTTAGGAATGTTTCAGTAAGCTAGCAAGGAAAAAATAAATGCTCAAAAACATGTTTAGCAAAGTTGAGGTTGCCCTGTGGTGCCTCGTGTCCTTCCAATATTTCGAGCGCAGCTAAACTCAAACCTCTGAAAACCAGGAAATAAAGAACTAAAGTAATGCAATCATAAATATCTGAAAATTAGGTAATACAGAGTTAAGATACATGCCAGTGCAACCTTAACTTTTCCCCATCTGGAGCTGGCAGCACCCCCTGAGAATTATCTGCATGCACGCCAGTTGCATTCACTGTGTTTAAGCTGTATGAATGTTAGAGGAATTAGTTAGAGAAGGTTGGCAGAGTTGTGATTGTGATATGAAGAAATCTGGGGGGGCTGCTCCTCTTGGGGAGGTGTGTGAGTCCCTCACCCCGCTGCCCCTCACCTCATGAGTGTGTGATCAAAGGAAAGAGTGCCTGTGCCCCTTGAGAAACCCAATATTCCTCCTTTCAGCACTGAGTTCTGCAGGTTGTCAGTAGCAGTACACCGGTGTCAACTTGCCATAGGGTTTGTCAGCAGTGAGGTGGGATATGAGGTCTGTATTTAATGATGGGTAGTGAAAGTATAGTGTTAGATGAAATATTGTGGATAAGCGGGGAAGCAGTTGTAATATGTGGTGGAGAGGTTGTAAAATTTAGCAAGTGTGTTTCTGTAAAGTAGGTTCAGTGTTTGAGTGTAGAGTGCATACACGTAGCTTTGCTGTCAGTGCTTATGAACCTGTGCTATGAAGCAAGCACATCTGTTCTCAGCTCTGCACCCAGAAGGATGACTCCCCAGATCCTGGTTCTCACAGGAGGAGTCAGGGAGAAGGGCTTAAATACTCCCCACTGCAGAGGGGCAGGGCCCCCTAGATCATGGTTCACACACAAGGTCCAGAAAGAGGAGCTCAGGGCACACACACCCGCCCCCCAGAAGGCTCTAGTTCCTGGTTCAGACATGAGGGGCTCAGACTGCCCCTGGGGAAGAGGGAGAAGAGCTCAGACCCCCTCAGAGGAGCAGGGCCCCTAGATCCCATCTCATGTGGGGGCCCAGGAAGATGTACCCCCCCAGAATAACTTCTTTAATATAACCCCCTCTCCCCAAAGTAGGAGTGCCATGCAGTAATGGAGAAAAATCCCAAGGTACTGAGATCAGTTTGGGGAGGATCACAGCTACAGTTTAAAGCCCAGATATGGGCAGAAAAACATGATAAGAAACAGGTGATTTTGTAAAATTCTGGGTTTTTAAGGAGGGCTACATCTCAGGAACTCCATGTTCAAACGACTTCAGACTTGGACTACCCAGCACCCCCAGGAGGTACATTGCATTTCAAGATAATCCAGTTAAGCGTGCAGATTTTAGATCACTTAGAAGAGCTCACCTTTAAACAGAAAGCAAAGCTCAATCTTAACTACAGGGGAGCAGGGCTTCTGCTATGTATAGCTGATAAGTACTGCCCATCCAGCTACCACAGCCCATTCCATGCTTCTTGATAGGGATTCTTGTTTATTATCATCCCCAACCCTAACCCTGGGTCTTCTGCCAGCTTCAGTCCTATCCCTAGCCCAGGTTCCCTGCCTGCTCCAGCCCTTCCTGTCTGATGCTTTGTGCACTGCAAATAGGCTGTAGCGTCTCTACTTATACATATGCACTGCCTTATCAAGGGTACTACTCTCAGTGTGTGAGAGAAAATACTGGTCGTCTGAGGATTGTCTGATTGGAATGGCAGCAGTGAACAGAGGAAGTGGCTAGTTTATAGACACTGTGATCAGAATCCCAGCTAGGACTATAAAGTAGGGAGAAGTAGTAGTATCTCAATTAACAGAGAGCATAGGATCGCCCAGTAGGAGGTCACAAGGATATCAGAAAACTGAGGCAGAAATTTTCCTTTGTCTCTCCCTATATTAAACTTTTCAGATAAGGTAACACTAGCCTAATATGGAAAACTAGATAAAACTGTAAATGTAATGCTTTCTCTTGGGTGTCTGCTGTAGAATCTAATAGCCAGGGCTGTGAACATTGCTGGAATCAATTTCTCTGTTGATGTTAGGAAAAACAACCCCAAAATTCATTATGTGCATTTCTGAACCTCTGATTTAAGAGGGATTTTGTGTTTACTCTATTCCCTTATAAACATTGTTTTGCTTCTAGAAGGCAAATTATCTTATTCTTAAATTAGAAACAACTACATGAAAACTGGCAAGAGAACTTCATAAATCAGCTGATAACTATATCTCATTAAAAGAATCATTGACGCTACAGAAGAGCTTCTTCCTGAATCACTCAATGTACCAAATATACTTAGCATGTGTAACAATTGCTATAAAAAAAAAAAAAAGCAGCAAAGCATGAGGTCCCTGCTCTGCTTTTTTTCAGGCAACACTCCCATTGGCTTCAGCGAGAATGTTGACTGTATAAGACTGCAGCTTGTGTTATGACCTTTTGAATAAGAGAAGAATCTTTCATTGTTAAGTTTAAATGTTGGCATGTAAATGACCACAGAACTCTAATTCTCTACTCCATTGTCTCCTCTCCTGCTTCTTCATTTTAAGGTAAATTTAGTGGAAAGTGGCTCCTTGTGCTTTAATATTTCCCCCCATTAAGCTGACAACGGTTGTCAACCACTGATTCTTCCTGGCTCCCCTCAACTGGTGTTAAAAATGGTTTGAGTGCTAGTGTAGCCAGAGCTGAGACATTTTGGTATTAGAGTCACTGCACTGCATTACAAGATATTTGATCGTTTTCCTAGCCCCTTCCAGACAAAGGCCAGGCCTGCACTACAAAGTTTGGTCAACATAGCTATGTCGGCCACCGGTGTGAAAAACCACATCCTCTAGCCAACATAGCTATGCCAGGAAAAACCCAAATGTAGATGCGACTATGCCAACATAAAAGTGCTTCTGTCAACATAGCTAATGTTGTTCAGGGAGGTGGTATTACTATGCCAGCAGAAGAACTCTTGTTGGCATATTCTGCGTCTACACTATGGGGCTCTGCTGGTATAGCTATGCTGGTACAGCCGATTCAGCAAAGTTTATGCAGTGTAGACAAGACCTAAGGACTAGGAGATTAGGACTGACAATACAATCCAGATATATTGTTTGCATTCAACTACAGTAGAATCAACATCTATTACAATTACAGGGCTATAGTCAGGTCTCATATTGCTAGAAGGTTTCATTGTTATTAAATGTACTACAGTACATTTACTGCTACATTGTGTAGTATTATAAGCAATTAAAATTACATTTGATAGAGTATGTCAACAAACTATCTTTACTAAGGCAGTATCCCTTCCTTTTTTATTATTTGTACACTTACTTGATAATTTGCAAACAAACATCAGTAATTTGCAATGGGTCTTCCATTCATTTTAAATTAGTGAGGTTCTACTGTGGTACACAAATAGTGGGTTAAATTCAGGTCTCAGATACACCCTAGAAATCCCCATGAATAGACATTTAAATGACCACACTGGGTCATTTTAGCAGGCAGACTAAATGTAGTTGTTGCACTGGGGTGTGCTCCCCCAGTGCCCTAAATGCATCTGCCCTCCATAATCAGAATGTCACCAGTCACTGCCACTCTGATGCTGCCCTTCTGCCTTTCCACCTCCCAGTGCACCTGTCTCTCAAAGTCACCGTTTAGCCTTGATTCTCTGTTCTGAGGACTACACAAGTATATCTTGTTAATAAATGTGTTACTGTAAAGGAAGAGCCTGTCCTCTGCTCCCTGGGTACAGAGGGCCCTCTTGCCATAAAACATATATGGTTCCTATTGCTCAAGGTGGGTAGGATTTGGGCTCGATGCACATTGTCATACAGGGGATTAAGGGGTGGTGCAGGATTAGACCAAGGGGTGAAAGCCAGAAGGCCCTCCACTTTGCAGATCCTCCACTCCTTCCACCAGAGAGGGACTATTAAGCAGTGGAAACTATCCCAGCCATTAGACTGGAGTAGTCATCATGTGGTGGCTATGCTGGCTGCTCCATGGCCTGTTTCTTCCTATGAAGTTCCCAGCATCCAACCCAGTTTTGGGCTGAGCAACAGGGACTAGTTTAAGAGCTAAGTGAAATGTGGGATGATCCTGCTTGCTTCAGCCTGTGAATGGCAGGCCAGGTGTAGTAATAGATAAATTTCTCAATAAATGCTTCCTGATCATTGTTAATTAATTTTGGAGTTCCATGTTTCAAACTGTAGCTGAAATCTTTTATCAAGAAAAATGGGTTGGAAGAGATGTACAATCTAGTAACCTGAATACGGACTAGAAGCCAAGGAATTCCTGAGTTCTAGTTCCAACTCTGAAACTGACTCCCTCTGTGTCTTAGGCCAAGTCACTTAAATCCGTTGCCCTGATTGCTCCATCCATTAAATGGGAGAAGGCGGCTAACCCTGTGTTACAGGGGGGCTGTGAACCTTAGTTAATGTTTGTAAAGCACTTTGAAGATGAAAGGCACTATACAAGTCTTCAGCATTATATATATATATTGTTGTTTTGTTTATAGAAAAACATAATTTTAAAAATTATCATTACAACACATTGAATAATTTAATTTTTTACATTCCTTATGTATTGAGTTATTATGTGTTACATCGAATGAATAAGAAGACCTCAGAACATGATGTGATACAGAAGACACACCACATACTTTGTAAGAGATTTTAAAAATGGAGTGGTTTTAAAAATCAAACATTGTAAAGAGCTGTCCAGTTGGAGAAGAGAAGTTCAGTCATTTCATAAATCTGAATGATACTTCACAAAAACCTTCTTGGGGGCCCTGAACTGAAATGCTTGCTGGCTGGGAGTGGGTGTGAGGGGACTAGTACTTTTTACAATCCCGTGTTATTAACCAGACAAATGGTGGTAACCACATTTGCTTAGTACCAGTGGCTACACAGAGATTGCCTGACAGCTGCAGTACCCGTATTCTGAGCACTGGAATGTGTTCTCTGGTAACATCTGGGTATGTGATATGCTTCCTAGCTGGATTCTTATGACCCCTTGGCTGGCTGCATTGCTGGATGTTCCAGCAGTTGTGGGACTGATTTGGAGTCATGGTCATGATGGGCTCTTTTGTTTTTTTAAATTACTTTGACTCCCAGACTCTGGGAATAATTTGTACATTTTTATAAATTATAAAATTCTTCATTGGTTGATAAGGAAAGCTTTCCTGTGTCCTGATTGACTGGTGTGGAAAGGAGCATGCGAGCTTTAAAACTACCAACATTCAGGTGCATGATTGCCTTAGCATTGCACTACTATATATATATAGAGAGAGAGAGAGAGAGAGAGAGATAATATGGCCAAAGAATAGGCTACTTGGAAAGTATGTATGTGTGTAGATAGGTATAAAAGTAGCCCTTCAAATGATTTTGCCTTTGCTGCAGTTATATCACACTAAAACCATGTTTTGTTTCTTGCAAGGTACAGTAGCTGAAGTTACATAGCTATTGTACCTTGCAAGAAAAAAACATGGATTTGATATGGTCTCCTCTTCAGTAGTCTTTGAAGAACAGGCTACTTGGAAAGCAGTTCTGTTGTCATTAGAACAGATTTAATGTAGGGTACAGCAAGCATTCTGCATTTGTAACATAACTTGGTCAGCCATTAACAATTGTATGTTTTATTAAGTTTGAATAACTGATTCAGTCAAATTGATACAGTTTGACAACTAGATGATCCACCTGATATTAAAGTGCTGATTGATCAAATGTTATTTCTGTTTAAACTTTGTTGTTTGCAGTTTTGACAAACAGCATAAATACCTGTGTAATTTGTCAATAAATGTACTAAGTAATTAAAATGAATTACCAAGCAGAT
Source organism: Macrochelys suwanniensis (assembly GCA_033296515.1). NCBI lineage: Eukaryota > Metazoa > Chordata > Testudines > Chelydridae > Macrochelys > Macrochelys suwanniensis. The sequence continues at coordinate 37,867,035 of CM065784.1, forward strand.
CCAGTTTTTAGATCTTACATTTGCTGTCTAGTTAAAACATAACCACATTACATAGAGAATAATTAAATATAAGTAGATGGTTAGTGTTTAATTAAATATAAGTAGATGGTTAGTGTTTGTTTATCTGTGCCTGTAAAATGAAATGATCCCTATCAATCTCACCCAGACTAATCATGCAGCTAAAAAAATCATGTTTTTTTACCCATTGTTTCCTAAAATGTGAGGCCAAGGACACCAACCAACAGGGCTCTTGATTGTTGTGTAGAGTCTCAGCATGCTTTTCTTTTTTCTTTCTTTCTTTCAATACATTTCTAGCTGTTATGGTTGTGAAGAAAATCTTCAAAATGTGAAGTAAGTATAACCGATGTAGCAATGTCGAGTTGAGTTTCGAGAGAGCTTGAAACAATAGCTTTGAAAAGAGAATGGCATAAATTTCATTGGGCTCTAACTTGGTTGCTAGTGATGATACTTTAAATGTTAGCTCTTTCACTGCTCATTAAAGCATGGAAAAAATAAGAGGAAATATCATATTATGAAAATGTATTCCAATGTTTCCAAAAGGCAAGGAGAGGACATAAAAGACTCTAGCCAGGGATGGTGCAGAAGATGTATATATTAAAATGTTTAGGTCATTAACAACACATGGCAAAGTTGTAGCAGGGGTACAAATGGTTTTATTTTCTTGAATGGCAGATTAGCTTTAAAAGGTTTGTGAAAACTACATTAAACTATGTGAAATTCAAACTTTGGTTGGAAAATAATGCAAGCCTCAAAATCCTCAATATATTTTTGCTCTGTGTCAGTCTCAATATGTTTTAGTGTGTTTCATTCGTTTGAAGGAAAAATGTACCATGTTTAAGTGAACTCAAGAGACTTTATAGAAAACTGTACTCTCGCTTTTATTTTTGTCCCATCGCAAGATGCAAATTGCACACAGTTAAGGCTCTAGAGGTACAACTGCATCAAACCTGTTGGCCAGATATCCAGATCTTGTAAATAAACACTGTAGGCTAATGTACCAAAAAATGTGAACAGAGGACTCCATTTCCTCATTAGACTTTCTCCAATCCATAGTGTAGCCTAGTGTGACAATTGTGGGGGATGCTTTTAGTAATTATTGATAGTTTGTGGGTCTGTCATTACTGTGTTGTGTCTGTGTCATATATGGGGGTGGATATTTCACCCTGGTGAGCTGACTGAGAAGCAAAGCCTACCCACCTAGGGGGAAAAAGTGGAGGCTCTTTCTCAAAAAGTAGAGTAATTATTCGGAAAAAAGTGACTTTTGTCCCTGAATAGGATGTCAACGCAGGGAACTATTCTGGACTAGCTTAAGAACATAAGGGTACGTCTACAGTATGGAATTAGGTCAAATTTATAGAAGTCGATTTTTCTGAAGAGATTTTATAAAGTCGATTGTGTGTGTCCCCACTAAGTGCATTAAGTCGGCGGAGTGCATCCACAGTACTGTGGCTAGCATTGACTCTCTCGGAGCAGTGAACTGTGGGTAGCTATCCCGCAGTCTCCGCTGCCCGTTAGCATTCCATTTTTTTGAACAGAGTTCTGCTTGCACAGATTTTCTCCCCATACTGTGATCAGATCCAGTACCTCCCGTTCGGAGCTCTTTTGCGATTCTGGGACTGCAGGAAATGAAATTCATAAGTTCCCAGGGCTTTTCCTGATTACCTGGCTAGTGCATCGGAGTTGAAAGTGCTGTCCAGAGCAGTCACAATGGAGCATTCTGGGATACCTCCCGGAGGCCGAATTGCATCCACAGTACCTCAAATCTGAAACAGCGATGTCAATTTTAGCACTACTCCCCTTGCCGAGATGGAGTAGAGAAACCGGTTTTAAGAGCCCTTTAAGTCGACAAAACTGGGTTGGTGTTGTGGATGGATTTAGTTTCAATTTGATATAACGCAGCTAATTCCAATATAATCGCGTACTGTAGACCAAGCCTTAGAAAGGCCATACTAGGTCAGACCAATGGTCCATCTAGCCTAGTATCCTGTCTTCCAACAGTGGCCAGTGCAGGGCCGGTGCAACCACTAGGCGAACTAGGCAGCCGCCTAGGGCGCCTAGTGGTTGGGGGCACCAAAAAGCAGTGCCCAAAGAGCAGCAACCAGCTGAGCGCAGGGCTCTGCGGACAATACCATCTCTCCAGCCGGGGGGGGGGGGGAGAGAGAGGAGTGCAGCCCTGTATTCCCTGCTAAAGGTCACGGTGGTTCAGTCCGCCCCGGGGGCAGGGCCACATGGTGTGTCTGAGGCGGTCACTTGCAGGCTCCCGGCCGGACCCGCAGGCCATGGCGCCGCGTTGCCGCCAGCACCCTCAGGGCCATGAGCCTGAGCCGGGCGAGCTCCACCTGGGGCCTACGGAGGGGAGCCTGGAGCGGCCAGTGAGCAGGACTGGGGGCCCACTCACATCCCCCTGGAGCCCGGCTGCAGCCACCCATGGGCTGGGGCCACGTGGGGGGGGGGTCCCCGCCTTGGGGTGCGAGCGTGCAGCTGGCCGGAGAGGGGCCGCTGCGGATCAGCCCGGGGTCCGGCCAGTGCTGCCTTCCATGTGGTGTCAGGTCGCGGTGGACTGGGAAGCCCGACAGGCTGAGGGCGGTGGGGGAAGGGAGGGGTTGATGTGTGGGGAGCGGTTAGGAGATCTGCGGCTTTGCCGAGTGACCAAGACACGGATTCAAAACTTCCACTGGCCTTTGGGTCAGGCCTGAAGGACAGACCGCACCTGTCTCCAGATTAATTCGGTTATAAATGTTTTGGGGCAGAGGAGAGAGCCAGGGCCTGCTCATCAAATAACCCGGCAACAGCCCCATTGCTGCAGGGGAGAGACCAAGGGAAAAGTAGCAGATCACCTCCCTCTTCCCAACACTACCCAGGAGGGAAGCAGGCAGCAGGATTCAGTGGAAAGGGTACAGACCTGGGAATGAGGAGAACCTGGGTTCTGTGGCCAGCTCTGCCACTGACTTACTGTGTCATCTCGGGCAAGTCAGGGTGGCTCTGTGCCTCAGTTTACCCATCTGTAACATGAGTATAATGAAACTTTCCTGCTTTTGTAAAGCATTTGGGATCTATGGATATAGCCTGCTACATACATGGTCTGGGGGAGAGGGGGCGCAAGGTGGAAGTTTCGCCTAGGGTGCAAAATATCCTTGCACCGGCCCTGGGCCGGTGCCAGATGCTTCAGAGGGAATGAACGGAACAGGACAGTTATCGAGTGATCTTTCGCCCAGTCCCAGCTCTGGCAGTCAGAGATTTAGGGGCACCCAGAGCATGGGGTTGCATCCCTGACCATATTGGCTAAAATCCTATCCTCTGTGAATTAACTAATTTTTTTTTTGACCCAGTCACACTTTTGGCCTTCACAACATCCCCTGGCAATGAGTTCCATAGGTTGACTGGGTGTTGTGTGAAGAAGTACTTGTTTGTTTGTTTTGTTTTTGTTTTAAACCTGCTCCCTATTAATTTCATTGGCTGACCCCTAGTTCTTGTGAAGGGATAAGTAAGATTTCCCTATTTGCTTTCTCCGCACCTCAACTTTGCAGCTACTGACTATGCTCTTTGTTCTGAGGGTTGCAGCCTCCAGGACTGTCAATATTATGCATGCATAATTTTCTGTTTTTAAAAAAAGCTCTAATTGCCACTTCATTAGGGTTCAGTCCTCCAAAGAGCGGTATTTTGACCATTGTAGACCCAGTGCTTTTGAATCCTCCTGCTCCTCTTACAGTGCATCTTCAGAAGGTCTTCTTGCAGCAGTATCTGTTAAAGTGACAGGCCCTATTATGAAATGGAGCCTGTGTTGTAAACATAATATTAAAGTATGTGACTGACCCCAGCTACTGTGCCAGTCGGCGTACATTGCTCTGAACCTTCCTTCAGGACACTCCTGACTGGCACTAGCCTGAGAGACAGGGCACTAGCAGTAGACAAAAGAAAGTAACTTTTACTAAACTCTCCTTTTATTTAGAAAAGCTTTTTGTTTAGGGCAGAACTTGCTTTCTGGAGTAGTTTCTTCAAACCCTCTGAGCTGTGTCACTGGGCTTGACTTACCACAGGCAATATGTTCTAGGGTCAGGTGTTCAGGAGTTAAAGAGCAACTGCTTCTTGTACCCTGGTCTTTTCCTTAAACCCAAAAACCTCCTCAAACCTCAAAGGTAAACGCAGAGGATATCGGATTGCAGGGGGAGCAGGGAGTAATCTTTCCAGCTGGAGAGGATAAAGTTTGATCTCTTCCACACTGAAGGTTGGGAACAATGGGAGCTTTCTGCTGGAGCAGGATTTCAAAGGCCCGCTGAGTGACTGCGCTGAGGAATACTTTGTTGTAGATCACTGAGGATATTGGCAGATGCCCTTCGCTAGCTTTGTGTGCTGTTCTCACAGTTCTAGTGCCCAGTAGCCTGAAGCACCTTTAACAAAGCAGGAACACGGTGTAAGACAGAGGTGGGAAATGCGAGCGTTTCAGACAAGCCAGGAGGGGTTTTATGGAGTGAGGGTGAGGCTGTCTTTGGAAGAGGCTGCTAGAACCCTGCTGACCCGCCTGCCTGGGCAGGGCAGTGCAGCGGCCGCCACTTAGGTTATTTCTGAAGTACGTGGGGTGTGTTGTTGGCACATGGAGTCTCACTCCATAGAAATGCCTGCCCCCAATGCACTGTTTGAAGCTAACTCACTGCTAGTGTGTCTGAGCTCTGGGTGTGCTACAGAACATTCCCCCACCTCTCCTCTCTTTCCACAGATCGCCTTGGTTCACGGTTTTCTCTCGGTTGCTCACGGGGGAAGACCTGTGAATGCGCACTACCCCCGCAACTCCACTCTTCTGCTGGTCCGGGAGATCGCCTCCTGCAGGGCTCGCTTTGCTGCTGCTCTTTGTGGCCCCTACACCAGGCTGCAGCCATCCAGTGGGAGAGAAATTCACACACACTGGGACAAGTTACAGCTGCCGTCTCCCAGCTGCTGGGTCTGGCCTTAGCCCTCGCTGCTTTAAAACTCCGTTCCTGCTATTACAGCGTAGTCGTTATGCGGTGGAATTTGGGTTTACGTAGAAGTGTCATGTTTCATCTGCGTATATACCGCAGCATAACGTATTAGCTTTGTAACGCAGATAGTAACTGTTTGAATTGACCCTCTTCTACCCCACATTGGGTGGGTTTTGGTTGTTTTGTGGTTGTGGAATCCTATTCAATTCTGCCTCTTTTAAGGGTTGGTTCATGTATTGTTCCTGATCTTTGATGTCTCTTTATTTTACATTAGGATGTAGCGGCAGCCCATTTCTCTTTTCTCATGAAAATAGTGCTTTGTGTAACTGAATTGACATTTGGCCTTGATACCTGTATCTCCTGATAACTGAAACAAATTTCTAAAATAAATATTGTACTTTGATCTTCCAGTCCTGCATTTTTAATGACAGCTCTGAACATCACTTCATTAAGAATACAGTTCAGGAGACCGAAACGCTCCGAGTTTGAACACTAATTATTTGTACAGAAAATTACTGCTGCTACATTTCATTATTCTGTCCATTGTTTGTTCCGGAAACTAGAAATTCTCCCTCGATTTTTTAAGTCAATTGATTCCATCCATGCGGCGTTTATGGCATCCGAGATATGGATTCCGTATAGGAACTGAATCCAACTTTCCACTAACTGTTTCGCAACGCAACAAATCATTCTGGATATTCAAAATATGTGGAGGAATAATTTATATGAAGGGGAAAGGGAAACACCAGCGCGTTCAATTGCTTTAAAAAGTGTACCTTTGACTTCCATTTCGTTTCTGAGTTTTATTATTCAAATTATTATTTAATCAAAGATACAATTCACGTGTGAAAAAGATCTCGCTAGAAATCAGATCAAACTTTTTGTAAAAGTTTAGGGACGGTGTAAGTGACATAACCTGACGTGGGTGGTTCGCTTATTACGTCTCCAGGAGAGGTATGTGTCATCAGAATGGGCAGGAATGAGGATCTTAGCCGTTGTGTGTTGTGTCACGGCAACTCGAATCTCTTGTTCTGCCCTGAGTGTTGCTTCTGGAGTAAAACGGGAAGTGTGAGCTTTTCCGTCCCCTGCCTAAACAAAACGGCAAGTAGGCTACCCTGGCTGCGTCCAAGAAGCCCCGGGCACTGACATGTAAATGTGGGTGTGTTCAAGTCACCCGGGAAAAGCCTTCTCTGAAATATCCCAGAGCCCCCAGGGACCAGCGGGACGGCTGGTGAGATTTCTAAGTGGCCCAGAGTGAGCGCCTTGCCCCTGATCTCCAGCGATTCGCTGCCTCTGTTGTTGGAGCGCTGGAGCTGCTGCATTCACTCGCATGTTTTCGATCAGATGTAAACATTTCGCAACTCTCAGGGAGGAGAGATCACACGCAAGGCACGGCCAGCATTTGGTTTTAAGTTTGGTTGGGCACTCGTGTCCCACTACGGCGCTCTTCGATTTGTCAGCTGTTACAGTCCTAACCAGGGGTCTTGGAGACCAGTGATTACCAGCTCCTCCTCGCCCCGTGCTATCAAGTGAGGACAACAAGAAATGACCGCCCTAAAACCATACTCTACACTTCAAACATAAAAACAGTCCTAGATGTCAGCTTCCCCGAATAATTCACCAAGTTAAATCATAGAATCTCAGGGTTGGAAGGGACCTTAGGAGGTCATCTAGTCCAACCCCCTGCTCAAAGCGGGACCAATTCCCAATTTTTTTGCCCCAGATCCCTAAACGGCCCCCTCAAGGATTGAATTCACAACCCTGGGTTTAGCAGGCCAACGCTCAAACCGCTGAGCTATCCCTTCCCCCGTTGGAGGCGTCTTTATCTCTAGGTTATACATGGCAGAGAAGTCTTGACCATTAGCAATGGGGCCGAATTGATTTAAAGGCTTGGGTGTGTTGTGCTCATTTCCATAGTATCGATCTGATGAAACAAGACACAGGGAAGAGCCTCAAGTGACTCATGCATTAGGGGGTCAGTGTTACGGAGGGGGGGAACAGCGGGAGCCCATACTTCTCCCCGGGACTCAATATGGAGCCGTGGGAGAGGACTTGGCATTTTAATCCCTTCAAAGAAACCGATCTAATTCAAGCCCTACCACTCTTGGAAGTCGTTGAGAGGCCAGTGATTGTTTCTACAGGAAAGCCAGATAAAGATCTCTGTGTGCTGCCGTTTAAAAAGGCTTCCTTGGCAACGTGAATACAATTGAACCCGACGGCTACAGGGAGGCTCGAGTTACCTGGGGAAACAGTTCCAGAAATGTGAGCGAAAGGAGGGGCCGGGCACTATCTGCTCTCCAGTTTGGCCAAGATATTCATGAACGTCCTTGTCCGTCACGTGTCCGGACCGGCTGCTGTATCTACGGGGGATGAGATGAAATCGGGGGAAGGGGGGCCTGTTACGGAACGGAGAGCGCGCGGCGCTCGGGTTCACCTCGCCGCACGCGCGCCCCTGGGAAAGGCGGTGGGGTGCCGCTGAGATCCGCACGCCCGGCCGGGATGGGCTCGGAAACCACCGGCGCGTTCGCTAGGGAAAGTTTTCTCGCCCACGTGGGCCAAAGCCAGTGCGGTTTTAAAACATAGACGGAGCCCCGGAGCAGGGAGGACCAGATTGAGTGAAGCTGCGGCCAGCGGCAGGAAGTCAACAAGCGGCTTCAGCGGAGATCTGAGTAATAGTTTCCAGTTTCCCGATGTTGCCACCGGTACTATACTTCAAACAGTTTAACGGAGCTAGCGAAACTGAGAGGCGTTTTACACACAAACGTTCAGTTTAACACACACACACACACACACACAAACGCTACCAAGAGAGACAGTCACCTTCATTTTTTTTAAAAAAAGTCACGTCTTTTACACACCTTCCTCCCCCCGGGAAAAGGACACTTTCTCTGTTATTTTCGCAGTCTTTAAGTTTTAGTGCTGATTGCACGTGACCAAAGAACCCATCATTTTAACTCCACTACATCGACCTCTGGCTTGAGCCCAGCGCCACAGTCCTTACAGAAAATACAGAGAGCACAGATAGCTCTTCCTGAAACCAGCACCAGTGCGAACAAAATGTGCGTTTGTTAACTAAGCCATAGCAATGGCGTTCGCTTTTCTCAGCTTCAGGAGAGAGAGGGGAAAAAAACTGTAGGGAAGTTTTGCAGCTGGGATCTACCAACCCCGCTCAGGTGAACTTGCTGTGTTTGTATTGTTACTTTGAGACATCAAACTCTAACAGCGGAATCCGCAGGCAGATTTCTCTGGGGATAACAAAGACACATTGTCACTTTAGGGCTCTGCTACAAATCCTTAATTGCAATAAAAAAAAAAAAAGGCAGCAAGGGGTGGGGGGATCCAGTGTCTTGAGCAGCCAATGCGTGGGTCTCCAGGCGGTAAGGGGCCTTTGATCAAGAAAATCCAATTATTTGTGTATATACATTTCCCACATAGTGATTACTTCATTAATTGTCCCGCCTTTATCTCCTCCCTTCCCATCCCCCCTAATAATCAGTTCTTTTATCCAGACCAACAAACACACCATAGGAGCTTTGTGGATTCAAAGGATTTGCTTTCGCTTCTGAAAGAGCCGCTATTCTTTGATGATTGGGTAGCGGCAAACTTCAAAGCCATAAATCTTCCCTCTGACTGGCTGGCGGCCCAGCAAAGTCCTTATCAAATTCTTGGAGGTGATCCTGGTGCAGTCAGACAGTCCGCGCAGATCGCGCAGCGCGGGGGGGGTGGGCCGGACGCAGAGCACAGAGATCAGAGGGAAGGAGAGAGAAGGAAGCTGGGCAGCTCCTCGTCTTCCCCTTGGCGTCTCCATGCCTCGGCACTGCCCCGGTGTCCTCCCCTTGCTCCGGGAGCTGTAACCATGGCCGCAGTGGCCGTCCTCCGGAACGACTCCCTGCAGGCTTTCCTCCAGGTCAGTACCGGCGCCTCCCAAGGAGAGCCCGGGTGGGGGGGAGGCGGAGGCTCGCTGTGTGTGTCTCACTCTGACAAAGACGAACATAAGTTTGAAGTTATGGGGGAGACAGCTCTTCAAGTATCGCTAAAGCAGGAGCAGCCAGGTTACTTGGATCTGGGGATCGCCAAAGGGTAGCCAGGCGACTTTGATCTGGGGATCGTATCTGTAAGAGGCTTGCTACAGCTGAAAAGACAGGTCCCACGTAAACTAAAGAAATCTCCTTGGATTAATAACTCCCCACTCCGTTTAGAGTCCGGCTGGTCACTAGACGAAGAAGATCCCTGGGGGCTCAAACCATTCGCCTGCCAGGGGCACTCCTGGGCTACGGAGCAGTGTCGGGGAGTTGAGTGATGGACATTCACTTCTGCATGCGGGATCTAGAGTTACTTTCAAGATCACGCAGCACAGAGCGGGCGTGTGTTTAGAGAGAGGGAGAGACACTTGTTGTGGCCTGTCCTGCTGCTGACTCAGGCTTCTCTTTACAGGCAGCTCAGTATTGTTTGGGGAAAGTTTCTGCCCATGTGATGAGCGATTAGAGCTCTCCGGTTCCCTGGAGAACACACACAAACTTTCCTGTTCCTTGAGCTGCAGCGTCTGCGGGTGGGTGGAAAGGGGAGATGATCGCGGGGTAGGCAGCGACAGCAAATGCTCTGGGGGCGGTTAGTGACCTGGTCTTTCTCCTCCCTCGCCCACATGCAGGATCGCACCCCCAGCGCCTCTCCAGACTTGGCGAAGCACTCGCCCCTGGCGCTCTTGGCCGCCACCTGTAGCCGGATCGGACAGCCGGGTGCCGCCCATTCGGATTTCCTGCAGGTATCCTACGACCCAGCTCTGGGATCCCCATCCAGGATCTTCCACCCGTGGAGTAGCGAGATGCCAGCCCATTCCCCTGGGGGGCTCCCCCCTCCGCATCCCAGCCTGGGGCTCACCCCCCAGAAGAGCCACCTGCAGCCTTCCTTCGGGGGCGCTCACGAGCTGCCCCTCACCCCCCCGGCCGACCCCTCCTACCCCTATGAGTTCTCCCCAGTCAAGATGCTCCCTTCCTCCATGGCCGCCTTACCCTCCAGCTGCCCCCCGGCCTACGTCCCCTACGCCGCCCAGGCCGCCCTGCCTCCCGGCTACTCCAACCTGCTGCCCCCGCCGCAGCCCTGCAGGCAGCTCTCCCCGAACCCGGCCCCCGAGGACATCCCCTGGTGGAGCCTCCAGCAGGCGGGGGCGCCGGGCGGCTGCAGCCACCGCTTCCCTGCCGCTGCCCTGCCGAGGAGCCTGGTGCTGGGCCCCTCGGACCTGGCCCAGTACCAGACGCAGATCGCCGCCCTGCTGCAGACCAAGTCACCCCTGGCGGCCACGGCCCGGCGCTGCCGCCGCTGCCGCTGCCCCAACTGCCAGGCGGCGGCGGGCAGCGCCCCGGAGGCGGAGCCGGGCCGGAAGAAGCAGCACATCTGCCACATCCCGGGCTGCGGCAAGGTCTACGGCAAGACCTCGCACCTGAAGGCGCATCTGCGCTGGCACACGGGCGAGCGGCCCTTCGTCTGCAACTGGCTCTTCTGCGGCAAGAGCTTCACGCGCTCGGACGAGCTGCAGCGGCACCTGCGGACTCACACGGGCGAGAAGCGCTTCGCCTGCCCAGAGTGCGGCAAGCGCTTCATGCGCAGCGACCACCTGGCCAAGCACGTGAAGACCCACCAGAACAAGAAGCTCAAAGCCGCGGGCGACGGCGTGAAGCGGGAGGACACGCGGGGCCTGTGACCCAGGCCCGCCGCCCGGCCGGAGAGATTCGGGACCTACCACCCCGCCTGAGGGGCCCCCCCCGCACCCGGAGCCCTGCCCCGGGAGACTGGAGGACCTGCGGTGCGGGCCCCGCAGCCCTGGGAGGGGCAGGAGCCGCGCCTGGAGCCCTGGCCGGGGAGAGCTCTGGGCTTTGCTGCTTTCTCCCAGGAGGTGCTCTAGCCGCCCCGGTGGGGCTCTGGGAACTGGAGCCCTGCCCTGGAGGTTTACAGGGGCCCCCGGCGGCACTGCCCTATATCCGTCCTATTGTCCTGAAGAAGCCCTTGGACAAGTCCCCTTCTCTGGCCCCAGGGCAAAGATGTGGGAAATACGTGACTCCTTTACGCCTTGCTACTGGCATCAGGATCTTAGCTGCTGCTCAGTGGGAGTGACGTGCCAGCTGTTTCCAGCTCTGTCCCGCTCCCTTCCAGGGAGAGCTCTGGACACGGGCTGGGCCACAGGATCACTCCCCCACTTTGGAAACGGGGTTACTTACAACGGGCTGCTCTAGACGGTAAATAGGAGCAGCAGCGTTAGTCTGGGGACCTGGCTCTTGGGTCCTCATTTCTTTCAGGGGAAGAGACTGAACTTTTGTGTACAGGTTATTTAATAGCTTTGTTTGAATAAAAGTGTTTTTCTTTTCCTTGGCTCCACGCGGGGGCTCCAGCATGAGATGTTTCTGTAAAGCGACCTGCAACTGCAGCGTGAAAATAAATACATTAACACTGGGGTCACATTGGGAAGATCCCACTGAGTCGGTTTCATTTGATCTTTTCTTCCTTCTGAAGGCTTTACAAAACGCGGCAGTTTGAAGAACTATTTTATCGTTTATTTAGTCTGAACAAATGCATCGGCCACATTTATTTGGTAAACACCCAACTGTTGCAATAGCTTAAGCCACAATCTGTTCTCCACATTTCATGCTCTCAGATATCTTTGCCAAGACAAGACAAAGTTTTCATAGTATTCCTTATGGAATGCATTGAGATCTACAGGAATAGAAGAAAGACTAACTTCCGCTGAGTGCACTTTTTTACCTATATTACGGATGTTAGTCCAAAGATTACCAATGTTTAACATTAAACTTTAACAACAGCGTGTGAATTCACATTGATTTAGGAATAACTACTGAGAACTTTGTAAATGGTCTAAAATGTGGGGTCCTTTGGGCTGATGCTGCATTCACTAGTTCTGGTAAAGCCAAGCTATAGGCATAAAGGGGGAACAAAAGATGAAAAAAATAATTAAATTTTCACAGAGCCGATGGTACAAACTATATTCCGAATCCGAGTAAAGGTGGGAATAGTCACAGTTAATACACCCTTCTTATATGAAAAGAAATGCATAACAGCATGATATTGTGCATCAGCTTTAAGGAGCCATTTCCTGTCTTTTGTTGGGCTATGTCACAGCACGATTAAAAATGCTTTTCATATTTTAATTTTCCTTTTGTTTAACCATTGCACTATTTTGGGGTTAGGGTATACAATGCTCCCTCTCTTGTCCAAGAGGCCAAAATGACTGTCAAGTAACTGTTGAGTAAGTCAAGATCTAGAGATTTTTTACACACACTTACACATCTGAAAAATGGTATTTACCAATAAACTAATACAGCTCCCTTTGAGGCACTATCAGTCATGTATGTATGTATTTAGGCACTGTATACTGTTGCCAAATGTCTTTTAAAAGTAGTTACTGTATTTTACATTAGGCAGTTTTCTAATAAAAAAATTAAACTAATTATAAAAAAAAATCAAACCAACCAGGATCTTTGACTAATCACTTGCAAAATTTCACTTTTAAAAATAGAGACTAATATATTAACATTTCTCTACTGGATAGAAACATAAACCTCCATTAATTATCAATAAAATAGTCAACGGTTCTTTTTAAAAAATGGTCAAAACTTATTTTTAGGTTTAATATTACATGTCACATTTCAGGCTCAAATAGACCTGTGAAGTGGGTATTGTAATAAAAGTTCTGGGACAGCCTTAATTATAAATACAGATATTAGTTGCTAGGCAGCTTTTAATCAAGTGTTGGAGTTAGCAGTTTTAAAAATATTTAGAATATTTAATGATAGTAAATGTAAAATTAATGGTGTTATATATTTGTTAAGATTTGCTATCTCTATGAAAAGATCCCAATTCAAAAGTACTCCAGTAAACCTTAACATCTGAAACACACAGGAGTTCCTGTCTAATTTGTAATTCTCCAAAATTGTATATTACATCTATAGGAGAATATATTCATTTGTATGATCCTAAAATAATTTTTGCAGCAATAATTTCAGGGTCAACATATTAAATTAACGGGATAGAATGAGCTATTAGCTATTAAAGATTCTTGCATATCTACTCTATAATATCTTATATGACAGAAATAGTTTAATTTTAATGAATGAATGAAAGTCCGTTGCTAAATATACATTTAGATATAACTTTAGGCTGCAGATACTACTTAATGACATATTATTTATATTGTAAAGAAGAAAATAAAAATAACAGGGAAAATGATAGGCATACAGAGGGTCCAGATCCATAGGTCCTCACTCAGGTAACACTTTCACTGAGAAAAGATCAGGCCCTGAATATGTTAGCTATGTAATGATTTTCAATTTTAAAAGATTTTCTGGGATAAAATGGCTTCTTCTCAACCTTCCTTTCTTTGGGATTAAGTCACATTAAGTGGTTAGTACAATTAACTCAACAAGATATAGAAAGCCTCAGATTTAGCATTGGTTTAAATAGGAACTTGTTTCACAAAACAGAGAAATGACCAATTTTTTAAAAATCATTCAATTCCATGTACAATTAATTTCTATTTCCAAAGGTAATGGACAGTGCTGTTGTTGATAGCAATGGGGAGAAAGGACATAAAGTTTTACAGTGTGAAAGCTCCATTCAAAAATTATATAACAGACTTCGTTGTTGCCACAGTATAATGGCCTTTTGCTGCTAAAAAATGGAAAGACCAAAGTGAAGCGCAAATATGAGGTGAACCAAGATATTTGTTGTTTTATAGCTGGAGCTTGGTCTGTAAGAAATGCAAAGAAGGCTCCTATCTGTGACAGTGTTCCATTCCAATGCCTTTATCCTATTATACTAAACAAGGCTAACATAAATAGCCAGATGATCACTGATGCAGCAGAGTGGCAGTTTCTAAACTTGATCATTATAGATAAAACTGTATTCTAACTGAATTACAGCATGGATTTGATCTGTATCTAGCTAATCAAAAGCCATGCTATTTGTAACTGTTCATTTTTATGTTTACTTTTTTATAATTAAATTGGTCTTTAGTTAGTTGCTGTTCTTATATTTGTGGCTCCTAATCAGATATATTACTCAAAGTGGGTGGGACACATTATTTCATTTGGTATAATATACTTGGGGGCCAATCTTGCTTCCAGTGAAGTCAATGGCAAAGCTCTCATTGACTTCGGTGTTGCAGGATCAAGCTCATAGTAAAGTGGCATGTTCTGTTTTGGCTGGTTCCTGAAGGCAAAACTGTTGAAGTAGATACAGCTTCCCTATTGACTAATTGCTAGCAGGATCAGGCCATAGGACTTTCAAGTGGTAGAACAGGGCCAGATAGTGCTATCGCTATGTCATTGGGGATTTCTGCTAAAAAAACAAACAAAAACCCTGAAGGCTTGATGTAGTCCATACATTTTACATGGTACCCACATGTAAAACAGGAAAATGCGCAAATTAAAAATATAGAAAGTCAACTTTAACTGAATGTTTGTCAGGACAAAATATCCACTAATTTAAAACTTTATGTCAATGCTACCTAAAATCTTAATGTGTGTGGTAGTCAAAAAACCTCATCCAAAATCTGAAAATCTGGAGTCAGTGACAAACGTAAATAATGAAGCCTGAAAAGTTATATAGAATTTAACACTCCAATTAATTTTGTGATATAAGGAACAACACATTGCAATAACATATTGCATACATTTCTAGAACTTATTTCTACCTCAAATTGTACACTACAATAAAAGTACTTGTATTAACTTTGCATTCCTAAAATACATTGTGCACCAATAATTGCTTCCAATCAGCTAATTGTTAGTTTTATAAAATTAAATGCTTAATATTATTTAATTATAAATGTTGAGTATGTATGGTATTCAAGGTCAGTTCAGCTCTGAATTTTAAATCTTCTAGGTTATTTGCTATAACAGACACATCATATAGGCTAATTTATCTCACAGTTAATTCAAATTAATTTATAAGAAAAATACATTATGTGGTCTCAAAAATTAAACCTTGAAATGTTTTCTGTACAATCTTGAAAGGTGACTTTCACACCTGGGAAAACTTGAAAAAAGAACATTCTATATTAAAAGAAAAATATATATTTCCCCATGACTATTATTAGCTAAGGGCCAAAACCTGCAATCCTGACTCAGACCTTGAGCCAGACACGACTCATATGACTTCAGTAGGACTCATGCCTAAGTGAGGATTGCAAAATGAGAATTTTAGTCTTTACAGATCACATTCCCTCTCTGCTTGATAATCCAACAAAACCATAATCTTGGGTTTATGAGGATCTCCGTCTGTTACTAGAGAAGTAAATATAATATCACAATTTCAGTTGCATAACTTCACTTCCAAACTGAGTAGAAGGAGAAAGTAAATTGTGAAGGGAAATCTCTTCTTTAAACACACATCTTTGGTAAAAAAAAAAAGTTACAATGAAAATGTAAAAAAAAATTAAAGGTAAATGATATATTTTTAAAATCTCTCAAGTTAAAGTGATGTTTATAAAGTTGTAAAACCACTGAAGGTGATGTAGCTAATCTAACAGATTATGATTTATTAATAGTATGATTGGTAAATTCAACCAACAATCGGAAGTTCTGCATAAAAATCAGTGTCAGAATATGGTCCTGTGTTCTAAATTATTCCTGGGCATTTTTTGTGTTGTTTCAGATGAATTCTATCTTATGAGGGTTAACATTTCATTACCCAGACACCTCTTTTTTTCTAAACATAATATCTATTTTTTTCTGTTGCAAATTTCTCTTACACATTTGCTAGTTATACTGTGTGGCACCTGAATCAGATTAGTTGCTACAGGCAGCTATTTTTAAAAGTCTCTTACTTGATTAAGGTATCCACTAAAATAATGTCTACATGTATGATTCTTCCCTCCATGACAGAAAGCAAATAGATGTAATTTGTTAAAGATTTAATTACATAATTGGGGGGTATTGGGATTTTTGCAGATATCTATAGGTTACATTCATTTTAGTGTAACTCTAGCTCACATATTACAAATTTGAACGTTGTCATTACTAATATCATCTCATAGACTGTTGAATACGGAAGAAACAGGCAATATTATATACTTGCTGACATCTTGATAGCTTTATTTATTGGACATGATGTACAGTCTATCCTTCACTTTCTTTATTATGCTGAAACATTATCCCCAGTAGTATTTCAGGCTTTGGTATAATCATTAGACATGTGGCAGTCCACTTGTAGCTTAGGTATTATTCATTATATTCACTCCATGCAGAGGACCAGCACAGTACCTATACACTTTTAAGTAAGTCTTAAGCAGTGCATAGGCATTGTGCTGGTCCTCATATGGGTGAGTTTCACTCTATACGTAGTGAAGTATACACATAGAGTATCCAGTTTATTGAAAAGAAAGTTTATGACTTTAGAATAGATCCTCTATTCTTCCAACTATTTTAAAAGATGTAGGTTTACTCATTAATTATATACCAATTTTAGTGAAGTTCATCTGAATTCTTATTTAAAGATATGCAGATTTCAGTTACCTCAGCAGATGATGGATTTACCTGCCAACCCACAGGTCTTGTAGATTTTCATGCCAAACTTGTGAAAAATATGTCATGCATCTACTGTAATTCCCTAACCCTTTAAGAATAATGAACTTCAAAACAATATTTCCTCCCCCAAAGGACATTCTATTAGATATTTTTAATAACAATTTCACATTTAACAGCACCTTTCATCCAAGGACCTGAAAGTGTTTTTGCAATCAGTAAGCCTCACAACAGTTGGGTAACTATAATATCTATTATAGAGAAGCATAAACTAAGGCCCAGAGTGGTTAAATGAAATGTCCACATCATAACAAGTCAACAGAAGAGCTGGAAGAGAATTCGGAAGTCCTGCTTGCAATTGTATTGCTCTCATTTTTTGCTATTCTTTCCCTGTGTGATATGATGTTATAATGGGTGAGCTTCCTAATAAGGTAAATCTTAAACAAAAAAATCAAATCCACATCCTGATCTTGCAATTGTTCAAATGTTCAGAAATTAATGTTCTGCTCTGGATAGCTCTGGTTTAATTTAAGCCCTAGTTCTAACACCAAAAAAACAGCATGAGTCAACAGAAGAGCCAGGCCACGCTGTCACAATATCGTATTGTGAGGACGCTGATTATGATGTCACAAATTCAGCATTATATTACTGTAGCTTTTTGCATGGGATGCAAGATGAACCATGACTTAAAAGCCCTTAATTAGAACACAATTATTTTTTACAAGTAGAAGGAACATTGGAAAAAGCATAAGAAAAGTAGAAAAAGATATGATTAAATAGGGTATATAGAAAGTTTTTTTCCTAGTTTGAAAGTTCCTCATTGCGTCTTCCAAGTCCCTAGCTGGATTTTAAAAAACATAGTTTGTGGCTACAATTTTGTTATTATTGTTATTATTAAAGGGTAGAATTTTCCGCTAAAACTAGATATTTTTTCTATTACCTGCGAAGTGCCTACCATATATGGCAGTATGTAGCTCTCCAAACAAGGTTCCAGCATTAAGTTACATACGTACTACTCAAAACCATTCTCTTTTTAAAATGGGAAGGAGTCCACAAAGCACTTTTTCAAAATAGTCTGTAATTGTAAAGCAGGTAAGAGGAAACATTATTAGACCAAACCCTGCAGTTCTTACTTGGGGGCCCGCCACCCTACCACCCTTATTCAGGGCCAGATCATACCTTTGTGACTTGCACATGGAGGCCCTCCACAAGCAGATCTCTCCCTCTCCATATGAAGGGGAGATGTCTCCTCTGCAGCATTCCCCCTTCCACCAGACAGTTCTCCACAGATCCAGGATCTACATGTGGGGAAGGGCATATTATTTATATACATGCACACTGTTTCCCTATCAGAGGTTAGATAAGAATATTAGATCTGCCATATTAAGGGCTTGTCTACACATAAACCATTACAGCAGAATGGGATTCTCCCATTGACTAGGTAATCCACCTCCCTGAGAGGCAGTAGCTAGGTCAATGTGAGAATTCTCCTTTTGACTTAGTGCTGCTTATACTGGGGGTTAGGTGGGTTAACTGCATTGCTCAGGGCTGTGGATTTTTCCCTCCCCTGAGTGACGTAGTTATATCGACCAATGGTTCACCTGGCCAAGAATCCTGATTCTGACAGTGGCCAATACCAGAGCTTCAGGGGGAGTTTACAGAACAGTGCAATTTGGAGAAATCCACTCTATCTTCCCCTCCTGGCTTCTGGCAGTCAGAGGTTCAGAATTGCCCTTAGCATGGGGTTACATCCCTAACCATCTTGGCTAATAGCTGTTGATGGACCTATCCGCCATAAAATTATCTAGTTCTTTTTTAACCCAGTTATACTTCTGGCCATCACAACATCCCATGACAATGAGTTCCACAGGTTAATTGTGCATTATGTGAAAAAGTATTTCTTCTTGTTTGTATTAAACCTGATACCTATTAATTCATTGGGTGATCCCCTGGCTTTTGTATTGTTGGAAAGGGCGAATAACACTTCTCTATTCACTTTTTCCACACCATTCATGATTTTATAGATTTCTATTATGCTCCCCAATAGTCTCTTTTTTAAAATGAACAGCCCTAATCTTTTTAGTCTCTCCTTGTATAGAAGCCATTCCTACCCTTGATCCGCTTTGTTGCCTTCTGTGAACCTTTTCCAGTTCCACTATATCCTTTTTGAGATGGGGTGACCAGAACTGGACACAGTAGTCAAGGTGCAGATGAACCATGGCTTTATATACTGGAATTATGATATTATCTGCCTTATTTTCTATCCCTTTCCTAATGGTTCTTAACATACTGTTAGCCTTTTTGACCGCAGCTGCACATTGAGCTGAAGTTTTCAGAGAACTATCCACAATGACTCCAAGGTCTCTCTCTTGAGAGGTGACAGTTCATTTAAAACCCATCATTATGTGTGTGTAGTTGGGATTATTTTATCCAGTATGCTTTTGTGATTGGGTGGACAAACCCCACACTAGAGAACAAGGAGTTAAGGAGCAACTCTGGGCCCAGGTCACCCTAACAAGCCACACCTGCAAAGCCTGCACAAGCTGGAGACGTGTTTAAAAGGGAAAGCAGAGCTGCTCAGAGGAGAGCAGGCAGTGGAAGGAAGTAGATCTCTGCTCTGAGTTCTGGGGAAGTACTGTCCCAGGAGCTCTCGTAGCCCGAGACCTGGATAAACAAACCTTATAGGACCTACAAAGGAGAGACTGTTGACTGATTGGGAAGGTCAGAGACTGTTTGTTATTCTGTAATTTACTCCATAGGAAGAAGGGAAACGTGGGTAGGAAATGGTTTCAGGGGTAGGTAGCTGCATAGCACCCTAAGGTGCAGAACATAGCTGCCCACCAAAAGCCTTAGGGGAAACTGAAGGACAGGACTGTAAGTGAGAAGGAGCAACCACCTTCTGCACCCTGCCTGAGTCCTAGGCAGCACTGGTGGTGAGCGTTCCCATTTTACAGTATTACTTTGCACTTTTCAATGTTGAATTTCATCTGCCATTTTGCTGCTCATTACTCAGTTTTGTGAGGTCCCCTGTAATTCTTCTCAGTCAGCTTTGGACTTAACTATCTTAAATAACTCTGTAACATTTGCAACCTTTGACACTGCACTGTTCACTCCCTTTTCCAGATCATTAATAAATCTGCTGAACAGCATATGTCCAAGTACCGATTCTTGGGGGATCACTCTCCATTGTTTATCCCTTCCTATTGTGAAAACTGACCATTATTTCCTCCTCTTTGTTTCCTATATTTTAACCAATTACTGATAATTGAGAGAACTTTCCTGTTATCCCACTACTTAGTTTCCTTAAGAACCTTTGGTGAGGAACCTTGTCAAAGACTCTCTGAAAATCCAAGTACACTATATTGACTGGAGTGCCCTTATCCACATGCTTGTTGACACCCTCAAAGAATTCTAATAGATTGGTGTGGTATGACTTCCCTTTAAAAAAGCCATTTTGACTCTTCGCCAACAAATAATGTACATCTATATCTGATAACCCTGTTCTTTACTATAATTTCTACCAGTTTGCCAGTACTGAAGTTAGGCTTACCAGTGAGGATCACCTCTGGACCCCTTTATAAAAATTGGTGTAAAGATAAATTGCACCCCAACATCTCACCAAAGTCAGGTTCTTCCCTTCCCCACCCCCCTCAGCTGAAGACATTTCTTGAAAAGGGTCACATACCTCAAGAAGTGAGATAAGAGATTTGAAGGGTTTGAAGATTATCGCCCCTCCAATAATCCAGAGGGTGATGGAAAAGAGAAGGAAATAGTCAGTTTTCACTGGGGAGCACTCATCTTTGAACAAGAATCCCCGTACCTAGCTCCCTGCAGAAGCCAGCAGAGATGAATAAAATAATCCCTCAGCCCATATACTCACAAGTATGGTTCTTAATAAACAGCACAGAATGAAGAATCTCAATTCTCTTCTCTCCCATCCCCTTGGATCTCACAAAATCAAGAGCCATACATGTGTAGTAATTCCCAGTCCCTTGTGTAGCTCTTAGCATGAGAGCGAGAACACAACCAAGAAAATGTAGGTGGTCTGACTGGAGTAAGAAAGCTAATTTGTATGAGTTACTTGTTCCCTTTCAGAAACCAGGTGAATTTCAGGTAGGATCCCAGTTAATAAAACTCACCAGTGTGCAGCTGGCTTATGTTGTTTTCTAGGGTTTATATGCTCCCAAAGAATGCAAAACATTATGCATTTATGCTATTGTGAGTTATAAATACATATTGAGAAGACAGATCCCAAAATCTGAAAGGCAATCTTAGTGAAATAAGTGCCCACAGAAGGGTTTATGCTAAATCGGTTTAAAATCACATCTGTAGTTTTCATATGCAGTGTAACTCTCTTGTGTAGACAAGGTCCAATTTACACTCATACTTCTCATGGCTCTGGGCAGTCAAGAATAGCTAGAGTACAGCACAACATGTTCTGGCCATGCAGCCTGTTGCTAGAATCTACAATGGGAGGATGCAGCATAGAGCTAGCTATTCCACAGGACTATGAGGAAGCTCTACCTTGGCAGAGGAAGCAACTTATAGAAAAGGCATACCCTACCATTCAGCCTGGAGATAAGCACATTAAAGATAAGCACATATGTAAATATTTGCAGGGTCAGAGTCTCATTATTAAGAACAAGTATGTTGCTTTTCTAATTTGCTCATGTGTCCAGAGAATTAATGTTTTATTTCTTCTGTCCTGAGCTTTGAGACCTACAAAGTTTAGTTCTCTTGTAGTTTTCCTGACGGAATGCGACCGGGAGTTATCACACAACATATATATATATATTTTTTTTTTTGCAAAATGCATAGTCACTCTATACTGATGAGAGAGAGCTCTCCCATCAACATAATAAAACCATCTAAACAAGCAGCAGTAGCTATATGTCGGTGAGAGAGCATCTCCTGCCAACATAGTGCTATGCACACAAGCGTTTATGCTAGCAAAACTTATGTTGCTCACAGGGTTTCCAACTCTCCTGGATTGGCCAGGAGTCTCCCGGAATCAGCCTCAATCTGCCGGTTGCTATTGAAAGCAATCTGGGAGATTTTAATAGGCCAAAACTCAGGTCAGTGGGGGTGGCACAGTAGGGCCAGTGGCGTAGCCAGGTTTAGAGCACAGGGGGAGCGGAGCTAAAAAAAGGCGCCGGGAGCAAAAAGGGTCGGGAGCAAAAAAAGGCGCCGGGAGCAAAAAAAATGCTCCGCTCTGGCTGCAGCGCAGGAGCAAAAGGCGTAGGAGCACAAAAAAGGCGCCGCTTCTGCTCAGTGGGGGAGTGGCTGCTCCCCCTGCTCCCCCCCCCCCCCGGCTACGCTACTGAGTAGGGCTAAGGCAGGCTCCCTATCTGCCCTGGCTCCACGTGGCTCCCAGAAGTGGTGGGATGTCCCTGTGGCTCCGAGGCACAGGCAGGGGCAGCCAGGGTGTCTCTGCACACTGCCTCCGCCCCAAGCGCCAACTCTTCAGCTCCCATTGACCGGGAACGGCAGCCAATGGAAGCTGCGGGGGCAGTGTCTGCAGGCAGGGGCAGCAGGCAGAGACCTCCCTGACTGCCCCTGCCTGCACCTAGGAGCCGTAGAGACATGCCGCCACTTCCGGGAACTGCCCTAGGTAAGGGCCGCCCAGCCGGAGCCCACACCCCACACCCCCTCCTTCACCCAAACTCTCAGAGCCCACCCCCTCCTGCACCCAAACTCCCTCCCAGAGCCTGCACACCGCACCCCAGCTGTGAGCCCACTCCTGTCCCCAAACCCCTGATCCTCGGTCTCAGCCAGAGCCCGCATCCCCTCCTGCACCTCAACCCTCTGCCCCAGCCTTGAACCCCCTCCCACACCCAAGCTCCCTCCCAGAGCCTGCATCCCGCACCCCCTCCTGCACCCCAACCCTCTGCCCCAGCGCTGAGCCCCTTCCTGCACCCAAACTCCCTCCCAGAGCTTGCACCCCAAACCCCTACCCCAACCTGGAGAAAGTGAGTGAGGGTGGGGGACAGTGAGCGACGGAGGGAGGGGAGATGGAGTTAGCAGGTGCAGGGGCTCAGAGAAGGGGCAGGGCCTTGGGGTAAGGGATAGGGGCAAGGGGGTTTGGGTGATTAGATGGTTGACAACCCTAGTTGCTTAGGGGTGTGGTTTTTTCGTACCCCTGAGCAATATAAATTTGCTGACATAAGTGGTAATGCAGGCATGGCCTAAGTCAATACAGAATCAATTTAAACTAAACTGAAGACATCTACTCAACCTGAAACCGGTGTTACAAGTGGCTTATCTACATTAGTTTACAAACTGATGTAAGTTAAACTGCTCTCGTTTCCTTTTGAAGGCAAGGCCTTAGGTCAGGTCTACACTACAGTGTTAGGGCGATGCAAGGCATCTTACCTCATCCCATGTAAGTTTCTACACTAAAATTTTGCTCCCGCTGATATAACTGCCACGCCATGCTGAATTCATAGCTCCATCTCCATGAGAGGCATAGAGACAATGTTGATGTAGTTAGAGCAGCCCAGTGCCAGCGTAGAAACCGCATTGCTGACATTGCCTGTTACTGGCTTTGACACGTGACATAATCTTTAATGAACGATTCATCTGTAATTCCTGGAGGCTCCAGGACAGTCCTGGAGGGTTGGGAACCGTAGCTCCGCCCGGCACCTACACACTGCTTGGGCAGGGAGAGCCCCGCCCCTTTCTGCGGGGCACCAGGGCGGAGCGCCGCAAGCGAAGCCAGCCGCGCCCCGGCACACGCGCTGCTTTGCTGCCCCGAGACAATCCGGGGCCCGCCCCCAGGGAGCGCTCGCCGGCGGCAGGGAGCCTGCGGGCGGAGCCGACCCGGGCCCCTTAGTTCTGCCGGAGCGTTGCAGGCCGGGCCTTGTTCTTGGCGGCCCCGCGCCTTGGCGCTGCTGTTGCCATGGTCACGCTCCGGCAGCGGGCTTGGCACCTGCGCGCTGGTTGTAGCAGGAGGGAGCCGGTCACCCCGCCAGCGAGCTCGGCCTGCGACATGAACAGGTAGCGGGTCTGCTGCTTCTCCCCCGGCGCCTTTCCGGGACTGGGGCGTGCGGCCCCTGCTTCTAAACGCCCTGCTTTTGTCCCCAGGTGTGATGTGGTCTGGGGCCCAGGGACTCCAAGGACGACAACCCCCAAGGTAAGAGATTCCCCCCCCCAGCCGCCCACTGCAGCCCCCAAGGTAAGAGATTTCCCCTCTCCCCCGGCCGCCCATTGCAGCCCCCAAGGTAAGAGATTCTCCCCCCCCCCACAAGCCGCCCATTGCGGCCCCCAAGGTAAGGGATCCCCCCCCCCCCCCCCCCGCAAGCCGCCCATTGCAGCCCCCAAGGTAAGGGATTCCCCCCCCCCCCCCGCAAGCCGCCCATTGCAGCCCCCAAGGTAAGGGATTTTCTCCCCCCGGCCACCCACTGCAGCCCCCAAGGTAAGAGATTACCCCCCCTCCCGGCCACCCTTGCAGCCCCCAAGGTAGGAGATTTCCACCACCCCCCCCCAGCTGCCCACTGCAGCCCCTAAGGTAAGAGATTTCCACCACCACCACCCCGGCCGCCCACTGCAGCCCTCAAGGTAAGAGATTCTCCTCCCCCCGTGGCTGCCCACTGGAGCCCCCGAGGTCAAAGATTCCCCCCCCCCCCCCCCCCGCGCGGCCGCCCACTGCAGCCCCCGAGGTCAGAGATCCCCCCCTGCCCCCGCCCGCTGCAGCCCCCAAGGTCAGAGATTTCCCTTCCACACACACATCTCTCCCACTGCAGACACCAGGGCAGCAGAATTGGGGAGTTTGGTGCCTAACCTGCTTAGATGCTTTTGAAAACCCAATAGGCACCTTAATACCTTTAAAAATCTAGCCCTAAATCTAGTCTTTATGACTGTATTAATCTGTAAACAGGTCTATTATAATTTCCCAGCCATAGGTTGTGAGAAACATATAATGGACTATGAAATCTGGTCTTTCGTGTGCTTTTACCCTATACTGTACAGATTCCACAGGGGAGACCAATTCTCAAATTGGGGGTCCTGACCCAAAAGGGAGTTGCAAGGGGGGTCACAAGGTTATTTTAGGAGAGTCACATTATTGCCACCCTTATTTATATGCTACCTTCAGAGCTGGGTGGGCAGAGAGTGGCAGCTGTTGGCCGGGCGTCCAGCTCTGAAGGCAGCACACCCCTAGTAGCAGCGCAGAAGTAAGGGGTGGCAATACCATACCATTGTTACCCTTACTTCTGCGCTGCTGCTGGTGGCTCTTCTACCTTCAGAGCTGGGCTCCCAACCAACAGCCGCTGCTCTACAGCTGTTCAGAAATGAAGGCTGCACCGTCACCAGCAGCAGTGCAGGAGTAAGGGTACCAGTACCACAACCCGCCCCCAAATAATAATGGGAACCCCTCCTTTTTTGGGTCAGGACCACTACAATTACAACACTGAAATTTCAGATTTAAATAGCTGAAATCATAAAATTTGCAATTTTAAAAATGGACCATGAATTTGGTAGGAGTGATTTGTGGCTTAATTAATATCAAATTCTGCCTTCTAATGCATGCACATTATGGGCATTAGTAATTACTGTCCTAATCAAGAGTAGAATTTATCTTTTACTTTGATCTTCCTGGGTTGTGTAAGGCACTATATACTTTATTATTATATGAATTATTTATTGTTTTCTGTTCTTTAAAGTCTCCCCCCACACCTTAAATGTAGTCTTGGTAATAAATTATTGGCGTATGGTACTTTTTTTAATGTAAATGGTCAAATTTCATCTGCTTTTATGGCATGGATTGAAACTACACGTTGGCTCTTTCGTTTTCAAAAGTTAAGGTCCCAGTTTTTTGATAGACAAGATTTTCAAGAATTCAGCACAAGACACTTGATGCAAATATCCTTCATATCTCAGATGTGCATACAGTAACTCCTCACTTAAAGTCTTCCTGGTTAACGTTGTTTCGTTCTTACCTTGCTGGTCAATTAGGGAACATGCTCGTTTAAAGTTATGAAATGCTCCCTTCTATGAATGGCAGTTCAACTGTCCCTTCCCCCACTGCCATGTGCTGCTCCCCAAGACTCCTGCCTGCTTGCTGTGTTGGGGGGAGGGGAAGAAGAGGGGGGCTAATGTCCCTCTGCACCTTGCTTACCCCATCTTCCATAGAGCAGGGGGGACACATGAGGGAGGGAGCTGCTGCCGCCTTGCTGATCTAATTAACAAGGCAGTGTACTTCTGACCCCACTCTTGATACCTAACTGGAAATGAGCATCTCTCTCTCTAACACCTGTGTGTCTCTGTCTGCCCTCCCTCCTTTCCTGCTGGCTTACAGAGTGTGAGAGTTAACCCTTGAGGGCTCAGTGGAGTGCTAGTTCATTTAGCAGTAAGGCATTCCCTGGGAAATTCCCACCCTCTGACTCCTCCACCTCAACCAAGCTTCACTATCATCATCACTGTGTACCAGTATTCAATTGTTTGTTTAAAACTTAGTGTGTGTTTTAAGTGAGGAGTTACTGTACAGCAATCAGGATCTCAGGAATGCGTCCTGCACAGTTGTAAATTCTACACATAGTTACTCAATATCTTGTTGGTGAAAGCCACTTGACATCAAGACATTTTTATTTCACTGTCTTGTTAGCAGGGCCGGCTCCAGGCACCAGCGCAGGAAGTGCATGCCTGGGGCGGCAAGCCGCGGGGGGTGGCGTGACGGCCACTGAGAGGGCAGCAGTCAGGCAGCCTTCGGCGGCGTTTCTGCGGGAGGTTCGCTGGTCCCACGGTTTCGGCGGCAATTTGGCGGCGGGGACGCCGACAGCGCGGGACCGGCGGACCTCCCGCAGAAACGCCGCCGAATCTGCGGGACCAGGGACCGCCTGCAGGCGTGCCGCCAAAGACCACCTGACTGCCGTGCTTGGGGCGGCAGAATTCATAGAGCCGCGCCTGCTTGTTAGGCCTAATTTTGTTGTTAGTATCTGGTATTATATCATCACAGTTCATGTTGTTGAGAGTTAAGATTGTGTGAGCACTTCCATTATAAAACCCTATTTTTCAGGACTTTGTAAATTTTCTGTAAAATCTCCCCTACTCCTAGGCAGAAATTTGGTATACCAAGTCTAAAGAAGCTATTTTTTCCTTTGTTAATAGAAAACTTTTTAAAGCTGAGAATGAAATATATGGGTTTGCTGGTTTCAAAAGCATATAAAAATATGCTTGTATAACTTGAAAGCTAATTTAGTTTAAAATACAATCTGACACGTGAATAGTCCTGACTTCACTGAAATCCCTTTTTTGTATATTAAAACAAAGGTAAAAGTTGTTAATGTGAGTTGTAACCTTTGTAAAGGTGCTTAATTTCTATAAGAAAAGAAAAAAGATAGCGATTTTTTATGAACCTAAGTATATATTTACACTGTAGACTACAGGATTTGGTAAGTTCCATAGTATGCATATTTAAAACATTTTGGCTGGCACAGGTCACTGGTACTGAGGTACAGAAATGTTCATGTCTACAGCATCAGTCCATTACAGCTCATGGTCTTAGTGGTTGAGAAGTTACCATCTGATGGCTGCATGAGAAGTGTTTGGTGTTCTCAGTCTGGCTTCTAGTGAAAAAGTATCCACATCGTAAAAATTATCACCATAATTGCTATTAGTTTCAGCAATAAAGCCAAGGATTAAATGGGCATGAAGACTACATTACCCTCCTACCCATAAAGATGGTCCATTCAGATCAGATTAGTGGCATATTGGCAGGGCAGTGTAGGAAAGCTTTTACTGACATTGTCTCAAACTGACAGCCCTGGAGACTGAAGTCCCTATTTCACTGGTTATGATGAGCACTGAATTCACATGATTTTGTTTTGAAAAACATAGATGTACAATTACGTAATTATCTGATGAACTTAGTGCAAAATTTTCCTCTCAGAAGGGTGTGTATAAAAATACCAAGAAGTCTACTGTCAGATTTTTTTCCCAGTAATTCCTTTCACTGTGTATGATTCTCCACTCTGTTACAGTAGTGACCAAATACAATAGAAATACAGCTGTCCAAGCAGAACCCTTCTTCAAAGTGGGATAGCAGATTGGGGGAGCACAAAAACCCATACTAGTAAATAGGGGAGAGAGGCATTGGGCAACTGCTACCAGGTATCCACAAACACTATCAGTTAAGGAGTTGGAGAGCTGATCTTTTTTACTGTCATTATATGAAATTGGGATTTTTGTAGCTGCTTAGCTTACAGTTAGGAAATGGCTCTTCTGGTTTTTTTAATTATTCTACGTTGTATGGCACAGGAATATATTTTTATATACTTAATGTCAATCCCTTTCACAAACAGTTCTATTTTTGAGTCAGAAGAAAAGTTGTGGACATCTATCCGTGCTATGCAATCAGACAATTTGTAGCATATAGAAAGTTTATATCGTAAAACAGAATAACTGATTCTGTTTAAAAGAGCATTTTGAAGAATTATCTAGTTGGATGAATATCGAGATGCAGCTAACAAATTTGTTTACTGTCCCCATTAAAAAAAAATGTGTTTCTTAATGATAACTTGAATTTTTTTCCTGTCAATTTTTTCAGGTCTCTGGAATGCTGGAAGTGATTGGACCAGATGGTACTTGTTATAAGTTATCATTTAATACAGTTTTTTAAAGTGAAGAATTGTGTTCCAATTTCCAACATTTGAATTTAAAAAACTGTAGCTATTATATTTGCTTATAAAATCATAAGTAAACATATTTTTTTCATCCAGCTGTTTTTATTTTCTCAAACTTAAGGGTTTTTTTTTCCTTCAGTTTTTTAAGAAACGTCCCTCATACTTGCAGTTTGTCTTTCAGAGTGGCCATATTCACACTTTTTCAAAGCTAATAACAGTGTAGCGATGTGGATCTACCTAGTGGTGTTACCCTGTGAATTATGTAGTTCACATCTCTGCTTTCCAGGAAATTGCCCAGACCAAGGAGTAAGAATCTGCTAACAAGCTTAGAGACCTAGTATGGAAATACATATGTTAATTCCCAATCCTGCTCCCAAGTTCCAAATTAAAAATGAAGGAAAATCTTTTCAACGCCTCTCCTCACGGTAAAAACATAAATTCAGATCATGAATTTAGGTGTGATCCACGATGGTACTTAGGCTGTTAAGTCCCATTTTCAGGCACCACTGTTATCCATAAAACTCCTGCTCAATTGCCTTCTAACCCTGTAGGTGCCTCAACTCATTCAGCGCCTACGCTTTTATCACGGGGCATATGTGCTGCAGCCTCACTAGGCAGCTGGGCGCCCATTTCCTCCCTGAGTCAGGCTTCAGTGCACATGCTTTAGTTACTTGGGCGTGTATCTCCTGCCTAAGTCCCAGAGCAAGTCACAAACCGGGGAAGATAGGCATTCAGCTGCCTAAGTCACGTGTGGGGGCCTGATCTGGTAGGCATGCTCAGAGGCCACCTAACGGATCAGGACCCTCAGGCAAGTTCACACAAAACAGCTAGGAGTTGGGGTCGGAGGAGGAAGACTTCCCTTATAAACTTTAGCCTAGTGGATAGGCTACTCACTTATAGTCCCCTCTCCTGCTGAGGGGGACAGCGGATTTGAACGGGGATTGGCCACCTCTCAGGTGACTGCCCTAACCACGAGGCATTCTCATTCTTTCACTGGCCCAATTAATATTTAATTAGTCAATTATTTAATAGAGGTGGAACAGCTTCAACAGGCAAGATTTGAGGGAGACCCACACTGGAATATAAATCACTTCTACTCAGAAGGAGGGTGGACTTGAACTGAGGGCCTCCCACATCCTGGGTGAGTATCCTATCTGCTAGGCAAAAGGGTGTAAGGGAGGTGGTCCTCCTCTTCTTCCTCCCCCTATCTGTTTTGTATGAACTCGCCTGAAGGGTCCAATCCAGTAGGCAGTTTCTGAGTAAGTCTACCAGATTGGGCCCCTGCACGCGATTTAGGCATTTGATGCTTGTCTTCCCTGGTTTGTGGATTGCAAGCAAAGACAGACACCTCCCTGCACCGTAGACTTAGGCACCTATTTCCATGAGAGGGACAAGTTTTAGCACACATCTGGTTGATGTTGCCCATTGGCTGGCTTCGGTGGCTCCCCACCTAGTATGCTGGCTTTGTAGATCACAGTCTAAGGCTCCTATCTCTCCCCATTCATTGTATAGGAGCTTAGGCGCCTACCTCAGGCTTTGTGGATCGCAGTGCTGTTCTTGTGATTTTTCTAGAAGCCTAGAAGTTAGGTGCTACAATGCTCAGCATCGCAACACCTAAGTCATTTCCTGCATCTGGGCCTTTGAAACTGTACTGCACACCTGACTGTGTCATAAAACTGAAACTCTGTGTACCATATGCAAACTTTGGAAATTAATTGTCTAACAATCTGTATTTATTCAGTTAATTGCACATACCTCTTACATTTATAAAGCCATCTTGCTGTAGTTTTTTTGGTTCAGTGATCCTAATAGGTTTTAAATTGTCTATTTATGTATATAATGGTACACACAATTTTTTATAAAGAAAATTGGCCCTATTTCTGGTTTATAAATATTCAGAAGGAAAAAAGGTTGCTAAAATATCCTCTGTTGGCAGCTGGTGAATACAATGTTAGATCGTCTATACCATGCATGCTCTGTCCTTTCAGCATAGTCAATGGTTCTGTATAACATATTTGGAATATACAGCAAGCCATTGAGCAAATGCCATTGATGCCCAGGGACTCTATTGAGTATGCTTAGGTAGATGTTACTCTAGAGTACTACAGTATTTCACATTTCAAATGTATACATCTCTTCCTGGCTGTTTTCTAAATTTGACCTACATTCATTCACATGAGAGTGTTAATGAACGAATAGTTCTAAAATCTTCAGAAAGGAAGGAAGACCATACAGAATAACAGGCCTTCACTCGATTTTAAAAATCCCTTTTAGTCTACTGAATAAATGTACCTTGTGAAAAATATTTTAGGTCTCCTTTGAGTGATGTCAATGGGAATTTGCCATTGATTATATGGTAGCAGGATTTGGTCTTTAAACTTTCCAGAAAAACTGAATATAAATTGGCTTTATGCACCCAAATTATTTTACAATAACATTATGCAGAACAAGAAAAATTAGTGACCATTATGCACTCAACAAAGATTCATATTACCTTATACTGTACACTTAGACTGTTTTATAACTGAGGAAGGGAATGTTGACAAGACCATGGGATTTATCCCTGACTCTAAAATTTCTGTGTGAGTGATTAACTTCCATTTGGATAGCCATGTGATGTAGACAATATGGACCTTGGTATAATGTCTCATCAGAGGTACAGTATCCTTAATTGCATTTTCAGCACTGGTTATAAGCCCTAATTCTAGTATGAAATTTGGATCCACAGTCTTCTGATCCAAGGATGAGTGCTACCAACTGAATTATAATGAAACTAAGAAAACTGTAATTTTTTAAATTAAATTTTACAATAGTTTGATATCAAAGGGAATATACAAAGGGAAGATTCTAGAGTTACTCTCACATCACCAACACTAATTCTGTTCTGTGTAACATTTACAAGTCCTCCATATATAAGGGCAAAGAAGACAGATAATACAGAAACATTTTTAAAAATGGCATTGTATTAGAGATTTTTGAACACCCAGGTAATGTCAAGAAGAAAATTAATATCTTAAAGTGAAAAGTGCTAATGTAATTTATAAACTGACATCTTAGCCATCCGTTAATAGCTCAGTGTTCAGAAATATTCAGTGCTTTAAAAACATTTTGTTGTCTCGTTTTATAAACCATTTTCTTATAGGCTCACGAATAATTATCAAGTGCAATCTACATTGGTAAATATATAGAAACTTTGACAGTCCAACGTTAACTGTACACTTTGATAATGAACTAATTGTGAATAGAAAAATATACAGTTTGAAAAAACATGATCTGTTCTGTGTTGTGCTTAATACATCATGTACATCTTTCTGTTTAGATGGATTTATTCTAGATGTCTGCTTGACAATGTCAAGGTAAGAAAAGAAAGAGAGTCTTGGCCCCAAAAAATTTCCAGAAGTTTTCTGTTGTGTGAGGCAAGCTGTAAAGGAATGTGAGTTGTGTGAATTTGGGGAGACCTGGTGGTGGAGGAAGAGTCAAGGCGATCTGCTGATGGCCTCCCACATCCACCATTTATTGGTCTATTCCAGGTATTGGCAACCTTTGGCACGCAACCTGCCAGAGAGAGCCACTGGCAGGCCAGTTTGTTTACCTGCAGTGTCCGCAAGTTCGGCTGACCGCAGCTCCCACTGGCCACGGTTCACCATCCCAGGCCAATGGGGGCTGCGGGAAGTGGCACGGGCCCAAGGAATGTGCTGGCCACCCTTCCCACAGCTCCCATTGCCCTGGGACGGCGAACCGCAGCCAGTGGGAGCTGCGATCGCCCAAACCTGTGGACACTGCAGGTAAACAAACTGGCCCGGCCCACCAGCGGCTTTCCCTGGCGCCCGGTGTGCCAAAGGTTGTCGATCCCTGGTCTATTCTTTCCTTTATATGTATTTAAAAGTAAGTGAAATGAGTTGTCATTGGATCAGTATATGCAATCTTTGGGGCCAAAAAGCTTCCTTCTTTAGGTTTTGGAAGTTTGTACCAAAACCATGATATATATATAAAATTGATTGTTTTATTTGTTTACAGGATTTGCAAAGATGCAATACAAAGTGTTACATTCAACTATAATTTCATATATTAAAGATTCTTCTATTGCATTAAATTGATCAAGCAGAAGAGTCATGCCCAGTGGTTAAATCAAAATTTTAATACAAAAAGGGCACATTGTGAAAGATTTTTAAAAGGTTAAATATAGCATTTATTATAATTTTTGTGATATGACTGTAAAATGTCATACTTTCAAGCGCTTCCTTAACAGTTAAATTCACATCTTGTACTTTGAATATTATAGATTTGTGCTAGTGATACTTAGTTCTGGTTGAGAAAAAAAGGTATCTTTTCAGTTAACTCATACTTGTTCCTGGCCCAAAGGAGACTTTTTTCTTCTATTTTTTTAAACCTTTTTGAGACTGTCCCATATAGATTAGGTCCCTATAAAGGTGGCTTCTGGCCCACAATAATTCTCTGACCTTTCTGTGTTGCACAGCTCCAGAGGCTGCTCCTGAATCTGCGAGCTATCTCCTCTATTTGTCAGCGATAGTAGGCCACGCAAGCTTTCATAGGAGAAGCGTATTGTACATATTTGTTCTTGATGCCAGACAGAAGAAACATTATTTGACTCCTCTTGCTCCCTCCTCCCTCCCGCCCCCCCACAGTAGTTTAATGAACGGGAGCTGTCTGCCACCTGTTGTGTCTTAGATAAGTTTTAGAAATGTAAAGAAGCTTAAAGAAATATTCTTAGCCATTAATAGAGACCAAAGATATGTCTCCCCTGCTAGTTCTGGAGGCATTTTCTTGTGTAGGTCCAACCGCATGTCTTTAGTAGGAGTGGAGAAAAAAGATGACTAGATGGACCCAGAGTAGGGAGTTGTAGAGTGCAGGGCATGGCAAATTTATTTTAATGAATCTCTAATAGGGAAAAGACTGGTGTAAATTGGACGATTTAAAAAAATCACTGTGGGTTAAAATGCCTGTACCGGGTTACATCATTGCTGTGTGGTGAGGTACTGGTGATATACAGTATAAGAAGTCCTAGTTTAGATAAGGGCTAACCTATGCTGAGGAAAGTTGGCTCACAATGGAGAAGCAAGATTTTCTGAAATCATATTGCAATTGCCTGTGCCCTGTCTACACTAAATAGCTTACTTACAATATTAGTAATACCATTGCAGCTGAAAGTGTTTTCTACCTACTAATATTCCAATTCAGCAAAACTCTTAAATACATATTTAAGTCCTTGTGAGCTCAATAGTAAAAACATAAGGGATTTACAGAATAGGGGATGGATTTAAGAGTGTGCTTAAGTGCTTTGCTGAATCAGATAGTAAATCTGGTTATAATTCTGTGTAGTGCGGGTGTGGGCCCTAATGCCGAAGCCAGCATCCAGGGCTTGTACAAACCCGGGAAAAGGCCTGGATATTTTTTGTTAAATCAGATCTTAGAGTCCAGATTAAGTAATTGTTGCAGTAATTGCAGTTGTGTAAGAATTTAGTGCCTTCCAGATTTATTTTATTTTGTTTTGTTTTGCTACCACATGTCCACTTGAACAAACTGAAATTCGATTGTTCAAGGAGTATATGTATTAATACAAATGTCTGTGTTTTCTGCTAGGCAGAACTGTTTAGAAAGGACACATGCCATAAAGGTAAGACTTAGTTTTCCATAGGATTTACTTCGGCATCTCTTTCATGGGCAATTGATGTGTTTTGTTCTTTATTTAGCTATTGTTATTGAAAAATAATAGCTACTGCTGTTTGAAATCTTCCTACACGTGGTGAAGAAATTTCAAAGCTCCAATTCTGAATCCTGGTGTGGAATTCGGTTAAAGTTACTGGGGATTTGCATCACTACAAGAACCCTCATTAATGCGGGATGGGTATCTTAAGTAATTACAGTAGTTTTAATTTTTAATGTTACTATTGTTGTTATTTTAGGACCAAAAGAATGGGCAAAATGGCAGATTACATGTGTTTGGTCCAAAAGGTAAGTGACCTAATAATGATTTAGTCACTGTCACTCATCGGTCCATCAGTCCTCACAGAGAGAGCGCCGATCACAACACGTCAGATGCGTTGTTCTAGCCAGTCCTCCAACTACCCGCTGGCCAAGCTGTCAGTAGCACCGGACACCCGATTGACATAGCGCACTATTTGGGGGGGTGGGGAATATTTTTTTTAATTATATGCTAGCTTTCCCTGATGATTTAAAAAAATCCAGTAAGCAAGTTTTTGAGTAGTTTAGCAGTGCAAATTTTATTTGCAACTTTGAAACATTTTACAATATCTGTCAGTCAAAGTTTAGAATTGAAAATCAGAATTTGTATTAAGTAAATCAGAACTTTAAGCAGCTGTTGTTCATTTGTTTTTTTAGAAGAAGTGGTTATTGAACCAGTTCAAATAATGCCACGGTAAGATGATCTCTTTGGTTTTGCAGATGATCTATTACATGCCTTTTTAAGCAATTAGAGCTAGATAGTGAAATCATTTGTCACCCAATTAATTTTGAAAGACTGGAAATGCATGGATTAACACTTTAACCTTTGGTTCAGTTGGCACCATTGTTATTTAGATGAGGTATTTAAAATAGAATTTAAATCTTGATGATATTGTAGAAGTACATATTGTTTAAATTAAGGCCTTTAAATTTTGAGTTATTGAATAGTTATTTTCTTTGATTTTTTTTACTGTTGTAGAATATACTTACATAAAATTTTCAGGTTTCAGTGTAGTAGCCGTGTTAGTCTGTGTCAGCAAAACGAAAATAAGAAAGAAAAACTTGTAGCACCTTAGAGACTAACAAATTTATTTCAGCATAAGCTTTCGTGGGTTGTTACCCACTTCATCGGATGCATGGAATGAAACATACAGTACACAGATATTTATACAGTCAGAGAAACATGATAAGGTGGAGGTGCATAGACCAACCTTAAGAGGCGAATTAGTTGAGAGGAACCATAACAGCAGGGGAAGAAAAACCTTTGAAGGTTTAAAATTTTCAGAAACTATGAAAACATTTTCTGTTGTGCATAATCTTTTGGTTTGAAAATAATAATAATTCATGTATAAACTAAAATTAGAAATATATATATATATATATATATATAAATAATGGAAGATTTATCTAAGGACCAGATTCTGTATCACTGAAGTCAGCAAGAGCTTTGCTATTAGCCTTAATGAATGCAAGTTCGGGTCTTGAATGATCTCAGTTGCTTTGAAAATATCAACCACTATATTTAAGATTCTTATGAGGTTAAGTGAAAACTGTGAAAATTTTCCCAAAATAAGTTACCATGGCTCTTATACTGCTCCCATAAAAGTCCATATAAACCTCCCATTGACTTCAATGGAACATGACAAGATCCCTTCATCCACGTAAGCAGTCAAAAGTCAGGTGTCGCAGTACAGTAAATGATCTAAGGTCACATTTTTTTAGAAGTAGTTTCTAAATTTGGATTGTAGATTTTGTACACATGAAAGGGTATGCATGAAAAAATGTGAATATTGTTAATGGCTGTCTGAAAACTTGTCCCCTGGTGATTATCCAAGATTGCTCCAAAATATCCTTCCTTGCTTTATTGTCATGTCCGTAAAGCTCAACTTGGGGTGCCAGTTTTTTATCTCATTTACACAAGTGTAAATCTGGAGTAACTCCAAAGATTAAATGGGTCAAATTGTTAAAAAGGAACTCTTGTTCCTGGATATATGCATTTTCACAAATATTTTTGTGCATTCAAACTGTATTTGCACGTGTAATCTTGTAGGTAGTAGGTAGTTGGACTTTTGACCTCTCAGTTTTCACACAAATATAATTTACCTGGAAATTGTAAAATAATAGAAATAAACCAGTAAATTTTGCATGGGTATGGAAAAGCTTGTAGATGCAATTTTTTTAAAGCCACTTTTTAATACTTGGTCTTAAAATTTTTGCCAAGTGGACTGCCCTTGATGTTCTGAAACTTGTCTTACCATATGACTCTATAAAATTGCTTTAGTTACTAGTTTTTTTTTATTGCTGGAATTGGAATAAATTCCATTTGTGATTCTTCCCGCCGCCCCCCGAACAATCATTATGTAAAATATAACTGCAGTTCATTACAATGTGTATATTAAATATATCACCAAATCAATATTAAAAAAAAGTGGGATATTCATCTCTAGTAAAAGAGTAATTATGTTATAAGAATGGGTATTGTCTCTTTTTCTAGCACTGAGCTTCATTACAGGCAGGTAACTGAATGGAGGTATTTATTTTATATGAATATGTAACCCCTAGTTTGCATAATTATGTTGAGACTGTTGTCTCCATATTTTTACTGAAGTTTGAAAACTCTTATTCAGTTAAGGGTCCTCTGTAGCACTTAACACAGTTGGAAGAGTTACCTGTACATTTTCAAAAGTCAGTTCATGGCTGCTTGTTTCCTGTGTTAGAAAATGGGTCTAAAACATACGAGAACATCTTCCCTGCAATCTGGATGCGATCTATTTATTTCTTCTCATTCAGCTCCATGCAGACTTTATCTGGTGAATCTTCTAAAAAGTTATTTTGAAAAGTCATCTTAAATTGACAGAAATACTACATTATAATGGTCTTGGACAATTCAGTGTAAACTGGTTAGTACCTGTAGTAATAATCACAGGCATAGAATTTATTTTAATATTTAATTGAAAGGAGAAAATAGGAGTTAACTGCTATATTGCATTTGATTCATTCCCACTCATGCCTATTCCTAATCCATTATGTATAGGCCTTCTTACGTTTTGTATGGTATGAATTTGCAAAAGTGATTTTTGGATGCCCACTGTAAGACACTTTAAAGGAGTCTGATTTTTCAGAAAATATTAAGCACCTGCCCTTTGAATATCAGACCCCTTTTAAAGTGGCTCAAGTTGGGCACTCAAAATCACTTTTGGAAATTTGGTCTAGATTCTTAAGCAAAAGCATTAGTTAAAGACAACTTCAGGCTAATGATCCAAGGTATATAGAAGATGTATCATATACAAGATACACCAATATATAGTTTGTACAGACAACATATGTTGCATTTTCTCCATTTGCATGCATCTGCTCTAATTTTCTCAAAACTAAGTAATACTTTATTATTTAAATCCAAGAGCACCTTATTCAGTTTAATGCTTGTTTTTAGTTGAATACTGTCTTATATCAGGGATTGGCAACCTTTGGCACGCGGCCCACCAGGGTAAGCCCCATGGTGGGCCGGGCCAGTTTGTTTACCTGCCGCGTCCTCAGGTTCAGCGGATCGCAACTCCCACTGTCCGTAGTTCGTCGCTTCAGGCCAATGGGGGCTGCGGGAAGCGGCGGCCCCCATTGGCCTGGAGCGGCAAACAACGGCCAGTGGGATCCGCGATCCGCTGAACCTGCGGACGCGGCAGGTAAACAAACTGGCCCGGCCCACCATGGGGCTTACCCTGGCGGGCTGTGTGCCAAAGGTTGCCGATCCCTGGTCTATATCAATATTGTTGAGGAATAGATATTAAACTCTGTCTGTCCACGGATTTTTTTGCTGTATTCCATGTCTGAGTAGCTTTATGACCTATGTGAGCTAATGTCATTGGATTTTAAAAGTGTCTGGGCCTTTGAAAGGTAATAGGAGAGTTTTGAAAGATAATAGGAGGTACTAGATAAACATTCCCTCAGACTTTGTAACTGGAGAAAATACTTTTTTCCAATGAACTATCTGTCATTATTTGTTTAAATAGTGTCAACTGGAGTTTCTATTTTCTGAAATAAAAATGAAGATAAATAATTAACTTGGCACCCAGTTAGCTGGCAGCTTCATATGTTCACTGACTTGATCATGCTGATGATGATTTGGTTATTTGTGGAGACTATTGATGTTATTGATCTACTTTCAAGACTTCAAATGACATGTTTTGGGGATTTGAAGATTCAAGATGCAAAAATCAATGTTGAAAATGAATTCCTCTGTGATCCCAACTTTATATTTTTGTGCTTTAATGTAGAAAGCTACATATGCGCTCTTTGGGAAACATATTCAGTTGCTTAAATCAGTTGTCATTTGTCATTCTGAGAGAGTTATTAAAAAGGTATAGTGAATGTTTGTGAGCTGTAAACTAGGGATGTAAATACCATTTAAAAAGTTAACCATTTAAACGATTTACAAATATTTCATTTAAAGGGTAAACCAGCTGGGGGTGTTCTGGCCAGGCGGCACGTCTGGGGCCGCTCCGGCCAGCTGGCCTGGGGGTTAACATTTTACACCCCTACTGTAAACACACAGGGAAGCTGATGATATAGCTGAGAACTGATCATCAATAAATATGATTTCCACTACTGATTCATTTAATCAGCACATGCCATTAAATAAAATATAATTGTTTTCATTAACTGCAACATTTAGTATGTGTAGAAGAACAGAGGGGAATGTTCTCAACATGGATGGGGCACTAATCAGGTAAAATTTGTCTTCTGTGGCTTAGTTAGGTTAGTTGCTAAAGATTGGTCCTTACGGAAATTGATATGCTGTGGGATGGTAGTCTTGTACCACAAAGATGTGAGGATAAAATAATTTACATTTGTAACCATTTTATTGACTGTCAAAGTTTGAAACAGCTGCACCCTATTCAGCATTTCTTATACATAAACAGAAATACAGTTATCTCTGTTGTATATAATCTATATAAAGAAAGATGTAAATATTCAAGTTAATGACTTGCCTCCAGTGGGGGCTAAATTCAGCACTGGGTTTTTATATCACAATATACATTTGAATGAAAGGGAAAAAATAGAATCATGTATTAAGGCTATTGTACAGATCACAGCCTTTTTGTTTGTTTTTGATTTTTGGTGGGGCAAAGAGCAGATGGTATTAATCTTGGGTAGCCACAAGCTCACAAGTATCAATGGAATGAACATAATTATATTTCAGTTAATGGCAATATTTGATTTGTGTTTCTTTATGTGAAAAACCATTTTAATTTAAACCAAGGCAGCATGGATGTGGACCAGAATCTACAAACAAAGTTTATACCCCAACAAAACAAATCTCATTATGTGCAGCTAAATCAACTTTTGAAAAGTAAGTCTTGTATCTTTGTAGCTCACTAGGTGCATTTAAGAAAAATGGGCTATTAAAATATTAACTTTGTGCTTTTTAAATAAAGAATTTTAATCCTTTGGATTAATGCTTCAAGTACTGGCCAGTCAGGAGCACTCTGACAGAGGAGGATGGATTTATGGTCACTGGGAGGAAATGCTGGGCTGGAAATCTTGCTAAAATGAATATTAAATGGCCCTATCACAAATTAATGACCACTTCCTTGGTCTGGGAACTAGCAAGATTTGTGGGGATGTACATCAGAAGGATAAGACAGGATGGAAAATTCTAATATGAAGCCTAGGTTGGTTTGGTGTATAGGCAAGACAAAAGCATGCTGGTAGCACAAGCATTGGTTAGGCAGCTAAGATGACTGCAGCCAGGGTGCAGCAAGGGGAAATAGTATTCTGAGCTGCCAGAGAATAATCAGAAAACATTAAACAGTGCAGTTCAGTGTAAACACTAAGCAGTGTAAAAACACAGCACTGGACAAGCTACTGACATGGCTACGAAAAAGCCCTACTATACCAAACCGGAATCAGCCTTAATTTTTTTGTTGAAGAACCAAACTGAGCTCCAGGTTGTCCTTGGATTAATTATCTTAAAACAAAATGTCTGTGAAGTCCCAGGAAATCTAAGGCAGTGGAAGGAGACTTCTTGGGATGAGAGATGGAGCTCCTGCTGCTGTGGGGAAGCCATGGCAGGAGAGAAATAGTAACTAAATTTACTCCCTTTTGTTAATTTCTAATTTTGATTAGGAGAATTCTTAATCTCACTATCAATTAAGGAATAAATCTTATGTCTAGAAATATCCATCATGTCCTTCAAAAAGTGCATGGTCATCCAGCAGGCAAATCACTTTTCCATAAGAAGCAGTTATGAATTATGACAGGATTATCATATATAGTTTATTATTTTGGTGCTGCTGTTACATCTCTGTAAAAATTGGCTTAGCCTGGAGATGTTATTTTTAGTCTTTATGATGCTTATTTTATTTTATTTTTTACTGGAAATCGTATCCAATATGTAGATGGGACACTTCTGCAAAAAGTATAAAAAATAAAAATTCATCTAGGATTCAAGAGACTAATTTAAGATCACTCAACTACATACAAGAAACTACAGGTAAGATTTGCAATTTCTTCACTGAGTTATAGTTAGGTCTCTTATTCAACCAGCCACATCCCAAAAAAATGAGTCTAAAAATGGGTAAGGAGTAGAGATTATAAAGTGATATTAGCTTCTATGCTGCATGATTGTGGAAAGAATAGGATTTTCTTGTAAGGACTGAATGTGATATCTTAGGCCTTGTGTATATATGGTTTGATGGAGACATTGCTGTGGTTTTGATCAGTGGTTAACTGTCTGAAGTGCTTGGCTATAGCTTATACATCACATTATGGAAACCATCTTTTTTAGTTATGATCTCTCCTAAATTTAGGAGTGATGGAAGATAATACATTATAAAATTGCAAAAAGAAAATGTTAGTTTTATCTAAGAAGATTCTAGAAAATGTTTATGGTGTTCATGGAAGACACTGTTCTTAGATTGAAAAGGGGCTATAATTTCATGGCTATGACACAACAGAACAGCACATGCCATCATAAAGCATGTACAATATATTATCTGACTTTGGAGGTTCTGAACTTCTAGAACTCTGTTTGTTTGCTTCAGTAATATTGTATTGCATACAAGAAGATCTGACCACATGTAAAGTGGTTCTACAAAGGAAACGCCACATTAGGCTGTATAGATTTTTCTTTTGTTTTAATGAATGTCTTCATAGAATACCTTATATTCTTTCCCTTTTGGAATTAACATTAATTGCACAATAACAGACTGCATTTTTTTATCCCTTGTTT
This sequence comes from Macrochelys suwanniensis, assembly GCA_033296515.1. Taxonomy (NCBI): domain Eukaryota; kingdom Metazoa; phylum Chordata; order Testudines; family Chelydridae; genus Macrochelys; species Macrochelys suwanniensis. The sequence continues at coordinate 37,908,091 of CM065784.1, forward strand.
TAATTTTATAGAATTTTATACAGATGAGCAATTAAAAATTGATTTACACAAACTACATCATGAAACAACGATCAGTGAAGCTAAGACAGATAGTATCAGAAGTCATTGGTTGGTTGATTGAAGTGAAATGTATCCCTGACAATTCTCCATGCAAATTATTTTCTATTCAAGTTGCCTTTTATTATTTCAAAAAATGTTTTTTGCTTAGGAGATTGGTATGAGGAAAGTGCAGTAGTCTGAGGCTTAATTTGTACCTTTTAGACAGAGCCCACAATAAGGGGTGGATCTCAACCACACTACCCCGAAAGGAGCACTGGTGGCCTTCTGTCTTTGGGGAATGCAGAGGCTGCACCTCTTACTATTGCTCTTCTTCTTTGGGTGAATCTTCGTCTTTTCCTCCTGCAGCCAGCTACTCTGTGTTTTGGCGTTAGAGCTCTGAGGAAAGGGACTGATTTCTGCTTTGCCTTTAGCCCTGCACTACATTACAAATTTGTTGGTATAATTATATCACTCAGGGGTGTGGATTTTACCAACCTAACTCCCAGTGTAGACAGTATGTCAACAGGAGGGCTTCTTGCATCAACATAGCAACCGCCTCTTCGGGAGGTGAAGTACCTGTGCCGATGGAAGAAGGTCTCCCGTTGGCATAGGCAGCATGTTCACTAAGCGCTGCAGCTGCACCAGCACTGTAACTGTAGACAAGTCTTGATTTGGGGTGGGTAAGGGGGTTATGCATGCGCGCAATTGCATATGCATGCACATGCTGTGCACTCATATCAGGGCCAGGAACAATTTGGCCCAAGGTTTATAAATTGCCTCCCATCCTCTACAGACACTTCAGGCACTAAAAAAAACAAAATAAATTAATCAAAATAACATTTAATAAAATACCATATGTTAAAGTAATGTTAAGGTTGCATAGCTAGAAATACAAGAAGTCAAGATATGCAAAAGTTAAGATTGCAGCAATGTGATTGTATTAATATTGCTGTTGGGACCCATAACTTACACTTTTTCTGGTTTTGTTTTTTGTTTTTTTTAAATAAAGGAAAATAATATGGGAAATCTTTAAGGTCAATAGGGAATATAAAATACTGTTTCTCAGCATGGTTGCAGATCTACTCTAGTTCCACTCTAGCAGTAAAAAAGTGTTATAACACAGACACCACTAACTGTGGCAGAGAACTATGTGCCAGTGCTATACTTGTAGGGTATATGGGCCATTAAAAATAGATCCATCGTGCTGTTCACTAAATGCTAAAATAGCAATTCAGGTTTTCAGTATAATCCAGAATCAACCAAGAAAATAATACTTATTGTAATTTTAAGTCTATTTAAAAAAAATATAAAGTAAACCTTACAAAATAGCAAAGTTCTTTTAATGATTCTTTCAGTGGAGTTAACATCCTGTTCACATTGTCCTCTGTAAATTACAAGTTGTTTCACTTTCTGCTCAGGTTCTGCAAGCCTCATTTCTTGGCTGCACATAGCAGCACAGTAAGCAACCTTTTTATTGTGTGATTACACAGAATGGGAACATAAAATGCAAAAAATAGATTTAAAAAACTTCATTTCTAATCTCTATTTCTAATGAAATAATGTCTGCTCAGATGTATGCAGTTAGTTTAAATAGACCTATAAAAGATATTTTTATAGAAAGTTACAAGGCACTAAAGTAGCCTGAAATAAACATTGTAAAGGAGTAAAATTAGAAACTAAGAGTAGAAATCCCTAGTTTATAATGGAAACTGTTTTATAATATTAACTATAGCTGTTGCTACCAGTGCAACTGCTGTAATATAAAAACCAAACAAATTGAAATCAGTTACTAATAAGTGTAACCTATTCCTGCCATTTCTTGTCGTCAGCCAACCAGTCATTGGGTGGCACTTTGTCAGAAAGTTGCCTTCCTTTCAAAGACATACTGTAAAACATGACTCAGTTGGTCTGATCTAAAATCAAATATATTAAGGAGAGAGAGAGAGAGGGAGAATCCAGTTTAACTCCAAAGAAACAGCCTGCATAACGTATTTATTCTTAATTTCTAAACAACATAGGTACAATTAAGGACATTATATTTTATGCAGAACATACCCTCTCTGGTGAACTTGTCTTTCTCCTCTGCCACTTTTGCTGAGCAGCTTGGCAGTGAAACAGTCTGTCCGCTCCAGGTAACTGTCATCCATCCTTCCTTCCTCCTCAGGTATCTCCAATCCCCCAAGTTTTAGTGATCCTTTTGATGTTCCAAGGTGTTAGCCTGCTCATCAGTCCCAGGCATGCAAAAAAAGGTGTTTACAGATATCCCTTTTGAGGGCAAATGACACATTCTTATAGGATGTCCTATATATTTTAAAGACATTTACTATTGTAATAGTTGCCCTTGTGTAAACAAGTTTGGGTTTCTGTTTATGCTACTGTTACACTTTTTTCCAAATGTTCCTTTGAAAGTATAGCCACACAACTCATGACTCTTAGCCTACATTTGTATCCTCATCAGCTCTCACGTGATTGTTGTTGGAAGAAGCTATTTTGGCATGATGATTCAATTTCTTTCAGATGTGCCTGACGGAAAGTGTTAACCTTGAAAACTGCTCACTGTTTACCTGTCAGAATTCTTAATCTTAAAGTTCCTTTTTACCAGCATTTCAATTCCATAATATTAATAATTGACATAGTATGTAGCACAGTTTTACTGCCCTTTAAGGGAATCTTGGTGATTAATATACAATTGCTCTGCCAGCACTTATACTCCCTTTTATGAGCTAGCATATGATGTCATAGTTAAGTCAAGGCTAGTTAATAAAGAACTAAGTTGATGCAAACTTGAAACTCTCTAAAACCTGGCGAGAAGACGACTGATAGATTCTATGGAGCCGCAGTCAGCAATAGAAAGTGGGATAGTTGGTGAGCTAACCCCAGGATAAAGTCTAAGAGATCTTGTTCTGTCTTGGGGCCTGAGCCAAAGTCCTCTGAAGTCAACAGATTCTCATTAACTTCAATAGGCTTTGGATCAGACCCTAACAGCATTCCCAGACAAGCTAGTTCTGCCCTTCAGTGGCTCTATGCAACAACTATATGCATGTTATTAAGGCATTTTAGTGTCTGTGATCTTAGATTATATTAAACTGACTTTTAAAGACATTCTAGATTTCCCCTCTCCCACCCCCTCGTGGTGTCACAACAGGGCAGAATTAAGGTGCCCTAACTACATTTCCATAACTTAACATGTTTGGCTTTCTTTTAAATTTAACTTTTAACTCTGAATTTCCTGGATATACAACAGCTGGGTTGGGAATAATTACAACGTCCTTTAATGTATATTACCCTAAATGACTGATATATACTCTTAACCTATTTAATATACTTTTTTCAGGAATGTCTGTTTTTGTTTTTAAAATTCCATACATTAACTCCAACCAAGAAACTCAAAGGTAATGCTATGTGATACTTCATATCTTCAAATCATTAGAATTACCAGCTTTAAATATTTTTTTAACAATTTTAATTTTTTATAGCCAGGTGCATTAGTATGTTCTGATTGCTTTACTCTAGTCTGCAGTAGTATGATGCAGCCAGAGCATCCTGGCCAGTTAAACTGTGTCTACAGCTGCTTTGTTTCACCAGAACAGCTCAAAGCAAGTGGGGAATTACATCCCAGTTTCCCTCTTCTTCCTATCCTCCAAATTCCCCCTCCTCTTCTACTTCTCTACGTTCTCCTGCGCATATGCACACTCCCCATTTCTCTCTCCCTTTTATACCCCTGCTTACATGTGTGTCTACTTGCACACAAACATGGCTCCCTTTTCACTCCTGCCCTCTTGCTGGGTAGATCTTGAAAACAAATATTTAGCATTAAAGGTCACTTTTTGCCATTTTATTTCATAACTGAATGTTCATTTGTCAGCAGAGGCTTGTGCATAATATCTTGTCCTTTAAGAGAAATACCTAAAAAATTGCTCTTTCAAAATGGTCAGTCTCACTCTTATGCCGAGTGAGAGTGAAGCCAACCTACCTTCAGCCAGTGGCCCTGAGCTGTCAGGAGGTGGAGAGGAACACTTAGAGCTTGTGTATGCTGCCTCATAGTTTGGACTCTTCAAAGAGGACTACATTAATACAAATTAGGAACCTTTTAGTTTGCACCCACAGTGTCCACATGGGGGAGTTACAGTGCAGCACTTTGGGCTAGTCATACCCCTTTTTGTCCAAACTGCAGGGCAGTGTAGACACAGCCTCAGTCCCCTATAGATACAGTCTCAGCCCCATTTGAAAACAATAGGAGATAGATGCCTATGTCAAAATAGCCACCCGGAGGCAGCCTGTGGCTTCAATCCCATTGAGAATAGTGTAGTCATTTTGAAAGAGTGCAGTTCGTGGAATTCTCTGTAGAAGAACATTATTCTTCAACATTGCTGAAGAAGAAAATTTTTAAGAGGAATAATTGGGTGTGTGATGGGATCCCTGGGGTACAACCGGAACTGGGGTACTGTTGTGCCCCCTTAACTCTCCAGTCTGGGCTCGCTCTCTCTCAGAGGGACAAGCCTCAAACCTCTGTTTGGGTGCTGTTTGTGACGGGTTGGGGCCACAGAGACCTGCTTGGTGCTGCCACCTGGTGTGCCAAGGCTACTTCTGCCCCTGCTTCCAGGCCTTTTCCAGCTTGGGACTCCCGAATCCTGTCTGTTTTGAGTCAGATTCCACCGATCTGCTGCAAACACAGACCCAGGTCCGAACCAAGTCCACTCACCACTGTAAGGCCCCTGGAAGCGCTCTTGCCTTTGACACCCAGCTGCTCAACTCCAAGGAGGTTCAAACCCTTAATAAATCCGTTTTACCCTGTATAAAGCTTATACAGGGTAAACTCATAAATAGTTCGCCTTCTATTTCAAAGATAGAAAGATATGCACAACTGTTCGCTTTCCCCAGGCACCAACTCGTACTCAAGGAAACTTAATAAGTAAAAAGTGATTTTAATAAGTACAGAAAATAGGATTTAAGTGAGTTCAATTAGTGACAGACAGAACAAAGCAAGTTACTTAGTAAAATAAAGTAAAACACACACGTCTATGTCTATTCAAAGTTAACACAGATAAAAGCCTCACCAGATTTGGATATTTTCCTTTTTACAGGCTGTAGAATTAGCCTGGGTCCAGCAGCCGCTCACACCCCCTAGTGTCTTTGTCCTTTGTTCAGTTCCCCTCAGGAATGTCCTTGGGGGGGTGGAGAGCCTCTCCCTTTAGCCAGCTGAAGACAAAATGGAAGGGTCTTGCAAGGGCTTTTATAGCCTTTCTTCCTCTCCCTGTGTAGGATCCAGTTGCCCTGGAGTTTTGGGATCACATGGGCAAGTCACCTGTCCATGCGCCCTAACCAGTCTAACCAGTTGCATCCTTGACTGGGGCCCCGATGTGGATTGGGGTCTGCACCTTCTTTTGTCTGTTAAGTACTTGTACTCAACTTGCACATTCCTTCCTCTGGACCTGGTCCCATGTTCTTACAAAAGCTATGCATAAAACCAGCAAATATAAAACCAATGTTCATAACTTCAACCACAACAATGATACATGCCTACAAACAGGAGGAATTCAGTAGGTCATAACTTTCACAGAGATATGTTACATGGCACATGTAGCATAAAACGTATTCCAGTTACACATATATAGTTATAAGCAGCTCCCCATAAAGTTTTATGGGGACACTGTCACACTGTTATCACTCAGTAGAATGCTTGTGGAGCCTGACACCCAGCTAAATTGCATGACTGCTCCCTGAGCCATTCATGAATCACACAGCGAAAGGCACCAGCAGATCTCCCAAGCCCCCAGCCTTGTACCCAGAACTGTACCATCTAGCCCTGGTCAGAAGCCTGACTAGTGTAAGTTTGTTACCTAGTCCTCCCCTCCCTCGATGAGGAGAGGACACACACTAGCTTTTGTAAACTGAGCTGAGATTTCCCAAGCATTTCTACCAAAACACACTGTTTTAGGTGAAATATAAAACAGATTTGTTAACTACAGAAAGATAGATTTTAAGTGATTATAAGTGGTAGGCATGAAAGGTCAGAGATAGTTACCAAAGACAATAAAAGGTAAGCATTAAGTCTAAATTTTGAATCTTATTAGCCTGAGCAGTATTTGGATCAAGCAGTTTTTCTCACCCCATTGGATGTCGCAGGTTGGCTTACAGTATTTAATACACAGACTTTCCATTTAAGCCTGGGACCAGTCTCCTCAGTTCAAGTCTTTGTCTTCCCAGCATTCTTGTTGCTTCCAGCCTAGGTGGGGGAGGAGAAAAGGTAAAAAGTAAGATGCCGCTGTCCTTTATTTTATACCCTCAATCCATGTGCCTGGAAAATACTAGCCCAAACATGTCCTGTTGCTGAGTCACAGTGTTGAGCAATCCCCCATTGCTTGTGATGCTTGTGCTCTCTTACAGCATTGTAAATCCCTTGTTTACAATTCCCCTACTGATTAATGGTCATTTAACACCCACCTCCTTTGTTGTCACTGGAGAACTAGCAGTGGAGGACTCCCATACTTATAGTATATTTTAATAACCATACAGCGAAGTCTCAACTTCATACACACTAGCAATATACATATTTTGACAGAACCATGGGTTTCAGGAGATCATGACCTTTCATCTGATATCTTGCATGGCATGCTTTGTATGAAATAGCACAACCACATATGAATGATGAATATGGGGATTACAGGGTGCTATTTTGAGGAACAGTGTATCACAGGGGGAAATGACCATTAATACTAAAAAAAAAAAAAATTTCAAATGTAGCCTACACACAGTGAAGATTTTAGTAAGTAAACCATAGGGGAAATTTTGAAAAATATGCATTATTCTGTTCATAAGATCATTTGGGACAAAAAGTCTGGCAGCAGGTGTGGAATTTCTTGCCTTTAAATTTAATTTTAATTCCTAAACTAATTATCAAAGGAATGTAAATTAATTCTATAATCAAAGAGTTAAGTGCTGGTAATTTTGGTTAGGGTGCACAATTTTTTATATACATAAGCAGTTAAATCTCTGATTTAAGTGCAAAACAGCTCAGCCTTAATAATGGAGCTGCAGCTGGCACCGCCATAAGAAAGTATTGGTATTCATTAACTTTATTAATTCCATGGGTTTTTTTTTTCCAATTAGAAGTTGTCTTTTCTTCAACTTTCATTTTTCTTCCTTATTACTTTGTTCTGTGACACCTGCTGTTAGCTAGATTGCTCTATAGGAGAACCTCTTAAGGATAAAATTGGTACAACTGATGTCCCCATAAGACTCTATTTCTGTAAAACAAAAATATACTGCATTCTTGGTTTCCAGCAGATCAAACATTGTTATAAGCACCATCAGTACAATGACTCTGAAAGAATGGTATTACAGCTGAGGTAAAATGTTCTTACCAGAACCCATACTGCTTTTATGATCCTGATTTAGAGCCCACTGAAGTCAGAGTATTTGCATTGACTTCAACAGGATGTGTGTATATGTTTCTGCATTTTGTTAATTTGAAATCTCAGAAAACTTTATCAAACCTGTTACCACAATTTCATAGTACTTCTCAAACACATTAGCTTGTAGTTTGTGTATTTAAAATGAGAGATTTGGCTTAAGAAGAGCATATACTGCAAGCAGGCACAATCCAAGCTTTGCCACCTAGTTCTGCCAGTAGCTCATACCTGCTTATTTCAATCTTGGGACTTTGCAGGAGAGACTATCAGCTGGACTCCATTAGGTCATGGTTCAATTATGTGAACAAAAACACACTAGGACTTAGCTGAGACCAGCAACCTTTATTGACCTCTCACTGATTTTAAACTCAAAGATTAGGCACTAATCTGTGAGTTCATTTCAACATATAGTCCTATTTGTGACACCTGAGAAATAAATTCCCTCATTAGTGAATAAGTCCAAAATAATTTCATTCACATTGCACATGCATATTGATGTGCTTATTTTAATGTGGATTCAATCACAATTCCTATTTTCTTTTCATTCTAAAGCACCTATGTGTTCAGCAAGTAGATCATTTGATTAACTGGGCATTCTAATACCTCTTGGGGAAAAGAGATATCATCTCATGCATGTAAGCCTCTGTGGACTGTTGCATTGTATTAGTGCTGGAAGAGAGCTTTTATCTTTAATAATAATAAAAACACCCTCCAGACCAAGGCAGCAGCAGCTTCTTCAAAATTGCCAACCAGGCTGTATACTCCTCTTCACTACAGGAATGGCATTGTAAACTTACTAATGCTTTATAATACTTAAAAGTGACAGATCAGGTTTGTTCTTCCTTTTGTTTTGTTAGGCAAGTCCAAGAAATGCTACTCTGCAGTTTGTGGTATTAGGTATTACTCCTATATTACATGGCAGCAATTTAAAATACTCAAAATGTACTCATGGGAAAACCTTTACAAATAATGAAAAGGAAATTAAATGAAAGATACAATGAATACTTAATGCACTATTATGATTGAGAATATAAATGCGACAAAAGTTAGGAAGGTGAGAGTTATGATTCCCAAAGCAACTATTACTTTCTCAAATTTTGCATTCTTTTTCAGGTAAAGTAGTTATTCTTTAGAGTGGTAGCCATGTTAGTCTGTATCCGCAAAAAGAACAAGGAGTACTTGTGGCACCTTAGAGACTAACAAATGTATTTGGGCATAAGCTTTTGTGGGCTAGAACCCACTTCATCAGATGCACAGAATGGAACATACAGTAGGAAGATTATTCTGAGACTGATTAATTGAGGGGAGCTGTTATCAGCAGGAGAAAAAAAACTTTTGTAGTGATAATCAGGATGGCCCATTTCAAACAGTTGACAAGATGATGTGAGCAACAGCAGGGGGGAACTTAGCATGGGGAAGTAGATATCAATTTGTGTAACGACCCATCCACTCCCAGTCTTTATTCAAGCCTAATTTAATGGTATCCAGTTTGCAAATTAATTCCAGTTCAGCAGTTTCTCGTTGTCTGTTTTTGATTTTTTTGGTGAAGAATTGGCAGTTTTAGGTCTGTTACTTCAATATCTCTGGTCAATCAGTATTCTACTGGTTTTTGAATGTTATGATTCCTAATGTCAGATTTGTGTCCATTTATTCTTTTGCATAGAGACTGTACGGTTTGGCCAGTATACATGGCAGAGGGGCATTGCTGGCACATGATGGCATATATCACATTGGTAGATGTGCAGGTGAATGAGCCCCTGATGGCGTGGCTGATGTGATTAGGTCCTATGATGGTGTCACTTTAATAGATATTTGGACAGAGTTGGCACCAGGCTTTGTTGCAAGGATAGGTTCCTGGGTTAGTGTTTTTGTTGTGTCGTTGCTGGTGAGTATTTGCTTCAGGTTGGGGGGTTGTCTGTAAGCGAGGACTGGCTTGTCTCCCAAGATATGTGAGAGTGAGGGATCGTCCTTCAGGATAGGTTGTAGATCTTTTATGATGCACTGGAGAGGTTTTAGTTGGGGGCTAACGGTGACGGCTAGTGGCGTTCTGTTACTTTCTCTGGTGGGCCTGTCCTATAGTAAGTGACTTCTGGGTACTCTTCTGGCTCTGTCAATCTGTTTCTGCACTTCAGCAGGTGGGTATTGTAATTTTAAGAACACTTGATAGAGATCTTGTAGGTGTCTGTCTCTGAGGGATTGGAGCAAATGCGGTTGTATCTTATAGCTTGGCTGTAGACAATGGATCGTGTGATGTGTCCTGGTACTTTTGAAGACATGTAAGACTTTCTTTCTGTAAAACAAAAATATACTGCCTTTTGGTTCCAAGCAGATTAAACATTGTTATAAGTACCATCAGTACAATTACTCTTCTTTCAGAATATTTAGCTGGAAGAATGGTATTACAGCTGAGTTTCTGTAATATAACAAGTTTTAAAATGGAGTTCAAGGAATGACATGTTACATTCAGCAGGCCTAATTCTTCCCTGAGAGGTGCACCAAGAAAATTCTTATTTTCTTCAGTGGTAATTATCCTAGTGTATATGAGGGCACAGTTGAGCTCAGTAATGTAAACAGAAAAGTTAATGCTTATCTTCTTACATCAAAAATATTTTTCACCTTGTCAGTAATTCTCATTAACTAGTTAATGTTTATGAATTGAACACATAAAATGCTCTGTAAGTGTTAAGTATTATTTGTTTTTATCGTTGATATAATATTCATTTTGAATTTAGACAATAAAGAGAAAAATTCCAGAAATGTAGAAACGCCAGCAAATAATGAACTCAGCACTGAATTTCAGACAAATAGTATTGATGACCATAATATTGATGAGCAGCTGTCAGAAACTACAGATGACGACGAAAGCAGCAGTGAAAATGAAGATAGAAAAAGAAATGCACCAATAGAGTTGCTGGGAGAGGTAAATTTCACTCCTTACCTCTCCCCCACATCCTCCACGAACAATCTGAACATAGACTGAGGGACCCATGTACTCTGCAGCAGAGTGGGACCCAATTCTGTAGCAAACACTCCATAATTCTGCCAAATTCTGCATCAGTGTTGATTTATTGCATCTGTCGTGTGCAAACATGCTTGCGACCGTGTTTCAAAATTGAAAATACTCATTGATGCACAATTCATCAATGATTATTTTCAGCAATGACTATTTTTTATATTTTTTTTTGTTTTGTCCTCCAGATGACCCAACTCTGTGGGCTTCAGTGGTTACAATGTTGTCTGGGTGTCTCAGCCCCGAATCTCTTTTCCCTTCATCATGCATGCCTTCAAAATTGGAGAGCTTATAGTGAGATTCAGTGGCTCATCTGAATTCCACAGACCTCTATTCTTTAGGCAGTCTAGCTGCCCAGCCTGCATTTATGGTTTCCCCCCTGCTCCTTGGTCACAAACTGGTCTCTAGCCCTTTCTCCCTGAACCTCTCTTGTCTTTTCTGTAGAACAGTGATACACTATAATCAATTAATTCCCCCTTTTGGATAAAGATGCAGAGTAAGAGGCAGCTTCAGGCAGGTCCCAGCAGGACAAGATGACAAAAGAACCCAAGATGCTAATCATCTGGCTACAGCAAAATAGTAAACTCTGAAACAAAAATACTGAATTCTATGGTATCTTGAAAAAATGCCAAAGCCCACATTTGCACAATGAGATTCCCTGAAGCCCTGAGTGAAATGGCTGGGGCCATTCACATCTCTCAGAAGTATTGTTTTCAGGCTTGTAGACTCAGATGGCTACGGTTCATACTTGGCTTACATTTTTTAGGTTTGCATACACATAAGGTATAGAAACTTAATTTTTTAATAGAATTCTAAACCACAGTTGTGAAGCAAGGGGTGAATTCTGTGGCAAGTTCTGCAGTTGTGGATTACTTGGTGCTCTGCTTCTAGCACTGTAATGGTAAAAACTCTGTTAAAAACTTGTCTTTTTATGCATGTGCTATGCAAACAAAATCCCTGCTGACACTGTCAAAAACAATTTTTCAAAAAAGAATATTCCTGTATAAAAGATGTGTGCCTGTATTTAGTTGTTTGAAGAGGGAAAACAGTTCAGTCAGCTTTGTATGACGGCTTCTGTTCTAAGCGCTGCAAGAGATCCTGAGTGCCCACTGTGTGTTTAATACTCATTTGGAGTACGCAGCGTATATGGGAAAGAGTTTTGGTTTCCTATCCTTGAATATCAAAATGTTTGGGAAGTGGTAGATGGTATGTTTTTTCAGCTAATTGGTTGTGTTTGCTCAACATCCAGTGCCTCTTTTTTTTTTTTTTTTTTTTTTTTTTTTTTTAACGAAGCATGAGATGTGCAGTGTTGCTGACAAATGCCCCAATGGAGCAAAGTACTTAAGCATATGCTTATGTCCCATTGATTTCATTAAGAGTTAAGTATGTGTTTTAAAGTTAACACTTTGCTGTCATTGTGATACTAAGACACTTACAGGTAAAATGACAGTGCAGTAAGAAATGCTCTGGAATAAGGTTTTTGCACAGCAAGCTGAAGAAAACCTTACTCAGCTCCTCTTTTGCGGGACTGACTATCTTTGCAGTAACCGACAAAGCTTTATTAGTTGCTATTGAGTGTACAAAAGGTGGGAAGGGTCAGAGACTTAAATCTAGATCCTATGTTGTAAGAGAGACATGGGCAAAACTCAAAGTAGTGTAGGTCTAGGCTCTGCCTATTATGAACATAGCTCCGAGAATTTAAAGAGAACTGTTGACTTTAACAACTCTCAAACTGTCTACTTGACTTCAAATGAAAGAATAGTAATAATATTCATTATTAAAACAACAGCCAGCAGTTACTACATAGTGCTGTCTGAGATACTCTGTCTAAGGAGAGAAAATGATGATACCTCATAACTTTTCGCCAGTGTTGATTTTTTTTTTTTTTTTTTTTTTTAGTGGTGACCACTGTATATATCATGTTTGCTTATGTGGTAATTAGTTTTTAACATCTTGTCATTAATTATATAAGTAGATTCTTATACTGCTTTTAACCATTGTCTCACTATTCTGATAATGCCACCTCAAACATCAGTTAAATGCGTCTGTTGTGGATTTCCATTTGTTAGTTTAATATTACTGCTTTTAGGTCATTGAGATCTTTATGGATTTATGTTTGGGTTTGGGGTTTTTCCCCCTCTTACTTGATAGCAATGCATGATAGCATGTTTGAGATCTAAGACTGTTCCATCTGATGCCAAAAGTAAACTGCGGACCCAACAGGTGTTGTCAGGGCTTGATTCAAGTCCCTTGTCGACACTGTGCCATACTGACAGTGAAGCCTTGTGTTATTTACTCTTGTCAAATACATATCTCAGGGCTATTAATTTTTACCTTATTATGTGAGCACAGGTGTTACTTAGGATACCTGTTGTAAAAAAAATAATCCGTTCTCACATCAAATTTAGGCCACAAGCCTGAAGATACTTAAGAGCGTGCATGACTTTACTCATGTGAGTAGTTCCACTGGAGTAAATTGGATTACTCATTTGTAAAGCAACACATGTACCTAGATGTTTCCAGAGTAACTTGGCTGTGTGCTCAGAGTAACACAATTACACAGACATATAATCCTCAATTCTAAAATGTAATAGTTGAGATGGAGTTTGTACAAGTCATGGTGGGACTAGCAGTTGTCCACTGTCCCATGGTGGATCTACTTAGAACAATAGAAAAGTTTTGCACTTTATAGCTGTTGGGAAAATTGATCAAAGTTCTCACTAAAGTATTTTGATATAAAAACTGACCCAACTTGGAACTAATTCTCAAAATGTGCACATCAACAATTCTCTATATTAACTTTCATGCTAAACGATATTGTTCTTTTAGTTCCTGAAAGCAGTTATGGATCAAGACTACAGTCTCTCAAAGAAACTTTGTCAGATGAGTAAGTACCGTGTGTGTGTGTGTGTATATATATACTTTTTTTTACATTTCACCTGTTTCATTTTATTATTTCTCCTCATGTCCATTTTCTTAATTGCTGATAAATCCTTGGTCACCTTGATTGATCGGTCCATCAGCCGTAACAGAGAGAGAGAGAGACAATCACAACACGTCATTCGTGCTGTTCTAGACATTCCTTCAGCCACCCGCTGGCCATGCTGTCAGTGGCACCAGACACCTGATCAGCATAGCGCACTGCAGCCCAGAACCCCTGAGCCCAAGCGATCCACCAGCCTCAGCCTCCCCAGTAGCTGGGATTACAGGCACGCACCACCGTGCCTGGTGCTGATAAATAAATTTCTTAATTGCTCAGGTGGCTTTCATTTTGGGTTTGGCTTACATAAAGTTGCTGTGTTTTCAGTAACATGTGCCAGCTTCCTCCATGGAAAATAATTCTTCTTCTCCATGCAGGAGAGAATTCTGATGAAACCTCACAGCATCCCTACCCTGCTACATTCTCTCCCTACCCATGAAACTGTAACCTTGTAGCTGCAGGCTTGTGAAAGCTGTATGAAGCATAGAGACCATAATACTGTATGGAAGCATAGTAGCACTTTTCATATGAGATATTTTTCTAAGAATTAATTCTGCCACACAGCATCCCTATGTTAGTAGACAGGTAGTGCTGTTCTAGAGATGAGCAAACTGATGCCTAAAGAGATTAAATGACTCGCTTGAGGACACAGTGAGTCAGTGGCAGAACAATTTATAGAACCTAGGAATCTTGACTTCCAGTTCCCTATTTTATCTTCTTGCCAGACTATACACTTCTCCAACCAAAATGGGGAAGATAGCATTGCAAGTTACTGCAGACCAAATGGTGTGAAATTTTAGGAAACTAAGTCTAGTATAGACAAGACCAGTAATAAATTAACAAATAGTGAAATTACGACACCACAGTTGACAGTTGCTTAATAGTCAAGTAATTGAGGGTTTTTTTGGTTAACACCCATTTAACTTCAATATCTAATGCACATTTTGGAGAAAGGATGTCTTTATTAAAGATTCAGGCCTTGTCTACACTACAGAGTTTTGTAGACGCAAGTTATGCCGACAGAAACTGGTATAATTACATTGTGCATGTACATCACTTGTGCATATTCACACAACGCTCCTTCTATCGGCGGAGTGCATCCACACTTGGTGCTCTAGCATCAACAGTGAGAGCAGTGCACTGTGGGTAGCTACCCTACTGTGCTACTTGCCACCTTCTGCAGCTTGGAGTTGTGGGAAGGCAGATTGGATTGCAGTGCATCATGGGTGTGGGCTCAACATCCCATGATGCAGTTCTTTCTGTCCAGCATTCCATGGGCTTTCAGGGAATAAGTGCAGGAGAGTCTGGACAATATTGCAAATTCTGCCCCCATTTTCCACAAGCGGGGATAATTGAAGCCGATATCTCACTCCTGAGGGTATGCAAGGGTGCATCTCCTGCATGCTTGCAGGTTCAAGCCCAGTCCCTATGCTGCTTGCCCATGTGCTCAAGGAATTGCCAATTGGTGCAGGAAAGTTTCCTATAAAGTGGAAAGGAACAAAGCAGCTCTGCCAAGGAACTTTCAGCAGAGGATTGCCAAGTACCTCCAGGGAAGTTTCCTAGAGTTCTCACAGGAGGATTCCCATGAAATCTCAGTGTGTATTAACACACTGTTCTGCTGCACTATTTAGCTCCACAAGGCACGCAAACACAGCTAGTCTTGTAGATTTCTATCCCTTCACCCACTTTTAGAATATTCAGAGCACAGGACAGCTCTACCTCATATAACCAAGCAGCATCAACTCAAAAAGATCACTTACCAAGGCTATCCTCTACTGCATCATGCACGCTAGAGACTGGCTGCTGGGACTAGCTAGACCCCTCAGGAGTGAAAAAGAGGTCCTGACTCGCCACGCCACTGGACGACCCTGGCGTGTGCTCCACGTCATCCTCCATCTTGACCGCCTCGTCCATAACTTCGTCCACGGGGTCGAGTCCCCTGTCCACTGTCTCCAGCCCCACTGAAGTATCCATGGGGCTGTGGGCAGCGGAGGTGAGGTCACTGCCGAGAATGGCATCCATGTCCTTATAGAAGCGGCAATGCTGCAGCGCAGCACCAGAGCGACGATTTGTCTCTCTTGCCTTCTGGTACGCCTGCCTCATCTCCTTTATCTTCGCTCCGCCATGCTGCATGTCCTGTTAGTAGCCCTTCTCCAACAAGCCACAAGAAATCTGCCCAGACGTATTGAAGTTCCTGTGGCTGGAGTGGAGCTTCGACTGCACAGCCTCTTCTCCCCACACTCCCAGCAAATCCAACAACTCAGGTGTGGTCCAAGCAGGAGAGCATTTGCTGTGTGGCGCCGCCATGGTCAGCTGTCCACGCCAAGCAAACAGGAAGTGGAATTTCAAAAATTCCTGGGCCTATAGGGGCAGATGCCTGTGTATCTGGGTGCAAAGCAGCGGAGTTTGAACTGCTGACCAGAGCCGTCAGGATGGGCATTGTGGGATACCTCATGGAGGCCAATTATAGTGACATAACCAACCCCGGTGTCTACACTGACACTTTATCGATATAACTTTGCCTCAAAAAGCTCTCTTACATCGAGATGGTTTTATTTTGTCAGCAAAGCAAGAGAGTTTTGTCGGCAGAAGGCGCATTGGAGTGTGCATACTTCCACTGTTTTGTCTACAAAAGGCATCTTAATAATCATTTCATGTGTTTACCTATTTATTTTTCAATTGTGAATGAATTTAGTGCCCAGAAAAGTAAGGGGCTAATAGTACTGATATGACTGAAGGTGGTATAGTACGGCAAAGTGCTGTTGTAACAGGGATCAGTGAATAAACGTTTCCTGTAGGTTTCCATACAGTAACTATGTATATGTGGTTCCAGATTAGATTTCACTTATTTTTCAATAGATTAGATTTTATAAATATTTTTTCCTCATGGCATTACTACAGGGCTCAGTAAAGGCATCCAAACAACATTAACTCAGCATCTTCATGCCTGAACATGTTTGGGTTTATTTTATGTTTAACTTTATATCTGAATTTCTCGGGTTGTGCCTATTTCTTGTATCATTAATAAATTTTTGTAAATTACATATTTACTGATATGTACTCTCAACATTAACTCTAGTTTAATATAGTATTTCATGATGAAATATAAATACAAATAACTGAGAAATCGTTGTTTGCATTTTTAAGTCTCTGAAATCAAAATTATGTCACTATCTGACAGCATACACTTTAACAATATGTCTTGAAATTGTTCTGCAGTCTGTCAGTTGCTATTGTCACCATATAGAATTCTTAACATATCCTGTTGTCAAATTTCAGTTCTAATCTATGAACCAGAAAATACTGAGGCCAAGCAGTTTCTTCCACTTCTTGAAGAAAAGTTGCTGATAGGTAAGTTTGAGAATAGTAACTATTATATGTTGGAGTAGCGTTCATGCTTTTCACAAGTAAAAATATTTGGGACTGCTGTAACTGCATGGGCCCTATTTTATTTTTTAAAACTATAGGCTGAGAAATATTTTTATCACTTTTGTGTTTAATGTGTCTTAAGTGTGACACATTAGGCCAGTGGTTCTCAAATAGGGGTTTGGGGCCCCCGGGGGGGGGGTATGAGCAGGTTTCAGGGGGTCCACCAAGTATGGCTGATGTTAGACTCAATAGGGCCCAGGGCAGAAAGCTGAAACCCCACTTCATGGGGCTAAAACCCGGGGCCCCGAGCCCCACCATCCAGGGCTGAAGCCAAAGCCTAAGCAACTTTGCTTTGTGGGTCTCCCTGTGGCATGGGGCCCTGGGCAATTGCTCTGCTTACTACCCACTAACGTGTGCCCTGGCTTTTATATGCAGAAAAACAGTTGTTGTAGCACAGGTGAGCCATGGAGTTTTTATAGCATGTTGTGGGGGGGCCATCAGAAAGAAAAAGGTTGAGAACCCCTGCATTAGGCTATAAAATCACAGTAAGCAAACATTTCCTAATTGTCAATGTTCAATTTCAAGCACTAATACTGTCTTTCAGTATATTAAGATATCCTTACTGTAGACATTTGAGTTGACTTAAACAGAGAGTCATGTCTGGGAATCACATTTTCTCAGAAAATGCATACTAGACTGAAAAATAGTAACCCCTTTGCTGAGGCATAGGAGAATACAGAAGAACTTGGAGGAAAGGAGTTGCAGAGATGGCTTTGACCTGTCATCATTCTACCCCAGCGCTAATTCAGCTATGCCAGTCCCCCAACATTAGTTTGAGTGGCCTGAAGGCAACTCTAACTCAGGCCGGATGCTAGTGCTCCCCAGGGGCTAATACAACAGTCTAAGATTGTTTGGGGTGTCCTTTAAAACCCAGATGATCTCAGGCTGTTGTTGTGACATACTGTATCCCATATCCCACATATTCACCTCTGTTACATGATTGTGATATGTTTTGGACAAAGTATGCCTTGTGAGGTATCATTTGAAAAGTTTTGATTTGATGAACCTCATTATCCTGTTGAAATGTATGTGACATTATGACATTTTGCTATGTTTGTTACTGAAACATGTTGAGTCTGGGAAACTCGGAGAGGACAAAGAAATGGAAAACAGAGGCCTTACATGCCAGTCTTCACATAGACAAAAGGTGCAAGCAAAAATTTGCAATTCATTATGAAGGATGGTCAGCCACTCATGTACACCACGAGTGCTGCCTAATCCCATGACACAGCCTGGATTTTTCCAATATCTGGAGAAAAGTATAAATCAGGGACGGTGATATCACCACAGGGCCTGCCTCTTACCCACATCGCTGTACAAGGAAAACAAAGAGATCTCCATTGAAACTTTGGAAGGTGTTCCAGTTAGCATGAACTGCTGAGAAGTTTTGGATGAGAGAAATCATCTTGATTTTAGAATTATTAGCCTGGTAAAGTTTAGGATTTAGATTGTGGCTTTGCTATTTCCTTTTGTAACTAATTCTAATCTTCTGTGCCAATTCCACTTAATCACTTAAAATCTATCTTTGTCTAGTTAATACACTTATTTTGATGTTTAAGCAAAACCAGTGAATTTGTCTAAAGTGCTTGGAGGATCTGCTCAGGTTACAGAGGCTGGGACATGTCCACTACCCTTTGAAGGAGCGGTAAATTTTGATCAAGAAGGTCTTGAGCAGTGTAAGATGCACATTTCTGGGGTGCCAGGCTGGGGGAATTTGCTTATGTCTCCCTATATACAGTTCATGAGTGGCTTGTGAGAGCCTTCATGCAACTTAGCAGGGTGTGCCTCTGCATGCTGATGGCTGAGTGAACAGAGCCTGGAGGGGTTTGCTGTTCACTAGCATAGCAGTGTAGGAGACAGCCTGGGTAGAAGAGTGAAGGGGGCCTAGGGATTCCACTGTCTGGATTGCACCTCGGGGCAGGTCACAGTTGTATTAGCCCCTTGGGACCAGTGGCATCTGGTTTGAGTTATAGTTGCCTTCAGGCCACTCAAACTAATATTGGGGGACTGGCACAAACACTCCTTTTCCCTGCTATAACTGTTGTGTGGGCTGCAGGGAAAGAGACTGGCATAGGAGTTGCTATACTGGCTGTACTCCTCTCAGGATCCCCCTATGTTGGAGTGATCCTGTTGTGGCCAGCTACACCAGTTTTAGCTACTTTGTGCCAATATTATCGAATCATAGGACTGGAAGGGACCTTGAGAGGTCATCTAGTCCAGTCCCCTGCACACAAAGCAGGACTAAGTATTATCTAGACCATTCCTGGCAGGTGTTTGTCTAACCTGCTCTTAAAAATCTACAATGATGAAGATTCCACAACCTCTCTAGGCAATTTATTCCAGTGCTTAACCACCCTGACAGGAAGTTTTTCCTAATGTCTAACCTAAACCTCCCTTGCTGCAATTTAAGCCCATTGCTTCTTGTCCTTTCCTTAGAGGTTAAGAAAAATAATTTTTCTCCTTCCTCCTTGTAACAACCTTTTACATACTTGAAAACTGTTATGTCCCCTCTCAGTTGTCTCTTTTCCAGACTAAACAAACCCAATTTTTAAAATCTTTCCTCATAGGTCATGTTTTCTAGACCTTTAATCATTTTTGTCGCTCTTCTCTGGACTCTCTCCAATTTGTCCATATCCTTCCTCAAATGTGCCCAGAACTGGACACAATACCCCAGTTGAGGCCTAATCAGCGCGGAGTAGAGCAGAAGAATTACTTCTCCTGTCTTGCTTACAACACTTCTGCTAATACATCCCAGAATGATGTTTGCTTTTTTGGCAACAGCATTACACTGTTGACTCTCATTTAGCTTGTGGTCCACTATGACCCTCAGATCCCTTTCTGCAGTACTCCTTCCTAGGCAGTCGTTTCCCATTTTGTATGTGTGCAACTGATTGTTCCTTCCTAAATGGAGTACTTTGCATTTGTCCTTATTGAATTTCATCCTACTTACTTCAGACCATTTCTTCAGTTTGTCCAGATCATTTTGAATTTTAAACCTATCCTCCAAAGCACTTGCAACCCCTCCCAGCTTCGTATCGTCCGCAAACTTTATAAGTGTATTTTCTAAATACATTATCTAAATCATTGATGAAGCTATTGAACAGAACTGGACCCAGAACCGATCTCTGCGGGACCCCACTTGTTATACCCTTCCAGCATGACTGTGAACCACTGATAACTACTCTCTGGGAATGGTTTTCCAACCAGTTTTGCACCCACCTTATAGTAGCTCCATCTAGGTTGCATTTCCGTATTTTGTTTATGAGAAGGTCATGCGAGACAGTATCAAAAGCTTTAGTAAAGTCAAGATATACCACAGCTCCTATTCCCCCCCCCCCCCCCCCCCCATCCACAAGGCTTGTTACCCTGTCAAAGAAAGCAGTCAGGTAGGTTTGACACGATTTGTTCTTGACAAATCCATGCTGTTACTTATCACCTTATTATCTTCTAGATGTTTGCAAACTGATTGCTTAATTATTTGCTCCATTATCATTCCGGGTACAGAAGTTAAGCTGACTGGTCTATAATTCCCTGGGTTGTCCTTATTTCCCTTTTTACAGATTGGCACTATATTTGCCCTTTTCTTGTCTTCTGGAATCTCTCCCGTTTTCCATATTGAGAGCAAAGTGATCACAGCACACAGATCTGGGCCAGCTTCACAACATTAGCCCTGTAGCTGCTTATCTAAAAATGGATAATTGCCTTAAATCATTGTTTAATTTAAGTATATTATTGTATTATTATGAGAGTATTCCTATTTTAAAAATACTCTTCTGTGGCTAAGAACCTAAAATATTAATAGCATATATTCATTTTTTTTCTTTACTTTTAAACTGGTTTTGAAATGGGAAATTTCATTCGAGTTCCATGTTCCCATAGTACTACGGGTTGTAGACTCTTGTTTTCCTTGCAGACGAGATCAATTTCAGCAGTATCAATTTTTATGATTTAACATGCTCTTGCTCTTCCAAACTCTATCAATCCTGTAAAAACAAATATGAGTAGTTTTACTCACATGAGAAGGCCAGTTCACCTTCATGTTGTCAAAAAGCTGTGCATATTTTATAAAATAAATATTTTGGAAAATGGTTGTTGACTATATAAACCAAAAATTGGTGTAACTGACAAAAATAGTCGTCCTATCCACTATAAGACAGTTGCTGAAAGTTTCCAAAACCTGCACATCTCAAACAAGATAGATATTTGGAATATTTGTGAATATATGGACTGTTTACTAAATTCCCAGGAAGAACACACACAACCACTGCATAATTTTCTTCCTGTACTAGAAAGGGGAAAATATTTGTTTAGATATTTCTTTGAAAATTAGACAGCACTAGCAAGCAAAACAATTGTATTAATCCCCCTCTGTACAAAGCAAAATGCAATGACTGATTTAGAATACAATTATTTTCTTCAGAAAAATACCCCAAAACACTACATGCAACCTATTTATTTTGAATATATAATTTTGAGTTTATTTGGAATACAATATCAAATATGTATTTATCACATGCATGAAAGTCCTTTTTTTTACTAACCAAAACTTAAGACTTACCAAAAATGTGTATCTTGTACATGTATGTCTTAGAAAGTACACAGAATTTTGGTGATAAAGAGGGTGAAGAAACAGATGAAGGAAGCAGTGAGGACAGTGAAGAGGATACTAGCAGTTCAGATAGCAGTGATGATGATGGAGAAGAAAGTTCTGATGATTCTGATGAAAACGTATAGCAGTTTGGTAATTCTTCTATACTCCCTATAGGTTGATTATTTTGATTCTTCTGTACAGTCTCTTTTTAAACACCATATTAAAATGCACTGTTTAATCATTATAACTTTTCTCTCTCTTAAACTGCTGCATTCTTTTGCATATAGATTGCCTCCCCACTCACACACAGCCCACCATACCAGTGGTTCTCAGCCAAGGGTACATGTATCCTGGGAGTACCCAGAGGTCTTCCAGGGGGTGTACATCAACTCATCTAGCTACTTACCTAATTTTACAACAGGCTACATAAAAAGCACTATCAAAGTCAGTACAAAGTAAAATTTCATACTGACAAAATGAGAAAGCAAGCAATTTTTCAGTAATAGTGTGCTGTGACACAACACTGTATTTTTGTGATTTTTTTTGTAAGCAAATAGTTTTTAAGTGAGGTGAAACTTGGGGATATGCAGGACAAATCAGACTCCTGAAGGGGTACAGTAGTCTGGAATGGTTGAGAGCCACTGCACTAGACTAACCTTGTTCCACAGCATATTCGATGCTATAGACAAAATTGATCTCCTTAGACATTACTCGTAAAAAATTTCCTGTTGGAGCAATCGGGTAGATGAAAAGCTAGGGTGCTTGTCATCAGTTGAACAAAGACGTGAATTTTTATTGAGGAATTTTCTGCTTTCAAAATTCATTGACACCAGTTCAGCAGGGCAATAAAATTTTCCTAAATGACTGTGCAGAGCAAATAATTTCACACAATGCTGGTAAGACTCTGAATGGGGTAAAAAGCCTCTTTACAATTTAAAGATAAATATACAACTTCTTGGAAGAAATCAAACATTCAGGTTTTCAAACAAATATTTTGTTACAAAATGTTGTCATTAAATGATATTTTTGGAAATACCTGCTAAAATTCTGTTCATGCAACCTGTCTCCTCCCACCTCACTCCCCTTCCACTCCCCCACAATTTCACTTAGATAATTACAGTAGCCCTGACATAAGTGGGTGCAACTTCAGTGGAAGTTTCTTGGCCAGATTTGGAGACAAAATTTACATTACTGTTTAAGATTTGTCAGGTATAAAGTTAGTCAGAAAATGTATGTACGTAATAAAGTAAAATAACTTGTACAAATTCGGCATTTAGCGGGTGTGCAAAGTGAGGATAACGAACACATTCAGGTGGCATGGAATGCAGCAGAAAAAGCAGTGGACAGCATGGTGTGAAAAAAATGCATTCAAGACTTGGATTTGAACACTATTATGTTTTCTGTAGTCTAACCATGAAAACCATTCATACTTTTTAATACAGCATTCTGGTGCAGAAGACGTGTCACAATACACATGTAACCATCTTTTGTTTCATGCACCAGTACACTTAAGTATAGTGTTGCTTTTTCACTACTAACATTTCAGGACCCCTTGTTAATGTCAGTAGCTGTATGACACCATGGTTCTTGTTGTAGCTCCTAATTGTTACTTGCTTTCTCTTCAGTGTAACAAATGTGTTGGTTAATGAAATTATTAAATATAAGTGAATACATGTTTTGCTTGTGTACCAAAATAAACATGTTCAAATCATTATGGGAGCATCACCTCTTATAAGTAAAGTCTGATAAGTGAGAGAAATCAGTTGGGTAAGACATTTTACCTGTGTGTGTAGATAAGTATGCATGCATAATATCTGTTACTGTTGGTGTTCTCTTATTTATGAGCTCTTATTTCTTTTGTACGTTTTATTTTTCTTAAGCATTTCATTATGAAAATATGTTTTGGCAAATAAGATATAGAAGATACTTGTCAAATATTTGTGATTCTTGTAGATATTTGTAGGCCCCTTTGGTTGTTTTGTATTGATCTGAAAGCTGTAACCCAAATTTAAAAGAACCTGGGAGGATTTTCTCTGCATAGAAAAATCCTCCCATGGCATAGGGATACCTTAGCAGCTCCTACAGCACTCCTATCGTGGCTTTTGGTGCAGGTAGCACCAAGGGGAAAAGGAGCATTGCCAGGGTGTCCCTACGTTTCCTGGAGTCGGTTTGTAGCTGGCCTAAGATAGCAGCCTTCAGGCTCTGGACAGAACTGGTGCCCACTGGTCGCAGGCCTGGGAAGTCACTAGGGATGCTTAAAGACATGTTTGTCCCCATACCTGGACTTATGCCAAGCATGTATCAGCTGTTCAACAAAGCATAGGGTGTAGCCTGTAAGTGGGGTTTTACTCTGAAAAATGACTTTAAAAATGGCACTTTCTCACCCAGGAGATCTGCTTGCTATGTGTTGAGAATTAGATCCATTAATTTCAGTAGCTGAAATAACTATGTATTCCTGTTAGCCCTGCAGAACTAACAAAGAGAAAGGGAGTGGAATTCTTTTCTTTGTATATCAACAAAAGTGTTTACTAAGCTCTACTGATTGAGAGCAAAGTTTTGTCCTGCAGAATTGTATTTTATTTCTTTTTATTGGTGCTGATACGGAAGAAGAGAACTGTGCTTGTTTCCCAGAATCCAGGCTGAGTTTGCAGGGCTAACAGAACAGATTTTTATTTGGAAACTTTTGGTATTTGGACTGCATTGAGCACACTTGTGATAAGGAGTTTATTGAGACACAATAAATGTGAACCCCACAATGCCATTTTTACAGTCACGTTTCAGAGAAGAACCAAACTTCAAAGTGGTGAGCAATTAATATTACAAAGATCTCTTGGATCACTCGAGCTACAAATAAATACAAATCCCAAGAAGAGGATTTCCATACACCTACAAAGACACCTGAAGGTCCTATATCCTCTGAGCCCAGGGCCTTCCATAGCTTCCTAATCATTAGAAAGTCCTCAGACTTTTTTTTTTTAAAACAGCTGCATTAACTACACTTTCAAGAAAAGGCAGTATTTGAATTAGAGTGGAGAGAATGATTCAAACTTCAGAACTTGGTTATATTCTCTGCACAGCAAACTAGTTTTAATTTAGATCTAGTTTCTGATTATGATTACAGTAAAGCATGTTTTCAGCTTCATTAGCAGTACTAGACAAATCTTTTGGAGACTTGGTGTCATTCACATATTTTTCAAAAGTGTTGATCAGCTCTGTTCTGACTTAAAATATACAGTTTTCTACCCAGGCTGTTGATTAACAAGCACATAAAAGTGGCCGGTAGATCAATACTGTGACGGGGCAAGACCAGAGGGCTATAGGAAAGTGGTAAGGAACCAGTATGTTAGCCCCAGGCTAAACAAATCCCTGATACCTTATGGCAGTTGCTGCAGGTTAGTCAAGACAGCTGGGGCCAATTAAGAACTTTCCAGAAGGCAGGGAGGTTGATTGAGACACCTGCAGCCAATCAGGGGCTGGCTGAAACTAGTTAGCCTCCCAGTGAGTCAGTGAGGCACGCATGTCAGGAGCTGTGGAAGGAGGTTGTGTGTGAGGAGCTGGGAGCAAGAGGGCGTACTGCTGGAAGATCCTGTGGTGAGGATAAAGAAGGTGTTGGGAGGAGTCCATGGGGAAGTAGCCCAGGGAGTTGTAGCTGTTGTGCAGTTGTTCCAGGAGGCACTCTAAACAGCTGCAATCCACAGGGCCCTGGGCTGGAACCCGGAGTAGAGGGCGGGCCCGGGTTCCCCCCAAAACTCCCAACTCCTGATCAGACACAGGAGGAGTTAACCTGGACTGTAGATTCTACTAGAGGGGAAGATCTCTGAGGCAAGCAGAATCCGCCAATAAGCGCAGGACCCAACGAGGTAGAGGAGGAACTTTGTCACAACTGGTGTCAGGAGTGGGATTTGGTGTGCACAGTGCGGCGGAAGAAGGAAGGTGTTTGTTTAAAAAAAAAAAAAAAAAAGGAGCGGAGTTATTTTTTTTTTCCCACCACAATGGAAGAGGTAGTACGGGCACTGATACAAGCCACGGCTGCCCAGCAGGAGGCTACCCGTGTCCAGGCAGCTGCCCAACAGGAGGCAGTACGGCTGCAGCAGGAGACCAATTGCCTGTTGATGGACCAGGCCGCTCAAGACCGTACTATGTTGCGGAAACTGGTAAACCAAGTGAAGGCCCTTACAGAGATGAACCATGGCCATGATGGGACGCGGCACATACGGGCCAGCAATTGCCTGCAGACAATGACAGGGAACGATGACATAGAGGCATATCTCCTGGCCTTTGGGAGGACAGCCCTACGGGAGGCCTGGCCTCGAGATCAGTGGTCTGGCATCCTCGCCCCATTCCTGTGTGGGGAGGCCCAGAAGGCCTACTATGATCTGCCTGAAGAGGCTTCAGCAGACTACCCCCAGCTGAAAGCAGAGATCCTGGCCAGATCTGGGGTAACAACCGCAGTGCGGGCCCAGTGGTATCATGAGTGGAGGTACCAGGAAGACAAAACCCTGCGATCCCAATTGTATGACCTCATCCATCTCGCACGAAAGTGGTTGCAAACTGAGTCCTGGAGTCCAGAAGAGATACTAGAGGTTCTGGTCATCGACTGATACATGAGGGGACTACCAGCAGACCTTCGCGCATGGGTAAGCCAGAACGAACCCTCCACCTATGATGAGATTGTGGCAATGGTAGAGAGGCGAAGGACGGCGAGGGAACTGACCCGACCAGTTAAGGAAGCGGAACCCAGGGTTAAACTAGCAGCACCAAGCCCCAGATTTTGAGTGACTGGGCCACCAGGAGGGCCCAGGTGGAAAAAGAGACGGGTTGAAGGCCCACCAGAGGCCATAAAGAGTCTGCGCACTGAGGGGAAAGAAGATTATGATGTTAGACTTCCCAAACCAAGAGACCAGGAAACGCCTAGGGTTCCATATAGATGTTATGCATGTGGTGAGTGGGGACACATAGCAGCACAGTGTCCCAGCACCGAGGAGCCTATGCAATGTAACTTGGGGGATTGGGAGGTCCCATGCTCCCTTATCCACCTTGCAGGCGTCGCATTAGCCCCGCATAACTACATTAGACCGGTGAAGATAAATGGAGTAGAGACTATAGCACTTGTGGACTCCGGGAGTGCAATCACCCTAATATCGGGTAAGCTGGTAAAAAGTAGCCAGCTGCTACAAGCCAAACACGTAGCAGTGACGTGTGTGCATGGGGCCGTAAGCCATTACCCTACCATCCAGGTGGAGATAGAGGTTCAGGGGAACCCCATTGAGGTGACAGTGGGTGTAGTTCCTAAACTCCCATATCCTGTAGTCATTGGGAGGGACTATCCAGGGTTTGATAATTTACTCCCCCTGGAGAGGTTGGAGGGAGGTGGGGACCCTGAGGGCAGAGACTTGTCACCGGGGGAATGTCAACCCCCGATGTTCGCTGAGATTTCTCAGGATCTGTTCTCAGTCCCCCAAAAGACCCGGAAGACAAAAAGGGAGAGGAAGGCTGCAAAAGCTTTGGGAACCCGGATCCTGACCCAGGGCCAGAAGATTGCCATAGTAGGCAGACGGACACGAGCAGCCAGAGAAACTACCACCACGGAAGGTGAGCCGGAGGCTGGCCCCAGCCATGATGGAAGTGAGCCATTGGAAGCAACAGAGGCTGGCCCCTGGGAGCTCAGGCAGGTTAGTCCCGGGAGAGAGACTTTCGGGCGGGACCAGGCAGAGGACCCTAGATATGATAACGCCAGGAAAGAGGTGGCTGAGATAGATGGAGTACCTGTGGATGGGAAGGTCCGGGGTCCAGGACCTTACCTTATAGTGAAGAAAGATCTCCTGTACCGTGTGGTGCAAATGCAGGAGCAAGAGATGCATCAACTTCTGGTGCCACGAAAACATCAAAAAGCCATATTGAGCCTCACCCACAGTCACCTATTTGGAGGACACCTAGGGGTAGAGAAAACCCAGGCGCGGAGGTTCTTCTGGCCAGGAGAACATGAAGATGTCCGACGATACTGCACCTCTTGTCCGGAGTGTCAGTTATATAGTCCGCGCCCACACTTCCGGGCTCCTTTGATACCTCTCCCAATAATAGAGGTTCCTTTTGAATGCATAGCCATGGATCTGATAGGGCCCCTTGAGAAGACAGCTCGGGGCCACCAACATGTGCTTGTTGTACTGGACTATGCAACCCGGTACCCGGAAGCCATTCCCCTACGCAACACGGCTTCCAAAACCATAGCTAAGGAGTTAGTACAGATCTTTGCCTGAGTTGGGCTACCCAAGGAGATATTGACTGATCAAGGGACACCTTTCATGTCCAAGTTGATGAAAGATCTCTGTTCATTACTCCATGTACAAGCCCTACGGACCTCTGTATACTACCCGCAAACAGATGGCCTTGTGGAAAGGTTCAATAGGACCCTCAAGGCCATGATCAGGAAAGTGGTGAGCCGGGATGGGAAGGATTGGGATACCCTATTACCGTACCTCATGTTCGCCATCCGGGAGGTTCCGCAAGCCTCCACAGGTTTCTCTCCATTTGAACTATTATACGGGCGCCACCCCCGGGGCATATTGGATATAGCAAGAGAAGCGTGGGAAGAGGAGCCAAATCCAGGAAGGAACATAGTTGAGCATGTACTACAGATGAAGGATCGGATAGCCCGAGTTACACCTATTGTACAAGAACACTTGCAGAAAGCACAGGAGAACCAACGAACCCATTATAACCACCGAGCAAAGCTTCGACGGTTCCAACCAGGGGATCGAGTGATGGTCCTGGTGCCCACAGCAGAAAGTAAGCTGTTGGCCCAGTGGCAGGGACCCTACAAAGTGATTGAAGCCGTGGGAGAGGTGAACTATAAGGTGCGGCAGCCAGGCCGCAGGAAACCAGAGCAAATCTACCACATCAATCTTCTAAAACCTTGGCACGATCAAGAGGCATGCTTAGTCACCCAGGAGACCCTTCCCCAGGAGGATAACTTACACGAGCAAGTAAGGATATCACCTGACTTGACGCCGATCCAAAAGATTGAGGCAACTGACATGATTAATCGCAACCGAGATGTGTTCTATACAAAACCGGGGCGAACGACTGAGACCTATCACCATATCCGCACGATCCCCGGAGCCAAGGTAACATTGAGACCCTACCAAATCCCAGCAGCCAAAAGAGAAGAAATCAAGGCCGAAGTGAAGAAAATGTTAGAATTAGGGGTGATTGAAGAATCTTGCAGTCAGTGGTCCAGTCCAATCGTTCTAGTGCCTAAACCTGACGGTACCACGAGATTCTGTAATGACTTTCGCCGACTGAATGAAGTATCCCAGTTCGATGCATACCCCATGCCACGCATCGACGAACTGGTGGACCAACTGGGTAGTGCTCGATTCTTGACTACACTGGATCTGACAAAAGGATATGGGCAGATTCCCCTGACCAAAGAAGCTAAAGAAAAGACAGCGTTCTCCACTCCGGATGGGCTATTCCAGTACACCGTCCTCCCTTTTGGGCTACATGGGGCCCCAGCCACATTCCAGCACCTCATGGATAAACTGCTGCTCCCCCATACTAGTTATGCAGCCGCATACCTAGATGATGTCGTCATCCATACGCCAGACTGGGGAACCCACTTGGAGAAAGTTGAGGCAGTACTGCGCACCTTAAGGCGGGCTGGCCTCACTGTTAATCCCGCTAAATGTGCCATAGGGCTAGCAGAGGCTAGGTACCTGGGATATATTGTAGGAAGGGGCATAGTGAACCCCCAAATGAATAAGCTAGAGGCGATTCAAAACTGGCCCTGGCCGACCCGAAAGAAGCAGGTCCGCGCGTTCCTAGGTGTGGTAGGCTACTACCAACGTTTTATTCCCCACTTCGCTGCTAGGGCAAGTCCCCTAACGGACCTGGCGAAAGTCCGAGGTCCAGACATGGTGAAGTGGACCGATGCAGCAGAGGGGGCGTTCACAGACCTTTGGACGGCCCTTTGTAATGACCCTGTACTCATAGCCCCAGACTTTAACAAGGAATTTATTTTACAGACAGACGCTTCCGAGGTGGGGTTGGGGGCAGTTCTGTCGCAAATGGTGGGAGAAGAGGAACACCCGATCCTCTACCTAAGCAGAAAGCTTCTCCCAAGAGAACAGAAATACGCAGTAGTTGAGAGAGAATGCCTTGCTGTCAAATGGGCTATGGAGACCCTACGTTATTACCTCTTGGGCCGGCGATTTACTCTTGTGACGGACCATGCACCCCTCCAGTGGATGCAGCGGAATAAAGAAAAGAATGCAAGGGTCACCAGGTGGTTCTTATCCCTCCAACCGTTCCAGTTCCGCATACGGCACAGGGCTGGATGCCACCATGGCAACGCTGATGGTCTGTCAAGAGCACACTGCCTGGCGTCCCAAGTTGCCCAACTCTATGGTGTTGAGCAGAGGAGGGGGATATGTGACGGGGCAAGGCCAGAGGGCTATAGGAAAGTGGTAAGGAACCAGTATGTTAGGCCCAGGCTAAACAAATCCCTGATACCTTATGGCAGTTGCTGCAGGTTAGTCAAGACAGCTGGGGCCAATTAAGAACTTTCCAGAAGGCAGGGAGGTTGATTGAGACACCTGCAGCCAATCAGGGGCTGGCTGAAACTAGTTAAAAGCCTCCCAGTGAGTCAGTGAGGCGCGCATGTCAGGAGCTGTGGAAGGAGGTTGTGTGTGAGGAGCTGGGAGCAAGAGGCACTAAGAGCTGAGAGTAAGAGGGCGTACTGCTGGAAGATCCTGTGGTGAGGATAAAGAAGGTGTTGGGAGGAGTCCATGGGGAAGTAGCCCAGGGAGTTGTAGCTGTCGTGCAGTTGTTCCAGGAGGCACTCTAAACAGCTGCAATCCACAGGGCCCTGGGCTAGAACCCGGAGTAGAGGGCGGGCCCAGGTTCCCCCCAAAACTCCCAACTCCTGATCAGACATAGGAGGGGTTAACCTGGACTGTGGATTCTACTAGAGGGGAAGATCTCTGAGGCAAGCAGAATCCGCCAATAAGCGCAGGACCCACCGAGGTAGAGGAGGAACTTTGTCACAATACGTAACACCACTACTAGGACAATAGTTACTAAAAGTTCTTATAAGTTACGTTGCGTTCACCTTGATTCCATGCTAGATACAGCTTGGGAAAAGGCCTCTTTCTAACAGGCAAATCTAAGTGAATTGTTCCACTGGTTGGGAAAACAGTAACTTGCATTTAGCAGTAATGAACTTGGAATGCAAATTGCCTTAATCTTATATATATATTCCTTTGACAAGTAGAGTTACGTTTTAGCCTAAGAAAACGCTAGGGGCAAATACTGAATCTCGGCTTTCAAACGGGGAAAAGGAATCTGCCCTTGAGCCTTACTCTGTGGTCAGTATTGTGGCTTTAAGGTGGCTGTAATCCCTGCAACCAGTGTGCTCATTTTTCCTGGGGGAGATGGCCAATGGATCCACATAATTAACTCCAAGTCTCTTTGCATTATATAGTGTGAAAAGCATGAGTGGGAGATCCAGCAGGACTTTCAGAATTTTTGCTAACCTAGTTACACCCAGTTTAGTTCAGATTCTAAGAGGATATTAAAAATGGAGCATAACCTGGAGAAGGCTAAGCAAACATAACAAAGGTTCCTCTTGTGGCAAATCAGAACAACTCAGCCTGAATAAGACTCTCAGTAAGATCTTAGATCTATTCCAGCAAAGGTCTGATGCTAACCTTACTATCAGGCCCACAAAGCATTAGGGCTTGGCCTTCAGGGTTGTCAGAGTACTGTTTGGCTTATCCTATAGGCCAGCATCCCTTTCCAGACATTTCCTTGTAGCCCTTATAAATCTTCAAACAGATTATCCTTGTGTGGTGAAGCAGAGGAAATACCCACCAGCCCAGAATGGGTTAAGGAGAGCCTTTGGGCCCAGCTAGCCCACCCCATTATACCGGCAGCCAATGCATGGAGAGGAGAGAAAAGAAAGAAGCCTGGTTCAGTTTGGGACTGACAGGCAGGAGCTAGCTGCTGCCCTACCTGAGGGAAGGATTACTAGCCTGTCGGTTGAGGCAACCACTAAGCAGAAAACAGTGTCTTCTGGGCTAAAGAAGATGGAGAAGGAGGCCTAGGAGCACTTGGCCTGAGAGGAACCTGGGTGACTGAAGCATGGAGACCTTGTGGGGGTTCTGACCCCACCTGACTTATGGCTGTCCCACCTAGAGGAACCTGGGACCGCAGCAGGATGCTTCCCAGGATCCACCAGGGG
Source organism: Macrochelys suwanniensis (assembly GCA_033296515.1). Classification (NCBI taxonomy): domain Eukaryota; kingdom Metazoa; phylum Chordata; order Testudines; family Chelydridae; genus Macrochelys; species Macrochelys suwanniensis. The sequence goes on from CM065784.1 coordinate 37,939,792, forward strand.
GCCCTACTAAGAGATAAGCCACCACAGGAACTTGGACTATCGGGGCCATGCCCCAAACTAAAGGGACAACAGTAGGCAGTAGCTGAGGGCAATGAACATAGCCTCTTTTCTGGGAGGTCCCTTACTCAGGGGTGACTTACACAGGGCCCTGGGCTGGGACCCAGTGGCTTGGAAGGGCCCGGGTCCCCCTATCCACCTGCCTTAAAGACTGAAGTACAGAAGCGGGAGTGGGAAGCGAGGTACACCAACCACTAGGCCATCTGGCTCTCTAAGCCCTTCATGTTACATGGAGATTTAATCTAATTTAGCAGGGGAGGTTTCTCTAAAATATGACGACTTTCTTATGGTGTCAGCGTGCCAAGTGTTGGAGATGACTGGGCTGGATTTAATCTCCTTTACAAGTGTTCAATGAGAATAAAGGGATCCTTTCTACCATTTCCACCTTTGTCCTTAAATGTCCCAGATTCGATCACAATCAAGAGATTTTCTTTCCTGGGTGCTTTTTAGTCTAATGCATCTAACATGTTTTCATAGCTTAGATGTTAGTGTATCATAAAACTTCATATAAACAGAATGCAATAGTTTTGGGTGAGTGAGGGTTTGTTCAGCTATTTCGAAAGACCAAAGCAGGGCCCAAGAGTGAGTTGCACAAATATATCTGAATGTGTCTCAATTATGCCTGTAATGCTTAGGGTCAGACTTGCTCACTGGGAGCCTTGGACATTCAGCTAGAATCACCTCTGTCTCTTGGCCTGAGAGAAGTAATGATGCCCTAAATCTGCATTATCAAGCTGTAGCATTGTCTTCCACACTAAGCACATATTTTAATAGGTTTGTGTTAATGGGACTCAGCAAGGATTCTTGAAGCAGCGTAGCTTTGGGCTTTGATAGAGTGAAATAACCTTGCACACAGTTCTCCAGTTTCCCAACTGCAATAACAGTTCTGTAATTTTTTACTGTGCTCTCTCACATGAGGTCTCTCAGGTCTTGAAAAAGTGTAAGCCTCAGATGTGTTAATGAATAAGAAACAATGACAACTTTTCTATTTCAAATGACAATGGATCATAAGTTAGGACCAGGAAACTTGCCAGCCCCCAATGATTAAGAAGCCATTTATGAGCCCTAACTGTTTCCCCCAAATAAGGGGAGTTGAAACAATTTTGGTCAACAACATCCACTCCAATTATTCACCTATTATTGCTTGCATGAGATAAACGTGAATGTGTGGACATGACAAAGAAACAGTCCCCTGGAAAGGAGGGCCTGACCAAGGGTCAGACTGACTATACTTGATGAGGGTTGGACAATGCATCTGGGGTGTGAAACCTGTAATTCCCGGATTTGCTCAGAGGTTCTCTGGGGGAATGCCCTGTGAGATGTTACTAACTTTAATCTCAACCTTAAAAGACCAGGTAAATGAGGAAGAAGTGTGCTCCTTCTGAGGTCACTACAGTGACAACCTGTCAGGCACCACAGGCCTTGAACCCAGGTCCATGGGGGTCATCATACTCCAATCCTCCATTCATCAGCTCAGACAGCAGCTGGAACTGTAGCCCATAAAGTTCAAATGGGACTTAAGCCCTGCCCCTGTGCTCTGATTGGGCTGCAGATCATATTGAAGCCAGAAGAGGTGGCAGGAAGTTGTCTGAACAGCTGGGCTTCACCCTCCCATGAACTTCTTCCCTGGTGTTTTTCTGTTCCTGACCTGGTATCCTGCCTAAGCCTTACTCTTGGTAATTGCCTCCTGGTTCCTGCTATCTGGTACTCTTGTGTGATCCTGACCTTCTGCTAACCTGACTCAGCCTGCCTCTTCACACTTGTCTCATGGTCCTAATCCTCTGGCTTGTCGCTAGTCTTTGATCTCCTGTAGTTCTGACCCAGCCTGGTTCCTGGTAATTGGCTCCTGGATCCTCAGCCCATTCCTGCTGTAACTCCTAGGCCAGGCTGCCCATGCCCTGGCCCTAACACAATTGGATGTCTAATGCTTCTATTTCCCTTGAGTTGGTCCCAAGGAAAGTGGAGAAAAAAGCACAACCAGTTGACTGAAAGACAGTACCAGCTAGTGTGATGGTGCCTAAGCCAGAAGACATTGCCTGATTTGCCAAACTGCAGTTCCTGACTGACTCAAACTCCACAAACCCAGCAAGTCGAACAACAGGTCTTTTTTCTTTCAGAAGTAATTTTCTTCTTTTTCTTTCTTTAACAGAATAGCTGGGCAGGACTATCTGCCAGGAAAAACTTGTCCTACCCTGTTAGAGAGGGGTTGGAGGTGACCGATAACACATGCATATAGGCACATAGTATAAATTAATGTAGGTGCAAAACAAATTTTGCCACACATCACTAAAAATCATCTTGGGTTGATGAGGTAAAAATGTAATTAAAGGGCCTTTAAACAATCATTTGATTTAAGCCCTAACAATCCTATTCTTACTATGTGAGTCAGTCAGGAGCCTGTGGCAGTCATTTGGAGAGAAATCCTTTAAAGGGGTGTGATAGAGGTGTTTTTGAACAGTGTACCTATACATAAGATAGGTTTGTAAAGAGTTAACAAGCTGAAAATTGCTCAGTAAGAGGAGAGGGACGTTCCTTTCCAATCACCTGTACTCCTAAATTGACACTGTGAGGTAGTGAAGTTTCCTGTTTGAAAGAGGAGAGAGGGTGGGGTCTGGCACACTGGTCAAACAAATCAGACATAAGTTAGAATAGAGGATTTCCTAGGAGTTTTGATAAAGCTGTGAGATAAAAAGCTTCACACGTTGTGATTTGCCTTCTCCTGCAAGAAAGCTGTTAGAGACGCTGAACTTTGTCTCCCTCAACTCAGAGGAAGAACTATTACCCAAAGTAGCCATGGGAAAAGACAGCTAGAGCCACCACACCTGGAAGAATCAAATGGTGAGTGTTAAGCATCTTTCAGCTGTCCTTCCACATAGTGTCCCCACCCATATTCAACACCACAATGTGATAGAGTGTGAATTAATTCTGGTCCATAAACATGAGTCAGACAACTCATTTGAAACATGAAGCCAAGTCTCTTCCTTATAAACTGTTTGGCCAGAGAGGTCAAACTCCATATCTCTCTCTCTATCAAAATGGGAAAAACAAGATTTTAATCAGTTGCAAGAGACCCTCAGCTGGATCATCAAAGACACAGTGGCAGGCTCTATATTGCAGGAAGATGCCCCCTCATATTCCCTATGGTTCCACGCTATCGAACAGAAAGTTGATGGAGAACTGATCAAAGAAAGCAAGACTTAGACAACCTAGGGATAAAAATAGATAAAACAACTCAGGCTTTCAGAGGGACAAACAATAGGTTGAATAAAAAAATTGCAGAATGTAGAAAGGTGGAGGAGGAGAACCAAGAGTTGTTGGCAGACAGGGATGCTCCTAAGTGGAACTTAAGAAGAGCTGTGGCAGCTTCTGGAGCCCAAGGCAACCCAGATGCTCATGAGGTGGATCTAGCCCTTCCCTTGGATGGGTACATTGCACCTCAAGTCCCAGGTAAAGAAATTTTAAGGAAGCCAAACATATTGATAAGTTCAATTCCCCCATAAGAAGGGAGCTCAAATTCACAAGCATATTACTGTGGTGAAAACCTCCCTAGCTTCTTCTGAAGGAGTTATCAGAAAACAGTAAGATGAGGTTTTTAAGGAGGACTTTAACCATAAACCCCAGGTCTGATTTCTACTTTATCCCCAGACATCAGCCAGAACTTTGAAAAGTCATGTCTTGAGCTAATCAATCACTACAATGAGGTAAGTCCCACTGCTCTGATTGATAAGATTGTTTTGTAAGGATGATGCACCTTTTATGATTAAATAAAGCTAATTTGCTTAAATGCTGGTGGATCCAGACCAGCACCCTCATTTGAAGATGATGTATCTGGGAAAGTTACCACCCTACATCAAAGAAAAAATGAAGCTGATTATAGATCCAGGCAAAACCCCATGAGGGGAAACAGTCATTCTGACCCAGAAGGTATAGGTAACAAGAGGCACTGTCCAATGAGGCAGAAAAAAGACCTTTGATGTGCCAGGCAGCGTTTATGCCCTAGAGATTGGAAAAGCTGAGCTATTGTTAGAAGGTAAAGTGCCAATCTCCAACAAGAAAACATTCCCCATGAAGCAGGGACGAGGAGGTTAAGTCTCAGCCAGTAGGGGGCCTCCCCAACTAACAGGGCCAAAGAAAGGTCAGAATACAGGTGATAGGACTTGGAAAGGCCAAAAGAAACCATTAAAGGGCATGGTCCCCATACTAAGCAGATGGTCCAGGTGATGGATGACAAACTAGAGCTTATGTCCCTGTTCCTGTCCTCTAGCCACAAGGATTATGGTAGGAAGACAAGAACCCCCCAGATCTAAGGTGGCCACACAGGAACCACCTTCCCAAGATAGCTGACTGGGACCTGATAATACAGGGTAAATTCCATGACTGAGGAAAACAAACTCCTAGTAGTTCAAAAATGAGAAGTCATACTGCTGGCAGGAGGACTTGTCAGGTGAATCCTTTTTTTTTCTCTTTCCCCTCCACTGCAAAGAGGGAGTTCAGGGAAGTCTGTCTCTGAGAGTTTATCCCAAAAGGTGCTGCCAGAAGATTGTACTTTTGGACTAAAGTGCACGATGCTATGATGTGCATATTGCTCCTTAATTTGGGAGCAGAGGTAACCCTCATGACAGAGGGAACATAAAGAAAAGTAGGACTAACTTCACTAGCTATACCCAATATACCATGCTGTGGGGGTTTGCTTAATTTCAAAGCTTTGTGCACATGAAAGCAACACACCCAGTTTGTCATCTGTGTTAAACTAAGAGTCTGTTGGTGAGTAATGACCTGTTAGCCTGCTTAAAATTGGTAATAGATTGCAATTCCTACAACCTATGGGCACAAGTTAAAAAGCCTCTCGCATATAAATAACCCACATGGGAAAATATTATCTAGATATGGTTGTGCACAACAGTCCACAGTACTGAAAGTGCAGGTTGGACCCTAGGAAGAAACACAAATGTTAATCCTTGGAGAACTTGAACTGCTACAAGAGTAGGAAAAACAACTATCAATGCAAAATCTGGACAAAGAATTAAATGTGAAGTTTATTTTAAAAACTGGCAAAGAGGCACATGAAATCCTTCCTACACAGCATGATAAGCACAGGGTTGCTGACTGCCTCACAAACATCCCTACAGATCCAAACAAGAAGAGACCATATGTCTGCCCCATGCCCCCCATACAAAGGGGAAGGTGGTTTGGTAAATGAAGCTTTGCTAAATCTCGCCTTTGAAAAAAACCCTAGTTAAAAATCTCCTAGTCAAGCCATGAAGTGAGAACCAACTCCCATTGCAATAATCCAAAAAACTGAAATCCTTAAGGTGGTCCCATTATGGAAAAAGCTGTGAAAAACCAAGAAGTTTGTGCTTTAAACATTCAAGTGGGCAATCAGTGAATACTACATTGGGCCTCAGTGGTTACAGGACTAAAACCTGCTATTCATCTCGAAGCAAACTTTCTTGTCCAGGTAGATTTAATAAATAAAATGTTGTGGTTATGATTTGAGTGATGAGCAAATGCACTCTAAGAGCCAGAGCATCAGAGATCAGGTCAAAGCATTCTCCAGGTTTGACAAGTAACTTCTGAAGCTGAGTGGTCTATCCCAGCTGGTGTGATAGGGATGCCCTTACACTTAGCAATACAGAAAGGATAGAGGCCAGGGAATGAATGGGCTTTCTTTAATCTCACAGTAGTTGCTGTCCACTCAGCTGAGACCTTGTGTGTATCCCTATCACAGATCCAGCTGGACTGCTGTGAGGGGAATCCAAGCCTCTGTGTCCCTTAATCCCCTGGGTGTTTTAATCTGGAGGCTGAATAAAATCCAGCTACTGCCTCAATCTTGTGGTGCCTAGGCATACTCTCTGGGTGCAGACCTTCTATCTAACACCCGCTTCTGAGAGTGGGAACCTGCTGTCCAACTGCCTAACTCCTCTGGGAACAGAAGTGATCTCTCAGGCTTCCTTCTACTTAAACATCCCCTCTTCCAGAACTCCCCTGTGAAAGTAGGACATTTCTGGTTACAGTTTATCTCTCGGGGCACACAGCAGTTAACATACAAAAACACTTTGCACAAGAGTCTAACACATTTTATGTTCCTTTTATCCTTCTATGCCCAAATAAATGTGATAGTCTCGAAGGTGCCACAAGTACTCTTCGTTGTTTTTATACTTTAATTATATAAGCACAGAAGACTACAGCTCATACAAACCAATAAACACTACATACATGTCCCTACCTCTGTTTCCTCACTTTCCATCTTAGATCCTTAGGGGCATTCCATGTCCAGACAGGCAGGGTGCCCTTTGTCTCATGGGACATTACAACCTGGGTTGCTTCCCCTTCATGGACTGCAGAAAATGGCTCCTGTCCTGAGCAGAACATCTTCTATCCTTTTAAAACCTGTTGGCCCCCTCTGTGAGGTGACACTCTTGCCAACTTCCCCACACAAGCTCCAACCCATGCCGAGTAGCTTCATTGTCAAGGCGACCAGTCCTCCAACAAAACCAGTTCCCTTGGATAGAAGCTAATCTCTTCGCTAGAGTGAATAGATTTCCAGTGCCTGGGTACTTAAAGTAACTACCTTCTATTATCATCCCTGTATCTCTATGTGCTGGGACTTCCTTTGTGTTGGGCTGCAAACAGACCATAGAGAAAGCAAAACTATGCACCTTCAAAATGGAGTTTGTAGCTTGGAAAAGAAACCGAGTTCATAACCTCACACAACTCCTAATGTGCACAGGCAGATTCCCAAACTGTCACAATTCCCTCCTTAAAATTCAGTCAAGATGCTATTACCTCCTGGTTACCAATTGCACCCCTACAGAGATAAACCTCTCTGCGTGAAGTGAAATTAGCTATCTAGTTGATAAGGGTTTCTATTGATATGAGCTCTAAATTCCTACAATTGGGGTATTACCAGAAGGAATATTACAGGTTAGAAACCTGAGAGAGACTATACAAACATAGCTTCATGCTCCCATTACTCTGGACCCATTTGGGGAAATACTATGCACGGAGTAACAAGCAATGACATCGGTAGGCATGGCTTGGTGCTGTCAGTAAAAACCTCTTAGGAAAAAACAACTTCTCTTGAAAGCCCAGTGCAATGTAAAAAACCCAGTCATCCTTTGACTTTGAACAAGAAGTAAAGGAAAAAGTACAACTGGCAGATGCTTTAGAGAATAGCCAGCAAAGAGAGAATTGAAGCAGCTACAGATAGAACACCATGAAATCTTTGCAAAGAACACTTGTGACTGTGGAGAAACAAACCTACAGAGGGTAAGGTCCCCACAGAAGCAGGAGCACCTCCTGTTTTTAAAAGGCAATTTAGAATACCGCTTACTGCTTACCAATCTATACAAAAGATATTAATCACATTCTTAAAACAAATAGCATACAGAAATTGTTGGCTTCTGGTACACTATAGACAGTTCAACCAACAGGTACCATTATCATGGTGCCCAATGGAATACATAGTTCAGAAAATGGCTCAGGTCACCGAGGCCAAAATTTGTTCTGGACATGGGAAATGTGGTTTTGAACCTTAAAAGTAGATCCTAGTGATTGGTATATATTGGTCTTTTCATTCAGTAACTAACAGTATATCTGAAATAGGTGCCTTTGGGTACTCGAATGCCCCAGCTGAACTGAACATTTTGCTGCACAATGCTATGTCAGATGCAGACACTAAAGAAAACCTGATGTATATAACAATATGTTAAGAAGCTGAAATTCATGTTGTCTCAGTTAGAACAGGCTGAAGCTAGTCTTATTGCCTAAAAGCCAATAAGGCAGTTCATGGATCACTTTGGGGAATAAGTGGGAGATAGGTGCACAGAGTGAAGCAGCAATGTGCATACCCAGAGGCGGAAACTTTTACTGAAAAAACTTAGGTGCTGAGTTTACAGGGCTGGCTCCGGGCACCAGCCGACCAAGCACCTGCTTGGGGCGGCACCTCTGGGCGGGGCGGTGCTCAGGGTTTTTTTTGTTTTATTTTTTTTAAAAGCACTCTTCCCCGCTGGCGCTCTGGCCGGGGCAGCGGAGTCGCAGGCATGCCGCCCTCCCCGCCGGCGCCCCGGCCGGGGCAGCTGGGCCGCGGGCATGCCGCCCTCCCTGCTGGAGCTCCGGCCGGGGCAGCGGGGCCATGGGCATGCCGCCCTCCCCGCCAGCACTCCGGCCAGGGCAGCGGGTCGGCGGGCGGCTGTTTTTTGTTGTTGTTTTTTTTGCCTAGGAAGGCAAAAAAGCCAGATCTGGCCCTGTGAGTTTAGGCACCTACAGGTTTAGGTGGCAGCCAAGTGGGGGTTTAGTGGATTGCAGTGGGGCCTAAAAATGGGATTTAGGCACCTAAATCTGGGGGTTATCGTGCTTATGCAATGATTTAATCAATTTTGGTCTCAAATTTTATTCTTGGTATTTAACCAATTTTAATTTGTACTGTTGTTAAAAACCTTACTGTAACTTGCATTGCAACCTGAATTGAATTCTCATGTTTTCGAAATTTATAATAAATTAGTTAGCTTTATAGTAGTTTATGGTTTCTTTTTAAGAGCATAAAAACACACCAAATAGGTTTTCTCCGATTAAAGGGACTCTAATTAAACATTTGTCTGAGGTCCTGAAAACCCTCTTGTTACTACACAGCCCTGTGAAGGAGTATGTAAACTCCTGCAAAGTTACCATTCACTGAGTGACTTCTACAGTTGACTCTTGTTCTGATTAATCTAGACACTGTGATACAGAGTAGATTAGCAACCTTTAGCTTCCCCGTTCAGGACAGAGTAGTTTCTGCAAATATTATTCTACACCCCAGGGTAACAGAGTAATTTAAGATAGGATTTACTTCAAATTTAGATAAGCATGTGCTATTTCTTTGACATAATCTCTCTCTCCCCTCCCCACCCCCCATTCACACTTTAAAAAGTATTAAGGAAAAAATCATTAATACAGGTGGCAGTCATCCCTGCCAGGTAGCTTAAAAAAGAGGAAGAAAACCTTTTCCTCTAAGTAACCTATCTCTTTAGTTTACTTGGTCTTCAAAGCATCAGTCTGAACTGCAGTTCAGGGGACTAAGTGATATCATCTCTAGTTGGTACCTTATGCTGTCTGGCAGGCTCCCTTTGAAGCACCTGGCTATTCAGCTGGCATAGACTTGGTCCCCACCTTCCTAGGGGAATGGGGTGGTAGGGACAGCCCTTTCTGGTGTTGTGGTGGCCTAGAAAGATCACCTGGATCTTTACAGTTGCAATTCTAGTTCACTCCATCCCTTGGCACCTCCCCAGAGATCTGAACAAATCAGGGGATCATCCTGATAACATGGTCAAAGCTGAGCTGAGGGTGAGTGAGCTTGACTTTTGGTCAGACTGGAAAGCCCCATCTCTTATTGGCAATTCTGTAATGACATACATCACTAGACTATAACAGATTAATCCAATAATATTAAAAATCACGGGATTAACAGGAGTTGACTCACAGATGTGGCCTAGCTTCCCTCCTTTGTGCGAGTACAGATGGCCGGTCTTCACATGATCAGTGTTATTCACTCATCCTTCCACTCGTCCATTTAATTCTCACTGGGCTTTTTACTGGTAAAGAATTGGGAAATTAACAACAATTTTGCTAAACTGGATAAAGGCTCACTTCTTAGCAAAAGAGTTGCCAGATTTTATTCATATAAATCCTAATTAAACTAAGGAAAAAATATTGTTTCCAGAATCTAAAGTCCTCATTCAGATAGGACAATGCGGGGCAAATGGGCCTATTTACAAAATGTATTTCTCCAGTCATTTCTAAGTTGTAATTTGCATACCGATAGTAAAATTGTTCAGTTATTTTTGACTGGAGTTATCTCTTCCTATGCCACTTTCATTTCACTCAGGGGCATTTCACCTTCCATTTTGGAAGTAAATTTGATTGGATTGCTACAGTACTGCAAATGGGAAGCTAATAGAAGGCTCAAGACTACCAGACTTGGTGATCTACGGGCCTACAATTTCACTGATGCCAGTAGTATGTCACTCGATAGTGTTCATCACCATGCAATTTTGACAGGTCCCCAGGGCCAACAGGATGCTCCCTTTGGCGCTTTTGTCCCACCCTCCCACCTCATTTCCGTTGGCACCGAAAGTTTGGCGAGTCGGCCATTTGGAAAAGAAAATGTGTATGTGTGTTTGACATGGGGAAGTGTTGTGTGTGTTTGTGCTTGGCTACATTGAGAGAATAAGGTTGAAAGACTAGAGGGAGAGAAGTTTAAAGAAGAAAAAGAAAGTTGGGGTAAGGTTTAGAGAAAAAAAGGAAAGAAAGGTGATTGGGTGTGATTGAGTAAGGAGAGAGGTTGGTAAAGGGCAGGTTATTCAAGAATAGAAAGAGATTTTTGTTTTTAAAGGTCTAGTTTGAAAGAAGAGAGGCAAGTTATTAAAGAAAAGGGCGATGATGGTAAAGGCCTAGTTTGGCAGGTGATTTAACATGTTAAAATAAATGTAAAAGGTGTATTAAATACCAGGCTAGGTTAAGAAAAGAGTTAAATAATGTAGAAAACAAGGTTTAAAAAGGAAATTGACTCAGGCAAAGCCTGTTTAGTAAGCACATGGTATAAAAGTGTATCAGGCTAGGTTAAAAAAACATTAAATAATGTTAAAACTAGGTTTAAAAAGAAAAATTTACTCGGGCAAAGCCTGTTTAGTAAACACAGGGCCAAAAACTATCAAGGTGGCTAAGAAAAACGCATTTAAACTATTCAGTATCAGGGTGGTTAAGAAAATCATTAAAAGCTAGGTTTGAAAAGAAAATTTAGTAAGCACAGGGTAAAAAGTGAATAGAAAAGCATTCAGTATCAGGGTAGGTCAAAAGAAAGAACAGGGCAAGAAAATGGGAAAGATAGAGAGCACATGGTTGAATCAGAGAAAATGAGAGAGAGAGAGAATCTTTACCTTTCTTTGTCTTTCTGTAGAATGAGGCAATTTCCCTGATTCAGACTCTCTCAGACTTGTTATCACCGCCTTTGGATCAGCCCAGCCAGAGTTTGTTCTACAGCAGCGTCATGGAATTCATTTTCCTGAACCAATCATAGATTTTAAACAAGAGACAACTCCCTTCTCTCTCTCCTCCCCTCCTGTTTTATTCTTATCTATAGAAACAGACCTCCAGCATTTTCCCCGCCATGTAACCCTTTTACATAGGGGCTTTTATAAAAGTTAAAACCATAAGCTTTTAGTAACAAATCATTTTTAAAAGATTTTTCCCTAGGTTTTAAACTAACGTGGGTCATTTATTTAATAAAAACAATGTGAAGCTGCAGCAAAGCACCTGTTAGCAAAACAGTCTCTGTGAGTCAGTGGATCACAGAGAAGAAGGCTGCTTCTTTCCCAAACTTTTTAACAGACAAGTAAAAGTTCTATTAAGTTTTGTAAAGGCCTTGATAAACACTTTATTTACAGGGGTGTTTTAATTAAAAGAGCAGGCAGAAGCACCCCAGGTTTAGAACTCCAGGTTTTTAGCAACAGCCAGTTTATATTCCCCTTATTTTGTAAACCAGGGGATCAGAGAGAAGAAGTTTGTTTTCCCCCCCACTTTTTATAACAAAGAGAGGTGAAAGTCTTGGAAAGGAATAAACACTTGAAAAGACAAACTTACCTGAAGACTCATTCCTTTATTTAGTCCTTTTGCATATGTTGCAATAAAAAAAAAAGAGCATGCAGCAACAACCCAGGGTTAAACCCACAAAACTCTTACTAAGAAAAAGTTTTTCCCCAAGGTTTTTAGTGAAAACCTCATGAAACAGCCTTTTGAAGGTAGTGGATTAGAAAAGAAAAAGACCTCATTAAAAAACAAGCTATCTGAAGACACTTTTTTTATTTAGCCCCCCTTGGCATAAGTGTTTTAATAACATGTGAGTTTGCAGAAACAGTCCAGAGTTTAAAAGCCTGTTTATAAAAAGTAATGTATAGTGACAAAAAAGTTTTAAACTAACCTGGATTATTTTTAGTAAGAACAATTTGAAACAGCAGCAAAGCCATTGTTAGCAAAAACAGCCTCTGTAAGTCAGTGGATCACAGAGAAGGAGTTTGCGTCTTTCCACACTTTTTAACAAATAGAGGTGAATGTTATATTAAGTCTTGTAAAGGCCTTGATAAACACTTTAAAAGACAAGCCTATATGAAGACACATTTCTTTGGCATAAGTGTTTTAATAAAATGTAAGCCTGCAAAAAACAGTCCAGAGTTTAAAAGCCTGTTTATAAAAAGTAATGTATAGTGACAAAAAAGTTATAAACTAACCTGAATTATTTTTTAGTAAGAACAATGTGAAACAGCAGCAAAGCCATTGTTAGAAAAAGCAGCCTCTGTGATCAGAAATAAGAAGGCCAGAACAAAAAGCATGCAGAAGCACCCCTGGCCTAAACCCTGACTAAGCATGCAGAAACAGCCCAGGGTTAAACCCACAAACCCTGACTAACAAAAAGTTTTCCCCCAAGGTTTTTAGTGAAAACCACTTGAAACAACCCTTTAAAGGTAGTGGATTAGAAAAAAAGAAGATCCCTTTGAAAAGCAGGCTACCTGAAGACACATGCCTTTGGTATAGGTGTTTCAATAACATGTGAATTTGCAGAAACAGTCCAGGGTTAAAAACACAGAAAACCTGTTTATAAAAGTTTTCCCCCTAGGTTTTAGACTAAGGTGGGTCATTTTTTAGTAAAAGCAGCCTGCTTTTTCAACGAAGCCATTGTTAGCAAAAACAGCCTCTGTGAGTCAGTGGATCAGAGATAAGAACGCCAGAACATAACAAGAAAGCCCTAGCCTAATTTTAAAACAAAATAATGACAAAGACTTGTATTAGAAAGAAGAGTAACTTTAATTAACTGTAAATAAGCTTACTGTATAAAGTAAAAACTTCTTAACCATTAAAGTTTAAAGACACTAACGGATATAGCCAGAGACCCTTCCGCCTTTTTCCCCCTCTTGCTCTGCTCTTCTCTTATCTAAACAACCAGGACCTTTCTTGTTTTTTTCCATCACCCTGTAACAAACACTGACTAACACATTAAAAAACACATTTTAAAATGGTTTATATTAAGTAATGCCTAAAAACCCTCTTTTCAACTTATTAACAATGTAAAATAATAAAAAGATAACAAAAAATGACCCTCATGGCCTGTAAATTGTGCAGAAGGCTTTAAAAGCCAGGAGCCAGTTACAACCCAGTTTATAAAAGTAATTTGTTAATGTTGCTGTCAGCAAAAATATACTTAAATCTAAAAGCCCTAGAAGAATAAAAGCTTACTATAACTTTCACATGGATTTGTTAAAAAGTGTGTGTGTGTGTGTGTGCGTGCGTGCGTGCGTGTGTGTGGGTGTGTGTGTGTGTGAATAAACTTCTCTCTGACCCACTGGATTACAGAATAAGGGACCTATAAACGATCTGTTACAAAGGTTCTGTGGTTTTCACTCTGGGGTGTTTTCTGCATGCTCATTTTTTTTTAAATTGAAACACTCATGTAAAAATGTTAAATAAAGGACTCTGTCTTCATATAGGCTTGTCTTTTAAAGTGTTTATTCCCATGAGGGTCGTTTTTGGTTATCTTGACAAGCCCCACCTCCCCGGCATCTGTACCACCCCGATGAACCCCCCCAGACAGACACTCTCCCCACTGAGCCCCAACCACCTACACCCCCACCCAAATGAACTACCCACCTCCTCTGCACTGAGACTCCCTCTCCCCCCCGCTGAGCTCCAACCACTTTCACTTGGCCCGCCCTGCAGACTCCCATCGCCCCTGCCCCTGGAACCTCCCTGTGCATCCAGATCCCCCACTGAGCTGCCTGCCCCCAGACTGCCCCACACAGAACCCTCTTTACCCCCCCCCCCCAGAACCCTCTTACCTCCATCTGGATACCCTCACACTAAGTCCCTCTGCACTTGGATCCTGCTGCCAGGCTGAGCCTCCCTGCCCACATGTGGTGCACCTGGCATAAAAGGGTCAGGCCCCAGGGTGTTTCTGTGGCAGGCCTGGCCCTTGTGCTGTGCCAGGGTCAGGTTCAGCCTCATTGCCAAGTCCCTGTCCCAGGGGACCGGGGGAGGCCACAGGGTATTCTCCCACCTCCATGCAGCCAGTGGCCTGTGCTCCCCACTGCCATGGTAGAGCCTCCACATTTACTTATTGTAAAAAAAAATAAAAATCAGAATTTTAAAATATGATGCACAGAATTTGATGCAGCATTCTCTCAGGAATATGGGGCGCTCTACAGCCGTGATGGTGGGACTGTGAATAGGGTGCTGGACAGTAGGGGATCTGTGGGTGGGGGACCTAGGCAGGGGGTATGGTGTGCAGAGTGCCGTGCAGTTGTGGTGGGAGGTCAGCGGAAGGGGTCTCTGGGCAGGGGGTGCTGGGCATAGCGGGTCCGGGGGCATTGGGCATAGGGATCTGTGGGGGAGGTCTGTGGGCGAGGGGGCACTGGGCGTAGGGATCTGTGGGGAAGGTCTCTGGGAGAGGGGGCGCTGGGCATAGGGATCTGTGGGGGAAGTCTCTGGGCGAGGGGGCGCTGGGCATAGGGATCTGTGGGGGAAGTCTCTGGGCAAGGGGGCGCTGGGCATAGGGATCTGTGGGGGAGGTCTCTGGGCGAGGGGGCGCTGGGTATAGGGATCTGTGGGGGAGGTCTGTGGGTGAGGGGGCACTGGGCGTAGGGATCTGTGGGGAAGGTCTCTGGGAGAGGGGGTGCTGGGCATAGGGATCTGTGGGGGAAGTCTCTGGGCAAGGGGGCGCTGGGCATAGGGATCTGTGGGGGAGGTCTGTGGGCGAGGGGGCACTGGGCGTAGGGATTGTGGGGAAGTTCTCTGGGAGAGGGGGCGCTGGGCATAGGGATCTGTGGGGGAAGTCTCTGGGCAAGGGGGCACTGGGCATAGGGATCTGTGGGGGAGGTCTCTGGGTGAGGGGGCGCTGGGCATAGGGATCTGTGGGGGAGGTCTCTGGGCGAGGGGGCGCTGGGTATAGGGATCTGTGGGGGAGGTCTCTGGGCGAGGGGGCGCTGGGTATAGGGATCTGTGGGGGAGGTCTCTGGGTGAGGGGGTGCTGGGCATAGGGATCTGTGGGGGAGGTCTCTGGGTGAGGGGGTGCTGGGCAGAGGGATCTGTGGGGGAGGTCTTTGGGCGAGGGGGCGCTGGGTATAGGGATCTGTGGGGGAGGTCTCTGGGCGAGGGGGCGCTGGGTATAGGGATCTGTGGGGGAGGTCTCTGGGCGAGGGGGCGCTGGGTATAGGGATCTGTGGGGGAGGTCTCTGGGTGAGGGGGTGCTGGGCATAGGGATCTGTGTGGGAGGTCTCTGGGTGAGGGGGTGCTGGGTATCAGGGCAGGGCACTGGGCAGGGAGGTAGTGTGGAAGGGGCACGCTGGCTGCGCAGGGCTGGGCGGGCCAGTGTGTGTCTAGCAGTTTTGGGTTTGTAAACAGTGCCCTTGTGCTGGGCTGAGTGAGACCACTCCCACTGCACTGCGCCTCATTGTCCCCAACCGGCCCCTTGCTCTGTGGACTGCCCCCCATCACATGCTCTATTTCTCCAATGGGGGCCCACAAATATGTTTGGCGCCGGGCCCACAAAAAGTTAATCCAGCCCTGTTGTGTTGGTGGTACCCCCCGACCCATCCCCCTGGGAGGTGTTAGTTGTTAGTACCTCCTGGCCTGGCCCATCCTCCCGGGAGGTGTTAGTTGGTGGTACATTTATTTATGTATTTTTAATTTTTATTCCAGTCCATTGAACAAGACCCTGCACTATGAATAGTATGAAGAATTCTAAACGTCTGAGTGGGGCAGAGTAGCGTAACTACTATGAAATTATATGGAGGGGGGAGGGGGCAATTTTATATTCTTACCTTGGGCGCAAAAATAGCTAGTTACGGCTCTGTTAGCGTCTTTAAACTTTAATAGTTAAAAAGTTTTTACTTTATACAGTAAGCTTATTTACAGTTAATTAAAGTTACTCTTCTTTCTAATACAAGTCTTTGTCATTATTTTGTTTTAAAATTAGGCTAGGGCTTTCTTGTTATGTTCTGGCGTTCTTATCTCTGATCCACTGACTCACAGAGGCTGTTTTTGCTAACAATGGCTTCGTTGAAAAAGCAGGCTGCTTTTACTAAAAAATGACCCACCTTAGTCTAAAACCTAGGGGGAAAACTTTTATAAACAGGTTTTCTGTGTTTTTAACCCTGGACTGTTTCTGCAAATTCACATGTTATTGAAACACCTATACCAAAGGCATGTGTCTTCAGGTAGCCTGCTTTTCAAAGGGATCTTCTTTTTTTCTAATCCACTACCTTTAAAGGGTTGTTTCAAGTGGTTTTCACTAAAAACCTTGGGGGAAAACTTTTTGTTAGTCAGGGTTTGTGGGTTTAACCCTGGGCTGTTTCTGCATGCTTAGTCAGGGTTTAGGCCAGGGGTGCTTCTGCATGCTTTTTGTTCTGGCCTTCTTATTTCTGATCACAGAGGCTGCTTTTTCTAACAATGGCTTTGCTGCTGTTTCACATTGTTCTTACTAAAAAATAATTCAGGTTAGTTTATAACTTTTTTGTCACTATACATTACTTTTTATAAACAGGCTTTTAAACTCTGGACTGTTTTTTGCAGGCTTACATTTTATTAAAACACTTATGCCAAAGAAATGTGTCTTCATATAGGCTTGTCTTTTAAAGTGTTTATCAAGGCCTTTACAAGACTTAATATAACATTCACCTCTATTTGTTAAAAAGTGTGGAAAGACGCAAACTCCTTCTCTGTGATCCACTGACTTACAGAGGCTGTTTTTGCTAACAATGGCTTTGCTGCTGTTTCAAATTGTTCTTACTAAAAATAATCCAGGTTAGTTTAAAACTTTTTTGTCACTATACATTACTTTTTATAAACAGGCTTTTAAACTCTGGACTGTTTCTGCAAACTCACATGTTATTAAAACATTTATGCCAAGGGGGGCTAAATAAAAAAAGTGTCTTCAGATAGCTTGTTTTTTAATGAGGTCTTTTTCTTTTCTAATCCACTACCTTCAAAAGGCTGTTTCATGAGGTTTTCACTAAAAACCTTGGGGAAAAACTTTTTCTTAGTAAGAGTTTTGTGGGTTTAACCCTGGGTTGTTGCTGCATGCTCTTTTTTTTTTATTGCAACATATGCAAAAGGACTAAATAAAGGAATGAGTCTTCAGGTAAGTTTGTCTTTTCAAGTGTTTATTCCTTTCCAAGACTTTCACCTCTCTTTGTTATAAAAAGTGGGGGGGAAAACAAACTTCTTCTCTCTGATCCCCTGGTTTACAAAATAAGGGGAATATAAACTGGCTGTTGCTAAAAACCTGGAGTTCTAAACCTGGGGTGCTTCTGCCTGCTCTTTTAATTAAAACACCCCTGTAAATAAAGTGTTTATCAAGGCCTTTACAAAACTTAATAGAACTTTTACTTGTCTGTTAAAAAGTTTGGGAAAGAAGCAGCCTTCTTCTCTGTGATCCACTGACTCACAGAGACTGTTTTGCTAACAGGTGCTTTGCTGCAGCTTCACATTGTTTTTATTAAATAAATGACCCACGTTAGTTTAAAACCTAGGGAAAAATCTTTTAAAAATGATTTGTTACTAAAAGCTTATGGTTTTAACTTTTATAAAAGCCCCTATGTAAAAGGGTTACATGGCGGGGAAAATGCTGGAGGTCTGTTTCTATAGATAAGAATAAAACAGGAGGGGAGGAGAGAGAGAAGGGAGTTGTCTCTTGTTTAAAATCTATGATTGGTTCAGGAAAATGAATTCCATGACGCTGCTGTAGAACAAACTCTGGCTGGGCTGATCCAAAGGCGGTGATAACAAGTCTGAGAGAGTCTGAATCAGGGAAATTGCCTCATTCTACAGAAAGACAAAGAAAGGTAAAGATTCTCTCTCTCTCTCATTTTCTCTGATTCAACCATGTGCTCTCTATCTTTCCCATTTTCTTGCCCTGTTCTTTCTTTTGACCTACCCTGATACTGAATGCTTTTCTATTCACTTTTTACCCTGTGCTTACTAAATTTTCTTTTCAAACCTAGCTTTTAATGATTTTCTTAACCACCCTGATACTGAATAGTTTAAATGCGTTTTTCTTAGCCACCTTGATAGTTTTTGGCCCTGTGTTTACTAAACAGGCTTTGCCCGAGTAAATTTTTCTTTTTAAACCTAGTTTTAACATTATTTAATGTTTTTTTAACCTAGCCTGATACACTTTTATACCATGTGCTTACTAAACAGGCTTTGCCTGAGTCAATTTCCTTTTTAAACCTTGTTTTCTACATTATTTAACTCTTTTCTTAACCTAGCCTGGTATTTAATACACCTTTTACATTTATTTTAACATGTTAAATCACCTGCCAAACTAGGCCTTTACCATCATCGCCCTTTTCTTTAATAACTTGCCTCTCTTCTTTCAAATTAGACCTTTAAAAACAAAAATCTCTTTCTATTCTTGAATAACCTGCCCTTTACCAGCCTCTCTCCTTACTCAATCACACCCAATCACCTTTCTTTCCTTTTTTCTCTAAACCTTACCCCAACTTCTTTTTCCTCTTTAAACTTCTCTCCCTCTAGTCTTTCAACCTTATTCTCTCAATGTAACCAAGCACAAACACACACACAAACATTTTTTCAAAATGACCAATGGCGCCAAACTTCCGGTGCCAACGGAAACAGGGTGGGAGGACGGGACAAAAGCCACAAATAAAGCCTCCTATTGGCCCTGAGGACCTGTCAAAATTGCATGGTGATGAATACTATCGAGCCGTATATTACTTCTCTTCCTATGCCTCTTTCATTTCAGTCAGGGGCATTTCACCTTCCATTTTGGAAGTAAATTTGATTGGATTGCTACAGTACTGCAAATGGGAAGCTAATAGAAGGCTCAAGACTACCAGACTTAGTGATCTAGAGGCCTACAATTTCACTGATGCCTGTTCAAGTGTAACCTATGTAAAAATTGTCAAGCAGGAGACTGAACTTCTCCATAGGAGAAATACCACTTTTAGGTAGGAGAAAAATATCTAATCAAGGGCACCGTTTTCGTCATAATGATCTTGAAAATGGATAAGTTGAGTCTGATTTAAGAAACCCCTGTGGGAAGCCTTTATATGCCCAATGTTATAGTCCTGAAAATAGCTCAGGTCTCCCAGGTCTGGTTATACTCTTTAGAATGGCAAGAGGGTCCCTGTTTGCTGTATCTCAATTATTCCTTATCAAATGCTCTTTGGTTACCACCCCCAAAAGAATATGTATTCTAATTTCCAGCCCTCCAAATTCTACCTGGGATTTGAGATTCAACCTGAGTTCTTTACTTTTTTGTATATTACCACCATTACTGAAGGTTCTACGGGCCTCATTTATGCCCTTCAATGGGTTGCACAGGTATAGCTGACTGGGAAGTAAACAATTCTATTGACAACACACAGGAAGGAATGGAATCCATCTCTGAGCTATATTAACACTGCAGGATTAATTGGGGAGGAAGGACTAAAAAATTATGAATCACAAAAGTAAGCAGCTGTGACTCTCTAACTACTCCCAAGGAGCAGATCTGCTGAGTAAAGTACCATTTTTACAAAGTTACTTTTCAAAATAGGACCACCTTTTGGTCCTTTCATTAAAGAAAACTGCATACGGGTTTTTTTCTTCTGGAGATTAGGGTGTTTAGAATAGACAGCAGCACAAACAAGTGTGAATAAAGAAGGGAATATCTTGCACAATAGGGAGACCACAGTGTATGTAAAATAATGTGATTTCTGATTAGACCTTTATGAATATCGTTCGTCACAGGGGTGCAGAATGTGCTAGGTAGCAGCCTTTATTTATCTATTTTTGAAATAAGTGATAGACCCGATTTTAAGTGTGGAACACTTAGCATAGACCTGTAACTGATCAGTCATAAACATAAAGTAGATGGTCTCTCATGCAAGGATTTAAAAATACCATCAACGGGGAAGCAAACCTTCTATTAAGTACAAATAGATAACTATACATAACAAAATATTTTGCAATAGAGCTCAGCATAACTAGTTACAGTGGTTACAAGTGTGACGTAATGAAGAAGTAGTAGAAGATTGAGTTTTGAATAGAATATAATTGTTATTGTGACACTAGAGGCCCCAACTGGAATTGGGGTATGTGTGAAGATTGTACCTGCCCCAGAGAGTGTTCAGTTTAAACATATGAGGACTGAGGCAAGAAGTGGAGAAAAAAACAAATGAAGATAGAGGACAGGGTATTGGAGAAACTACCATATTTGGTAATGCACTTCCTGAAACTCTAAACAGGCAGAGCTAGCTTCCGGTGTTTGGTATATTGTATCTTAATGACCCTTTCCATTTGTCTTTATTCAGATCTATGTTAATTTATATATGCACTTTAATTATTGAACAGCCATATAGGGATATCCATACAGATATTTATTTTTGGTTCCTGTAGCCTCCCAGAATTCTCAAGGTTCATATTAACTGCTCCCTGCTCACTGAGAACTTATTCAGATGAGTTTAAATGGAACCAATACTGGGTGTTAAACTATATTTGTATAGGAGATTTCTAACCTGCACCATGATAATAAAGGCACCAAGAATGTAGCACTACAGCATACTATAGCCTATTGTCTTTGAATTTATACAACAGGTCAACAGTTTTCATTTGACATATTTAACTCATTCAATAAAGGTCTGTAATTTTAAAGAATGGAGAGGCTCTGTCAGGATTCTGGCTTGCAAAGCACACAACAGAAAACAATTGTGTGCATGGTCTGTGTAAGGGGCACTCAAACAAGGCAGTGAAAGCACAATTTACACACCTTTTTAAGGTAAAGTAATTGTACAAATAGTTCAAGTTTGTATCACAGAGTGAGGGCCTGATCTTGAGAGGTACTGGGTACCTGCAGCTCCCATTGAAACCAGCATCTCTCAGATTGGACCCTGTCTAACCATAGGAAATAATCTTTACAACTGCTTAGGAGCCTTTTGTGTTTTAAAAGTCTAAATATTTACCATGTTTCTGAATGTTTAAACCAAATGCAGGGACTTGTGTTGGGAAAACATTAAGGGCCTAATACTCTTCCCACTTCCTTCCTTATGGGCAGGCCCCTTAATGTAAGGATGGATTCTGCACCGTGTAGATCACCCTGGCCTGCCCTTGAAGCCACAGGAGTTGATGGTTCGGCCCCCTTGAACTGCACGCTAATTCAGATGACACTACACAGGGTGAAATAAACGCTGTAAGTGTAAGCTATACATTATTGCGTTCACTATAGGCCCATCTCCATTAAGGTTGCTTTTGTTCAAAAGCTGAAATTGAGAAATAGCGCCATCTGCAGGAATTTTGTTTAAACATTTCCCCCCGTGTAACAAAGGCTTGTCTTCACCACTGTTGTGTTTGCCCCGGGTTTTTTCCCCTCTGCTCTATTGAATCAAAATAGATTGATGCACTCTTGTAAACCTTTTTTAAAAAATCACTTTGATTCAACTCGGATTTATTTTACATTTGTTTTAAATTATAAAATAACGTTCCTGAGTAATCTACACTGGGGCCCACAAATTTGTGTTTACCACCTAGATAAACCGCTGTTCCCTAATTTGGTTTTGACAAAGCCTCTGCCCGGTTAGAAGGTTTGGACTACTTGCTGTGGCACAGAAGCTTCTAGCACATAAATGCTCCCTTTGTTGATGAAGGGGGTTGCCTTCGATAAATGTAATACCGGCAGGGTGTTATGTTTTGCATGAAACTGCAGGATTAAAAGGATCTAAGCAAATGCGGTGTGTTATTGAGCCACCCTTTAGGAGAAGGATTTAAAATGATCTTTAAGGCATAAGAGCATCTTAAATTCAGACCGAAGTTCCGTTTCTATCCGCCTTGACAAAGAACTGATTTCAGACACAAAACCTTTTATCTGCCAAGAAACAGGCTCTGGGCTCTGTTTCCACTGGAGCTCTGGCCAGGTAAATGTGCCCAGGTTTTGAGGATTCGGGTTAGAAA
This sequence comes from Macrochelys suwanniensis, assembly GCA_033296515.1. NCBI lineage: Eukaryota > Metazoa > Chordata > Testudines > Chelydridae > Macrochelys > Macrochelys suwanniensis. The sequence goes on from CM065784.1 coordinate 37,961,824, forward strand.
GGGGGCTAAGGGGGGGGGAGAGAGAGAGAGAGAGAGAGAACCATGTTTTTGCTGGTTTTGCATTGACTTGAAACAGGCTCTGCGTGTTTTTCTAAGGCACCTCTGTGAGAGAGAGAGCTCAGCGTCTGCCACTGATCCTCTTCCCTCTCCCATCACTCAGCTTTCCCCTTTCCTCCCACTCTTACTCTAGCAGCAGCCTGAAATAAGCATGGCCCTGATGGATCCTTGCCTTCCGGCTTCGCTCCCCATAGTTAGTTGAATTATTTGAGTGGATCATAAAGCTGAAGCAAAAAACCTTGCAGGCAGTTTGCATGTACGCACAAAACCCTCTAAGGGAGAGGCGTGAGGTAAAATCGTCGCCTGCCCTTCAAAGTGCTAATTCACAGAAGGCACCGGACTCGAACTCCCTTGCCATTGCATGATTGCTGTCCGAGGTGCTGAAACCAGTGCTGGTGTTTTGACAGCTAAATGAGCGTGTAGGGGTGAATGCAATTTTCTTACTATATAGCCCATGCAGGAATGTTCTGCTGTCTACTGGGTTGCCATTATTCTCGCATTACCTTTTCGGCGGGAAACATGGTGCCTGCTAAACGTGGACTAAAACGTGCAAAGTTTGGTCCGTTTGCCTTGCAATTCTAAACAGCACTTTTCAGAACTCAGCCTGAACTCGTGCCATTTAATTATTTATTGTTTCAGACGCTGAAACAACTCTATCTTCAGCTTGCCCTGAAAGCATTTTGGGTTCTAATAGTTTGACTTCTTCCCACTAACGAGTTTGAGTTTTTCTTGAGCCTAGATGTATAGATATTCTATTTTACTCGAAGACACAGCTTGAAAATTTTCAAGATCTGGAAGAGCAAATGAACCCATTTCTATATTTTGTATTAATTTCCTATAAGCAAATATATTTATTTACAATTATATAGACAATTAACTATAATTACATTATTCTGTCTCATTCTCTGTAATGAGCAAACGTTCTGTCTCATTAGTTGAAACATCCTTTTAATAGTTTTCCAGAGAATAGCTGGAGCTATTAGATCCTTTCAAAGTGTATTTAAAAGATGGGGTTTTTTATTCCGCGTATTTTAGTTGTGTGTCCATTTCCTAGGCAGCGCCTCTTAACGGCGGAGCTATAGTTCTGGACATTTAGTGCTGTCATTCGGTACTTTTGCTCTCCAAATCGGAGATTTTAAGGTGTTTTTTTCCTTCTTCCAACCACCAAGTCCATCAGAAAGGACAAGTCTGAATCTTTTATGCTACTAACATTTCTGACTGACGAACACTCCTTTGACCTCCATAAGACGTTTCTTTTTCAGTCATTGCACATTCCTGCAAATCATGTACTTGTCTTCTTTAGAGACATTCGTATTTATTCATATGTCTAGTTACTTCAACAATTTGAAACCTAACACTACAATCCTCATTGGAAATTGCTAACAAAACATCTCCTTTAAAATGTAATACTCTTCTGAGTTTTAGAGGCTAAAAACAAAAAGGTTTTCTGAATGTTTCTATTTTTAGCAAAAGGATGTCGGTGGTAAGTCCTGGATCTAATGAAAACATTTAAACTAAGTCATAAAAAACAGGTGTTCCTTGTAGCCATGGTAAAGACCAAAAGATTCATCCGTCTGGATCTTTGACGCCCTCTGGTGGAGACTCACAAAAATAATTACTCATAGCTTGGGGGGTTCGTAGAGAGAAAAAAAATGAATGGGGTATAAAATTCTGATCATAGTGAAGGGGGGGTATTTTTGCTAAGACCCATTTAACAAAGACACTGTCTGAAATTATTCCTGAGATAGCATGTTTTATATGGTAGTACAGTGTGATATGAGTTAGAACAAAAGAGACTGAAAGAAAGCTAAAGTTGAGCTCAAATAGCTTTCTTTTAAAGAGATGATTTTTTTAAAAAATCGGCTGTTTGTTGGCAGTCACGACTGCTTCGTGTTGATATAATGGACGTTTTTGAAATAATCCTCTCGGGCTCAGAAAGGACTTAATAGGTGTTTTAAAAGATGTACATCCCCGAGCGGAAGTGTCTTTCCTACTAGCCCCCCTGCCCCTCTCTGAAAACGGAGCGTGTTGAGTACGTACTGTATTGCTCATAGGTTCAGCCTTTCTGGGTGCATCTTCGTGATCTGGATTCACAGGCGAGCTATAAAGCCCCGAGGCGACCAAAACACCTGCAAATAAGTCACGTTAGCCTGGGAAGGCAACACTTGGCCGCGTGATTCCAACCCAGCAAACTGACCTGGTCGATCTCCTCCCAGACTGCCTGCTTGCCTTCCATATTGGAGAAGAGGAGGTGGTGGCAGCGGTGTGACTCATGCCTGCGTCGGAGCAGATCAACCGGCGATTCACGCTTTAAAAAAGCAAATCCAAGTACTTGTGGGAAAAGGTCATCTCGAATTAAATTCCGAGGCGCGATTGGTATTCCGACGTCGTTGCTCGCGGAGTTTATAAGCGGCGACTCCCTCCCAAGGTTAGAATTCCCCTGGCTTTTTGGACACTTGGAGTAAGTGTGGGTTCGCTCTCCTCTGCGGTAAGTCTCCTTTAAACTCTCCTCACTAGTTTGTATTATTCAAGCTTTCAGGAGGCTCTTTCGGAATGGGTGGCTTTTCCCAAAACCATTTTTGTGTGGCTGCCCTGCCCTGGGAGAAATAATAGGTGTTTTGAGACAGCCGCACCGGTTAGACTGTTGGGCTAACCTGTTACTTCACTTCCAGGCACTGTCCAGTGAGTCTCTCTGCTTTAGGATTTCTATTTATATCTCGGTTGGTTGTGGGTTTTTTTAAATAATTTACCCGTTTACCATTGAAGTCACTGGCCCGCTGTATTTACACGCTGGTTTTAATCCGCGCAGTGAAAATGAATAACGAGTATTATTGGCCGGGGGAGCGGGGAGAGAAGCGGGCTTCTTAATTTACTGGACCTTGATTTTCTTTCTTGATTTTTCTGGATAAAAGAAATCGGACCCAGCCATGGGTGGGGACCATCGGATAAGCGAGGCATTGATCCGGAGGTTCTCGATCAGCGAACCAAAACTGGTTATTTGAATGCAATGTCCGCCTGTAAAGAACTTAACAGCTGGCTGGGAACAAGGGTTAGTCCATAAGAGGTGGCTCTTACTATGATCACCTTATTCAGCTACGTACCCTCTTACAGCATATAGAAAATTAAGCCAAAGCTTAAATGTGAATGTCATGGTTCAGTCGTGCGTACGTTTGAACGTGCATCTATACACACACATGAATACATGCATATAACACACATACCCGTACAAAGGCAAAAAAAGCGGGGGGGGGGCCTTTGTTACCGGCGGCAGGTCTGAAGATTTATCTATCAATTCCTCCTGAATATTTTTGTATTTAGTCTGATAAATATTTCAGGGATTAGATGATAAAACACAGAATCGCAGCAAGAATTCTGTTGAGATTGTAGGTCATTTTGACTGATAATTTAAAAGCCTGTTTTATAAATTGGTTTCAATTTGACATGAGCCATAATTGCCCTCTTCAGTGATCATTGATATAATTGCGATAGACTTCATGGTCTGCTAAATCCATCATTCCGCACAGGATATAGCGCTTCGACATCCAGCAAAGAAACGATTTAGCTCTTCAGCCTCTCGAAGCATTTTCTAATTGCCATGTTTCCGGGTTAGCAGTCTTAAACTAAATAAGTGTCCGCGGCGCGCCTTCCCTGATCTTTCCTTTTCGTCGCTTTGTTTGTGAATATTTTTGCCTGGCTAAGAAACGTCGTGATAAGGACTCTTCTATTCGAGATGCAACCCTTTGTGCAGGCTTTCCCATGCACTGTCACTTCGCGAGTTTAATTGCTTATTGTTGGCTGCAGAATCACGCCCTGACTAGTTAATCTACACATGACTCGCTTTTCATCCTTCCAGGAGACCAGATCTCTAAAGCCGCCTTTTCTTTCCTTCCAGCAAATTCCTGACAGTCCATCCACCAGAGAAATATTGGAGGAAAATACGGGACCAAAGGACTTTGACTTTCTGAAGTGATGGCATCCTCTGCTCCATCCTCCTCCAACGCCACTCAGGACTCCAACCCCACTAATTTACGACCCACAAGTAGGTTTTAGTCTTTCTTCTCGTTTTAAAACTTTTGGATGCTTTATCATTTTAGCATGGCACTTCGGTGAGACCAAATTCGCCACAAAACGACAAAGCTGGAAATCCTTGTTCTATGCCTTTAAACTAGGTGTGGAAATTGCTCTATAGAAAGATCCCATCTTTCTGGCGTTTTAAAATCAGAGGCTAGTCCTTAGATTTTTCACTAATTTTCTAAGGATGCCGAAAAGCCTCCGCTCCAGTAGTGTTTGGTTTTAGACACATTTTGGGAGATTTAGAAAATAAATTAACTCCCCAGATGGCTAGAAAATCGGGGGGTTTTTTGTTTTGGTTTTTTTTTTTAGGGGTGGAGGGAACTGAATTAGTTAGAGGGTAAACTAGACCCAGGGTGTGAAGTGTGTTCCAGACATGCATTTTATACTGCTAATGCTATAGCTTCCTTTTTGCTTACATTGAAGCCTATAATCAACTGAAATTTCGATGCTAATTGTAGCTTTTCAGAGCTCTGTATCCCTAATTGCTCCGAATTTGCCTTGAGTTATTGAGGTGTGAGTGGGAAGCAGATCTGGTGCAGGTGGAGGGAGAATCGTTTTATAGCTCTGCCTAGACAATTCAGACAATCAACTACCGAAAGAAAGGGGGGGAAGCTCGATGACATAATCACCGGAGACAAAGGGGGGAATAGTAAGAAATAAAAGCTTGGCAGGCACAGTAACGCGGGGAATCGCTTTTACCCTGAACGGGCTGCCTGGGCTATGAGGCATGAACATTAGAGTAATTATTGTGAGTATTCTGCAACTGGAAAGAATGGGCGGGGGACACACAAAATGCAAAAAACCTGCTGGAAAACAGTTCGTTTGTGTGAGGCTTGCGTTGTTGGGGGTTTTTTTTGGGGGGGGGACAGGGGGAGTTGTATTTTGCTGAGATGTCAGGACTAAACTCGGATTAATCAGAAATTCAGTTTAATGAAGACATAACCTATGAATGCCAGCAATACCAAATCCCATTTTCTCTCTGTATCTACGTTGGATTAGCAAAAAATCACCCGGAGGGGCACTTAACGAAATTCTCCATCTAACCAAATCCGTAGGCTAGAAATAGCCCAGGAGTGCAGAGCTCCCTCATCCGCTCGACCTGTCCCCTCACCCCCCTGCTTTCTCGGCCGCCTGGGCGTTGAGTGGGGAGGGCTGCCACGTTCCCGGGTAAGTGCTTCTGCCCCTGGCTCCCTTTGGCCATGGTCTTGCTGTCAGGCTCCATCTTATTCTAGCCCTTAGTTGCCTTCGGCTGCTTGAAGTGTCAGAGCTTTTTTTCCAGGCTGTCACTCTCCTCTCCTGCCCTCCTGGGTCCGCCTCTGACTCCTCCAGCCCCCGCACCTCTTCCCTCCTGGCCAAGCCAGTCTCCGCCCCTTCAGCTAAGGTCGCCTCGCCCGCCACCTCCTGCCTTGCGGTCCTGAGCCTCCGCTCTGGTCCTGCCCAGTCTGTTCCCTGCTTCTGCCCAGCCCCTCCTCTCCCGCTCGCTGCTGCCTGCCCTGCAGCCCCGGCTATTCTCGGCCTCTCTCCCCTGGCCCCTGCCCGTGCTCACCAAGCCCCATGCCCTTCAGCGGCTCCCCCTCCTGACCTTACCCCTTTCCTGGGCAGACCTCCCGGTCTATTCTCCAGCCAGCCCCGGGCCTGGGCTCTCGCTCCTCCTCTTCAGCCTGTAGCGCCCTGCCGCCCTCTACCGGCGGGAAGCCGCGGGCGCACGGGCCGCGGGAGGCCAGGGGCGACAAAGCCGGCCGGGCCCGTGGCCGGGCGGCCCCTGGGGCGGAGCTGAGACGGGCTCAACCGGGAGAGCTCACGCTCGCACCTCTCTCCAGGGCGCCGGGCTGGGTGAGGGTCAGCTCGCCGTGCCCACGGAAGGGGGTGGCCCCGCCTGCCCCAGCCAGCCGCCCCCCGGGAGCGGGCCAGCTCCGCTGCTCCTTCGCTCCAACCCGGCTCTGAGCGCTGAGAGCGCGGGGCCAACACCCTTCCCGCCCCGCGGGCTTGGCGCGCTCCGCGCCCGCTGACTGCGCCTCGGGGCGGCTCCTGTGGCCCTTGCAGCCGGCCGCCTGTGGGGAACCGGCCGCTCTAGCTCAAGCCCCCGCAGGGCTCCCGTGACTCAGGGGAGCCCTCGGTCTTCGTTCGTTAGCGGCCCCGGCCCTACCTCCGGGGGTGGCCTGGCTACATCACCAGAGGCCCGACGCTTTGTCAGCCTGCGGCTTGCGAGTGGCGAGACACGGCGGGCCCGGGCCCAATGCCCTGGGACTCTCCCGGCTTCCGCGCAGGGCCCAGCTCCTAGTCCTGCCCCGCAGCCTTTGCGGAGCCCACGAGCCAGGGCAGGCGCGGAGTGGGGTCCGTCACTGCACAGGACTCGCCCTGACTGTGGGGCACGTGTTACAGCTCCACTGCTAATTCCGGTTACTGACAGGTGCCAAGTAAGCCGGAGACTGGCGATCACAGCCATCGGGGCCGTTGCTGCCCACGCCCTGCCACGGGTTCGATCGCCACCCCAGCCGCAGCTCTGCGGGAGGCGGTTTGTTAGGGTAGGCAAAAGACTGGGCCGGTTCTTCCTCTCCTCCGTTCATCTCTATCCCCCTCTCGCCCTTCTTGCACTCACTGCCTGGTTTTGTTTTTTCTCCATTCCCCTCCTGGCGTTGTTTTCGGAGGGGCTGGCTTGCCTGGCTTTTCCCCCCAACCCCCTTGCTTCACGTTAGCTCAGGTGACCACAGGAGCATGCCCTGGGCATGGGCACCTGGGCAGGGACGGCTTATGGTACCGTGGAAATATACCAGCTACTCATGGGGTGTAGCTGCCTGGCACTGTAGGGGGACAGTAACCTCCTGGTAGCTAGCTGAATGTCGGGCATTCAGACCACACCACACACTGACAGACGCCAGGCAAAGAGAAACGTGATTATGTCAACGATTGCTTCTTCTGTCCTCCTCCCTCTCCGCCCACACCCACACGCCCATCCCCAGTTCAGCGGTGAACCCTACTGGGCCTGGCAGTGCACGGTCTGAAAGCACAGTCGGGGTGGGGCGTAATGAAGGGGCGGCTGGAAAGTGGGGAGCAGAAGCAGGGAGAAGACGTGAGACGCACTAATGTGCTTCCCCCTGTCAGTCCGGCTGAAGCTTATTCATGCAAGTCCGATCACGTAGTCAAATACTATTTTTCACGCAATTAATTCCTGAACTCTTCCAGGACCCCATTTCATGCCAGTTTATTTTAAGCTGCCATTTTGTTGGAGGCCTGCCAATAAATTATTAGCTGTTCAGGTCCCAGATGCCTTTTCTTTCTTTCTTGATGGGCTTGTGTGACATCTCGATGGTACTGCTGATTTGAAGACAGGATCCTCTCTGCCCCGGGTGACTCCAGATGCTGGTCCAACACAGACCAGGCGCTTGGAGCCCTTTTAAAATGGTGATCTCTGAAATTATCTGTACGCCTATAGGGCAGTGAGGATGAGGGTGGAAAGGGAGGAGGAGATAGGCAAGAGGGGAAGAGGCGAAGTGTATATTGTATTGATTTGGGGGTATTGTATTACAATTTAACAGCAGGTGCCCCCCAAGTGGAAGTGTCTGGATCTCAGCCCCTAGTGCCTGGCTTCTGTATTATGTTAATCTGTCTTTTGTTTTAGCTTACGACGCCTGGTGTGATGTAGCTCATGGATGTACTAGAAAAATTGGCCTCAAAATATGTGGTAAGTGCAAAGAGGCTGTTCATAGTTCGCAATGTGCATTTGTGACCCTTTGTCTGGCTTTGACCCCATCCATGCCTGGGAGTTTCTTGTTGCCAAACAGAGCTCTCTCTCCTAGTATGAAGCCAGGCTGAAAGAGGGAAGCTTTAGTAAGCCATCTTCTTTGTATTAAGATAACTCAGCAAAGGGAACACAATGAGAAGAGATGTGCCTCCCACTGAGCCTGAACGACGCAGCCCCAAGCAATCCCCCACACTCATTTAGCAATCCGATTTGCTTTTAGTAATTCGTGGGAGGCTGCGTGAGCGCCGCTTTTTGCGGACTCTTCCGCCCTCTGCTGTCAGAAGTGAGCAAGGGCAGCGCAGGGCTTGGAGGCGCAACACCTCCCTAACTTGGTCTAGACACAATGAAATACCGGGTTATTTTACACGACCCCCTTGTGCTCGAACCTGCTCCAGTTGAAGTCAATCGGAGCGCTCCCATCGACGTCCCCGGGAGCATGTCTGTGGCTCAGAGCGCCGCTTTACGCAGCTTTTCACCCCGGAGGTTTTCTGACCCATATTTAAAAGCATTTTTTCAGCACTGAGGTTGGCAGAAAGTGCCCGAGTCTGTGTGGGGAAGATGTATGGGGCGTGGTGGTGGTTACCCATTCCAGCACTATTTCATCTGCTAAAAACGAAGCGTTGTCTCTATGCTGCTTCTTTATGAGAAGAGCTTTGAGGAGCACTGTAGCTCACCGTGGTCTCCTGTCTGATGACACCGCTCCACTGTGCTGGGGAGAGGGCTAAGGGGAGGCGAAAGGGGCAGGGGCTGGCGCAGAACTTGTGGAAGCGTAATGAGACTGAGGGAGCGGCCAGAAGGGCGGCTGTGAGAAACGAGCAGGGTTTTTGCCACATCTCACTGTCTGAAAATGTTCAACCTTATCAGGCCAGAAAATACGGATCTCCTAGGGGGGAAAAGATTAACGAGAGCCTGATTAAACAGCAATTCGTCAGAGCGCTGTGTTTGGGAGATAGTGCTGGCAGCCAGTCAGCGTGCAGGCACATGAAATGAAGGAAAGGAAACAAATATACAATCAGATTGCAACGTTACAGCAAGAGATTCATTTACAGATAACAAGCTGTCCTCGCCTCTCCAGATTTCTTCATAGCGCCTTCCCTTTTGAAGACAAACACTCTGATCGTTATTATCTGATGTCAAACGATCATTCCTTTTACGCAGCATTTCCCCCGTTATGAATAGGAATTATTTTCTCCCCGTTCTCAATTACCGTTTAGTAAGAGGACCATTTTGGTGTGTGCGAAATGGGCGGTGAGTGCGTTTTATCAATGCAAAGAACTATTTAAACTCCCTTTTCTCTAATCAAAGCTCATTCGCTAGATGCTTTGTTACATGGAAGTTTGGATTCAGGAAAATGTAGGCTGCAATTTTTTTAGCCCTAGGTCTATTAAGAAGTTGCATTGGAACCCAATGGTGCTATTAACGGGTAACCGCTTAGTTCTATAAATAGCCCCTGATCTGGGTTTAATGGACCGTTCCTCTACTGGTCCCTTCAGTGTCTGGAGCTGTGGGCTTTTTCATCATCGTTTTAATTTAGCACGGCAAGCAGAACTGATAAAGTAACGCACCGCTGGGTTTGTTCTGTGTTGCTAGACTACCAGGGTTATGAAGGGACATCACAGCACCACACAATGTAGGTGTTAAATAAAATAAACTGAAAATGAACAATCCCACCATGTTGGATCTGAAGACGGAAAAGGACTGTTGGGGAGAATTCAAACAAATAACCATCTGGTTTCCAAGCAAGCAAACAAACGAGGATTGAAAGGACACTATTGCATGAAGGCTTACTTTTAATTTTCAGTACTATTTATTGTATTACTCTTTTCTGCTTTATACTAAAACGATACACTCGATAATAATGATAATACAGGGTAATTCATCTAATACACTGATTTATTTTACTCAGCACACGTATAAGTACACACACACACAATTAATTACACTGCTATATAGCTCAAGTACAGTAATAAAAAGTTACCCTTGGAAACTAAATAGCGTAAAATCTTAATGCTGCCAAGTACCATTTTTTAATTACAGCTATTTAGAAATATGACATTTGAATATTTACAGCTGATTCCTCTTAATTCTACACAATATTGTTTCAGAGCCTAAATATCATGGAATTACAGAGTTTTACAGTAAACTGGACAGCAGTCGCTTCTGTCTGTCAGACAGAACTGCTTTTTCTTGAAAACTATTAATTGGAACGCAAACTTTAAATAAGATTCAAAACAAGGTTCAAAGCAAAAGCAAACACGTGAGCAATGTATCAGTCTTACTCTTTAACAATGTTTTTGTATATCGTGTATTTTAAAATTTTACCAACTACTTGTCCAAGATTTATGCAGCATATCTTCCCTTAAATATGTCAGTCTGCCCTCTTATCTAATTAAAAGCCACAGTCTGAAGGGGCAAATACCTTTTTATAAGCAAATGTATTTTAAATGGTTTGATTAATTTTCATTGATAAGAAAGTTCGCTGGCAGTGCTCAGATTTTTCACTATGGGTATAGTTCATTTATAATCTTCCATTATGACCCACAAAAATAAGTGTCTCCCCCAGACTGCTATCATTGCTGAAGGGACCCCATTCTACAAACACGTGATTTTACTCCAGTTGAAATCAGTGGAACTACTCCTCTGTAAAACTGTTCAGATGCGTCTGCGTAGTGCGATCGGGCCCAGTCTGCTTTCACTGCTGATGATAATACAGTACTCTACAAAATAGCAAGTAACACGGTACGGTGGAAATTTTAAAGGCGCCTAAGTGAGTTAGACGCATAAGTCTTACTGAAAGTCAGTGAGACTTTTGCTCATGACTCCTCTAGGCGCTTTTGGAATTAACTCCCCAGGGAGATATAGGTTTATGATGCATCTAGTACAAATGATTTATGTGTGTATGGAGGGACTATGGTATTGTGATTAAAGCACTGGGCTGGGAATTGGGAAATCTGGATTATATCCCTCATTCTGAAGTCTATTTGATCTGCAATGCAAATTGTATAAAAGACGGTTTTACGCACACAATCCATTCGCCCTTTAGAGTGCAAATGCTATTGTTTCCTATCCATTTTGTTATTTAAGCCTGAGATTCAGGACTCTAGTTCTGTCCCTTCTGGTACATTTCTGAGAAAAGTGGCTTTTAAAAATGCTGTCCATGCAAAACTATGAAAATAACGTGCAATTTAATTTCTGAGTGTAGCAGTTGCTAATACGGGCTTTCGTCTTCTCAGCTAGACGACAAATAGCATGGACAGTAATTTATTCTCCGCTGCTTCCACTGTCTCTCCAACATAATTCTTAATTTAAATTCATAAATGGGATACAGATATTCTAACGTTTTGATCTATTCTTGTGTTTACCCTCAGGCATAGAAACAGTTTTCAAGTAAAGCCCTAGCATGGCTACTCTTCTGCATTCCGATAAACTAGTTAGGCGTTTATAAATCACCAGTTCCTATAAGATGCCCAGGGAAAAAAAAGTAGACGGGAAGAGAAATTGTTGTGCTGTTGTCGGCCAATCAGTAGACCATTCTATTATTGGTGCAGCTTTTAACCACTTTGTTTCCCCTTATGTTATAATTTCACAAAGTTCCATTAAAATAACATTGTGGTCGAGGAGAACTCCACAAAGTACATAGGTATACCTATAGGCAAATAAACTTAAAGCAGCAACAGCCCCTAAATTCAGTCCTGTGGTATCTATGCCCTCAAACCAGCCTTTTCTCTTGTAGGTTCTCAATAAGGCCAGGTGGTCATATCCCATGTGAGTCTATACATAGGTGGTAATGCTCCAACTCACAGTCCTGAGCCTGAGTCACGCAAAATGTCCATTGATTTCTCTGGAAGCTTTGGATGAGCAAAAAATACAAGACGAGGCCGGCCCCCAAGTTGGCTACGAAGTAGTTATGTAAACCCACCTCGGTCGGAGCATGAGTCTCATATCTGGGGATACAGCCGTGTTCTCAGTGACTTGTAATGTTAACCAGCGCTGCGAGATTCTCTGCTAAATGGGAATCAAGACTGATAAAGGCCCTTACAGTATGGGTGTGCGCGCAAGTGAAGCTGTTACTGTTGTTAGTTCAATTGCTTTGTTCCGGAATTAATCTCGTTTGCCTTTCTTCGCTTTAGATTAGTTAGACAACAACATAGACCGGGGTGTTGGGGAACTTTCTTAAATACGTCAAAGGAAATATTGCTGTCTTTTAATTTGGACAAGGATTCTGGTTCTATCTTCTTGGTAAAGTGATACCACCTTCGAGGTCAATCTGAGCACTGAAACACTGCGAACACCAAGGAGAGGCAACCAAGCAGTTGCCAGCTATGCCAATCCCTTTAGCATCTAGACAACTTCTCCAACCATCTTCATACAATCTTCTGCCTTCCGGGAGGTAGTTTCCATCTTGTCTGTAATTCAAGATCTGCCCCCTCAGTTTAGTATTGGAAATATTTTAAATATATGTTTATTTTCACTCTATAATATTAACGCCATAGGGGGTATGCAACAGTGAGGAATCGCTGAATTTTTTTTCAGAGCAGTTGTCCCTTTTACAGAACTTGCACTGAATATCTCAACGAAATGTCATGTAGTTTATATGGAAAATAATATGCTTCCTGAGACAGAGCATACACCCGGTATAACACATATCTACTTTGTTATGCTACAACCTGTTTCTCTTTATTAGAGGATCATTTACTCATAGGTTACAGCAGTTAAGTAGGTTGTTTGTCTTTTGTTTGTTGGGAAGAAATAATTTATTTTTAATACCTGAACAGCTCCCCTTACCATGCACTAGATCTGAGACACCCTTATGTATTTTTTCTGAAGTTTCCGGATTGGAGGCTCATGCTCTTAAATGCATGGGGTAGGAGTGGGAGGATGAGAAGTACAAGCTAGAGCAGGTGGAGGTGGTCATCAAATGGTATTCCAGAGTACAATGACTATCTGGGGCCAACATTGTAAACCGTGGAATAGTAATCCTCAATTATGGGAGTAATACTGTTGATTTCATTTGGCTATTCAGGTGACTAAATTTCTCGTGCAGTGAGGGTTTGCTGTAGTGCATCCACATTTTTGTGTTGGTTTTATGCGACAAATTTCTTCTCTGTTTGAAAATGAAATGAAGAAATTCCAAGACCATGAATTTTCAGCTAGTGGCTCAGTTTAACTGTTCCACAAGTATTACTCTGTAGCCAATTAGTTCATCCAGTTATCATTGTGTTATTTAGTGTTATGGCAAACTCTGACTCATATGCTATTTCATATACATAACAAAGCAGCAGAGGTGATTTTTCACTCTGTTGAGATTGAAACTGTAGCAACAGGAGCCAAATCCATTGTGGTTTAATACAGAATCATTAAATTCAATTTAAATAAAAAAGACCACCACTCCCTCTTCTTTGTATTTTGCGCTCCAAGTATACTGAGCCAATCTGTAAAAGGAACTCCAGAGCCTGCGGATTTACTGCGCAGTAACTGATAGCAAAATCCCCACTCCCCACCTCCACACATACCTATATTCAAGATGTATCTTCAGTTTTCAGTTTGCCAAAGTCTAAATCATGAAGGATATTTCAATTGTCAACCCCCCGTGGCGTTTACCTATGAGAGATTAAACCTCTAGTTAGGTGGCGAGCCCAGAGAGGTAGAAGGGGAGCTTTCCAGTCTAGAAAGCTAGCCAAGGGAAATGGACAGAACGGAACAAGGACAATAGTTACAGTGTTGGCTTTTCCTACACGCAGTCTTTCTCCTTAACTGGTAACACAAAGTGTGATTGGTTTTTATGGATTCACATTTGATGGTAAAGGTTTTTTTTCAAGTGCCAAGGCTCGAGAGGCTGGTGGGTGAGTGGGAACCTTTGGATGACACATGATTGCAGTTCTAGTTAAATGTTTAGGGTCGAATTATCACAGAATGTGCCATTCTCAAACTAAAACAAAACTATGGCACCATTTGACGTTAAGTGGCTGCAGAGGCTGAAGAGTTGATCATGTCTAAAGACGTTTCTATAAGGTCTATAATAAAAACAATGTTGCCGGATGGGAAATAAAAATCCATTTATATCATTAACACAAAGAGACAGGTTTAACTGGTTTACTTTGTTTAGCTAGTGTGGATTGGATGGAAAATATAATTATTGTTTTCATTTCTACTGTATGCACGGAGAATATTGTTGTTTTCTATTAGGATATTGTATGGAGCCCATCGCGGTAGTACTTGAGCGCTGGAAATATTGTCATAATGATTATTTCTATATATTCTTGTGTGTTAGAACTGTATCTGCGATAATGGCAGATTTTCTGAGACCAGGAGGAAATGATTAAAAACACAGACATATTTTTTTTTACCTGAAAATCAGCATCTCCTCACTTTTTACTGATATTAATTTATCATCACTAATAGTGAGAGGAATCTCGCTGAGGTTAGTGCCTGTATCTTTAGAACTGGACAATCTCCTAGGTTAGCCAGTTACTAGCATGCTTCCTTTGCGTGATGGCAACATGAGGAGGAAAACTGAAAGTGGCCCTGATCTTAATCACACATCACTGCCCCTTTCTGTCTGCTAGGCCCATAAACTTCGCCTGCAGGCTGCAATGGCATTGACTCATCCTGAACGCTCTTCCCGTGGCTGATTACTGAAGTGGAATCTGTCTGATCGACTTAATAAGAATTTACCACTGCACTAAATGACGAGAATTTGTTTTTTGCATGGCTGGGTTTCTGTAGTCGATGTCATTTGGAGCTCACCCTCCTCGAGGCAAATAATCCCCATAAATACTCTTATTCCTGACCTCATTAGGTAGATACAGAACAAACCCCGCTTTGAACTGTTGTCTAGTGAGCTGCTTTAAGCGTTTGTAAACATGCTGGGAAGTGAGAATACTCTGACCTGTGGATCTTGTAATAATAATGTAGGGTTCTTGCAAAGGAACAACAGCCTGGAAGATAAGAGCCGGATTGTGAGCTCTTTCAAAGAAAGGCAGTCTTCCAAGAACCTGCTGTCTTGTGAGAACAGCGAGAGGGAAGCCAGGTTCAGGCGGGCCGAGACAGACTTCTCCAATTTATTTGCTAGAGGTAAGTGCTCCTTACAACTATTGTCTGCTTAATCTCAGCCGTGTTTTTGTGGTCTGTCTTTCTGGCATAGCATCTAGTTGCAGGTTTTGCTGTTTAATAATGAATATTTTTTCTAAGAATTTTGCTGTCAGAGTACCACCCTGTAGATGTTGTAGATAACATGTATAATATCAATATATATGTACCTATATGTATTTAAAATACTTTGGGCCAGATCCTCAGCTGGCGTAAATCGGCTCAGCTCCAGCGACTTCAGTGGAGTTACGCCAATTGCACCACCTAAGCATTTGCCCCACACAAAGAATCAGTTACACGCATTTTTTCATTGGCCATTACAATCGTTAAATTCTTTCCAATACAACGTATGCTTGACAGGGGTGTGTGTGTGTGTGTGTGTCAGTCTGCTGTGATTACGTTTTGATGCATAAACTGGTATCTTCTGACAATCTGCTGGAAGCGAGAGAGGATAGGCAGAGTGCTGGTCTTATATTTTATTGCTCCATTATCCCACGAATACTTACAGTAAATCTATTTTTAATTTGGGAAGAGCGCTCATCACCAATGTGTGTTTAAAAGCTAGTTAAAACTGCATAGCTATCCGATTAGGAAGCATCGCAGTTAATATACTTCTAATGGGGTGAGGTGGGGGAGAACCAGAAGCACCTTCAGCCACAGGTTTCATTCGCCAGACAGAGCGAGTGAACGGAGACAATGTTGTGCAGGGAGCAGCGTCTAATTCCCGGGCTGTTTGCTAAGCATGTTTTCGCCTCGGAACACGATAGATTAGTTTGTAGGGTGTCATGATTTCAGTGACATGCGCTTTTTAGCGTCTAGCAGGAAGCTGCTGTTTAGTGCCCTCGCCGCCCGATGATGAATGGGAATGAAGCTGACAGAGCCCTGGCAGGGGATACCAGACACTGTCACACTGTCACAATTCCTGTGCTGGCGGCGGCGGCGGAGCGTGGGCCGGGGCATTCCGCTGCTACCGGGCGGTCGTGTGGCAGGACCCTAGGAAGTGACGCTCCGAAGGGAGCTGGTCTATATTCTGCCTCCCGATTGCAAGGCAGGCGCTGAGTTCGTGTGTCCCGCCCGCCGCAGATTTGCTGCCTGCCAAGAATGGCGAGGAGCAGACCATGCAGTTCCTGCTGGAGGTGGTTGACATTCTCCTGAACTACGTGAGGAAGACGTTCGACAGGTCCACCAAAGTCCTGGACTTCCATCACCCGCACCAGCTGCTGGAAGGGATGGAGGGCTTCAACCTGGAGCTCTCGGACAACCCCGAATCCCTGGAGCAGATCCTGGTGGACTGCAGGGACACGCTGAAGTACGGAGTCAGGACAGGTACCGTCTCTCAGGCCCTGCTCTCTCTAGTGGGGGAAAGGGGCCGGTTTCCGAGGGCTTGGCTCAGGCCCAGGGGGCCCGTTGACTCTAATGTTGCTCCTTGCGTGAGTCATCAGAGCAGGATTGGGCCCGACGTGTTAATTATACACCCCCCCCCCCCGCCCCCCAGTGCCTCTACCGCGCCGGAAGGGGCTCAACTTTGTAAAGGTTCATTCCAGCCCCTCTCTCGCGCGGAAAGTGACTTTGTCACCAGCGCCAGGCGCGGCTGCTCCATCCGTCACTCAAAGAGGCATTTCCCGGGGTTGTTTGTGGAGCCCAGACACAAGTTTTTAAGACGTAATCTCTTTCACTTGATGAAATGCAAGCCGCCTGCATCTCCGGGGAGCGATGTCATTAGGCAAATGAGGGTATAAATGAGACTGACTTCGCAGTTTTTCTTCTTTATGTTCAACAGACGTTTAATGAAATCCTAGGAATCGTTAATAATCAGATTTAAACTCACTACACAGGGAGTCTCTCACTTCCAGCTCATTTTGAATCCCATATAAATAAATACTTTTATCACAACTTCCCTTCTTATTCAGTGAGCTGTAGCCACAAACCCAAAATAAAGGCACTGATCGTCCGCTTGTTGTTTCGCCTGAAATGTTTTAAGTCTATATGGTAGAGATCTAAATTGCTAATAACTCAGCATATGGCAGTTACCCGAATAGCAGTTCGGGACCTGGAGCAATAACAGGGCAGATCCCCTCTCCCCCACCCCTACTCCAGTATTACAGCTTGCAGCTACTTCTGCTCACTCCGTGAGACCGATGGGAAAGGCTACAACTTCTGTCATAACTATTCATTATCGCTCCTATTGTAAAACCATATGAACAATCTGAAGCTCCGGGGGGGGGGGGGGTGGTGTTTCAAATCTTCCTTCTGAAATTCTCCTGTTGCGCTATTAAGAGCAATGCAACTAGCATTATTAAGAGCATTGCTAGCGGGACGGTTCAGCCACATCGGGTTGAGGGGGGTTATTCATCATATCTTCCTTCCTAGTACAAACCGATAGATTTAAACTAAGCAACAAAACTAGGAAAGTAACATTTTAATCTTGTCGGCCCAACCTGCACTGTTTGAATTCTTCAAGAGTAGCAGTACTGTGTTTTTGTCTTGTGCCTGTTTTAACAAGTGATAGCGTATTTCGGACTCCCTTTCTAACCTGTGGCCAGCATGTTCTGTCAACAAAAGCAACAGTTACTGGAGTTTAATTTAATTTCCTAATTCCATGCCTGGTTGTCTGTGTTCTCTATTGTCCCGTTAGTGGGGTTATGCTGTTTAGCTAGCACTTTTCTCCTGATTCTTCCTACTTTTTACCCGGGATTTTGTTGGTGCTATATGCTGGCAGCTATTTCTTATTCATGTTATTAAAAGGCACCTGTTCCCGAGATCTGAGACGCAGATATGGTCAAACAGACTGTATTCATAGTAGCAGCAGGTTAAGGACCTTAAAATCAGAAACTTAAGGCTTGGTGACAGATCCAGCAGCAGCCATTAAAGGCAATGGAAATACTCCAATACATTAACTTTACTGGAGCTTGGATCGGGCACCGAGTTGTAAAGGCTTTCTTCAGGCAAAGCTCCAGTTGAAGTCCATGGGATTTAGTCTGTTGTTTAAAAAAGTAATCAGTCATAAGGGGGAAAAGATACGCGCTGAAAGCATCAGCAGAATATAACCCGCTGATTTATTAAAATAGTTTCTCAAACTGTGTCAAGACAGCAAGAGAAAAATAATTGTTTTGTAAAATAAAAAGCGAATCCATTTTAATATAACTGCTATTTAACCTCTACCCAACCATTATTCAGCGGAGCAGTAACTGGAAACAAATACAGTATTTACGTTCATTTAGCATATCGTTTTCTGGAGAGTGTGAAACTTCTCTGCAAAAACTGTGTGGGTTAATGTTAGAAAAGATGTGGCTTGTTAATATACAACTGTAAAATCCTGGTGGGCATGTAATGTAGACATTATATGCAGCAGAGTGAAATGAGTAGCTAACCCTATGCATGTATCTAATCCCCTGCAGAGGGGTTTGCAGGAAAAGTGTAGAATACATGAGCAATTAATTTTGCTATAATAATTAATGAATGTTGAGCAAGTTGCATACTGTTTAGGAATGTTGTTAACTAGTGGACAGTCTTCTCCTCCCATCCCCCACAAATCTTACAGTTGTATATTCAATTAATCAAAAATATGTGGAATCGTTATGCTCTGCAAGTGCAACAGACTATTTACAGCAGAGTTCTGGAGCCTTTTTTACTTTATTCTATTAATTACTTTAAAGCACCTCAGAGATCAGTTGTTCATAGTTTATCCTATTTGCAAGAAAGGGATGTTAGCAAAGTTCTAGAGCAAATTTACTTATCTATATTAAAGATCCTGTAAAAGGAAGCCTGGCCTAGGGCAGTGGTTCTCAAACTTTTGTACTGGTGACCCCCGCTTTCACATAGCAAGACTCTGAGTGCAACCCCCCCCCCCCACCTTATAAATTAAAAACACTGTTTAATATATGTAACACCATTATAAATGCTGAAGGCAAAGCAGGGTTTGGGGTGGAGGCTGACAGCTCACGACCCCCCATGTAATAACCTCACAACCCCCTGACGGGTCCCGACCCCCAGTTTGAGAACCCCTGGCCTAGGGTATTAGCCAAGGATTTGGGAGGAGCAGCGTTCAATTCCCTGGTCCACCACAACCTTTTTGTGTGATCTTAGGCAAATACTTTTGGTTTTCTGTCTCAGTTTCCCATCTGTAAAATGGGGATGGTGTTAAAATCAGTACATTAAAGATTGTAGAGCCTGATCCTGTCAGTTCTGCCAGTTGATTTCAGTGATAAAAGGATTTGACCATTTATTACAACTGCGATGATTCTAAAGTTTTTATTTGCCTTTTGTTATTAATGGTGTTTGTTGTTTGTATTTGTTTATGCATGCATGCATGTATTATTGAGGTTGGGCAATGAAAGTCGATAGTCAGTTTATAGTCAGTATCAGCTTCAGATTTTGCAGAATGTTGGGGATACAAACACTACAGCGGAATATTTATTTGTTTTAAAAGTTGTTTCTACCAGAATGTTTAAAAAACTTATGGCAATATTTCTATCGCTCAGCTTTTTGAAAAAAACTGTTTTGTTTTTTTTAGGGGAGGGGAGGTTGTTTAGTTTGGTTTTTGTTTGTTGGTTTGTTTTCAAGCTAAATGTTGGGCCAAATTCGAGGTGCCCGGGTCCCTTTTTGATGTCCAACCTTGAACCTTACCATAGTTCCCCGATGTATTGGATTGAATTGATAAATATGTGGGAGAGCTTTGCATTATATATCTATTCTGGGTACTCCTCAGGAGCTCAGGATTTCTGATCGGGAGAGCTTAGGGGAGTGAACAGACTTGTTCTAATATTTGGACTCACTCTGTCTTTGCAAAGAGAGGCCAGCTCCAATACAGCAGTCTGCCTGACTCTGAAGTAATTCACAGTTAGAGCAATACCCTTGTTTTCGTTTAGTTGAATGTTCTCTTTCAAAACTTTTTAGCCCCCCCTCCCCCAAATCCTGTCCCATTGAAGTCTGTGGGAATCATGCCATTCTGTGCAAGCAGGATCAGGCCCAGCGAAACTTTCCTTTATTGCAGAGGCTCATGCAAGAGAAGGAAGATCAGAGTTCTTGGCTGTTCAGCTCCACGTGCCTGCTGTTCGCGACCCTAACCATTGCTTTTCTAAAGAGACCAAGGAGTACACTCTGAACAGCTTTTCTCCTTTCTCTATTTAAATGCAAATATGACCCAAGTCTGCTGGCCACTGGTGCTGAAATATGTTCTCCCCCTGCACTTCACCACCACCCCAGTTATAGACGTTCTAGGAGCATCTAACAGAATAAACCACAGATTCAACCTTTTCACTTTGTGTAAAGGTATTACTTGGTGCCACACATTTTGTATTATAAAGCCAGGCTTTGGGTGACTGCTGAAATAAAAATGAATACCCAAAGATAACAATGAAAGGCATGTGATGTGCTATATTGTTTTCAATCATCTTCCCAGGTCATCCTCGTTTTTTCAACCAGCTCTCCACTGGATTGGATGTTATTGGCTTGGCTGGTGAATGGCTGACATCAACTGCAAATACTAACATGTAAGCAGTCCCCTATTTTTCTTTCTTTTTTATGATTAATGATTATACAGGTTGCCAGGACTGATTTCTGCAACTCATTTATAATAAAGATGTCCCATGTAATGTATTACATGTCCTACACATTCTTATGTTATATAATGTAGCAATAAACTAGTGGAAACAATTATAGCTTTGAACAGATTTTAAAAGGAAATTTTGTATTACTATCACACACAAACTCAAATATCCCAAAATAAAGTGTAACTAAACGATAGTCATTCTGATAATACAACACCAAATGATGGAACTTCTTTTGGAGAAATTATTGTTTATCTATCCCCGTGTGTTACAACCAGAACTCTTATAATTTCCAGATGGTCTGTCTTCCTTTTTTTCTTCCTGAGCTAATCAATAATTTTGAAATTATCCTAATGCAAACACTAGAGCATAAAATATTTATGGACCTGATTCTGCTCCTGGTCCCATTGACCAGTGAGAGTAGAATTGAGCCCTCAGCTTCCTCTTTATTCAGCTGTCATCCCATAAGTGACTTTTAAGAGGCTTCAGAAAAGCTGTCAAAAGGATTAAAAACCATAACATTCCAAATAATATGAAGGAATTATCCTGACTGAGATTAGTTAAAATACAGAGTATGGCAGGATCAGACAGATAACCTTTTGGACCTAGATTGTATTTAATAAATTACACTCCATTATTCATTATATACAAATGTAATGAAAGCGAAAATTAAGTTCAAGGTGTGTTGTTGTATTTCTACAACAAATAGTGTCATTCAGAGAGGGGGAAAAAACGGCTTTGGGCAGTTTTAAATTATGTATTGATTTGTGTATGCTCCAAAAAGTGTGACATGCTTGGAGTCAAAATACTTATCAGATAACAAATACCACTTTCCATTTCAGGACTTTAATGGATGTGTGTATGTATTGCGTTATGGCTGTGTTCAATTCACCTAAAAATGCCACTAGCATGGAAATGTAGCTTTGTTGTTGCTAATGTGTAGGGCACAATGAAATTTACCTGCAAATTGAAAAATGAAGATTATTTTCGTTTCCTTCATCCATTGATAATGGTTCACTGGGTATAGCTGATTACTAACTGCTGTATGTAGTTTGCCAGATGTGCCCATCCAGTGACTCCAGAAACAAAGAAAACCACATAAGAGACTCAATTCCAAAACACCTAGTTATATTGCTCCCAGTTAATTTAGTATTTTCAAAAAATTGTATTAGTAAGTCAAATGAGAAAAATAATTGAAAAAAACCCATTATACACTCAATTTCTAATGTGTCTATTGAATGATTTGTTTAGTATGACACATAACTTTAAAAACAGAGTATTTTTTCTCCCTACACAGTAGTGGAATTTAAGCAAATTTTTTTTTTTTAGAAAATTAATCACATTTTTAATTTTAAAATGTTATCAGGTAAATTAAGCGGATGACACTTATTGTGAGCCAAATTCTGTCTTGACTATCATCTCATGCAATCTCAGTGAAGTCAATTAGGTTGCACAAGCTGTAAGTCAAAGCAGAGTTTTACCTTATGACAGCATACCGTGTGGCTGTATATATTAAAAATAATTATTAAGAACATTTCATTCACTTATCTAATTTCAAAAAGGTGATTATTTATTATGAAGGTTTTTTTTTTCTTGGATTGACTTAGAAAATTGTCCTGTTAAAATAGCTTAACTCAGTAAAGTTCTTTACCCTTTCTGGACCATTTGCACTTTAAACAGAGAAACATATTAAATACATATAGAAAATGATTTTCTGTAAGCATGAAAATTGCACAACTTCCCCTTTTTGTGTTGGATTTACCAAACACGAAATCACATAGATTGTTCCCTTACCTCAGTTGTGCAATGGAAAAAAATGCAATATATTTCAAGAATTTAAGACCAATATGAAATAGCTTAATGGAACACAGTAATTACAAATACTGTTAAAGACATGTGTTTATACAATATTATGATTCAAACAGATCAATAGAGAAGGTTATTTAAAATAGTCAAACAGTTTCTATTCATTCTAGAGAATAGATTCTCTGTTTAGTGCAGCTTTCCAGCACTGAAGAAGAGTTAATGAATGACCTTTATCTAGAAATTGTTCTAACCTAGTTATGCTAGAGAAGCGTGTAATGTGGCATGTAACATTGGATTCTTGTGACCAAGTTATCTTCCTACTGCCATTTTTCTTTTCCACCTCTAAATACTTTTGATTAATTGCAGAGAATATTTTTCCCCATATAAGCTTTGAGTGATCAGAATTTCATCTTGCCGTCTTTATATTTTGTTGGCGGTGTTATGAATATGATAAGCCATGTTAATCATAGTAAAGTCTTCATGTAGATATACAAATTGAGTACCAGGGTAGTATCAATAATTGAAATTACGACTCATAAGACATTTAGGGTGGTGGTCAGTGTTGATCCAACTCTGCTCCCATGTAGTCAGTGGTAAAGCTTCCATTAGCTTCAGTGGGAGCAGAATTAAGATCCTCCTGCTGGATACTTTAAAAAAAAAACACCCTTCCATGTTTTCAATCACTGTCAATGATATCTGTAAAGACTATATTAGTATGGGAGTTCCAAGGGTCATATCCACATGAAGGGCATTTCATAACAAGAGTTGTTTTTCCATGGCTGCACACATTTTATACTTTTAGGCTGAGATTGTCAAAGCCACTTAAAGGTAAAAATAAATGGGAATAGACTAGAGGATCCAAATCCCAAAAATGATTTTGAAAATTTTAGCCTTAGTCTTTGGGTACTAGATTTATGATTTTTTATCATCCACAATCTTCCATCATTTCTTTGTGAATCTTTGCAGGTTCATGCAATATTTTCCTTATCAATTGTATTAATTCATTTTTACTTATTTAAAATTTGATCTGTGAATACTCTTAATGACACACACACAAAAACCTTGTTAATAGCTATGTATTCTGTGTACAGGCAATTTATTATTTCAGGAGGTATTTGGAGTTCCATTTGAAAGTACTCGGGGGCCAAATCCAAAGGCCATTTAAATCAACGGAAAAAATCCCTTTGACTTCAGTTGGCTTTGGATTAGGCCCTCAATGACCAGTACACTAGAGGATTCACATGGACTTTAGTTGGAGTTTCTCCAAATAAGGACTGAAAGATTGGGCCCTAGATTTGCAGTGTTTAAAAACAATATTATAACTTTTGCTCCTGGATATACTGCAGGGGGAGCTTAATTTATAAACTCTGTATTTCTGTAATTGCTGGCAATGCCCAACTTCCAGAACACCACTATAAGTGATTCCCTGTTGCAATTCTGATGATTTAAAGAAAAATAAATGTACTGTTTTGACTCTTTCAAAACTGAAAATAACTAGGAATAGACAAAAATACAAAGCCTATCTCATCTTAAATGGACATCCTAACAATGTCATCTTGATACTAGGGCAGAAGAGGGATATCATAAGGACCTTGACTGGGTTTTAAAAAGGCAGCTAAGGAATTTAGATGTCCAAATCCCATGAAATTCAGGTGTCTAACACCCTTACACCCCTTTGAAAATCCCACCCCTTACATTTAGTTACTTTCTGCCCCATTCTAAATTCATTTTTTTCAGTGTTCAAAATAAACCTTGTCTCACATAGCTTATTTATACTGATAGTAATTTGACAATAAGCCTTCCTTGGTCACCTAGCAGAGTAGCATAGCCTATCAATCAAGATTCACATTTTTGTCCATGACACGCATGGCATACTAGACTATGCGATGCTTCTGGTCTGCATTAGGTGGATATAACAGTTGACTGCTCTCTTGTTGTTTGTAATTGGTAATTAGAAAATCATCATTTATAATTACTCTTGACGGATATTGATTGCATGGCATTGTAGAAATAAATTGTCCTTGGGAATTATTAGGAGAATATGTCCACATAAATAATTGTATTTAGATTTTTGAGCCCTAGTTCAATATTTCTAATTATCTTTGTGGTAAGCTGTCTAATGCTTACCGTTTTCACAACTCTACGATTCTGACAATATGCTATTCTACAAGTGTGAAACTGGCACTCTGTGAACCAAATATTTTACAGTCTAATTTTGCATGGTACTTACTGTCAATATTGTTGTAATTACTGTAAATTGTATAAACACAGAATGTTATGATCAATGGTTAGCAGAAACAGTAGAAAACATACATGGGGCTTAACACTGCAGTTCTTACTTGCAAAAGATTCCCACTGGCCTTGTAGGAAGTTTTGCTTGAGTAAGAGCTGCAGTATCAGATCCCGAATTCACAAGCAATTTGGTTATGAGTCTTAAACATTTTCACAAAGGATCAAAGATTAAGCATTTATGTGCATTTTGGAATGTTCACTATGTATCAGGTTTGTTTGTTTATCTACTCAGGTTTACATATGAAATTGCACCTGTTTTTGTCCTCATGGAGCAAATAACACTTCGAAAGATGAGAGAGATTATTGGATGGTCAAATAAAGATGGTGATGGAATATTCTCACCTGGTAGGTTTTAGTCTCACTTTTGACAAGTTGAGATAAATATCGCCTGTAGCTGAAAGCATACATTCATGTAAGTACTGTAATAGAAAACGCAGTGTCTGAGTTTTAAAACTAATAATGGTCCACCTAAAGCATTTGTTTCTTTCAAACTTCCCATAAAGGGTTAAAAACATTCATATGCAGTTTTCATCTTTTAGTATAGTTATGAATATAATGGCAGGGGCCATTCAGAAACTTTGCCAAAATTTTCAAACTTTAGTCCTAAAGTTAGGTACCAAAATCCATATTTAGGTGCCTAATTTCCAGAAGTGTTGAGCAACTACATATCCTTGGATGAAAGCTCACACCTCTAAAAATCCTGACACATGTTTAGGTGCAGATCTTAGCTGAAGGTCATGGAAGAGGAGTGTTCTGTCTTTGCCGCATCATCCTCCCCTTCCTCATAATTCATAGATGCAGCTCTTTGGGTGATCAATAAGGATTTGGATTCTAGGTGAGGGATTGGAGGATGGCCACTTTCTATGGCATCATATCCCCAGAAACCTGCAGAGAATCTGAGAGTATGATTATGCTGGCCCAGTCCAAAGTACCTCTCTTATCACCAAACTCCATGCTCTGAACCACTCCATGAATGGAGAATAGGGACAGTGGTCAGTGGCAGAGGGGGCTGGGAAGCAGTGCAGAGGTGCATGGCCTCTTTGCTGATGGCCCTAGTTTCTAGCAGAATTCCTGAGATGTGTGGGGTTTGGGAGACTAATCCCCTTCTTGTTTCAGAAGATGGAGGACAAATCTTAAGCACAAAACCCATGAATGCAAACTCACTAAATAAGTTCCTAGTCCCCTATGCAGGAAAAAGACACAAAACAGTCTCGCCTACCTAATGCACTGGTCAATGGTAATGTTTAAGGAAAGCTGTTTTAGAGTCTGTTATAGATCTTCAATATCATGGAATTAGGTATGAAGTTGCTATTCTTGTTAACCGAGGCTGTGAGCCTCATTCCCAAGTGCAGCACATGGAGCATTGACCCTCTAATGAACGTGTTACAGAAATATTAACAATCAGAAGGGGAGATAAATAAGAAATTCTGACTTCCAATATGGATTCTTAAAAGGACTGTCTTTTAGACCTTCATGACAGATAACCATGCATCTCAGTAATTTGTTCTTTCATACTTCACTGAAGTTTTCACTACATTGCACAAATGATATTGATATGCCTTTGTTCTATAAAAGGTCAGATTGCTTTTCTAATTTTCTATGTTTTATTATGTGCTCTTCTATAGGAGGGGCTATATCCAATATGTACAGCATAATGGCTGCTCGCTACAAGTATTTCCCTGAAGTCAAAACTAAAGGCATGGCTGCAGTTCCTAAACTGGTTCTCTTCACTTCGGAACATGTGAGTTTAACACGCTGCTAATTGTTGTTGTTAATATATTGCTAAATGTTTTTAAGACATTCAGATAAGTGACTATTCCACCATTAAGGCTGTGTATGTTTTTCCTGCAGAGTCATTACTCAATAAAGAAAGCTGGGTCTGCACTTGGGTTTGGAACAGAAAATGTGATTTTGATAAAATGCAATGAAAGGTAGGATGAATGTTAAGTCCTTGATATATTAAATGTGTTCATCTGTTAAATTTGTTTTATTGTGCTTAAGGACTGGTTCAGTACAGTGTGTCAAGCTGCTAATGGTCTGTTGAAAAGATCCCATTAAATTATTTCTGCTGTAGCTGATACTCTTTTGTGCGCAATCTTTTAATTTTCTTTGTCTTTTTGTTTCTGCAATAATTACAGAGGGAAAATAATACCAGCTGATTTGGAAGCCAAAATTCTGGAAGCTAAGCAAAAGGTATGCATTTTAAAGTTTAGTGATTTAACGTTTAGATTAAGAATTTATTACATTTTCCCTTTGAGGATGAGGAATAACATTAAATCAGAATATTTTTTCTAAACCCTGTCAGAGACCTATTTTATTCTACAATGATAATTTTGGTTGTATAGCTCTATATTTCTACACTGTTCAGGAAATAATCTACAGATCTTGGTTTTCATTTACTATTTAATTCATGTAGTTATTTCAAACTCTTGATATAAATATATATCTTTCTGAAGAAGGCCTAAATGGGTAGGATTTTTCCTTTTTAGTTTTCTGTTTTAGAAAAATTGAAAAAGATTATTATTAATATGGAAAATTATATCAAAATGTGTAAGAACCTTTTGAGGGCTAATCCTATGAACTCTTTAGAATTCCTATTGACTTCAAGGGTGGGTTTGTATGATTGGTCCCTTTAAACGTTAATTTTAATTTTCCATGTGAGGAATCCTATATTTAAAAACAAAAATCAGTGCAATAACAATTAATGTTTTGTAAAGCAGTGAAGAGGAATCTTCCAAAGTTGGTGTTCAAGAGTACCTATTCTAAATAAGCTGTAGCTTGCATATTAAATAAATATATTTTTGTAGCTATGCTGTCCCAGTAACAAGTAGATAGGTATATTTTCAATTATATTTAATGAAGTTCAAAGTCATCTCAGTTTGATATGGCTTGCAGTTGCACTTTTAAAATTCTACTGTATACAAGAAAGATCAAAGGAACAACTGTCAACTTAAAATCACACTTCCGTCTGAATTTTTTTATTTTTCATTTATTTATTTTTTGCTTAATATTGTTACAAGAGTCTCCTAACTGTACCATAACTGAAAGAGATCAGAGACAAAAATTTTCTTTGTTTACTTTGTGCATTTGACAGCACTTTGTATAATCAGTTTCCCCATTTCCCCTGTGTCACCAATCAGGGAATCAATTTTCATTGTTGTTTGTGGGGGTCTTTCATGCAGCAACAATGGAGACAAAAACATTTTTGAAAAATGGAAAAATTGAGTAGTAAAACCACAAACGTTGACACGGGGACGCAGGGGCAGGTGAAGCACCTGAAATCACTTTTAAGTCTGATTTTTGAGATGGACCAGATTTCACACAGTGGACATTTCCACTGCTTGCATCCGATGAAGTGGGTATTCACCCACGAAAGCTTATGCTCCAATACCTCTGTTAGTCTATAAGGTGCCACAGGACCCTTTGTCGCTTCTACAGATCTCACACTGAATCAACATTATTTATATTGCAGGGACATGTTCCACTTTATGTAAATGAAAAAATGGAAAAATTGAGTAGTAAAACCACAAATGTTGACACGGGTACGCAGGGGCAGATGAAGCACTTGAAATCACTTTTAAGTCTGATTTTTGAGATCGACCAGATTTCATACTGAATCTACATTATTTATATTGCAGGGACATGTTCCACTTTATGTAAATGCAACCGCAGGCACAACAGTGTACGGGGCCTTTGATCCAATAGAGGAGATTGCAGACATATGTGAAAAATATAACCTCTGGCTCCATGTAGATGTAAGTAACTGAACAATCTGCTAAAACTAATCCTAGTGACAGAGGATTCTAGTCTGCAAATGTTTGGTGTTGAATTTAAATCTTTACTATTGAGCAGCGCTCATCTTTCCTGTGATTTTGATTTTAAGAGAATTGCAAATAGAGATAGAGCCCCATCCTAAGAATCCTCCATGTATTTAACTTCCATTAGAAGTTCAGTGGTCAGAGGGTTTAAAGGGCTGGGTGTGTGGTAAACTAAAATATTATAGACTTTTCAGAAATACTGACTCTTTACCTGTTCTTCCAACACTTTCAGGCTGCTTGGGGAGGTGGACTTCTAATGTCAAGGAAGCATCGTCATAAACTGAATGGAATAGAAAGGTACTGCACACGGCTTATTGGTGTTGCTATTTTATTTATGCAGTTGTACATGGTCTTTCACAAATGTATGGAAGGACAAAGTCCCTGCCTCAAGGAGCTTACACAGTAAATTAAACAGAAACAACACAAACAATAAAAAGTTGAACAGGAGGTTGAAAACTGTACTGGAAGGGAGGTCAGTGATGGAAGACAAAGTGAAAGGTAAGTTTAAAGGAGGACAGGGAAATTGTTTAGCAATAGAAGGAGGGGACACAGTTCCAAGAGTAAAGTGTAACTTCAAAGAAGGCACAATGGGGAAACTAAAGAGAGAGGACAGGCTGACATGTAGGAAATGAGATTTAAAATGGGCTGGACCTTGAGGATAAGGATTAGAAGGCTAAACTTGGTGTGGGAGAAAAAAGAGGAATCCTGGGTATGGATTTGAATGTGTGTGTATGTGTGTGTGGAGTGAGGGAAGGTTATGGGAATCCTCACCTGGAAGCTCTTTGCAATCACTTCCAGTAAATATTGAGCCTTTATTCTAGCTACAGATAAATCTTCTATAAATGAGAGCCAATGATATAAACATCAACTAGAGCAGGGGTGGGCAAACTTTTTGGCCCGAAGGCCACATCTGGGTATGGAAATTGTATGGGGGGCCATGAATTCTCACCAAATTGGGGTTCAGGTGCAGGAGGAGGTGAGGGCTCTGGCTGGGGGTGCAGACTCTGGGGTGGGGTCAGAAATGAGGAATTCAGGGTGTGGGAGGGGGTTCCTGGCTGGGGCAGAGGGTTGGGGTGCGGAGGGGGAGGGGTCCTGCTGGAGGTGCGGGCTCTGGGGTGGGGCTGAGGATGAGGGATTTGGGGTGTAGGACGGTGCTCCAGGCTGGGACCAAGGGGTTCGGAAGGGGATCAGGGCTGGGGCAGGAGGTTGGAGCATGGAGGCAGTGAGGGCTCTGGCTGGGAGTGTGGGCTCTGGGGTGGGAGGAGTTCAGGGTGCAGGAGGGGGCTCTGGGCTGGGGCAGGGATTTGGGGTCCGGGGGGGCTCCAATTGAGGGTGCAGGCTCTGAGGTGGAGCTGGGGATGAGGGGTTTGGGGTGCAGGAGGGTGCACCTGGCTTGGACTGAGGGGTTCGGAGGGCAGGAGGGGGATCAGGGATGGGGCAGGGGGTTGGGGCATGGGAGGGGGTCAGGGATGCAGGCTCCAGGTGGTGCTTACCCTCAAGCAGCTCGCAGAAGCAGCGGCATGTCCCCCCTCTGGCTCCTACGTGGAGGCGCGACCAGGCGGCTCTGTGCGCTGCCCCGTCTGCAGGCACCGCCCCTGTAGTTCCCATTGGCCACAGTTCCTGGCTAATTGGAGCTGTGGGGGCGGCGCTCAGGGCGGGGAAGTGTGTGGAGTTCCCTGACTGCCCCTAAACATAGGAGCCAGAGGCGGGACATGCTGCTGCTATCAGGAGCTGGGGCACGTGCATGCGGAGTGGCCCCTGACCCCATTCCTGGCTGGAGCGCAGCAGCGGGGCAAGCCCCAGACCCTGCTCCCCAGCGGGAGCTCGAGGGCCGGATTAAATTGGCTGGAGGGCCAGATGTGGCCTGCAGGCCGTAGTTTGCCCACCCCTGAACCAGTGGGACACATGGTGGGGTCACAGAGGCAGCAGCTTTTGGGGGCAGACCTTCCCTCTCCATGGCTGAAAAGGGCAATGACAGCAGCAGAGCTGGTACCATTCCATTATGCAGGGGTGGAAGGATTTGTAGAGCTCACACAGGGGTCTTCCTGCAGCACAGCATCATAGAGTCACTGCACCTCAATGTGCAGGGGACTTCGGAGGTGTGACTAGTGGTTCCGTAAATACACTGTTCCAAAAGCTATTCCCTCTTTACAGCAAGGACACAGGTGCCGTGAGCGCTACTGAAAGCCTAAGGCTACTGTTGTGGCCAGAGAATGGTCTGTGGAAAATATACCTTACCTCCATGGGCCTCTATGGCATTCCCTATTACACAGACCCATTCATCTGGATGTTCACTGAGGCAAGGATCTGACCTTTATTGAATAACCTTGATTCAAATCAACCACATTTAAAACAGGTGGGAAGTTCTTGCTGAACTTGACCCAGACTCATGTGCTAGTAACCTGCATCATCAGGGCACTGTCATGGTCCACAGCCCGTGTCACAGGACAGACACCCTCTGTATTTCCAAGCTTATCCATACCTCAACAATGGTCCGGTCTAGTATGATGAGAAGCAGTGGCCTCCCCAGGAATTGAAATGGGGGAGGGGTTTCGAATTTGGGGGGGGGTGTCACTAAATTGGCATGTAACTAGTTCACAAAACTGGGGGGGTGTTGAGGAAATCCAGGGGGTGTGTAGGGAAATCACTGATGAGAAGACTTTTCCACAGGTATGGCTCTCATCCAATGAAGGCAAGGCCTTAACCTATGTGAGGGTGTGTCTCTTGACTCACCTGCTCCCACTGGATACTGCTCTATCGGCAAGGACTGCCCATATGCATGTAAATCAGAAAAGTGCTGCATACCCAGGCACCATACAGGGTGCACCATTAATCTGTGCAAGATACCTGAATCCCCAAGGAAAGCAAAAAAGCATTTGAGGTAAAATCTACCCATGGCCAGCCAAATTAGCATGGGAAAGCCTAGCACAAAATTCCTTCCATACCCTAGAGGCAGTCATTTCTAATACCCAGGACACAAAGGTAGATATAATGTAGCATGATAAAAGGAAACAGTGAAACATAAGCACTTTCTTGTAAAAGCCAAAATTTCCCACCGGTGGGAAATTTAGCATATATAGCAAGTAACCAGCAAAAATAGGATAAAGAATGAGGTTGGTGAGTGGGAAAATAATTTGGACCCCCCTGGTGCAGAGATCAAGAAAACAGTATGAAGCACCTGGCAGGGAAACCACAAAGCAACTGAGCCACACAAACCCAGGTCTAACCACTGGCCAATCCAGTTGGCCAGCCACTCTTATTACAGCAGTAGGTCCATTGAGGCACTATAGTGCCAAATTCTGCCCTTACACCCTATTCAACCTATTGGTAAATCAGGACAGAATCCGGCACACTGATGCTGACCTGAGGGCAGCTGGGGCTAATCATTACATTCCAACTCTAAGCAGTGACTGAAAACAGCAGGTCCCAGTGGGTGCTGTGATTTTTCTCACCATAATAAACCACATTGACCTGCAGTCACTGGTAGAGGACACATGCTGCATAACTAATTGCCGCAGGCCCCAGCTGGGATCTGTTAGCGCTCTAGCCAGACTTGGTATACCCAAAAACACGTACATGGTCTGAATGGCCTTCTGCCATGGAGGCATGGCCTGAATGAACTATCCTGGCATGCCCTTTTATTGTGCAAGGCAGTGAATGGTGCCCTTATGATAAAACCCTCCTAATATCCCCCTTTTTTGTTTTTTAACACGTCCTGAGAAAACTACTTAAAATTCTCTCATGCTTTTGAAGCATAAAGATAAGATTCTGTAACACAGATGGTAAATTGAGACCATATCTCACCATTTGAGAATATAAAAAATAAATTCTACTTCCTAAATGTTTCTTCTAATATGCCATTGAATTTTTTAGAAAAAAATCACATCCCACACAAAGTCTGGTTTCTATGTAAAGAGGCCAGATTTTGCTGTGTGCATGTGGGGCCTGTATTGGACTGCATTACGCAAAGAGGAGTTCCTGGAGGGACTATGCGTTCCCAGAGGTGCAGGGTGACCACACATGCTGCGCTATTCCTTTGGTGGATGTGTTTCATTCTCCATCCCTGAGATAGCTCTGGAAGCAGAGGGCACAGCTGCTCCATTTGTGGCCACTAGGGTGGACCAGTCACTGTGCTCCCCAGAATGCAGAGACTATGATTATTTCTGGCCCTTGAGAGGGGGATGCAAGGAAAGAGAACGACTTTTTGAATTGTCCTTCCCCACCCTGTGTGTACCCAGGCAAATACCATGAAAAATCTCACCCGTACTATATGCCTTCCTGTGGTGTTTAGATGTTGCTTACAATTATTAGAACTGGGAGCACTGGCTGCTGGGAGTCTGTAAGGACAGGAAACAGGGAGGAGGGAGTTGAGAGGCTGAGAGAGCTACAGAGGGTGCAGCAGCAACTTAGTAAAAAGGTTTCCCTTTTGGAATAAAGACCTGTTGAAGTTTGTGAGTACCTTGCATGACTGATACAACATTTTGGCGACGAGGATGGATCTTCTGCCTCTGAACCCACCTGCACCCTTTCTGAAAAGCCCAGGTGAGCCTCCAATTGCTTTTACTGTCTGGATCCATATGTTTGAGACTTATCTGCTTGCAGTCAGTGCTACAGAGATTTCTGAAGTAAGAAAGCGTGCTCTGCTAATCCACTGCCTTGGAGCAGAAGGGCAGCGAATATTTTACACTTTTTCCCTTGCAAATGATAAATATGAGACTGCACTCACTGCATTAAAGAATTTTACGCAAAGGGGACCATAAATTTACAGCTCCTCTTAAAATCATAGAGAAGAAGGGACCTTACACTTATCGACTTTCTGATGGACGGGTATGGAATGCTTCTTATCTTGCACCTGCCTATGCACCAAGAGGAGATTATGCCAACACCCAGTCTGCATTGGATGACTTCACCGTAGCACCCACACAACAAGACATTGCACTGGAATCGGGGCTTGAGAGGCGGCCTGTCAGACCCAGACGACCACCTGTCTGGACTAGAGACTATGTTATGTAGTATCTACAGTGTTTTCAGTGTAATATTTCTGCCAACAGTATAGTGTCTTGTTTCATATTTGTTCCTGTGGTTCGAACAACAATGTTATTTTAATTGGGAGAGTTTCTTAAGAGAGGAGGGAATGTGGTGTTTAGATGTTGTTTACAATTATTAGAACTGGGAGCACTGGCTGCTGGAAGTCTGTAAGGACAGGAAGGAGGGAGGAGGGAGTTGAGAGGCTGAGAGAGCTACAGAGGGTGCAGCAGCAACTTAGTAAAGAGGTTTCCCTTTTGGAATAAAGACCTGTTGAAGTTTGTGAGTACCTTGCATAACTGATACAACACTTCCCTCTTTAAATAATCTAAAATACATAGTTACACCAGGGGATATTCAGTAGTTAATAAGATGGAATGGAGAGGGCAGTAGCAGCAAAATGTTGGGACATTTCTTCTAGCAACACCATGAAACTATCTAGGATAGTGTGTTTAAAACACAGGACATCTCACCTGCTTGGCAAGTAAATTAACTGATCTTGCAC
Organism: Macrochelys suwanniensis; assembly: GCA_033296515.1. Lineage (NCBI taxonomy): Eukaryota > Metazoa > Chordata > Testudines > Chelydridae > Macrochelys > Macrochelys suwanniensis. The sequence continues at coordinate 37,995,781 of CM065784.1, forward strand.
ATTCATTGACTCTTCAGCCTAAAATGTTTATACATTATATGTTTGGCATACACTGTAAAGAGTTTTATAGCCTCTTAACAACCTATATGTTTGACAAATTAACAAGAAAAAGATCCCTTAGACTAGCTTTAGCTGGAAAAGTGGGTAAGAATTAGCAGCTTCTTTTCTTTCCTTTTCCTACTGGAGGACTATAACAGCACCAGCTATTTAGCAAAGAACTATAGATACCTGATGTGTGAGAATGTCTCCATAATTCCCTGCCCACCTGCAGATACTTTGAACTAATCAAAGCTGTCATGCTGTTTTTGTTATTCCTGTTAGTGCTGTCTACAGAAGGTGATTCTTCTGGGAATAAAGTTACAATATCAAGTAATCAGCATAGTTTGACACTAATTAGTTGACATTAATTACAATATCAAGTAATCGCTATTGTCTGACACAGTAATATCAATCCTGGAAGAACTGCTTTCCTAGGCAGCACATCTGGGAAAGGTGACATCAAAGACACTGATACCCTCCATTGTTAGATCAATTAGGCAAAACACCAACCTGTTTATGACAATTCTGTTGTCACTTACACTGGCTTTACACTGGTGTAAGTTTATCTTTGTTTTCCATATCTACCCTGAGGGCATAATTCTTTTGCAGAGTCAATTCGGTCACATGGAATCCACACAAGATGATGGGAGTTTTGTTACAATGTTCGGCCATTCTGATTCGGGAAAAGGTCTGTTTTATATTGTTTGATAGTCTTGCAATAGAACAATTAGTGAAATGAGCCCTGAGTTTTTTAGGGCATGCTGCAAGGTCTGTTTCTTTGTAGGCTTCTTTCTGAAGGGAAGAGTTGGGTAGATTTATGTTTGTTTTATTTGGTGGAGGAGGGAAGTACTTTTTCCTTTTTCAGCTTTTGGTTAACACAGTAAATACTACAGGGCAAGATCCTCAGTATCCATCAGCTTCAGTGATGTCAATGGAGTCATGCTGATGTACACCAGCTGAGGATCTGGCCCTGTGTTTTTATAAAACATTGTGCATGCATCCTGTGACTTGATAATTGGACAAATGTTAGCCTTTAAAAATAAACAGCAAACATTTTGCATTGCACAAGTGGCTTAAGAGTTTAAAATCTTGTTGGAAAGCATCCACATTACTTTTAGTTCTACTCAAGAAGGAATTTTAGGACTGATCCTCAAAGTTTTGCCGTTGTCATCAATGGGAGCAGGATTAGGATCCAAATACTTCTCTTTCAATATGTGAATATTATCATCTATGAGCAGGACATTTTCATCTTTCTAATTTCCATTAACTTGTCTAGCTACCACTCTTGGAAATGGGTACTTAGAGAGGCAGTGTGGTCTAGTCTCTAGAGCAGTGTTTCTCAACGACTGGTCCGTGGACTGGTGCTGGTCACTGACACAGTTTAGAAAGGCAGCAAGCTGGTCCCTGGCATCAAAAAGGTTAAGAAACACTGGTCTACTGGATAGATCACAAGAGTGGGACCTGTAAGGCCTCAGTTCTAGTTATGCCATGGACTGCTGGGTGACCTTGGACAAATTACATCATCTCTCGGTGCCTCAGTTTCCCCAATATAAAATGGGGATATTTGCCTTCCTTTGTAAAGTGCTTTGAGATCTAAAGATGAAAGTATAGTATACATTCTTAATATGGTAACTCAGAACATGAGAACTTTGGTTTCTCTTTATATTTCTGAGTAGATCATATGCAGTCAAGGAAAAATAGTATTACTAATCAAGCTAGTGAAGAAGTGAAACGGTTCTTTTTCTTTTCATTGTTAAAGCAGAATGTGTCTAGTATGGGCCCAGTTATGCTCATACTTATTACTGATGTTTAGTAGTACCAGAGTTTGAGCCTAAATGGAGTTGAAGCCTTCCTCCACACTTTTTTATGCACCAGAACGATCTTACACAGTCTCACAGTTCAGTATAAACATATAACAACAAAGAAAATTACAATGAAAAATTAACTCTCAAAAGTCTTATTTTCTAAGAAAGAGCAGTCTCATATTCTAGAATCCAGGAGTATAAGGCAGGAAACATTTGTTTCCAATACTAAAAATTCAAATACATTTAGGCTGGCATTTTCAGTAATATTTTTTTAAGTATTGTTAAAACTTATTTTTATCTCAGTGTGATATGCATGTAATGCCTCAATGTGATATGCATGCAGCCTCACCACTTGAATAATCAGGAACTTAGACATCTAAATGACCAACTTGAGAGCACAAAATTGTGTCTACAGCTTGTGCCCTCAAAAGCAGGTCAGTATCTGAAAATTTGGTCCCTAAAAGTACAATTTTTCTACAATATATGTTTGTATATATTCAATGGATATATTTATATTTACATATGTGTTATACATATTTGCTTTTTCATAATAGGGTATACTTCAAGGTTGCAATCAGATGTGTGCAGGATATCTGTTCCAGCAAGATAAACAATATGATATATCCTATGACACTGGAGATAAAGCAATACAATGTGGTCGTCATGTAGACATTTTCAAATTCTGGTTGATGTGGAAAGCTAAGGTAAACAATAAATGTCCAATTAAAATGACTCAGAAATATATTTAATTTATGTGTATGTAATAGATAAAATACCTATGTTGTTTCTTTAAAAGAGTTGTTTGGATTTTATGGAAAACTTAGAAAACAACGTTTGGTTCTATTAAGAGCTTTGCCTGACAAAGGACAGCAGGATTGATTCCCAAGGCCCTGAGACAGCAAACCCCAATTAGGCTCATGCTTAACATTAATCACATTGAAGTCAATGCGGCTTCTCATGTGACTAATGGTGAGCATGTGCATAAGTGTTTGTGGGATCGGGGCCCAAATTTGCAGGTAAACACATTTTCTTCCTGTTAATACTTCTTCTTTCTTGCTCTATATTTCTCTACATTAAATTGTAATACTCTGTGGCCATTCCTGCAGCACTCAGTCAGGAAAAATTACCTAAATGCATGATTCAGCTGATAAAGTGGCCACAATCTAATCCTTTATGAAATCATAATTATTGCTGTGGCACACATTAAAATTATATAAAGAGGATTTTGACTTCAGAGAATGATTAAGCAGCACATAACCTCTGATGAATAAAAGCTCCTGTTTACTACAAATTTCTTTAATATTAAAGAATGAGGGAAGCAAATAACAAGTATGCTTCTCTATTTCTGTTTTTTAAACAAAATATTTTTTCAAAGTTTTCTCTGAGTTATCAGAGTGCCTTTAAAAATACTGCAGCAAAGGAAATACAACTGAATAAAATATTAACATTCAGATTTGCAAAAGCATGAAGAATTATTGGAACATCCTAAATTATCTTTTCTTGTGTTCATTTTACCAATTACTGTGGTATCCAACACAGATTTGGTGGCAGTTCTGAGTACACTGAGTACCAGTTCTTTCTCCAAATCAAACCCTTTTGGGGCTGCAGCCCCAGGGCATAAATCCACCTATGATTCATTAAAATTGGACTCTGACCCATAACTTAAAAATATTATATGTATAGTACTAATCACCATTTACTGACTACAGAACCCTGTCAACCCTGAGTAACCCATAGATCAGTTGGCCTTCTAAAAATCAGTCTAGCATGTGTTTTCAGTGCCTTTGGCTTTCTTCAACAAAATCATCAGTCATTCTGTCCACACTGTGGCCCTCTCTTGGCAGGCCAACCTCACTAGAAACATTCTCTTCTGTGGTTGAGAGCATGGGCAGCGGGTATCATAGGCCAGGGGAGACTGTGCATCCCCAAACAGCCTGGCATTCCTCCGCCCAGGCTTTGCCCCCAGGCCTTCTCCTGCAGTTCCCAGTGCTCTTCTGTGGCCCAGGCTGGCTGCGGCTGGGACAAGGTGGCCTGCCACTGGGACTTGGGGCAGCTGGCACTGGGGCCAGGGCTGCACCGCCAACCTGGCACTCGGACCGCACCTCCTGGCTGCCCGGTGTTCTGGGGCGGGGGCACTGGGACCTGGTCACCTGGCACTCCGGGGCTGGAGGCACTGCTGCCATGCCGCTGGGCCCTCCAGGGCTGGGGGCACTTGGGTGGCCCAGGGCTGGGGCTGGGGGCTGCGATGGGGGTGCTCTGAGTTCCTGCAGGGCAGAGGTGCATGAGGGGAGGGGAAGGTGCAGGGCCTCAGGCAGAAGGGGAGGGGCTGGGGGCTAGCCTCCCCAACGTCTGGTTCACCGACCACCCGTGGCTGAGAGCCATTTAGCACACCAAAATCAAGCATGAATATAGAACAGGTGTGAAGTGCAAAATCCTCCCCTGCTTATCAGAGAGAGGTAGAGCACCAGTGTGGTGTGTGAAGAATCTGACTGCCAGCCACTGGTGCAGAGAGGGAGAATAGGAGAAAGACTGTTGTGTTTAATATTATTACTATTTATTATTTGCATTGTTTTAATGCCTAGGAGCCCCAGTCATGGAACAGAAACCCAATGTAATAGGTGCTGTACAAGTACATAAAGAGTCTTCAGCCCCAACAAGCTTACATCTAAGCAATAATGTGATAAGGCCATATTTGCACTTCAGAAGGGGAGTAGGATGTTTGTGATTCTTTATTAAAACAAATTGTAGACCCCAGTCCACACCACAAAATTCAACTGAAGAAATTCAAATTTCTGCAAAAATTGAGGCGCTCAGAGTCAGCATTTTTGGTCTGGGTCTTTTATAGAGGCAGACTTTCTCAAAGCTTTCAGCTCTGAGGTTTTGGGTTGGACCCACTTCTAGTAAATTGGATGTTATATTGCACAACTGCCTTTGGGTCATTTTTGGGGAAAATGAGACATTGGAAGCTGTGGAGGTTTTTCTTCCAGCATTAACAGCTGCCAAAAATGAGCACAAATTTGCCTTCAAAATAGACAGTGGGTTTAATGTGATATTTATCTAAGCCCTTGAATCATCTTGCAAATATTCTTTCAGTGTGAATTTTATCCCAGTATAGAGAACCTGCACCACAGATGCATAATAAGGGTGGCATTAAGGGCTTCACCGGTGCTGAAAGGTGACCTGGAAGGGGTAAAAAATGTGTACATACCCTTATTTACCTTTTCAATGAAGCACAAAGGTGGTCTGGATTCTTTTAAAGCTTTATTTTTCCAGGGTTGTTTTTATTTGTTAGTTTGTTTAGAGGACTGGAGAATGGGTGGGATTATGACATTACAAAAAACCAGCTGGAAAATTGAGCAACTGAGTGTGGAAAGGGATTTTCAGTCAAACTATTTAAAACTCTTTATTTGCTTTCTAGCTTGTTTTTCTCAATGCAAATTCCCGACAAACAGCTGGGAGAAAAGATTTAAAACTCTCCCCAATTCTCTAGTCCTCCAGCAAAAACGGAGGAGCCAAGATTTAATATTCCTGATATTTTGAAGGCAAAAAAAAAAAAGCTGAAAAATGTATCTTCTTAAAAAATTTTAAAAGACCTTTATGCATTCATTTATTTATTTTTATTTCTTTATCACCATAAAGTTCTTTTAAAAACAAAATAGTGCACAAACAAAATAGTAATTCTTTTGTAGATCACATTTAACCACGTGAATTTCACTATTAACAAAATAAGTTGCACTAAAAGTATTATTTATTTCTGTGGTCATCCTTTAACTTGAAAAATGGTAGTCCTGTTATATATTTTATTTTCTGTCCAAACCTAATTGCTAGAGAGAGCCAGATGGTACAAGAAAAGAGGGGAAACTTTTTTAACTAATAAAACATTTTCTTTTTAAAATAGGGTACAGGAGGATTTGAAAATCAGATCAACAAATGTCTGGAATTGTCAGAGTACCTCTATACTAAAATTAAAAACAGGGAAGAATTTGAGATGGTTTTTGATGGAGAGGTAAGTCATTACATAGACCAAAAATATTTTTCATGTAACCTGACATCTGGGAACCAAGTTTGTATACATTTCTTGGAGCAATCTTGAAATTTCTGTAGGTTTCTCAAGAGCTCATAGTTACGTATGAAAAAGAACAACATGGGCACTGACATCTGGGCAGACTTTTAGCCAGACACATACTTAACTTCTATATGGATTTCAATTATGAACACAGGGATTCCTCCCCTCGTTTCTTTTCTTTCCCCTTTTCTTTTCTTTTCACCTTAAAGGACTGTATTGGGCCACAAGCTGAACACTTCGGATGGTATCTATCAACAAAGCTCCAGATTCCCATAAGAATGTAGTGCAGAGGAACTGGTTTGGCTTCTCAGATTAGGGTACGAAGATGGCCTTAATACAGCCTATTCATGCTGACATTCCAGAGGTTGTCACTCCTGGTTCTCTGAAAGCTCCTACCTCCTCTGCTGCTGGTGCCTCTGCATAAAGTCTTGGTGGATACACGCTTTGTCTCTTCACTTAATATGAGGAGGAAAATCAGTTATCAAAAGACAAGACCTATCTGTGTAGGATGTAGGGTGACCAGATGTCCCGGTTTTATAGGGACAGTCTCGATTTTTGGGTCTTTTTCTTATATTGGCTCCTATTACCCCCCAACCCCATCCCGATTTTTCACACTTGCTGTCTGGTCACCCTAGTAGGATGTCATTGAATATTACTGGGGACTGTCTGGCCCTTGAATCTTGGAAGGGACATCCTCTTAAAATCACGTAAGTGTTGAACAATGTACTTCATCAGCACTCTAGAATATTGTAAAAGGGACAATGCATAGTGAATCCAAGATGGCGACTGCAAGTAGACTGAAATACCAATATTATATAGAATGTATTGTTTCTTAATATATAGAACTAACAGCCCTAATAAAATGCATGAAATCCACTTCTGTAATAAAATATTCAATAACAATTTATTGTCCTTCAGGAGATTGGTGTGGGTGATCTATATTTTCTTATTATGTTTATTCACTTATGCATTTGTTTTTTCTTTTTGCAGCCTGAACACACAAATGTATGTTTCTGGTACATTCCTCAGAGTCTCAGGGGCATACCAGACTCTGAGGAGAGAAGAGAAAAGCTACATAGGGTATGCAGCTCACATTAAATGTATAATATATTGTTTCATTTCTAAGCCAAAGGGTTCCATTTATCTAAAATAACATATCTCTGCATGTGCTGATTGATGAGACTGATTCTGAGCCAGGTTTGCAAAATAGAGCTGATGGAAATTTGGGATTTCTGTTTAGCAGGAGAAAGGGGGATTCTGTAAAATCGTTGTTCTGGAAATGCCAACACATGGTATTTCCAAAAATATTTCCCGCAGGACCCTGGCAGCTGCTCACTGAGATTGTCAATGATTCTTGTCATTTTCACAGCTGCTTTTCAGTGATGGGTAGAAGTGAAAGTGACAAGAATAATGTCCCTTTCAGTCCACAGCTGTCAGATTGTCAAGGGTCTGTGTCTTTGGGCAGCCACACCATGCAGATTGTCTAGGGCCAGGAACCCCAGGGCTTCTAGACTCCTAGGCCAGCTAGCTCCCTGGGCTGCCCAATTCCTGCAGCCTGGGGAATCAACAGCCCAGAGAGCCATCGGGCCCAGGAGCCTGGAATCTCTGGGATCCAGAAACAGTCTCCATGGTGGGACTGACTCTGAGCCATGAACCATGGAAGCCTGTGCTCTTCAGCAGCACACCAGCTAAGCTGGCAGGAACCCAGGCAGGTGGTTAGTCAGTTTGTTGAACCCCATAGATTGCTATGAAACACTTTGGGTCCAACAAATCAGCATTTTCCAAACCTATTTCACTGGAGAATTCCAGACCAGCTCTACCCCAGGGTTCCATGTTATGACTGGCCTCTGGACCTTGACACTTCCTCTCCTGTTCTTATTGGGGCTGAAGTTACATTTCTCTTTTGAAATCAGACATGGAACATACCCAGTTCTTCTAAAGTATATTGTTTTGTGGCAGCATTTTGGATAGTTAAGACTGGGATGAGGTTAAGAATACAAGAGACAAAAAGAGATTACAGTTGTCAAGATGATATAATCAGGTCCTGACCAAGAGTTTTTTGTGGTGGGAACAGAAAGGAGAGGGCAGACTGGGGATATTGTAGAGGAAGAACCAGCAGGATTTTGTGGCAGCATCACTGTGGGGAAAGGACAGGAAGGAATTAAAATTACTTGTGTGAACCTATGGGACAAGATGACTAATGGAATTGTCAATAGTGACAGAAAAGAGAGGGAGGGGGAAAAGTCTGTGAAGAAAGATGAAGTGTTTGATTTGACCATGTTAAGAGTGAGCTGGTGATGGAACATTGAGACATCAAGGAAAAAGTGTCAAATGGCACCTGGAGATAGACACTGAATGGCAGGGGCTAGGTCAGGGGTGAAATAGTTCTGGGAATCATCATTTTACCTTGCCTGTGTACTCTACTGAGTCTTCTCAGATAGACCCCCGATGTCACAAGACCAAATTGTGTCACCCTTATTCATGTGGAGTACTACTAAAGATGAGTAAGGATGGCAGAATCTGGCCCATAATTAGGCAAGGAAAAGCAAGGTGCTCTGCTCTTTATTGTCAGATACCATACAACTGTTAAGACCTTGATGGATTGAAAATGAAAATAAAGAAGATAATTGTAATAACTGCATGATGTTAGAAAACCAATCCAAATGTTTTCATGATTTAAAAAAAATATACCAGTAGAGAGGGTTTTTTATACAAAATTTTCCATCAGGTTTTCTGAGTAAACAAAAATTTTAATGGAAAGTGTCTCCTTTCCTTGTTTTTTGATAAAAAGTCTAAATTTTCCACTGAAAATTCCTACAAAGACAAAAAAATTTAATGTTTGTTAAAATTTTCCACTGAATTCTTTTCTTGACCTGTTTTAACAGTTAACGATGCACTTTCAGTGTTTGTCATCCAAATACTGAAACATTAAGAAGTTGAAAACAAGACTATAAACCAGAGTGAAATTGGCTTTGTTACTTTTCATTGTCCAAACTATAAGAATTCCAATAATTAATCAGAGGAATAAATAGTGACATATAAATTTAGATTTGTAAATTCTTCCAGTACTCTAAGATGTTATTAGTAACTTAATAAGGAATACTGTTTGCTTAAGCTATGGTTTTTAGGTTGACATCATTGCTAATCATAACATCTTAGAGTATTAAGTATGGAAAAATTTTGAACATCTAATTTACATATAATTTTATATATATATAAAAGAAAGAAAATGCTTTTATATATATATATAAGCATTTTCTTTCTACAGACATTTTATGTAAACATCTATCTCTGCTGTAATTGCTCTCTTTTCTAAATTAAGAAATATGGTGACTAATCAAAGGAAAAAGGTTCTAAATTTCTAAATTTCTTTCCTGTTTTGTTTTAATTATGAAGGTGGCACCGAAAATCAAAGCTATGATGATGGAGTCAGGTACCACAATGGTTGGATATCAGCCACTTGGAGATAAAGTCAACTTCTTCCGAATGGTTGTCTCAAACCCAGCGGCAACTAAGTCTGACATTGACTTCCTCATTGAAGAAATAGAAAGATTGGGGCAGGACCTGTAATACTCTTGGCAAACTATTTATTCCTCTAGTCCACTGTTTTCCAGCACTGGCTATTTTTACCCAGTTCTGCAGAACACCCTTTAAGGAAATTCCCTTTCTAAATGTTCCACTCTCCTAAGACACTCTAACACAAAAAAATCTGTAGGTTACTGCAGAGGTGCTGGAACAATTTGTATAGTGAGGGTGCTGAGAGCCATTGAACCAAACTGTAAACCCAGTATATGATGGAAACCATTTCAAGCCAGGGGGTGCAGTAGCCCACACACGCACCTCAGTACCCCTAGTTCCAGCACCTATGAGTTACTGAAACATATATGTATTGGTAGGTCATTTTAATGAAGGAAAATATATTATCTTGAAGTGTACTATTGATCCTTATTTCAGTTTGTTGATTATAGTCAGCAGGAAACTAATAAGTATTAAAATAGAGAATTAAGAACTCTGCACAATATATATGTACAGTATATATATATAAATGGTAATGAATTTAGAACTAAGCCACAGCATGTTTTCCACTTTAAGAGAACTAACTTTTCTTTCAACAGTTAATGATGTAGACAATGTGCGGCAGATCAGTCTAACCGATGCAAATAGCTGTAAAGAAACATTTTAAAAAATGTAGATTCTTAGGAGCTAAGGAAAATGTTTAACAGTATTAAACCTTATTGTTGGTGCTTCTCTCACATATAAAAACAATGAATCCTAAAAGCACCACCCAGTAAGATAGTTGTATCTCCCCTTTAGTGTCATATCAGGGGATAATAGTAGCAGAGTCATTGTAACAGGTATATTATTGCTGTATTTTTAGAGATTAATTTGTGTAGATTGTGTATATTATTGTTAAATTACTTTGTGAAAAGGAATTAAATGTAATAGTTTTACAGCAAGATAACTGTTCAATTCTAGGTATATGAAATATTTGCTTATTTATATGCAGAGATTTACCATGCTAAAGAGTTGTCTTGTATTTTCTTCCATTTGTAATGTATCCTATTTATATATTATTGAAGTTCTAAATGATGTTTATGGTATTTTAGTGCATTTGTGAGCCAAAGAGATGATAAAAATATTAGTTGACACTTTCATTTATATAATAGTGCCCTTAAAATAACAACTTACAGATAATTTTACTGATCATTAGGAATTCTAACATTGTATATAGACTCTAGTATAATTAAATCCCTTTACTTTAATAGACTCTTCACCTTTATTAATTGTAATGTCTGCCTGTACGTCCAGTGTTCTGAATGCTTTTCTAGTGAATATTGGATAATAACCAAGGCCCCTGTACTTCTGTCGTAGTTCAGAACCAATCTCTGTGACTAGTTTAGCTAAATTCTGTGACAAGATTCCTGAAGAAAATCTGTACCAAATCTGTGAGAGTGTTAACCAGGTTTATTAATGTTTTGTAAAAGGGGAATTCACTATGTATTTTGGAGTTTACAGGAGAGGAAAAAAAAAACTCACCGCAGCTGGGTTTTCACCATAGTTTTAACTGATCAGACATTTCAAAATATAGACAACAGAATCATCTGCAGCCCATTCAGTTTTTAATTAGCTAGGTAACCAGTTCTACAAAGTACATGATTTTGTACTAGCAGACCAGCAGAGTAGTGGTATCAAATAAACACTCAATAGTTCTCTGTCTACAGAATGACTATTGTGATAACTGAAATCTGCTGATTCAAAATCTTTTCAAAATATGCTGCTCTGGCTATTGTACAGGAAAGTCTGTAATAAGCTACTTTTCTTTCAACTCTGAAATAAAATTTAATTGCATTAGAAATATTCTATTAAAGAATTGTAAAGAGACACATTTTGATTTAAAACTACAGCAATACTCTGTCCAAAAAGTCCCTCACACTTTGTGTTGCTTTTTCATGTATTTAGAGGTGAGACACTCACCACCTCGCCACCCCATTTTATGCCATGTGAACGGGCTGCAATAGCATGAAGGGGCCTAAAAGCCTTGGCTGTAGCCAGAAGAGGATTCCCTTAGTACAGGCAATGCAGAAGACATATATAAGGTTGGTTTAGTAGGCATGCTGGGGGCAGGGCTGGGGAAGGAAGAAGTGTATCAGGGGCAGGGCCACATCACATAGCATTAAGGAAATTCCAGATGTCACTGCAGCTCATAGGACAATCTAGGGAGTCAGCCATAACTTACACCAGCCCCCCGGGTCTTTCCAGCCCCTGGAGCAGCCCAGGATTGGGAAGGTGCAAAGGTGACCATGGTCCCCATGGGCTGCAAAATCTATGCTGTGCCTCTTAGAGGCACAGCACAGAGTCTCACCCATGGTCTTTAGAGTAAATACCAGTTGGATATTCAAAACACCATGTCAATCAAACCTGTCTCATATAGCCAAAAAAGCCTCGGGCATTTTGACATTCTGTGAATGGAAAAATTGAGAAACCCATTTCAAGAGTCTAACGTTGGTGGGCCCAATCTAACTTCCAGGTCCAGAGGTTCTAATTCTGATATATAAGCACTCCATGCTTATTTTTGTCACCAGGACTATTCCGAAATTTAAGGAGATGATTTTTGGGTGGCTAGTCATTCCCAAACACTGTTTTCTCTTTCTTTTCCTAGAGACTCAGTATACCTCTCTCCTCCCTTACCCTCGGTAGAAGCTTTTTCTTGAAATACATTTTGTTATGACCTTATTGCTCATTGGAGTCAAGTTCAGGGCTTGTTTCACTTCCGTGGCTCTCTTTTTGCCTCCTAACTATAACATACCAAGGATGATCCATATTATCCACCTCAAAATCTTATGACTATGAAGCCACCCAGTAATCCCACTAGCACAGTTGTCCTTCCAGTAGTCCCATCTTCTTAGGGCAATGTTTTTACTTCACACAGCTGGTGCAGATAGTTGAAGTGGGCCATGCTTCTACAGTCTTGAATTTTGATCTTCCAGAATAAATATTCCTAACATCTTCCCTTCTCTGATGCAAGCACCTTTGGTATAAAAGTCAATGATATAAGGTCTGAATCCTGCTACCATGGATATTGTCAGCATCAGTGTTGGGTCTGGCTTCAACCTTTTAAAATCAAACGTCATTCTCTCTAGATGCAGGCCATTTCTCATTAAACATCAGAGTTTTCCTACTCACAAGGCTGTTCTCAGCTGTCCAGAAAGGAACTCTTCTCTTAGAAAGGAAACGGCTGGATTCATTTTTAAACCATAAGTTTATGGATGAGATTTTTCCCCTGTGAATAGTTCACTTTATTAAGATTGTAGCATCTCTCTACTCTTCACAGTGTATGAAAAACATTATGACCTATGATAGTCATTGCCAAGACATCTGACCAGCCTTGAAAGGGGAGTCTACTTCTTCCACACACAGCAGCAGCAGCCTCTTTGACCAATTTTTACCTTACAGTTTATGACCCCCTTCATTCCTTCACTCCAGAAGTCTCAGTGACAGTACCACTGGAGTAGGGTGACCAGATGAGAAGACCCGAAAATCGGGACTTCCCACCCGAAGTTGTTGAGCCAAAAAAACAAACAAACAAACGGAAGACCGGAAATCGGGACAAAAGATGAAAAATCGGGACGGTCCCGATTTTATCGGGACATCTGGTCACCTTACACTGGAGAGGTAAGATGCAGTCTTCATACTTTACGCTCTAACTTTAAAACCTTAGCTTTCCGGCCCTAGTGTCCAGTTTATCACCACCTTATAACAATAATATTTGAAGAACTTTATATACTTTAGAAACTTATGTGGAAGCTAAGTAATGGGATCCCCATTTTGCAGACTGGAAAAGGACAAAGACTTGGGCCGTGCCCAAGGTCACGCAGCAAGTCCTGAATGGGACTGGCTGGGAACAGAATCTCGTTCTCCTGAGTAGTGTGCACAGTGTCTTGCTTTTGTCTGATCAGAACCACCAGACTGCTCTAGCTACTGCCAATGATAGTTTGCATCAGGAAGTGACATTTAATAATGTAGATCCTGCTGCCTATCACGGAATCATTAAGTTTATCTTTGAGGTGGTTCTCACAGACATGAGAGTTAAGTTTATCTTCATACCTGATGTATGGGATTTTTTCTTTCTGGTACCACTGTATCTTAGTTTTGTGGTAAATGATGCCCACAACCAGTTTCTGGTGTCTCCTTGTGATTGATGTTGGCCATTAGGCTATTTATCAGTAATGACTACCCATCACCACTAGCACAGGATCCTTGTTTACTCCAACTCAGATAGCCGATTTACCAAAGCCTTATTTAGGAGATGGCTATGGTCATCAATGAGACAAATTCTCTCTATTTCCCTTCCAGTAGGCAATCTTCATCTGAGGAATATTCTACGGCTTCTCAAACAAAGACCTCTCTGGAACTCTCCTGTTCTTAAATCCACACAGCATTGTGTGTGGAAGATCAGAAAGTGTGAAGCCATGGATCAGGTGATTCATTCCAAGAAATACAATTATAGATGAATAACTCAATTTTCCTGATGTAATGAGTTGTTAATTTACTCTGAGTTTGTGATTTCTTCTTTAAAATCTTACTGACAAGCACTGTACTATTAAGATGGGTGAATTCAAAGTACCTTGACAAATATCAAATAGAGGGAAGGTGACAAACTGGAAATTGTTGCTTCAGTGTTTACTAGCTGATGTATTAGATTTGGAAAAGGATAACCACTGGCCAAAGCAGCTGTTGATTTTAAGTAGGAAAAGTTCCAGTTTCAGTTGTTAGAACCCCTCTTTGGAGAACACAGCAAGCTTCTACCATTTGTGGCAGACAGACAGAACCAGGGTTCTCAAGAAAAGCCCAGAATTTTAAAATAATCATTTATTCAGGGCAAAACATCTTTTTTGAATGGTGACAAATAAGAGATTTTTTAAACAGAATCTCTGTGTTTTGTGGCTAAAAGAACTGTGAAATTATAAAAATGATATGCAATGCAATTTAAATTTTTCAATAAAAATTTATCTTAAAATTATTTCATTTGTCTCATGTTATTTGTGAGTTCTCTGCTTTTCCTCAAGAACACGAGACATACATCTCACAGCAAATTTTAAACACTAAAAACAGTGAGCCAAATCTTAAGGACACAACACAGCTTTTAATCCTAAATTCAGGGGGAGCTTGCATGCATACAAGCTGCATAAAAACGTCAATATTCAGATATGAACAGAGTAATTAAGTTTTATTACTTTGCAGGGATTGTGGATCATCTGGTGAAAAGCATAAAGCAGAAACATCTCTTCATCTGGTACTGCTGAAGGCCCAGTTCAGCTTATTCAAGCAAAACTCACATGAAAGTACAGGGCCGGCTCCAGCTTTTCGTCCGGCCCAAGCAAAAAAAAAAAACAAACAAAAAAAAACCGCCGCCTCAGAATCCCCTGACTGCCGCCCCCGCCCCGGTGCTTGTCCCACCCACCCCGGCTGCCGGGGGACACGCTGGCTAACCCACCCTGCTCCAGTCTGAGCAGCTGCGGCCAGCCTGGCCCCTCCCGTGCCCTGGCCCGCGGCATGGTGTCCCAGCGGCGCAGCGCTCCCGGACTCACTCCTGCGGCGCCCCGGGGGCAGCCTGCCCTGGCCCGGGCCGCCGCCCGCCCCTCGGGGCTCCGGGCGCCTCCAGGCTGCCCAGAAGGGAAAAAAAACTCAAGTTTCGGCCCCGAGTTGGAGCATCCCAGGAGAGCGAGTCCCCCGAGGAGGAGCCGCTTCCTGCCGGGCTGGGAGCCTGAGGAGCCGCCGAGACTCGTGGGGCGGGAGCTGGGCTCACCACAGAGCCGACATTACAGCCGGCCCCTGCTTCCCAGCACCTCACCCCAAACTTTCCAGCCCCTCTGGGGGTGGGGGTGCTGCGCTGCTCCCTCTCCTCAGTTCTCCCGGCCGCCCAGCGGCCGCACGCACAGCGCCATCGTTACCCAGCCGCAGCCTGAACTCCTTTCCCCACCCCCAGAGCACCGCCCGCCCGACTCACTCTGCCCGGCGCCCCCTCCTCCCCTGTGTGGGGCGCCCGCG
Organism: Macrochelys suwanniensis; assembly: GCA_033296515.1. NCBI lineage: Eukaryota > Metazoa > Chordata > Testudines > Chelydridae > Macrochelys > Macrochelys suwanniensis. The sequence continues at coordinate 38,011,240 of CM065784.1, forward strand.
CGCTCTCACACAAAGACTGGCGCGACGAGCACGCGCCTATTCCGCTCCACATTGAGGGGAAGAAAGGGGTGGCGAGAGAAGCTCCTCCGCCACCTCAGAATCCCCTGACTTCCGCCCCCTACAGGGCACCACCCCAGGCATGCAGTTGGCTGTCTGGTGCCTGTAGCCGGCCCTGTGAAAGTACATGAGTTTAGAGTGACTAAAACAGTGGTTCTCAAACTTCATTGCACTGCGACCTCCTTCTGACAACAAAAATTACTATGTGACCCTGGGCGGGGGCAAGGGATGGGGCAAAGCCGGGCCCTCTGCCGCAACTAAAGCTCTCAGGCTTTGGCTTCAGCCCCGGGTCCCAGCAAGTCTAAGGCCCTGGTAACCCCATTAAAATAGGGTCCTGACCCACTTTGGGACCCCGACCCGCAATTTGAGAACCGCTGGACTAAGAGGTGGACCAAGCTATTCTGGAAGATACAGAGCGAAATATTTGCATTTCACTGCTATTTAATATGTGGATGTATTTATAAAACTAACGTCCTTGTAGCAGAGGGCATCATGATCCCAATCATAGGCCCCAGCCCTGCAAAGACGTGTACATGTGCTTAACTTTTCACACTTGGTAGTTCCATTGACTTCAGTGGGACTATTCACACTGTGTAAAGTTAAGCACGTGTTTAAGTCTTTGGAGGATCAGGCATCAAGTTTTTTTTATGCAATCAGAACTGCTATATACTGGAAGGGGAGTTTTGTGTGTAAAAGAAATACAGGATCAGGTTTTGTAAGTGTGGTCAGAGGTGTTATGTGTATTTACTTGCATCCTGATCTTGCAACTACCTGATCCTGCAAAGCACAGGTGCCAGACTGCACCTACACACAATCAAATGAGAGATCAAGGGCTACCTGTTCATTATGGGTTCAGTCCTACAAGGCGCAGAATGCCCTATACCTGTTGTAGAAAAACATTTAAGTGCTTGTTTAACTTTAAGCACGAGTGTACTTTTGGAAGTTGATGCAACTACGCACATGCGTAGCGTTATTAAGTATGTTCTTAAGCATTTTGTTGGGTCAGAGCTAGAATTGTTCAACAGCTTGAATGATTGAGTATCATAATATACATTCAGTTGTAGTAAAATGATTCATTTAAACATATGTAAATTCGGTTTAAATTTTTATGTTGTGAATGACCTGAACAAACTTTAAAATAAATCGTTTTTTAAAGGTATACAAGAAAGGCCACTGAAGTCAATGGGAGATTTTCTATTAATTTCAATGGAAGCAGAATCCAGTCCCTGATCAGTGAAATACAATGGGAGTTTTGCTAGCATAACAACTATAAAATGGGATTCTAAATCAGAGCTGGGGAAAAAATGGTGATGTTTCTATATTATTTGTAAAAGTAGGCACTGACATGTACCAAGGTCATACACATGCAGAGGATTATAGCTAATATGGTAATAATTTTAATATCAGCCACAACTTGCATTTCAATGAGTATGTAATAGTTGAGCAAAATACTAATTATATTTTAATACCATTTATGTGTTATACATGGATGTAAAATACCTGTCATGTAAAAATAAGACAGAGGGTTTGCAAGAATGCCATAATTTACTGCAGTAGAACATAATTTTAAATTGGACTTGAATTATGCAACATAAATACAAAAGCCAAGACTTTTCCTATATAAAAAATATATGAACGTATGGCAATTTGTCATAAAATGTCTTAAATACTATCTTAATAATAATAAGCTGAAGAAGATGGTTCAAAAGGTTAGTGTGTTTTGGTTAACTACAGTGCCATTAGTCTAATTAGTTTTAACACTTTCCTCATGTGTGCCACTGAAAAATAAAAGTGATTTTGAATTAGTACTCAAAATAACAAATACATTTTCTTCTTGCATGATGATAGAAAATGCTGAAAAAATATTGCCTTGTGTATTAGCTATAGCATGATATTAAAATTTGTGTCAATTTATTTCAATAGCATGCACACAAATGTGGATTTGTATAACCTTTGAGGTTGCTTGTATTTATATGCTAAGGGTGTGACGGTGTACCCCATAAGACTTTATGGGGAGATGCTTATAAATGTATATATGTAACTGGAATATGTTTTATGCTACAAGTGCCATGTAACATATCTCTGTGAAAGTTATGACCTACTGAATTTATTCCTCCTGTTTGTATGCATGTATCATTGTTGTAGTTGAAGTTATGAATATTGGTTTTATATTTGCTGGTTTTATACATAGCCTTTGTAAGATCATGGGATCAGGTCTGGAGAAAAGAATGTGCAAGTTAAGTGCAAGCACTTAACAGACAAAAGAAGGTGCAGACCCCAATCCACATCTGGGCCTGGTCAGGAATGCAACTGGTTGGACTGGTTAGGGTACATGGACAGGTGACTTGCCCATGTGATCCCAAAACTCCAGGGCAACATGATGCTACACAGGGAGTGGGGGAAAGGCTATAAAAGCCCTTGGAAGACCCCTCCATTTTGGTCTTCAGCTGGCTAAAGAGAGATGCTCTTCACCCCCCAAGGACATACCTGAGAGAAACTGAACAAAGGACAAAGACACTAGGGGGTGTGAGCGATTGCTGGACCCAGGCTAGTTCTACAGCCTGTGAAAAGGAAAAGATTTAAATCTGGTGAGGCTTTTATCTGTGTTAAGTTTGAGTAGACATAGACGTGCGTGTTTTATTTTATTTTACTTAGTAATTCACTTTGTTCTGTCTGTCACTACTTGGATTCACTTAAATCTTACTTTCTGTACTTATTAAAATCATTTTTTATTTATTAAGTTACCTGGAGTGCGAGTTGGTACCTGGGGGGGCAAACAGCTGTGCATATCTTTCTATCTTTGAAATAGAAGTCGAACTATTTATGAGTTTACCCTGTATAAGCTTTATACAGGGTAAAACGGATTTATTAAGGGTTTGAACCTCCTTGGGAGTTGGGCACCTGGGTGTCAAAGGCAAGAGCACTTCCAGGAGCCTTACAGTTGTTAGGGGACTTGGTTCGGACCTGGGTCTGTGTTTGCAGCAGATCAGCGGAATCTGGCTCAAAGCAGACAGGATTTGGGAGTCCCAAGCTGGAAAAGGCCGGGAAGCAGAGGCAGAAGTAGCCTTGGCACACCAGGTGGCAGCACTAAGCAGGTCTCTCTGATCCCAAACCGTCACAAAGGGATTTTAGGACCTGTTCTAGTTCTGATTTATAAGATTGCATAAAGAAAACAGACTGAGGCAGTCAATTTATACTACAAATAAGTGTTCTAAAAGTTAATATCTAAGTGTAATGTAATATAAAGCACTGACATAAAACAATTATTGTATTATATTGGAGAATATTTTCTTCCCACCAAGAATGTTTAGGAATGATCAGCTAATGCAGAGACCTGGTTGACTGATAAAATGTTAGCACCAAATTCAGACTGTTTGGGAGCGGGTGCATCTTCATTGAGGTCAAGGGAATTACACCAGTTTGCACGAGGCCTGAATTTGTCCCTTAGAATTTTATGATTTTCAATTACAACCGCTACACTAGGGATGAAGTTATTTGAAACAAGAAGTACTTGCAATGGGAAATAGCAACTTACTGAAGAACAAAGAGAGCAAATAAAGCTGCTGAAGTTAAAATGAGAAGATGCAGCATCAACAGGAAACAAAGAAGGTTAAAAGGGGAATGGCATCAACAGGAAACAAAGAAGGTTAAAAGGGGAACTGCAGAAGGTGAAGTGATTTGGGTTTCATCGGAGCATGATTGGGGATCAGTATGCTGGACAAAGCAAGAATTTCAATTACAGTTAGGAAAAAAGGAGGGGGGGAATAGGTTTTGCAATCGACTCAGTAAAGAAAGAAAAATCTTCTTGGGCTCTGTTGGTTCTCAGTACAGATAGACATGTTACGCACCAAGATTTAAAATGTTTTCATTTGTACTAGTTAATCTAGTCTGTTGTTCAAGTGGAAATCTTACAGAGTGAACATGTGTGTGCATATACTATAATGTATGATCTTGGCCAGGCTGGCTATGACTTCCTCCAGAACATATATGGTAAGAAAGTACAATTTTAAAAAATTCTAAAACTCAGGAAAAGATATAAAACAAGTATTCCATCAAGAATGAAAGTAATAAAGTTCTCTTTTCTATGAATATATATGTGATGGAATCTCCAGCACCTGAAATCTTTAAATCAAGATTTAACGCCTTTCTGAAAGAAGTGTTCTAGTTAATCCAGAAATTGAGAGTCTGATGCAGGAATTATTGGATGAAATTCTTCAGTCTGTGTTGTGCAAGAAGTCAGATTAGATCATCAGAATGTCCCCCTCCCCGTTTTAGTATCTCTTAAACTGGGGGTTTAGATATTTTATAAGGCTTATAATTGCCTCTGAGCCAAACTCCCAAAGTGCTTTAGGAGTCAGCTAAGAAGAGGGAAAATACTTGCTAAGAATTACCAGAAAAGATCTGACAACCTCTACAAGAATTGTTAAACAAGGAATATTTTTTTTTGCAATGTACTAACAAGTAATAGATACTTCAGTTGGCAGGACCTAAAAATAAAACTATGGATGTACAGTGAAATTTTAGGAATGTGAGGTACATCTTCTAGTCTGTGGAATATTAATAAACACCTGAGGACTATTGGTGCTCCCCACTATTAGCAATTGTTTTCTGAATGTAGATCTGGTCCATACTGCTTGCACAGTACCATTTTTGGCCGTACACTGTGGAAAGTGTTTAAAAGAGCGAAAACAGCAGAAAAGAGGTGTTTTTTCTTGTTAGTTACCTAGCATTTGAACTGTAAAACTTGATACAAGTAAACACTCAGATGCTAGAGAAGAAGAAACTGTTGAGAATTTTATTGACCTGAAGATGTTAGCTTATGGCTTTTGAATGTTGTGGCAACTTCAAGTCTCAAAACCTGGGTTTGAAAGTTTGTTGCTTTCTGCAAGTCATAGATTCCTTTTCCTGAGAGAGATTAATGGAGCATTGTGGAATCAGAGTAGCAGCTCGGTGGGCTCAGAAATTTATGGCTTTTATTTTTGACCTGTCAAAAGAACTGGGCCTGGTGAGTGTTACTATTGGGATTGTGTGTTACTCTTGGGATTGCACAAGTGTTTGGTGAGACTGAGGAATTAATTTTTTTTTTTGACAAAACTAATTGGCTCTTAGTTATTGCTAGATTTTGCTTTGGAAAAATAACTAATTTTAAGTATTCTTTTTTTTTTCATGGTTATACCTTGTTTGCATAATCTTTGGATGTTTTTAGACCATTTTGTCCTGGTTTCAAGTATTTTATTTTTTTGTATGTATATTGAATGTACTAACAACAAGAACAGAGTACTGCAAATTAACTAACAAAAATTAACATGTTTTGTTAATTTACTGGTATGTAAAGGTCTGCAGTGAATTAGGTCAGTTTATTAATATCACTTTCATTTTTCCTATTATTGTTTGCACTTTATTGAGTTGGGTTTCAGGGTTAGTTTTTGTTATGAGTCTTCAATTATTTCATATGTTTTTCCACACGGAGGAGCACCAATGCTATTAAACACATTCAAGTTGGAAGTTTGACTTCTAGGAGTCTTCATTCTGTTTTATTATTCCTAGTGAATTGTAGTATTTCTATAAGAGTGCATTTGATCCTCAGTAATCTAGCTAGTGGTTTTGTTGTCAGTATTGTGTTAGATAATGACACTGTGATTTATATATGCCTGTCTTCCAAAGAAAGCCATGCTTTATGTTTTTGCAAGATGTGATCAGAGATCAAAATATGCTCTTCAATTTTATATTTGTTAATTTGTGTAACATGGCCCCACCACAGTGAGAATTTTCAATTGGCTTCAGACAGCTCCCTCAGATTTCTCTTGTGAGCACAAGCCATGTTCTGATTGCAACTCTGGACTAAAAGCTGCTGCAGTCTCCCACATTCCGATTAAAACCAAAACCCTCCACAAAATTCTCCTTATTTGAATACATCACCCAGTATAAAAAGAACCAGTAGTCCAGTAATTGCAGCAAGTTGTGTTCCCCAGAAGTCTTATCTCATGGAGGGGTGGGGGTGTCAGAAATTCTGTGAGCATAGTGTCAATAATTATGTCGTTGAATGACTCAAGTACTCATATTTATTGTCTATATGCTGCTATAATTTGGGAATTTTTGAAGCACCGAAAGTGCTACAGAAATGGTATGTACAGCCATTGGGGGCTCTGGAGAATCGTGAGTTTACTCTGAACCTCAATTTAGGAGCTGCTTTTGGCTGTCTGGAAGGTTTATAGAAGGCTGGCAAGGCGGAGGAAGGGGATAGTGGAATCGTCATGGGCCCCAAAGGAGTATTATTAGATCCCACAGGCAACTAAAGAAGACTGGTTAATAGAAGAAACCTTTTTGTCCAAAAAATACATTAAATCCAACAAACGAAACCCCTGAAAACATGTCCATTTGGTTTTAGGAGATGAGCTTCTAATTTGTCTGTAATCCACCCAATCATGTTGCTCTCTTTACAAACATAGTTCATAGATAAATGAAGGGTATCATTATTGTGTTACCCTTCATTTACAGTATCCCAAAGTATTGTCAGAATGAATAACACTCTGTCTATCTGACCCCCAGTACTGTGTACCTCTGCCCTGTACTGGATGGAAAATCAGACCAATCAAGAGAGAGTGGTGCGTGTGTTTGTGTGGTGAGGGGAGTGTACAAAAAGGGATCACAGTAATGTGAAATTGTGAATCACACCCTCTCATCCCAAATACAAGTAGAAGGGAAAAGGGATGGTACAATTCCAAGTAACATTCACACAGAGCACATTCCAGAGACATGTCAAAACAAAATTGCCAAGAGGAGGGAAAAGAAACAAAGAGCACCCCTAAGAATGAATAATTCATAAGGCAGCAAGCAATCAAGAGAAGCCCAATTATTTAATCACAGAATCTAGAATTATTTAATGATTTATCCACTGTATATAGCTTGCAATGGAGTGTCCTCACCATCCCAGTTTACCATGTGATAATTTATATGTATATATTCAAAGTGTGAATTGATCTGACTATTTACCTTCCCTGAACTGTTAATTTCCATATGTTTAAATGCTTAGGGTTTTTTCTAGCTGTATTTTTAGAATACATGCATCTCTAATAGCAACTTCAGCTTAGTTCTTTAATTTTTTGTCTGTTAATGTATTTTCCTAAACAATGACTTAGGTAGATATTATAAGTATTTACAAAACTTTGAAAAGTGGCGATACCATGAAGGGAATTGTTTCGGGTGTTCTGGACGGGAGGGGTTAATTTAAAATAATGGGATAAAATGGGCAAAGGAAAACTTACTTATATCAGGAACAATTCATAATAGTATGGGGGTGGGGAGAGGTGGAGTGTATAACAGTTCTCTGAGTTAAATAATGAAAGTCTCATCACTCGAGTCATTTGAAACTGGAAAGGGCAAAGCAATGGCAAATGTAAGGTAACAGTCCTGTACCTGTAGGTGTAAGGTAACACACCTCTGGGAGTGACTAATGTGACCTATCAGATATATATAAAATATAAAAGTCCTGACTAGTAGTTTAACTAACCATTTGTGTGTATCTCACTTGTATCTACTGGAGATTCAAGTGCTTAGCCCTGGTCTACACTACGAGTTTAGATCGAATTTATTAGCGTTATTTCGATTGATCCGTGCACCCGTCCACACGACGAAGCCCTTAACATCGACTTCTAGGGCTCTTAAAATCGATCTCGCCACTCCACCCCCAACGAGGGGTTTAGCGCTTAAAGCGATATTGCCGAATCGATGTAGGCTTAGTGAGGATGCAATTCGACGGTATTGGCCTCCTGGATCTATCCCACAGTGCAACATTTGACCGCTCTGGACAGCAGTCTGAGCTCCAATGCTCCGCCCAGGTAGACAGGAAAAGCCCCGCGAACTTTTGAATTTCATTTCCTGTTTGGCCAGCGTGGTGAGCTGCAGGTGAGCGCAGATCTCATCAGCAGAGGTGACCATGATGGAGTCCCAGAACCGAAGACGAGCTCCAGCATGGACCGATGGTGAAGTACGCGATCTGATCACTGTATGGGGAGACGAAACCGTGCTAGCAGAGCTACGGTCCAAAAGAAGAAATGCCAATACATATGCCAAGGTCTCCAAGGGCATGCAGGACAGAGGCTACAACAGGGACGCGCAACAGTGCCGCGTGAAAATTAAGGAGCTCAGGCAAGCCTACCAAAAAACCAGAGATGCAAACAAACGCTCTGGGTCAGAGCCCCAGACATGCCGCTTCTATGATGAGCTGCATGCCATTCTAGGAGGTGCAGCCAGCACTGACCCACCCATGTGGTATGACTCCGTATGTGGATCATCAGAAACCACAGAGGAGCATGATGATGATAATGATGCTGAAAATAGCGCCCAGACACAGCAAGGAAGTGGAGAAGCCCTTTTCCCCGACAGCCAGGAACTCTTTGTCACCCTGGAGCCAGTACCCTACGAACCCACCCAAGGCGTGCTCGATGCAGGAGAAGGGACCTCTGGTGCCTCTGGTGAGTGTACCTCTGTTAATTAATACATGTTTTATAAGCAAGCGTGTTTAATGATCAATTCGCGGCCAGTACAGCTACAGCTACTGGAAAAGTCTGTTAACATGTTCGGGGATGGAGCAGAAATCCTCCGGGGACATCTCCAGAAAGATCGCCTGGATGTACTGTCTGTCTGTGTTATCACTCTTCTGAGGATATCATTCATGGTCACCTGGTTGAAATAGGGGAATTTTATTAAGGGGGTATTCAGAGGGGCTCCGTCCCTGCTGGGCTGTTTGCCTGTGGCTGAACAGAAATCTTCCCCGCTGTGACCCACGCGGTGGGGGGAGGGGGAACAGCGAACATCTTGGATGTGTGTCTGTGTGTGGGGGGGGTGTCGATTAGGTTCGCGCTGCACGTTAACCCGAAAACCACCGCCCCTCCCTTTTCAATTGCCAACCAGTTTTAAATTGCCAGCCCAAAGGCTGTTTGTTATGGGAAATGAGGGGGTTGCTGTTTGAAAACATTCCCACGTTATGAAGGTTAAAGAAGCCTATAGACTGTGGCTTACCATGGCTGTGTGCAAGCCGAATTCTGTTGCCCGCCGGACCTGCTTGTGTGATCTCTCACACCAAACCGGCAGACCCTCAATATAACAGGCAAAGTGCAACCTTGGACCAAATGCACATGTGATATGTAATGTTTGGAGCATTGTTCTCTAATATGTGTCTTTTAAACTACTCCTCTCCCGTTTGTTTCCTCCTGCAGCTGCAAATGTTTCAACGCCACCCCCTTCATCACCGTCCCAGAGGCTAGCGAAGATTAGAAGTAAAAAAAAAAGGAATCGAGTTGAAATGTTCTCAGAACTCATGGAATCCTCCCACACTGAAGCTGCCCAGCAGAATGCGTGGAGGCAGACACTGTCGGAGTCCAGGAAGGCAGATTTTGATCGCGCGGACAGGTGGCGTGATGAAGAGAGTAGGTGGCGTCAGCGTGCAGAGAGAAGGCAGGATGCAATTCTGAGGCTACTGGAGGATCAAACGGAAATCCTCTGGCTTATGGCTGAGGAAAGGCGTAGGGTTCAGGAAAGGCCGCCTGAGCCCAGACCGCCGCTACAGCCCCTGTGTAACCAACAGCCCTCCTTCCCGAGTCCCATCACCTCATCCCTGAGACGCCCAAGAACGCGTTTGGGCGGCCTCCGTGCACCCAACCACTCAAGCCAAGAGAACAGTCCAAGCAAGAAAGGGCTGGCATTCAATAAGTTTTAAAGTGCTGTGTGTCCTTGTCCTTCCCTCATCCCCTCCTCCACCACCCATCCTGGTGCTTCCCTTCCTCCACCAGCTATCCCGGGAGACTGTGGCAGTTACCCCCATAGTTCCCCCTCTTTGTTTTACGAATTAATAAAGAATGCATGATTTTTAAGCAACAATGACTTTATTTCCTCTGCGAGCGGTGATCGCGGGGGGGAGGGCAGGGCAGTTTGGGTAAAGGGAAGTAGAGTGAATGAAGGGGCGGGGCTTTTCATTACTGGGGAAAAACAGAACTTTCACACAGCATCCTGGCCATTCATAAAACTGGTTTTCAAAGCTTCCCTGATGCGCAACGCACCCTGCTGTACTCTTGTAATAGCCCTGGTGTCTGGCTGCGCATAACCAGTGGCCAGGCGATTTGCCTCAACCTCCCACCCCGCCATAAACGTCTCCCCCTTACTCTCACAGATATTGTGGAGCGCACAGCAAGCAGTAATAATAATGGGAATATTGTTTTCGCTGAGATCTAACCTAGTCAATAAACTTCGCCAGCGAACTTTTAAACGACCAAATGCACATTCCACCACCATTCTGCACTTGCTCAGCCTATAGTTGAAAAGGTCCTGACTACTGTCCAGGCTACCTGTGTATGGCTTCATGAGCCATGGCATTAAGGGGTAGGCTGGGTCCCCAAGGATAACTGTAGGCATCTCAACATCCCCAACGGTTATTTTCTGGTCTGGGAAGAAAGTCCCTTGCTGCAGCAGCCGAAACAGACCAGAGTTCCTGAAGATGCGAGCGTCATGTACCTTTCCCGGCCATCCCACATTGATGTTGGTGAAACGTCCCTTATGATCTACCAGTGCTTGCAGCACTATTGAAAAGTAACCCTTTCGGTTTATGTACTCGCTGGCTTGGTGGTCCGGTGCCAAGATAGGGATATGGGTTCCGTCTATCGCCCCTCCACAGTTCGGGAACCCCATTGCTGCAAAGCCATCCAGTATGAGCTGCACATTTCCCAGACTCACAACCCTTGGTACCAGCAGCTTGGTGATCGCCCTGGCTACTTCCATCACAACAGCCCCCACTGTAGATTTTCCCACTCCAAATTGATTCGCGACCGACCGGTAGCTGTCTGGCGTTGTAAGCTTCCACAGGGCTATCGCCAGTCGCTTCTGTACTGTGAGGGCTGCTCTCATCTTGGTGTTCTTGCGCTTCAGGGCAGGGGAAAGCAACTCACAAAGTTCCATGAAAGTGCCCTTACGCATGCGAAAGTTTCGCAGCCACTGGGATTCATCCCAGACCTGCAGCACTATGTGGTCCCACCAGTCTGTGCTTGTTTCCCGGGCCCAGAATCGGCGTTCCACTGTATCAACAAGCCCCATTAACACCATGATGTCCACCTTGCGGGGGGGCCTTTTTTGAGAGAGGTCTGTGTCCATGTCCTCATCACTGTCCTCAGGGCGCTGCTGTCGCCTCCTCGCCTGCTGTAGCTCTAGCAGCTCCTGGTTCTCGTTCTCCATATACTCCTGGACAATGCGCGTGGTGTTCATAACGGCGAGAACAGCCGCGGTGATCTGATCGTGCTCCATGCTTTCCCTGGTATGCTGTTTGCAGGACAGCAGAGTGGCAGCAGAAGCGGGGGGTGGATAACAATGGAGTCAGCAATATGGCGCCCATATGAAAAAAGGCGCGAAAGGATTTTTTGCTCCCCCCTCAGTTGCTTTCACGGAGGGAGGGCGGAGCAAGGGTTAGGCTCATTTCCTTCTAGCTGCAGATGGTACAATATGCGGTGAGCAAGGGTTAGGCGCCTTCCCTTCTAGCAGCAGATGGTACAATATGCTTGATATCCATCATCATCTCCTGGCCCCCTCAAGGATTGAACTCGCAACCCCGGGTTTAGCGGGCCAACGCTCAGAACGCTGAGCTATCCCTCTGCCCGTATTATAGTGTGACTGAATCCCCACTAGACCTAATGTCCAGGCGTACGCTGGAGATGTACGGTAATTGTGAGCTGAGCAGGCTTCCGTAGCAAACACGGAAACCCCGGAAAAAAGGCGCGAAAAATATTGCTTTCACGGAGGGAGGGAGGGAGGGATGACATGTACCCAGAACCACCAGCGACAATGTTTTCTGCCCCATCAGGCTTTGGGATCGCAACCCAGAATTCCAATGGGCGGCGGAGACTGCGGGAACTGTGGGATAGCTACCCGCAATGCAATGCTCCAAAAGTCGATGCTAGCCCCGCTACTGTGGACACAGTCAATCGACCTCATGGTCTTAACGCTCTTTAGTGGGGACACACACAATCGATTCCATAAATTCGGGTTTTAAAATATCGACTTCTATAAATTCGACCTAATTCTGTAGTATAGACGTACCCTTAGTGTCTTATGAGACTGGGTTATTTGATGCATGTCACATATTGACGGAAGTTGTGTTATTCAAAATATTGTCTGCTTTTTAATTTTCATGGTTTTATGATCTATCTTCATATCCTTGTTGCTATCCTATACAGTTTGTAATACGTTTTCTTTAAAGTGGGATTTAAGACCAAATGGCCCTGGTTTGGGTTTTTCAAATGAAATCTGAAAAACAAGGTCTGTCAATAACAAACAAATCTTAGTTTTACAGTTCTGCTTGAAACAGAGACAAAAAACCAAACCCAAACCGTTTATGTGACACCACCACCCTTGATTTGTGTGTGTGGTTGCATTCTGACTCCCTGTCTGTATTTACATGCTTTTGATACTTTCACCTTTCAGACTGAATTTTTTATGCTAAGTTTCTGCCTGAAGGTAATTTTTGAGGAAAATCTGAGCAAAAGCAACATAGCCATTTTTGAATAGGAGAGCGAGGAAAAGAATTCCCCATTATTAAAAAAAATTAATAAACAGCCCAAATGACTTAATAGAAAGCTGAAATTTGGCTGGGAAATAGCCCTCACGGCAGAGAAGTGCGTTTGATCTTTTTGATGTAGCCAAGTTTTGAACCTTTGAAAATTGCATGCAGCACATGATCAGTAGATTTTTTGGGGTGTTTTCCTGCCACATTTGTAGAGTGCCCAGAGAGAGATGGCCAATTTTGTGGCAAATGCATGCAAGGCTAATTCAGCTATGTATTGAAAACTGTAGTAAAGGACCGCAGGGGTTGTAGAACCAGGGCTGTCCCTACCCATATGCAAAGTACGCAGCTGCGTAGGGCACCAGGAAATTTGGGGCAACATGCTGCTCTAGCCCCTGCTCTGCCTTTTTCCCATGGCCTCCGCCCCTGCTCCACCCCAGCCCCGCCTCTTCCCACCCCTGCTCTGCCCCAGCCCCGCCTCTTCCCGCCCCTGCTCCGCCCTAGTTTCGCCCCCACTCCCCTGAGGACTGCAGCAAGGGAGGGCCTGCACTCACCAGCAGCGGTAAGTGGAGTGAACTGGCCCCAGCCTGCTCCTCTCCCCTGGCTCCCAGCCAGGTGGTTCGCTCCTGCCCCACAAGCCTCAAGGCTGGGAGCCAGCGGAGCGGAGCGGAGCGGAGCGGAGCGGAGCAGAGCGGAGCGGGGTGGGTCTGGGTCAGGGTCAGGGTCAGGGTCACTCCACTTCCCACCACCCCGCACTGCTCCGCCGGCTCGTGCTGGTGGGCAGTTTCCCCCTTGCCCCCCAAGCCAACGCCCCCTCCCCCCCATGGAGGCCTGGGGCTCCACACAGCCCCCCCATGGAGAGCTGCGGAGGGCACCAAAATGGCTAGGGACAGCCCTGACCACTACATACCTTCTAAGGTGTTCAGGGACTCACAATGAACATATGTAAGCAGAGTCAGGATGAGCTCCACCCTGACATCTGGTGGTGAGTCATGGCAAAGCACTCCAGGGGCTGATCCAATTTGCATAGGCACACCCACCCTGCCTGGTACGAACCATAGTGGCCCAAATGGGCATTTTGGGCTGCTGTAGGATCCTCTGTTTGCTGTATTGGGGCAGGAATTTCTGTTACTGGGGCAGGAAGAATAAACTGTTATACTGCTTATGTAAATCATGGCCAGTGGAACTGTACTTGGCCTTTTGTCATGTTAAAGGGGAACTTGCCATGAACTAAACAACACTCGCCAGCCAAGGGACATGGGTTCCAAAGCCCAGTGAATTGAGAGAGAGGCTGGGGACAGGGGATTGCTTCTTGGCCAAGATCAAGCATAATACCTGGTGGTGTAGGACCCTTTTGAGGGTCTGAGACACCAATTGCAGCATCTCTGCCTCTCTCCACTGTGGAATATCAGAGCTAATGTTGAGTTCCTTGAGAGTCTGGTTTCAGACTGCTGAATTGAAATCACTCTGGGCTAATAGTGCAACTAAGCACTAGGGCTCCCCTAAACTACAAGCTGAAATCACTAAAGTGCTAACAGCCTTCTGAGCTGAAATCACTAAGCTGAAATCACTGAGCACTGTGTTAAGTAGTGGGGGAGCCTGAAGATAAGTGGCTGGTGGAGCAGTTGGCAAGACAGCTGATGGTGTGGTGCTGCTGGCAAAGCAGAGCAGTTCGTGAGGCCAGTCGGAGTGGTGCTGCTGGCAGAGCGGAGCAGTTCGTGGTTGCAGTTGGAGCAGCTTGCAGGACGGCTGGTGGAGCGGCGCTGTTGGTGGGACAGAGCAGTTCGTGGGGACAGCGGTAGCGGCTTGCGGGACAGCCAGTGAGACGGCTGGCGGAGCAGAGTGAAGCCCCACGGAGGGGTGAGGCAATCATCTTCACGCCACGTAAGGTGCCCCTTACCCCCCGCCCCTTCCCATTGCTGCCCAGGCGGGTGGCGTGTAGCACCCTGCAGATGAACTTTTGAACTCTGGGACTGGACTTTTGGGTTCGTGGACTTTTGGGGACTTTGGGTGACCTTTGGGTTGCTGGACTCAAGAACCCAAGGGACGGGGCATGGCCCAATTGGCTGGGGTGGGTCTTGCTCACAGTTTGGCTTATAGATCCTAGTTGTGGTGTTTTCCCAATTTAAGGCTGGTATCGTTTACCTGCTGCTATTAAAGATTTCTGTTACACTGAGGCTCTGTGCTTGCGAGAGGGGAAGTATTGCCTCTTTGAGGCGCCCAGGGGTGTGTATAAGATTTTCCCAGGTTACTGGGTGGGGGCTTGAGCCGGTTTTGCATTGCATTGTTGAGAAGGGAACTCCTATGTAGTGAACCTGGCCCTTGCTGCTGTCAACTCATCCTGGCAGAAGGGTTACACATAGTACTCAACATCTCAGTCTGGTACAATGTAAACTCACTGCTCCAACACAATGCATCATGGCCTTTAGGCTCAGAGAACCTTTGCAGGCCCTTGCTTGCAATCTTCTCCTTCCGCTTTGGAGCTACCTTCTGGTAGCTTGCTGGATTGGGGCCTAAGCCTGTAGGGCCCCAACCGATTCTACAGAACCCCCTTGTTTCTCTCTTAGGATCTAGCTTACTAAGGCCAGGTATACACTACAGCAGGGGTTGGCAACCTTTCAGAAGTGGTGTGCCGAGTCTTCATTTATTCACTCTAATTTAAGGTTTCGCATGCCAGTAATACATTTTAGCGTTTTCAGAAGGTCTCTTTCTATAAGTCTTTAATATATAACTAAACTATTGTTGTATGTAAAGTAAATAAGGTTTTTAAAATGTTTAAGAAGCTTCAATTAAAATTAAATTAAAATGCAGAGCTCTCTGGACCAGTGGCCAGTACCCGGGCAGTGTGCGTGCCGCTGAAAATCAGCTCGCGTGCCGCCTTTGGTACACGTACCATAGGATGCCTACCCCTGCACTACAGACTTCTGCTGGCATAGCTATGTCGGTCAGGGCTGTGAAGAGGTGTGATCCTTGACTGACATAACTGTGACAACAAAAGCCCCTAGTGTAGATGCAGTTATACCAGCAAAATGGGACTTCTACTTGTGTAGCTGTGTCCGTGCTAGGAGCGCTTTACCAGTACAGTACACCACTATTCCTCTACTGCTAAAGTGCTCCTAGTGTGCACAGAGCCTAAATAGTTTTGTGGCTATTGTCAGTGCCAATGACCAAACTGCAGATCACCCATTCAGTCTTCTGGCCTCAGTGACATTCTCTACACTGGCGTTTGACCTTTTGTCTGCCTTCTGCGAAAGCTCTTTCTCTTCATGCTGATCACACTAACAAGGATCCCAACTGATTCCCTGCTTGTCTCTGCCACTTCTTAATTGCTATTCGTGTAGCAGCTTTGTCACATTTTCCCTAGCAGTCCCCAGTATACATCTGTTATACTTGCTCTGGAGCCCAGTCCTACATCCTGCCTTTCGAGGGGACCCACCACTAGGGCCGGCTCCAGGCATCAGACAACCAAGCATGTGCTTGGGGCGGCACCTCCTAAGGAGTGGCCAATCTTGGGGCGACGGGGCAGCACTTGGGGAGGTTTGTTTTTTTGTTTTTGTTTTGGCAGGGCTGCGCTCAGGGTTTTTTTTTGTTTCGGCGGGGTGACGCTCGAGGGAGGTTTGTTTTGGCGGGACGGCGCTGTGCGGGGGGTTGTTTCGGCGGGGCGGCACTGGGGGCGTTATTTTGGCGGAGCGGCACTGGGTTTTGTTGGGTTTTTTTTGGCAGGGCGGCGTTCGGGGGTTTGTTTGTTTGTTTTTGTTTCGGCGGGGTGGCCCTCCGTTAGGTTTTGTGGGTTTTTTTGCTTGGGAGGGGCGGTGCTCGTTTTTTTGTTGTTGTTGTTTTTTTGCTTGGGGCAGCAAAAAAGTTAGAGCCAGCCCTGCCCACCACAAAGAAGGTTATAGGTTTGACACAAGAAGTGAATGGGTATGAGGCATGATAAGCACAGGACACTCAGAAAAAGAGGTCAGTTCTGTTATATCAATCTCCCAAGATTCCCAAACGAAGATATTACAGACATGGGCACCCTTGAAACACCTACCAGTAAAACAGACATAATGTTTTGTACATAAATTCTTTGTCTATTGCAGTCAGTCTTTTCTAAAGCAAAAGGAAAGGACTCTGAGTCCATCTGGGAAAAAGTTTTATCCTTAAGCCAGTGGTCTGATGTTTGAATTAAAATATTATTATGAAATATTTATTATATATTTTTCCACAGCAACTCAAAATACACCATTGTTGTCCCTCTGAAAGAGATACCTCACCTCCCTCTGCTAAAGCCATTGACTGCTATGAGCTGATCAAATGGCTGGTTTCTAGACGAGCATCGGTAGAATGACGGATGACATGAGTAACTGGGACTTGCCAGTGTCAATAAGGTGGGTCTTGCACATTCTTATGCCAAAATTAGGATTTGTTCTGGAAAGAATTCCACTAGGGACATTAGAAGAGAACATTTAGTAACCCAGTGTCAGCTTCAATTGAAAATGTTATTGTTCTGTTTCATTTGGTCCTACCTGCAGTCATTTAAAATGACAAACTAGTCTGGATCATCCTTCGGCATAATACATGGGTGACAGCGGTGTCTCTCTGCTGTTTCTCTCAGTACACTACAGCATTTAAATGAGTAGGAACAAGAAAGGGAGCTTTATTCACCTGTCAAACTTTGCAGCTGAAATTGGATATAAGATTAAATAAATCCATATATGGAATGGTGCGTCTTTTCCTAAGCTATACAACTACTGCAGTTTAATTGTTGCTGATTTTTGGTAGCAGTGGAAGTAAATGGTGTGATTTTTTTCCTTCTAAAGTGCAAGTAATTCTGCTGCAAGGCATTTTTTTAGTTTATACACTGCAGCAAGTCTTTTAGGGTCCCCACACATACAGACACTATGCTGTCCAAGGGCACTCTGTGGTCCCTGTTGAACAAGGGGTTAACCTCAACATAGCACCCTATCCCTTCTAAACAGGTGTGCATGGGAAGACCAGCTGCTTTTAAGACAAAGGTCGGAAAATGTCTTTGGGCAGGCAGGGCTTTACATCCAAGTTCCTAGGATTGGTTGCTCTCAAGCACAAGGGAGTTTTCTCTTTCCTTTTCTATTTATAGAAATTGATTTTGTTTTCTTCCTGTAAAAATGATCCTTTGAGGAAAGACCTTGCTGACTTCAGCTGAATCTATTTCTGTGGAGTCATTTCACCAGCTTGCACTCCCATTAGGGTGTTTGATTTGGCATTTTGCCGCTGCCCTGCCACTATTCCCAATTAGCACATTACACTTGTGCGGCCATGACCACGTTGCTATTTTTAGCACTCTAGCTTGAGCAGAGCTAGTGGATGACTGTCTGAGCTGGGAATTACACCTCCCAACTGCTGTTTAGACATAGCCTTGGTCACCACCTGGGTTGATTGCTTTTACATTTCATTCCTTAGTAAACATATAAGCTCAGAATTAGTAAGGTGTATTCCAAAAGTGCCCTGTTTCAATGAGGTGACAAATATCAGCGAAATGCTAAAAAATCCACAGCAAAGAGATGTAGTAAAGGAAGATAAAGGAGCCCTTCTCTTCAAGGTCTGAAGGAAAAGAAGTTATCAGCCACCAGGGCAGAAGCAACTAAATCACTAAAGGCATCTCAGGGCCAAAATATATTTTAAAAAGAGAGAGAGAGAGAGAGAGAGAGACAGAGATGAGGAACCTTTTTTTTTCCCCTGAGGAGGGAGAAAAAAATAGCTCAAGAAATATACAATAGAGTAAGCAGAATCTGTGTCATGGATAAAAATAACTTTCAAAATATAACAGAGACTAAACAAATCCATTCTTAAGAACATAAGAGCTGCCATACTGGGTCAGACCATGATCCGTCTTGCCCAGTATCTTGTCTCCAACAGTGGTCCATTCCAGAGCTTCAGCGGGACCATGCAGAACAGGGCAATTATGGAGTGATCCACCCCTGTCTTCCATTCCTGGCTTCTGGTAGTCAGAGGTTTAGGGTTGCCCCAAGCATGGGATTGCATCCCTGACCATCTAGACTAATAGATGAACTTATCCAGTTCTTTTCTGAAACTAATTATATTTTCGGTCATCACAGCATCTCATGGCAATGAGCTCCACGGGTTAGTTGTGGGGTGTGTGTATTAAACCTTGTTTGTATTAAACCTGCTGCCTATTAATTTCATTGTGTGCTCCTTTTTTTAAAAATTGTGTGAAAGGGTAAAACACACTTCTCTATTCACTTTTTCCACACCCATTCATGAATTTATAGACCTCTATTGTATTCCCCCCTTAGAAGTCTCCTTTCCAAGCTAAATAGTCCTAATCGTTTTAGTCTCTCCTTGTATGGAAGCCTTTCCATACCCAGATCATCTTTGTTGCTCTTCTGTGAACCTTTTCCAGTTCCACTATGTCCTTTTTGAGCTGGGGTGACCAGAACTGGACACAGTATTCCAGGAGTGGGCACACCATAGAATTATATAGTGGCATTATGATATTTTCTGTCTTATTTTCTATCTCCTTCCTAATAATTCCTAACATAACGTGAGCCTTTTTGTCCGCTGGTAAAGAAAAGCGAAAGAAAAATTACTTTGAGTTACAAATTTATCATTCTGAGTCTGAGTGAGAATGTCTAATGGTGTTTAGTATGAAGCTGCCCAGAAGATGGAGGAATGTGCCTTTGTATGACTAATGAAGGAGAAAGGAAGGAATGTCAAACCGTAACTGTGTGAGTGGGGAAGGACGGTGTTATGGCTAAGGCACTGGACTGGGATTCAACTGCTTTGGGTTCAGTTCATGGCTCTGTGTGATCTTGAGCACTTGCTTTCTGTGCCTCAGTTCCCCATTTGCAAAATGGGAATAATAATACTTCCTTCCTCCTATCTTTTGTCCACTTAGTATGGAAGTGCCTCAGGGAAAGGTTTGATTGTCTCCTTTCTGGTTTTGCAGCACCTTGGCGAGGGCCTCTAGGTTCTAGCAATCATAAATAATGATAAAATACAAATCTGTATTTCAGCTCATAAATAATAATGAAATTCTTGTGCCTTTTCTTGCACCTGTCTGTAGGGAGAGGCCGTCTGTCTCTCTCACATTCCCCCTGCCAGGCAAGAGAAGATTCAAATGGTCCAGTAACACCAGAAATAATATACTCTGCATTTATATAGGGCTCAGTGTGGGCAGTGCCAGTAGGGGGTGACTGTTTACAATTTAGAGGAACTGAAGTGAATCATGAAATTTCTAAAGGAGACAAATCTCTGCCTTATTTGAGCTTTGGCTCATATGCAGTCAGTAGCGTAGCCAGAGGGGGAGCGGCTGCTCCCCCTGTGAGCAGAAGCAGCGCCTTAAAAAGGAAGCGGCGCCTTTTTTTAGCTCTGCTAAAAAGGTGCCTCCCCCTGTACTCACCCGGCGGCGCTCCAGTTCTTCGGCAGATGCGGCGGGTACCACTGAAGACCCGGAGTGAGTGAGGACCTGCCGCCTAAGTGCCACCGAAGACCCGGAGCACCGCCGGGTGAGTACAGGGGGAGGCGCCTTTTTATAGCACCGCTCCCCATGTGCTCCGGACCTGGCTACACTACTGTATGCAGTTCCTTGTTCTGATGGCCTCTAAGGCTGCTCTTGGGCCTTGGAGAACATTGTGTATTGGGCCAAACATACACAATTAGGTATAAGTTATGAAACCATTACAGAAAATTTCTTTCTTATAGATATATTAGGAATGATGTTGCCCTCCCTGCCATCTAGCCAAGTGTAATTTCTTTTGTGAATTTGTAGTACATTTTCTGTATCTCTGTAACATATGTGTGAAGAGTCAGGGGGTTGGCAGCCATGAAAAGTAAAGTCTTCTATGCACAAATTAGATACAGTAACTCTAGGCACCAGGGCCGGCTTTAAGCCAATTCCACCGATTCCCCGGAATCAGGCCCCGCACCCAAGGGGGCCCTGCTCTGGGGGCCCCCGCTCCGGCGTTTTTGTTTTTTGCTCAGCTGATCGGCGGCGGGGCCCCACCATTGTTGTTCACAGGGGGCCCCACACCTGCTAAAGCCAGCCCTGCTAGGCACTTGCAGGGTAAGTAGAGGTCAGCTAAGAAAGTCAGGTTTAGATTTTTGCTAAACCTAGACAGTTCAGATTTCAGAGTGAAGGACTAAAAGATTTTAGTGTTGGCCCATCTCTAAATTCAAGCTTTCTCACCCATGACCTCAAGCCTAGGCAGACTACCCTTAGGAATGTGATGTAAATCAGTCTCCATACTAACTTAGTTCTAGATTTTTCTGGAGCAGAAACGGCCAATTGGGTAGCAACAGTGCTTAATTTGTGCCAGGGTTGAGCCCTGGCACCTCTAGGCTTGGCAGTTCATAGCCCCGAAACCTCTGGGCTTGTTGCATCAGTTATGAATGTAAAAAAATTGCTTGAGTCCTGGCACCTAGTTGCTTCAGCCCCGGCACCTCTTTCATTACAAATTAAGCACTGAGCAAATTCCTGATCCAAGTTTGTAGCTCAAGTCTCTCTCTATAACAAGCTGAATCCAAACTTTAGTAAAGGTTGGATGTGGATCCAGCTTTCAAACTCCTAGATTGGGAGAGTTCAGATCCAGCAGGGCTGGCTCTAGGCACCAGCGCTCCAAGTATGTGTTTGGGGCAACACTTTGTAAGGGGCAGCACTCCGGCCCCCAATTTTTTTTTTTTTTTTTTTTTTTTTGCTTGGGGGCAGCAAAAAGCCTGGAGCAGGCCCTAGGCAGAGCCCTGCCACTGGAGAGCCAGAGCATCATCCCCTGGAGCCGAGCCCAGGCTGCGGTGGTGAGAGGGGCTCCCGGAGCGTGTGAGGAGCCAGGGAGGGAGGGAAGTGGGGCCCGGGATGCAGGGAGGGAGGAGGGATCCTGCTGTCGCCACCGCTGCCGCTGCTGCTCTGAGTCTCCCCAGGGCGGCGCAGTGTTTCCCCGCCCAAGTGGGCTGTGCGAGGCACCGCTGGGCTGGGCAGGGGGCGTGGATCCCCGCTCGCGCGCTGCTAGGGCGAGTGGCTGGGCAGCCCGAGCTGCCAGGGAGATGTTGCTGCCCCCTCCTGCCCTTGAACCCAGCCTGCCGCGCACCTCCCCTGCCTCAGCCCTGCGCTGCCTGCCCCGGGCCCCCAAAGCGCCAGGGGCAGGGAGAGGCAGCGCCTGGCTCCGAGCAGGGCAGCGGGGGAGACTGCCCCGCCGGGGGACCCCCGTGGCTTGGGCACCTGGGGTGTCAGTGTCCGTCCTCTCGGCTCTGCCTGCACAGGGCTGGGGAAGCAGCTGTCAGCCCCTGCCCCTCTCAGCCCTTGCACTCCCCATCCCGCTTGCAGCCCCTCCACTTGTACCTCCGCCCATTGCTCCTTCACCACACCCCTTCCCCTTGTACTCTCCCTTCACCTTTTCGCCCGCACCTCTCCCCTTGTACCCTCCCCCAGCCCTCTCCTCCCACACCTCCCCCCTTCCCCTGCACCTCTTCTCCCACAATCCTCCTGATACCCCCTCTCCTCCTCCACCCTCCTCCGTGAGCACATCACACCCCGCTTCTCTGCCAGTGTAGAGCCCCGAAGCACCCCCACACACACTCCTCTGCCTGAACCCTCTTTACTAGATCCCCATCCCTTTCGGGGTACAAGGCTTGGGGGTTAGTCCCTATGCCTTCCATGTGCATTTGGAGCACTAAAGATGGGATTGCGGGGGGCGGGGAGGGAGGGCAAGATTTATACTAAAGTGAAATAAAAATAGGAGAAACGGTTTGATCCCCACTGCAAGTGTAAACGGGAATTGCTGTGGTGAACGAGGAGGTCACGTTTGGTTCTGTCAGTTTGATTCATCCTCAGCCCCTGCTCCCTAGTCTGGTTCAGCAGGGTTTGTGTTTGTATGGGTGGATTCGCTTGCTCTCAATGAGCAGAAAACAAGAGATCTGGGAAGAGAAGGGCTGACTTCTTAAAATTCCACAACAGTCATGTATTTACTCAGTCTCTCACTGGAAAAGCTACTCCAACCCGGAGAGACTTAGCACATCAGCAGCAGAGAGGGAACAGGAGAGAGAGGCCAAGAGAGGGAAGATTCATTCACACAGCTGTACCAGTGGGGATCCTCCCACTTATCAACTTTATCCCACAGTGGACATAAAGGCAGTAGCTCTAATGCATATTTACTTCTGGTTCCTCCTGCCAACAAAATGCACCAATGATCACATTTTCTAAAAACCCTAAAACAGAACTGGTTCATGTGGCTTGACTTTCTGAAATTCTCTTTGATACTTTTAGGTCCCTTAACTGCTAATGAAGTGCTAACCTCACTCCTCTCTCTTGTCTCTATGAAAGAGAGTAGAATCAGCATTGGAAGGCAGAATGGCAGATTTTTATTTATATGGGTTTTTTGCATTTCTATACAATATGTGATCTGATCAAATTCTTTAGGTTCTCCACAAATGCATGCAATTTCTTCCTAACACCGGGGTTTGTTAAAAAAGGGGGGGGGTGCAAAATTTTTTGCAAAAAACCTAGAGCCGGCCCTGAGATCCAGGCTTTTGTTTGAAAGCCATCTCTGGATAAAATACTTTGAAATCACATGTAAAGAAGTGGTTCAAAATTATTTCATTCAACAGCCATTATAAACCCTCTTTTGTGAACATCTTTAGCCTTAACACTCTAAGGGCCAGCTGCCACCTGCAGCAGACTAGTAGTTGGGTCTATTAAACCTATTAAATACTTGCTTTCTAATTCCTAAATGGGATGGATAGACCCCCTAGATTATAGAATTGCTTGTATAATTAAGATTCTCAGTGTTTCTATTCTGAACCCTGTTTTCAGTCTCTAGCTTACTTAAATAAAAGAGTCATTCAACCATTTTTCTTCACTTACAAAGAAGCAAATCCATTGTCTATGATTTCTGGTGCAATATGTAACTGGCTAGCTAAAAACAAAGCAAACCTGAGTTAAAATCATTCTGACATTTGTTATTAAGTCTCGGTTCTCTATTAACCATTTACCTAGGCATCTTTTATGCCAAGTGCATGAACATAGTGATTATTCTCTTTTATTCTTGCTGCTTTTAGTCATCCATTCAATAACCTGTTTTTCTCTGGTATTTTGGCCAGGAATCAGGGGCTGATGATTGGAGAAAATGGGACTATGCCTGGGTAAGGACTGCAAAATCAAAGCCATAACTTATAGGGGTAAAAAATCAAGGCCAATCTCTGTCTTCTGTAATCTGTCTTCTTCTGGATCATTCAGGTTCACATTCCAAATGTGTCCATCAATTTTGGGGACCTTGGTTTGTGGATGTCCAACTGGAGACACCTACGGCCTGATTTTCAAAAGTGGTGACTGTGACAGATATTGCAGCCACAGGCAGCATCTTTGAAGACCATATTGTATTTTATGGCTGAAGCATGAAAACCTCAAAAAGCCATTATATTGAGATGGGCCAGATAGTGTGAGCTGTAGATTATTCATGGCCTTTTGTATCAATACAGGTGATGTGTATTTATGTGTTCCTTATTCACTGGGGTGGGGCGGGGAGGGAGGGGAAGAAGGAGGAATGTTTCCTGTGGAATCTGGAATCACTAGGGAGTGATTAATGCAAAATCCAAAGGCTCGCTATGTAAATTCCTAGCCTTTGAAGCTTGATCTCCTGGGCAACAGAGGGAGGCACTGGTTTTACCTGTTTTCAGGAGGCTGGGGGACAAAGCAAGATTTTGCAATAAAAGGCTGAATTTAAACAGACGCAGGATCTTCCTTTTGATTCAGTGAACAGACGGGAGCTTTGATCCTGGGAGAGGCAACCCCGGAGGGAAAGGTTGGAAAGGACATTGCTACCAGACTGCCCATGTGGAAGATGGGTAATTTCTGGTGCAGTCAGTAAGCATGTAGCAACTTTCATTGTTTTTATATGTTTTCTCTGTGCTGCTTTTGCCCTAAGAATAAATGTACTTTGCTTTGGAAGTGCTGTGTGGTAACTTGTAACAGTTGGCAACGCCCTGTTCAGAGCCCTTGGAGAGAAAGCACAGTCCAAGTGCTGGCCTTTAGGCAGACTGGCTTGCTGGGGATATCGGTGTAAGGCAGGAAGCTGTGCAGCCTTAAAAACCCTGATCAGAAGGGAATGGGACCTGGGGTCCCTGCCCAGAGACAGGTGATGGCTGGAGGCCCGACGCTAACTGGTCGCTCTTGGAGTGGATCATGGACAGGAAATACAGGCACAGTTATGCTGGCACTGTGATACAAAGCAACCGTAACACCAACAGAAGTCAATGGGATCTAGTCAGTGTTCAGCCTGATCCAAACTCAACCACTTCTGCTAGTCTAGACATGGCCCAAATGTCTATGAAAATTCTACTTAACTTCTAACTCATTTTCTAATGGTAACATCACAAGCCAATTGGGGCATAATTTGGCCTAGCTGCTAGTTTCTGAAATAATGGCCCTGGTTCTGAGCTGGGTTGTGCATGGCTTGGGAAGGAGGGCTGTGCGCTACCTTTGCAACCTTCCTCACCTCAAAGAGATTGACTAACTGGTGACTGCTCTATCCTCAGTGTAAATTAGAGAGGGCAGAGGGCTGCTCTAGCTTACATTTGGCTGCAATGGCCCTCAAGAGGCTGTTTCTGCTTTTGATAATAGGTAGAGTATAACAGCACTTTGTCTACTCCTCTGGCATGTTGCCTGTCACCGAAGTTGGGGTAAGACTAGAGCCATTCAGCCAGCTCTGGGCGCCTCATATATTCCTCTTATGTATCAGTAGGGGATATGACCCAGGAGTCAGGACCCAGATCTGCCAGCTTTCT
Source organism: Macrochelys suwanniensis (assembly GCA_033296515.1). Lineage (NCBI taxonomy): Eukaryota > Metazoa > Chordata > Testudines > Chelydridae > Macrochelys > Macrochelys suwanniensis. The sequence goes on from CM065784.1 coordinate 38,036,597, forward strand.
GGCCACTTCCTGCTAGTGAAGGTGTAAGGGGGCTGCAGCAGAGCCCAGACTGAGGGCCAGTGTTACCAAGTTAGAATTTTCTTTTAGTTGTAAAATGATGAATTAATAGGTCCTAATACGTTCCCTACAAGATATGAGTAAGTCCCACTGGACCCATTTCCCTTTTCATGTCCACTTGTCTAAATCGGGAGTAACTCCATTAGAGTCAGTGGAGTTACACTGATGTAAAACTGATGAGAGATCAGAATCAGGCCCTCAAACTTCAGTAGGAGCTACTCACACTCTGCCACACATCTAGCCAAAGGCGGGGATTGGACCTTTCGAGTTCTGAGTGATGTGACGGGGCAAGGCCAGAGAGCTATAGGAAAGTGGTAAGGAACCAGTATGTTAGCCCCAGGCTAAACAAATCCCTGATACCTTATGGCAGTTGCTCCAGGTTAATCAAGACACCTGGGGCCAATTAAGAACTTTCCAGAAGGCAGGGAGGTTGATTGAGACACCTGCAGCCAAGCAGGGGCTGGCTGAAACTAGTCAAAAGCCTCCCAGTGAGTCAGTGAGGGGCGCATGTCAGGAGCTGTGGAAGGAGGTTGCGTGTGAGGAGCTGGGAGCAAGAGGCACTAGGAGCTGAGAGTAAGAGGGCGTACTGCTGGAAGATCCTGTGGTGAGGATAAAGAAGGTGTTGGGAGGAGTCCATGGGGAAGTAGCCCAGGGAGTTGTAGCTGTCGTGCAGTTGTTCCAGGAGGCACTCTAAACAGTTGCAATCCACAGGGCCCTGGGCTGGAATCCGGAGTAGAGGGTGGGCCCGGGTTCCCCCCAAAACTCCCAACTCCTGACCAGACACAGGAGGAGTTAACCTGGACTGTGGATTCTACTAGAGGGGAAGATCTCTGAGGCAAGCAAAATCCGCCAATAAGCGCAAGACCCACCAAGGTAGAGGAGGAACTTTGTCACAGTGAAGAGAACATACTTACAGGCAAAGCTGGCTGGCTAGTTCCAACCTCTCTCCCTCCCTTTACAGCTGTTCAACAACTAATGACCATTTAAAGAAATGCTTTATTCCTCAATGTAATTAACTTTTAGCGCATCAGACCATAGTACTTTATCACAGCCTGCCTAATTTCTGGGGATCATTTGGTGTGAGAGTCACTAATGCTCGAGTCTGTTCAGAGTGATTCACTGTTACTTCTTACTACATTTCCCACGTGATCGGAGAACCAGAAAAACCAAACCTTTTAACATCCCCGGTCAAGGTCAGGTTCTAAGGCTAACATGCCAGCTGTCCCTATTTTATCAGACTATCTATCCTATGCCACATCCATCTAAAGGTTACCTAGGCTAATAGTGCAATGAAATGGCTAGTGTGTGTCTACTACTGCAGATTGCTGAACAGGTTTAGAACTGCTCCACTGTGTGTCATCAGACCTATACTGCTGACAGCTAATAGCGCTACTTGTTTAGCTCTAGTGGCCTGTGTCCTGGTTCTATCCCCTCCATTGATGTGAAGTTCCAAGTGGCTTAGTGACATCTGGACAGCTCCCTGATAGCCATAATGTGTGACGCTGGTGTTGAGTGGAATTTAAACTCCTGAGGACCCCATGAAGTTGAAGATCTTCTTTTCTAAATGGTGTGAGTGAGTGAGTGTGTGTGTGTGTGTGTGTGTGTGTGTATATATATATATATATATATATATATATATATATATATATATAACATACAAGCAGGCTGCACAGTAGGAAATCTGGCCCTGCATTTTACAGTGGGTAACTAGGACACAGGCTGAATACATGAGGTCACGCAGTGATCAAGTGAAAAAGATATCACACTGGCTCACTGTTGCTGTGCCTTCTATCTGGAACTATCTCCCCTTAGCTCTCTGTCCCTGGGGACCAGGTTCTTGCTTCCATCGTATTGGCTAGAAGAACTGGAGAACATTTAAAAAACTACACACATTCTTGTAATAATGCTCTCTGAAGACAGAACTGTGCAGAAATGGCTCTGAGCAGACAAGTGCAGGTAGATCTGGAAGATGGCTGAGACAGTTGTGTCAATCTTTTTGCCCTTTGGAAAGTTCAGTTCTTTGTGATTCACTAGGTCACATACCAGCTTGAGCTGTGCTCTAGTCACCTCTCATACACTAAGCAGGATCACGCTTGGTCAGTACTTGCATGAAAAACAAAGGCAACACCAGAACAAGCCAGCCAAACCAACCAACTCAGGGTGCTGCAGGAAATGGTGTTGGCTCCGCTGGGGATACTCTTCCTGCTGAGGCAGCATTTCCCCAGGGCTCAGAATACTGTTCACTGCTCGGTATCTATCAGGTAGGGTGAGCAGATGTCCCAATTTTATAGGGACAGTCCCGATTTTGGGGTCTTTTTCTTATATAGGCTCCTATTACCCCCCCACCCCCTGTCCCGATTTTTCACATTTGCTGTCTGGTCACCCTACTATCAGGTGAGTGATAAAGCCCCCACACCAGGACCATCTGTGGTCATTAAAAGAAGGAAATGCACTTTTCACCAGAGCAGGAGTTTAATTCTTGTATGGAGGGACTGTAATTGTTGTGCAAAGCTGCAGATGTTACCTTCCATAATGGAATGTGGGGCTCTGTGACTTATCAACAGAGCAGAGAACTGCAGGCTACCGCTAAGCGCCACAGGGGCGGCTCTCACAATTTTGCCATCCCAAGCAGGGTCGGCGGCCCCGCCCCCAACGCAGACAGTCCCAGTCCGCGGCGGCAAGGGGCGGCAGCAAGGGGAGAGCGGCGGACCTGCTGCCCCATTGCCGCTGCGGCAGGCGAGAATGGGGCGGCAGTTCGAGTCCCGCGGCGGCAATTTGGCGGCGGGAAGAGCGGACCTGCCACCGAATTGCTGCTGCGGGACTCGGACTGCCGCCCCATTCTCGCCTGCCGCCCCAAGCACCAGCTTTCGGTGCCTGGAGCTGGCCCTGCTGGGGTCATTTTCTCTGAGATTTATCTGTCTATCTACCTGAGACACTTGTGCCCTTAACATCCCTGTTATTTACTTCAGTGCAGTAATTACTTTGTAAAGTATATTTTCTTACTGTCTATGAAGATAGTACAATGAAACTTCACACACCTCCAAATTCTTCCTTAAAGTCCATCTTTCATCACTCAGATCATTCCCATTGGCATTCCCATGACAAAGCTATAAAACAAAACAGAAAATTAACCCAGAAAGTTACCTGGCTGTAGCAGTCCTCAGATGTCAGCACCTAACTGTGCAGAATAAATAAATAGAAATCTGGGTGAAATCTATAGCTGGTGGTCAAACTAACTTATCATATAATGGTCCCTTCTATCCCAGGAGCTTTCACCTCCCATGCTATAGCACCTACTGCCTCCCTCTCTTCCCAGCCATGCCCATGACTTGATGTTTTTACCCATTGAGTTGTCAGCACAAGTGGGATTGTAAATTCATTGGAGCCTTTTCTTATTTCTATGGGGCAGATCCTCAGCTACCCCGGTGCTGCACCTGCAGCTGAGGAGAGTGGTGCAAAGATTTGCACACCTTTTGCAGCTCCCCCATCCAGAGGCTGATTCTATCCCCCAGCTTAATGTCAAGCGGACTCAAGGCTGTTTTAAGTTTCACCTGGCTGCAATTGCCCTCAAGGTGCTGTTTTGGCAGCAGAGGACTACCACAGTGTAATGTCCCCTGCCCCGCTCTATTTATAGATACCTAATATTCTCCAGAAAAGTTTTAGGTCTGGCATAATTGTCTGTGTTTGACTTTAGGTTCCTTTCTTTAATAAATCATCATTTTCTGGCTGTCTTAGCTTCTAAATGCTTTAGGTCTGATGGGTCATTTTGTCCACTATATTTCAGTCGCTCCTCACTTTCAGTTACACATGATTTGTTTCCTGCTTCCATCTTTATTCCTGTTTGCACAGCACTGAGCATTCACAAGGTATAAAGAAGGGATTCAGATCTGCTTTCCTCCAGCAGCTGTATTTATTGCTTCTCTGAGAGGCTTACCCCCACCATTAAAGTGTTTGTAGCACACTCTTTTCAACAGTCGAACAGGGGCATTTCAAAATATTTGTGGGTGGATTTTTGTAAAGATGAGCGTTGGCTGTCAGTTTTTGAGAAGGCCACGCTAACATCCACCTTGTTTAGTCAATCATATATAATAGCCAAACTAATCATTCATAATTTGCAGATAAGTATGGGTTCTATGTCATTATTTTATTAGCATATTATAAGGGCCTTGATTTATTTATGAAATTAATTACTCTTATTAGATGATGACACGGTGTTACTTCAATAGATGCACTTGCCATTTCCCAACTAATTACAACAATTAAGTTTCCATGGTTCTACCACAAAGCACAGATCATCAACTTTAATTACTTTGCAATGCAGCTGCTCAGGTACATACAGAGATGAACAGGTAGGGCCATATTTGTTAGTTAATTTCTGCAAATACAGTCTGTTGTCTTTAGGTATTAACTGATGATTGTCCTCCATATTTCTCACTTTATATTTGTGGATTTTCCATTTTAAGGGGCCATTTTTAATGTTTCTCTTTCATTACATACAAAACTGGCTTTTTACCTCTACAGCATTGGATCAAGTTAAAAAATATTCCCCAGATAAATGAAGCAGGTGTCTTTGTTCAGTACATAATGGGCAGTAACGGGCATTTTAAAAACCCCTTGGCTAATCATTACTAACGGTAAAGATCCCAAATGGACCTAACATGAAGATTACATTTTCATTAGTAGTAACAAAGGTGTGGTAAAGTTAATTTTTTGTAGAGGAAGTATCTCAGAGATGTAATGCACTTAGAAATATTAGCTGTTAATCACTTTGGAGCCATAGACTATCACAGTATTGCCTTATTAGCCACTGAATGATTGTGAATGAATGATGAAGGAGGACAAATTATGGCTGCCCATTAGAAGGTGGTCTGGATGCAGGCGGGGAAAAGGTAGTTGTGACTTTGCCAACCAACGGGAATATATTAATTTGGAATTGTCCTGAAAAACAAAGCAGTAGCAGTGGGTAGTTTGCTCATGACCAGCTCAGAATCTGTTTCCACATATGGAGATGGAAGTGTGTAAAAATCACCAATATGCACCTTGAAAATTTTCATGCATGTTTTCACTAAATTGCAGCAAGGGCAAAAGGTTGTGTGGTTTTTTTTGCCAGCCGGGAATGTCCAATTTGGGGTTGAGGTGATATACAGAGGAAGCCAGGGAGGTTAGATATGTCTTTGCTAGCCCATCTTTAATTATACAGAGAGCAGCCTTGAAAAGTGTTTTACACATAATGTAGAGTTTATGTGATAGAAAGCTCTGATGAAGGGTAGCTTTGTAACTGATGAGACATGAAACAGTTCTAGGTGAGGATTTAATGTATCTTCAATGAAGTATATTAGCAATTATTATGTCTGACACACCATAAACACTGGGTGGGACATACCTACTATTAATGAAGTATTTATCAGCACCATAGCCATTTATCTGTTTGTAATCTCTGGGGGAAACAGAATCGTCACTGAAATTTACTGTGTGGTCTAAAACCACTCTAGAATTTATGGTACCTTCGCTGGGAAGAGAAGCTTTCTATTGCAATGCAGTTTAGGTTTTTTATTAACAGCAGCAACATAATTCCAGGCTCCTCAACTCCAAAGACAAATCATGAAACTGAATCTCCCCTAGAGATGCCTTCACCCAAAGAGGGATTTTCTCTGAAGATTCCCACTACGAGCTTTTCTTCATCAAGCTATTTTTGATGCTCAGGTTACAACTGCCAACCATACATTTTTGAAAGGCCAAAGGCCAAATGCAGAGGAGTGGCTATGAAAGATTAAACTGAGTATTAATAAGTTTAGATGGAGTCTAAGACCTGATCCTTAAACACTTACACACAAGTAACTTTATACATGGGGGCAGTCCCATCAAGTTCAAAGGGACTATTCATATATGTAAAGTTATAGGCATTTTTGTAGGAATGGGGCCTAACTGTAACTCAGGGGCTGAGAACCAGTGGAAACTAGTGTAGCAAGAAAAGCAACGACCACAAAGGTATAAAAAGGAGTAAGTGAAAGTAGTTCCCACATAACTTTAACATACACCTTCCAACACTTTATTCCCTCACCTTGCCATGTAAGGTACACCAATCTGGATCAATTCATCAATGTGTATGAGAAGCTGGGAGACTGAGTGGAAGGAGTCTGACAAATTAGCGTATATATCAACTCTCTTAATATGGCCCCAAGTTTCCAACCCTCTGTCCTACACTGAGTCAGGCTAGAAACCAAACAGCATTTTAAACACTTGGCAAGACATCACCAGCATGTATGGCATTCTTCTAATGGACTTGGTTAACTGGAAACTACCTTTTGCTTTTCTTCTACAAGAGGATACCTTATGGCCAGGGATTTGGAGCAATCAAATTTTTGAATTGCTCCGCTCCGGCCAGGGCCGGCTCTACCATTTTTGCCGCCCTAAGCAGCCACCGAATTGCTGCCGCCGCGGGCGGCTGAACATGGAAGCTGCCGCCGAATTGCCGCCGCCACGGGCAGCTGAACATGGAAGCTGCCGCCGAATTGCCGCCGCCGCGGGCGGCTGAACATGGAAGCTGCCGCCGAATTGCCGCCGCCGCAGGCAGCTGAACATGGAAGCTGCCGCCGAATTGCCGCCGCCGCGGGCAGCTGAACATGGAAGCTGCCACCGAATTGCTGCCGCCGCGGGCGGCTGAACATGGAAGCTGCCACCAAATTGCCGCCGCCGCGGGCGGCTGAACATGGAAGCTGCCGCCGAATTGCCGCCGCCGCAGGCAGCTGAACATAGAAGCTGCTGCTGACAGGAGCTGCCACCGATTTGCTGCCGCAGCTGAAGAGAGAGCGCAGAATTGCCGCCGCCATAGAATCGCGCATGCCACCCTAACGGCACATGGACTGTCGCCCCTTGCAGATTGCCACCCCAAGCACCTGCTTGGAACGCTGGTGCTTGGAGCCGGCCCTGGCTCCGGCTCTGCTCCGGGCATAAACCTATGCTCCATGCTCCCCCTCCGGACTCCGCTCCAAAGCCCTGCTTATGGCTTCCAGGCCATCAAGACACCTTACCTTTTGTCTAAGGCTTTGGCTACACTGGGGTTTCAGCCAATGGTGTAGCTGCAACGGTGAGGCAGCATGTAAGAAAATGAGTGAGCACAAGTTTTAAACAATTTTAATAATCAAAAGAAAGATCAAGATCTCCGAGCGAGCTGAGTAAGAGGCAATTAGCTTTGGAATGGGCTGGATCCAGGATTCGGAGGCTAGAGTACTAAGTAAAACAATTGCATTATTTGGATGCCTGTGAGTGAGTTTGAGATGAGCGGGTTTGGACGAGCAAAAATGATGATTCAGTTTCAGAACACAGCAGCAGTAATAGTCTAGCCAGAGCCAGGGAACAACAGGTAGACACAACTGTAGAGGAAGGAGGGTGGCAGGCAAGTTACCAATAAGAAACATTTGGAAAAAAGAGAATATCACATTCTGGGTGCAAATACAGACCAGTGAGGGGCTGTGTCATCAGCTGCCCAGTACACTTGGGTGTCTCAAAATGCTTTCTTCTTGTAGCTCCCAACCAGGGTCGCTCACAAGCAGCCTCCCAGAATGCAGATCACACCCTGAGTCTGTGTGTGCTAGACATCCCTGGTTCATCAGCTCTGACCCCAGAAGCCTGTCTGCAGCCCCACAGCCCCATTCTGGCTCCCACCAGCCTTGGTTACCATTTGCAGGGTGACCTCAACACACACCCAGTACTGAATTTTCCCCAAAACTGTGTATTCTTCAACGTCCAGCGCTCTCCTGGACAGTTCCGAGAAATAATAGTGTCAGTTTGTTCCTTTAAAGACACATAAACACACCTCAGCTTATTGACTTAACTGGAGGTAAATAAACCCTTCAATTTAAACATAGCACTGAGTTGGTTTATGGTAAAAATGAAATAAATTGATTCATAAAATATATAGAGGATTGAGTTCAAGTAGAAGGAATGAAATAGAAAGAGTTACAAGTAAAACAAAACAAAATCACATCTACAAGTCTAAAACGTAATCTAGTAAAATACAGGCTTTGTTTAGGATGGTTTCTCTAACCAGTCATTCTTCTTCCCTGCTATGGATGACTTTCCTTCGTCAAGACCAGCCACAAAAGTACAAGGTGCTGGCTTCTCTTGCCTTCTTAGGTGAAAGATATTTGCCTAAGGAGGTTTCTCACCTATATTCAATTCCAGAGACTTCAATCCCTCATTGGTTGAAGGAACCATCTTTCTCAGCTTGCAAGAGCTCTCACCTCTTTCATCCATCTAGTGATGGATGCCAAAGATGGCTTCTGTCTTTGCTTATATCTTCCAAAGTTCAATTACTTTGTTTCAAGAAGCAGGATGACCACATGCTTTTCTTCCCTTCCTGTGGGCTTCCCGTCCCCCTGTATGATTTCTATGAAATGGGGCTTCCATTGTTTCTGATTCCACCAGGCTTAATTTGCATAGAAGACAGGCAGCGAGCTGTGACATTCCCTCCTGCTTGGGCAGACTGTACAGCCTAATATCAATAAGTATCCATAAGTCCTTATACAGAGTCAATACATACATTTCACAATGATGGTAACCACCAGTGTGCCATTAGCGTTCAGAAAAGACTTCACTCTATACACTTTTATAACACAGTAATATTTTATACAATCAGTTGCTTATCACTTGAGGCTCAGTGCCCCCCCTCACTGGCCCCCACATCTTTATAGACCAGTACATCTTTTTAATGTATTCTTCTGAAAAGTAAAACCCAGACCAAGCTTCTCTCCTGCTGGGTGTAGAGGCCATGCTGTCTTCTCCCCACTTGTCAGTGTGAGATTTGCCTCCACCTCTTGTTAGCTTGATGGGTCTGTTTGCATACATAAACTGAGGTAAACACAGATTTCTTTGTTTAGGATAGACTTATGTAACAACTTCCTCTGACATACCTGGTTTACACACACTTTAGTCGTAAGTCCAGCATAGATCCATCTCTTAATACCCTCACGTACATACATCACATAAGACTATTAATGAACAGTGAGTTATTAGTTTTCAAATGATACCTCACAAGAGATATTTTGTACAAAGATTATTACAATAGTGCGTAGGGTGTAAATGCAGGGTGCTTAGTGTCACAGAGAGCATCAAAGCCAGGGCCATTGATATGAACAGGGTATAGGGCACTACCATAAAATGTATAGCAATAGCTGCAGCAGACAGGGCCAGTGCAGTGAAGGAGCAAGCACAAGAAGGACTATCAAACCAAGAAGACAGAAGACATCAACTAGTACCTGCTAAGCATGAGACAGCAGGCATCCAGCAATCACTTAGTGACCACAGAGCCAACACAGCAGAGACCTGGCATCAGAGAGCCAATCAATCAGGAGGACAACAGCTATCGGGCACCTGCTTTGTGACTGGAGGAAACCAACAAGCAAGACACAGGACTGATGGCATCCAACTAGCAACATAAGGAGAGATGGCACGTACATAAGAAACGAGGAAAGGCAGATGGTGACTTTATTTTGTCACCAAAAGAATTTTATGTCAAAGAAAGATGAATCCTCACCTTCCCACACAAATTATGCACCTGGATAATTGTGCAATACTGCTGTATTTAGTGACAAACACCTTTTACAAATGGAAAAATAGTTAAATATGGGAGTGAATTTTCTCCAGACCCCAGGAGAAAATTGATCAAGCTATTACAATTTTGTTAGCCTTGCCAGTGTTATGCATTCCTTATTCATTCACAAGTCATTGAGGCAGCCCCATCACTGGAGATTTTAAGAACAGGTTGGACAAATACCTATCAGGGATGGTTTTAGTATACTTGGTCCTGCCTCAATGCAGGGGCATGGACTAGGTGACCTCTTGAGGTCCTTCCCAGCCCTACATTTCTATGATTCTGTAAGTGAACAATTTATCCTTAGTCAATTTCACATTCATGTGCATCTATAGGCCTTACCCTCTGAGTTCCACTGTAACTTAATATGTATTAAGTAAATTTCAGACCATGGAAATTTACAATGATGGGTTGAATACATTTTACTTTTATTCTAAATGTCAAAACTTAATTTTTTTTCACTGCAATTTTGCTAATTAAGATGAATCCTGACCCCACTGAAATCAATGGTAGAACTCCCATTAGTTTCAACTAGGCTAGGATTTTACCAACATTTATTGCAGGTATAATTGTTACCTGAAAACGCAGATACTACTGAATTAGCGGATTTTCAGATATTTGGGAGCTCAATCCTTTTCCAATCCTGGTTTGCCAACTCACTACTCCCTCTTTATTTAGATTACTCCTCAAAACTCTTTTTCACAGTACAAGCAAGACATGAGCCAGCATTTTAAAAAACACTTTTAATTTAAACATCAAGATGAGTATGATGGAGCATGAGCATATGCTCATGAGCACATGTACTTTGTCTTTAGCATCCAATAGGGAGGAGATGGGGAGTCTGATTGGTCATATCACGTCTAAAATTAGATTGTAAAATGTTCTGGACAAGGCCCACACCTTCTCTTTTTTCCTGTAACGGCCCTAGCCCAATTATGGGTGCTGAAGAAAAATCAAGTCTACAACATGACTTTTGCTACTAGTGCCACAGTGCCACTCCACTGTGCATTACACAGACTCAAACATTCCTGGGACAATAATTCCATTGTCAAAGCCGAAGAGGATGAGAACTAGACAGCGCTGCAGCCAGCAAGAGGGCTTTGGAGACTGTGGCGCAGAATGCCAGGGGTGGGAGCTGGATTGAAGAGTGTCTAGGATAGCACTGGAGGAAAGGAACTGGAGACAGCGCAGGGAGGACATGCCACGAGAGCTAGAGATGAAAGGGAGGAAGGAGCTGGGGCGGTAGCTGAAGAGGCAGGTGTGGCCAAGGACGGTTTCTTTTTAAGCTGGGAGAGGCCCAACCATATTTGTGTTGTGCAGCCAGAGCCAGGGCCCGGGAGGTCGGGATGGGCTCACAGGGCAGGCGGAGGGGGCCTGCAGGCGAGCAGAGGCGACCCCTGTGCAGCCGGGCCAGGAGAGAGACGGGGAGGGAAGGCGAGCGCAGCGGCCGGAAAAGGTCATGACGTAGCTCGACGTCACTTTTCTCGCCGCACCGAGGGGGGCGATCCCGAGCCGCGGCCGGTGGGATGCGGCGGCCTGAGGAGGCCCCAAGCGGGCTGGCGGGGGGGGGGGGGGGTGCGGGCAGGCGCCCAAATTCCGCTTCCCCGCCTCTGCCCTTCCCGGGGGTGGCCGGCGAGGGAAGCAGGGCCACCGCCACGCTGGGGCTGACGCTGCAAGCTCGGGGGTAGGTGCGGGCGGAGACACTCCACCCCGGGGCGGGGCTAGGGGAGGCCGATGTTCGGAGCCCGCTGGGCACAGAGCCATCCCTGGCAGCCCCTTCCTTCCGGCAACGCTAGCGGGCGGGCCGTTCCGTGACAGGAATGTCCTGCGGCGGCCACCGTAGGACGTCCTGGTGGGAAGAGGGTGATGACGCTCCGGCTGTCCCACAAACCACCGCGCAGCCCGTCCCCATTACGGGCCTTGGTGCCCGCCCGCCCCAGCAGGTGGCGCTGTCCCGAGAGCGGATGGCTGGTGGCTGTGACTCCCAGCATCCCCCGCGCCTCCTCCCCGATAGGGGAGGGGCTGAGGGAGAGAGTGCCACGTCCCTAGTGCGGCGCGTTGTGAGGAGAGCAGCGCCGCCTCCTCCGCCGGCCGGAGCCATGGGCGCCTCGCAAAGCGTGGAGATCCCCGGCGGAGGCACCGAGGGCTACCACGTCTTGCGGGTACGCGCCGGGCCGGGGGCAGCCCGCGGGGCCGGGCCCGCCTCCCCAAGGGGCCTAACTGCAGTCGGGCCGGCGGACTCCGGGCAGGGCGTTCGGGCGGGCGTCAGTCACGCTTGGGCCTGGCTTCGCTGGCCCCTTGGGCAGGGGGGCGGGAGGAGGTGGCCGGAGCTGTAGGGGGCGGGCGCCCTGTGCCCGGTTCTCTCGGGCGGCCGCGGCGCCGGGCCTGGCTCTGTGAGTTGCTGCCTCGGGTCTCCCCCGCCCGCCTCCGGGCCTGGCCAGCTTTCCAGGGGCGGGCAGAGAGGAAGTTGCTGCGCGGTCACTACAAGAGCGACCTGCCTCCCAGACCTTCACGCGGGTCTCCTGATATCCGAGCCGCAGGTTGAGTTTCGAACACGGCTAGTGACTGCGAGGGCGATTCCGCCAAAGCTGCTTTGTGTTTGTTTAAAAGTGGGGGTAACTCTGCCGCCCAGCTTAGGGTTTGCTATGGCTTGTCCATGTCCAGCTCAGCAATATTAAGTGCATCTGCCTTTTCTGAGATTACAAAAGTTCAAAACGCCACCTGCGGAGACACTCAGCACCTAGTTTTTCATGCTTTGAGAACTCGGTGTCCTTTCTATTACTGCAAAAGAAATGGAAGAATAAAACGGTAGTTCTACAAGAAAACGATGTAACGTCATCAATTCTGGTGTCTTGATACCGTATCCACGTTACTTTTGTAGAAGCGATTGGCAGGATAACTAACCACTTACCCCTTACTTGTACTCCATTGTGTGAGCAATGCATGGTGGTATGTTCCCTTTGGGGTTGTGTTCAGAGACGTAGACCATGCCTACAACAGGAAAAAAGATGTGTTTTTACTGTGTTACGATCTTAAACTGTCGTTCGAACATGTTAGCTGGTCGCAGAGAACCCTAGGCTCCCCCAGGCGTTAATTCAGCTATTTAAACTGAACTTTAGAACATGCTAATTTGTCTTGACTAGAATTTTAGAAGGTGTTCATTAGCTCAAGATTGCTGTCTAACATCTTGCCTCTAAGACGTATTTGCATTAGGGAACCTTGCTAAATATTTTTCACTATTGATAATGCTAGAAGCCTTAGCATGGATGTGTGTTAATGGCATTTTTAATGCTGTCATAAAGCCCTATTCAGGCCAGGTCTAATGAACACAATGTTTAAAAACACCAGCAGGTTGGCTGTCCAAGAGCTCCCAATGTTATAAACACCAGTTGAGCTGAAGCAGAATTAGCAATGGTGGAAAACTTTTTTTAAAAGGCCCTGTTTTCATAAGGGAAGAAAACTGTCTATTTTAAACATTCACCCCCATTGTAACATTGTATCAGTTTTCATCAAGTTCTGTAGTTATCACGTTTTAGTCTGTGGAGGCATATTCTGATATTTATTCGGCTTGGAATCTTGGTTTATTACTAATTGTTGTTCCCTTAATTCTAGCCTTTTTATAATGTTCTTTTCTTCACAATTTAAGGCTATTCCTTTCCTTAGGAGAGAACAACAGTCTTTTATTTTCTTTGTAAAGTAATAAGTAAACTAAACAGAGACAACACGAGGGCATATTATAGTTTGGACAATCCAGTAATTAGAGGTGCCAAATTTACCTAGCATGAGTAAGAGAAGGGGGGAGGGCGAAGAAACACGATCCACTTATGTATACCTTCAAGATATCACTGTAAATTGAGGACAAGCATTAATCTCAGAAGATGGGAGGACAAGGAGAGAAAGTTTATAACCTAATGCATAACTGCTTGGTCCAAAACATGCCAAATATTAAAACAGAATGTTTCCGCTTGCCTGATCCCTTTTAGGCTAGCTTTATGCTCCAGTGGGGTTCATTAGTTGCTGTGACATCAACACATATTGCATGCTGAATTGTCAAGTAGAGAAGTGAAAACTAGTCATGTTATGACCACAGGAGGGGTGGGGTGGGGGTGAATATGCTTTTCTTCTCATAACCTGGTTGTCATGGGGACAGATGTTCAGGGATAGCTCAGTGGTTTGAGCATTGGCCTGCTAAACCCAGGGTTGTGAGTTTAATCCTTGAGGGGGCCATTTAGGGATCTGGGGCAAAAATTGGGGATTGGTCCTCCTTTGAGCAGGGGGTTGGACTAGATGATCCCCTAAGGTCCCTTCCAACCCTGTTATTCTATGATTCTATGATACTTACCCCTAAAGTTGAAATTTTTATTAGGTCTGTTTGTAGACACTTGTAAAAAGCTTGAGGAGAATGGGTGGCCTTACTCTGACTTTACTTGTCCTTTCTTTCCATAGTATTGTGCTTGTCTTAATGTTCAAATAATTACCCACAATTCTAAAGATGAATACACTGAGTTTCTGATAAAGGGACACATTTGTGACTATTCCATAATTCAGATCACTCTGTTTTGATTAGCTGTTGTGGTTTAGTTTATGCTTGTATGGGTTTATCAGATACTTAATTGGAAATTGACTATATGATTTTTAAAATGTAATTGATTTGTTATTAATATGATTTATATGGGCTCTGGCAGATTAAGGAAAGTGCTGAGAGGAAAGTGGTGAGAAAGCAGTATAGGAATTAGATTGTATAACAAAGTAACTTCCAGGCAGGGAGAGAAACTCTTTATAACTACAGCTACAGTTTCTTAGTATCCCTTCATATTTCTCTCCTCTCTTTTTACAAAAACCTTTGTTGCTTATATTCATCAGTGTGGTCAAATACAGTCTTCCACTGGACCATTGACACTGTAAAAGATGTACCAGAAACATGGGGCAGTTCTGAGGATGGCTTTTGAACCATGTACCTGGTACCTTGGGCAGCACTGTAGCTGTTTGCTGGAGGATTTGTGCTATGAGCATTGATACAATAAGTAGCTACTATGCACAGGGTGTGAGAAGTTTATCAGGGAATGCTAGCCAGTGATAGATAAGAAAGCAAACTTGGCCTTTCAATACTAGGATTTTTGGGAAAGCTTACTTTAGAACCCTACCATTGATGGTAGCAACAGTGGCGTCACTTTTGTACACACGGTTTGCTTGCTTTTGGTACCATGTCTTATTAGTATTCCGCTCTCTCCTTAGATGGGAGAAATGCAGAGATGCTGAAGGTTAATTACTATATGGGAGACTCATAGAATTCCTGACTGATGCAAAGGGAAATTCCTTGTATTCAGTGTACTTGTGGAGTATACACCCTTAAAGTAAATGAGAAGGGATTGGAATATCATCCATTGATATCTTTCACTATATATATGGCCTGCAGCCATACCACATTTAGATATGATCTCATGTAACTTTCCCATATTGCCAGCTGACTAGGTCTAACCCTGCTTAGCTTAGAAACATCCAAGGTAAACTTGTCCTACAGGCTGGTGATTTTGTACTGAGCCAGTGCCCCAGTACGAAGGAGTTGTTCCTACAAGTAAATACTGAATACTGTGCTGAGCAAGGGTCATCTTTCAGAAGAACTGTAAATCGTCTTTTCTCTTGAAAATCCTCTGGAAAACCCTGGAGTACTGGCCAAATCTCAATATAGGTAATTGTGTTCTGTGTACCTAAAATTTTCCATGCAGAGTTCAAATCGGTGTTTCAGTAGGAGAAATGAAGCATACAATTCAGTATTTCAGTACAGAAAGGTTGCTGTGTTTCTTTCATGCCAGAGGTGGTTGGAATTTGAGAGGAGGAAAACTGGTATGCTCAGTATGGAATCATTCCTTTAGAAAAAACAACACACTTTAGGATCAGCCTAAGTGAAGGCACAATATAACTATCAGGCACAATGTATTACTATACATCTCTAAAACTGCAAGATCAGTATTAGTTCATAGGTTAATTTACCCTCTGATTAAAGAACACTTAACAAATTGTTGACTATTTGTCTTCCATGTGGTATAATCACTTTGTTATTGGAGTCGCACTCTTGTTTAAATGTGACATCTTTTCTTTCTAGTCAGGTAGGCATCTCTTAATTTTAATTCAATTTTGGTATAGTATCTTCAAACAGCAAAATTTAAATTTTTGTTTATTAACTTTTGTATGTAATGTTATCTGTAGAGGCATGTCAGAAATTCAGGATAATGAGGTCTTTCATAAATATGGATGTCTCATCACTGTGTAAATTCAGTTTATAGGCTCAGGCAGACATGATTTTTGTATTTCTCACTATTTTTATTCTGTTGCTAGCTTCTTCTGAAAACACCATAATATACTTTATTTGCTACTGTTGTCAAACTTGTATTAAAAAAAAATTATCTTTAAATAGCACATGACCTCAGGATCAAATGAAACCTCTGTCCATGTTTTTATGTAGTTGGGAGTTTGGGTTAATGCCGTATAGGAAAAAATCAAATGGAAGCTTTTCACAACAGTAATGGAGTGATTTAGTTACAGATGTGTAATATACAGTGACAAGAAATATTGAAGAGCTTTTTTTGTTTAAAATATTTTTTCTAAAATGTTTTAAGGCCCATATCCTGCAATGAGCTTTGTGCAGGCATAGCCCTATTGACTTCATTGGGTCTGCCTGCATGGACCAGCTTGCAGAGACCAAAAATGTTAAGTGTTTCTTGTTAGCTTACACTGAAGTGTATCTTCCCTGAGCTCAGTATTTTTTTAATAAAAGTGTAGGGAAAAGTATGAAAAGCTGAACTGTAGGTGCCTTCTGTTATGAATTCAGTTCAGATAGGGCCATAGGGAGGGAATACTGCCTCGTGAAACTATATCTGTTTGGCTACTGGACTGTAGGTGGCTTTGTCTCAATTAGATGTTGACAAATTGGAGCAAATTCAGAAAACAGAAACAAAAAATGATTGATAGTGTTGGTGAGAATGATGGAATGAATTTGAGGGAGATTCAAAAGAAAGTAAAGGTGGTTTGGGTGAATAACTAAAGAGGAAGAAAAGTTAGACAGATGTTTAAAAAACAAAAAAAACCAATGGATTGTTTAGAATGGCCCTAAGGGTTGACTGGAAGTCATGGGAGGAAATTAAGCAAAGATCATATTAAGATTAGTATCCAGAAAAACCACCTTATGGTGAGACCTATAGACTATGAAATAATCTCCCAAGAAAACTAGTAGAAGCACCATTATTCAGGCCATTTCAAACTAGACTGGAAAAGTATTGGGAGTATGCATCCTTGGAAAAGGAATGGCTGGACGATCTTAAAATGCCTTTCGTGTTTCATTATGGTGGTTCCTGCTGATTCTGCTATATTTAATGTAGTATTTTCATTATAAGCCTTCTTATTTGTACACCTGGAAAAAGAAATATAGGCATTTGAATATACTGAATAGTTAAGCACAAGGGGGAGGGGGGGAGGAAATGATCTATTCATGTACATGCTAAGTGAGAAACATTGCCAGGGGTTGTCTTTCTAGGGCTGTACAGGAATATAAATTTAAAACTAAAAATTATATTGTAACTTTTTTCTTTTTGTGATGAGGAGGGAGAGAATCCTCAAATGTGATAAATTTGTTGTTGTTTAATTTAAAGTGGTTAACTTTGGGTTCAATTTCCTTATTACCATTAAACTAAGTAATCTTTTCCCAAGTATGCTTTATGAGCCAACCTTTTGTTGGAAAATTTCTCTTCTCTGGTATGCCCTCTAGGAATGGAAACTTTCTCACATTTGCCATTAGCTTTGTATTTGCCGATTGTATAACATGCCCTTAAATTTGTTAATTTATTAACCCCATCCAGGCTGACAAGTCAACCTTATTTACCTCTATAACCTCTCCCCAGTAATGTTTGTCTTGTTATTGGAATGCCTACTATGTCTTTTCACTGGAAACAGTGTCAGGCTTCTAATTTCTTTTGTGCACTTAGCTAATTAAGGCAACAGTCTTTTCTGTTTTGATGGATTATGCATTCATTTCTGCACTTTCAAGATGAAATGGAGAGTAAATGTCTGAAAATAATATATTATCTCCATTTTATTACAGTTGCTCTGTATCCTTGCATGAGTAGTCAATTTGGACATGCAGTTGTATTGATTCAATTCAGTTGTAGCAAATAAAGATACTGGTTGGCCTCATAGTAACCTGTAAATCACTTATTAGAGAACTTTTTTCCTTGCTTTGGTGAAAAGGGAATCTGAGAATAAATACACCCAAGGGGTTAGCAAGAGCTTTCTATTTTTTTTTTTTTTTTACTTCAACTCTTCTGTGTTTTCTTATAGCAAGGCAGCAAATAGATGGTTATAGAAAGTCATTTTTTAAAAGGCTAGTCTATATGAACTGTACTTTGAATGAAATTCAGTGCTGAGTATGGGGATTTATTTTCTTAAAACCTCTAGATCAATTCACTTATGAAGCCTTTTCTCTTGAAAATTAGGTGTTTCATAAAGGAATTCAATACAACTGTGTACTATGTAATGCAGTAAAAAAGCTGGCAGAGATAAAAATTACTCCATCAGCTCTGAAAAATTGCTTTTAATACAAGCAATTCATAATAGTTTTATTACAGCCTACATACCTGCAAAATTTTTTGCTTTACTTTCAGTGTCTTGCAGGTGATAAACTGGATACTACTTTAGCAGGGTTTCCTGTAAAAGTCAATTCAAACTTTCTGCTGCTGAAAGTGACTTACAGTCCATGGACTTGGACTAAAATGTTCAAACTTGGATACATGAAGTTAAGCTCCTAATCCAAAGTTAGGAACCTATATAAATTGCCTGACTTTCAAAGGTGCTGAGTGCCTACAGCTCCCATTGATGTCAGTGATAGCTGTAGGGACTTAGCACCTTTGAAAATCAGACTGTTTTAAGTGTAGCTATATGGATTTAGAAGCCTAACATTAAAAATCCAGTACTGAAAATCTTGACCATTCTGTCATACAATACCCTTGTAATAAAAAGTTCATCACCATCACAGAGAGGCTTCTGCATAGTGTGGAGAAATGAGTTCCGCAACTTGAGTAAACTTCTCTAAGGCCGTATCCTTGCTGCTGAAAATAGATGTGCTTTTTAGGTTGGGGTAGCTAACGTATGAGCTACCTCAAGGTGAAAACAAAGCACTTTAGTTTTTCCGTGTGGTCAGTTTGGTGAATTTAACCCCAGATGTGGGTATAATTCTGACTCCACCTTGTTTAATGTGTGGAAAAACTGAAGTTCCTTGGCTTCACTATGGTTTGTATCTTGGGATAGCTCATGCATATTGGTTACCCCAAGGTAAAGAACACGCATTTTCTAGCTAGTGAAGACAAGGCCTAAGCCTGCAATGAAATGAGTAGTGATGATTGGAGTGAGGAAGTGAGCATATTGGCATTCTGAGGTGGGCCCAGAGTACAGTACATGTAAGTGCAGTTCTGCACAGGAGAGGTGGGGGAAGCAGAGGCAATCTGAGACCAGCCATAGACACAGAAATGCTTCCAGTGGTTCCCATGTACGTATCTCTCACAGCCAGTTGTTCAGTGCCTCCTGACATGTTGGCTCTGTTTTGTTTTTGCCAACCTGTTGGCCTGTTTGCTTGCTTATTTCACTATTGAATCATGACTGACAAAGCTCCATGCTCAGCACCCTACTGGTTGGTTGAGTGCTTCCATCTCAACAACAAACCACATTTCTGTGGGCCTGAGGCAGCTGTTACTAAAGGAATAGTCTGCCAATTTCCAGTAGTGTGACAATGTCCTTAATGCACTTAAAAAAAAAAAAAAAAGTGTAAAAGTTTTTGATCCCTTATTAAATAAACCTGTTGGCCAGATAATTACTATTCATAATCTTTATAATAAACAAAAGTCTCTCTCACACTACACACATGTACACTATGTAGACCTATTCAAGTACATTATACAGGCATACTGTAAGTTCATAAATTAAAATGTGTGCTTTAGTCAAGCCACTAGCTATATTTTTATATATAAGTTGCTATATTGTGCAACTCAAATCATATATGGTGAAACCTGATTGCAACTGAAAACAAAGTATAAGCTGGCTTTTGATTAAGATTGTTGAGATGCTGCTTTGATGTTCAGTGATTTTTCTAGTCAAGGTAGTGTGAAGAGTAACCACTTTTTGACAGCATTGTGAGATCTAGCACTTTACCCAATGGCATTTTGGTTTGTACACAAGACCTTTTGATGGCCACATCTGATCAATTCAAAAATTTAAGCGAGTGTTTTAGGACTCCATGGCCAGAACCCTATTGATTTTGGTAGAAATCAGGAAAACTGAAAGGGGATGATGAGGACACAGCCTCTGACATCTGGTTGGTAATTGCAGCAGTAATGGCAGATACCTCTGTAATTGTCTGTAGATCAAAGAACTGGCTGCTGACGACCATCACCACATTCCAGCATAATTACCCCCAGTATCATCTCTCTGATCCTCCCAATAGTTTTTAAAATGTTGACACCCTGAAAGAGAGGACAAAATATGAGACTGGAGGAAGTGGAGAATGGAAGTGCACCAAAGCCCCTGGCATGTGGGGAGAATGGGAGACTTTGGGTCTGGTTAAAAAATTAATCATGTGACTTAAAAAATTAATTGTGATTAATCACGCGATTAAACAATAGAATAGCATTTATTTAAATATTTTTGTATGTTTACATTTTCAAATATATTTCATTTAGAACACAGAATACAAAGTCTACAGTGCTCACTTTATAGTTTTATTACAAATATTTGCACTGTAAAAAAGAAACAAGACAGTATTTTTCAATTCACCTAATACAAGTACTGTAGTGCAATCTCTTTATCATGAAAATTGAATTTAAAAATGTAGAGTTATACAAAAAATAACTGCACTCAAAAATAAAACAATGTAAAACTTTGGAGCCTACAAGTTCACTCAGTCCTACTTCATGTTCAGCCAATCGCTCAGACAAACAGTTTGTTTACTTTTGCCGGAGATAATGCTGCCTGCTTCTTGTTTACAATGTCACCTGAAAGTGAGAACAGGCATTTGCATGGCACTTTTGTAGCCAGCGTTGCAAGATATTTACATGCCAGATGCGCTAAAGATTGATATGTCCCTTCATGCTTTGCCCACCATTCCAGAGGACATGCTTCCATGCTGATGACAGGTTCTGCTTGATAACGATCCAAAGCAGTGCGGACTTACCCACATTCATTTTCATCATCTGAGTCAGATGCCACCAAGAAGGTTAATTTTCTTTTTGGGTGGTTCGGGTTCTGTAGTTTCCACATCAAATTGTTGCTCTTTTAAGACTTCTGAAAACATGCTCTCACCTCGTCCCTCTCAGATTTTGGAAGGCACTTCAGATTCTTAAACCTTGGGTCGAGTGCTGTAGCTACTTTTAGAAATCTCACATTGGTACTTTCATTGTGTTTTGTCACATCTGCAGTGAAAGTGTTCTTAAAACGAACAACATATGCTGGGTCATCATCTGAGACTGCTATAACATGAAATATATGGCAGAATGCAGGTAAAACAAAGCAGGAGACATACAATTCTCCTCCAAGGAGTTCAGTCACAAATGTAATTAACGCTTTTTTTTAAACAAGCATCATCAGCATGGGAAGCGTGTCCTCTGGAATGGTGGCCAAAGCATGAAGGGGCATACAAATGTTTAGCATACCTGGCACGTAAATTCCTAGCAGTGCTGTGGTGCCATGCGAACACCTGTTCTCATTTTCAGGTGACATTGTAAATAAGAAGGGGGCAGCATTATCTCCTGTAAATGTAAACAAACTTGTTTGTGGTAGTGATTGGCTGAACAAGGAGTAGAACCGAGTGGACATGTAGGCTTTGATGTTTTACGTTTTGTTTTTGAGTGCAGTTATGTAACAAAAAAATCTACATTTGTAAGTTGCACTTTCATGATAAAGAGATTGCACTACAGTACTTGTATGAGGTGAATTGAAAAACAAAGAAAATTATCATTTTTACAGTGCAAATATTTGTAATTAAAAATATAAAGTGAGAACTATACACTTTGTATTCTGTGGTGTAAATTGAAATCAAATATTCAAAAATGTAGAAAAACATCCAAAATATTTAACACATTTCAATTGGTATTCTATTGTTTAACAATGCGATTAATTGTGATGAATTTTTTTGAGTTAATTGCGTGAGTTAACTGCGATTAATTGACAGCCCTAATTAAAACATGTTTATTTGCAACCAAATATAGCCTTTACACTAAATTTGATACTAATTTTTCTTAGCCAGGAGAATACACCTCTATTAAGCAATTGTATAGCTTAACATACATTTATTCAGAGTCTTAATTTTTAAATTGTATTGTGTTAGGAAATGTTGAATGATGCATTTATTTACTAGATTTTTTTTTAACTCATTTGTGTCAAGCTGCATTGGTGAGGAAATTGGATTTCAATTAAAAATAGCTTATAAGAATTTTATTAGTTAAATAAAACTACCTTAAGTGTAATGGATACATGCGAAAAAAGTAAGCTTATCAAAACCGATTTTGCAGTTAAAACTAAGGAAGTATTAAGTGTAGGTAGTGAATTGACAGATTTTTTGAAGAGATTTAGGTAAGATGCAGATGTGTCTAGTAGGATTTTCAAAAATGTCTTGGTTGAAAACACTTTGCATTAAGACATGGCTATAATAGTTAGTGACTCTGAGATAACTTCAGGCACAATCTACTAAAGCCTAATCAACTGCCAAAGCTTGCCCCAGGGATTTCCATGTAGCCAATATCTGCTACATAGAGTTCTGTCTGTACTCTTATGCCATAAAAAGTCCTGATTTTTTTTTATCCTGATCCAGTGCTCAGATTCTTAGTGTAGTGTTAGTTTTTTATTTAGTTTGATAGTACTCAGATTCACCACCTTTGGGCTACTGCTATTTGATTGTCCAAGAGTTTGGATATGTGTAGTAAATATTTGGAGTCAATGTAACTGGATTTTAAGGAAGTGAATAGTGCAGGCCTGCACAATGTGCCGCCCGGGGGCCGCATGCAGCC
The DNA here is from genome assembly GCA_033296515.1 of Macrochelys suwanniensis. Classification (NCBI taxonomy): domain Eukaryota; kingdom Metazoa; phylum Chordata; order Testudines; family Chelydridae; genus Macrochelys; species Macrochelys suwanniensis. Next base: position 38,059,289 of record CM065784.1, read on the forward strand.
CACGTGGGCTCACTGTGCGGCCTGTGGTGCGGGGCAAGCCAACGGCCGGCTGGACGGACAGCGGGTGGGTGGGCTGGTGAGGCCAGTGGCAGTCTGGGGAGTGAGGGTGAGCCAGCGGCAGGGGGCGGGGGCAGCAGCAGAAGGTAAGAGGCCAGCAGCGGGCGGGCAGGTGAGCTGGCAGCGACGGGAGCTGGCGGCGGGGGGAGCTGACGAGCCGATGGTGGTGGCAGGGGGTGCTGAGGAGGCGAGCCAGGCGGGGTAGGGGATGATGAGCCAAGTGGGCGGGCAGTGGCAGGGCGGCAGGTGAGCCAGCGGCAGGGGGTGCTGAGGAGGCGGGGTGGGGGGATGATGAGTGGGCGGGCAGTGATGGCGAGGCTTTATACTGGGACGGGGGTGAGGAGGCAAGCGGCAAGTCGGTGGGTGGAGGGGGGCAAATCTCCCAGATTCAAAATCTGGGACACTGTCCTTTGGTCCTTTTTGCTGCTTGTCTCTGGGCTGGGGGTTGTCCCAATGCTGCAAAGCGGGTGTTCCCAAAGGAAGGTGCTTGCTTCTAACCCCCGAGGCCGTCAGTATGTCTGCTCTTCTCTAGTCAGCCCACTTGACAAGTTTGATTGTCCTTGGTCTGGTTCCCATCCCCTCTCCAAGTGTTGCAGCTGTCTGGAGGTGCCTGCCTTCCACGCCTTCCTCATTCACACCTCATTGATTCAACAGGGCAATTGAATACAAAGTGTGGGGAAGATTTTATTCTACTTCTAGCAAAAAGACATTTTTCTTTTACCTTAATTATACTACCTTAGGGGCCTGCTATAACATATTACCAAGGTTCAATACAAAGTCATATAAAAGTTATACAAAAATGCATAATGCAGAGGTTTATCTACAACTACATTGATTGACTTGTGTGTGCAGTAATATAGTGACCCCTGGGGGGGTGAAGAGGGGTGTGATGGTGGGGCCGAGCGGGGACGGGACGGGTCCTATTTTACTGCTGTGATCTGGTCACCCTATGCGCCCTGTTTCTTTCCCCCTTCTACAGGCTTCCACACCCCAGTGCTGGGGAAGAAGGGGTTGTTTCCGCGGGGCGGGCAGCGCTGGGGGGGGGGGGGGGGGGCGTGTTTCCGCGGGGTCGGGGGGGGGTTTCGGCCCTCAGCTGTTTTCTTTGGAGTAATATGGCCCTCACCGCTGTACGAGTTGTGCAGGCCTGGAATAGTAAATCAGGGCTGTGGGTCTGTATAGCCCTGAATGTTTTGTACCCAAGGGAATGTGTGTGCAACCACAGTCATCAAAGTTCTGTTATATATGGTAGTGTGCAGGCACGTTGAAGAGTAGGCAGTCTTCTCTGCTTAAGTTACAGGCAAGTAACTGGTCTGACAGTTTCACTGCTGCCCCCTTGGTTCTAAATTGCTGCTGTGAAACTGAGGAGAGATGCATTAGTTTTGGGCTGCTACTGTTTGACAGAGCTATGTGGCACTCAAATTGTAGAATTTAAATTCTGAACGTTAACAGGTTCTTGATACACTATATGTTTGTGTGTGTGTGTTTAGTAAAAGCTTGAGTAAAGTAGAAATGTTTTAGGCCCACAACATTTGCCATGGGAAGCTACTTACTCACCAATTACAAAAAGATGTTTCACGTTCTAGTTTTGTGTATGCATAATCTGTAAAAATGCATGAACACGTTAGGCTGGAAATGAAGGGGTAAAGTGACAGTATTAGTGTTACAGATGGGTAAGCCTCAGGTTTTTCCATAGTAGAACATTTTACTCTAGGTAGCACATGTTAGGACAACAACATTCTTCTAGGCAAAGCAAATTTGCAATTATCAGACTGACATAGGACTAACCACCAGTATGGCACCAATTGTGTTTTCTGCAGTCCTAACAAACCCTATTCTGAGAAAATGTTCCACTGTTTCAAACCTCTCAAAGATGAATGTAGAGTATAAACAATAAAGCCATTGGGTGAAATGAATCATGTTACAAGGGAGCAGTTGGAGGAATAATTTAGCATCTTCATTAAAGTTATTTGCAGTGGTGGTGTAGCCATGTTGGTCCTGGGATATGGGGGAGAGAGGATAGGTGAGGTAGTGTCTTTTAGTGGACCAACGTCTGTTGGTGGAAGGTACAAGCTTTCAAGCAACACAGAACTCTTCTTCAGGCCTGAAGTTATGGTAGTCTAGATCGGCACTGCATGAGTCAGTGTAAATATAAAGATACTTGTCACAGTTTCTGATTAAAGTTACTCTATTTTGTATTAAGAGCAGATTTCAAGCTCCTGGGTGCAGTCAATAACAGTGATTCTCAACCACGGGTCAGGGGGCCATGAGCAGGTTTCAGGGAGGGCACCAAGCAGGGCCAGTGTTAGTCACTGGAGCCTAGGGTAGAAAGCCAAAGCCCCGCTACCTGGGCCTGAAGCTGAAGCCTGAGCAATGTAGCTTTGCAGGGGCCCCAGGCAATTGCCTTCCTTGCTGCCCCCTAACACCAGCCCTGGCTTTTATATTCAGAAAACCAGTTATTGTGGCACAGGTGGGCTGTGGAGTTTTATAGCATGTTGATGGGGGGAGGCACGCAAAGAAAAAGGTTGAGAACCCCTGGTCTATAAGATAATTTCTCTCTCTAAGAAGAGAGCCTAGATATCTGAGCTGATGTGGTTGTAAAAAGGCACTTTTTTTTTTTTTTTATATATACAGCATATTGGTGTGTTAAATTGGGCATCTGCAAACTATAATTAGTTTTCTCCATAATATTGACAGGGTGCAGCTTACTCATGGGATAGTGTGTATTCTAGTTGTGCGGCTATACCAAAAGGAGGACAGGAGACACTTGGTAGGGTTTTAATCAGGCCATAACTTTATTATTATTATTATTATTATTATTTATTAATTATTTAGATGTCTGGGACTACTCGGCAGGTAAAATTGTACAGTGTGGGTAACTCCATGTTCATTCAATATCTACCCGGGGGCTTCCACCAGCTCCCCTCTTTTTCCATCCAGGTCCCCCAGCCAACCCATTGCTGGGACCTTACCATCCCTCCCCCCCGAACATGGGTTAAGATGGGCTGTAAGAAAGGGGGGGTTCACTCCATGCTGTACCACTCATAGGGGCTGCAAATCAACTCTACCCCCCCCCCTCCGCTCCTTTAACCAACATCTCCTTTTTAAGTCCTTTGCCAAGCCATTTATCTGGTTACTGTATCCCTTCCCTATGAAGTTCCTGTACTGGACATCTGCCCCACACTTACATCATGAGTTGTGACATCCTAACATAACGCCCTTCCCTACTCCCATAACAAAGCCCTCCCTAAACCTGCTGTGGGGAAGGTGAAACCCTCCCACCCCCATTCCACCTAGGCCAGTCACCTAGAAAATTGTGGCTAGTGTGATCCCCACAACAGGTACCGACCAAACTTGGTGTTTTGCCCCTCTGAGGGAGGAAGGGTGTGTGCTGCTCCACCTGGTCTGTAGAAAAGGGGCTTCTCTCACTGGGCTTGCCCTTTATCAACTCCCCGGCATCCGGTCCTTGGTGATGAGTCAGCATCAGCATGCTGACCCCACTCCTTTTGCAGAGCTTCTGAGTCTCTCTCCCCACCCCTGTGCTGCCTATAGAGCACTCCCTCTCCCCTGGCAAGCTGGATGTCACCCCCTCTCCCCCTACTTAAAGGTGCACTGTGGTCTTTCAAACACAGCGGTTCTCAAACTTCATTGCACCCCTTCTGACAACAAAAATTACTACCCAACCCAAGGAGGGGGGACTGAAGCCTGAGCTCACCCTAGCCCCACCACACCAGGCAGGAGGGCCCAAGCCCCACTGCCTTGGGCAAAGGGGTCCAAAGCTGAAGTCCAAGGGCTTCAGCCCCAGGTGTGGGGCCTATAACTTGAGCTCCTCCACCCAGGGCTGAAGCCCTCAGACTTTGGCCCCAGCCCCGTATCCCAGCAAGTCTAAAGCCAGCCCTGGGAATCCTATTAAAACAGGATCACAACCCACTTTGGAGTCCCAACCCACAGTTCTAACATTTCAGGATGTGGCGCTGACTGTCTCCTAATGGTGCTAAAACAGAACAAGCCTAAGAAGGATTTAATTTTTTTGGGGTAAAAAGTAGGATTGAATAAAGTTGGGCTTTGAATCATAATTTTACCGGTTATCTAGAGCTATTTATCTGCAGCAGAAGAAGCATAAAATTCAGTTTCGGTGAGAAATAGTAACTACGTTGTATAACCGATTTCCCAACAAATTAATGTCTTTTGATAAGACTGAGAATTTTTCCCAAAAAGCTATTTCAAGGCAGTTCAAATTTTGAGACTCAACTACTGTATTTAGGTGTTGTGAGAAATATATCAATGCATATATCAGTGACTTCTAAAGTTATATGGTTTGCAATAGTAGAAGTTAATAGTTGTAAAGTACAAATTTTAATATCCATAGAATTGTAATTTTTCCACTAAATCCCCCTCTATTATAACTTCTTTTTTGATAGGTACAAGAAAATTCACCAGGACATAGGGCTGGACTGGAGCCATTCTTTGATTTTATTGTTTCTATTAATGATTCAAGATTGGTAAGTTCATTGCATATTGTAGCAGCCTAGTTGCATGTAAGCAATACGTTTTTGTTGTGAGAATCTGTTTTTGCTAAACTGAGAGTTCATATTTTACTTGAATTACTTTATCTAAATTGGCAAATCTAAATACTTAAGTGACTCAAGACTAACTTTTTATCAGGTAGCTTGACTTTCAGCAAAACTTAAACTGGAGAACAGCATTGTCTTGATCAAAACCAGGGTGGATTGATTTAAATCGCCAAGTAGAAAGCCTCCATCTAAGTCATCCATTTAATCATCTATTTATACGTCAGTTACTTTCTAAAGAACGGTGCATTCTTGTTGATTGACATAACCATTGAAACATTGTTCATTTACTGCTAAGTAGAGCCTTTACACTAGATTGATAAATCTTTGTGATATCTAGGAGGGTGCACAATAACGATATACATTTATTTAAGCAACTATACACTTCACATTCCTAGTAATTGTACCTTTTAGTATGTTAGATTTTTCCAATCATTTTATTTTTTGGAAAAGCTGCTGGACTTTGGTATCTTGACATGCAAATATTATCTAACAGGAATGAAGGAGAATGTAGTGAACCAAGTTCTGTCTCTCCCCTCTGAAGGCAGGGTCCCTTCCCATTTTAACGGATCCTAAATCTTCTGTGGAGAGGAGAGTAGGTGAAACATACATTAGAGTCCCTCTGGCACTGGATTTTGGCAGGGTGGAAGAGGAAGGCCTGGCCACATCTCAGTGAGACTCCTCAAACTCTGCCAGAGCAGAGTTCAACTAGGAGGAAAATAGGAATACTTGGTGTACCTGAACTCACTTTTCCAGATCTGTAATTTGATCATGGCACCACCCATGTGGTACAGGCCACTTGCCAGAGAGGGTAACAGGTCCTGTTGGGGACACTGGGTAAATGGAACTTTCCACAGAAAAGATCTCGTGCATTCTGCAGTCACTGAAGTGAATCTTGTGCACTGTTTTGATGCTACTGCCATAACTAAAGAAGAACTGTACAGGTGCTCCTCTCTGACTTTAGATAGCAGGTGATTGAAGATCAGAACTTCTAAAAGGGGAGATAGGGCAGCTTTAGTAGAGCCACATCTTCCAGTGTTTGTAATGCAGGATAGTGTAACTGCATCTACACAGGCTTTTCAGCGCAGAAGACTTCTAAGCCTACCGGGGAAATAACAAGGAGCTTCTATGATCAAAGTGCAGTTCTGGTTGCATTCTACATAGGTCCAATGCAAGCAAAGTAAATAGGCACTTGAAGTCAAAGTAAACTGGAAATATTCTAAAAGTTTTCTGAACCACAAGGCTTGTTTTTGGCAAATGGGCATCATATGCTAACATTGTATTGTAAATGTAAACATTTTACAGCCTTGAACTAAATATGTCTGAAATAGTTACTTTACATATTTGGATTATTGTTTACATCTGGAAGGGCTAGCTTTTGGCTATTGAATTGCTATTTGCAATACCCTGTTATAGAACAACTCTTTTCCCAAAAACTTTAAGAACATTTGTTTTAAGCCAAGTCATTTTGAATTCCAGTGCTTTTTTGCAACTAAATAAGAGCTAAAATTTGGAGCTAGATTTGGGCTCAGTAGTGTGTCCTATATGGTTTTTGAATAAACAAATGTAAGATTACTTGGACTGTTTCAGATCCTATAGCAGTGATACTCAGACCTAAGTGGTTCAGGAGCCAAATTAGCAATCAGCATTACCCGAAAGAGTCACAGTAATGTGAATTTGTTTGTTTTATTATGCTATATATATATATATATATATATTCATATTTAAACAGTATGATGGGGAAATAGTTTTTATTTATATGTAAATACTTGGTCAGTCATTTTGGTGTGAGAATAATTATAATGACTGACCAAGTATTTTATCAACTACAATTGGTTAATAACAGTAAAACATTATTGGTTAATAATTAAATCAGTGTTTTAATATCATGTGCTGCAACAAGCTGCAGGAGACACATTAAAGAGCCACGTGTGGCTTGTGAGCCTCACTCTGAGTATCACTATCCTATAGGAACATTAGTCTATCTAGAAAATGTCTATTTTGAAAGCTTGCTTACCTTCACAAGTACAAAAGAAACACTCTGCACTTCTGGAGCAAACAAAAAGTAAGTTTATACATCATGTTGAATACCTCTATTACGCTTGTTGTTTTGCTTGTTCAGCACTTTAACCCTATAGTTAAAGACTTTTGTATACAAAGTGACTGGAAGCTTAATAATTACTTACCATGTTAAGTTTATGTATTGCATAAGACAGATCATTGCTTACCAATGCCAGATTCCTACCACATTAAAGCACAAAGAATTCATTTCCTTAATGTTGAATTGCTTATGTTTGGGTGATTTGTGTGTGTAAAAATCAAGATAAAACTTTCAGTATATTACTTACTGTGTATATAGAAGTTAAGGAAATTACTTGATAGGAAACTCTGAGGAACTGAAAATTTTTAATATGAAAGTCACTGTAGAGAAATCCAATAAATACTTCCTAATCTTGGTGTTCTCTGTATGACCTTTGAAATGCAAACTTGGTGCTATAAAATTGAACACTTCTTTTGTTAAACACTATAAACCAAAATGATTTGTATGTGTACTTCCAGAATAAAGACAATGACACACTCAAGGATCTGTTGAAAGCAAATGTTGAAAAGCCTGTAAAAATGCAAGTGTACAGTAGCAAAACGCTGGAACTGAGAGACACATCAGTAACTCCCAGTAATATGTGGGGTGGACAGGGCCTGCTGGGAGTGAGTATTCGTTTCTGCAGTTTCGATGGAGCCAATGAAAATGTATGGCATGTATTGGTATGTACAATCTTTTCAAGGTTTTTCTACTGTAAAAAGTCATTGCCTACAACTTATTAATCATATTGCATTTATTGTTAATTTTTAGCTGAAAATAAGTTACAAACATGCACCTGTGGAGTGGGAAGGCTAGCTATTCAGTGCCAAGTAATTTTATTTCCAAAATTTACTAAAAAAATTTGTCTAGAGAAACAAGAAATGGTAGGTCAACTTAGGGAATGTGGCTCCCACTATTTTAGTCACGGGTTCTTCTACATACCTTAGTAGTCACCACAATTACAAGTAAGCAAAGTCACAGAATCAGAAATGTAGGACCGGAAGGGACTTTGAGATGTCATCTCATCAATCCCCCTGCACTTAGGCAGGACCAAGTAAACCTAGACCATCCCTGATAGGTGTTTGGAGGTTTTTAAGAGCAGGTTAGACAATGACAGGGATTCCACAACCTCCCATGTCTTGGTAACTTATTCCAGTACTTAACTATTCTTACAGTTAAGGTATGTCTACACTACCCACGTTATAGCGTGGCCCCAGCAGCACTATGACGTGGGCAGTGTAGTCGTGCTTTATTGCCAGGGGAGAGCTCTCCCAGTGATTTTAAAAAAACACCATCCCAAACGAGCGGTAGATAAAGTGCTGTCTATACTGGTGCTTTTCAGCCTTAAAACTTTTGTTGCTCGGGGGAGGGGGTGTTTTCACACTCCTGAACAACAAAAGTTTTAGCTCTGAAAGTGGCAGTGTAGAGACAGGAAAATCTTTCTAAGGCTAATATCTTACCTAAATCTCCCTTGCTGCAGGTTGATCCAGTTACTTCTTTTTTGTCCTTCCTTCAGTGATCCTGGAGAACAGTTGATCAACATCTTCTTTATAACAGTCCTTAATATATTTGAAGACAGTTATCAGGTCCCCCTTCAGTCTCCTTTTCTCAAGACTAAACACACCCAGCATTTTTAACCTTTCTTCATAGCTCAGGTTTTCTAAACTTTTATTTTATCATTTTATACTGCTCCTCCAGTTTGCTCACATCCTTAAAGAGTGGTGCCCAAACTGAATACTGTACTCCATCTTAGTCCTCACGAGTGCTTTGTAGATAGGAAATAACTGTCCTGATCTTGTGTATGACATTCCTGTTAATGCATCTTACAATTGTGAAGAAAGTTAACTCTATCACGTTGTTGACTGATATATTAAATTTGTGATCTACTATCCTTTAATAAAATAATGGTATAGTAGACAAAGGAAAAGAACCATGAATGTGAAACAGTTATTTCTGTTCTCTCTTCATGGAAAGCTTTAAAGTAAGGCTGTGTCTACACTGCCACTTTCAGCACTACAACTTTTGTTGTCCAGGGGTGCGAAAAACACCCCCCTGAGCGACAAAAGTTTTAGCGCTGAAAAGCGTCAGTATAGACAGCGCTTTATCCCAGTGATAAAGCTACCACCCCTCATTCAGGGTGGGATGTTTTTAATCGCCAGGAGAACTCTCCCCCCGGTGATAAAGCGTGTCTACATTGCCCATATCACAGCGCTGTTGAGGCCACTCTGTAACGTGGGTAGTGTAGACATACCCAAAGATCATGCCTTTGAGCTAAATCTATTTCTGGTTTATAGCTAAAACTATTTTTTCTTGGAAAGTTAACACCACCATATTATGTCCTAAAATTATTGGGAGTCCAGTCTCAGTATAGTTTTAAATTACTAAAACTTTTTATCAATGGGCAAAATAATGTTCTTAAGGGCAGTTGATTCCTGTCTGGTTATTGATAACCTAAAATGATATATAAATGGGCAAAGTAAGCAATCTTAACCAAACTCTAAGAAGTCAAAGAAAGATTTAAAAACTTTGCTTCAAAGAAGCTATTTTAAAGAGCTGCCTTAATACAGGATAACTAACTAATATTAATCTTAAATCAAAATTTAAAACTTTCTCTCTATTTACCAATATTTAGCTCCTGTCATGGAATACATGGTCTAAACTATGGGACTAGCAGGAGAGATTGTTAATGTTTTAAGTGACAATAGCATTTCAATATCTCAGTCAAATCCTTACAGGAGTTTTAAATCTAACCTTTGGGCAGTGCTTTAACTTCCTTGTTCAAGTCTTGGGAATGTCATTGATTTCCTTTTTTCTTGAGACTTCTCTTTTGTTCTTGTTGGGTTTGCGGCAGTTTGCTTGTAGAGACAAGGTGTTTGAATGTGTGCGTTTGAGAGCAGAGAGTTTTATACACTTCTCCTGTCATAGCTTAACTGGAGGTTAAAAAGGTGGTTAAAAGGTGCACCTTTTTAGGATTGGGTTGGACTAAAATAGTAATTGATATCCTTTTTGTATTGACTCAGTGGCTTCATGAGTTGGTTTTGTTGACACCTTCAGCTTCTGAACATTCAATCCCTTTAATGAATATGTAGCACACTTCTAAGTGCTTGTGTTCTTTTGTGGCAGATAACCTCTCAGATAACCTTTCATGTTAGAGGTTTTTAATTCTTTTTTTAAAAAATTCTATTTCTGAGATTTCTTCAGTTTCATTAGGGTTCAACAGGAATTGAAATTCTGTTTTTAAAAAGCTATTGAGCTCCTAGGCTTAAAGTTTTTAAAATGGTCTTAACATTTCGAGATTACACTGAGCTCTTCTTTGGATCTGGTTCTGTATAAGCTTCTCTTCCACCAGCGGCAGTTGGTCTAATAAAAGATATCACCTCTTCCACCTTATCCTCAAACTAGAAGAGTTACTAAGTTGCTGTCCTTTCTCCACAGTCTTTGAAGAGGTGATTCTTGTTTGGTGAGGAGTTGCTGAAATACTGCATCAATATAAATTTCTATTTTAAAATAGTTTCTTAAATACAGTGGAGTCGCATCATACGTGCATTTAACTTGCGCGAATTCAACTATACGCATTCAGCAAAAAAAAGAGAGAGAGAGAAAAATAACAATTTAAATATTTTACCTGTAGTGCAGGCGATTCCACCCACCATTCCACTCAATGAGAGTTTTATTATACGCAATTTTTGCCTTACGTGCTGACTTCAGAACCTAACCCCCATGTAAGATGCGACTCCACTGTAGGTAATTAAGCATTAATTGACCTTGCTGTGTTGGTCTGTAACCATTTCCTATTCACATAACAATTGCATTAGGAAGTTGACATTAGATGCTTACTTTAGACAAAATATTTGTGAATATACATCTGAAAGAGGCTCATGCACTCTAATCTAAAGAATTACAAGATTTTTTATTTTTGAGTGGAAACGTGTTATAAGTAACATTTTCTGTAAAATATTTCCCAACCATAAATATTCTTTTACATTTGAAAAATGAAGCTGTTAGTGTGTTTATGAAATAAACCCACTTTACTCCTAGTTTATGACTGGGATAACACATCCCTATTCATGACCTTTTGTTTGTTTTTGTTTTTTGCTCTTAACCCCATTTTGAAGTCAGGACCAACTATTTGCAAGAAATGTTAGGGATAAAACTTTCTTTGCCCACTGATGTTTTATACCAAAGAAGTATCCTGCCCTGTGATAAGGTTTGTCTTGCAAGTACATGGTGTTTTCCAAGTTGCGACAGTTACTATTTGAATTCAAATATGCCTGTGGAAAATTCCATACAACACACAACTACCATCTGACACCTATACACATCCTTCAATTCATAAAACACAGGCAAATAGACCAGACTGTAAGGCTGCAGTCCAAGGGTCATAAACAAGTTATCTCCCTTGGCACTTGGCTTGTATCCAGTAATGTTTTCTTAGGTATCATAGTATAACATAGTTGTAGCTACATCCTAAAATTCAGTAAAGGTGCACTCTAGTTTGTAATGACCTAACATTGTAAGAATACATTATAATAGTTAATACTCTTTTTTGCATAAATATTGAGGTCTCTGCAACACATCCTCCAGTTTGAAGACTGGAGTCAAAGCATTTTGTGTAGCAGGGGAAAATAGTGGAAAAACCGAGATCCATATGTATGTGGGAGATCTTATGAAATCTTATATTTGTATATGTACTGTTGTAGTAGGAATTTTGAATATCTTACAGTATCTTTTAATATGGGACTAAGTGTAGAATAAGTATTTGGAACATTTTACATTGTGTGTGTGTGTTAATTTCTTTAAACTCAGTGTTTGGGAAGGGGCTTATTACTGTGTTTGCTAGTACTTTGAGGATATTTAACTTTTGTAATTTTATATCTTGAAACTAGGAAGTCGAATCAAATTCTCCTGCCGCACTAGCAGGTCTTAGACCACATAGTGACTATGTCATCGGAGCAGATACTGTCATGAATGAGGTAGTATAACTTTGAATTTCATTTACAAGAAGCAGAGTACCAGGGCAGTATTAATATTAACCCCAACTTTCTCAGTATCCTGTGCTAATAGAAGTTCTTTGCCACTTAGTGGGAGGAGCTCTGGCACAGCAAGTCTACATTTCTGAGTACACAAATAGAACTTTAGAGTTAAAAAATGCTGTTTAAAATGCCTTCATATAATAAGATGGGATGAGTTTACACTTTTTTAAAGTAATTTGAAAGATTTATTAGGAATTAAACAAGTAGTAAAACATTATTTAAACTTCCATTTTTTTATTTTGATTTGAAATCTGAGTTATCATCCCAAATGTAGTAGTTTGTCATCTCCGTTTATCTACATTTTCAGACTGAAAAACTATTTTATCTGTGGAGTATATTGAAATTTGATATCTATATCTATATACATACACACTAAGGGTCCAGTCCTGCAATAAACACCTCAGAGGTGCCAGGCTCTGCTAGTTCTGCATTGGAGCCTATGAGAGCCAATTGCCATGTTTTTAGATCCTAAAATTAAAATACTATTTTAAAAAATTAACCAATTTGCAATGTTCCTATTTTTTTTTTCAGTCTGAAGATCTGTTCTCTCTTATTGAAACACACGAAGGAAAACCATTAAAACTTTATGTGTACAACACAGACACAGATAATTGTCGAGAGGTGATTATTACCCCCAATTCTGCATGGGGTGGAGAAGGCAGGTAAGCTAATTCAACATACCAAATGGTAGTTTTGCAGCAGCACCTAGCCCATTCAGGATTAGGGCCCCACTGTGCTTGATGCTGTAGAAACAGAAGAGAAGGTAATTCCTGCCGCAAAGAGTATTACCGTTAATAAGAAACTGTGCAGTGGTGATTTACGTACAAATTTAGTTTGTAAGAGGGCCCATGGTTTTTTGTAGTTATTCAAATTAGCTTGTTTAAAAGTTTTTGTAAAACTTTATGAATGCATTAGACTTGAAATCTTGATACTGTATAGTATGCTAAAGCATGTAGTAGCTAAAACAGAAGACTGCAATTTATGTACCTGGGTTGTATTTTCAGCTGTATCTCTGACTTACTCTGATTTTGGGGCAAGTAATGAAGTTCTGTACCTTATTTCCCCATCTGTAAATCTATTTTACAAGGGTGTGGTTGAGGCTTAGCTATGTTTCTAATAGTTTTTAAATCTTTTGAACACCTGTGGTGTTGTGTAGTGATACTAGTGGTTGAAAGGAGCTATAGAGGTTCAAAGTAATAAGTATAATCTACTAGTGAGAGTATTTCTCTCCACAGAAAAATGACAGTATGTACTGTAGTACTTTTCCATATAACAATGGGCACATAGTGATTTACAAGGCTTTATTCTATCTTGAGATTCGTTATGACGTCTTGAGCCATTTGCAGGTAATAGAAAACCTAGCCAAATAGCTATTTGCTTATGGTATATTGTAAACCAGTCCCCCAAAGGCAGTTATAGAAGCTGATTAGTTGTTACTTAAAACTGGGTTACAGAAAGGAAGCCCTTGGAAAAAATACTGTAGGGGAAACAGTCCTGTAGTGTCAAGGGAATGGACTCTAATAAGTCTCTTCTGTGAGTGCCTGCAGCTCTATTGGTGGACACACTTCTGTGTCTCACTGTAGTTCAAGACACTATTCTTGTGGTTTTTGGGAATCCAAGAACTGAGTCCTTTACACGTTAGGCAAGGTTGTTCTGTGCTGTTTGTTTAATGTAGGGTCCATGGTGATGGTGACTTATGCATGAACCAAGGTCAGACGGTTCTGTCTCTGTCTAACCTTTAAATGTTCATATTTTAAAAGCCTAGGATGTGGCATTGGCTATGGGTATTTACATCGGATACCTACACGTCAATTTGAAGAAGGAAAGAAAATTTCTCTCCCTGGGCAATTGCATAGTGCACCTATTAGTCCACTCAAAGATGGATTTACAGAGGTAAATTGTAATCTCTTTTGTGCTTGATAAAATCATAACTCTGAAAGTATAACATTTATTTTCATTTTTGTGGATTCCAGTGAAACAAAACTACTAACACGAACTTCTCATTTTTGTAAGGTTCAACTGTCTTCAGTTAATCCCCCATCCACATTACCGCCTGGAACAACAGGAATTGAACAGGGTCTGTCAGGACTGTCCATTAGTTCAACCTCTACTACGGTCAGTAGTGTTCTCAGTACAGGTATGTATTAAAAAAAACCTCACTTGTGAAATGCATTCATAATTTATTGACTTCTGTAATTCAGAAAGATGGATTTGTCAGTTAACTTCACAAAGAGAAACATGTTTGTAAAAATGCATCTGGTTTTCAGAGCTCACTTCTTCCCTTTGCCTCTTCCAAAACCATTTCCCAAAAACTAGGGCTTAGTATATTTCACATCATATTCCAGTGGTAAAATGTACTTTCACTGTAAGGTGAGTGTCTCCAAACCTGCTAACATGAGGGTTCAAAATTACTGATAGCAAAACCTTATAAACATGGCATAAAATGCTAATGCAAAAACATTGAATCCCTGTAAGCAGGGCCCTATCAAATTCATGGCTATGAAAAACACATCACAGACCATGAAATCTGGTGGTCTGGGCTTTTACCTTATACTATACAGATTTCACAGGGGAGAGAAACGTTTCTCAAATTGAGGGTCCTAACTTAAAAGGGAGTTGCAGGGAGGGTCATGGTATTGCCACCCTTACTTCTGTGCTGCCTTCAGAGCTGAGCAGCCAGAGAGTGGCGGCTGTTGGCCGGGTGCCCAACTCTGAAGGCAGCACCCTGCCAGCAGCAGTGCAGAAGTAAGGGTGGCAATACCATACCATACCATACCATACCATGCCATCCTTACTTCTGCACTGCTGCCTTCAGAGCTGGGTGGATGGAGGGTGGCAGCTGCTGACTGAAGGTCCAGCTCTGCAGGCAGCAGTACAGAAGTAAGGGTGGCAATATCCTACCATGCCATCCTGACTTCGGTGCTGCTGCTGCTGGCGGCGGCTCTGCCTTCAGAGCTGGGATCCCAGCCAGCAGCCACTACGCTCCAGCTGCCCAGCTCTGAAGGCAGCACCACCGCCAGCAACAGCACAGAGGTAAGGGTAGCAATACTGCAACCTCCCCGCCCTTAACCTTGTGACCCCCCAATTCTGTGAAATTTAAGATTTAAATAGCTGAAATCATGAAATTTATTATTTTTAAAATCCTATGAGATACTGTGTGAGGAAGTGGGTTGGAATGTTGCATACTTGGGACATATTTGAAATGATGGTATATATGTTCATGTATCTTTCATTAGGTGTCCCAACAGTACCGTTATTGCCACCACAAGTAAATCAGTCCCTCAGTTCAGTGCCACCAGTTAACCCAGCAACTACATTACCAGGTGAGTAGTCAAAATTTGAGCAAGCTCAAACATTTTAGAAACAAAATAACTCAAGATAGTATAGAAAGTTAGGGAGAAAGAGGAGGTTTGTATTTTTTGGCCCCGTTCTTAAGAAAATTATTTATCCATTTTATGTCCGTTTCTGTCATTTTGTCTAACTGGAATGTAGGAGTAATTTGTCCCTTTCATTGTCACAATGTGTTCTAACAGCATTAAGGTGTAATGCTGTTCTAAGGATAGTTAAGTACTGGAATAGGTTACCCAGGGAGGTTGTGGAATTTCTGTCATTGGAGGTTTTAAGGACAAGTTGGACAAACACCTGTCAGGGATGATCTAGGTTTACGTGGTCCTGCCTCAGCATGAGGGGACGGATGAAATGATGTCTTGATGTCCCTTCCAGCCCTACATTTCTATATCTAGATAAACCATACTTGCTGTTCACTTGAAACATACTTTTTCTTCGGCACTTATAATTGTGCTAGACCCATAACAGGAAAAAAAAATTGTGTGGCCTTTGCCTTGAACACCATACAATCAAATATTAGATGTGATGTGACCAATGAGGCTGACATCCAGTAGGGAAGAGGGGATGAGGAGGACAAGGTACATGTGCTCAACTTGATGTTTCAATTAAGTTTTTTAAACGTTGACTCTCTAGAACTGTGTACAACAGGGCTGCCTTGGTCCTGCCTCTCAGTCCACAAATTACGTGGAGACCCTTTTGCTGGTTCAATACCCTGTGCAATTTATTTACAGTTGCATCCCACCACCCTCACAGCATACCTAAAACCTTTCCCAAGCAGCCAAGCTTAATCTCTCTCTCCCTCTTACTGCCTGCTTCCCCCCTGTGCTCTTCCTTCCTAAGCCTAGTTGTGGGCTCTTGCCTAATGGCTTAATTGGCCTTTCGGCCCTGCTGGGCCCACAAATTAGGCGCATCTTTGTATAGTCAGCTCTGATCTGCTTTGCCTGATTGGGGCTGTTGTGAAGAGTGCTAACTCAGGCCTTTGTACCTATACCTAGCACTCTGTCACACTGTAGAACAGAGTTTTGAGGCGTAATCTAAATAAAGAGGGAGTAGTGGGTTGGCAAACTGGGACTGGACTCTCAAATATCTGAATATCCCCCAGTTTGGTAATATCTGCATTTTCAGGGAACCATTTTATGTCTACAATAAATGTTGGTGAAATCCTAGCCATGTTGAAACAAATGAGAGTTTTGCCATTGAGTTCAGTGGGGTCAGGAGTTCATCCTAATTTGATTTTTCACTGCAGTTTCACTAATTAAGTTTGACATTTGGAGTAAAAGTAAAATGTAACCAACCCATCACTAAATTTCTGTGGTCTGAAATGTACTTAATGCATATTAAGTTACAGTGGAACTGAGATGTTAAGGCCTATACATGAATATGAAATTGGTTAGGGATGAAACATATAGAATCACAGAAATGTAGGTCTGGAAGAGACCTTGAGAGGTCATCTAGTCCATTCCTCTGCACTGAGGCAGGACTAAGTATACTAAAACCATCCCTGATAGGTGTTTGTGGTTCTTAAAAATCTCCAGTGATGGTGATTCCACAATTTCTTGGTAACCTGTTCCAGTGCTTAAACCTTAAACTAGCCTTATAGCTAGAAAGTTTTTTCTAACATCTGACCTAAACCTACCTTGCTGCAGATAAAACCCATTCGACTTGTACTGTTTTCAGTGGACATACAGAGCAATTGATTGCTATTCTCTTTATAGCATCCCTTAAAGGTATTTGAAGACTTACCAGGCCTCCCCTTCTTTTCTCAAGACTAAACAAGCCCAGTGTTTTGGTTTTTTAACCCTTTCCTCTTGGGTCAGGTTTTCTTACCCTTATATCATTTTTGTTGCTGTCCTCTGGACTCTCAAACTTGTCTACATCTTTCTCAGTGTGGCATCCAAAACTGGACTCAGTACTCCAGCTGAGGCCTCCCCCGTGCTGAGCAGAGTGGGACAACTACCTCCTATAATGCACTTCTGTTAATACACCCTAGAATATTAGCCTTTTTTTGCAACTGCAACATGGTGTTGGCTCATTCAATTTGCGATTAACCCCCCACGCCCCAAGTCCTTTTTCTGCAGTATTACTGCCTAGACAGTTATTCCCAATTTTGTATTTGTGCATTTGATTTTTCTTCAAGTGTAACACTTTATTGAATTTCATCTTGATGATTTCAGACCAGTTCTCCAGTTTGCCTATCAAGATTAGTTTGAATTATAATCCTGTCCTCCAAAGTGATAGCAACTCCAGCTGTCATTCACAATTTTTTATAAGCATACCACCCACTTCATTATCCAAGTCATTGATGAAAATATTGAATAGTACTGAACTAGGACAGGCCCCTGCAGGACTCCACTAGATATAGCCTCCCAATTTGAAAATAAACCATTGACAAATACTTTTTATTTTTTTTCCAACCAGTTATGCACTTACTTTATAGCAATTTAATCTAGGCCACTTTTCTTTAGTTTCCTTGAATGTCTTGTGGAACTGTGTCAGAAACCTTACTAAAAATCAAGATATCACATCCACTGCTTCCTCCCACCAACTAGGCCAGTAACCCTGTCAAAGAAGGAAAGCAGATTGGTTTAGCATGATTTGTTGACAAATCCATGTAGGCCATTACTTATCACTCTATTATCCTCTAGGTGCTCGTAAATTGATTAACAGTTTGCTCTATTACCTTTCCAAATATCAAAGCTAAGCTGACTAGTCTATAATTCTCCAGGTTCTCTTTGTTCCCCCTTTTTAAAGATAGGTACTGTTTGCCCTTCTCCAGTCTTCTAGGACTTCACTTGTCTTCCACGAGTTCTCAACGAATTGCTAATGGTTCCATGATGGCATCAACTAGTTCCTTAGGTACCCTAGGGTGAATTTCATCAAGCCCTGGCAACTTGAATACATCTAAATATTGTTTAACCTGTTCTTTCTCTATTCTGATTTCCGTTCCTTCCTTCCTTGCTGTTAATTGTAACCAGATGCTTAACGTAATATTAACTTCTTTAGTGAAGACTGAAGGAAAATAGACACTTAATACCTCAACCTTATTTATGTCATTTGTTGTTCGCTTTCCTTTCCCTCTTAAGTAGTGGATCTACACTTTCCTTTCTCCTTCTTACTCCTAATGCATTTATAGAACCTCTTCTTATTGCCTTATGTTCTTTGCTAGGTATAACTCATTTTGGGCCTTGGCCTTTCTGATTTTGTCCCCATAAGTGCGCGCGCACACACACAAGGCGCAGATCTGGAGGTCATCTTGATGTAAAAAGAGCTGTCTATTTGAATGTGTATGCAATACAAGAAAGAACATGGAAATCAATAGAGGTTCATTGCTAAGTCATTGAGTCCATCCCTTGCCAATGAAGGATTAATCCCTAATGTATATCTGGTAGTGTATTGTCCAGTCTAGTCTCAAGCAATGGGATTTTCACAGCCTAATAGAGCTCATTGCCAGGAAAAAAAATTAGGAGATATCAGGAAAGGATACCTATCTTAACTACTTCTCCTTCTTAATTATACCCTCATGTCCCAACTAAATGATTCATTCTCGCTCTCCTTGATATTTACATCCTTCAAATATTTTTAGACTAAAATCACACTATACTTCAGCTCTCACTTAATTAACCTATATACATTTAATTCTTAATATTTCAATCAATCTTTCAGCCCCTAATCTTTTTGGTCAACTCTCAGTACATCTTGGAGGTCTTACAGGACTAGTTCCTGCAAGACCCCAAGACTGAGGGTTCTACATCCCTTGGGTATTTAGATGACTAGCTAGTGGAGCTGGAAGCTGTTCTCAGCAGACTTCATTTCTCCCTACCTCAAACAGTGCTGCATGACTGTCTTAGCTACATTTCAGGGAAAGGAGGCCCTTGCCCAGGAAGGAAACAGCTACCTTATAGCCCAGTGGGACTCTCCTTTTTGGAGAGAAGCAAATACATGGGGTGGGCTTAAGAGCTCTCCTGTGACTGCTATGCTCCACTGGCTTAGGTGTCAGATATGTTTGACACATTAACTGCACTATTTTGCAACACATGTATGGTTAGACTAAAGTTAGATGTGTATTTACACTGGATTAATTTAGTATTCATATTCTTACTCTGCACATTGATAATCTTATGATAAACTATCTAGAACAATGGGTGGTAGCCAACTATTTTTGCATTTGGATCAGTTTAAAGTTACTAGCATCGGTTTATAATAGCTTATTAAATTTTGCTAAAAAACGGCATTGTCAATGTGCCATAAAATGTTTAGTGATTATTCCATTATCTCTAAACTGTTGAGAGCTCCTATATTGCACTGGCTTACTAGCTCAGTTTCCATATTTTAGACTGGTGTGGAAACTCTTGCTACATACCCTGTGAATAAAGTAATGTTTGTTTCACTGAGATTAATGAAACACTGAACCCTTATGTGCCAAAATCATTCTCTTGTAGATTTGACAGACAATGCAAGTCTTGTGTAGAATTTCTCTCTATATTTCCTACTAACTGGTATAGGATACATAGGATTACTTAATGTACTTTGCATGCTAATATAACTGAAATATTGGAAATGTAGTAAGTTTTTAAAAAATTAATCCAAAATTCTTGGAGGCAGATTTGCCTGTGTGGGAAGAAATACCATTGCGCACACATACTTAGTTCTACTGTAATGTCAGGAAATTCTAAATTCCTGTACCACAAGGTTAAAATGTCAAACCACGAAGAAGTTTAGCTTTCATTAAAGTGTGAACATTTCCCTGCCAACTCTGGGCAATATGAATGTGGTTTTGAAATCCCCAGGAAAACTGTTCACTTCTTCTATGCTTGTAGTAGTGAAACTGTAAATAAAGATGTTTAAAGCCTTTTTAGTAGCTAAAGGTGGGCTTCTGTGTACAGTTAAGAGTTTCCCAGATAAAATATTCACACTAGACTGAAAGCTAAGACTAAAGACAAGCTCTCTTTGTGAATCAGTCTGCCATTATTTTACTGCTGACCTACTTATTAGTCTTAACTATTTATTGGGCTGGTTCTGTTTTGAATCTGATTTTTGTTTTTAAATAAGATCCAACAAAAAAGTTATTTGTGTCACAACATTTATAGAATACTGTAAGATATTTTATTTCAGGATTAGTCCTCATTAACCTAAACCCTGTGTACATGCTTAGGAAGAAAGAGGTGGTCCTTGCTCCATAGAGGGTCCATTTAAAAAAAAAAAAGGGGGAAAGTCAGGGAGGAAACAGGATATACCTGTTGGCTGGCAGAATGATGGCAGGCACATGTATTGTATTTATAATCCTTGCCTAACTTCGAAAAGAACTTTAAAACTTGCCCTTATTTCTGTATTTTTTTTTGTCCTTAACCATAGCCTTTTCTGTGTGTGTTTATAACTAACACTTTTGCTTGTTTTGTTTTAGCCTTAATTTTCCTGTTTTTATTTGTCACTTAAAAAAAACAACCCCAAACAACAACCTTTCCCTTCCTTTTCATTATTGCTAATCCCATGGAAGATGCTCTATTACTATGATAATAAAAATATAATTAGCTGGGAAATGGGATTTTTCTAGCCCGAACTCTTGCGACTACTGCATCTAGGTAAATCCCTTTCATCACAGGATTTTAAGATCAAAAGAGAGGCTTATTCACTTTCCCATTTGTAAAAAGAACCCAACTTGAAGTATAGTGTGAGCCAGTGATATGCAAGTTCTGTCTCGAACAGTTTTTCAACTGGCTAGGTGTAGCTCTTGAAATTGAGGTTTGTATCTTTCGTATTTGTTTTTTAGGTCTGATATCATTACCAACTGGACTTCCTAACCTGACCAGTCTTTCCAGTCTGAATTTACCTGCACCACCCATCATTCCTGGTGCTGGATTATCAGAAATCATACATCCTGGTATGTTTACAAATGTAAATATTACAGTAACTGGTTTCTAAAGACCTTAGATCATACTATTTCCTTGATACCACCCATTCATTACTAACTCCCAAGTTGTGCTCCATGGTTCAGTCATGAAGAGGATGGCTGAATCTGTTGCCAGAGCTGTAATGGAATGGTATGGGGCTCTCATTGGTGACCTCTTCTGGTCAGTCAAGGAATGTGTCAAAATAATCCAATCTAGTCCTCCCTGCCTTAGGTTTATGTTGTTTCCTCATTACCCCCATCAGATTTAGGGCTTCATAAAGACTTTCAAAAGATGTTCCTTTGTGCTAAAAATTAGAGGGAGTATATATAACTTTTTGGGGAGGCTTAGTGACATGCACAGTTCATGTTTTCTGTGTGCCAGTCAAGAAGATTGAGAAGTTAGAATAAGTATCAGAAATACGAAATTTATGGTACTGAATACAACTGCTGAAAAATACACATTGAGCAAACAAAAAGTGGAACACGGCTTCTGTGGGCATTGCCAGTTTTAGGCTGTGCTGGAAAAATCCAGGCCGTAGTACAAATAAATACATTAAAAGCATTGTCTCGAAGGTGGTAGCTGCCTCTTGTACATGTCAGCGGGCCAACACAGGTTCCATTATTGTTAACCTTTTAAGGAATGCTTGATCTAGTTGAGGAGGATTGTTTGGCTTTCAAAATATTTAAAGCCAATCTGTTTGAGTTATTGCTGCGTAAAAGTCCTGATCGTGTTCCCATTGAACTCAATAGGAGCAGAAGAAATCCCATAGTGACTAGGGGAACAGACAGATACCAAGAGGCTTGGCAGACTCATAGTTCTAGTGTAGATCAAACTGATCACATGGCATTCTGGGGAAAACTTTAAAAGTATAAGTTGCGTGGTGTGTGTGATTTTCTGCTTTTTTTTAATTTCTAGGTTTGCCACCGCTTCCTTCCTTGCCACCTCTAAATCTATCTGGAATAACACCTCTCCCAATGCCCCCTGAGTTTCTTGCACGATTTCCTTTGGTCACAGAAGTATCTACTCCACCTACAGATCTGCTTCCCCATAGCACTACTGTAAGCGTAGAACAAACCTCTGCACTTACCTTGGATACTGCTGTCCCCACTTCTAAGGCAACTCCTGTTGATGACAGATCAAACGAATCAACTACAGTAAATGAAAAACCATCCACGGTCACAGCTGTACATACTTCAGAATCATAACTTCAAATCATTCTGTTGAAGTGTCTTGGTAAATTTAGCCATGGGATGCATATTTGAAGACGCAAACTACCATTAATTTCATATTAGTTTGTACTTTATCTGTAGGAGTCCTGTAAATAATACTGAGGATAAATAAATAAAAGGAAATGGGATTTATACTGTGTGCTGAATGGGAGGGGAAGAAAAAGGCTTGTATTTTAAACAACCAAAAAGAAGCATCCTGGTAGTAAAACAGGCTTCCACTGCCAAACTTGCAGGTTTAACGGGCTGACAGTCTGCTAGGCTCCCCAACTTTTGCTTCTGTTAGAAATGAAGCAGGTTTGAGACAATTACATACCAGATTTCTTGTTCTTTATGAGTAGGGAAACCTTGTGGCTACAGGGGGAGGGTGGGGGTGTTTACTTTTGTTTTAGTTGTAAATTTTAGCATTACAAAACTTCAAACTAAAAATGTTTTATTAAAGTTACTGAATGACCTGTCAATTGAGCATCTTTTTATTTAGCTTGTATTCAGATCTGAAACTTTTTAAAGGAAAAAATAGTCAGGCAACATTTTGTAACTGCTGCTGGATTGCTTTACACCCCCACTGTATAATGGTCTTTGGAAGAAAATGAATGTTAAATGTTGCACAGTTTTGAACCAGAAGGTGGCACTTTGACTATTTGTAAGATAAGTTTACATAGAGGAAAACATACATACAGCAATAAAGTCCTGGAATTTTATTCTGAGACAAAAATAGCACAATATTTTTGTTCAGTCTGTAGGATGTTCTGTTCACTTTTCAGTGACTTGTTTTTTCCCTAGCTTAGAGAAAATAGTCTTTGTCACAGAAAAGGATGGGAGGCATGACCTAGTACTAGTGATGCATTTAGCACTGGTAAGTCATCTCACAGTGATGTCTGTGGCACAGACTTGCATTTCAGTTGCTTGTCAGGATGAAGGGGCTTGTTTTGACTCTGTTACATCAATAAAGTGCTTTACAAAATGTAGCAGGGTTGCTTCATCTACTGTTGAAGTGCAAATCTCTCCTTGTCATTGGGCAAGAGCTGGCATCTTCACATACAGGAGGTGCACCGGTTTCCTTTTTCTACAAGTATTATATTCATATTGCTCAAAGGTAGTCCTCAATCTTAGTGCCTCAGGGTGGGGATATTTTGCCTGGTTTGCACTTGAACAGGACACATTGAAACTCTGCCTGATTGGGTCAGGGTGCCCAGGACTGAGAATCACCTTATTACACCCTTCCCAACCACCAGCAAGAGAAGACTTGCTGGTGCTTAACAGGGTGCCAGCTCCCTGCCACAACTACCTCAACAATCTTCTTGGACCTACGCCAGCTCCCTTAGCAATGCAGGTTAAAAATAGATGCACCCTGAGCTCTGTTGAAGGATCACTATGACAACCTTTTTTTAGAGACTTTTGTAGTATTTATCCATAAACAATATCATGTAAGCAGTGTGCTAAGAGTTGCTGTTACAGCAGAGTAAACCCTTTGCCAGTTGGCATTGAGGGGTTTTCAGTGGTCATAAGCCAGGTGCATTTTTTTGTTTTCACTAAGAGCTGTGTAAAAGTGCACCCAAACACACTTTTGCAGCAGGAATTGAGGTCTCAGCTCCTGTGCTTATTGTCCCCTTTGTGATGAGCTAATCACTGTATCTGCTTACAAAAGAAATCATTTTGTAAAATATCAAAGAAGAATTCTTTCAAAGGGAAGCCAGCTTTGTCGAGCTGATGTAAGTAAAGCCTTAAACTGACATACCTTATCCTACCTCCTGCACTTTGGTAGTGACGATTACTGCATACTTGCAGTACTTCCCATTCCAGCTCCTTGCGCTGAGATGAGAAAATGTGCACATCACCATGCACGACTATAAAAATACTAAGCAAACTGGTCAATAGGAGCTGGATCCACCAAAGGACTTCAACACCTAAAGTGGCAGTTCAGCATTTAGGTACCACTGATCCCCCCCCAAACCCTTGCTAAGCTGCTGCCTAACCAGCCACAGAGCATGCATACTGCCCCTTCCAACCTCAGCAGGATCCTCAATGGAGGTTGCCCTTACTCAAGGGCTTAATCATTGGCCTCTGAGTACACTTGACACCCCCCCCCCCCCAAGAAAAAAACAGCTGGAGGAACAGGCAGCACCCCTTTAAACTTAACTCAGAGGACTCAGCTGAGATGTGGGAGATCTTGGTTCAATTCCTGCTTCTGCCTGAAATGGAGATGGGAGTGTCTTGTATTAATTTTGATGGAATCAATGGGCCCAAAGAGTCAAACATGCTACCCTGACCCATGTCCACCATTAACCAGGGTTGAACTACATTTGGTATACAGGGACCTCAGCTGCTTTGGACCCTGACAAACACCATGAAAAACTCTTTTTACCAAATATGGGGAAAAGCAGTAACATTTCACCTGCTTTAAGTAAAGCTTTCATTTTAACAATATGCCTGGGTCCCCTGAGCTGGAGAGAGATTTCTGAAGAAATTGCTGCCCCCCCACACACACACCATTAGATGGTGGTAATAATAAACAGGCCTCCCCCTAGATCGTGGACCAGTGTTCCAGAAAACCAAAGCCCTATACCCTTCACCATTTATCTAGTCAGTAAGTCACTTCCAGAATTCTTTGCTCATGGGACAGGAAGTACTTCAGAGAAGATTGCTTGGCTGTTCTTCCTCAGCATGCTCCCACGTTCCCTGAAATCATTTACTTTCTGCAAGATACTGCATAGCAGGGTGTCCTCAGTGTGGGCATGAACCACATCTCAGCTAATTGTAACTCACCCACCCATGTATTCAACTATCTGTAGCAGAGTAGTTACTCCATGTGTAATTGGTGCTAATAATGCATGTTTATAGTTTGTAATGCACATTGAGCTCTACAGCTGAAGGACTAGATAAATGCAATATACTAGTCCCATTTTGCATATAGGAGAAATGGAGACCGGTTGTGTGCTTTGTCTGGGAGGCACTTTGTCTTAGAAGGTTACCTAAAAGCCATATGATTATGCAAAAAGTTTATCAGAATGCACATACATAGCACTAAGATTAATATTTAATGTGGCATTGGTAGAGGGCTCGCCCCACCCCACTGTAGCTTTGAAAAGCTAATAACTCAAGATGCCCAGGGATGTCCAACAAGCTACATCTGGGCACGTTTTTTCTGTAAGCACAGGGCAAGAGCCAGGAATTGGGGTTATTCTTAATTACTGGTGAGCTCAAGAAACTTATTACCTACTAAAAGATGATAGATGAGTACCAAGTCTTCATTGCCACTCCAGCACCAGCTGCTTACACTGCAAAGGAGCTGTATAAATTTGGATGCTCACTCTGAAGGCTGAAAAATCTCACTGAGATACTTCCTGGCCTGATACATGGACTGTGTACAGCTACTCCCAATCCTATCATATGCAAACTTTTTAATGGATGGAGTAAAATATTCTGGTACAGTGAGTCAATTAAAATAACTGGAGTCCTTTTTGGTGACACCTGTAAAATCTCTTGCTGTTGCCTGCTGGAGGGGGTAGGGAGAAAGCTATATTGTTCCACTAGATGGCGCTGTGTTGTTTCGCTTTGCCTTAACTGGCAAGGAAATGCCTCATAAAGGCACTGGTCTGTGGTCTTTCTCAGAAACTCACCACATTTGAATCTGTGCCAGCTGGACACTAGTAGCACATTTTAAGGAATTCTGAATAACTGCTGACCAGTGTAATTTGGAGGCAGAGCAGACCAGTAAGGGGAACTGCTCTAAGTCGCTGTTGCTGGACTCCAATAACCCACTGGCAATTTTTTGAAGAATGAAAAAGCCAAGCTAATTATGGCATGTGAGGTTTGAAGCTTGTCTTGACAACTGCATTACAGGCAGAGACCTGTTTGGGGCTTATGTAACCAGCAGGGAGAACAGCCAAGCCAGGGGTGAGTTGGGTTTGTGGCAGGTCAGTGTGCGCGTGCACAGACCAGGGGCAGACTGCAACACCGAAAAGGGCAACATTGAGATTCTTCCTTCTTCAATTAAGAAAGACTCTCCTCTTCCCCCCACCCCAAGAGTATGTGAAACTGACAGCCACACCGCTGCTATTGCTGCATCTGAGTGTATATGCTAAGCAAAGGTGTTGCTGGCGTATTTGTAGGGGGCCAGGGCTGTAGCTGGCTCCAAGGCAGTAGTGCTTGTTCATGGATTATTCCCAGCAAATTTAACTGGGGTTTGACCTCTCTGGCACTAGCTCAGACTTCACTTGTAGCTATTTCCCCCCACTTTTGACTATTCACGGTAAATTCTCAACTCAAGCCTTTTGCCTTCTCTGTCCACTGCTCCCTCCCTCCCCGCTCCAAAGAGTCACGGTAGGCCAATTACTAGTGGTTTATTTTAACCAGCATTGGTCCAGCTGTACATAGGAAGCACCACAATCCTGGTGCTCTGACACTCCCATCTTACAATTGCTTATAAACGCTCTTGGGATTGCCTCTCTCTTTTTAAATAAAAATAGGCAAGGTAACGTTTTTGGCCTGGGCTTTGAGAAGTGCTGTATTTTAGCAATGTTTTGTGATATTGCTCTTTGTACTCTCTTCTTTTCCTTCTGGCTCTTAGCTGGTTAAGGCTTTAGTAAGCAGCAGCTTGTTAAACAGGCAGTAGTTCTTTTTCAACTTATTGGTGTCCCCCCATCCCCTAGTTTTAAACAATCGGTTGCTTGAACTGACTAACTCCTCTGGCACTGCTCTGAACGTGTTTTTTTTTTAAACACAGCTATACCCAACATATATTCCCACTACTACATTTGGAAGCAGTAGAGTTATATAGCAATCCCCATTTCGGTTTTAGTGATTTTGACTAAATTATTCATAGTCCAATAATTTAAATCAGCTCATCACTCTGCCGGCAGAAGCCAGCACAACGGAGTATGTGTAGACACCTTCAGTGGGAAGGGCCCATTCCCCTCAGAAAAGCTGTGAGGCTTTTTGGAGGAAAAAGCATCTAATGGTGGTAGTTACCACCACCTAACCTCCCCTTTGCATAATTTGTTTTTTTACTAAGGGTTTTACCAGGCTGCATTATATTATACTGCTGTCACTGGGTTTTATTATTAAACTAAGCACTCTTTAAAAAAAAAAAAAAAAAGTAACATTCTCTTTAGAACTTACACTTTAGTATTTTTACAACCCCAACTATTTAATTCCCTTCAAACTCTTCAGTGTTTAGTTGTACAAAACTCCTTTTAACTTCTCGTTCTTTTTCCTTAAATTACTCACCGATTCTCCTCAAGAGGCAGGATGGTTCAGGGACCCTCCAATTGGCTGCCTTCCTCTCACTTCCCATATGCATCTCATGTTCACAAAAGACCGAATTTTGCTCTAAGAGAGCGGCATCTAGTTGCAAAGGTTATTCACTGCACTGGGGGAAGGAGAATCAGAGCACAGCACTGGAACAGCATAGCATAGCACACCCTAAGGGTGGTAAGTTAGCAGCCTGGCCTCTTACACCTGAACAAGCCTTTCTGGCAAACAAGTTGGTTGAAGTTCGTAATACAGTTTTTTTTACTCATTAGCACAGAACAATTACCATTTCTGTCCATTATTTGTATGGACGGTCCGCCTCAAATGCACCATCTGACATTGCCACGGCTCTTCAGAAGAAAGAGACCAGACCTAGCAGACCCAAAAGAGATGGACTCCCCCGTGCCGCTCTCACTCAGGAAATTTGGATGCTACTTTTGCCAGCACAGCAACCCATACTAACAACAGACCCCTAGTTTGAGAGCTGTCCCACTAATCGTGAGCACAATAGTTGAAGATAGAAGTGCTTTGTTCGCTGAGGAAGGAACTCCCAGCTAAGTTTTTTTGTATCATTTAGCTTCTGTTACAGTACAGGCGAGTCGCATCTTAGGCGCATTTAACATGCATGAATTCAGCTTTACGCGGTCAGCAAAACCAGAAAAAAAAATAAAAAGAAAAAATAGCCATTTAAAAACAGCATCGGTACTGCGGGCAATTCCGTCCACCATTCAACTCAATGAGTTGTGACAGACCCAGACAAGTGGGGTACAGAAGTCTGATAGAAGGCAAATATACTGGCCATTGGATGAATAGTTTTCTGTTCCCTGAGTGACCAGAGCAGGAGCTGCACTAGAACAAGCAGGAACTTTCTGGAACCAATTTAAGGCAGACAGGCTAATTAGGACACCTGGAGCCAATTAAGAAGAACCTGCTAGAATCAATTAAGACAGGCAGGCTAATCAGGGCACCTGGGTTTAAAAAGGAGCTCCCTTCAGTTTGTGGTGTTGCATGCGAGGAGCTAGGAGCAAGAGGCACACAAGGAGTTGAGAGTGAGAAGAGTTGAAGGACTGAGGAGTACAAGCATCAGCAGACCATCAGGAGGAAGGTCCTGCAGTAAGCATAAAGAAGGTGTTGGGCAGAGGCCATGGGGAAGTAGCCCAGGGAGTTGTAGCTGTCACGCAGCTGTTACAGGAAACCCTATAGACAACTGCAATCCACAGGGCCCTGGGCTGGAACCCAGAGTAGAGGGCGGGCCCGGGTTCCCCCCAAACCTCCCAACTCCTGATCAGACACAGGAGGAATTTGACTGTGGGTTCTACCAGAGGGGAAGATCTCTGAGGCGATCAAAATCCCCCAATAAGCACAGTACTCACCAAGGTAGAGGAGGAACTTTGTCAGAGTGTTTCACTATACGCGGTTTTCACTTTACGCGCTAACCGTGGAACGGAACCCCCACGTAAGATGCGACAGACCTGTAGTAACAAAACCAGAACAACAGGCAGGTGTATTCAGACTGCAAAGACTCCAGTTTACACAGGATCTCTAGATCTACAGGCAAATCCTATAATGAAACACATTTCCTGATGTATGTCATTAAAGGGGCCCCTGCTAGGATGTGTGTATAAACATTCAAAGTAACCAAAACAGGAATATGAACTTGGATCTCCGACCCCCAGCTGTGTACCCTAACTGCCATGCTATAGATTTATTCTCACTCTCTGGCCCAATGCATATTTATTTATCAGAAGTGGAATAGCTTCAACAGGAAAATTCATAGATTCGAAAGGCAGAGGGGACCATTGAGATCATCTAGTCTGACCTGTATAGCCCAGGCCACAGAACTTCCCCAAATAAGTCCTAGAGCAGATCTTTTAGAAAAATATTGAATCTTGATTTTAAAATTGCCAGCGAGGGAGAATCCACCATGACCCTTGATAAATTGTTCCAATGGTTAATTTCTCTCACCATTAAGAACGTACGCCTTATTTCCAGTCTGAATGGGTCTTGCTTCAACTTCCAGCTGTTTGAACGTGTTACACCCTTGGCTGCTAGATTGAAAAACCCCATTATTGAATATTTGTTCCCCAGGTAGGCTGAGAGCGCCCCACCCAAGAATATCCCATTGCCCGCGTCTCCTACATCCTGGGTGAGAGCCTACCACTGGGCTAAAAATATAAAGGTGAGGAAGTACCACCACATCCCCATCTGGCTGTGTTTTGTGCAGGACCTGATCTGTTAGGCAGCATCTGAAATGGATTACCAGATGGGGCCCCACAAGCAAGGAAATGCCTAGATTGAGGATCCCACCAGGGCTTAGGCATGAGATGAGCACAGGACTTTGTGCACATGCTCACTGGTAGATTTTTAAGGGCCATGGGACTTTATGGATGGAATGGGTGGCATCTAAGGAATTTAGGCATCTACAGGGTTAGGCAGCATCTGAGCAGGTATTTTGGGGATCTGAATTGTGGACTTAGGTGCCTAAAGTGGCACCCTTTGTGGCTCTAGGCCTTAGTTTCCAGGACAGAGCCTATGTTAACAGCAAGTCTCTTCCTTGCCCTTGGTGTGTTAACTTTCATGAAGCAGATGGTCCATTTCAGATTTCTTGCTCTTGTATAAATGAACATTAGCTAGAAATGGCTGATTGTCTCAGCACTGAATCTGAACTGCTACATATTTGCACTGAGACACAAGGTGGGTAAGGTAGCATCTTTTTTTGGACCAACTTCAGATAAAACATCTCACTCACCTGGTCTCTCTAATATCCTACAGCTACACCACCACCGCATGCATAATTGCACATACAGTCTCAGCAAAGAGGAGTCAAGCAGATGCAAAGATATTCCACTTCTTCCACACCCTGCAGTATGTGTGGATAGGACAGATTGGTTGATTCCTTGCTACCAGCTTTGCCATATTTCTGAGACTGATCCTGTAAGCATCGGCCTAAAACATACAGGAATGATGAGGTAAATTATTATAAATTTAATTCCCATTTATGTCAATAGCATAGTTATGCCACTGTTGAGTGCTTCTGAAAATCCCACCCTACGTAGAAAAAATTTCCCAACAGACCAGTTCTTAAATCATGAAAACATTCTTAATAAAACCAAACTAAAGACTCAGTACAGAACTTTACATCCATACACACCTATACACAAACACACACACACGTATTAATATTTATTATTATGCAAAGTCTATAGAGCTTGGAGAAGGGATGTAGGAAACCACATGAACAGTAATGGTTGAGACCAACAATAAGAACATTAGAGCAAATCCGCTCAGAAGCTGGGGTGGAAACTTGTACAGCAGCAGATCATTGTTAGTACTTACTGGGCACCAATCAAATTGAAGGAAGGTTGAATAAATAGAAGGTTAAATGCTAGAATTGCAGGGAAGGAAATGGGACGGATTTCACAGCTTTGTTTATGTTGTAACGTGTTCGTATTCAGAAGACACTGAAAATGAAATGAAAATGATCCCAGGTAGTGAGTTCCAGCAAACCCAGAAATCTAACATTAGGGGATTTGAGTGATTTTGTAAATTTGAACAGTGCTCAGATAAAATCATTTTGGAGAGCAACTGCAATTGCTAAGAAAATAGAAACCAACTGGAAGCCAAGCATTGCCAAATGTCATGCTGGGTAGTGTGAATAGCTGAAATTGGGAAAAAATTACCGTTCGCTTAGAGGTTAAATGTTTATAACAGATTCTTTTACCAGTCTTATCAGTAACACTTAGAGAAAACTTCAAAAATCATATTTTCCTTCTTTATGCTGATTTCTATTTTTCTTGGCGCAGATGATGAAAAGACTAGTCAGTTTCATTATGGTTTGTAATCTATTTCCAGTTCTTTTCCCGTTCATGGTGGGCTGAAACTTGAATAAAGAACACTAATGTGGTGTTGAGAATAGCTGTATGCCAGCTCACAGCAACAGAATCCAATAATTAATCTGGGGAGTGCATAAAGGGCAAAAAAATACAATAGAAAATTAGATTCAAGAAGGCAGAGTACAATCGCCTGATTTTAACTCGGAAAGATCTCATGGCTCTTCATAGATTTGGTCATCACCATAAGTGGTCAGTCTCTCCATTCAAGCTCTTATTCCAAAGTTAGCTCCAGCGGCACAGTGCTCATCCAACACCATGCTGTGGCATTGATTCAGTACTGAATCACTAAGGAAGTGCCAACTTCTGAATCCATAACACCCTTTCCTGCAAGGCCAAGGTGTTGCCAGGATTGATCTGGCCCATCTTTTTGTAGCATGAGAAACTTTAAGGGATCACATCACAAAACGGTGCATGCAGGGATATTATAAAAAGAAGCACCCGGTGTAATTTAGACTGGAGAAGTAAGAAGAGTCACAAGAATGTTTTCCATTTCTTGGTTGGCCTGCCATGGTGGAGCAGGAGAAATTGGTTTAGGAAGGTGGGCTATGTGTCACTATGGAGATGGACCTAATCCATTTCCTATCCCCCTCACTCTGGAGAGGGCAGCAACAACCTCGGATTCCAAGCCCTGAGCTCAAGAGACAGGGTGTGTGTGAAACCCTACATGAAATAAAGGGGAGGAGAGAAGTGACTGTTAACCCAGAGAGAAACAGAATAACATCTTGTTTCTGTAAAGGAAATCTGGCTGTTTTTGAAGTGAAGGCAATAAATTATGGATCCCCATTCATCTTCCAGATGGGAGTAACACCATATAATTGTGGAGATGATAAAGCAGCCATCTCAGGTCAATGGTTACCAATATAATTTCTGAAAGGGTTGGAAATATTCCCAATTAACTACTGGCAGTGCAGCCTTAAGTAAGAAACTTTACTCACAGCTCTGAAAGTCTAATGAATAGAGAAGATATCCCTGTTGCCTGCGGTCACTAATGCTCAGTTTCCCTGGGATCAGTTATGTCTAGCTGCTGTAAAAACCAACAATAGGATAAAAATGCTTCACCCAAAGAGGCAAAGGATTTAAAGCACAAAGCCCATGATTAGAATAAATTAATCTGTTAACATGCTGTGGTATTTGTATAAATAGAGAACCAAAATAACCATCCTAAGGAAGAAGCAACTTCTAAAATGCCACTTTTCTGGATGTTGGAAGCAAATTAAGGAGATGGGCGTGGGAGGTGACTGGTTGATGGATTGACTGGACAGCTCAGCTAAGCAGTTACTAAGGGGAGAGATGTTACAAGTTTCTCCTCTTAGACAGCAGTATAGCTGTAGGTATTGAATGGATGTAATTGCAAAAAAAAAAAAGGAGAGGCATTGCTCAGGGTCATCTGGTTGGGGTCAGTGAATTAATCTGAGCAAAGGAAAATTTAGACTGAATAGCAGGAAACACTTCAGATCTGTTAGTCTGAAATAATCTCCCATGGGAAATGATGGAGTCCACATCCTTAGGGCCATTTTAAACTAGACTGGACAAAGGCCTGAATAATATACACAAGGAACAAACCTGCACTGAATTGTTGGAACCAACAGAACTTTTACAATTGTTTTATAGGATTCTGTGACTCATCTCTCATTCTGCTTTCACTCCCCCTTCATGTCCAACAAAGCCCAACTAACAGCCTTTAAAACATAGTACAAGACTTTTTTTTGCAGCTGATTTGGCTTATTAGCTGGATGGGTATTTATGGTCCATGACTGAGGCATGGGGGAGGGTTTACCTTATGGGCAAATGTTTGCAACAGATACGGATTGTTTTGATCATTGTCACATACACCTCTCATGATGCTTTCCCCACCCGTCAACAGTGAATTGCAGGCACAGTGTGAGAGAATCTGGTGGGGGGTGGAATGTTCTTTGGATGTGTTGACCTGTCATTAAGATGCTAGTTCTGCAGTCTAACAGGATAGAACACTTTCCCCTGTAATTCACAGCAGACAGACTTGGGTGAACCATCTCAAAAATCCTTGGTCATCAGACTTACTAGGACATAACTAGAAGTAGCCCTGAGCCAGCCAATCAAAGACAAAATGGGAAAGACCCCTCTAAACCAGCATGATTAAACATTGCCAAACTAAACATTTGTATTGATTTAAGTCTGATATTGCCCCTGCTTTTCAGATGTCCTTCTCCCTGACTCGTAACTCTTCCATCTCTCTGCTGCTGGCTCTCCATGGTGCTGCTGTGGGTAGGGGCACGATTGACCTAGCATCAGCAATAAAGCCTACAAATCCAAGTGGAGCCATTACAGCCACGGCCAGCTCAGTTTATACATTCACAGATTTTTAAGGCCAGAAGGGACCATTATGGTCATCTAGTCTGACTTCTTGCTTAACACAGGCTATACAATTCACTCATAATTCCTGTACCAACCCCATAACTTCTGATTGAGCTGGAGCATCTTTTAGAAAGACATCAGATCTTAATAGAGTTAAGTGATAGAGTATTGATTATATCCCTAGGTAAATTGTTCCAATGATTAGTTACCATCACTTAAAAAGTTGCCCCTTAGTTCTAATCTGAATGTATCTAGCTTGAGTTTCCACCATTGGATTTTGTTTTGTTCTGGAGTCTTCTAGATTAAAGAACTTGTGTGGTCAGAAATCTTCTCACAGTGTAGGTACTTATAGACCAAGTCACCTCTTAGCCCTCTTTTGTTACACTAAATAGACTGAGTTTCTTTAATTTCTCTCTGCAAGATAGGTTTTCCACACACTGAATTGTTCTTGTGGTTCAGCAAAGCTCTTTCAACACCCTTTTTGAAATGTGGGCACAAGAACTGGACACAGTATTCCAGTAATGGGCTCACTAATACTTTATACAGAGGAATCTTCCCAAGTCTTCACTAAGTGGGCAGGGAGAGGTGCCTTGTTGGGCTAACAGGTACTGAGGCCCTGGTGAGATGTACAACATGTTTGCTTACATGAGTTTATCAGCAGTTATCATTGCCAGGAGGAGAGTTACACTCTTAAAAACATTTCCAACCTACCTATGAATTTCAACTCTGAGCCAAATATACTTCAGGGAAAATGTAACTTTTGCCATCACCTCGCTGGAATGAGTAGGCTTTAAAACTACGAATGAAGAAATCAGCAATACCAATTATTTTCCAAATGTAAATAAGTGCCTCCGTCTCATTAGCATGGCGTAATGGTGCTTAGATTTAGCTAACAAATATAGTTTATAAGAATTCAACAAGGGCAAGTGTTCGCTTCCACAATTTTAATCCTCTCCATACCCCATTTTCTACCCTTGATACTTCTCGCTTCTAGAAAGTCATCTGCTTCAGGGGCCATGTCTTACTTGAGGTATGAGCAAATAAGGTGCTGACACTACCATTTTTCCTTAGAGCATTGGAAATTGACACATAGGCTTAGTAATGGCTTATTGTTAATTGCATTACAATAGCATGCCCAGAAGTCCCCAAGGATATTGCAGCTGCTTCATTGTGCTAGGCACGGTACAAAAACATAGTAAGAAACAGTGCCTGCCCCAAAGTCCTACAATCTATACCCACAAGACAGGCAAATGGTGGCATGCCATTCCTGCCTCCCATCTTTTGCAGGACATCCTGCATCTGGCCCCAGTTTTTAAACCTAGCCCCACATTGCCCATAAATTGTTGAGCTGATCAGGAGCACAGGGAGGAGGCACCTGCCGTAGCAGTCTCAGGTGGCAATGCAGCCTCTTAGCAGCCTGTTTGGATTTTCAGGAGCCAAAGTCCTGGCCTGCCCATCCATAGACTCTGAGGGCAGAGCAGAGAGTGAGTCAGCTTCAAAGGAGAGCACGAGCCCCCAGCTCCAACTCCATCAAAAAACTAAAGGCTAAAATAGGGAAATGATGAGTTAAAAATTATTTAGACAAGTTAGATGTTTTCAAGTCACCACGGCCTGGTGAAATGCATCCTAGAATACTCAAGGAGCTGACTGAGGAGATATCTGAGCCATTAGCGATTATCTTTGAAAAGTCACGGAAGATGGGAGAGACTCCAGAGGACTAGAAAAGGGTAATGTAGTGCCAATCTATAAAAAGGGAAATAAGGACAACCCAGGGAATGACAGACCAGTCAGCTTAACTTCAATACCAAAAAAGATAATAAGGTAAGTAACAGTCAGCATGGATTTGTCAAGAACAAATTATGTCAAACCACCCTGATGGCTTTCCTTGACAAGGTACCAAGCCTTGTGGTTGGTGGGAAGTGGTAGACATGGTATACCTTGACTTTAGTAAAGCTTTTGATACTGTCTCGCATGACCGTCTTATAAACAAACTAGGGAAATACAACCTAGATGGAGCTACTATAAGGTGGGTGCATAACTGGTTGAAAAACCAATCCCAGAGTAGTTATCAGTGGTTTGCAGTCAAGTTGGAAGGGCATAACAAGTGAGGTCCTGCAGGGATCAGTTCCAGGTCCAGTTCAGTTCAGTATCTTCATCAATGATTTAGATAATGGCATACAGAGTACACTTACAAAGTTTGCAGACGATACCAAGCTGGGAGGGATAGCAAGTGCTTTGGAAGATAGTATTAAAATTCAAAATGATCTGAACAAACTGGAGAAATGGTCTGACGTAACTAGGACAATAAGGACAAATGCAAAGTACTCCACTTAGGAAGGAACAATCAGTTGCACACATACAAAATGGGAAATGACTGCCTGGGAAGGAGTACTGTGGAAAGAGATCTGGGGATCATAATGGACCACAAGCTCAACGTGAGTCAACAGTGTAACACTGTTATGCAAAAAAAACAAACAAAAAAACACATCTCCCCACCCCCCCACCCCCCAATCATCATTGTAGGATGTGTTAGCAGGAGTATTGTAAAGTTGTAAAGCAAGACAACATAATGCTTCTGCTCTACTCTGCACTGATTAGGCCTCAACTGGAGCATTCTGTCCAGTTCTGGGCTCCACATTTCAGGAAGGATGTGGACAAATTGGAGAAAGTCCAGAGAAGAGCAAAAAAAAAAAAAAAATGATTACAGGTCTAGAAAACATGACCTACGAGGAAAGATTGAAAAAACTGGGTTTGTTTAGCCTGGAGAAGAAGACTGAGAGGGGACACTGTAACAGATTTTAAGTACAGTAGAACCTCAGAGTTATGAACACCTCAGGAATGGAGGTTGTTCGTAACTCAAATGTTTGTAACTCTGAACAAAACATTATGGTTGTTCTTTCAAAAGTTTATAACTGAACACTGACTTAATACAGCTTTGAAACTTCAGTATGCAGAAGAAAAATGCTGCTTTTAACCATCTTAATTTAAAAGAAACAAGCACACAGTTTCCTTACCTTGTCAATTTTTTTAGCACCTCCCCAACTTTTTAAAAGTAGTTTACGTTTAACATTGTACTGTACTGTATTTGCATTGGGGGGGGGGCGTGTCTGCTGCAGCCTGATTTTGTACGTATGATTCCAAATAGGTGTGTGGTTGACCGGTCAGTTTGTAATTCTGAGCTTGTACTGTACATAAAAGGTTGTTACAAGGAGAAGGGACTAAAATTGTTCTCCTTAACCTCGGAGAATAAGACAAGCAGCAATGGGCTTAAATTGCAGAAAAGTCAGTTAAGGTTGGTCTTTAGGAAAAACTTCCTGACAGAGTGGTTAAGCACTGGAATAAATTGCCTAGGGAGGTTGTGGAATCTCCATAACTGTAGATTTTAAAGAGCAGGTTAGACAAACACCTCTCGGGGATGGTCTAGATAATATTTAGTCCAGTCCCCTGCATTCATGGCAGGACTAGATGACCTCTTAAGGTTCCTTCCACTCAGGGGTGCTGGAACAGTTTGTATCATGGAGGAGCTGAGAGCCATTGAACCAAACTGTAAACCACGTATATAATGGAAACCACTTCAAGCCACAGGGTGCAGCAGCACCCCCAGCTCCCCTTCTTCCAGCACCTCTGCTTCCAGCCCTACAATTCTATGATCATCCAAGTGAAGGAGGTTGAGATGTGGGGGAGACTGGTTCAGGAGGATCCAGGCGTGGAGAGGAGCTGGAGGGAGGGGTAGGGGGACAGACACTGACTCAGAGCAGTCTTTGTGGGGCGGGAGGGAAACAGGTTTGGAGGGAGCCCTGGGAAGGGAAGGAGGCAGTCTGTTATGGGAGACTGGGCCGGTGTGTTTGGTGGAGCAAGGGAGGTGGAACTGGCAATTAGGAAGGAGCGGGGGGAGGGGAATGTTTGGGGCGAGGGCATTTAGAGGCTCAGTGGTAATGGGGCTGTAGGGAAGGAGCAGGAAGCGTATACTCCTAGAGGTGGGCAGTAACAAATTTGAAGTCCTACATTTCAAAACATGTTATCCCTCATTTCGAGGGTCATTCTCCCTCCTTTGAGAGCCTGGGTGTTGAGAGGTGGAATGGTGGGAGGGAGGGAGCGTTGTTGTTATTCCATTTTAAAAAAACCAACGAAGTGAGAGACAGACAAAGTGAGGCACCCATGCTTACACAGGAAGTCTGTGGCAGAACTGGGCACTGAACGCACATCTCCTGTGTTCCCAATCTAGTACTTGATCACAAGCTCATCCTTCCTCAGACTTCTCTTTCACCTCAATTACTAGTTAAAAGGTGGCAATAAAATTATTCCTAGCCACTGGCCTTGATTAAATTGACTGGTTGGGACAGTCCACTTTCCAGTGAACATAAGCAGAATTTTAAAAAGCCACCATACCAATCAGTACTCCAGCAGACAGCCCCAACAAAGAGGCCCAGGACTAAATGGTGGCTGGCCTACTCTCATGCCCTAGAGGAGACCCCCTCCAAGTCAAAGTGACAACATGATGTGAGGAAGCTTGCCTCTGAGGTTGCAAGTGCTGTGCCTATTATGTGGGTAACTAGGGGACCTCTGTCTACAGGATTGTCAAGCTGACATTTTTCATGAGTGTTAAAATTAATTGGCTTTAAGAAGACCCACCTACAAAGAAAAATGAATGATTTCTAAAGTAACTTCAGTGTCTTTGAAAGCATATTGATGGCAGATATGCTGGACTTTTCTTAGCATCAATCTTTACTAATCTTTTAGCAAATTTCATTTGAGTCAGAAGTGCTATTAATCAGTTTAACAGCATCCAGACTATTGAGTCAGTCAAAGTGAATCTCTCTGGCCAAAAAAAAAAATAATAAAAAATTGCAAGTTTATTGCATGGATGAAAATACTTGATATTTGTAGCATGGCTTGGTGCACATCTGCCAAGAGCAATTTCAATAGCATCCTTGCAGTGGGCACCCAAAGAAGTTCAAAGCCTCGCATAGGCTCAGCTTCGTGTCCACAAATGAGAATGAGCAACAGATGCAATGATAGATGCATGCTTAGCACACTCAGTTAACGCAAACATTAAAAGGCTAATTGAATTAAAGTCTATTACACAGGAGTTAGTTAAAACAACAGGTTCTTGCTTCCATCATATTGGCTAGAAGAGCCAGAGAACATTTAAAAAACTACACACATTCCTGTAATAATGCTCTCTGAAGACAGAACTGTGCAGAAATGGCTCTGAGCAGACAAGTGCAGGTAGATCTGGAAGATGGCTGAGACAGTTGTGTTGATCTTTTTGCCCTTTGGAAAGTTCAGTTCTTTGTGATTCACTAGGTCACATACCAGCTTGAGCTGTGCTCTAGTCACCTCTCATACACTA
This sequence comes from Macrochelys suwanniensis, assembly GCA_033296515.1. NCBI lineage: Eukaryota > Metazoa > Chordata > Testudines > Chelydridae > Macrochelys > Macrochelys suwanniensis. Next base: position 38,098,322 of record CM065784.1, read on the forward strand.
AGCAGGATCACGCTTGGTCAGTACTTGCACGAAAAACAAAGGAAACACCAGAACAAGCCAGCCAAACCAACCAACTCAGGGTGCTGCAGGAAATGGTGTTGGCTCAGCTGGGGATACTCTTCCTGCTGAGGCAGCATTTCCCCAGGGCTCAGAATACTGTTCACTGCTCGGTATCTATCAGGTGAGAGATAAAGCCCCCACACCAGGACCATCTGTGGTCATTAAAAGAAGCAAATGCACTTCTCACCAGAGCAGGAGTTTAGTTCTTGTATGGAGGGACTGTAATTGTTGTGCAAAGCTGCAGTTGCAGATGTTACCCTCCATAATGGAATGTGGGGCTCTGTGACTTATCAACAGAGCAGAGAACTGCCGGCTACCGCTAAGCACCGACTGGGTTTTGTTAGGTTAGTAAAGTACAAATGAAAAAAAAATAGCTATTGAATACAAGTTCACCTTCCTTTAGTGAGAAGAACAGCATATCCTTGGTGCTGGGCAAATAAGATTCCAGGTACATTATTGTAGTGTGTATGAAATTTCCCCTGTAGTTTCAGCTGGATAAGGCATACTTTGCTAGACCATAATTGAAGAGGGAAGTTATCTGTGCAGATAGGAGGAGAAGAGAGGTGACCACAAGAGAAGCTCTCTAGTAAGATGTGGTCCACACTATGAAAAGTCTGCAAGCCTCTAAATTGTGCAGCTGGCTATGTGTATGCAGGGTTATTTTCACCTTTTTTGAAGCATCAAGTGGCAGGATACCAGCAGTTTCAGGGAGGCCAGTCTGTTGGCATTTTACCCAGTCCTTGGCAGGGCAGACACCATGCTCTAGCTCCAGGCTGGCATCAAATATAATTCAGGGTAGTCACTATGGATAACCATACAATGCCACATCACCAAACCACACACTCAAACTTCTAATTAAAGAGACTAAGCTGATTGCTGAGGTCCCATATATAGTACAAGCTTTATCCCAGAGCAAATTTTTAACCACAGTATTAAATTGATGAACAAAGACATGTGAACATCAGGGCTGTCACATCCTTAATTATCCCTTGTGGATGGCGATACCATAGCAGCTATTAGACAACAGCATTTTCTTCTTTGTTATACCAGTGAATTACAACATAATATTGAATAATAAAAAAGACAAGACTGAAGCCCTACCAGAAAGCCATGTAACCAACTGATGTGAAGCACTCAGTCTGTTAGATCTTTGTCCCAAGCAAATATTTATAACAAAAGCTGTAATGGTAAAATGTATTTTAATGTAGTTTTTAATTTCTAATGCAATTGCTTTGCTATTAAGACTTCAAACTAGTACATTATAATTTTAAAATAAAGTACAAAACTCCCTTGTATAGGCTATATTGTAATCAGATAGGCTATTTCTTGACTGAATGCCATACTACAAATCAAACTGAAAACTATGCCCTATCATTAATTCACATGTTCCAGGAATACTATGTTGGGAATTTTAAGTCGTGACCATCACAAGGAAATGTACGACTTGAAAGTGATAAATGTGATACTTAAAAAGCTTCTGAGTTGCAATTTTGTCATTTCAGCTGTCAAGATGACAATAAGAAGAATAAAATCCAGAGTTAAACAGAGCTGAATTACAATATTGCCAGCCAGTTTCATTCAAAAATCATCTCTGTGAATCTTGCCTCAGACTATTGGGTATCTCTATCGAGGTAGTTATAGGGAGCCATCACCTGAGAGCGCTCTAGCAGGGTAAGAATTACACAACAATGAGATGGACAGAAACTCAGTTATAACAAACAACGAGGATAAACTACTTTCAAGATCCATCTAGCATACCCTGCAACTCACACACTGTTAACCAGAGTCCTGTGTCAGCTGGGTTCTTGCTAGCAGAGCTGTCATCACTGTTCTAGAACTCCTGCTCTGGATCAGATGGTCTTGCTGACCTAATACGTCTTTTCCATTGTTAGCCTCCATAGACTTTTCTCCAAGTTTACACCAAAGGAGAACAATAAAATAGAAGGGAAGATGAGCATTAAGAAGTATGTGCTGAATTCAAAGCTGGCCAAGCAAAGACCAAGTCAACTGCTTTTGTCACAGAGACTAGCAAGTACCTGACATCCAATGCCAACTAATAGAAGAATGAGAGAACTGCTGATCTCTAGATTCTTGTGAACCATGTGAGCAGTGCCAGAAAGTCATGTGCTTAGCCACATCCCAAGGATGATAAAAGTACAGATTGCTTGATGCACAAAGCCCACTTTTCTTATCACATGCATTAGTCCCATGAATGAAAAGTGTAACTAAGGTAAGTTGAAAGCAGGTTTTTGACAATCAGAATATTGCAACTTGCTGCACCATCTAGTGGACGTTGGGAAAATCTGCATTCTCTCTTCAACTTTGGGATTTAGCAAATTGCTATTCATTTATTGCAGAACTCCATTACAGAGCCAGGGGCAGATGAGCTGTGATTCAGATCCAAACTTTCCTAAGATTAAAGGGGTGTGCCGAAATGAAGTTTGGTTTGGGCTGCTCCTTATTTAAAACACTAGTGCCTAGAGAATAACTGTGAAAAATCTGGCACCTTTTCAGTTTGGGTTCAGGCTGCCTGAGTTGGAGTTTTCTGTTTGATTGAATTTGAAACTCAGCCTTTAGCTACCATGATGATTTGCCTGGTTTTCACCCAAAGTAGTAGGTCAGTGGAAAGGTTCAAGAACCTTGGCAAATTTACCAGCAACCCTGCCTGGAGCATCAGCTTTGTAAAGTAGATAGTCTGGGGCTTTGCCCAGCTCTGCTGGAAATTTAATTCTACATATCGACAATAAAATTCTTGCTGCATTTTGTTTCAACCTGGAGAATCACAGCTCATAGTCCATTTGGGGGCCCAAGAGAGGAGATATTATGTGTTTCTAATGTCTGTTAGATTTTAACCTGCTTACAGGAGGCATCCTGTGCTGGCTGTCTTACATGTCTCTGTCACTCCCTAGCAAAAAACTGACAGAGCCTGAAAAATTGACGTAAGGATTTAGCGGCAGAAGCCAAAGGGAATGACTTTCTGGTATTTTTCAGTTTAAGGCTTCTGGATTTTTCATAATTCTTAATGTCCCTACCTGATGCCAGCACAAACCCAAACAGCAACACCCATTACAGTCCAAATCAATTGCACCCTCAGCATTGGATAACCGGGTCTCTTTCTGAGGCATACAGCAACAGACATTCCTCACATGTCACTAGCTGTCACAGTTGGGAACATAGGAGTCACTTGCTCAGTGTGCATACTTCAACCCCAGGTGTGAGGGCTGAAGTCACCATAACCCTCAACGTGAGGGCTGAGTTGTGAGAGTGGAGGGCATGTTAATTGCACTGCCTGGAGTCCCACCTTTTAAACCAGTGGGTAACACTCCCGGAGTCCTGAGGACCCCATCCTGCAAACTTTTCCTACTGATGTAGTGCTGGCTAGTTGAGCAGTCTTCTCTCTCTTGCCACCAGTAAGACTACTCAAAGCAGTCAGCACGCTGCCAGCACTGAGCCTTGGTAGGATCAAGCCTCTACACCGCGAGTTCCTTGGGGAAGAGCCTTGCCTACTCCAGGTTCTCCTATAGCATTAAGCGCAGAGTCCCATTGTCTACTGGGGGAGGGAGGGCATAATTCCGCTTCCGAGACCTTCTAAAACAAGTTACACACAAACAATAGTACTTCGTTAATATCCCCACCCCAAACGTTTTTTCCCTGCTGCCTGTTGCACAGCAAGGCCATCAATCAGTGGAGCCAGAGTTCACTAGCAAAGCCAACATCCCCGGGCTGGGCTGGCACTGAAGATGCTGAAGTACAAAGGACATAGAAACACAAATTCTTCCTTGGAACTCTCCTTGCCCTGATGGGAAGCCACACATGTCAGAGGCTGCTCCAAACCTATAAAACCCTACTGCTGGCTGAGAGAGAAGGGTCACTGAAGAGAGATGTAATTGTTATATACATGAAACCCCACTGAAGAACAAGACCGGTCCTGGTCTTAAAAAAAATTTTTTTTACCTTGAAAACCAGCTCTGTATTTGATGCCATTCAAGCCAGTATGTGATGCCAACACTAACAAAGGGCAGCCTCAAAAATGCCTCCCTTTGCCTGTTAGAAACCCTTTGCCCCAGGGGTACATGTGCTGCACAGAGACACAAGAGAATCTGTGATTTTGCATTTAAATAGAATGGTCACACAGCCGAGGAGGGTGTCAACTCCACCTGGCAAACTTCTATACAGGGCTTTGGAGCAGAGCCCACGGAGCAGCTCCGGAGCAGTGGAGCTGCAGGTTTTTGCCTGGAGCTGGAGCAGAACCGGAGCACAACTCCAAAGACCTGCTTCTATAAAAAGTACTTGGCAGAAATGCTTCTACTTGATTCCTGAGAAACAGAGGGAGGGTATTGACAGCGTAATATGGCATCCAGCGTGTATACTGAAGAGCAGGGTGCAGGTGAACACTGTGTACAGGAGCAAGGAATATCCTAAGCTAAGGTATCTTTTAAATATACCAGACACTTGTTGCAGTCTGACACTATGAAGCCCCAAGCTAAGTAGACAGAGGCGATATTGCCCACCACTAGATAGCTCAGTTTTTACTCCCTGGTGTAAATGGACTCTGAAGACACACACTGTGGGGCAGTTTTGTCTCACCATTTGCAGACATTGCTAGCCACAGGTAAGCGTCTTCCTCTTGCTGATTCACAGCTGATTAGAGAGGATTGACTGGGATTTTTTCACTGCCCACCTGCTCCAGAGAATTCCTCAGATCCAGACCGCAGGTGAGGCAGCCGCTGGCACACGGTCATGCTCTCAAGCCTCACCAATGTAGGGGGAGGGCAGTGACCTCTGGTGGCTGGCATGTCATGGCTGTATTTGAGCTGGGGTCAGTGTGGGAGTCCCTAAACCCAATTCTAGTGTCCTCCTTCAGGAAGCTGTGGAATTGTTACCTCCTAAAGTGAAGGGGGTGGCCCTTGGACCCTGGCATTTTACAGCCTCTGTCCCCTTATGCCATGGATATCTGGAATTCTGACTAGTGGGGGGTGGGTCTGCAGAGGAAGGGGAGATCTGGACAAACATTACCATTCAACTCAGAGTCCAGCTATAAAAAGCTGGGTACAGACCCAAGTCTTCAAAAAGATCCCTTTTAAAAGTACAAATCCATGAGTATTGGAGGTAATGCACCCTCCATGGGCTCCCAGCATCCTTTCCCCCTACAACTCTGCTGAAATGGGCCCATTCCACTGGATTTGGATCCTACAGGTGCTTGTGAACTCAGAACTAAATTGTTCACTGCACTGATGTTAGCACCTAGACACTGCACTGAGAAGCAGGCCCATTGTTCTGAAGAGATATATAGAGAGAAATAGAATAGCCTGACCTAGATTAGCACAACGGGCTGTGTCTTGGACGGCCATGGGCCAAATACCCACAGATACCACATCGGAGAATCACTCCTCACTAATAGCTCCCAGTACCCCAGAGGAGAAATCATTCAAACAAGGTTAGTGGCTAACAGGTTCTCTCTCCTCTTCAATTAATCTAATTTTAAAAGTGTAGAAATTGTGAGTCTCAGGAGATGGGCTATTTCCATTCAGTTAACTTCAAAGGGCAAACTAGGAGTTAAAAGACATATCTTTCAGACCCCAGAGAGAGAAGCAAGGGCCAATACAGACAGTGAGAGGCTGCCTGAAAGTGAATTTGATTCAGCTAATCATTTCCTAAGAAATATTTCTTTTTCTGTAACTTAAGCATATTGCTCCTAGGTGGCATATACTTTTCAAATCAGCCCATGCTGCCATTAAACGTTCAGCTTGCCTCTTCTAAATGCATCTCTGCTGCAAAGTTGCCTGGCAACAAAATATTTGTATAGAACTAATAAGAGACTCTGGGATTTAATTTAAAAAAACACCTCAGTTAATTTATAACAAGACAGTGGTGCTTCCATGGTGCCCAAGTCTTGCAGTTCTTAATGAAAGACAGAGTAATTATAGAGTCAAATATACATAATCTGAACCATCATATTTACAAATGCACTATATCAGTAAATCAATATTTACATGCTGTTCATATCGGGCCATCTGCAAAGCCCATTGAAGTCAAAGGACAGTCTCCCACTGATGGAGGTCAATGGGCTTTGGCTTTGACACATCTGAAGGTGAGAGGTAGGTACCCTAAGTCACTGATAACCTAGCCATTTAGAACTATGGGTCAAGTCTATTTATTCACAGATATGTTTCAGGAGACGTAGAAACAATAGAGGAATCATTCTGGTGGACTGGAGCCTGGAGTTTGTTGTGTGTCATTGATATTGCCACATACTTTTGGTTTTCATTATAAAGCAACCATATCTCACAATGTATTACATCACACACCATCAGGAGAAAACATTCATTAATTTCAAGTGAAGAGTTAACTTTTGCTTTCTAATCTGGGTTTTACATTTTTATCCATAAATTCAATATCTTGACAAAAAATACTGTGGCAAATTGCCAGCACTACTATGATGGGTCCCGCACTTTCTCTTCTTGTGGGGGGGTTTCAGGGTGCCATTTCTTGCCCCTGAACTGGCGTAACAGCTATCCTACTAGTATCCCAGGGAAGGGGAGTGGAGAGGGAGGGACCCAGGCCCGCCCTCTACTCCGGGTCCCAGCCCAGGGGCCCTATGATCGCAGGTGAACCACTTGTACCAGTGATTCTTTCCCCTGGGCTACTTCCCTCTCCTGACCTTCAGCTTGTGGGGCTTCCTGCCTTCCCTCTGCACAAGCCAGGTGTCCCTTTACCTAGGATCTTGGTCTTCTTAGCCCGCTGCAGCACTTCTCAAAACTCTCCTCCACTTTCCTTCGAACTGCTCTTTGTTCCACCACCAATCCACTCTGCTTCACTCCTCCAAACTGCTCTCTGCTCCACCACCAATCCACTCTGATTCAGCTCCTCCAAACTGCTCTCTGCTCCACCACCAAACCACTCTGCTCCAGCTCCTCCTCCGGCTGATTGAAGCAGGGGGATTTTATCAGGTGACTGGCTTCAGGTGCTCTAATTGGTTTCAGGTGCTTTTAATTAATCTACAGGGAATAAGGCTTCTCCTCATCCTAGATCACTCTCCTGCTGCCTTCTGGCCATGCTGTATCACAATACATTAATAAAAATTTAAAAATTAAATCAACATCTTCCCATTTACAAACCTTAACAGTGGGATGAATTAAAAAAACCCACACAATTTTGATACAATATCTTAATTATCCTTAATAGTTTTCTCATGATTCACAGTGCAAGAGAGTCAAGGGAACTTATCAATGCTTTAATAAAGAAAGATCTAGTTTGAAGATACATAAAGAATATTTTCTGCCCTCACCTATACATTTTTGCTACATTTGCGGGGAGGGGAATCTTACAGCCAGCCCCTCAACCTGAAGCAAATACTCACCAGCAACTACACACCACACAACAGAAACACTAATCCAGGAACCAATCCCTGCAACAAACCCCCTTGCCAACTCTGTCCACATATCTATTCAAGGGACAATATCAAAGGACCTAACCACATCAGCCACACCATCAGGGGCTCGTTCACCTGCACATCTACCTGTGTATATATGCCATCATGTGCCAGCAATGCCCCTCTGCCATGTACATTAGCCAAACTGGACAGTCTCTATGCAAAAGAATAAATGGACACAAATCAGACATCAAGAATTGTAACGTTTAAAAACCAGCAGAAGAGAACTTCAGCACTCCCTGAACACTCAATAACAGACTTAAAAGTAGCCATTCTTCAACAAAAAAACTTCAAAAACAGACTTCATCGAGAAACTGCAGAACTGGAATTAATTTGCAAACTTGACACCATCAAATAAGGCCTGAATAAAGCCTGGGAGTGGCTGGGTCACTACAAAAAGTAATTTTCCCTCTGTTGATACTCACACCTTTTCATCAACTGTTGGGAATAAGCCACTTCCACCTTGATTGAATTGGCCTCGTTAGCACTGACCCCCCACGTGGTAAGGCAACTCCCATCTTTTCATGTGCTGTAATATATATACCTGCCTACTGTATTTTTCACTCCATGCATCTGATGAAGTGGGTTTAGCCCATGAAAGTTTATGCCCAAATAAATTTGTTAGTCTCCAAGGTGCCACAAGGATTCCTCATTTATTTTTTGGTTTTTTTTTTTTTTAAATCTAGACACTGATTCAGCAAGGTACTTAAGCAAATGCCTACTTCTAAGCACTGTTGTGCTGGAAAGTATTAATAGCTGCTATCAAGCGGGTCTTTGATGACAATCACAGACCTCATTAAAGCTGATGGATGTGCTAAGCACCTTTATTTCAAGCAAAATGGAAGGAGAAATTAAAATGTAGCAACAACTGAAAACAATAGGAAGCCACTGCCCAAGACTATGAGCCACATGGCAAGGTCCATCAGAATACAAGCCACATGGGTTAAGGGGTTTTCCCTGGGACTAATTGCAAACACAGTGGCAACCAATCAATCTCCTGTTTTCCCCTGTGTGTTATGGAGCCAGAATGCCAGTAGTCAGGAGAGAAGCCCTGAGAGGGAACAGAAGGCATAGGACTTGCTGGAGAGGCAGGCTTGGAAATTGTGAACAAGGAAACTATCTTATGCTTGTTTCTATTGTGTTCAGGGAAACAGGACTTGGGGAACATTCTTTGTACACAGACAGGTTTGCACTAAAACATACCTGATCTGTGTCATCAATTTCTCCTTCTAACAGAAACAACCCAGCCAGGCCCCAAATATTGCCTAGTCGCTTAGGCCAAAAGAAGCAACAGCATATTTTTAGTCCTATTGAAACAAATCGGGCTGTTCACATACTTAAAGTGAGGCACATGCTTTTGTATTTTGCTAAATCAGGTCCACAAACTTGTTATCTGAGAAACAAATAGTTTTAATTCCTTTGAGAACCCTTTCCTTAAAGAATTCATTTTCTGTGGTAGGTGGAGCTAGTCCCATTAGTGGAAACCTAATTAGCAGAAAAAGTTCTACCTTCCATAACAGCCTCATTCTATGCCAGTTTTGCAAAGGGATAATTAGGACAAGGTGGAGTCTGCCAGTAGCAAGTAGCCTGAGCCATAGACACCAACTTCTCCTGGCGCCAGTGGGTGCTTGCGCTTCCCCGCCCCGACTCCACTCCTGCCTCACCCCCATTCCAACCCCTTCTGGAAAGTCCCCGCCACAACTCCACCCCCTCCCACCCCCTATTTGACTCCTTCCCCAAATCCCCACCCAGGCCCTGCCTCTTTCCCTGAGCACACCGCTCCTCCACCCTTCCTTCCACAGCTTGTTTTGCGGTGGCAAGCACTGGGAGGAGAAGCGGGGACGGCGTGCTCAGGGGACAAGGTGGAGACGGAGGTAAGCTGGGGCAGGGAGCTTGGCTACTGGTGGGTGCTCCAGCCCTGGAGCACCCATGGAGTCGGCACCAATGGCCTGAGCACTAACACGTAATTACTATTTAGTACAAGAGGCTAGTGTGGTTGGTTTACCAGGGAAGCTCATGTGGTGTTGGATGATATGCCACACTGGGAAGGGGTGGCTGGGAATCAAATTTTTATTATTCAAATGGAAGTTATGCAACATCCATCTGGGAGGAATCAAACCTTTTGTTTCCTTCGATAAGGACAGCTAAAAATATTACCTCATTGAGTCTTTAAAGGTTATTCTTACAAAGCATTTGTTTAATGGCTTTTTCTTAAGAGGGATTGGTAATGGGGTTAAAACTTTAAAAATCTGAAAAAGAGCATTTTATGTGAATATTTGTTTTAAAAAGACATCGAAGACCTCAGAGAAGAATATGGAGATTTTGCCATTTGGCTAAATCCACTTTTGGGGAGTGAGGTGTTAATTAAGAGTGATGCATTTTTCTTGCCAAAAAAGAGCTTTAGATCTAGATATTTAAAGCCCATTTTATAACTGGAAATTCACAGTACTTTTTTTTTTTTAAATGGATTTAAGGATGATAGCCACTGATTTGTGTAAAACTGATTCTGAAGTCTGTACCTCTTGTAATCACTTTTTAAATTATCTTTAACTCCAGACATTGATTTACTCAGACATGACACTGATATTTGCTGGTGAAGATATTTTCCTAAGTTTGCCACAGAACTTGAATAGTACAGGAAGCATGGGTTCAGTTGCTAAAAAGATCATACAGTAACCTCGTGCCATCTCACACAAATAGAGCCAGAATCACCACAAGATGGAGAAATTCATTAATAACTTTCCATAACACCAATTGGTCCACATCTTTCCTAAAGTGTGGCCCCCAGAACTGGACACAGTACTGCAGCTGAGGCCTCACCAGTGCCAAGTAGAGACAATTACCTCCTGTGTCTTACACACAACACTTCAGTTAATACACCCCAGAATTATATTCACTTTTTTTTTTTTACTACTGCATCACACTGTTGACTCATTGAATTTGTGATTCACCATAACCTCTGATCCTTATTAGCAGTACTACCATCTAGCCACTTATTCCCTGGTCTATAATTGTGCATTTGATTTTTCCTTCCTAAGTGAAGTACTTAGGACTTATCTTTATTGAATCTCATCTTGTTGAATACAGACCAATTCTCAAATTTTTCAAGGTCATTTTGAATTCTAATCCTGGCCTCCAAAGTGCTTGCAACTCCTCCCAGCGTGGTGTCAGCTGCAAATTTTATAAGCACACTCTCCACTCCATTATGAAGATACTGACTAGTATCAGACCCAGAAGGACGCCACTAGATACACCTGCCCAGTTTGACAGCAAACTATTGATAACTACTCTGAATAAGCCTCTTTGATGGGTTGCAACCTTGTTGTGGTGAAGAGGCTTGCGTGGGCTGAAGACCCTCAGAGCTACATCATCTGGAGCTTTTATACTCCTGGAAGGGTCACCTTTGGCAACCAGGTTTGAGGTGAAGCTCCTGACTAACCACAGCCCAAACTTCACAAGATCCCAATGGTGGATTGTGCACATAAGAGGACCTTCTAGTACTCTGTGGTTGTAAAGTCGGGTGAGGCTGCAGCAGGAGGGAGGTCCCTGGTTGTCTTGGATTCCCTTGCCACTGGGTCAGGGTTTTCCTCTGGTCAGGTCTCATGTGGTTACCGCCTGTGCACCAGTTTCCCCACATTAAAAGATTTCATGCACAGGCCTCTGTCAAAGGGCTCACACCCGTAAAACCCACCAATGAACCCCTTTTGCAGACATCATCCTCGCAACGAGGGATAGCCAAAGAGAAGACAACAACTCGGAGTATGGTTTTTCAACCAGTTGTGCACCCATCTTACAGTAATTTCCTCTAGACTACATTTCCCTAGTATGCTTAGGAGAATGTCATGTGGCACAGTGTCAAAAACCTTACTAAAAATCAAGATATATGATGTTTATTGCTTGCCCTATCCACTAGGCCAGTAACCCTGTCAAAAAGGGATATTAGGGTGCACTGTGTCCTTTGACTCAGTAGAAAAGCAATGTAGGGAAAGCAGAGTGTGACAATTTACTTAAACAGAAAAGTTATGCCCTAGCTGTGAAAACCAGCCAAGAGAGTCCGCAACAGTCCTATGGACTTTGAACGCAAAGAGAAGCACAGCCAGGAGAAGCAGGGCTCAGCCACTAAATGTTTCAGTGAGGGAGAAGACTAGGAGAACTCCAAAACCAAAGCCTCAATTAACTTACAATTAAAGTAGCTAAAATGCAGTGCAAGAGAAGATGAGTGCCATAAAGTTATTAAAAAGTCGCTAATTATTAAAAATATGGAAATCACAAGCAGAAACAAATCTGACAACAACATTAATATTCAATTCATATCCCTACTGTAGCTTAGGATTTTGATTTATTTTAATCTTTAAGAATTTTTCCTCACCTCTAGTGCATTCAGTAGGGACCATTTTTCTTTAAAAGCAATCTTAAACCGTAACAAAATTATTTGTTTCAGAATTCCATCCCTCACATCCCTCAATTAATTCTGATTTAAAGATGCCAGGGTCCTGCCATTTGTAAAACTTTCCACATGTAAAACTCTGGAAAAAGCTTGAGCATCAATTAAACTTCTCTCTATCCATGTGTGCAAAGTCCTTTCCAGAGCAGTTACAATTGTCTAATCAACAGCTAGTCTCCTGCACAAGTTCTTCAGCCAGTCCTTGCTGCCTGACTCCAGCCTCAGTAATCTACGCTGCTATTTATTTCAGATGACCAATGTTTCAAATGCTCTCTTCTCCTCTGCGTCATTTTTTCCTTTCTCCCGGTATGACAATAACTGCACCCAAGTCAGTTTTCTCCTGGTGAAGCATTTGTGGTACTCTTCATATGAAAAGTATCAATTTAGAATTTATTCTACTACTGGAAAGTTCATCCTTCTGGGGCATGAGGGGATCCAATTCTCCTTCTCCTCACATCACTCCCAAATGCTTTCCTCAACTCATGTCAAACCTGTCAATGCAACAGCAATATCTGTTCCTAATTCATGATGCTGGGAGCTCTCTTAGACCAGCAGCAGATTTCATTTGTGTCAATAAAAATAGCAAGCCCACCTCATTTACTTTTCATTATATTTCCAGGCTGTAAGTTTGCCATGCAGTGTATATGGAAAGTAGCAATGATCACTGAAACTGTGGAACAAAGGCATTAAAGTGAAATCCATTATAAGAGAGATGCCTGCAGCCGCCCTGACAAATGGCAGCACCAATTCAACCTTTATGTTTATATATTTTATAATACTCTTCAACTGGTAATAAAGCTAGAAAAACAACCCAAGGTGTGTCATCCTCTTGGCAATCATGTGAAAACTCCACTAGGAGTACAGGATGCAAATCAGGTAGTGAATAGGCCACTTAGCATCTCACACTTACATCCAACACTTCCCAGCCACACACTGGTGGTGTCTATGGACCTCCGAAGGGCGGGCGGGGGGGGGGGGGGAGGGGAGAGAGAGAAGAGCTGAGCCTGGGCTGGAAAAAGTGTCTGGCCTGTGAAAGAAACATCTAAATCAACATTTAGGGTGACAAATTATTACTTGTAACCAATTTCTTTAATGTATTCATCTTCACTTGCATGTTTGTTTTATTTGCTCAGTAATCTGCTTTGATCTGTTTGCTGTCCCTTATAATCACTTACAATCTATCCTTTGTAGTTAATAAACTTGTTTTTGTTTTCTATAAACCAGTTTATGAATTGCACAACTGGGGGGCAAAAAGCTGTGCATATCTTCCTCCACACAGAGAGAGAGAGCAAATTTCATGAGCTTATGCTGTACAGTTTTCTGTGTAGCGCAAGACAATACAATTTTGGGTTTGCACCCCAGAGGGGGTGTGCACTTGAGTACTGGGAAATCCCTTAGCTGATTCTTCCCATTGCGAGCGGATTTCACTGTCTGTGTCTTTCTGTAGCTGGGCGTGTCCCTACCTCTGTGTGTGCGTGCGCTAGAGGAGGCTTGAGGGCCTGGCACAGCAGGACAGGGTGATGGGAACCCAGGCTGGTGGAACAGGCAGACTCAGTGGGACTCCAGTACATCAGGTGGCATCCTGGAGGGGTGCCTCTAACAGCAATCCCAAGGTGATGTGGTTTTGCAGACTGATAATGCACCACTATCCTTTCAAATGGATACAGCCTGTTACCAGACTAATTTCTTGGCAGAGAATTCTCACATATCAAATACATACATGATGAATCCAAGAAACAAAACTCAAAGATTCATCGACTTTAAGGTCAGAAGGGACTATCATGATAATCTAGTCTGATCTCCTGCACATTTCAGGGCACAGAACCTCACCCACTCGCTCCTGTAATAAAACCCTAACTTCTGGCTGAGTTACTGAAGTCCTCAAATCATGATTTAAAGATTTCAAGTTACAGTTAGTCCACTATTTACACCAGTTTAAACCTGCAGGTCACCCATGCTGCAGAGGGAAATGAAATCCCCCCAGGGTCTCTGCCAATATGACCTGGGGGGAAATTCCTTCCTGACCCCCAAATTTGGCAATCAGTTAGATCTCAAGCATGTGGGCAACAAGACTCGGCAGGGAGACACCTAGGAAATACTTCTCTATATTAACTCAGAGCCCACTTTATCTAGTGTGCCATCAGCAGCTATTGGAGATATTTGCTGCCAGCAGTCACAGATTGCCTACAATGGCATGTAGGCAGTTTCATTATACCATTCCCTGCATAAACTTATCAAGCTCAGTTTAGAAGCCAGTTACGTTTTTTGCTCCCATTGCTCCCCTTGGAAGACTGTTCCAGAACTTCACTCCTTTGATGGTTAGAAACCTTAATCTAATTTCAAGCCTAAACTTATTGATGATCCGTTTATACCCATTTGTTCTTGTGTCAGCATTGATGCTTACCTTAAATAACTCCTCTTCCTCCCCAGTATTTATCCCTCTGATGTATTTATAGAGAGCAATCAGATTTTCCCTCATCCTTCTTTTGGTTAGGCTAAACAAGCCAAGCTCAAGGTAGGTTTTCCATTCCTCAGATCATCCTAGTAGCCCGTCACTGCACCTGTTTGAATTAATCTTTCTTAAACATGGGAGACCAAAACTGCACACCGTGTTCCAGATGAGGTCTCACCATAGTCTTGTATAATGGTACTAACACTTCCCTGAATCTAGTAATGCATCCTAGAACTGCATCAGCCTTTTTCAAGGCTGCATCACATTGGTGGCTCATAGTCATCCTGTGATCAAACAATACAAACCAGGTTTTTGTCTTCTGCCTGTCACTTCCAACTAATATGTCCCCAGCTTATAGCAAAAAATGTTGTTGTTAGTTCCTAAGTACATTTGCACTATTAAATTTCATCCCATTTCTATTACTCCAGTTTTCAAGGTTATTCAGATCATCTTGTATGATATTCCGGTCCTCCTCTGTATAGACAAAAACAGCCAATTTTGTGTCATCCACAAATTTTATTAGCACTCCCCAAGTTTTTGTGCCAAGGTCATTAATAAAAATATTAAATAAGATTGGTCCCAAAACCGATCTTGGAGGAACTCTAGTAACTGCTCTCCAGCCTGACTGTTCGCCTTTCAGTATGACCTGTTTTAGTCTCCTTTTAACCTGTTCCTTATCCACCTTTCAATTCTCATATTAATCCCCATCTTCACTAATTTAACTAATTTCCCAAGTGGAACTGAAAGAAATGCCCCACTGAAATCCAGGTAGATTAGACCTACTGCATTTCCTTTGTGTAAAAAAAATCAGTTATCTTCTCAAAGAAGGAGATCATGTTGGTCTGGCACAATCTACCTTTTGTAAAACCATGTTGTATTTTATCCCAGCTACTGTTCACCTCTATGTCCTGTGGCAAATTGCCGGCACTACTATGATGGGTCCCGCACTTTATCTTCTTGTGGGGGGGTTTCAGGGTGCCATTTCTTGCCCCTGAACTGGCGTAACAGCTATCCTACTAGTATCCCAGGGAAGGGGAGCGGAGAGGGAGGGACCCAGGCCCGCCCTCTACTCCGGGTCCCAGCCCAGGGGCCCTATGATAGCAGGTGAACCACTTGTACCAGTGATTCTTTCCCCTGGGCCACTTCCCTCTCCTGACCTTCAGCTTGTGGGGCTTCCTGCCTTCCCTCTGCACAAGCCAGGTGTCCCTTTACCTAGGATCTTGGTCTTCTTAGCCCGCTGCAGCACTTCTCAAAACTCTCCTCCACTTTCCTTCGAACTGCTCTTTGTTCCACCACCAATCCACTCTGCTTCACTCCTCCAAACTGCTCTCTGCTCCACCACCAAACCACTCTGCTCCAGCTCCTCCTCACTCTGCTCCAGCTCCTCCTCTGGCTGATTGAAGCAGGGGGATTTTATCAGGTGACTGGCTTCAGGTGCTCTAATTGGTTTCAGGTGCTTTTAATTAATCTACAGGGAATAAGGCTTCTCCTCATCCTAGATCACTCTCCTGCTGCCTTCTGGCCATGCTGTATCACAGGCCTTAACTATTTTCTTTTTCAAAATTTGTTCCGAGACTTTGCATACAATTGAGGTCACAGTAATGGGCCTGTAGTTTTCAAGATCACTTTTTTCTTCCTTCTTAAAAATAGGAAGTATATTAGCAGACTCATTAAAAATCTTTGCTATTGGGCTTGCAATTTCATGTGCCAGTTCCTTTAATATTTTTGGATGGAGATTATTCGGGCCCCCTGATTTAGTCCCATTAAACTGTTTGAGTTTGACTTCCACCTCAGATATGGTAATTTCTATCTCCATATCCTAATTAGCCACCCTGCCACTACCCCTAAGATCTTCATTAGCCTTATTAAAAACTGAGGCAAAGTATTTGTTTAGGTGTTGGGCCATGCCTAGATTATCTTTAATCTCCACTCCATCCTCAGTGCTTAGTGGTCCCACTTCTTTCCTTGTTTTCTTTTTAATTTATATGGCTACAGAACCTTTTACTATTGTTTTTAATTTCCTTTGCAAGGTCCAGCTCTGCTTGGTTTTTGCCAGTTCTCACTTTATTCCTGCACTTTCTGATCCCCAAGAGGTAGCTTTCCTTCCTAATCCATCGTATCTCCCATTCCTTTCTGCTCTCTCTTAATCACCTGCTTGAGATGCTTGCTTATCCATCTTGGTTTGCAACCTTTCCTTATGATTTTTCCCCCTTGCTTGGGATGCAGGCTTCAGATTGTTTCTGCAACTTTGACTTAAAGGAATTCTTTGGTCCACTTCCCTAATTTCCTTAATTTTTTGAAGTTTGCCCTTTTGAAATCCAGGACCCTAGCTGCAGATCTACAGTATTTTTGTTTATCTTTCCATTTAGTTTAAACAGAATTAGCTCATAATCACTTGACCAAGGTCACCCCCTGCAACCAGTAGTTCTACTAGGTCCTTACTACTCACGGATACCAAACCTAAAACGGCATCACCTCTGGTTGGTTTAGTGACTATTTGGTGAAGAAATCTGTCAGCGATCACATCCAGGAAAATCTGGACCCTACTATTATTAGTAGCACTTATCCCTACAATCTACAGCTGGGAAGTTAAGTCTCCCATAATCACACGATTCCCAGTAGTATTAATTTCATTAAAAACATTAAAGAGGTCTCTATCCATATCCAAATTGGATCCTGGGGGTCTGTAGCTCACCCCAAGCACTATCCAGGGAAACCTCTAGTAGCTTTCTTCCCTAAAATGATTCTGGCCCAGACAGACTCTATCTTATCCAGTCCATCACTTCTGATTTCTTTACAGTCTACTTCATCAGTATACAATACTACTCCACCCCCTTTAACTGGTTACTTCTGTTCATCTACACACATTACAATAATCAGCCATGCCCAGTAAAGGGTGAAGAAAGCTCAAATTGCTGTACAGGTCTGTCGTGTCTTACACGCATTTAACTTGCGCGATTTCGGCTTTGCGCGGTTCGCGGTTTAAAAAAAAAAAAAAAGTTCACTCGGCTGCCTGTAGGCGGCCGATTCCAGCAGCGTATGTCCCAGAGTGAGCGTGAGACACGAATCTGCTGTTCCCAATGCATACTTAGTCCCCCTGTGCCTCTCATCCTGTGTGCATCTTGCCGCGCTGAGTGCAACATGGCCCCTAAACGCAAGCCAGCTACTTCATCTGGTGCTCCACCAAAGAAACAACGATCTGTTCCAACGCTGGAGGAAAAACTGGATGTGTTGGACTTATTGAAAGGCGGTATGTCAGTTGCCAGTGTGGCACGTAAATACGGCTGCAATGAATCTAGCATCCGTGCCATCAAGATTAGAGAGACAGAAATTCGTGAAGCCGTGGCATCAAGTGCTCCAAGAACTGCTAAGATGACGAGCCAAGTGCGTGACAAGGCTTTAGTGAAGACTGAAAAGGCATTAAACTTATGGCTGGAAGACATGAACCGTAAACGTGTGCCTATCAATGGCACCATGTTGCAAGAAAAGGCTCTTAGCGTCTATGCGATGTTCAAACCTCCCACCGAAGAGGGACAGCCTTCTGACAAGAAGGAATTCAAAGCCAGCCAAGGTTGGCTTAACAGTTTTAGGAACCGCTTCAACCTCAAAAACGTGCAGACTACTGGTGAAGTTGCATCTGCCAATGAGGAGGCAGCAAAAGCCTACCCTGAACAATTAAAGGAAATCATAGAGGAAAGGGGCTATCTTCCAGAACAAGTTTTTAATGCTGACGAGACTGGGCTCAAAGAAGTGGAATGCATTGTTCAGGTGGCCAGGCAAGTGGGTGGTGATGGCTTCGTCGACAGCCTCGAGGAAGAAATTGAGGAATTAATTGAGGGCCATAGAGAAACATTGGCTAACGAAGAGTTAGAGGAACTGATAAAATCGTCTACAGAAGACGAAGATGATGACGATGAACAGGAAGAGCCAGCAACTTGGACTCTTCATAAATTTTCTGAAGTGTTCCAAGCAGCGAAACACTTGAATGATTTAATTTCTGACTATGATCCCTCTATGGAATGAAGCCTCAAAATCACACGTAGTATTACAGGTGATTTGAGACCGTACCAAGAAATGTTTGAGGAGCTCAAGAGAGAACAGCGACAGTTGCCAATCACCATGTTTTTCAAGAAAAAACAACCAGCAGCAACTTCTCGAGCTGAACCAGAGCCAACCACTTCATCTATGACTTGCTCTCTGTCACCCGAGCCTGGCCCATCATGTGCTAGATCGACATCAAGCCATGATGACCTCCTAATAGTGTTGTCAGAGGAAGAGGAAGACTAATCATTGGAGTGTGTACAATGGAGTGGAGTGTGTACAGTAGCAAGAATATCCAGGGTGACTGGTAACTGTTCAAGTTTACAGTACTGTTTTGATTTTTTATTCTTTCATTCTTCCATCTGTCTGTTATGTTATTAAAAATAAAGTACTGTAAAATTATATTTTGAGTGTATACTCTTTATTATATACTGTAATGTACATTTCTGTATGGTATATATAGTACTGTACAGGGTTGTATACACAAAACTATTTTATGGGCGATTTAAGGGTTTTTAACGGCTATACGCGGTTTTCACTTTACGCGCTCAGCGCAGAACGTAACCCCCGCGTAAGACGCGACAGACCTGTACTAGAACAGACCAATGAGACATCTAGTCCAGATCCCCATGCTGATAGCAACCAAGAGAGTCACAGGAAAGTGCAAAATACTCAATTAATCAAACTGAGCAAAAACACAGCAGGGGAGACGGAGGAGGATCCTCTAGGGCCAGGTGTAATGAGATGAGGTGGAGGGATATATATCAGGCTTTGGGGCACGTGGTTACAATTCTGTCCCCAATTGGAAACCTCTGCAGGGGTTCTACCTCTCTGAGCACACGTCGCTCAGTTATCCCTGCCAGAAAGGACTCTTCTCCAGGGCTCATTATATGCTTTGGAAGAGAAAGGCTTCTGCATTTGAAGTGGACCAGGGGTTCCCCCCCCCCCCTTTTTTTTTTTTTTTTAAATATCCCAATGCAGCTGCCTCTCTGCCCTTCTTAGGTTCATATCTTTCTACCACTCTCTCGCACGCTCCTCAGAGCTACACTGTTGATTACTGTGCTCTGCTTTCAGCACAAGCTACTGTTTTTCACTGGAACAAAAGCGCACACAATTCCCCACAAGTGCATTGGTTTGGATTTGTTTGTTTTGTTCCTTCCGTTTAGTTAGGAGAAACCTTAGTGTTAAAACAGGAAAACACAGATGCCCAGCCCCACCCCCGCCCCCGCAGCACAGACACCCTGGGCTGCATGCTTCAGCAACAGTTAAATGAGGGGATTTTCTATTTTTTTCCACTTGAGTAAAATACTGGCAGCCCCCTAATTACACTGCTGATGTTCTCATGGGGTGGGCTGAGTCTACTCAGGAAGCCTCCCTCCCCCACTACCCACATGCCTTTTGACAAAAGGAAATAAAGCCCCCTCTCTAGGAGCAGGTAACACATACACAGCCAGGCTTGGGGTGGCCAGCAAAGACTTAATACAAACATGAAAATAAACTCAAATTGAGAGTAATTTAGTATGGGATGAACTGGATACATACCAAGTTCCTTACTGGGTCCTAGAGCCGTCTCTTCCACCCTTCGTAGTCCTGCTGTCTGCCTACCCTACCACAAGTGCCAGCCCTTCTTATAAGCTCCTGATTGGGTGATGAGTCTCACCTGCGCTGATTAAGCCCCTTCACTAAGGGCCACAGCTGCTCTCTCTCAGCTTTATAAAGCCAGGGAGGGAGGGGAAATGCTGCCTGCTTTAGTCTCTTTACTCCAGCTAGGACCTGAGCTTTTGAAATGTAACTCTGTTTTTCAGCTCTACTTCTGCTGGTCTGAATATGCCCTGCTGCTCCAACCCAGATTTGTAGGGTTCCCCCTCTGCTGGTAAAGCAGGCTTGGCAAGTGCTCTGGTGGCAGCATAACAGCTCTGGAGTAGCTGCACCTGGGAGGGAGGGTGGCCCAAGAGACAGTTGCTTTTAAAGAGCAGTGGCCCCTCATGCCAAGCTCTGGGTACATCCTTCCAGGTGGCCTGGCTGGAGCTACACACAAGCAGGTGGAGCCAGCAGCATCACAAACCAGTTTGGGAAACACTTTGTAGACAAAGACATGTACGGCAACAGTTTAGGTTGTTCCGTCCTGCTTATGTTATTTTGGCAGGTGAAGCTTAGTGTGGACAAATACAAAGTGTTTCCTGTATTAGCTAGCTTGGGAGATATGCTAGCAGTTCCTGACAAACCCCTTCTAGTCTTCACCAATCTAGATCAATATGCGGTCTGGAAACACTGCCACTTTGCCCTACAGCCTCTCTTTCAGATGGTTAAATGATGTGTGTTCAATATATTTATATGTGTTGCTTGACTCTGTATTTTGTGACGTCAGAAGAGGACAGTCTGACTAAAGAAGGGCTGGAGTCCTTGAGATCTCTCTCCCACTTCCCAGAGACATGCTTTCCTTCCCAGGAATGTCACCCATTTTGAACATTTATTTTTAGAAGGAGGTCTATTAAAAAGCATACAAATGTACTCTATAGATTCTAGAGCTCACCAAAGCACAGCTGCTTGCTCATTGAGCATGGCATTTCCTTGGCAGCTGCTAAGGCTCTTTGCTCTGACTCTGCCAGTGAACTCCATCTACACGTACACTTGCTTCAGCTTCTCTTACAGTCATTTACAAGGGGCATTCATCTGATTTTCTGAAGTTAAAGCATGTTTTGTTTCGGATTATTTCAAGACAATTTTAGTTAAAAGTGAAGCCAGATTAATTGCAATGTGTTTGTTTCACATTTCAGCACTTAGTTTACCAAATGCTTTACTAGGCTAGAGCTATCGCTGACACTTTTGAACACTTAAGACTTGTAAAGGTTCACTTGTGCTGCCGGCTCTGGATATGTCAATGTATGTTGTCACACAGCAGGTTAACAAGTGTGAACTGTGGATCACAGAGACAGATATCATGAAGAGAAAAGAAGTAGAAAAAGACCTAGAAGCACCAAAGATGCAAGGGGGGGGGGGGAGGGAGGAGAGGGAATACTTTAAAAAAAAAATGTAGGTCCCATAGCAATTGAAACATAAATGACAGAATTACCATAGAAATTTCATAACAATAGAGCTCCCAAATAAAGTAACCCCCCTCCCTGAGTTGGAACAAACCTTTATCCAGGCCATACAAAAGTCTCGAAAGTCCAGGCTAGGCCTCTGCCTAAACAAGACTCAGGCTAACATCAGTCCTCCAAAGCTGGCACAGGCCTCTGCCTAAGGTAACTGAATCTATCAAGACTGGAGCAGGCTTTATAGTGCCAACACCCCTCATCTAGTACACTACAGCCAATTAGCCCCATCCACCTGACTCAAAACTGAGGCTCCCAGCTGATACCAAACATTGTGGCCTCCCTTTAGTTCCAGAAGCACTACCACCAGTACAGCTTCCACAGTGTCAGTGTATTAGCTCAAAGGAACTTGGCCTGGAACTTAAAGAGAATGAAGAATAATTACCCATTAGACTTGCACTCACCCACCAACCAACCCCTTGGGTCTACCTGCTCCCAGTGACAGATTCCTTCACTACAAAAGTAACCAACATAAATAAAAGGCACTTGAACAGATTACCGTGACACGTATGATGTTCAGTGGGCACAAGATGTCTGGTGTCGTGTAGATTCAGTTTATCATGACACTTAAGGGATACCATGTGATATTTTGTACTTCTTTTGCACTCAAAGCACTCTACAAATGCCCAATAATTTATCCTGTGCAGCAAGGAAGTATTATTTGTTCTCATCTGACAGAGGGAGAAAACTGAAGCTCAGGGAGTGCAAAGTAACTTACCCAAATTCACACAGGAAGTCTCTGGCAGAGCTGGGAATGAAGCCCACATTGTGAAACTCAGACTTGAGCTTCATTTTTGTATAACAATAGTATGCAGAGGCCCCAAATCAGAATCAAGGTGCCCCATGGTGCTAGGTACTCTACAAACAGACAGCAGGAATTGGTTCTTGTCCCTTACCTACCTTGCCTTATATTACATTAACAAGGGCTACATCATCCCAGAGCTACCTAGGATTAACTATTGCACAGCTTGATGGTTCCAAATTACTAACACACACTGTTAAAAGGCAGTGGGGGGACACACAACCCCCCCAGACAAGGGTGACAGCATTAAGGAAACTCCCCTAGCCTCATTTGCATTAAAGATGGGACACGGAGGCATCGCCATTAGCATACAGAATGGAGAACAGATTCCAAGGCAAGAACCGCACTGAAGCAGGAAAGCACTGCATGATGAGGAAGCTCTGCTCCAGATGTTAATGAGCCCACGCCTGCACATGCCCAGCTCAGTAGTTATCAGACCAATTCTAGTAATAAATCCTTTATTGGTATCCAAAATACTGCAGCATTGAGCTCCCTCCAAGGAACACTGCCCATAGCCAGGAATGATCAGTTCCTATTGTCTAGCCTGAAAAAAACAACTTCAGTATACTCCCTTGAGCCTCAGTTTACCCATAAGCAAATCTAGTGTTCTCCCTTGAACCACTGTTCTTTCCCTACAAAACCCCCTACCCATGCTCAAATAAGAGCTCTGCTGCCTGGATCCAAAATCTGCATCAGTTCCATTGGGACTTCATCTTCACCCGACTGATTGTGCTGGGGGCTCTGCCTGTCTCCAGCACTCTGGACCCTCAAGGGGTGAGGCCTTGGGCGGAAGGGGCAGGGATGGGGGTCAGCCTCCTTCAGCCAGAGCTTCCATGCTGCCCAGCCTGTGCCACCCAGGGCTCCGATGGTGATTTAAAATGGCCCGTGTCTCTGGCCGCTGCTGCGGTAGTGGCCGGGAGCCCTAGGCCCTTTTAAATCTCCGGCCCCAGGACAGCTGCCCCTTTTGCCCCCCGTCGGCGGCCCTGCCGGTAGGGTCCCTTTAATGTTGGTTGTGGATGGGCTGGTACTGGCTTCTTACCGGTACGCTGAACCAGCCCACTTTCACCCCTGGTCCAGGGACCTATAAGGGGTCAGTTTGGGAGTGCTGATTAACCTGGTCCTCTCAGACACGCTTTGTTAATGTGTGTTCATCTGATTCTGGGGCTTGAGAACCCAGCCCTGGGGAACCTAGGTCCTGCAGAATAGCTCCATTGGGAGGGAACTTGCAGAAGGGAGAAGTAGAGCTCTGTATGAGAACACAAGCAGTACATTGATAGAATTACAACCTCCCCGTGCGCCCTCCCGCCCCGAAAAATAACCCTAATAAATGAGCATACCCCAAAATAACAGGCAAATCTGGTAACTACACAGCATCATTCCTTCTTCCATGGCAATTCAATCCCTGCATACATGGGATATACAGCACCACTGTTCCCTCTAAGCTGTGCGCTTGCACACAGATCCTAAATCCCGCACACACAGTGAAACACCGCGTGCACAAAAATTTGCACAAATTTTTTGTGCACATGGCCTGTCAAAAATTTGCACAGAAGACATTTTTTGCACACACAGCCTGTCAAAAATTAGAGGGAACATTGTACAGCACTCATGCACCAAAGGGGCGCTAATAATGACCTTTCAACACCATGCAAGTCCATTAATTAACCCACCCCTTAAAATATTCACTCTCTGAATTTAAGGTATAATTTGTAAAGAAATATTTTCCTGTGATTTCACTTCTCCCAATATATCTTCCTGCAGAACTCTCACTCCTGGATCCTGTGACTCCCGCATGAGTCATGCAGGAAAATCCATCAGCTCCCTCATAAGATCCATAGGCCATTAGACCATCATTTCTATTGATCTAGTAAACACACAGCACTGATTCCTAAAACTGCACCAGAGGTGACATATTGTAAGAATTGACACCATCAGAATAAAGAAAAAGATACTTGTTTACTGGTACATGCAATAAACCGATTAACCAACTTCTGGAGCTCCCTTACTGTCCATCTTCATTGCACAATAAAGAGAAATATCCAATGGATGATTGTTTGACACCACCAGTGAATGTTTCTCTGTCTGATGCATTTGTATTTCCCCTGCCTTTGTTACTCAGTACAAATAAAATAAAATTAAATGAATATTTAAGAAAAAACCTTAAATTCTGGAACAAGCTCAGTAAACGTTAGTAAATAGGCCACATAAGGATCAAAAATGGCAGGAATCCATGAGAACCCATATAACTCTATGCATTCACACCATCCTGGATGGTACACTTACCCCTCACCTAAACACCGTTACATCTTTTTAACATCTGAAGATCGTAAGAATCCTAATGCTGTCTCAGATGACAGCTTGGTGTAGCAGCTGTCTTGCACACAAATGAGCCACATTCTACCCTTGGTTATAGCTGTGTAAATCTAGAGTAACTCTCTTGCGGTTACATGGATTTACACTGGAAAACCTGAGGGCAGAATTTGGCTCGTATTTACTGTCACCTGGCAACAAACAGGACAGTTCAATACTGCTGAGGTGAGCTTTGTAGAGACACACCTATGTTATTTTTCTTGGCCCTCAAGTTTACCCATTCCCCTCCAACACCCCTCCCCTTCCCCCGGTTTTTGTTTTTCTAGATAGATAGTAAAGTCTGATCAATGCACATCGTGGCTACTTAACAGCTATATAGCATGTATCAAGGGTATTTAAACACACCTCGCCAACCACCTCTTAAAGTCTTTAGGGATTGCAAATTTTTTTGTTTCAGTCTAACTAAAATATAGCATCCTCCAGGGAATCTTGCTGTTACATCAGTGATTCTGCACCTAGCATCATGCATGACTTGCATACCGAAAGCATTCAGAGCTTTGTAATTCTTGAAAGCTCCAATTATGCAGCAGTTCACTAATAGCCATAGTGTGTGCAGTCAATAGGATCTGGGCAGAAGGCCAGCAATGCAACACAATTCCTGTCTTCTTGCTGGTATTGCGGATGTTCTTGGGGCAAACTAAAACATTAACTAGTTTTCCTGAACACTGTGTCTAACAACTGACTGTACAATAAGATGTGGTACATAATGTTCTGCACTGCATTTGAACATTTGAACAAATCAGATATTAGTATCCAAACAGACTATTCTGGCATCTCTGAGGAGCTTGAAAAGGGTGTTTTGCGAGACAAGCCAACCATTGTTAACTGTGGTTAATGTGACCTGTAACAGAACACTATAACCACAGCTAACAATGTGCAGCTTTTCTGATTGACATTCCCATTTCACTTCTATTTCTGACTACTTTTGAGACTTGTTTTTCTTAGGTTCATTATGAAAGTATGTTGACTACATTTATTTAATTTCTCTTTCCCTGCTAGTAAGTCAGAGGATGATCTAAAAATTTTAGTGACTGACAGATGAGGTAAAATTTTTTAAATGTATATCGACTAATTAGGAACATGCACATTCAGAGCATCAGATGCATGTGACATTCTCTATCACAAGCTACACTTGAAGCTCCAAGTGTCAGCACAAACAGAATTTCCCCCCCAAACATACTCTACTGAACGTTAGGGACTAGAGGGTACTAACTTGAGATAAAACTGGTTTGTCTTATTGCAAATATAAAATGACTCCATGTACATAATGAAAGAATACGTAAAACCAACGTATTACGCCTGTTTAATATTTTCCCAGATTTATATAACATTTTTAGTCTTGAAGAATCTCAAAGCTTTCTCCAGTCCAGGGATCATTTTTACTATTATAAACTTTTGGGGAGAAGAGATGTAAAAAGTCAAACAAATTATTTGCCTTCTAATGAGTTGAAAAGAAACGGAACTGGTCATTGATAGGACACACTGACTTCTAGGCCATTAAACAGCAGTACAGTAATAGGAAAGCAAGTCTTCATTCTCAACCTTTCATTAGGTACATCAAAGCTATATTACAGTGTTGTTCCTGATAAATATCTTTATTTTTAAAGTTTCTGCGTTTTCCCATATCAAGTAGTCTTTTCTTCCCCCATCCCCTGCAATATGAGACAGGACCTAGAAGCAGAGCTC
The DNA here is from genome assembly GCA_033296515.1 of Macrochelys suwanniensis. Taxonomy (NCBI): domain Eukaryota; kingdom Metazoa; phylum Chordata; order Testudines; family Chelydridae; genus Macrochelys; species Macrochelys suwanniensis. The sequence continues at coordinate 38,124,704 of CM065784.1, forward strand.
CTTCTTATGGCTTCCCATTTAGACTGGCCTTTAGAATGAGGAAAGGTACATAAAAAGGTGTCACACTGCTCAAACGTTCCTGTTACCCTGAGACAGTTTTCAATCACCTTTATTTTCATTTAGCCATTTCTGGGATCAAAATGCCCCATTGAACTGCTTGGGGGAGCTGCAAGGGCCTGATTCTGATCTGAACTGTGACACTGTGTATCAGAAGTAACATCAGTTAAGCTAATTAGTTACACAGGTGTCAAAGTGATGTAAGAAAAATCACTGTATTAAAATAGATTACCCAGGCGTCACTGATGCCCAGCTTCAAACTTTAAGCAAAGTTGGTGTTTTATTGTGTGATGTTTGGGGCTGCAGCATCTTTTCTACGGTACGTGGCTAGGAAGAGCCTATGTAGAAAAGTCACCTGGATGATAATAGTTAAAATGCACTAAGTCTGGATCTAGTGGTGATATAGCCAGATTAGAAAGCTATGCGAAAATAATAGAATATATTACAGAGCTAGGACTCTGTATAAAAGTTTGGTATAAAAACTTCCAAAATACAGAAAAACAAACAATTGCGGTATGTTCCACCATAGCATCTCACATTCTGAACTGACATCAGGAAAAACTGATGTTGTCCATATAGAATAAAGCTAAATACTGGTACTTCTGTAATTAACAATTAAATTCCTTCTTCCCAGGGCAGATGATGTTCCAGGGCCTCAAGACTCAGTATGTGTGAAAACTAATTTTTAGGTAACAACATTCATAAAATTGTAAGCTCTTTCGGGCAGGAACAGGCTAGGCTGTATCTTATTAAAGGGCCTCCCGGGCACTACCAAATAATAGATGTAATACATAATTAACACAATCTTAATAACAATACAATTTACTCAATCTTGCTTTTTTGTGTGTGCTTAAGCAAAAATACTCGACTTAATTGCAGACATCAGTACATACATGGTGTGGGAAAGTAATGCAATCTTTAGAGTGCCTAGAACATTTCTAGCTATGCCCCCTACCCAGATTCCCACTTGAGCTCAGAGAGCAAGAGAAACGGCTTTGTCTTTGCAGTGCGGATGGTACAATGGGGAGAGGGCTCCTTGCACACCTGAGGAAGAAAAGTCACTATTTGGACCTAAAATGTTATGTTTTCTTCTGTGGGAAACAAAGAGTAGTTTGAAATCTTCACGTAAGATGATGACTTCTATGAGCCCCACTCACCACAGTACTGACTCTGTAAGAAAGAACAGCAGCAGTTTACTTCAATACCACTGTTGTCTGAAATATTTTGGGACCCTTCAAGTATTGAAAGATTTAAGTTCTAGTGACTTTTTTGTGAGCAAAAGAATTGCTTTTAAGCAGCGTCTGAGAGTGCGGCCAAGCTGATTCCCCAGATGCAATAACTGTATACATACTTGAAATTTCAACTGTCATTGTTTATTACTGTTTTGGCTACATTCTCTACAATTTCAGCAGCATCTTAAAGAGACAGTTAATGTATCTTTATGTACAATGAAAACAAAATGGCTTGCAACATCAAAAACAAGAGCCACAGTTTAACTGTACAATATTAAATGAAAACCTGTGGTAATACAGCCTCCTTTTTCTGCAACATGGACAAAATTACATTTAGGTATTCAGCATCATGAATGGGACAGTAAAAGGAATAATGTATGTAAGAGAGATAGAGTTCTGAATAATAAGTTTCTACCATACAAGGCAGTTAGAAAATGTTTCACATTTTAAAATATCTGTACAAGCCACAAGAAACATTTCCTTGTTGATAGGAACTTCCAGAAATAGAAAATAACCATGAACAACTTCCTCATCTAGTATCAATGTGCTCCACAGGTTGAGAGCACAAGAAACTGACTTAAAGAACTGTACTGTCTATGTCCAACACAGATTTCTTTCACATGCCTTGATTGTTAATGAATCATCTACTTTTAATCTCTCTATAACGTACAGTTGACTTGCACTTTAAGGAGGTCATTTGATTCTTTTGCAAAAGTAAAAGCAACATAATTTAGCAGCAATTAAAAGCGCCTTCAAGGAGACTTAAAAAAAATACAATATCCAATTAGAAAAAGCCATACTTTAAACATTTGTACAGGAATAAGTTGCTGAAATTTAATAACTGAAAATATGACCTCTGTACAACAATTTACAATAGCAGAAGAAGGGAATTCATCATTATCCTGCATAGAACATCATACATAACCTGTCTGTTTTTGGATATATGCTATCATTTACTTTGATCAAAAGCCTGGAAAATGGCAGCATTGTCAAAACTTGTGACAAGTATAATACATTTAAAGAATGTAGATGGGTTCAAAATTAGCTATTTGAGGGATAATGTACCAGAAACTATGCATCACCCTTCAAAATCTCAGTGAAACGAGAACACATGGGTTTTGAGGTACAGCCTTTAATAAGACCAAATAGCCAAACAAAAGATTATAACTTTATCTGAAAAGCTGAATACAGCTGTGACACTCACTTCTTACTTTGGTTTCAACCACTTGGGAAGTAGGCTTTTGTTTTGTTTTATGTCCAGACACTGAACCTTTCCTGTGTGTTCAAATTTGTCCATTACTTTTCTTATTTAAATAATGAAAAACTACCCTTCATGTTAGCACTCTCCAGTATCAACCAAATGTACTTTATAAGTATTAAAAAGATTATTTACAGTGTTCCCCAAAAAAACCCCAAACCTTTTCTTTACTCTTAAACACAGCACATCGATTTGTGTGCAACAAGCAGTGTCATTCTTCAATGTTTAAAGGTTACAGTCAGAAGGGTATATTTATTCACAGTCCATGATCCATTCCCATCATACAAATGGACAGTAAGCAGAGGGACTTCTGTCTGAAAACATAGTAATCAAACTTGTCCTGTGTAAAAACACTCAAATGCTCACAAACTAGTCTGCATCTGGAAAGTACAAATATATCATGCCAGTCTTCACTTGGAGAAATTTCAGTACGAAATAATGCTTGAAGTAGGTGGCGTAGGGGAAGCTGCCAGCCCAGTCATATGTAAGTTTCCTGAAGAATTTGATCTTCTCATGTGAGGGAGAAGATAAGGATCATTAGCCAGCTGGTGGACATCAAATCGATCCTCTTTGCGGTATGCTAAACAGCGTCTGATAAAGGCCTAGAAAAGCAGGGAGGAAAAAATTACTAGTCTTCCAAACAAAATGAATGCTGGTTATGAGCCAATTCTTCCTCCAGTTGATTTAACAAGTTCTAAACTGTTTAAGAGTTGTTTTAAAGCAGCTCAATTCAGCAAGACAATGTAATTTGTAACTAACTAGTGGGTCTCCAGAATTCTGCAACACTTATGTCAAAATGGTAGAAAGGGTACAGCAAATGCAGAGCAGACAGAATTCTATGGCAGCTTTCAGTGAAGCCTCTGGCATTTCTATGACAGTATCAGATTGTAACAGCAATTTTGAAGATAATCTTCCTTCTTCTGCCTGTAAGGTTTTTTCATCTTAAGGATTGCAAAACTGAAAAACCTCTTCACTACCTTTCCCACCACCTACATGGATTTAAGTTTTGCTTCTGTGCTCTGCTCTTCCCTTACTCTTGACTTTACACCAACCATTCCTCAATGGCACTTGTTTACATACTTGTTAATCCGCCAGCATGTAACAACGAATCTAGTGTCACTTCAAAAAAAATCAATCTTATTTGAAAAACTTCATGAACAGACAAAAACTATGGAATCCACATTTCACATGAAAACAAACATCCTTTAACACAAAACACATTACTTTACTGTTTTGAAATAATATTTGCAATCAATACATTGAAGCAAGTGCAGGAGAAGTCTGAGAATGTGGAGAGAGACTGCATGTTAAGTGTGTAGCCAGTGGGTTTCTATGCTCCTTCCAGATACATGCTTATTTCTCTATTCAGTGATGCTAGAAGGGTTGTTCTCTCTAGCAGATTTAGTGATGTTCTCTGTAATAATGAGGATAGGTATGGCAATGTTCCAGAAATAGGATATTGGCACTGGTGGGTGGGTGGGAAGGAATCATCTTGGTCCATTTCAGAAAGATTGAATTTGGGAGGCTCTGTGGTAGTGAAATTAAGTAGCTGCCAGACTGTGCTAGGATCATTGAATGTGTAATCAAATATATTTTCACAAGATCATATGGCATGTAAGGAATTAGCATCTTCAGAATTTAGAAGATTTCTGTAACTTTCTTTTGTGGAAACTGTAGGAAATTCTACTGTGAATCAGATGGAGAGTAGATGAGAAGTTGATTAAATTATTCCATTCTAGTTGTCCCCTGTAAGTTAAGAAGGTTTTATCACACTAGTTTGCCTAAATGTGAGGGAATCTAGCAAAAAGCTACTCTTGACGGTGCTGGATGCCAGGCTGGAAAGGCAATGTACCTCTAAGCATTCCGTATTTAAAAAAAGTTGGCTGGAAAATCCCCTCACAGTAAACTCCCAGCCCCCAACCTACTTACCCCACATTATATAACTAGGCTTGACAAAATTTGCTTTTTTAAATAATAATTTCCATGGATAAGATTGATTTTTATTTGTAAACATTTTTTTTCCAATTTTTAATTCATTTAAAGTTTCAGTTGGGGGAAATCACAAGGGAGGATCAGAAAATAATTTAACAACAGCGGACATTGAGATTCAAAAAGGTAAAGCTTAATAACATTAACACACAAATTGTCAACATCGTATTTCAAAATATAAAAAGTAAAAAAAAATCCTTAAATCAATCCCTAGTAAGTTCTCAAGAAGCATTTTTCTTACTTTGCTTACCTGTAAATTTCAATTATCGATGGAAATATTTTTTGTTGAATCATGTGTACAGTTAAATTGACATTTACCGATAAATATCTGACCGTTCCAAGCCTATATATAGTCTATATTTAACTCAGAAGCCTTCTTTGCAGCTCAGAATTGTTAAATACTAAGGCACTGTCCAGTCCTAAATCTCGATCTCCTGCTGTTAGTCCCTGAGTCCAATGCCCAGCATCAGGCTACACATTACTTTCCTCATCCTAATGGGGGCTAGGGCTTTTGCATTTGGTGACGGGTAATCTCCATCACCAGTATGTAAAAGGACGTGCTTTCCCTATAGTGCCCCCTTACTGGCCAAGTGTGGCTCTGCAAAGACCTGTCTCAGTTTCCCTTTCTCTCAGGGCTCCTTAATAAACTCCACACATCCTTCTGGTGATTAACATTACCCTACCTGGGACTTTAACATCATCAACAGTTCAAAATGAGACTCTAAGTCCCAAAATAAAGTCCATCACCACAACACAAAAGCTCATAATCAGCTCTGGTGTCTTCAGCCAATCCTGGAGCTGTTGTTTTCTCTAAATCTGCTCTGTGCCAAGCAGCCACTACCTGCCCTTCCTAACTAGAGCTCAGCCTTCTTCAACACACTCTCTGGCTCAGTGAGAGGGTCAGCAGCCAACCCTGCTGCTGTCCTGATCTTCCTGAAGTTATTCTCTCCTTCAGAAGTCTTGTTCTCTCTGCAGCCTCTCCTGCAGCTTCTGCTAGCAGCACCCTTACCTCCCTGGATTGAGAGAGGTCCTGGGTAGCCATCCTTCCCCTGCAGCTATCTCCCATTTTATAAGGTCCCAGTGCCTTCCCTTAAGCCCAACTGGACAGCATGTGTACTGGACCCTGCTCCTTCTTAGAGGGGCCATTAACCCTGTGACACAGTGCTATGGATTTAAATAACATACCATGAAAAAAATAATTATTATTTAGTTAAGTAGTTAGACTGTGGGAGGATTAGGGAAAATCCTCCTTTCCCTGATTAAGCAATTCAGTTTTTTACCTTTTGTCCTAAAATAAAGACTGAAGATCAAAGAAAAACATGCATTTGTTAGTGATGCGAATTTCATAGAAACCGGACTTGTACACAGCAGTTTCATCATAATTTACTGTAACTACTGCATATCCAATAAGTGAAGGTCTTTATATAAAAGCATATGTTACTTTCCTACTGGAAAATAAAGTAAAAAATCATGCAAATGTATGTGTTTGTATATTAATATTCAGCAGTTCTTAGACACTTTTGGATTTTAGCATTTTAACATTTAAAAAAAATAAATGAATTATTGAAAATAGTTTGCAAGGTCCTTGGGGCAGGGTTTCGTTTTTAAATCTTTGTGCACCTATAGCATGGTAGAAACAACAACATAATGCAAAAGAGAGCTAAACACAAATAGGAAGAAAATGACATGAGGACCTTAAAGTGCAGTCACAGGCTGAAAACTGACTGTAAAAATATCAAGAATATCTATGTTTATTTAATCTCAATAATTTTAGATCACATTTTCAGTTTACAATGTGTTTTTTGCCAGGTTTGACTTCTTTCTTGCTTCCACACTGCCATCAATAGAAAGTCTGCAAATGAATGTTAGTTTACACTTGACAATGGTGTGCATATCAGAAAAGAATTCATCTCTCTCATATAGGTATAGTGGTTAATCAATGCTAATAACAGTAAAAGATAAGTAAAAATTAATTTTTGTCACTAATGGAAGCAAATACTACTCAGAATACAAACAGGGTAATAAGTTGCCAGTTTTAGATAGCCATTTTCTGACTATAACCACATTTAAATAGCTGTTGCCTCATGTTTTCCGTCGATAAATTCAATCACAAAAACCATCAGGGTCAAACTAAAAGGTAAGGAGGGGCATAAACTATTAAAAAATGAAGCTTATCAGTCACAAGCTGTTCTCATATTGTATGTGCCTGTGTCCATTAACTGAATACAAGAGACCCAATTTTTCCAAACTGAGAACAAAAATTACAGGACAAACAATTCTTGAAATGTCTACATAAACTTTACGTGACCCCTAACTGTAACTTGCTCAATATGAAATTCCTTTTAAGAATATCACTAACAGAAATATATGCCGGCAGACCATAACAAAAAGGCTGATTCCAAAAAGATTCACATCTTCTTGAAAAGTAGTCTCTACAGTTATTAAATTATGTCTACTTTGCCCTCAACCTTCAGAGGCAGAATCTTACTTATTTGAACAAGATTCCCCACATTGCTCCTACTTCTACACCAATTGGATCCCAAAAGCCGTATTTCCTTACATAGTCACATTAATTGTTTTCAAACACTGGAAGTAGCACCCAATCCTTTTCCTATAGCATTATTTTGAACCAGCATCAAGTCTTTTGCTTGAGTCAGGTCACTAATATCAAGAGTAAGCATAAGAACAATTTTAAATCAAGTACCTCAGATTTATTTTCTCTTCCAATTTCTAGAACCTAGTTTATGGTACAGCTGTCCATAGCTATAATCACCAAAGTCATTGGAATCTCCTTTTATCCTCACTTCTCTGTAGAATCTTGAATAATATGTCCAGGCAGAAGGGGTTAGACATTTCTTCCAGTCCCAAAATAAATGTGTGTTTTTAAATATACGGATCTCTGCCCTCCATGCCCTATGACAGCCCAACTATTTTGATATTCTTGTCCTTCATGAAGTCGATCTGATCTTGAAAACATGTACTACTTAACCAGCCTAGACTTAATGTGACTGGTACATTATGAATTTCAAAGGGAGCAATGTGTGGCAAATCGCCGGCACTACTATGATGGGTCCCGCACTTTCTCTTCTTGTGGGGGGGTTTCAGGGTGCCATTTCTTGCCCCTGAACTGGGGTAACAGCTATCCTACTAGTATCCCAGGGAAGGGGAGTGGAGAGGGAGGGACCCGGGCCCGCCCTCTACTCCGGGTCCCAGCCCAGGGGCCCTATGATAGCAGGTGAACCACTTGTACCAGTGATTCTTTCCCCTGGGCTACTTCCCTCTCCTGACCTTCAGCTTGTGGGGCTTCCTGCCTTCCCTCTGCACAAGCCAGGTATCCCTTTACCTAGGATCTTGGTGGTTTTAGCCCACTGCAGCACTTCTCAAAACTCTCCTCCGCTTTCCTCCAAACTGCTCTTTGTTCCACCACCAATCCACTCTGCTTCACTCCTGCAAACTGCTCTCTGCTCCACCACCAAACCACTCTGATTCAACTCCTCCGAACTGCTCCAACTCCTCCTCACTCTGCTCCAACTCCTCCTCTGGCTGATTGAAGCAGGGGGATTTTATCAGGTGACTGGCTTCAGGTGCTCTAATTGGTTTCAGGTGCTTTTAATTAATCTACAGGGAATAAGGTTTCTCCTCATCCTAGATCACTCTCCTGCTGCCTTCTGGCCATGCTGTATCACAAATGGTAAAAGACATTTCCCAGGTGCATTCCAGCAGTGAAGCTGGTTCTTCAGATTGAGAAAATTAGGTAACAAACATTCACTATTTTCAGAAGCAGCCTGTTACAAAACAAACACTTAATGAAATGACTTAATTAGCTAATACAGTGAGGAAGCCAGAGTCTTCTAGGGAATAAACACCAAAAAAAGACAGCAACGGTGATGAGAGTTTTTGGGAAGGCCTGGTTTGAAGCACTCTGGAGTACTTCTGGAGGAAAGGCACTATGTAAATGTAAAATTATGAAGTAAATCTTTCCCAGATTACTTTTGGGCATTTGATCTTGGATAAGTCCCAAAAGAGAGAGATTGAACAAAAAACTGAAATAATTTCAAACTGTAAAGAGAGGCTGTAACCAGGAATACCTGTCCATTGTGTCTTTCCCACTTACGCTGTATTCTTAAATTAGTGGTAATTTTATAGCTCGCTTCTGAAGTGAATAGTCTAAAACCAATCAATACATTTAGTATTTGTTTCATGCTACTTAATTAGGTTCTAAGAAAATTTACCTTGGCTTCATTGCTTACAACAGGTTTAACTGGGAACTGGACTTCTGTTGCTTTTAATATTGTGTTTTCTTGTAGGATATCTTGTTGTGATTGATTATGACCAAATGGCTGAAAAATAAATTCAGATAAATTTCCTCATGAAGCATCCAAATATCAATTTCAGTGACAACATATCTTCATTCTTATTTATGTTATTTTAAACTGTCTAGTAACACTTTTAAGTAAAATGACATTTTTATGTCAGGCTAGACTATTTGTTCCTCTACCTCTTGTTTGAAATAGATATCAATGAACGTAATATCAATGTTCAGAAACTGAAGTAACATTGATTTAAGGTCTTTATGACCACAATTTCAGTGCATAGGGGAAATATAAGTAGAGAAGCTTGTCTTAAAGCTGTACGATGTTTTTAAACACATTTTGTCTCACCTTTCTTCCATAAAGACACTGGAAAAAGATCACTCCAACTGACCATACATCAACTTTGTTTGAAATCTTTGGTGGCTCTTTGCCAACTACAAAACACTCTGGAGGCAAGTACCTGTAAAACCAAAACCTTCTGTCACTGCAAGTAAGCCCACAATCTTTAATAACATGTTCAAACACAAAGTTATCCAGCTGACTGCCCCTGATTCTTTAACACGGGTACATTTATTTCAAGTCTGTCTTTTGTTTTTTTAAATCAAGAGTGACATTTTGTAATTTTCAGTTTTCCATAGTATCAGACACAGGTAATAGAGCTAATCAACTATATAGTGAGATTTCAATTTTTAGAAAGTGAAGTTAATGTTAAATAGAATAGACTCTGTGCTTTCTCTCATATTCTTAGGAGTGGGCAAAGTAACTAATGTCTGAGATACTAATTATTTAGAGATTGGGGCCCTAGACTGGATATATACTCCCCCCTTTTTGTTGCCTGTTCTCACAGGAGGTATATAAATTAAATATGTATTTATTGAAACGTCTATGTAAATCACAAGATTGTTTTCTACTTATTATAGAAGCAGAACACTTTAAAAATGACTATACAGTATTTTACATGTATCAACATTAAAGCTTATGTAACCCTTTCATTACTGTCCCTTCTTCACACTTGATGACCTACTGCAATGTATTGTATATCAATGAAATGAAAATACACTGTATAGTACATACAGTAGGTAGTGAATAGTATAAAAGAGATACAATGAACAGACATTCAGCTTCTGTACATGATAATTTACATAAATTCCTTATAAAATAACTCCCACTTCAAATTATCTTACAGCATTTCCTTCTATGAATCAACCTTTTCGAGACATACTAGGAGACAGAAAACAGCTAGTTTCTAAAGAAAACCCAATCATTTTGGCAATGTGATGTGTTGAAACTTAGTAGTGGCATAAAGGTCATGGACCCTACTATTTTTTGAACTTGTATTAATTTATAATGTAATTAGTGCACATGGCATTTCAGACTAGTTAGAGGCCAAGGACCAAACTTTTATAACATAGATCCCCTTAAAGTTAGGCACCTAAATAAATATTGAGAGGCCTAAGTAGATATAACATCAGAAATAGTTCAAGGTGCCTAATATCTCTAAAACTAAAGCCACTTATTTAAGCACCTAAATATGGAATTAAGCACCCAACTTTAGGCTCCCAAGATTGAAAATTTTATCAGCTGATTTTATGTGCTTTTATTGTATAAATGACTACAGGCATTATTATGCCAGTAACAGAACATTAATATAACAATAATTTTAAAAGATTAAAATTAAGATTTTAAGATTAAAAAGATTTAAAACACAGCAAATGATAAATTATATCAAAATATAGGGCCAAACCGAAACATCAATGAAATAAAACAATGTATACATAGAAATATTTACATAAGATATATAGAGTTGTGGACTAGAGAACACCTTTAGCCTGACACAGTGACTAGAAAGTGAAAGTCAAAAACCAGTTGTAGAGAGATGTCACACTGAGTGAAAATAATCCTAACACATCCATATTATTTAACATGTTCATTTGGCATGAATATTTCCAAATATTAATGTTGTCTCTCTCTCCCGCTCCTCCCCCTGCCATATAGATATAGTATTTCCTACCAAGTGCTTGACTTTGCAACCTAAATTATGTTTTTTTAATGTGGGGGGTTTTGTGTATAATTTCCTAGGGGTAGGTTCTGTGTTTTGTTAGCTAAAGAAAAAGGTAAAAACAAATTCTATTGTGTAAAACTTAGTAAATGGAAAAAGCTACAGAAATGATAGGTACAGTGTTGACTTTTCAGTTTAAAATTAAGTTTGAGCCCCTGCCTTCTTTCCTTACTGCAGGTAAACTAATGAAGAGGCTAAGCACTCAGAAGAGTTGGCAGATAATGTGCTGGCCAATACTACCCTCCTACTTAGCCCTTCAATCCTGCTAGTGGGTGTGAAGAGTGCTATGGCAAAGAGCAGAAAAACCAAAAGCCCTATCAGAACAGGAAGGGACTGGGCAGAGCAAATCCCAGCCAGGAAGTTTCTAAGTAATGAAAATGCTCACTGGTTTTACTGTTCTATAGGCAGTTTTAGCATTACAGCTTTTTGTAAAAGTGCCTGAGTGCACAAGAGAGAAGAGATGGTTTATCCCCAGCCTTAATTACCACCCAACAGATACACTGGTGGGATGTCTCTGGGCCCACCAACCTACCTACTGAAGTCAGGATGCAGGAAGGAGGGAGGGTGAGAGTGTAATTTCCCTACTTGGGGTATCTCAGGCTGGCTGTCCCCTGACCTACAGTTGCTAATATCCTCAGTCTTCAAGAGCGAGGGTGTTTCCTACTACCTCCCCCCATGGCTGCCATGAGCAAGTCCTAGGGCTTGTCTTGGTTATAACATTTTATTGTGTTAGTTAGTTAACCTGACTCTTAAAAAGCACGTTCCAACACAATTCGGACCATGACTTTGCAGTCAGTGCAGACAAGAGCAAGTTGTATTTCACATTGTGTCAGCTAATCTTGATTCTGTTCAACCATGTCTTGGTGACAATGCTGAATCTAACTTATCCTTGTCTACAGTGACTACAAAACTGTGGCCAGAATACTGTTAACTAACTCTTTAAGGTTATATTCTAACACGATTAGATTTCATAGCAAAGACAATTCCCTAAAGTGCTCCCTTTAGGTGTGGGGCTTATTCCTGAAACCAAGTAGTATTAATTAAGGGGTATCCAATTTCTAGGATTAAAGGTGGCGCCATTGACAAGAAGGGCTTTAAACTAGGAGATATGGGGACAAGATTGGGAGAGACTCGTGAAATCTCCACATCTGGCTTCAATACACAGGAACAGGAAAATCAGCTAAATAAAGATATAGTAAGTGGTAGTGGAACATCACAAGCAAGAAAACCGGGTGAGGTCTGAGGGAAACAATTGAAATGCTTGTACACAAATGCCAGGAGTCTGGACAATAAAATGGAGCAACTGGTGCTACTGGTACAGAAGTGAAACCAGGTATTATAGGGATTACAGAAACATTCATGACTGGAATATAGGTATTGAAGGGTATGTGCTGTTTAAGAGAGAGAGAGGAATAAAGGTAAGAGTTGTATGTCAACGAAGTGGTACACTAAAGAAATACAAAGTGATTGTATGGACAAAACAGAATCTGTTGGGTCAAACTCACTTTATGGAAGGATTGTAAAAAGAGGGTCTTGTTGTGATAGTATCAGAGGTCTCCTATAGACCCCCCCCCCATGGTCAGACTCTCATATGCACAGAGATCGCCAATATTATTAGAGACACATACTTTTAGGAATGGTAATAATGAGAGACTTTAACTTCCTGGATACAGATTGGAGAATAAATGCTACTAATACTGGTAAAACCCATGTAATCCTGGATGTGATAGATGACAGTTTTCTTCCTCAAATCATAACTGAACCAACAAGAGTTGATGCAATTTTAGACTTACTTTTGGTAAGTAGTGAGGACATCAAAGAAGAGCAAGTCATAGGAAATAACCTTGGATCGAGTGATCATGGGCTGATTCAATTTAAATTAAATGAAAAGATAATCAAAACCAGGTTGTCAACCATGATTTTTTATTGTAAAAGGGCAGACTTTGGTCAATTAAAAGAATTAGTTAAAGAAGTCAACTGTACTGAAGAGCAGAAAAAAACTTAAATGTGGAGGTGGCTTGGAATTTCTTTAAATCAACTATACAAAACTATCTGAAATTTGCATCACAAGAAAAGGGGGGAAAAAAGGGAAAGGCTACAGACCCAGCTGGATGAATGACCTCCCCAAAAATTTATTGGGAGTAAGCAGAGAACCTATAGGGAATAAGAAAAGGGGTTGATCATCAAAAAAATCTACATTGTGGAGTTAGAAAAAGTAGGAGTAAAGCGAGAATTACCAACAGTCAAGCTGAATTAGTTTTTGCCATGGACATTTAAATAAATAATACGTTTTTTAGTTATATAAATAAAGAGAGACTATGGAAGAATGAGGTTGGGCCATTATGCAGGGGGGATGGGAAAGAGATTAAAGATAGTCTAGATACAGCCCAAAAACTAAATACAGGAGCCCCCCCACTAGAACACGCGTCAACATAGCGCGAATTCAGTATTAGCGTGGGGGCGACCATGGATCCCAAAATAAATTATTTACATTGGGATCCGCACATGGCTCCCAAACCTCGCATTCTAACGAGGGTGCAGTGTACATAATTTGCCTCAGTTTTCAGTAAGGATGACATTACATAATATGTATATGTGATGGAAATGAGTGTCAAGAAATGGAAATGTCTACATCTCAGGTGGAAGAAAACTTAAAGATCTTATTGTGCTAAAATCAGGGGGACCAGAATTTCCATCCCAGAATACTGAAACAACTGACATACGACATTGCTAGTCTAGTAGCAAGGATATTTAATACATTTATCTATTCAGGGGTAATACCATATGACTGGAAAATAGCTAACATCGTATCTATATTTAAGAAAGGGAAAACAAGTGATCTGGGCATTTACAGACCTGTTAGTCTGACTTCAGTAATATACACGATTTTAGATCAAGCTATGAAGGAAAGAGTAATTACATTCATAGAGGTAAATGGTAAAGAAGATGTAATGCAATAAGGGTTAACAAAGGTAGAACATGATGGACTGACCTGATTTCCTTCTTTGAGAAAATAACTGATTTTTTAGATAAGGGAAGTGCAGTAAACCTAATATACTTGGACTTCAGTAAAACATCTGACAACAGTATCACATGGGAAATTATTTCTTAAATTAGGGAAGATAGGGATCAGTACAAGCGTTGTAAGGTGGATAAAGTAATTGACTGACGGGGAGAAAGCAGTGGGTTATGCTAAAAAATGAATTACTGGACTAGAGAGAGGTTACACTAGTCTACAATTTTTGAGAAGTCGTCTGCTTCAGAGATAAAATGTGCTATTTAGTATGCATTTTGATGTGCTGAATTCAAATATGACAATTAAAACAACTGACTGGCTACTGTTTCTAAGATATTTAAGTTTTTACATTTTATGTTTATGTATATTGTGTAGATAGTAGAGTTTTAATCATAAATTGCAAACGTAGGTCTTTTCATGTGTTTATGGTTGCTTTACATGATACTATTTCACCTGTCCTGTTTATGTAACACTTTAAAAATCAGCTAAGGGGTTATATAAATAAAATGTATTATGAAACAAAAGGCAAAAAACTATTATGTCCATAGTTTAGTCCTATTCAGTGTCTACTCGGCGCTTCTTGGCTTGTCTCTTGTATTCATTACATGGAGCATCTCTTGTCACTGTCCAGCAATAGTCTGCAAGCACTGATGGGCTCCATTTGCCCTGATAGCATTTCTCCATTGTTGCAATGTCCTGGTGAAATCGCTCGCCGTGCTCGTCGCTCACTGCTCCGCAGTTCGGTGGAAAAAAATCTAGATAAGAGTGCAAAAAATGTATCTTTAGTGACATGTTGCAACCAAGGCTTTTGTATGCCTTGAGGAGGTTTTCCACCAACAACCTGTAGTTGTCTGCCTTGTTGTTGCCGAGAAAATTTATTGCCACTAACTGGAAGGCTTTCCATGCCTTTTTTTCCTTGCCACACAGTGCATGGTCAAATGCATCATCTCAAAGAAGTTCACGAATCTCAGAACCAACAAAGACACCTTCCTTTATCTTAGCTTCACTTAACCTTGGAAATTTTCCACGGAGGTACTTGAAAGCTGCTTGTGTTTTGTCAATGGCCTTGACAAAGTTCTTCATCAGACCCAGCTTGATGTGTAAGGGTGGTAACAAAATCTTCCTTGATTCAACAAGTGGTGGATGCTGAACACTTTTCCTCCCAGGCTCCAATGACTGTCGGAGTGGCCAATCTTTCTTGATGCAGTGGGAATCTCTTGCATGACTATCCCATTGGCAGAGAAAACAGCAGTACTTTGTGTATCCAGTCTGCAGACCAAGCAAGAGAGCAACAACCTTCAAATCGCCACAAAGCTGCCACTGATGTTGGTCATAGTTTATGTACCTCAAAAGTTGTTTCATGTTGCCATAGGTTTCCTTCATATGGACTGCATGACCAACTGGAATTGATGGCAAAACATTGCCATTATGCAGTAAAACAGCTTTAAGACTCGTCTTCGATGAATCAATGAACAGTCTCCACTCATCTGGATCGTGAACGATGTTGAGGGCTGCCATCACACCATCGATGTTGTTGCAGGCTACAAGATCACCTTCCATGAAGAAGAATGGGACAAGATCCTTTTGACGGTCACGGAACATGGAAACCCTACCATCACCTGCCAGGAGATTCCACTGCTGTAGTCTGGAGCCCAAAAGCTCTGCCTTACTCTTGGGTAGTTCCAAATCCCTGACAAGGTCATTCAGTTCACCTTGTGTTATGAGGTGTGGTTCAGAGAAGGAGGATGGGAGAAAATGTGGGTCCTGTGACATTGATGGTTCAGGACCAGAAGTTTCATCCTCTTCCTCGTCTGACTCAAGTAAGAATGATTCTGATGCATCAGGAACCGGCAGTCCTTCTCCGTGGGGTACTGGGCGTATAGCTGATGGAATGTTTGGATAATGCACAGTCCACTTTTTCTTCTTTGACACACCTTTCCCAACTGGAGGCACCATGCAGAAGTAACAATTGCTGGTATGATCTGTTGGCTCTCTCCAAATCATTGGCACTGCAAAAGGCATAGATTTCCTTTTCCTGTTCAACCACTGGCAAAGATTTGTTGCACAAGTGTTGCAGCATATGTGTGGGGCCCACCTCTTGTCCTGAGCTCCAATTTTGCAGCCAAAAGAAAGGTGATAGGCTTTCTTAACCATAGTGGTTATACTGCGCTTTTGTGATGCAAAAGTCACTTCACCACAAACATAGCAGAAGTTATCTGCACTGTTCACACAAGTACGAGGCATCTCTGCTCACTTTGGCTAAACAGAAATGTGTCCCTTTGCAAAATCAAACACTGACAAATAAGAAAGCACGGCACTGTATGATTTCTAGAGCTGATATAGGGCAATTTGTTCAGCAGAGTGATGTAAGCTTCGTTATTATTGCATCATCCATGACTTCTAGGAATAACATGATGCAAGTCATATAATGTATGACGCAATACCAGCTTCAGATTGCATCATTCATTGTTTTGCCTAAAAAGCAAGTACTGTCCAAACCCAGTCATAGATTTATTCATAGATCCAGTCAAAGATGTATTTTAGTCATTTCTGGTTTAAATTGAGATCCCTTCCCTTTATAACTCACTTATCCTCCGCCATTCCCAAGTCAAGGGTCGTATATACTGACCCAATAGCATGTCTTGAAAACTAGAGCCAATCAACAATTTTAAGCATCATTTTCGTTCTCAGTGACCCAGAATTAGTAAAGTTTGACTACATTTATTTCAGAAGCATTTTGGCTGTAGAGCAGTTGGGGCCAATCTGGTTCAACATTTTTATTAGTGACCTTGGCACAAAAAGTATAAGTGTGCTGATGACATTTGCTGAAGATACAAAGCTGGGAGGCATCGTCAATACAGAGGAAGATTGGAATATTATACAGGAAGATCTGGATGACCTTGAAGACGGGAGGGAGAGAAATGGGATGAAATTCAATGGTACAAAATGCAAAGTCATTCACTCAGGGTCCAATAATAAGTATTTCTGCTTTAGCTGGGGGCTCATCAGTTGGAAGTGACAGAGGAGGAGAAAGACCTGGGTGTGTGGGTCTATCACAGGATGATTATGAGCCACCAGCGTGATGCAGCTGTGAAAAAGGCAAATGTGATCCTAGGAAGTATCAGGTGAGGCATTTTCAGTAGAGATAAAGTAGTATTAATGCCATTGTCTAATGCACTGGTAAGACTTCATTTGGAATACTGGTACAATTCTGGTCACCCATGTTCAAGAAAGATTAATTTAAACTAAAGCAAGTGCAGAGAAGAGCTAGTAGGAAGATAAGGGGAATGGAGGACCCATCTTATGAGAGGAAACTGGAAAAACATGGCTTGGGTGAAGAGCTATTTAAGCTGAAGGACAATGCTGGCACAAGAACAAGCGGATATAAACTGCCCATGAACAAATTCAGGCTGGAAATCAGAAGAAGGTTTCTGTCAGATGGATGAGGTTCTGGAACAGCCTCCCAAAAGGGGTTGTGGGGGCAAGCAACTTTATTATTTTTAAGAGGGAGCAGAACAAATTTATGAGAGCTACTGTATGATGAGGTTGCTCGTGATGTTAGGGGGAAGGGCTCAATTGCCCTGGGGCTCACTTTTGGTTTACGTCTTATGCATCTGAAGCTCACACTTCAGGGTTTCACCTGGCAACCATTAGAAGTCAGGAAGAGATTATTCCTTCGCCCCCCAGTATATTCTGGGTGGGTGTTTTTATCTCCTTTCTTTGAAACATCAGGGAGGACCCACAGCTGGAGATGAGATATTGGGCAGGGCTCTAAGGCAGCACCAAGCATTCTCTCTCTCTCCCCCAGGTGCTTGGCTGATTGGTTCTTGCTCTCATGCTCAGGGTCTAATAGAGCGTCATACGTGGGGTCAGGAAGGAATTTTCCCCTAGGTCAGACTGGCAGTGACGTTAGGGGTTTTTTTAGGGCTGTTGATTAATTGCAGTTAACTCACATGATTAACTCAAAAAAATTAATCGCTATTGACATATTGACCAATTGACATTTATTAAATATTTTGGAATTTTTTTTACATTTTAAAATATATTGATTTTAATTACAACACAGAATACAAAGTGTACAGTGCTCACTTTATATTATTTTTATTACAAATATTTGCACTGTAAAGATGATAAACAAAAGTAATAGTATTTTTCAATTCACCTCATACGAGTACCATAGTGCAATCTCTATTGTGAAAGCGCAATTTACAAATGTAGATTTTGTTGTTGTTACATAACTGCACTCAAAAACAAAACAATGTAAAACTTTAGAGCCTACTAGTCCACTTAGTCCTACTTCTTGTTCAGCTAATCGCTAAGACAAACAAGTTTGTTTACATTTACGGGAGATAAATGTAAACTTCTTATTTACAATGTCACCTGAAAGTGAGAACAGACGTATGCATGGCACTTCTGTAGCTGGCACTGCAAGATATTTATGTGCCAGATATGCTAAACATTCGTATGCCTCTTCATGCTTTGGCCACCATTCCAGAGAACATACTTCCATGCTGATGATGCTGGTTAAAAAAATAATGTTTTAATTACATTTGTGACTGAACTCCTTGGGGGGAGAATGGTATGTCTCCTGCTTTATTTTACCTGCATTCTGCCATATATTTCATATTATATTTCATGTTATAGCAGTCTCAGATGATGACCCAGCACATGTTGTTCGTTTTAAGGACACTTTCACTGCAGATTTGACAAAACGCAATGAAGGTACCAATTTGAGATTTCTAAAGATAGCTACAGCACTTGATCCAAGGTTTAAGAATATGAAGTGCCTTCCAAAATCTGAGAGGGACAGGGTGTGGAGCATGCTTTCAGAAGTTTTCGATGCAGAAACTACAGAACCCGAACCACCAAAATTGAAAATCGATTTTCTGTTGGTGGCATCTGACTCAGATGATGAAAATGAACAGTCTGCACTGCTTTGGATTGTTATCGAGCAGAACCCATCATCAGCATGGACGCATTTCCTCTGGAATGGTGGTTGAAGCATAAAGGAACATATGAATCTTTACCGCATCTGGCACGTAAATATCTTGCAACGCCGGCTACAACAGTGCCATGAGAACGCCTGTTCTCACTTTCAGGTGACATTGTAAACAAGAAGCGGGCAGCATTAGCTCCTGCAAATGTAAACAAACTCATTTGTCTGAGCAACTGGCTGAACAAAAAATAGGACTGAGTGGACTTGTAGGCTCTAAAGTTTTACATTGTTTTATTTTTGAATGCAGTTTTTTGTACATAATTCTATATGTGTAAGTTCAACTTTCACGATAAAGAGACTGCACTATAGTACTCGTATTAAGTGAATTGAAAAATACTATTTTTTATTTTTACAGTGCAAATATTTATAATAAAAATAAAGTGAGCACTGTACACTTTGTATTCTGTGTTGTAATTGAAATCAATATACTTGGAAAAGTGGAAAACATCCAAAATATTTATATAAATGGTATTCCATTATTGTTTAACAGCACGATTAATTGTGATTAATATTTTTAATTGCTTGACAGCCCTAATTTTTTTGCCTTCCTCTAGAGTCTGGGTGCAGGTCACTTGCCATGATTATTTAGTTGCATCTCATTTAACCATTTACCGCGCCATCTTGGGGGCCTTGACCCCTGGTGTACCTCGGTTCCTCTTATTCTCTGTCTGTGGCACTGACTATACTAGTCTCCTGTGGGCTGTAATATTTTGGTTGTTGGGTTTAACGTTGCAGGTGCTGGATGGTGTTGGTGGCCTGTAGTATGCAGAAAGTCAGGCTAGATGATCTGATGGTCCCTTCTGGCCTTAAACTCTCTAAGCAGCAGGAGAAGCAGGCACCCCCTCCACTTCCCACATATATTTTTCAAATAAATAGTCATATGAAGATATAAACGCCATGCCCGTCATAGTTTTTGGGCTTTTGCGCAAAGTGAGAGGTCAGAGTGTGTTCAGTCTTACTTTTCCGTAAGATTTTTACACTTGCGCTGATTTGGGAAATGTATGTAGGCATGTATTTTTTTAAATGCTTCGTTTAGGACATGTGCTGCAATTTCACTGAATGTTAATGAAGGTTTCGGCTACGTGTGAGAAATGCCTAATTCTCAAAGGTCCTCCTAAGGGTCTAACCTAGTGTACAAATTTTAATTAACATACACAACACTGGAAAACACTCCATAACAGTTTTATACTAATACAGTATGTATTTATCCTATATGTACATATGTAATAAAAACTGCAATATATATATGTACACATTATCCCTACACATATAGTATGGCTGGTCAGTTTTCCAGTCAACTGAACCTTTAAGACTAAAGGAATTATTTTAATGTGTGTGTATACGTGGTCTATCTGAAGATGATGATCTGGGGATCTGAAGTTCTTGGAATTGATAACATTTCTCCCAGTAGGATTTCCCAGTGCTAAGCATCTATGCAAACCCATCACCCCCTGGGAGGGCTGTCATGAACTACCAAAAGCCAAAGGGTTTAATATATATTTTCTTCTTGGAAAACATGTTTACAATATTCTGAACTAAAATGGTGATTCTTTCAGAATGTTCAAATATATATCCTGGCTGCTGCCTTCCTGGAAGATTATGAGTGAAGTATAAACTGACTTCCACAGAAGAAGTAAAAATAGAAACATAGGAATTGCCATACTAGAAGTAATCAAAGGTCCTCCTAATCCAATTTCATTTTTCCAACACCCAACACTTTGGGGGAAAAAAACCATAATAAAACCCTCATACTCACCTAACTTTGCAATAATATGCTTTGGGAAAGGGTGATTCTTTCTTAAGTCAACTGATCCCCAGATTTGAAAGCAGATTAGCTAATGTAACTGTAGAAGTTATTCGTACTCCTATAAACATTTGATTATGTTATGCATCCTACAAAATTCAGTAATATTATGTTTCTTCAACACTAAACTCCACAGGCTAAATGTTGCATATAAATCCTTTTCCTTCCACCATTTTACATTTGATGCTTTTAATCCTAGATATCTGTGTACAACTGATTTTATATTATTGAAATTTGAACAATAAGAGTTTAAATAACATCTCTGTCCAAACTTAAAATTACCAATAAGTTCCTGCCCCTTGTGAAGTTAAGTCCATTCCATCCACACCATAGCTGTCATCATCCATTATTTTAGAGAGACCAAAATCAGTTATTTTTATTTCTCCACATGCTGTTCCATCAACTAGAAGGATGTTACCTAACAACAACAAAAAAATATTAATATGCAATCACAAGAATAATAAATAAGTGCTTCTTAATAGGTTCAATCTGCAGCAGTGCCTGATTCAGCTGAAGCAGCTGACCACCACCTTTCTACCCTCCTCCTCAAAACATTTTGACCCCTGTGCAGTTCTAAGTTTCTCCCAACTGCAATGGCCCCCCGAAGGGACTGATTGGGTAGCTGGGAAACACCAGATCACAGCAACCCTGGCCATGGTGCTTTTTCCCACCTATTGTCCCAAAAACATGTTCTACCAGCTCCACAGAATTCACAGGAAGCTGGTTAAACTGGCTTTAGGACCAACCTCTATATGCCCCCCAAGAACAGTGCAAAGGGGCTGCAGACGGGCCAAGGATCTCCGTGCCCCCACCCATGTTTTTAAACTGCACAATGAATTTCTCATATTATTTTTGTTTTCCTTTAGCATTATACTTTATTCATCATTTAAACACACAATTTTTTTTGCCAATCTTAATTTAATATTTGTGAAAGAGAACATAAATTGTCTTAATAAAAATATATTCAGAATTGTTCTATATAAGAACAGTCATCCCTGGAACTGTGCAAAAGAGCATGCATACTGTACAACTCTATCCTCTCTAAAAGAAATCCATGTTAACAGTTTCCTACTTATCAAGTGGTAGCTTGATGTTGTACAGTACGCTACAAAGACACTATCTTTGCCTTAAGGAGGTAACAATTTAAGATTCACAAAGAGAGTACTAACAAACTAGATGGCCAAATGAAGCTCCAAGGTAGAAGATGGTGTAAATCTGTTGGTTTAAAATGGTCACTCTCACTTTATTTACTCTATGCTGAGTCATTATTGGAAGACTTAATGGATGCGGTAAGATTTAAGGAGAGATTTCAATAAAGATGATGGTCATTAGACGTGCAAGAAAAATTGGACTGTTCCAGGCATAAGGGGATAGCATGGAAGAGGACATGAAGATGACAGTGGAAGGATACAAAGGGAGCAGCTAGGAAAGAGGCCTGATTATAGCAAAGGACGACAACACTTGTATGCATGAGTGCAATTACACAGAGACTTCAATGTGAAGGCAAAATCCTGAACTAGATGTAGGTGGTGATAGCCAGTGAAAGGATCTGAGTAGACAAGGAAAATGCACAATAAAAGAAAATGATTTTCACAGCAGCATTCTGGAAAGATCACAGGGGAATGAAACAACAAATCATTTTCTTTGTATTTCTGAAGGTGTCCTTCATGTTCTCTGGATCTGTGATGGGGGTGTGTACCCCACACAGGCAGACAAGGGATTCATCATACCCTGCCCAGGAAGGAGCAATGGTAGTGAGTCCTCCCAGCAGCCTAGAAAGGCTCTGTGAAGTACAGTCAATTAGGGAGGAGATGCAGGAAGCAATTCAGGCCCCGAAGGCTCAAATAAAAGGGAGCTGCAGGGCAGAGTAGGGTCAGTTGCTGCAGGGAGCCCAGCTGAATGCCCTGAGGTAAGGGCGAAGAAGGTGCTATGGCCACGGGGAAGTGGCGCAGGGAAATATAGCAGCACTGATGGAGGTTACAGAGGAGCAGCAGGAGGCTGCTATTTACTGGGTCCCCCCAAGCTCGTCCCTGGGGAAGTGGCTCAACTGTTGGATAGAGATCCCCTCCTGGAAGGGGGAAACAGGTGGCGATCTAGCCAGAGGGCTGAGTTGAGAAGAGGATGCCGCGGTTTTGGGATCAGAGAGGCGTCATAGGCGGGAGCAGAGACAGAGTGCTAGTGTGCAGACCGTAGAAGTGGGCGTCTGCCTCGAGTTAATCCCCACAGCATGACCAGGAGGAGGCGCCAGTCTGGTGATGAAGGCTGCACCTGTGACAGGGATTTACCCCATAAATTAAAATCGCAAAATAATGCAAAATGACTAATGAGGTGAAGCAAGTGATAGCAAAGAATAGACAAAGGTTTCAGTTGTAAAGATGTAAGAGAAAGATGGATTTTGGAGATGTTTAAGAAGAAATGACAACCAAGTTAATGTGAGATTTTCCAACATGGATTACAAATAAAATACGAGAGAACAAAATTATTGCATTTTCAGCTGTAACTTTTTTCATTTACCTGGCTTAAGATCATAGTGTATAATAGGGGGCTTGATCTCATTGAGATACCGTAGTGCATTTACTATTTGCATTACAATGGACCTAGCTTCCTTCTCTGACATCAGTTTATGTTGCTTGAGATAGAAATCCAAATCATTGCCTTCGCAGTACTCCAACACTGTACAAAACCTAGAGTAAAAATTCAGAAATACAGTGCCAGATAAGGTAGAGTACAAATTGCCATCTAACTGCACAATCATATGAAAAAAAAGTAAAGATTGATAATGACAAGTTAACAATTTCACTTATATGAATAAAATAATCTAGCTTTTTAAATTAAGGGAATGTGGCATAACAACTAGTTAACTAAAAACCCAACATCAAAGAATTTGCATTCAACAGAAAAGAGACTACACAAATATTAGTGAGGCCATGTAAAAACTTTCCTTTTTGCATACTTAGACAAGTTTCTTGATAACAAGCGTAGTGTAATCTCTTACAGTAAAACTCTGTGCTGGGTCTCTTAAAGCCCAGGGAAGAATGGCAGTGGTTATGGAAACTCCTAATCCTGGCCTGCACGGGGAACTGGAGAAGCCCCTGGTGTAACTAAGGGCTGGTGTACACTGGGGGGGGTGAGGGGGGGGGGGTGTCGATCTAAGATACGCAACTTCAGCTACGTGAATAACGTAGCTGAAGTCGAATATCTTAGATCGATTTTTAAAAGTACTTACCCCGGTCTACACGGCAGCAGGCAGGCTCCCCCGTCGACAGCGCTTCCTCCGCTTGCGGAGCTGGAGTTCCGGTGTCAACGGGGAGCGGCTCTGGGATCGATTTATCGCGTCTAGATGAGACGCGATAAATCGATCCCAGGACATCGATAGCTACCCGCCGAATCGGGCGGGTACTGTAGACATAGCCTAAGACGGCCCTGGAGGTCTGTCTAGGTTGCAGTAGCTTCTCTGGGCTGTCCTATGGACTACAGTGCTACCTGGACTCACTTGAAGCACTGTGTGCTGAAGTCCATCTCAACATGCCCCTTATACGAGGGTGTCCCCAGAGGGCAGCCTTATAACTGTCTTCCACAATGTCTGCACCATGGGGAATTTTCTCCCAGCCAGAACTGGGGCTTTTAGAGCCCTTTTACATTATTGCTCCAGTCATTTTAGATAACGAGGCCACAGCTGAGGTGAGGATCTCACCCTTAGTGTTTAAATACAGTCTTCATTTTAATAAAAGTCAGGTATTAAAAATACTTGGAATGTTCTAAAACCAGTGTCATTTCACTTACGTATCTGTATCTAGGGAGAAGTAGTCATAGAGTTTAACTATCCTGGGATGATCCAGTTCTTTGTGTATTCTATACTCTCTGCAGGCATGTCTAAAAGAAGATGTTTAAGACATTTGTTAACTTTCCATGGTCAACAGAACACAGTTCAATTTACCACAAGAATCTTAAGTCATTCATATTTACTTGTGGTAGTTTTCCTTCTTCTCATCTCTCCAGCTTTTGTTAAGTTGGTGTATTTTCACAGCAGCGTATCTTTGTTCATAAAGATCAAAAGCCTAGAAAACCAGATATGGGACAATTACAACCAAAGATGACAAAAAATAACACCCAAAAAGGTCCAAATTCAGTGTATAATCCACAGATGTACAGACAAATTAAGCAAAATGAAACTATACAGATATGTTATAGAAAAACACTTCATAATTGTGAAGACCCAGTTAATTTGACGTATACAAACTTTATTATACAAGTAACACTACATGCAGTTTGTAGAGCCATGGTGTTGCACTAGATACTTTATCATAACACTGACAATTTTGTTCCACTTTCCTCAGATATTTTCTTATCCAGCAAGACTTCTGCTAATTTTATATCCAGAAACATAAATGTATCCAGAGAGCTATGACTAACCAAGAAGTTACATGTATGTTTGGGTTCATGAAGGCTCATTTCAGCGGCAAGCGCTCCCTTCTATGGCTGGGGTTAATTATCCCAGGTCCAGAAGGATTAAAACATTTTTAAAATTTGTACCACAAGTCACTAATTTTCTAATTTGCTATAATGCATTTTCCTTAGCGTACATATCAGCAAGTCTACAGTCACAATCCTGGCTTCTTCCCTATTACCAATGGAGCCTCCTTTGTCTATTGATTATATAAGTATGATCAATGATGCTCAGCTCAGTGATGCTCTCTCCCTCCATGTAGAAGCTAAGGTTTTTTTCAAACCTTTGTTTAAGAAGTGCTACTGTATTAGAACCACTTGCCAACTTTCATGTGGTAAATAAGCACCCCAACTTTCATAATAAGTCAAAAATCAAGCGAATCCCATTTCAAAACAAGCCAACCCCTAAGAACCCCAACACTCTAGGTGACTAGATCCCCCAGGTATGCAGTCTGGGACTGTGGTGGGCCCGCTGTGCACCCCCACTTGCCCCTGCTTGCCAGGAGCTGATAAAAAAAAAAAAAAAAAAAAAAGAGAAGCAACAAGCTACAAGCCAAAAACTAGCCAACAAGCAACTGACAAGCCAATTAAGCCCAAAACAAGCCCAATTTCTGCATTTTTTTCACGGGTTTGGCATGTCTAATTAGAACCCTCTTAGTCTAGGAGATCAAAAGTAAGAAAATGATATATATAAACTTACGTGGCTATGAAATATTACATTAGCAGACCAAAATACAGATTACCTTATATACTTCACTGAAGCCACCTCGACCAAGTAAATGAAGTAACAAATATCGTTCATTTAATGTGGGATGATCTTTGAACCTTAAAAAGAAAGTAGGAAGATTTCAAGTAATTGTTTGAGATAAATTTGAAACTCTACTCTAGGTCCCTTCATATTATTATTTTGACCTAATTTATCTGAGTATTTTTGATAAGAGAAAAACCCTGTTCAGTAATATTCTACTAAATATAATTTTATGGCAGCACTATGTAATATAGCTATGCAGTTTTTAAAATAGTAAATTAATGTTCTCATTCTATGATATCTAATCAACAACTGTTACCAAAACACTGCCATTCAGCCACTTAGTTTTAAGTCTTTTTTTGCATTTTTGAGAGATTATGAAAAAAGTCTTAAGTTTTACCATTAAACTTTTAACCGTTTATATTTTTACTATACGTGAGTTGAATCCAATGAGAAACAAAATTTCAGCTGTTCTTTTGAGTATGTATTGTCTGGGAAACAAGTGTTTTAGCTACTTCTGATTTTCAAATTTTATTCGATCAGTAACAATACAAATTATATTTTTTATTTGCATTTTACATCACTAGTTCCAGTTCCTTGTTTGTTTTCAAAAGAAAAACAAACCCAAAATATTTAACATTCCTTTTTCTCTCCCCCATCCCTCAGTTTAGCCTTTGTCCCATATACTACAGGAAGACAAGACACCAGGAAGGTGGTTTAATTAGGCTGCAACTTTAAGTAACCCACCTGGAACCTATTCGGCAATAACTTGTCCAGCACAGGTCACCCTTTCTTGATAATCTGTTCTACCCATACCAACAACCCCCCATCCCATAAACATGCTGGAACTCTTCCAACCTTCCTTCATACATCTGTAGCATTGTATATTATTGTAATATGTTTCTTCAACAATGAATTGTGGCAATGCTTTAATATTTTTTTATAGTGTCCCATTCTTAACAGTCATATGTGCAATCATTAGCCTTTTTGAATCCGTTCATTTCCCACTAACATTCTCAGGCTGTTGGGCTTAGGTATCTTCTACCGTAGACCTCTTCCCACCCACTCAGAACTAACAAGGGTAAAGTAGTCCTAGTATTTGTGCCTAGGAGGAAGTCAGTTTGTCCACGCTCATATACTGTAACAAACTCCCTGAATCCATCAGGCTTTGTAAGATGGGACGGGGTATGTGCATTTCTCTTTCATAAAAAGTGTGCAATTTTGTTTTTAACTGTTGATCAGATGAGTACAGAGATTATGACAAAGATCCATGATAAGAATAATCCTAGTAGGTATGATTCTTGTATTTGTTGTAGCTGGAGCTATGTATTTCTCATCTGCAGTACTGGGACCTTTAACCAAATCTTACAATTGTGCATCCACCATGTGTGTATTAAGAATCCTCTCACCACATTGTTTTCAGCATAGTGGTAAGACACTGCTATGTACTTTTCTCTCTCTGATATGGGACTGCTTCCTTATAGTTTTCTGCAGAATTTATGTAAGGCCTTGCATATTAGGGTTTTCCAGTAGCTGGGTTTTTATGTTTACATAAAAGTGTGGGTTGGAAGTATGTGTTTGGGCATAACCACAGTAACCTGTAGTTACTAGAAGTAAGAAGTACATTACTGTCTACTGTGGCCATCTATGAAACATCAAGTTTCATTTCTCATTATCAAAATTTATTTGTATGTTCACGAAAACTTTTGTCTAAGAAAAACAAAACACTTTAAAAGTAGATAGTTATATGTATCACCAACCAAATTCAGGGTATCATATATAACAGTGGGGTTGATTTTATGGCTCTAGGGACACAGTGTCCTCCAGGAGCACCAGAAGCAGAAGATCCAATCTATTTTTTAAGTGATGGTACACACCTACTTCCATACACCCAACACACACACACAGACAAGATAGGAAGTTTTTCATTTTTCAACACAGAATTTATAATCATCTACTGCAGAAAATCAGCACTGAAATACATGGATTCCTAGAGAGCCTGTGTAACGGGTACTGTTCTCAATTTCAGAACAGGAAGCATAGTTGGGGCTTTCCTACCCAGGTACTATGGTTGCCAACCCTCCAGGATTGTCCTGGAGTCTCCAGTGATTAAAGATTAATCTTTAATGAAAGATTATGTCATGTGATGAAATCTCCAGGAATTCATCCAACCAGAATTGGCAACCATACCAAGTACTACTGCATAGGATAGCCAAAACCTGCCATTCTCCAAGAATCAGTAATTTCCTTCTCGTTGATCCTGTTTTTTTATTTTAAGTATGCTTTCTTCTTAAGTTAACCAAATGTTCAGTTCAGCTAAGTTATATACACTGGACAGCTACCTAATGTCTAGAATTTTTGTCTTGATAAAGGACAACACTATGCCATTGGTTTTTATGCAAAACATCAATGTCAGTTACTTCTTGAATCCAAAACAGTGGCAAAATATGGCCCTAACATTACAGCCTCACGGCAACCACAATTTTCCCAGCATATGGCAACCATTAAAAATATTATAGATTAAAAACTCATCCAATTGAGTTACTGTGGGCTTCAACACTTTTGGAAGTGCTGAAACCATATATGTATAGTTTCATTATAGCTAGGGTGACCAGACAGCAACTGTGAAAAATCAGGGGGGGGGGGGGGGGGGGAGGGAGGGAATAGGAGCCTATATAAGAAAAATACCCAAACATTGGGACATCTGGTCACCCTAATTATAGCCAAAAGAGTAAACATAAATTTAAACTTTCTGTATCCTCTACCATTATAGAGGAGCTCACTTTACTCAGTTATGTAATATACAGTCAGAGTTAATTCTAGATGCAAGTTTTATTTCACAATAGATTACCCCACAAATTCAAATGTTGTAATAGGTATCAGTAACATATATATGTCTTACTCATTTGCTTTTTTGCAGCTTTGATAAATATGTGAACAATACTGCAATAGTGCTGAATCTAGTGTTACACCAACATAAAATTTCCACAAGTGCATCAAGATTTCACCATGTCTACAGGCATTATTTTCAGATGAGTGGGTTGCTTTAGATTTCCCCATAACTATTCTTTATGTCAGAATCATGATGTAGCAAGTTTTGGATTTTCTGCATTTTCAGCTCTACATGCTCAATCCCTCATATACCCTGTAAAATTATTATATTAAAACCATTATTTTTAGGTAAAATTACAGTCCATTTAAGGCAAGATAAATATAAAAAGGGAGAACACCTAATAAAAAGTTATAGTATATCCTGTTCAATTTTAGTGAAAGTGGTTTTTAAGCTACATTAAATTATTATGAATAAACATGCGAAATTAAAATCTAGTGTCTTACTGTGAATTATCTTCATTGTTTATTCTTTTGAGTTCTCGTATGTGAAGATTTCTAACTCTTTCCAAACGTTCGAGTTCTGCTTGTATTTCTGCTTCTTCCTGCAAATGAAATGAATGAACTATAAAAGCTCAATTTACTCACTGTTTAAAAAGGATATTTTTACCCATGCATCAATACTGGTAGTGATGGAGGAACATTACATTATAAAACCCTGCTGAACCAGAAAACCAAACTGCTTTTCTCTTAGTGCCTGAAAAATTCATAGAGATAAGGTATAAGCCTATTTCAAGGAATCCTTCTCTCCATGAAACCTATATGTAATGGGATGTTCAGTTTTGTCCTGCACTGTGGGGATGCTATTCAAATCGAGTGGCAGCTGATTTTGTACCTCAGCCAAGGAGAGAGAATATCTGGGTATAAAATTGAGGTACAATGGGAAAAAAAAATTCAGATATGTACAGTTTTAGAAAAGATGCTTTAAAATATTTTAAAGCTCAAGTGTGAAACAAAGCAAGGCTATGCAAGAATATTCATAATAATCTAAATATTATTTAATTAAGCATTTGATCTGTAACACTGATCAAAGAATATTTTTGTAGTTTCAGAGTTCTCGAGATCACAAATGTGTTATCGAGATCACAAATGCTGAATGTATGTTGTCAAAGACTTACAGTGGGATTTTCAAAAGCACCTAGGTGAGTCAGGAGCAAACCCCTAATTTAAGCACCTTTGCAAATCTCACCTTTACTCTACATACTTGCCTATTCGAACATCCTTTAGTTACAATTCATTTATACCAGTGATACTCAGACGGAGGCTTGAAGCCACAAGTGGCTCTTTAATGTGTCTCTTTAACGCAGCTCTTTGCAGCACATGATATTAAAACACTGACACTGGTTAATAACTTAGATTGGTTAATAATTAAATCAGGATGCTTTATTATGTAATTAACCAATTAAGTTATCAATTCGCACTAAATTATTAACTTATTTGCTTTGGGAATTTATATATACATGAAACAATGAATTCACACTATTGTGGCTCTCTTGAGTATCACTGATTTTTATCTCTCTCTATATATCTATATATCTATCTATCACACAAGTATATACTTTTCAGTGTAGTAGCCGTGTTAGTCTGTGTAAGCAAAAAGAAAACAAGAAAAATACCTGTGGCACCTTAGAGACTAACAAATTTATTTCAGCATAAGCTTTCGTGGGTTAAGAACCCACTTCACTATTTAATGGTGCTTAACTTGCAGAATGACAGATATTTATAACTGATGTTCTAGCATCAGTACACATGCTTCCTACAAGTAGAAAATGAGTTTAATAAGTTTTAAATTTAACTTAGATATAAAATCATTGCACCAGCATCATCATCTTATTACTATGATGTCCTGTCAATGGAATACACCTTTTATTAGCTTTCTTAGTGTTCTAATCCAGTAGTATTTTGCACACATCTCAGATTAAGGCATTTCTAAACTATTTCAGAATAAGCACTGTGAAAAGAAAATTTAGAACTTTATTTACTACTTTCAAAGAAAGGTAGATACAAAAAATATACTTCAGTATTTTCACATTTTTGTCCTAAAATGACAACAAAATCACACTGGTATGCCCTCTACTCCATCTTTCACACATGTTGTAATGTCTAGCATGAACAAGGCTGTTATATTTAACATAGCCAAACTGGGAGTCAAGAATTTTGAGAATTTCTGAGCAGCAGAAGTGCTTTTAAAATGGAGATCCTCAAAAGAACAGGAAAATGATATCTGAAATCCTATTTATGTTAATAGAGGATGATCATCATAAAACCTGAAAATCAATATTGGCAGATAATGAACTATTCATTTTCAAAAAATAGGTGAACATGGAACATTAAAAGTACCAGCCTACAATTTTTTTTCTTTATAAACAAAAGAATTGTGAAATGGTAATTAAAGTTATTTAGCATCGTGTCTACATTATATTTTATCTATTGACATACTGCAGGGGTTCTCAAACTGGGGGTCAGGACCCCTCAGGGGGTCATGAGGTTATTACATGGGGGGTCGCGAGCTGTCAGCCTCCGCCGCAAGCCCCGCATTTCCTCCAGCATTTATAATGGTGTTAAATATATAAAAATGTGTTTTTAATTTATAAGGGGGGGTCGCAGAGGCTTGCTATGTGAAAGGGGTCACCAGTACAAAAGTTTGAGAACCACTGACATACTGTGTTCATAAGACCATAAGAACAGCCATACTGGGTCAGACCAAAGGTACATCTAGCGCAGTATCCTGTCTTCCAACAGTGGCCAATGGCAGGTTCCCCAGAGGGAATGAACAGGTAATCATCAAGTGATCCATTCACTGTTGCTCAATGCCAGCTTCTGGCAAACAGAGGCTAGGGACACTATCCCTGCTCATCCTGGCTAATAACCATTGATGGACCTATCCTCCATGAATTTTCTAATTCTTTTTTGAACCCTATAACAGTCTTGGCCTTCACAACATCCTCTGGCAAAGAGCTCCACAGGTTGACTGTGCGTTGTGTGAAGAAATACTTCCTTTTGTTTGTTTTAAACCTGCTGCCTATTAATTTCATTTGGTGACCCCTATTTCTGGTGTTATGAGGAGTAAATAACACCTCCTTATTTGCTTTCTCCTCACCAGTCATGATTTTATAGACCTCTATCATATCCCCCCTTAGTCGTCTCTTTTCCAAGCTGAAAAGTCCCAGTTTTATTAATCTCTTCTCATACGAAAGCCATTCCATACGCCTAATCATTTTTGTTGCCCTTTTCTGAACCTTTTCCAATTCCATAATATCTTTTTTGAGATGGGACGACCACATCTGTACACAGTATTCAAGATGTGGGCATACCATGGATTTATATAGATGCAATAGGATATTTTTTGTCTTATCATCTATTCCTTTCTTAATGACTCCCAAAATTCTGTTTGCTTTTTTGATTGCCACTGCACAATCAGTGGATGTTTTCAGAGAACTATCCACAATGACTCCAAGATCTTTCTTGAGTGGTAACAGCTAATTTAGACCCCATCATTTTATATGTATAGTTGGGATGTTTTCCAATGTGCATTACTTTGCATTTATCAACATTGCATTTCATCTGCCATTCTGTTGCCCAGTCACCGAGTTTTGAGAAATCCTTTCTTCGCAGTCTGCCTGGGACTTATCTATCTTGAGTAGTTTTGTATTATCTGAAAATTTTGCCACCTCACTGTTTACCCCTTTTTCCAAATCATTTATGAATGTTGACTAGGACTGGTCCCGGTACATACCCCTGGGGATCACCACTATTTACCTCTCTCCAGTCTGAAAACTGACCATTTATTCCTACCCTTTGTTTCCTATCTTTTAACCAGTTAACAATCTATGAGAGGACCTTCCCTCTTATCTCATGACAGCTTACTTTGCTTAAGAGCTTTTGGTGAGAGACCTTATGAAAGGCTTTCTGAAAATCTAAGTACATTATATCCACTGGATCCCCCTTGTCCATATGCTTGTTGACCCCCTAAAAGTGTGCCACTGGTCTGGAGGTATATATTATCACCAAATATAAACAGTCTGGACCTATACAGAGAATGCTTCCGCCGACGTGCACAGGCAGAAATAGTGGAAAAACAACATTGCCTGCCTCATAACCTAAGTCGTGCAGAACACAATGCCATCCACAGCCTCAGAAACAACCCTGACATTATAATCGAAGAGGCTGATAAAGGAGGTGCTGTTGTCATCATGAACAGGTCTGACTACCAAAAGGAGGCTGCCAGACAACTCTCCAATACCAAATTCTACAGGCCACTCTCCTCAGATCCCACTGAGGAATACACTAAGAAACTGCACCATCTAATCAGGACATTCCCTACACTAACACAGGAACAAATCAACATACCCTTAGAGCCCCGACAGGGGTTATTCTATCTACTACCCAAGATCCACAAACCTGGAAATCCTGGACGCCCCATCATCTCAGGCATTGGCACTCTCACTGAAGAACTGTCCGGATATGTGGGCTCTCTACTCAGACCCTACGCCACCAGCACTCCCAGCTATCTCCGTGACACCACTGATTTCCTGAGAAAACTATAATGCATTGGTAATCTTCCAGAAAACACCATCCTAGCCACCATGGATGTAGAGGCTTTCTACACAAACATCCCACACGTAGATGGAATACAAGCGGTCAGGAACAGTATCCCTGATGATGCCACAGCACAACTGGTTGCTGAACTCTGTGATTTTATCCTCACGCACAATTATTTCAGATTTGGTGACAATATATACCTCCAGACCAGTGGCACTGCCATGGGCACCCACATGGCCCCACAATATGCCAACATTTTTATGGCTGACCTGGAACAACGCTTCCTCAGTTCTCGTCCACTCACGCCCCTTCTTTACCTACGCTACATCTTGATGACATCATCATCTGGACCCATGGGAAGGAAACTCTGGAAGAATTCCACCACGATTTCAACAGCTTCCCCGCCACCATCAACCTCAGCCTGGACCAGTCTACACGGGAGGTCCACTTCCTAGACACCACGGTGCAAGTAAGTGATGGTCACGTTACCACCACTCTATACCGAAAACCCACCGACTGCTATGCCTACCTACATGCCTCCAGCTTCCATCCCGGACACACCACATGATCCATTGTCTACAGCCAAGCGCTGAGGTACAACCGTATTTGCTCCAACCCCTCAGACAGAGACAAACACCTACAAGATCTTTACCAAGCACTCTCAAAACTACGATACCCGCATGTGGAAATAAGGAAACAAATCAACAGGGCCAGACGTGTACCCAGAAGCCTTCTGCGGCAAGACAAGCCGAAGAAAGAAACCAACAGAACTCCACTGGCCATCACTTACAGTCCTCAGCTAAAACCCCTCCAACGGATCATCAGTGATCTACAACCCATTCTGGACAACAATCCCTCACTTTCACAGGCCTTGGGAGGCAGGCCAGTACTCGCCCACAGACAACCCACCAACCTGAAGCATATTCTCACCAGCAACTACACACCGCACTGTAACTACTCTAACTCAGGAACCAATCCATCCAACAAACCTCAATGCCGACTCTGCCCACATATCTACACAAGGAACACCATCACAGGACCTAACCAGATCAGCCACACCATCACCGGTTCATTCACCTGCACGTCCACCAATGTAATATACGCCATCATGTGCCAGCAATGCCCCTCTGCTATGTACATAAGCCAAACTGGACAGTCCTTACGCAAAAGGATAAATGGACACAAATGAGATATTAGGAATGGCAATATACAAAAACCTGTAGGAGAACACTTCAGTCTCCCTGGGCACACAATAGTAGATTTAAAGGTAGCCATCCTGCAGCAAAAAAACTTCAGGACCAGACTTCAAAGAGAAACAGCTGAGCTTCAGTTCATTTGCAAATTTGACACCATCAGCTCAAGATTAAACAAAGACTATGAATGGCTAGCCAAGTACAAAAGCAGTTTCTCCTCCCTTGGTGTTCACACCTCAACTGCTAGAAGAGGACCTCATCCTCCCTGATTGAACTAACCTCGTTATCTCTAGCTTGACTCTTCCCTGAATATTTATACCTGCCCCTGGACATTTCCACTGCATGCATCTGAAGAAGTGGGTATTCACCCACGAAAGTTTATGCTCCAATATGTCTGTTAGTCTATAAGGTGCCACAGGACTCTTTGTCGCTTCTACAGATCCAGACTAACATGGCTACCCTTCTGATACTTAGGGC
The DNA here is from genome assembly GCA_033296515.1 of Macrochelys suwanniensis. NCBI lineage: Eukaryota > Metazoa > Chordata > Testudines > Chelydridae > Macrochelys > Macrochelys suwanniensis. The sequence goes on from CM065784.1 coordinate 38,159,723, forward strand.
TGGTCCACACTAACCCTGCAGTTCGAACTAAGATACGCGACTTCAGCTACGTGAATAGGGTAGCTGAAGTCGAAGTATCTTAGTTCGAACTGAAACACACTTACCTCGGGTCCACGCGGCGCAGGCAGGCTCCCTTCGACTCCGCGTACTCCTCTCGGCAAGCAGGAGTTCCGGTGTCGACGGGGAGCGGCTCTGGGATCAATTTATCGCGTCTAGACAAGACGCGATAAATCGATCCCAGAAGATTGATTGCTTACCGCCGAAGCCAGAGGTAAGTATAGACGCACCCTTAGTCAAAATATTCAGCAAAGATATCTGACCTTAAATCAATTTTCATTTTTACTTTAAAACGCAATGTTAAAGGAACGGCTGAATTCACGAATTACTCTAACAGAAGAAGTTTATAACAAAAATAAAGCATGTTAGCGCATCTTATAGGACAGGGTATTGCCAGCACACCATATTTACTTCCACAGTATTGTTTCTTCTGTACACATACAAACTTGACAGATTGTAACATTCAGAGGTGTGACACTAGAGCACACAAAGCATCATAACACCAATCAGTTAGCATAACCATTCTAATTGTAGTGTGTGTATAACATTCCTTGCTAGGGCTACGATTCTGTCACAGATTCCATGACTTTCCAGGACTTCCGTGACTTCTTCTGGGGCATGGCTGGAGCAGCTGTCAGCCCCGAGGTGGCCAGGGAACAGCAGCCAGACCCCCTGGAGGGAGAAGTGTGCCAAAACAGCTGATCAGTAGCAGTCTCCAGGGCTGCTGGAGCAGCGGCTAGGGTTGGGTCAACCCCAACCCCAACCCCCGCCCCCTCCCTCCCCCCCCCGGGGCTAGAGCTGCAGTAGGGGGCTGAAGCAGCAACAAGTCCCAGTAGTGCTCTGTTTGTCGCCTTTCCCCCCCCCGGGTATTTTTAGTAAAAGTCAGGGACAGGTTGCGGGCTTCCGTGATATTGTGTTTATTGCCCGTGACCTTTCCCTGAATATTACTAAAAATACCCATGAGGGAATCGTAGCCTTATTCATTGCATCTTGCATTGAAGCTAAGAACTGCAGTAATATTCCCTTTTCCTAAGCAGAGATCAGAAAGTGTGATTTAATGGAAGGGACAATAAGGTAAGGAGCACTCACTGCAGGAAGCTGAGTCCCCTCAACTCCAAGTGACCTCATCTGTGAGGCCTACAGAAAGGTAACAGTCGTATTTCGTATATTGATATTTCATATTTAATGTATTATTACATAGCTGATAAAAACTATATACAGCAAATACCATTAATGCCAAAACAAAGATTAAAAGTTACCCTGTCTGTACCAGTCTCATTTGATAAGCTATACCCATTGCATCAACCTTTCTTCAGTCAGTGACCAGAAAACAATAATACCTCTACATTATAGAATCATAGAACTGGAAGGGACCTCAAGAGGTCATCTAGTCCAGTCGCCTGCACTTAAGTCAGGACTAAGTATTATCTACCATCCCTGACAGATGTTTGTCCAACCTGCTTTTAAAAATCCCTTATCATGGAGATTCCACAATCTCCTTAGGCAATTTATTCCACTCTTTAACCACTCTGACAGGAAGTTTTTCCTAATGTCCAACCTAAACTGCCCTTGCTGCAATTTAAGCCCATTGCTTCTTGTCCTATCCTCTGAGGTTAAGAAATTTTTTTTCTCCCTCCTCCTTGTAACAACCTTTTATGTACTTGAAAACTGTTATGTCCCCTCTCAATCTTCTCTTCTCCAGACTAAACAACCCTAATTTTTTCAATCTTCCCTCATAGGTCATGTTTTCTACACCTTTAATCATTTTTGTTGCTCTTCTCTGGACTGTCTCCAAATTATCCACATCTTTCCTGAAATGTGGCGCCCAGACCTGGACACAATACTCCAGTTGAGGCCTAATCAGCACGGAATAGAGCAGAGGAATTACTTCTTGCGTCTTGCTTACAATACTCTTGCTAATATATCCCAGAATGATGCTTGCTTTTTTTTCCCAACAGCGTTACACTGTTGATTTATATTTAGCTTGTGATCCCACTCTGACCCCCAGATCCCTTTCCACAGTACACCTTCCTAGGCAATCATTTCCCCTTTGGTATGCAACTCATTGTTCCTCCCTAAATGGAGTACTTTGCATTTGTCCTTATTGAATTTCATCCTATTGACTTCAGACCATTTTGAATTTTAATCTTATCCTCCAAAGCACTTGCAACCCCTCCCAGCTTCATATTGTCTGCAAACTTTATAAGTTTATTGAAGTGAACTGGACCCAGAACCGGTCGCTGCAGGACCCCACTTCTTATGCCCTGCCAGCATGACTGTGAATCACTGATAACTATTTTCTGGGCACTTTCTGGGCTTGTTACCCTGTTAAAGAAAGCTATCAGGTTGGTTTGACATGAAAAATCTATGCTGACTGTTATTTATCACCTTATTATCTTCTAGGTGTTTGTAAATTGCTTGCTTAATTATTTGCACTGATCCAAGAGGTCAGTGCAGACTCATACAATGGACTCAGTACTTCATGAAGCTAAGCATGCTCTCTCTCCAGTACTCCAATAATATGCCACATTAGGGAACAGGAAGGAATAAAGTCATTATTCAATACAGAACTCTTCATTGCTTACTGGTAATCAATTTTGTAAGACAGCTCTAACAAGCTCTTTTTACACTGTGACAGTATTAGTTTTTGCACTTCGATGCATGGCAGCAAAAAAATCACAGAGCAAATGACTATACATACCTTTTTAAGATGTCCTAATCTAAGTTTGAAAATTTCTTCCTGTTCATGATATTCTGCTAGAGTCAACCTGCAAAAATATAGTTATAGATTTTACTATCTTATAAAAGATGTACATTAAAATATGAATATTTCTGTATGTCAAACAACAGTAAATAGCATTCTTTATTTACCATTTATAACTACCAACACAAGATCACATTTTAAATTGTGTCTGGATTTTTTTTTTAATAGTCTGTCATTCCAGGGCCAAACCCCATTATTTATAGAAACCTATCTGGTATTCTAAAACATTAATTGTCTATGCTAGGACCACTTCCCATTCAGCAGACCACTACTTAGTACGAGATCTTCTCCTTGACCACCTCCCATCCCAAAATCTTAGCAATTGCCTCAGTGCTTGGTTCTTAAAATATGTCACTCAGTGCACTACCACAAAGGAATCCATAGACAGTTTGAAAGAATATAGTTTAAGACTCAAGATTTCCAGGTCACTGTCTCCAATCATAGAAATTAGGGAAGGTAGTTAGGAAGTAGCATGCAGCGGAACTGCATCATGCATCCAAGTTGAACAACCTCAACTACCCAGTCAGCTACAGTAATTCCACCCAAAACTGCGAGGAAACAGACTAAATAGATCCTCAAAAGAAGAGGCAATGGAGAAAAACCAAAGTTAAAACCACCTCTCAGTTCTCATTCAATGTGTCAAATCTGAAGGCTTGATCCCAAAGATGACAAAATGAGTGGAAGAAGATTAATCAGCTCACTGCCTGACATTTTCCACTGATATTTTCCACTGCCTCTTCTGATATTGCAAAGCCTGCACCTTTCAGAACTGAGGCCGGAACTTCAGAATGTCATGCAAGGTCTCCAATACCAAAAAAATAGAATAAAAAAAAGTTCTCCCTCTTCAGGACTGATGGAAGGACCCCCCGAGACTTACTGCTGTTATACTTCAGAGTCTTCTATTCTTTGAAGCACATCGTTCATTTTAAAATTGAAAGGGCATTCCCCATCAAATAGGAGTAGGTCTCCACAGATCTGAGCCTTAGAATAACATAAGAATACGGAGGAAAAACAGCTAATACCACCATAAGAATCAAATCATCTAGGGTGACCAGATGTCCCGATTTTATAGAGACAGTCCCGATTTTTGGGTCTTTTTCTTACATAGGCTCCTATTACCCCCCACCCCCCGTCCTGATTATTCACAACTGCTGTCTGGTCACCCTAAAAGCATCCGACATGTCATGCCTGTAAGACATGCTAGGACACTGCACACTTCTCAGTCACCAGCTTAGTGCATTTTTCTGCTCGTCAGAAAGGTGGTCAATGAGAAGATGCATCTCTTCTCAAAGATGCAATTGGTACCTAGCCACACAGATACCCAGAGAAACTGACTAAACATTCCCCAGGTGTGAGTAACAGTACGGGGAAATTAGTATGGTAAAATTAGTTTTTGTAATGACCAATTTTTTTTCAATCTTCCCTCATAGGTCATGTTTTCTAGACATGTAATCATTTTTGTTGCTCATAGACTCATAGACTTTAAGGTCAGAAGGGACCATTATGATCATCTAGTCTGACCTCCTGCACAATGCAGGCCACAGAATCTCACCCACCCACTCCTGGAATAATCCTCTCACCTATGTCTCAGCTACTGAAGGCCTCAAATCATGGTTTAAAGACTTCAAGAGGCAGAGAATCCTCCGGTAAGTGACCCGTGCCCCATGCTGCAGAGGAAGGCAAAAAACCTCCAGGGCCTCTGCCAATCTACCCTCGAGGAAAATTCCTTCCTGACCCCAAATATGGCGATCAGCTGAACCCCGAGCACGTGGGCAAGACTCACCAGCCAGACACCCAGGAAAAAGTTCTCTGTAGTAACTTCTAACATCCCATCATTGACCATTGGTCCTATTTACCACTGATGGCAATTAATTGACCTTTGACTAAGATCATGTTATCCCATCAAACCATCCCCTCCATAAACGTATCTAGCTTAATCTTGAAGCCAGATAGGTCTTTTGCCCCCACTGCTTCCCTTGGAAGGCTGTTCCAGAACTTCACTCCTCTGATGGTTAAAAACCTTCGTCTAATTTCTTCGTTGCTCTTCTCTGGACTCTCTCCAATTTGTCCACATCCTTCCTGAAATGTGGTGCCTAGAACTGGACACAATACTCCAGTTAAGGCTTAATCAGAGCGGAATAGAGCAGAAGAATTACTTCTTGTGTCTTGCTTACAATATTCCTGCTAATATATCCCAGAATGATGTTTGCTTTTTTTGCAACAGCATTACACTGTTGACTCATATTTAGCTTGTGGTCCCCTAGGACTCCCAGATCCCTTCCGCAGTACTCCTTCCTAGGCAGTCATTTCCCATTTTGTGCGTGCAACTCATTGTTTCTTCCTAAATGGAGTACTTTGCATTTGTCCTTATTGAATTTCATCCTATTTACTTCAGACCATTTCTCCAGTTTGTCCAGATCATTTTGAATTTTAATCCTATCCTCCAAAGCACTTGCAACCCCACCCAGCTTGGTCCGCCAACTTTGTAAGTGTACTCTGTATGCCATTATCTAAATCACTGATGAAGATACTGAACAGAACCGGACCCAGAAATGATCCCTGCGGGACCCCACTAATTATGCCCTTCCAGCATGACTCTGAACCACTGATAACTACTCTCTGGGAACGATTTTCCAACCAGTTATGCACCCACCTTATAGTAGCTCCATCTAGGTTGTATTTCCCTAGTTTATTTATGAGAAGGTTATGCAGGACAGTATCAAAAGAGAAACTGCCGAACTTGAATTAATATGGAAACTAGATACCATTAACTCAGATTTGAACAGAGACTGGGAATGGCTCGGTCATTACGTTATTTGAATCCATTTCCCCTAATTTAATATCCTAATAAGTACCCTTACACCTCTGTGCCAACTATCCGTAATGGGCCATCTTGATTATCACTTCAAAAGTTTCTTTCCCCTGCTGATAATAGTTCCTTTCAATTAATTAGCCTTTTACAGTTGGTATGGTTACTTCCACCTTTTCATGTTTCTCTGTATGTATAAATATTTGCTTACTATGTGATCCATTCCATGCATCTGATGAAGTGAGCTGTTGCCCACAAAAGCTTATGCTGAAATAAATTTGTTAGTCTCTAAGGTCCCACAAGTATTCCTTTTCTTTTTGCTGACACAGACTAACACAGCTACTTCTCTGAAACCTGTCAAAATATACCATATCTACCACTTCCCCCCTATCCACAAGGCTTTTTATCCTGTCAAAGAAAGCTATCAGGTTGATTTAACTCAATTTGTTTTTGACAAATCCATGCTGTTACTTATCATCTTATTATCTTCTAGATGTTTGCAAATTGATTGCTTAATTATTTGCTCCATTATCTTTCCAGGTACAGAAGTTAAGCTGACTGGTCTGTAATTCCCTGGGCTGTCATTATTTCTCTTTTTATAAATGGGCACATAATGGCTGCTTCCAGAAATTCAAACAGTGGGGGCTGGCATTAAACACTTAATTGCCTCGCTTGAAGTAGAATTAAATTTGGGACAGATTTTTTTTAAAGAGTCGAGGAGTTTATCTGTGCACTTCAAGTTAACAGTTGTTGAGGTACATTTCAACTGATTTCAATTAAGTGAGCTTATTATAAAATATTGTTTGTTCAGTAATAAAGAAATCTCACATGGAACCATTAACCACTTGGGACACCAAAAATTACTATGAGCACTGGCAGACAAGGATAGTGTCTACACAGCACTGCTCATTTAGTAAATTCCATCTAAACACAGGCATTCAGGGTTTCTTCAGGTGGTCAGTTGTACTTTGATTCACTTTCAAACTCATTAGACAAACATGGTAAGTTGTTATTCCTTTAATCATCTAACTACATCAGGAAAATGACCTGTCACTGGCAATGCCTCAGCCATCACCTTCTATTGGTTTTGAAAACTGGTTTAAATCACACTTTTTTGTAACCAAGCTAAAAAATATTTGTTTTTGTCTACACAAAAAGCGAAGCCATTGTTAAAACTAAATAAGGTGGTGCCAGAGGGACTCAGTGCTGACAAGCTTTGTTACCAGATCATTTTTTTGAGCATAGCAGTGTAAAGGTCTGCCTAATCACATACATGTATGTTGTACTAATGTACCTCCGTTTTAGTTCATTAATCTCAGCAGTTCTGTAGTTCCCTCCACCTAGGTATAAATAAAGCCGCTTCCCTTTGGCTATGGACTAATTAGAACCATTATTCTCAGACTGATATGAGCACAGTGATGAGCACAATATGAATGCAGTAATGGTAGATTAGAAAGGGCAAATGAATACTGAATAATAGACTGGAAAAGCACAATTAATAATTGTTTTAACCAGCCACATGGACACGTGCTATCTGTCTAGCTCTGTAATGGGGAGCAGCAGTTTTACTGTAGCTATCTTTCAGAGGAGAAGAGGTATCACACTAACAAGTAAGACTACAACACGTCCTAATTAAAAGTTTTAAAAACTCCTAGAGCTCCTGGCAAAGCAACATGAGAGGTCCTTGTGTTCTGGTGATCCTAGGTCCCATAAAGGACCCCAGCAAATAACACACAATTGTCCAACAAAGACAAAATAGGCAGGCAGTGTTATACATAAAACAGCAGTTATATCAAGACCAAATTAACGTATACAAATGCACAGCGAGTCTTGATTCAATAAAGATTAATGTGTGTAAACTACCATTCGATTACTAAAATATAAAAAACAACTGCAATTAACTTATTGGATATACAGATGTCAAAAGACGTCTTCAAGGCTCAATTTGTACTCAATTTGCATGTAACCGCATAATCAAACCTAAATTTAATTATATTTAATATTTTCAAATTCACATTTGAGAATATTTTGAAGGAAGGACAGGAGTAGCTATTTGTGAATCTGGAACAAATTGGACAAGAGAGATTCATGGTACAATTAAATATGCAATGCCTTGTGTGAAACACGCAACTGAAGCAAATTTTATCATCTACTAATTAATCATCTATTAAAGCAGCAAAAAATCTCAGAAATTTTTACATGAATATAGACTAAAAAGACTTAGCCAAATACACTGGTCAGGTATATTAATGGTAGGAGTAACAGTAACAATTGCTTGGCTTTTAATATATAGAACATTTACATTGTCACAAGCTTTGTTTGTATGGTAGAAAGTAAAAGCGACTACAGAGCTGTCCTGCAGATCTAAAAAACAATAAGAATGCTAAAGTCTCTACAAACACAACACAAGATTTATAGAATCCCAATGAACGTATTCCTTTTTCTTAAGTGGAACAAAGAGTTAGGGATTGGCAAATTGTGCAAGAACTAGCTAGTTCCCTTGAAAACAACTATTATAGAAAAGAGCCCATATTAGTTCCAGCATTATTTCAAAAGAAAACGTCAGAATACAGCAGCAGAATGAAGCATGCCTAGCTTATATAAGAAAGAAGCACTTCTTAAATGGTAAGTTATATATGAAAATTTAAGGGTTTTTGTGTTTTAAATTAGCATCTCTGAACAGCCTTCCTGCAGTAAACTTTCTGAGAAGCATCACTTTTAAAAACAAGCCATAATCAGCATTAACTTAAAGGTCTAATGTCAGTTCTAAAACCTGTCGCAGCCCCTTTTATTCTCAGTTCTTTTCCCATCATGTGCAAAATGTGCCAGAAACACATGATGCAGAGGTGAAAGGGGATTTGGATTTGATAATGAGAAAAAGCTGAACATTTTTTGTAATTGTAAATATTTAAAATAATGATTTTTCTGATGATTAAAGGTCACAGTTAACCTGGTATCTAGCCAAATTCAAAATAGGAGTTTAAAAGAACTTTGATGTACTGCTCCTATTTGTGCTGGCCAACTTTTTGTAGTTTAATAACCACTGTGGCAGAGCTCCGACCCTGTCCTGGTGGGTCCCGCGCTTCTAGGCGGTTTATACTAGCCTCAGAGGCTCACTGTAATCCTCCACGTAGTCCTTCTCTCTCTAGGACCAGGGTTACAGTCTACTGAGCTCTTTTCATCATAAGCCAGCACAAGGTTGGTGAGAGAACTCCCACAGTCTCTGTTGTCCCTATGAGCTTATCTCAGAACAGATTAGCTTCCTGTCCTGATAGGGGCCCGTCTTCCCCTCCCAGGAGGTGTTTCTGTAGTGACAGGTTGGGGGGGAACCTGGGCCTGCCCTCTACTCCGGGTTCCAGCCCAGGGACCCTAGTGGTAGCAGCTGTTGGCAGCTGACCTTTCACTGCCAGAGTTGCTACATTTTCCCTGGGCCACTTCCCCACAGCTCTCCTGCTTCTCACTTCTTCACCCTTACCTTAGGGCTCCCTTACTGATGGCGCGAGCGTGTCCTCATTTACTCAGTCCTTCAGTAGCAACAGCACTTCCTCTCCTCTGGCTCCCTGGCTCTCCCCAGCCTGACTGGAGTGAGCCCTTTTATATGCTCAGAAGAGCCTTAATTAGAGTCAGGTGTTCACATCACCTTAATGGCCTCACCTGACTCTTTACAGGTTAATTAGAGTCAGGTGTCCTCATTAGCCTGGAGCAGTCCCTGCTCTGGTCAGTCAGGGAACAGAAAACTGGCAATCCAGTGGCCAGTATATCTGCATGCTGCTACTTTGTTGTACCCAACTGGCCTGGGTCTGTCACACCACATTATCATATTTGTAAAAATGTGCTTCCCTCCTGTTGTTGTATGGAAAACTCAAACAAAAGAGGAGAAATTGATTATAGAGGGAGAAGTGATAATGAATATACAGTATATATGATGAAGTGCAATCAAACGCAAAGTAAACAAACTGAAAAAAATAAAAGTTTTTTTCTTCAATCTCTTTCCATTATACTTAACTTTAGTTACTCGTAACAATAGTAGGTAAAATATTTTCAGACAGAAGGGTAATTTTTAAATTGATGGTGTCCATTAATCCAGCACTAAAGCATTTAAATTAGAAGAAAAGATGCAAGATCATTTACTTTTTTTTAGCGCATTATTAATTTAAATGCAGGCCTTCAGATATTACGGGCTGTATCCAACTCCTTTCGAAGCCAATTGAAAGACTATCATCTTCTTCAGTGGAAGCTGAATTGGTCACCAAAAGCCTTCTTTACATCAGTTTAACTGAAAGGAGAAGAAGGCTAACTCCACTGAAATCAGTGGAGTTACAAGTGTGGAATACTAGAATTAGGCATGTCTAATTAGAGAACAGTAGACACATTGCATCATGGCAAAACAGATTGATGCAATTTATCCGAGATAAATTGCAATGATACACTGCAGCTACATAGACTTTGGTGCAAGTTTCCTCAATTTAGAAAAGCCATCAATGAGAACAGAGTAAGTCCCTAACTTGCTGGCATATGGCGTAACTGCTGGGGTTATGCCACTACTTGCACTGCAAACAAAATGGACAACATCTAGGAAACTATGAAAAAGACTGATTGAATTGGTAAACTTACAGCTGTGGTAAACTGGGTCTAAGAAAGGGATCATTTTCTGCCCCATTGACAGCTTTATTTTTCCTCTGTTTTGGTTCCGAATTGGCAGATGGTGCTTGAGAATTATTCGTAGATGGAGGTTTTCGTTTGGCTAGGAGCTTTCTTTGCCTTTCGATATCTTCCCTTTGTTGATTCACCCATTCTTGTTGCCTGTAAAACCAAAAATATTGCATTAATTATTAATATTTTTACAGCGAATAACATTTTGAAAAGCAGGTTTATAATAATGGCAACAATGGATTCTAATCCACTGAATTATTATAATCTCTTTTCTTGGTAAAAATGAAAAGCTTGTGCAGCGTTTTTAACTAGGCACTGTAAATGTGAATATTTCTTTGGGGGTGGGAGAGAAGAATTTGCATGATTTTGTTTTATTTTGTATGTTTGTTTCTTGGTGTATTCTTTGTTGGATAATATGTTACAGATTTGCAATTTGGCAAAAGGATGGTAAATGAAAAGGTTGTACTTTTTCTGTCAGTAATCATTTTTGCACAAATGAAGAGTTAGAGTATTTCAGAGTATGTTAAAATGTTGACACTGTCGCTTCTATTAGGTAGGAGTATTCTCACGAAGTTTTGGAAACATGTTGGTATAATTTTCTTTTGTAATAGGTTTCCAAAAGTGTACTGTATTTTCCACATTGGAAACAAATGGTATTCTGACAAAATGGATATTATCGCTTACAACCAACGCCAAAAAGAAAAGAAAAAGTCAGATGTCAATACAGAATATTAATATGGTTGCTTTACAGATCAGATGCTTTATCTGAGCTGATCTTCCTAAATAAATAATCAGTTGGGTTATACAGCAAATAACTATTGTATGTTTGCACAAAACACAAAGAAGACTGTAAAAGCTAAATCATTAGATATTAACTAGGTCAGGGGTTCTCAAACATTTAGTGTGGACCCATTTCTGAAGAGTGTCTTCATAGACCAAATCCCTACCCAATCACAATCCCATTTGCATTCCCACATCTTTCTTGAGAAAACTACAGTTTCTAGTGAATACACTAATACTTAACAATGTAACGGTCAAATCAGTTTACTTTCCAAAGCATGTATCTGAAGTCATGAATTAGTTTCTTTCTCCCACTCCACAGCTCCACCCTCTGCCCCGTCTCCCCAAGCTCCTTCTCTGCCCCATTCTCTGCTGAAGTACCTTGTTGAGGCAGCTCTTTTCCTGCTGGCGGCTACAGGCTCCTTTCCCCCATCCGCTTATGCTAGCAGCAGCCCCTAGTGGAGGCTGCTAGGTTTGCTCCTCCTCCTCGCTCCTCCTTCATTGCAATGAAGAGCCTGGATGTCTGTAGAAGCTGCTATAATGAAGGATGTGGAGCCAGCACCATGTGACCAGCAAGCCCTCCACAGACCATCAATGTTCCACTGACCACCAGTAGTCGTGGACCACAGTTTGAGAATCACTGATCTAGGTTTACAACTTTTTCTATCAATTGTGATGATTAATGAAAGGCTGCTCAGTTAGTAAATTCACACTTGTTCTAAGGCTTGTTAAAATCAAGTGAGGCCCAACCATCTTCTTTCAAAAACAACAGGATTTAGCATTCTACATTCTGTCAGTTGATTAAGGGAGTTCTGTATTCTGAAACTTCAAAAAGCAAAGGGAAATACTACATATGAAAAGCAGCTCCAATCCTAGAAGCTCTTAGTAATAAAAAAAAAAAAATCCACTGGAGGGAACTGACAATTACTGAGAATTTTAAAAACATAACATTGACTAACTTCACAAGATTTTGAAATGCAAAGCCATCTGTCCACTGTTCAGTAAATGAAGCACCATGTCGAACTGTTGTAAAATGCCCGAGGCGTAGTCTGTCTTGCATACTCTTCTCTCTGCTTGCCAGTTTTTCTTGTGTGCTCTAAGAAAATCAAAATATTACCATTCAGTTTTTCTAAAGTGTTTAAAAGTTACCAAAAACACAGCCCCTCCCTCTAATGTCTCTTTTTGAGTAGCAGATAAAAGAATGATGGATGGAAATAAGTTTTAACTACTGATATTCCAATTAATTCTGCAGAACCCATACATGTTATTTTTTCTGGCTTATACATCATCAGAATGGTTAAAACTTCTGCAAAAAGAATTTAGCTATTATTCATGGTACATGAGCCAGAAAACCCAAGCTTGACTTTACTTGCAAATGTGACATGGAATTCAAAGAATGAGGGAAAAAGGCAAGGGGAATTTGAGCTACCTTTACACTGTCACAATTCAAGGCTGCTCAGCAGGCTGGTGTGTCCCAAGCACAAGAGCTGTCTATGGGATGCTCTACACTCCAAAGCAGCCCACACTCCCCCTAGTATGATGAACAACAGGCCTGCTACATCCTGTTCCCAGCATACCCTGGTGCTAGCAATGGTGACAGTATAGGCATTCAGGGTGAGCCCTCCATTGTGGGAATTCTTTCGCAGTCTCTTGCAGCAGATTTAAGGGAAAAATTAGTTTATTTTCTTAATGTCCTAACTTGTCTTAGGTTTCAGTGTAGTAGCCGTGTTAGTCTGTGTCAGCAAAACGAAAATAAGAAAGAAAAACTTGTAGCACCTTAGAGACTAACAAATTTATTTCAGCATAAGCTTTCGTGGGTTAGAACCCACTTCATCGGATGCATGGAATGAAACATACAGTAGACAGATATTTATACAGTCAGAGAAACATGATAAGGTGGAGGTGCATAGACCAACCTTAAGAGGCTAATTAATTAACTTGTCTTGTATTCATTGCATTAAACTAATTTTCCCATTCACTTTCCTTGCCTTTTTGGGATTGTTTTTAAGAAAAGCAGTATTTCTAGTGTTTAAGAATGTTAGCATTAAATTTGAAGTTCATATCTCATTTAGGTGAATGGGATGGCAAGGATGTAAGTACCTGCTTTTGCTGCTCTTAATATTAAGCTGAAGACAGAAGGCAGCAGTGGATCGATTTACAGTGGAAATTCTCCTAGCTCTCTTATGTGCTTTTCACAAAAAGAATGTCCCCAGTGAGCATGTTCAGAAGTGATTTTTCAATCACCTGTAAATTTATTTTAAAACAGTTTGCCCAAAAAGGCTGAATGCCACCCAGAGGAAAAGCCACATGCTAAGGTCATATCTTTTATGCTCAGCAGTGATTGAATTATTAGTGAGCAAACAAACATTTAAGTTCAAAAATGCATTTTTTCCACTCTTCCATATTTCAAAAATGGCTGAAGGTATTTTTCTCAAATTTAAAATTAATTAGTTCTGGACTGAGACCAAAAACAGAAAGTTTCAGCCCAAACAGACAGTTACGAGCAAGTGAAAATGGGGTGGAGGGTTTAATAACGGCACTCCATAGATAACTATCTATAGTGCTTTCCACCACAAACACTGAAAAAATAGTGTTCCACCTTACCTTTTCAATCAGAAGTTTCTTACTCATTGAAATGCATTTGTTTAACCTTTCTTTATATTTTTCAAGTAGCTTTTGTTGTTCATCTATTTGTCTTCTAAGATCACAGTTAGCCTAAGAACAATATGAAAAAAATGTCTTATATTTCACATCAGTGTTATTTTATGGAAAATACTACAAATCAAAAACATATTACTATTATATATGTTGTCCTACTGAGGAATGCTTTACTTTACAATTAAAGCAAGAGATCTGTCATGTGAAAATATATCAAGATTTGTAAAAGGCTAAAGAAATTAAATTAACACACTGCCAAATACAATATCACCCTTGTCTGGAGCCTCAAGAAGTCTATAACCATATTTAATAGTTAGATGTGACAAAGACGTATTTCTTTTAAATGCTGAAGCAGAGAAAAATGAGATTCATGCACTTAATTATTGCATAGTATATGCTGCTTCTCAGAAAAAGCATTTATGCAGATTTTATAGAATATTTTAATCTTTACAAATCTGGTGTTTTCTGTCATATATTTATATTAAAATTTTAAAATGTTTTCAGCTTTATATGGTAGTACAAATATTTTCTATACACCGTCACTAACTGATATTTTAAATAGATATCTTTTACTCAGTCTTTTACACTTACCCTGAGCAAATCATCTATACGACCTTCTTTCTTTTCCAAGTCTTGATTTTTATTACTTTCCAGTGCAGCTAATTTCAGCATTGTGAGATCAGTCTAAACAAAAACATTTTCAAATATTTAATTCCATTCTTTGGCAGCTGTAACACATGATTTTCCTAATTTTTGTATCAATGTTGTTAATTATTTTAAATTATTATAATTGTCTTTGTCCACTAACAGGCTGGGTTGAGTAAAGAGTTTTAATGAGCCACTTTACCTGATAAAGTTCTTCATTAACTGAAAGCCAATCTATTAAAGAGCAATTAATTTTCTTTTCCAGTAAGGGATGAACACAACATGGCTTGAATGAAAAAGTCTACTAAAAATACTGTGTTAAATTGTCTCTGTTTGGTCTGAAGTGGTATCCCTCTAAGTAAGGAAGTTTTAAACTAACCAGCTGCGAAAGACAGAGGGGTCAGAGGACTGGGCTGGACATGCCAAATGAAACAGCGGTTCAGCAATAAGTGCGCTTCAGGGCGTAAAAAGGATTGCCATTTTCATTAACAAAGAACTTTGACTTTTAGCTCTGAAAGGCCATGTTGTATCTGACCATATCTCATTGTCACAGCGGTTGCTATCTTAAATACTGATAGAGCTAGAAACCAACACTTTTAAGATCACATGACAGTCTGAAGCTTGAGCAAAAGGTACAAAGCATTCATCTAACTCTAATGGTTCATGAAGTGCTATGCTGGAAGTAATGTGAGCATAAAAAGCAAAATGGTAATCAAAATGACTAGCAACTCACAATTTATCAAAGACAGAAATGTTTTTGCAGACCACTACAAATGCTTGCAGAACCTGTAAATTTTGTAAATACGGGTCTCGAACCAGTTACCAGGCATGGAAATAAATGGTCATTGATCAACGCTTCCATGTATTCTAAAAATGACATGGGAAGTGTCTACACAAAAGTGTTTACCTGAGTGATTTTAAATGATAACTGTTTTGGCTGTGTAACAGGGTGGTCCCCAAAAGCTAATGCAGTAGGAGAAGGACTATTCTGTTGAACCTAAAATACATAAACAAAATATATCAGCTTCTAATTGAAATACTCAGATTGCAAAGTGAAAGTATTTTGAACGTGTATCTCAAAATCCTGTGAAAATAACTACTTTACCATTGGTTGTAATCAGCAAGGTAAAATACAAAACAAGGAAAGACCATACTCTAACTATATGACAGATCTATTTTTGGAATACTGTATCTAGCTGCTCACCATGCAATTAATGACGTATGTATTTTGGAGAGGATGCAACATACTCTAAAAGAACTAAGACTAGATCCATTTCCAGGCAAAAGGATGAGAGACTTAGTCTTACTCTCTATGGAATAGGAGCTATTAGAAAGTTTCTAAAGACTGTTACATACCTTAAGAGGAATATAATAAAGTTTGTAGAAACAGTCACAATACATATCAATTAACACTAATGCTCAATTAAAAAAACAACTGGCATCAAGCACAGCAGTTAGATAGTATGAACAAAGCTGATCTAATAATGACTCTTGTATACCAAGTCGAACAACTTTTGTCTGGTAGCAACTAGTATCATAAGCTTGCATCCTTTCCCAATGTCCCTCAGCTAGATTTTTGTGAGGCTTTGTCTACACTACGCACCTTTTAGTGACACGGCTGTGTCACTAAAAGGTGTGCAGTGTAGCTGCTGTTTGTTGGTGGGAGAGAACTCTCCCGCCGACAAAAAACTTCCACTCCAAATGGGCGGCGGTAGCTTTGTCGGCAGGAGAGTGCTCCTGCCAACAAAGTGCTGTTCACACCAGTGCTTTTTGTCGGCCAAACTTTTGTCGTTTGGGGGTGTGTGTGTTTTTCACACCACTAAGTTTCCAGTGTAGATAAAGCCTTAGACTACGTTTGACAACTCAAAAATAACTAAGCTGGGTTTCGTTTAGTTTTGGAGGACTTCTCTGACATCAGGAGGCCCAGAAAAGGGGAAACCCGTTGTATATTATGGAACCAGACATCACTGAGAAAACTGTCTGAAACCTCTAAGAAAAATAATTTTTTGGGGAAGGAGAGTATATATATCTCTACACACACACATACGGGCTCTCAAGCAATTAAAAAAATTAATTGTAATTAATCGCACTGTTAAACAATAATAGAATACCATTTATTTAAATATTTTTGGATGTTGTCTACATTTTCAAATATATTGATTTCAATTACAACAGAATACAAAGTGTACAGTGCTCGCTTTATATTTATTTTTGAATACAAATATTTGCATTGTAAAAAACAAAGGAAATAGTATATTTCAATTCTACTAATACAAATACTGTATTGCAATCTCCATCATGAAAGTTGAACTTACAAATGTAGAATTATGTACAAAAAAATAACTGCATTCAAAAACAAAACAATGTAAAAGTGTAGAGCCTAGAAGTCCACCTATCCTACTTCAGCCAATCGCTCAGACAAACAAGTTTGGTTACATTTGTAAGAGATAATGGTGCCCGCTTCTTGTTTACAATTGTGACGTTGCACTCCATATGCTATATGAAAATATGCTTGAAATGTGAATATAATGTAACTGGAATTTGCTTTATGCAAAAGGTCTCTTGTAAGGTATCATTACAAAGCTTATAATATACTGTGTTTTCATCCTATTTGTATGTATGTATCATTCTTGTATCTAAAACTAGAAATATGAAGTTATCTCTGAGGTCCTACTATAATTATGCAAAGTGTGGGCCATTAATGGTGGCTTAGGATCTTGATGGCTCCCATTAACTAGAACAATTAGTTTTAAATGGCTCTGTTTACTTGCAAACCCTTTTGGGTCCCTGCAGGGCAACCCTGAAAGAATGGATAAGGAGGTCTTACAGTGACATATTATCATGTCACTTGGTACTGGAATTCATCTTAAACCTGGTGCTTTTCCATGTAGGAGGAGGGTGGGAACCCAGAGAGAAACACAAAGGATTCCTGCCTTGTGCCAAAGCTATAAAAGTGGGTGGAACAGAACAAAGGGGGTTGCCAGTCATGACAAATCCCGTAGCTACCATCTGAGCTGGAACAAGGACTGTACCAGGGGAAAGCATTGGGCCCTGACTAAGGAGTCTAGTCTAGTCTGTGAAAGAAGCTTATTGGAACATCTTTGAGGGTGCATTCAGTTTCTTAATGTATTAGGCTTAGACTTGCATGCTTTGTTTTATTTTGCTTGGTAACTTACTTTGTTCTGTCTATTACTTGAAACCACTTCAATCCTACTTTTTTTTTTTTTTTTTAAATAAAATCACTTTTGTTTATTATTAAATCCAGAGTAAGTGATTAATACCTGGGGGAGCAAACAGCTGTGCATCTCTCTCTATCAGTGTTATAGAGGGTGGACAATTTATGAGTTTACCCTGTATAAGCTTTATACAGAGTAAAACGGATTTATTTGGGGTTTGGATCCCGTTGTGAGCTGGGTGTCTGGGTGCTGGAGATAGGTAACCTACTGAGTGGTTTTCAGTTAAAGCCTGCAGCTTTGGGGGCGTGGTTCAGACATGGGCCTGTGTTGCAGCAGACTGGAGTGTCTGGCTCAACAAGGCAGGGTTCTGGAGTCCCAAGCCATCAGGGAAAACGGGCTCAGAGGAAATTTCAGCACATCAGGTGACAATCCCAAGAGGGGGTCTCTGTGACCGAACCCGTCACAACAATGTCACCTGAAAGTGAGAACATGCATTCGCATGGCACTGTTGTAACCAGCGTTGTAAGATATTTACGTGCCAGATATGTTAAAGATTCATATGTCCCTTCATGCTTCAACCACCATTCCAGAGGATATGCATCTATGCTGATGACGGGTTCTGCTTGATAACAATCCAAAGCAGAGCGGACCGATGAATGTTCATTTTCATCATCTGAGTCAGCTGCCACCAGCAGAAGGTTGATTTTGTGTGTGTGTGGTTCGGGTTCTGTAGTTTTCGCATCAGAGTGTTGTTCTTTTAAGACTTCTAAAAGCATGCTCCACACCTCATCCCTCTCAGATTTTGGACGGCCCTTCAGATTCTTAAACCTTGGGTTGAGTGCTGTAGCTATTTTTAGAAATCTCACATTGGTACCTTCTTTGCGTTTTGTCAAATCTGAAGTGACAGTGTTCATAAATAAAACAACATGTGCTGGGTCATCATCTGAGACTGCTATAACATGAAATATATGGCAGAATGCGGGTAAAACAGAGCAGGGGACATACAATTCTCCCCCCCCAGGAGTTCAGTCACAATTTTAATTAACACACTATTTTCTTAATGGAAGCAAGTCCTCTGGAATGGTGGCTAAAGCATGAAGGGGCATACAAATGTTTAGCATATCTGGCACGTAAATACCTTTCAACACTGGCTACAAAAGTGCCATGTGAACACCTGTTTTCACTTTCAGGTGACGTTGTAAATAAGAAGCAGGCAGCAGTATCTCCCGTAAATGTAAACAAACTTGTTTGTCTTAGCCATTGGCTGAATAAGAAGTAGGACTGAGTGGACTTGTAAGCTCTAAAGTTTTACATTGTTTTGTTTTTGAGTGAAATTATGCAACAAAAAATCTACATTTGTAAGTTACACTCTCACGATAAAGAGAAGTACTTGTATGAGGTGACTTGAAAAATAGTATTTATTTTGGGCATATCATTTTTACAGTGCAAATATTTGTAATCAAAACTAATATAAAGTGAGCACTGTACACTTTGTATTCTGTGTTGTAACAGAAATCAATATATTTGAAAATGTTGAAAAACATCCATAAATATTTAATACATTTTATTGGTATTCTATTGTTCAACAGTGCGATTAAACGCGATTAATTTTTTTAATCACAGTTAATTTTTTTGAGTTAATTGCGTAAGTTAACTGTGATTAATCGACAGCCCTAATATATAGCAAAACTCAAAAAACATTTTCTGAGCAAGAGAGTGTAAGGGAAGTTTGGAGATCAAATTCTGAAGCTGCCAGCAAATAGAATAAAGTGGAGTTGTCCAGAAGGGAGAAACAAGATAGAAATGGTCCTGCCACCCGGAGTTAAACAAAGGCAAGTCCAATGTTGACACTGCAAGCCTGTATATGAGCGGAAACTATTTATTTTCAAATTAAATCCCAACTTTCAAATTTCAAAACATTACTAGTAAGGCGAGTTATATGGGATACAGTAGTCATGTATTTAAATTTAACTAGAATCTGTTGGTTTATCAGCATCTTTTCTTATAAAAGAACAACCTGGATTGCTCATTATTCCTTCCTAGCAAAAAGGAATAAGTAATTTTTATTTTAAATGTGTGTAGGGTAGATGTGAACAGATGCTAGTATGTCCTGTTTTTGAAATTACTTAGTAAAAAAGTTATGAATTTATTTTAAATAAATGACTTGGAATTCAACAACCACCCATACCTGGTGACCATTTACCTGAAGTTATACAGTGTAATAATTAACTTGGAGCTTCCCTTCAGATTTTCCAACAATGTTTCAATCACACAGTAATCCTAGTTTATAAACCTAAAATTTACTTAAAGCATTTTTAAAAATTTGAAATTTATACTACTACTTGTTTGGTTTGAAGAAATAGATTTCTTCCTGAAAGTAAGTTTAGAAAGTTGCACTATTTACAGTGATTATTTATAATCAGCAATTCCCAATTAAGGTTACTTTCAGTGACTGAAATTTTTTTGAACTGTATGCTGAAATTGAACAGATTAATAGTTCAAACTTACAGAAGAAGGGGCGGAATGTGAATGTGAATTTTGAGGAGAACGGATTGCAGGAGATATGCCTCTTACAGGACTGGAGCCGTTTCCACCTTGGTACTGAAGAGGAAACATGGCCAAAGAATTAGTTAACATTCTTATCGAAAATGGATTGTCAGGCCAAAAAAAAAAAAAAAAAAAAAAAAAAAAGTATCACTTATTGTATTACTGCATAACCTATATGTTTAAATGGAGGAGAGTGCAAAAAAACCCACCACCTATTCAAGACGTAGCTTTAATTTTTAAATAGAAATGTTACAAACACCTCCGAAGATGTTTTAAAAACTACTTATTTTAAACCATCCATTCCCTCATCCTTTTTCAGCTCCAGCAAGATCAAGAGAACATTCCACCATAACTGTTAGATCTAAAAATAAAAAGTTCTATTAAAGATCACTATTCTCTCAAAGACTGAACTCCTGTCCACACTAGTAAAAATAACATAACATTTAAAAGACACTGCTAGCTCACAGTGTAGACATGACTTGTATGTGTTACTTTTGTATAGAAAGCCATGCATGCATTTTATGTTTCTAAAGCAAAGCAGGTGACAATCCAAACAAATCCGTTGCCTGAGTAGTGCAGTACTCTTTACATTTATGCTTGTGAATTTAACGACATTTAGTATCTTATACAGTTACTTGCAACATTAAAGAAATCAAAAAAATAATTTTCAAAATAAATAAAAAACTTACTTCAAAATAGTCACTAATTTTGTGACCACGTCCCCCAATACTTTTCCCTGAAGTTAAAGAAAAAATTAAAGACATTAGAAGTGATAAAAATAGACCGCTATACTTACTACGGAGGTGAAAAGTACACAGTATGTCAAATAAAGTCTTAGAATCTGCTAAGCAGTTTTCTGTGGCTTGGTGAGCCAATGTGTGATCTTTCTATCTAGATATTCATATGGCATCCCATCAGCACAGCATCTGAGAACTCCATGCACTTTAACTAATTTATTCTCACATCATCCACATATGGCAATGAAGTATAATTATGCTTTTTTTTAAAAAACACACAAACAGGAAACTGAGGCACAGAGGCACACAGGCACTGACCTGTTCAACCCACACGAAGTCTGTAGCAGAGAAGCCAGGAATTAAATCATATCTCCTAATTCCCACTCCAGTGCCTTAGCCACAAGACTATCCCCATCTAACATGATGAGATGTTCATCATTAATGTTGGCAGGCAAGAGATTTGGTGACAAGCTCCTCCACCTTTTAGGCACTCTGTCTCCAGGCTCCCCAGTCAACGACTTGCCAAAAATGTCAAATCTGGTTAGCCTACAACTCACTTTCTATACTAGTCTCTTTGCTCAGTTCCTCAACCTGGGTGGGCAAAAACAGTGAGGACAAAATCTAACTAGAAGTACAGTACCAATTTATGGAGGTAAAAATAAATTACTGACCAGCTAACTCAGTAGGCTGTGACAGCTGGGGCAATATAAAGGTGCAAAGGGGCTGAACAGAGAGTAGAAAGAATGAGTATCACCTTGTGGAGATGATAGCAGCTCTTTTCCCCTTGCAACTCAGTCATAAATCTTCAGAGGAATGACTGGAACGCTCTGACCAAGAGGACAGATCCAGTCTCTAGTGCTTGGTGAAGGTGACTGCAGATAGAGTCGCGAGTCTTTGCCATGCATAGTCATCTATGGAGGTTTCTTTCTCAGCTATGGAAGTAGACACGGCTTTGACAGAACAGATGCAGGAGAGAGTCCAAATGCAACAACAGATTCCAGCAGGGGAAGTTAATCAGAGGCTTTAAACCATTGCAGGGACTTTCGGAGCATGAAGAAGGAATGAGACTTTCTGAACTCCTGTGTTTGAGACAGGGTACACCTTCACTGTCCCACATATATCCATACAGTGTCAGGGGATTTCCTCTGGGCTTTGGTGATCGGACAGAAGTTGGGGTTGGGGGGGAAATCTCCTGGTTCAGGTGAAAAGAAGAAACTGCTTTGGTAAGGAAGCTATAACAAGTGCAAAGCATTAATTTTTCTTTAAGAAAAACAAGACAGTGTTGATGGCAAACAAACGCCATAAGCTCTGTCAGCTGAAGGCGACCTCGACTAAAGAATTCCACTTTCAAGGAAAGCACAGTAAGAAGCACCAAAGCTAAGAGTTCAACAAGGTTTGAGCAAAGCACTGAGCACCCTACTGAGGACCCAGGGACTTCACAGGAGGCCTAAGATAGGACACAACTCTAAGGAACTTGTCCCAGTGGGATGGGTCCTCATTGTGTATCTCTAGCAGAGCCCAAAGAGAGAAGGGTAGGTTACTGAGGAGGGAGCGGGAGAGAAAAGCTCCACAGAGGAGTGAGTGTAGTGAACTGCTTGGGGTAAATTAGAGTCCTTCAGAGAGCAGGTGGGCTTTGAATTATTTTTGGTCCATGCAATGGTCTCAAGATTAAGCACCTCTGCCTCTCCCTCAGAACCAAGGAAGGAATAGGTAAGGGACCTGGAGAAAATACCATAGCTCTTTTCCCCCTGCTGTTCTAGGCATTTTCTCTAAAATGAATTTAGTGGGAGTGCTATAAAGTGAGGGGAGGCCACCCAATACAGGTTTGCTCCCACTGGCAAGACAGGGGACTGCTGAATTGCTGACTAGACAATTCAGACACATCGGCCCTGCAGTGATGGTCTGCAGGAAGCACCCACTGTCAGGCTACACTTTCCACTTCCAGGGTGTTTGTTTCCTCTGTGCTATGTTTCATAGTGCCTGTGCTTGAGGTCTAAAGACAACACATCAATGTGAAGCACTTTTTGTTTTCCTCACTGAGAGGAAGGAAGAGACTAGGAACAGTGCCTGAAAGGGGAGGGAGACTGCTTATCTTTTGCTCCTCCACTGCCTGACACCAGAAGAGAGGAACTGCGGAACCACATTGGGAAACCAAGCCACAGAAAATTTATTTTAAAAAAGAAATACATATGCATTTGTTTTCAACAAAAAGTGCATTTGATATTTCAACCACTAAGCTTCTAGCAGTTTTTGTTCATTGGTTTAAGGTAAGCACTACCATGAAGGTGCAGCGGTCTCTTACAACTACTGTAGACCCCATTAATTGTCACACCATGGTAGATATACAGCTGTTTCAAATTAAACACTCTAACCTATTATCAGACGCACCTAGAAATACATTATGCTAGGAGATATTCCTTTATTTCCATTAATTGCCTTTACAAATCGTACAAATCATTAAACATTTAGACATAGTAGGGGCAAGATGGTTTATTGAGAAGTCATAAGAGATCAAGAAAACAGAAAAGATGTGAACAAAGGAAAGAACCAGAGGGAAACTTATACTAACAAATCTGTACACACCTGAACAGAACACAACAGCGTGGTACCAAATGTATTGTAATTATCATGTTGAGGAACAATTCAGTGATAACTAGCTCTACAACACATTAAGTTATTACAGTGTCCAGTGCAACTTATATTGACTTATTCTGCCATTAACCAATTCTTACAGTTTTTGAAACATATTAAACAAACCTGTTCCCTTAGAATCACCCTAATTAAGCAGGATGGCATTTAATCACATAGTTTAGTGGATTCTACCACATACTGCAAGAGTCTCTTTTATACAAGCTATTTCCCTATACTTACCTACCCCCTACTCTTCATAGTTTCAGTAAAGAAATAGATGGTTTATTACATTTTTAAACAAATGCACCATTTTACCACTTTCTCCATCTCCACACCAGTCTTACCTCTCCAGGTCAGCTTTTAGATAATTGGCAAGAAAAGAGTTTGTCAGCTGAGAAGCATTAAAAGTGATCTGTAAGGAAAAAAACTGGGCTTTGCACTTCTGCTTCTTTACAATGCATAAAGGCCAGAAAGGTCCTCCTATGCTACAAACAGATTTTTTTCTGCTTGTTTTCCACATTTGAAATTCATGTCTTATCTAGCATGGAGGACACTACTGCCTTGTCTACATTAGGATACTTTGTAGTTATAAAGTTCTATTGGCAATAACAACATGGTAAACAGGGAATAAGGGTTTTTATTACCAGGCTGTCTGCTTTAAGAAATGGTTAAAATTTCCTGCTTTTACTACCACTTGTTCCACTCCATCAGGGGCAGCAATGATGGGAGCACTAGAAGAGCAGCTGTGAGAAATTTCCCAAAAAAGTTTATAATAGGCAAAGCCTATTAGGGTACGTCTATACTACAGAATTAGGTCGAATTTATAGAAGTCGATATTTTAAAACCCGAATTTATGGAATCGATTGTGTGTGTCCCCACTAAAGAGCGTTAAGACCATGAGGTCGATTGACTGTGTCCACAGTAGTGGGGCTAGCATCGACTTTCGGAGCATTGCATTGCGGGTACCTATCCCACAGTTCCCGCAGTCTCCGCCGCCCATTGGAATTCTGGGTTGCGATCCCAAAGCCTGATGGGGCAGAAAACATTGTCGCTGGTGGTTCTGGGTACGTCATCCCTCCCTCCCTCCGTGAAAGCAGTATTTTTCGCGCCTTTTTTCCGGGGTTTCCGTGTTTGCTACGGAAGCCTGCTCAGCTCACAATTACCGTACATCTCCAGCGTACGCCTGGACATTAGGTCTAGTGGGGATTCAGTCACACTATAATACGGGCAGAGGGATAGCTCAGCGTTCTGAGCGTTGGCCCGCTAAACCCGGGGTTGCGAGTTTAATCCTTGAGGGGGCCATTCCGCCTGAGGCTGGTAGTCGCGGGACTACACAGCAGAAGCTCCTTGCCTTCTAGCTGCAGATGGTGCAATATGCCATAAATGGTCGTGGTCGCGGGACCATACAGCAGAAGCTCCTTGCCTTCTCGCAGCAGATTGTACAATATGATTGGTATTCGTGTGCTCCTGGCCGGCAGCCTATGGTGTGGCTGGCCGGGGGCGCTTGGACATAAATGGGAGTGACCAGAGTGACTCTGGTCATTCTCTTTTTTACGTTTTGTTTAAGGGAGATTCAGTACTGCCTGGAACACGGGCGGAGGGATAGCTCAGCGGTCTGAGCGTTGGCCCGCTAAACCCGGGGTTGCGAGTTCAATCCTTGAGGGGGCCAGGAGATGATGATGGATATCAAGCATATTGTACCATCTGCTGCTAGAACGGAAGGCGCCTCCTTGCTCACCGCATATTGTACCATCTGCAGCTAGAAGGAAATGAGCCTAACCCTTGCTCCCCCCTCCCTCCGTGAAAGCAACTGAGGGGGGAGCAAAAAATCCTTTCGCGCCTTTTTTCATATGGGCGCCATATTGCTGACTCCATTGTTATCCACCCGCTGCTTCTGCTGCCACTCTGCTGTCCTGCAAACAGCATACCAGGGAAAGCATGGAGCACGATCAGATCACCGCGGCTGTTCTCGCTGTTATGAACACCACGCGCATTGTCCAGGAGTATATGCAGAACGAGAACCAGGAGCTGCTACAGCTACAGCAGGCGAGGAGGTGACAGCAGCGCCCTGAGGACAGTGATGAGGACATGGACACAGACCTCTCTCAAAAAAGGCCCCCCCATAAGGTGGACATCGTGGTGGTAATGGGGCTTGTTGATACAGTGGAACGCCGATTCTGGGCCCGGGAAACAAGCACAGACTGGTGGGACCACATAGTGCTGCAGGTCTGGGATGAATCCCAGTGGCTGCGAAACTTTCGCATGCGTAAGGGCACTTTCATGGAACTTTGTGAGTTGCTTTCCCCTGCCCTGAAGCGCAAGAACACCAAGATGAGAGCAGCCCTCACAGTACAGAAGCGACTGGCGATAGCCCTGTGGAAGCTTGCAACGCCAGACAGCTACCGGTCAGTCGTGAATCAATTCGGAGTGGGAAAATCTACAGTGGGGGCTGTTGTGATGGAAGTAGCCAGGGCGATCACCAAGCTGCTGGTACCAAGGGTTGTGAGTCTGGGAAATGTGCAGCTCATACTGGATGGCTTTGCAGCAATGGGGTTCCCGAACTGTGGTGGGGCGATAGACGGAACCCATATCCCTATCTTGGCACCGGACCACCAAGCCAGCGAGTACATAAACCGAAAGGGTTACTTTTCAATAGTGCTGCAAGCACTGGTGGATCACAAGGGACGTTTCACCAACATCAATGTGGGATGGCCGGGAAAGGTACATGACGCTCGCATCTTCAGGAACTCTGGTCTGTTTCGGCTGCTGCAGCAAGGGACTTTCTTCCCAGACCAGAAAATAACCGTTGGGGATGTTGAGATGCCTATAGTTATCCTTGGGGACCCAACCTACCCCTTAATGCCATGGCTCATGAAGCCATACACAGGTAGCCTGGACAGTAGTCAGGACCTTTTCAACTATAGGCTGAGCAAGTGCAGAATGGTGGTGGAATGTGCATTTGGTTGTTTAAAAGCTCGCTGGCGAAGTTTATTGACTAGGTTAGATCTCAGCGAAAACAATATTCCCATTATTATTACTGCTTGCTGTGCGCTCCACAATATCTGTGAGAGTAAGGGGGAGACGTTTATGGCAGGGTGGGAGGTTGAGGCAAATCGCCTGGCCACTGGTTATGCGCAGCCAGACACCAGGGCTATTACAAGAGTACAGCAGGGTGCGTTGCGCATCAGGGAAGCTTTGAAAACCAGTTTCATGAATGGCCAGGATGCTGTGTGAAAGTTCTGTTTTTCCCCTGTAATGAAAAGCCCCACCCCTTCATTCACTCTACTTCCCTTTACCCAAACCGCCCTGCCCTCCCCCCCTCGATCACCGCTCGCAGAGGAAATAAAGTCATTGTTGCTTAAAAATCATGCATTCTTTATTAATTCGTAAAACAAAGAGGGGGAACTATGGGGCTAACTGCCACAGTCTCCTGGGATAGCTGGTGGGGGAAGGGAAGCACCAGGATGGGTGGTGGAGGAGGGGATGAGGGAAGGACAAGGACACACAGCACTTTAAAACTTATTGAATGCCAGCCCTTTCTTGCTTGGACTCTTCTCTTGACTTGAGTGGTTGGGTGCACGGAGGCCGCCCAAACGCGTTCTTGGGCGTCTCGGGGATGAGGTTATGGGACTCGGGAAGGAGGGCTGTTGGTTACACAGGGGCTGTAGCGGCGGTCTGGGCTCAGGCGGCCTTTCCTGAACCCTACGCCTTTCCTCAGCCATAAGCCGGAGGATTTCCGTTTGATCCTCCAGTAGCCTCAGAATTGCATCCTGCCTTCTCTCTGCACGCTGACGCCACCTACTCTCTTCATCCCGCCGCTGTCTCTCTTCATCCCGCCAGTCATTGTCTTCAGCACGCCACCTGTCCGCACGATCAAATTCTGCCTTCCTGGACTCCGACAGTGTCTGCCTCCACGCATTCTGCTGGGCAGCTTCAGTGTGGGAGGATTCCATGAGTTCTGAGAACATATCGTCTCGATTCCTTTTTTTTTACTTCTAATCTTCGCTAGCCTCTGGGACGGTGATGAAAGGGGTGGCGTTGAAACATTTGCAGCTGCAGGAGGAAACAAACGGGAGAGGAGTAGTTTAAAAGACACATATTAGAGAACAATGCTCCAAACATTACATATCACATATGCATTTGGTCCAAGGTTGCACTTTGCCTGTTATATTGAGGGTCTGCCGGTTTGGTGTGAGAGATCACACAAGCAGGTCCGGCAGGCAACAGAATTCGGCTTGCAGGCAGCCATGGTAAGCCACAGTCTATAGGCTTCTTTAACCTTCATAACATGTGGGAATGTTTTCAAACAGCAACCCCCTCATTTCCCATAACAAACAGCCTTTGGGCTGGCAATTTAAAACTGGTTGGCAATTGAAAAGGGAGGGGCGGCGGTTTTCGGGTTAACGTGCAGCGCGAACCTAATCGACACCCCCCCACACACACAGACACACATCCAAGATGTTCGCTGTTCCCCCTCCCCCCACCGCGTGGGTCACAGCGGGGAAGATTTCCGTTCAGCCACAGGCAAACAGCCCAGCAGGGACGGAGCCCCTCTGAATGCCCCCTTAATAAAATTCCCCTATTTCAACCAGGTGACCATGAACGATATCACTCTTCTGAGGATAACACAGACAGATAAAGAACGGATGTTGCTTGAATGCCAGCAAACACCGGGACCATACGCCGCCATGCTTTGCAAAGCAATGATTCCAGACTACGTGCTACTGGCCTGGCGTGGTAGAGTGTGTTACCACGGAGCACAGGATAAGGCTGCCCTCCCCAGAAACCTTTTGCACAGGCTTTGGGAGTACATCCAGGAGATCTTTCTGGAGATGTCCCCGGAGGATTTCTGCTCCATCCCCGAACATGTTAACAGACTTTTCCAGTAGCTGTAGCTGTACTGGCCGCGAATTGATCATTAAACACGCTTGCTTATAAAACATGT
Source organism: Macrochelys suwanniensis (assembly GCA_033296515.1). NCBI lineage: Eukaryota > Metazoa > Chordata > Testudines > Chelydridae > Macrochelys > Macrochelys suwanniensis. The sequence goes on from CM065784.1 coordinate 38,188,125, forward strand.
ATTAATTAACAGAGGTACACTCACCAGAGGCACCAGAGGTCCCTTCTCCTGCATCGACCACGCCTTGGGTGGGTTCGTAGGGTACTGGCTCCAGGGTGACAAAGAGTTCCTGGCTGTCGGGGGAAAGGGCTTCTCCGCTTCCTTGCTGTGTCTGGGCGCTATTTTCAGCATCATTATCATCATCATGCTCCTCTGTGGTTTCTGATGATCCACATACGGAGTCATACCACATGGGTGGGTCAGTGCTGGCTGCACCTCCTAGAATGGCATGCAGCTCATCATAGAAGCGGCATGTCTGGGGCTCTGACCCAGAGCGTTTGTTTGCATCTCTGGTTTTTTGGTAGGCTTGCCTGAGCTCCTTAATTTTCACGTGGCACTGTTGCGCGTCCCTGTTGTAGCCTCTGTCCTGCATGCCCTTGGAGACTTTGGCATATGTATTGGCGTTTCTTCTTTTGGACCGTAGCTCTGCTAGCACGGTTTCGTCTCCCCATACAGTGATCAGATCGCGTACTTCACCATCGGTCCATGCTGGAGCTCGTCTTTGGTTCTGGGACTCCATCATGGTCACCTCTGCTGATGAGATCTGCGCTCACCTGCAGCTCACCACGCTGGCCAAACAGGAAATGAAATTCAAAAGTTCGCGGGGCTTTTCCTGTCTACCTGGGCGGAGCATTGGAGCTCAGACTGCTGTCCAGAGCGGTCAAATGTTGCACTGTGGGATAGATCCAGGAGGTCAATACCATCGAATTGCGTCCTCACTAAGCCTACATCGATTCGGCAGTATCGATTTAAGCGCTAATCCCCTCGTTGGGGGTGGAGTGGCGAGATCGATTTTAAGAGCCCTAGAAGTCGATGTTAAGGGCTTCGTCGTGTGGACGGGTGCACGGATCAATCGAAATAACGCTAATAAATTCGACCTAAACTCGTAGTGTAGACCAGGGCTGTGAGTGGACTGTACCACAACAGTTAAGAGACCAAGAGTAGAGTAAGTGAGAGGAGAGACTGTCAGGTGGTCTGATTTGTTTTTAATAATAAAATAAATTATACATTTAAATAGCAGTAAACACTCAAATCAAAATTATCACCTAAACAGAAATATTTTAAAGCAACATATCTCACACTTTGCTCTTTTGGCTTACCATGGGAAGGGATAGCCTACACTTCCCTGAAAAATGTACAAAAAAATATATTGCAAGACAAAGTTAGACGGTCTGCATTATTCTTTACACCACGCATAAGTAGCTAGAGGAGAAATTAATCTTGAGGACACATACTAAAAAATTTAAATGGATAAAAAGATTGTTTTATAATGCAAGCCGGTTATTTCATTTATTTATTGTAGTTTTCAGAGTATCTTCTGTAACACTTAACAACATTAACATCTAAAGCATTATAAGGAATGCAGCTGCCTCCATTGTTTTATATGTTGGTGATGTCATCAGCTATTGCAGCGAACATATAAAACCCTAAATTCAGGTCTTGGCAAGACATTACAAGAAAAATTCCCAACTTATTTATCTGTATGTGTGAAATATTGCCACTGTAGCATCAAGCAGACCAGAGATATTTAATAGAAATCAGTTCCAGAGACACAAGTTTTCATACCCAAACAATTGACTGATTTATCAAGTGACTTAAAACCATGTTAACAATAAATATGCAGTCACAAATTAACAAATTTCTCCAATCCAAAAATACCAAACATTCATTTGAAGGAGTTCTCTATCTTTGCTCCCAAGAAAGCTCTATATTTAAAGGCCCCAAATCCCTCCTCCTTCCCAAGTAATTTCCTGGGCCTTATCAGTCACTCTGGTAAAAGGAAGGGGAACATCCCACTACATTGTCTTTATGAATAAACCCCATAAGCCCTCACAGGTGGCTCTAATTTCCTTTTAATCAGCTGACATTCTGTTCCCTCAGTTGCCAGAGTCCAAGTTTGCTGATTGCCTAGCTGTACATCACCAAGGAGTCTAAAACCTACAGCACTCAGCTCAGAGTGGTATATATGCCCTTGGTTGGAAAATTTTAAAATAGCAACCTTGATAATTAGAATTATTTCTACATAGTTTGAACTGCCAGTTCAAAAGGCCTACCAGTGATTAGAACAGGTAAAGTATTCAAGTATTAACTTAGAGGCAGGACAAGAACCAACCACAAAGACAAAATAAAAAACACAGTAAATGACCAAGAGGCAAATGAACAATGCTCCTGGCTTATATATTTGCATTTAAAGGGATATTTATTAGTTTAAATGGAACATCAAAACAATAAAATAGGCCCTGTTCTCACAACTACTTTTTCTTTATATGCTAAATAGTTACCCATAGACTTATGAGTCTCCAGCATTCCTGCCCTAAAAAAGTCACCTTAAAATGAGACAGGATATTTCAATGAACCCCATACTTGTCTAAAAGAGTACCAATTAGTAAGTATCATGACTGTGTTTTGAGGAACAAGCATATATTTGTCCATTAGGAAATGGACTGAGAGCACCACACATTTCACAAAGGCCAAACAGCCACTGCATATTAACAGTTATGGCTGGATTCAAGTCAAAGTCAAGCCACATCAGATGGAAGTTGTCTATTTCACTCTATTGATCCCCCAACTATTCTAATCCTCCCGTATGAACATTTGTTGGATGGGAAGAGGTCACTCAGGATAATAATGGCAATTCATCTGAAGAGCAAGCAACTGAAAACTTTAAAACCATGAATTCCTGCTCATCAGCTGGAATAAGAAAAGGAACTGCGGAAGGCACACTACTGAGAAGAATTGCTGCAGTTCTGAACAAATAGGTAAAATGTCACAATGGTAAGAGCTAACTGCAGCCATGCAAAATTATTTTACACTTTTAACAGCTCAGATACAGAATCTACTTGCCTGTACCTACCCAAGACTGATAATGGGGAAAAAGATATATTTTATTCACCAGTTAAAAACATCACATCTCAGGCAATGAGTGCAGAACTCTGTAAAGCTGTCTAAGGGCTTGTCTACACAGCCCCACAGTGCAGACTACCCGGCGTGAACTGTAGTGAGCACTAAAGAGCTGCATTGTCACTGTCCTGTGTAGACCCTGGTAGTATGAACTAAAAGATACCTGATTTGTGTTAATGCAGTCCTGTTTGAAACACGAACTAGGAACCTTCTAGTTTTCAAAAGCAGGGTCTACACAGGACTGCTACAGTGCAACACTTTACTGTGCATACCCCCATAGTTTTCACTGCAGGGCTTTGCAGACAATCCCTAAATTTCATGTGTTCAAGCAAATATAATTTGACTAAATGCATGTAATACCTAACAGATTTGCTATAATTCAAAAAAATGTTTGGTGTACCTTGGCTGCTTTCACTCTGGTTCTCTGCTTTCCTCTTTCTTCCCCTGGAAGGTTCTGATTGTTTCTTCTCCGGAGTCTACAAAAGGCAAATTAATGTGTTTAAATGCAAAAGAATCTGATCCAGCAACAGCTCTACTTATTTATATTATTGTTACATGCAGTAAATAAAAAATCTCATTCATAAACCTTGGTCTCAATTCAGCAGGAATATCATTTCAGATTTTAACTGAAGGAAAATGATGACAATATGAGTACTTACTCTTGTACTCCCTCCCTTCAGAAGGTTTATTACATTTGTTTGTTGTGTTTACAGTAAAACATCAGAGGTATGAACACCTTGGACATGGAGGTTATTAGTAACTCTGAAATGTTTGTAACTATGAACAAAATCTTATGACTGTTCTTTCAAAGGTTCACAAATGAACCTTAACACAGCTTTGAAACTTTACTATGCAGAAAAAAAATGCTTATTTTAACTATCTTAATTTAAATGAAACAAGCACAGAAACAGTTTCTTTACCATGTCAAATCTTTTTTTTAAATGTTCCCTTTATATTTTTTAGTAAATTATGTTTAACACCATACTGTATATTTTTTTCGTCTCTGCTGCTACCTGATTGCATGCTTCCAGTTTCAAACGAGGTGTGTGATTAATTGATCAGTTCATAACTCAGGTTCTACTGTAGTTTTAAATTAGATAATAGGGTCAAAGTTTGCTTTTTTACTATATCTGTACACTCCCGAGTTGAAAGGGGCCCAAGTCCGGGCTGACAGCTCCGGGTGCTACTGACTTCCATATACGGCACAGTATTGATACAAGAATAAAAGTTTGTCAAAACTTTTTTCAAAACGTATCTTTCTACAGGAACATGATGCTTACAAATGTTTCTCTATATTATGTTTGTTGAATGATACACTGTTAAGTTATGTTCAGTCTAAACATTTAATGAACATTCTGTGAACAAAGCAAGTTAATGTTAAATGATAAATTGACAAGATTTAACCAAGTATTGATGACATTAAAATGTAATATTTTCCTCTCATCCATCCTTTTCTGCTTTCAGTTTTGTTGGAAAATTGTTAAGTGATTTTATTCTCAAAATTTGTTATTCGATTATTAGCATTTTAATATAGCATCTTACATAGCCAATGTAAATGCCAAGTATAATTTTTTTAAACTGTACAGTCTTTCCAACTATTAAATAGGTCTACACAATCATTTTACATTTCCCAAAGAGTTATTTTTCCAATTGCAGAATAACTACTAGCTTTCTCATCTATAAACCTCTGTAGGAATTTAAATTTCATTTTGAAAAATCAAAACTCCAATAATTTCTAGAAAAATATTTCGTTTTCTTTTAACCTTTTTCATTCCTTTTGTTTAGTTTAACCTTAAACTGCAAACAGTATTAGCACTCTAATAAGATGTCAAATTATACTGGAGGTAATTTTCACTTTTGGTAAATACAGTATTCATATGATAATGCACAACGCATACACAAAACACGGGCATATCAGTTCAAATCACCACTAAATGTTTTTCAGAAACCAAGCAGCCCCTTTCTTCTTCTAATGGAACCATATGAATTACAACAAATTCAAGAGCTATGGAGCTGGGGAATATCTTCCTGGTGAACACTCCCCAAATAATAAAGCTGTCTTCGCTTATAAACTTCAGCAAAACTTACAAACAAGAAAAAATATTTTTAGACGTTCTTCAATGTCAGCTACTAGAACTATGAAGAAAAACAAAAAGGTTGGCATATTGCCAAGACCCCTATACTTTATGTGGTTCAGGCCCTAGTTTACCTGTATATTTTGTGGTTTATCACTTGTTTCTATCTTGGCTTGATAGTTTTTTATTTTGGCCTTAATATTTCCTTTTATAAAATGCATTCATTTTTAATAGTCTGCCTCTAAAAGAATTACTCTCTCTTTCCAAAATTGTAGGTTAAGATAGAACTACAGGTCTATATAAATATTTTATATTTACTTGCAGAATGATTCATAGTAGCATATAGAATTTTTTCAAAGAAAAAATGTGGAAAACCACCAATTTGTACTATTTATGTCTTAAATATGTAATGTCTTCCCCTCTCTATAGCAAACAATGGTGCTGAGATTTTCAGTTTTTAATAATCATTAAATATTTCCCATGTATAATTAATGCGTTTGTATTTTTTTAAATTTACTTTCCCCCCTTCACCACTCAGATTTACAGCCACAGACTATAAAAAGAGTTTTAAAGAATTCTCTATCTGCAGAGAATAGAATACAAAAACTTATAATGGTGGGAAAGACCAAGGTTCATACACTATCAGAAGCACTCAAAATCCACAGAACTCAGTTTAAGATTAACCCTGAATTGCACATAGCCAATTTGTACTCCAATCAAAATCTACATATCTACACAAATGTGAACAGAATCTAGTAAACTCATGTCATTCACATGTAAAAGGACACTGAAATACAGGTATAGTTTTCAGGACCAAAACATTCAGTAAAATTATATGCGACTATTTTGTATCAAATAAGTATATGAAATACAGCATTTACTAAGTTGTCTTTACATTGCAGATTTGGTGTGAGAATCTGATCTGCATGGGTGGAATCCAACCAAAATTAACTGGGGTCCACCCATGCAGATCAGAACCTATATTTGCAAGGCATCTCTATTAAAATTCTGCCATTCCAAAATCCCAGGTTTTAATACTAGTATTAGTCACCTAGAAAAATGATTAATTTCTAAATTCCACTATATTTTCTGCATCCTTGTCTGGCATACAGAACAAGAAAAAAAAGAACACTGGAAAAAGAAAGGAAAAGTATGTCATGCACTGAGAAATTTTAAATGGTCAAATACAGATTTATTTTTATATACCACGTTATCACTAACAAAGCATAGCATGATTGCATCAGAGTTTGATAATAAACTAACATTCTCACTACATAATATTAGTATTGCACTTCTAATCAAGATCTAAATTTCTACATTATTTTTCAATATCTGTTGCAATATAGTTAAGGTCTCAACATCACACAGGGAAGCACCGCTCACCTTATGAATATATCTTCAAGCTCCTACTTTACCTTTTATATGACAAATTGTCAACCATAACCAACTATTATGACACCATTTCAAAAACCATTGTATGTAACATTAAAAGTTCAAATTTATTCTGTTAAAAATATTACCTTTAGTGTGAAAACAAACCAGATGTAATTTAAAGGAGCAAAATGCTACAATCTCTGGCATAACTACAAACTCTCTGAAGAGAATATAACACCTTTTGAAAAATGGGTCAAGAAAGCACATTCCTTTATTTAGTGCCACAATTTTTCTGATTGCTCATTGAAAATGTAAAGACATCCTCCACTTAATTTTTTTTATGAAATCATCACAGCTGCAAAAAATAAAGCCATGGCATGGCAGAATTCCAGAAATCATCTTTCAGAAAACATGGAAGGAACTTCCAGCAGGAGTCATAACGCAGTGAATAGCTCTGCTTAGGGCCCTTAAAAAATTTTTTTTAAATGCGTGGTTGCTGAATTTTGGAGGCTTTTTTGTTACTTGTTTTTAAGAATCCAATATACAAAGGTACTTTACAATTTAGAAATAATCATCCCAGCCTTGGAAATGCGGCCTTGTGGTTAAGGCACTGTACTTTTGTCAGAAGATCTGGGTTGAATTCCCAGTTCTGGCACAGACTTCCTGTGTGACCTTGGATAAATCACTTATTCTGGGTGTCTCAGTTCCCTATATGTAAATTGAGGATAATGGACCTTCCTTCTTCACAAGAGTGTTCGGAGGATAAATTCGTCAGTGTTTGTGAGGCATTCAAATAATCTATGGTAATGGTTCTCAAACTTTATTGCACCGTGACCCCCTTCTGACAACAAAAATTACTATACGACCCCAGGAGGGTCATGGGGCCAAAGCCCGAGCCCCACTGCCCAGGGTGGTGGGGGGCCAAAGCCCCAGGCTAGGGTTACCAGATAGAAACTGTGAAAAAACGGGACAGGGGTAGGGGATAATAGGCACCTATATAAGAAAAAGTCCCAAGAAACAGGACTGTCCCTTTAAAAACGTGGGGGAGGGAGACATGTAACCTGAGCCGCGCTGCTCAGGGCTGAAGCCCTAGAGCGTTGGCTTCAGTCCCAGGCCACAGCAAGTCTAATGCCAGCCCTGGCGACCCCATTAAAACATGGTCGCGATCCACTTTGGGGTCCTAACCCACAGTTTGAGAACCGCCGATATGGTGATGGAGGTCATACAAGATTCTAGATCGGGGTTCCAAAACTGTGGTATGTGAAACATCTCTGGGGGATTCACAGGAGGAATTGTGTAATGGTGGACTGCATTTTACTTATTGCATTTTCATAATAGGCTACTGAAACAAAGCTTTAAAACTCCGTGGGAATTTGTTATATAAAATATGGTAGTTAATTTACTTTAAGACGTACCAATGAGAACACAGAGACACCGATGTAGAGAGCCCACACCTTCAAACACCGTAGAGTGCAGGTTTAGTTGCCCAGCAACTATCCAGTCTAACTGAGCTCAGAACGTAGTGGTTTTTTTCGGCTGTATATGTCACACTATAACTATATCTGTATGTAACAGTGAAATATGGACAGATGGCTAAAGACAGACAGTGTTAAACAAAACACACAAAGTATCAGTGATGAGAAGGGTAGAGGTATGTGGGCAGCTGGTAGATCTAGAAGGGGGCACGCAACAAGAAAAGTTTAGGAAGCTCTGTCCTAGATAACAGGCACCACCCTGATATAGGACCATGTTTTTCTTTCACAGAATTGCAACATAGCATAATTTCTAGCATGTAATGGAACACTTCCACTGTCATCTCCGTTAACTTCCAACCTACACCAATGCAATACTGTTCAAAGAGAGCTCCCAGGCAGCACTTTGTATAGTTGTTAATAGTTCTCCAAGTAGTGCTATTAAAAAGTTAATCAGGAATTTCTATATCTAGCAGTAACACTAAGTTGCTTTCTATAATTTTTTACAAATTTCCTTCAAGATTAACTAGAAGGAGGTAAATAGATTATGAAAATTTAATGAAATTTTCTATTTGAAAAACTGAGATACTACCCAAGTAGATCATGCTCCATGTCTCAGACAATGCAAGATCTTCAACATGCAGTTATAGTTAGAAACGAAATTTTAAAATAACAACTTACCTATCAAATTTGCTCCTGGCATACATTCAAAAGTTTTTCTGCTGACTCTCTTTATTTACTTACATTGTTACTACTTTTTACTCTTTTTAGCACTTAAGAACCAATACTGCTTTGGGAGGATGAACTCTAGTCTAGCCCCTGAGTCACCAACAGAACTGTTAATTAAGTATCAACTGGAGGGCCAAACTGGGCTTAAATTAAACCTGTTTAGCCCAATTATAGACAGTGTCCCAGAGATTCTCTGACTAGTTAGGATGCACAAGCCAGAATGAACACAGCTGAACTTTCAGACACAACGTTGAGTTTGTACAGCTGTCAGTTAGAAAAAAGGCTCTTTAACTGAAAGTTGGGGGCGATTTTTGCTTATCAGTACTCGAAGTTACAGAATCACTTTCAGGGGATTCAAACAAAATAAACAAAGATTAGAGCTAGATCTATGCCACCCTCTAATTCTATCTAACCAGATAAAATCTGAAAGCAGTATTGTAATGCCATATCTTTCTCCTTCGCCAAAAAGATGGACAAAAAAAGCCAGAGAATTAAAACTTTTCTCTTAAGTGGACTGCCACAGCAGAAAATCGAGTTTTGTTCTTGTGAAAAACCATAAATAAAAAGTATAGGCAGTCACACCCATCTGGCCAAGAAAATCATCTATTAATGCCAAGAAAATGCACCCAGGAAGGACAAGATCCAAAATTTATCTGGGTAGCAGAATTATTCAAAGGGGTGAACAAACGTCAGACTTAGGATCCACATCCTCTTTGTGACTGGTAAACTTGGTATACTACAGCCATCTTGGGGAACCTGTTTTGTAAGGGATACACGCTTACTAGACAACAGAAATAAGCTTCAGCAGCTTAGGCAGAATCTGAGCTCTCTACCTGGTTAATTATAAAAACATAATTCCTTAAGGTTTAAGTTACCTGGACATGATGAAACTCCTCCTAAAATGAAAGCACTCCTCGCTAACCAGCAATACTTTTAATTAGCAATACTATTAACACACATGTGACAACAATTCAGATTAAGCAAACTATCATTCCAGCCAAAGAGTTCAAGATACCCATATTTAGGTTTGGTGCATACTAGATAAAGGACTTGTCTAGACTGGAGATTTTCCCAGATTATAGTCATCGGTTTAGCTACCCAGTGCAATAACTGGTGTAGATGGTCATAGCTAGCTATTTGCAGCAGGCAAGCCTACCCATATTAAAAATGGGATGAGCTCCAGTGATGCAAATAGTGGCTTTGTTTGTCCATTCTAAGGGTTATACCAGTGCAGTTAAACTAATGGCAGGTCAATTATGGCTATAATTAGGACAAATTTCCCGTCTAGACAAGGTGGAACTTATTCAGCATCCGGCAACCTAATACACGTCTGAACCTTTGTATACTCTGAAAAAGAAGGTTATACCTGTAACTGGAGGTTCCTCGAGATGTACGGTGAGGTGTATTCCACTGTGGGTTAGACATGTGCATCATGCGTCCAGAATCGGAGAACTTTGAAAATAGTATCTGTTGGTCTATGCATGCACCCAGGCTCACCTCATGCTTCTGATCAAGGCAATAAAGGGCAGGGCAGATCAACCACCTCTTCAGTTCCTTCTCCACCATAAATCAGAAAGATCCAAAGCAGAAGGGAAGGAAGGCAAGTAGTGGAATACAGATCGGGACCACACATTTCAACGAACTTTCAGTTATAGGTAAGTAACCTCTTCTTCGAGTAATGGTCCCTATTGTATTCCACTGTGGGTGATTGACAAGCAATACCTAAGTAGGAGGAGGGTGCGAGGATCAGGACATTAGGGTCGAGCAGAGGACTGCTGTTCCAAAGGAGGCATCAGCAGCCACGTCCTGCACCAGGCGTAATGTTTTTAAAATGTGTGGATGGAACTCCACATAGCAGCTTTACAGATGTCTAGGAGGGTACACCCTGAAGAGATGCCATGGTTGTTGTGCTCTGTGGAGTGAGCTCATACCCATGTAGGAGAAGGAAGATTCAAGAGCTGACAGAGTAGAATGCATCTGGATACCCATTTAGAAATTCGCTGGGTGGAGATGACATGCCACCAACTCTCTCTCTTATCACAATAAACAGTCTCAGGGATGTCCTGATTGGTCTTGTTCTCTTCACGTAAAAGGTGAAAACTCATTGCACATCGAGGGAGTGTGTGGTTTCAGAAAGAATACAAGTTAAGTGAATGGATTAATTAAGGTGAAACTAACTACTTTAGGGATACATTTGGGGTGTAGGTGTAAGGAAACTGTCTTCGTCGGTGACAGGGGGTCCAAGGTCTTGTGAGGAGCTGGAGATGGTGGCACCGATGGAACACAGCCTGGAGCCAGTGGAGCCCAAAGTTTCTGGGACTTAAGACATACTGAGTCCTCAGAGACAAAGCTGGTGGATGGGATGTCTGATTTTTCTGAAGTGGATTTAGAGGAAGACTTAGTCCCATGCTTATGATCCTAACTTCCCAACTAGTCTCCGTCACAGGATCTGTGGGGGAGGATTCTCCAGCACCGGAGGTGAACTTTGCAGCAGGAGGCGCACTCCTTGCTGATTCAGGATGATGTATGGGGGAGTTCCCTGGCCTGGTCTGATTGGGGTCTCATGGCCATGTCCAGGAGATACTTGCGGAGGAAAAGTGCCCACTCTCTCGGGTACAACTGGGGAAAGACTGGAAAACACTGTACTGCGCAGCAATGTGAGCTTCCTCCAGGCAGTAGAGAGAGCACTGATGGTCATCACTAACCAAGAAGGATTGCGGGCAGCAGACGCATAGTTTGAAGCACAGAATTCTGAGCATAGTCCGGTACCTGAACATTGGACCGGGGGAGTGGGGTGGGGGGGCTGTAATCTGATTCTATTCTAAAACTATTAAAAACTACTAAAACTACTAATCAATAGGTTATTTAAGAACTAAAAGCTATTTATAACTGTTGTGTGGTAAGTCCAGTAGGGAGCCTCGAAGGGCCTAGTACATCTCCATCACAAGGCTCAATTTAAAAAGTACAGATTAACTGTACTGGAGCACATGGTGCATAAGGAACCCACTAATGCTTACCAAATGCTAATTTACTGTAAGAGAAGGTTCCATCACTTGCACTGTCCTTCATGCTGACTGCAGATCTTCTCTGGAAAAGGAAATCCCCAATGAATCAAAACCCTCTGCCACACTCTTCTGGAGTGTGAGGGTCCATACAACTACATTAATATAAGATGGGCAACAGAGATCTAGACATACAAAAAACACTTGGCACAACAATGTCCTTTCCAGTGCTCTGTCTCTCTCTCCATTAATGGCAACTGACTGACCCCACATTTGGTCAGAATGTCAGAAGCCCACTTACCTTTAGTGATATGCAGTATATTTTCACAGTGATTCAAGGCAAAGATGGACAGATGAGGGCGACAGCTGAACTAGCAGTGTTGGAATAATTCTGAAAATTGATGTGTCATTTTTATGGGGCTAATGAGCCAGCAGCAGAAAGAGCTTATGTTTGAAATTACAGACAAAGTTCAGTACCTCACTTCATATGTGAAAAAATCTAAACTGTTTCTAATTTGAACGATATTAAAAAACATTCAAAGCATGACAGGTTCAAATTTACTCCTGCTCTTCTCCAAAGTCCATGTAATTTTTATATAGTTATTCCTCCAAACATGAAAAAACCTACAACTTTTCCCTATAAAATGCTTTTTGGGGAAAAAATGATGCCAAAAACCCAGAAACTCATCCTTACAATAAGAAACCTAGTTTGCACACCACACAAAAAGAAAAAAAAAATAAAGGTAAACATTTTAGTTTCAGATGCTATAGATATAAACCATGAAGAAAAAGGGTTTTAGAAGTGGGAAATGATCTAGTGTCTGATCTTTGAACACATTTCTGTATTTCTCAGAATAATAAATACTGGCAAACTAATTAAGTTTTAAGAGTATTTATACAGCTACAACTAAACAATGGCTATGGAGGTTTCCCTGTGCTGGTGATAAGTTTTACTGCCTTAAGGTAAAAATTTAGTAAGCTATACACACCATTCTTAGTTCCAAAATATGAATTTATCATCATGAAGGATACGACAGTCACGTGGATCATGGATTCCATGACTTTTACAGAACTTCCAGGACTTCTGGAGCAGGGCCAGAACAGCTGACCAGTGGCCAATATAAGCTAAAAAGTGAAAATTCTCTGAACACCGGTCCAAAGGAGCTTTTCACAGGATGGTTGGCCCCACTAAATGAAGCAGGGTCCAGCTCCCCTGTGCCAGAACAGGTGCCCCCAGTTTGGCCAGTTAAGAGAGTCAGGCAGCACCTGGTACTATAAAGAAACTGGGAGACTCTGAGGGAGGAAGAGACCCAGCAAGAGGGAGACATAGTGAGTTAAAGCTGCCAGTCAGGAGACTCCCTGGAAAGAGGGAGGGATTATCAAGAAAGCCAAGAAAGAGGATAGCCTGCTGACTATTAGAAAGGGCTGAGGGCTTGGAAGCCCATGGAGAAGCTAGCCAGCTATCCTTCCTGGGCAAAAGAGCCACCGTCAGAAAAAGCTGGAGAGGGTTGAAGGCTGAATGCAGCAGAGGAAGGTTCCTGCTGGCTCTCGAAACCAGAGAGCTGAAGCCAGAGAAGGCTGAAGGCTGACACCCCAGGCATGGTTAAGAACACTGGGGCTGTGCTGGAGACCCAGGACACAGTGAGGGATGATGGGGCTCTACTTCATGTACTGTGTGGAGACAGGACTGTAACTGTAGAACTTGGCATTGGGACTTGTTTTAATATGGTTTATGTGCATGGAACTTTTATAATAAAATGAACCCAAGGGCTGTATTTATACTTTGGAAGACTGTTTGCACTATTTCTGGGACTACGAAAGGGGAAACTGAGGCAGGAGTGTCTGTCATGCTGCGGCCAGCTGCAGGAGGGCACTCTAAGTAGGACACTCAATGACAGCACTTTTATGAAGTCTTACCACACACATCTCCATCTCAAAAAAATTAGTTTAGTCCAAAGGTGTAACAAATTTTAGCTTTTACCACTACATGCACTTTTTAATCTTATTGTCTACATAGAAATATTATATTTTCTTTAAGAAGCTTACATATAAAAGTGTCAACTGCATTAGAACATATCATAAGTATTTTGTTTGCATTAAAATATTGTACTTGTAATTGCATTTGTAAACATACGTACCTCTGATTCTTTATCACTTAGAGATCCCAAGCTTCCAAAACTGTGATTAGAACTTTCATTATTTGTTGAGGCCTATTGAGAAAAATAATATATCATATACTATGTTCAGATTTATAAAACATCTAATAAATTACAGTATTTGCAGTTATGCAAAGTAAGGGTAATCAAATTTCATGCTTCAAGACACAGTAATCAACTGCAGAGCCTATATGACCTGCAAGCAGAATACCAGATTTGATGGACAAATGGTGTGCTCCAGAACAGTAAATTCTATGTTCTTAATTGCTTCTAAAGCTATTCTGAACAATGTAGTTTGCTATCAAAATTGGAAAGAAAATAACTGTACGTACATACCCTCTCTGAAAAGAATGCACAAACACAATTTACAGGATAGACCAGTAACTCATGAAACAGTCACACCAATATAACACCCGTAAGGAAACCACTTAAATGATTAAGAGGTTAAGAATGAGGATGTGTCTATACTAGAGAGCTTACAGCAGCATTGCTGTACCAATGAAGATGCACTGCTATAAGATCTCTCGTGTAGCAGCTTTATGACAACGGGAGAGAACTCTCCCATCAACATAATTAAACCACCCCCAACAAGCAGCGGAAGCTATGTCCGTGGGAGAAGCTCGCCCACCGACGTAGCTCTGTGCACACTACCCCTTATGCCGGCGAAACTTATGTCACTCGAGGTGTATTTTTTTCGTACCCCCGAGTGACATAAGTTTCGCCAACATAACTGGTAGCGTAGACATGGCCCAAGAAGTATGACAGATACAGAATCAAGTTATCATTTTGAAGGGCTTTCCTAAAATAATTTAAAAAAAAAGCAAAAGCTCTAGAACGAGCCACATTCCTCCAGCCTTATTTTAGACCAGCAAAGTATCTGAGAGATACTTTTTGAAAGCTCTGATTCCAGAGGATGCATTTATATACCCACTAAGATCATGTGTAGTACCTGTTCTTATCAGTTTAATATCTGATACGTCCTTTATTTGAGGACTGTATCTTAAATTGATTTTTGAAACGGGGGGATGGACTAGGAGCTTGCGCTGTCCACCCCACGCATTGACCTGGTATTGCAGTGTCTCCAGGGGGAAAAAAAGAAAAAAATGCTAGTAAATTTGAAGAGAGAGTTAGCAATTCTTTCTTTTTGCAAGGAATGAAGTCTTCGTGTCTTGAGATTTGGGTTCTGAGAGAATAAAGAACACAACCAAAAGCTATCTAATAGCCACATAACACTAGGAACCTTAACTTACCTTAGACCTTAGTTCCTCCAGTGCCACTGACATCAGGCAGCCCAGCTCCTCTACTGATTATGGTCTCTGACTAGGTATGGTACTTCTTCCCAGGTGATTGCCAGTGCATTCAATATCTTCTGTCACTGTCTTCTACTAGTTCTTCCCTGACTTTCTTCATTTTCTTTTTTCTCCCTTCTTTAATCAATTCAACACTTGCTTAGCATGTCTCCCATCTTAAATACAATGCACGTCACAACCACCTAAGGATTCTTTCTTTGGTATTTTCTAGAATGTCCTGCTCTGTCAATTCCCATACCCTCACATTTGTTATTATGTCTTTCTATGAAACATATAGAATCTTTCCCAATCATCTGTGATGGGCAGCCTCCAATCTCTTTTTGTTAGCCACGATCATTGGCCAACTCTCTGTTCCATACCGCAGCATTCTTAGTACAATTGCATGATATAATCTCATCTTTAGTTTGGTGTGGAGACCTCTGTTTGACCAGATGTTGTTCATCTTTCCAAAAGTGATGTCTGCTTTTCCTAATCGCATCTGAATATCCTTATCGAAGCCACCGTCAAATGTCATCACATTGCCCAGATAGCAGAACTCTTCTATCTGTTCAATTTCTTTTCCATACACTTGCACTTTTGCACCTGTTGTCTGGCTTTCTACCTTCATGATCTTGGTTTTCTTTCATTCCAATCCAATTTTTGCGGCTTCCTATTCTACTTCTGATGTAAGAACAACCATTCAGTTCCACATCATACTTAGTAAAGTAATGTTGCTGGCAAAGTCAAAGTTGTGCAACATCTCCACTCACCACTGTCTATGGTGCCCTATTATTACAGACGTGTCTTGTTCACAGCCTGGCTGTTATTGTGTCTTTCACTGGCTCCCAAGCCAACAGGGTCTTTGCTGTGATGTTATCCAGCATAATTCCTACACCTAATACATTCCTCCTCCTGAGTATAAGATTGTAGCACACATTCCGTCTTGACCCTCCTCACCCATCTCCTCTCACAGACATCAAGTACGTTCAGATAATTTTTCCCCCTTTCTCATGTAACCTGTGCCAGCTTTCCTGTACTATGCAAAAGTACACACATTCCACATATCTATTCTTGTTACAAATTTGATCGTCAGAATTCTCAAGATCTCAGCTTCCTTTTGGTTTTCACTGACATGTGTCATACTTGGGTTTTCAGTCCCATCATCTAACATCCTCAAGTTATGCTTTGACTGAGATGTTTCTGTTGCAGAAAGGTTTTACCAGAGTGGGTTTCAAACCTATTGGCAGAACCCTTCTCTTTTATCCGAAAACTACAATTTATTGCCAGTATTTTCCTATTCTTTAAACAGAAATCCTTTTTTATAGGGAAAACTGTTAGACTGCCAAGAAAAGAAAAAAAAGAAGTTAAACCATAAATATCCTTGGGTTATAAAAATGTATGAAGTCATGCAGCCTGAGAAGTAATGTAAAACAGGACTTTTCTATGGCCTGGTTTACATCTATTCAGAGATCTGTTTGACAAAGAATGGCAACAAAACCCTTTATTGGAAAAGCTTGCCCTATTGCCAATGCATTTGATATGTGTTAGGCTGTCCATTTTCTACCTCCTTCATCACTGGATTGTTCTCTTCTCTTCCACAAATCCAATACTCAAAAGCAAGGCTGTGCAGAAATATTATGATGCAAAATTATAACTCTTGCCATCTTGGAGACACTGGATCATTGAATTCCATTATTCAGCCAGTTTGCAGAATGAGACTGACCTCAGACTAGATCATGACTTGTGAATTAAAGTTCCTATTGAAACATAACCGGAATAGATAGAATTGGTAGGCTTTTCTCAGGGATCTTCCTTGTTATCTAGGAACAGCTTCAGGTAGTTCTTTTTTATGTCATATCCAGTGTTCCTCTGACATTTGTGTATTTGGACATAGAAACCAACCAGGAGCACACATTTTAAACATCTATTTATTATGGTTTTCACCTTATGTTCTGCAAACTTCTAACAACTGTTTTGCAGCAGTTAGACAGAGATAGCCTTTTCATAACTGTTCTTCCCAGGAAATAAGGGAAACTTTCATATACCTGCCCATCAAGAGAAGAGGAAAGTTCTAGAATCTCAACTAATTGCTTGAACAGGAAACACAGATGTACTTAGGTGCACCTCCTGTCTTGCTGGTTTCAGACAGTGGAAAAATGAGGATGTGGGGGAGGGACATATGTAAAGGAATACCCCTTCATTCTCTCTCCCAAAATGAAAGCTGTCCTAGAGGAGTCATATATCCCATTTTCACAGTGATCCAGGGCTGGCGTGCCCACTAGGCGACCCTAGGTGGTCGCCTAGGGAGCCAGCCGTGGCTGCCTCCCACCCTCCCGGCTCTGCGGCTGAGCCAGGAGGGCGGCTTGCCGCGGCAGGGCCGTAACGGGGTGCACTGCTGGCAGGGGCGCCCCCTCCTCCCCCGTCGCCGAAGCCACCCCAGCTTACCTGCGGGAGGTCCCTTCCGCCGAAGCCGCGGGACCAGCGGACCTCCCGCAGACAAGCGGCTTCGGCGGCAGGGCGAAGGTGCTGCTAGTAACACCCTCCGTCGAAGCCGTGGACCTCCCGCAGGCAAGCGGAAGCAGTTTCGGCAGAGGGTATTATTAGCAGCACCTTCGCCCTGCCGCCGAAGCCGCTTGTATGCGGGAGGTCCGCTGGTCCCGCAGGTAAGCTGGGGTGGCTTCGGCGACGGGGGAGGAGGGGGCGCCCCTGCCAGCCTGAGCGGGGAGCCGGGGGGCAGCCACGGCGAACCGCCCCCCTGCCCCCGGCTTCCCGCTCAGCTCCCGCGGGTGGTGGAGCGCCCACGGGTGGTGGGTGGGGGGCTGAGCGCCCGCGGGTGATAGGGGGAGATGGGGACTGAGCACCCGCGGCTGTGGGCGCAGGGCTGGTGCAAGGAAGTTTTCCCTAGGGCGCGAAACTTCCTTGCACCAGCCCTGTAGTGACCCTTGCACATCCTACCAAAAGAAACGTTTATAAAGTATAATATGGAATCCATAAGCCAATTCATTAGCATTTCACACAGAAGTTTAAATAGCCACCCAATTCTACTTACTTTAGCTCCAACACTGCAACTTCCAGTACTCCCAGTGCTGCCGCTCACTACTCCTGTAAATCTGGCCTCTAACAATTCTTGCCTTCTTGGGTCCAGGCTATGAAGCTCATCCATTGCACCTAAGAAAATAATTTTAATTAGTTATATTCTATAATAAACTTGCTTGCACAAGAAAGTTTCCAAACAATTTATACAAAATCTTCAATATAGTATAGACCATAACAAGCTGCATGAAGCGAGGTCTCACACTCAGCTCTAGGGCATATCTGTCTATTATACAGTAACTTGTGAACATCTAACCAATTCCAAATTTTCAGGGAATGTTCTATACTGAACCCTATTAATTTTGGGGAAAATCAGAAATCCAGAAGGGGAAACAGGAGACACAAGGAGCCCCTTTATCATGTTAGCAGATCCAGCAACTTCAACCATCTCAGTAATTGTCTAGATCAAAGAACCAATTGATGGCAGCCATTAACACCTTACAAGCATAACCCCCTCCACCAGCTCTGCCCATGGTCCAATACAACTTAAATATATTGTCACCTTGAATAGTTTGTCTCCCAGACTGAAAAGAAATAAGAATTGTGGGGAGGAAGAGGGAATCAGGGTATGGGGAAGAGCAGGGGCACACAGAGCTCCTGGCATGAAGGGAGACTAGGGGCCAATAGGGGAGCAGGACATGCAGCACAGAGGGTATGCTGTACCTACACATCCCTGCCATTATGTCAAAGGGGTGAATGGAGGTCTGAGGGAGCACAGAGGGATGGGGGATGCACAGAAGCCCTTGCAGGGGGAGAATGGGGAACCCTGGCATGGGTGGCACAAAGAGCAATGGTGGGCGGGGGAGGGTGGCACAGATTTCCCTCGCATGCAGTGAAGGGGAGTGGTGGGGCACACAGAGCCACTAGCATGAAGGAGGGCAGTGGATGGGTTGCAAGGAGTCTCTGACATACAGAGATGGGAGGGTGGCACACAAGGAGCTTCTGGAGGAGGAATGGATGGATGTGTGTTCATGGAGCTCGGCCTACAGAAGCAGCAAAGCATGCAAACCTCTAGGTTACATTATAAACCACATATGGATCTAAACCAATCTGATAGAAGAAGTGGACATTCCTAATACTCTGAATTTGCACAGAGAATGATTTATAGTGTGCAACCGCTCTTTGCTTGTTCCAGTTTAACTACTGGATTATTACATTTTCAAGTGACATTGAAAACGCTAAAAAAAATTAGTAAAGTTTGCTAAAACAAAGTTAAGTTACTTCATATTTAAAACCACACATTTTACATAGCTTTTTTGTACAAACCATATCCCACTTAATCTTAAAAGATTTTAAATAGCAAGGAGCACAAATACAGTATAATACAGGGCATCAGGGTGTACTGATTTAAATCAAAGCTATTTAAATTGCTGATTTTAATCATGATTTTATTCAGCAAGCAGAAAACCTTGATTTAAATACAGTAATTGATGTTAATCTTATTTTGCATTTGTACTTTTTTGTTATTTTCCTGAAGAAAGATTGTTTCTTATTGGTTAGTAACCATTAAAACATGTTGATTTTCAACTAAATATAGACTTTACACTAAATTTGGCACTTTTGCTAACCAGGAGGGTATGCTGTACCTACACAATTATTTCAGCAATTATATTAGTTTAATATACATTTACTTAAGAGAATTAAGGTTGACCTTATTAGATTAAAAAATGGTTAATGATGCATTTCTGATTTATTAGACTGATATTTTTACTCATGATTTCCATCATGCTTTATTTGGATGGAAATTAGAATTCCATTAAAAATGCTTTAAAAGGCATATTTAAAAAAAATAGTTAGATTAAACTACCTTAAAATGTGATGACTAAATAAGAAAAATTGTTCAACAAAACATATTTTGATTTAAGACTAATGATTTATTAAACAAAGCAAGTATTATCTGTAGTTAGTGAACTGAACTGATTGTCTTTGGTCACCCTGTCCTTCCAAGATTTTAGAATTAGTAGATCTCATCTTTGCACACCTAGTTTTTAATAGGCCTGTATGAATAACCAATTTTTCTGTTTGGTTGTCAACCTGAAAAAAAAACTGCAAAAACATCTGTTTCAGATTAACGCAAAACAAACAAAAAAATACATTTTTTCCCGACAAAATGAAAAAAAACCTACTTTTGGATCAAATGAAACACTTTAGACTGACCCAAAACATTTTTTTCCAGTTTTTCATTTTATTTTGTTTTTGGGGGTCGGGGGACATTTTGTATTCTTTTTTAATTAAAAGTAGGTAAATTCCTAAATGAAATTACTTGCTGAAACAAAAAGTCGAGAAAGAAATGTTTTGAGATTTCCAAAATCTTTTTCTTCCTTTTTTTTCCTTCATCTGAAACTATTTGCTGAATTCAACTCAAATCTGCAAATAGTTTTGGTCAACCAGAATCTACATTTTATGGTGTGAATAACTATTCACATGAAAAATGTTGCCCGGCTCTAGTTTTTATTCATAGACTGGAAGAGGAAAACAAGCTTCCCTGATTTTTCAACTCCCAACTGGTTTCTTAACTTTGAATTAACGAGTTACTGAACCGAACGAGCTGAATAACCTGAAAAGAAGAAAATATTATCTCTGCATCTGCAGAAGAGGCTACCACTGTCAAAAGCCAATTTAGCACTTTCACAGACTCAGTCACTTAGCCAGTGACGACTTTATCAGAAGATCAGGTTTTTTGGATCTCCTTTTTCCACAGAGGGTATAGCTTACAAATTATCGAATATTCCTATTAACTTGTCCTCATCAAATTAAACATTGTCCTTGGATAGATCTGTAATCACGGCAACATTGTAGTTTCCATCCCCATTAATACAGTACAAAAAGTGAATGTAGAATCTTAAGTCATAAGATTTAAAATGTAAATATATAGTGCACCCATTTTGAGGAAATACTTACACCTTGTCTACATCAGAACAAACAGGTTGTGTTGCATAATTAACGCTCCAAGATTGAGTGCATCCACACTACTCACCCTGAATTAGTGTACAGTTTGCCCATACCACATTAGAGGTGCCATACAAAGATTCAGGGAAGGCTCGCTGTTAGCCAATATCATATGTTGTCAGAAGGCAAAGTTGTACAACTATGAACCATACTCCCAGATTGTCTTGTACTCATACCAAGCTTTACTGTGGAAACATAGTGCAAGTTAAATTATTGTAACCTTTGTTGTTTGTATCTGCAGAATTTGTCAGAAGCAAGATATATGTTCTGTTGAGGCATGCCAAATATGAATCGTGTGCTAGCTACAGTTAGTGTAGATAGCTCTACTGTCTACTGACACTTGGAATATTACTGTGTGCTGAGAACAGAGTGTAAATGTCTCTATGGTCTAATGCTACTTGTATGCTACAGTCTACTAACATTTAAAATGTATAAAACTAAATAAGAAAAGCAGTGTAAGGTCTGTGGAATTTTCTATCAGTCATAAACAAGGGAAACATAAATAAGAGCCAAAAGCAGCTCACAACTTGAAACAGAGCGAAGATGTAACTGCTGCAAGCCTGTTCTCCAGATTGGTAATGTATTAACCTTTCTGCATTATGCTGATCTATCTTTGATTAATAAACTGCGGATGGTTACCTGGTGTTGTATCAATAGAGAAATAAAACCCCCAGAGGATATGTCTACACAGCATACCTGGCTTCTGGGGCTCGGGCTAGAGGCTGTTTCATTGCTGTGTAGACTTCCAGGCTCAGGCTGGAGCCCAAGTTCTGGGACACTCCCACCTTGCAGGGTCTTAGAGCCTAGGCTCCAGCCTGAGCCCAGAAGTCTACACAGCAATGGAACACACAGCTCAAGCCCCGTGAGCCAAAGTCAAATGGCAGAGACCAGTCACGTGTCCAGTTGCTGTGCAGACATACCCAATATGGCCATCACAATTCTAGCCATTTTTCACACCCTAATTATTTGTAACATAGCAGCACCTACTATAAATTGAATAAATTAGGGACTACACTGAAAGAACTTAGGGAGTGGGAAGCCGGGAACCTCCATCTCCTTCAAATGCAGGCAGACTGTTGGGCTTCATTAGTATTGAGATGACTTCCATTTATATGGGCAGGGGTGCCTTGAAGATTTAGCAGCATCCAGATGGCAGGAGGCACTGGTCAGTGGCCCGAAGAGTAAAACAAAGGGTGGAGGGAAAAACTGAAGGACAGAGAGGTGAAATGACTTGGTCAAGGTCACAAAGCAAGTCAATGGCAGAGCCAGGAATAGAACCAAAGATTTCTGATTACAACTGGTCAGGAATTTGTGATGGAACGTTTTTCCATCCGAAAATGCCGATTTGTTGACAGTAATACATTTTGTGGAAGCACGTCAATTTCGACAAATTTTCATTTACAAAAAATGACAAAAAGCATTTCCATAATGTTGACTAATATTTTCATAATGGAATGTTTTGATTTTTCATTTCAAAACGACTCATAATTTAATTGATTTTATAATTTTAAAAAATTAAGATATCTAAATTTGAAAAAACATTTCAATTGACCCTTTAATAAAGGGTTTTTCCCCCCACAATTTTGTTTCATGGGAAATTCTGAATCTTTTGTTTTTGTTCCACTCCACAACAGAAAACAAAATGTATTTATTACATTTCCCACAAAACAGAAAATCCCATTCCTCCCCAGCTCCACTCCTTCCTGTTGAGTGTTAATTTTACAAGAAAAAAGCAAATATGCGACAGACAGTGCAGCAATTAGCAGTATATAATTTTGCTATCTGAGGTCAATAACAAATTTACAGCTACAAATACTACAGACTCCATCAGAAGACTAGCTTTAGATTTTGAAAATGTGGGGTGGAGGGGTCAGACTGGGTTATTGTTAAAGATGAAATTAAGAAACAAAGCTTCCCACGTTAACCTGCGCATAAGGCACAATTAGTTTGTATTATTTGCGTACGTATTTAATTGAACTATTTATTTAACATTAGTAATCCCTGTATATACGACACAACCATTTACTGTAGAACAATTAAACAGACTTTTTTGTCCTGCACCCTTTTGTGCCAGGCTGCTCATTTTGATTAATCTATGCCCACTCAGGATTGAATATTTGGCTGAGGTGGAGTGTGTGTCAGTGCAAAACCACAGCTGATTTTTGTTGACAGGGAATGTGCTGACATTTATTCTGCCAATTCAGAGTGCCTTAATCTCTTCCTTGGTGTTTTTCCTTCACTGTCCCAACATAAGAGTGTAAGAAAACATGTTGAAAGACCATCAAAGAATGTGATGTTATTGTCTCTCTTCTTTACTGAGGATTCTACTACCAAGAACTACTATTATGGAATGAGAAACCACATAAGGACACAAATAAAACAAATATTCCTTCACAGTACACATGCTTAACTTTGCATATGGGCTGAAATTAGACAGCCAGGAAGCAGACACATTCAGGAAGTCTGTTGTTGGCACAGTCTTACAAAGTGCAGTAGATATGTGAAGTAAATCACAAGTGTTTTTTCACCAAACATGTACACATAGAGCCCATTTTTTTTGGCAGTGATGCAGGAGAATACCATAATTGGCTTTCTAGCAGTCATAGTGCTGCCTCAGGAATTTAGATTATGAAAGGCCCTTTATTTTATTCATATTTAACATCATACTGGGCCTATAAAATCTTCTCTCTATATTCTCCAAAAATATCCCCACACTGTTTAATCACCCTTTTAAAATGTAACACTTTCAATTTTCACTTAAATTTACTGAAAAAAGCTGTTACAAATTCTTCTCTTAAAAATATTTATTTTATTTCTGGCTTGATTTTTCAAAGGTATTGAGCACCTAAAACTTAAGTTGATTACAAGTGGTATCTGTAAGTGCTCAGTATCTTTAAAAACCAGGCTATAATTTATTCAGTTTACAAAGCAAAACAAAAAGGCACCTATTTTAAGAACATGGTAATTTAAACAGATTCAGGAATATATTTACAATGCAGGATATGGAAGACCATTTACAAAAAGAATGTTGAAGTTCTACACCAGGAGTCTCAAACTCAAATGATCACGAGGGCCACATGAGGACTACTACATTGGCCTGAGGGCCGCATCACTGACCTCCCTCCCCCTGCCGCACCGGCCCCGCACCCACTCCAACCCTTCCATGAGGCCCCGCCCCTGCTCCACCTCTTTCCTGTCCCCATTTCAACCCCTTCCCCAAAATCCCCACCCCAACTCTGCCCCCTCCCTGCCCCCAGGGGGTACAGAAGGGGTGTGGTGTGTGGCGTGGGCTCAGGGAAGGGAGTTGAGGTGCAGGAGGTGTGCAGGGTGTGGCAAGGGGCTCAGGGCAAGGAGATGGGATGTGGGGTGCAAGAGGGGTGAGGGGTGCATCAGGGTGCAGCGGAGGCTCAGGGCAGGGGGTTGGTGCAGGAGGAGTACGGGGTGTGGTAGGGGGCACAGGGCAGGGGTTGGGGTGCAGGGTGCAGCAGGGGGCTCGCAGCAGGGGGCTCGGGTGCAGGGTGGGTCAGGGGGCTCAGGGCAGGGGGTTGGGGTGCAGTGTGTGGCAGGGGACTCAACGGAGGGGGTTGGGGTGCAGGAGGAGTGCGGGGTGCGGCAGAGGGCTCAGCTGCAGGAGGGGTTAAGGGGTGGGCTCTGGCTCAGCGCGAACCAGGGACAGGGCAGGGTCCCTGCCTGCCTGCCCTGCCCCTGCGCCGCTCCAGGAAGTGGCTGGAACCTATGGGGGGCACGGCGGCACAGGGGTCTATGCATTGCCTTCGCCTCAAGTCACCGCCCCCCCAAAGCTCCCATTGGCCGCGGTTCCCCATTCCCGGCCAATGGGAGCTGCGAGGGGCGGTGACTTGAGGCGAAGGCAACGCACAGACCCCTGTGCTCCTCCCTCCCCCACAAGTTCCTGCCTCTTCCCAGAGCAGCGCGGGGGCAAGGCAGGCGGGGAGGCAGAGAGCCTGCCCTGCCCCCGGTGCACTCTAGGTAAACGCTGGTACACCTTATAAAAATCTGAACAGTAAAGACAACTTAACCAATTTGCCTCCTTGGAAGAATAACATTGACTTAATACATACTATTTGTAATGGAAGCTATACCTGAGAAAGACCCGTTGGTCACAGAAGCTGACTTCCCTCCCTCCTATCCCCAAAACAATCTCACTAAAAAAGGCAAGTTTATTTTTAATACATTCAAATTTCACTTAAAAGATTTTTCCCCAAGTTTAACTGTTCACTTTTCTGACATGCTAATATGAAAAGTGAAATATGTAAGAAAAGTGAACTATAGCTTTACAGTAATATCTTTTATCAAGCCTTTTCTACCAATACATCACATCCCATCTAAAACTTATTCAGCTTTTAATTTATTTGCAAACACCAAAAACTGTTAGGCAACTTCTTCCAGTAAAACTTTTTCCTCTGTAAAGATAAAGTAGGTGCCGATGTATCTATACGGTTTCTCTAGAAAATACTTAAAATGTTAATTTTAACCAGGGTGGATAAAAATCAATGATCAAAAAAAAATTTTTTTTTAATTGAATTTTTTTGATAAAATGCTTTTTGAGGAAAAAACGTATCTAAAGATAGTTTTAATTAATATACATTCGAGCTCAAAGATATCTCATCATGGAATAGGGATTATAAATTCTAATTCTATAGTATGAGACAATATATTTATGTAATGTTTAAGAAAAGTTTTGTAAATGAGGACCATCAGCTACACAACTGACCCACGGAGAGAAGGCAGACACGCCTTGTGACTCAGCAAGGTGTGCAGGGACCTGCCTATGAACAGAACTCTAAGGTTTTTCCATGCCATGTGCTGAATGGCTTGTCCTTGGGACAAAGAAAGCAGAAACCACATGGCAAGGGACTATAAAAGGCTGATGCCTCATCTCTATCTTGTCTTCAATCCTGCTTCATACCTCTGGAGGGACTTTGCTACAAAGTGAAGCTGATCAAAGGACTGAAGGATCCATCCGAGTTGTGGATGTACTCCAGAGACTTGATTTGAATCTGCAGTTTATTCTATCACTGCTAGCAAGCTTGAACCAAGAACTTTGCCATTGCTGTATGTAATTGATTCCTTTTAACCAATTGTAGCTCTCACTATACCTTTTTCCTTTTATGAATAAACCTTTAGATTCTAAAGGATTGGCAACAGCGTGATTTGTGGGTAAAATCTGATTTGTATATTGATCTGGGTCTGTGGGCTTGGTCCTTTGGGATCAGGAGAACCTTTTTCTTTTACTGGGGCATTGGTTTTCATAATCATTTGTCCCCATAAACGTAGGGGTCTCAAACACATGACCCGCGGAACTTCAGAACGTAACTTGGGCGGGGGGGTGCACCGCAGGGAAGCGCTCCGCCGGGCTCTCTGTGGCCCCCCACCGAGTTACGCTCTGAAGTTCCGCCGCCAGAACAGCTGTCTGGCGGTTTTTGAGAGGGAGGGGGGAGGAGTGGGAAGCCCACACACAGGGGAGGGAGAAGAGGCGGGCTGCCAGGCTCCTCCTACCCCGCCCAGTTACGTTCTGTGGCCGCCAACTCCCCTCACCCTCACCCCCACCCCCTCCCAGTTACGTTCTGTGGCCAAGATCCCCGTTCCCTCCACACTTCTCCAAGGTTCTATTTTTACCCCCAGGCAGTTCCTGCCGCCAGAACAGCTGTCTGGCGGCTTCGCAGTTTCTGGGAGGGATGGGGGAGGAGCGGGAAGCTGCGCACACTGGGGAGGGGCGGAGAAGGGGCGGGGCCTAATGGAAGGGGTGGGGTGGGGGTGGGGGCAGCGAGGAGGCGGGGTCAGTGATGCGGCTCTCGGGCCAATGCACTAGTCCTCATGCCGCCCTCGTGGTAATTTGAGTTTCAGACCCCTGCCATAATGAGTGGCACTGGTGGTGATACTGGGAAACTGGAGTGTCTAAGGGAATTGCTTATGTGACCTGTGGTTAGCCAGTGGGGTAAAACCAAAGTCTTCTCTGTCTGGTTGGTTTGGTTTGCCTTAGAGGTGGAAAAACCTCAGCCTTGGGCTGTAACTGCCCTGCTTGAAGCAATTTGTCCTGAACTGACACTCTCAGTCGGGTCCCGCCAGAACCAGCTTCGTTACAATGACATGCTTATTACACACTATTTATTAATTATTTATCATTTCAGTATTTTTATTACATTATGAAAACGGCAACACTCTTCCAAGATCTCACTTTCATAGCTTGTATCACTTTGAATAAGCCTGTCAAAGACAAGGCTCCTATGTTTCATCAAGGAGTATCAGATATGAAACACCATGAAAGTATTTAAGAAGCCAACTCAAAGAGTTCCTTCTACACAAGCATTCAGGTCTTGAGCAGTCTAGGCAAACAACACACGTTACAACAAAGCTTAAACTTGTTCATCATAATTTTAAAAACAATAGTAGCTGCCTATTTAATTTTTAAAACAGCAAAAAAATATCCACCTCCTTTTCCATTTCTTATAAGGAGTGTTGAAGTTTAAATCTCCTCAATGTGATAGATATGCTTGCTTTGATCTGCTTAACTCTTGAAAGTCCAGGGGCTCCAGGCTGCTGGCCGCATGCTGCCCGGGGTCCCTAGGGACAGCTCTGTCTGCCATTAGGGAATTTTTCCCCAAGAACCCCCTGTAACATTTCACGAACCCCAGTTTGGGAACCACTGGTCTAGAAGAGACCATCAGCGATGCTTAGTTTTGCAGTTCTCAACTTGTGGATTTGGGTGTCCAGAGATAACATGCTTGTTAACAGCAAAAATGTTTTTAAATAAATATACAGAGGTGAGAAATAACAGACCTCAACCCTATTGTCCCTCTGCAAATTTGTGTACACAGCGTGAATCCCTTACCTCTCTCTAAAAGTGCAAAGTTTCAAAAAGTTCAATGAATAGAAGATTGTTGGGGGTGGAATAGATCTGGACAAGGAGAAGTAGTCTCAAGATAAATGTGAGAAGGGAGGGACAGGCAGTAGAAATAAAAGTGAAACTGTTTGAGCAGCATATTCCAGAAGTCTTGAGGTCTTTCTGAGTGTAGCCTTCATTGATTTAAGATTTATCATATTCTCTCACTAGAAGGGAAAACCTACAATGGCAGTAGGTCGTAAAAGAGATCCAGTTTGGGAATATTTAATGAAGTTCTTCTACCTGTGAGTAAGACAGGTATGCGTGCAAAATGCAAACAGTGCAACAAAGAAATGCAAGGCCTGGTTGCCCGAATGAAACAACATCATGGGAAGTGTTCCTTCTCAAGAGGAAACTGTGTTGAAGATAATGAAAGGAACATGTCTGAACATGCAGGATCTTCAGGTTGGTAAACTTTTTTATTTCATACTTCTTTTTTTAAGGACTGCCTGTCTTCCTTCTGGACTATTCTTGAATTCTCATGTTTGAGCAAAAAATATAGTTGTTACTCTATGGTACTATCATTTTAGATGCAGTTGTGATAAAAAAAATAAATAGCTGAAATAGGCAGATCTTCCTTTTACAATTTCACCTTTAAAGTAGTACTGAGTGTCAGTAAATGCAATGAGTAATACTAAATTAGCAGTATGGTAATAATAATGAAATAACTGCATTGACTTATTTCATTAAGGAGACTTCATCCTCAACCTATAGGATTTTGAAGACTATCCACCTTCAAGATCACCATAATTTTCTATAGTTTCAGAGTTATCTGCCAATTAGAGTTTTAGTCACATCATAGCCACAGTATACCACTTCTTTTAGCAACAAGAACAAAAAAATCTCCATCATCCAGAAGCAACCATAGATAAGTTTGTGGTAAGAACCAGCAGATTACAAAAAGAGGTACGGTATATACTATATCATAAGCCGGTTCATTTATAAGCCAACCCCCACAAGATGGATAGGTAAAAATAGCAAAAACTGTATGACCCTTTCATAAGTTGACCCTATATTTCAAGGGTCGGCAAACTTTGGCTCCTGGGTCATCAGGATAATGCTGGCAGGCCGAGACAATTTGTTTAGGCACGGAGGTAAACCTAAGTAAACAAAGTGTCTCGGCCTGCCATCTGCTTACCCTGATGGGCCGGGACAGCAACTGGTGGGGAAATTTGGGGGGAGGGGGAAAGGGTGAAAAGCTGGGGGTCAGGAGACTAACCCCTGTGACCACCCCCCACATGACCCCACCCCTAGCCCAGAACCCTTACACTCTCCCCATCCCATCCCTTCCCACCTTAGCTGGGGCGGGCCAGGGGAGGGTGTCTCTGCCCTGGCTGGAGCTGCTCCGGCAGGCTGGGCAGGTGGCAAGGCTGTAGCGTGCTCCGGCAGGCAGAGCCGGGCGGCATGGCCACAGTCTGTCAGCCCCGGAGCTGCAGCTGCTTTGAAGGCTGGGGGAGAGCAGCGTGGCCAGAAGCGGAGAGACTCTGGACCTGCCTCTTCCCTTCTGGCTTTGCTGGCTGTGCTGCCTCTGCTTGCCCCCTCTGTTGCAGGGAGGGGCTGTGTCCCAGCGCTCCCTCTCTCTATACCTGTTCATAAGCCGACCCCCTTTTCTTTTGCTTCCCTTTTTTACTAAAAAAATTCAGCTTATGAATGAGTATATACAGTAATTGATGACAAAATTGCCCCGTTTGTTTATGCAACAAACTCTCCTTTCCGTATGATTGAGAACCCACACTTTATTAACGTGGTTCAGTCATTAAGACCAGGATACAGTCCACCCAACAGAGCAGATGTTGCAAGCAAATTGCTGGATAAAGTGTAGGAAAGAGAAATTGAGCAGTGTGCAAAAGGTCTATAGGGTAAAATTGTTAACCTGAGTCTTGATGGGTGGAGCAATGTCCACAATGATCCTGTTGTATGTGTTTGTGTGACAACAAAAGAAGGGAAGGTCTTCCTTACAGAAACAATTGATACATCAGGAAATGCACACATAGCAGAATACTTAGAAAAAGTAGCAGTAAAAGCTGTAACAAACTGAAAAAAATTTCAAATATCTAGTATACAGCTTGGTCACAGACAATGCTGCAAATGTATCCAGCAAGATGAGAAGAAATTATTTAGAAGAGAGTCCCAAGCTAATAACATACAGTTGCAGTGCTCATTTGATGCACCTCCTCGCCAAAGGCTTCAGTATTCCAGAAATAAAGGCTAATGTTGTTGAAATTGCAAAATAATTCCGTAACAACAACTTTGCAGCAGCTGCTCTGAAAAAAGTGGAAGGACCCAAGCTAACTCTCCCACAAGACGTGCGATGGAACTCAGTAATGGACTGTTTTGAGCACTATATCAAAAACTGACCTAATCTGATGAGAGTTTGTGAACAAAATAGTGACAAAATAGATGGCACTGTCACAGCCAAAGTTCTCAACATTGGGTTTAAGAGAAATGATGAACACATGCTGAGTACCCTGAAGCCTATTTCTGTAGCCTTGAACAAAATGCAGGGAAATGGCTATTTTATTGCTGATGCTGTTGAAATTTGAAAGGAACTGAGTGAGATCTTAAAAAGAGAAATATGCAATGACAGAGTTAAATTACGAGCATTAAAAAAATGAATGGGACAAGTACTATCTCCAGCTCATTTTCTTGCAAATATTCTCAATACTCGGTACCAGGGTCAAACCTTAACTGCTGAAGAAGAGGAGTTGGCTATGACATGGCCATCTAGCAATCATCCCTCCATAATGCCAACTATAATAAACTTCAGAGCTAAGGGTGAACCATTCAAGATATATTTGCTGATGATGTTTTAAAGAAAGTCACACCAGTGAACTGGTGGAAGTCACTTAAGCACTAGGATTCAGAGACTGTTGAAGTGATAATTTCACTTTTAATAGCAATGGCTTCTTCTACCGGTGTAGAAAGAATATTTTCTCTCTTTGGACTAATTCATTCCCAATTGAGAAATCGTTTGGGATCCGCAAAAGCTGGACAGCTTGTTTTTCTTTTCCAGATTATGAACAAACAGGAAAATGAAGGTGAAGACGACTGAGTTAGCTGCAGAAGCCAATATTTTAAGTTTCTCATGTTGACCTGGCTGACAGTTGATTTAATTTTTTTTTTAAATATTTCATTCAACTATTTTAGTTAAAATCAATTTTAACAAAAGAACACCTTATTTAAAAAAACTCTCGAATGTTTAACTAAATTCAAAAATTCATATGCTTGTTTTGTTAAAATGTTTGCTGTTGAAGAAAAAAATCCAGAATACATAACTTTGTTTTACTTAAATAAAACAATTTAAATGTCTGACCGGTGATGTTCTCCTCCTTATACAGCATGGCAAGAAAATCCTCCAAATATTAATGATTAACCTGTTGAACTGGAGATAGTTCACCTCCCAATAACTTCATACATATCTGCTTCAATTACCTTTGGTAAATGAAATAACCAATCATTCATTTTCTGATATAGCTGGAAAACTAATCTGAAAAGTTTTCAAAATAAATCACTTTAAAAATGTATAGTGTGTACCTTCTAAAAATGAAACCTACACCTATCTCTGAGTTGTGAGAATATGTATTAAGGTTATAACAACCAACAAGAATGCACTTTTATGTAGAAATCCATGATTAAATATGGAGATATACCTATCTCATAGAACTGGAAGGACCTTGAAAGGTCATCAAGTCCAGTCCCCTGCCTAGACTAGCAGGACCAAGTACTGTCCCTGACAGATTTTTTTTTTGCCCCAGATCCCTAAATGGCCCCCTCAAGGACTGAACTCACAACCCTGGGTTTAGCAGGCCAATGCTCAAACCACTGAGCAACCCCTCCCCCATACTGAGCTACCCCTCATAGTCTTCCTGACTAGTGATTTAAATCAAATCCACCCTGATCTTAACTGATTAACTATAAGCAAGTTTAGCTGACATGTTTCCGCCCCCCCCCCCCTTGTCTGTCATGACTATCTACACTAGAAGTTCTTCAGGGCAAGGATTGTGTTTTACCACATTTAAGCACAATCTAATGCCTGCTGGGGTCTCTGGGCATTATTGTAATAAAACTAATTAAACAGGAATCCTCTTAAAATTGTTTGCCCTTCAAGCATTCTTATCTTGTGTACAGTACTGTTTGCAATCATGTCAAAGAAAATAATGGTGAGCTTCTCACACTATGTGATAAGCTGGTTCCTAAAAGTAGCACACACTTTCAGATGTACTCACATATCTTTACACGTATTCTAATGACCCACCCTCACAGTGAGAACTTATTCGTTTGAAACATACCATAAAGCACAGTTATGAAAAGGAGAAAGTTTAAATGGCAAGAAACAGAAGCAGCATAAGTTTGTTGGGCAGGTACAGTTACATGATTGCTCTTTTGCTTTACTATCAAAATGCATGGAGAGTGTATGTTTTATAAGTGTAAGGGCACTACAACATTTTAAAATAAATAACTTTAGTTTAGAAAATGACCTACTTTATACCATGTGGAGCAGGACCATCAATGTTTTGATCTATTAAATTATTTGAGAATCACTATCAAAGTTCAAAGTAATTATGAATACCAAGATAATCCTAATAATTATAATCCATTAATAAGCAATGACTATATTATGTATATCAGACATTATAATATCCTTATTTTATTATAATGGTGCATTTGAGACTTTTTATATAAGGTATATGGTAATAATGCTTATAGGGTCTTAAAATATCTGTTAACCACATGCATTTGTGTTATCCTGGCAATGAGAAATAGTAATTGGTAGAGGATGAGTCTTCCACACCACAGAAGATCACACCTAATCTCTCTCTCTCTCTCCCCCCCACCCCCCACCCCCCCCCCCGTTAAGATCCCATGCACATCAGGAGCTGAATAGGACTCTTTCAGACCTTATTTCAGTTGTTCCTTTATGGAGGGCTCAGAACATAAAACACAATCAGTTCAACCAGAATACTCCATTTTCACATAGGGATAATTAGGTCAAAACAAAAAAATCTAATCCAAACCTTCCTGATAACAGTAGAACAGAACAACACTGCTGGCTACCAGCGCCAATCCTTACCAGTTCTACTGAAATACTTTCTACTTTAAAACCTTCCATTTTAAAAGAAAGGATTCATTTCCAGATTCCACTTAGTTTCCCAAGACTAGTTAGACTTGCTCCATGATCCTTTAGTCAGCAGTTGCACAAATAAATTGCCTATTTGTTTCCTCAAAGCTGCAATAAGACTTTTGAGGTCCCTGGAGATCTCAATCGCCAATGTAAATGCTTGTAAACATTTGTCTGAGGACATATGTAACTATTGTCTCTAACTACAAGAATTGCAACTGCTCTCCAATTATCTTAAGTTCGTTTGTGGGCAAGGGGGACAATTCAGTAGAGTGGTGTTGAAGTAGGAAAGAAATTGCTGGGTACACAATGGTTGTATAATTTGGATTTGATGTTGGTTGCCTTTTCATCTGCCCTCCATCACATTTTCTGTTATTTACTACCCAATGACTGTGACATAATTACCTATTTAATTTTTTCAGACTTCATACTGAATCTATATTTTAAATAGTTCTTTCAAATAAGCAGACCAACTCTCTAAGCACATGCATTACATTGTGCAAGAGTAATTAAACCAGACACATTTACAAAATGGCTCAATCTCAACAAAAGACTCATTGCTAACAACTCCAGATCTTCAATGAACACCCATCATCTCAACCAGCGAAGACTGGAATGGCAGATGTGCCTTATACAGTGCCCTGAAGGACCCCTTTTTCCAAATACAACACTTGGGTTGTGTGGTGGGGCAGTGAAGATGAGAGAAAACCAAGTTGGCCTGGGCTGTCAAAAAGAATCTTGAAAAAAAAAAAACTTTTCCTACAAGAAAAGCATGCTTGTATGAGAGAGAATTCCTGATGTTGCAAGAAAATGAGATGGTGATGGCAGCAGAATGGTGTGAAGCCAAGCAGAAGTAATACGAGAAGGAAAAGTTCAAAACCAAGATAGCGGCAATAAAATGCAGCCCCTCATTTATCAGCACACTTAGGAGTGAATCACAATGCCAAGGCCATAATTATCCAGTACTGGGGATTCAGGAGTCAATTCAGCCCACTTGACCAAATTAGCAGTGAAGGAGGCAGACAGAGCAACATGAAGTCTCTACAAGTTCAAAAATATATATATATAGCTAGCACCACTATAATAGTTAGATAACCAAAATCTATAGCACACATTTTACCAGTACCAAGGAGCACAAGCTTTTCCACTTAAAAATAGAAATAACTACTGGCAGGGAGCCAATAAAGTCCATACATCAGTGATTCAAGTGAATACAATTCCTTAGGCCTGGTCTACACTGAGTGGGGGGCAGAATGGGAGAGACTCAATCTAAATTACGCAACTTTAGCAGAATGCAGCATTAAAAAAAAGAAAGCCAGGAGACAGTCATCACCACTAGCCTGTGTATTATGTTGACTGTGTACTATGTAAAAGAGGGGACACCAGCTCTACATTCTGCAATCTAATATACATCCCTAAAATTATATGGATTAAAACTGATGGTGATCAAATTGGCGCTCATTGGAAATTAGTTGATTTGTAACAGAATGACCTGTTGACTTAGATTTGATAAATTCTCAAACATTTTGATATGTTTCAGTCTCTCCTGGGATACACTATGGTGATGAAATGGTAGATTATTGCTGACAAAAAGGAATTAACAGGGAGAGGTTACTGATTTCATAAATTTCCTGTACAGTCAGAAGACCTATCATAGTTTCTGCAAATTCAGAATCTGCAAATCTGAAACTGATGGGTGTGTCCTCCAAATATTAAACTGACAGGCAACAGGAACTGGTATGTCTCAAATCCAAAAAACTTCTGCAGCTGATTAAGCTAAACCAGGGGTCTTCAAACTACGGCCTGAGGGCCGGATCCGGCCCGCAGCTTCAATTTGTCTGGCCCCCCCAACCAATTGCTGCCGCTGCCTCGGCGGCACTTCGGCGGCAGCTCAAACGCTGCTGCTGCCTCGGCGGTATTCTGGCGGCAGGGCCCCGTTCAATTCGGGCCCCGCACTCCCTAAAGCCGGCCTGTGAAGCCCCTTCAAAAATCTAATGTGGCCCTCGTCTCCTAAAGTTTGGAGACCCCTGAGCTAAACTATTCACTAGTGCTAATATTGACTTGTGGCAGGTGAGGATGTGAAAATGACTGTTTTAGACATATACATGCAAGGCAAAAAAACCCTGAGCTTACCGAGTCATGAAGCAATATTCACCAAATGTGTGATACCAAGTATTATTTAGGGATTCTATATGCAATCTAAACAATATAATGAATTTGTGGAGGCAATCTTATACAAGAGCTGGACAAAATTCAAAGATTAACAACTTCTCCAGGTTTGGCGCTTTTATATAGGCAAGACTGGTAGCAGCACCTATTAGGGTTGCCTGACACTTGCCATTACAAGAACCTGTTTTCAGTTGCTTATAACTTTGCCAAACTTTAATCATTTGGGCTGACTTCTCCCTGCTGGACATTTGCCTTGGGCTGAACTTTTGGAAAATTTCAGTCAAAATGATTCAGATGTTTTCAAGAATTAAGCTGCGGGAAAAGACATGTCTTTGCTCATAACAGCCCGGCCTCATTCAGTGCACAGACTGGATTTGTTCTGGGGATGAAATAGTAAAAGATGAAGAAGTAGTAGTAAAGAAGTTTGTCAGCTGCAGGACCCCAGCCTCATTCACTGCAGAAGCTGAAAGATATGCAATGCATGAGGCACGAGATTGCAGAAAGAGAAAGGATGGTCTCATGGTGAAGGCACCTGAATGCTGCTCTGGAGAACTGGATTCTATTGCTGCCTGTGCTACAGAGTTCTCGTGTCTGTGTGATGCTAAGCAAGTCAAGAACAAGCTTTTCACAGGTGGTCACTAACTGTGTGTTCCTCATTTGCCAAGTGCCCAGCTTGAGACTGTGAGGTCGATTTGCAGAAGTGCTGAGCACTCACAGCTGTAACTGAAGTCAATCAGAGCTCTGAAAGAACACTGAAAAATGAGGACCCATTGTGCCTCAAAATGGGCACCCAAAATCAGTGAATACATTGGGTATTAATCTCTCTGGGTCTCAGCTTCTCACCTGTAAAATGGGGAGAATAATCCCCTCCCCCCCGCTTCACAGGTTTTATGAAGATAAATAAATAAATGTTTGTGAGGCAGATACTAAATGAGTGCTATAGAAAAACCTGGAAGGAAATTAATAATTCTGTCTTTTAGGAAGGGTTTGAATGGTATGCGGCAAATAAGGCCAGAGGATCATACACTGAGTAATTAGGCGATAAAAACAGTGGTTCTCAAACTTTTGTTCTGGTGACCCCTTTCACACAGCAAGCCTCTGAGTGCGACCCCCCCCTTATAAATTAAAAACAGTATCTATTTAACACCATTATAAATGCTGGAGGCAAAGTGGGGTTTGGGGTGGACGCTGACAGCTTGCGACCCCCCATGTAATAACCTCATGACCTCCTCAGAGGTCCCAATCCCTAGTCTGAGAACCCCTGCGATAAAGTATCAGATAGCTGCTCTTAAATTCTGTAGAGTCCATCCTGAATGAGGGAAGGGCCCCGTGGAAAAAAATAGTATGTGATCTTGTAATTATAGACTATATCATAGCATACATACAAATGGGCCAAATTACGGTTTCACATGCAACCTTAATTCTGACATTTCCTGCTTGACTTTGCAACCTTAATATTGTTTTTTTAATGTAGGTTTTGTGTGTAATTATTAAAAGATGGTGAAACCAACTTTTTTTTTTTTTATCAAAATGAATTCACCATTACCACATCCCCATTGCTGCCTATAGCAACAATTTAAAAGGTATTTATTGGTCTTGACCTAATTTAGAAAATTTCAAAAACTAGTTTTTGCTGACAAACAGAAATTTACTGAGATCAATGACTACAAAAATAAATGAAAGCTCCCAAGTTTCACTGCACTTCATTGGTGGTGTTCACAGGAGTACAGAGAGCATTCTTACAACAAGCAGTTACATTATCAACTGCTTTAAAGGAATATTTAAAAGGCACGCTCATTTCTAACCACCATCAAACAAGCATTTATGGTAAACAATGGCAATGAGAGTCAATTCCAATTCTGCCAAAGTTTCAATCACTTCCATTAGGCAGCTGTTTCTGAAAACATTCTGGACAAGTCAACTTGACACTCTCTCACTTCAGGTTATATCTCTTATGCATGAGTAGAGAGGTCCATGTGATATACAAAATTCTCAATATATCTTTGCTCATGTTTGAGTGTCAGAGAAGAAATGATGATTATCTGTTGTAAACGTTTTAATATTCCAATGTTGCTCAAACTCTGAGGCTGCCTTCCCTAAGGAGGCTTGAACCTCTTTTTGTGGGAGACAAGGGAAATTTAGAGAAGAATAGCTATTCTCTGTTCTCATTTTTTTTGAGGATTTAGGAAAACAAGAATCCAGTATTGAATACTGCCTATTATTACTCAATGTTGAATTGATGGTTCCTCATTTGCAAATTACAAAGTTGAAATGATGCTAAAAAGGGGAAAAATTTAACTGTGTCCTCAGCCTATAATTAAAATATACCTTTCAGTCATCCCCCTCCCCCCAAAAAAACCCCAGTAATAGTTTATTCTGCACCTATACTCCACTCTCCATTCCAGTTACAGTGTGGGCAACCTGAGTACTTGTTCTGACCTCAGGGAAGACTGTTGGCTAGGTAAAAAGTTGTGTAGTGACCACACAACTTTTAGTTAACTTCAATCCACGTAAAATCTCAAAAGCAAAGAAGATTGTCAAAATGAGCCCAAACCAGCATTACCAGCCTATCTACAGGAGGAAAATTTTAAAAGTCTTCAAAAGATCTAGTTTCCAGCCATTGTTTCTTAAAGATAATGTAAATATAACTGAGAATAAAGTTAGTAATTTCAACATTTATTTTTATTCTATTTACTTTTTGCACTTCAGCCTGAAAGTGAAAATGAGTCAATTTCAGTTTTATGAAAGTAGCTAAAAAAAAAAGTCACAGCAGGGACTATGAAGCTAGCCAGCTCTCAAGGTCCCTATTTCACCTGCTCCTTAGGCCTGGTTCACATCGAAAAATTAGGTCAATCTATATATATTGCTTAGTGCTGTGGAAAAATGTCATGACCTGCACAATGTAGTTAAGTCAACCTAAACCACACAGCAGATGCAGCTAGGTCGACCAGAAAAATTCTTCCATTGACCTAGCTACTGCCTCTCAAGGGAGCAGATTTACTACACCAACAAAAAAACCTACACTGCAGTGGTGCAGTTACATGGGTGCAGCTGTAGCACTTCTAGTGTAGACATACCCCTACCTTGTGCTGGAAAAGTTACTTCTGCCCCTCTGACCCCAGTGGAAAAGAAACAGAACATAACTTTGGGCTTATGCTATTTGATACTGTGCCTTTAATTTTTAAGATAGTTAATTTTGCACACTAAACATTAAGAACCTTTTAATCCATTCTGTAGTCTGAAGGTCATGGTTCCAATCAGTGACACTACAGCACTCATTTGTCCTCTTTCAACAAAAA
Source organism: Macrochelys suwanniensis (assembly GCA_033296515.1). Classification (NCBI taxonomy): domain Eukaryota; kingdom Metazoa; phylum Chordata; order Testudines; family Chelydridae; genus Macrochelys; species Macrochelys suwanniensis. The sequence continues at coordinate 38,226,692 of CM065784.1, forward strand.
GATACACATCTTTTTTAAATGCGTAAAGGAGGCAAGACAAATCAGAAGCATTAATTATACTTCAATTTACAGGACAAATCTGAACAAATGCTTTGGTTGGCAACTCAAACCTCATTTCAAAAAGTTCTCCATTAAATAGCTTTATAATATGTACAGTGTACATAGAACATTCTACTCACCTAAAGGCTATGGGACTGTGAATCCAGTGATGAATGTTCTACCCTCAATTTACTACCTTGCTGTATAATCTGAGGAAGTCACTTAGGCTCTGTAATGTAGCCATGTTGGCATAGCTATGCCAGCATAGTCCCCTAGTGTAGATGCAGAGAATGCTAAAAGAAGGAGGAGTTCTGCTGGTATAGGAATACACCTTTCCCAATGACCTCAGCTCTGTCTATAGAAGCCCTCTTCTTCTATCAGCATATCTGCACCTACCAGGAGGAGACAAGGGGAGGCTGTTGGCATACTATGTGGCCAGGTATGTGGTTTTTTAACATCTCTGACCATCATAACTATTCCAGTATAAGTTTAAAGTGTAGACCAGGTTTTAACTTCTTTGTGCCTCCATTTCCCCATCTTTAAAAAGTGATAATACATAAACACCTTTGCTGCAGGAAAAGTGCAATATCCAGTTGCAATATTATTTTCCATAATAAGCCTTATATCAACAAAAAATTTACAACATCAAATGTTATCCAAAGTTTATGCACAGGAAAAAGAAACAAGCAAACAGCAGCTGCTTTACTAGATTTAAGTTCAGGACAAATATAACCGCTTATTGGCAGATCAATGAAGCAACAACTTTGGCTGAAAGAAAAAAGTCAAGGATGTGAAGAAATTTACATGTCAAGTGACTGAGGGCATAAAATTCTACTTATAGTGTTTTCAGCTAATTTAATAAATCATATTGATCATAATAACAGCATTCCCTGATTAAAACCAACAATTTGAAAGTCACATTTGTCTCAAAAATATTTACATACCTCGTTACTTGTAACATCTAAGATTATTGTAACTGAAGTATTAGAGAAAATACTTCTATTTTTGTTTATTTACTTTATGCATTCACAGCAACTGGTGTATAAACAGTTTTGCTGTTTCTCTTTTATAACCAGGTATTTCACAAAGCAAGTAGAATCAGAAAAACATTTTAAAAACAAAAGCAAAATCCACAAAAACTGGAAACAGGACTTGGGCAAAGTGTAATGCCTGAAACTGACTAGATTTAAAGTTATGTCATTTTAACGTGGAAAATGATTCTGTATGATAAAGAACCAAAGAACAGCATTAAGATGCCCCAAATCAGAAGGAAATTAAGTAGACTGTGCTTAAAGGAAACCCACTGGTTCAACTTGCTATGCCTAGAGAGAGGCAAACAACTCAATCTGGACCTAAGCAAATTATCAAAACAACATGAAAGGCAACAAGGAAAATGTGGCTATGTACCAAGTACAGAGTAGTGCTCCACCCATCTATCCATCTGCTTGCCCTTGTCCTGGATGTTTTCGCCTGTTGCAGACTTTAGTGACACTCTCCACTTCTTTGTGGGTCCCATGGCCTTCTTGATGCCATCATACATTCCCCTGATGTTTCCAGTGTCAGCAAGTAGTTGAATGCTCCGGCAGAGCTGGAGCCAGTAATCATTTGCACACTGCCGAGCTAGTCTCTGTACTTTGCTCCTGGCAAATCGATACTCTTGTAGAGTCCTCTGACTGGGGGGAACGCTTGTACTCCAGGTGAACAGCGCGGCGTTCTTCAATGGCTGGAGTGAGTGTGGCGGAATTAGCCTCAAACCAGTCATTGTTCATGTTTCGTTTCTTTCCAAAAACTTTCATGGCTGTGCTGTGTACTGCATCTCTGATGTGGCCCCATCTCTCTTTGGCGCAGCCACCGGGAGGCATACAGTTCAGCACCTCGGAGAGCTCATGGGTGAATTTCTCTGCCTTGTCTGGGTGTGCGGTCTTGCTCACATCGATGCGGGGTTTGCCCTCTGGTCTAGAGCAGTGGATCTTCTTTGGCTGTAGCCTCATCTTGCTGCACACCAGCGAGTGATCACTGTCGCAGTCAGCACTGTGGAAGGTGCGAGTAAGCAGGACGCACTTCAAGGCAGACCACCTGATGATAATCAGGTCGAGTTGGTGCCAGTGCATGGAGCAAGGGTGTCTCCTGGACACTGTGTGTTGAGGCTTTGTCTGGAAGAATGAGTTGGTAATGCTGAGGTCATGGTACGAGCACAGTTCCAGAAGTCGTTGTCCATTCTCATTCATTTCTCCAACGCCAAACTTTCCAAGACAGGATGGCCAAAAGTCGTGGTCAGCGCCCACTCTGGCATTGAAGTCACCCAGTAGTATCAAGTACTCTTCTTTAGGGATACTCCTGATGATTGTGTCTAACTGGTCATAGAACTTGTCCTTGGTATCCCTGGTGGCGCCGAGTGTTGGTGCACAAACGCTGATCAGGTTGACGGGTCCAGTAGATGTGTGGAGTCGGAGTGATAACAGTCTTTCAGTTCCTTGTTGACCAGGTTCCACCATCCCCAGTAAAGAATTTCTCACGGCAAATCCAACACCACACTCTCTGATTTCTTCGGCACTCTTCCCTTGCCAGAAGAACGTATAGTTCTTTTCCCTGAGTCCCAGCGTCTGGCAGCCGTGTCTCCTGCAAAGTGACTATGTCGATTTGGAGTCGTGCTAGCTCATCGTTGATGACTGCAGTCTTCCGAACATCGCTAATTGCCTGAAGATCTTGTGATAGGCCAGTTGTCATGCTCCATACGTTCCAGTATCCTAACTTGAGAGCTGGTTTCTTAAATGTTTTTGTTGTTGCCTGGTGCATGGTTCGCAGTCCACTTGTCGGGTACTCACGTACACTAAGCCCCACACACCCAGTGAAGCAGGTGAACTGTGGCGGGACAACACCTTATTGGCTGGGGGCTGCCCAGCTTGAGGCGGGCAATAGTTGTCCAGTGAGACATGGTGATCCCTCCCACCGTCGGAAGCAACCCCTGGCGCCAGCTCTACGCCAATCGAGCAGGAGGCTTATAACTGGTAAACTGTTGCTTCCCGTGTTGTGTCGACGCTGTGAGGCGAAGCTGGAGTGTCCTCTCCAGGGCGCAAGCCAGCAAAACACCGTCACCGAAGCTGCCCTTAATATCGTGGATGGTTTTCCCGTTGAAATTGAGCTGGACGAGAAGCCCACCATGGAAGAATTGAAGAAAGTCATTGAGAGCTTGTCCACAGGAAAGGCTCCAGGAAAGGATGGCATCCCACCAGAAGTTATCAAGTGTGGCATTAACGTCCTCCTAGAACACCTCCACGACCTCCTCTGTCAGTGCTGGGATGAAGGTGCAGTACCTCAGGATATGAGAGACTCCAACATCGTGACCCTCTACAAGAACAAGGGTGACAGAAGCGACCAACAACTACAGAGGCATATCGCTCCGGAGCGTTGTGGGTAAAGTCTTCGCACGCGTGATCCTGAATAGACTGCAGAAGCTTGCTGACAGAGTTTACCCAGAGTCACAGTGCGGGTTCCGAGCAGGGAGATCTACAACCGACATGGTTTTCTCCTTAAGGCAGCTGCAAGAGAAATGCAGAGAACAGCATAAGCTGCTACTCCTTGCCTTCATAGACCTGACCAAAGCTTTCGACCTTGTGAACAGAGATGGGCTGTTCAAGATCCTGGCAAAGATTGGCTGCCCACCGAAGTTGCTGAGCATGATCCAGTCTTTTCATGACAACATGAAAGGCACAGTACTGTATGATGGCTTGTCCTCCGATGCCTTCGACATCCACAGTGGAGTAAAACAAGGCTGCGTTCTCGCTCCCACACTCTTCAGCATCTTCTTCGCAGCATTGCTGAAACGTGCCTTTGGAAATTCCACAGAGGGAGTCTATCTCCACACCCGGTTTAACGGGAGACTTTTCAATCTGGCTCGACTAAAGGCCAAAAGCAAGGTACGGGAGGCGACAATCAGAGACGTGCTGTTTGCAGACGACGCTGCCCTGGCCACCCACACAGAAATCGATCTCCAGCGTCTGATTGACCGCTTTTCCAGAGATTGCGAAGAGTTCGGGTTGACAATCAGTCTTCAGAAGACCAAAGTTATGGCCCAGGATGCAGAACATGCAAGCATTGCCATCAATGACTATGTGCTAGAGGTGGTCAGTCAGTTCACCTATCTCGGATCTACCATTATGGACAACCTCTCACTGGACCCTCAGATCAACCATAGAATTGGAAAGGCCTTCACAATTTTGGCCAGTTTGTCACAGAGAGTATGGAACAACATCATGCTGACCATCAACACAAAGGTCGCTGTGTACTGTGCATGTGTGCTAAACACTCTTCTCTACGCCAGCGAAACTTGGACTCTCTACGCTTCGCAAGAAAAGAAACTGAACGCCTTCCACATGCGCTGCCTCCGTCACGTACTCGGGATCACTTGGAGTGATCGAATGACAAACAACGAGGTGCTGGAACATGTCAAGATCTCCAGCATGTTCACTCTCCTCCGTCAACGCCGCCTCAGATGGCTTGGCCATCTAAGTCGTATGGAAGATGGACGGATCCCCAAAGACCTGTTGTATGCTGAACTTGCCTCTGGAAACAGAGCTACAGGACGGCCCCACCTTCGCTTCAAGGATGTCTGTAAGAGGGACCTGAAGACTGTTCAAATCGACATCAACAGCTGGGAAGAGCTCGCCCAGGACAGATGCAGATGGAGACACGCTCTGACCACTGGATTGAAAACTGGCGAAGACAAGCTGCGGCAGCTTGCCGAGGAAAAGCGGGTTCAATGAAAAAGGAAGCAGCGGCTCCAACCCACAGTTGACACCGCCTTCAAATGCAATCGAGACTGCCACTCTCGTGTGGGGCTCTATAGCCACAATAGACGCTGCACAACCATCAACTAAACGTTCCCCATGGGCGCATATCCATCGTCTCTCGAGACTAACGGATGCCAACAACCAAGTACAGACAACCCAAACTAATACAGGACTTTTCAGGTGTTTTGGTGGTGAAGAAAAAATAATTCTGCTTCTTGCAAATCCACTGCATAATACTTAAACAAAAACAACACCCCCCTCACACCTTTATGTTTGAATTAACCAGAATTGGTTAATCAAGTCTCTGCTGTACGTGCAAATCTGGAGGCTTCATCCTTAATTATATCATGATTGGTGGTAACTTTAATAAGCATCATCCTTGCATTAAGAGGTGTGACACACAGAGCTGGGTCCATGTACACACAGACACCCAAAAAGAAACATAAGGTGAAACCCAGTGCAACCAAAACCATATATTTGACCCTGGCTTACACTTAATACATAGTCTTTCCTCCCTCTTCCTACAACTAGCATTTTGATCCAAGGGCCAATGCCCTACAATTAAATCTCTTTACAGTCCACTATAATCAAGTGATAGCATTGTTCAGTGTCACTAATGTGACAGCTGCCACAGCTGAATGCCCAAATAAGAACTTCCAGAGCAGCCCACCAAGGCAATCTAAACAAGAAAGACACCCAAACCACCACCACTATTCACTATATACACAAAAGCTTCTTTTGGGCCTTTTGAGCAGCTAGTCTCAAATCAACCTATTTTCATTTCAATCCCCCTATCCAACAGTCTCAAAACCATCTCCAATGAATGTCTTCATTTCACAAGGTTAACCTGTAGCAACCTCATCATGGCTGTCCTGCCATGAAGAAAAGGGGTTGTGGAAAAGATCACTTGCCTCTTACCATGTCTGCACATACATAATAATCAAACCAAAAACATAGCAAGCAACTGTGCAGTAGTAGTGATGCAGCCTTAACAGTGATGCCTTCTTAACAGGCTCACCCCAGACAAGGAAACCTACCTAAATGCAGAATTAGAGCCGGGAAAATAAGGGATTTTTCTGGTTTGCTGGCACTTATGTTTGCAACTATGAACTACAACTATGGATGACAATGGATAGTCATTAGACCAGGAAAGGACTGAGAATGACCCTACAATCTGGTGGTTACAGAATTCACCTAGGATGTGGGAGACCCAAATTCATGTCTCTGCTCCAATGACTTGTTAATTATTTATTCAAAGTGGAACAGCTTCAACCGAAGAGATTGAAAAAGTCCCTTATCAGAATATTCCATAGCCCAGTGGTTAGGACATTCTCCTGCAATGTGCAATATGCAGTCTCCCATATCCCGAGTAAGCGCCCTAACCACTAAGATAAATCTTATAAGAGGTGGCAGGGGCAGCACCACTACCTCCTCTGGCCGTTTTGTGAATCTTAACTTCCTTTGCTTTTGTCAGAATTCCTGAAATCGAAACAAAATTTTTTACTCAGGTCTAAACAAAATATTTTGTTCTGACGTTACCGAAACTTTTAAAAATTGTTTTCATTCAGTCCAAACCATATGGCAAACTCAACATGAATTCATGAAATAGATTCATTCATAGATTCATAGATTCTAGGGCTGGAAGGGACCTCGAGAGGTCATCGAGTCCAGCCCCCTGCCCTCATGGCAGGACCAATTACTGTCTAGACCATCCCAGATAGACATTTATCTAACCTACTCTTAAATATCTCCAGAAATGGAGATTCCACAACCGCCCTGGGCAGTTTATTCCAGTGTTTAACCACCCTGACAGTTAGGAACTTTTTCCTAATGTCCAACCTAAACCTCCCTTGCTGCAGTTTAAGCCCATTGCTTCTTGTTCTATCCTCAGATGCTAAGATGAACAAGTTTTCTCCCTCCTCCTTATGACACCCTTTTAGATACCTGAAGACTGCTATCATGTCCCCTCTCTCAGTCTTCTCTTTTCCAAACTAAACAAACCCAATTCCTTCAGCCTTCCTTCATAGGTCATGTTCTCTAGACCCTTAATCATTCTTGTTGCTCTTTTCTGGACCCTCTCCAATTTCTCCACATCTTTCTTGAAATGCGGTGCCCAGAACTGGACACAATACTCCAGTTGAGGCCTAACCAGCGCAGAGTAGAGCGGAAGAATGACTTCTCGTGTCTTGCTCACCACACACCTGTTGATGCAGCCCAGAATCATGTTTGCTTTTTTTTGCAAGAGCATCACACTGACGACTCATATTTAGCTTGTGGTCCACTATAACCCCTAGATCCCTTTCTGCCGTACTCCTTCCTAGACAGTCTCCTCCCATTCTGTATGTGTGAAATGGATTGTTCCTACCTAAGTGGAGCACTTTGCATTTGTCCTTATTAAACTTCATCCTGTTTACCTCTGCCCATTTCTCCAATTTGTCCAGATCATTTTGAATTATGACCCTATCCTCCAAAGCAGTTGCAATCCCTCCCAGTTTGGTATCATCTGCAAACTTAATAAGCGTACTTTCTATGCCAATATCCAAGTCATTGATGAAGATATTGAACAGAGCCGGTCCCAAAACAGACCCTTGCGGAACCCCACTCGCTATACCTTTCCAGCAGGATTGGGAACCATTAATAACTACTCTCTGAGTACGGTTATCCAGCCAGTTGTGCACCCACCTTATAGTAGCCCCATCTAAGTTGTATTTCCCTAGTTTATTGATAAGAATATCATGCGAGACCGTATCAAATGCCTTACTAAAGTCTAGGTATACCACATCCACTGCTTCTCCCTTATCCACAAGATTCGTTATCCTATCAAAGAAAGCTATCAGATTGGTTTGGCATGATTTGTTCTTTACAAATCCATGCTGGTTATTCCCTATCGCCTTACCACCTTCCAAGTGTTTGCAGATGATTTCTTTAATTACTTGCTCCATTATTTTCCCTGGCACAGAAGTTAAACTAACTGGTCTGTAGTTTCCTGGGTTGTTTTTATTTCCCTTTTTATAGATGGGCACTATATTTGCCCTTCTCCAGTCTTTTGGAATCTCTCCTGTCTCCCATGGTTTACCAAAGATAATAGCTAGAGGCTCAGATACCTCCTCTATTAGCTCCTTGAGTATTCTAGGATGCATTTCATCAGGTCCTGGTGACTTGCAGGCATCTAACTTATCTGAGTGATTTTTAACTTGTTCTTTTTTTATTTTATCTTCTAAACCTTCCCCCTTCCCATTTGCATTCACTATGTTAGGCATTCCCTCAGACCTCTCAGTGAAGACCGAAACAAGGAAGTCATTAAGCATCTCTGCCATTTCCAAGTTTCCTGTTACTGTTTCTCCCTCCTCACTGAGTAGTGGGCCTACCCTGTCCTTGGTCTTCCTCTTGCTTCTATGAGTGAACAGTTTAACACTGTTGCAAAAAAACCAAACATTCTGGGATGTATTAGCAGGAGTGATGCAAGCAAGACATGAGAAGTAATTCTTCCGCTCTACTCCACGCTGATTAGGCCTCACTGGAATACTGAGTCCAGTTCTAGGCACCACATTTCAGGAAAGATGTGGACAAATTGGAGAAAATCCAGAGAGGAGCAACAAAAATGATTAAAGGTCTAGAAAACATAACCTATGATGAATGATTGAAAAAATTGGGTGTGTTCAGTCTGGAGATAAGACAGAGGGGACATGACAGTTTTCAAGTACCTGAAAGGTTGTAAACAAGCAGAAGGGAGAAAAATTGTTCTCTTAAGGAGGAAAGGACAAGAAGCAATGGGCTTAAATTGCAGCAAGGATGGTTTAGGTTGGACATTAGGAAAAACTTCCTGTTAGGGTGGCTAAGTACTGAAATAAATTGCCTAGGGAAGATGTAGAATCTCCATCATTGGAGATTTTTAAGAGCAGGTGTGACAGGGTGTATCAGCCCTGCACTGGTACAGCAGGGGTTAACCCTTCTCTCTCATTCAAGGAGACCACACACCGCCCCCCTTCCCCCCCAAGCTCCGCTGGGCATGCTCCAGCTGGAGCCAGGGTACAAAAGGCAGCAGAGCAGCTCACTCTGGGCTAACCGCTGGCAGGGAAGGAGGTGTGTCCATAGCTTCTGGGAGAGGAACGCCTGCACTCCAATACGCGGAGGCCAGCCAGATGGAGACTGACTCTGACACCCAGGCTTGGGACACCACAGGGGATGGAGAGATCAATCTCTCAGAGACGGCAAACTGTAGTGATTCAGGTAGGAAATGACCCAGGAAATCTTTAGGGGAAACGGTTTCAGAACCGGACCAAGACTCGCCTTGTTTCAGCAGGACCACTGCCAAGCTGGTGGCAGGTAACCCCACCACTGACAGGGCCCTGGACTGGGACCTGGTAGAGAGGGCAGGCCAGGGTCCCCTTATCCTGGCCACCACCCACCCCAGGGTGGTGGCCCAACTCATCAATATTATTGACTCTGACCATTAGGCTGCGCTGCACTGACAGCAAGGGCTGTAGTATTAGCTCTGGCCATTAGGCCGCACCACCCTGCTAGCAAGAGCCGTATTAAGGACTAAGGCCACTAAGCCATGCAGCACCAAGACACGGGGCAGCCCTTCACACTCGACCGCGGGGCTGTGACGCACTTCTCCGCTGCCCCCCCCGCCCCGGGTGATGGGGTGTATCACACCCCGCAACAGCAGGTTAGACAAATACCTGTCATGGATGGTCTAGATAATACTTAGTCCTGTCATGAGTGCAGGAGACTGGACTAGATGACCTCTCGAGGGCCCTTCCTGTCCTACGATTCGATGATTCTATGAATAGTTTCAGACTACCTGAAACTGAATTTTTCAGCAAATAAGCTATTTGATTAAAATATTTCACCCAGCTCTATACAGAAACAGGGTTCAGACCTCAGTGGACCAGTGGCCTAAGGGTGGGGCACAGTTACTTCCCTGGATACAAGGAGATTGTTCTCAAAGAGTTCACTCTCTGCAATGGAGTCAGTCTAAAAGCAAGACACAGGAAATAAAAAGGAGGATTTTTAAAATTTTATTAAAAAAAAAAAATGCAGTGGTCTAATTTTATACCATTCCTTCTGGATATATTTGTGTAGAACACGAATATGAGAGAATGTGAGGGCACAACCTCCCTTTGAAACTCAAATCTTTAAGTACTGTGAAGTCTAGCATTTTTAAAAACAAAAACAAAACATACTCAAAAGCATTTCAAAGTGGTGAAGGAGTATGTTGGCTATTTTTCCACTAGCAATTCACAGAGGCAAAGTAGATACATTCACTTTGTATGAACAGCTTGTTGAAAAGGTGTTCTTGCCTCAAAAGAAAGGATGGATAAGATAGACCCGTGTTTCTAACTTGAATTTCAATGTAATTTACCACTCCAAGTTAAAGACATCAACATTAATTATGTGCTAGCTTGTGGTTTCTGTATGAGAAAAACTGTTTATTGTAACTAACTTTCCCAAAAAGTCTGCACTTCTTTCTTGAATGGTCTAAATGCATATAGCTTTCAAAATATGCTGTTCTAGGAAATATCAACTATGAAAAAGACCCTAATATATATATATATTTTTTTTTGGCTAAATAGTACAGGTGGAAATATCCGATTAGTCATGCAGTCTACATGAAGCTTCTGGAGAAGGGTTAAAATAAGCGGGGCCCTTTTTTGTTTGAAACAGTATCCATATTTGGGAACAAAATAATCACAAAAGAAGAGCATACTCCATAGAGTGCATTAGAGCACAGGGACACTCATTGACACAAAATGGAAGAACATGTCTGAGTAGTCATTATTAAATCCATATCCATCTTGAACAAACAGAATTGAACTGATGTGCAATTTAACCAGTTTGCATCCAATCAGTGACTTAAAACAGCTGTAATGTGTATCTGTATACAAAGAGAAACTTCTTGTTTGATTTTCAGAGCTACTGAGCCCATGTAACTCCTGATGAAGTCAACTGGAGATTTGAGCACTTAACACTTGTGGAAGTCAGGCAGTATAGTTCTATATTCATCTTTCTTGCACAGAAAGCATGGAACAAGATACATTACATTTTAAGTTTTTAGTAGCTACATTTCAAAGCTGGTTCAAGTGATTTTTTTTTTAGTTTATTAATAATTCTGGCCATTTAGAAATTGGCGGTTCTCATTTTTTCAGCAGTTTGCTAGCTGAAGGAGGCAACAGAAACTGGAGAAAGCTTCCAACATTAGGAAAAGGCAGTCATTTTTGCAGAGTAAGCTACAACCCAAACCAATTCCTTGATGCTGGAAACTCTTAATTGATCTCTAGCCTGCACCCCTCACATGACCCACATCTCCGCTGCCAGTTCCTGATTCCAGTTTTCTTACCAAAAATCTGCAATGAAAGGTTAATTAGCCAGGAGCAGGTCAGTGAGGATGAGGGAAGGAATAAGCTTCTAACAGTTCTATCTCCAGGGAATTATTATGGATGAACACCACATGCAGAATGCCAGCAGACCAACATTGAGAAAAAAATTAAAAAGCAGTCCCTTTAACTGAGTTCTCCTCCCCTTGCCTCCTGGACAGCCACCCGCTTTACACTGTTGTCTCCATTTTGACTACTGTGAAAGTTGTCAGAGGGCTACAGTCAGCAGAAGTTATTTCATCAAGCGTTTACACAGCCAGCATCTGTCTGTCTAGTAGAGACCAAAAGAATTGTCTTCCTCATCCTTAGGTCTTATTTCTGAATTTTACAGTCCTTCTCCCAAATACTGAGTAAAAGAACTCTCAGCTCTCTTAGTGGCCACAAACTTTTTGCATCATTATAGTAAGATCAGCTAGTTGAGTCAAGTGACTTCCATGCACAATTAAGAATGAAGAATAGACTTATTTCCTACATTTGCCTATGAAACATGCATATTTAGTGTCAGTTTTCTAGTCACGTTCTTACCTTTTGTTAGGGTATTAGATAAGTAAACTCAATTGCCAGCTTTCAGAGCAGCATTCTGTCCCATTTTCTACCCAAAACTAATTTTTAGTTCAACAGTCACAAGATAATATAAATCTTTTTCTCCAGCCTGTGCTCTTATATCAAGAAGTGTGGAATAGAGGAAAGACATAATACAAAACTATAAAAAAATCTAAATGCACAGAATAAATACCCTATAGCTACCACACTGAGGGAAAGCTGGTTCTAATCCTTCGGAGTGCAAAATAACGGTTACTTCAATTTCCACCAAGTCTGCTGCTCTTTTTCTTGTGCATATTTTGATTTCAGGAGCCAAGAATACCTTATTTCAGATTCTGCACACATTTCTACACTTCTGCTACAACATATGGAAAGATAAGCACTGAACCAGGTGGCAGGACCATCATGAAAGTAGGAAGAATAAGGCTAGCTCCAGCATCCTTGAAATAAAAATTCTGATCCAGCACCTGATGATGTACTTTCATGAACAGCAGCACATAGTAGAGGTGCTTTTAAGACTGAATCTGACTGTGGTTGGTGGTTCTGAAAAATATCAAGTGTCTTTTGGAAACATTCATAATTCATTGAAATTCTGAGATAGTGCCTCATTCAAGTGTTATTCTTCCGCTCTGTAAAAAAAGAAGAGTCTACTTTTGTTTTGGTTTTTTTAGCAAATGGTTCTGGCTAAAAACTAAAGTCAGTTTTTAGCCAGACACTTCTTTAAGCTGGCTTTTTCTAGAGAAGTTCTTCACTGAGCAGGCTTTCCTACCCCACCCCTCAAATTACTAGATCATGTTCCATACTTTGCAATGGTTTGGCCATCCCGATAACAGAGGCCCCAAAGAAATCAGTAAACATAAAAAGGTGAATACAAAGACGATGCGGAAGAGTACAGAAGATTCAACATTATGTGTCTGTCTGCCCTACTCCCAAACTTCAAGGTGCCCCTTTTTGCAGCATGCACAGGAAGCGTTAGCATAGCAAATAATGCTATGAGCAACAGAACCACGACAAGGTCCTTCCTGAGTCTGTTGAATACTGTTTAGCTTGGGTGCAGGAAATAGTTGATTAGAAGAAAATAAAGAGACTCACATAACATCAGTAACATACTATTTCCACAGAATTGTTACCCCTTGATAACACAGAAGACATAAGGTTGCATTACGAAGATCAAAATTATTTGTACTTTTATCTTCCTCCATTTCTATAACTGGACTAGAGAAGAGACCAACAAATCATAACCTGTGAGTAGCAGCACAAAAAAACATGTGCAGTGGTCAAAAGGGAAGAATGATCACATTGGGTGTAGGAATCCCGATATTTAAGACATGATCCCAGATTCAGTAACCCCTTCTCTGCTCTTGAGAACAATACTAAGACTGATTTGGTTAGGGATGATGGTATGAAAGCATATATTTCCCTCTCTTTTCTTCATCTTCAGGGTTCCAACTACATTCTGAACTTGCTCTCCAACCAACAGAACTTTTCTGCATCTAAGACAATAACAATACGACACCCTGCAAGAGAGAAACACCAAGAAGGAACATTCCTCTTGGAAGTGTTCCTACTTGTGAAGAACTATACTGAACTGAGACAGCTGTGAAAATTACAAATAATGAAACCTTTGCTAAAAATATATTCCTCAATTTTAGCAGATTTTTGGCTACATGGTACTTTTGAATGAGTCTTACAAAGAACCAACAGAAGGGAACTTATGAACTTGTATAAACTAGATGCAACACTCCCAGAGCATGTTTTCCACAAGCAGTGGCATCTATGTTGTTCTTGGAATTTGTGTTGTAGTTTAACAGCTGCTGCCATTTTTTCCCCCACCCACTCTTTCATCCAGATTGCTTACCTGCAGCAGTTTTTTGGATTATTATGCACTGCCTACAACACAACTAGGTAACCAAAGGGAGAAACTTTCTGATTTGGCACAAGGACTTAAGGTGTATTTTCAGCATTATCAAGGCATATAATGGAATGGCAGAGACTGGCCATGTATGTCTACAGTAGGAAAATAACTTGCCAGCTATCACGTAACGTAACACATTTAAAATATACTTAGCTCCTAGTGTAGCCAAAGACAGTGATGACAGAAAGTTAAGCTCCAGTTAACTCTCACTAGCTACAGGACTTCTCTCTAAACATTTATGGAGTTCAAATGAAATTGAGAGATTTTGATAAACATTCTGCACCCTCAAAAAACATCTCCACTGTCTATCTTAATAATAGCATATGAGCAGAGGTGCTGATGTGATGGAGGAAGAAGAGGTGTCAAGTGTCTACTCTGACCAAGCACTTCCAGGGAAGTCTTTGTTCGAGATAGTTATCAGTTCTGGCAGCAACTTGCGAAGTACCAAGAACAATGGGGCTGGGGCACTCAGGATGTCCATGACCATTTCATTTTCTGTGTTCTGCACAATGATAAAACTTCCTCCTCTCAGGCGCCTCCTAAAAGTAAGAACAGTCATTTCCATCTGTGCTCCCTGCAATGAGTCCTCAAACAGGAACTGCATGCTGAATCTCCGAGGGTCACAACAACATATTCCTGAACTGAGAACACCTTCACTTTATTTGGAGTCTGCAGGAACACCTGGGTAAAGGTAAGTTACTTCAGAAGTACTGCTACCATGACTGTACTTTACTGAGACAGGGGACAGATTAGAAAAGGTCATCACAGCAGAAAATGAAAATGAGTGCACATATTTTTGAGTCTATGGGACATGACTGCCTCTCAGGGAACTAAAAAGCGCAGAAAATATCCTTAGTTTTGTTTTATAGCATTTCATAATATACCAAAGCAGTAGTGTTGCATTCCACTCACCACAATCAGGAAGAACTATTTTATCGGTTATTTTTATGATGCTCACCAACAGAGTATCTGAGGATCCAACAAACAATGAGTTTACCCTATAGGGAAGGAACACATCCCCATTTTACAGATGGGAAAGTGATACACAAGAGGAGAGACTAAGGGACTTTCCCACAGTCATACAGGACGTCTGTGGCTGAACTACAAAAAGAACCCAGACCTCCTGAGTCCCAGTCCAATGCACTAGCTACAAGACCATCTCAACTGAGAGGTCAAGACTCGGACCTATTCAGAATAAATTTAGGCTTTTTTTGGGCTGTAACATATGTCACTACCTGTTAACACAGAACTCATCATCTGTCCCAATTTCTGTTTGGAGGCTGAAAGATCTTTAAAATCCAGAGCAATGCTGACAGCAGAATGAACACATGACCAAAGGATCACTGGAAACCACTACCAGCCAAACACATTTTCTGTACTCATTATCAGGAGACAAATCAGAAGCTCTGAATGTTCAAGTCAGTATTTACCATGAAATGGCTGCTCTGTCAGAGTTTAAAATGGCACAGGCCCCATGTTCATGTCCTATCTAACAAATACAACAGTGGTTCCTTCTCTCAGAAAGGGCAGATGGGGGAAATGAAGTAATCTGGCAAGCAGAAGAAAGGAGTTAATGCCATAAAACTTTGATATATCTAGGTTTCCCCCACTGTGGAGGAAAGAGAGCCACAGCAGAAAAGATTCATAAAAAAATACATATGAAAATTATTATTGGTACATTTTATTCCAACAGTGTATATGAAAATTATAGTTCAGGAGAGATACTAGACCAATTATTATTTTAGAGTAGAAGCAAAAATACACCATCATTTTCAATATTTGACTAATTTTAAAACTCAGGTGTACACATTAGAACTCTCAGATGCACAATACAGAAAAAAGTCTTATTACACCATCTCTAATTGCAACTGTAAGGCTAATGGATTGCTTTGCTTTTAAAACTACCACCATTTTAAGCTGAAGTTCATGTGGCTCAATCAACTTTTAATTATTTTCATTTATAAACATTTGTATGACATATGTAGTACATAACATATTAAAAACACCTTTGTTAATAGAACATTAGGTTGCAAAGTCAACTACTTGAAAGTTGGGTTGCCCACACAACCTTAATTCTGTCCCCTTGTGCATATGTATAAATCATTCTAAAATACTCCATACTATTTTTCCCCCCAACAGGAGTCTTTCTGCACTTAGTGTACAGGAAATAATACTTTTAAGCCTCATCATTCAGTGAGAGGCCCCTGCCCTCCTTACTTGCGCAGCCTCCTAACTCTGCACTGAATGTGAAATTATTCATTTCCTCAGTCTTTTCTAAGGCATTTATCACTGCAGCATCCAAGCACTTCAAACATTAATACATTTATATACAGCTCTCCCCTGTGAGATAAGAGTGTCACACCCATTTTGCAGATGGAAAAACAGAGATATGCTTAAGGCCACACAATGAAAAAGCCTAGTTTACAACTCAAAACCTACTGACTCAATCCTGCACTCATTCCTCCAGGCCACAATGCAGAATTACCACAGGTTCTGAGTATCCACAGCTCCCATTGACTTCTGTTGCAGGCACTCAGAATTTCTGAAAATTCAGAGCTCAGGGCACCCAGAAAAAGACGACCATCACAATTAGTGACTACTTGCCAACATTTTAGTTTAAGTGACTTGCTCAGCTTCACCACAGAAAGTCAGTGGCAGAAACAAGGCCAGAACCAAGTTGTGTGTGGCATTCACCTGTCTTAACCATAAGACCATCCTTTCTCTTCCTGCTGGCCCCACCTAATTCTCAAATTCACACATTCCAATTTCTAGAGCAGGAATCCTAGCTTCATTCACAACATGGCACCAATTCATTTTCCGAGAACAGTCCATCCTGTGCACTGAATGAAGCACTGTGAAGAACAACAGTATGTGACCGGTTTGGGTTAATTAAAGTATCATAATGTGTACACAAAAGGAGCAGTGTTAAGGTTGTATGGGCAACAGAATCTGGCATTTCCTAGTTTTCAAACGTTTGACGTTGCAACCTAATTAGCTTTCTTTTAATGTCATTTTTGTTTGTTTTAAAAGGAGAAAGGTAAAAATATTATGTACAACTGTAACAACCCCTACATCATGCATCATCAGTACTGTTTGAATCCTGAGCCTTCAGCTCTATAGCACAGACTTCTACCACTTAAGCTACAGAACAGACTACATTAGTTAGTAGCAGGAGACGGCTGTTATTCTGGGAAGGGGTAGATGGACTGCTGAGCCCATGCAATAGTTGAGGGAAGACTGACACCGCTCTTGGGTGGAGGTGGAAGGCGCTCCTGTATCATATGTTGTCCCCGGGGGCAGGGATGGGCAACTCATGCCATGTGCTCAGTCTTAAAGGTTGTTGGAGGGCCTATCCACACACACAGCAACTAGACACCAATGGCAGGCCTGTGCCAGCCGACTCAAGGTCACAGGGCTCGAGCTGCGGGGCTGTTTCACTGCTGGGTAGACTTCCAGGCTCAGGCTGGAGCATGGGCTCTAGGACCATCTGAGGACTGGGCCTGATCCCAGAAATCCAGAAACAGAGGTGAAACAGCCCCACAGCCCAAGCCCCGCGAGCCTGAGTCAGATGGCACGGGACTGCCGTGGGTGTCTGGTTGCTGTGTAAACATACCCAAAGTGAGCCACAGCTTGTCCACTGCTCTATAGCTCCAGCAGCAACTAGGCTGTAATAGTTACTAGATAGGTGATAGCATAAATTATAGATTGGCTGATTAGTCAGGCTCTCTTAATTTAATCTTTGTTCACCCAAGTAGACCCTCCTAACCTCTAGGCATCTAGGCACATACAGAATCATAGCCCTATATGTGTTTTAACACAACTGATTCTATATATGTCTGCCTTTTTTAAAATGTCATTCAACTGCACTGAAAATTTTCCAAACCAAAAGATCTGGACAAGTCTAAGATCTTCTGCCTTTCTCCCCCTTCCTCCCCAATGACATCCAAGGAGGAGGTGGCCCACATTCACCTTGGCATGAATCAAGCACAGACTAAACAGTTGCGAGAAGACTGGCCCTTGTCCTAGCATGCAAGGCTGAAGCCCTAAGACATGAAGGACAACTTAGGGGCACATGATACTAAGATTTATAATACATTTTGTTATACACTCCTCTTAAACAAGACTTGCTCTCTGGATTTACCATTTTAAGTGGCTGCTGAATGGACAAAAAAATTATTAAAATTACTAAAAACCTGAGAACTAATTAAGGATAATTACATACAAACTGTCAAGCAAAGAAGGAGTTTCACAACCAACATTTGCCAATTGAAAAAGAGGCTGAGGACAACTGGGGACACCCTACTCATCTTTCATATCTACTTTTGGCTAGTAGGCATCTGGCAAATATTCCAGGCCCTGATAAGAGAGTACCACATACAGCAGGCAAGTGGGAATTGCTAAACAGGTGACAACAAAAAGGAATGAAGATTAGGGAGACAGGGACATTTACTTACCTCTTCCCTCATGAAGTGTCATTTTCATCCTCAGAATACAAAATCAAATTTTGATAGAGTAAAATTAAATGAAAGCATATTGGAGTTTTCCCTTTTGTGAATCATACAATTCTTGCTATATTATTGTTACATCAATTCCAAGAACATTCCAACAAAGCAAGAGTAAAACAAGTATTAGATGCCGCTTCAGGAAAAGGCATAATTTTTTTTTGACGACACTTTATCAAAATTAATATGCATATAAGGCAAAGCCTACTCATTGAAAAATTTCAAAATATGTGGCACATGCTAACAAAAACAACCACAGTATACAATTTATTTTGCTACTATTGTTCAAACAGAAATCAGTCTAGTCTCTAATGAAACCAATTTAAATCCTTAATAGCTATCGCCCTACATATTTTGCTAGTTTAGCTCTAGTGCAGAGGTCGGCAACCTGCAGCTCTGGAGCCAAATGTGGCTCTTTGGCTGCCTCCTTGCGGGCAGCCATTTTTTGAGGGGGTGCAAGGTGCAGGCTCTGGCCAGGAGGCACTTACCAGAGGTAGCTCCCAGCTGGCAGTGCAGCAGGGCTTTGGCACCACGCCGCTCCCGGAAGTGTCTGGCTGCTGACACGTCTCTGTACGCCCCTTGGGGGAAGGGGGGCAGCGGGTATCTGTGCGCTGCCTGCCCCCGCAGTTCCCATTGGCCAGCTGTGAGGACGGTGCTGGGGGCGGGGGCAGCGCACAGAGCCAACTCTCCCGCCAGTAGCCAGCCGCTTCCAGACGCAGCATGGGGCTAGAGCCCTGCTGCACCGCCAGCCGCGAGTCACCTGTGGTAAGCAACTCCCGGCCAGAGCCTGCACCTCGCACTCTCTCCCACACCCCAACACTCTGCCCCAGATCAGAACCACCTCCTGCACCCAGAACCCTCTCCCAGACTCCGTACCCCCTCCTGCACCCCAATCCTCTGCCCCAGCCCAGAGCCCCCTCCTGTTTATATTCAAATTCAAACAGCAGAAGTCGCATTAAAAGCATTGGTGAGTAGTAGTAACTTTAATGTTTAATTATTATTAGTCGATAAATTCTAACTCTACAAGTAGCACGGCATGTGATGCAGCTCTCGAAATATTTTGGTCAAAGACAAAAACAAAAAAATGGCTCTTCTTTGAAAGGTTGACAACCTCTGGTCTAGTGATTCAGTATTTGTTGGAGTTAAAAAAAAAAATAAAAAAAAATGGAGATATGCCAATCTCCTAGAACTAGAACGACCATGCAAGGTCATCGAGTCCAGTCCCCTGCCTTCACTAGCAGGACCAAGTACTGTCCCCTGACAGATTGTTGCCCCAGATCCCTAAATGGCCCCCTCAACGATTGAACTCACAACCCTGGGTTTAGCAGGCCAATGCTCAAACCACTGAGCTATCCCTCCCCCCTAAGTTACTAATTCACCATTTTGTAATTTACTGCTTCCGTATAGTAAAGACATTTTTCTAAATGGACTGCAGGCTAAATCGTTTATTTATCAGACTAGAGAATTCTCCTATAATAAATAAATAATGCATTTTACTTTACTGAAAAAAGTGCCTTCCATGCTCTATCTTCAGACAATACCTATAACAAAACCAATAGATTCAAAATATCAAATATAATTTAATGAAGAGCAACTGTAAATGCCCTGGTCTTAAATTGAAATTTTAAAAATAACGATTTCTATTTCTTGTAAGATTTCACTGTATTTTAGAGCACTAGAGAACACTAAAGAGGAGAAAATTTGTTCTTTCTTGAGAATGTCCTTTCTTTTAAGCTGTCACTAGACCACATCTGAAGTAGTAATGTCTCCCCACCCCAAAAAAACAAAAACAAAAAACCCAAACAAACAAACCATGAGCAAATCTCTCGGCTTCCAACCAGGCAATCTGACTCTTTGAGCAGTGGTTCCCCCGAGTCATGCTGTTTACTTGGCACTAGTAAAGATTCTGAAATTGTAATCTGATCTAAATTTTCTTCCCTTACCAAACCTATTCCTATGCCCTCTTAATGAATGATCTCTAAGATCCAGAGGAGAGATTGGTATGCATGAGAGGACTTCCCAATTTTTTAGTGGCTTGGAGTCTTCTATGTTGCTTCACAGAGAAAGTGAGGGTGTGGATGGCTGATCCATTTTCAGCTGCTTCTTCCTCTTTCCCTTGATCTGAGTAGGAAAGCTCTGCCTCCTGTGGCAATCAACTAGGTGAAGATAGTTGGATTCAACTTCCTCCTGCATTTGGATTTACTTGACTTTTGTCTCTTACAATACTGGACCAGCAACAAATCAAGAGACTTTTCTGCCAATTTGGAAAGGTCAAAAGGTTGCAAGTCAGAAACTTCCCTATCACCATGGGCTGCTCTGAGCTAATGTCAAAATCTGGACTCAGGATGATCTCTTCCTTCTTTAGGTTCTTCTTGTATCCCTGGTTAGATTTTACATGTATCAGAGGGATGATGCTGGGGAAACAGTGAAACTCCTGGGCAATGTGTTACAGTAGGACCTCAGAGTTAGATTTACGAACTAACCGATCAATCACACACCTCATTTGGAACCGGAAGTATATCAGGCGGCGGCGGCGGCGGCAGCACACACACACACACACACACACAAATACAGTAGTACAGTACTGTGTTAAACGTAAACTACAAAAAAATAAAGGGAAAGCAGCGTTTTTCTTCTGCATAGTAAAGTTTCAAAGCTGTAGTAAGTCAATATTCAGTTGCAAAACTTTTGAAAGAACCACCATAACATTTTGTTCAGAGTTATGAACAACCTCCATTCCCGAGGTGTTTGTAACTCTGAGGGTCTAGTGTACCTTTTTGTTGTCTACTTCTTTGCAACAGACCAAGACTTTGTTTCTTAAGGACTGTGGCTTCTTTAAGAATTAATCTTGACTACCATCTACCTGGGAGCCCAAGGCAGGGATAGAAGCCACAGGAGGAGCAAAGTTTCCCATGAGGCTACACTTCGTGTTGGAGGACACTGTCTCTTTGGGGAAACAGACAGCCTAACAAACAGCTACTACATTATTTCTAGTGGCACTCTCACTAAATTTACAGCAAGTAGATACCAGAGACAGAGAATCATTAATCCCATGCAGCAGTAGTGAAGTCTCAGGCAGGTTGCTGGGAGTAGCTGTAGTGGGACCACTGCCATCTGAGAAGCCCACATCACTGGGGAGAGAAATGGCTGCAGCAGATACACAGCACTTTGCTGTAGAGAATCACTGCTGTAGTTGCCTTCTTCACATCTTATTCCCACCACTGCATTTGTTGTTCCCTCCAGAGAGAAGAGAGCCTCTTATGGACAGGGAAAACCACACAGTTAAGATTCAGAGACATAAAGAGGACAGAGAAACCTTGGGCCTGGTCTACACTGGGGCTGGGGGAGCAGGGGGAGTCGATCTAAGATACACAACTTCAGCTACAAGAATAACGTAGCTGAAGTCGACATACTTAGATCCACTTACTGCGGCATCTTCACTGTGGTGAGTCAACTGCTGCCGCTCCCCCATCAACTCCGCCTCGCCTCTCGCAGCGGTGGAGTACAGGAGTTGACAGGAGAGCGCTGGGGGCGGGGGGGGGTCGATTTATCGCATCTAGACCAAGCATTCCATTTGTATTCTATGGCATTGGTCCCACTACAGCTATCTCCAGCAACCTGCCTGAGACTTCACTACTGCTCCATGAGATAAGCTATTCTCTGCCTCTAGGATCTCCCTTAATTTTGAAACTAAGTACAGGTCTCTCCTGTCTTACGCGCATTTAACATGCACGATTTCAGCTTTGCGCGGTCGGCAAAGCTAGAAGAAAAACGGAAGCGGAAGTGGAACCGGAAACGATTCCGCTCACCATTCAAGTCAATGGTGTTTCAGTACACGTGGTTTTCGCTTTACGCGCTCAGCGCGAAACGGAACCCCCACGTAAGATGCGAGAGACCTGTATCTGTGCATCTTCCAGCCACAATAAGTGGGGAAGAGGAGACCAAGATACACAATTGCAATGTAATGCAAAGACAGACTATGTTGTTTTAAATATTAATAAAATTCACGATCCTATTTTTAAAAGCCAGCAATACTAGAAAAACTAAGATCAAGATATTTGGATCGGCAACACCAAGTTTGGATTACAATCAGATATCTGAATTTTGGAATATCTGTACCTTATTAATCAATTAGTTGGTTTAACACACCTACATTCATAGATGAATAGATTCCAAGGCCAGGAGGGCCATTGTGATCATTTAATCGGATCTTCTGTATAGCACAGGCCAGAGAATGTCCCCCAAATAATTCCTAGAGAAGAACTTTTAGAAAAACATCCAATCTCAATTTTAAAATTATCAATGATGGAGAATCAAACACAATCCTTGGTAAATTGTTCCAATGGTTAATTATTCTCACCATTAAGAATTTAAGCCTTATTTTTAGTCTGAATTTGTCTAGCTTCAACTTCCAGCCACTGCATCGTGTTATACTTTTCTCTGCTAAATTGAAGAGCCCGTTATTAAACAGTTGTTTCCCATTTCAGGTGCTGACTCAGGAAAAAGTGAAAGCAAGAACCAATTTTTCAAATGAGGTTCTAAGGGATTGATTTCTGAAATATTTTGTCCGAGTTGAACGTAAAGTTCTAGAGTGAGCTTAGAACAAATATATTGGAGCATTAAAAAGAAATCTAGTAACAAACCTAATGTTCTTGAAGTGCTAGAGAGTTACAACTTTAAGGAAATATATATACACATTTAATTTAAACTGACTTTTTCTTAGCATTAACCCTTTGGATGCTTTAGAATATACAGCATATATCAAATGACATGGCACTGATAAGATCCTGTGGGCATGGAGTATGCTATCAAAGGTTATTTCTACACGGCAATTAAACACCTGCAGCTGATCCGTGTCAGCTGACTTGGGCTCGCATGGCTCTGGCTACGGAGCTATAAAACTGCAGTGTACACGTTTGGGCTCAGGGTGCAGACTGGGCTCTGGGGCCCCAGAGCTCAAGCTCGAGCCCCAGCCCAAATTTTATTAGAGAATGTTTGAGAATAGATGATACAAATAGTTTGAAGCGTCAGTTATTGGTCATTGGGGGTAGCATGCAGAGTATAGGGGGATGTTCGTATTTTGGGGTTGGGCAGCACACATAATACATACGGACTGCAATGTCCCCAATGGAGGGGTAAGTGGTGGGCGGGATCAGGATACAGTTGGTAGGCGGTGAGGGTCTATCACTCATATAGGGAGTACAGACAGTCATGGGTATAAGTAAGTGGGCTGGGCAATGAGAATGGGGCGACCCTCACGTGGTGGGATTTGGCTAGGTTGGGTGGGTTCGGGGCTCAGGGGATGGAGTCCGGGGGGGGGGGGCGGGTTAATAGGTCCCTTCCCCCTTGTGGGTGGACGATCTACACCACAATTTGCATGAGCCCTGCAAGCCCAAGTCAGCTGACGTGGGCCAGCCATGTGTGTTTAATTGCAGTGTTGGTGTACCCAAAGACAATTAAATTTGCCCTTCATAGTTTGGCTTCGGATTTCAACACTCATAGGGGTTAGTATTATCTCACAATCATTTAATAACACAATTTAATTACAAAGCAATTGCTTCACTGAAGGACTCAGTCCAGGTAGTTGATAGGAAGAATTAAAATGAGGCTGGGCTTGACACAAATATTCAAATTAGATTAATAAGGATTTAATGTGCTCAGAAAACACTGATAGTTCAGAAGTTTTACATAAATTATAAAGATAAATACATTTTAAACCAGGGGCTCTCAAACTGGAGGTCGGGACCCCTCAGGGGGTCATGAGGTTATTACACGGGGGGTCGCGAGCTGTCAGCCTCCATACCTTGTGTTTCCTCCAGCATTTATAATAGTGTTAAATATATAAAAACGTGTTTTTAATTTATAAGGGTGGGGGTCGCACTCAGAGGCTTGCTATGTGAAAGGGGTCACCAATACAAAAGTTTGAGAACCACTGTTTTAAACATCAAATAATAAAAGTTAAGTGCAGTTTAAACTCAAATATGAACAAAAATAATATTTCTCTCACTAATTTTACATTCCTCAATACACTTAGTTACGACAGTTATTTCTGAAAGCATATCCTGATATTCAGTATTAGATTACATAGCACATCTGCACAATAGTTTTTTAATCTGCTTCAGAGTATATTCCACATGCTAAATATATTTGTGAATGTTGATGCAATATTAACATAACCAAATGGCATCTAAATCTAAAACATGGCAACCATTTGTAACTCTTAGTTTAATTAATTTTAATTTAATTTTCTTTTTTTAAAAGGAGAGCAGCAGTAATCAAATGTATTTCTGTGACTAAATAGATGCTAATTAATTTAGTAACAATAGTTAGCTACAGACAGCAAAAGAAATACTCTACATCAAGATAAACCAACTGCCTAGAATAGTACCTTCTATTTCTCCAACTTATAAGTCCTGCCCTCACCTAAAGTACAGAAAAACCAGTCAAACCTCTCTTGAGGTACCTTAAACATAAAAAACCAAGGAGGTGGCTGTAGAGGGATCCCTGTTCAGAAAAAAATTGTGTGTGTGATCCTGAGGGAGAAAAGGAGATGGTGCATTTTGGTAGAATATACCATGCAGTATCAACCAGTACCTTATTAATTTCTCCATCCTGGTACATCATTTCAACTTAGAATTCAGCTAAAGTAGACGAGTCTATTGACTATTCTATTTACAACAGACACTTTGGTTTATGACAAGTCCTTAGCAGAGAAGATTCTAAGAATAAAAATGTTTCATTTTCCTTGGCCTTGTTTGAGCTTCCCAGAAAGGCCGGCTTCGCTTTCAGAAACAGTTGTAAATACGTATGCCTTTCTTTTTAGACATAGGAAGATAGCACAAATGATATTTTAAAAGGAATAACTTGTTTAGCCCCAAGTTTACCTTTCCTTAAAATTTGTTTTTCAGTTTATTTCTCAAGAAAAATGCAAAAACAAAATGTAACAACCAAGACGACATTTAGAGGAATACAAAAGTTACTATAATGATTTCAGAACAAAAGAATGCAAACATAGAAGTCCATTACTTTTAGTCCCCGTCTCCACCCCCCACACACAAATTTTAACACAGGAGAGAGCCAGTACATGGCTATATGAGTAGTGCACAGTAGTTACAAACATAATTTAATAAAAAAATGTCACATGAGCCACGTTATAGCACAGATGCATTAATACATCTGATTACAAATGTTGTGTATTTTCCACATTTTGTTTCCAACAGACTTATTTGTCAAATGCTGCTTTGAAAGAGAAAATTATTTCAACCATTTAAAATAAACTGGAGTGAGACTGATTTTTTTGTTTCAGTTCTTAATAGCCAACATATAGGATGCACTGACTGCCAGAGGACCCAAATGCACTTTAGTTAGAGCACATTAAACACCTGCATGGATGCTCTTGCTCAGGAGTCAAAGTGGCATTAGTTTGCTGTATCTTGGAGGAGAATGAAGCTACAGGGAACTACGGACATTTTACTTCTGAATGAAAGAATTCACAAGTTTTGGGGGGCATGGGAGAGGCTGGAAGTTTTAAAGCACTTTAATTTATGTGCATTCACTTCACACCTTTTGATTCACCTTAACTTTCCTGAGTGTCCCCCATGAAGACAAGCCCTAATAAGAATTTAACATATTTTAGGAATACTGTATGGGGATTGGTCTTAAACTCACAAAAAATGTCCCTATAAAAAAAGAGGTTAAGATATGGGCCTCAAGTTAATATTTTACTTATCAAAAATTACATTAGGTTTTTGGGGGGAGCTTTTAATATACACGGTTATTGATGTCTTTATATACCATGCCTTGATTCAGATTTATAATCTAGAAGATGCTATATGTTTTTAAAATTATAACTATTTTGTACTGTAGCATAAATTCAAGTTCAAAATAAAAATGCTAAGCTTAGCTCTTATTTTAACAACTTTTAATTGACCCATAACTTCTGGCTGAATTACTGAAGTCCTCAAATCATGATTTAAAGATCTCAACTTTTAAAAGATGCAGCGCAGACATGAGATTTGTTGTGGTGTTTAAGAGAACGGCTCTCCTTAAAGTTTTGTATAAGCACATTGGGTAATTACAACGATGTAACTTACAAGAAATTTTGTCATGTTAAGTCACCAATGCCAATTAAGCCATCTTACAATATAATATTCACTTGCCTGCCTAAAAGAGTAAACCCCTTTTTCACTATCATTGTCAATTATGTTTAGTTTTTTAATTAATCTTAAAATGAAGTTAGAAAGAGAACTCTGGGATATTTCATTTTGTTTTTACTGTGTTACCTGGTTTGTAATGAGCTGCTGATTCATTATTGGATGCATCCTCTCCCAGTACCTGTATTTAGAATGACTTGGAGACACAGGATTTGGCTACTGGTCATCCGGGCCAAGGACCCAAATCATTAACAAGCCAGTAGAGTATACTTGGGGTCTTGAGTGACCAGATGGAGGGAACAAGGCACAAAAGAACCAGGAATTGCCTGAAGGCCAGTTGCATGTAAGCAGCAGCTTGAGACAGCGGCAGGAAGGCAAGGTAGTAATGCCTGATAGATGGTCACAGACAGAGCCTAGAATAGCTAGGACTAGGAGGATCAGAGGGTCTCTGGGTGTGGAAAAGAGCATGGCCTAGTGCAAGGCTGAGAAAGGGACAGCAACCCAGCAAGGAGGCTTTGTAGCTTAATAGATAGGGGTTGGAACAGACTCAGTGGAACTACTGAGAAATAGAAAATCTAGTGCAGAGGCGAGGAAGATGGGGGAATCGAGTAGCAGGCAGGGAGTTAAACCACCCTCAGCCAAAGGAGTGTAGGGAACAGGGTGTGTCGCGTAGTCTGTTCTGCCCAGAAGCAAAAGCCATTCAGCAGTGGACATAGACCAACAGTTGAGTGGATGGCAGAGTGACAATAGAGGAGCCCCTGATGCAACCACTGGAGCACCAGAAGCACATCACCACCAAAAGCTGAAACCAAGGATCTACTACTGTTTCTTTCTCGCCGAATCATGTGGGCAACAAGCAGCAGCTTGGGCATTTAAAGCAAAGAACCTTTGGTATCCTTCTTTTGGGTTGCCTTTACATTTGTATTCTGGAAGTTCTTTACTTTCCTTTTATAATAAACCTTTAAGATTTATATCTAGGGTATGTGCATCCTCTCTTCAGCCAGTCATAGTGATCAATTCTCCTGTAGCTACTAGAAGCATGTGAATGTTTACTGGGAAGCCACCAAAAGCTAAATTTGTTGACCACAGTGCTTGGAGTGTCTTTGTCATATGCCTCTGAGGCCTGATTTATACGTAAAATTTTAAAATGGCAAAGCTATGTTTGTCAGGGGGAGAGTTATTTTTCACTGACAGCTTTTGCTGATATAAGCCTTAGTATAGACACTTCTAAACAACAAAAATAAGAGATACCAACAAAGGACTTGTTTAGGGCACTCATACAAGCTATAATAGCAAGCCCTTTCTTAGTGTGGAGAAGGCTCAGAAAATTACCAAATTTCTAAAAGGATTTGGGATAACACAATACTCACAGTGACCTCTTCAATGGGGTTAGTTACAGTATTACTCTGGGCAGATTATTGTGTCAAGCAGCCATCAATGATTGTTTGTTTATTTGAAAATGCCAGTAAAGTGCATGGGGGACTCTAATACCAAGCAAGGCCTACTAGTACACAGTATGATTGGGCTTTGTTGACCTTCAAAAAATAATGTGAATTTTAACTCTGTGTCTGGTGGCATACAGAATACACAGTATAGTTCTCAGGATTTTTCATTTTGAAAGATATTTGCAGACAATGTTACCTTTAAAATAAGTGGCCATCTGTAATTAAGTCAGTAGAAGAAGAAAAAAATGTTCCCCTTAGTTGAAAAACAACAACAACGGATAGTGCAATGGAGTTTAAGGTACTGACATCACAAAGTTCTGTTATGACATTCTTATCCTTACATTGTGTTTCAGGAAGCAACAAATATTTGCGATAGCTAGTACCTGAAGGACAAGTGAGTAGAGCCATGTCTACACACAAAGATTGTTCCAATTTAGCTGTACAGGTATAAAGCATTACAACCCCTTAGCATGAGTTCAGTTATATCAGTATAAAAGAGCGTTTATAATCTCTAGTGTGGACACAGCTGTAATGTTATATCAATTTAACCATTTTAGTAAAAAAAATAAATCAACCCCTTACCTGAAACAGTTAAACCAGAATAAAAACCGTGCAGACAAGGCGTAAGCTTTCAGTTAGTGATACGCTTAAAATTAACACTGAGCAGCAAATAAGACAACTTAGAAGCAAATTTATTTGAAGTGTATATTACCACTCTTAAGTGAATTCACGTAATGCCTACATTTTGTGCACAGAATATTAACACCATTTTTCAAAGTAATCTAGTATGTTCCTCTTAACTTGTTTATTTACAGTACTGAGCACTTAATACTAAAGTAGTAAAAGTTTAGCTCAGATAGATGCACATCACTTTTAATGATGCACAAGGTGCTGTACTAATAAAATTATCTGGTAACAATACCTTATATTCTATAGAATATAGGCCAAGAATGTCAATTCAACTACTATTTAAATATTATGTGCTAGATTTTAGTTACTGTATAAGAAAAACAATATCAAAGTTATAGAGTACAGTGTTCTGTACTGCCAAGTTTTTATGCTCTCCATGCAAAGAAGGAAAAATAGTAGCCTAGAATCAACATGAGGCAGAGTTAACATAACTTGGCTACCTTCACTATGAATTTCCATACTTTCAAAGGTTTGGGTTTTTGTAAATGTAATCTTAATTCTGAATTTCCTGGGTTTTTCTGAAGTTTGTGTGTGGGGGGGTAAAACTAACATTCTTGAAAGAGAACATTTATTCAAACCAATGATGTGTACTACCTGCAACCTTAACTTCATCTCAATGAAATTTCCTATAGGTGATTGGTTGGTTGGTTTTTAATTTTTGTACAAATTATATTAAGGGACACTGGATAAGAGCCCTAATCCTGGAAATCCTAGAAGATCCACAAAAGTGGAGACCCAATCCAACAGTCCAGAGAGAAACTGTGGAGGAAAGGGGAAGACATTTCCTTGATCTGCTAGCCACACAATATTGACTACTTACAAAAGTCTCCATCTATATCCTGTTGAGGGGGATCTATTTGGCAAAAACCTAAGGTCAACAGAAAGAGAGCCCCACACTAGCAAACCTATGTAAGCTCTCATTTTGAATTCCTAAAGTTTGAAGTGTCGCCTTTCCTCCAGAGGTGCACAGAAAAGGGGAAAGTGTAGCTGGCTAGAAGTTGGAACCCAGCAGGAGCAGAGGACATGGTCAGGTAAGAACTCCTGTAATGCGCCGGCTGTACCCCACCCCCATAAAAGGCAAAGATACAAGTGATTTTAGTGACCTTTCCCATTCCTCATTTTGTGCACATCACAAATCCACATAATATGGCATGATTGTCAGCTTGTTAATGGGAAACCTACAACAAGAAGCTGTGAACACTGGTAAAGGTATGTAAGGAAGCATAAGCCAGTACTAACATTAAACCTTTTCTTTCATGAGTGCTACATGCATTCACATTTTAAAACAAAGTAAAAGCAAAGTATCACCGTGAAATCTGAATTACCTCCCAGATTTCATGCATTGCCTTATGTCAACTGACATCTTCCCTAAAACAATTCAAAACTCAAAACACATCTCCCACTAGATGTCAAGAAACAACAAGAGACAGTAGACTTGCTAGGAATGTACCTGTAATTAATTTGCAATTGTTGAGTTCTACACTTCACACAAGCAATGATAACAGGAAAAAAAAACCTTGACAATTGCCCAAGTATACATGTATTTAAAATTTAATTTAGACAAGGAACCACTATGAACAGGCTGCCTTCATGTTCATATCTATGAACAACACTCTATATGTAGCATGCACAAGGCAAACCTGCATTTGGGAACACTGCCCAGATTGGGTACTCTTCAGGGCAGGGACTGGGTTTTCATGTTTGTACAGACAGCACCTAGCATACTATGGGTGCTATAGGAATACAAATAATAATAAGTATTAACATTTGTCAAGAAACTTCTAGGAAAAAAATTGCCAACGTCTGTCAGTATTTTTATAGGACCGCCTCAAATATCTTTATGTATTTGCAAAGTTGTATCAATTTAATACATACAAAACTTACATTTCTCCCTAACTAGTAATCATGTTAGGAATAGCTCAGTGGTTAGCGCATTGGCCTGCTAAACCCAGGGTTGTGAGTTCAATCCTTGAGGGGGCCATTTAGGGATCTGGGGCAAAAATCTGTCAGGGGACAGTACTTGGTCCTGGTAGTGAAAACAGGGGACTGGACTCGATGACCTTTCAAGGTCCTTCCAGTTCTAGGAGATGGACATATCTCCATATATTATATATATATATTATATTATGTGCATTAAATTTTGGGCCAATTCTACTCCATTATACTGGTGATTTTCAGATATACAACACATTTATATCACTGTAATTTAGAGCAGAGTCTGGCCTTTCGTTTTTTACTGACGTTTTCACTACCAACAGCAATATTTGGTAAGTACTTAACTAAACAGATACTGTGTGATACACATCAAAACAGCAAACATAAGGTATTCAAATACATTCCATCACCCTCAGCCTCTGCCTAACTTGTAGGCTATAACTTAAACCACCAAGTGTCTCCTTCCTCTATACCTAGTAAAGGGCACAGAACAGGGGTGTTCCAACGCAAAACAACAACAACAACAAAAACTATAAAAGAATGCTAGTCATAGTAACAGCATTAAAAAATAATCAACATTTCCAAATGTAAGGTTGTATTGCCACCTTAAATCTGTCCTGGTTTTACGTATTATGGCACAAGCTTTAGTTACATAATCACATACTATATCTCAAATAATGCAAAATAATAGTTTTATATTCTTGAAGGTGCATCTTGTAGGACTCCCATATATATTTTATGAAGTATCTCACATACAAGTTATTGTAATACACAGAAGTATATAGTACTATAAGACAGGATACATGCGTATCAGAATGGTTGAAAAATTGAGATATGTGGTATTATTGAGAAATAGCACATACCTTTTAAAAACTATAATGCATACATACAAGAGATCGAGTTAAGGTTTGATATATGTAAATAACACACAACTAAAGTACTGATTACACATATATGCAAATAGGAAAGGGCGATGACAGGATTTTAGAGGATCAGATCCTTAGATGTAAGCATGACTTTTAAGATATCCCTGAAATATTTTCAGTTAACTATTTAACACCCCACAGAAGAAAATTCAAGTTTAGTTTAATTTCTGTTTTAATTTGGTCCTGTGTTCTCTACACAGTTGCTCTTGATTACTAATGAGGTGCTCCTGCTTTTTAATAATTTCTTGGGACATAATTACGTTTAAAAAATGTCATGATGGAGTCGGTACAAGAGCTTCAGAGAACATTTTTGGAACTTCCCAAGTCTGAATGTCAGTTTTATTATTTTGTTGTTAATGAATTAGACACTTTAGGAGCCAGTGTATGTAATTTGGGCAGGCTCAACTTTCAAAATGAATCATATAGAAGGCTGGAAAAATCATAACATCAATGACGTATCCGGACTGGAGTTACATCAACACATCTGAACTGGACCCAAAGTTCATTTTAATATTGACTGTGTTATACCTGATAGTATCAGCCAACCTAAATTATTATTAACACAGACATATACAAAACATAAACAGACCCCTAACCTAGTACGGACATGCAGGTTCAGGCTCTTCTTGAGACAAGCAAGTGGGACTGGATTAGATGACAGGGGACTGGACTAGATGACCTCTTGAGGTCCCTTCCAGTTCTATGATCCTATAAGTAACTTCCATTAACATCACTGGGAACTACAAGCATTAATCAATGGGAGAACAAATAGCTATGAATCTATTACCTAACAGATCTTTCAAACCATCACTCATTTATAGAGCTTACTGATGTACATAAATGGAAAATAGTGCAAGTCCATTGTTAAATAGCTGATTTTTCTTTTATGGGACATATTACCTTGATGTGATGTTCTTTTGACATGCAAGGTTCCTTTGCATTAATGTAAGGTGTAGTGTTAATGCCCAACAGGTAGAGATTTATATACACACACAAAAAAACCAACCCCAAAGACTGTTTATGTCTCACATTATTTTAAAAGACAGAAATAATTCAGTAGCTCTACAGTAAGAAAGAGGCAAAAGCAGAGTCTGCTGTTTTCACACAAGGAATAAATGATATTAATATAGTATGTAAATACACTATGCTATGCTGAAGCACAGAGCAGGTTTTGTAGTTGCTCTCTAACCGCTGAACTGCACAACCTAAATTATTATAGCCAGAAAAAACAGTAATATTGTTAACCCATTTTAAATTATATATAAATGTAAAATTATGCCTCTGTGTATTGTTTTTGTCAGGGCTGTTCAAGCAGCACTTGTTATGCTGCTCACTCATTAACAAAAAGAATTACAAACTTAACACTGCAACAGTAATTTAAGATTTATATACCAAGTATCTCAATTACGACAGGTGAATAAATGCATCCAAAAATATATTACCTAACAAAATTCACAAAGTAGAATATATACTATTCTAAGCCTGGTAAATCTAGTGTACGTACACGTACGTACGTACGTACACGTACGTACGTACACACACAAAAACAAACCTTCTCTTACTGTCTTCTCTTACTAAAGATTCAGCTTGAGGGGGCAAGAGTAAAAAATGCTTGCCACTTTACTCGGCATCTTTAACATATGCCATACATCTTCTGGAGTGTATTCATGCCAATCTCAGATCTAGGAGTATGTGCAAAAGTCACAAGGAATGATGCAAGTCTAACAACTACTGGCATGGAGATTGAGAACACACTCATTCTTATACATTTTCAAGGGGCTGAACACACTGTCAAGTCTTTAAATTGTTCAGTGATAAAACTTGTAGTACTTCAACTTGTAGTACTGCACAAGTGTCCTCTAAATGAAGCTATCCAATTTCTCTCTAAGACCTCATTAGCCTATTTTAAGTTTGAAAGTTTTGAGCTTGGCTACCAGTGTTCTCTACACAAGAAAACAGAAGCACTCAATATTCTGAGGCCATCAATACTGAATAAAACATCCAAGTCAAAGTATACAACTGCTTAATATGCATATTTTGTCCTTTACAAATATATGCATTGGGGTATAAAAGTTCTCTAGCAGTAACTGGTATATAGCAAGCAGTTAAAAGCACTAAGCATTTCACTAGCTGTATAATTGCTACATCTTGTGGCAATGTATTTCAAGTGCAAGGAAGAAAAATGGACAATAACTGAAATAGAATAAGAAGAGACTTGTTTGCACATAACCTTCATACAGATATTCCCTGCAAACACCCACAACACCCTGCTCTCACTGTCGGTATAACACAAGAGGGGAGGAGCAGGAGAGGGAGGAGAAAAATATCATCATCTAAGATGTGATGGAGGAAAAGAGAAAGTTGCAGTCATTCTGTGGTGGTTTTAAGGCGTCGTGTCACTTTTGTCTTCCAGATTAGCTGCTTAGAAAAGTGTCTCCCCGATGGGAACAAATTCCTTGATCTCGGTCTCTTTTTCTACTCCACCTCCATGATGCCAGAAGGACCCGACCCTTTCCATTAAGCAACAACAAGCACATTCACCCAATACATCCAACAAATCACTTTTACTTTGTAATACGAGGTGGAGAATAAAATTTGGAAAGGAAAGGAACAGAGGATGCAAGTCTCTGCCATAAAAATCACAGAGAAGGGATGGAAAATTAACACGTACACTTACTTAGCCCCTTCTATAAGGATTGTCAAGAAAATGAACAAACATTAATCAATCCCCCTCCGTAGCCCTGGGAAAGGTGGGGGGGAGGAGAATATCAGAACGCTTTTACTGCTACCGAACAGGGATGGGGGACAGATCGCTGGGTTTAGGGACCAGGAGATGTCTCCCGATTGTCCCTCAGGAAAAGGGGGGTCCCCCACGGCAGGATTTGGGGGTCCCCCGTGTGCTGAGGGGGAAATACCCCTGCAAAGAGGACAAGTCGCTCGCCTGCCCTCACCCCCATTCACCACGCACCCGGCCCTACGAGCCTGGGACTGGCCTCCGGCGGCGGCGACGACTGGGCCCCTTCCCGAGGGCCGGGCCCCCCTCGCAGCGCCGTGGGCACGGAGCGCGCTATTTACCTTCCTTGGGCGGCTTGCCGGGCGGCGCGCTGTGCGCCAGGGAGGCCGCCGCCGCGGAGCAGCCCTGCAGGCTCGGTGGGGACGTGGAGAGCCGGGACCAAGATGGCGGCCCCTCCAAACTTCCACTGCTACTTTGGACACTCATCAAGCTACTTTCCTGGAGCCCGGCAGCCGCCGGGGGCGGCAGGGGAGGCGGCGCGGCGGGGGGACACCCAGCGCCGCGCTCATGGCCGGGGGGCCGGCCCGACACCGGGGAGAGGAGGCCGCCGCGGGGAGAGGGCTCCGGAGGGAGGCGGGGCGCGGAGACAGGGCTCAGGGCCGGCGCAACCTGCCCGCACCTCTGCACTGCGTCGCCGCGGCCGCCGCCGAGCAGCCGCCTGTGTCTGAGGCTCAGGCTAACCTCCGCCGCCGGGGGGGAGCGAGTGAGCGGGCGGACGGACGGGGAGGGGTCATGCGCAAACACCACCAGCAGCGAGCGCCGCGCACCTTCTGCGCGCCGGGCAAGGCAGGGGAACCCGCACGTACACCTGCCCCCGCCGCCCGGCACTGCCCGATCCCACCCCGCCGGCAGGGGCACTGACCGCCTCCCCTCCCACACGTAATACACTACAGCCCCTCACCACCCTGGCTGCTGCACTGACACCCCTCCCACACACACACTACAGCCCCTCACGCCGCCCTTCCTGCTGCACTGACCCCGACACTACAGACCCTCACACTGCTCTTCCTGCTGCGCTGAACACCCATCCACACTACAGCCCCCCACACCGCCCTGACCACACACACACACACTACAACCTCTCATACTGCTCTTCCTGTTGCACTGACCCCCACACTACAGCCCCTCACACTACCCTTCCTGCTGCACTGAACCCCCCCCCATCCACCCACACTACAGCCCCTCACACCGCCCTTCCTGCTGCACTGAACCCCCCCACACACTACAGCCCCTCACACCGCCCTTCCTGCTGCACTGAACCCCCACACACACTACAGCCCCTCACACCGCCCTTCCTGCTGCACTGAACCCCCCCACACACTACAGCCCCTCACACCACCCTGACTACTGTACTGAACCTCCACACACACACACACTACAGCCCCTCACACCGCCCTTCCTGCTGCACTGAACCCCCACACACACACTACAGCCCCTCACACCACCCTGACTGCTGTACTGAACCTCCACACACACCCTACAGCCCCTCACACCGCCCTGCTTACTGCACTGACCCACATGCACACACAACCTCCCACCGCTCACACCCCCCTGCCCGTTGCACTGACCCCCACTACACACACACAGCCACCCACACCTCACACAGGCATGCCTGCTACATTGACCACTTCCAGGCATCTAATAGCCCTGCCTGCGGCAGCCCCCCTCAACATATACAGCCGTGTTTTCTACACTGACCCTCCCCTCTTCCATACACACCCTACCATCCTTGCCCCA
The DNA here is from genome assembly GCA_033296515.1 of Macrochelys suwanniensis. Classification (NCBI taxonomy): domain Eukaryota; kingdom Metazoa; phylum Chordata; order Testudines; family Chelydridae; genus Macrochelys; species Macrochelys suwanniensis. The sequence continues at coordinate 38,262,541 of CM065784.1, forward strand.
CACAGCCACATAATATAGCTGTGTCTGCTGCATGGACCCTATCACCCCTCTACCTAACACAGCTGTGTCTGTTGCACTGATCCTGCACAGTGCAGTTGTGCCTGCTGCATTGACACCCCCACGTGCACACACACCTCACCACTACCTTGCCATATGCCCCTAACACAGCCCTACCTGCTGCACTGACTCCCATACACAGACCTCACCATCACCACCTATTTGCATATGTGCGTGGAATTCCATCCCACAATGCCACAACATTTTCCTCCTCGTCTGTTCTCAAAACCCATCTCTGCTTCCCTGCCTATGAGAAATCAGCCAGTTAATGATGGCTTGAGGGGCACTTTAGTGGGTACTTTAATTATAATAATAAAGATAATCCAAATGTATTCACAAATTCCATATATTTGTTTCCCTTTCCTCAGACCTTTTATTTGTCACATGTATTCTTAGATTCTAAATGCTGCAGGGCAAGAACCATGTCTGATGTGTTTCTGTAGCACCTAGAACAAGGGAATCTCAATCCCGTTGGGGGCCTCTAGGTGCTACGATAGTATAAATATTTAGCAATAATAATGGTCTGGTATTGTATGTCAGTACTGTATATAATTTGTAGATTTTTTTTATCTATAGCTAATATAGTATTAATACATTTAAATGTATTGAGTAGTATTAAGGCACAGCTACAAACATAAGGCCTAATTCCTCATTCCCTGCACACCCAAAACTCCCATGGACTTCAGTGAGAGTTTTGGGTATTTAGGGAATTCAGTGTTAGTAGTATCTAATTTGTAAATGCAACTTACTGCTGAGGACAGCTTTGATTATTAATGCCATGATTCTCAAGTCTACCATGCCAGACACAGACAACCATGTTCATCTATAAGGCAAGTTTTAAAAGACTGGGACTGTTCATTTTAGAAAAGAGATGATTAAAAGGGGATATGAGAGAGATATATAAAATTATGAATGGTATGGAGAGAGTGAATAGGGAAATGTCACTTACCCCTTCATGTAACAAGAACAAGGTGTCACCCAATGAAATTAATAGGCTGTAGGATTAAAACAAAGAAAAGGAAGTACTTCACACAACACAGAATCAACCTATGGAACTCATTGTGATGGGATGTTGTGAAGGCCAAAAGTATAACTAGGTTCAAAAAAGTATTAGATAAATTCATGGAGGATAGGTCCATAAATGGCTATTAGTCAAGATGGACAAGGATGCAACCCCATACTCTTGGTGTCCCTAAACCTCCAACTGCCAGAAGCTTGGACTGGACAACTAGGGTGACCAGACAGCAAGTGTGAAAAATCGGGACGGGGGTGGGGGCTAATAGGAGCCTATATAAGAAAAACACCCAAAAATCAGGACTGTCCCTATAAAATCGGGACATCTGGTTGTTGTCAGTAGCTACACTGGTCACCCTATGGACAACAGAGGATGGATCCCTTGAAATTGCCCTGTTCTGTTCATTCCCTCTGAAATGTCTGGCACTGGCCACTGTCAGAGACGGGTTACTGGGATAGATGGAACATTGGTCTGACCCCCTATGACCATTCTTATGTAACCAGGCATGCAACTTGCAGTTTCATAATTTCTTCATAGTTATTTTGTAATTGTTCCACAAATGTGTGAAGAAGTCTTATTTCCTGATCCGCTAGTCCCCATCCTAGTTACTCTTGTATTTGTGAGGATGTTTATATCCAGTAGGAGGTGAAGAGTATACTATATATGTAGCAAGTTTGATTTCAGATATGTACATCCCAGGGACGTTACAGATGTTTCACCCTCACTTTCTAAGTGACACCTCTCAAACTGTCTAAGATCCTCACCTCATGTCAACACACAACAGAGCTGCAGATTTCTTAAGGATAATGTATTAATCTGAAATAAAAAGTAACGTGGTTTCTTGGTACACCAGGACTGCTCCAGGACATACACTCTTCAGTGACATCTGGGAAAAAAAATTTCTTGCAGAAATAGAAGTATTCTGATATTTTAACAAACTCAAGCTTAAATAAAAGTGACCATATAGTAGATTTATATGTATATTTTCCTTTAACGAGGCAGATTGTAATAGAAAATTATTAAGATGCATACACAAAGAAGTTGTATAGCAGTGCTTAAATGCAGTTAGGCACCTAAATTTAGGCTTCAGGGAGGCACCTCTCTCTGCTTGGGATCCCCAATGAGGAAACCGTCTCTTGGAGTCAGGGAACTGAGGCACCTACGCCATGTCTTGCAGAAATGAGTTAGGCACCTGCCTAACTCCACACAGAACAGCCAGAGGACGAGAAGGAAGTGGTGTGCTGCCGCCACCTCCTACCTTATAACTTTTAGCCCAGTGGTTAGAAAACTCACTTGGGATGCAGGAGATAACCCAGACTCAATTCCCCTCTCAGCCTGATGGGGACAAAAAATTTGAACAGGGGTCTCCCACCCTTCAGGAGAGCACCCTAAACACTGGGCTATGAGATATTCTGACGTGGATCTCATCCAGTCCTTCCTACTGAAGATGTTTCACTGTGGATAAATAAATACTCACTGGACCAGGGGTACTAGACTCTTGGGGTATGTCTACACTGCAATTAAAAACCCGCAGCTGGTCCTTGCCAGCTGACTCATGCTCACGGGGCTAGCGCTAAGGGGTTGTTTAGTTGTGGTGCAGATGTGCGGGCTCAGGCTGCAGCCCAGGCTCTGGGACCCTCCTACCTTGCAGGCTGCACTTGTATATTTTCATGCTTTCTTCACAACCCTGAGGGCTAGAATCTCACTTTTTTTTTTCAAATGAAAGCTGAGTTTCTCATGCAACATCATATTTTAGCAGCTGGGGTTTCAGAAAAATATTAAAACACACGAGGCTCATGCTAAATTGTGGGAGTTGGTCACACGGTTGACAGTGGGACTAGTTGTGTGACTAACTGCCCATCATTGTAACGAGTTCACAATCTGGTTCTATTTTAAGCCAAAAAAGTGTAAGAGGAGGTATCCAGCACTGGGTGAGGGGAGTGGTTGAGGGGATGTTTTATACCTAACACTAACTCAAGCAATGAAGAGGTTAACAACCTGCCAATGGCACAGGGAACAAGGGAGAGAGGAAGGGAGTTGAAGCTTGGTCTCACCACACATATTACACCAGTGGGACTAACAGTGTACTCCGATAAAAGCGCACAGTTACAGAACTTTCACAAACATTCTTAACATAAACTGACTTTATTTTAAACATTGAGGTATGGTAAACTTCACATTTATCCTCAGCTCCTCTTGAGGAAGTATATTTCATGTCCATGGGCCAGGTGCTGAGAGAGTTCTCTCCCTACTCCAACACCCTTCACCATCATTGCTGATAATTCTACAGTTACCAAGGCTCAAGAGAGAGACTTCATATAGAGGCAGCAGAGATGTTGGGGAAAGTTTATGTAGTAGAAAAGGGGATTTTTCAGATCTTCACCAGGACACCCTTAGTACTAATTAATTATAATTTTTATTAAAGTAACAGAAAAAAATGAGGACCCTAAAATATCACTGACTCTGGGCTGAGTGTGGCTATTAAACCTATACCTTAGAGTGGGGGGAACCCACATTCATGTGGGACTGGGGATGGGGAAGAAACATTTCTGTGGCAAGATGACAAGATGACTTTGATTTTTGTTTTTGTTAAATGATAACTAGTGGAAGGCCGCTCAGAGTTTTGGAATGTAATTAGCCCTGGCAGGGACGGGTTAACAGACAGGACTGGAGGTGATGTCAAATGTATATGATATATACAGTTATTACCTAGTTTGGCAATTTATCCCCACTTGCATTATATATATTGCATCCTTCCCTCACACATGGTGGCACACAGTCCAGATATTAGTCTCTTCCATCTGCTCTATGGTGTTGAGATCAATTGTTCTGCCCTCATTGCTCAGGGTTCTTCTTAGGGTTTCTTTTGCGTGTTTCCTCACACCACTTGGTTTCCACTTGATAACTCCATGTGGGAATCTGTGTGTTGGCATCCAGAGTACATGCAGTACTAACAACTCAACCAACTACTGTAGTTAATACATCACAACTTGTGGCTGGTTTCCAACATAGGCACCGACTCTGTGGGTGCTCCGGGGATGGAGCTCCCACAGGGAAAAATTAGTGGGTGCTCTGCATCCACCAGCAGCGAAGCTCCCCTCAACCCCCGCCCCATCCCCTCCCCTGAGCGTGCCACGTCCCCACTCCTCCATCTACCTCCCAAACGTTTCCCACTCGTTAGCAAGCTTGTGGGGGGAGGAGAGAGCGGGAAAGTGGTGCGCTCAGGGGAGGAGGCGGGGAAGAGGTGGGGCCGGGGGGATTTGGGGAAGGAGTTGGAATGGGGGTGGGAAGGGGGAGGGCCTCATGGAAGGGGTGGAATGGGGACAGGGATGGGGCAGGGGAGGGGGTTGAGCACCCAGGGGAAAGAGGGGAAGTCGGCACCTATGGTTTCCAGTGCAATTAAAAAGGATAAAATGAACACTTTCCAGAGGTAAAAGACCTAGGATTTTGCTAATGGGCCTTGGGCTCATGGGATAGGGTGAGAGACTTGTGGCCCTCGTGGGCCAAGGTCCTCACCCTTCTGTGCCCTCTGTCCCCCTATCAAATTCACAGCCATGATAAACGCGTCACGGACCATGAAATCTAGTCTGCCCCCGTTAAATCCAGTCTTCCGTGTGTTTTTACCCTATACTATTACCTGGGGGAGACCAGCATTTCTCAAATTGGGGGGTCCTGACCCAAAAGAGAGTGGTAGGGGGGTTGCAAGGTTATTTTAGCAGGGTCACAATATTGCCACACTTACTTCTGCACTGCCTGCAGAGCTTGACAGCTGGAGAGCAGCAGCTGTTGGCCAGGCACCAGCTCTGATGGCAGCACCCTGCTAGCAGGAGTACAGACGTAAGGGTGGCAATACCATACCATGCCATCCTTACTTCTGCACTGCTGCTGGCGGCGGCTCTGCCTTCAGAGCTGGGCCTCCGGCCAACAGCTACCGCTCTCCAGCTGCCCAGCTCTGAAGGCAGAACTGCTGCCAGCAACAGTGAAGAAGTAAGGGTAGCAGTACCATACCTCCATGACTCCTTTTTGGATCAGGACCCTTACAATTACAACTCCATAAAATTTCAGATTTAAATAGCTGACATGAAATTTATGATTTTTAAAATCCTATGACCATAAAATTGACCAAAATGGACCGTAAATTTGGTAGGGCCCTACTCATGGACTGGGAACTGGTAGGACTCATAGTGAGCTGATCCTGAGCAATAGGCTGAGGAGAGCCTGAGTTATAGTTTATATGGTAGGAGCCCTATAACCCTTGCACTGGAATCACTTAAATGCCTGGTATAGGAGAGTATGGGTGATAGAGAGGGGTAGTGCCCCTCTCTGTGTCCAAATTTACTAAAAGTTGCAGCTTATTGCTAAAAATCCATCCATGTATCCATCTTTAATTCGCCACTGTGTCAGGATCAAATGCCCAGCTCTTTCTTCTGATTCTGTGGAAACAAGCTGCTGGTTGGGTGATTTCTTGGTTCTCTCTGTTGGGTGATGAAATCTTTCCAACCAATGCACAGAATATTTCATAGGCACCTATTTTCAAAGGCATCTAGTTTTCTGTATTACATTTTGGGAGATCGCTAGCTTCCACAATCGTTATGTTAGACCTGAGATTACGTTTGAATTGAAAATTCTGAGATTTATTCTGGTGCTATATACTTTTGATTTCCATACATTGTTGAGTTTAGTAAATGCTGTGGATGCCTCTCTTATCCTTGATATCAATTCCTTCTTGGGGTCTCTATTAACCAAGCTGACGCTGACTAGGTAGTTTCTACAGTCTTGATATTTTTGCCTAGTAATGTGATGTTACTGCTTGATGTCTGAGTTTCCAGGATGTTTATTTTAGCATAACTAATTCTGAGTCCTGCTTGGCCTGCTGTTTTTTTTTGTTTGGTTGGTTGTTTTTTTGCTAAGTTGTTTGTCTTTACTTGTAACTTTTCAGAGGTGTCACTCAGTAGCTCAATACCATCAGCAAAGTCCAGGTATTTGCCATCTATCCAGGCTATACCAGTGTTTGCGTTGCTAATATACTTCTTCATTATCCAGTCTATAGCAAGGCCAAACAACAGCAAGATGAAACACAGCCCTGTTTCAGACCAGTGTCCATGCTGAACCATTCTGTTGTCTGGTTGTCCACCTTTACAGAGCACTTTACGTTTCTGTATATGGCCTTGATGATTTTGATGACTTTAGTTGGGATTCCATAGGACTGAAGAATACTCCACAATGTATGTCTGTCCAGGCTGGCAAATGCCTTTTGAAAAATCAATTAAATTGATGATGAGGAGAGCTGCCCATTCTATACTTTCTTATGTGATGTCCTAAGTGTGACTATCTAATTTACATGGGATCTCTTGGGCCTGAATCGAGCCTGTTCTTCTCTAAGCATTGCTCCACCTTGATGTGGCTGCTGGTCCCAAGTCTAGATAAAATCAGTTACTGAATAATATTTCAGACATCAAAGATGTTACAGATCATGAGGGAGATAGACAACTACGCACTTGAAATTTTGGGCATCAGTGAAAGCAGATTGATAGGTCCAAATAAGGAGCACTTCAAGCAAGAAAAGAAACATCTCATTTATCTCCACTTACTTGGTAAAAATGTGTGTGTGTTTATGAGCACCTTGGTGTAAAGGCACCATAGCACAAAAGAAAATCAGGTTCAAAAACTGTTAACATTATGAGATATTGTGACAAAAACATGTAATGTCATACTCATTTAGTGTTCTACCATGCACTCAGGGCTGTCCTTAGGATTTATGGTGCCCCACGCAGTATTATTAAACTGGCACCCCTATGCCTGATTTGCTCTTTGCAACATGAACATAAACTTACAGTATTGGAAAACTTGCCACATGCACTTTATTAAAACCACTTTAAACAAATTAAGCACACTATAATGCTGTTGGACTATACTTGCACTAAAGAAATAGCGCTATAGAAAAAATTCTGATTTATTGACAGAATGATTCGAATAATATAATTTTTTTAATTTGTCAACATTTTATTGGAAATGTCTATGAAGAGGTATTGAAACAAGGATTTGTTTTTAATTAAAAGCAATCTTTCTGGCTTTTTTGGCCGCAAAATCAGTAATAATGTCATCGTATGACAAAGACAAAGTGATATCTTGTTCGATTGCAAGAATTACAAGACCAGTCAAGCATTCCTGACACATTGTAGAGCGAAGATAGTTTTTAATTAGCTTTAATTTTGAGATACTCCGTTCTTCTGATGCTACTGTTACAGGAATTGTCAGTAGAATACAAGAGGCAATGTACATATTAGGATATATGTCAACAAGTTTGCTGGTATGAATAAACTGTACAATGTCCGTCACCGACTTTGCATATGGCAACATTGATGATAATGTACTCAATTCTTCGTACAGTTCAAGTCCATTTAAATCAAAACTATCAGCGTACTTCAGGAGGCTCTCTAGGTTCTTGCACTTTGTCATTAACTGCTCTTGTTTTCCTATTTCGTTGAATTTAGTTATGTCATACAAAAATCCAAATTGTTCATGGTGTACTCGTAAGGTATTAAACTTTTCATCAATGGCAGATATTGCTTTATCCATCACAACATTAAAAAATTCACCCTCTGTTTCTTTTCTGGATCTTCTATGGGCTCATCTGCTCCTTCATATTCTGCTTACCGTTTTTCCCTCGAAACTCTTGTCACATTCGGACATGGACATTTTGGTTCTGCATTGAGTGCCTCTGCAAACTCTCTTGCTGTAACATGTGCTTCTTTGAATCCATTCGCTCTGTATTTCACTTAAAAGTCTTGTGTGTTGTTTAGTAAGGTAAGTATGGAATCGAGCTGTATCACTGGACTCTGCATTATTTTGCTTACACTTGAGATTTTAACAAGAATGTCATACCAGATTATGACAGATGTTAGAAACTTGAAGCTGGATATTTCAGAGGCCAATGACTGTGCTTCACTTTTAGATTTTGGATCTCTGGCTCCTTCCAAAATAGCAACCAGTGCTTCGTAAACTTCCTCAGATTGATATCTCAACCTTTTTACACATTCTACTCTGGTTTCCCAGCATGTCTCAGATAGAGGCTTAATGGTAATACCACTGACATGTGCTTTGAATATTTGCCATCACTGAGTGGAAGCCGAAAAGAGCATGTAAATCCGTTGCCGCAAACCGAAAAAAGAAATAGCTTCTACAGAAGACTTGGCCATATCACACAAAATCAAATTAAGGCTGTGGCATGCACACGGAACAAAAAAGGCTTGTGGATTTTCCGCCAGCAATCTAGCTTGCACGCCAGAAATGCATCCTCTCACATTGGCGCCATTATCGTAGCCTTGTCCTCTAATGTTCATTATGGACAATCCCATTCATTTTAGTTCATCACAGAGAGCTTGAAGAAGTCCAAAACCTGTAGTGTCAGCTACTTCTAAAAATTTGATAAATGATTCTTTAACTGTAATCTGTGCTGAATCACTAATGTTAACAAATCTCACTACTAATGACATCTGTTCTTTATGACTTATGTCCAGAGTGCAATCTAGAATTACGGCACAATATTTTGCCAAAAAAACCAAAGAAACAATTTTGTCTCTCACTTTACCACTCATTAGCACGATCAGTTAATTCTGAATTCTTGGCCCCGAATAGTGATCATGTATTTCATTTTCAGTTACTCTTCGGTTCCCAGCAGTCGTACAAGGCCCAAAAAATTGCCATTTTTGGGCTGGTATAATTTCTCAACACTTCCTCTAAAAGCAAGATTGACTATCTATCGACAAACAACAATAGATAATAGACAGTCAAGAACACGACGCTGATGCTGCTTCTCTGACTCCAGCAATCTTTGATTTTGGGCATCAAGAGCTGTCTGATTTTTTAACCTTACATTTAGCTCACACCATTTGTGCATGGATGTGTCTTTGGAACTGCCTCATTTCAAAACCCACTCCACTCAACTAAAATGAAGAACTGACAATGGTACATTGATGGAAATAACTAGCCACATGGAAGAAGTTATATTACAGTGTTCACATTAACTAAACTGTGTTCTTTATTAGTTGAATTATTTCTGAAGGCACAATTCCACTGCCCTGAATTTGATATGTATTCTGAAATCAAATAAGTATAAATATTTTTAAAATAAATAAGAAGGTACAGAGTATTTTAATTTTTATAGATTCATGATTAATTGGGTTAATTTAAAAAGGGGAAAAAAACAAAGGGACACTTGTAAATAAGCTTAATATATAAGATTTTAACAAGAAAGAATATAAGTGATACATAAAGTAACTAAAAACACCCCACAGGAAAACTGTGAATAAGACTATGTCAACACCTCAGGATTAGGATGATATCATAAACCACATGAGCTTTACTCTTGTGATTAATATGCTGTCATCAGAAACCCTCAACTTTATACACAGTAGTGTTGTGTATCAGTTACTGGTATTTAGATAATATCAATCTATATACATACACACAAGCACAAAGTGTCAAGTATAGTTACAGTTGAGATGACAGGCTCATCCTGAGAGTTGCTGATACTCTTTTAAAGAAACAAAAGCAACATTGGGTTGAAGCTTTTACACTTAGCCTTATACCAGGTTTCAAAACTATGTTTTTTCATAAATGGCAAAACGTCATTTTTTAGTTACCCAACCAGGAAAGAGAGACCCTATTCCATTAATATTTTAAAAGATTTTCTTCATTACTTTCCAATAACCCCAAAACGGCAAGGTTTTGAAACCTGGAGCTTGTAGTAATTTACAAAACACACTGTGCCACAATAGGTTTTTCATGTGTTCCAACCAACATTCAAATAATAGCTCAAACCAAAACCAAAACAAAACACTAAATCTAATTCCTCATTATTTGGTCTTTCATCCTAGATTTGTACTTAGTGGGATACAAGGAGACAACAAGACAGTAAATAGAGGAATTCTAATTCAAAACATCAGATGTGTGGCCACATACAGTGGAAAGGTCCCAATTATCAATCTGTTTTAGTTAGTTGTTCAGCAGAACCCTACAAAAAAATTGACAGGCTGGTGGGCTTACTAAAATTTTGTAAACTGTTAAAAACAAGCTAGCACCTCCCCACCCCCTCCAATAACTTAGCCAAGAACAATATGGACCTCAGATTATGCTACCACATCTTTTTATCGCCATGTATGATGTGTGTATTTCCTGAAAGCTGGTATTAGGCACAACTAGTTAAGTGGAGGCAGAGAAGGAATTTAGCAAAGTAGTAAGACAGAAAGGGAAAAAAATGGTTACTAACCTTTCATAACTGTTGTTCTTCGAGATGTGTTGCTCATATCCAGTCTATGCTAAGTGCATGCACAACGCGTGCACAGTTACTGGAGATTTTTCCCTCAGTGGTATCTGTAGGACCGGCTCTAGTGCTCTCTGGAGCCAAGCATGTATGCACCAGTATAAGGGGTGCCTCCAGCCCCGCACCCTCTCAGTTCCTTCTTGTCAGTAACTCCGAAGAGAGTTCAAAGAACAACAGTTACAATAGGTTAGTAACCATTTTTCCTTCGAGGGCTCACTCTTGTCCACTCATGTCTGGAGGTGTGCTCAGAGTTCATGGACATGCTGACTGCAACACTTCTCTCCTGAAACGCATCGTCACAGGCCTGTCGGATAATGGTGTAGAGGGAAGCGAAGGTATGAACTGACAATCATGTTGCAGCTCTGCAGATGTCCTGGATTGGTACCTACTCAAGGAACACTGCTGATGAAGCCTGGGCTCTTGTGGAATGAGCAGTCACAATGGCCTGAGGTGGAACCTTCATCTGCTTGTAGCAAGCTTGGATACAGGCGGTTATCCAGGACAAGATTATTTGGGATGACACAAGTAGCCCTCTTGTCCTTTCCACTGCTGCTACAAAGAGTTGCAGGGACCTGAGGAAGGGCTCAGTTCTCTTAATATAGAAAGTGAGGGCCCGCCTAACATCCAACTTTTGAAGCCAATGTTCCTCAGTGGTCTTGTGAGGTTTTGGAAAGAAGACTTGAAGAAATATGTCCTAATTGTTGTGGAACTGCTACACCACCTTTGGTAGGAAGACCGGATGGTGGCGCAGCTGGACCTTGTCCTTGAAGAACATTGTATAAGGAGGTCCTGAGGTCAGAGCTTTTGATTTCAGAGACCCTTCTGGCCAACGTAATCGCCATCAGGAAGGCAATCTTCCAAGAGAGAGTATGGGGCACAATGCTAATGGCTCAAAGGGAGGCCCTGTGATCCTTGACAGAACCCGATTTAAATCCCAGAGGGAGATCGGATCACAAACCTGAGGGTGGTAGAGTCTTTCCAGCCCCTTGAGAAACCTGATTATCATCTCATGGGAGAACCCTTATCTGCCATGCACTGGTGGGTAGAAGGCTGAGATGGTTGCGAAGTGAAACTTAATAAATGAGAGAGCCAGACCTTGATGTTTTAGGTGGAGCAGATAGTTCAAGATAGACTGTAGTGAAGATGGATGGAGAAAAATTCTGTTTGGAGGCCCAACAAGTGAAACGTTTCCACTCGGCCAAGTAGGTAGCCCTGGAAGGCTTTCTGCTACCTAGCAAGACTTGCCAAACCTGTTCTGAGCAGACCTGCTCTTCAGGGTTCACCCACGCAGCAACCATGCCATCAGATGCAGGGAGGCAAGGTTTGGGTGAAGCAACCGGACCTGGCCTTGTCAAATCAAGTCTGGGAGGGGTGGGAGCATGAGTGGAGCTGCCACTGAGAGATCCAGAAGTATACTGAACCAATACTGGCCTGGCCACGCCAGAGCTATCCGGATAACCTTCGCCTTGTCCCATTTGATTTTTAGTAGGATCTTGTGAACCAAGGGGATCAGTGGAAGGCGTATAGTAGGTGGTCTACCCACAAGAGCAGGAAGGCATTGGAGAGGGAGCCTGGTGGAGAACAGGTCCACCTGAGGAGGCCCCACTTCTGGAAGATGACACTGAGGAACTCCAGGTGAAGAGATCATTCATGGAGAGAGGAAAAGGATCTGCTGAAGCAATCTGCCAGTGCATTTTGGGCTCCCGGGAGACATGAAACCTCGAGGTGAATGGTGTGTTTTTCATAGAAGTCCCACAGCTGAAGATCCTGGCACAGGGCTGAAGATCGAGCCCCTCTCTGCTTGTTGATGTAAAACATTGGTGCAGTGTTGTCCATCAAGACTTGCACCACTTTACCTGAAATCTGGAGAAAGAAATCCTGGCAAGCCAAGTGTACCACCCTGAGTTCCCTGATGTGAGACTTGCACATCTCAAAGTCTGAGGAAGGCTGCTACCACCGCATACACTCCATGAAAACCTGTGAGACTGCTGACAGGCCAAAGGGAAGTGTAGTGAATTGGTAGTGATGCTGACCCACTACAAACCTGAGAAATCTCCTGTGACCTCAGAAGATGGAGATGTGGAAATAAGCAAGTTTAAAATTGAGGATGGCATACCAGTCTCCTGGATCAAGGGCAGGAAAGATGCAGGGAGACCTTGCAGAACCTCAGTTTCTTCAGAGATTTGTTGAGGCGACACAGGTCCAAGACGGGCTGTAGACACACACACCCCCACATCCCCGGGCTTTGGGATTAGGAAATATTGGGAGTAAAACCCCTTCCCTCTAGTCTAGAGGGACCTCCTCTATGATCCCCACATGTAGGAGGGCTTGCACCTCATGAGAAGGATCCCTGGAGAGGGGTTGGTGAAAATTGGAGGGTGTAACTGACTGTTATAGTGCTGAGTTACCCAACAGTCCGATGATATCATAGAATATCAGGGTTGGAAGGGACCTTAGGAGGTCATCTAGTCCAACCCCCTGCTCAAAGCAGGACCAACCCCCAATTTTTGCCCCAGATCCCTAAATGGCCCCCTCAAGGATTGAACTCACAGCCCTGGGTTTAGCAGGCCAATGCTCAAACCACTGAGCTATCCCTCCCCTCAATATATATATGAACACACTGGGCTGAAGTGTAACAGGCAATTCAAAAACAAAAAGGGGGATGGACCTGGTGTCAAGACTGGTATACCGTCCTCGGGCATATCATCAAAAAGCCTGCCTGGCCCCACCAGGATATCTATGCGAGCCTGACTGGGAGGCTAACGTATAAGGCAGGGGTTGGAGTTGCTTATAACTCTTCCCTTTTCTTTTGTAGGGCTGGGAGGTACCGTGAACCTAGGAGACTGCTAGGGCCTAAAATGCTTCCTGGAGGCAAGAGGCATGTAAAGGCCCAAGGAGCGAAGGGTGGCCCTCGAGTCCTTGAGGCGTGAAGCTTGGAGTCCATCTGTTTGGAGAACAGGGAGGTACCCTCAAAGGGGAGGTCCTGGATGGACTGCTGCACTTCATGAGGGAGGCAAGATGATTGGAGCCATGAACAGCACTGATGGTGACTGCTGACGCCACGGTCCTGGTTGCAGAGTCGGCCGCATTCAGAGCCCCCTGGAGAGAGGTCCTGGCCACCGCCTTGCTCTCCTCTAGGATGGCAGTGAACTCATGCAGCAGGGAATCTTTCTATTTGGACAATGAGTCCCATAGGTTAAAATTGTACCTCCCCAGTAGAGCCTTCTAGTTGGAGATATGCAACTGGAGGGTGCCCGTCAGATAAACCTCGTGTCCGCACAGGTCCAATCTTTTTATTTTTGGGGGTAGCACTCGACTGCCCCTGTCTGTCCTGCTCATTCGCCACTGACACTACCAGGGATCTGGGTGGGGATGCAAGTAAAGGTACTCAAACCCAGTGGCTGGGACATAGAACTTCTTCTCTGCCCTTTTGAGGTGGGCGGCAGAGAAGAAGGAGCTGCCTTGGTACCCTGATGGGTCCCATCACCACCTTGTTAACAGACAGTGCCACTCGGGAGGGAGCCGCTGCAGCCAGGATGTCAATTAGGCTATGTGCAGACTCCTTGAGCTCCCTGACTTCCAGTCCCAAGTTTGCAGCGACCTTTTCAGGAGCTCTTGGTGGGCTCTGAAGTCATCCAGTAGGAGTGGATTACTAGAGCCTGCAACTGCCTCATCCAGGGATGATGAGGAAGAGGCCTATACCAGAGAAGGGGCTGTCTACCCTCTTCCTCCACCTGCACCACGTCCATTGGGGCCATTTCTTGGACATCGGCACCGGGGCTGGTACCAGAGTCAGGGTCTGGTGCCGGACAGACGAAACGGTGGCTCACCTCTCAGACACCACTGAGTATGAGTGGTGGGAAGGGGGACCTGGTACCAGGAGAAACCTCCACAAGTTCCAATACTGCCATTGCATTGGCCAGTGGCCCAGTGGCCATGCACTGGCCAGGGGGCCGGTACCAAAGTCCAGTGAGTAGGTCAGGTAGGACTTAGATGGCGCAAAGGATTCCCCTTTGGACTCTGAAGAGGATTCTTCTAAAGACCATGGCGGTGCAGTACCCGCATCCATCTCCAGGCAGTGCGAGGGACCTGGGGAATGGTGGCAGGCTGGAAATCGGTGTATTGGGACCATGGAAGGTTTGCCCCTGGACAGTGCCATGGTGGACCTCACCACCCCTTGTTCCCTTCCATCCCTGGTCACCTTGGTTGGCAGGGGGCCTTCTGGGGTTGGCAGGATCGGGAGGGACATCAGGTCCTTTGCTGCCTGGAAAGCCTATGAGGTTGAAGGGGTCCACAGGCACATGTTCCCACAGTCGCTCCCAGGAGTTGGAGGCAGGTCCCAGACTGGACTCAGTGGTCTAGGCAGAGTTGCTGGTGCCACCAGTGTCTCTGGGGAGGATGAGTGGCCCGGCGTGGGTCTCAATACACTGGTCACTCCCCTTTGTCCCTCTTCAGCACCAGAGAGCACCTTCTCTTGGTGCGTTGTTTCTTATGCTTCTTCCTTGGCACCAGGAATGGAGAACAGTGCCAGGAGCATGGAAGCCAAAGGGCTCGGCATCAATTCAGAGCAACTCAACTCCAAGACTGGTCTGAGAGCTGTCTCCATGAGTAAGGCCTAAATGAATGTCCCTGTCCTTTTGAGTATGCAGTCTGAATCCCTTGCAGATCTGGCACTTCTCTTTAATCTATTTCCCCGAGGCACCTTAGACATATAGAGTGTGGGCCATCCACTGGCATCAGCTTGCCATAGGAGATACAGGTCTGAAGCATGGGGCCTGGTGCATGCCCAGCCCCTGGGACAAAAGTCCCTCAATGATAGGGACAACTATTATCACTACTATATGCACTAACACTAATTAAGAACTATATACACTAACTACAATAACGATACAATATATGACAGGAAAGTCCAAACCACTGGGAGCAAGGATTATTCCAGGCAACCGTCACGGGCAGTAAGAAGGAACTGAGAGGGTGCGGGGCTAACGGAGCCCCTTATACCGGCATATACATCCACAGCTCCAGAGGGCACTAGAGCTAGTGCTACGGATACCACTGAGAGAAAAATCTCTGGCAACTGTGCACACAGTGCGCACACACCTAGCATGGAATGGACATGAGCAAGCACTCAAAGAACATTCATTTCCTCTGCCTCTGGGTCACATTTGCAAGGCTACTGAGTAGGAGGCCAGCTTTAATTTCCAAATACAATATTGCACCCAGGATTTATAAGTGCAGTAATGTGAGAAGGTTTTTCAGCAGTTTCTCTAGCAGACTCCAAGTAATTACTTTTTCACTTGCCTGGACTGGATTTTAGTTTATCCGTGTGCTAGAATATAGGATTTTTTTCAAGCTTGTTTAAAAGATATGGAAAAGCAGACTCCAACATAAAACAACAAGACATTCTAATAACATAACAATATTATTACAATAGCTACTATAACAACTATTTGGGGAAAATGTCAAAGGAATCCACAATAGCTTCACCTATACTGTGCATTTGAGCATCCAAAAATCATAAGTAAATAGTTACCCAGTTTGTGCACACTAAATGACAATTAGTGCATATAAATACAGGTTCTTGTGGGTATACTTTTAGAATTGCTTCCTTTTACACCAGCTCAAATTGTAATTGCATTTTGGGGGCCCCTCCTTCCCACACCTCCTCTAGGGACAAGTTATATTGTATATTGCCTGGAGTGGCATCACAGTGAAATTGTTTGTCTCTCATCTTTTCACCAACTCATATTATCAGTGTGTCCCCATAGCTATTCCTGCATCTAATTCACCAGCAAGAGCTACACAGTACATTCATCAGAATTACATCCATTTCATTCTGCTGCTTCTGATCAGCAATGGCAGAGGCAAAGATGCAATCCTTGTGTGTAAGACTGGCCAGTACAGGAAAATGCAACATTCCCAGAATCCCGCATTTAACTTAAAACCCAAGCTAACAGGAGTGAAATGTCTCAAGGCTACCTCTCTGCTCCATTGAAGAGTTTATTGTATATACTCTCTCTTCTCTATGGTTTACTTCTCAACACTAGACTGGGTTAGAGTTGGGGAGAGCAAAAGCCTCAGGGAGGGTGAGAGGATTCTTCTTTTTTGGGAAACGTGGCTTCTTCCCTGGTTTGTTCCTGAGACTGGCAGCCATTTGCCTCTATTTTACCTAATACAGATGGGAAGAAAGAGATTAAATGTGTGTCATATATGGCTCTCCCTTGCTTACATTTGGAACTAATTGTCAAGCCAGCCCAAGAAAAGCAGTAAAGAAGTTGTGCAAAATCCAAACATTATATAAATAAAAACTGGTCATTTGGGATAAGAAATCGACTGGATGGAAGACATTTTTGCCTCTCCCATTACTCCAAGATAGCTTCAAAGTAACTGTGGTTCATTCAAGATGCTGTTGAGTCCATGAACCACTACCTTTATTACTGCAGCTTTGGGTTAGGGCAGGGGTCTCAAACACGTGGCCCGCGGGGTCTCAAATACGCAGCCCGCCGGGCTCCCCGCCCCCCCTTTTTTTTACCCCCAGGCAGTTCCCGCCGCCAGACTCTGGTGGCGGGAACTGCCTGGGGCTAAAAAAAAATTAAAAAATGGGGGGGTGGGGCACGGGGAGCCAGGCGGGCCGCAGGGAAGAGCTCCGCGGGCCGCATGGGAAGAGCTTTGCGGTTTCTGGGAGGGAGGGGGGTGGAGGAGGAAGCCGTGAGCACAGGGGAGGAGGCGAAGGGGCGGAGAAGGGGCGGGGCCTAATGGAAGGGGTGAAGTGGGGGCAGGGCCGGGAGCAGCGAGGGGGCGGGGTCAATGATGTGGCCCTCGGGCCAATGCACTAGTCCTCATGCGGCCCTCGTGGTAATTTGAGTTTGAGACCCCTGGGTTAGAGTATTGCTTGTTATTAGTGTGGCTGCAAATAGGGATTTAGTGAATACAGCCTTGTGGACTGTAGTCGGAGGATAGCTCATATTGTGGTAGAAGAATCTGTAAATAAGGTCATAAGTCAAGGACTCAAATTTGCAAACCTACCCAGAGAGCAAGAGATATTAAACACATGCTACAGTACGCAGGTGCCACTGACTTTTACCAGCACCTAATCAAAGAGGCTCAAAGGTCAAAAGGGACTCATTCCTCTTTCATTTTTAATCTGCTTGATGGCTGTCCAGAAGTGTTTCATAGCAGCCTCAAAGCAAACAAAGTTAGGCAAGAAGCAGAACATCATAATAAAACAAATTAGAGATGGAAAAGACCTTATAGGTCATCCAGTCCATTCCCTGACCAGTGAAGGATTTTTCAAATAATATTTTCTACAGCTTTGTGAGGTTTCAATTAATGGGACTTCTATTTGTTCACTTGGAAGGCTATTCTGCAGATGAACAGACTTCAAGATTTAGTTGGAGTTGGTCCTGCTTTGAGCAGGGGGTTGGACTAGATGACCTCCTGAGGTCTCTTCCAACCCTAATCTTCTATGATTCAACATTAGGGCATTTTTCCTGACATTCTATCATTGTTAATGATCATTATTTTATCCCTTTGCTCCTAACACCTCATCCTTAAAATTCTTGCCTCTTCTTGGGGTTTGCTCCATTCATGTATTATATAAGAAAGTTATATTGCCCATTAGCTGCTAGAGTCCCTACTGCTTTGACTATCATTTACCCAAAGTACTCATATGTTATTCTTTTAATCTTGTCTTGTATGTCAATCCCTTTTTGAGACTTCTTGGAATTCCCTCCCATTTGTTGACACCATTCTGATAATGAGGTGTCCAAAATCAATCATTCTACGTGTGGTCTGAGACAACATTTGTGCCAGGGATAAATCTAGTGCTGTGTGTTCCAGACATTAAAGGAAAACACCTAAATTGTGAATGTACAGAAAATTGATTAGCAGTCAGCTTGAATCCATGAAGCATTTCTGGGACAACTGCTCAAGATATTGCCTGTTTGTATGGGAAAATATAGACTATTCAGCACAATATATAAAAGCCAAAATTCGAGGATATTGAATATTCAGGTGTGCAACAGAACACCAAAATGAACGTTTCTGAATTATAACCTCCATTAAATGCAGTTACATTAGGGATTAATTTGGCCCATTCTTGAGGAGAACCTCAATTTTTTCTGCAAGACTCAGAAGCCAATGACATCTTTCTTCATTACCCCATCTCTTCGGGTTTGTAACATTTATCCAGTTTTTACTGGAAAATTATCCAGTATTCCCCTTTTCTCAGCTTTTCCCACCACAACCCATAGGTGGAGCATTCATCGTTTCATGATCTGGAAGGGAGAATTTCCATTTGCACTCAGGAAAGCTTAAGGTTCTTGAAGTGGGTCACTACAAAGCAATTCAGAGGCTAGCTTTATTATGAGCCTTATTTCATCATTTACAGTGACATAACAGTTCCCTAACGTAGATAATAATCACAGCCAAGTTTGATGCCACAGGGCAACAGTCAGTCTTAGAATCAACTGATTCCAGCTATATAATCAAACACAAGCTAAGAAAAGCTAACACTGATGCATAGGATTCTCCATAATTTAGAAGAAAACATAACACAGTACATTAAAGCACCCATTATAGCTGTTATTGTGGCACTGTCTCAGACTTCAGCAGGAGGTAAAGTACATTGCTGTTGCAGCAAGCACCCAAACAGCATTCAGAGAGGAAGAAGAAGTGCTTCTCAGATCATTAATTCAGCCGATAGGAGCAATGAGAGGCACAAAGTAGAAGTCCATTTTTGCAAAGGGTGGCTGACCTGAATTTTGGAAATTGACTACTGGTAACAGTTACGTAGAGAGGGGGCAGGATACTCGTATGCAACAGAATCTCATGTATAAAGTTCCTTCTCATGCAAACATACTAAGGAGCTGTATTCCTAGCTGAGGTCATGTATGACCCTTTTCCATCAGCCATACTAAAAAGGGAAAACATTAATCTTATTTGCAGTAATATTTAGAGAGGGGCTTTTCCTTGAGTTCAGTGGGTGGAGGGTGCGAAATAGAAATGTGTGCATAATAATATTTGGTTTTCAAAAGGCAAGGGGGGTCTTATTTTCCTCAAAGTTTGAAGAGAATTGATCAAAACTGTTTCTGAAATAGAAGCAAATAAATATGTACTAGTTTCAAATTTTAAGATACGTTTCTAACTCTGTTTCTGTAAGTCACATATGAGTGACTGACTTTTAAAACCTTTTAAAACAAACTTTATATAATGTTAATATTCCTGGAAAATGAGGGCAAAGCTAAATCATCATCAAACAGGCAGAGTCTACTGAGAATCCCCGCGCTAGCCAGGATGTCCACAGTAATACCAGGCATTGTGTAGAGAAGTACATGTAGCGTAGGAGGGGCATATTCTGCACGCTTAGGGGGCATTAACTAAACCCCACCCAGTGAAGGCAGAGCTCCAATGACCCCCAACTTCTTGGAAATCCAAACAAGGTAAAGAATACATCTCAATAATAATAATAATGATTTTTTTTCTTTTTATGGCTAACAGATTGGCTACCATGAGCTGCTTCAGTACTAAAACATTGTGTCTAATACGATGGTTAATTCTTCAGATGTTAACATCACTCAGGCTCTCCTGGAAAAGTCTGCAAACTCACTGCTGCTCTCACCCGTTAGGCTTGGGTTAAAACGCAAGAAGCCCGGAGCTATCATTGTTCATGTACTGACATGTGGAGATTTTTGTTTAACTTCGTATTTATTCACTTTCTCTAGGAATACAAAGAATACTTTTTACTTTTATGGCACCTTTCATCTGAGGATCTCAAACTCATTGACTAACATGAATCAAAAGTTGCAGCAGCTTGAAACAAAAATGCTAAAAGTGGCATGATGTGTCAGAAATCACCAAGAACAGCATGTGCATCATGATCATACAAAAACAATACTGCAGACAATCCATTCCATTTCACTCTCATAGACACAGGGAAAACTCATTGAAAACAACACTCAGTTAATATTTAGCAATATTACAATCTAGTAAGATTTTGGCTTATACAAACGGAATTTTTTGTTAATTGACAGCAAGGCCAATCAAGAAGAAAGAGAACAAACATGAAACAATGGGAGGCCATAGCATAATGTAAATAGTAAAGCCATTACTTTACCAGGTATTTTCTTGGAGATGACTTCTTTGCGTTTTGTTATGCTCTCCCTAGTAATAGTAGTATGGAGTTAATCTGAAAAGCAGAAAAAATACATTGGTTAGTGCATTTTTCTTCTTCTTTATGATATCTGAAGAAAGCCTGAAAGGTTTTTGACAAGTGTTTGGATTTTTTCTGCTCATTTTTTATTTGATCTTCCCTAATTTTGCTGCAGCACCTGCTGAGGGTTTCAAAGAGGCAGTTTAGATGCTCTCTGAGCCCCTTAATTAAAGAGATGTTGAATATTTTAAAATAAACATATTTTCTCCCCAGAGATTCTCAGGCATTTGAGTTTAAAAGGTATTTATGAAAAACCAGAAAGAATTTTGAATAGCTTTAATAAAAAATCACTTTCCATCTCATTTTATCAGGATTCATTTCCTTGGCTGTGATGTCATAGTACTTACTATCAGTTCTCCAGTGACTTAAATAGTTTTGCAGGATAGACAAGGCCTAAATTCCTAAAATAAAAAACACGCAAGGGGGAAAAATAGCCAAACTTTTTCTTACACAAGACTTTCTGTCCTTTTACAATATAAACAAGCAAAACAGGACACAGACCCATTTTTCCCCTTTGCAAGAAACTTTTAAATGAGAGAGATTAATGACATTAATTTTTGCAAAATCTCACAGGTGAAATAAATCTTACTGTCCCCATTATTTCTTCAACTTTCTTTTCTAAAATACTTTGGGCACGTGTTGGTCCAGATTCTGACCATGATTATGCTGGTGTAAGTCTGGAGTATCTTCACTGACTTTACTGAGAATCCTTTGGATTTACACAGGTGCAACTGTCAGAATCTGGTCCAAAGCCTTGAGGGGTTTTACCTTTGAAATGAACCTTTGAGCTCCCCATAAAGTTACTAGGCATTTATTGTTTCAAAGCAAAACAAATATTTACTATTTCTTTACTTTGTCTCCAGCCAATTGATGCAAGAAGGAAACAGTTTGGTTTAGTACTTGGTTACATATCTTGAACGGTGCAATATTTTTTAATGCATTGCATGATGTCTGTCATTGAGTTTCCTTTTAGCTGCTCTCATTTGTTTTGAAAATAAGCACATGTAGAAACAAATAAGGTTACAAACAAGGCTTCTGCTGAAAATGTCTATTGATTTCTCATAAACTTCAGTAAAATAAAATGTAGACTTTATTGCCAATGTGATTTTGTATTTGTTTTTCTCTCTCCGTGAGCACGTGAGAGTTTTCCAATTTAAAAATAGACCTTATTTCACAGTTTGGTAACTGTCATGTGGTATTCATTTAGCCTACTAATATTTGCTCTTGAACAATGATAAGAGATATTTGATTTATCTGGAATAAAATTATTATTGTGTTTGTCACAGTTTTCATTTCAAATCAAATCATGCTCAACGGCCAATCATAGTCTCAACACCTCATCCTTTATTGACACACTCTTCGGTTGTTAGGTCACAGAAATGCAGAGAGAATGAGAGTGATAGATTTTGACAATTCTACACACCATCTCTGGGCCTAGTTCAGCCCTGGTGTAAGTAGGCTTAGCCCTCATTGGCTTCAACTGGCATTACATCCACTTGTACCAAGGATTAATGAGATCCATCCCTTGAGTATTCATAGGCGTTTCATTCCAGGGATGTAGCTTTCACTTATTTTTATTCTATTTTGTTATTTATTTTAAACTAAACTCTGTTCTTTTGTTTTTTAAAGACAAAAATTTAAAAGGGGTCTCAGGTATTTTTCTCTCAAAACGATTATTTTGAAAACAAAAATCCTCTTACAAAACCAGCTATTAATAGAAATGTTTTCATGAAATGGCTTTGTCAGCTCAGTGTGTCAGTGCCAGGATGTGCATACGCTCACAGTGATTATCCTAACTTTGTATGAACCACTCCATCAGATCCTCATGAGTTTACACAGGCACTGCAAGTTCCACAAATGGATTTTAAAAATCCCTGAGAAAATTCACTGCAGCTACTTTCTAAAACTAAAACAAGGATTTTCCCCAAATTAATTTAGAATTTTGTTTTCATAATAATGAAAATACATGAGGAAATACCCAGATAATCCAAGATTGGCAGAAAAATGGTGACGGTCTTATTGCCTCTAGGCTATTTTCAGATCTAAGGTCTCTTAGGGCATGTCTAAACTTACCTCCGGAGAGATCGATCCACTGGGGGTTGATTTATCGTGTCTAGTGAAGACGCAATAAATAGACTGCCGAGCGCTCTCCCATCGACTCCGATACTCCACCGGAGCGAGAAGCATAGGTGGAGTCGATGGGGGAGCGGCAGCAGTCGACCTACCGCAGTGAAGACACCGTGGAAAGTAACTCTAAGTACGTCGACTTCAGCTATGCTATTTTCGTAGCTGAAGTTGCGTAACTTAGACCGACTTAGCTCGCCCCGTCCCCCAGTGTAGACCAGGCCTAAGGTTCCTCTCTCACTGTAATAGCTGCTGAAATTAAGGGACCGGGTAAGACAACTGAAGAAGGTTTGAGCCTGGAGTGTAGGTGGATTTGTGCCCTGCTAAAACCCCAGTACTGTAGCATGGCTTGGGGAAATTATTAAATCATGGTCCACGGCTATATACACTGCAAAAGTTGGACCATGTGCTAGGCTGGAGGACTGCTATGTTGTAACCGAGGGCCCTCCACCCCCAACACAGTAGTTTTTTAGTATAAAAAGGAGCCAAGATGTGCACATCAGATTGCCCTATGAACAGCGAACAGAACCACCTCACAAACAAGTTCCTGGTTGTTCAGGTAATTCAGGCTTGTTCCTGATCTCAGATAGGCCCTGACCCCAAACACATGCACACATCAACTCTCATGACTCTATCACAATATTTGACATTGTTTCTTAAAGCCCCAGTTCTTGGAAGCAAGTGACTACCGGAGAATCTCAGTTTTTATTTTTGGAAAAGTAAATTTCTTGCCATAATGATTGCAGAGAAAAGTCTGAAAACATGACCTGAGGGAAGCTACAGGCTCAGAAACCACACAGCAAACAAAAAGAACCACTTTTTTTTAAAAATTCATAATTTTGTAGCCAGTCTCATGATTTTGGGAAGCATGACTCACGATTTTTGAAAGCCCATGGTTGATAATACTGCATTCTTAACTTTCACAGTGAGAGTATTTCCATTCATTCCCTGCATTTCACTTCAATGGGAAATAAGCCTGTGTAAATCCCCAAAGCTGTGGAGAGAACTGTCAGTGAGCTCACATGTTGATAATGTGAAATGAAGGGTTAATATTGCATAACAACAATAATCACAGAATGTGCCATTTGCAGCCGTCACATCTATGCCCCACCTATATTTCCTCCAGTGCCAACATTATGCATGATAAGCAGAGTCCATGGATTCCATATGTTACTTTTTTCTCTGATAATTTCATAACAATCTCTATATCTATAAAAAACACATCACATGAAAACAACTTTCTGTTATTGTTAAGAACAGAGATGAGCCTGAACAGGAATCTTGATCCAAACACCCCTGGACTCTGAAACGGATATTCAGGAATAAATACCTGAAGTCAAACAATTCATAGGCGGATGCTCGCACACACACCCCGCTCCCGGCCCCACCCCCATTCCACCCCTTCCCCAAATCCCCACCCTCATCTCCTCTCCCGGGCGTGCCACATTTCCCCTCCACCCCTTCTCCCCCCAGGCTTGCAAGCCTGGGAGGGAGGGTGGAGAAGCAGAGCACCCACTGGCAGCTCCCCGCCGGCCCCCGCACCCAAACTCACCCCCGCTCTGCCTCCTCTCCCGAGGCGCTGCTGCTCTGCTTTTCCCCCCCTCCCTCCCAGGCTTGCCGCGCGCCAAACAGCTGATTCTCACGGCAAGCCTGGGAGGGAGGGGGGAAAGCGGAGCAGCGGCGCCTCGGGGGAGGAAGTGGAGCGGAGGTGAGATGGGATGGGGGGACTGGCGGGGAGTTGCTGGTGGGTGCTCTGCACCCACCAATTTTTCCTGTGTGTGCTCCAGCCCCCGGAGCACCCACGGAGTCGGCGCCTATGAAACAATTAGGCCCTATCCAGAACCCTTTCTTTTGGGAGTCCCTAGCACTTTCTTTCCACCTTCCCACCCACGTTACTTTCTTATTTGTGTCAACCACAATGAACATCAAAGGAAACTGAACTGGCTGATTCTCCAGAATGACATCTAAATATTATGCTCAGTATGGCAGACAGTAAAGCAAACAGAGACATTGACATCCTAAAAATGATTCCATGTGAATAACTAAAGGCCAAAAATAAGACTAGTGGAATGATGGGTTCAGATGAGCATCATAGAGTTTAATGCCAGAAGGGACCATTATATCTTGTTTGACCTCCTGTACATCACAGGCCACCAATGCCCCCCAGCACCCACACACTAAACCCAACAACTGAAATTAGACCAAAGTATTACAGCCCACAGGAGACTAGACTATTATGTGCCACCGGCAGAGAACAGGAGGGTCTGATCTGCACTGGTGCGCAAGGCCCATGCAATGGCATGGAAATTATTAAGTGATATACACCCAGATAATCTTGGCAAGTGACCTGCACCCACACGCTGCAGAAGGCAGCAAAAACCACCCCAAGGTCACTGACAATTTGACCGGAGGAAAAATTGTTTCCCAACTCCACATATGATAAATAAATATAATGGATTTCAAGAAGGCAGACTTTAGCAAACTCAGGGAGTTGGTAGGTAAGATCCCATGGGAAGCAATTTTAAGGGGAAAAACAGTTCAAGAGAGTTGGCGTTTTGTCAGAGAGACATTATTACGGGCACAAGAGCAAACTATCCCACTGTGTAGGAAAGATTGGAAGTATGCCAAGAGACTACCCTGGCTTAACCAGAAAATCTTCAGTGATCTGAAACTCAAAAAAGAGTCCTACAAAAAAAGAAAACTAGGTCAAATTACGAAGGATGAATATAAACAAATAATACAAGTATGTAGGGACAAAATTAGAAAGGTCAAGGCACAAAACTAGACTAAACTAGCTAGAGACATAAAGGGTAATAAAAAACATACTACAACTACATTAGAAGAAAGAGGAAGACCAAGGACAGGGTAGGCCCGTTACTCAATGAGGAGGGGAAAACAATAACAGAAAATGTGAAAATTACAAAAGTGCTCAATTATTTTTGTGTTTTGGTTTTCATCAAAAAGTTAGTAGTGACTGGCCATTTAACACAGTGAATGCCAAAGAAAACAAGGTAGGATCAGAGACTAAAACAGGGAAAGGAAAAGTCAAAAATTACTTAGACAAGTTAGATGTCTTCAAGTCACCAGGGCCTGATGAAATACATCCTAGAATACTCAGGAACTGACTGAGAACATATCTGTGCCATTAGCGATTATCTTCAAAAAGTCATGGAAGATGGGAGAGACTCCAGAGGCCTGGAAAAGGGCAAATATAGGGTCAGCTATAAAAAGGGAAATAAGGACAACCTGGGGAACTACAGACCAGTCATCTTAACTTCAGTACCGGGAAAGATAATGAGCAAATAATTAAGCAATCAATTTGAAACACCTAGATGATAATAAGGTAATAAGTAACAGTCAGCATGGATTTGTCAAAAACAAATCATGTCAAACCAACCTAATAGCTTTCTTTGGCAGGGTAACAAACCTTGTGGATAGGGGGGAAGCAGTAGATGTGGCATATCTTGACTTTAGTAAGGCTTTTGATATTGTCTCACATGACCTTCTCATAAACAAACTAGGGAAATACAACCTAGATGGAGCTACTAAAGGTGGGTGCCTAACTGGTTGGAAAACCATTCTCAGGGAGTAGATATTAGTGGTTCGCAGTCAAGCTGGAAGGGCATAACGAGTGGGCTCCCGCAGGGATTGGTTCTGGGTCCAGTTCTATTCAGTATCTTCATCAATGATTTAGATAAAGGCATAAAGAATACACTTACGAAGTTTGCAGACAACACCAAACTGGGAGGGGTGGCAAGTGCTTTGGAGGATAGGATTAAAATTCAAAATGATCTGGACGAAACAGTCGGAAGTAAATAGGATGAAATTCAATAAGGGCTAATTCAAAGTACTCCACTTAGGAAGAAACAATCAGTTGCACACATACAAAATGGGACTGCTTAAGAAGGAGTACTGCAGAAAAGGATCTGGGGGATCATAGTGCATCACAAGTTAAATATGAGTGAACAGTATATCACTGTTGCAAAAAAAAGCAGACATCATTCTGGGATGTATTAGCAGGCGTGTTGTAAGCAAGACACGAGAAGTAATTCTTCCGCTCTACTCCGTGCTGATTAGGCCTCAACGGGAGTATTGTGTTCAGTTCTGGGCTCCACATTTCAGGAAAGAAGTGGACAAATTTGAGAAAGTACAGAGAAGAGCAACAAAAATGATTAAAGGTCTAGAAAACATGACCTATGAGGAAAGATTGAAAAAATTGGGGTTGTTTAGTCTGGAGAAGAGAAGACTAAGAGGAGACATAACAGTTTTCCATTACATAAAAGGTTGTCACAAGGAGGAGGGGGGAAAATTTTCTCCTTAACCTCCTAGGATAAGACAATAAACAATGGGCTTAAATTACAGCCAGGGTGGTTTAGGTTGGACAGTAGGAGAAACTTCCTAATTGTCAGGATGGTTAAGCACTAGAATAAATTGCCTAAGGAGGTTGTGGAATTTGCCTCATTGGAGATTTTTTGAGAGCAGGTTAGACAAACACCTGTTGGGGTGGTCTAGAAAATACTTAGTGCTTACCATGCGTGCAGGGGACTGGCCTCTCAAGGTCCCTTCCAGTACTACGATTCTATGATGATCAGTTAGACCCTGAGCATGTGACCAAGAACCAAAGTCCATTTGCTAGATCTCACACAACATAACAGCACTGAGAGTCCAAATATGCAGCTCACCTATTTAAATGGCACTTGCTATTTGGAAGGAAACAGAAACCAGAGAAAGTCTGACAGTAGAGAAAAAGAAAATGAATGTTTGCCTGCACATCTGAATCATCCAACACAGACAGCTTCAACTAGGCATAATTAATCAACTGCACACACATTTATCAAATCAACTTTCCTTTTTATTCCCTTCACTTTTGAGTAGTCTAAATATCTATTTATGGTGACATTGTGATAAGTCACAGGAGAATGAAGCTGACAGTTATATACCTCTTTTCTGCACTGTACTGAAATTGTCAATTTACATAGACTACTAGCTGCTATATAGACTACCTGTTGGAATTTAGAGGAGTTCACTTCCATTTTTTTGAAATGGTGCTTTCCCCTCTACCTTGATTCAATAACATTTGCTTAGGAATTACCCTGTAGCATCAGGCCAATGGTATATCCTGGCTCTGATGCTGGCTGGTACCAGATACTTCAGAGAAAAGTGAAGAAATCTTGTACAGTATTAGAAAATGATGGAATAATCCTGCCCATAGGAGAAGTTTCCTCCTAAACCCAACAGTTAGTGATTGGTTTATGCTCTAAAGAATGAGGCTTTATGTTCCTAATTATTTTTAGCCTAAATAATGTAAATTTGCATTTTTCCATTCTCCATGTACATGGAGAGTCTCCATTTTTGAAATCCATCTAAGCTCCTATCCCCAATGATATCTTGTGACAGTGAGTTTCTCAGGTTAATTGTGTACTACTTAAAAACTAATTCCTTTTATTAGTTTAAGTTTGTTGCCTTTCAATTTGATTGAATAACCCCTTGTTCTTGTATTATATGAAAGGGTAACTAGAAACACCCAACTGACCTTCTCTAAAGGTGACTTTATACACCTCAATTGTGTTTCTGCTTATTCATCTCCTTTCTAAATTAAAAAGTTCTAATCTTTTCGCTCTGTCCTCATATAATGTCTTTTCACGCCTCTAATAACTTTCACCATCTATTACTGCTATATCTTTTTTGAGATCAGGAGACCTGAACAGAACACAATATTCCAAATGAGCCATGCCCTGAATTTACATAATGGCATCACAATATTTTCAGTACTATTTTTATCCCATTCTTTATACATTTTAACATTTTGTTTGCTTTTATAACTGCCAATACACACTGAGCAGTAGTTTTCATTGAGCTGTGCATAAAAATATCCAGGTCTTTTCCCTTTGTGGTTACGGTTAATTTAGAATACAGCAATGTGTATGAATAGCTCAGATTATTCTTTGCAATATTCATTACCTTATATTTGTCAACAGTGAATTTCATTTGCCCCTAAACTGCCTATTTCACCTAGCTCTTCTAACTCTTTCTCAATCCCTCGCAGACATCGCTAACCTACATAATTGTGGGTCATCTGCAAATTTTGCCACTTCACTGCTCCCCCCACCTTTTCAATAGCATTACATCAGGGATGCCTTTGGCTCACAGTGAGCTAAATGATGTGAAGGATACAAGGCTTTGTTACACAGGCATTAGGTTTTACACTTCTGAGGGATCTTGAGAAGTAAGGCCCTTTGGATGTGTCTCTCATTAACAATGTTTCTGTTTGGGTTGGCTGTTGTTTTCTAAAAATAAAATGTTGAAAATATGTTCCTGCCAGACAGAACTGTGTTAGAATCCCACATAAAGCTCAAGGACTGTCCAGCTTTGATTTCTTTTTAAACAATTTTTTTAGTTTATATATATTCACTGAAGTTCTGTGGAACAGATGCAGGTGTAATTGAAGCCAGGTTTGGGAGGAACTTTAAGGTGCTAATCTGGACATACAGCATTGATTTAAATGGAACACATGGAATAAATGTAATTGATCTACCTTAATTCAATAAACATAATCACTGTGTACAGACTTCTGTTATTTTTTGCATTAGTGTCACAAGAGGTTAGGATTTTAGCTTCTGCAACTTTACAGTTCTACTTGAAAAATGGAAAAACATTTTTTTCCAAGGCAAAAGAATAAGCAGGTATATCATAAACCTTCCTGCAGTTTTAAGAACACATAATATGCCACATATGAAGTACAACAAATAAAATATTCCATATATTGAAATACGTTGTGATACATATGGACTAAAGGCAAGGCATATAATATTTCACCATAAAAGTCACAAGATAGTAGTGCCCAAGGGGGAATATGCTTTGGAGGTGGGTGAAATTTTATTAGTTTTAGATAATAGCTCTCTGCTTTAGTTAGTATTAAAATTCATTCTCGCTCTCTTTCTCTGTCTTCCCCCCCGCCCCACATATGTAAATATAAAAAACCTATGTCAAAAAATTAAGGTGTAGAGTCGAGCACTCTGTGCAAGGGTTGTCCATACAACCTTACTCTGGCTCCCTTGTGCATATGCATTATGGTATACTCTTCAATTACATGCTCACATACTACTTTTTCCACAGGACAGTTTTCACACACAGCAAAAAATGGTTTTCTTGTGTTATTGGACTCCCTGTCACCTCACTGGGTATGATGGGTTTTGTTTGCCCTCGTGATGAGGTGGGCTTTGTTTTTATAAAAGAGAGGCATGTTGCTGCTGTTCATTGGAACTGAGATTTTAGCTATATCTGTTAAGAAACAGGGCACTTACGAATTAAAGTTAATTATTAGAAGGTGTTAGTTATTTTCTCTACCTTTACCTGCCTTTTATACTTGTTTGCTTGGCAACTTTGATGGTGTTGGTTCTGCATGATATTGAGCCTTTAGATCTTTTTTTTCCTCTTACCTTGTGGAAGCTGGGCAAAAAGTATATCCCACTGACAAAAACAAGCAAAAAACCAAAGTCTGATTCCAGCCTGTTTGCGAACACAACAAATTTAGTATTTTTACTACAATGTTTTTGCTATGGCAAAACTGCTTTATCTTCCAACAAAGCCCCTTATCTGTTCCCATTGGCAACTTTATGAGGCCAAGGACCAAAAACATGCTGAAACACAAAGGCTTGTGCCTCTTAAAAAAGGACAATATTCTTATGAAAGAATGAGCTCAGATTTCAAGAGATCAATACTATTGTTCCAATTAGCATCCTTTTTCTATAGTAGGGACATTCTGTACATTACACCCTCATTTTCCTTGTCCTTGTAAATTAATTATAAACCATTCTTAGGGTTGGTTGCACTTTCCCCTATAATTCTCTCTGTGGTTTCTTTCTGCCTCCTGTTGCAACCATTACATTGGACCCCGCCTTTGGCAATACTGGTAGCATCTGCTCTCAATACCAGCACTAGTGTATTTGTAAATACTTTGAGACTACATCCTTGATTACTACATACAAAAAGTTAAATGTCATAAAGCCAAGACACAAAGTGTTATACAGGTTAAAGAGTATCCAGTTTGCATCTGGACAGAACACCTGCCTTCTTCCTAGGACTGTCAAGCGATTAAAAAAAACCAATCGCAATTAATCACGTGATAAAAAAATTAGTTGCATGATTAATTGTGCCGTTAAACAACAACAACATACCATTTATTTTTAATATTTTTGGATGTTTACTACATTTTCAAATATATTAATTTCAATTACAACACAGAATACTCAGTGTACAGTGCTCACTTTATATTTATTTTTATTACAAATATTTGCACTGTAAAAAACAAAACAAAAATTATTTTTCAATTCACTCATACAAGTACTGTAGTGCAATCTCTTTACCATGAAAGTTGAACTTACAAATGTAGAATTATGTACAAAAAAACCGACATTCAAAAATAAAACAATGTAAAACTTTAGAGCCTACAAGTCCACTCAGTCCTATTTCTTGGTCAGCCAATCGCTCAGACAAACAAGGTTGGTTACAATTTGCAGGAGATAATGCTGCAATGCTTCTTGTTTACAATGTTTCTTATTTACAATGTCACCTGAAAGTGAGAACAGGCAGTCATTGCAAAATAAAGATTCTTATGTCCCTTCATGCTTCAACCATAATTCCAGAGGACATGCTTCCATGATGATGATCGGTTCTGCTTGATAATGATACAAAGCAGTGCGGACTGATGCATCACTGAAAATAATGCATTCATTTTCATCATCTGAGTCAGATGCCACCAGCAGGTTCATTTTCTTTTTTGGTGGTTTGGGTTCTGTAGTTTCCGCATCAGAGTGTTGCTCTTTTAAGACTTCTAAAAGCATGTTCCACACGTTGTCCCTCTCAGATTTTGGATGGCACTTCAGATTCTTAAACCTTGGGTAGAGCACTGTAGCTATGTTTAGAAATCTCACATTGGTACCTTCTTTGAGTTTTGTCAAATCTGTTGTGAAAGTATTCTTAAAATGAACATGTGCTGGGTCATCATCTGAGATTGCTATAACATGAAATATATGCAGAATGCGGATAAAACAGAGCAGGAGACATGCAATTCTCCCCCAAGGAGTTCAGTCACAAATTTAATTGATGCATTATTTTTTTAAATGAGCATCATCAGCATGGAAGCATGTCCTCTGGAATGGTGGCTAAAGCATGGAAGGGATATATGAATGTTTAGCATATCTGGCACGTAAATACCTTGCAACGCCGGCTACAAAAGTGCCGTGCGAACACCTGTTCTCACTTTCAGGTGACATTGTAAATAAGAAGCAGGCAGCAGTATCGCCCGTCAATGTAAACAAACTTGTTTGTCTTAGCGATTGGCAGAATAAGAGGTAGGATTGAGTGGACTTGTAGGCTCTAAAGTTTTACACTGTTTTGAGTGCAGTTATGTAACCAAAAAAAATCTGCATTTGTAAGTTACACTTTCATAATAAAGGGATTGCACTTCCGTACTTGTATGAGGTGAACTGAAAAATTCTATTTCTTTTGTTTATAATTTTTACAGTGCATATTTGTGTAATAAAAAATAATAATATAAAGTGAGCACTGTGCACTTTGTATTCTGTGTTGTAATTGAAATCAATATTGAAAATGTAGAAAAACATCCAAAAATATTTAATACATTTCAATTAGTATTCTATTGTTATAAGTGGAATTAATTGCAATTAATTTTTTTTTAGTTAATTGTGTGAGGTAATTGCAATTATTTGACAACCATACTTCTTCTATTCCTCCCCTTGTCAATTTTAATAACATTTCAGACTACTCTGATTTGTTTTTCCATTGGAGTAACCACAGTCCTATACTTACTAGCCTATCCTATGACTTCTGAAACGGCCACCATTCCGCACTCTAATGCATGGAGCAGAAAGCCAATAAGTGAAGGCTGTATTGTTCAGGGCCTTAAGAGAATTCAACTGGTCAATCATGCCGAAAAGGCAAGTTTTTGTTTCATCTGGTGCCATATATTTGTTAAAACTAGAAACACACACACACACACACGCATACCGATCCTATATTCATTATCAGCATATCATTCTAAGTCAGAGTGAATGGGTTTTTGTTAGTATGAACCTATGAAAAAATCAATGTTACCCACATACAAACAAGAAGTAACGTCCTCTGGAGTTAACAATGATCACCACCACCATCACTTAGGAACTTCCACAACTGAAAATGCTTTTTGTTTCAGCCATGCATAGAACTAGCAACATAGTGTAGAAAGTTAATATAATGTATTAGCAGATGTGTATTTATGTTTACTCTTTCCTAAACTATGCAGATTGTACAATAACCTAAAACCCGCAGCCAAATTTAGGGACTGGAGGAACACAGTGAGGCTTTAATCTCTGACTTGATTTATAGTGCAGTTTAGTTACAGGCCAGAATCATGCCTTAGATTACACTGGTCTACAATTTTTGAGAAGTCGTCTCCTTCAGAGATAAAATGTGCTATTTAGTATGTATTTTGATGTGCTGAATTCAAATATGACAATTAAAACAACTGATTGGCTACTGTTTCAAAGATATTTAAGTTTTTACATTTTATGTCTATGTATATTATGTAGATAGTAGAGTTTTAATCATAAATTGTAAACCTAGGTCTTTTCATGTGTTTATGGTTGCTTTACTTGATACTATTTCACCTGTCCTGTTTATGTAACACTTTAAAAATCAGCAAAGGGGTTATATAAATAAAATTGATTATGAAACAAAAGGCAAAAAACTATTATGTACATAGTTTAGTCCTATTCAGTGTCTACTCGGCGCTTCTTGGCTTGTCTCTTGTATTCATTAAAAGGAGCATCTCTTGTCACTGTCCAGCAATAGTCTGGAAGCATTGATGGGCTCCGTTTGCCCTGATAGCGTTTCTCCATTGTTGCAATGTCCTAGTGAAATCGCTCGCCGTGCTCGTCGCTCACTGCTCCGCAGTTCGGTGGAAAAAAATCTAGATAAGAGTGCAAAAAATGTATCTTTAGTGACACGTTGCAACCAAGGCTTTTGTATGCCTTGAGGAGGTTTTCCACCAACAACCTGTAGTTGTCTGCCTTGTTGTTGCCGAGAAAATTTATTGCCACTAACTGGAAGGCTTTCCATGCCTTTTTTCCCTTGCCACGCAGTGCATGGTCAAATGCATCATCTCGAAGAAGTTCACGAATATCAGGACCAACAAAGACACCTTCCTTTATCTTAGCTTCACTTAACCTTGGAAATTTTCCACGGAGGTACTTGAAAGCTGCTTGTGTTTTGTCAATGGCCTTGACAAAGTTCTTCATCAGACCCAGCTTGATGTGTAAGGGTGGTAACAAAATCTTCCTTGATTCAACAAGTGGTGGATGCTGAACACTTTTCCTCCCAGGCTCCAATGACTGTCGGAGTGGCCAATCTTTCTTGATGTAGTGGGAATCTCTTGCACGACTATCCCATTCGCAGAGAAAACAGCAGTACTTTGTGTATCCAGTCTGCAGACCAAGCAAGAGAGCAACAACCTTCAAATCGCCACAAAGCTGCCACTGATGTTGGTCATAGTTTATGCACCTTAAAAGCTGTTTCATGTTGTCATAGGTTTCCTTCATATGGACTGCATGACCAACTGGAATTGATGGCAAAACATTGCCATTATGCAGTAAAACAGCTTTAAGACTCGTCTTCGATGAATCAATGAACAGTCTCCACTCATCTGGATCGTGAACGATGTTGAGGGCTGCCATCACACCATCGATGTTGTTGCAGGCTACAAGATCACCTTCCATGAAGAAGAATGGGACAAGATCCTTTTGACGGTCACGGAACATGGAAACCCTACCATCACCTGCCAGGAGATTCCACTGCTGTAGTCTGGAGCCCAAAAGCTCTGCCTTACTCTTGGGTAGTTCCAAATCCCTGACAAGGTCATTCAGTTCACCTTGTGTTATGAGGTGTGGTTCAGAGAAGGAGGATGGGAGAAAATGTGGGTCCTGTGACATTGATGGTTCAAGACCAGAAGTTTCATCCTCTTCCTCTTCCTCGTCTGACTCAAGTGAGAATGATTCTGGTGCATCAGGAACCGGCAGTCCTTCTCCATGGGGTACTGGGCATATAGCTGATGGAATGTTTGGATAATGCACAGTCCACTTTTTCTTCTTTGACACACCTTTCCCAACTGGAGGCACCATGCAGAAGTAACAATTGCTGGTATGATCTGTTGGCTCTCTCCAAATCATTGGCACTGCAAAAGGCATAGATTTCCTTTTCCTGTTCAACCACTGGCGAAGATTTGTTGCACAAGTGTTGCAGCATATGTGTGGGGCCCACCTCTTGTCCTGAGCTCCAATTTTGCAGCCAAAAGAAAGGTGATAGGCTTGCTTAACCATAGTGGTTATACTGCGCTTTTGTGATGCAAAACAAACATAGCAGAAGTTATCTGCACTGTTCACACAAGTACGAGGCATCTCTGCTCACTTTGGCTAAACAGAAATGTGTCCCTTTGCAAAATCAAACACTGACAAATAAGAGAGCACGACACTCTATGATTTCTAGAGCTGATATAGGGCAATTTGTTCAGCAGAGTGATGTAAGCTTCGTTATGATTGCATCATCCATGACTTCTAGGAATAACATGATGCAATTCATATCATGTATGACGCAATACCAGCTTCAGATTGCATCATTCATTGTTTTGCCTAAAAAGCAAGTACTGTCCAAACCCAGTCATAGATTTATTCATAGATCCAGTCAAAGATGTATTTTAGTCATTTCTGGTTTAAATTGAGATCCCTTCCCTTTATAACTCACTTATCCTCCGCCACTCCCAAGTCAAGGGTCGTATATACTGACCCAATAGCATGTCTTGAAAACTAGAGCCAATCAACAATTTTAAGCATCATTTTCGTTCTCAGTGACCCAGAATTAGTAAAGTGTGACTACATTTATTTCAGAAGCATTTTGGCTGTAGATCAGTGTTAGATATTGCTGACTTGAAAGAAAAACAAAGAGCGGCTTTACTTTAGAACGTAACATCTGACATAAATGGGAGTTTTGAATGTACAAGGTATGCAGGATCAGGACCTAACTTAGGATCCCTTACTCCTTTTTATCTGTGAGGCTTATCTGATTTTCTTAAAAATAAGCTGGTCCTTAACACTGCCAAGGGTAATAAAGATTCTTACACTTCAAAACTTCGCCTCTCCCACCAAGCAGGTGAATAGTGATTTTGCTGTTTTAGAAAACAATCATTTTTCTTAGTTTTGTAGTTAATATCTGACAGAAAAACTATGATGCTAAGACTGCACCATGCTTACTTGTCAGACAAAAATCAAAAGGGAGAAAGAAGAGACTTTGGGGACTCCATTGGCTGGATGGCATTCAAAGTTACATGTTCAAACCCTTTTAAAATATCACTGATGTTTGCTTATTCATTCACCTGCTTCTTGCCCTCTGTCACTGAATGTTAAGTGACTAAGACTGGAAGGATTGGTGTCTATTGCTTTAAATACTAGTTCAAGGGGTCGTATCTCATGGTCTGGCTTTGAAAAGCATCTGCCTCTCAGGGTGTTTTTTCTTGTTAAAACCACTTGAAATGTTTGTGTGCTCTGTGGATCTTATTTCTCTCTACGGTGCAGATCATATTCCTTTGTGTCTGGATTCTAAGACATTAGGTGAGGGCTCAAAACCCCCTCTCTCTTCTGTGAATAATATGATATGATATCCTGGATGCATCTATTATACTCTTGTTTACATTACGCTATTGTGATAATACGTCACACAATGGGTTTCTCTATTTTGCATCCTTCAGCTGTTTCTGAGCTGTTTCTGATTCAGACCATGAGAAATAAGCAATTTTGGCTGCAGTATGGTCCCCTCCACCCACATAAATGGAGGACTGCTTGTTTTTGACATTCGTTTCTTATGTGATTTTCAGGTCACCACCTAAGAATTGCTTTGCATGGCCTTGAGCCAGGAGGCGGCCCCTGCTTGCTTCTGTATGAGATGTCTGTATATAGCTGTATGAGTCCGCCCCGTTTTTGGCACTCCGTACCAGGCCTGGGTTATGGTGCACTGGGTTCCCCGTCTCCGTGACAGCAACGCCAGGAGTCCCCGTTGCGGATGTGTCACTTTGCCTTCAATAAAGCCAATAACTCACAGAGTGTGTGGGCCTCGTTCTTGCAGAGCACCCTGGGTAGGCCCGCAGCCTCCCACGAACGTAACACTGGGCAACAAAATGGCAGATGAAATTTAATGTTGATAAATGCAAAGTAATGTACATTGGAAAACAATCCTAACTATACATATTGTGACGGGGCAAGGCCAGATGGCTATAGTAAAATGGTGAGGAACAAGTATGTTTTTTTTTTTTTTTTTTATTGGCTGAAGTAGACTCTGTCCCCCCATTCCAGCCGCCAGCTGTCTTCAGCGGCTGGATCCGTATGGGTCTCCTGCAGGAATACTACAGAGTACCCCCCCTCCCGAAGGAAGGAGAGCACCTGGCTCCTGCGGAGACCCATCCTACAGCCCCGGGTGTTCAATGTTGCGAAGAGGAGAGATGCCATGAGGAGGGCTGGGGGGGATCCTTGCTGGCAGAGTCACTCACGGCCCCCATCGGGCCGCGTAATAATCCGTGACCCACCCTGTAGGCGAGGAGTGAGTCACGGAAAAGGCGGACCCGTTGGTAGGCCGTGGCGGCCTGCTTCCCAGTCCCTTTGCCCTCCCCCATGAGGGCCCTCGCGGCCCGGAGGATTTGGTGGAAATCCCCCCATCGCTGGAGAGCGAGCTGTACTTTGTTGCGAGAGCCCCGGACGTCCTCCAGGAACTCCCGCAGCTCCTCTCGCAGCGCATGGGGGGCCGGGGTTACTGGCTCCCGGCTATCGAAAGAAGGGGCCCCGGACACAGCCCTATGGCCCACCGAAACGGACAGGCAAGGGGCGGAGCCTCTACGCAGCTCCTGCTGGGCCGGCACCTTAGGGCCCAACCCGAAATTCGGCTTAGTTGGGGGAGGTGGCGGAAGGAGAAGAGCAGCCTCTGGTGGGTCGGGACGAGGAAATACCGGAGCCGCTCCCTGGGGGTCATCCTCTGAGAAGGGGAGGGAGACAGCCCCAGAGGCGGCAGTGTCATCATGGGAGGTGTGGGAGATTGGGACGGCATCAGGGGCGGGGCAGGGATCAGAAGTAGGGGCAGGGAGGGGGACATGAGCAGGGCCGGGCTGAGGAACGGGTAGAGGATCCTGAGCCGCAGGAGCTGGGCCACTGGGAGGTGGCCTCTCTTGGTGTGGCTGAGGGATCTGGGAATTGGGAAGGGGACCCCCCACGATGCCGGGCTTTAGTATGATGGTTTGTGTTACAGCCACGGCATCGGGAGGTGGACAGATATTAGGGGTATAGAACAGCTTCCATATGAGGAGAGATTAATGACTGGGACTTTTCAGCTTGGAAAAGAGGCAACTAAGGGGGGATATGATAGAGGTCTATAAAATCATGAGTGGTATAGAGAAAGTAAATTAGGAAGTGTTATTTACTCCTTCTCATAATACAAGAACAAGGGGCCACCAAATGAAATTAATAGGTAGCACGTTTAAAACAAGTATTTTTTCACGCATTGTCAACCTCGAACTCCTTGCCAGAGAGTGTTGTGAAGGCCAATACTATAATGGGGTTCAAACGGGAGCTCGATAGATTCATGGAAGATAGGTCCATCAATGGCTATTAGCCAGGATGGGCAAGAATGGTGTCCCTAGACTCTGTT
This sequence comes from Macrochelys suwanniensis, assembly GCA_033296515.1. Classification (NCBI taxonomy): domain Eukaryota; kingdom Metazoa; phylum Chordata; order Testudines; family Chelydridae; genus Macrochelys; species Macrochelys suwanniensis. The sequence goes on from CM065784.1 coordinate 38,301,010, forward strand.
TGCCAGAAGCTGGGATTGGGAGACAGGGCATGGATCACTTTATGATAACCTGTCTGTTCATTCCCTTAGGGGCACCTGCCATTGGCCACTGTCAGAGGACAGGATACTGGGCTTGATGGACCTTTGGTCTGACCCAGCATGGCCATTCTTATGTTCTCCCCCTTAGCCTTCCCTTCTCTAGACTAAATATGCCAAATTCTTTCAACCTTCCCTCATAAATTATGTTTTCGATACCTCTTATTTTTGTTGTTCTCCTCTGGAGTTTATCCAATTTGTCCACATCTTTCTTAAAGATGGTCACAGTACTCCTAGAACCTTTTCTATAATTTTATCTTGCTTTATTTTTCAGCGTCCAGAAATCAGCTGTGCGCTACTAGCAAACTAGGTGGCTGTTAGTTGCATAAATAAATACAAATAAAAATACAATGGCTTAGTTAGGCCAGACTCAAACAACAAAAAGAAAGAAAGCGAAAAGTTTGATGGGAAGTTTGTATGTGTAACGCCCGTAATGTCTGGCCCCAAATTACTTAAACGCCTAGAGAGTGCAATGTGGTAGTTGTAGAATATTTTGATACAAACACCACCAACCTTTCAAACAAAAGGTGCTTCTGGTAATACTTACTTCATCTTTTAATAAGGTTCTCTGTAAACCAATTGTCAGGGTTCCCTCCCCACTCTGAGCTCTAGGGTACAGTCGTGGGGACTCGCATGAAAGAGCCTGTCATAAATATGAAGGGAAGGGGGAGAGGGTCTGATGCAGTGCTATAAAATCCTCTTTCCAGTAAAGGGTTAAGAAATGCAGGTAGCCAGACTGACACCTGACCTGGCTGGCATCTGACCAATAAGGGGACAAGATACTTTCAAATCTTAGGAGGGGGGAAGGCTTTGTGACTGTCTTTTTGTCTGGGTCAGAGTGATCTTGGAAGACAGAAGGAACCTACAGAAAATCAAACCTCCCTTTTCTGAAGTAAGTTTAGATAGCATAGCGTATAGATTTCTGTTTAATTTTGCTTGGTGTATTCCCTGGGTTAGAAGGGGCAAGGAGGGGGGGGTTATTCATGGTTTTCTGTAACTTAAAGGTTTTGTCCAGAGGGGGAAATCTCTCTGACTTTGGAAATTAAGTGTCCTGTAAAATAGTTACCATCCTGATTTTACAGAGATGATTTTACCTTCTTTATTTTTAATAAAATCCTTCTTTTAAGAAGCTGACTGTTTTCTATGGTGTTAAAACCCAGGGGGTGGGGTTTTAGATCACTGTGTAACCAATTGGTTGGGAGATTGTTCTCAAGCTTCCCCAGGAAAGGGGGTGTATGGCTTGAGGGGGTATTTTGGCGGGGAGGGAAGTTCAAGTGATCCTTTCCTGGATTCCTGTTAGATACTTGATGGTGGCAGTGAAAGAAGCATTTCTCAGGGTGCAGGGAATTTTGTACCTTGGGGGATTTAACCTAAGCTGGTAAAAATAAGCTTAGGGGCTCTGAATGCGGGTCCCCACATCTTTACCCTAGAGTTTAGAGTGGGGAGGGAACCCTGACAGACCCCCTAAGCTTATTTCTACCAGCTTAGGTTAAAAACTCCCCAAGGTACAAATTCTCTCCTTGTACCTTGAAAAAGATAACCACTGCCACTACCAAGTGATTTAAACAAGAACCAGGGAAAAGGACCACTTGGAGTTCCCCTTCCCCGCAAAATATCCCCTCAAGCCCTTACATCCCCTGTTCTGGGGAGGCTTGAGAATAATCTCCTAACCAATTGGTACAAAGTAATCAAAGACCCAAACCCCTGGGTCTTAGAACAATGGAAAAATCAGTCAGGTTCTTAAAAGAAAGATTTTATTTAAAAAGGTAAAAATCATCTCTGTAAAATCAGGATGGTAAATACTTTACACGGTGCTCAATTTCCAAACTCAGAGGATTCCCCCTCTGGGCAAAACTTTAAAGTTACAGAAAAACAGGAACAACACCTCCCTCTTAACACAGGGAAAATTCTCAAGCAAAACAAAAGAAAACCTAATCGCAATGCTTGACTAACCTACTTGTTGTAATATTGGAGATTTGGTTGAGGATGGGTTGGAGGAGATGGATTTCTGCCTGGTCCCTCTTAGTCCCAAGAGAGACCAGAAAACACAAAGAGCACAAACAAAACCTTCCCCCCTGCCAAGATTTGAAAGTATCTTCTTTCCTCATTGGTCCTTTTGGTTAGGTGCCAGCCAGGTTATTTGAGCTTCTTAACCCCTTACAGGTAAGGAGGAATCCTAGGCTACCCTTAGCTGTATACTTCTGATTAAGGAGAGAGATGATATTTATCAGAATAAGCATGTCTGTGAATTGGTGAAATAAATTGATTTGGCGCCGGTCTATATCTATCTAAAAAGATTCCAGGAATGTCATTCTGAAGCCTAAAATGGCTGCTGAGTACTGTGAAGCAATGGAGGCAGCTACAAGCATGGCTGGGAGCTCTTTTTGGTCAGAATATCACCAGGTTGAATCATCACTGCGTTTTATGGTCTGTTACCATCCAGTTTTTAAGAACACAGACTTTACAAATTACACCTGCACAGCCAAAGTAAGGCCTGTGTCTATGCCATGCCAAGAGCCCTAAACCAGTGTAATATCAGAGGTAATTCAACCAGTCACCATTCTTACTCTACAGCTAATTTGCATGCAACAATCTAACTGGTTGTATGAGGGAGACCACACAGATGGTGGATTACTTGGCCCAAATGCCACACCTGCGTACCCAACTGCCACCTGCAAAAATCAACATAAATCTCCAGTAGGCCCCAACAAACACAAATCAACACAACCACTCACAACCAGCATACATAAGAACCCGAAACAGACATTGCCCTTCACTGAAGCATACACCCATTCACCACCTACATAAATTAACACAAATCTCCCAGCACAATGCTCCCAGACACAAAATTAATATTATGGTTCAACTATTCAAACCAAATAATAAGAGGTCATTGAGATATGAATAGGTTAGTGCACAGCCATTTTATTATGTATACAAGCAGAGACAAGACACATTTTTCCACATCACTTCTTAACAACAAAAAAGTACACTTTTTTAAAGAAAATGTTTCAGTACAACATTTTTCCTGCCTTTTCAGCAGTTAACACAGGATCCACAGGAAATATATACGCACTCACTTGTTTTGGTCTCTGGGGAATGCTATATATTCAGCTATGAGGGTGCCTATTGGTGGCTATTCTGAGGTGGCTGAAATGGTTTTTGGAACTTGCCTTGTATCCAAACTCGCTGCATTTTCACTTTTTTCTTCCTGTTGACTTGTAATCGTCGATCAACTAGATTCTGCACTTCAACTAACCCAGCCAGGATAAACATGTTGCGGACCTCATCTGTTCCCCAAATGAGAAGTAGAATTACTATAATTAAAACACAAACTGATACAGCCAGTTAAAGAATTTACCAATTTAACACATATAGTTCATCAGAGCTGGAATCAGTTCTGCTTTGTCATCTGATAACCCAGAGCTAGAACAGTCCATGAGAAATCTTTCTGTAAAAGAGAACACCTTTGTGGCATCACTGAGTTATAATACGGTATAAAATCTCACGCTTGGGGTCCAGAACATATTGCTCATAGTTTATAACAACCTTTCTTCAGAGCTCTAAGTTACACTGGAGTTGAGGAAGGCAAATATACGACATTTTGATAATTCTGGATATGTCTACACTGCAACAAAAAACTTGCAGCACCAAGTCTCAGAGCCTGGGTCAATTAACTAGGGCATAGGGGCTTGGGCAGCAGGGCTAAAAATTGCACTGTAGACATTTGGGCTCAGTCTGGAGCGTGGGCTCTGACAATCCCCTCAAGGAGCCTCAGAGCCCCACAGCCCGCGCCCCACAAGCCTGAGTTAGATGACGTGGCCCAGCTGCAGCCTTGCTGCAGGTCTTTTATTGCAATGTAGACTACCCCTTGTTTCCACAGTAAAGTATAAAAACTACTGTCTAAAACTACCTTTAACATCATCTGTGGTGAGTTCCAAATGCTAATGCCAATGTCTTTCTCCATCAGTGCACAACCTTAGCTAAGTGATGTCTTCTATTGATAAGCAGGTGTTACTGATCTGGCTGGGCACCCCCTTTCAGCCACCACCTGGACTGCTGTGTAGGGAATGTAAGCCTTTTGTCCCTGATCCCAGAATGTTTTAAGCCCATGGAGCCTGAATGGAGTCCAGCCACTGCTCCAAGGCACGCTCTCTTGTGTCTACACTGCACATTCCTTTCATCATACATACTTGCATAGTGCCCCCAGCTCAACAGCAGCAGCATAGCCAGTGAGGCCCAGTGCAGGTAAGTGGAGAAAAGACACTCCTGAAGGTGTGGGTATGTATGCTCTCTACTCACCCAAGCCCTGACTCTCCAGCTACACTGCCATTTTGGGCAATGTGATGTCCCACTGCTGGAGCCTTTCCGCTCTGCAGGAAGAGACTCCACCAGCGGAGAAAGGCTCTGGCAGGGGAAGGAGGCGGGGAAAGGCTCCACCAGCTCCCTGCTGCTGGAACCATTGCCATCTGCCAGTCTCTTCCATGAGGTGAGGAAAGGTTCTGGCAGGGGGAAGGCGGCAGGGAAAGTCCCCACTGCCATGAACGGCTCCAGCAGCATGGAAAGGCTTTGCCAGTTCCCCGTTGCTGGAGCCTTCCCCAAAGAAGAGAAAGACTTCAGAAGGGAGGAAAAGCTCTGACAGAACCTTTTCCTACTGCCTCCCCCCCCCCCCCCCCGAGCCTTTCCTTGCTGCAGTGAAGGGCTCCCTGCTGCCTCCTCTCTGCCAAAGCCTTTCATTGAGACTCGGAGCTACACACTGCAGTGTGGACACAGCTTGCTTTTTGCGGAGGCAGGTTGATAAGTTGATAGTGTTGATGAAGCCTCAGAGCACAGACCTGCTGCCTAGAACCCCATCCTGTGAACTCCACCTTAAAAGTCTGAAGCTTCTGATTACAGTTTAATTCCCTCAAGGGCATACAGCAGTTGTGAAGCAGTTAACACAAACACACACTTTGCACAGAGTCTAACACATTAATACTCTTTTATACTTAATCACATAGAAAACAAGAGAGTACAGCTCACACACAACAATGAACACCACACACTACACACCCTGCCACAATTTCCTTCCCTCTACAGGGCATTCTTTGGGCTGGGGTTAGAATCCCTTGGGTTGTCCAGAGTCCTTGGGGCCATCTGGGCTCAGAAAAGTGGGCAGGGCTCCACTGCCCCCATGAGGCTGCTACATGCTGGGTGACTTTGCTCCCTCCTATCTCATGCTTTCTTTTCCTATCTGGACCTCTCTGTTCCTGTGTGGCTTGATATTTAAATCCCCCCACCCCCCACCTTCCTTTGTTCTGTCCTTTAGGTAACTTTTCACTGTTCTTACCTTCAAGGGGTGACACAAACAGTTTTTCTAAGGATACAGCTGCTTTTTAGAATAGCCTCTGTGTGGTCAAAGTGCCATCATTAACATTAAATATTCCCCAGTGTTACTCTCTCGTGTGTATCTGCTACAGGACCTGTCAGCAATGGTGGATCCACATACATACAAGCACTCATGGTGACCCAGCAGTTTTTAACACAACTTCACAATAGCAACCAGATTTCATAAGCTGTATAAATGGAGCCTGAATTTACCACATTAGGCACTCCCCATTTTCTGCTAAGGATCAAGATATCTCATAGCATGTTAGGGTTCCCCCTACCCGCCCCTCATAGCTAATACCTTAATCCCTCCTACTCACTTCCCCAGTCTCATATTACACAGCTGTCAGGCCAGACCCTTGGCTCCAGCTGTACTGCACACAGTGCAGGCCAGGGAGGTATAGGCAGCATAAACTCCCCTTTGAGTTCCCCAAATCCTTGGCTGCTGGGTGTAGGGACAGTCCTCCTCTGCCAGGTTTTGCTGGTTGCTAACAGCCTCAAGAGGCCAACCGTCATTCACAGAGCCATGGGTGATTCTACTCAAGCCAGAGATACCTGCCAGACACAGTCAGGGGCTGCCAGAAGTAAAGCACCAGCACATGCTCTCCAGTCCATTATCTGGCCCAGCATTTTTACTTCAAGTATAAAAGATATTTCAAACATAAAGATCCTTCCTACTGTGAAATATAAGAAAGTATTAGAGGTGAGACTCTTCAGAGGTCTCAAAATATAGTAAAATTCCAGTAAAACTTGCATGTCCCCAGACCTGTGGGAGGGGGAAGATCCACACACTGAGACTGCTCTATGTATGGGTTACGGGAACACAATCAGCTCCTAAGAACCACCGTTTAGCTGATTAATGGTATTTCTTTAAGAGATCTGATTTTGGATCTCATGCCCTTGTTAATCAGGAGCTAGCACCATGCAAGTCAGAGTTATATCTGTGTAAAATTGCGGATGCTATCAAAAGTAGGTTGAAGGTTCTGACCCATAAACCCCTCAGTGCCAACTGGCAAGGGAGGTACAGGAATATCTTCATTATGGTATGAACATTCTGGTTCACCAAAGAATATCATGTGAGGTCTAAAGCGAAAGCCAGGGTTACACTGGTCATTAATATAGTTGTGCAAGGTATGTACAAATACTATGTAAGGAGTTTTGTATGTATACTAAAAATATGTTCCTCAAGTCTGTATTAAGGCAGAGTTGACAAACAGGTTTCTGTCAGACAAAGGATGTTTATTCACCTGTCTCTGTTGGTCTGCATGCAAATTAAGCACTATAAGTTAACACAAAGGGAAGTCATTTACATACAAAGTCAGAGGGGAGATATGAAGTCAATAGGAAGACAGTGCACCAGAGAATAACCTATGGTGGGGATTGGTCGAACTCTGAGGTACAAGCAATGAACTTTAGGGACTATAAAATGAAGGCAAGGAAGACACCCTTTATCCTACACCTAGGAAGTCATTGACCAGTGCGATTGCATTCATGAAAATGGATCACAAGGAGGTTTGGTTGAAGCACTGCAAATGACATCTGGGTGAGACAAACTTATTTAGATTGGAGATTAGCCTATTAAATTTAGTCTCTGTGGATTGTATTATGATTTTGTTTTATATAACCCATCTGTTTCCATTATTCTTACTCACTACCTCTTAAATCTCGATTGCTGATAAAAAACATTGTTTTCACTATAAATAAATCTCAGTGCTGCGGTGTTGTACAAGGAGCTGATCCTGATGAATCATTCAAGCTGGTGTGCACACTGTTCCTTGGGGACAGCAGGCCTGGTCTTACTATGGGTGTTCAGTGGATAAGGGGAATCAAGGACTCCTGTGCACCTATGGTTAACCTGCAAGGCAAAATAAGGGCTGGCAGAGCCCAGAGGAGATTGTTTGGGTGGCTAACAGACTGGAGGTGTCAGGGAGCTGAGAGTTAAGCACAAGCAATTCTCCCCCTCACTGGAGGCAGGGAGGCAACTATGTGACTCATAGTCCTGGATATCCCAAGAATTATCATAAAGGTACCTAATTAGTTAAAACTGCTAATCTCCAATAGGAAATTCCTCCCAGTATAGACATACTTCTTGCTAAAATTGATCAACCCAGTCCTAGGAATTTAAAAAGAAGAAAATGGAAAAAATGAACGACACACTTTTTACTGGTCCCATAAAAACAAAGTTACCTCTGCCAGCTCTGTAGCTGTTATTCATTAATCTGAGATAGCAACAGATATAAAGCAATGATGATAGTGCAGAGGTAACTTATTTATACAGGGTAAAGAGGCACTCAAACTACTGTTAAATTAAAATAGTTGAAGTATGATAACTTCAGCTTCAATGACACAGCTGAGGAAGGGAATCAAAGTCTGATGTTGTAAAAGAAAAGATCATCCACTAAAATGAGCTTCACGTTTTTGAAAAAACAGAGAATTAAAGGGCTATGAAATTACTTAAATGGCTTTTTAAGAGGCTTTCTACCCCATCATCTAAAGAGACACTCAGAACTTTTCTATAAAACTGAAATCTGTTTTACCTTCTGTAAAGAAATAAACTCTGGTACCGTCTCCTCGCACATAAAAATTCTCTGACAAACAGCGGCCTAAAAGATAAAAATTGTGACTAGAAAGACTGTCCTGTACCTTTAAAAGATATGCAAACTGAAAAATAAATAGTAAACAAACAAACGTCTCTTAGGAAATACCTTTTTTAAAACGAAGCTGAGATGTATCGTATCTTCCGTAGTCTCGAAATAACAACATCCCTCCAGGTTTCAATAATTTGGCCAGTCTACTTACAACTCCTTGCATCCTTAGAAAATAAAATGTGACACTGGTGTAACTCCAAACACTGCTTTTCTCTCGCCACTAGGTCCAACATGTAATTTTTGAGGTCTCAGTGAGAAGGGACTATCGTCAATCACGTAAAAATGGCAGACACTAAAACAGCTTCAGTGGGAAGAACACTTTTTTTTTTTTACAAAGATGCAAAGGCACAAAAATGCAAAAGGAACTTTTATTAAATAATATAAAATAGGGAGAGAGGAAATGAGCCCTTTCCTCCTCTTTAGCAAAATATCAAGGATGGATTAAAGTAAGATTCTTGAGATCTGATCCCCCGATCAGAGGAAGCCTGGACCTGCAGTGAGTTACAGGTAAAGCAGCAGGCAGTTGCGTGGCATACAGCTGAATGAACAGCCAGCTACCAAGGTAGGATGGGTTGGGCTACCTGCCAAGATAGGGTGGATCAGGCTGTCTCTCTTGGAAGGAAGATCAAAGACGCTGGAGCAGGAGGCAGACAAGAAGCTCTCCCTCTAATCCAGCTATCTATCTAGGTATTTATACCATATACACAACAGTAGACTACGAGTGCCTATCCTAGGGGAATAAAAGGAAGAGTTTGAGATCTGTTAATGGAGGGGAATTTGGTAGGAGAAACTTGTCTGAAAATACTGGCAGGAAGCAGAGAGGGGAAAAGTCTAGCATCCTCTTGCCCTGAAATGTTGGTGGATCTGGGCCTTGTCTAGCATTAATCTACCCTTACCAAAGATCACCAAACCATTTGCATTTACTGTAGGAGTAAATGTCATGCTCACGAAAAGGCTTTGTTCTATCTCCCCTTTCTTTGACCAGTTTACCTCGATTCTTGCTTGTTATCCTGTTAGTACCACCTTAGGAGAACTCAGAGTGGTAGCCGTGTTAGTCTGTGTCAGCAAAAACAACTAGGAGTCCTTGTGGCACCTTAGAGACTAACAAATGTATTTGGGCATAAGCTTTCGTGGGCTAAAACCCACTTCATCAGATGCATGGAGTGAAAAACAATACACAAGGACTTCTCGTTTTTTCTTAGGACTGTGTTCTGCAAGACATGTGTAATCTGACAGGAGTTTAAAACTGAGCAAACCTCAGATTAAAATGTAAAACACTCATCGTTTAGGGCTCAATTGTGCCCTGGTCTTCCACAGCTGCACAGGGGTAAGGTTGCCACAGGGCCACAGAAGACTCTCACACAACACAGCTCCTGGCATGGGGGCAGGGCAATAGCTGAATTCCTGACACTCCCCTCCATCCCACAAGCAAGTGGATGGAGAGTGCGGAAGCAATGGCTTTGCTCCTCCTACCAGCCAGTGGACCTGGCTGGGTGCTAAGTGGGGGAGGAGCGAGTATGCGGCACCCTTAAAAGAGCTGTTGTGAGATACATCCTCGTCTAATACAAGATATGCGCATAGAGGCACTGCACCTCCAAGCGGTGTCTCTGAGGTACAGTGCCTCCTGAACTCCTCCAGCTCACATACTGGCTGTCCCTAGAAGCACAATCTAGCAAGAGAGCAGAAGCCCAGTCTTGCTCCCACTGACTTGGAAGGTGCAGGATCAGGCCCTAGCTCAGCAGAAAAGGAGAATTATGAGCTAAGAGAAACCATTCAAAAAGGAAAACATGCACTTTTAAGGGAAATCCCGTGCTTAAATTCAGAAATAGAGGAAGACAAACATTTAAAGAGTCTCGGTTTTGTTCATACACAAAATTTGCACGTTTTTGCCCAAGCGAAAAAGGGACAGCTGCATGTACAAACGGGCATAGGAGTTCTCAGAGCAGACAGGTGGGCACAGAATTACAAACTCTGCTCATGAAAATGTGTGTTCTGTGCACTCACATGGGGATATTGACAAATTTTACACGCACATGAAGGAGGAACCCTTTGAAAATTTGGCCCAGTATACATACCACATGGCATGGAGAAAGGTTAATGGCTTCCGAATTATCTTGTTTTTGAGAACAACAATTTCAAAAGGGGGGCTGCTAGCAGAAAAGAAGAGTGTTGCTTTATAAAGTAAAAGAACAGCAACTGTCAAAACGAGAACACAATAGCTAACCACATTAATAAACCATCAAGTAACAAAGGTGCTGAATGAGAATGTAAACATCCCAGAAACTTACATTTCCCAGGCACCTTTACTTAAGGCTCTGCATTATCATTCTCTTGGTTTTCCTTGTCATTTCTTATATTTCAAGCTGTTAGACAATTGTTATAAAAATCAACACGGGTCTAAGATTACAATTTTTTTCTAGGGGATATTGAAATGAAGTATCTTTTAATACTTAAACTTTTGGAGACTGGATTATACTGCATAGGAATCTACACAGAGAAATCTGTATGCATATACACATATAAATGCCCATTTCAGCATTCATTTGGCTAATCTTGGTGGCGGGGGAGGGGAATTGTACTCTTAAGGGTTACTGGGAAAAACACCCTCAGAAATTTTGTCTGTGAGCATTTTATCATTGCTCCCATGGACAAAAGGTGTGATAAAAATATATTTTGCCTGGTATCCTCTCCATTGCATTGCTGCACTTACACAAATTTCAATCTACTGTCTGAATTGTGTTTGGAATCTGCACCCAGGCTTAGCAAAACACTCTTCTGCACATGACTCATGTGCTCATCTTTGCACAAACAGGAAGGAGAGATATGCTTTCTGGGAAAGATTGTCTTTCTGCAAAAGCTAATGATTAATAACTCAGCCATTCAGGCAAGAAAAAAAGTGCTCAAATGTAAAACTGACTCAGGTGAGTACTGTTCTAATGTTTGCTGAGCATGGATGGCCATATTTAATGCAGTTCTTAAAACAACACACTTACCGTTATATGTGCAATATGCATTTCTTTTTGTACAGTCTGGTTAAAGGAGCAGTTGAGTAGTAAGCGTGAATAATAGATACCCTTTCGTATTTTTCCCCATGGGAAAGAATATTCTTTCAAAATTTGTCAGTGTTAGCTGGTTCTTTAGATATTGAGAGTTGCTTCAGTAATATAGCTAAGAGCTCCCAACCCAATATAGTACAAACTAGATTAATTTGCCTAACCCAAACAAGCCCATATACTCTAAGTGATCTTTAAGAGGCCAATATGTATGCAATTGTGTGCAACTAATGAATCAGTAGCCTGGGACTTTATCAACATGTTGTAAGATGCTAAATCAAGGATATTTGTTTTTGATCACCAAGAATAATTTCCCTCTGGGAGACTAGTAGGCTGTTTCTGAATTTGTAACTTTCTTGAAGCACTGTCACTTTTAATAGGTATATGTTTTGCAAGAAGAGGTTCATTTCATTTTGATGGTGACAGGAGGCTCACTAATGAAGTAGTTTGACCAGCTTCTCTCTTAGATTCTGAAAAGGGGAAAGCAGCATTTAAAATGTCCTGCGTTATACATAATGTAGCTTACTAAATAATAAATTCAAGATTCATCATCTCACTTTGATATTCTTGAAAACCACTAGTGATAAAAGAGCTTTAACACATTTGCTTTGCCCTTTAGTCTTCATTTACCGGTCAGGATGAATGGCAGAGAGCACAAAGACAAGGAGAATGACATCCAGGATCTCATCTGGAAAAGGGTAGGGTAAGGAATCATCACACACATCATGAACAAAGGCAGAACACCAGGCTGAACTGTAGGACAAGTGTGACTGTAATGATAAAGATTAAGAGAAACAGAGAAAGAACAGTAGTAGTCAATTTACCATGACCCAAGAAACGTTTTTTCGATTATTCAATTTTGTAAAACATTTCACATAAGCGGATTCTGTTCTGGGATCTTGCTCAGGGCGAGAGACAGGCCCACTGGCGGCATTCATTCCTCTCACTGCAGAGAAGGACTTTGTTCTTTAGAGTATTAAAAACTCCAGTTCAAAGTTGTCAAAGCCATTGTGCTCCATTTCACAAGAATGGCCTCCTTGCAGCCTTCTGAATGACAAGCTCATGGGGTACACCACACTTTCTAAAGTGAACACCTGAAATACCTTTACTAGCTCCACAGCTTCCGCCGCAAAATCACAGCAGTACAGAAAGGCTCCAGGGGTATTGCTATGAACACAAAACAAACATCAATTAAAGAACTGCTATTGTACTAACCACATGCAGCTCTTTGGGGTGCTCCACAGGTTTGATCAAAATCCCTTTCACTGGTCTCAGCAACATGCCTTATATTGTCCAGCACTAAGCAAACAGGCCAGAGCTGTAGGAATATCTACCAACAGTTCGTGGGGTGGAAATTGGGAGGGGGGACACCAAGCTAGGAAGAAAGTGGAATTGGAAAGCAAGAGAAGGAAGACACCACTGGATGGAGTCACAGAGAGCCATCAAATACTTGTGACAATGCCCAGGCACTGCATTGCATCAATATGCAATAATGGATCACAATTTCACTCTGCAATCATTTTGTGGGTTTCTGCAACTCCACTCAGAGATTTTCCGGCACTGGTCTATGCATGTAATTTAATTAGCAAAATGAAAAATATTTATTTCAGCTTCAACGGAGGAAATTACTTAACAGTTATTAACTGTTCTGAAGACATTTGGGTTCCCAGGTGTCATTTGTGCTGGCTGTGATCAGATTATGTGGTTTTGATTGTTTCCTTCTATTACCCAGGGCCTTTTTTCATCAAAATACATGTCGGTTTCCTGTAGTGCTAGTTTCCCTTCCCCTCGTATTCACTGCAAAGCCGGTTGCAAATTTCCCTCACATCAAAACATCAGATGTCAGGAACCCAGGGTAGGATTTTTTCAACTCTTCAGCAATCAATGTAAATGAGGGTGAGTCAAGCAGCAGTCCCACTAATTAAGGAACAGGATTAGCCCTCTCTCCTAAAGTACTGGAGATTTTGGGAGTCTCATCAAAGAGAAAATGTGTCCCTGTGCCCAGCAGATACTGCCGTATACCCCGCTCAGCAGACCGTATCTCTAAGGGGGCCGAGCAGGAGAACCCTCTTGGACCAAGAGCAGCCCATCCTGATCTCACTACTGAGCAAAACCCTCATCAGCCCTGTGAATACTTAAGAGATGTATTCAGGCAATCAGTGGAATTATAGGGCCCAGACTGGATGTGAGATCTTGTGGAACCTGGAACCCTTAGCATAACTGAGGGCAAGCAGCTGGGTTTTTGACTGACCTAGTTCTACTTATCCAATTGACTCACCAAGGTGTATAAACTGCTGTTCTCTTCTCAGAAAGTGGGAAGCGAGCTGCATGAAAAGCCTCTGTCAAACAGGGATAGTTCTGGTGTGGACAGTTATTTCACGGCCAGCATGTCTGACCCCTAAGCAGAGGTGCGGCCTGGTGGCTCTCCGCGGTGTGCATTACCCACAGGCCCTGCCACCACAGCTCCCATTGGCAGAGAACCATGGCCAATGGGAGCCACGGAGCCGGTGCTGGGGGTAGTAAGAGAAGCTTCCCTGATCGCCCCTGCGCCAAGGAGCCAGAGGGAAATGCCAGCCACTTCCGGGAGCTGCACGGAGCCAGGGCAGGCAGGGAGCCTGCCTTAGCCCCGCTACACCACCAACCGGACTTTTAATGCCCTGGTCAGCACCGAAGTAGGTTCCGGTCAAAAAACGGACGCCTGGCAACCCTAAGCACTACCTGTGTAAAGTACCCTCTTTATTTTTAATTTTGGATAATTAAACAAAAAGAAAAATATTCCACAGAAAGGGGAAGGTTTTCTTTCAAGCACAGTGTGAATCTACATTGTATTACTATTCTTTTGTGCAAACAAAAGGCAATTTTACATTGTTAAATATAGTGTGAATTGTGCTTAGATACAAGATGCGCCTTCCCATAGATAATAGATGTTTCCATCAATTCAAATATGAAATCAATGCATATTCTTAACTGAAATATATTCTTAACTGCATCCAGAATTCAGTTACAGCTTTGTGTTTTAAATGCTAAATACTATGTAGTTGACGCACCTATCTGGTCACATGCAGGATTTGCATACAAACTGAGATCACTGAGTAAAATACTGATTAATAGGAGGACTCTTAATTATAAGAAGTTCTGCAGTACAAATAATGCCTCCTGTATAATACACACCAGTTTGAGTTTTTTCCCATATACGTACCTAATAATATCTTTTCTCCCACACACCATTACTTTCTGTTGCTTTCATTGGTAATGCGGCTTTCTCCTTTCACAATATAATCTGATGTTTAGGGGAGAAGGATTGTTTCGGGATTAAGGCCTGGTAGTTTGGAGACTGGATTCTTTTGCTAACACTGCAACACACTTCCTGTGTGACCTTGGCACACCACTTAGGGTATGTCTACATAGCAGCTGGGTGGGGTGCTTCCCAGTGTGGGCAGAGAGAGAGAGAGACACCAGCTCTGCTTGAGCCAACAAGCAGTGTGGTGACAGCTCAGGCTACCCTAGTATGTACCCGTGGGTCCGCAGGTTTGTATTTGGGCAGCTAGCCTGAGCCACCACCTGTGCCACTGTGGGCACACTGCTATTTTTAACCATGCTAGCTAGAGCAGAACTAGTGTGCAAGTGTCTCCCTGGGCTGGGAAGCATGCTCCCAGCTGCCCTGAATCTCTCTGTATCTGAATTCCCACATCTGTGAAATGGACACAGTAGTACTTATACCACAGAAATGCTGTGGCTAACAATGTTTGTGAAGTGGACTGAAGTCACTACAAAAGTGCCAATTATTAGTATTGGTCTGCAGAACAACAATTAGTCTGTTGCACACAAGTTTCAGAGATGAGAACAGAAGAGAGTTTATCCCTTCCCCTGATGTGCGGACATCATTTCAAGTGAAAGCTAAGAACGTGCATGGAAAGGAGAACATTATATCACAACACTTCCTTCTAAAGACAAAAGCTATGTGGATGGGATGGGATGGAGGGTTCAGGGTATTAAATAATGCAACATGAAACTTTGGGTCTCTGTGTTATTAAAACTTGAGCTGCTTTAATCGAGAATATGGAATAATTCAGAAGTGACATAAGGGGTCAAAGGTAGCACTCACAACTTCTTGCCAGTGTGTAATATACACAATCATTTCCGTCACCTCTGAATTTGGAACTAGAAGTTGACACTATCTAATGGCTGTTCAGTGACCTGTATGACAAGTGTTGGTGGTCTCAGTCCAGTGCCACTGGACTGGTGTAAACACCCAAACTAACACAATGACAGACACTTTTGTTAGCAGTTGGCCTGAATGAGCCTGAAGACTGACCTACTGCCTCAACACCAGATGTTTTCCCTTCTAAATCAAAGCTGAATAACTGGCTCAGCACCCTGGGGAATAACGTGCACGGCTACTGCCATTGTCCCTGTTGTGTGGGTAACTAGAAGACTCTGGTGTCTAGCACTGTCAATCCAGCATTTCTCACAGCATAAGACTAGCTCAAAAACTTTTTTTTTTCATTAATTTTGGGCATGTATTTGGGGGGCTGACACTGCTTACCATATAACTTTCAAAATAGGAAACGCACTGTTTCCAGCACCACAACCAACCTGGAATTAAAGCAGAAACAAAAATTTAACTAAACCATCAAATAAAGCCTATATCTCAGGGTTTTAGTCCCAAATTAACTGAAACCATTACAGTGTTAATGAGGCAAAAAAGGGGTAAAGGGTTTGTTGCTCCTTATACCACCACTCTCAGAAGCACTGGCTCTTCCGCTATTCTTATGAGCCAGGATCAGGTTCTACACTCTCTCCCATGCCCAGAAAAGATTCTCCTCCCAGGGGCAGCTGCACAGGGAATTGTACAGTTTTCTTGTACAATTTTGCTATTTTGTCACACAGCACTGGTTTAGACAGAACAAAATATTTTAAACTTGGATTTTCAGACAGGCCTAAGGGAATTAGAAGCACAACTCCCAATGACTTTCAGTGGGAACTGGGCATCTAATTTTCTTAGGTCCCTTTGAAAATGTCAGGCACAAGGCAAAAGTAGTGTTGTGAACTCAGAATTATCCATGTTGCCTTGATAATTATTAAGCAACCACTATATTTGAAGTCATTTGGAGTTGTAAATTATGTGTTGTGTTGTCTGCAGTAAAGTACCTCTAGTATTCTGTAGGTAGCACCACTGCCAGGGAAGGATTCTTGCTTCACAGGTTCTTGTTCATAGTTCTTAACACGTTTGTTGTCAGTAACAGGTTCTGCTTGGCTTTTGTTGTATGCATGTCCTCGCACAGAAGTTAAACCATCCACCAAATTGTTCTGGCAATAATCTTTGCCTTCTTCAGACATTCCAGGAAAGCCCACATTTGTGCAACTGTTTGTAGCATTCAGTTTTACATGATAAGATTTTTCCTTTTTATTCATCTGATCTTTCCTTCCTTTTGGAAGAATTTCTGGAAACTCCAGAAACAGCCAATTACGATCCTTGAAAAAGTTATTTTTATGAGTCTTGTAAAATTCATTCCAGTATTTATTAGCTTCTCTTTCATATTTGTCTGGAATTAAAAAAATGGGTGGATAGGCACTTAATTGTCATAATAAAACAATATGACATTTAAAAATGAAACTAGATAATAGCAGAGATAAAGGTTAAGAAATTTGATGCTCTCCACATGGCATTGTTTAAATCAAATATTAAGTCTTCGGGCCCAGTCCTTTCACCTGTGTTCAAGGAAAACTCCTTCTGGATTTAAAAAGGATTTTACTGCATTAAGACTATAGAAATAGGCTTTCTGCATCTTTCATTCTATTTTTGTTCAGTCGTGCAGAAGGAGAATGTCACCAAAATGCACAATAACCTGCTTACCTAAGTTTTATTTCATATAAACCAACTCTTAATAGCTCTATTTTTATAAATAAGAGATATATTTAATTTATATTAACTATAGGGAAAGATATATGAGCCTATGGAAATGGATTTGCAAAATCCACGTGTGCAGCTATATTGCAGACAATGTTATTACATGCAAAATTACCAAGCAAATATTAGAACATTAGGATAAAATATTAGTTTGGAGGCCAAAAATAAATATCCCTGGTGTAAGCTGATGCAACTGCACTAAATTTGGTCCCATGGCTCTAATATTGTCCCATGCAAAAAAACATAAGCAATATTATAAAAGAATCTAAATACCTACTGATTTTTAATGCACAAATTTGCAAACCTGCCTTCATCTATTGTAACAGCTCACACATACAAACACATGTACCTGTAAACTGTTCAGGAAATAATGAAGCCTAAGCCAAATTATAAAAGCAATGCATCATTTTAGTTAAGCTTTCTCTTCTCTTTCCCCTAAATTACGAAACATGAAATTGAAATTAATACTCTATCATGACATAAATTTATATGAACCACTGCAATTCTCTCTCTAAATATATGCTATCAGAAATCCACTCGTTCAGAGTCATAGTCACTGATCAGTGTTATTGCATGGTGGCCAATAGAAGCCCATACTCTTTTAACCATGCAACTGATGTGCTATAGAAAATAACAACATGTGCAGGAGTAACAGGAATGCTTGTTTACTTTGCAAACCCTTTAAAGAGATCTGCTAAAAATTGGCCCTTTGTGTTCAAGAATTCTGATTTCTCAGTCTATTTATTTAATATCTAGTACATGATTTAACAACTATTCCATACAATATATACATACAGGACCACTAGTTCTATATCACATTTCTCCTGTTATTTTCTTTTGTATCTTAAAACAAAATTGCCTACAATCACTCCAATTTTTCACAGTTAAATACAGCTAAGAACCGCCATTGGGGACGTTTGGATTAGGAGAGGTAGTCACCCCATTGTCACAATACCGTGTACTCGAGATCTGCATAATTCTTCATTAAAGGGCAAGACCCAGTCATGCTCAGTAACGGTGCAGAATTGTTTTACACTGCAGGAACAGAGTTAATTGAGGTAATATATACTGGATTTCAAAAGTCTATGTCACACGTGAATAGATACTTGATGATAAAAATGCAAAACCAAGCCTCCTTCTCAAAAGAGTCTTAAATTACTTTCATCTCTTTGTTAGATTCACAATTTTCCCTAAATGTCTGATCAAAACACAATTAAAAAACCTTGCATTTAACTTCCCTATAAGATTTCTAGATTTGATAGCTTATTTAATACAGGAGCACAATGCTTAAAATTAAAGCCTTTAAAATTCAGGTTCAGTAGTAACAGTAGTTTGTTGGCCAGTCTTTTTTTTTTTTTAAACATCCATCCTTCACTGCATTGTGTTATTGCCAATTAGTTTTCCTATCAATATGACAGAACCCATCATTATTAAATTAACTCATTTAACAATTTCTTTATAAATTGATCGGAAAAGAGTGTATTACTCATCAAATTCAACCTACAATGCTCCTGCACGACTGTCTCTCATTGTGGTTCAGGCACAGAGACAGGTAATGCAGTTTCCAATGTAATTAAATTATTAACTTTCCTTTCTTAATCTCTGAAAATTTCGTAAGTAAGAAATGTCAGTCAGCCTAGCTCCTGGGTCATGGTTTTCACTTGCTTCTGTTTATTTTATCAAGCTGCCCAATTGTAGCACTTTCCAAAACCTGCTTCTGAAACACGGTGCACTGAGATTCTGAAACTAGGACCCTGCAGAAATTGGCTACTTTGCCTCATTTTTTAATGGACTCTCTTGTGTAGTTGCTCTGCCACAGCCTGTAGCCCTGCTTGAGAAGAAGCTGAACATGCCAATAAGCAAACCAAATGCCCCAAAGTGGTATAATCAGTCCATTCACTTTTGCATTTCCTGGTTGTACTGAGGCTTGTCACAGCTATTTTAGTTTAGTGATATTAGAGTATTGTGGGAAACTCCCCCCCCCCCCCCCCGGCTCCTTACTGCAGGGTCCAAGGCACCAAAATACCTGCTCATTAGCTTCAGTCTTGTTCATTGTTAATATAAATAAGCCAAAATGTGATGCCACTTGCAGAACCAAGCTGGAGTTTTTGGGGAAACATTACTGGCAATGCTCGCCTAATTCAAGTTTTAAACAGAGCGACATTCATAGAAAATGTCCTTGGATTCTTACATTTCTTGGCAATAAGCAAACATGTGCTTATTTTATTTCAGCAAGTGCAAATTAAATTATAATTGACTTTAGATGATGAGTAAGAATGTCACATCAACCACATATGTACACAGTTAAGTTTTTCAACCAGGGGCTCATTTTCAACTGTTTTCAGTAAATAGATGAAAATATTAAATGTGAAGTTGAAAAGATGTTGTTTATCTCTGTGGATTTAGATAAAGAATGAGAAAATGGAGAGAATGTAAAAGAGCAGGATGACAGGAAGGCCCTAGAATAGGGTCATTTTTCAGTTTGGTGTGCAGAGAATCACTCCCATTCACCATGATGGGAAATGCATGTCCTATTCTCAGGGTATTATGCAGCAAAGATATAAGTGTCAGAAAAAAAGCCTCAATCACAAGGTATTAAAAGTGATGAAGAGCACGTTACAGAAGAAGTATTCACAGGTCAGTCAAACACACTCCAATATGTGCTATCAATTAAAATGTGGGTAGCATCATAACAACACAGTCTAATTTGACAAAGTTCAACCCCCACTGTTACCTTAATGCACACAAAAATAACTGTTTTCAGAATATCCTTCTAATAACAGAAAGATGATTGGCCCCCAAGATTAATGCTGTGATAGATTTAATGCCCCAGTTCTGGGAATGTACAAAAACCAAAGAGAACAAACCCAGGATTCTGGATTTCTTGTACATGGAGACCTCCCTCCAATTGCCCCCGATCAACACTGTCCATTTCACCAGGTGCTGCAATAACCTATATTGCTGGTTTTTTTATCAAAATAAGCAGTGTAATCTGCCTTACTCTCCTTCTAAATGCCAATGGTTCAGAAACTCTGTGGTACGTGCATATGTGGAGAGGAGTGCTGGTTTTCAATTGTGGGTAACAGGATCATTCGGGATATGAATTCAGTGAGACCAAACTATGAGTAGAAATTCCACTATGATGATGCCACCAGTGTGTGTGTATCACACTCTTTGCTTACTTCCCTAAGAAGGTATTCTACAGACAGGGCAAAGCCCTGAAAATTTTAATTCCTTTACTCCTCCAATTCACCATCCTTCTGAAAGAGGGAATATATAGCCAGCCAAGGAAACTCCTTAGTTCACAGGAGTCACCTTTGAATGATATGAGAAAACACCTTCTGCCCAGGGACTGAGCACAATGTCTCTAAAGCACTTCTAGCTCATGCTGCCAAGGGCATAAAGCTGGGACCAGAAATACATCTCAGATTTCCTGAGAGACAGCGCTATGCACATCCACTAGCCCACTAAGCTGATCTGCAACCAAATGTGAAAATTTTACATGAGAACTTTACATTTCATCACCCCCAATGATTGCAAATTCACTCCTTTTCCCTATGGTGACAGCATAAGCAACGATGGGGGCTTTAATTTGAAGTATTGTAAAGGTTGGGATTCACAACTCTGGATATTGCAATTTGCAGATTTCATCATATTAGGCTGAGACCTGTTGCCCTGGAGAAAGGGAAAATACTTTAAAGGGATAATTGAATAGCTAGGTAAAGGTGAGTGCTTTTGGAGAAGTTTGTCGTGGTTAATAGGACAAAGGTAAATGAGCAAAAAGTGGATTTAATCAAGGAAAAAATACAAATAAAAAAAAGAGCATTCTTGGAGCATTAGAACTTCTTAGGAATTATGGGTTCATTACCTTGATCTTCTGGTTGAACTCGCATAAGCGAGTTCTCTGTTGCTTTTTCTCTGGCTCTTTCTTCTTCCTCTTGTGACCACTGCATGTGGTCCCTGCAAAAAGACAGTTGCAGAACACGTTTTTAATACGATTTCTCCATAGCCTTTTGGGGGACTGCTCACAAATTAACTACATTGTATGTTCCAGTGTCTTATAAATACATTCTGGCGCAAGAGAATTCTTTCAGCTGATCCTGATGCAATCTGGATTTCCTACAGTTCTTATATTTCGTTCTTTTGCTTTGTTCTGAGTTCCAGCAGCCTCTGTGCTGACAGCTAATATAATGTCCTCTCCTAACTGTACACGCTACTAGCTGGTTATTTGAATGACTCTGTGGCATGTTGTCTTTTTGTTGCTCTCTCTGTGAGACTTTCTGTAGCTATCCACTTGCTCAATGATTTATTCTCACATTGGCAATGGTAGAAATTGTAGTGCTTTCTTTATATTTTTGTAATTTAAAAAAAGGCTCTCTTGCTAGCTTGCACTTATCTATGTTGTCTTGTTCTTGTATAACGTTGATTCCATTATGTTGGAGCAATATATTGTCATTCCATCAAAAACAATCTGTCACCTTAACTTTTCCTCCGTGAGTTTAGAGTTATACAATTTGGTATCCTGGTGAGCTGAAGTATGTCCTACAGAACTGTACTTTTTAGAAACAACAATTTAATACAAGAATATATTCATTGGGTTGGTGAAAGATGTTTGCAATTTCCATGCATACTTATGGACTACAAAAACATACATACAGAATCCAGAAGGATGGTGCTATAAAGCAATTAATAGCCAAGCATGAACAACCAGACAGGAATAAAGATTCAGATCTCTTGGCCAATTAATAACTTGCAAATGTCAACCAGACTAGAGTTAATGAATACTGGAGCCAATGTCCTACCTTCACACTATGCCTATGTCTCCAAAACACACTTTGATTTTTTGCAATGTGAGCAAATTCCCAGGAATGACGCAGGTTCAAACCTGGGAGTTTGCAGGAGTTAAAAAAATCTAAGCTTTTGTGTGTTACAAATAATGATGAAACACTAGTGACATAAATCTCAACCAGAAGAATGATTAAACACAGACTTCCAACTGCAAATGAGGCAAAATAATTGGCATTTTGTTTTCATCCCTGGGTTTAGCATGCACCTTACAAGTTAATCCTGTTTATAGGCGTTTATTTTGTATGTCATGTTAGATGTATACTTGACTGAGTCTAGACAGATCTATTAGCGCAGATTCTGATCCAAAGAATCCACTTGTTACTAATATTTATCATGGGGAGGTCATCTAAGTAGGAAACTCGTTGCTGCTGAGACAGGGAACACATTTCTATCCAGAAATTCTTACAGCAATCAGTTTCTGAAAAAATGCGAGCTATGCTGCAATACTTTGTGGTTCCGGAACACGTTATTATGCTTGTGTAAAATGGTTCACCCTGATCATTTAACAGATTCATATCATACCTTAAATGGAACAAAATAAGGACCTGACCCTGACAAGTGCTGAACTCCCGCAATTCCTATTCACTCTAATGTAGCTCTCAGATCAGGCTGTAACACCTGCTAAACTCCCATTTACTTCAGCATAAGCAGGATAGGGATCTTACTTGTTTACTTTAACTCCCTTCTAAGATTGTTTTCAAACTGTAAGCTTTTGGGGGCAGGATCTTCATCTTCCTCTGTGTTTGGAAAGCTCCTAGCACATTTTGGGTACTGCCACAATATAAATAATCATCTCAAATACACAATAGCAATAAAGATTAATTTTATTTTAGCTTGCACGTTAAACTTGAACAGGGCCAAGTTCTTCTGCTTTAAAATGCACTGGACATTGTCTTTGAGCATATTACTAACCAGGCTATGTTTATTTTCAAACAGGGTCAAGTATCATTCAAGACCATGCCCCCCACCCCCAGCTAAGTTATTCCAGAAATCAGCAGCTTCAGACATGTTTTTCACAATAGAAAAGAAAATTCTTATATTATGAAGAAGGGGACATGTGAGCTGAAATGAGGAGCCGGGGGAAAGGAATAAGTCAGGTCAATTCCTGAATGTGAAACATAGAAACTAAAAAATATAAAGAGACTTCTGACAGTTAAACAGCATTTTCACATGGGATATGACGAACAGACACTCATGCAGGAGGCATTACATAGGGAGGTCTCCACATAAAGATGATCAGAGACTAAGATGTGGACAAGCCTGCTGTCATTAACAGTTACACATTTTTTTCTCTCTCTCAGCTGCATGTTTGCTTTAACAAATATTTGTCACGGGCAAAGCAAGGAAAATCCCACCCATGTCTGCTTTTGCTGTGTTTCTCTTAGAGTCAATGATGTAATAGAGCAGGTTCCACACCCATTTGCAAAATGTGATGTCCTTATGCCACAGTTTGGACACTGAGGACACTGATGGTAGGTAAAGATATAGAGTTTGATGCTTACTCTATTGCATCAGTGTGAACCATGGATGACAGGAAAAGCAAATATCAGAACAATGGAATAGGTGACATCTGGAACATCAGTACAATGTTACTGTTCTGAGGTAATTCTCCCAGCCTCTCATAAAGCCAGCTAGTTAGTTCTTATGCACTAAGGACTAAATTCTGCTCTCAGTGACATGGGTGTAACTTCTAGTGACTGCAGCAGGAGTTATACACATGTAACTGAGAACAAAATTTGGTATTCAGTGTAAGTAGAAATGTTGTCTTATAAGCAATGAATGATGTTTGCAGTCCCCTAATAAAATGGAAGACAAGAATCCCTCTGCTGACAATAGGGTTACCAGACAGCAAGTGTGAAAAATTGGGACAGGGGGTAATAGGAGCCTATATAAGAAAAAGACCCAAAAATCGGGACTGTCCCTATAAAATCGGGACATCTGGTCACCTTAGCTGACATTAATTGAAATCAGTGCCCAAACGTGCAACTGCCTGCTCAGTTCCCAACCATACACGGGGATCTCGTTCTGGGTTTTGAGGTTGTTGTTTTTTTGTTTTTTTTTAAATGTAATTCAGCCAGTTTGCCCAATCTGCTGTTCACAAGATGCAGAGGAAGAGAAGAGATGCACGTCATATGTAATAACTAAGACATAAAATCTGGACTCCTGAAGAAAGCCAGCCAGTCAGCCACGTGTATCACAGAGGGGAAAGGAAACTCCAGAACTCTGGTGGCTCTTAAAAGACGAGAAAGTCTTGACAATCAGGGAACTTTGTTCATTCTCTAATAGTGAACATAAAAACCAGCATTCCCTGCCTATCCCACAGGGAATCAGTTACACAGGGATGTGCCTCATGATACCTGAAGCACATTAGCATAGCATGGTGGCCTGAAGTTTTCATTCTTAATTAACTACTTGTTGCTTTTGCTCCAATTATATTTTCATTAAACTGAACGAAAGAGTCTTGGCTTTTCCCTAAAAGTCTGTATAAGATGGGTGACATGTCTCACACACAGTAGCAGGACTAGAGCTTGGATGCTTTCAAGGAGACTACTTGTCCTTTCATACAGGCCAACTAGAACTAGGATAAAGCTTACATAAATACTTTAAACACTTCTTTCAATAGTACTCTCTAAAGGGACCCTACGAGCTCTCCATCTCAGCTCCATTAGAATAGTATTCACTTGAGTATGTTTGATGTAAAATCAGGCAATTCTATCTTCAGCTTATTACCCAATTTCCACTAACTTTCCTATTAACAGGGGGACAAACTGCCCCCGCATCTCCACACATGAAAATCCAGCAGATTACTGGCCTGAATAGAGGGTGTAAATGGCAGCATACATTTTCTGCATTGTTTTGCATAATTTGTCACTTCTTTAAATGATGAAAGATCATGCAGCAAGGATCTAGAGAAATATACCAATATATAGAAGGCAACACGAAAGGATACAGGACCACTTTAATCATAGCCCCACCTAAATATCTGCCAGTACTGCCAGTAAATCCTACATGGGTTTAACTGGGAAATCAGGGTTACCTGTTAAATAATAGTACAGGAGACCCCGCTGGAACATGCGTCAACATAGCGCGAATTCGGAAATAGCACAGTTGCGACCATGGATCCCAAAATAAATTTAAATTGGAATCCATGGTAACGCGTGCCCCCGCGATAACATGGTCCCCACGTTAACGCAGTACCATGCATGGCTCCCAAACCCCGTGTTCTAGCGAGGGTGCGGTGTACTACATAATTAATAGTACACCACCACCATATTAACCAGGAGAGAGCAAATTCTGCAAACCAGCACATTATTTAATGAGCTTCTTAGCTATGCAGCTTCTTCCTCTAAGATATATACTCTCTTATGAATATGTAAGAAACTAAAAGCAAAGCTTGGACTAGCCCTTTTTGTGTTTAGCTCTCTCGGTCTTGCTTTAAAACATTTGGCCCCATCCTCTGCAACAGTTATAGGCTTGAAAAATGCTCAACATAGTAATATACAAAGAAAGGCCCAGTTTAAATCTTTCCCTCTACATTATATAATCATGACTGTGGTGATATTTCTATCCTGAGTTTCAATAGTGTGACCCTGCTATCTTTTATGCTGTTGACCTATTTTATCTGCTTTTTTTATTGTCAAAATTCTACTAAAAACTGGTTTGAACAGATTTCTATCATACCCACCTGATGGACAAATAAAAGAGACTATTAAAAGATCCAGAAACTTGCAAACCTTATTCAGGAGCATGGGAATTGTCCTGGTGGATCAGACTTGAGGTCCATCTACACAGTATCCTGTTTGTGACAGTGGCTGGTACCAGGTGATTCAAAGGAAGGTGTGAGAACCCTGCAGTAGGTAGAGGCAGGACAATCTGTCCCCACATTAGATCTCATCCTGATCTCTAAGACAATGCCTACACAGCCCATGGAAGCACGCCTCCTAGCCTGGGTTGACAGATTTGGCTAGCGAGGCTCATGCCAGCACTCTAAAAATAGCTGAGTACACAGCGCTTTGAAGTTGCAGTTCGGGCTGGAGCTCAGGCTCTGAGATTTAGGAAGGGGGCTGGGCTTCAGACCTCCTGCTCCAGCCCACGCTGCAACTTCAACGCATTGCTACACAGCTCTTTTTAGAGTTCTAGGAGCCCCGCTAACCCCCGTCTGTAGACCTGGGCTGGGAGGCTCACTTCTGAGGGATGTGTAGACCAGGGATTGGCAACCTTTGGCCCACGGCCAACCAGGGTAAGCCCCCTGGCAGGCCAGGCTGGTTTGTTTACCTGCCACGTCCGCAGGTTCAGCCAATCGCAGCTCCCACTGGCCGTGGTTCACCATCCCAGGCCAATGGGGGCTGCAAGAAGCACGCGGGATGTGCTAGCTGCTGCTTCCTGCAGCCCCCATTGGCCTGCAGCAGCAAACCACAGCCAGTGGGAGCTGCGATCGATCGAACCTGCGGATGTGGCAAGTAAACAAACTGGCCTGGCCCGCCGGGAGGCTTACCCTGGCGGGCCGTGGGCCAAAGGTGCCAATCCCTGGTGTAGACCTACCCTGATACTTAAGAGTCTGGCTTAAATTCTAAAGCATGAGGTGTAATACCCCTTCCATGTTCCCTGTCCAATCTGTTTTTGATTCTTATTAAAGCTCAACAACTTCCTGACATCCTGACTTCCAGTTTACTTACACAGTTTTTCACACAATTTCCACCCTTTTTATTTTAATGAATGCCCCCATGTTCTTGTGTTATGAAATGGGGGAACAGAAGATCCAGATCTCCCTTCTCTAGATCAGTCATTATTTTACATACTTTTATCATATCGCCTCTTATTTATCTGTGTTTTAAGGTAAACAACCCCAACCTCTTCAATCTCTCTTCATAGAGATAAGAATGATCAAAGGCCTGGAAAAATTCTCACTTTTATCTGAACCTCCTCTAATTCTGCAAAAACCTTTAGAGATGGGGTGACCAGTATTGCAGACATTACCCAGATGAGGCCGAACCACTGATGTACATAAAGGCATTATGATGTTCTTTATAATATTTGCCATCATACTCCTTGTCTATCTTGTTTGCTTTTTTGACCACAGCTGCACACTTAGGACAACAGAGCGGATACAGTTAATTTGAACCCTGTAAGGTATATGAATAGTTTAAATTTTCCTCTCCAATGTGCATTACTTTGCATTAATTGACAGTGAATTTCATTGGCCACTGTGTCATCTATTCATCTAGCTTGTTTAGGGCTCTCTGAAGTTCCTCACAGTACTCTCTGGTCCTGACTAACCTAAATAACTTTGTGTCAACTGCAAATGTTACCATTTCTTTACTCACCCAATTTCCAGATTATTAATACATAAATTAAACAATACGGAACCTAACATGGAACCTTGAAGCACCTCTCTGATAACCTTTTGCCAAGATGAAAATCGGCCATTTAACCTTACTCTTTGCTTTCTGTCACCTGGCCAGTTTTTGATCCATGACAATATTTCACGCCATGACTACTCTTTAGTAGCCTAATAGACACAGAGCACTTCATAACTTACAACATCCACATGAAGGTTAAATTATATCGGATTTCAAGTTTGCTTGCTTCTGGCCTCTATTCTATAACTGTTACCCCTTTACACACACCAGCACCCATCCCAGAAAAAACAGCTACCTACCTTTCTGTAACTGTTACGATTCAAGATGTGTTGCACGTCTATTTCGTTGTAGGCGAGCGAGCACCTTGTGTACAGCTGTTGGAGAATTTTTTCCCTCATCACTACCCAGCAGGGTGGTCCATGCACCCTCTGTTGCTACACACCACTGAATGCTGATATAAAACGGCAGAGACATTCCCAGGCCCCCTCGGTTCCTTTGTATTGGACAGACTCAGATAGAGAGGAGAGCAGGTGGGTCATGGCATAGACATGTGCAACACATCTTCAAGAACAATTGTTACAGAAAGGCAGGTAACTGTTCTTTCTTCTTTGAGTACTTGCACATGTCCATGCCACTGTAGGTGATTCACAAGCAGACAAACGTAGAGGTGGCCTCGGAGTCTACCTGACCTGTGACTGTAAGACAAAACCCATCCAAAATTGGCATTGTCCCTGGAATGACAGGAAATGGCATAATACAAAAGAAAAGTGTGGACAGATGATCAAGTTGCCACTTCACAAATGTCTATGACAGGTACTTGTGCCAAGAAAGATGCAGATGTTGCCTGCACTCTAGTAGAATGCATCAATACCCTAGCTGGTGGGGGTATATTAGCCAACTGGTAGCATAAACAAATGCACGGAAAGACCAAGGATGACATCTTCTGAGTAGACATTGGTCTACCCTTAGCTCTGTCCACAATTGCAATGAACAACTCCCAGAATGGGGGTCTAACCCGTCACAGGGGACACCCATGCAAACTTTCAGAGATGACAAAACTAACATTGGCACTCAACCCACTTTGTCCAAACGACAACAAGTCGGTGCAAACACTGAAACTAGCCCTGCTGCAGCTTTCTGAGATATAGCCTGGCAAGCTGAACTACATGGGTGCGTGCTGCCATGTGACTCAGGAGACTGAGGCAGCTGTATATGCTGGGGTGAGAGGATGTGCTTTCAGCTGCATCACTAGGTCCCATAACATTTCAAACCTAGATTGCAGAAGACAGGCCTTGGCCTTTGTGAAGTCTAAGACCCCACCAATGAACACTAGTCTCTGTACTGGTTTTAGGATTGGTTTGTCTCCATTTAGTAGGAGTTCCAGCACATTGAATGTGGACAGGACTGCAGATACGCCGGATATCACTGAGCCTCGGACCAACTTAAAATCAACCAGTAGTCCAGGATTGAGAACACGTGGGTTCCTAATTTTCATAGATGCAGTGCCACCATGATCACGGACTTCGTGAACACCCAAGGAACAGCTGAAAGATCAAATGGAACTGATAATGGTACCCATTCTCCATGAATCTGAGAAACTTCTGATAATTGTGGCGTGCTGCATCATGGAAGTAAGCATCCTTTAACTCGAGGGCAGCGTACCAGTCCCCCTGTTCCAGGGAGGGAATAACTGAAGGTAGGATAACCAAGTGGAATTTAATTTTCTTCGGGAATGTGTTCAACTTTCTTAGATCTAAGGCCCCCTTTCGCCTTGGGAATAAGGAAGCAGTGAGGATAGTAGCCTTTCCACATGCGGCACAACGGGTCTTCCTCTACGGCCCCTGCCTGAAGAACAGACTGGACTGCCTCCTGAAGGACAATCTTGTGAAAGTGGTCCCTGGCGAGGGATAAGGAAGGGAGGTGAAAAGGAGGAGGTAGAAATTAACTGGAAGGCATATCCCACTCCACCATGCTTTAAAACCCACAATCTGATGTTACGTGGGACCAAGCACTTAGGAAGTGGAATAAACAAAAGGTGGGGAACCAATGGAATTATGGTAACTAGCACACTGCTCTTGACCAGCCTATTAAAATGACTGTTTAGACCAGGCAGCTGGATCAGATGAGACCACTGGTGCTGACAAGGACGGTGGTGGAGGGTGCCTCCTACAACCTCTGCCCTTTCTCCTTGGGAGATCTTGGGACCGGGGAACAAAAACTTGGTGCCCGTACAGCTGCTGTGGACAAAACTGTTTGCTTTTTGTTGCTGGATCATAGATTCCAGGAGATTTTAGTGTCGCCCTGAATCTTTTAGGCTATGAGCCCCATGTCTGGTTTTTTTCCCCTGAAAACAGTGAAGGACCTTCGACAGGGAGATCCTGGACGGTCTGCTGAACTTCTGGGGGTAGCCCACATGACTGCAACCACAAACAGCTTCTCATAGTAATAGCCAATGCCATGGTTCAAGTAGCTGAGTCTGTGCTATCTAAACTGTCCTGGAGATCAGTTTACCCTCTTCCACCATTACTGCAAAATGTCTACAGCCTTCTAGTAACTCATCTTTACATTTTATAACCGTTTCCCAGAGAGTGAAGTAACAGACTCAAGAGTGTGTGAGTTGTAGACTTCCTGAGGAATAAAGTTTGCAACCAAATAGATTCAGCCTCTTTGAATCTTTGTCTTTTGGCATCAGTGCTTGGTGTCCTTTTCTCTCCTGCTCATTGGCAACTGCCACTATAAGGGAAACCGAAGGAGGATGAGAATAGAAACAGTCATATCCCTTAGAAGGGATGTAGTACCTCCTCTCAGCATATTTTGCTGTGGGAGGCGAAGAGGAGGGTGTCTGCCAAAGCACCTTAACTGGCTCCATAATGGCTTCATTAGTTGGCAGAGCCACCCTGGCAGGGGCCACCGATACCAGAATGTTCACCAACTTGTAAGAGCTTTCAGGGATTTTCTCTGCCTGAATGTCAAGCACAGAGGACACTCTATTTGAAAGATCTTGTTGAGCTCTGCGGTCCTCTGGTGGTGGTGAATCACCTGCCAGCTCGATAGTCTCATCTGGTGATGAGGAAGAGGATGCCAAAGGTTTTTAAGGTGGTGGCTGGTCTCTGTCTTGACTGAGTGACTTCTGGCTGGTCAGTACTGACCTCAGTGCCAGGAACTGGAGAATTTGGTCCCAATAACCCCAGAATGCTCTTGAAAACAGTTAATGAAATGGTTGAGGGGAGGTCCTAGCTGGAGGGGGGGACACCCCATGGTATCCAAAATGGCGAGCAGTATGGGACATTGTCCCTTAGAAGGAGGCCAGTGCTGAGGTTACTGCATGACCCATGGTCCCCATCCTTGACAGGATACAGATGACCTCACCTCTGAGAGTCCGAAACTTCTGACAATGGAGGGGCAGAACTAGCTGGGATGGGAGAGAGGCAGCTTGAGCCCAGGGATGGCATAACTAGGGATATCATCAGAGGCTTGCCTCTCACCTGCACCGGCTTTTGCAGAAGCTTGAGAGGTAACGGTACCGCAGGCTCTTGACGCAGTGAGGTAGGAGCTGCAGCATCAGTACCAACTATAAAACCTTCTTGAACTCGGGCAATACAGGTACTGAGATGCTAAGCAGGTCCCTTGCGGCTGCGTATGCCTCCCGTCTGATGGCTCTGCAAAGATCTTTCCAGGTACAGCCTTTACAGGCTCGGCACGCGTTTTGGAGGTGGCCATCCCCTCTTTCTAGGCCATGAGAGCTCCAAAGAGAGCTTCTTCCCTGAATGTTAGGCAGAGTCTCTGCCTTTCCTTGGCTTCAATACCAACACACTCGATCGAGGTACCAAACTTGCGGAAGGCCTAAGTCTTTTCTTTGATATCAGCAAACGGGTCCGAAAAGCTACAGATATCTCCACTGGGGCGCTCCACACTGAAGCTGATGTACCTGGGCTGCTTTCCCCATGTGATGACACCGAAGGATGGCAAAGCACTGCCTCCATAAGTAAGCACTCAAGCCTTGCCACTCTGTCTTTCTGTGAGCAGGGCTTGAATCCTTTACAAATGTGACATTTGTAACTAATGTGAGATTCCCTCAAACATTTAAAGCAGGCCAGGGAAGGGGTGCTGACTGGCATAGGCTTACTGCAAGTCCAGCAGGACTTAAACCCCGGTGGGTGAGACATCGTTCGGTACTAATCCTACTAAAGATCCCGGTAATGCAAGATAAAGAGTGGTCAAAAAAGACCTAAAATGAAAACCTAGTACTAAAAACTAGCTAAAACTAACTAAACTTCTAACAAAGGAGTGAGGGAAGCACTTGTCACAAGTCTGGAATCGCTATGACAACCATCACTGGCAGTAAGAAGGAACGGGGAGAAGGGGGAAGTCGGGGGCAGCTCTGCCCTCTTATACCAGCATGCAGTGGTGAGCAGCAATAGAGGGCACTCAGACCACAATGCCAGGTACCTCTGACGGTATACCAGTTGACAGTACCTCTCCGTCAACTGTGCACAAGGTGCGCACACAACTACCGTGGAATGGACATGTGCCACACATCTCAAAGAAGTGTTATGAATCAGTATCAAACATCAAGCTTGAAGAGGCAACTCACCACATGTTATGTTCAAAAACTTTAGTAGGATCAGTTAAAATCCGTGACCCAAGTGGAGCAATTGGTCGTCTGTTACTTTGGCACCTCTGCTGCATCTTGCTTTTCCTCAGATATGAAGCAGAAATCCTTTTAATGATATTCATTTTGATCAGAGACCTGTAAAAACACAATCCATTGAAATTATAGCTTTGCTAGAATTTAATCGTATATGTCACTTAGAAGAGACCTTGGTCGAGTAGTCAAGTTGCAATATGGGCTTTAATGATGCAGGTTTTTTTTTAAAATCAATTAAAATGCTTTTTTAAAATGTTAACATCTTTCATGAGTGCTGGAAACCCAAATAACCGAAAATGTGCTACTGCTATACAGGAAGCAGAAAGTAAAACTTGACAATCTACTTTCCAAGTCCTATTAGACATTGACAAAAAGCTACACACACAATGGTGAATCAATGCATTCATGTGTTTTGTTTTTCCATTTGAAAAATGTAAAATGTTATTAGTAATCAAGATAAGGAAATTATTTTTGGATTATTTTGTTTTTATCTTGACACTGTCCCTTTAAAAAAATAATCAAGAAGCCATCAGAGAGCAAATCATTTGTCCTAATGGAAACATACTGTTATTCTGCTTGACATTTTTCACCCCTCTCACTAGGTTACGGTCTTCAAAGGATTTCATTCTAAAGCTGTTACTGTGGTTTCACTCTTTAAAATAGAAAGCGAAAGATTCAGAAATGTATTATATACAGTATGCACATGACACCTTTCAAAAATTTCTACTGCGTATTATAGTAATCTGTATTCAATGCCTCATCTGAAGTGAATGTTTTCAGACGTTAATTCTACATCCATGTGAATTATAAAGTGTTTGAGATTTTTCTATTAAACATGTAATTCTAACCTAGCACCTCTGTATTTTTTACATTATAGTTACTCAAAAATGTTAACTCTGAATTTGTTCAAAACAAGTCTAATGAGCAAAGATGAGAAGTATGCTGTTGTTAGTACTAGCATCCTGTCTTGTTGGGGCTTTTTTCCCCCTCCATGTTCCAGTTTATGCAAGCTCTTTTTTTTAGTAGAGGAGTAAAAATGAAATGCTCCTCCTCCTACTTTTACCCTGACGTGCCTTTGTTCTCTTCTCCTTCAAGTGCTCTGCATATTACAAAAAAAAAATGCTACTAAGTCATTATTTTTAGAGTGCTCTCTCTGCATAAAATGTGCATAGAAATCTAATGCATGTAGCATTGAGAACATAAAATTTAGTTACAAAGAAGCAGGCACTATTTAAATGCAAACATTGTAAAACATTCTCTGCAAACTGGCTAAAAATGAAGATATTTATATAAAGGAAAAAAAACAGTAATGCACTATATGAATGATCACAAGTCTTGCACTGTGAACAAAAAAGATTCACTAGATGTATGATCTAAATCTTTGTAAAGGAATCAGTTAAATAAACAATTCCTCAGTTAAGATGTGCTTCTGAATGATTAATACTTTAGAAATGCTATTGTTTATTAATTTTAAGCCTTTAAGGGAGAGAGAACAAGATTAACATTTCCTTGTATTTGTCTGAAGGCTTAAAAATATATTTCTAGGTTTCCAATGTCAAATAGAACAACCACCAGTACATTAGGGATGCTGTACCTGCTATACAATAGCTTCTTTGACAGTACACAGGTGCCCCCTTATTGCAACGTGTGATTTCACATGGTGAAGATGTAGCACTTAATCATATAACAAAACTATTTTTTTTTTTATCAAAACCACTTCTAATTTTGATCAGTTCACTATGTCTCTTGGCAACATATTTGGGTAACTAAAATGATAATTCCAATTTACAATAAAACCACAATAAAATCATTTAGGCCCTGATTCTGCAAAGACTTATGCATGCAAGTTGTAATATTCCTTCAGTGGGATCACTTGTGCATAATGTTAAGCATGTACATAAGTCTTTGCAGGATCAGGCCTTAGCTAATTTATTTTATTTACAATAAAACAACAGATTCACATCCTATCAGCTAAAGCTATAGTACAGCTCTGCAACACCATGCCTACAGACTGCGCACAAAAAGTTATTAGAAAAGCTTCTGTAGAGTTGCTAGGATTAAAAATGAACATACCTACTGCTCCATAATGCAGGATTCATATTACACGAAATTAACACTATTTTAAAAGATACAAAAAACAACAAACCAAACTCCAAAACCAAATTGTGATCTCAAATCATTAACAGATTATATAGATGCTTAGAGGCAAATTATGTTATTATATTACATACTGTTTCAAAATCAGATCCTCCTTCATTTACCTGTCAAGGCCTGAATTCATGCCCTGAATTTCCTTTGCTATAATTGATGTTCAACATAAAATAAAAATGATTCAGATGCTAGGCATAATTTTCGTTGGCTCTCTATCTCATTAAGAACATGAAAAGATGCACAGATGGGATATACAGACAGGTGGTTAAAATGATTTGGCATGAGTAACAGGTGAAACATTGGGATTTGTATGAGAATTTGACCTTTGTATGAGAATTTGTAGCGGACTAATTGCTGAAGCCTGCAATATTCAAAACATTGCAAGGATATAGGGGAAAGGCAAGTGAAGCTGGAAGTGATAAGAATGCAGAGGAAAGACCTGGAACCAGGCTTAGCACTGATGAGCTGACGGAACTACTGATGATGTGATTAATGGGCAGTGTGGCAACTAAGCCTAAAATTTCAAAAAGCACCAAAGTGACTTAGGAGCCTAAATCCCATTTTCAAAAGTGACTCATCGCTCAATTGCTTCTTTACCTGATTTTTTTAATGATCTATTGAAAGAGATAGCTGGCAGAGAGGTGGTTATCTGCACACTGTGGAGTTGACACCAGGGAACGTTGTTTGAACGTGTTGGTTATTTGGTACAGAGCCATAGCCAGGAACAAGCAAAATGACTATACACTTGATTATTATAGCAATAATAATCTGGCCTCCATTTGAAAACCCTTCATCTTCCCAGAAATTACCACCCACAGGATTTACATAAAAAAATTACCAACCACTGTAAGCAGAGCCATTTATCCAGCAAAAACACTAGAGGAGTAACATGCTAGAAAAGGAGTGGAAGTTGTCCTTCCTGTGGAGTGATGTGTTTAAGCTTTTAGAGATTAGTGGTGGGATGTTCTATTTCTAATTATCTTGACAACCACAGACTCCGCTTCAGCTGAGCTAATGGAAGAGACTCTTAAAAAGAAAAGAAAAAAAGCTACACACTCAGTGCAGCTTTCTCACGGCGCACACACAGAGAAGCCGTTATATGTAAACTGCCAGTTGGATTGGAAAGTATTATTTTTTTAAATTGAAGTTGGCATTTGAGCTTCCCAATGGTGGTCTCCACCCTGCTGGAACTTGAGATTTGTAAAACAGACAGGATGGGGGGAAGGAAGAGCTGTTTCCATACTGCTTTAAATAGCAAAGAGTCAAGTTTTCTTCTGATTGGAGAACAAGAGATCAACACCAGGACATACAGTTATATAGACGCGGGTTCTAGCGAGGGTCCGGTGTACTGTAAACCACTAATCATGGAGGAATACAGCCCAGAGGAATATCAGCTCTGAAACAGGAGTCAGACAAAAATCAAGTAAAGGATTCTTCTACCTGAAAATTTGTTTCCAATAAACTATGGCAAAAACAATTTATTGTTTGGTAGCTCTCTCGAGTACAAAACTACTGATTCATTTTATCTGTAACCATTGGACCTGCTGTTGTTGTCACAGTTATATTTGTAAGAGGACTAGTGGGGCTATATTTGTAATAATTTGAGTTACTCTGTTTACCTTCTTAAGAAATAAGATATGCTGAAAAAGTTGAACTTCGTACTATTACTTGGCACTTAAAATCTTAGTTGTACAAACATTCACAACTCTCCTGTGAAGCAGGTACTGTACTGCACTGCTGTATTTTATTACCAAAATGCTCAAAAGACCATAGCTATGCAAAACATCGACAAAAAATAGAGGCGCCAGTGGACACACGGTGGAAGAGTCAGTCCTGGAGAAGACCTTGCAGAACAGAATACTCTGAGTTGGTGGTGGACAAATTACCTAACATTTGAACACTGATGTTTCTAAGGTGCAGACATAAACTGAGAATAGTCTAAACCAAACCAACAAGAATAGACAAAATGGACTTTTAAAAATCAGTCAGTCTCCATAGCTCAGGCGTTGCAGCAAAAAAAAATATTTATCTTGCCTTGAGCAGTGTGAGGAGGCAGATATTACAGCCTCTCTGGATCTTCTTTGCCATAACAGGGACAACATGATGAAGTCATTAACCTCTTATGAAAATAAAGCGCCAAAAGAATTCGCAGAAATTGATGGGTTAGAGAGCTGGGAAACAGTGCAGAAAATCACATAAAGAAGCCAGAAAATAAAACAGATAATTTGGAAGGAAAGCAAAGGCTTTGCAGCTGGTGTATTAAAGTACAAGGATTTGAGAAAGAAAAATGGAAATGCTGGAATATCACACGAGAGGAAACAGATGAGTTCTGGGAATCTTTAAAGGTGAGAAGGGAGTAGACTCAATGGGTTTCAAGGGGAAAGTTATGTCACAAGTGTACAATGAGGGAAAAGATCTGATACATATTAAGTGCTTAAAAAAAATTCCTTGTCAGGCACCATTATTGTAGTACCATCAGACAAAACTGAAAAGGACAAACTTTAATTATACTCTGTGATTCTTCTCTGAAAAATCATTCTAAATATGGCATTGTGGGGTTCCATATTCAGTCTCTCTCAATGGTATGATGATGTGCTCAATTTGTAAGTAAAATGATATTTTTCTAGCTGCCAACCCCGCAAATAACCTGGAATCAGAGATTCAAAGTAGTACTTTCCTTCTCATGCACCATCACGGGCGCTGATGCAGGCCAACTCAGGCCCACAGTGACTCCTGTGAAACCCCACTGCCTTCCAAGGGTTTGCACAGATGTAACTATGGAAAAACTTAGTCAATGATTCTCTTTATATATAAGAAGGAATATAATCCAAGTCTCTTTCTCAGCACTGCAGGGTCAATACAGCTAACTGAAGTAATAAAAAGTTATTTTTGCCACTAAGGTCAGCAGATACGACTCTGAATACACACAAGGAGCAGATCTGTTGAGTTTAAGAGGAGAGGAGCATCCGCCGGAGAAGCGTCGTCACCAAAATGCTGCCGCACAGCGCTTCCGGCAGATAAGCTCCCGCCGAAATGCCGTTGCGCAGCGCTTCTGGCGGGGAACCGTCGCCACCAAAACGCCGCCGAGAAGCATCGCTGCCCGCCACACTCTGATGAAGGGATGAATGTGCTCTTGGCCACAGAAAGGTTGAGGACCACTGCTGTAGAAACAAAGCTTTGCAGTGGCAACTGGAGCTAGAGCTGAGGCTCTGAAGCCTAGGAAATGGGGTGGGCTTCAGAGCCTGACCTCAAGCCCAAGCCACAACTTCAAAGCGCTGTCCATACAGCTATTTTTAGAGCACTAACACAAACCCCACTACCCTGAGTCTGTCATCCTGGGCTGAGAGGCTTGCTCCAAAATGCTGCGTAGACGTAGTTTTTCTCTTTTACATGTGACAACTCACTTCCCTTTTTGTTACTTATAAAGCTGAGTTTAGCCACCATTTAGCCTCCTAGACAGTGGTAGCACAAGCTTCCACACAAGACTCACTCCTGATCTGCAGACCTCTTCAGGCAAGAGGATGATTACCATGTGTTTTCAGAGCTCAGCTTCTCTGCTGACAATTGCTATCAATTGTGGGGGTGTGCTTTGTGATATCTATCAAGAGATGCAATAAGTCCCTTACGTTATACATCTCAGGAAACTACTACTGAGATGAAGTGCTTTACATTTCTAAGCCCCTGATCCTGCAAATTTCAGGTATGTCAATAAGTATTTCTAGGATTGGGAACTGAGTCAATACAAATCCTGCCCAGTTCAATAGTGACCAGAATTCATTACCTGGTGAGAGCCGTTCAATGGTACAAATACAATGAGTTTGTGAACTCCATTAGTTCCATATCCATGTGTGCATATCAGACAAATCACCAACAAAACCAAGTCTCCATGAAGATTCAAATTACCCTTCTAACCTCTTGTATCTGTTATACAAAAAAAAAATTCAGTCTCCATAGTCTTCAGTCCAGCAACTTTCACGTCCCCAAATTTATATTTAAAAAACAACCACTATCATCCCTGGCATCTCACTAATGAGCATGACTGCACAGAATAGTGAGTACAGTTTCAGTGAATTGCACTGTATAATTGCCCTGCTAATATTGTTGAATATTATTGGAAAGTAACAGTGCAGAGTAAAAATAGACTTTTCTTCTTTTCCCCTGCTCAGTTTAAAGGTATTTTATTTTCAATGAGGGAAATTAAAACAAAAAAATTGGAAAGAAATTTCCACCTAAATTATCTGGTCTTTCCTAATCATAAATAAATGCTATATATTTACTCCCCTTTTTGTTTTTTTTAAATAAATGCATGATAAAATGGCTTCATTTAGAAGTTTTTTTTAAAAAAATGACTTTTTTTAAAAAATATGACTAGCGATATTGTCTTTTTCCAGACATATGGAACCTCATTATAAGAAAGCAAATAAATCATTATAATGAAATATTAAGGCCCTAATCTTGCAAAGATTTACCCATATGCTTAACTTTTGTGCACACAAGTAGTATCACTGTTTTCACTGAGACTACTCTCCTATAAAAGTCAAGCATGCACACAAGCCTTTGCAGGATCGGGGATTATGTGTGTACTTAATTTATTTTCATTTACACCAGCACTGTAAATTTTCATGATCTTTATAAATTAACAGATTTTGCGTGCGCTGAAGAGCTGACTGTGGTCGATTTACTAAGAAGTGCCCATAACATTTTAATTTAAACCCCCCCAAAACATACCTTCACAACGTTCTTCCAGTTTATAAAGAAAATCCTTTAAAATAATCGCAGGGCCTTCTTACCAATTTTCTCCCCAGGACTGCCCCTCTGTGTACAGCTAAGGGGTCTGTGTAACAAGTAAGGACAGAGGGGTAGCCGTGTTAGTCTGGATCTGTAGAAGCGACAAAGGGTCCCGTGGCACCTTATAGACTAAAGAGGTATTGGAGCATAAGCTTTCCTGGGTGAATACCCACTTCATCAGATGCAACAAGTAAGGACAGTAGCACATTGCCCAGGGCTCACAGCACCCGTTACTGCCCACTCAGGCGCCCCACGCCCTTTCTACACAGCAATGCCTAGCCCCGGGATTGGGTGTGACAGCACCTTCCCGTCTGGCTCCGCACTTGACAGGGCCCGCGGGAGCCCCGCTCAGCGCCCCAGCCCGGCTGCCGGGGTAACACGCTCCCCGCCGCTGGAAACACGCTTCCGGAAGGGCAGCGGCAGGCGCCGCACGCGGGAGGAGGCGCGCAGCGAGGGCAGCGCCGTGGATTCGGGGAGTTGTAGTTTTGGCGCGTCATTGGGAAGCGTCTGAAAGCTACCCGCCCCGGCAGGAGGCGGGAGCGAACGCGCGGGGGGCGGCCTGGCCGGTGCTGCTCTTGCCAGCGGCTGCAGGTGGTTTGCAGCGCAGACGCGCTGGGGACTGGCGGGGGCAGTAAGTACAGTAATGGCGGCTGGAAAGTTGAGTGACTCGCCTCCCCCCTGCGCCAGTGGCTAGTGGTACATTCCTCTTAGCGCCCCGCCAGGCCCCAGGCGCTGCTGTCAGCCCAGGGCAAGGGCCGGCTGCAAACTGGCCGCGGACAGATTCATACGTACAAATAGCAACGGCCCGGTGAGCTGCAACCGGGAGAGCGCCGGGAACGGGGCGGGGGCTGCTGGGCAGGCAGGGGCATCCTTGTTTGCATCCAGGCTGGGGTGTGGCGGGGGCTGTGCAGGCAGCTCTTTCCCCGTGCCCGCGGAGGGCTCCAGGATTTGGGGAGGGAGACAGAGGATCAGCCAGTGGGCCCATAATACTTGTGGCATTGAAAAACGACCCGGCACACGCTTTGTTGTCTCCTTGTTTTGAACAGGCCCGCGCTTGCTGCCTGAGCCAGGAATTCGAGCTTTCCCCAAGAAATAAAAATGTCTCCAGATTCAGCCGCTTCCTCCTCCTCAGCCACGAGACTCTCCTCCAGTGCTTTTAAAATTCACAACGTCTGCCGCCTTCTAACCAGGAGGTCTCATGGATTTTATACAAAAGATGCGGGTGTCGCCCACAGAAAAAACATGGGAATCCTAAGAAAGCTCGTGTGCCAGGTAACCGCTTCTAACATTTCCCAGCAGTGAATCAATCCTTGTTTGGAACCTGATTTCTTCAGTCCAGATGGTCTGAACTCCAGTCTAGTGCAGCCGATGGCAGGCGTGCCAAAGGCAGCAGGCAAGCTGATTTTCAGTGGCACTCACACTACCTGGGTCCTGGCCACCAGTCTGGGGGGCTCCGCATTTTAATTTAATTTTAAGTTAAGCATCTTAAACATTTTAAAACCCTTATTTACTTTACATTATTTACTAAACTATTGTTGTATATTAAAGATTTATAGAAAGAGACCTTCTAAAAACGTTAAAATGTATTACTGGCATGCGAAACCTTAAATTAGAGTGAATAAATGAAGACTCGGCACACCACTTCTGGAAGGTTACCGACCCCTGGATCAAACTCTGAACAAGAGACGTTTGTGAGAGAGCAGACAGCTTGAGTTCTTGATTAAGGATGAGCGAGTTAGCAATACTATTAAACTTGCATCAGGAAAAATCTGGAAAAGATGCAACATCTTTATCATTCAAACCTGAAGAATATCGTATGGTGGAAAAAATGGCATTACCCTTTATAAATCAAACTTTTATCTTACATTATAACAGTGTTACCGTGTGACTCTTTTAAAACTCTTTCATTTTATTTGTTAAAATAACACAATATATATTCACACCAGTTTCAATTATTTTTGTAATTTATTTCAAAATACCTGTCAGCAAGTAAGAAAGAAAAACTTGTAGCACCTTAGAGACTAACAAATTTATTTCAGCATAAGCTTTCGTGGGTTAGTACCCACTTCATCGGATGCATGGAATGAAACATACAGTAGACAGATATTTATACAGTCAGAGAAACATGATAAGGTGGAGGTGCATAGACCAACCTTAAGAGGCTAATTAATTGAGAGGAACCATAACAGCAGGGGAAGAAAAACCTTTGAAGTGATAAACAAGATGGTCACACAGGTGTGAATGAGGATCGTTAACTTAAGGGAAATAGATTCAATTAACGTAATGGCCGAGCCATTCGAGGTCCTTATTTAATCCTGAGGTAATGCAATCTAATTTGCATATCAATTCGAGTTCAACAGTTTCTCTTTGAAGTCTGCTTTTCGAGTTAATCTGTCGCAACACTGCTACCCTCAAGTCTGTCAGTGAGTGATTAGGGAGGTTGAAGTGTTCTTCTACTGGTTTTTGAATGTTATGATTCCTGATATCAGACTAACACGGCTACTACACTGAAACCTGTCAGCAAGTATGTCTGTAGCAATACAAACAAAAATTCAGGATTTGTGGCGGGGGGTTGACAAATAGATTCCTCGCTGGGCATATTAATACAGAACTTTTGAGTAATTTATTTAAACTACAATACAGAACTATATTTCCTCCACCCCTCAGAAGCAGTGCAAAGGCTTGGGGATAGGCAGGGGTAATGGAGGTGCTGAGGCGAGGGAAGGAGCCTGGGAGAGAACCTGGAGGGTTGTTGGGTGTGAGTGGGAGAAGTATGAAACAGGGTTTTTTTGTTAGGGAGTAAGGGAGCCTCCTCCATGCAGCCTCTGGGTGTCCCCATATGTCCCTACAGCCCCTATCCTCTCTTCCCCATATGGCCGGGCAACAGGGGTGCTGGAATGGGGGGGAGGCGATGGCCCCCCACTTTTTACACACCGTAAGGGTGAGTGATGGAGAGGAGCAAGCAAGTGGTGGGGTCTTGGGGGAAGAGGCTGTGCGAGGGCAGGGTCTTGGGAAAATGAGCGGTGAGAGGGGCTCAAGACGAAATTATTGCGGTGGTGCACGGTTTGGGTGCCTGTGGCCCCCCCACACACACTTTTAGGGTGCTTCTGTTCCTGACCTCCCATTC
Source organism: Macrochelys suwanniensis (assembly GCA_033296515.1). NCBI lineage: Eukaryota > Metazoa > Chordata > Testudines > Chelydridae > Macrochelys > Macrochelys suwanniensis. The sequence goes on from CM065784.1 coordinate 38,342,986, forward strand.
AGCCCCTGCTCAATGCTGTCACCCCACTAACCCTTCTGAACACCAGTCTGTGACACACACACACCCCATGTGCCCCACTCTGTCTGTGTGCCCCCCCATATCCCACAATTCTTAACTGGGCTCCCTGGGCAGAGCACTGAGGAATGCAGCCAGCTGCTGGCTGTTCTGGTGCACAGTGGCCCCTGGTGGGCAAAAGGCAGAACTGCAGAGCCTCTGGCATGAAGTATTTTCTGCAGAGGGACATGAATTCTGCATGTGTGCAGTAGCGCAGAATTCCCCCAGGAGTAACTGTAGCGCTTTAGTGAAGACTCCACTACACCAACAGGAAAGCGTCTCCCGTCGGTATAGTTAATCCACGTCCACAAGAGATGATAGCTATGTCTGTGGGAGAAGGTCTCCCATCAACATAGTGCTGATTACATCAGCAGTTAGGTTGGTATAACTCAGGAATTTTTCACACCCCTGAATGATGTAGTTATACCAGTGTAAATTGATGGTGTAGATCTGGCCTAAATGCAACAGAATTATTTCCACAATTAAAAAAAATCAGTAGTTTTCTGTAAACAAATAAACATGCCTCTGAAGTGGAAACCAAACATTGCAGCACTGGGAAACTGAAATTGAAGCTAATTATAAACCAAAGTGAAACTGATTTAAATTTCTTTATTGCCCAAGCCGAGAGAAATGTAGAAATAGCACACAGGAATAATTAAATTAGTATTTCAAAATTACTTTAGTTTTAACCATCTAAGGTGTTAGGCCCCATTCATGCAACCAGATGTGTGAAGGGGGATCCCTGCACCCATATAGGGCACCACTGAAGCTAATGGGGCTTTGACCATAGCCCGCCTACATGCATCTCATAAAGGATTGGGACTTTACTTAATACAGATAAAATTATTTATAACCCCATATCTTGATATCACTAATGCACATGCGTAACTTTATGCATGTGAGTAGTTCAAGTGAACTCATTAACATCTTGCATTCTTTATGCAAGCAAGCGTATAAACTCCCTCCTGTGCCTTCTCCAAACACCAAGAGTAGGCTTGATCCCAAAACTCCATGAATTCAGTGGGATTACTAATACATATATTTATTTTCCATTTTGTCCCTAGTTTTCTTATAAAGGCCCATTCATAAATTTTATTACATTTTCCTCCACCGTACCCCACTCCAACTTTTCTAGACTTACTTTTCAAATACTTTTGAGTCAACGCCCTGCTTGCCTTATTTCAATGCCTACTGTATTCACAACTGGATGCATCTGGTGTACAATTATAGAAAGAAGGAAAGAAAAATTTAAAATGGCTAGATAACTCCAGGAGACTTATTTATTTATTAAAAAAGTCCTTTATGTGTTCAACAGACTATGTTCAACTAACGTCAGTTATTAAGTGGTAGGGGCAAGTGAAATATTTTCCAAAACCACAGCTTGTCATAAAAGCCTTCTTCTATTCATTGTCTATTTCAGGAAAGTACTAAATTCAAGAATGTTTGGACAACTCATTCCACATCTCCTATTGCTTATGAGCGTGGAAGAATTTATTTTGACAATTATAGGTGCTGTGTGAGCAGGTAATTATTTGATTGCTAAAAATTGCCATTATTTTTCATTTTAATACTCAGGCTGTGATCTTAGAAACTCCCACGAGTAGTCCCACCAAGCTGAATGGAATTACTTGTATAAACACAGATATCCATATGCCTAATTTTCGCAGGATTGGACCCTTATTTTATTATCTCTTAAGTGTTAGATAATAGCTGTATTGCATTGCTTTTGGCAAGGTAAGGCCTGATCCTGTGAGGTGCTGCTTATGTTCAACTATCACTGGACTTTAATGGGAGTTGAGGATGTTCAGCACTGCACAGAATTCAAATTAAACAGACTGAACACTAGTTTTATTTCTTGTAGTTGTCACTGGGCCTCAGTGGGTCACAGCTGAGAATGCCAAATTCAGGACAAACTGCTGGGAAATAAGGCAGTCTCACCCTAAATTGGTGGTTATTCTATCATTAGATTATACTAAGCCAGTAACAAAAGTAAACTTCTGTCTCAGCACATTGATTAACAAGAAGTCAAAGGTACAGTCTCTTTAGGCATTACAGTCCTTGTCTCACCACGCTAGGGTGATCAGACATCCCGATTTTTTGCTCTTTGTCCCAATATTGTGGCTTCGGCGTTTGTTTTTTGCTTGCTCCGCCAACTTCGCTGCTGCTGATTTTTTTTGTTTTTTGTTTTTGCTTTCCCTATGTGTCCCGATATTATGTTTGTTTCATCTGGTCACCCTACACCACACAGACACTGGACTCTATGATGAGTGGTTACTAAAAAATAATTTTATCAAACATAGGGTTCTTCTACCCCCAAGAGGTCAGGCACATAGACAGATCAATGTATAACTGAGATCTTACCCAGTAATCACGCTGATGCTAATCCTTTAGTAACTATAAACTAAAAGTTTAATAATAAAAGAAAGAATAAGAGAGTTGTTAATGGTTAATAGATCAAATAATTGCAAAGTTCTTATATCAGGTTTGTAGCAATGATGGAATAAACTGTTAGCTTGTAAAGTCTCTCAGGTGACTTCCAGAAGATTGGAATCCACAGTCCAGAGAATCAGGGCAGGAAAGAGGCAAAGTGGAGATATTTCAGGGGTCTTTTATATTCTCTGCCATGGGCCTGGAAATTTACTGTCTCAAAACAAAACTCACAGCCCAATTTGTGGAAAGTTACTGGCTTAAGATGGAGTTCAGGATCACGTGAGCATATTACATGTCCTTACATATCACATGTCCATTCACAGGGGTAGCCATTGCCTATATTCTTGCTGAGGCATCCACAGGAAGAGCTATCTGGGTGGAATGGGTTTCTTCTATGACCCATTGTTAGAGCAAAGTGTCCTGAATGGGTCATCAACACATAGCTGATCTGTCTCTACTGTAAATTCTATCTGGTGGGTGTTAAACATGTGTGGTATTCTTGGGTAAGATTAGGACTGTCAAGCGATTAAAAAAATGAATCACAATTAATCGCATGATTAATTGCACTGTTAAACAATAACAGAATACCATTTAAATATTTTTGGATGTTTTCTACATTTTCAAATATATTGATTTCAATTACAACACAGAATACAAAGCGTACAGTGCTCACTTTATATTTATTTTTGATTACAAATATTTTCACTATAAAAAACAAAAGAAATAGTATTTTAAATTCACCTAATATAAGTACTGTAGTGCAATCTCTTCAGCATGAAAGTTGAACTTACAAATGTCGAATTATGTAAAAAAAAAAAAAAAACGGCATTAAAAAATAAAACTGTAAAACATTAGCGTCTACAAGTCCACTCAATCCTACTTCAGCCAATCGCTCAGACAAACAAGTTTGGTTACATTTGCAGGAGATAATGCTGCCTGCTTCTTGTTTACAATGTCATCTGAAAGTGAGAACAGGCATTCGTGTGCCACTGTTATAACCGGCGTCGCAAGATATTTACGTGCCAGATGCACTTTAACGGGAGTTGAAGATACTTATCTTACAGGATCAGCCCCCTTTTTAGCATGTGATTTCCAGCACGGAAAATGTCTTGTGAATGGTGTCATTTAATAAGTCCAAAAGAAGAAGACAAAACTAGAGACAGAGTTTGTTTCAGGAAACGTACGTTGCTAAATTCTTAAACCATACAAGAATTCTCAGCTTCTGGCAGCCATGCCATGAAAGGCACAACACTCTCATACAGTGGAAGAGATTCCTCCTGATAGTACTTAATGGGTCAAATTCTGCTGTCAGCTACACAGTGCAAGTCAATGAAGTTACTCTAACTATAACTCAGAAGAATTTGGCACAATAACTTGTTACAAACTAATAGCTCCCCCCCACCCACCCACCCCAAGTTCTAATCTATATATGTTCTTATATCTCCCTCATGACTCTAGAATCTGAGCACCTTCGAGTAGTGCAATCCGCAACGTAACATCAGGGGGAGAATTGTGCATGCTGTGAAGTATTTGTTTGGTAGAGTTTTAATATATGTGTGTGTGTGTATTTTCTGTTTATTTCTTTTTTAAAGTATGTTACTAAAATAAGAACATTATTGGTACATCTCTTGTCTAAAATGTTTACCTATATGAAAAGTGATCTTTGTAATGGCATCTTATACTGGGGGCGGGGGTACCCAAATTCTGAGAGTAGTACAGAGAGACAGTTACCAAAATATGAATAGCCCAGCATGCTGAGAAGTTCAGAATGCTGACTGCATGAGGAGGAAGTAATGATTTATAATAGTGCATAAACTGACCTGTTGACAGAGGTAGTTTATAAAGTAGACTGATCATTTATAATCTTTTTTCTCAGCATTGCACGAGAACCAAGAATATTTTATCAACTGCCAACATGTTCTAAATCAGAAAAAATAGAGGATGCATTATTATTGGAATGCCCGTTGGTAAGGTTACTTTTTACTGAAGGAATTTTGAAAACAAAATATAGCAACTGTTTTAGCTGTGGGAGAACAGTTCACTGATAATGTAGACAAAATTGAAACCAAACATTTCAAAAAATGGGGATGATGTTTATTGCAAATGATGGTCAATTTCTGTCTTCAGATGGCTGCATATAGCTCCCTTTGAAGTTGGAGGGAGTTTTGCTGTTACTTTGTGGAAGAAGCCAAGTATTCAGAGACTATATTATCAACCTGCTCTTCTCTAACATTTTCAGTTAACCTAAATAACTTCAAAGCAGTATACATTAATATATTATGCTCTTCTTTGCTTGGAGCAATTATTTAATGGGTCAGTTGCACTGTTTGTAACAACATTCTTGTTAACAACTATCACAGTGCTTGTCAGGAATTATGATCTTCACACACTAGATAAGTGAGAATTTTTGCAATGAAATGGGCTTAGACACTAGAGAACACTCTCTCTCCTCTGAGTTAAGTAATCATCTTTGAAAAAATTCCATGAAAATACAGGGTTCATTTAAAGTTCGCAGAACCTGAGCTTCAGTCGGAGCCAAACATCTACACACTATTTTTAGTGGCATAGCACGAGTCTGTAGATGGGGGCTCTGAGACTTGCTGCCATGGGTTTCTGCTTGCCATGTACACATATCCTTAATGACTACAGCTGGTCATAACTCTACTGGCATTTTAACCCACTATTTTCATTTGTGCACAACTTTTTCTAAACTTCATTTTTTGACTGAAATTGCCATACTTTCTCTCAGACCAAAGGTGACTTCTAGGGAAAGACTGAGCAATTTTCTCACATTAAAGATATTTTTGCATCTGGCTAACTCAAATAGGGGAACTCTAAAATATGACATTTTGCATATGGCAAATTCTACTGGGAAATAGTCTCGTAAATTTTGAGAAAAATTAGTAAATATTTTAAAATGTGTGTTAATGAATGCAAACAACAACACTTTTATAGTTTTTTTTAGTTATGTTACTGCCTATGGTAGAATAATATTGTGCGACTTTATAGTGCCATTTTTCTCCACCGGGCTTCTCCTAGATTTCTGCCTCCTGTAAGGAGCTGAGTATCTTTAACTCCCATAGGAGTTGAGGATAGTCAGCATATTGCAGGATTAGGTCCGTACAAAGAAATACAGTTTAAATCCCAGGGAGTCATGCAAAAACAATTGGATAACTCTATAGTGTCAGAGAAAGTACTTTCTTTTCTCTTTAAATGCATAGTGCCCCATTAATGTAGCATTAGGTTGCATATTTGAACACAAGTGTCATAAAAATGTGAAAGTTAAGGTTCCAGGAGTAATGTTTGTTTGTTTACTTTGTACACTTTAATTTGTGTAAATGTATGAAAAAATTCCTGTTTTCAAGAACTAATGGCCTTATTTTCAAAGATATTGTGCCTATATGGCTCCAACAGCAGCTCTTTAAGCCCTGAAAATCTTAAAAGAATCGTACAAAAAATGGAAACATGGATGAATTGCCAAAGAGGAGAACAAAAGAATAGCACAAGCATGTAGGTACATAACCAGAAAAGGTCAGGCATAAAATGAGGTCTGGTCTACACTTAAAAATTAGATCAATCTAGCTACTTGGCTCAGGGCTGTGAAAAATTTTGAGCCCCGAGTACCACAGTTAGGTCAACCTAACTGCCAGTGTTGACGCAGCCAGGTCAGCAGAAGAAATCTTCCGCCAGCCTAACCACTGCCTCTTGGTGAGGTGGATTAAATACATCAACAGAAAAGCCCCTTGCGTCGATATAGGAAGTGTTTATGCTACAGCACACAGCTGCAGTGCGTAGCTGTGCTGCCTTAGTGGCTGTAGTGTAGACATATCCTGAGTTACACCTAGTAAGGGATGTAAAAGGCAATAAAAAAAGGATCTATAGACACATCAGGAGAAAAAGAAAGACAATGGAAAGTATAGGTCCTCTACTTAGCAGAGAGAGGGAGCGCTAATAATGGACGACATCAAGAAGGCTGATATGTTTAATGACTGTTTTGCTTCAGTCTTCACTAAACAGGTAAATTGTGATCAGATACATAAAAAAATTAAGATTAACAAGGGAGAAGGAACACAAGCCAAAATAGGAAAAGAACAGGTTAAAGAATATTTAGATAAGTTAGATGTCTTTAAATCAGCAGGGCCTGACGAAATTAACCTTAGGGTACTTAATGAACTAGTTGAAGCAATCTTGAAACCATTAGTAATTATCTTCGAGAACTCATGAAGGATGAATAAAGTCCCAGAGGACTGGAGAAGGGCAAATATAGTACCTATCTTTAAAATGGGGAATAAAGAGAATCCAGGGAATTATAGATTAGTCAGATCAACTTCAATACATGGAAAGATACTGGAGCAACTTACAAAACAATTGATTTGTAAGCAACAATTTATACATAAAAATCCAACTACTTAAATTAAAATTATTAAAATCAGATAGAATAGAAGCAAAATTGAGATAGAATAGAAGCAAAATTCAGAGGAGGGGTACCAAGATGAGGAGGGAAGGAAGTGGGTAGAGAAGAGGAGGTATGGGGGGATGCATTGAATAGGATCATTCAGATACCTCAGGAAAGCAGACCATATTGCTGAGAATTTTTCTTGGGTATTTCTGTTACAGCATACAGTGCTTTCCATGGTGGCCAAGCTTACAGAGTCTGTGCTCCAGTCTTCAGTTATTGGTCATTTTTTGGATTTCCATTTTTGTAGTACTAGTCTTTTAGTAATTATTAGTGCCCCGCTGAGCTAAAGGTTTTCAGATTTATTCAGCTTCCAGTTAACATCCATTAGGTTTAAGATTGCACGTTGAGATTATAACACAATTTTATTATGTTATATATGAAAATAGGAGGATTGCCAGAATGTATGGATTAAATTAGCACCTGCTGAATCAGAGTGCCAGTATTTGTTTCACTTAGCAGCACCTGTTTGAACAATGCATCCTCCAGATGATTTTCTGCTGGATTAATTTTAAATGGAGATCCAAAGAACAGTTTGGAGCACTGGCTAAAATTTGTTTCCATTGGCTGGCGGAGAGAAATTGGCCTAGTTTCTCCTCCTGTTTCTTTTTTAGGGAATCCATGTTTCATTCAAATTTGCTGGCCAAATGTACATATAGTGATGCTGTAGGTCTTGGCAATCTGGGTAATATTTGAGAAATGAATGCAGTTCAGGTGGGTCGGGGTAGCACAGGCATTGGGGCCCAACAGATGGGAGATGGCACGTTTAAGTTGGACATATTGCCACTCCTTCTTAGTCTATAGATTGAACCTTTCTTTGAATATTATAAAAGGGAGGAAGGTATCATTTTCAGTAAATTGAATGATGGTCAGAATTCCTTTCCTAATCCAGTCTGGCCAAATGATGGGGTTGTCTGCTATACAACAGTTCAAGTTACCTCAGATAGAGAGTCCTTGGTATGTAGAAGAGGGTGATTTTTAAATGTAGTAGACATAGTACACCAAGTATTTCTGTCTGCCACAATAGCTGGTGGTTTGTTCTTTAGGGAATCAGTAGTAATCCAAGTGCAGCGCATTGGAAAGGGGTAAAGGAGCAACCAATTCTGCTTCCAGCTGGAACCAATCTGAGTTTCTAAGGCACGAGGGAATGAACCACTGTGCTGGTAGCTAAGGATTATTGCTTGATTGTAAAGTTTAAAGTTGGGACATCTAAAATCTGTTTTGACAGGGAGTTGTAATCTTTTGAGGAGATTCTCAGTTTGTTACCAGCACCTAACAAAACAGATCTGAGCATGTTGTCAATTTTAGTAAAATAAAAGGGAGACATATGGGTAGGAAAGGAATTCAGAGTAAAAAGGATCCTCAGAATGGCATTTATTTTGATTGTTTATTTTTCCCCGAAAGGGAAAGAGGTAGTTTGCTAACTGCATAATTAATAGGGTGAGGGTAACCTTGACTGTGCTTTTAATTTCCTGAGGGAAGAGGATGCCAAAATATCGGAGGTTTGTCTTTTGCCATCTAAATATCCCTATACAGGGAAAGCCACTTCCATCTAAATCCAATGAGATCTTTATTGTTTCAAATTTATCCCAATTTATCTAGTAGCCAGAGAATTTACCAGTTATCTATAGTTTGTAGAATATTTAGAACAGATTGATCTGGATTTTTAATAAATAGGAGGATGTCGTATAGAAAAAATTGTCTCCTGAGTCTCAGATTTGAGCTGTTGAATATTTTGGTGTTCCCTAATTTGTATTGCAAGTGGTTCTAATGCTAGATTGAATAGGAGGGAGAGAGGACATCCGTCTTGCTCTCTGAAACAGATCAAAGGGGCGGGGGAGATATTGTGCTATTTGTTATATTCCAATCCCAATTCTCGGATCCTAACAGCTTTATCTATGAAATGAAGGATTTTCCCAAGCCAAATGTATCCAGGGTCACAAACAGATATTGCCAGTTCACTCTGTCGAAGACTTTCTCTGCATTGAGTGAAACAATTGCATGGGAATTTCTAGAGTGTAAACTATGCCTTTTTAAAATAAATTCCACCTGTTCGGGATAACCATTTCACTCATTACTTTTTCCAGCCAATATTTGTGAAAGAATTTTTACATCAGTATTGATTAATGAGATTGATCTATAGCTGTTACAGTTTTGCACATCCTTACCTGGTTTAAGTAGTACAGTAATTAGGGGTCCTTTCATAGTAGGAGATAGCAAACCTTTCTTTAAGGCATCTTCGAAAAGTTATAACAGCTTAGGGGCCAGAATTTCTTTGAAACTTTGATAGAATTCTGTTGGTAGGCCATCAAGGGCAGGGGTCTTGGCCAGACTCATTTCTTCCATGGCCTTGATTAATTTCTCTAATTGCAAGGGAAAGGCCAGCTTGGTCTGCTGTTCTTATGAGATTGTGGGCAGTTAAGAGCCTTAATAAAATTATTCAGTTCTTCTGGGTTAGGTGATGAATCATTATTGTAAAGAGCCTGGTAGAATTTCAAAAATTGATCATTGATCTCTTTTTGATTAATAATAACCTGCCCGTGTTCTGATTTGAGTGATAGTATTTGGGACCTTTAACTGCTGTTCTGGAATAACTAGATATTCTGATATAATTTATTTATTCTGTAATAATTCCTTGTGTGGATGCTCTATTCCAGAATAAAAGTGACTTTATTCTGGAATAATTACTCTGCTCATAAAGTGAGTCCATATAGGGAGCTATTCTGATATAGCTTATTCCACAATAACTTTGCCTGTCAATTTCTCCATGTAGATTCAGCCTAAGTGATATCAATTGCACTTACAAACAATTGTGCCCACAGTTATTTGTGCCTGCAAACTGTGAGTGTGAAAAGGGAGGATGGTGTCCAAAAATCTGGCCCCTAATCTCCATCTAGGCCAGATAGTTTGCTTTAAAAACTATAGAAAGTAGGCAATATGGCTTTCTTCATGTACACATTCAAACTTTTTACTGATAACTTCTTTTTATATAGGGGGAAACGCTTCCCAGTCCATCAGACTATAAATCTTCTCTTGCAGTTCTGACTGCTCATAACTGGCTCCTTCGTCTCTCTGCTAATAGTGGAGAAATACTGGAAAAAATATACCTCCCACCCTACTGCAAATTCAGGTATTAATTATTGGCTGGGCTTTCTACAAGTAATGTTTTAATTAGGATTATAGCAGTACTACAGGGGAAAATCAATTAATTTGTAATATATTAAAGCTATTTTGTTCCTATGCATTCACAAAGCTTTATTTAACACTGTATTACTTTCAAAGGGCAGAATCCATATTGTTTAACCAGAGGTCTGTAAAATACATTCTTATGGATGGAATTTCTCTCAAATTCACGGCAGGAAAAGGATGAAGCCCAAAACTCATCAGCAAATAACACCGTTCTTTTCATACTCTGCGAAGGTGCAAGTGGTTGAACAGCATGGAGGTGAACTATCCTCCAGATCAGAATGAAGGCATGTTGTTGGTGCAATGAATGGCAGCCTGCAGTGCTGGTCCCATGCTATACCTGCTCTGTGGATGACTTCAAGGCTCTCAATCTGGCATCTTTTGTGAGCACAGTTACCACACAGAATTTTCTTTTAGAAAAGTTTTAAACTTCAGCACTATAAATGTTAGGGACTTGAGTTTACACCTTCCAGTTAACTCCTCTGGAAAAGCAAGAAAACCACAAAATCAAGCTATCACTGGCTTTTCTCTGCCAATTTTACAACTTTTAATATTGCAATAACAACATACTAGAATGTACCTTTTAAGATGTGCAAAGCAAACTTCATAAAACAAGGAAAATATTACCAAATCAAAAATAGGCAATTTGCACAAAGTATCCATTTTGCCATTTAAAAAGAGGGAAATTACTGGTACTGGAGAACTGCAAGTTTTTCTTTCAGTTCCCAGAGAAAATGACCCTTTTTATGTTGCAGAATCAAAAAACTGGTTTATGAAGGGAAAGGGGAAAAGTACATTAGCCAGTCTTAATGTATTAAGAGCTTGCAGTGGTGCTTGTCTTATTGTCCCAGATAAAGTGAGCCAGATGTTGGCCGCCAACTCCATCATTGTTGTGCAACTCCAGGTGCCCAGACACTCTTTACCCCAGATCATTTAACAAGCAGAGCTTGGCCAGAGACTGGGATCTGCTCCAGCATCCACATGATCTGACCTGTGTTATAACCTGTATTGCATCATTTCACATGAAAAACTTTTTGCATTTGCCTTAAGAAAGTTTAAAACAATTACTACATTTAAAAATGCATTCTTATCACCAATAGGTATCTGAGCTGGGACACTCCTCAAGAGATTATGGTTGTCAAGTCAGCTCAGCATAAACTTCCAGCAGCAGCACAGCAGGTAGGTTGACTCAAGCATTCTGTTAGGTCAGGTATATATAGCCAAATATTTACAGGACAGGTCCAGAGAGAACTCTTTGTGAGCTGTCCTGGTGGCATTACCTATTGCAGGTATAGAAACACTCTCCTCTTTTATGTTACTAAAAGAGAAAACATGACTGGCTTTGTGATTAGAGGACAGAACCGGGTCAAGAGACTCTCCCTTCCTCATATGGCTTTGGGTTCTCTGAGCCTCAGCCTCTCCTTGTGAAAAAACGGTGATAATCCTCCCCAAACTCACAAGGTGTTGTAAAGCTTTTAACAATATTTATCATGGTTTCATACTGTTAGATTAATGTCCTAGCATGTAGATATTGCCTGAAATACAATAACTAAGTTCAGTGTTACTGTTCTTCCCCAGGCAGGGATCCAACAGTCTGTGCTATTCTTTCTTGCTGTATTCAGAGTGCTACCTCTAAAATTTATTGGAATGCTGGAGATAAACAAAGAAGTGAGTTACTTTCTATATTAACTATGCTCCAAGTTGTAGCAATTTAAAAAAGCATTTGTATCAGTATCCCACTTCCCTTGGATAGAAACGACTACAGAGTGATTCTTCACACAAGTGACCTGCTGGGAAAATACCAAGTGCACCACGTCTGTTATGTAGGTGCTAGGAAAGCTTGTTTGAAACTAATTCCTCCTTAGAGGAAGAAGAGAGTTGGGAATTGGTGGATGTTTGTGAGCATTGGGTCTTTTAAGGAAGCTAGATGTGAAAATATCCCCATCCACTAATAGGGGTGTAAACTGTAAATACTACATATAGTGAGAGATTTATAACTTGTGTTTACATTGAGATGGAAAGATACTAGAAAAATAATAAAAATGTGAGTCTTGCTGTGCCAGTCAAGAGGAAACATGTCCTATCTGAAATTTGAGGCTATTGATGAGAGAAGCAGCAGTGAAATTTTACTATCAACAAGCACCACTGTCCATAAATAGTTTGAGTTGCAAGATAAAGTTTATGAATTAGGTGATGAACAAGTGGGCAAAAAAAAAAATGGCAACACTGACTGCACTATGTGTAAATCACTAAGTGGGGTTATTTTATAGCAAAACTATAAATTACTCTTGAGAGCCCATGTAAATTAATGTCTGACACAAATTTGAAATCTAACATCTTATATGCAAGTATGTTTTTATTTAAAGTTTACCACAAAGCATAGAATTTGACATAACTGAAAACAAACCTATGTAGGGAATTTAATGAAGAGATTTCAACTGTGAGGGTCAAATTTGAGATTAAACTATATATGCCAAAAACACTTATAAAGGAACCACTGGTAGACCCTGCCTAAGGGCCCCATTCTGCACTACTGAAATCAGTTGGAGTTTTGCCATTGATTGCATAGGGTGTAGAATCAAGAGTTAATGCAACCTGGCAAGTTAGTATTAGAAACTTGTGAAGTGCTGATCCGTTGGTGCAGATGAGTATCCTTTCCCCATCTCAGCCATCTAGCTGGTGCTGAGGGAAGCTGGGACCTCTGAGGCAGAGGGCTTGGATCAGAGCAAGCCCTCCTAAGCTCTGCAAGAAATGACCTTTTTTCTGCTCTTCGGACTGCTGCTCTCCCAACAGGCCCTAGTGCCAATCTTCATGCCCCTTTTTTCTCCACTGGCAGACTGGTCAGTGTGGAGGACAGAGATGGCCTTATTCCAGTGTGTACTGTTAATGTAGCTCTGAGCAGCAGGGATTGTCTTATTTGTTACTTGTCTGCCCAAGCTTAGCACAGCAAAACCCCAATTCTTGACTGGAGTTCTTAGGCCCTACAGAAATACAAATAATTGGAGCTGGGCAAAGAAAGGTAATTCTATTTTGTGGAAGATTTTGACATTTGGTTTTGTTCCAATTCAGAATGAAAATCAAAAATGTTGAAATTCTCTGTGAAAGGGAATGGACTCTGGTTCTGGAGCAGTCCACCTGGCAGGCTGCCCCGGAGCCACAGATCTTGGAAGCCCTAGGAACATGGGCTGCCAAGGACTTGGAAGCTTGGGCTCCCCAGCATGCCCACAAGCAAGCTGGCAGGAAACCAGGCAGGTTTCATCAGAATCCTGCCTAGGTTTTGTCAGAACTTCACAGAAATCAAGCTGTCTCTACGGAACATTTTGATTTCGACAAATTGGCAAATTCCAATGAAAAAACATTTAATCAGAAATTTTCCAACCAGCTGTACAAATAGTGACTAGTTCTGTGGAGAGAGCATCAAACAACGCACATGGATTCAGACCTAATCGCCACTGATTTGGCCCCCTCTGGCCTGTGAAGCAGGCAATACATGTATTTCTAAGACAGCCAGAATCTGACAGCATGCATTTGGGATGTGGTTCCTGAGATGTGCTATGGATCCAAGTGGTTTGGGTTTTTCGTCCTACATATGGGCTAAGGAACATCTGATTTGATGCTTGTTTTTGGCTTTTCCCTTCCCCCATTTTAACCACATTTCCATAAAATATATCTGATTAGCAGAGTGAAAACTTTACTCTTCATAAATGCTTTATAAATGTAGGAAGGAATGCAGCTTGGAAGTGCATGTGTGGCCCATTAAATATTAGGAATAAAGTTCATCTGTTTACTGTTTACAAAGTTTGTTGGGATTTTTTGTTGTTTTCCTTAGTGGAGGTGCGTGAGGCACTCTGGACAAAATGAATACTGCAATGTCATTAAGAGCTATAAGCACCTCTCCATGGACCTATCTAACTTGGGTTCAAGTTCAGAGCTTAAACATCTAATATTGTATCCTGACTGATGCATTAGTAACATAGTTAACTTTTCAGCTATGTGCTGTCCTGGATCCCTGAGCAGAATGAACATTTGCCTCCAGTTATAGCAGCGAACCAGGAATCAGGATTAAAAGATTGTATTTCCAATTCTGCTACTGATTTATCATGTACCCTTAACCAACTTCATCACTCTGTGCATTTGTAAAAACAGGGTAACAAGTTACCTGTTTTAGAGGCATGTTGAGAATGAATGTTAGTAAAGATTCTCTGACTTCAGATGGTACAGAAGTGCAAAGTATTATTATTGAAGTGCAAAAGAATAGCTGATTTGCAGAACCATCTAAAATAAAACATCTGTCAGCAATTTTGGAGAAGAGTGTAGCAGGAAATGAGACTGTAAAACAAAGCGAGTCAATTTCTATGTCAAGCAGCCTTAGTGTTTTACATTTTCTTTTTAAAGATCTCTTTCCTGATGGCATATTTTCTTTTCCTTGAGCCAGATATTTGGGAACAATGTGACAGATGTCGCTATTTCTCATGGAATGCTGATTGTGATGTATAGCGTGGGTCTGGTCAGGCTCTATAGTTTCCAGTCTATCTCTGAGCAGGTAATGGAGCATGGATTTGACAAACAACCTACTACACTTTGAGGAAACTGATTAATTTAGCACTGTATATGAATGACACTTTATAATAGGAGAAATGCACCAAACAAAGGTTAGAATCCATGTTTTAAGAAAATTACAGTCTAAGGTATGAATGGGCACACTACCTTACCAAACAATTCTAATAGCATTATTCTCAATTTGTAAAATATATGTAGAGTGGGTACTGACATAAATAGAGATCTTACTCAGACACCACATAGAGACAACTTACCAAAACAAGTACCTACAGACTGCTACATGTCATGTCTGTCATAACAGGAAGAAGTATTGAGTAGCAGAGGTTGGAAACCAATGGGCAAGGAAGACTCCTTGATATGAAATGGAATCAGAGAGAGTCTAGGAATAATATTCCCAGATTTAAATTTTGAAAAAATCAGTTGCAGAGCTGGAAGTGAATTTAAATTCTTTCAGCCAAAAAAATCTACTAGTACTTAGAAAACAAGATTTTAGGTTTAAATGAACCATTTGAGTAATGCAGTAAAACTGAACAGCAAATGTGTACATCAATAAAACCAATTTGTTTTGCATTATTTTAGTTCACAGAGCAGCAATTTGATTTGGGATGCAAATGCAACTGGAATGGTAAAGTTGGAATTGTAGGAAAGTATCCATTTGGCCTTCCTTGTAACATTAAAATAACAGGTATTTTATCTTTGCATTATCGAGACTGATGGCTGTTCTGTTTTATCTGTGGATCTTTCACTGCTGGCAAGAACATTTAAAACTGCTGTGTGTCATATTGTGTTGTAGTATACCTCTACTTTTAGTTGGGTATTCATGTTATAATTCAGAATGTTTTCTGTTTAATTCCAAACCCAAGAATTTACTAGATAGGACTTCTACAGAAAGTTAGAACAGGAACAAAACTGCATCAGAAACTCTAAAAACTGCATAAACAGGAATCCCTTCACCTATCACTATAATGCAGCCACTTCTGGGATGGAACGTGATAGCTGTTAAATTGCACACAGAAAAGCTACACAATGGTTAGGGCCTTACCAAATTCATGGTCCATTTTGGTCAATTTCATGGTCATAGGATTTTTTAAATAATAAATGTCATGATTTCAGCTATTTAAATCTGAAATTTCACAGTGTTGTAATTATAGGGGTCCTGACACAAAAAGGAGTTGTTGAGGGGGTTGCAAGGTTATTGTAGGGGGGATTGTGGTAATGTTACCCTTACTTCTGAACTGCTGCTGGGGGCAACACTGCCTTCAGAGCTGGACAGCTGGAGAGCGGCGGCTGCTGGCTGGGATCCCAGCTCTGAAGGCAGAGCCACCGCCAGCAGCAGCATGGAAGTAAGGATGGCATGGTATGGTATTGCCACCCTTACTTCTATACTGCTGCTGGCAGGGTGCTGCCTTCAGAGCTGGGTACCCGGCCAACAGCTGCCGCTGTCTGGCCGCCCAGCTCTGAAGGCAGTACAGAAGTAAGGGTGGCAATACTGCAATCCCCCTAAAATAATCTTATGACCCCCCTACAACTCCCTTTTGGGTCAGGACCACCAATTTGAAAAATGCTGGTCTCCCTCGTGAAATCTGTGTACTATAGGGTAAAAGCACACAAAAGACCAGATTTCACACGGGGAGACCAGATTTCACGGTCCGTGACGTGTTTTCCATGGCCGTGAATTTGGTAGGGCCCTAACAACAGTATAACATAGGAAGTGAGAAACAGATTACTGTATCTAATCTAAACTGCAGGGAGAACTCAAGGGGACAGAATGTAATTTATCTAAATTGTAGTTTGACCATTCTAGCTGTCCATAGTGTGTCAGTCACATTGAGCTTAATTCTAAGAGAAAAACTAACCTATTTTAGAAAACAACTCTTATGTCCAGCTTACAAACATGGTATTCTGTACTATTACTTTTTGTGTGTGTAAAGTTCTCAGATACAAACGGCTTCTTTACACCAATGCATCTGAGATCAGAATCTTAAGGTGGGTCCCAAGCTTAGGACTTCCCCATCTCAGCACATTAATTGTTTTTTCTCTAATTAAAAAAAATCTAGACTTTTTCCTCCCCACCTCTGCAAAAGTAGGAGCCTCCTACATTAATATTTGGGCACAAAAGTGCTAAGCAGTTGCCAGCTTCCACTGCTACCAAATATACGCTTAGAATACCAATTTTAGGCTCCCTTTTAAAAAAAAAAATCTTGGGCCTTTTGTAGTCAATATTTTAACAAATGATTTTCCATATAAAAAGTGCATTTTATATTTATATTAATTTTTATTGAAGAATTTCACATAGTAATAGGAGACAAAACAAGCCAGATACTTCAGCCTAATGCAAGTAATTCACAAAGATATAATATAGAGCTAGATAATAATCTAAAGCTTTAATTATGTAACATTGTATGAAAACAAGAAATGAGTCCATACAATGATCATTGGATCAAGTTCTGCAAAGGAGAGGGAGTTTAGGAAATCTCTCTTCAGTTTCCTCTCTGACATAGTATACTAAACCATGACTTAGTGTTGGATGCGCTGTTGAGAATAGGCCTGTGGGAGTTTTGAAAGGAAGCTTATATTAGATACATTTCCACGGCTTGTGGATCATTAGAGTTTTGGATCATGAGTTTTAAAGACAAAGTAAAAGTAAAAGAAACCTTTTTGATCTTGAACTTTATTCAAGAACAGTTTGTGGTTAGGACATTTTCAGCTTCTGATGAACATTGACTATAGCTGCTGTTTGGGGATAGTTACATTCCTGTGGTTTTTGAGTTGTTTTCTTTTATGAGTGAGATGGCTGACTTAGCCTGTGCAGTGACATTTAGTGCTTCCATGAAGAAGCAGCTGATCTTTTTGAAGACTGCAGAGTCTAAACTTGTGCTTGTTGAAACATAACTGTTTGGGATGCTACGTGGAAGGCTTGAAAGCTATGGGGACTTGAAATTTTGTATTTTTCCACAGAAAAACCATATCCTGGGCAGAAGCAACACACGCTTCCCAGCATTGCTCTGCAAGGGTAACCCTGACCTGGAGAGACCACCTCAACAGATGACAGGGTAGAGTAGTCTCCATGCGTATTCAGTTCTTGGCCTCTCTGCCAAGACTGACAACAACATAGGTGATGTGGACACCTATCCAAGAGGAACTGCACAGAGATCAATAAGTTAGTGCACATAGGTCACCAAACAGCTGTTGGCTGGTAATGATTTTCATGTACTACTGATCCTGGCCAAATTTGAAAGCGGCAAAAGGCACCTATAAACCTTTGTAAGTCTATCTAAAAGATCCAGAACTTTAAAATGCTATCTCCTGTTTAACCCATCCCTCACCCCCCAAAAACCCCCCAACATTTATTATGAGAGTGTTTGGTAGTTTCATAAAAATGGAGAGGAAAATATCTCGTTCATTATTTTTCCACATTTAGAACAAATATACTAGTACCGCCAAGTGCAAATCAGGCTTTGCATTTAGATGATACAGGAGTATTTTGTGGAAATGAACTAAAGAGGCTCAAATAGTGATTGAAAAAAGACATTTCTAGGAGGAGCTTTTAAGAACAACGACAGTATTCTAATGAACAGTGAACTGTTGGGTAATGGGAGCAAGCAATACATAAAGAAAGGAGAGGTTGGAGATAGTGATAGCAGTTGCAGTGGTTTTGGGATCTGATCTTTAAAATTGTTGGCAAAAGACAACGTAAATATAAAAAGAGAGACTTGAGAAGTCTATACTTTCTAAGGCTGTTGTGGCATAAAATGGGCTCAGAGTTAGTAATTTAGTCCATCCCCCTAAATTTTTCCGGATTTTTAGTAGTAAATGCTTTTATAAAGAAAATAATCAGCCTGTCAGGGAATGAGGTTTCATGAGGTTTTCCACTCATTTTTTTAACCAATTCTATTTGCTATCAACCCCTCTGCCAGTGCATCTAATCTACCACATACTGCACTTTTCCCCAGAGACATTTATTATTAACTCTACCTTATTCAATCTTGCTTAGAATCTCCCTTTTTACTAAATGTTAGAACAGAGGCAGTCATCTTCATTTCCTGTCCTAACCTACAGGCTGCAGCTAAACAGTTGCCATTTTCCACCTCAGATGTGGCTTCATTTCCATGATAGATAAAGCGACTCCTCTCAGAATAGCTAGCTAAGCACTTTGGGATCTTGAGATGCATGGGGAGGGAGAGCACTAGCTAAATGTAAATTCAGGTATTGGATGCAGTCAGACTACTTCAAGCTGTAATTTTGTTCAGTCTCACAAATTAAGCAGCATAAAACCAGATCAGAATTTGGCTGAAACATCTAGGGAAAGCTCAAGGTGCTGCAAGAATTACTGTGGCTCATTCAATTGGTGGCATTTTTTCCCTAAAGCAGCACATAATCAATGCCCCAGCACAGCACAAGAGGGCACTTTACTGCTGTAAATGAAGTTTTTCAAAGGAGGCATCAAACTGAAGTCATAACCAGTTCTTGTCATTAAAAGTACCACAGTATACTTTACAAAAGCAGAGATGTGGGCCTTATTGCTCTGGCCAAACTCCAGCTTGGGTAATTACATTCCACCTATTTCAATTCCCCTTGTAATTTCAAATAGTGTTCACTTCCTGTCAGATTGTTTTGTAGTATTGCAATGTGCTGTTAAACAGGGCTGTTTTTCAGCCCAAAAGTTGGGTCCATGTTAGTGGCTGTAGAAATTATTTGTAGGATGCTAGTTAGTAAAGGTTTGTAAAGTTTTCTGGTATCCATTTAGATTAAAGTTGCTATGTAAATTCCTTCTCTCTTTGTTGCACAGAGGATTTATATGAGTAGCTTATTAATACTGAATGTAACTTGCTCCACGTGAGCTGAAGGGAGAACTTGATTCCTTTTTCCATTTACTGCACTGAGTCCTAAGATTTTCTATTTGTAAAATTTATAAACTCAGCTGCAGATTACATTGATTGTGATTCCCCCATTGTTTTCTTGAGAGATATGTAATATTAAAGTTCAGACACTTTCTTGCATGTAATGCCACTTTGCTAGGTAGAAGTTAGTTGCCCAGTTGTACTGTATT
The DNA here is from genome assembly GCA_033296515.1 of Macrochelys suwanniensis. NCBI lineage: Eukaryota > Metazoa > Chordata > Testudines > Chelydridae > Macrochelys > Macrochelys suwanniensis. The sequence goes on from CM065784.1 coordinate 38,362,722, forward strand.
TCTATGTGCACAATGACGTTAAACACTAATGAGTTTTTAGAAGTTCTCAAGAATGAATAATTTAATTAGAATTCTACAGACCAATGGAATATGAGGCTGTTAATAATGATCTTAACATTACACAATGTTTACAGATACCCCACCTTTGCTATTTGAAGTGTCTTCCCTGGAGAACTCATTTCAAATTGGAGGATACCCTTGGCATTACATCATCACACCTAACAAGAAAAAGCATAAAGGAGTCTTCCATATTTGTGCTCTGAAAGACAATGCTTTGGTAATATATTCACATAGCAGCCTCACTCACCCTACCATCTGAATAACACTTGGAGCAATAAAGGTTTTTATTCTCTCCTACAATGCCCTCTTAATGTGCTGATTGCCCCCTTGGCCAGGGAGTGCCATACTTAATGGGCTGCCTCTATTGCCAGAAATTGCCAGAAGAATCAACACAAAGCAGTGGAAATATTTTCTTCCCACCAGTGTTGTTTCTGGTGCTTCCTACCTTCCCCTGCACCCATAGCATTACCTCCTCTGTGTTCCCAACTCAACAGTGATGGGTTGAACTGAGTCTTGTACCTATACCCTGCATGGTGCCGTGTTGTTTCCCACTGTCTACAACCATTTTACAAATAAGCTGCTTTATTATTTGGCATCTGATCCTTCTATTCCTGAGTGAATTATGTGCCATTGTGCACATACAGAATTTATGTGCCTCACAGAATTTTTTCCCCCGGCAAAAATACATTCTGTTGGAAAGTTGCTGCAATTATGCCTTTCACCCACCGGGGCTGCTGTGGGTGCCAGACCAGAGCAGCCACTCCCAGGCCAGCCCCAGCTGCGGCTGCATTCCTCACAGTGCCCTGCCCCTGGGGCCAGGTCAGGAGGCTAGGGGGATTGACAGCATTGGGCATATGAAGATGCTGGGGAGGGGATCACAGATTGGGCTTCATAAGGGCTAATGGTGCGGAGACAGACTGGGGTAGGGACTGAATAGGAGTGGGGGTGCAGGGACACATGGGGACAGGGTAGGGAGATGGCTGAATGGGAGTGCAGGGACACATTGGGACAGAGGGGGTGCAGGGCCACATAGGGATGAGGGTGAGGGGGCTGGCTGCGTGGGGGTGCAGGGCCACATGGGGACAGGGGAGGAGAGGTGGCTGCGTGGAGGTGCAGGGCCACATGCGGACAGAGACAGATGTGCCTGACTGAATGGGAGAGGCTCGGGATCAGCCAGGGTCTGCAAGGGGAAGGCTCCCTAACAGTCATTCCCCAACCCCCCAAAAAGCCTGTTCTATACTTCTCCCACTCACACCCAACAACCCTCCAAGTTCACAACCAGACTCCTTCCCAGCTCCTCTGTTACTCCTGACTCCCCCAAACCTTTGCACTGCTTCTGAGGGGGTGTGAGAAATACAGTTCTGTATTGTAGTTTAAATACATTATTACTCAGAGTTCGGCATTAATATGCCTAGTAAGGAATCTATTTGTCAAAAAACATTTTCTGAATCTTTTTTGTTGTCTGTATTGTTACAGACATACTTGCTGACAGGTATTTTGAAATAAATTACCAAAATAATTGAAACTGGTGTGATTATATTATATAATTTTGACAAATAAAATATGCCGAATTTACGGAATTTTAAAATATTGTGCGCAGAATTCGCCCCAGGAGTTGTATCCTCCTTTTGTTGTTTCTCTTTCAAAATGTTTTTGAACACTATGTTTATAATTGTGTACTTTTAAAAAAAGTTGTATTATCCACCATTTCGTCATTTGCATGAGCTCACTTTTTCAGACTTTATTTTGGCTTCCTTGTTCTGGCTAAAAACATGTCTATAATATTGGCCTGCCAGCTCAGGATTCTTCAACTGCAAAGTTTCTCGTCTATGCGTGTCCCCATCTTAGTCTGTTGAGATCAATGTCCCTTCCTTCCTGTCTCTTTTAACATCAGAATATACAGGTCTTCCACCTCATGGTGAAGTTCAGCTGTACAAAATTTGGTGTTTTTGCTTCACAGGTCTCAGGCAAACCTCTTGCCTCTGGCTTTATTTTGTGTGAGTTCACACCCACAAAAGTTTGTTACAAGTTAACTCAAAACAAAACTCTGCCAAAATGCCTGAATTTTGCCTGGTTTGAGGCTGAAATCATAAACTGTCCCAAGTTCACAGACCTCAGTAAGTTTTTCCACATACCCGCCCAGGTCTTGGGTTTGTTATAAAACTCAGTGCTAGTATAAAAGCTTTTCATAGGTCTCGTCCCAAGTCAAAGCTCACTTTGTTTTGAATTGCTGAAGTGCTTGCAGGCTAGGTCTTTAATTTTCAATGTGTAGTTTCAGGAGAAGTAGGAACAGGTCTAATCATGTTAAAGGCATTGTTCATTAGATACTAAACAATGTTACAACCCAGTGTGATGGAATTTCTTTAAGTCTTGGTGTTCCATAAGAGTTTATATTCCCCTTACTGATTCAGCTCCACTGTTGCTTCAACTTTTTGTAGTGTCTATGTGGTTCTACCTAGTATTGTAAACGCTCAGATGTAGATGGGTGGGAGCTGAGCTTGTCCAGTTTAATCAGATCTAAATATAATCATTCTAAGCCTTCTCTTCCACCTTCAGGCAAAAAATGGCATACAGGATATGAATTGCTGTTCATTAGAACCCGACTGGATATATTTCCATCCAGATACTTCAGGCAAAATAATCCATGTGGGACCAAATTTGATAAAGTAAGTATGAGCACTAATTTTTTTCAGAGCTTGTTGTTTTCATTAAAGAGGCTACAGAGTAACATCTAATTAGCATCCTGATTTTGGGAGATGGCTAAGAGTTAGGGTAATTATGGGGTTCCAGGAGCAATGCCATTGTTAATGTGTGTAGAGTCAGAAAAGCACATCTGTAAAAATGACATCATGCAGTTTTTTACAAATTCTCTTTTTTTCTGACCTCCACATAAACTTGCACATTAAATAATTAACATTATATCCAGTTACGGAAGGGCAAGCTGGATCCTTTGTGATACATGAGGTAGGAAAAAACTCAGCTTACTCTTCCATGAGAGAGTGCATGTATATATAACATAACATTTATTACCTGTGCAAATTTATGGTAATAGGCCATAGAATACCATTGGCTTGATAAACAGGGATGAGAATAACATAGCTCTTGCAGCCTTAGGGTGTTATGATCCCAATTGTAACTATAAAAATGACTCCATCTTAGTTATGTTTGCTTGTTTTCTTAACATGTTTTTGGTACTGTAAGCAATAGAGAGGCAGTGCAATTAGGAAAAACAAGCTGGATTAGGTTCTGCCTTGTATATCCTCCAGAACATGACATTCTTTTGGAAGACTCTACTACTAGTGATGATAAAAGAATCCAGAAAGACCAGGGTTTAATTTAAAGGGCCATTTGCCAGAAAAGGAACATTCTGAGAAAGGCTCCTATACAAAGAGTGAGCCCATAGTTATACTTAATAATGCTCTTTAGCGAGAATAAGCTGTAATTCTTGTGTATGAAAATAGCTCTGAAAAAAATAGTAAAAATAGCTGTGATTTTGCTTATATAGGAAAACTTTTCTTTAATTTGTATTTTGCTAATCTGTGTAACAATCCAGATGCTTTTAAAGAATTCCAGCTTCCACTATCACAAGTTCATTCACATGCCTTAAGAATAAACCTTTGAGACCCAAACCCCTTTTTGGGTGCATAAGTTTTGATCAGCTAATGCTGTGCATTTTCTATTTCCTACCAGCAGATTTAACCTGTTAAAATAAAACAAATCTGACTTTATCATTCAGACCATTGACCTTTCTCTACTGTCCTGCAGTCATCACTTGCCATTGCTTCTCATTGATTTCCTCTCTGTACCTCACCCCAAAGTTCATTTATGGGAATTTCATTCCAAAATTTGCAAATTTTTTGGCTTTGCACTGAAAGGGCACTTTTAAGTGTAAACAGAAAATTAACACCTGAGGGAGCCAAGTAAGGAATGAGGCCAGATTTGCTCTTCCAATGTCATCTGAAAAGAGTAGAACTGGGCCAAATTTTATCTCCTCCACTACTTTTAAGATGATGTACAAATGAGCCCAGCGTATCTGCCAGTCATGTTACTTCCCCTTCCTGACCTATCAGTTTTAAATTTTGTACACCCTAGCATGTCGACTCTAGAATATGCAGAGTTTGATTTGAATGTCTCATCTTCTGAGTACACATTCAAAAGCACAGTGACAAGCCCATGATACCTTACTTCCTAGCCCAAATATTCCCAGACTGTTCCCCCTCCATGGTGAGCATGCAATTGCTTTCTGATACTCCTACCATGTTCTACTGACAGTCTGATACAGACCCTCATTCTGGTCAGCTAAAAGATCCGAGGCCCAAGCCCAGACTGCAACAGAATGGATTTGGCATAGGGTGGGCGGGAAAGAAGTCAGAACAATGTCTTTCTTTTAACAATGAAAATTGTGGTTATTTACCTGAGCACACTGTAAACAAGTGGCCTTCCTTGAGGCAGCCCTGATAGTGTTCCCTTGCCTCAGTTTCTGTAAGTCCACATGAGCTTTTTCTCTAGGCCTCCTACAGTTTATTAGCCAAAACACAGTGCAAAAGTTCCAAACCAAATGTCACAGCATAGTCCACATCAACCCTGTGCAAGTAATCTTTGAGCCCTGGCTTCATTCTCATCATTCTGGTGTCTTCTACCAGATGTAGACTCTTGGAGTCCTCCTCTGACCCTCCACCCCAGCCCTTTCTTCTGGGGCACAACCCACGCTTCCTAGGGGGAGTTCTCACAGTCTCTCCACTGGTTCCTCTGGGACCCACCTCTCTGGCAAGGAGACATCAGCAGGTAGGCTCTCTGCTGATCCCCTTCCTGCAGCCCTCTCTGGCTTTTGGCTTCAGCTCTCTGGCTTAGAGGCAGCAGGCACTTCCCTCTGCTGTTCCTCTGGTCTTCAGCCCTCTCCTGCCCAGCTTGGGGACATCAGCCAGCAAACCCCTGTTGCTGCTCTCTCCCAGAAACCACCTTCTCTCTGGCAACTCTCATCTCCGAGTCTTCTCCCAACAACCCAATGGCTCTCACCAGGCCTCTTAGAGTTCCCCAAGTGCTGCCCCGCCCTATTCATTAGCCCAACTGGAGCACCTGGACTGGAACTGGAGAGCTGAGCCCAGTTTCACCTAAAGGGCCAGCTACTCTGTTACACACATCAATGACAATCATCTTATTCCATACATTTTTTCCTCCAAATAGAAGATATATTTTAAGGAGGCTGCTTAAGTGCTGGTTCTGAAACTTTAGTTGATCATTTCTTGACTTTTTAGAGTTTAAAATCTCAGCTCTCTATAAAATGATGAAACAAAGCTTTCTCCCTCTCCCCAAAGGAATACATTTTCAAACTTAACGTTATTAATGCAAATATACTTGGGGGGGGCATTAATTTCTGTTGCTTGAATGTATTTTAAAAGTTACATACATGCATTGAAGCAAAAAATGTTTTGGCCACCTCCCACAACTATACAGTAGTTCATACCGTAGAAGACATTTTTATTTACATTGATCTACATTTTAATTTTGAAAACAGGACAAGAACCAAATTTTGTCAGAGGGAAAATATAGTCAAGGTTGTAGTTTTGAAGCCTATTTTGGGAAATATCTAAACAACAAAGGCAGATTTCACTCTATTATTTCCTGTAAAGGATAAAGACTAAATTCTACTTCTGTATTTTCCCTAAATGTTATGTTATTGTGGCTCATTTTATCAAATTTTAAAATAATTCCTTTTATGAATAAAGTTGGGCATATTTCTGTAAAGAATTACTGTTTCCCTAAAGGCTAATATGGATTATTTTCTATTACAGTGTGGTCACTATTTGTTTTGGGGTAGTGGCTAGAAGCCCCATCAGAGGATCATTGTACTAGGCAATGAATACACACACATCCCACCCCCAAAGAACTACAGTCTTAGGGTACATCTTCACTACCCGCCAACAATCTATCAGGAATCGATTTATTGCGTCTCGTCTAGATGCGATAAATCGATCCCCGAATGCACTCCCCGTCAACTCCGGAAGAGCGGCAGCAGTCAACTCGCCACTGTCCTCACGGCCAGGTAAGTCAACCTACAATACGCCGACTTCAGCTATGCTATTCACGTAGCTGAAGTTGCGTATTGTAAGTCGACTCCCTGCCTCCAGTGTAGACCTGGTCTTAGTTATCATATGTTGCTTCCATCAGTGGATCCTGAGCTGGTTCAACAGCTTTGTAAACATGTAGGAAGAAGTGTAAAACGCTGATAACTAGCGATGGACCCAAACTAAAAGCCCATATCCAAGCCTTCTTCTGAACTTTGGGAAAAGTCAGACCCAAATTTCAACTGTGCAGCTCAGCCCCGTAGCTATTCCTGAGGTTCTCTCAAAACAAAATTTGCATATTGAGTGGTCTCAGTAGTATGCATTATGGAATGTTAAAGTTCAGTGACATAATTATGACCAGTCCCCCACTACATGACTCCAATTTAGGCTGAAAATTACTAGGCCAAAGAATTACCACCAACCTATAGCACCTGGAGAATTTATAAACCAACCAGCATCAGGAATTCTAGAAGAAACATCTGCAGACTTCCACATGGCGGATGTGAGCAATGGTAGAATTTAATAAGGAAACATACTGTATATTCTAGAACTGATGTGCTAATCAGATGTAATAAAATTGCACAGATAAATGTTACAGTAATAATATTTTTCAAATGTGGTATATATTTACCCTGTACTGTATTTGAAAGAAGTTATGACTGCAACTTATCTGTGCTATTTTAGTACATCTGATTTTAGAAATCACAGCATGTTAGATTTTAACATGGCTTATTTTATATCTTCTTTTTTTTTAAGAGTCTTGAAGCTGAAGGAAATTGAAAATAATAAATACCAGCAGGAAATTGCAGAAGATTTTGTCATCATGGCCAACAGGCAGAACAACGTGAGGCTATAGCAGGAAATTTTTAATACAAACAATACATTTTACTTTTGCATGATTATATAGAGTATGTAGATGATTTATATGCATATCAGTGTATATTGTGTGGGCCTGATCCAACGCCTATTGAAAGACACTTTGACTTCAACAGTCTTTGCATCAGGCCTGTGTGAGAAGAATTTCAAAGACATTTACATTTTCGGGGTATCTCACTGAAACCTTCTATCAGTTTTTAGGTTCTTGGCGTCTGTTGTGGTGAACAATGCAAATAGTTTCCTTGGGTGTAAACCTTAAGTAGCATACAGAGGTGGATTTCTTTGGCAAGGAGGTGTCACTGACTTAAGTCTTAATTATATGCAAATTTGATAGCGATGAAGTTCAAATGGCTGAAAAATGTCAAGCCTGGTGAAACAAACATTTGTGATAGCAAACCACAAAAATCAAATGGGGATGCTAAAAAGACCAAACCCCTCTCTGGTGAATGGTAGTGAAAAACCTTTGATGACACTGCTGTAGCTTAGAACTGCAGTTTGCTTCAGCAGAGACTTGTAAGGTTTTTCATAGTTTATGAATGTTGAGTCCCTTGCAGTCAGTGACACTGCTTTTGAAGTTCCCCCATAAATAAAAATGTGTCTATTTAAAAACCTACATAATGTCAATAGTAGTAAAACTCCCATTAAATCAGTAGGGGCAGGAGTAGTCCCAAGTGCACGACACTCCTTTTCTTTTCCTTTTCCTAGGATTTTGTTTAGGGAGGATGATCTTGGTTTGGGAATAGGAGTCAAGAGATGTGAGTTCTAATTCTGCCACAACCTTCTCTTGTGACCTTCCTTAGCCAGAAGACACCAGGGCCCAATTCTGGGAGGTGTGAGGATTCTCAACTCCTATTGATGTCCAGTGGTAATTGAGGACACTCATCACATTCAGAATCAGGCTCTTAATGCTGCTATGCTCCCATTTTCTCAACTATGCAATGGGGATAATAGCACCTACCTCACAAGAGTGTTGCAAGGATATATTCATTAATGTTTGTTAATCACTTTGAGAAAGTAGAAGTAATGTGGTGAAGATGGTGGTTTAATAAGAACACAAGAATAGCAATACTGGGTCAGACCAATGGTCCATCTAGCCCAGTATCCTGTCTTCCAACAAGACAGTGCTAGACACTTCAGAGGGAATGAACAGGCAACTATCAAGTGATCCATATCGTCTAGTCCCAGCTTCTGGCAATCAGAAGGTAAGGGACACCCAGAGCATGGGGCTGCATCCCTTGATTTTTTTTATTGGAAGTCTCCTTTTATTCACCAGTCTACCTATTTGCTAAATTAAGGGTCTTCCATTTAAGAGATCCATATGAGCTGGATTGCTGCCTGATTATTTGTATCTTAATTTCCTAAATATTAGATTATTGATGTAGGCCACATAGGCACAACCCAATTAACTTCAGAGTGGTTGTGCACAACCAGGTGCAGGATTGACTTCAATATTTTTAACTAACCCAATTTTTCTGTAGAAACTGTAATTACCTCAAGTCACTAAAAAATACTCCAATCAACAAAAATAATTGAATCAACAAGATTACACAATCTACGTTCCAGAATTTCTACAGTGAAATTACGTTCACAGGCATATCAAGGGATGAAATAGAGGAAGAACAGGATACCGGGGGAAATCTTTAAAGATGTGAAAAATATTCCTATTTCCTCTGCAGGGAGTGGGGAATGAAATAGTTTTAAAGGAGGAAAAGCAGTTTAGTGCTGTCTTTTCTACCTTGTATTATATATTTTTATATAGTTTTAACCTCAAACAATCCTAAAATGCTTCACCAACCATATGGGGCAGGGATCATCTATTTGCGCTTGTACAGCATATAGCCATGACTAAGGCTCCTAGATGCTATAATACTACAAATAATAATAATAACCACATAGAGCATGATTGAAGTCCAACCCTGGAAGCGATGATGGCAGCCAGCCTGGGCGTAGCACAGTAGTGGAACAAGCTTCAAGGGAAGTTTGGCAAAAGGACTCAAGGGCAAGCATACCCTGCTCTTATGAAAAGTGGTATGGAGTCATTAATGTTCTCTCAGCTCAGACATGAAATCAGATTTTTAGGCGGGCTGTAAAATGTTTCAGCTAAAACAATGAATGATGCTTAATAAAATGATTTATTTGCTCCTGTACAGACTGTCTATACTTTCTGTTTACTAAAGATAGTGTTGCCTTTTAGTCTTTTTAAAAGCTTTGCCAGATTTCAAATAAAATGAATATACTGCTAAAAACGTATACACATCCTATATTATTACCTGCCATGCAGACTTTCTCTCTCTCTCTCTCTTTTTTTTAAATTCTGTCTAAGGTGAACAACTCAGTAACTGTAACCGCTTCTGGCCGAGTGGTGAAAAAGCGTTTTAACCTGCTGGATGATGACCCAGAACAAGAGGTAATTGTGATACAGTGTGCTAAAAAGGACCAAAAGATTGGCCAAGTTGTTGAGCTATCAAGGCATCTCTCGTTACAAGTGCAGTCTCCGGAACTTTTAGCTACATTAAGCTCTGCATTCATTCTGTATCGGCCTCCTTCTGCTGCCTTCATTCCCCTTCCTTTGCTTTCTTCTCCCATCTTTATCTCTTCTTCTTTGTTGCTATTGGTGCATGAAAGAGTCTTCCTTATGTAAGGACTGATCCTACTTCCATTGAAGTCAGTGGCAAAACACACAGTGACTTAAGTGGTATGAGATCAAATCCTTAATGTGAGAAACTACAACCATTCTCTCCATTCAGATCTCTCCTTAAAACATTTCTACTGACAAACTTTTCAGCAGTAAATACAAAGAAACAAAATTTTAAATTATATTTTTGCTTTGAGACTGGATCATCCGATCCCCAGACTCTGGTGTGTTGTGTCTGAACTACATTGTCTCCCCACTTTACTGTAGTATTTAAACTGAAGCCAGGGACCATCTCTTTCTCTGCTTTGTACAGCACTGAGCACACACGGATACATTATTGATTGTGAACAAAAATACTCTGTCACTAGTCACTCATGAAATTTTTCTTTGTTTTCAATCAAATTGAACAGTTTAAAAAAAAGTGGGTGGTAGTGGGAACTCCTGTGACATCACAATTCAGGTTTAAGCTGCAGTGTGGCTATATAGAATCATAGGACTGGAAGCGACCTCAAGAGGTCATCTAGTCCAGTCCCCTGCACTCATTACAGGACTAAGTATGATTTAGACCATCCCTGACTGGTGTTTGTCTAACCTGCTCTTAAAAATCTCCAATGATGGAAATTCCACAACCTCCCTAGGCAATTTATTCCAGTGCTTAACTGGAATATGATAAACATGCAAGAACGCTACACAGCAGGTCTGATCCAGATCCTCAGATTAACCATGATGTATCCTTCCTGCTTGCTGATCTCTTTCCAGTTTTATTTCTTCTATATTTCATTCAGTCTTTGCATTTTGTTTCAACTTGAAGAAGAAACAAGTATGGGAATTACTAGTTTACAAGGATGGAGCTTGCCCCTGCTCATAGTCTTGAAGTGCAGAAAAAGAGGTGAAAATCTTCAAGTAGTCGTCTTTTTCATTGTGTTTGTTTATATTCATTTTTTACCCCGGATATAAATAAATTATAGTCTTGAAGACTATGAAGAATGTTCAAGCCTGCTGTGGCTTTGCCACTCCTAAATAATGCAGCCATCAAAAACGGGGGCGTGAGAGAGTGAGTGACTGGTGGTTGAATCCCCTAGGATTCAATGTAAGATCATTCTAGCTAAAGTACTTCAGCTGAACCTCTCTTCTCCCTAGTCGTCTCTTCCCACCCCCACAAAGGTAAGTAAGGAATGAGCCAGAAGACTTTCTCCAATTATCTGAACAGCACTTTTCTAAATTAGGACTATTATATCCACAGTTAAAGACAGGACCCTGATATGCCCTTAGTTAGATAACATGGGTTGTCAGATGAATAACGTTTGGATAGTTTAGGCTACACTGCTATGAAAAGAGGTCTGAAGCATCTAATTGACCAATGAAAGTTCTGAGTGTTTGGGTACCCATGTAACTGCATAGTTCACCACTCTTTGGTCAGGTTAGCATACCTCATATTTTGATGCCAGTGGATTATGACTAGAGGGGTTAGGCAGCCATCTTGGTAAATTGCAGGGAAATTATTTAAGGGGTTTTTTTTTATTGAATATTTTCAAAGTAAAAACACTACATTGCTGAGGTATTCACGTAGAGTTTGAAAATTTTTTTTAGCTCTCAGCTAGGATTCAGCTGAAATTCACACTGAAATGAAAATTCTAATTCCTCAATTTCTGGCAACCATTTCCACTCTTGTTTCCATTGAAATGGATACCAGCTCAGTGAAAACAGGGTAAGTTTTTACAAAGCCCTTAAAGCTTGGAGTTAACTTATATCCATTTATAATCAACAGAATAAAAATTACAAAGAAGACACTTGAGTAGTAAGAACTCCACAGATTTTGTTCCTGCTATTGAGCTTTATGCTCTGAACTATGTAGGAAATACATTTCCTTGGATTTAGACAGGAGAAGAGCAAAAAAGTCATTTAGGGTATGTCTCCGCTGCATCTGGGAGCGAGCCTCCCAGCCTGGTCCACAGACTTGCGCTAGCACTCTAAAAATAGCAATGTAGACCGTGCTTACTTACATGTGTTGATAATAGCTTTTTTAAAACAGCCCTTCCCCCATCATCAACTGGAGCTGCTGACTGTATATATGTAGAGGTATGTAACCTAAAGAGAGGATCCAGGAGTTTTTGTGACTTATATTACCTTAGTACATTTCTAAAATCTCACAGCCTAGATGTTGACAACAGGTTTAAGTCATACTGCTGCTAATGTGTATAAGCCAAAGGGCACTGAAGTGAAATGATGCCTTTCTTCCTCTCCCTCTAGTTGTTTACAATATTCTGTCTTACATTTCCTATATGGTGTACGTAAAACCCTATACTCACGCACTGAGACAATACAGGACCTTATTTTCTCATCTTCCTCTCATATGGGGGCTCTGTTGAAATGCACTGAATAGTTTGTGGTTGGAAAGATACCTATGGCTTACTATATGGCTTTTCCTGATGAATGATAGCAGATCTGTGAACTGGGACTCCTTCCATTTCTTTCCTTTCCCCTTCCCAAAAAACATGTAAAGTTCTTTTAAAAATAACTGTAAACGTCTATTTATTAACTGATCAACTTGAGATTTTGTTTTTTCATAAGACTTTCAAAATTGTGGACTATGAAGATGAGCTGGATTTATTATCCGTTGTGGCAGTTACTCAGATAGGAGCCGATGGGAAAGCTCACCTTGACTTTCACTGTAATGAACATGGGATTCTACTCAAGAGTATTCCATTAGTGGAGTCTTGGGATGTGGTGAGTATAATCCACTGAATTCAGTTTACATTAACATTTCCCTGTATCCACTTTACACACCGCTTTGCACCCAGGTAACTGATTTGTTCACATTTTTGAGTCAGATGTACAATACAAATCCAACTGGCAATTCCCATGTATAGTATCTGTGGCAAAAATTACTCAGTTGAACTTCCAAGTATTCTGTGATACAGTAGTTCATTTATTTGAAAATCCCCATAATCTTAAATCAGGACTCCCCTCAATGTGTATCAGTTGCATTGAAAAATGTCTCTTTTGACAGCTATAAAATGCTTATGAATCTAAGCCTTGATCTCACAAACACTTGTATGTGTTCTTAACTTTACAACCTTTGAGCAGTCCCACTGATGGCAGTGGAACTTCTCATGTGCACAAAATTAAGTATGGGCCTAACTGTATGGGAATTTAGTTATTTAGACACCTAACTCCTATTGATTTTAATGGGAGTTAGGTTCCTAAATACCTTTGAACATCTGGACCATTGTTTCTAAACACTGCCCTTGCTTTATCTGAAAGACCAATTATCCACATACAGTAACTCCTCACTTAAAGTCGTCCCGGTTAACGGTTTCATTCTTACGTTGCTGATCAATTAGGGAACATGCTCATTTAAAGTTGTGCAATGCTTCCTTCTAACGTCATTTGGCAGCCGCCTGCTTTGTCCACTGCTTGCAGGAAGAGCAGCCCATTGCAGCTAGCTGGTGGGGCTTGGAACCAGGGTGGACTGGCAGCCCCCCTCTCAGCTTCCCCATTAGCTCCCCGCTCCCCTAAGTTCCCTGTGCTGCTGCTGCCCAGCAGGTTATCAATTGCCAGCAGTTCAGCTGTCCCTCCTCCCACTGCCATGTGCTTTTTGCTCCTGCCCTCTGCCTTGGAGCTGCTCCCAGAGACTCCTGCTTGCTGTATGGGGGGAGGAGGGAAGTGGGAGGCTAATGTCAGGGTGTCCCCCTCCCCCCTGCTCTTGCACCCCGCTTACCCCATTTCCATAGAGCATGGGTTCACACCACAGGACTCAGGGGCTCAGGACGGAGGGAGCTTCCAGGCAGCAGCTGCATCTCAGCAAGCTGATCTAATTAACAAGGCAGTGTATTTAGACTGGGGTCAGCTACTTAAAGGGGAAATGCGCATCTCTATCTCTCTCAGACACGGTGTATGTCTCTGTCTCTGTCTGCTATGCTGTCTCCCCTCCCTCCGTGCTTGCTGCCTTGTAGAGTGAGGCTACATTAACAACAGGTTAACCCTTCAGGGCTCGGCCCTCATCATTTAGCAGTAAGGCATTCCCTGGGAAATATCTCACCCTCTGACTTCACCACCTCAACCCAGCTGAAAAATATTGCCCTGGAACCTAACCCCATCATTTATATTAATTCTTATGGGGAAACTGGATTTGCTTAACATCGTTTTACTTAAAGTCACATTTTTCAGGAACATAACTACAACGTTAAAGGAGGAGTTACTGTATGCCTTTTGTCATGTGTACTAGGAAAATGAACAGTGTTCTGCTGTAATTTTTTAATCAGTTCTAGGAAAGTCTTATTTACATGGTACTTACACCGGCCTCTGGAAAATGAAGCTGTCATTCAAAATTATTTTCTCATTGCAGACTTACAATCACGAGGTTTACTTCGACAGAGACATTGTGTTACATATAGAACAAAAGCCTAACAGGATCTTCATCTGTTATCTTTACCAAATGGTCTGTGATAGTGCAGAGGAAGATGAACATTCAAGCCTTGAAAAAGTGGAGAGAATTTTTTGTAAAAAAGGGGAGAGAATTTTTGAATGTTTTTAAGAGAGAAAGACCTTCTACATAGGCTTCACTCTACACAATATCCACGGACTTTGTCTCTTTGGACTAGTCAAATATTTTGTTTCAACCACTATGTTCAAATGTATATTTTGAGCTTAAATATTTGTATTACTGTCAGGGTTTTTTAATTCCTCTTTTGCATATAAAGATAGTCATTGAATGTATTTTCATAGACCACTATTTAACTTCATTTATTTACCTTTTACTTTTGCTACTGATTATGATATTGTAACACAAACAATGATCATATTTATTGCCCTTGTCTACCAACCAGTCTGATTTAAATACTGGGTATCGGGCACAAGGACTTGAACTTACTGACATCCATACTGTACCATATTCTCTTTTACTTATGCTTAGATCTTCTCTTGCAACTTTCTTTTAATTAGTCTATATTAAAGTAAATATAAATAAAATTAGTTTATATAAAATTATAGAGAGAATGAAAATGGCAGAGTTGTCATCAAGCCATTTAGACATGAGGGAACCATGACCTGCTGTGAATCCTACTTCTGTAAAAACACTAAGGGTTTTTTTAAATGAAGTGTCTAGTAATTAGTGTACCCTACTTATCCTTCCTTCCTTCCCTCTTTGTGAAACCCACTAATTTGATGGTCTCTTCTATGTCACAGTCCAGAAATTGTTAAATCTGAGCCAGAGGTGTCAAACACCGAGCCTGTTTGATGCATTTGTGTATCCCATATGGCATATTGAGATTTCACTCATTCAAAAAACAGCAAGTGTCTCGGCCTCATGACTGCAACAAAAGCTTTCCAAATATGAGCCACAAACACCCTAAAATAGTGGCTCTGGGAGACGTAAACTCCCCTCCCCTAATTCATCTCTCAGGAGTGTTAACTCTCAATCCTTATAATTATACTTTAAATGTAAGCATTGTCTATTTTATTGATGATCATTTTAGCAGATGGAATGAGGAAGGGCTTGAGCATAAAGCCAGTGGCAGTGGATACTGGGAGTTTCTACCAGGAATGAAATGCAGATGGAAGCATAGGCGCTGACTTCCATTCTTTACTCTGGGTGCTCGACCCCCCTCTGCCCCCAGCCCCACCCCCACTCCACCCCTTCCATGAGGCCCTGCCCCCATTCCAACCCCTTCCCCAAAATCCCCGCCCCCTCCCTGCCCCTATTCCAACTCCTTACTCAATCCCAGCCCCACCTCTTCCCTGCCTCCTCCCCTGAGCATGCCATGTTCCCGCTCCTCCTCCCCCCGCTCCCTCCCAGAGCTTGCTAACACCGCCAAACAGCTGTGAAACACTGGGAGGTAGGCGGAGGAATGCGGACGTGGCGTGCTCAGGGGAGGAAGAGGTGGGGCGGAGGGTGAGGGGAGCGTGGCTGCCGGTGGGTGCAGAGCACCCACTAATTTTTCCCCATGGGTGCTCCTGCCCCGGAGCCGGCACCTCTGGTTGGAAGAAAAGAAGAGAGACAAAGAGAGGGAGTAGTAAAAGAGAGAGGAGAATGGGGAAGGATAGGAAACAAGAAATAGCAGTGGTCTTAAAAATTGAGCATATTTTTCCATCTGATACTAAATGTTACAATAAGACACTAAACCAATAATAACTAAGGTTAAGATTGTCACAGTTATTTTCAGTAAAAGCCACGGGCAGTAAACAAAAATTTATGGAAGTCTGTGACCTGTCTGTGACTTTACTAAAAATAATGGGGGGGCTGGGTGGAGGGATTGACAGCTCCAGTCCCCACTGCCCCTAGTGGCAGACGGCTCCGGGGCCCCCGCTGCCACTGGCAGCTGATAGCTCAGGAGTCCCCAGCAGTTCCAGCCCTGCTGCAACGGGGCTGAAGCTAAAGTGGAAAATGTCACAGAGGTCTCTGAAAGTGATGGAATCCATGAGCTCCATGACAAAATCTTATCCTTAATAGTGACTAAACTTTTAGGTAGGCTCATTATTTAACATAAGGGCTTGAAGTGTTTTCCATTATATTCAGGGTTTACAGTTTCATTTAATGGCTCTCAGCGCCCCCACTATACAAATGGTTCCAGCACCCCTGGCCATAATTTTATCCTTGATCTTCCTATAAGCCGCCCACTGCCATCAGGGGGAGATCCACTGTGGACAGTATATAGTCCTAAATGTATGCCCTGCACCATACATCATAATTAAAAATGGAATTCTGCCTTATTACATGGAATTAGTTTGATACCCTTAATCTAAAATGGGTTTAAAAGTACTACTTTATTATAATCACTTAGTTTGTGGGTCAAATTACCAGTCATCAACTGTGCTCTCACCACCAAGTTGTGATGTAGAAACATTCTGAGCACTAATAAGGAAAACACATTTGCCCTACTGTTTCAGGCCTTTGAGCCAGCCAGTCCAATGTCCTGCCTAGTCAGTGGACAGTATCTGGCGCTATATAGGACAGATGGGATGGATAGGGTGAAACATAAAGTGCTTATTTAGAGCCCAATCCTTAACCAGGCAGCTTTTTCCACTGTAATTATATAACTCAACAAAAGCCAGATACTTTTGACAATTATCTCTAACTCAGTACCCATTCTTCCCTTTGCTAAGATTCTGCCTTCTCAGTCACAATGAAGACAACCCTAAACCACCTTATTATTCAAAAAAGTGTTTTCATAGCCCTGTTTTTATATCAGAGAAAAAAATTGTTACAAAGATGATAGAAACTCAAAACAGTGGAAAACAGAATTGGCATCAACTCTTACAATGGACAAAATTACTCTCAAGCAGAGGCAAACTGGGCCTTTCCAATCCCAAGAAGTGCTTCTATATATTATTGGTTCCAAACAACGCAACCCAATAATTTCTTCATCTGGTAGCCTTCACACTTCCTTTCACCTCTCACTTTTTTCTAATTATCTTCCCTTAGAATACCTGGCCTATCCACCTTCTCTACAAACCCTACCTACTTCAAGCTCCTCCATTCTTTTCTTGTCCTCCCACCTCTTCTTTCTGTTAACCAATTTCATGTCTAGAACCTATATACTTTTTGGGGAAATGCCACACGCTTGGTTTTAATAATACTCTTTATTCCCATTTCTACATCATTATTTTGGATGCACACAAAATATACTTGTATTGATACTATCTAATATTGGAATCCATATGTCACCTTTTTAATTCAGTTTTAAAGAGTCATTTGTTAGGGACATTAATGTATATTAAAACAGAAGATTTAAGCAATATGAATCTGAACCCATCAAATATTTAAAAATTCAAAATACAACTGCACCCTGCAGTACCTAGGCTGTTTTGTTGGATATTTTGTACTTTATTATCCAATATAAAACAGGTCCAGAAAGACAGTGCTTATGTTACATGTAAAAGAAGTTCAGGGTCTTTTGAATGTGAAAGTAGTTGAGACCGCCTACAGATCCAGGATGAGGGCCATGGTTGACAAATCCACTACTCAGGCACAGTGGACCACCAACCACAAGGACAAAGCTTCTCTGCAGGAGACAGGTCTTTCCTCAGGGTCTGGTCCCATGCTGTGGAACGAATTCCCACAGGAAGTATGGACCATCATAAACCTCACCACCTTTCACTCCACGTGCAAGGCACGCTTCAACTTGTCTTCTCTAATATAAGCACACAGCATCTTGTAGATATTTTAAACAAAATCTACCAAAACAAAAACACTACACCACACACATAATTATTTCCTGAGGACAGGATAAGAGGATGAACCGCATGTGACAGATGTTTGTTACATCATTTAATGCACTATTTGAAGGTGCTCAGATACTACAGTGATGAATGCAGTATAAGAACCTATATAGAATAGAATTTTAATCAATAATAACTGGGCTCTATTCTGAAATAGTAGCGGTATCAATATAGACATAGCAATCCTGCAAGATGCTAAACTATCTCAATGGAAGCCCATGGGAAGTAATAAGTAAGAGTCATTAGTGAGACCTGGAAAAATGTCACATGGACTGAAGGAAAGAAAAACTAAAAAGATATTTTGTAGGCAGTAGACCAATCTCCAAGTACCCAGAAGACTTACATCTCTGCCAAGGGCAGTTAAGACTTACACAAAGAGGATCTAAAAACACAAAATGTAAGTCTCTTCCCTCTTATTGGTTTTAGAGTTGATTAGCAATAGACTATTTGATAATCAAAAGGGCACACTACACATTGCATTACTCTTCTGTGACACAGAAGCCCCATGCATCCCTGAACAACTAGATTTGGCAGGAAGCCATAAAGGCAGAGACGCACAGGAACTTCCTCAGAGTGCCAATTGGGCAGAGCTGGTATTGAATCTGTCTCCCTGGCAGATCTGCAGAGTCACTATTGTTATCTAAAAAAATCCCACTCAATCCTTTCTTGACACTTTTTTTCACTTTTTGTTTTCCAAATTGGTGTTTTGTCATCATTACATGTGTGGTCAAAGCACTTCTTCCCCCTATTATACATTGTACAATGGAGTCAGCTGTTGATCTGAAGATCTCTTGATGTTTGCATGGGTTTGTGACACTTTCCAAAGGCTTTTTTTAAAAGCCATTGCAGGCGTGTAATATCCTACTAAATCAGTTGTCTTGTTATGCAGATGAAATCTTCTGAAATGTGGGAAGAAACTCAGTTTTCTCCGTTGTCAGATGTGTGTGATGAAAATGATGCCTCACTGGACTCATTCTGCTAAAGGCTTTATTTTAAGTTAGGATCTATGGACCAATGCTATAAAATTAGGGCCATACACCACTCTCAGTCCACTGCAAGTTTCAGCAGTTAGGCCCTGTTCACATAGTATAGCTTTACTGCAAATGAAGAGAGAATTATCATTCACTATCAGATCAAAAAGAAGATCTCAAATACATTTCACTCCCATCTTCAATTAGCACCAAAACATGTACAACAGTAATGATTCAAATTTCCACTCTTCCCAAAGAAATAGCCCCCATCTGTCTCAGAATCTCAGACTTGCTTTGCATGAGTACTGTATGTACAGGGACAGGAACTATTGTCCATTAACAGCAAGTTAGCAGAACATTTGCACTTCTATTTATCAATTTGGATCAATGTATAATTCCAAAAATGTTATTGTGATCTAACAGCATCCAAAGGGCAAGGGACTCACTGGTATCTGGTAGTTTCAGCTGCCCTGATTAGTTGAATGTACCCCAATTCACAGATGTGATAACCTGTTTGTAAAAGGTGGCATGTAAGATACCAATAGAGCGCTAATAACATACTGATCATTAATATTGTGTGGTGTACAGAGGACAAATTCAAAATTTCAAACATATTGAAAGTTATGTTATTAAAGTCTGTCTGCCGACAGGCGAAGATGGTTTTGCGACCTTGAAGATATTTCCAAGGTATATTAAGAGAAAATGGGCCTGCAATTTACATAGACGATAAAACAGGACCATCAAGACAGCAGGGGAGGAGGCGGCAGGAAACATCAATCTGCAATTTAGCAAACACTAGTGGGTAAGAAACTAGCAGAGAACTTTCACCACCAGACTCTATGTCACCTTCCTGACACCTTGAATGAACTTTATGTTAGGAGGGTAACCTTCAGAAGAATCTATTTCAAAGGTTCACTGGACTGTAAAGGAAAGGGACAAAGAACCCCAAGTTTTATTCCATTGAAGACGACAAAGGAACATAAGAACATAAGAAAGGCCGTACTGGGTCAGACCAAAGGTCCATCCAGCCCAGTTTCCTGTCCACCGACAGTGGCCAATGCCAGGTGCCCTAACAGGTAATGATCAAGTGAATCTCTCTCCTGCCATCCATCACCCCCCTCTGACAAACAGAGGCTAAGGACACCATTCCTTACCCATCCTGGCTAATAGCCATTAATGGACTTCATCTCCATGAATTTATCCAGTTCTCTTTTAAACCCTGTTATAGCTTAACACCTAGGACTTTGTAGGAGATACTGACCAGAGGGGTTAGTCAGCCATCTTGCTGGACGGTAGTAAGATGAGAATCTTCCCTTGAACCAAGACTGTAATTCTGTTAAGTCAGTCTCTAAAAGGTGTTTTTCACTTTTATTTGCTTGTATCCATTTCCAACTCTATCCTTTATACTTGAACTTGCTTAAAATCTCTCTCTTTTTGTTAATAAATTTGTTTTACTTTGAATAAACCAACCCAGTGCTGGGTATGATTAAAAGTGAATGTTTACTCCAGTTAATGTGGTGAGCTGCTCAGTGTTGTATCTTTAAAGGAAAAAACAAATATTAATATCGCTGTGAATGTCCAAGAGAGGGCTGGACATTGCACAGCAGATGGTTCTGGAAAAAAAATTTGGGGTCATCTCACCTGGTGTAGCCAGAGCTAGTGTATGTCAGAGTGTGACTGGGGTGCACCAAGCAGGCTGCTGGAATCAGAGTTGCTGAGTGAGAGCTGCGTAACACACAGACACTCACTGCATGCTTATATGCTGGTTGGGAGCATCCAGACAAGGGAACTACAACAGCAAAGCATTTTAAGGCGCTCAGAGTTACAGGGCAAGTAGTTACACAACCCCCTACTGGTATGGATTGCACCCCAGAATATGACATTCATCCATTACTGTTTTATTAAAACATATTCTACCATAAAATTTGCCTTCATCTAACTTCACTTTAGTACATACAATGATAGAATGATGTCAAATCAGACTAAAACAAGGCAGACTCATTCAGAGTATATGACAGAAGCACAGAGATATGGAGAGTACTCATCTCTTCCTTTCCCCCTCCCTCAGTGTTCACCTGAGCAAAAGACTGGCACAGAGCAGCCCTTATTATGCTCACCTGCACTACATGACCAGCAGTAGTAGTCATGCAGCTCCCAGCTCACGTGGCCTGGGAAAATGGGCAATGTCAGGCCACAACACCCCTGTGTGTTCATGTAAAGCTCTGTCTCCTATTCACACGTTAGGGAATATACACGGAAAGTAGCAATGCTTACAGTGATGTACTTTGGGTCTTTGTCATTTTGCTTCAATAGCCATTTCTACTGCCTTTGCTTCAGAATCCCAAAAGCACACTGGACCACCAGTTCGACATGACAGAGGCAGTCGTCAAATTACCATTTGCTAATATCCTCAATTTTCCTCAGAGTAACAAAAGAAGTGCAAGATCCTTCTTAAGCACAGCTGGCACAGCAGCAGCACTGATATCTCTGGTGTGTAATGAAAAGGTATTCTTGCATATCCCTTCCTGTGTAATCTTGAATTATTCAATATAATATTCTAGCTTCATGAACCTTGCCAAGTCATCCAGGGTTTGCATTAATGAAATGCCATCTGTAGTCCACCACAGCCTGCCTGATCAATGAGTAGTAAGACTTTCAGTTGTAGAATTCTGAATCTGATTAGGGTAACAAAGAATTGGAAAATGAATTCCCTGAATGATTCCAGTTCAGTTTGGGAAGCTTCAGCATTGTTCAAAGCCATCCATTATTTCAAGATCACTCGTAACCTTGATCGCACAAGTCTACAGCATTAACTTCATTGTACTTCACTCCTCCAGTCCAATGTGGTCTTCTACAAGGAACATTAGTATGTGTTGGGGCTAGTACCCAGATGCCTATGACACCTCTCTTGTCACCAGGAACAACAGCTGTCTCAGTTAGTCAGTGTCAGTCCAGGAGTCAGAACATAGTCCCACAAGAGGATAGAGCCTGATCTGGCTCAGAGCCTGCACTCCTCAAAATTCAGTTCAGCACGTAGATGAACCCAAATCTATACATATCCCCTTGTCTTCTTTTCAGGTACCACCTCAGAATGCTCTGGATACTGTTGCCATTTCTGCTCTGCTCTTCCTCCAGTATGTCATGCATCAAAATTCAGAAGTTGGAGGATGCAACTATCAGCAGTAACAAAAAGGTCTTTGATACCAAGTGGCCACTGTGACTCCCTTGGAAGAAGATTATGGGCTTTATGTAAGAAATTGTATAATGCTAGATAGAAAAAAGGAGTGTTGCTGAATTAGACATAAGCCATGGTACTAGCAGCAGCTGATAGGGCATTATGAGAGATATGCCCAGAAAGTCCTAGCATGAACTGCTAAAAAAAGGCGGAGAGCTGGGTGTGGACATAAAAATACAGTTGTGATAGAAGAAAACATTCTATTTTCACAGACCAACTGTGTAACTTACAACACAACTGGTTAAGGTGACCAACCCCATAACTGTTAACATACTCTCAATCCTAGGTGTAGTCTGGATGAGATCCACTGGAGGATTACAGCCTATAAATATTTATAGTCCCCAATCCACCATGGAATCTGATTGCATGGGCTTCTGCATCTGTGCAGGACCCCAGTTAAATCCAATAACAAATTTTAATTTTAAGGGAAAAAAACTAGCCTTTATGGTTGCAAAAATAACCTTATATGTGAACCAAATGTAACGGGTAAAGTCCTGTGTATGGACAGCCCCAATGCATTTCAGGTTAGATTCTGA
The DNA here is from genome assembly GCA_033296515.1 of Macrochelys suwanniensis. NCBI lineage: Eukaryota > Metazoa > Chordata > Testudines > Chelydridae > Macrochelys > Macrochelys suwanniensis. Next base: position 38,385,320 of record CM065784.1, read on the forward strand.
AACACAACACACAGCCACCAGAGAAAGGTGACATGTATTGAGCCATTGTCATCGAGCCCAGTTTTGGTCTGCATTCAGTCCTGGTCTATTTTCATTTCCATCAGACTCAATATAAAAAGCACTAAAGCACTTTTTTGGTTGCTGCTGTTGGTGAGGCCAAATTGCTGTGCAATCTCAAACTAAAGTGAAGTCTGAATAGATATATGAAATCAGGCCACATCTGGCCTGTGGGCCAGGAGTTTGATACCCATATACAAGTGTGTGACTGGAGCATTTACCTTTCTCGCGGTTATAACCAGTGTAAGATACTTGGAAATCACTATTAACTGAATTATACAATATGCTAAACAGTAAGAAATATGAGTAAAATGGAAAAATTCAGAGGATTTCCATATGGTTCTGATTGCAAGAAAAAAAACATTTGATATCCACATGCTCAGCATAATTGTCTCTTTCAACATCAAAGTGAGGCACTGGCATAAGGAAGAAGGAAGGAAATACCTTTGAAAATTGTGTGTAGCGTTCCAATGCATTTGAAATAAAGGGGAATATTTTATAATTTTTTCAGTGTTGCTCATTTGAAACAAATTTGCATTTGCTTTCCAGGCAGCAGTTCAATGGTTTAAGATCAGGAAAGCTGCGGTTTTAGCCCAACAACAAGAATTGCCTGGACTTACAAAGAATTAAATGCTAAGCATCCTTAATTCCTACTGATTTCAGTGTGAGCTGTGGGTGTTCAGCATCTCACAGGACCAGGCCCTAACTTCTATCATTCTATGAGATTTTCAAATAAAATTCAGACCTTCAAGAATTAGACCAAGGATTGATCCACAGCCGCATTGATAGAGAAGTCTGCACTGCCACTCTTTGTGCTATATGGCTAAATATGTGACTTTCACACGCTCTACATTCAATGACATTTGTTTTTAAAGTCAACTTTAATATAACACTCGAGATCATTAAAACATATATCACAAGAATAACATGGACAGGGTATTACTCACTGACAACTATGCCTCTCAACCTTGCAGTGCTATGACACACAAATATTGTATAGCATTTTGTTAGTCCATCCTTTCTATCTTTGTCCTTTCTATTAAACAGCCTGTTTCTTTATTCATGTTACCCCCATCCTCCTTCATCCCTCTTCCTGTTCATAAGTGAAATGCTGCTTATGTGACTTTAATTTATCTGTAATATGCTCCCATTACAAACAAAATAGTGCCTTATTCATGATTGCAATATCTTCTGCGAGTTATCTTGCCTGCATGTGCTGAATCCTTTTTTTCCTATATCCATTAGCTTAAGAGGCTCTAAGAAATTACATTTTTGATTCAATATATTAACTATCTTATCATCAAATCTATGTGCTTGGTTTCCTTTTGAGAAAATCTCCATATATCATTCTAAATTCCATGGACCTCTTTTTACATGCAAACTGTGTCACTGCCTTTGGCACAACTAGCCATATCCGTTTGTGTCTACAGTCTGCATGCTGCTATTATCTGCAGTAGTTGAAGAAAGTATGCCAAAAGAGACTTAGGGAGCAATTTTCAAAAGGAATTTTCTAAGGGTACGTCTACACTACAGAATTAAGTCAAAATTATAGAAGTCGATATTTTAAAACCCGAATTTATGGAATCGATTGTGTGTGTCCCCACTAAAGAGCATTAAGACCATGAGGTCGACGGACTGTGTCCACAGTAGCGGGGCTAGCGCTGACTTTCAGAGCGTTGCATTGCGGGTACCTATCCCACAGTTCCCGCAGTCTCCGCCACCCATTGGAATTCTGGGTTGCGATCCCAAAGCCTGATGGGGCAGAAAACATTGTCGCTGGTGGTTCTGGGTACATGTCGTCAAGCCATCAAACGTCCCTCCCTCCCTCCGTGAAAGCAATCTTTTTCACGCCTTTTTTCCGGGGTTTCCGGGTTTGCTATGGAAGCCTGCTCAGCTCACAATTACCCTACAGCGCCAGCGTACACCTGGACATTAGGTCTAGTGGGGATTCAGTCATGCTGTACTACAGCCAGAGGGATAGCTCAGCATTCTGAGCATTGGCCTGCTAAACCCGGCGTTGTGAGTTCAATCCTTGAGGGGGCCATTCCGCCTGAGGCTGGTAGTTGCGGGACTACACAGCATAAGCTTCTTGCCTTCTAGCTGCAGATGGTGCAATAGGCCATAAATGATTGTAGTCGTGGGACTACACAGCTGCAGATTGTACAATATGCTTGAAATTTGTGTGCTCCTGGCTGGCAGCCTATGGTGTGGCTGGCCAGGGGTGCTTGGACATAAATGGGAGTGACCAGAGTGACTCTGGTTATTCTCTTTTTTATGTTTTGTTTAAGGGAGATTCAGTACTGCCTGGAACAGGGGCAGAGGGATAGCTCAGCGGTCTGAGCGTTGGCCTGCTAAACCTGGGGTTGCGAGTTCAGTCCTTGAGGGGGCCAGGAGATGATGATGGATATCAAGCCTATTGAACCATCTGCTGCTAGAAGGAAAGGAGCCTAACCCTTGCTCCCCCCTCCCTCCGAGAAAGCAGTGGAGTGGGGAGCCCAAAATCCTTTTGCGCCTTTTTTCATGCGGGCGCCATATTGCTGACACCATTGTTATCCACCCGCCGCTTCTGCTCCCACTCTGCTGTCCTGCAGACACCATACCAGGGAAAGCATGGAGCCCGATCAGATCACCGCGGCTGTTATCGCCGTTATGAACACCACGCGCATTGTCCAGGAGTATATGGAGAATGAGAACCAGGAGCTGCTACAGCTACAGCAGGCGAGGAGGTGACGGCAGCGCCCTGAGGACAGTGATGAGGACATGGACACAGACCTCTCTCAAAAAAGGCCCCCCCGCAAGGTGGACATCATGGTGGTAATGGGGCTTGTTGATACAGTGGAACGCCAATTCTGGGCCCGGGAAACAAGCACAGACTGGTGGGACCACATAGTGCTGCAGGTCTGGGATGAATCCCAGTGGCTGCGAAACTTTTGCATGCGTAAGGGCACTTTCATGGAACTTTGTGAGTTGCTTTCCCCTGCCCTGAAGCACCAGAACACCAAGATGAGAGCAGCCCTCACAGTAGAGAAGCGACTGGTGATAGCCCTGTGGAAGCTTGCAACGCCAGACAGCTACCGGTCAGTCGCGAATCAATTCGGAGTGGGAAAATCTACAGTGGGGGCTGTTGTGATGCAAGTAGCCAGGGTGATCACCGAGCTGCTGGTACCAAGGGTTGTGAGTCTGGGAAATGTGCAGCTCATACTGGATGGCTTTGCAGCAATGGGGTTCCCGACCTGTGGTGGGGCGATAGACGGAACCCATATCCCTATCTTGGCACCGGACCACCAAGCCAGCGAGTACATAAACCGAAAGGGTTACTTTTCAATAGTGCTGCAAGCACTGGTGGATCATAAGGGACATTTCACCAACATCAACGTGGGATGGCCGGGAAAGGTACATGACGCTCGCATCTTCAGTAACTCTGGTCTGTTTCGGCTGCTGCAGCAAGGGACTTTCTTTCCAGACCAGAAAATAACCGTTGGTGATGTTGAGATGTCTATAGTTATCCTTGGGGACCCAGCCTACCCCTTAATGCCATGGCTCATGAAGCCATACACAGGTAGCCTGGACCTTTTCAACTATAGGCTGAACAAGTGCAGAATGGTGGTGGAATGTGCATTTGGACGTGTAAAGGCTCGCTGGCAAAGTTTATTGACTAGGTTAGATCTCAGCGAAACTAATGTTCCCATTATTATTACTGCTTGCTGTGCGCTCCACAATATCTGTGAGAGTAAGGGGGAGACGTTTATGGTGGGGTGGGAGGTTGAGGCAAATCACCTGGCCGCTGGTTATGCACAGCCAGACACCAGGGCTATTACAAGAGTACAGCAGGGTGCGTTGCGCATCAGGGAAGCTTTGAAAACCAGTTTCATGAATGGCCAGGATGCTGTGTGAAAGTTCTGTTTTTTCCCATTAATGAAAAGCCCCGCCCCTTGAATCACTCTACTTCCCTTTAACCAAACCGCCCTGCCCTCCCCCCATCGGTCACCGCTTGCAGAGGCAATAAAGTCATTGTTGCTTAAAAATCATGCATTCTTTATTAATTCGTCAAACAAATAGGGGGAAATATGGGGGTAACTGCCACGGTCGCCCGGTGGTGGAGGAAGGGAAGCACCAGGATGGGTGGTGGAGGAGGGGAAGCACCAGGATGGGTTGTGGAGGAGGGGATGAGGGAAAGACAAGGACACACAGCACTTTAAAACTTATTGAATGCCAGCCTTTTGTTGCTTGGACTGTTCTCTTGGCTTGAGTGGTTGGGTGCACGGAGGCCGCCCAAACGCGTTCTTGGGCGTCTCGGGGATGAGGTTATGGGACTCGGGGAGGAGGGCTGTTGGTTACACAGGGGCTGTAGCGGCGGTCTGGGCTCAGACGGCCTTTCCTGAACCATACGCCTTTCCTCAGCCATAAGCCGGAGGATTTCCGTTTCATCCTCCAGTAGCCTCAGAATTGCATCCTGCCTTCTCTCAGCATGCTGACGCCACCTACTCTCTTCGGCACGCCACCTCTCCTCGCGATCAAATTGTGCCTTTCTGGACTCCGACAGTGTCTGCCTCCACGCATTCTGCTGGGCAGTTTCAGTGTGGGAGGATTGCATGAGCTCTGAGAACATATCGTCTCGAGTTTGTTTTTTTTCACTTCTAGTCTTCGCTAGCCTCTGGGACAGTGATGAAAGGGGTGGCGTTGAAACATTTGCAGCTGCGGGAGGAAACAAACGGGAGAGGAGTAGTTTAAAAGACACATATTTAGAGAACAATGCTCCAAACATTACATAGCACATGCATTTGGTCCAAGGTTGCACTTTGCCTCTTATATTGAGGGTCTGCCAGTTTGGTGTGAGAGATCACACAAGCAGGTCCGGCAGGCAACAGAATTCGGCTTGCAGGCAGCCATGGTAAGCCACAGTCTATAGGCTTCTTTAACCTTCATAACATGTGGGAATGTTTTCAAACAGCAACCCCCTCATTTCCCATAACAAACAGCCGTTGGGTTGGCCATTTAAAACGGGTTGGCAATTGAAAAGGGAGGGGCGGCGGTTTTCGGGTTAATGTGCAGCGTGAACCTAATGGACAACCCCCCCCCCCACACACACACACAGACACACATCCAAGATGTTCGCTGTTCCCCCTCCCCCCACCGCATGGGTCACAGCGGGGAAGATTTCCGTTCAGCCACAGGCAAACAGCCCAGCAGGGACGGACCCCTCTGAATGCCCCCTTAATAAAATTCCCCTATTTCAACCAGGTGACCATGAATGATATCACTCTTCTGAGGATAACACAGAGAGATAAAGAACGGATGTTGCTTGAATGCCAGCAAACACCGGGACCATACGCCGCCATGCTTTGCAATGCCATGATTCCAGACTACGTGCTACTGGCCTGGCGTGGTAGAGTGTGTTACCACGGAGCACAGGATAAGGCTGCCCTCCCCAGAAACCTTTTGCACAGGCTTTGGGAGTACATCCAGGAGATCTTTCTGGAGATATCCCCGGAGGATTTCCGCTCCATCCCTGAACATGTTAACAGACTTTTCCAGTAGCTGTAGCTGTACTGGCCGCGAATTAAGCATTAAACACGCTTGCTTATAAAACATGTATTAATTTCACAGAGGTACACTCACCAGAGGTCCCTGCTCCGGCATCAAGCATGCCTTCGGTGGGTTCGTAGGGTACTGGCTCCAGGGTGACAATGAGTTCCTGGCTGTCGGGGGAAAGGGCTTCTCCGCTTCCTTGCTGTGTCTGTGCGCTATTTTCAGCATCATTATTATCATCTTCCTCTTCCCGAACATGCTCCTCGGTGGTGTCTGATGATTCACATACAGAGTCATACCACATGGGTGGGTCAGTGCTGGCTGCACCCCCTAGAATTGCATGCAGCTCATCATAGAAGCGGCATGTCTGGGGCTCTGACCCAGAGCAGCTGTTTGCATCTCTGGTTTTTTGGTAGGCTTGCCTGAGCTCCTTAATTTTAACGCGGCATTGTTGCGCGTCCCTGTTGTAGCCTCTGTCCTGCATGCCCTTGGAGACTTTGGCATATGTATTGGCGTTTCTTCTTTTGGACCGTAGCTCTGCTAGCACGGTTTCGTCTCCCCATACAGCAATCAGATCGCGTACCTCACGCTCGGTCCATGCTGGAGCTCGTCTTCGGTTCTGGGACTCCATCATGGTCACCTCTGCTGATGAGATCTGCACTCACTGGCAGCTCACCACGCTGCCCAAACAGGAAATGAAATTCAAAAGTTCGCGGGGCTTTTCCTGTGTACCTGGGCAGAGCATTCGAGCTCAGACTGCTGTCCAGAGCGGTCAAATGTTGCACTGTGGGATAGATCCAGGAGGCCAATACCGTCGAATTGCGTCCACACTAAGCCTAGTTCGATTCTGCAATATCGCTTTAAGCGCTAATCCCCTCGTTGGGGGTGGAGTGGTGAGATCGATTTTAAGAGCCCTAGAAGTCGATGTTAATGGCTTCGTCGTGTGGACGGGTGCACGGATCAATCGATATAATGCTAATAAATTCGACCTAAACTCATAGTGTAGACCAGGGCTAAGTGACTTAGTCTAAATCCAGCGCAAGAAAGTCAACACTGAGGCTTTGAAATGATTTCTCTTGTCCACATTAATTTGTATTCCAAATACTTTTAAAAGATAGTCTTATAAAGAATTATACCCTAATATTTACTTATGCATACTGAAAAGGCTAAACAGCAGTAAAACAGAATGTGCTGGTATTTAAAAAGGGAAACTTTTTTGTAATTATATTTCACCTTCAAATTCATCCAGACATGGTCACTTGAAGCTCCCCAACTCCTAGTTTTAGCATATACCCAATCATGATTTTAGCAAATATTTCTATTTTATTGAAGTCACAAAGTAATGTCCCACGTAGCCATTAGGAGGGATCAACAGAATATGGCTACCAACCTTTTGATACGCGTTATTTAAAGAAAAGCAATCTTTTGGAACAGTAAAATTTCTTGCTTTGCACAATAAGGAAACAAGCACTTGGCTGCAACCCCTCCCTCCACCCAAAAAACCCCACAACCATTATACATTCTTATAGCACAGCAAATGGGGTGAAGCAGTCAAAAGAGCTGAGCTTCTTGGTATAGCTTTTGCATAGACATCATAGTTACCAACATAGAATCATAGAATATCAGGGTTGGAAGGGACCTTAGTAGGTCATCTAGTCCAACCCCCTGCTCAAAGCAGGACCAATCCCCAATTTTTGCCCCAGATCCCCAAATGGCCCCCTCAAGGATTGAACTCACAACCCTGGGTTTAGCAGGCCAATGCTCAAACCACTGAGCTATCCCCCCCATGTGAAAATGTTTGTCAGCAACAACTCCCCTTATAGGCTGAGGGTACCAAATCAACTGGGGATCCTGGGCATACTCTGGTGAATTTTAGGCCATTTTCTTCTTAGTAGAGAGAGGTGAAAAAAACAACTGGTAGGAGGACCCTAAAAATCACCAGAATTATCCTTCCACCAGTCCCAGCCCCTTGGCTTACTTGTGGAGTTTTCTCTTGAGAAAAATATTGCTCATCATCTGCCCCCCAACTGACCTTTTCTCTTCATCTGTCTGATTGCAGGCTCACCATGCAGTCCTCAGTGTAGGCTACCTCTCATCCTCCTCAGGATCAGGCTGGAGGGGGCAGATGGGAAGTGACTAAAACCAGAGACAGTCAGTAGAAGTAACAGAACTCCAGCTACCGGCCTGTCTGCCTACTTCCACTATGTGTTCACATGCACATACATACATACATACCCTGATCCCTACTTACAAACACATAGGTGCCAAGCTTTGTGCAGCTCCATGTGTGAAATATATGCTATTTTTTGTCTAATTTGCATGTCTTCAAATAAACGTCAGCTTACAGTCAACAAACCTTGCTCCAAGCAACGGTGGAGGTCAGGCAAGGAGCTGCACCAAACTCATCCACTATGGTTGGAATAGGTGGGGGCTGGAAAGTGTCTGCAGTGTTAGGGTACCTGAGATGGGTGGTGGAGGGTGCCTAGGGGGTAGTTGGCTGCTAAGTGGAGTGGGAGACTTGGGGGGTGGGGGGAAGGGGGAATTGCATAGCTACCAACTTTTGTGCAAGATACATTTATATAGGACCATAAACTTCAGCTGAATGTCAATATGCCCTGCCCCGGGCAGTGGAAGGGGTCGGACATGGAGCTGCACACACCTTGGCATGTGTGGATGGATGCTAAGGTGTGTGCGGGGAGCAGGCAGGTGCTGTGTGAGGGCTGTCGAGGAGCTAGGGCTGCGGGGAAGCTGGGTGGGCAGTGGCTAAAGGAAGCTGGGGTTGTGGAGGTGTCTGGGTGGACGAGGGGTGACTGGGGAGTAGCTACAGGGAGCTGGGTTTGTGGGGAAAGATAGGGACATGCTGAGTGGCAGGTAGCTGGGCATAGCTGGGGGGTTCCTTGGGAAAACTGGGCGGTAGCTGGTGTTATGCGGGTAGTGGAGTTACTGGAGGAGAGGCTGGGCTTGTGACACCTGCGGGGAACACAGGCCCAGTACTAGCTCTGGCTCCTCGCCTCCCCTCACTTACCCCTGCTGCCTCCACAGCAGCTGCAGCTGGCGCCACTTGCCTGCTCCTCCCGCTTGTTGCCTTGCTCAGATCCAGCAGGGGGCGCAGCGAGACAGAGGCCGCTTGGCAGCCTAACTCAGCGGGTACCACGGCGCCCTCTGGTGGGCGCGATCTGCAATCGTGGGCATTCCTGCAGCTCAGCTGTGCGGGCCAGGCATTTGGCAGACCTGAAGGTGAATGTGTAGGGCTTTCCTGGGATGTCAATTACCGCTGAAATCAATGCGAGTTGAGGGCATTCAGCACTTTGCAGGATTGGGCTCATTGAGCAGAATCTGGCGCAGAATAAGTGTGTGTTATTGTATGCTGTCTATTTCATCATTCTTTACACAGGATCATTTGCGATTCCCTATTTGAAACTAACAAGCACTAGGAGAAATGATGCTTGAGCTATGTAACATTTTTCCGACGATTTATAATTTCATCAGACATCCGAAAATGTCAGAAATAAATATGCTGTAAAACAATACTTTTTGGAAATAACTTTATACCAGAGATTCCCCCCCTGCAAAAAAAAAGTAATTACAGATGTGTTGCACAAAGAGCTTGAAAATGTGACTCATTATTTGTTTTCAAGACCCCAACATTATTATTTTTTAAATCTCATGATTTTAAGCCACTCATGATTTTTGAGGGGGGCTGACTTATGATTTTATTATGGATTGGGGTTTGCAATACATATTATTATTATAATTATTTGTGTTGCCATAGCACCTAAGAGCTCTCCTCATAGGCACACTGTGCTAGGCACTTGTGTGGATTACTTTCCTTGTGTGTGTGTGTCTCTGATTATACAGTATAGAATATACAGTGTGTAAAAAACTTTATAGGCATAAATTTGGGATGACCTGCATCTCCAATGAGCAAGAGTTTGTGATGCTGTGCAATTCCTGCAAGTTTATTCATGAGTAAATTCATCCCAAACATATGCCAATAAAAGCCTTATGCCACATTAAACCTTACCATAGCATTACTCACTTCGTTTACAACTGTTCCTCAAACTTTTGAAAGTTTAGTGCTCCTTCAGAAAAATAAAATTGCATCCTCCTTCAACTCTGCCATGTGTTGTCAAAGGCCCACCCATATTTTAGAATTTCAATAAAATGAAACTGTAAATTAAAACATGTTCTTAAATTTTTATTCAAGGAATGATGTATATTTAATATTAAATGTTAAGAAATATTTGAATAGATGTTTTTTCATTATTTAAAACTGGACATATCTCCCAGGTGTACCCACTGGTAATGAGCACAGATTGTGTAGACCTTCATCCTTTCCTATATGCTTTAAGCAGTGAAATAATTAACACTAGCATTTAAAGTATCATTGTCATCTGAGTTAGCATCCACTGAAATGATGGGGCTATTCATACCTCAAAACTATTGTTTCAGGCTCCCTCTGACATCTGGAAGGAAGAAAGAAAATTCTGTGTCTCATCCAAGGGTTTCCTTGCTGCTTTTCTGATTCTCTACCCCTCCCCTCATTTCTGAATCCTCCTCTGTAATGAAAAGCTCTAGTGCATAACACTGCTGTTGCTCAGAGCTTTCCCAAGCAGCAGCAGCAGCAGAGTAAAAATTATTTAATTCTTGTCAGACTCACTGTTCCCATAGTGCACCCAATAAAAACTGGAAAGACACTGGTCTGTTTGTTCGGGGCAGCTTGGGAAAGCAAGGAGCAGTTGCAGAAACACAGAAGAAGACTGCAGAATTAGGAAGATAACTTTGTATAGATTTACATTTCGTTCATGTTTGGAAGGTTATTTTCACAGCCACAGAAGCTAGAAGCTTAATTTGTTTTGTTTTTTAAAATTAAAGCTTAGATTGTTCAGAAATTAATGGCACTTACACAGTAGAACTGCCTGCTCACTGTCAGCTCACTGCCAGTGAATGAGTAAGTGGAGTTTTTAAGTCCTGCTCACAGTAACTAAAGAAAGCCATCTTGGACCTCCAGCAGGAGATACTGAAGCAGGCTAGGCGATCACACGCTGCTACTGAGGCGACGTTGGAGCAGGAGGAGCACATGGTGGCCAACTACATTGCACACAGCCTGGCCATGTGTGAGAATGACCGTGCATGGCAGCATGAGGAGGGCCAGCAGCAGGTTGCCATGTTCAAGCAGCTGCTGACCATTATGGCCAACAGGACCCAGAGCAACATGGGCCAGCACCTGCCCTGGCAGAGATGCATCCTCATCCTTCAGCCACTCCTTCTATATACATTGACCTGCAGCCCCTGACCTCAGGGTGGGGTTTCAGCCAGAGTATGGAAGGAAGATATCCTTTGTATCCACTGTTAGACTGTAAAATGTTTAAAGTATCAGCAGCACAAATGTGAAATAAATTATTGATTTGTTCAATCTCGTTTGGTCTGATCTGTTAAAGAGGGGTACTTATCCCACATAGCTTTATGTGGGTATCACCACCACACCAATTACTCAGTGACATAAGGGTCTCCGATTTTGGAAAGCAGTATAGATTCATCCCCTGCCAGTCTCTAGGGGCACTTCTGGCAGGGTAGGGAAGAAAGGATCAGGTGGAGAAGAAAGGATCGGGCCTAAGGAAGTGGATCCTCCTTTACAGTACAGTAGCAGTAATGTTCATTGGACAAGTGGGGTCATTAACAACACCCTAAATGAAAATTCAGCAGATATTCCCTATCAAGCTCAAATACACAGTATAGTCATCTGGTCAGACACTATCATTTCCCCTTTCCTCCATCTGTCCTTCCAAGCCCAGGATGCCTGAACACAAGGCATCCCTTATTTCCCTAGCTCTCCTGCACCCAACCCCAGCTGGCACATATTCTGGCTGCTTTAATCTAGCTAGCTCAGATACTGATAGCAGTGAAACTGTGGCACTATGGGCTTCAGGAGTGACTGTACAACACTGCCTGGAATGCTCAGTAATTATTTGGGCAGCTAGGCCACACTGAAGCCTGTGCTGCCACAGTTTAATTGATACCAGTACCCAACCTAGACAGATTAAAGCTATTTTAGGTATGTCTACATAAACAGCAATCACATCCAGTGATTGCAGAGTAGGCATGTATGTCTACACTGCACACTAAGCCTGGGCTCTGACTCAGGTTTGAGCTCAAGCCCCCTTTCATCCACACACAAATCAGTCTGACTCAGATCAGCAGGCACTGAGGACCCAGGTCCTAGGACCCTCCTAGGACGGTGGGTCAGAGCCTGAGTCATTTTGCAGAGTGGAGGCAGGTCAAACCACAGATCCAGAAGGTCTACATAGTGCAGTAATGACACATTAGCACAGCTGTGAGACCTGAGCCCAGCAACTGGGTTTGGAAACATCAAGTACACAAGAAGGTTCCTACAGACCCTGGCTTAGAGTGCATTGCAGACATACTCTAAGTCTCTGTCTCTAAGTATATTTCTGTCCTGCGTTTTTGTATGTGTCTGTCAGTTTCTCTCTGTAGTGTTGTGAGTCTATTTTGTGATTTTGGCTGCCTACGTTTGTCTTTAGAGTCGGTCTCTGAGTCTTTGTAGTCTACCTCAGTATATGCATCTGCCACCCCAGCAGACTACCTCACTACAGCGAAACGTGTAAAAACTAGAGCTGATTCTTACCAAATACAAAATCAGTGGCTATGAACCAGAGAGAAAGCACCAAAATCCAGAGGACAGCACAATCTATCTGAAAGAGGAGAGACTGAGACAGAAAAACACTTCCTTCGCCACTGTCCAAAATGTGAGCGACTGAGAGAAAAGTATTTCCTCAAAATCTTAAACACAATGAGACTTTTCATAAAAAAGCAAGGCAGAAAAACTAGGGGAAGGAGAGAGACAGTGATGGCAACCTACCAGCTCAGAAAGGGACCCAAATGAAAGAGGGACAATAACCATTTCCCCAAACACAATGCTAACCCCCTAGGTGGGGCAAAGGGGAACTAAATCTGTCAGTCACCAGAGGAGTACATCTTGGACAAGACGTATTTGCCTTGCCACGCTAATGACTTGCTGAACTGCTGAGAGCCAATGGGGGAGGGGACCGGAGGGGAGGGGAGGGGTGTGTGCCTCCCTCTCGGGGAGGGTGCGCGTGGGTGCCTCCCTCTGCACTGGCAGCGACTCTGCCCCCTTCCCACTTCCTCTCCCTGGCGCCCCGGCCCGACGGAAGGGGATTAGCGCTCGCTCGCTCGCGCCTGCCCCTCTGGCTGCGGAGTGCGTGCGGGGCTCGGAACATGGAGGGCTACGGGCTCTTTCTCGTGCTGCTGGTCTCGGCGCTGCTGCTCGGCTTCCTCTCCGTGCTCTTCGCCCTCATCTGGGTCTTTCATTACGGCGAGGGGCTCAGTTGGGACGGGGGCTCGGCGGAGTTCAACTGGCACCCGGTCCTCATCATCACCGGCTTCGTCTTCATCCAGGGGATCGGTGCGTGCGGGGCGCCGGCACAAGAGGACGCGGGGAGCGCAGGGGGACCCGGGCTGGGACGGGGGCGAGGAAGCGTAGGGGGCTGGGAGCAGGAGGGGCGCATGGGGCCGGTGGGACTGTACGGACCTGCTGGGACGGGCCAGCGAATAGACTCGTGTGGATGTTGTTAGTGTTGACCGTAGTAAACTAGAGACTCACGTTCTCTATTGAAATGAACGTAGTGAGCGCCCCACCCCTCCAGAGACGGGACAACGGGTCTTTCGTAATTCGCTGAGGCAGGCTGCTGGATGTGTTTTGCTCTGGGGCCATTTATTTACCCGGGCCTGGCATTTCTTTGAGTAACGCGGCGGTGTGTTTGCAGGCAGGCAGAGTGCAGCATTTCTGCAAGTTGTGGAACGAAGTGTCAGGGCTGACTCGTTACTCAGCTCCTCTTCCTCATGCTGTGTTTGGGTCTCTGAAGCCCGTGAACAAGCAAATCAGAAAAGAGAAGGGAGGTTCTGACCACTGAAACCAAGCCCAGGGAAGTTTTGCCTTAGCCAGAGCAAACTGCAGCCTCATAAATGCCATTTAAAAAGCAATTAGTCAGTCTGGCTTCAGTGTAAATCACCCCATCAGGCTTCCACTTCTTGTTTTATTTAATTTTAACGCTGCAACCTAACTATTGCGAAGTGGCCAGGACGGGGAGGGAGCTGTTTTCAATAACTACTTTTGGTTGCGTAGTCTTAAAACTTTCAATGACTTTCAAGCGCTTCCTGTTAATATTATTGGTGCAGTTGTTTAACTATTTCTCCTTTCCATAACACACCATTACTCCCCTGGCATTTTTGTTCTAAATGCAGAGGTTGCTCACAATAGGCTAATAGTTACTTTCCATTTTAGATTGTGACTTAAATTTTATTACTTCAAATGTTTCCTAGCTCCCCAGAAACAACGAATGAAGACATAATATGGTGCACAATCCTATCTTTATGTAATATGGGGGAGAAGAAGAAAACTTGCAATTCTCATATTAGGTTTTAAACAATAGAGAAAGTGGTAGGAAAGCTATGGGTGAGTGGAATAACCGTGACATTAATCTATTATAGACTCATAGACTTTAAGGTCAGAAGGGACCATTATGATCATCTAGTCTGACCTGCACAATGCAGGCCACAGAATCTCACCCACCCACTCCTGCAATAATCCTCTCACCTATGTCTCAGCTATTGAAGGCCTCAAATCATGGTTTAAAGACTTCAAGATGCAGAGAATCCTCTAGCAAGTGACCCATGCCCCATGCTACAGAGGAAGGCGAAAAACCTCCAGGGCCTCTGCCAATCTACCCTGGAGGAAAATTCCGCCCCGACTCCAAATATGGCGATCAGCTGAACCCTGAGTATGTGGGCAAAACTCACCAACCAAACACCCAGGAAATTCTCTGTAGTAGCTTCTAACATCCCATCACCGGCCATTGGGCCTATTTACCACTGATAGCCAAAGGCCGATTAACTGCCAAGATCATGTTACCCCATCAAACCATCCCCTCCATAAATTTATCTAGCTTAATCTTGAAGCCAGATAGGTCTTTTGCCCCACTGCTTCCCTTGGAAGGCTGTTCTAGAACTTCACTCCTCTGATGGTTAGAAACCTTTGTCTAATTTCAAGTCTAAACTTCCTGATGGCCAGTTTATATCCATTTGTTCTTTTGTCCACATTGGTACTGAGTTTAACTAATTCCTCTCCCTCTCTGGTATTTATTCCTCTGATATATTGAAAGTGAGCAATCATATCTCCCCTCAGCCTTCTTTTGGTTAGGTTAAACAAGCCAAGCTCCTTGAGTCTCCTTTCATAAGACAGGTTTTCCATTCCTTGGATCATCCTAGTGGCCCTTCTTTGTACCTGTTCCAGTTTGAATTCATCCTTCTTAAACATGGGAGACCAGAACTGCACACAGTATTCCAAATGAGGTCTCACCAGTGCCTTCTATAATGGTACTAACACCTCCTTATCTCTACTGGAAATACCTCGCCTAATGCATCCCAAGACTGCATTCGCTTTTTTCACAGCCATATCACATTGGCGGCTCATAGTCATCCTGTGATCAACCAGGACTGCGAGGTCCTTCTCCTCTTCCTTTACTTCCAACTGATGCGTCCCCAGCTTATAACTAAAATTCTTGTTATTAATCCCTAAATGCATAACCTTACACTTCTCACTATTAAATTTCATCCTATTACTATTACTCCAGTTTACAAGGTCATCCAGATCTTCCTGTATGATATCCCGATCCTTTTCTGAATTGGCAATACCTCCCAACTTTGTGTCATCTGCAAACTTTATTAGCACACTCCCACTTTTGGTGCCAAGGTCAGTAATAAAAAGATTAAATAAGATTGGTCCCAAAACGGATCCCTGAGGAACTCAATTAGTAACCTCCTTCCAGCCTGACAGTCTGATTTGGTCCAAATTGACATTAAAAAGTGCAAAAATAAAGGCATTAGACTGCATCAGAAAATACGGAAGTGTTGGGTGAAAATAAAAGGGATAGAATAATAGAGGAAATGGACACAGAAGAATAATAGAAAGCGTTCCAAGAATCTGCTCCCACTTCAATCTGGCAAAATTCTTGTTGGCTTCAATAGGAGCAGAATCAAGTCCTACATTAACAAATGCCCAGGTGCAGTGCAGAAAAAAAAGTGAAATGCCAGATTATTTTACCACTTTTTTCTTTTTGTTCAGCATTTAAACTTTTTTGCAGGAGGGCAGGGAATCATTTCTAGCCCTTTTATTTGCAAAAAAACTTCAATATAAATGTAAATTAGTGTTTTTTCCCCACTTTATGCAGTAGTGGTTAATTTAGAAGGTTATTTTTGACCACTTTAAATACCAAAATTTTTGTTTGGTTCACTGCTGAATGATGTTTTAGATTCACCCAGTAAGCTCACTAGTCCAAAACATCTCGATATTTCATAGGAAACTGCTGCATGCACACTCCTGCAGCAGTAAAGTCAGGTTGCATCTACACTAGGGGGCTATCTATGTCAGTTAGGCCCCCTAGTGTAGACATAGCCTATGCGGATGGAAGAAGTTTTTCTTTCAGAGTGGCAACACCACCTACCCAAACATTATCTACATTAACGGAAGCACTCTACACTGCGGGTTGTTAGCCCTGACCGACACAGCTAGGCTGATGTAACTTTTCAGTGTAGACATAACCTCAGATTTAAAATCAAAACATAAGGGTGTGGGTGGCCTTTTAGTTTTGGTTTGGACAGGGAGTTGTGACTTTAAAAATAAAATCCAAAACTCATTCCTTCAGTGGGGAAGTAGTCCCAGTTTGGTAATTTAAAGTAAAAATATTTCTTTTTTGTCCATTTCTAATAGGTTCAGTAGATCACATGAAGTGCAGTTTTAGGGTCTGATTACCCTTCTAATGGTAAAACTCCTATTGACTTCAGTAGGAGATGGATCAGGCCTGTGACAGGCTGAATAGACCCTAACGGGTGAGGAAGAGGCCAGAGAGGCCCTTGTGATAGGACTAGCCCCACCCTTCTGGCCCTGTCAATCATACACACGAGGGAGGAAAGCTGAAAGGGAGGAAACTGCAGTCAGCAGGGGTGAAAGAGCAGGATTGCCCATGGCCAGTGGGTCTCAACTTTTGCAGACTACTGCACCCCTTTCAGGAGTCTGATTTGTCTTGCGTATCCCCAGGTTTCACCTCACTTAAAAACTACTCGCTTACAAAATCAGACATAAAAATACAGAAGTGTCACAGCACACTATTGCCGAAAAATTGCTCTCTCATTTTTATCATATAATTATAAAATAAGTCAACTGTAATATAAATATTGTACTTACATTTCAGTGTATAGTATTTAGAGCAGTATAAACAAGTCATTGTATGACATTTTAGTTCGTACTGACTTCGCTAGTGCTTTTTCTGTAGCTTGTTGTAAAACTAAGCAAATATCTAGATGAGTTGACATACTCCCAGAAGACCTCTGTGTACCCCCGAGGGTACGTGTACCCATGTGGTTGAGAACCACTGCCCTAGGCACCAGGCTGTAGGAGTGACTCCTGATATTGCAGAGTGAACTCCTAGGTAGGAAACCTTCACCCCTGAGGAGCATACAGCAGACTCCGAGGGCAAGACAGACAGGTCGAGTCTGCCACGAAGACCTAGCTAAAGCTATTTCCCCAAACCCATTACCTTGGGACTAGATTGTTGACAGTACTGTAGATTCACTAACTCCCTTCCCCAATCCCTTTTGCTGGGACCTCATGGAGAAATTATCCCTGAAGGCTTCGGGGTTTTTGACTTCCATTTTGATCTCCTAACCAGAGAGACTTAAGGAGGCCTACAAAGGTCAGACCACCACCTGCAAATAGTACGGAAGTGGGGCTGGTGATGTGACCACCCAGTGTAGATAACTGGGCTTTGTCAGGTTCCCCCACCCACTGAGGGAGGAACCACCAATGCCTCTGTTACAAGGCCCTTAATCAGTCTGTGTCAAACTAACAACTTTAATTTACGAGCAGGAGAATTTATTTTTGCAGAAAGTAGACAAGTTTCTCTCTATAGACCAGGGGTCGGCAACCTTTCAGAAGCGGTGTGCCGAGTCTTCATTTATTCACTCTAATTTAAGGTTTCGCGTGCCGGTAATATATTTTAACGTTTTTAGAAGGTCTCTTTCTATAAGTCTATAATATATAACTAAACTATTGTTGTATGTAAAGTAAAAAAGCTTCATTTAAAATTAAATTAAAATGCAGAGCCCCCCAGACCGGTGGCCAGGACCCGGGCAGTGTGAGTGCCACTGAAAATCAGCTCACGTGCCGCCTTTGGCATGCGTGCCATAGGTTGCCTACCCCTGCTATAGCCCTTCCTCCCCCACCCCACCACCGGGAGACTTGGTTTGCCCTTCTGCTGTGACCAAAGGTTTTGTTTAAAGCAATATTTGCACAGGGGATTTTTAAAAATAAAATAAAAGGTCCTCACAGCTCAAAAGAAATAAGTGTAATAAGAAGTCATTGGTAAAAGAATTACCTGTAATATTAAACTCTGAGTACAGTTAATATTGTCAAATAACAGGAAAAGCAAATGTGGAGAATGAAAAGAAAATTGTGCAAGAAATTCGGATTAATACAGAATTAAGAACATAAACAACAAGATTATGGACCTGATCCAAAATTCACTGAAGTAAATCAAAAGACTTCCATTGACTTCAAAGGGATTTGTAATTGGATCAGGCCCTAAAATAGGGCACCCTTTTGTACACATACTGTGAAAAGAAGTAAAACTGCAAAGTAATTAATATTGTATTAGAATGGAATTTCAAATTAACTGTGAGATATGAATGGGTAACCAAGATCATCACAAGCTGAGAATAGAATGAGCACATGCGGTTATTTAAGGGTGGGAAGGAGACCGAAAGGGTGGAAAGTTATAGAAAAGCAGAAGTGTGAGGTATGAAAAAGAAGCATGGACAATGGTTGAGAAGTAGACTTGTAAAATTACCGAGACAATCTAAATTCAGTCCAGGAAGAAGGGAGAAAGCTGGTTGTATTGCTGTTATTTGTAAGTGACGCAAGGATAAGCATAACTGGAGAACAGACATAGTAAATGAGCTGTGAAAGAAAAAGGTGCATGGGTCCCTACACCAAGGTAAAAAATCTTCATTGCACAGCACCAGCTCTACCTCCAAGATTAGTTTTGACAAAACAATGTGTACGAGGATGAGCAGCTTCAGAGATTAGCATGCATATTTAATGTAGCTAAATTAAATGTTAATGAAATTATTAATTTTTTTAACAAATAAGATAATTTCATAGCAGTTTTTAGAAATACTTGTCACTGTTTCAGTATCTTTATTTGGTAAATGGGCTGAATGGAGGATTGTGCAGGATTGGAGAATGTCTCAAAGCTGTATTCCCTTCGCTTTTTTATGTCCACCTCAAACTTCCCCCTAGTTACCACAGTGTTGGGCATGGTGCCAGTATATGAACATAAACAGAAAATAATTTAGGTTCCTCCACTCATGAAAGTGGAAGGGATGATGAGCCCTTAATCATCTGAGTTTTAAGGGCAACATTTTCACTGCAGTTCCTTAGTTTCACAAAACTTTGAATACATCTGTGTTGCACCTGCAAAATTCCCATTTGTCATTGGAAAATGGAAGCAAATAATTACCGGTTCAACAACAACTGGGCCTCAAACATAGCCTGAACAACTCCTATGGCATTCCCAAAAAGAGACACAAATAAGCAACTATAGTTGAACCCAAACGTCTTCCCTAAGTTGCCTTTACAAGAAGAAATATTACAGTAAATTAGGATCATGCCAAATTAGGATCATGGGTGACCAAGGAACCTTAGCATGTCTGAATAGTCGCTAAACTCTTGGTCACACAAATATCCATTCCGACAATTTATCCAAACCCCAGTGGAATTTTTGCCTTTATAATTCAATTCTGAAAGTTTCATAAAAAGATGATAGAAAATGCATTACATCTTCCTCAATCCATTTGTGCCAACCAAATTTCTAAACAATTTTAAATGTAACTTTCTTATTTATGAAGGAATCTCAGGAAGATCTAGAAAGGAATGCAAGCCAGTGTTCATCAATGGGGATGATGGAATAAATCTTCCCAGATTATTTAGTGTCAGCTCTGTGAAGTATTATAAGTCCTATCTTAAATTGGGCCTCTATAAACTTTAACTGTTTAATGGTAAATGAAATTATTTTTATTAAATGAAAAAGTATCTTAGGTTAGCGTATGCTTAGGTTAGCATTTAGTAGGAAAGTTATGAACTAATTTACCAACAGAGAATTGAGGAACTGAGGTACATTCCAAAATATTTTAAGAAGTGCTGAGAATGAGGGGATGTGATGGATGTGGGATTGTTGGTAACGTTATTAGTTACTTTTATCAATAAATAATTCTTGTTGAGTGTGTACCTCATGCTAGAACTCAAAGCAGAGGATGCACCAGTCTTTCCCAGCATGGACCAAAATAGTTTCCTCCTGTGCCTACACATTTCTGGAACATCTGATCTTGTACAGCCAGGGACATTCAGATAGGATTTTCCATATGATGATGAACGGCTTAAAAACTGCCCACTAGAATTACAATTACTTTACCCAGAATACCTGGATACACTTAATTGGCCCTGAAGCTACAAAGGTGGTCTTTGGTACGGAATAAATGGAAACCTACCCTATAAAATTTAAGACTATGTGGAAAGTGCATGCTGTATCTTGAGGCCAGAGCAACACCTGATGCCACATGCTCCTTGCTTCCCTTGAAACACCTGGGTCATCAATGATCAGGGCTGGCTCCAAGCACCAGCTCAGCAAGTGCATGCCTGGGGCAGCAAGCCGCAGGGGGGCGGCCGGCCAGTAGCTGTGAGGGCGGCAGTCAGGCAGCCTTTGGTGGCATTTCTGCAGGAGGTCTGCCAGTCCCGCGGATTCGGCAGCAAATCGGCGGCGGGAACGCCAACACATGGGACCAGCGGAGCGCCCACAGAAACTCCACCGAATCCGCGGGACAGGTGACCTCCTGCAGAAATGCCACCGACGGCTGTCTGACTGCCGTGCTTGGGCCCCTGTCAATGATGCCAACCTTGACCCACTGTTGCTGCCAGAGAGAAGCTGCATGCTTTAAGTTACAAGCTATGATCACCTAGTTCCAGTAAACAACTACTACGTGAGTAGAGCTGGGCAAAATTCTTTTGGTGAATCGAAAATATGACCCCAACATGCATTTTTCAGGGCACCAACACTATTTGCAAATTCAGGTAAAATTTGGTGACTAGTTTCAGCCAAAATAAAATGGATTTTTTTTCTGAAAAAGTCAAAACAGTTGGTTTTAATAATTTTGAAATAAAATGTTTGGACTTTTCATTTCAAAATGTAATTATATTTTTGGGGGGGCGGGGAGGGGGTGTTGAAAAACATCAGGAACCAAACAATAAAACCATTGCGGACTGAAAAACACTCCAAAAACTAAATGACGTTGCCCCTCCGCCAACAAAGTTGTTTTGTTTTGAATTTTTTTCATTGTTTTGGGTGTGTTTTTCTGAAACAATTTTTTTTATTTTGGTTTGATTTATCATTTTGTCAATAAACTGAAAAAAATCCATTTTGGTGTGAAACTAACCAATTTTATTCTGGTTTGGCCACCAAACCAAAAAAATCAATTAATCATTCAGCTCTACATGTGAGTTAAAGATCGTAAGAAATGAAGAAATGTAAACTCTTTCAGCTGTTTATTATTTAGTTCATGGGGATGCCTCAAACCTCCTGTGCTCTGAGTGTGTGAATAAATATTGTATTTATAGGTAACAACACCTTTAATACACTCCTATCCTAAATAAAATCCAACTATCCTTAAATTAGCTAATAACTCTCCAGAGTTAAGAAGTAATATTCTGGAACTGGCGTATAACTTTGTAACTCTTACTCATTTTTAATTTAAAATAAAAAAAATTCATATGTAATGGGAAATGTATATTTCTCAATTTTTTAAAATATTATTAGCTTGTAAAATATAAAGGACCAAATTCTGCCCTCAGATACACAAATGTGACTTCTATTATTAATTTGTATCAGAGGGCAGAATTATGCCCATATTATTTTCAGAAAACTTTGGGAATAACTACATGAAAATCTTAAAGAAGTTGTTTACAATTATGCTATTTAGCTTCATTCGTAGAAGGACAAGGCAAGGCATTTTCTTTCTTGTTAGACAGTCATCATGAGACTGACATGCTGAACTGTAGCAATCTTTGCTATGTCATGTGGTTTGACACCTGTCAAGCTGTCTTGAAAATGAGGCTGCCATTGTTTTTGAGTTTGAATATTGCATGCTTTACTTGTATCCCATTCTTGAACAAAACCCCATAAAATACCTAAATGCTGTATGCACAGTTATATTAACAGAATTTTTTCATTCCTATGTTATGCTTCCCATAGGATGTAGAAATTTACGTTGATCTCAGACCTGATCATATTCAAGGACATTCCATTGGTGAACAGAGTTCTCTTTGTGAATTGTGTAGTGAAATTCTGTAATTTCTGGCATGCACTGTACCCAAATAAAAATCCAAATGCATAAATAGGGCCTTAAAAGCAATTTGCCATTCATTATTATTCATCCAAACACATACAACACATATTTCCTTTCAGGATTCCTATCATATATAATTTCATTAATAATGCTAAGATTATAGAGCAGCAGTGAACTGAAAGCATAAGTGCTGTTTCTTTTGATAAGTAGTGATTTTATCCTTATATTACTGGGGAAAAGTCAAGAAATACACACCCCCCCCCCCCAGTGTACATAATAATGCATTTGTGCTCCCTCAGAGCAGGAACATTTCATATCGCTAGGAATACTCTCGTTCTTTTGTTTTCAGCATAGTTAACTATATATACTCAGCTTGATCCTAACACATCTGAATGCCAGTCTGCAGCCAGAAAAATTAAATGAGGATTTTATCAATTAGCTCATTGTTAAGAAACCATTGCTTTGTTTATTGTGAAGGGACTGTTCCCTCCAACCATTACATGATTTTTGGATTTTTTTACATTAAAATGGTAAATTTCTGCCTCTCTTCATTCAGTTGCTTTTCTTCCCTTCATTGATATTTCCTTGGAAGGGAGGGACCCATGCTCATAATCTTTTTCTTACTGGTGAGCAGTTAAGATAATGCTGTTTCATCTGCAATCCAGAGTCAGATGCAGCCTCTCCTTTCTGTAAGTAATATAGTTTAAGGACCGACAGCTGTGTACAAGGTGTCAGTGCCAAAAAAGACATGACTTGTGTACATTTAGTGGATTCTCAATTAGTAATAACAATTGCACAGCGATTCATTCCAAAAATTTTCTCAGGAAAGGGCGTGTGGTATCTAAAAAATCAGTACCTGACAGGAGAGTAATACTTTCAGACTTAGACAAAATGTACAATTTGCTAGCATTCTTGTGCAATATGCATATACTAAAAACTATATTGATACAAGATTACGTTTTTGCTGAACCCCTTTGGTTTTAAGGGCCAGATTTTGATTCCCTCACTCTCACTAAGTACCATCTTACTCCATACATAGTCTCATTGAGGCAATGGAGCTACTTGTGGAGTAAGGCGCTATTTAAAGTGAGTAAAGACATCTGAATAAATTTTTCCAGTAGATGATCCCATGAATAAATGAATTAGGCCCCAATTCTGCAATCTTATCTGCAAAAGAGGACCCATGTACCCCATAGGATCCCACACAGATCAGGCTTCAGGAGTGGGGCCTAACATTTGTTTGCTGTTAGTTTTTAACCCACTTAGACAAAACTTCTATGAAAAAGTTACAAGAAAGTTTTTCCCTAGAGGTTATACTTTGGCCTGAACCGTGTGTTGGGAACTAATGAGATTACATGCAGCACTGTGAAGTGGGAGGAACAAAATCTGACTCCTCTAAAGTTTTCCCTGTTCTGTAGTTCACACTGGAATGATTTGAATTATGCATGATTATCAAAATCCTTATAGAAAAGAGATTTACTATTAAATCTTGCTTTTATTCCCTCCTCAGCCATTATTGTGTACAGATTGCCCTGGACCTGGAAATGCAGCAAACTCCTGATTAAATTCATCCATGCTGGGTTAAATACCATAGCAATGATTCTTGCAATTGTTTCTCTGGTAGCTGTTTTTGATTTCCACAATGTCAAGAACATTCCCAACATGTACAGTCTGCACAGCTGGATTGGACTGGCTGCTGTTATATTTTATACTCTGCAGGTCAGAATTTAACTACTGTATTTATAAATAAGATATAAAGCTGAAGAATGTGTTCTATAATTAATTAAAGTACAGTAGAACCTTACTAATTTACATTAACTACAGGGAGATCTATTTTGATTTACTGAATTTTGCAAATGTGCAAATAAACACACAATTAAAAATGTCAAGGATACTGTATCACAAAATGTATTTTGTTCATTTTACTTTGATGTAAAAATAGTAGTATCACCACGGTAGCATGGGCAATCGCAGCGGTGGTGTGGGTTAGTCAACCTGAGTATGTATTCAAGGGGTTCAAGTGGGTTTGTACTCAGGGAAGCTAGCCTGTGCTATCATGGCTGCACTACTATTTTTACTGTATTAGCTCAGATAAGAGCTAGCACGAGTATGTGTCCGCGACCTGGGAATCACATCCCTTGCTTGTGTTGACGTACCCTACAAGTTTAATATGAGTCATTTTCTCTACCTTCAGTTTAGTGATTCTGCATTTTGAGCTGAAGCCTGTACAATAAAAAGAGGTCTTGGTTACCTAGTGGTCAAGAGGAAACACAGAAAATGCCCAATCCTGAGCTTTGTCCCTCACGTCCCAGGCTGGCAAGAGCAGGGAATCCCGTGGAGTCAGTATGTTCTGATTCTGGAAAGGGAGGAGAATTTGCATCGCTGTTCAGCATACTGTCTATTGCTGACTAAAAGAACAACAATTACTGGCTTATGAGGGAAATATAAAAAATATTACTCTCATTAACAGACATTCCACCATTGCTCACTGTTCGACATTTCTGTAGCGAAGCAGTAGTGCCTAAAGAAAAAAGTTTTCATATGATAAAATAAATTTTTACAAATTAATAGTCTGAATAATTATATTTCAGTAGAATTCCTGAGACAGTGCTCATATACAGTACTGTAGCTAGAAGATACTCTGGTCCTATGGATATGGTACTGTAACCTGCCCTATTTGGACAAAATGTATTTGAATACAGTGAAGTGAAAGGTAATCTATCTAGGAATAGAAAAGAATGCAGGCCATCCCTAAAGAATGGGGGCGCTATCCTGGAAAACAGGGATTCTGAAAAGGACTTAAGGGTCTTAATGGACAAGTAACTCAACATGACCTCCCAATGCTGGCGCAAAACAGGCTAATGCGATCCTTAGATATATAAACGGGAACAGTGTAGGGAGGTGATTTTACCTTTGTATACACCATTGGTGAGACTGATACTGGAATACTGCATCCAGTTCTGGTGACTGCATTTTAAAAAGGATGTTGAAAAACTGGAGAAGGTGCAGAGAAAAGCCATAAAAAATATTTGAGGGCTAGAAAAAATGCCTTAACATGAGCGATTAAAGAGCTCAATGTGTTTAGTTTATCAGAAAGAAAACTGAGAAGGGACTTCTTCACATGGAGAAAATAAGAGGGCTCTTTAATCTAGCAGAAAAAGGCATAACAAGAGCCATTGGCTGGAAGATAAAGCAGGACAAATTTAAATTAGAAATAAGATGCACATTTTTAACAGAGAGTGGGATTAACCACTGGAACAAACTACAGAGTGAAATGGTGGATTTGCCATCTCTTGATGTCTTCAAATCAAGACTTGATGCCTTTCTGGAAGATATGCTTTAGTCAAACTTAAGTTACTTGGCTCAATACAAGGGTATCCAGGTGAAATTCTATGGCCTGTCTTATACAGGTCAGACTAGTTGATTAAGTGGTCACTTCTGGCCTTAACTGATGAATGAATCTGTGAAGTTGTGGGAAGGGGGAGAAATCAAAATTAAAGAGGATGCTATTAAATTAAAAATAATTTTCACTCCATACAGTATTATTGCCATAGTTTATTGAAAATGAAAGCTTTACTATCTGAAGGCAGGATACTAGGCTAGCTGGATCTTTGGTCTGACCCAGTATGGCCATTCTTATGTAACTTAAAATGGTGTTTTTCACTATGCAGTTTGGTTGCTTTTTACCATTTCCACTTAATTTGGACAGTGGTAAAAGACTGGTTTATTTACAATCCATTTCATGGACTGTTTCTTAGGTCATAGCACAATATTGTCTTTGGGTTTAACACTATAGAGCAACATACTTAAAAATATATTCCTAGTCCAATTAGGTTCGGACCTCAGACACTTTAAAAATTAACCTTTTATATTGGTTTCAATTTTCATTTAAAAGTACAGATTTCTTTCACAGTTTTAATGCTGAATCTGTATTCTGTGTTTAGCTTGTCTTAGGTTTTGCTGTCTTTCTGCTGCCCTTTGCTCCAGTTTCTCTTCGAGCATCTCTCATGCCAATACATATTTATTCTGGCCTCCTCATCTTTGCAACAGTGATTGCAACAGCTCTCATGGGATTCACAGAGAAACTTATTTTTGCTCTGTAAGTACTATATTTCATAATTTCACCCTTCCACTTGTTTGCTCATTAAATTCAACCATTGAAAACAATCATCAAGTTTGCATACAACAATGTATTCTAGTATTGATTCATTGTTTATTTTTAACAACATGAATAGTAGTCTTTTTTTTTTTTAGGCAACTTTAAGATGATTGTCCTTAAAACAGTTCTTTTTATTTATTTTTTCCCTCAAAGGAAAAATCCTGCATATAGCACATCTCCACCAGAGGCAATTTTTGTCAACACTCTTGGTCTTTTGATTCTAATCTTTGGTGCTCTTATTTTGTGGATGGCAACAAGACCCCATTGGAAGCGCCCACCAGAACAGAATTCTAAAATTCAGCAACCAAATGGAGGGACGCCTGAAGGTACAGAAGAGGAATCCACTATGACAGATTGCAGCAATACAGATAAATCTGATGTGGAGTTCAATAGTGAAGCAGCAGCCAGAAAACGAAACCTCAAACTTGATGAGGTAGGGCAAAGGTCTACCATGTAAAGGGAATACACAAAATTGCTGTAGTCTTACATTATAAAAAAAGCTATTCCTATCCAGCTATTGATTACATTTGGAATTTAAACAGGGAATTTCTGTCAGGCTTGCTTAATGCAGTTCAATTTTTCTGCACAACTAGTATGAGCTGAAAAGGTCTCTAAAATTCAGTAAGACCCACATTTGTCATGACATTCCTTATTGTATCTCTGTTCAAAAGAATTGAGGACTAGGATGAAAAATCATGTTGAGATTTGTGCCTTTTAAGAAAAGTGTAGTATGTTTGGAATAAGGACGGAGTTTAAAAAAGCATCTAATGGGAAAATAATTTCTACATCACATCTTAATTTATTGGTTGTTTCCATGCAGTTCACTAGTTTCTTTAACCAGTTATAACTGGGACAAAATGCTGCCCTGAGTTATGCTGTGAATGGGCATGAATGAGACTTGTATATACACAGCAGAGTGCAGAATTTATCCATTAGCACCTGCCTATGCTTTTTTATAATATTGGTCCACTTTCTTAAGGGCCTGATTTTTCAGAATCACATTGTAACGTTTTTGGCCAAAAATTTTGAAATTAGGAAAGAAATTAAACAGAATTTTGTTGAAATTTTCACTAAAATGTCATGTTATTTTTGACCAGTTTTTTCCATTTTTTTTAAAATGAGAGCTCATAAACATTTTGAATTGGTTTTAAACCAGCTCTAGTAAATGTATAGATTTATAGACAGCATCCACCCTTGGATACACATGATTGCTACTGAAATCCATGGGAGCTACAAGTAGACATCTAAGGGCAGCATTTAACCTGTCTTGAAATGTACGGAGTTTTTGCATTCACTTCATTAATAGAATTATAAAAACTGTGTATTGGGTCATCAAATCCATCCCTTTTCCCTTGGCCCCTGGAACCAGTACAATATTGTTCTTTATGGTTGTATCTTATAAGCCTTTTTTTTTCCGTTTTAATCTGGAAGACTAAGATGAGGAAAGCAGTGTCTAATGGTTTAAGCACTGGAATAGAAATCAGGAAATATGGACTCTGTCTATACTTCAATTAGAAACCAGTGGCTAGTCTGTGCCAGCTGACTTGGGCTTGTGGGGCTTGGGCTAAGGGGCTGTTTAATTGCGGTGTAGACAGCTGGCACGGGCTAGCGGCAGGTTTTTAATTATAGTGTGGACATACACGTGGATTCTGTTCCACCTCTGCCACTGGCTCACTCTAATAACCTCTGTCTTACTTTCTTTATTTGTAAATTGAAGATTTACATAATGCTTAACTTAGGCAATTAATTTAACGTTTGTAAAAGTGCTTTGCACTTCTATAGCTCCTTCTGAGAATCAGTATTAATGCATTACTTTTATCTAAAATCTCTCTCAGATATAAAATAGACATTGCTTTTACTTACTTGCATAATTCTAGAAGAATAGAAAACTATTCTCATAGAAAAATAATTATAATGGATGGCTTTGTGATTTTAAGTGTCCAAAGTGATTAACCTTTCTCTTGCAATCTACTTGTAAGGGTTGCCAAATTTACTTTTGTAATACTAGTGTCTAGACATAAAATCATTTTGACAAGTGGTGTAACTACTTCATGTTTACCACTATTCATGTTGCAAAGAGCTCTGGACTAGAGCTTAGGGCACTACACCACTTTCCATTTCTTCTGAAGACTATTTTCATTTTGATTTATTTTTCAGCTTCTCACGTATATTTAAACACATTAGGATCCCACAAATATTTTAATCTTTCTAGCTCAAAGTGATGCATTGACATACATAGTTTTGATTACTTATTGTTATTTTAGGTCTCCTCTGAGATAATAAAGCACCTTGGGTCACAAGCTTGGATTTGTAATAACACTATTTGAGTACAATATAGGAAAAGCTAGTATATTAATTCTTAGGAAAATTTCTCTACAGTTCTGTTTTGGTAAACAAGGTTATATCCTAGGTTTCTGTATCATTTACATATATGTCTGACAGAGCTTAAAGTCTGAATGTGTGCTTGATCTTAATATAATTGCTTAGAAAAAGATTTCTACACACATTGTTTAACAAAAAATCGTATTATTGACATCTGCCGTTTCCTCTTAGAAAACATATGCCCTTAGGAGATCAGAATCTGCTACACATTTAAATGTAGAACTCAGATATGAGAAGGGAAAATACTTTCTTCCCATTGCCTGATCAGACCTCCAGTCCCATTCTTTGAGCTTGTCTACACTACCCGCTGGATCGGCGGACAGCGATCAATCCAGCAGGGGTCGATTTATCATGTCTAGTATAGACGCGATAAATCTACCGCTGAGCGCTCTCCCGTCAACTCTGGTATTCCACCAGTCGACAGGAGAGCATCAGCTGTCGACTTACCGCAGTGGAGACACCGCGGTAAGTAGATCTAAGTACGTCAACTTCAGCTACGCTATTCACGTAGCTGAAGTTGCGTATCTTAGATCGACCCCGCACGGTAGTGTAGACAAGCCCTTAGTAAAAGAGAGGGCTGCTGCTTCCATCTTTTTAAAGTGTACACTAGGTGTGTCTATATTTCCCAAGACAATCTGGATTCACTAAGAATCCCTCTGTAGTCTGAGTCTAAAATCAAAAAGGCACTCTGCCATTTATGGTAATGTTTGTTAAAATGAGAGGAAAAGTGAGGAAAATTAGAGTACTTGTTAAAGTTCACTGTGACCAATTTATATGTCCTTGAAGTTACTGCATCCTATTATGGCTGTACAAGTTACACATTAGAAAGGAAGGATCACCGTAATTTACACAATGTGCTAAATTGCACCATGTTTTTTCCTGTGATTTTTTCATAATCTGATCAATCTACAGTGTTTTTTGAAAGATTGACTCAGGGAGCACCCGATACCTGAATAAGGCCCTTAACAAAACAAAACAACAAAGATGCATTAGTGCTTATAAAAGGTGCCATCTTAACAACTCTGGAGGCTGGATTCCTCTGTTTATCTATAGAACAGGTACAGCACAGGAAGCAGTAATTTA
Source organism: Macrochelys suwanniensis (assembly GCA_033296515.1). NCBI lineage: Eukaryota > Metazoa > Chordata > Testudines > Chelydridae > Macrochelys > Macrochelys suwanniensis. Next base: position 38,415,021 of record CM065784.1, read on the forward strand.
AATGTCTACAAACTTGCCAACTATTGTGTCTCAATCACCTGTGGAGATATGTAATACATTTTTAATATCCATTTAATCCTTGATGCGCTGCTGAGATTGCTAATAAATGTGGGTGTTTTGTTTGCAATATGGACGCCTGCCCAGGAATTGGCCTGGAATAGACTAATTTTACATGGGACAGCACAGTAACTATGTAATCACTTCTAATTTGGGCTATGGTGGAACCAGAAACTTATAGGTGAAAAGTTCTGCATTCTGTTAACAGTGCCTTGAGTTATACTAGTCACCATGCCTTTTATTTTCTATTTGCTACCTATACTATCTAAGATTAACTTGAAATTTGTTGTAATGATACTGTTTAAAAGGGCAGTATCACTTTTTTTCCCTTCCAATGAAATACATTATAAAATCTTTCATTCTAAACTGATAATAAAATAACATTTCTATCCCAATTAAAAATGCTTCTTTCAGTTCTGTCCTGGAAAAATATCTTTAAAATAAAGCTGCTTTAAGGACTGAAGAAAAAATGTTCACCTTTTAATTAATTCATAAAAGGCAATGGAGATCTCACATCCTCATTTAAATTATTACACTGTATGTGGAGCAGGTTAGCTTACCTCTCATCATAGGATATAATAGGGTATTTCTCAGAGCAATTTGTCAAGAAAGATGCATTCACAGACATGTTAAATCTTACATCAGATAAATAAACTGCACATATTCTTGCTCTGTTTGAAAAATGTTGTAAATATGTAACTTGTATTACCTCTAGTAAAATGTGATGTGCAAAAACAAGTTCAAGTCTTGTAGCAATGTGGAACCCGAGGGTCATTTTCAAAGGCACAAATGGGAGTTAAGACCACAGCTCCCACTAACTTTCAACTGGATGCCTAACTGTGCATTTGAAAATGTCCCTCTAAACTATTAGGCTTTTAAAGGGCTTAAACACCAACTTTGGATTTGTGTAAAAATATATATAAATAGGAGGTGGGGAAGGCTACAAAACCTAAAATAAACAAGTATTTTCTTTTAAATAGAATGAAAACAGGATAACTTTTAATGTATTTAAGTGCTTTCCTGCAGTACTGGGCATTGAGACGTGATAGCACTTTGTTCCTCATGAATGCAACCGAACAAAAGGGAAACCGAGAACTAAATTCACTGTCCTGAGTGAATGCCAGTGATAGACATAATAAATTATTGAAAATTAGATTTAAAAATAATTTCTATTTTGAATATTTAAAGTGATGGTAATGATTTTTAAGCTAAAATGGAGTTGAATAAAACCGAATAGCTGAACGTACAATAATTGCATGTAAATTTCTCTGCCATAGGTAATGAAGAAAATTGCATATGATATTGTAAATAAGGATTAACAATGTACATGAAAATTATAACCCCGGATTTTAGTGAGATGGTAAAAGAATATTACCAAAATATTTTCTATTTCATAAGATTTCTTTACTCTATTTCAGCCTATTTATAAGGAACTGAAGCAACTGAATGCTTTATCATTTGCAGTGCTTATTTGTAGAGGAAAAGAAAAATGTTTTATTACAATGTATATTTCCTTACTCTTTTTTTGTATGTCAATAAAAAGTATTTTTGAAGCTTGTGTAGTGTAGAGGTGTATTCTGATACTAAATCTCAAGTGTTTGAATTTGATGTGAATTCAAATTTGGGTTTTAATTAGTGTATACAGTATATTGTTATAGTGAAGAGTGCTAAGAAAATTCAGTAACTGAAGCTGTAAATATTCCCTATAAATTTCATGCTGAATACTATGCATGATACAACATTAAAAGATTAGATTATAATCATGGTATAATAAGGGAGAAATTTTGCATATTCACCACCTAATGATTTCAGTGGAAGTTGTACAGGCATACTGGAGAAAAGAATATGGCCATAAAGCTGTTATATTCTATAAGACTATTAACTCCCCTCATAATGATCTTTTCCACCTGTTCTGTAGCACTGCCACCTTCTCACCTGGCATTTAGGCAGAGTTACCTTGACCCCAAGAATAATGACCATCGGATACCAAGTTCAATTTGGCCTAAACTAAAGAAGTCTTTATTTGCAGTTTTACAGAGCGATTTTAAGACAATCTTTTAGAAATTGCTTAAATCCCTTTTTTGAAAGTCAGGTAAATACTTAGGAGCCTTAATCTCACTGAAAGTCTATGGGAATTAGGCTCATAAATCATGTAAGTGCTTTTAATTTTTTTTATCCCAAATTCACACCTACATGAATAATAGGAAAGTACTGTCAGACTTAAACTTACAGAGTATAACAAAATTATCCTGTAGATTGGTGTGAAAAAATATCTTTTGGTATCTTCCTGCCTCGGAGAGGCATAGCAGAAAAGAGTTCCTCTGCAGAACCTCCTCCAGAGAGAGTTATGAGCTTTCATTTAGCGCTTCCATGCACCCTGCTCACCTGTCTCAGTATCGATTTTCAACACCCTGGCAGGGAGCCAGGTTTCCCTGTAGCCTGATAAACTGTCTCGACATGGACCTCACTCACACGCTCAACTGCCTCAGTGTGGACCTTGTCCATGTAACAGTGAGAATAATAGAAACGGGGGAGGTTTTTTCCCCCACCAAAGATACCCTCCCTCTCCTACAGGCATGGGACCCTTATTCCCACAGTTTGCAGAGCAAGGAGGAAAATTTCAAACATGGTAGTTCTGTGAACTAATCAGGCCTCCATCCCCAAAGTCTCCATGATCTTCCTCCTATGGTAACGGTTGTATTGTTGCCCTAGTGACTGAATCCAAACATCCTAAGGTTGTGGAAATGCATTAGTTAGATGTGAACAGAGCCTACAGGTGAATATAGCAGAGGGAGTCAAAGCCTAAGGTACAAATCCTCTCATTACTCTGTATCAGTGAAAAGAGCAGCAATTTTGTGCGTGGAGTGATCTTTCAACTCTGAGGAGGTCTGCACAGCTCCTATAGTCAGGGCCGCATCTAGGAGTGGGCCAGCAGAGGGGTTGCTGGGCTACTCATGGGGTGTGGGCACTGAAAATATTTTCTGTCCTGGCTAGCAAAATGGCTAGGGTCACTTCTGCCTACAATGTATTCCATACACTCTTTCTCAGATACTTTAGCGTGGACATCCTCACTCCTGCTGATACAGCATTTGGTTGAGGGGTGTTACAGAACAAGGGGCCCCAGTAATCCATAAATTCATTTTCAATTCTCCTCTCGCCCTAGGGATAATGTACTGCTTTCTACATTCCATCATGAAGACTGTCTGACATGGAGGGAACTGAGAAAGGAAAAATTCTGTCTTGTGAATTTTCATTCTCAGATCCTCCATGTCAGACAGTATGACCCTCCCTCAGAAGACTGCATTATATCCAGAGTTTTATCTGACTATTGCTCACTTGTTAAGTAGCTTGAAAAGGGAAGAGAGTGTTCCTACAGGAAATTCCAGCTCTGCTGCAAATAGATTTGAGTTGAATAGCACTTTTATAAAGGTAATAATTTTCAGCTTCTGGAGAGTTCTTTCTGAATGATAGTCCTAAAGGCAGTGTGAGAGCACATATCTGTTCTGTCTTCAGTTGCCATGAAGACTGGGAATGCTCCACTATGAAGCTGACTGACATGGAGAACCCTAGATTAAAATTCACAGGTAAGTCAGGATTTTCCCTTTTTGTAATATTTAATGGCTACAGTTTTGAATACAATTTTGAGGCAGTACAAATTATACTGGAGAGGATCTTTTAAGACCAAAATATTTTTGTTCACTTCTTCCAACAACAAATCACAAGAGGACACACTAAAAAAAAAAGTCCAGTTAGCCTGGGAGTATCTATGATATATTTCACCCTTATCTAAGAACTTCCTTGCTTTTATGGTTAACTGTTATTTTAAAGTACAATTAGAGCTACTGGTGCAGGAAGTGAAACCAGATATTATAGGGATAACAGAAACATGGTGGAATAGTAGTCATGATTGGAGGATAGGTATTGAAGGGTATGTGCAGTTTAGGAAAGACAGAAATAAAGGCAAAGGTGGTGGAACAGCATTGTATATCAATGATGAGGTAGACTGTAAAGAAATAAGAAGTGATGGAATGGATAAGACAGAGTCTGTCTGGGAAAAAATCACATTGGGAAAGAAAGCTACTAGAGCTTCCCCTGGGATAGTGCTTGGGGTGTGCTATAGATCACCGGGATCTCATTTGGATATGGATAGAGACCTCTTTAATGAAGTAAATACTAATGGAAATTGCCTCATCATGGGAGCAGGGGCGGCTCTAACAATTTTGCCGCTCCAAGCAGTCGCCACCGAATTGCCGCTGCGGCGGGCGAGAATGGGGTGGCAGTCCGAGTCCTGTGACAGCAATTCGGCGGCGGGAAGAGCAGCGGACCTGCTGCTGAATTGCCGCCGCGGCGGGAATGGCGGTGGACCTCCCGCCAAATTGCCACAGCAGGACTCGAACTGCCACTCCATTCTAGATGCCGCCCCAAACACCAGCTTGGAAAGCTGGTGCCTGGAGCCTGCCATGATCTCAATAGTCTTTATATTTTTCCATAGGTTCTGTAAGGTAAGCCACAAACAATAGCTTGAAGGCTAACTGTAGATGATTAAACATCACGCAGGTCTGCATTATAAGCAAAAATGTTTTTTCCTCTATTTTATCATTCAGAGCATGTAATCCAAAATCTAAAAACACAAAAAAGACCATACGCACAACAACAAATTGCTAAAATGACTGTAATGATGCACAGTTCTACAGTGACTCTTTTCTCTTCGAGGAAGAACCCTGCATACAAGCCAAAGCTCCATCTGGCATATTCTAATGGCAGTCTTTCTTATTTATACATACATTACACAATGCAACATGGTTGGCTTTAAATAAAAACACTATGTCACTTCTATTATGGACTGGCAACTGGTACAAATGGAGTTATGCTAAAATACACAGTTTCTTTGCTAATCTCAGACCTTGGCTCCAGGCCAACAGCTGTCCTGACTTTTATTAGTTGCAGCAGAATCCAAAATAGAGGCTGAATAAAATAACTGAACAGAAATATAGCTCCAGATAATATTGCCTATGTGCCTCACTCTCTCATTTCCTTTTAGTCTCTCCCTAGGGGGAAAGCAGTTATTCTTCCTCATGCTAAATCCAGTTGCTCCCCACAGCAATCATGTAAATCTTGGCATCTGTCACACAGCAGAATGAAAAGTCAAATCAGCAGGAACCTTTCACATGAGAGCAACAGGCAGGGGGTGTGGGGAGGAGACCCAAAAATATCCTCTCAAACTGTTCCACTTTTCTCCTAAGATTTCTAGTCACTAAAAACTTTCAAATATTCTAGTGATTTAAAAAAAACCCAAGATAATGTGCATTCAAAGGGTAACAAGAAAACATTCTACAAATACATTAGAAGCAAGAGGAAGACCAAGGACAGGGTAGGCCCATTACTCAATAAGTGGGGTGGGAAATAACAGAAAATGTGGAAATGGCAGAGGTACTTAATGACTTCTTTGAGTTTTCACCAAGAAGGTTGGTGGTGATTGGATGAAGTGATTCACTAGTGAATGCTAGTGAAAATGAGGTAGGATCAGAAGAGGCTAAAATAGGGAAAGACCAAATTAAAAATTACTTTGACAAATTAGATGTGTTCCAGTCACCAGAGCCTGATGAAAAGCATCCTAGAATACTCAAGGAGCTGACTGAGGAGATATCTGAGCCATTAGCGATTATCTTTGAGAAGTCATGGAAGACGGGAGAGATTCCAGAAGACTGGAAAGGGCAAATATAGTGCCCATTTATAAAAAGGGAAATAAGGACAACCCATGGAATTACAGATCAGTCAGCTTAACTGCTGTACCCGGAAAGATAATGGAACAAATAATTAAGCAATCAATTTGCAAACATCTAGAAGATAATAAGGTGATAAGTAACAGTCAGCATGGATTTTTCAAAAACAAATCATGTCAAACCAACCAGATAGCTTTCTTTGACAGGGTAACAAGCCTTGTGGATGGGGAGGAAGCGGTAGACATGATATATCTTGATTTTAGTAAAGCTTTTGATACGGTCCCGCATGACCTTCTCGTAAATAAACTAGGGAAATGCAACCTAGATGGAGCTACTATAAGACGGGTGCAAAACTGGCTGGAAAATCATTCCCAGAGATCAGAGGAGTAGCCGTGTCAGTCTGGATCTGCAAGTCCTGCCACGAGTGCAGGGGACTGCACTAGATGACCTCTCGAGCTTCCTTCCAGATCTATGATTCTATGAAAGAATAACAGTTGATGGTTCAGAAAACTTGCCATCCTTCCGTTTCAAAGCAACAAATCTGTAAAGGGAACAAATTGAAGTCTCTGTCTTTCACTGTATTTTGCATATAGACTATACAGTCTATCTTTATCAAAATGGGTTTGACCTCAAATTATTGAACTAAATGACTAAAAATTGTTAGCATGAGGTTTGAGGGACATATTCTATATCTTTTACACCAAGATGGAATCTATAGCCAGAAAAATATTTTGAATCCAAAATTCAATAGATTAGACCAGATAATCAGAAGCCCTGTTCTTTAAGACAGTATTATATATTCAAACAATTTTTCTAGTAATTCAGTTTTAGGTAGCTTTCTAACATTCTGAAGTACAGAAAGAGAGAATATGATACAAATATAAGTGAGCTATTTATATACATATATCAACGACATTATGGTAAATCTACAAGAGCTGCAGTGCTTTGTGGTGTCATCTAAATTCCTACATATTGTACTGTTTTATTCCTTGTTCTTCTGTGATTTATTTTCCATATCCGATGGATTGCACATGATATCTTTAATAAGAAACACATTTTTTTTAAATTAAAATCATATACAAAATGTCCCTCTGTCCTGCTGTATGTTTATTTTTTGGGATATGCTGTTAGGATCCGTCACAGGGTGAGCTACCCCCTTAAAGGGGGCTGGAACAACGTTTTCTGTGACAGGTTTAGTCCATCTCCCCAGTTTGGAGGCAATGAGTACAAGGTCACATGGCAGGAGAATATGTGACTAAGAACCAGGCCTGCTGGTACCGATAAGGCTAGCCTGCACTGAGTCAGAAGAGAGACTTTATTTAGGGAGAGCAGACCTGGAAATAAGTGGTTATTAGAGTAGAACAGCAAGGAAAAACCAGTGGGGAGCCTTAGGCTGGTGTTTGTATGCTTATCTGACCACATGGAGGCCCTTTCTCATAAGACTCGGTGATCCTCCCTTCCCTAACAGACTCCCTTATGCCTGTGGTTTTCTATCTAGGGGAAGCCTAATGAACTCTACCAGCTTGTGTAGACACATGGGGCAGGCTTGTTCCCTACACTAGTATTTTTAGGAGGTATCTCTTGTTTTCTCAGAGTGAGAGTTTGGGAATTCTCCCTTTTGGAACTGGAAAGACTTGGGGCTTCTTCCCTCTCTCTCAAACTCTCCTTTATTTCTCTCTTTCCCTTTGTCCTGTTTCCCTTCTTCCTAGGGCGCCAGGATTGGGGGGCGCCATTTCGGCGGTGGCGGCAACTCCCGGCGGCAATAAAAACAGCTGCCGAAACGCCGCCGAGAACGCAGCTTCAGAGGAGCTGCTGCTGCTGGGGGACGGGGAGCTGCCGTGGGGGGATGGGGAGCTGCCGCAGGTGGGGGGGGGAGCCACCGCGTGGGAGGTGGGGAGCCGCCACAGGCGGGGGGGGGGTTAACTGCCGCAGGCGGGTGGGGAGGCTGCCAGGGCCCGCGGACGGGGGGCTGAGTTGCTGTGAGCGGGGGGTGTTAGCCGCCGCAGGGGGGTCGGGAGCTGTGGGCGGGGGGGTAGACGGCCACCATGGGTGGGGGGGAGATGGCTGTGGCCCGCGGGTGGGGAGCTGAGCTGCCCCGAGCGGGGGGGATTTAGCCACCATGGGCGAGGGGCTGCCGCGGGAGGGGGGGTTATCTGCTGTGGGCAGGGAGCCGCCGCGGGGGATGGGGAGCTGCCACAGGGGGCGGGGGAGCTGGCTGCCACGGGCAGGGGGGAGTTAGCTGGGCGCAGGGGGGAGCGCAGGGCTGGTGCAAGGAAGTTTCGCCTAGGGCGCAAAACTTCCTTGCACCGGCCCTGAATACGTAGCAGGCCTAGTCACGGGAGATCAATTGACTCAGCTAGTGTCAATAATTTCTCTGTCTCATCTGGCCAATGGCTCCTTCTTGTAGCCGTTACACATTTACAGAAACTGGCACAAAACTGATTTTTGTAACAGGGAAAGTGCTGCTTTTCAGGGGTAGATGGGCACTCTATTTCCCTCCATTTCCTCCTTGTGGTCACTTGCATATATACACGACTGCAACACCAGGATACCTGCAGAGAGGCAGGAGGCCAGTTGCTGACAGCTCTTCCCTTCTCTGTCTGTCAGTTTTTAGATCCACTCTGTAATGAATCAGAGCAGCTATGTCACGAAGAAAAGAGAGAGCATTAAGTCATCAGTTTACTACCTCCACCCCACACAGCAACATATAATGATGAGACACATTAAAACACACAAAAAACAGATCCATCCAGCAGTTTGGCTGGCGAAACAAACACCAGCGCTATTAAAAAAAAAAAAAAAAAAAAAAGCACAGTCCCAGTGAAAAGGGAATAGTTGGCATATAAAACTGTGTGTGTGTGTTGGGTGTCTGCCACCCCATTAATTAATACAGCTGAGCAATTCCCGGTCAGACTCCATTTGCGAAATGAACTGCCTGTAGCTAGCAACCTGACAAAATATAAACTGATACATACTGTTAGGGTACCCTCTATGGCATAATAGCATGTTGTTTCAGCCATGGTGTTGGTGAAAGAAGTGTAAGGCAAATCTGAGTGTATTATGGTACATGCTGCCTCCTTCCTCCCCTCTGAGCCTTGTCTTCCAGCTCACCAACCCTGTAGCTCTTGTCTACATTCAAGAAATCAGTTGGTGCTATATACATTGATTGTCTAACTGCTGAGTATGGTCATCCTGCAACAGTTTAAGGACATCTGCAGTTTTGCTTTGCATCACTTGTGTATTCTGTCTCTGGCAAAGTCAGATCATCTTCTGGGGCTTCTGTTGTCATCTCGGCAAACAGTTCCTGGCTAGTAGGATCTATCTCATTCTCATCTTCTTCTAGCTCTCTTCTTCACCCAGACAAGGCTCTCCTATGAGCTCTGACATTATCTACTGCCAGGTTGGATCTTTACTGAGGATGCTGTCCATGTCCTGTTAGAATGGGTATATAGTAACAGGCAATGCAGACATGCTATCGTGACCCTTGGTTGTTTTGTTTGGTTGGTTGCTTTTTTGCATGTCTCAGATCCTTGCCCCCTTGCAACAGTGTGCAAACAGCTGCTAAGCCAAACATTAATACATATTGGCATTGCTCTGGTAGTTGTCAGCTATGCCTTGATATGCTTCTCAGCTTAAAGGCAAAAGTACAGATATCCTCAAAGGACCAGCCATCTGAACACTGGCATTTCAATGGGTTCTGGTTGAAAAGCTTTGCTATGAAAATGACTTGCAATTGCGTTCTCTGTAGTGTGCTGCACTACTTGTACAGGTAGGCAGCTTCTGGACAATGAAGTGGTGAAAGGTGACTGCACAGGCCACGTCTGCAGTGACTGTTGCTCTCTGGGATAAGTATCATTTTGGAGTATCCCAATAATTTAATAATTCTATGATAAACTGGGCAGCAGTAGGCTAGCTTTGGTACAGGAAAGTAAAGGAAGCATACAGGGAAGAATCGCAGACACTCCCCCTGTGCACTGCTATTAGGCAAGTATTAGGAAACTTTTTCAACCAAAGTTTAAATGAAAGTAGATAAACTGTCCCTTGCCATTACCATCAAGCAACGTCCAGGTTTAGATTACAGCCAGCCCAGTATTAACTTGTCTGGACAGGATATCAAGCAGGTGACAACTGTCAAATAGAATCTTAGAAATGTAGGGCTTCAAGAGGTCATCTAGTCCAACCTCCTGTGTTGAGGCAAGAACAGGAAAACCTAGGTCATCCCTGGCGGGTGGGTGTTTGTTGGAGATTTGTAAGAACAGTTTAGACAATGGGGATTCCACAACATCCTTTGGTAGGCTATTCCAGTATTTAACTGTCTTTATAATTAGAAAGTTTTTCCTAATACCTAACCTAAATCTCCCTTGCTGCAAATGAAGCCCATTACTTCTTGTCCTACCTTTATTGGACATGGTGAACAAGTGATCACAATCCTCTTTGTAACAGCCATTAACATATTTGAAGACTGTTATCAGGTTCCCACCCAGTCTTCTTATCCTCAAGACTAAACATGCCCAGCTTTTTTTAAATTTTTCCTCATAGGTCAGGTTTTTGAAACCTTTTCTCATTTTTGTTGCTCTCCTCTCCAATTTGTCCACATCGTTCTTAGCATGCAGTGCCCAGAAATGAATATAATACTCTAGCTAAGGTCTCACCAGTGCCAAGAAGGGTGGGAAAATTACCTCCAAAGTCTTATATGACACACACAACTGCATCAAATCGTTGACTCATATTCAATTTGTGATCCACTAACTCTCAGAAATTTTTCAGTAGTACTACCACCTAAGCAGTTAGTCCCCATTTTGTAGTTGTGCATTTGATTTTTCCTTCCTGAGTGAAGTACTTTGCACTTATCTTTATTGAATATCATTGTCTTGATTTCAGACCAATTTTCTAATTTGTCAAGGTTGGTTTGAATTCTAATCTTGTCCTCTAAAGTGCTTACAACGTCTCCCAGCTTGGTGCCATCAGCAAATTTTATAAGCATACTCTCCACTCCATTATCCAAATAAATAATGAAAATATTGAATAGTACTGGACCCAGGGCAGAACACAGTAGGATCCCACTAGATACTTCCTCCCAGTCTAACAGCTAACCATTGATAACTACTCTCTTCCAACTAGTTATGCACTCATCTTATGCTTGAGAAGTGTCACAGACAAGTGCTGGAGGATGTCTAAAGATGTGGATGCTTGTATAGCAGAAGCCACTGCCACATTCTGGGGCCTTCAGCGGCCTCTGTGGATACATTGGACAACAAGCTTACTGTGAAGCTGTAGATGAACAGAACCACAGTTATATCAACTCTATTGTACAGCAGTGAAACATGGAGGCTGAGGAATACTGAAGAGGACCAGACTGACATTCTCAAGTCTCATCAGCTTCATCAGCTGCTCCTTATAAGTAGCAGGACAAGATCAGTAATAATATCCATAGTCGAACCTACAAACCATCTCCATCAGCACTACTAAAGTTCTGGCAGTTTTCTTGATACTGACATGTCAGAATGGAAGACCAAAAAATGCTGCTATATGGTTGGTGATTATATGGGTGCCAAAAGCTTTGGTGGCATGATAAGATCACCCATGATGGACACTGACGAATATCCAGGCAGATCGTCTTAAGAACCTAACTAGAGACTGATCTGGGTAGCACTCAATCTTCAAGAAGGTTACATCCCTTCAGGATTTGCCATGATGATGGTTATGATGAGATAAAGAGTCATCAGCTAATACCAGTTCACAGAAACTCAACCTACAAAAGCTCTCTAGCAGGATACTGAGTGGCAACATGCTCAACCAAAGAAAAAAGATTGAAACAGAACAACAGATGATTTTTAGTGAGCTGAACATACCTTAATAGCATGACACTCACCCAACAACTACTCGGAACCGATAAACGTGCTACTTAGCAGGACACTGGTACCTAGTAACTACTTGCATGGGCTATAAGTCAGTACAAAACTTGGCCTAATACACTCTGAAATTAATCTTTCACTTTGGAGTTCAATATAGCTATTTCTTTTTGGATACTTCTGTACTTGAAGCTTTTCTAATTATGTAATATAAAAATATAAAGGGCCAAATTCTGAGCCTGAAATCTGAAATCAATGGAGTTATTCCAGACTTACACTAGTGTACCTGAGGACAGGATTTATTCCTCTAGCTCCTTGACTGTGGGGAAATGTGTCGCTCTTTTTTCTGCTTACACATCACATTATGCTCCTAGGCTTTGCTGAAACAGTATAACTAGCTTTTCTCTACACTTTTAAGTAAAATATTTCCATTGGCCCACATCACAACTTTTGGACGTAGAAGACTTCCAGCTTTTTTGTAATTTAGGGATGTTGCAATAACACATTTTTTGAAAGTCAAAACAGGACTGTTTTGTATTTAGTAAAATGTTTGCATTCCTGAGGTTTTTCCCTGGAATGGATTCAGCTCCCTTGTGTACTTTGGAGCCTGCAAAGTCATTAGACACAAGAAGAAGTTTTCCACATTTTTTTCTCTTTAAATGGTATAAACATTTGAAAAGCAATAAATACTTTCACTTAGCTTTTATTCTCTTGCTGTATTAATATTTTGCAATGCTAGCATGATTACTGCCTAAGCACAGTAATGTTTAAACAGACATAATTAAAAATTAATTTTAGATCTCTATTTTACATAATTTTAATTTTTTATGCCTACAAAAGGCTAATCAGAGCAGCACCAAGTCAAGCATGGAACTACGCCCATCTGGGCGCAGTTCAGACATCTTTTAGAACAAAAGACCCCCTCCCCCCCAAAAAAAATAAAAAGAATCCTACTCTTGTAAGGCCTAAACAAAGCTACAAGATTTCCTTCAACCACAGTCCTGTATTTGGGGAGTGGTGAGAGGACTGTCTGTGCTCTCAGCTGTAGCTGTTGCTAGCTATTTTGGAAAAAGATGATAACACACTCTACAGGCTGCTTTTGAAAAACAGCTTCTGAATCTGTGGACTCATTTAACTGCAGGTGCAAATGCAGGTATCTAGATGGCTAGCAACAGAAGTGTACTCAGAGATCAGGCAGTCAGATAAGATCGTTAAGTATTTCTATTGTGGTAGCACCTAGAGATAATGGGACTGGGACCCTAATATGCTAAGCACTATATACATATACAATAAAAATACAGTCACTGCCCCCAAAGAGTCTACAATCTAAGATATCTATAGATGCCTATAGCTTATTGAGAGTGCAAAATTGGTGGACACACTTAAGATGCTTTTATCTTAGCTGGATGTGTTATAACATCTTTTCTTAGTCTATTAAATATAAAAACTGGATGTTTCAAATAGCACCTCCAATTACATAAGCAACTGTCACAATACCTACCTAGTAACCCGCCTTTGATATTTAAAGTGTTCTACTTCCTTCCTAGAAGGAAGCAAAGAAGCTTTATTTCTATTATATGATCCTGCTGATTGATAGCTATTATATAAATTGTCCAGAAATGCCATCCCTATACAGATTGAATGTATTTCTAGAACATAAGCCCCTGGATACTGAGTGATATACACATTATGAAAACCTTTCTCCACTGAAGTCAATGGGTATTTTGCCACCAACTACAATGGAGCCAGGATTTTGGCCATTAGCCTCTTAACATTCCCAAATAAATGTAACACATGGAAGGAGGAACTGTGTGCAGAATCCTGTACTCCATTACTGAGTACACCAGTATATTGTCCATGGCAACGGGTCTAGCAAGGGCTCTTATGTCATTCAACAGCAATTCTCTGCCCAGTTCATGTTCTCTCCTTTCATCCAATATGTGGCCAGTATTGCCCGGGAACCCAATGCAATATAACATTCACATCCAGAGCTCCCGCTAACATCAATGGGAATTTTAGGTGCAAGCAGTGGAGGAATCTCAGCCTTGAACTTTACCCATGCAAGTTCCAGGATGCATTGCCCCTATTAATTATAATCACTATGACATCACATTTTTATACATATAATTAAGTGCTAGTTATCATACAAATTAAGGAGAACAAGATTGAACAGATTTATTTTCTCTATTGTAGTATCAGAAAGGGGACAAATTTTAAGGTCACTGTGAAAAAGGCATCACAGTAATTTTTAAAAAATATTTTTTTTGCCTGTGGACATTCAAAATTTATAAGACATAATAGAATCTGGATCTCAGTATGTGTTCTAATCAATAAAGGCTTTTTTTTAAAACACATTGAAGTGCAATTTTATTCTGGCTCTAGAAAATAGCAGTGTGGGGGGTCCATATTTATTGTCTGTCTCAAAGACTTATGTATCCAATGTACTCATTTTACAAGTAAAAAAAATGTTCTAACTGCCAACCCTGCAAACTCAAAGTCAAATTGGTTTCTTTCATTCTCATGCATTAACATCTGTAATAAAGGTTGGCAGGGTGAATTAGGCCATCATTGACACCTGTGTAATCCTATGTCTTCAAGTCAGCCATCAGTGACTCTTCTTATAATCAATAAGTTTGCACAGGTAGAAACAATTAGTCCTTTAATTGGAAGTCAGTAAAAAATTCTATTGCCATACAAGAAGGAATAGAATCCAGCTAACATGCTCTTAGTTGTGTTTGGTTTTGAGTGTGTACATGAGGACACTCAGGAAACTTAAGGGAAATCAACTAACAGGGTAAAGTCAAGGCACATAAGTTACAGTGGGTTAAACCCATGTGTGCATGCTCTCACTCAGGAATAAAGTGGTATTAGTTTGCTGTAACTTAACCTATAAGCCAAGACAGAAGAAAATAATAGTATAAAGTTAAGCCATGTCTACATGGGGATATTACAGCGATGTAATTTGTTTGCTCTAAAATTCAGCGATTTAACTGTAGTGAACAGAAGTGCATCCACAGCACTTATTACAGTGTACTTTCATTGTTAATCATAGTGTCCACACAGTTTTGCCTTAGATCAAATTTACTGCTCTTCATTCTGGGCAGATATCTCACGACGCACTGTGCCATTACTCTGTTCTATGTTTTTTCACATGATACATCTGATGCCTGCTGTAAACTCCAGGAATATTAGGACTTGGCATCAAACTAACCGTCCCATGATTCCTCTCCTGCCATTCGTTCATTTTGCTGGTCCCATTTTCCAACTGGTATCAGGCAGCATGGAGGACCCAGTGCTGAGGACTGTGATCATGGTAATCATTCATATGAAGAGGATGATGCATATGAATTTTGAGTCATGCAGGCAATGGGTTTGGCTCTCCGGTTTCATAGGGATGTTGATGTTGTGGTAGTATGGCTACACGGTGAGGAGAAGCAGGAGGATGAAACTGAGCAGTTACTTTCACAGAGCATGTACCAGGAGCACCTGTACCCAGTGGAGTGCTGCTTCTGTGCTCTGCCAACTAGCAGTTACTGATGAGAGAGGGTAATGATGCAGACCAGGGATGGCCAGCAGTGAAAGCAGAACTTCAGGATGATAAAAGCAACTTTCCTAAAAGTCTATGCAGAGATCATCCAAGATCTGCAACAGTAGAAGACTAACATGAGAGTACCCTTCTGTGTGAAGAAACGTGTTGCCATCACCATCTGGAAGCTCACCATGTCTGATTGCTATTAGTCAGTAATTAACCAGTTTGGTGTTGGCAGAGCAACTGTCAGGGTTGTTCTCAGGAGGTCTGCAAAGCTATGAGGAGGGTGCTACTGTGTCATTTCATAAAGCTTGGCAATGCACGGAAGGTTATTGATGACCTGGGGCTCCCAAACCATGTAAGAACTATTGATGGGATACATGCGCCTATTCTTCTTTGAGTGGTTGCTCATATCTATTCCAGTTAGGTGTGCGCACGCGTGCGCGCACGGACGTCGGAAACTTTTTCCCTAGCAACTACCCGTCGGGCTGGCTGGGGAGCCCCCTGGAGTGGCGCCGAAATGGCGCTCTATATAGTACCCTGCCGGCCCGACCCCCCTCCAGTTCCTTCTTACCGCCCGTGACGGTCATTGGAACAGTGGTCTCTTGTTTGCAAGTGCTCCACTACTCTCTAGCTATCCGTGTTAATAGTTTTTCATTGTTATGGTAATAGTTTTTAGTGTTAATAGTTCTCATTGTTATAGTGATTAGTGTAGTTATAGTTGTAGTAATTAGTAGTAGTAGTTTTCTATAGTTAGCGGGCTCCTCCCGAGCCCTCCGAGCATAGGGCATGCCTTCACAGGGATTCAAGTCGTGCGGATCCTGTAACAGGCCCATGCCCACTGGGGACCCCCACGACTCCTGTCTTCGGTGTCTGGGTGAGTCCCACACAGCGGACAAATGCAAGCTGTGTAAGTCCTTCAAGCCCCGCACCAGAAAGGAGAGAGAAATCCGCCTAAGACAGTTACTAATGGAGGCGGCACTCTGCCCTTCTCAAGGTGCGGGCTCCAGTGTCTCGGTGCGCAGCGTGCCCCCATCAGCGCCGGCTGCGGCACCGCGGAAGGACTCCCGCCCGCCTCGGGGTCGGGCAGTGTCGGGAACCCGGGGCCGCTCTTGGCACCGCTCCTTTTCTCCATCAGGCCGCAAGGGGCAAGCCAAGTCTCCGAAGGTTGTTGCGGCACCGCCCTGCCCCGGTGCGCTGGAACAGACAAGCGTCAGCCCGCGCCCGCAGGCACCGCCGTCCCTTGAGGACATGATTGCACCTTCGACGCTGGACACCTTCGAGGCTGCGAAGGGGCTGATCGAGATGACGGCGTCCCCCGTGCCAGCACCAATCCCGGCACGGCCCCCGGTCATCTCTAGAGGCAAGCCGACGCTCCTCGGACCGTCAGCTCAACTACAACCTCCTGCACGCCGCTCTGAGTCCCGGCGCCGTTCGGAGTCCCGTCACCGCACGGTGTATCGGTCCGACTCACGACGCCGGTCTGACTCGCGGAGCAGGTCTCGCAGCACCGACCCTCGGAGCCGCTCACGCTCGAGGTCGTCCTCGCTTGCCAGATCCTGGTCCCGCTCGGTGTCCAGGATGAGCGCGACGCCTTCCTGACACCGTTCTCCACCTCGGGCTCGATCCTCGGTGGAGACACCATGCCGGAGTCTGCCCCGACGCCGAGAGTCGCCGCACCGTCGGGATTCACCGCGTCGAGAAACATCTCCTTGACACCGAGCTTCACAGCACCGTGAGCTCCCATCCCAGCGTCGTAACTCACCGTACCGAGCGGAATCCCCACGGCACCGGGAGTCTCCGCGACAGCAGTCTGACCGGCACCAATCTGCCTCTCCACGGCACCGGGACTCCCCCCGTCGGCAGTCCGACCGGCGCCGATCCACCTCTTCACGGCACCGAGACTCACCTCGTCGCTACGTGTCCCCACGGCACCGCGATGTCTTACCGAGGTACTGGGACTCGCCACGCCGAGACGTAGCTCCACGGCACCGTGAATCGTCTCGTCGTGAGGTGTCCCCACGGCACTGGGACTCACCGCGCCGAGAGGCATCCCCACGGCACCGGGACTCACCGCGCCGAGAGGCGTCCCCGCGGCACCGGGACTCACCGCACCGAGGAGCATCCCCTCGGCGCCGACTATCCCCGCACCAGGACTTGTCTTCCCGAGACCGGGATCTGCCGCGCCACGAGCTGTCTCCATGACGCCGAACTCCACCACGGCACCGCAAATCCCCACGTTACCGGGACGATAGGGTACAATACCGTTCACGGTCCCGCTCGAGGTCACGTGATTCACGTTCCTCACGGTTTAGACCATCGAGGGACCACCCTACGTCGCGCACCGCCCCACCTTGGCCTTCTCGAGACCAGTCATCAGCCAGTTCGACCAGGCCGTCAAAGACACCTGAGGTGACTCGAGTGGCCCCCGTGCGAGACCCTATGCCAGCTGCTTGGCAACCCCAGTGGCCGTTCTGGACACCCTGGGCATACCACGAGGCTCAAGGTGCAGCACTGCCTCCCTATCCGGTGGTGCGTACCCACCCCCCGGTGGCGACCATCAGCCATCCACCTGCGGAGGAGGCTGCATCCGGAGACCCAGCCCCGGTGGAAAGGGAGGCACCTGTCCCTACCCAACAGGATCCTCCCATCCTTGAGCAGGACAACCTACCCGACCCTCCTCTCCCGCTGACAACCTCCTCCTCTTCACCTGATGAAGCTGTGGCGGGTACATCATCATCCGCGCCTCCGCCTATGGATTTTAAGGTCCTGCAGGAGCTACTCCAGAGGGTAGCTCTTAGCATGAACCTGCCCATAGAGGAGGTGGTTGAGGAGGAGGACGACCCTATGGTGGGTGAAATTCTGAAGCCAGAGGGTCCTTCCAGAGTGGCCTTGCCGATGAACAAGACCATCCGCGGCAATGCTACGGCACTCTGGCAAACCCCATCCTCTATCCCCCCAACAGCCAAAGGGGTAGAGAGAAAATACTTTGTTCCTAATAAGGGGTTTGAATATCTGTTTACCCACCCTGTGCCTTGCTCCCTCGTGGTGGACGCTGTCAATGCCAAGGAGAGGCATGGTCAACAAGGCCCTGCTCCTAAATCCAAAGAATCCAAGCGCCTGGACCTCTCTGGCAGAAAGGTATACTCCACTGCGGGACTTTCGCTAAGGATTGCCAACCAGCTAGCGATTCTTAGTAGGTATGCCCACAACTCCTGGTCAGCAGTTATGAAGTTTGAGGACCAACTTACACCGGAGTCCAAAACTGAACTCAAGGCCATGGCGGACGAGGGCAAGTTGGTGGCCCGCACCTCTCTGCAGGGCGCTCTGGACTCGGCAGATGCGGCAGCCCGTACGCTGGCAATGGGTATCTCTATGCAGAGGAGCGCGTGGCTTCAGTCATCTGGTCTGCCAGCTGAGGTCCAGAACACTATCCAGGACCTACCCTTTGATGGCAAGGGACTTTTTGCTGACCAGACTGACTCCCGGTTGCATAACCTCAAGGACACGAGAAACACCATTAAGTCCTTGGGCATGCACACCGTGGCTACGCTCAGGAAGCCGTTCAAACCTCAACCTTTCCAACAGCGCTCCTTCCCATCTCGACCAAGACAGGACTTCTCCCGAAGGAGACCCAGTTTTACTCGCAGAAAGCCTTCCCGTCCTTCCCAAGGACAAAACAGAGGCCAGCAGAAACCATCGCAGGGCGCGAAGCGTCCATTTTGATGGGACCTTCGAGGACGACTTACCATTACCGCAGAGTCCAGCCTCTCTACCCTTCTTGGATCGTCTGTCCCGATTCTACCATGCCTGGTCCCGTATTACATCAGACCGGTGGGTCCTACGGACGGTAGAGGCGGGATATTCTATCCACTTCCACTCTATCCCTCCCTCCCACCCACCCCCCTCATCCCTCTTCAGGGATCCTTCTCACGAGCAACTCCTCTATCAAGAGGTACAAGCGCTCCTCGAACTAGGAGCTGTGGAGGAGGTGCCTCAAGAATTCAGGGGGAAGGGGTTCTATTCCTGATACTTCCTAGTCTCCAAGGCCAAAGGGGTCTACGACCCATTCTGGACCTAAGGAACCTCAACAAGTACATTGTCAACCTGAAATTCCGTATGGTCTCCCTGGCCACCATCATCCCCTCTCTGGACCCGGGGGACTGGTATGCCGCCCTCGATATGAAAGATGCATATTTCCATATCTCCATCACACCGGCTCACAGACGCTTCCTCCGGTTCGTCGTCTGCAAGACACACTACCAGTTCACAGCACTCCCTTTCGGTCTGTGTACGGCTCCCCGTGTCTTCACGAAATGCATGGCAGTAGTAGCCGCGTTCCTCCGCCGCCACCACGTCCACGTGTTCCCGTACCTCGACGATTGGCTAGTTCAAGGCCGGTCCCGCCAACAGGTGCAAGCACACGTGCAGATGGTCATGGATACCTTTTCTTACCTTGGTATCATCGTGAACACCAGCAAGTCAGTGCTGGAACCGACTCAGTCCATCCAGTTCATCGGAGCAATCCTCGATGCAACCAGGGCACGCGCATTCCTCCCACAGGCTCGTCGCCTCGCCATCGTGGACTTGATCACCACACTCCGCCGGTTTCCCACCACGACCGCAAGGCAATGTCTCAAGTTGCTGGGCCACATGGCGTCCTGCACATACGTGGTCCAGCATGCCCGATTACGACTTCGTCCTCTGCAGGCGTGGCTGGCTTCAGTCTACCGACCAAGCCGAGACAACTTGGACATGGTCATCACAGTTCCGGCTCACACGTTGGACTCCCTGCAGTGGTGGCTAGACCCACTGACGTTAGGCGAAGGAGTCCCTTTTCAACCACTCCTTCCCTCCCTAACTCTAGAGACAGATGCATCAGCGCTGGGTTGGGGCGCCCATCTCGGCCAGTTAACAACACAGGACATGTGGCAACAGCACGAGCTCAGTCTCCACATCAACATCAAGGAGCTCAGGGCAATTCGTCTGGCGTGCCAAGCATTCCTGCCTTACCTACAGAACCTCTGCGTGGAGGTTCTTACGGATAATACAACAGCCATGTTCTACCTGAACAAGCAGGGCAGAGCTCGGTCATCACCGCTGTGCCGCGAAGCCCTCCTTCTGTGGGACCTCTGCTTAGCCCACTCCGTCTCTCTCCAGGCGTCTTACCTCCCTGGAGTCCAGAATGTCCTGGCAGACAAGCTGAGCAGACGCTTCCTGGTCCACGAATGGTCCATACGCCCGGACGTGATCCATTTGATCTTCCGCACCTGGGGGTTTCCCCAGCTCGACCTGTTTGCCTCCCGAACCAACAGGAAGTGCCCGAACTTCTGCTCCTTCAGCGGACACGGCTCGGGCTCCCTTGCGGATGCCTTCACGATCTCGTGGTCACGTCATCTGCTCTATGCGTTCCCGCCTTTCCCGCTGATCCACAAAGTCATCCTCAAGATTCGCAGGGACAAGGCGGACGTCATATTAGTAGCCCCTGCCTGGGCATGGCAGTGCTGGTACCCGACCCTGCTGGACCTGTCAATACAGCCCCCCATTCCTCTCCCAGTCAGCCACGATCTTATCTCCCAAGATCACGGTCGTCTTCTACATCCAGACCTCCACTCGTTGCATCTGACAGCATGGAGAATTCATGGCTGAACCGGTCAGAGATGGCTTGCTTGGATCCAGTTAGACGAGTACTCCTTGAGAGTCGCAAGCCCTCTACAAGACTCACGTACGAGGCAAAGTGGAAAAGGTTCTCTGTCTGGTGCGCCCAACAGCAGATATCTCCACACCTTGCCCCCGTGCCGTCTATTCTGGATTACGTGTTACATCTCAAGGACAACCACCTTGCACTTGGATCCCTGAAGGTCCATCTTGCTGCCATCTCGGCTTTCCACCCAGGAGCAGAGGGCCACTCAATATTTACGCACCCCATGGTGCGTCGCTTCCTCAAGGGCTTGGAAAAGGTTCACCCTTCAACGAAGTCACCTGCATGGGACCTCAATCTCGTCCTTTCTCGACTCACAGGTCCTCCGTTTGAGCCTATGGCTTCCTGCTCCCTCCTTTATCTGTCATGGAAGGTCGCTTTTCTCGTGGCTATCACCTCAGCCAGACGGGTATCCGAGTTGAAGGCTCTCCTGTGTGACCCGCCATATACCATCTTTCATAAGGACAAGGTTCAGCTTCGTCCTCACCCGTCCTTCCTTCTGAAGGTGGTCTCGCGCTTCCACATGTCACAGGACATTTTCCTGCCTGTTTTCTTTCCTAAGCTGCATGCCAACTCCAATGAGCAACGGCTGCATTCGTTAGATGTCAGGAGAGCGCTCGCCTTCTACATAGAACGTACAAGGCTGTTCCGTAAGACCCCACAGCTCTTCATCGCTGTTGCGGAACGTATGAGAGGCGCACCGGTCTCTTCGCAGCGCATATCATCGTGGATTACAGCCTGCATCCGTGCCTGCTACGACCTGGCGAAGGTGCCTCCGCCACTAGTCACGGCCCACTCTACCAGGGCGCAGGCTTCCTTGGCGGCTTTCCTGGCTAACGTCCCTCTTCAGGAGATCTGCAGGGCCACAACCTGGGCATCGGTGCACACCTTCACATCTCACTACGCCATCACCCATCATTCCCGTGATGATGCGGCCTTTGGTAGGGCTATCCTTCAAGCTGCTTTACCGTAACTCCGAACCCGCCTCCAAGGTAAGGCTTGGGATTCACCTAACTGGAATAGATATGAGCAACCACTTGAAGAAGAAGAAAAGGTTACTCACCTTTGTAACCGGTGTTCTTCGAGATGTGTTGCTCATATCTATTCCATTCCCCCCCACCTTCCCCACTGTCGGAGTAGCCGGCAAGAAGGAACTGGAGGGGGGTCGGGCCGGCAGGGTACTATGTAGAGCGCCATTTCAGCGCCACTCCAGGGGGCTCCCCAGCCGGCCCGATGGGTAGCTGCTAGGGAAAAAGTTTCCGACGTCCGTGCACGCGCGCGCGCGCACACCTAACTGGAATAGATATGAGCAACACATCTCGAAGAACACCGGTTACAAAGGTGAGTAACCTTTTCTTCTATGCCCCCAAACCAGGCCACAGAGACTTTATCAAAAGGAAGGGGTATTTCTCCATGGAGCTGCAAGGCATGCTTGATCACAGTGGAGTAATAATGTGCTATGGTCTGGAAAGGTCCATGATGCAACCATGGTTACAAAATCATGCCTGTTTGCTGGAGTGAGCAAGCAAACTTTTGCTCCTCAGAACACTGTGGACATTCATGGAATTAAGACTCCTCCATTCATTCTGGGAGATGCAACTTACTTTCTGCTTCCTTGGTTTATGAAGCCTTACACTGGATGCTTGTACAAGTGGAAGGAGAGATTTAACTTTAGCCTGAGTAACTGCAGAATATCAGTGGAACGTACTTCTGGAAAGCTGTGAGGGAGATAGCAGTGCCTGGTGAAAAGGCTGTTATGTGCCCTGACTTCAGTTGACATTGGATTAGGCCCCCAGGTTTGGAATTGCTATTGAGTTGAATTGGAGTTTTATGCCTAGAGGCTTCTAGGATTGGGTCATAAATGACTACAATGAAAGTAAAAATGCCTGCATGCAGGGCCGGTGCAAGGAAGTTTCCCGCCCTAGGTGAAACTTCCTTGCACCAGCCCTGCGCCGCCCGCCAACCCCACAATGCCACCCCCCCCCCCGCAATACCGCCCCTCCCAGCCAGCTCCCCCACCAGCGGGAGCTCAGCCTCCCCCCTGCAATGCCGCCCCCCCCCCCAGTCAGCTCCCCTGCCCACGGGCGCTCAGCCCACCACCACCACCCGCGGGCCGTGGGAGCTGAGCGGGGAGCCGGGGGCGGGCTCGCCGCGGCTGCCCCCCGGCTCCCCGCTCAGGCGCTGAGCGGGGGGTCATGGGGGTGGCTCGCAGTGGCTGCCCCGCGGCTCCCTGCTCAGGCGCTGAGCGGGGGGTCATGGGGATGGCTCGCAGTGGCTGCCCCGCGGCTCCCTGCTCAGGCGCTGAGCGGAGAGCCGGGAGGCAGCCGCCCACAGCCCCCCAAATCTTGGCGCCCTAGGCGACCGCCTAGAGACACCTAGTGGGCACGCTGGCCCTGCCTGCATGTGATTCCGCAGGCAGAAATACAAATACAGTAGAATCCCATTTATTGGGCTCTCCATATTAACCGAACAACCAGCGCTCACAGGTCCAGAAGCAGGCGATCTCTCCTGTGACCGCTAGATGGTGCTGCAGCCTCACACTTTCTCATTCTCTGGCTTATCCAAATTTTTGGTTATCTGATCTGGTCCCAGTCCCAATTAGATCAGATACACAGAGGTCTGCTGTATCTCTGCTGAGATGATCTCTCATTCACACATCATTACTCAACATCTATTACATTACCCACACCCAGCCATTTGTTATAGAAAACAAAAATAAAATGAAAACCCCTGTATATATTTCATTGGGTTCGAAAGCACTGGAAATGATGTGCTGTGACTCATTACCATTTTACTGGAAATACATGTAGTCTAAACAAGCACATAAGATTTGATGCCAAAAGGCTTAGTTAATTAGTTTTCCTCCTCTTGAATTTATGTTTACATTTCTTAGCTCCTGTTACAAGTTTCATGGCAATATTTTTCAGTAAAGGTTGTCAAAAGTACTTATTCCTGTCTTTTCTGAACTCTTTGGCATAATTCTGTGCTTCTGCTTTAAATGGATGGTCCACCAAAGGGTCTGGTTCATTCAGACATAGGCGTGTCCACACACAAAAATAATTCACTGATTTAAAGTTCAGTTGGTCCAATAGAAGATATTACCTCACTCACCTTGTCTCATTAAATCAGTTGAAGTAAATCTATAGTAAGTGTCTGCACCAGCTCAACTAAACCACTTTAAAACCAATTTAGTTAAACTAGTGCACTTTTCTAGCCTAAACAATGACAAGACTAGGAAAGGGTGAGTTAGATCAGTGGTCTCCAAAATGAGGTGCGTGCACCCCAAAGGGTACATAAGACGATCCCTGGGGGTGCGCGGGAGGAGCGCCGGCGGCAGCTCTTCTACATAGCAGCTCTTCGGCAGCACGCCTGCAGCTGCTCTTCCTTTTTTTTCCCTTCATCGGTACGCCTGTGGCAGCTCTTCCTTTTTTTTTCCTTCCGTGGCAGGCCTGCGGCAGCTCTTCTTCAGCAGCAATTTTTTTTCCTGGGGGTGCGTGATCAAAAAAGTTTGGAGACCCCTGAGTTAGGTAAAAACTTACTTTGTGTGTGGGCAAAATGTATTAGGGCATTTTGCCTAAGAAGGAACTGCACCACTGTGCCCACAATATATAAAACTATATTATTGCTTTTCTGCTATTATGATACGTATGATATGTTATGACCAAGTCTGCCATATTCAACCATCTTGCAGGAGAAACTCCTAATACAAAGTAAAAAAATCTAATACAATATACAAAAGATGGTCACAGCTGACACTGTTGGTACTGTGGATCAAATTACATTCTGCTGTTTTTACATACTTGACAAAATTAGGCAAAACAAAGATAGATATATTATTTTCCTATAGATACCCGTATCAACAAAATTAATTGCTGTTTTAGATAACTGGCAAACAACCACAAAGTAGGTCCTGTGGATTCCAGAGGGTTAGAACCTGATCCTGCAGTCCTTACCTAGTTTAAACGGCCATTGAAATCAATGGAAGTATTGCTCTTGAATGACAATTTTCAAAGTGGCTGGTGATTCTGGGTGTCTCAGTTTTTGAGTGCCTAACTTGAGACATGCTGCGTCTGATTTTCAGACGCGTTTAGCACCGACAACTACATGTTAAGTCAATGTGGTCATTATATCTGAAAATCAAAATATCTCACCCCAAAATTGAGGGACCCAAAATCAGTGTCACTTTTAGAGAAATAGTCTTGAAGTTGACTTCCTGATCCTGAATCTCATGTGATTATTCATTTTTACAGCAATAATTAATATTCATACATACATACAAAGCAGAGGTCTAATAATTGGCAGTGTAACTACTTCCAGCATTTTGATTGCTAAGGTACTTTTTTGGAAGTTATCACAAAAGAATGACTTTTTCACTGACAACAGAACAACACAATGTGTAGTTAAATTTCCATGCTAAAATGTTAAGCATGGAAATTACAAAACAACTTCAAGTGATCATTTCAAATCCATGTTAGCACTTCATCAATATAACTTGCTTAAACATGGAGCTGGCCCAAAACAATTGGAATATGAAAGCAAACCCCCTTCAAACGTCAGAGTTTAGGAGACGATGTTAATTCCCAGATATGAATCCAACTGTATTGTTTTGGAAGGAGTTTATTTTTCAGTTTCAGTTCAGATGCAGCCAAAGTTATGCAAAAGCAGCCATTGTCAGGAGATTTTCAGTCCAAGCTGGCAGAAATCTCACAAGAGCAGTTATCTTGAAAGACTTCCAGTGTTCAAGATAGAAATGCCATTTAGGGCTAAAATCCTGCAAGAACTGTTTGCAAGATTTTGGTATTGTCAAGTATCTCTGATTTGCCCTTGAACATGAATCCCAAAATTCTAGCCTATACCTATCTAAAAACACAGCTTCCTTGGTTCACCTCTACTCAAACCAGAGACTTACAACTCAGCTTGAATCCTGTTTTTTTTCTAAACTTAAGCAACTGTACCTATTGTAATGTTGGTATATTATTTATATTTCAGTTTCTAATTTAACAATGTGATTAATGTTGCATCTTCCTCTCCTAAAACCACTCTGCACTTTATCTATAATGTCACTGTTTTCCAAACAGACAACCAATTTTTCATTCACCATTATTTCCATAATTTTACCAAGACAGAACGAAAGGGCAACTGGTATACAGGCATCCATTTCAGGGGTGGAAAACTTCTCTCTGATTTTCATCGCTATTCACCCCACAGAAAGTTCCTGCAAAAATTTCTGCATTCTTATCAGAGCTTCTGACTATGTTGTCAGTACCAATAAGACCTGGGATATGGCTGCATTCCACTCATTCTTCTAATTTGCCTGTATATTTCTTGATATCTTTATTAATTCACCCACAGTACCTCCTCCAACTTTCTTTCTTTGATGTTTTTAATAATTCTTTTGCTATTGCCTTAGTTCTTTTATATTTCATTAGATCTTCACTATTCATTGTATTTTTGCTTTTTTAAATGTTTTGTTCCTTTCTTTAACTGCCACTTTGCACTGCTTATTCCACCATGGAAGTGAGATTTCAGTTTTGGGGGACTTCAATATTCTAGATATGGCTACAGTAGCTGTTGCTATTAATCCCTTTATTACATTATAATTGAAATTCTCTAAGTCATCACTCACACAATTAGTCACAAATTAAGTACAGTTACTTGCAAATAGCTCTCTGTTAGCTTTCTTAAAATTCCAGGCAGGTAATTTTCTATTACCTTCAACCTTACCTTGCCCTTGAAAAGTAATAAGTATAGGGAAATGATCACTCCCTCTTCCTTCTTCCTTATATATTTCCCAGTTGCATGTAGCTGCAATATCTGCTGTTATAATTCCCAGGCTATAACTAGGAAACACTACCATCTGCTGCATTAAATCTAGTTGGGGTGCCATCTTTTAAAACCACTAGGTTGTTTTCATCAATGAACTTTTCTAAACGTGCCATTTTTATCAGTTGTTTTACTTCCCCATAATTTTTGTATGGATATATAGGTCACCAGATATATATACACATGGTCATTTAGCATTCTTAACTATTCCTTGCAACTCCAAACTTTCTAATTTCCCAAATGGGTTACAGATATTATAAATCCTTAAAGAAATATTTCTCTTCTGCATTAGGATCTCAACAGCATTATATTATAGGCTTACTTCTTCGTTCTCTATTGCTATCTCGTTTAATCTTTCCCTTATGAAGTACAAATGCTGCCTCCTCTTCCTAGTTTTCGGTCTTGCTTAAAGATTATACCCTGAAATTTTAAAAGCAAGCTTTTCAACCAATCATGTTTCCTGGATTCATGTATCATCTGGTTTAGTTTCCATTGCCAGGATATTTTCTTGAGTATGTGCTATCAGACTGTGCACTTTCCAAGAAAAGTTCGAGATCCTCATACTAGTCATATTTCACCATTAATCTCACTCAAAATTGCATGAATACAGTCCACTAACAAATTACTAACATACACGTATTTTTCCATTGCTCTGGCTACAATTTTCATTTTTTTCTGATTTCTTCCTAGTTTGTGATATACAGGAACTCCTAATTTAAAGTCATCCCGGTTAGCATTGTTTTGTTGTTACTTTGCTGATCAATTAGGGAACATGCTCATTTAAAGTTGTGCAATGCACCCTTCTAACATCCTCAGCTGCCCAGCAGGCTATTAATTGCCAGCAGTTCAGTTGTCCCTTCCCCCACTGCCATGTGCTGCTCCTGCCCTCTGTCTTGGAGCTGCTCCCTAAGACTCCTGCTTGCTGGGGGGGGAGGGGAAAAGAGGGGGGCTAATGTCAGGGTGTCTCCCTCCACCCTGCTCCTGCACCCCACTTACCCCATCTTCCATAGAGCAGGGGGGGACACACGACAGGGAGCTGCTGCCTTAGGCTGCAGCTGCTGGATTGCTGATCTAATTAACAAGGCAGTGTACTTCTGACCCCACTCTTGATACCTAATTGGAAATGTGCATCTCTATCTCTCAAACAAACACAGTGTGTGTTTCTGTTTCTGTCTCTGTCTGCCCTCCCTCCTTTCCTGCTGCCTTGAAGAGTGTGAGAGTTAACCCTTGAGGGCTCAGCCAACTGCTAGTTCATTTTGCAGTAAGGCATTCCCTGGGAAATTCCCACCCTCTGACTCCTCCTCAACCAAGCTTCACAATCATCATCACTGTGTACCAGTATTAAATGTTTGTTTAAAACTTATACTGAGTGTGTGTGTGTGTGTATATATATATATATATATATATAGTCTTTATATATATAAATTGGATTCGCTTAACATCGTTTCACTTAAAGTCGCATTTTTCAGGAACATAACTACAACGTTAAGTGAGGAATTCCTGTACAGTTTATCCCTTCTAATCATAAATACAATAAACCTTTCTTTTTTCACTACTAGTATATATCACCTATTCCTTCCACAGTGTTTATCATATTGTTTATAAAATAAGGCTGTGTTTGCAGTTTGCGTTTTTCTATGCTGATTGTCTCTTCCTTCTTGGCCTGATGCCTTGAGTCTCCTAACACCTTTTGCATAAGATATGTTATTAATAATTTTTGTCTTTTGTATCTCTTTAATGTGTCTTGCTGCAATACACCCTCTATATGTCAGACTGTAATTATCACTGCAGTTATTATATCTGACCTCTCTCCCTTCTATAAATTTTTCATAGGAATACTCTCCCCCACATTTACCACATCTCATTTTCTCTTTACAAACAGTTACTACATGCCCATACTGTTGGACTTATGACACCTTAGGGGAGGGAGGTATAGGGCTTGGACAGGGTGGCAGCCATAATAGGCCAGGGAAGGCTGGGTCTTTCAACAATTGGGCCGTGGTGCCTCACCTACCCCAAGACCCCCACCACCTCCTCCACTCCACTCCCACCTCTGAAAGCCCCTGCTGCTCGCCGCGTCCCTCCTCCTCGGGATGGGGGTGTGAGGAGCAACACAGAGAGCAAGCAGCCGGTGGACTCAGCTGGGCACTGCTGGGGCCCAGGGCTGGCTTTAGGCTGATTCGCCCGATTCCCCCAAATTGGGCCCCGCGCCTAAGAGGGCCCCGCAACGTCCGTCACTTCGGCAGCACTTTGGCAGCAGCTCAATCACTGCTGCCATCTTCGGCGGCACTTCGGCGGCAGGTTGACCGCCGCCACTGCGTTCAGCGGTGTTTTGGCAGAGGGCCCCGTGGACACTGGTGGCATGGGGTCCCTCACTTCCTAAAGCCGGCCCTGCTGGGGTCAGCAGCTTGGTGGGGGGAGGAGCTGGCGTTTGGGGAGGCTGGTGGCAGCTCGGCCCAGCCCAACTCTGGTGGAGGGGGGCAGTGGCTCAGGCTGGCACTGGGACCGGCGGCTCAGCGCAGCACTCAGGGAGGCTGCTGGCTTGGCGTGGCACTGGGGCCGGCCCGTGCTCTGTGGGGCTGCCAGCTCGGCCAGGCACTCAGGGAGGCTGGCAGCTCGGCCTGGCTAGGGTGACCAGACAGCAAATGTGAAAAATCGGGACGGGGGTGGGGGGTAATAGGAGCCTATATAAGAAAAAGACCCAAAAATCAGGACTGTCCCTATAAAATGGGGACATCTGGTCACCCTAGGCCCGGCACTCAGGGAGGCTGGCAGCTCGGCCCAGCACTCAGGGGGACCGGAGGCTCGGTCTGGTGATGGGGAGGGAGGTCCATGGGTCAGGGGGGCGGTGGCGGCTCGGCCCGACTGGCTGGAGCGCCTCCGGTTAGGGGGGCCCCTCAGGGCTTTTCCTTTTATGGAGGGAAGGGTGGGTTCGGGCTCCAATGTGTTGGGGGACAAGGCCTTGGGTGGAAGGGGTGGGGCCAGCGGGCTAGCTTCTCCAAAGCGGGGGTTCACCCGCTGCCCATGGGCTTGGATCTGAATATCTGAAACCCTAGTGTTACTTGCTCAGGTAAAATCCTTCCCTTAAATCTAATCAGTGCGGCTGTTGATTGCTTGCTTTCTCCTCCTCATTAATGAATTAGTGGGTTACTTCTAACACTATCTTCTCCTGTGCTTTTGGTTATCTCATCATTGGTCAGCTCTAGTGGCACTCCAATATTATCCCCTTCAGTTCAGTCAAATACTTTGGTAGCTGACAACTTATTTTAACTTTCCCTAACATTTTAATTTTTAGCAATTTATCAGCTTGATCTTTGTTTTTACATTCAACTAAAAGATCACCATCTTGCAGCCCCCTGGCTCTTACAATATCCCCAGTCAGCTACTTTCACGGGGTTAACATCACCTAATCTTATTTCTTTGGCTAGGGATCTTACAAATTATAACATTTTGGTTTATTTCCTTCCTCAGCTTTACCTTTTTGCTGATATCATCTGATTCTGTTCCTGCTCTTTTCTCTTTGTTTCCTACTTTGTATTCATTCTCCATCTCTTTTGGTTCAGGAGCATCTCTAGTTTTAATACTAGAAAAAAATATACACTGTTAAATATTAGCAATTAAAATATAATCTAAAGACTGTATACCCTTAATATTACTACAAAGATACAGTTTGGGATCTAGACCATCAGATGTAGCTAGACAGATGGCAAGTTTTCAAATCTGCTTTCTCCCTATGAGGTTGACTGTTAAGTGAAATGAATAATTAGTTAATAAAATAAGCTGGGTCTGTCCCTATGTATGTTTACAGTATATTTTCATTTTGGCTTAAACTTCTTGTCATTTTTATGACATGGTAATTATATTATAACATCAGTCTCATTTGATTAGAAACAAATTTTCAGGCTGTGATTGCTTATTTGAACAAATTAGCTTGAACTGGAAATGAAATATTGATGATTGCTTATATTAAAAAAAAAATCAGTGAGTAACATATGACTGAGCCAGCACAGTCTGGGAATCACTGACTGTACATCACATGAGCACAGGCCTCCCCTCCTGCAAAAAAATCAGAGTAAATAAGGGAGATGGAATTCATGGCCCCAACCTGCACAGCAACTTGTATGCTGTAACAAAGCTCCTCTACATCTGCTACTCCCGCCTACAAATTGAACTATTACTACTATCACTCCACATATTCCATGTGAGTGTAAAGGAAGTCAGACCTGTGTAGTTATAGATCGAATTTTTCCTTCCCTAGCCCCCTCTATACCTTCTCACACAGTAGATTTTTGAGGTCAATGCTAAACTCTCTTCCATAGAAGGGCTGCAGAAACTCTCTATGCCATCTGCCCTCTTTCCCAGACGTTAAGCTCTGCAGAGGGCCTTGCACAGGGGAATTTTATACTTGTGGATAAATGAGAACTGCCCCAGTTAGACATAAGATTAGTGTTGTGGAGGTGTTGGAAGCTACATTGTTGGTTAGGAAGGCAGGGCCAGTGCAAGGATATTTTGCGCCCTAGGCGAAAATTCCACCTTGCGCACCTCCCCCCCGCCGCTGCACATCAGTTCATTGAGGGGCAAATCCCAACGAGCCTTTATAGACCCCAGAGCCAGCCGTGCCCAGGGGTTGCTCCTCCCCAGACCAGGTTCCCCCCTCCCCGCCCCCAAGCCCCCTGCTCCTTGTCCCCTGACTGCCCCCTCCTGGGACCTCTGCCCCTAACTGCCCCCCAGAACCCCACCCCCTACCTAAGCCTCACTGTTCCTTGTCCCCTGACTGCCCCCTCCTGAGACCCCCCCACCCTAACTGCCCCCCCTAGGATCCTACCCCCTACCTGTCCCCTGACTGCCCCAACCCTTATCCACACCCCCGCCCCCAGACAGACCCCCAGGACTCCCACACCCCATCCAACCACTCCCCGCCCCCTGACAGGCCCCCCCCCAAACTCCTGACCCTTCCAACCACCCCTGCTCCCTGACTGCCCCCCGGGACTCCCCTTACCATGCCCATGCTGCTGGAACCGCTGGCTCCAGGTGGAGGCAAAACACGCTGCCGGGCGCACAGCCCCTCCCCCGCAGAGCGCTGAGGCAGCGGAGGGGCAGCAGGGGATCACACTCCATCCCAGGAGCCCCAGAACCTGAGCATGGTGAGGGGGGAGCTGGGGGCGAGCCTGCCCGGGATGCATGCTCCTGCAGTGGATGCATGCGGGTGGTGGCCCCCCGGCACCTCCTGGCTCCCCCCTTGCCGTGCTCGGGCTCTGCGGCTTCCGGGAGCGTGAGCCGCTGCCCCTCCCGGGGAGCCACAGAGCCCAAGCACGGCAAGGGGGAGGCCGGGGGGCGCGCACGGGAGCTGGTGCCCGCATGCATCTTCTACAGCAGACCCCAAGGGGGGGTGGGCGCCGGGCCACAGCCTGGGCAGGAGGGGCAGGGGGCGCATCTGCTCCCCGCTAGCGATGCTGCCGCCTTTGCAGGGCTGCTGCCCCACCCCCTGCACCGTGCCGGCTCTTCCATGGATGGGGCTCGGTGCCCCCAACCACTTGGCGCCCTAGGCGACCGCCTAGTTCACCTAGTGGTTGCACTGGCCCTGTAGGAAGGTGTTGGAAAGATTTTGAGGGAAACATTTTGGAGAAATATAACTATTTAAGAACACAGAAAATGAATGATTTCCTGCAGTCTTTTCTGGTAAGGGAGGGAGGGAAATATAGTGGCCAGGTTTTGAGGAGAACTTTTTAACTTGAAGCGACAAAGGGTCCTGTGGCACCTTATAGACTAACAGAGGTACTGAAGCATAAGCTTTCGTGGGTGAATACCCACTTCTCCACTGCTTGCATCCGAAGAAGTGGGTATTCACCCATGAAAGCTTATGCTTCAATACCTCTGTTAGTCTATAAGGTGCCACAGGACCCTTTGTCGCTTCTACAGATCCAGACTAACATGGCTACCCCTCTGATACTTTTTAACTTGAGAAAACTCAAGCATAAGTGTGGCTCACTATGTAGTCAATGCTGGAGGTAACAGAGGCGTTGATGACTGTTGCAAAGTCTGCATTAAGAAGGAATGGCTGCAATACCATAGCCATCTGTAGATAGAAAGAGGCACCATGATCATTGATGCCATGTGGGAATTCAGGCACAACAATGAATTTAGTAGAAACAGAGTCTGTAAATCATTTGACAAAAGTCAAGCACACAGCCAAAACAGATGGTGCAGACCCAGCCACCATCAACTCCTCAAATGCTTCCTCCTAACAACAAGCATGACTTTTGTGGTTAATTTACTTTTTGATACAGTATCTTTCTGCTGGAAGATTTTTGCTAATTACTTCTCCATACAAAATATACATCAACAAAGTTTTACAAATGGCATGTTTACAACATATGACATCTAATAAGTTACAGTTGAAATGGAATCTCCTTTCAATATTCTCATTTTCTGTTGCTTCTATCTTTCTGAAAATATTACCCTTAGGGCTGAAACATCTAATACTTAGTTTTGGCAGGAGCTTAATATTTTTTGAAAGGCTGAAGAAAATCTGCCTCAGTGTGTTTTAATTATCTAAATATGAAAAAAAGATGTATCCGTTAAGAAAATTGAGTGCAAATAATCATGTGAACAAATAACTATAATGGCTGTGGTCTTAAACCTCAATTTTGGCATATAGAATATGTAATCATGAATGAGTAATACGCACTTTGCCTCGTCTAAAGATTTCTGGTTTTTAAATAAAGTTCCAAAGTGTGCAGTGAACATTAATATACTTATGATTTAATTTTACATCAAAGCATAATAATCACAGGTGCAAATTTATGCATGTGATTGCATCATTGTGATAGCTACCACTGAAGAATGAGGCATGGTTTAGTCCTAGCAATCTTCCAGAAGAGAAATTTCTAGGTCTTTCACCTAGACTCCCCTGATTTTGATGGCCTTGTCCTGTCTTGGTTCACCTCCTACCTTTCTGACCACCTTTATTATTATTGTTGTTGTTTTGTTAGTACATGGCACCTAGAAACTCCAAATCGGGAATCAGAGCCCCTCTGTGTCAGGCACTACGCATACACGGATAATTAAAAGATGGTCCATGACTAAGGCTACGATCTAGTCATGGGTAGTTTTAGTAAAAGTCATGGACAGGACACATGCAATAAATAAAAATTCATGGCCCGTGACCTGTCCATGACTTATACTATAAATACCCCTGACTAAATCTTGGGGGAAGGGGCCCTGCTGGTGGTGGTGGGAGACTCGAGGGGCCGCTTCTTGGGTGGTGGAGCCAGCAGTACCAGCTGAAGGGGGCCACCCCGGGACAACTACTGGGGCCCGCTGAGCAGTGGCTGCTCTGGCCGCCCCTGGGACTGCTGTTTGGTGAGGACCTGGGGGCTGCTGCTCGTGGGGGTCCCGGGCCAGCAGCACCAGCTGCCGGGGGCTGCTGAGCAGCGGCTGCTCCGACTGCCCCTTGGACCGCTGCTCAGGTGGTTCCTGGGGCCAGCCGTACCAGCCACTGCTCAGGCTGTCCCCAGGCCAGCCACACCAGCCGTTGCTCAGGCGGTCCCCGGGGACCGGTGCGGCTGGCCGGTGCGAGTAATAGCCAGTGCGGCTGTCCCCATAGCCACTCCAGCAGTGGCCGGTGTGGCTGGCTGCGGGGCCGCCCAAGCGGCTAGCTGCAGAGCCGCTCCAGAAGCAGCTGGTGTGGCTGTCCCTGGGGCCACCTGAGAAGTCGGCTCCAAAGCCAGTTGCTTGGGCAGCCACACTGGCCGCTGCAGAAGTCACAGAAGTCACTGAAAGACTCAGTGACAGACACAGAGCCCTATCCATGACCCAAAGAACTAAGTAAGCACATCCATCTACAATATTTTCAGTGTTCCCTTGGGCAGTTCCTTCTCCTCCTGCTACACCATGCTCATGAACGTTTAGGACTCTCTTCTCTCTCTCTACACTTTATCCCTGGGTAATCTCACTTCCTTAGCTTCAGCTACCATGACAGTGCTCACGTCTCAAATCTCTCTTTCATACCTGTCCTGTCTCTAGATATCCACTCCCACATACCTGAGGGTCTCTATCATTTGCATAATGGCTTGCTGCCAACTCAAGCTAAATATGGACATTATTTCTCTTAAAACCTTTCAACTTCCCCCGTTCCTGTTAACATCACTACCATGGCAGTGAAACTTGGTGAAATCTCAGATTCTCTTAATCCTTTCCTTCCCCTGGCCCAATTAGATTATCATCGAATTGTGCTTCTTTTTCTTCCATAACATTTAGAAAATCAGACCGTTCCTTTCTGTCCAATGCAGCACCCCAACGAATCTGGCCCATTGTTTTTAAAGCTCAGAAAGGCAAGGTCTAGTTAGTACTTTGATGGAAGACCTCGAAATAAACAAGAAATCAGAAGAAAGTGGTTTTTGTGCATCACAGTATATTTCAAAGATCTCAGCTAGGACTATAGCTGACAAACTATACAGATTCTCTTTTAGTGCAACTGATTTTAGATGCAGATGTCCCCAGTTCAATCTCTTGCTGGACTGGCTTCCTCACAAATAAGAATAATCCTTCATTTTTCACTTGGATACCTTTCTGTATTCTGCACTGTTCACATCAGACTTTGCAATTTTATTTATTCTTGCCAGAATGCATTTATGCATTGGCTGATTTTATTACAGTTATATGGTTGGAATGGCACTTTCATTTTACAGCCCCATTTTCAGTGGCTTAAAATAACTTTCCAAAACAACTGTCCGTGGACTGATACTTCTCATACTTGTTCTCAGCCTAAATTTTTTAAAAAGTTTTAAAAGAACATATTCGGTAGGTTTGTGGGTCAGACAATCAAATATACACCAATGTGTTTTTACTAAATGTATTATTCTCTTGTTGTTCTTTTTAATTTTGTTGTTCTTTTTTCTTGTGGTTTTTCTTTTTTAACCACAAAAAATGAGTCAATTAGAATTAGTAATGAACAACCATACACCATTTAAAAAAAACAAAAAGTTGTTCTCTTTTCTGATCTTTCCTGTGCATCCTGTCCACTCTGTGTCTGTCTTGTTTAAATTGTAAGCCATTTGATGCAAGAACTGGCTGGATTGTGTGTGTATTGTCTGTGCTTATTAAATAATGTTAATAAAAATGCTATTTTGATTTTTTTGGTAAAAATAAACTTATACAGAAAACTATCAATAAAACATTCTGATTTTACATGCATAAAAGTTGAACCATACCAAGTTAAAATTCCAAGAGCAGAAAATACTCTGCATCATAGTATAATGCATTATATAATTTTATGATCACCTATGTTGTGATATCAACATTATATGATCATATGGTCAATGCGATATAATATTCAGCAAATAATGTAATTTAATTATCTAGATTCTCAGTTATGCCAGCAAAATCTGGCCCTGAAGCCTGTGCCACTCACTCCCTGCTGTCAGTGCTGGGGGTGTATGTATTCACACCTTACACACTACTGAAATAATTTTTGTACAAAGTATGCCTTGTAAGGTATCATTTGAAAACTCATAATTTACTGGTCATGTTTTGGTAAAATATGTATATGAAGTTATAAGATATCCCTGTATAGTGTTATTAACATGTGTTCCAAACCCCACAGGCCAGCCCAAACAGAAATCGACAGATAAGTCTGTCCTAAACAAAGGAATGTGTGCTTGGCTTAATTTGCATTTAAGCAGAAAACGGAGTCATCAAGCAGGAACGGAAACAAAGAAATCTTAAACAGGTGAGGGAAAAGCAGCAGGGAACATCCTTCTCCATAGACTTTTTGTTTCCTGGTGCCCAGCTGGAAATGTTTTTCAAGAGGGGGACTGAAACAATAAAAAAGGGAGGGACAAATACCCAAGCCACCCCTTTCAACCCTTGCTCCCCTGCCTACCATATTCACGGTACCTGAAGCAACAAAGGAAGCATTTGTTGAACTCTGGGAGAAGGGGGTCCAGACCCATAGGGTAAGATTGTTGAAAGCATATGGTGAGAAACTTTGCTTGAATCTGATATTGTTTGTTAAATTTGGGAATAGTAAATGTCTTATCTTTATTTTTCTTGTAACTGTTTCAGACTTTTATGCCTCATTATTTGTACTCACTTAAAATCTCTCTTTGCAGTTAATAAACTTGTTTTGTTTACATTGTGTGTTTACATTGAAATGCCTGGATAACTTTATTTGGGGTGGCAAGTTATGTGCATATTATTCCCTTAAAGGAAAATTGGACTCAAATGATTCTATTGTAGAGTAGAGGGCTGGGCAGAACAAGACATACATTTCTGGGAGGAAAATCTGAGATGAGGGCTATGCTAGGGTCACCCTGCAGTATAACCAAGGCTGGTGAGAGCTGGAGTATAACCCAAGTATGGCTAGCAGGCTGCAGTTACACATAGACACTTGGTGTGGCATGCATACTGGAAGGCTGTTTGTGAGTGGCCCAGGTGGGAGTTACTTCAACAAGGCATTGTAAGGAAGCCAAGGTTGCAGGGCAAGGGTGACACAGTGGCTCATTAGTCTTGTACAGTGTATGTTACAATCATCATATGGCCAATGTGATATGATGTTCAGCAAATAATACAATTTAATTATCTAGATTCTCAGTTGTGCCAGCAGAATCTGGCCCTGGAGACTAGGCCACTCACTCCCTGCTCTTAGTGCTGGGGGTGTCGCTGGAGCAAAGGAAGCATTTATGTACCCTGCTGACCCAAGATACTATTTTGGCCCCATGGGGCCAAGACTGGACTGGCACAGAGTTAGTCCAGGATTTGAGAAGTGCAAAAGTGAGCTTTATGCCACCCTTCCATCATCCCACATCCCAACTTGTACTATGTACTCCTCAGCCACAGCTGAAGAACTGGCCCACTATATACTTTAATTTTGGGTGGTGGGGGACTCAAAATGACTATCCAGATCAGACTTTGTAATTCCATCCAACTTTTACTATGAGAGTTATTTTCCATTCAAAATTATATTTTTAGTATCCCGATTATTACGCTGACAAATTTCAAGCAAATCTAAATTCAGTGTGGATTAAGGAACTCTCATTTGAAGCAGTACCAACATTTTCTTAACAGATATTACACCAGAACTTTCAATCACTACAGCACCTATGTAAAATATCTATTTTAAAATGTACTTCAGTCCAATGTAGCCACATTCATAACATAGCACTTTCACATCTCTCAGCCTTCTAGCACAATGCCTTATAGTACAGAAAGAATTCAAATGCAAAAAGATCACATCAAAATTCCATAAGGCCAGAGATGTTCCAACAAAGAAAAGAAGATGATTTTCCAATGCTAGATGTGACGTTATTTTGCTATAACAAGAAACCTATATTCTACATGAATTTATAGCATTTATTTTAATAAAATAAGTTCCAATATCAAAAAGATTAATTTTCCTATATTTATTTAGTGGGAGATTTTCAAATGCACAAATGATATTAGGCACATAATTCCCATTGACTTTCAATGGGAGTTAGGAGCTTGATCCTGTTTTCAGTGAAATTAATAGTGAAACTCCCAGTGATTTCAATGGAGCAGAATCAAGTCTAGGCCCCAACTGCTATCTGTTCCCTTGTTAATATCCCCTTTATTAGCTAAGGGCTTGATCCTGCTCCTATTGAAGACAATGGCAATTATGCTAATGATATTAGAGGGAGCAAGTACAGTTGTAAGATTACCAAATGCAGTTGTAAGATTACCATTCCATATATTAAAATTGAAAATAATGTGATCAATGAACCCAATCCTGCTCTGATTTGACTATTTTGGGAGGAAAACTACTGACTTCAAAGGAGAAGTATTGAACAGAATATGTGTACGCAAATATAATTATAATCATATATGTCATCACTGATATTTATCAAAGTAATATAAGGGAGTTAGACACCCAAATCTCCCTGAGTTCAAGGGGAGTCGGGCACCTAACTGCCTTAGGCCCCTTTGAAAATCCCAGCCCACATTCACAACCACTTTGTATTTATACCAAAAAGCTACACATCTTTTTTTTTGTGAAGCCAAAATGCTAAATATATATTTTCATTTCAACAGAATTTATCTTATAGTATCAAAAAAAAAACCCCACATTTTCAAGTAAGTTTACTGGCAATTTTACAGTTCGTTGATGCACTTTAGTGTTATGAGCTGAGTGAAACCTTTTTATGGGTTGAGGTAAAACCCCATTGAGATTGACAGGAGTAAACTCACCCTTCAATTAACATAACTGTAAGCATAAGCCAAGTGTAGGGTTACCATACGTCCAGGTTTTCCCAGACATGACCTCTTTTTTGGTCCGCCGATCTCCGTCTGGGCAGAATTTTGAAATAAGAGGAAATGTCCGGGATTTCTCCTTGCGGAGCAGACATTGCAGCTCAGAAAGAACCATCTCCATACACTGATTTGGCCTTCCACTTCATCGGCAGCTGCTGGATCCCACCTGCCCTGGCCCAGCCCACCAGGTAAGCAGAGCTGCCAAGAGCCTCTTGGCTGGCCTGCCTGCCCGCCACGGGGCCTCAGAGCCTGGCCAGGAGGGGTGACAGGGCCAGGAGGGGTGACAGGGCCGGGAGGGGTGACAGGGCCGGGAGGGGTGACAGGGCCAGGCCCCGGCTCCCGGCCCTTGGGAGGGGGAGAGGCCCGCAGGGAGGCTCTGACTGACAGGTTGATGCTGCATCCTGGGCCAGCCTGTGCTATCGTAACAGAGAGCGCAACACTGCCCCCCACCTCAAGTGTGAGGTCACAGGTACCCCCTCCAGCCCACCCAATAGCCCTTCAAGCCCCCCAAATACCTTCTCCCAGACAGTACACAGACACCCCTCCAGCACCCCCCACTATCCCTCCCAGTACACACACCACCCTCCAGCACCCCCCAACTGTACACTCCCCCTCCAACTCTCCCTACCTCTCCCCCCGGCAGTGTCCTCTACTTGGGAAATTGAAATGCAGTAACCCTAGCCAAAAGAAGTACGTGAACTCACCTAAAATAAAAGGAGCTTTTCCTGAGTTTTGCTTTGGGTGGCAGGAAGGGCATGTGATGTGGGGTATGTAAGTGTGAGGGCTGAACAGATTAAAAAAAAAAAACACAAGGAAAGAGAGTGAAAGAGAGAGAGAGAACACGTGTGCACCTGAAGGAGCTGCTGAAAGCACGGTGGCTGACCCTGGAAGAAACCTGGGGAGAGGTTTTTGGGTCAGGCTGAAAAGTGTTCTTGGTGCTACAAGCAATATAAGCTGTTTCCTGTTATTTGATTCCTTCTGCATTCAGAGATGCAGATTTTGTACATTCTTTGTAAATAAACAAAACTGCATCAAAGAAATACCTGACTGTCACCAATTTCTTCTCCCAAGTGGAATAACCTACTAGTCCCCACATTTTTGCCTAGCCACTCAGATCACAAGGGGTAACATTCTATATTGTGGGCTTACATGGTGCTTCTCTTATTTAAGTCACTGAGACTATTTCTGAGAGTAAGGTGAGCAGGATGCTGTGCATGAATTCTACACATTGTTTTTAAAAGGTTCAGTATTCTGAATAACTATTTATTGGACCATACCTTTACTGGTGCAGAACTGAGGAACATTTTATCAACTATACAATTATATGGAAAGTATCTGATTATATTTTTTCTATTAAAGAAGTCAATTGAGTATTTAAAATGTACTAATATCAAGGAGTAACTGGTTATAGAGGGAAGAGTTGCACTGAAACTGGCAGTCATTTTATAGTTATATGCACAATTCAAATGGGGGTAGTAGCACTATTACTCGAAATTCATTTAGATGAAACAATAAGATAATTTCTTCTAAAAATTCACTGTCTTATACTCAACACAGTAAAGGATCAATTTAATCTAAAGGTGAGTAGAGTATATACCACATCATCTGATCCAAAGCAGTGACCTACTTGATTCAAATGCAAAATGCCTATTCCTGTTGCAGATGAAATTCACCAAGACAAAATGTTCAACAGAAAGATTACACTTCCAGTGGGGCAGAAAGATATTTGCCAGTATCTCATTATGGCTTTGATACAAATATCCTGGATTTCAATCAGCATTGAGAATGGCAATAATCCCGTAGTAAGACTCTAGCCAAAGCTTTGTTTCCTGCAGCTGCAGCATTATGCAGGGTTTTTTTTATCTACAATAAAATCTTGAAAAATTTCCAAG
The DNA here is from genome assembly GCA_033296515.1 of Macrochelys suwanniensis. Taxonomy (NCBI): domain Eukaryota; kingdom Metazoa; phylum Chordata; order Testudines; family Chelydridae; genus Macrochelys; species Macrochelys suwanniensis. The sequence goes on from CM065784.1 coordinate 38,455,865, forward strand.
AGGAAAGAAATAGAAGAAAATAACCTTCTAGTCATTTTAATGTCAGATATATGATGCATTTAGTGATGTCTGCCTGATAACTTTGCACCGGGAGGAGAAGGTGACATCATTTACATTTTTTCTAGCATAAATGAAAAGCACTGAATTCCCTGAACTGTAAGTGTCCCATCAATTCTTCTACCCTCACTGCCCCACCTCCTATCATTAACATAGCATACCCACTCTATCTGATGCATTTGATCCTTTCCTAAGAGAAGTAATTTGCCTTCTTAATGGAAATGTATGAAATTTGCTTTAGCAGATTTTATGAGTTTAAACTAAAGGTCCACTGAACATTTCCATCTTGAAAGAGGTAACCTTTTAGTCATAGTAGACATGACAAATTTCAGTCATTTAAAACGTCTACTTCTAAGTATTATTTTTAATTATGAGAGGTAATGTGGTCTTGTGGTTAGACCATAGAACCTGAGTCTTAGAGCCAGAAGTAGAATCTATCTCTTGAGTGACTCTTTCACCTTGGTCAAATTGTCTAAGACCTCTCTGCCTAAGCTGTCCCATCTATAATACTGGGGCTAATACTTGTCATACTTACCTCACAGGGGTGTTGTAAAGCTTACTCCATTAGTTTACTACAAACGCTGTGGGCTAGGATCCTTGAATAGAAAGTTATGTAAATGTAAAGTATGATTAATTCACTGATTTCTCTGTTAAGAAAAGCTCTTATACTGTACACAGCATGGATCCAATTTTAATAACAATAATAATAATGTTTTACACTTACTGTATATAGCTCCATTCGAAGAGCTCAACATGTTTTACCAATATTAATGAATTTAGCCTCACCTGTAAAATAGTATTATCATCCCCAATCGGGTCCTAATTCACTTGCCCCCAAAAAAGGGAACAGGATATATGTACTAGATATGGGAAATAATCCAGTTCTTCTGATTTTCTGTTCTGTGTACTAACCACAAGACTGTCTTCCCTCCCATGAAAGTGAGTTCTAAAAAACATTAAATTTACCAAACAGAATATAATAATAATAATAATAATAACTGAATTGTATAACTCCATTTTTGTTACAATCCTTACCTTGGATTTTAAAAACATTAATGATTACAAATATATCACAATAACTGACCAAAATCTGTCCTTGTATCTATGCACTGTAGGTTTACATATGTGGCAATTCTTTCCTCATCACTAGCGTGAAGAACAGCTACAGTATGCAATTGTTTCATTTGGAGTGGAAATGGAGGAAAATATATCCTAAAACTAGAGGGGAGAGCTATTTAAATATCGCACACTTCAGCAGCCTAAAACCCCCACAGCTTTAGCTTAGCGTGACCAGACAGCAAGTGTGAAAAATGGAGACGGGGGTGGGGGGTAATAGAAGCCTATATAAGAAAAAGCCCCAAATATTGGGACTGTCCCTATAAAACCGGGACATCTGGTCACCCTACGTTTTAGCTAGATTTTGATCCTAAATATACATCTTAAACTCTGTGCTAGATTTTGCTAGTACCAGCATGCAGAGCTAACAAAAAGAAAAATTCTCTCAGTTTCTGACTACATGGTTACAACAGTTTTGATTTAATATCCATGGCCCCTGCTCTACGTGGGTTCTACATACTAAAAATTCACACAAACCCCTACAGATAGGCAAGCAAGCATTTAAAAAAAACCTGTTTGATTCTAGGGAATTCTTTTAAGAGATTCTACTTCCTTGGAATTAATGGATTTTCCTCATCCATTAATATCTGTTGTCCGAGATAAACTATTAACTGAAACTCAAATAAAGCTCCCCCATACTTGTTAGATCTCAGGCAACTGAAACAGTGACAACTGTTAATTTGTTTTTTTACCAGAAGAGGGCTCCTTAACTACACCATTCACTCAAAAACCATAATGAAAATTACTGAAAAAATGTGTAAATAATGTCTCTTATGTAAAGCCTATCAATTTTTTATCATGCTGTATGCTTAGATTACACCCAAAGGACAAAAGCTGTGCTGAAAGTTCACTAAGGCCTAGTCTATGGGAAACGATCAACTAGACCATTTCATTTTGGTTACATGGATTTTAACTTCACCGATCAGCATATTTCTCTTTATTGCATATTCAGTTAAAAGAGATTATCTATAATGATTTTGACCCTGCTTTTATATCACAACTTTCACTCCAAGAATCCAAAGCTTTTTCAAACTTTTGCCCTGATCCTGCAGACACTTATGCATGTGCTTAACTTTAAGCTTATGAATAACTCCACTTTAGTCATTGAGACTGCTTATTTACTTAAAGTTAAGCATGTGAGTACATGTTGTACGATCAGCCCTTTGCCTTATGTCAACAATTGATCCAACTATTGGGTCGGAATCCTTGACTTTTGCCCATTAGTTAATTTTGGGCCCAATATTTTTAAAATGTTGTAGTATGCAATATATTCTCTGTAACACAAACAGCAACAAGGTATATTGTTTTAATTAAATGATGTATTTGAAATACATGAGAGAATGTATTTCCAATATATTTTATTTATCCAGTCAAAATATTTGGAAAAGTATATATTTCCACCACATGTAAAGTAACTATATATAGAATTTCTGCAAATAATAAATGCTTACTTTGTGTGGAGAAACAGAATTTTAATGGTAAAATACTAGAAATGTGCAGGAACTGAAATTTCCATTTAGTGGGATATTCTGCAATTTCAAAATTGGATTTTGTTCTGAATCAGAATGAAATGTTGAATATTTCCAAATTTACCACAAAATGAAATTTTTAAAAATCATTTTTTATTTTGACTTTAAAAAATAATATGATAAATTTTTTAATTTTAAATTTAAACATTCCATTCTGAAAATAATCAAAATGAACCATTTCAGCAATATGCTTCAAAATGCTTCATTTCAATTTTTTTATCTAAACAAAATTTAGTCAAAATTGACATGCTCCTATGAAAAGTTTTGATTTAATCAAAATGGAATTTTTTTCCACCAAAATCTATTAAAACATTTTTTAACGAGATCTATAAAATAATTTAATTTTTCATTCATTGGGGAATTCATTAGAATAGACTATGACACATAAAGGAACAGCATACTCTATGTTCTATTGTTTGTAATATGTGTGGGGAAGAAGCCAGAAACTTGAGCAATGTAGAAGACATTACTAACACAATGCAAGAGTTTTTTAGTAGCAAATCTCTTAGAAGAATTATAAGGATTTCTTAGTATCATTTCTTGGTTTTAGACAGGCAAGCATGGATGACTATCCTATGGATGACCAAAACCCAATGACTATCCTATTCCAATCTATTTTATTTTAAAGTCTATTTTATAGTACTTTGCTTAAGCTACCAACTATGCTCTCAAAATTACACACTCAAAACACATACTTCATTCACTTGGAAACATATCAAAAATTGATGCATCTAAAGATGCACCAAATCGTACCGTCAACAAAAGTTTTACTTGTGTAAGGACTGCAAGTTTTGGCTTAAAATAAATAGATCCGCTGAGGCTTAATTTGGGTTGTTGACAAACAATTGGTCAACTTTAGCGTACAGTAGGCCTGATTCTCATTTTATATTACAGCTGCTCTACGTCTCTCCAGTAGTCAGAGCCGGTGTAGCCACTAGGCGGCCGCCTAGGACACCAAGATTTGGTGGCGCCAAAAAGTTGTGTCCGGCATCACGGAAGTCAGCTGAGCGGGGCAGGGTGGGGGGCAAGGCCTCCATAACAAACCTGCCCCCGCAGCGAGGGGCGTCGCACAGGATGGTCAGTGGGAGCCTGCAGCGAAGCAAGGAGGAAACAGCTGGCCGGGCGCGGCAACCAGCGCGGCCAAGGGACGGAGCCATTGTGGGAGGCAGGACACGGTCCTGAGCTCAGGTGAGCTTTGCCCTCCTACGTGCTGCGCCTGGGGCCGGGCGCAGCCGCCTCCTGGGGCGAGGGAAAGTGAAACTAAACCCCGTAGCGTGACGGAGGGAAAAGGGCAGGCGCAGGTGCCACTTCCAAACACTGACACCCTCCCCCGCCCCTGCCCGGTGGCACTGTGCCAATGCGCAGTAGCGGCGCCAGCTTCTTTGCCACCGTCGGCGGCGCCTCTGGGAGAAGTTGCCGCCGAAATGCTGCCGGAGTCCCCGGCGGCAGAAGAAGTTGCCACCGAGGACCCTGGCCGCCGAAGAAAAACCGCCGCCGCCGAGGGACGTCAAATGCCGCCCCCCGAATCCTGGCACCCTAGGCGACCGCCTAGGGTCGCCTAGTGGTAGCGCCGGCCCTGCCAATGTGGGGAGCCGGCCCTGATCCCCAGGGAGATCCTCACCTGCTCCCTGGGAGAGCCCGGCTCTGCCCTCCTTGCCCCTGGGTCCCCCCCCGGAGGGCGAAATACTCAGAGCCTGGGAATGTTTAGAGACCCCGCGAGCTGGAGGCATTCTCAGCCTCCTCCTTGCTCATAGGTTCCCCCGGGCCAGAAGTGACCGTTGTGATCATCTCCTCTGACCCCCTTGTATACCACAGGCCAGAGAACATCCCCCAGATAATTCCTATTTGAACTGGAATATAGTGTGGTGTCTGTTGTTGTTTTTTTAAACCACAGCCACTGCACAGTTGCCTACTTACACGTGGTAAATAAGCACCCCGACTTTCACAATAAGCCACAAATCAAGCTAATCCCATTTCAAAACAAAGCAAAGCAAGCCAATCCCTAAGAACCCCAACACTCTATGTGACTAGATCCCCTTGGCATAGGGTGACCAGATGTCCCGATAAAATCGGGACCGTCCCGATTTTTGATCATTTGTCCCGCGTCCCAATGGATGGTCGGTCGGGACGCCTTTTGTCCTGATTTCCGGTCTTCTTCTGTTTTATTTATTTATTTATTTTTGTTGCTCAACAAGTTCCGACGGAAGAGGCTCTTCCGTTTTTTTGTTTTTTGTTTTTTTGCTCGACAGCTTCGAGTGGGAAGTCCCGATTTTCGGGTCTTCTCATCTGGTCACCCTACCTTGGCATACAGTCTGGGATGTCCCACAGACATCGAGGGAACCGCAGGTGCTCAGCATCTGCTCAGCATCTCTGAAAATCAGGCCCAGAATGACAGTGCCCTGGTCCAGTAGGGTGACCAGATGAAGCCAACAAAATATCGGAACACATGGGGGAAGCAAAAAAACAAAACAAAAAAAAACCCAGCTGGAGCGGAGTTGTCTGAGCAAAAAAAACAAACAAAAAAAAACCCGGCAGGTGCGGGACAAAGAACTAAAAAGCGGGACAGTCCCGATTTAATCAGGACGTCTGGTCACCCTATGGGACAGAGCTCTCTGAGTAAGGGGCTTCAGCAGCGATTGGCATGGGGCAGAGTAAAGCAGGCGGAGGCTGGAACTCTGTCCTCGCCTCACACCTGTGGGGAAGACAGGCCTTCAGACACCCCCTCCTGCCTGCAGGAGCAAGGAACCATTTCACACCTTAGCGCTGGGGGTTGCTGAAGCCCAGAACTGGGAAGTAACTTGCCTGAAGTCATCCAGTGAGTTGGTGCCAGGGTGGAGAATAGAAGCCAGATCCCAACTCCCAGCTCTGTGCTCTGATCCCCAAAACAGCCCTTTCCAGATCCATGGGGGGAGGGGTGGACACGAGGGTCTCTAGCCATGTGCAGGAGACCCAAGGCCATTTACTTTTATTAAATATGTAGACTAAATAATGAAATTAATAAATTTTCAAGCCGAATGTGTATTAATTCTAATGAACAATGCCACATTATGCAGTATTCATTTTTGAAAGTTTATAATACGCAATGCTCCGGCAAGGAGGGGAAGGAGAAGGGGAGTGCAAGGTGGAAGTTTCTCCTAGGGCGCAAAATATCCTTGAGTAGCGTAAAGGGCCCTTGAAGCGGGTGTAAAGGTTAAAGCTGTAGTTTTAAGAATGAGATTCAACCCACTACCTGATTGAAGTATTTTTATGTGTGTACAATTTTAGGTTTGTAGTTTCAAGAATGAGAATTAGGCCCACTATCACCATCAATCCCTTCAGATTAACAACTGATCTGCTATGCTAAATCTAGATGTAGTACATCAAACATGTTGAAGTAATAGTACATTCCTCTCTAGCCACAGGCTAGTGGGCAATCCCCTATGAGAAAGGTACATCTGTGATGGCATCTCTGTAACATTTCTTTTATACTAGCACTTCTGCTCCAGTAAAAACTCAAACAACAAAACTAGGGTGACCAGATGTCCCGATTTTATAGGGACAGTCCCGATTTTTGGGTCTTTTTCTTATATAGGCTCCTATTACCCCCCACCCTCAGTCCCAATTTTTCACACTTACTGTCTGGTCACCCTAAACAAAACACAAACACAAACTGCGATTCCATAAGACAAACAGGCTACACATCTTATAAGTGACATAATCTATGACTGACAGAAAGGACAGATTTGACTCCACAGGAAATTGAACACTAAGAACCACTGAGACCTGTGGAGATTACCCTTATGGTTAAAAGCATTTATTGGATAAAAATTTGCCAGCAGTAGAGTATCAACTTCTACACATACATAGCAGCAAAATACACCTTCCTTGCAGGAAATTGCACACTTCTCTCAGCTTTTTAAAAACTAAAAGCAGTATTTGTTTAAATTTCTAACATTACGTGATGTGTGCTTTTCTTTGTCTTATGATTTTCTTGAGTCTTAAAATCCCATGTTAAAGGATGGATATAAACTCATTTAACTCCACACAATTTAACACATGTATTCCATTGTATCAGCAGCATAAAAAAAAGGCCTTTTTCATTTTTTAAATATTTATTTTATTTATTGCTTTTTTGCATCCCAATATAGATCCTCTAAAACAATCAAGAATATAAAATGAAACACCCTATGACTCAAACCAGATTGCTAGGACATAAAAATGTGTCTTTTGCTCTAAAATAATTTTATTCCTAAACCAAACCACTTTTAAAGACCAGAGTACTTTATGAGAAAAGATATACCAACACGTTTATCAAACAGATTTGATTAGATAGAGTAATTCAGAGTGGTTCAGAGACATAGTCTGTGAAAAGTCTCGCAGGGGAAGTGGTGATAGCCCTATGGCTTAGTACTTCTAAAACTAGAGTGAACAACTGTTCTGCACAAACAGCAGAGCCAGTGCTAGGCATAAGCAGATTAAGCAATTGCTTAGGGCCCCGAGCAGCTCAAGGGGGCCCCCGAGTAATTATTAATATGTGTTGGGGTGGGCAAAATTATTGGTGCTTAGGGCCCCCAATGGGCTAGCACCAGCAGTGACTAGCAGGGAGATTGACTAGCTGTTCAAATACGTATTTCCTGTCTGTAACATGTATTATTCTTCCCTTTACGTTATAAAAAGTTAGGATTTAGCCCTTTATCTGGAAATATTTTCCTATGAAGGCATATTGGTTTTACATTTAACTTTCAAAGGTTGACGGAGAAATAACTTTCAAAGGTTGAGGTTCAAATTCGGAGAAATGCTACAAAAAACAGCTGATTTAGAAACAAATCAAAATACGGTTCACTTACAACATCCTTCATTGACAGTCACCCAACTTTTGCACATAAGAGTTGTGTTGATGAAGGGCATTTATAACTGTCTGTTATACATCCCAAAAAGATAAAGAGCTTGATTACACCCCTCTTTGTACCGATGGAGACAACTGTGCCAACAGCGCTGTTGGGGAGTTCATCATATTGATCCCATTCTCACACAACCATTCAACCAGAAAAGGGCAGTTTGAAGTTCTGGCTAAGGGTATATAAGAACTCTGATAGCAGAGACTGCCAGGGAGATACTGTGAATTAGTGCCTCTCCCTAATGTCATGTCTCTGCCCTGTGCAGCTACCTCCACCCACTTTTGGACCTGTACCAGTGATCTTTAGAGCCTGTTTTGTTGCAGTAAATAGCCAGCTTTTACTTCTGTCTTCCCACTCTGGACAGACCTTCTGTAGGCAAGAGCCAAGAGTGTAGGTTTTCTGACGATGGCAAAACTGCATTTTCAACTACTTACAGCCTTGCTACTTATTTTAAATATGAGGGATTTGTTTCAGTTTTAAGGCATGTAAAATAAAATGTATTATGTAATGCAATATTGTTGTTTACACATTTTCTCTGTAGTTTAACTGCACATCATTTTTCAGGACTTTGTCCATCATATTGGCAAGCCTCCTATTGAATCCTCAATAAAGGGCCAGATTATATTTTCATTTACACTGTTAGCTCCAGTTCTAGTTGATATTTTCATAAATGACTTGAATAATAGATTGGAGATTATGCTTATAAAATCTGCAGATGCCGCCAAACTGGGAGGGGTTACAAGTACTTTGGAGGACAGGATTAGAATTCAACACAACCTTGACAAATTGGAGAATTGGTCTGATTTCGAAGAGATGAAATTCAGTAAAGATAAGTGTGAAGTACTTCACTTAGGAAGTCAAAAATCAAATACACGACAAGATGGGGAATAACTGGCTAAGTGGCAGTACTGCTGAAAAGGATCTGGGGATTATAGTGGGTCACAAATTGAATTCAAGTCAACAATGTGATGCAGTTGTGAAAAACGGTAATATTATTCTGAGTTGTATTAACATGATTTTTTTAAAAAGACACAGGGGTAACTGTCCCACTCTACTTGGCACTGGTGAGGCCTCAGCTAGAATATTATGTCTAATTCTGGGCACCACTTTAGGAAAGATTTGGACAAACTGGAGAGACTCCAGAGGAGAACAACAAAAAGGATAAAAAGTTTAGAAAAACTGACCCATGGGGAAAGGTTAAAAAACCTGGGCATGTTTTGAGAAAAGAGAACTGACAGGGGGCTTGGTAACAGTCTTCAAATACATTCACAGCTGTTATAAAGAGGATTGTGGTCAATTGTCCTTCATGTCCACTGAAGGTATGACAAGAAGTAATGAGCTTAATTTGCAGCAAGGGAGATTAAGGTTAGATATTAGGAACAACTTTCCAATTATAAGGTTTGTTAAACTCTGGAATATGCTTCCAAGGGAGGTTGTGGGATCCCCATCATTAGAGGTTTTTTCAAACAGGTTGGACAAACACCTGGCAGCGATGGCCTAGGTTTACTCAGTCCTGCCTTAGCACAGGAGACTGGACTCGATGACTGCTCAAGGTGCCTCCAGCCCTACACTTCTATGATTCTACGAGATTTTCAGATGAAAGGCAGTGTATAAATGCAAAGAATTATTATTATTATATACTTATATTTTATTGCTCTTTGTCATGTTTATTACTTGTCATCAGCATACTGAACTTTTTCTATAACCAGAAAGGCTTTAAATCTGCCTAGGATTAGAAACCTATATATTGTTCCCTGGTTTGTATCTTTAAGATTAATGATTTTCTTTTATGTAATCTTTGTTTTTTTTCTGAAGTCATAAAACATTTTGCATGTTAGTAACTGGCAATTGCTACATGATGGTAAATAATACTGCTAATAATACTAAGTACTTATAATTGCAAAGCACTGAACAAACAATTATTAATCTTCACAAAATCTCAGCAAAGAGCATATTTTATCCTACAACTTAAAAACAAATGTAAAAAAATAAATACATGACTGAAAAATGAAATGCTTCATCTCTCCAGATTTATCCTAACAAAATGTATATAATAAATTTATAAGGAACTCCTATAGCATCTTCTAACAAATATTCAGGCATACTCTCCTCTTGGTGCATACACATAATCCCTGTAAGGGTTAATGGGAGTTAGATGCACAAATTGAGAACAGACTGTATCACAGCCTGTTGTATGTCTGAAAATGGTTCTTTGTGTGCTGATCTTTTGGCTGTGTTTTCATTCTGTCTTTTAAAACCATTATAACTAGCACAGGTTTGGGTGCATTATAGGGACCTTTATGAAGCCTTCATTATCTCCCCTCTTCTTAACCACATAATAGGAAAAACTGAGAGTATAGTACATAGACCACACTGAGGAAAAGGAACTTACCTTGAATTTTTGAACTGGTATATCTATTTTCTATAATGCTCAGTGGTGAATCACTCTTAAGTGCTGGCCCATTCACCAGTATATGTGTTTTGTGCCAAAGGTTATCAGGTTGCAAAAGTGTACTCATCTCTCAAGGGACTCATAATTCACCATCACCTTATTTTGACACTAAGGGAAAAATACGTGTATCAAGCAGGGGAAATAACAGGGGGGAAACCCTGTGTTAATGGTGTAGAAAATCTTCCAAAGGGAAAAAACACAGGCTAGAACAATAATAAAGATAACAGAAAAGTAATACTATCACATAATGAGAAAAGACTTGCCTGTCAGTTCATGCACTTCATAGAGTTCCCAAACTGTATTTGAGGAGTTTTCCTGAAATGCAAGGAGAACGAGACAATTAAAATATTTACTTAAATTAGCAAAATCTGAACCAGGTTTACAATGACTCAAAGAAAAGAGACAAAAGGATTTATTATTGCTGAAAATACAATAAAGGTTTGACTAAAAAAATATTCCTTCAAGGTGACTATAGATACAGAATATTCTCATACAGCTGTAGAGTCATCAGCCCAGATCCCCAGGTCTGGCCCAGCTGTGCTAGGCATAGGAGGTGAGGTGTGGGTTGGCCAAAGGAAGCTAAAAGCCACCTTTACGTGTTCCCAGTCCCGGGAGTAGACAGGGCCAACTGATTCCCATCATAAATTAGAGCAGCTTCAGTCTAATTTACATAGGCTTGGAAACAGAGGCTATTACACAGCTGGGGATCCCTGTAGTACAAGATGCTGCAACAACAGGGGAAGCTTAGAGATAGCTATGCTGGCTCCATGCCAGCCAGTGTTTGCCCTATTCAAAAGGAATTCCCAGATGCCCTGTTAAGCAGCTTTACTTTGGGAATAGTGGGATGAAGTAAGGAAAATGATGGATTTATGCTGGCACTGGATCTGTACTGTATTTGAATTAACATTCTGTAGATGTTTGTACACCATTGCCAATTTGCCCAAAATAAAACTATTTTAAAACTAATCAGGAGAAGTGGTTGTGGAGAAAGATAGGGATTCTAATGCTAATAAACAGTAGCGCAGCCAGGTCCGGAGCGCAGGGGGAGCGGCGCTATAAAAAGGCGCCTCCCCCTGTACTCATCCGGCGGCACTTCGGCACACGGCGCCTCCCCCCCTGTACTCATCCAGCGGGTCTTCGGCGGCACTTCGGCAGCGGGTCCTCACTCACTCGAGGTCTTCGGTGGTACCCGCCGCCGAAGACTCGAAGTGCCGCCAGGTGAGTGCAAGAAGCGGCGCTTGAAAAGAAGCGGCGCCTTTTTTTAGCACTGCTTAAAAAAGGCGCTGCTTCCTTTTTAAGGCGCCGCTTCTGCTCACAGGGGGAGCGGCCGCTCCCCCTGTTCCCCTCCTGGCTACGCTACTGCTAATAAATATTAACTATTATACATACTATTTTCAAATGTAAAACTAATTTTAAAAATTGGGCTTCATTAAGTACAATAACTCACAATAACTATGCTCTACACTGAGAAATATGACCCAGGGTTAAAGAATTAAAGATTAATTAACAAAAATCAATGAGCCAAATTCATCATGATTTTTTTAACCTTTCCATATGACAATCTCTTCTTTGGACTCTGATTGCTAAGAATTAATATGTTTTATCTGTATAGAATCTTATATATGAAGTATTATTTGACTCCTGTAACCTGTCTTTTGAAAGAATTTGCAAATATTTCAAAATCTTACAAAACATTTTTAAATGACTTTTTAACTAATATCAAAATACAAAGGAAAAAAGAATCAGAAAATATCAAAATATATAACATTAAAGAAATAAAATTAAAATCTAGTACATTCCTGTTTTCAGGCACACACAATTTTTAGAAGACATATTGCCCTTAGCAATGACATTAAAACATAGACAGATGTTTGTGGAAGTTCATTATTGTTGCCTTCATATTCTCATCACTGAAAGGCAGGTGCAGCCCCTTTTCTTGCACATCATGAAATCTCCTCTGACAGTTTCATTGAGAAGCATTTATATTCTCCCTTGAATGGTATCCCTTACTCCTATGAATAATACCATGAGCTCTTTAATGATTAGTAGCAGCCAGGATACAAGACACCTTTTCTAATTCCTCCTAAACATATTATAGATCAATGGTTCAGTACTGACTCACAGAACAGACAAGCTATTGAATAGTCAACACTGCTTCTTGCAGCAACCTGAGTTTTCCTTGGAGACATATCAGTCATGTACTAACCTGCTTAGTTTATGACAGTGATCCCCAAACTTTTCAGGGTCACACCCACGCTTACCCCATCCATGGCTCCTCAGAGCCAGGGCTGGGGCCATGGTTCCTAGGCGGGGAGGGAGCGTGGACAGGGTAAGGGGGCCTAGGCTCAGGTGACAGCTGGGGGCGGGGCCAGGAGCAGAGCCCCGGCTAGGCCATGGTCAGGGGCTGGGCACAGAGTCAGGAGCTGGGCCATAGCTAGGGGCAAGGGCGGAGCAGAGTTGGGGGCACAGCGGGGCTGGGTGGCGCTCCCTCCCTGTCCCATGTGGGGGCTGACCTGGATCCCGCTGTGACCCCTGAACTTTCCTCTGCCCCCCGAAAGGGGGTCACACCCCACTGCTTGGGGACCTCTGGTTTATGATATATAACAAAATCACAGCCTGAAGTAGCATGAATGCAGGCTTGAGACTACATATCCTGAGAACAAAATCAAGCCAATCAGGAGACACTGGAGCATTTCCTCAGCAGATGTAAATTAGCAAAACTCCATTGACATCTAATGGGTTATGCCAATTTACATCACCTGAGGATGTGAAGCCCTGACTTTTGAGCTAACTAATGCAGGTCTTTGCTCTACTGCAGTGATACTGATCTCAGGGGTTCAGGCACCAAATTAGCTTAACACTTGCATCAAAGTGACTTGGATGCATGTAATCTCATCTCACCCACTTTAACACTCCTATTGGTTTATTCGTGTGTAACTTCACTTCTAGTTTGGCACTCGTGTCAAAGCCGGTTTTTAGTGTACCACTTCATCCCTAGCTTGGCACTTATACTGAAGTAATTTGTATCTAATTTCATTTCTATCCTCTTGTAGAACCTAGCAGAACCAGCTAGTTTGTAACTTCACCCGCTTGGTACTCACATTGAAGTGAATTGTGTGGAACTTCACCTGAGCTTGCCGCTCACATGGGAGTGTCCTGTGTATCTTCACCCACCCTGGTACTTGCACTGAAACAGCTTGTTTGTGTAACTTCACCCAGCTTGGCCCTCCGCTGAAGCAGTTACTTTGTATGAAACTTGACTACTGGCCAGGCACTTGCACTTAAGGGGCTTTGGTATCACCCTGCCCACACACGGGCATTCCTAATAGCCTTGTTAAAATGGCTTCTTTATGAACCCAGTGGCATTACTGTCCCATCACTAGCAGACATGTTAGTAAATGGAGGGGGCAGCAGGTGAGGAACTGGAGGGTTATGCAGGCCATGTCCCTGCTTGTGTCCCTAGCCAGCGCAAGGTGGGAAATGCCTCTCCCTGTCCCTATCTCATCTCAGTGTGAATGTGACAAGGATGGGAGCTCTTGGGACCCAGCAGTGTCATGTCCTCACACCGCAGTGAACACACGTTGGGAGCCATCTTAGTGACCAGGGCGACACCGTGACCGCAGCCAATGCCCGTTTCCGTTTCCTACACTGCGGTCCATGGCCGCGTACGCTCTCAGTACGCCGATGTGGCCTATTGAAACTACACTTCCCAGCATGCAGTGCTCCTCGCAGCCTCAGCTGCTGAAACGGTAGCTCCCAGAATGCATTGCTCCATTCCTGGGGCTGCGGCCTGGCCGTGTTACCTGTTGGGAAGTGTTAGCCCTACGGGGCCACAATGCATGCTGGGAATTGTGGTCTCTTCAGCCATAGTTCCGTATTTGACACTATGGGAGCAATGTTGGGTTTATTTTATGCCATTTAGGTGTCGCTGGAATTCGGCCCTCCTGGGCGCTGTCGGCAGCTTTTTGCCAACAGTTCCAGTGTATTGGTGTTCTGTGCCGAGAAGTGAATGTGTCCCTCCACGATCGCCGTAGGGTTTGCAGCGCGTGCGCGTTCCATCGGGAGAAGCTGGTATGTCCTTCCGCACTTGCCGTAGGTTCCCGGCTCGCCCGACGTTGCCACCGCCTTTGTGAAGAGGCGAAAGCGGAGCTGGGCGCGGAGACTCCGAGCGGCGGTTTAAGCGGAGAGAGGCCCCGCTGTCAGGTTAGCGCCGTCCCCGACGTGGCCTGGGGGAGCGGAGCGCCCCGCAGCCCCTGAACCAGCCACTGCTAGCGGCAGCGAGGTGTCGGGGACCCCCTTCCCCCCACACCCGGTGCCGCCCAGGGGAGGAGAAGCCACGCCCGCCCCGGGGACCGCCGGCAGTGGGGAGGGGGGAGCAGGTTCCTCCCATGGACTGTGGCACGCTGGCAGTAGGAGGCGATAGGCCGGGGCACTGGGGTGGGGAGAGACAGCCCCTGTCTCAGGCGGAGCTGCCAGGCCCCTCGGGAGGCGCCTGCTGCCTTGTGTTGTGGCGCGGGGGGCCTGGGCTGAAGCGGCGCGGACGGTTCCTGTAATGGGAGAGCCCAGGCATCCCGGCGGCGTCTCCTTCCAGCCCTAAGGCCTCCAGGGTGCGCCGATGCAGTCACCTTTGGGTGACAGCACGAGTTTGTGCAGCAGCAACAACACAACCACAGGGCGCGGGCGTCCCCTCGAACTCTCTCTCACCCGTTGTTCGCTTATCCCCGCTGTCACAGCCCCTTTCAGGCGTCTCTGGTTTACGCTGAGGCTGTTTGCAGCTGATGATAACGTACCAGGTCAGGAAGACGCATCTAATCCGATCAGTTTTTCATCTTTTTCCAGTTAGAGCAGTGCTGTGAAGCTGGCTTTCTGTATTGAAGCCACCACGTGCTGTATAATTTATGCTTTGTAAATTTAGTATTAAACTTCCAATTCCTTTATTAAAAACTATATAAAAATATGCAGTGATAGTAATCATCTCTGAAGTTGTTTTGACGATCTTAAAAACAAATCTATTGGCAGGTTTATGTTTAAAATATAAAATATAAAAACATCAACATTTATATTGGACTAAATATATGAAATTTCTGATGTTCCTTTTCTCATGCACAAACATACAGGTATGTGAAAAAAGAAACAGCTGTCAATCGTTCACGGCTTTTAGCTTCATCATCTCTGGAAAACACTGCTTCTGCAAACATTTGCACAAGTGCATAACTTCAGGCACTTGAATAGTTCCATTACTTGGGCTTAAAGTTAAGCACGTGCATCACTGTTAGCAGAATCGGGGTTTAAGGGCATTCACAGCTCCTCTTGTTCATTGTAGAACTTCCTCAGACATAATTTGGATTTATTTTTCATCAGCAAATTTGATCTCTTATTCTTCCACCCCATACACATAAAGCTGTTCTGATCTGTAATTTAATTTTTTGGTACCTTTGTTTAATGGGGATGAACTCTCCACTTCTACCAACCTGTTTAATTTGTGAAACCTTGCTGTGTTCACAGTAGAACATACAATTGACCATGCATTTGTGAATCCATCTGTGTCTGCATCTTTCTTTTGAAAAATACGCTGGAATCCCTGACAGTAAACACTAGAGGAAAAAATCATAAAGAAAAACATTGAGTAATCTACATTTTGTATAGTTCAAATTGTATTCTCTAATAAATTATACTTACCTTCCTTTTTAGTTCATAATAAAGTTGGTGTTCCTCATATGATTCAGAATATAGATTTAATATAGCTACGTACTACAGAATACGCTATTAAACTGCAACATTTAAAATTAACTAAAATACAAAAGCAGTTAATTATTTGTTGATATTCTCCTTTCTACTGTCCTGCCTGGATCCAGAGTGTAGTTGACTCTCTTCATATGCAGAGACACATTGTAGGATTAGAGGCTCGAATCTTTTGGTAGCCAGCAGGATATGGTGAGTGAGGGAAATCTGGATATGATGTAATGAATGTTTAGGTGGCTCCTTAAGGCTTTGTTTCACAGCTTTGTTTTTAGTAGGCGAGATAAGTATATTTTATTAAACTGACTAATTTTTTGAAAAATCATGGAAGTCCACTATGTTTAAAAATACTTCACTGGCTGTATTATATGACTTGTTTAATAATCACTTCACGTTGATCAGGATTCCAGCCATGTCTGACAAAAGTGAATTGAAGGCAGAGTTAGAGCGCAAAAAGCAACGCTTGGCGCAAATCAGGGAGGAGAAGAAAAGAAAGGAGGAAGAAAGAAAGAAAAAGGAAGTAAGAACCTCAATTTTTATCAATAAGAAAATTATCAAATATTTGCTTATGTCCTGTAAGTTGTCTTGCACTTAGTAATTTATTAATTTGCTTAATGTTACTTAAAGGTATGCTGTCAAGTAGGGTAGGGCTAAAACTTAAATGTGCTGTTTTGTTTTGTTTTTAAGGGGGGCCAACACTAGTTTTGAATAGAAATATTTCAATGAGAGTGTTTTTCTTCCCCATGCATTGTTAGAAATCCAAACATAATAGCATTATACTAGTTCATGAGAAACAGAAAATTGAAGTGATTAGTCAGATCTCCCCGTAGAAAGTAAATAAACTATGAAAAGGGGTTTTTTTTAAAGTGCTTTCTTAAATGTAGTTCTCAATAGGTCCCTTAGTAATGACTGTCAGTGCTGTCAGTGGCCTAGTACAGGCGTCTCCAGACTTTAGGAGACAAGGGCCACATTCGATTTTTGAAGGGGCTTCGCGGGCCGGCTTTAGGGAGTGCGGGGCCCGATTTCGACGGGGCCCTGCCGCCGAAACATCGCCGAGGCGGCAGCAGCTTTTGAGCTGCCGCCGAAGTGCTGCCAAGGCGGCGGCAGCAATTGGTTGGAGGGCCGAACAAATTGCAGCTGCGGGCCGGATCCGGCCCTTGGACCGTAGTTTGGAGACCCCTGGCCTAGTAGAATATTGTGCCATTAGCCAACTCTAATCTTCAACCTGCATTTTCAAGTCAAAACAATAATCAGGTCATATCCACCTACTCTGCATGTTAGAAGATAGAATTAATAATCAGTAAAAAGAAATCCAAGAAATTGCTTAGGTGCACAGTTGGCAGTTATACTCTAGAGCTTTCTGCTGCAAACTTCTTCTGCACATTGGCACACATTCAACAAAGCACTTAAGTATGTGCTTGAAATTAAGCATATGTTTAAATGCTTTGCTGAACTGGGGCCTTTGTTCATGTCTTTTCTGCACTTAAGTTATGAGCTGTTAAGAATCTTAAAACAGCACATTACTGAACACGCCAGAAGCATTTTTCATATGTAAAGAAAAGACAGAGAAATATCTCACAATATAATCCATGTCCCAATGATTACAGAAAAGTGTATTGACAGTTTGCACTTTCCAGGAATCATGTATAATACAGATAGCACATCACCGGGGGTTTGTTATAATATTTGGAAACTCCTTGATTTAGGAGAAATCATACAATGGTTTGGAAATATTTATTACATGTATCCAAGAGAGGAGTAGGCATTTATCTTTAACCATTACATAGTGAGAAAACTGACTTATCTAGGTTTCTCCACCTATTCAAAGGATTCCTGTTGAATGACCAGTTCATCTTTACAAAAAAGAATGATAGTGACAGAGTGCCAATGTACTCTAATTATGTGACTGAGATAAATTTATTGTATGGTATGAGCAACTTGAATCTGAATCATATTTCTTCAAGTTAATAAGTAATAGACTTATTTGTTTAAACTTTATGAAGTGTTATGGATCTCTCTCTCTCTAGAACATCAGTTATTGTAGACTTTTTTCAGTGACCAGTTGGAGGATAGTTCATTTGATTTTTAGCCTCAGGTGATGTTATTGGGAGCTGAGTGTGCTTTAATCCTAAAATTCACTTGGCCCAAACATTAATCTTTTGGTTATTATTTTGAATAATATGCTGAAGCGTTTGATTCCTTGATTTTTCCTTTTGTTTCGTGGAGTGTGGCAAGAAACAACTTAACTTAAACTGTGCATTGCATCCATCAGTTGTGTTTTTGCGTAAAGAAAGAGTGTGTCACGTAGTTCCTTCACCCTTCCCTTTATTTCATTTTGTGAAACCTATGTGATTGACAAGAAAACCTAAGCAGCCCGTGTACACCCCTACAGAGAAGTGGTTCTAAATATGTTCATGCCTGCTAGCACATGATCTATATATTCTCCTAATTAGTAAGCATTTACATATTTACTATATCGGGCAGAGTGTCCTGTCACACCGTTGGCCAAGGTTCTGTCTGTCTCCTTTCTGTCCCAAACCCATAGTATTTTTCTTTATAACAATTACTACCATTCTAGAGGTTTTCCAGACCAGTATCTCATTAAGGAACATAGAAAGAGCTCTTTGACTTTCCCTGCAAAAAGGAGTTTGAGAATTGCTAGATCAGACTGTTTCAAGCTCTACTCATGATGCTTATTTGCTAAGCGCAGAAAAGTGAATACTGAAAAATAACTAAATGTTTTCTCACATATGAAACCACAAAATGTTTTACACCAACTATATACTGTCTCATAAAGGTTGTGTCTGTTCCTGAAATTTTTTTAGACTGATCAGAAGAAGGAAGTTCTTCCTGTACAAGAAGAGTCTGATCTTGAAAAGAAAAGAAGAGAAGCTGAAGCATTGCTTCAAAGCATGGGATTAACACCAGATTCTCCTATAGGTAAGAATATTACCAGTTAAATGTTTCATCCCTCATATCCTACATTAAGAATGTAGCATTTGTATTAGAAGCGTGAAAATTAAATGACTGACGTAGTGGTTCTAGCCTGCATGTCTTTGGCACAATTTGTCCTGCATAGTTCACCCTTTTTCATAAGTGTCAGTCCTAAATGATGTGCCTCAGTGCACACAATTAAATGCTCGATCTCACTTCTTTTACAAAATATTGCTAGTAACATGTTGAACTCTGCTAATCTGCTCAATATTTAAGACCATCTCTGAGAACTGGGATCTAAAATTAAAGTATCTTTGGCACATATTAAATAAAATTGAGGAATATATGTCAAAAGTAAGTTTCCTTCAGAGCATAAACAAAAGTGAATTATTGGGAATCTGTTTTCATCTGCATTAAATAACATACGTTTTTGTTTTCCTCCTATTGTCCCTGAACAGCACATTGGTATTTTGTCCTCTGTCAACAGGCAGGGTTTTGGCTAGCGATTGTCCACTTCTCAACAATCACTGACCTTAATTACTATATATTATCAGTAATGCATCAGTTTATGCATTTGTTCTGTTTCTACTACTTAACTTCCCCCTCCCACTAACACCTACACAATCTTATGGGTGTTGGATTGAGGTTCATTTAATCAGCAGATGGGTCTAACAAATATTTATTAAGGAAAAACAGAGTAGTGATCAGTTACAAGTGGGAAGTTCATCAGGACGATCTCATCAGTCTCCTCCAGCACCAAACAATACAGCAGCCTCCCTTTGTCACACAAACTTAGTTATAACTTTTGGTTATATTTTCGTATACATATGTACTAGTCTCTCATTTCCATGTTAACTCTCTTTCCTATCCGTACAAGTTTAGTGTTAAATCAGACCAGTCTTTTCTAGCTTTTTCGTTATTTTATCTTGATTACTCTGCAATTTCTTACACATATGCAACCCTAAACATGATTATTCTGCAATTTCTTACATGTACACAGTTCTGCTTACGCTGTTAAATGTTATCAGAACAAAGTGTTAAAATCCACAGCAGTCTTCTGTCAGGCCTAAAGGTGCTTTCAGGTAACAGCAAGGTCAAATGTAAGTTTTAACTGTCTAGGAAAATATACTTGTTCTTAACTTGTTCTTTCCCCGTTTTAACCTCAGATCCTACCCCATTCTTGGATAGGCTTGTATATCAGGTATGTCTGATTGCTCAGACTTTGGCTTTCCTTAGTCACATCTTTCTGAAAAAAAATCAGATTGGAGAAGTATTTTTAAACTCCATCCTGTATCTCAGACACTTCTCTCATCACTAGTTTTTGAGCACCCAGGATTTCAAGTTATCCTTTTGATTTGGGCTATCACTCTGAATCTTTTCTTGCAAGTATGAAGCAACCTTGTAGTTGCTTTCCGGTGTGGACATGATCCTTCTCTGACTACCTTGTTGCATCTGGTCTTAAAATAATCCCTATGTATTTTGAAAACAACCATGGGGATGCCATTAAAATCATTCTTATTCCATAAGCTTCAGCAATGATCTACAATGGCTTGTGAGGGTAGAATCCTGTCTCTTAAATCATTTCTCTGGCAATTGTACTCCACAGGTGTTTGAGTATCTTTCTCTGTGCCTGCCATTCAGAGTTTTGGTGTCTTTAGCAGTACAATATATTACAAACTGTCCATTCCTCTCTGGGTATTTTTGGTAGACTAAAATTTTGGACATTTCCTTACAGGAGAAATGAAGGCTTGATAGTTCTGCTGAATTAATATGAAAGACTCTTTCAGAAGCCCACAAGCACATGCTTACTAGCTGCCTGTGAAAGTCTAAAAGCCATGAATTGGTACATCTCTCTAAAACACATCAGTGGGTTTATAATGTGTAACTGTTCATGGAAAATTGTCTGAAATTCCATGCCCCAACAAAATTGGTACTCTACAGACAGGGAACCATTTGTCCAAAGCCTGGACCTTGCTTGCATGTGACCTTGGAGAACACTCCCTTTCAGTGGCTATATTTAACTTCAAGCAGTAGCTTTGATCAAGCTCTAACTCAGGTTACATTAAGTTTCTTCAAAGGAAAGAGTTGTATTGGAAAAATGTATAAAGTAAACATGTATTGATAGTCTTTTCTTCCTGTAGACTTCTAATAAGGTGGTTTTCCTATATCAGATATTGCCTTAATGATATAATATGGGATTCCACTTTTAAGAACTCATCCTCTGATCCAGGTTTTCTTAAATACCACCATATCCCTGATGTAAGAAGACATGCTTTTAGTAGGAAGAGAGCCTGAGATATAGCCCTTGTGTTAGAGGCCTGAGCTAAAGTAGTGGGCAAGCTTTGCTAATATAAAGCAAAGTTAGCAAAAGTTAGGCTGTGAGCAAACGTCAGGCTTTGCCTGCTTGCAAGTTCACAGAATCTGGCAAGAACAGGGCTGATATTGCAGAAACACACATTTCTAAGAAGTGCCAGGCACAGAGTACTTATGCAAACACATTTCAGAAGAGTGGTACCAAAACATCCCAATCTCAAGGATGGTACAAAAATATTTTCCAAGGATAACAGGAACATGCTGACCCCTCCTAAAAGATAAGGTCAGGATGACAGAATGATAAATAGAGATGTTTTAATTGAACGAACATGCGCAAGGAGATGGGTGATAACTAGCCACATCAGGGGGCAGTAACTAACTATCTCACGGGCAGTATGTAATTTGTTTGTATCGGGATATAAAGAGGTATCGCTAGGGCCTGGTCTACACTGAGGGGGATCACACAACTTCAGCTATGTGAATAACGTAGCTGAAGTTGACGTACTTAGATCTACTTACCATGGTATCTTCACTGTGGTAGGTCAATTCCTGACGCTCCCCCGTCGACTCCGCCTACACTTCTCCCTCCGGTGGAGTACCAGAGTCGATGGGAGAGTGCTCGGCGGTTGATTTATCGCTTCTTCACTAGACGCGATAAATCGACCCCCGCTGGATCGATTGCTCCGGAGGTAAGTGTAGACGTGACCTGAGAGAGTGTCTTGGTCCAGCCGAGGGAGAAATGGAAAGTCCTGCCATTCACATAGCTGTGTCCATTGTCACAGGCATACATGTCTTAGTATTCTCATAGAGTCTGCCAGGTGCTGTTACTGTGTTTTGTCGACAATAAACCTAGCCTGGTGCCTTCGTACCATAACGGATCTTGTGATCATTGGGTGGTTTGCTCGAGGTCTGCTGTGCCGGCTGTCTGCGTAGAGCTAGGGCAGCACACAGGGAGAACACACACACACGCCGCTGAACATCTAACAACAATACTTACTTAGTGAAACACAAAACTGCTTCAAGAAATCATTAAAATTTTATCTTCTAACAATCAAAATTAAGCATCCTTATTTGGAGTGTCTCGTAAGATAATTACATATGCATTAAATAGGCATTGTCCCCACCAAGAGGGAGACTTCCTTCTTGTGAATGATGTGCTCCACAAGGGGGCATTGCAGTATCGCAGACTAAACTTGAGAATGATTTAGAAATAATACACTCTTTGTGCCAGTTATAAGGATCCTGTGCACAAATCTTTTTCTCAACAGTCCTCTGATGTGCTCTTCCCACTAGCCCACTTATTAATTATGAAGTGTGTGCAAGTTTAGTCTAGTAACAGAGCCTAAAGAGATTAGGCCTCAAACCTCTTCACTGCATGTTAATATTTGTAGTATTGATTATGAATAAAGTACTGTAAAAGGAGATCTAGTAAATCATGGTTTTACCTGAAAATCTGTTTGCTAGATACATATGCCTACTACAAGTAAATGATAGGCTACTACAAGTTGCCTTTTGGTAAATCATATAAAAAGACTAGTACTTGTCAATTCCTTTTACATTTTGCCTAATTTTAGTCTGTCTTCTACTCGTATTACAATATTAGATCTGCTTTTACCAGAGGTGTATTGGAGAGTTCTAAATGTAATTTCCTCTGCAAGAAAAGCATTTTGGGGAAGGAGCAAATGTAGGGTTTTTTTAAATAGGCAGAACATCAGAAATAAGAATTATTTTCCAAAACCCTGGATTAGATCTGCCATTTGCTTTGGTAATGAGAATCTATTTCTTTATCATATACATGTTGTACTACAGACAAATCACTCAGCTATCCTGTACACAGCAGTTGTTTTTTTAAAAAATGGAAACTTCATACAAATGCAAATAAACTGGGAGGCATAGAGTAGGTACTCGGGCTGACACTACTTTCCTTTCCACCTATATAGTGCTGTCTCTCTTTTAAAAAAATAATAATTCTGGTGCAAATAGGATTTAATAAAGATTGAATTTTCATTAAATACTTGTGTGGTCTTCTGTTGAACAAGAGATTCCCAAAAAGAAAAAAGCATTTTAACTTCAGCGTATATTAGAAGGTCAAAATCTGTCCTGACTCTCACTCCACGTAGTTTCAATGTCTCTAACAGGGTTGCATCATATGTAAATTGGGGCAGAATTTGGTGTAGAAAATCAGGGAACCTTCAAATTTCATTGGTTAATTATTTTCATGGCAGTGATTATAGAATATAGAAACGTGGGACTGGAAGGGACCTTGATAGGTCATCTATAAATGGAGATATGCCGATCTCATAGAACTGGAAGGACCTTGAAAGGTCATTGAGTCCAGTCCCCTGCCTTCACTAGCAGGGGTAAGTACTGTCCTCTGACAGATTTTTGCCCCAGATCCCTAAATGGGCAAAAATTTTGCCCCCTCAAGGATTGAACTAACAACCCTGGGTTTAGCAGGCCAATGCTCAAACCACTGAGCTATCCCTCCCCCCTCCTAGTCCAGTCCCCTGCACTGAGACAGCACTAAGTATTATTTAGGCCAGGGGTGAGCAAACGTTTTGGCCTGAGGGCCACATCTGGGTATGGAGATTGTATGGCAGGCTATGAATGCTCACAAAATTGGGGGTTGGAGTTCTCCGGGGTGGGACTGGTGATGAGGGGTTGGGGGTGCAGGAGGGTGATCCAGGCTGAGACGGAGGAGTTTGGAAGGCAGGAGGGGGATCAGGGCTGGGGCAGTGGGTTGGGACGCGGGAGGAGTTCAGGGGGGCAGGCTCCGGGTGCTGTTTACCTCAAGCAGCTCTCAGAAACAGCGGCATGTTCCCGCTCCAGCTTCTACGCGGAGATGCGACCAAGCAGCTCTGCGCGCTGCCCTGTCCACAGGCACCGCCCCTGCAGCTCCCATTGTTTGCGGTTCCCGGCCAATTGGAGCTGTGAGGGCAGCGCTTGGGGCAGGGGGCAACATTTGGAGCCCTCTGGCTGCCCCCACATGTAGGAGTCGGGGTGGGGGGACATGCCGCTGCTTCCGGGAGCTGTGCGGAGTGGGGCAAGACCCCGACCCCGCTCCCCAGCTGGAGCGTCAGAGCGGGATAAGCTCCAGACCCCGCTTCCCGGCGGAAGCTCGGGGGCGGGATTAAAACTGGAGGGCCAGTTGTGGCCCCCGGGCCGTAGTTTGCCCACCACTGGTCTAGGCCATCCCTGACAGGTGTTTGTCTGACCTGTTCTTAAAAATCTCCAATGATGGAGATTCCACAACTTCGTTAGATAATTTGTTCTAGTGCTTAACTACCCTTACTTTTAAGAAGTTTTTCCTCACATTTAACTTAAATATCTCTTGCTGCGATTTAAGCCCAATTACTTCTTGTCCTGTCCTCAGTGGATGAGGAGAACAATTTATCACTCTCCTGTTTGTAACAAACTTTTACATACTTGAAGACTGTTATCATGCCCCCTCCCCCTGGTCTGCTCTTCTCCAGACTAAACAAACCTAATTTTTGCAATCTTGCCACGTGGGGCACATTATCTAAACCTTTAATCATTTTTGTTGCTCCCATTTGGATTTTCTCCAGTTTGTCCACATCTTTCTTGAAGTGTGGTAGCCAGATCTGGACACGGTACTCCAGCTGAGGCCTTATCAGTGCTAAGTAGAGTGGAAGAATTACTTGTCATGTCATGCCTGCAACACTCCTTCTAATACATCCCAGAATGATGTTCACTTTTTGTGCAACAATATTACATTGTTGACTCTCATTTAACTTGTGATCCACTACAATACCCCCTCCCCCCCATCCTTTTCTGCAGTACTCCTTCCTAGGCAGTCATTTCCCATTTGTATTTGTGCAGTTGTTTGAAAAATTACTTCCTACATGTTGTCCTTACTGAATTTCATCCTATTTATTTCACACCATTTCTCCAGTTTGTCAAGATCATTTTGAATTCTAATCCTGTCCTTCAAGCCACTTGCAACTCCTCCCAGCTTAGTATCATCTGTAAACTTTATAAGTATATTCTCTCTGCCATTATCCAAATAATTTATGAAGATACTGAATAGAACTGCTTCCAGGACAGGCCCCTAAGGGACGTTTCTCCCCCCCCCCCCCCCCCTATCATTTTCCAAACAGTTGTGCACTCACCTTATATCAGGTTCATCTAGGCTATATTTCCTTATTTTGCTTATGAAAACATTATCTTTATTCTGCTATATGCTCTCTTACCATTCCTTAGAATCATGAGCTGTATCATTTCATGATCATGTTCACCCAAACTGCCTTCCACCTTCAAATTCTCCTTCATATTTGTCAGAATTAAAACTCAAATAGCTTCTTCCTTCTAGTCGCTTTCACCATCTTCTGTAATAAAAAGTTGTCTCCATTGCATTCTAAGAACTTGTCAGATAACGTGTGCCCTGCTGTATTATTTTCCCAAATAAAGGAAGATCCACGTCACCATCAAGTCCTGTGCTTTGGATGATTTTATTAGTTTAAAAAAAGCCTCATCCAACTCTTCTTCCTGTTTAGATGGTCTATAGTAGACTCATACTGTGACATCATCCTTGTTTTTTACCCCTTTTATGTTTTTTCAGAGACTTTCAACAGGTCTGCCTCCCACTTCTATCTAAGTCTCAATGCAAGTGTATATATTTCATGTACAAAACAACCCCTCCTCCCTTTTTTTGCTGCCTGTGCTTCCTGAATAGGTTGTACCCTTTTATATCGATATTCCAGTCACATGAATTATCCCACTAAGTCTCTGTGATACCAAGTATGTTGTAATTGTGGTTATTCACTAGTATTTCTAGTTTTTTATTCCTCATACTACTTGCATTAATGTACAGGTATCTAAGATTTTGATTAGATTTCCCCTTCTATATTTCCTCGTCTCCTGTGTCCCTGCTATGATTTCCTATGTTCCTCTTAGATTCCAACCCTTCATCCAGGTCTCCATGTTTTGGACTTACCTGTGGATTTTTGTTTCCTGCTCCCTTTGAGCGTAGTTTTAAGCCCTCCTTGGTAGGTTAGCAAGTCTGCATCCAAGATACTTTTTCCCTTTCTTGATAGATGGACGCTCTTTCTGCTTAGCAGTCCTTCTTGGAACAGCATCCCATGGTCAGGGAAGTCAAAGCGCTCCTGGCAACACTGTAACTGAACAGCTTTGCATTCATCCCAGGATGTGTGTGTCTGTCTGTCTGTCTCTCTCTCTCTCTCTCTCTCAGCCTGGGTCCCTACCCTTGACCAGAAGGATTGATGACACCGCCACCTGTGCCCCCAGCTCCCTCACCCTCATTTCCAGAGCCCTGTAGTCACGTCTGATCTGCTCAGGGTTATATCTCACCACCAGGAGGTTTTCTCTCAGGACTGGTGGCCACATTCCTTCCAGCCTTGGGGATATGTGGCTTCTCCTCCTCCACCTTGGGGGAGATTCCTCATTGCCAGGGTAGAAAACTAGTTGTTGGTTTGTTTGTTTTTTTAAATCTCTATGGAGGGTGGATTGGGAGCAGAAGTAGCCAGCATCCAGCTTCCTCCCTATGAAGGAGCTTCTCCTCCCCTGGTGGTGCTACTGCAGGCCTCCCATGGATTGCTTCCTCAATCTTGGAGGTCTCCATGTGTATATTTTCAATCATTTGCAACCTAGCCACCTCTTTCTGTAGCTCTCCCTCCTGCTTCCTGAGGGATTCTACCAGTAGGAAATTCTCACACTGGATGACCTCCCTCGCCTGGCTTTCTGTGATGGGGACTACAGGTCAGTCTCTGCAAATCCACACCAGGACCTGCATAGAGTCATCCGTGATTGGGTTCTCTGTCTGGACACAGGAGCAATGTTGGCATTGGCAATGTGGCCATTTTGAACCATGCCCCCTCGTTAACACACAGGGTAAGGGTGATCAAGGCTGATTTAGGATCAAGTGACAGGAAGCTAGAGGCTTGCTAGCGCACACTCAGTTAGCAGGCCTCTGGCCCCCACTCCCACACAATCCCCAAACACACAGTCCCATATAGACCACGCTGTAAACTTTAAGCAAGCCAAAAGAAAAACCAAACCGAAACACAAACACTCACCCCAAGAATTAGTGTTTGCTCCTTCAGCAGGGGATCTCCCTCTCAGACTCCCCCGTTTGAAGCCCCCATTCAGGGAACATTCATGTTGTGGGTTGGTTTTTTTTTATTGCTGTTCTTACCTTTTTTGTATCTGACTCTTTCGTGATCTATGAAGTTGTGTACAGTAAGCAGCTGCTTCCAGGGGCAAAAGAAATCCGGGAAGTCAGTCATTTGTCCTCATCTTTTCTTCCTTTGGATTTTTTTGGAGGGAGTGCGGGGAAGAGTTGCTCTGCTTTGGAGCATAAATACATACAATTTTAAGTTGCAGTATACATAAGTATTTTTAGATTTGGCTCTGTGATATTTAATGTCATAGTTCAGTGTTTGATACTTACATCTGTTAGTTAGAGCTCAATCACTGGATTGCCCATTATTAGGGCCCCTACTAAATTCACGGTCCATTTTGATCAATTTCATAATCATAGGAATTTAAAATTAGTCAGTTTTATGATTTTAGATGTTTAGACCCGAAATTTAATGGTGGTGTAATCGTGGGGGTATTGACCCAAAAAGGGGCTGTGGGGGGTTGCAAAGTGGTCGCAGGATTACTACTGTTGCTTCTGCGCTTCAGTTGGGCTCTGAAGGCAGCAGCCATGGAGCTTGCTACAACTGTGGGAGGTACCCAGAGGTGGGTCTGATTCTCTTCCCCTCCTCTTCTCCCCCCCTCCCCCGAGCAGTTGTGCAGGGGAAGTACCACCATCCCTCCCCAGTCCCGCCAGGACTAGCAGCTGGAGCTGGGTTTATGGTAGGAGCCCCCAGGTGGGGCACCCTCAGCCTTGCCCCTCTTCACCCCCTCCAATAGCTAGATTTCACGGGAGAATTGATTTCATGGTCCGTGACATATTTTTCACGGCCCTGTATTTGACAGTCTGAGCTAAATTGATAGTCTGTGCATTGTGATCCCTTAGCTCTATTTTCAGGTGTTAACTGTTTAATTTAGTTAAAGCAGAACAAGTTTTCATTCATGTTTGTCTGTTTTTATGTTAATTACCTTTTTTTAATTGAACAAGTTAGTGATAAAATCATGCAGTACTAGAATAGAGTCGTAGGCAGTCATTGTATAAATTATCCAGCAGATGGCAGTGACTACCCAGTAAAAGTATACCTGTAAAAAGAGCTATCTACCAACTCTACCTGTAATTTTTCCCTGTTTTGGGAGGAAAGGGGGGGGGGGGGGGGGGGGTGTTGTTTTTTGGTGGTTGGTTTTTTGTTTTGTTTTGGTGTTTGTTTTTTTTTAACTCCCAGTTTAGGGGAGAACCAGGGCTTTGGGTGTCTGTGTGTATTACTGAAAAATAGAACGTGCAAAGAACTTTGAGGCATTATTAGGGTGTCAAAAAGGTAGAAAGCTGGGTTAGGCCATTCTTACAAATCATAATTTCTAGACTGGGGAAACACAGTTTTGCATGGTATTTAAATTGCATGATGTCACTCTTCATTATGCATCAGTTCCCAAAAGCATGTTGCTTTTTAAATTTTGTTTACAATCTTCGCCCAAAATGCTTGAAACTTTTAAAGGAGATATATATTTTAATTATAATATTATATTTAATTAAAAAACAGCTCCTGGATAGCAGCTATTCTTGTGTCTAAAAGAAGTGTTAATTACTATTATCTGATAAAACAACAAGAGTACAAGTTAAAACTTATTGTATGGCAAAATAAATTGTTGCAGTTGTAACTGAAGCAAAGGCAAATTTAGCAGAATTTAAATAGTTAATTTTATGGTCTGTTTAATCCATGAAAATAGTTCTTAATGTACTAATAAATGCTTTGAACTTATTTGGAAATGACAAATTGTAAGGAAAAATTGTCTCCTTTGAAAAGTTGGTGGCAGCATTTTGTAGAAATTGAGATTTAAAAAAAAAAAAAAAAGATTCACCAGTCATTTTCTCCTGGGTGTGTGTGTCCTTTTATATATATCATAATATATATATATAAAGTCCCAGCTACATTAAATGCCAAAGAGTTGCATGAGTCTCCAGCATGAAATGTTAACGTTGTCTTTTCCCCTCTCTTTCTACTATTCATTTTCATCCATGTATTTTTTGTTTGCCATCGCCTTTTTTTTTTAATACTTCATGTTAAATTAATTTGGAAACATCCTAAGCTGTGCAACCTCTACGAGTAGTAACAGCGGATACCTGTCTGTTTCACTATTTAGTCCCTCCTCCTATGTCTCCATCTTCCAAATCTGTGAGTACTCCAAGTGAGGCTGGAAGCCAAGACTCTGGTGATGGTGCCATTGGATCTAGGTATGGTAACTTTCTTAAAACATTAGATTGTTAAAATGTTGTTAGAAATGTTTGTATGTTGAGAAGTGCTTTAAAATAATATTGAGTTAGTGCTGGTAACTTAAAATTTGTAAATGTCCAAGTCAAATTTTATATGTCTGTCGTTTTAAGATAAACCACATAACATCTCGTTCTAAAGCAATTAATGTTTTTTACTCTAGTGATTATGTAAAACCATTTTATCCTCTGATTCAGATAATTCTCTTGGAATATATTTTATTTAAATACTGAAACTGCAAGTAAAATGTAAAATGAAACTTTGAATTCCTTTTTACCTTAAAGGAGAATCAGATATGTTTGTTTCTAATGGACCAATAGTTTAAAGTGGGTGGGAGGAAAGAATTTTATATCAAAGGGATCTTTTCACTGCCATATCATGTGCACTTTCTTCAGATAGTAGGTAAATTCTCATAATAATTTGCTCAGAAAATCTATGACTTGGCAAAGAGATTACGGTATTATGCCACTATCAAATATGTTTTTTAATTTATCACTATATGTTTATATTATGGAATAACTTGTTAAAACATAATTATCCTCTAGATTTCTTTGTGTGTGCTTACACATGAGTTTTGCTCCTTTTGGAAGAAGTTTAAATAAGATTTAAGGTGTTTGCTATAATATTTATCAGGACGCACATATTCATGTCTTTTCCACATGATTGTGTTGTGGCTGATATGTCATTCTCATATTTTGCATACCCCATGCTTTGAAGAATGAGTGCTTGCACCCCATTTATGTATAGTTTAAAATGTTGCTATTCCCACCATCCTAACTGTAAAAAACTGATTATTTTCATAACCAGTTAGTGGCATAAGCAAAGTTTAGGTTGTTGCTAAAAAGTGAGCAGTAAGCAAAAACAGGAGAATGCAACACATCACCAACATGGAGACGCATTGCTTTCCTGACTGCTCGTGGACACTATACCTCTTGAATGATACTTTGGGTTAATATTTCATTCAGTCTGTGTGGATCAAGCCCACTTTTGATGTAATAAAATATCCAGTAATATTGCTTTTTAATTTAGTAATAACCAGATTTTAAGTAGTACAGTCCACATGTGACAGGAGATCTGTGAATCGTTTGTATCATAATCCATTGGGTGGGAGGGTTATTCTCTGCTAACATTTTAATCTAAAATATTTGAAGATTAAATTCCATTCATGTGTAATATTTAATGGTGAAGTGTGTATGAAACATGTTTGACATGAAACAAACTTCACATGTACATTTGATGGTAAATTCATCTCAAACTAATGAAAATATTATTGTACTCACCATTGTGTATTCTGCACATATAGTTACATAAATGCATGTCACATAAATGTAGAGTAGGCACAGGTCCTTGAAAACTGTTGAGAGAAAATAATACCTTGCACTTCTAAAATTTCATCCATGTATCTCAAAGTGCCCTACATGTTAGGATTAACAGCAATTTTCAGGGTTTGGAAGTACTGTACAGCAGTTTTCCCATCTTGCAGGTGAGGGAACTGAGGTATAGGTAAACAACCTAATTTGCTGAAGATCAAATAGTGAGTCAGTGGTAGAAAAATAATAGAATTTAGAGCATTACATTGGGAGTCAGGAGATCCAACCACCAGACAATACTTTCAGATAATTTAAAGTACTAAAATGTATGCCTCTATGTATAGTATATTAGTAAATATGGACTCTTGGTGAGACACTGGTTTTCAAAAAATCTTGAATTTGGAAAATCATTCTGCAGGAATAGTTTAGTATGATCGCTGCTAGAAACAGTGCTAAGGAGTTAACCAATTTCAGAGGCCCATCAATGTGCCCATATCAGTACATATCAGCGTTTGGAATCTAGTTCTAAAAGTTTGATACTGATCTGAAAATGTAAAACTGATCCTTTTATAGTCCATGTTTTTAACCCTTTAATCCCAACATTCCACTTCAGTTGCATGTTGAACAGCTATGTGATCACATGATTACAGTGGTCCTCTCATGCAGCAACTCTGTTTACAAAGATTGTCTTCTTGGTTAGCTTAGCATCTCCTCTGCATTTTCACCTCTCCCTTATGCTGGCTGGCACACAGCTGCAGTTCTTAACTACCTGATAAGCAGTAAACCACTGTTCAGCCCCTACGTCCACTGCTGCTATCAGTTTGCCTGACTGCATCTCCTGTCCTTTTCATCAGTAAACCATTTTGCATATCTGCTTCTTCTCATCCTCAAGTTGCTGTGTTTATTGCAGCTCTTCTGTCTCTTTCCCGCTCCCTATGTTTCTCAGGAACATTCAGAATAAAAATTCAGGGCTGTAGAGAAAAATTGAAATATCATATATTGAAACCCAATATCACTTGCTTACTGTTTTAACAGAGAATGTTAGAATATATTGAGGTATATAATAATAATAATGTACACTTACGCCAGAAGGATGTTGTGAGGTTTAGTTAATATTTATGAAGTATTAGGCAACTGACTAAAATTAAAGCAGATGGATAATTTATACTTTAAGGTTGGTGCCTTTTTAACCAAAACTTGCTACTAGAACAGCCTAGTACATAATTAAAGATTCATAAAATTTAATATAATATTTTCACCACACTGTATTCAACTATTGGGAGCAACTTTACATGTTTCTAGGAACTCCCCAGTTACACTGGAAAATAACTTCAGTCATCCTAAAATAATCATATGGGAAAGCCTTTTATTAATCTAGCATATAAACATATTACATGTTCTTTATTTTTCAGTTTCTGTTACAAAATAATAGTAAAATTCTCTACAAAGTATAGTAGTATATACAAGCTTACTAAAAGCAGATGTTCTGCTGCTAATATTTCACGAATGTTTGTTTGAAATTGCCCTGGTAGAGTTAGAAGTAGACACCAACACTAGATGAAGTAGATTTCCCTTCCCCCTCCAGGCAAGACTGAAATATAAAGAAGGTCCTATTTTATATAAGTGACCTGTAACAGATCCATTCCACTTCTTATTTCTGTATACTGTGCTGAATACTCACTATTTTGAAACATTTTAATATAAAGCCCACTGTTTTCCAGGATACTGAATATCTTAAATTGGCTTTAAATCGGATGACATTTGTAAGCCCAAGGCAGTGCTTAACCCATAATTACAGCAGTGTCACATCTTGGAAACTCTAGCAGTTCTGTATCCCAGTGGAAATGCATTTTGCTTCTCTACCAAAATGTTTATGTGTTGACTCATTTCCTTTACCAATATGACAATTTCCTGCACATATTTAATGCTTTGGGCAAGATTGCAGTACATTAACAAACCTGACTTCATATGACATAAGCAAATTTGTATAGCTTTAAAATGAAGTTTAAAGTTTAACAGTTCCTAAGCTGTTTCAAATGGATTTTTATTCATTTGGCTTTCATTTAGGCTACTTTTGTTAGCGATTCTGCAGTGCTTTAATTTCCCATCTCTGAAAGAATTGAATGTCTCTAATTGCTCTGAATTGTATGTTTGTGTTTCACTGTTTTATACTTATTGCATGTATTGTAGCATTGAATGTTCACTGAATTTCCACTAACTGACGTTACATTTTGTTTCTTTTAAACAATGAAAAAACTGTGAACTTACAATAGCTTTAACATTTCATAGTGTGTATTTGCTTCACTAATCTCTGGCCTCTTTTGCTAATGCTGCATGGTTGTTCAACCTACGGTATCAGGACGCTGCATTGGGATACTGATCCATCAGTTCTTCAGCTCCACTCTGATTCCGATCTGGGGTATTTCATAGATTTTATATTCCCTCTTTTGTGTATTTATAAATATACAATTTTTATATATATAGATCTCCAATATGAGAGCTCTTTTTAAAAAATGAACTTTAAGTTACTATTAAGGGAACACAAGTTCTGAAAGTAATCAAAGTTCATGCTGTCCCTGGATTTAGTGTAACTGGCCTATAGTAGGCAGTTTCAGTCTTACTGTGATTGCAAGTTTATCATTTTTCCAGCAGTATGTTTCACTCTTTTAACATTTTTTATCTACATCTTTTTTTCTTGGCAAGACAAACTATAAAATGTCATTCTATTGAAATAAAATAACTACACATTTAAATATATACAAAATGTGTCTAGTATAAGAAAAGATGGGAACTCATTATTTTGTGGCTAATGTATCATGAAGTCTGTTATAACTTGTAAGCTTTTTCATTAAGACCCACATCATGTTACAGAATTGTTTGCCTTCCAAAAATTAAAGAAGGAATCTGTTAGAATTTTTCCTTGAGCCTGTTTAGTCTGTAATGGATTTTTTAAGTGTGGGAGAAGATGATGGAAAGATTAATTTTCACATACTGCTTTTTATTGCTGGATTATTGGAATAGTGATTAATATACAAATTGAAGTTAATAGGAGTTTTTATATAAAAGTTCTCCTGAGATGGATCTAACTTGCAATATATTTATTTATTTTGTGTGTGTGTGTTGCAGTTAGACCCATTTTGTCCATGGCAGTATTATAAATGAGATCTCGTTCTCAATTTATCGTTAAATCTTTATCTTTAGGTCCTTTAGTATTCCATTCCAGAATATTATACTACTGTTTGGGAACAGACTTGCAGTTCTAAGTCATAAATGATAGGTTTGGGGGAGCTAAGGAAATGGCCAGCATAGTTAAATGGACCGGGAAACCGTCATTAATTGCAGAATAATTAAACAATTTTGCAAGCTATGCAATCTTGGAACCCTGGTCCTGCAAATATCTTTCATGTGAGCAAGGAAAACAATGGTAGTGCTCACATGAGTTAGGTTTGTAAAACAGACCCTTTAGCCAGTGAAAAGAGAGTCTTCTCATATGCTAAGATTTAGCAAGCCTTGAAAAATACTTTGTGTAAAGTCAAGAAATCCAGATATCTTTGCCTTTTTTCCTTTTCTTCTAGTCTGTGTGTATAAGCCAGCCACCTTTTAAAAAATAAAGATAGCATATCATTAACATACATGGCATTTTTCAGATGATAGCATCCTTTGGATTTAAACTTGATTTTTAGAGCGTGGAGTGAGATGATGCCTTGCATGTCACTGCAGGCAATCTGAAACTCCTTATAACTTAGTCATGATTGTAATAAAAATATCAATTGTTCTAATGTCTCTGTTCATTTTATTTAGGCGTGGGCCTATTAAACTTGGAATGGCTAAAATTACACAAGTTGACTTTCCTCCTCGAGAAATTGTTACATACACAAAGGAGACTCAAACACCAGTTATGACTCAACCAAAGGAAGGTGAATGTTAACTTATACTACTATTGCATGTATTTTTTCTGGTTATTAAAATGTATCAAGACTATTCTAGAAGGACAAATGGAGATCAGTCATTTCTACTTGATGTTTTATATTTTACAAATTAAATAGTGTTTTGGAGCTGGACATGGTTAAGTGTAATTGATCTGAGGGATGACTGGTAATGTCTGTTAAGTCCATACACGTCTTTTTAAATAAAGTCATTCTGCATCTTGTAATTAATTAAAGGAAACCTATTAAGCACTTGTATTTTCCTCTCCCAAATAAACAGTTTTCTAGAAGATTTACTACAGGAACTCCTCACTTAAAGTAGTCCCGGTTAATGTTGTTTCGTTGCTGATCAGTTAGGGAACATGCTCGTTTAAAGTTGTGCAATGCTCCCTTCTAACATTGTTTAGCAGCCGCTTGCTTTGTCCACTGCTTGCAGGAAGAGCAGCCCGTTGCAGCTAGCTGGTGGAGGCTTGGAACCAGGGTGGACCGGCAGCCCCCCATCAGCTCCCCGCTCCCCTAAGTTCCCTGTGCAGCAGCTGCCCAGCAGGCTATCAATTGCTGGCAGTTCAGCTGTTCCTCCCCCCACTGCCATGTGATGATCCTGCCCTCTGCCTTGGAGCTGCTCCCCCAGACTCCAGCTTACTTTGTGGGGGAAAGAAGAGAGGGGCTAATGTCAGAGTGTGCTCCTGCACCCCGCTTACCCCATCTTCCATAGAGCAGGAGGAACACACGGCTGGACGGAGGGAGCTGCTGCCTTAGGCTGCAGCTGTGGTCTGGTCTCAGCTTGCTGATCTAATTAACAAGGCTGTGTACTTCTGACCCCACTCTTCATACTTAAAGGGGAAATGCGCAGCTCTATCTCTAACACACACAGGGTGTGTGTCTCTGTCTCTGTCTGCCCGCCCTCACTCCTTTCCTGCTGCCTTGTAGAGTGTGAAAGTTAACCCTTGAGGGCTCAGCAAATTGCTAGTTCATCATTTAGTAGTACTGTAAGGCATTCCCTTGGAAATATCCCACCCTCTGACTCCTCTACCTCAACCAAGCTTCAGAATCTATCTATCTATCTATGAGTCTTTTGTCTGGTGAAAAAAATTTCCCTGGGACCTAACCCCCTCATTTACATTAATTCTTATGGGGAAATTGGATTCACTTAACATCGTTTTGCTTAAAGTCGCATTTTTCAGGAGTATAATTACAACGTTAAGTGAGGAGTTCCTATACATTTATTTGTAGACTTACTGCTGTTTAAGCAATGTAGAATGTGTTCCGTGCACATTAAGGTAACAAAATCAGTTTATTTGAAGGCTTATGTGTTCTTAAGCCATTTGTGGCATGCTGCCATCACTAGCATTTGATGGAAAAAATGCCACTCTCAAAGACTTTTTTATTTTTATAAATTGATTTTTATGTGTAGGGATATAGACTGCCCTTAATCAATGATCGAAATTCCATTGATGAGAATAGGAGTTGCATCTGCTAATCACATATTTGACTCTTAGCTTATGGCACAAACTGAAAAGAGTTGGAAATTTCTAAGTTAAAGCTTCAGTTGTAACTCACTGTCTTTGCAGGAAAGATATATATATATATTTTAAGACGATTGAGTGGGTTAATTCACTTGCTGTTAACCTTTAGAGACCTCGGAATTAGATCACAAATGACAATATTTGGTCTTTGCCTAGACTGTAGTACACATCACAAAAACACTGAATTGTTCAGTGTGACTGCCTGCCTGATCTCTGATGAGCAAGTTCACTATGAGAACATAAGTTGAGGGCCTAGAATTTCAACTTCTATTTTGTACTTCCTAGCTTTGTTGGGGTTTGTGTTTAACTTACTGGCATTTTCTCAAGGAAATATAGATAAAAGCTATGGGCAATGGTTAATTTATTCTGTTAAATTTATATTTTACAGGATTTAGTTCTTAAACCTTTTCATTTAAGAATCACAAGCATATTGTCTGAAAAGGTTTGATGCAGAATATATAGCATTCTAGCTTGCATCAGTACACTATCACTTGTTAAACATTGACAGTGGTTTATGTTGAAGCCACTTATATTAGAAGCACACCTGTATGGAAGCGAAACGAGAAAAAGCAAGTCACAGTACTACCTCTCTGTTGAAAATGAGCTTTTCTTTATCTCTCTTCCCCCCCCCCCCCCCCTTTCGCCTCATGTAAGGGAATCCAATATACGTTCCAAACACCTAACTGGGCAGGTTTCTAAACTTTATTACTTGATAAACTAGAGTAGAAGAGGATTTTTTTTCTTTATTTAAATGGTTTGTTTTATTTCCCCACAAAAATATATATAGATCTAGTATTTATTTTGTTTACCTAACAAACTGGAATATGTACTAATATTTAAATGAAACATATTTATTGAATATTCAATATATTGCCTACAGATCATCGGCAAAACAATTCTCTTATGAAGGGATAGAAAGCTTGTTCACATGTGAGGGTTTTTTAAAATACTTACCAGTTCAAAGGCTTTTCTGTAGTTTTCTTTTCAGTTTTTGCATAGTGGCTTCTACTTGGAGCGCTGGCAAAAATGGAAGCTGAATGATTGTTTGTCAAGCACCCGTGCAAGGGTACATCAGTAGTGACATCAAAGGAATCATCACATTGTTCTTCAGGAACTCACCAGTTCATGAAAATGCTGATTTCCACTTTAACTGTTCTTTATTTATGAGGTCTTCTCAATTCTGCCTCTGAGAGCTTACCGTAGCAAGAGCCATATAGCTGTGCATTCACATTCTACATGTATTGTGTTGGGGCATGGTGTCTGCTGTCAGTGTTTCAAACTCTTCTCCGCTCTCCTGGCATCATGTAATTCACTGTTTTGGTGTGATCACACCTGGGTGGTATCTGAGACTTTTTCAGTGATAAGAACAACTTTTCCTTAAAGAATCTTCTTGTCTGGAAAAAAAAAACAGGGATTTATTGCAGAAATTGTACATAGGAGAGTTTATTTTTTTGAGAGTACTGAGGGTTGAGTGTGTCTCTCTTTAACATGGTGTTGCTGCAAATCTTGCATAGGCTGAGGGAAAATTAATGAACAGATAAAATTTAGCCCTTAGATTGCATTCTTCATCCAAGTATTTTACTAATAATCCTCATAAGATGTTCAAGCAGTAAGTAGATATTCCTATTTTATAGATAAGGGAACTGAGTCAGAGGTTAAGTAACTCATTCTATTCTCTCTTGCCTCCAAAACCGTGGAGCTTGGATTAGAATTCATGATTTTCTGGTTACCTGTTGTCAAACAGGTTTTAGTATTTCAGAGTGATTTGTATACAATTTTATTTTAGAAATTTGGGTGGGGAGGGGTGTTTTAAAACTGGTAACTTAAATGGTAAAAGGGGAACTGGATACATTGAACTCAGAGTTAAACCTGAAAATCCAGCTTAAGTCCCGTAACGCAAATTTTTTGAGGGTTAAAGATGACTTAACTCTCGAATTCTGTACCCTCGTTGACTCTCCTGAAAATAAACACTCCTTTGCCTAGGAAGCTCCCTGTAGCATAGCTATGAAATACTGCTCCTTACATCCATTTGTATATCTAGACCACTAAATGAGACAGTGTGTTGGAACATGCATTAAAAGTACAACTGGTTATGTCTACCAACCTTCTAATATAGTCTAGGAAAAGACAGTTCAGGTTTTTCAAAGATTAAACTTGAAACGTTTTAAAGGAATCAGAGGGGTAGCCGTGTTAGTCTGGATCTGTAGAAGCGACAAAGAGTCCTGTGGCACCTTCTAGATTAACTCATGCTCCAATACATCTGTTAGTCTATAAGGTGCCGCAGGACTCTTTGTTGTTTTAAAG
Organism: Macrochelys suwanniensis; assembly: GCA_033296515.1. Lineage (NCBI taxonomy): Eukaryota > Metazoa > Chordata > Testudines > Chelydridae > Macrochelys > Macrochelys suwanniensis. Next base: position 38,494,329 of record CM065784.1, read on the forward strand.
GAAGACTGCTGTCTTGAAATGTAGTGAATTTAAAACTGACTTAAAATAGTTTCAAGTACTACAACTGCCCCTTAATTCCTCTGCATGTTTTGGTGGTTTTATAGTCACTGTTTCCAATTTTTACAAATGTTTTTCTCTTCCCTATTGCTATGAGAACCACACAAATAGTGAAACCTGACTATATGCAAAGTAAACAAATAGAAAAGAGGTTTTTTTCTGTAACATTTCAGTGATACTAATTTTGTTATATTTAACAGTAGTAAGTAAAAATATTGGACAAAAGTTTATTTAAATTGACAATATTCATTTAAATGTGGTTTTTAGTGACAGAAATAACTTCTATGTTGACACCTTCTACATCAGGCTCCCTTCCATGCAACTTTGGGAAAGTCCATACTATTGGAAAACAGCATTTCCTAATGAAAAGACTGCAAATATTAAATGTGAGGTTCTTGGCTGTTCCATTATTTCTATTGTGATATGCAGTGTTGCAGCCGTGTTGGTCCTGGGATATTGGAGACACAAGGTGGGCGAGGTAATATCTTGCATTGGACCAACTTCTGTTGGAGAGAGAGATGAGCTTTCAAGCTTGTATAGAGATCTTCCTCAGGTCTGTCTCATTATTTCCAGATAGCTTCTGGCCTGTGGAGTCCCAGGGAGTAGACCACATTTCCAGGAAAAAAATTGCCCCACATTGCCTTGATAGATTAAAAGTAATCTTACCTATAAACTGTAATAACCCATATAACTATTTCAAAAAGCAAGTGAGCTACCAAAGTTTTCATCGTCTTCCCTCTTTCTTCCTTCAGTGTTAATCTCTCTTTTGCTTTGCCTCTTTTTCCCCCACCCCCTCTCATTTTCTTCCCTTTTTCAGATTCTCACTGGAAGGTGGAGAGTTAGCACATGGGTTGTGCGCTGAAGTGCTTTACTTACAATGCCTGCTGTGAGTGAAATTGCCTGGGATTGCATGATCCTTGTTAGTTTTACTCTCAACAGATATGATGTAGTTAAAGAGCTTTAGATCAGGAAAGTGACTATGAACTGTCTGCCTCCCACTGGTGGTTACCAGAACCCTCCCTTGGACACTATAAGCTGAGATGGGTGGGTGCAAGCAAACTTAAAAATTCTTTGCTTCCTGTTCACTTGAGAACTACTGCTTTCATTGTATTGTACATCTACTGGTATTGTGTATGTGCATCTCTCAAAAGTGACTTGACACTTGAATTAAGAAATGGGACTGACAAATTTGCTTTGAAGCCCGAATGTCTCTTTCATACAACTTCTTTCCAAATACATCTTTAATAAATAACTGGGAATTATGCTCCCACCTCTTTAATATGGGGACTACAAATAATACAGCTGTCAGAAAGTGAAATTGCCACAGCAAACTGTAGTCTTGAAATGTGGGATGCTATGGTCATAGAAAAAACTATCTAAAATATATAAGAGGATACAGGCAAATATGAATTCATGATTTGTGTGAGTTGGGTGAGGATGGAGCACCTTTAGTTCATGTATATAATTTTAGTTATCACATTTAATCTCTGGGCAGTATTTAGTTAGGGAATTTCTAGTTCATAGTGTATAAATTAAGTAGCAAGACTGTAAGAAGTATACTTGAAACTTGTTCTGTTTAACATAGGGTAACTTGATATTACATAGAATAACAAAATGTACTATATACATGGAACCATGATGATGAGAATGGGTATTGGAATCTCCTTCATCTGTATACTCAAACTCCCTTTATTAGATCTGACTATACAGTCAGAGGCAGTCACTTCAGAGTTAGGGCTGCAACTGAATTTCCATTTATAAGCCTAATTTTGGCAGCTCCCTCAAAAATCCACAAATCAAAATTAGCAGGTTAGATCCAGAGCTGAGGTCAATTTTTTTCTATGTATGGTGAATTAGACACAGCGTTTCTCAATTATGAGATCCTAAAAAGTGTAGTTTAAAACACTTTCGAACTACATTTAACATTTGTTGCCTTTCTCCCAAACCCCTCTGCTGTCCTGTGCCTCTCCCCCCTCCCTCCCCTCCAAAAAAGAGGAAAGAGGCAGCCTTACTGGACTCCCCAGCTCTTTCCTAGGTGCTTGACTTTGGCAGGAAAGGTTGTGAAAATCAAACAACCAGAGACAGTTCATTCAGCCTTATTCTCTGTACTTGTCTGTGTTCTACATATACAGCATGCTGTCTGTATTTTTTAGCTGTAAGTGTTTTATAGTGTTTTTTGGCCAGTGGGCCTTGTTTGCCCATATAATTTGAAGTCGCATACCTTTTCTGTGGATGACTTACAATCTCAGGTCCCTTTCAGAATGGCTGAAGCCTAGTTTCTCCTCTTTAAGCACTCTGGTGGGATATGAAGGTTGATAAAATGGTTGACCTGAGTTTTAATAATATTTATAGTGCCTTTCATTTAAACATCAAACTTGAAATTGTACAGATCATTTATCATAGAATCTCAGGGTTGGAAGGGACCTCAGGAGGTCATCTAGTCCAACCCCCGTAAAAAATAGGCATATATCCATATTTATATCGCAGAGAACTGGAAGGACCTTGAAACGTCATCGAGTCCAGTCCCCTGCCTTCACTAGCAGGATCAAGTACTGTCCCCTGACAGATTTTTGCCCCAGATCCCTAAATGCCCCCCTCAAGGATTGAACTCACAACCCTGGGTTTAGCAGGCCAATGCTCAAACCACTGAACTATCCCTCAGTGAAATGGGTTGAAAAGGCAGCATTTCTCTGAACACTGCCCAGTATGGAAATTAAGAACACCCTATCCTATAGGATGATTAAGGTAGGTAGAACAATAACTACCCAACTGGAATTTGTCAAAGATACAGGGGCTAAATGAGGATCTTGATTTTATATCTCATCTGCAAGTCAGTACAGTGCCTCCTTATGTCATGCCCCCGCACTTTGTCCAGTACTGGTTCAGATGGAAAAGTGCTAATCTGAACCATGACTTTTTACCGTGTTCCATTTTGCTTGAAAGTCTTCCCTCCATGTACTAGCTGGCCTCATCTATCTCACTTCTGTTATACCAGGCCTATGTTTATGAAATGTGACCACATCCAAGCCAGATGTGTTGTAGCTGCAGGCAATGGAAGGCATGAAAATTGTTCAGCTATTGTATAGATGAGTTCCTTAAAATAGTTATGAGAAACTCAGTGTCTTGGAGAGATTGGAAATGGTTCTCTTTTGCTTTTCATCTGACACTATAGAATAATATGTGTGTGTTTCTCTCAATGTATGTTTTCTCAATTTTGTGACTAGGATTAAATGAATAGTCTTTTAAAAGATTCATTAATGAATGTTTTGCCACAGTTTTTCATACATGTTCCCAGCAACACAGCAGAGTACCTTCTTTTCTTAATTCTTGATCCTAAAATGAAGTAAATTCAATAAATGCTGGAACATAAGCAGAATTCCAGAGTACAAAACAGATTTATAAAGGAAGTTTACTAAATCTTACTTCAGGTTGCACCTACCACTTGAAGATCTTGTATGTCCACAAAGTACTCTTAGTCTCTGTGTAAAGAGTAGGCGAGAAGAAGTGAGCAAAAACCAGATATCCATGGTTACAGATGGAAGCGAACATAGCACCTAACCCAGTGGGGGTTCTGATCCAGGGTAGGAGTCCTTGGTGCTATGGTAATACAAATAATAGATAACCATTGGGGATAGGCAACCAGACATTCTCAATGGAGGGCCTTAATGCTCTTGAATTTGGTCAGTCTGGGTCCTTGGCGCTAGAGTGGCCTTCCTATGGTGGTCAAAAACGAATCCAGCTTTATGATGTAGGTCAGGGGTGGCCAACCTGTGGCGCTGGAGCCGCATGCGGCTCTTCATAGGTTAATATGCAGCTCCTTACCTAGGCACTGATTCCGAGGCTGGAGCTATAGCTGCTAACTTTCCAGTGTGCTGCTCAACCCCCTGCTCTGCCCCAAGCCCTGCCCCCACTCCACCCCTTCCCCCCAAAACCCTGCCCCTTCCCCTGAGCCTTGCATGCCCTCACTCCTCCCCTCTTCCCCTCCCCCCCCGCATAGCCTCCTGTGTGCATGAAACAGCTGATTGCGGGGGGAAGGAGGAGTAGGCGCTGATTGGTGGGGGCTGTTGGCAGACAGGAGGTGCTGGGGAGCAGATGGGGGGCTGCTGACGTATTACTGTGGCTCTTTGGCAATGTACATTGGTAAATTCTGGCTCCTTCTCAGGCTCAGGTTGGCCACCCCTGATGTAGGTCAAGATAAATCTGTTTAAAAACATTTAAAAGATAATAAAAAAGCACATTAGACTATTATTGCAGTCATCCCCCCCCCACCCCAGTGCTAATCCCACACCTATGCAGTAGCTATAATGATTGATTACCTAAAGTAGTATTAGAACAACATAAAGGAGAAGAGATGAAAATAAACTTGTTCCAGTGCAATAAGTATGTTGTCTTGGTAACATTCTCTCCTTATTTTGTTTTTGTTACCTTTCCATAATGTAGAGGTGTTGAATTCATTCATTCATTTGGGGTGGGGAGCCCATGTGGGGGACGTTCAGACCCAGGGTCTGTGGTTGGCTCCAGACCTGGCCCTCCACATAAACGTCAAGCAGCTCAGGGCGGTACGGCTGGAGTGCATGGCCTTCTGCTCGCACCTGGAGGGCCCAGGTGGTCAGCATTCTCACGGACAACACAGCCTTGATGTTTTACATCAACAGGCAAGGCGGGGCCCGATCCTCTGCCAGGAAGCCCTCAGGCTGTGGGACTTCTGTATAGCCCACAACATTCCCCTACTACAAGCCTACCACCTACTGTCCGCCCGAAACTCGCGGGCGGATCGCTTGAGCAGGGACTTCTCCTCTCAGCACAAGTGGTCTCTTCACCCAGAGGTAGTGCACAGACTTTTCCGAGAGTGGGGAATTCCCCAGGTGGACCTGTTCGCGACTCGGCAGAACCATCACTGTCCCCGGTTCTGCTCCTGGGTGGGGCTAGGATGGGGCACTATCTCCAATGCCTTCCTCCTGTCCTGGTCGAGCCGGTTCCTCTATGCCTTCCCTCCATTCCCACTGAGAGGCAAGGTCCTGGAAAAAATAAAGACGGACAGGGCCCAGATCCTCCTGATTGCTCCAGCGTGGCCCAGGCAGCATTGGTACGGGACCCTCACAAGCCTGGCGGTTGCCTGGCCGTTGCCGTCCCACCAGGACCTGCTCTCCCAGGACCAGGGCCGCCTCCTCCTACACCCCAACCTAGTGGCTCTCCACCTCATGGTGTGGCTGCTTAATTGTTAGGCCGGGAGGAAAGGACATGCTCGGAAGGAGTTCAGCGCATCCTCTTGGAATGTAGGCGACCCTCCACTCATCGAGCCTACTTGGCAAAGTGGTCTCGGTTTTCCTGATGGGCGGTTAAGTGGGGCGTTTCCCCTGTGGCTGCCTCAATCCAGCTAATTTTGGACTATCTCCTTCACCTTAGGGTCCAGGGCCTGGCGCCCTTGTCCGTCAAGGTGCACTTGGCGGCCATATCGGCCTTCCACCCGCCGGTCCAGAGCCACACGTTATTCTCTCATGCTATGACTGGCCAATTCCTTAAGGGATTGGATCATCTCTTCCTGTACGTTAGGCCCCCAGTGGGACCTGAAGCTGGTGCTGGCCCACCTCACGGGCTTCCCGTTTGAGCCGCCAGCTACGTGCTCCTGATCGCACCTCTTATGGAAGGTAGAGTTCCTGGTGGCAATCACGTCAGCTAGGCGGGTCTTGAAACTCAGGGCCCTGACCTCCGAGCCCCTGTACACGGTATTCCATAAGGATAAGGTCGAGCTCTGCCCACATCCCTCGTTCCTCCTGAAGGTGGTCTCTGCCTACCACATTTGTCAGGACATGTTCCTGCCGGTCCTCTGCCCCAAGCGTCCAGCGAGGAGTGCCATCTCCACACACTGGATGTGAAATGGGCTCTGGCCTTTTACCTGGAGCAGACTAAGCTGTTCAGGAAGTCCTCGCAGCTGTTTATCGCCTCGGCCAAGCGCATGAAAGGTCGGCCGATTTCCACTCCGCGGCGCTTCTACTGGATCACCTCGTGCATCCGTACCTGCTATGACCTGGCGGGAATCCCCCTGCCGTCAGTTGTGCTCGACTAGGGCTCAGGTCTCCTCAGCTGCCTTTTTGGCCCATGTCCCCCTTCAGGACATTTGTAGGGCCGTCACGTGGTCTTCAGTTCATGCTTTCACCTCGCATTATGCGATCGTCTCCCAGACCAGGGAGGACACTGGGTTCGGCAGGGCTGTGCTCCGTCCCGGAAATTTGTGAACTCCTACCCACCTCCAACAGATATAGCTTGGAAACACCTATTGTGGAATACACATGAGCAATCACTTGAAGAAGAAAAGACAGTTACCTTTTCCGTAACTGGTGTTTTTCGAGATGTGTTGCTCATGTCTATTCCACATCCCGCCCTCCTTTCCCCTCTGCCGGAGTTGTCTGGCAAGAAGGAACTGAGGGTGGGGGGAGCACGCAGCACCCCTTATACCGTGCCATGGAGGCACCACTCCAGGTGTTGCTGAGGCAGTCCCCTACGGGCACTGCTGGGGGGAAAAACTTCCGACACCGGTACACGTGGTGAGCACGCACACCTCTTGTGGAATAGACGTGAGCAACACATCTCGAACACCAATTACGAAAAAGGTAACTGTCTTATCAACAGAAGATCTGTATAAATGTGAAAATTAGCATAGAATTACACTCAGTGACACTAGTAATGTATTTCCTCAGAACCAGATGGACTTGGCTTATTTCAATAACTTATTGCCTAGATGGAACACTTTTGATGTGTAATATACTTTAAAACTGGGAAGCTCTTAATTTACAATTATATTCCTTACTCTTGTAGATTATAGAATTACTGTATTTGCAGTCTCTGTACAGTAAAATGCATTTGTGAAAATCATATCTAATTATTTGTTAACTAAAGACAATATTGCTGCATTAGCTCCACACTGAGTATTTGTAATTTGTTATTGGTGACGTCTAACTGCTTAATTATTGGTTTAAAAAAATGCATAACTTGTATGATGAAAATATTATTTGGTTAAGACTGATTTAATTTTAACTGATATAGTTTAAATATAACTATTATATTTAACAATTCAGCAGGTAAGGCCTCTGGGTGCTATAGCAATACAAAGAACAACAGACGTAGTATTTATATATTCCAACACTACTCTTTAAGAAATAGTTTAGTTTTATATATGTCTGTAGTTCCTAGTACATGCCGTAAATATACAATGAAATACAGATGAAAAACTTAATAGGAAGACAACTTCAGCTTAACAAAAGCCACCCATTTCACAGATGATTTAACTTTGATTAACCTACTCTGCAGCAACAGATTACTCAGACAACTGGAACTTCACTCTATAGTGTTATTGCTAGGTGCAGACTAATTTACAGCACTGCTTTTCTTTCCATCTCACCAAAATACATCACAATTTTGATGTTAACTCAAAGTAAAAATTCAGCGGTTCATTAAATCTGGTTTTAGCATTCATCGACAAGAGATTTGTCACTTTAAAAGTAACTGCTACTTTTATGCACTCTTTACTGCTTAGTTTATAACCTTAGATCCCCTGTCAGGAAAAAACATGGAGTTAACCACTTAGAATATTGTAATGAATATTCATCAATAAATTGATGTGACATACGTCCCATTTCCAGTCTTCATGCTCCTGTGCTGTTTTTAAAGTTTTAACTGCTTTATCTTCATCTTGTTGGGGGAAAAAAGGTTAGCTTTTTTTTTTTAAACTAGAAGTTGTATCAAATGTATTGCTAACTTAAGTGGTATAAACACCCAGCAGATAAAGTAGTCAGTAATGAACAGAGGGGAGATTGAAGTAGAGAAGGTCATCTCTGCAAAAGTTCAGGATAAGATCATAGATTTTTGTGGCGGTGTGATGCATTTAGATTTTAAATGGGTACTTAATGCATTAGAAATGGTAAACTGTTTTTCAACATTAGAACTTTTAATACTTTTTAGTGTGTGTTGCTATTCAACCCCTGCAAACACTTGGACCATTATTGTTAAACTAAGAGGAGGTGATTGGGTAAAGGTGTGGGGGGCGGGGGGAGAAACAGGAGAGGAGAGGAAAGGAAATTTTAAAAACTTAACTCTGATCCTTTCTGTTCTCCAGTAGATTCTGGTTGTCTCTTTAGATTGGTTCCTACCCAGAGAAACTCATTCTTTTGTTTCTTGCAAATGAACTCTTGTTTTGTTAACAAATTAATATACAACATTTTAATGTTCTAAGCTTTTATGTTTTAATTCAAGATTCTTTACTAATCCATATATATATATATATATATATATATATATATATATATATATATATATATATATATATATATATATATATATATATATATATATAACCACAATAGAATTAAGGCTACAAGGTTTATGAGCCGGGGGATGTTTGTACATATGTAAACCTAAAAATAGGACTGAGTCATCAACAGCCCTGATACCTTAAAGTATTGAAATAATTGCTGCTCTACTATAGCTGGGACTCAGCTGCAGCAATAACGCATAAGCTGACAACACATACTGAGAGTAATATGAAGGAATTTGGATCTCTGTATAATATACACCATCTATGTTGAAACATTAAAAGGGAGGAGCAATCTGCTACAAGATCTTTTCTGTAAAATATGTAGATTATGAGGTCACTTAGCACTAAACAGCTGACCATCTGCATTTGTTAGGAATTTGACTCCTGTCATTGAAAATGGTACTTAAAATCAGTGTGATGCAGCAAAGTTGGGATGCATTTTCAAATTCATTACATTTAAAGCTAGAGTAGCTGTCCAGAGTGACCAGAATCCAGGTCTCTAAATTTAGGGCATTTTGTTAACTGCAGCAAGATTGCTTGGGGAAACAAATCTTTTTACATACGGTAATTACATTTTCATTGTACATCAATTGTCTTGCAATTTGCTATTCTCAGTCATATCTATTAAATATAAATTTATCAATGTTCACACCCACAATGACTGGACGTTAGAATTTCAGTTTGGTTTGAACAGTACAGTTTAGAATTGCTACAACTTATACACTTTTCAGATTAATAGTCAGTTGTACATGCGAATCCATCTAAAAAGGAGCAGTGTCTTTCTGTTTCTCCATGTGATTATTTTGCCCAAAAAAGCTTTCTTTTTTTTTTTTTTAAGTAGCACAAAAGCTGTAATTGGCATGCTTTGTAAGGAAGTGTCAATGTGCAAGAGAGTGGAGATCACTAAGAATTCTTTTACGTGTTCTTTCCCCTTTGCACCACCGCCTCCTCAGCAGGGTCACTGAGATCACTAGCTTTTCTTGAAATGGCCATTTTCACTGGCAGGTGCATTATACCCTGTATTTTCAGATTGTTTTTCCATTCTGAATGTTTGGCAGGTTGATTGCTCTGGCTGCATTGACAGAGAAAGGGCTGACAAATGCGGTTGGGCTGGCTGAAAAGACAGTGATTACTGTTTTCCTTTGTGGCTGATTGAGGCCCTTGAAAGGAAAGATTTTAACCTTCACCATTTGGTTCAAAAGTATGAGCATATATTGAAATCATTCATGCCATTTATCCTAGTTCTGTAAACTTGTCAGAACGTAAAAATCGCTCAATTTCAAGTAATGTACGATTGGCATACGTCATTATCATTTTGATTAAGTTGGAGTTTGTATTATTGTGAGCATTATACAGTGTCACTTAAAGCTTTCTTTCCTGCAGGTACAGTTATATTTGTATTGCCTGTACTATGGAGTTAGAAAGATATTCAGACCTCTCTAAACCTATCACTATGTGTGTGGTTTGGCAGCTGGTATGGCCTACAAGCTGTATTTTGTTTAGAGGGTAAAGGCTTGTCTGTGGACCTCCTGGAGTGCTGGTAATTGCACAGGCTTGCCATTGGGGAAAGACATGATTGGAAGCAGTGAGGCAGAAAAATGTTGTGCCATCCCATTGCCACCTCATAGCAGAGACACACAATCCCAGCAGTACCATCTGGTGGTTGCTATCTAGTCAGCTGGCCTGGCTGCTGGGACCATGGCTTGGCAGCTGGTTCCCATCCCTTGACCACTCTTTTGTGTGTGTGTGCACGTGTGTGTTTTTTTGTTAGAGAACTTTGAACATGGGTCAGAGAAATGTCTGTGACAAACAAGTAGAGTCCCTGTTGAATACTGTCTCGTTTCTTGTGATGAAGCATGCCGTAGACTCCTGCTGCCATTCCCTTATAGACAGATGACATAGCTGTTTAACCAATAAAAATAGTCTTTTCAGAAACTTACCTTAGAAAGGAGAGGAAGAAAAGACAGGAAATGCATATTCCACAACACTAAGTAATTTAAAGTTATTTTCTGGTTTACAGTTTTCAAAGGATAAAATGTAGTAATGTAAAAAGTGCTGTAAACCTTGTCAGTATTCCAGAACATTAACATTTTACGTTATTCATTGCAATTAGGGAAAACACATTTTGCTTTAAAATTCTCATTGCCAAACATGATACAGATAATGAGACTTGCATTTAGAATGACAGAAAAGAAAATGTAATCTCTCAGCTATTATCTTTAGCAAAATTTGCCTCTCAGAATAGCAACCTGAAAGCTAATGCAAGTCATCTTTATGCCATACGAAGACCCATTAGACACTGATGGTTTCAGATCACAAGTAAGCAGCAGCTCGGTAGGCTATTTTAGACATTTGATTTTCTTTATTCTGCAGCATTAATGTGTCAGCATGTTACATAAAACTGTGTAGTACTTTCATATTCTGTCTGGAACGATAAATGCTTGTAAATTTAGAGATTTCCACTGTGAATTCTCTACAATTGCTTATGTATTCTGTTTCAGTTTACACAGCTACGCAATTTGGTATGACTGTTGTATACTAAATAGTGGTGTAGATAATGTTCTGATTAATATTCCTTCACTTTAACCAAGCATTATCCTTTTTAAGGATTAAGTTTTAGAAACTGAATCAATTTATGTAAAATTATTCCATATGCACAAATGTATTTACTTTTGTATTGTTTGAAACTGGATGGAACTTTACTGTGCTTCTCTAGGACTGTTATTAACTATTTTGCTGTATCATTTCTTTTCAGATGATGAAGATGAAGATGATGTGGTGGTACCAAAGCCATCAATTGAACCCGAAGAAGAAAAAACATTGAAAAATGATGAAGAGCAGGAAGGTACAACTCACTTTAGGACACCGTATTAGGCATTGTAAATAAAAGGATGTTTAATAATTTTAATGTAATAGTTTTTTATCAGTGATATTTTTTGACTTTTTAGTACCTTTCTGTAAACAAAAATATGAATAACAAAATCCCATGTAAAATTATTAGAATATATGGATATGAAAATATTTTTTAATTTGAAATTTTTTTTTTGTTCATAAATGTTTTGACAGATAAGAATGAACTTTAGGAAAATGCAACCTTTTTTTTTTCCCCCCCAGCTGCCCCTCATGAGCTTACAGAAGAGGAAAAACAGCAAATTTTGCACTCTGAAGAGTTTTTAAGTTTCTTTGACCATTCTACAAGGATCGTAGAAAGAGCTCTTTCTGAGCAGATTAACATTTTCTTTGACTACAGTGGAAGAGATTTGGAAGACAAAGAAGGGTAATGTGGGAGTATTGAGTGCATTACTCTGTTTATTATATTTGTAACTGAAAAAGTGATCTTAGATTAGTACCCTCCTTTTGTCTGTCTTTACAGAGAGATTCAAGCAGGCGCTAAACTGTCCTTAAACAGACAGTTTTTTGATGAACGCTGGTCAAAGCATCGTGTTGTTAGTTGTTTGGACTGGTCATCTCAGGTAAAAACAACATTTACTTTGAATCACCTTTGCAGATACGTCAAGTTTTGAGCACTCAACTTTATTTGAACCATACATGCAGTGCTTTATAAATAGTCCTTAGGATAGCTCTGACACATTCTGCTGTTTACATACTGTAATTGAATGTGATTGTGTTTATATATTTTGAAAGAGGTAACAGACGTTAACTCAATGTTCTTTTAAATGCAATCTATAAATAGAACAGAAAATGCCCAAGGCATAAAGGTATAGCATTAGCTCCAAGAAACTAGCCTCACCTAAATGTTTTAATTATAAAATGGATACAATTTACAATACATAAATACTGAACACAATATTATCTTGTATTTTAACACTATTTTTGAATAAACCTTGTAATTATACTTACTATGGTAATTAGCTAATCTAATATTTTCTGTTTATGGGACTGACTTATCCATGGGTTAAACTTAGTTTTGCCACTATAAATCAAGATTCTAGGACTGACTGGACCATAAGGCAGTTGTTTATTTTGAACTTTATTTTCCATTAACTTCTCTGATTAGTATCCAGAATTGCTTGTAGCCTCCTACAACAACAATGAAGATGCCCCTCATGAGCCTGATGGTGTGGCTCTTGTGTGGAATATGAAATACAAGAAAACTACCCCGGAGTATGTCTTTCACTGCCAGGTATGATGTGAGTTCCTGTCTCACCAGGCTCAAGATTTTATGTTGATTAATTTGGACAAGTGCCTTATTTATACTTGTCAACATAATGATTTCATTGGGTTGGCATGTCCTTTACCACATGTATTTGCAAACAGATGTTGATGGCTGAAGACTTCATCAGTTTGAAAAGATTCCTCTGTTGCAAAATTTCTGACATTCAAAATATTTAAACATGTCTGAAAATCTGTTTCTTAATCTCATTTATTAAAAGAAAAACTGACATTATGCCTTAAGTACGAGGGGTTTTTCAGGAACTATGATGCAGAATGTACAACTAGACCTTAGCCCACTGAATAAAATGTACATAGCCTAAGGAATTGGAAAAAAATAGATAAGTAAAAACATATGCTTCAAGCAGAAAACAGATGCAGGTTTTAAAATGAATTACTGAAAGGTAAAAATGTGCAAACCTTTTCTGTTTGACCAAACCTGCAATAACCATTTATCTTCAAAATGTCATAATTCTGAAAAATCACTTAGTTGAATTAAAACTAGTTGGTAATCTGATGCTGTCAGATTACTGTCAAGGCATAGATTGCAAAGATAATTATATTATGATTTCATACTATAGTGACAAAACAGTTTTCTGCTCTCCTTGAAAAATGACCACAATGTGTCTTATTACTGGATTCTATTTCTGTTACTACTAACTTCTTGGAAAGATACAAATCAAATGTATGCATATGGAGAGAGAGGGATTTTTATTTGTATTTAGCAAAAGTTGAGACCAGAAGAATGTCAAGGTTTTTAAGTAACCATTCAACTCGTGTAGTTGTGAACCTCCGTGTGTTTGGACAAAGAAGCAGAAGATAGTAAAAGCAATATCAAATGTAATTGAGGAAACAGCTCACTACTAGCAATTGATCAGATTTTTTATCCTTAAATTCTTGATTTTAGTCTTAAAACATAAAACTGTTCCTTTTGTATGTGTGTGTTTTTTGTTTTGTTGTGAACTTTGCAGTCAGCAGTGATGTCGGCTACATTTGCAAAATTTCATCCAAATCTGGTGGTTGGTGGCACATATTCAGGCCAAATTGTGCTATGGGATAATCGCAGCAATAAAAGAACCCCAGTGCAGAGAACTCCACTTTCAGCTGCTGCTCACACGGTAGGGGGTGAAATGAGAACTACTTGCTATTGAGCCGTTAACCCCTTAGGGTGGGAGAGGGTTTCCCCTGGATGAACAGTGATGATGTTTTAATACTTATGTCTGGCTTTACCAATAGTAGCACTGAAGAACTGTCTTTGTCATGCAGCTGTCAGTTTTATAGGAGCCTATCTCAACTGCATGTGTTATTTAAATGCTAAAAGGCTAAATAAGTTTTCATATCTTTCAGATAGTATTGTTAGTCAACTTAAACTGCTTTATGAAATATTAAAATTTGTATTTCACACTTGTGTTAAGTGAGTGTCATTGAATTTGTTATTATGGAAACTGTTTCTGAAAAGGATTTTGTAATCTCTCTTCAGCACCCTGTGTACTGTGTAAATGTGGTTGGGACCCAAAATGCTCATAATTTGATTAGCATCTCAACTGATGGAAAAATATGCTCATGGAGTCTGGATATGCTTTCTCAACCGCAGGTAGGGTAAACTTGGAAAAGTATGTAATAGAGAGCTATAGATGAGGCTATTACTTACCACTTACTCTCTTTTTAGCTCAGGTAGTCTGTACCTTACTAAATACTTAGGATTCTAATATTAATTTCACCTGTTTGCTTTACGTATTTCATAAGACTTTGTAAAGTAGTTTTAAGCATTTTGACAATATGCAGACATTCCCTGCTTGAGTAGTTGTATAGTAATTCTGTAAGATAAACTTCCTTTTTTACTGTAGTAAATCAAGTGTCATAATAATTTTTGGATTCTTCAGTACGGATGCTAAAGTTTGGATTCACAAATAAGAGACAGATCTTCCAAATGTAGAAAAGGGCTAGAATAAGAATGGCTTGTAGACTAACTAGTACTAGAAAATCTACATGGTTTCTGGTAAAAGTTAAGATAGCAAGTTTGAAAAATAAGTTCCTGCTACTTTTTTCTACAGGATAGTATGGAGTTGATTCATAAGCAATCCAAGGCTGTAGCTGTCACGTGCATGTCCTTTCCTGTTGGAGATGTCAACAACTTTGTTGTTGGAAGTGAGGAAGGCTCTGTGTACACAGCATGCCGCCATGGCAGGTGAATAGACACTCAAATTATTTTTTTGTTTAAAATAGTAAAGTTTATCAGGATTTTTCCATTAATATAGAAAAATTTTGTTGAGCAAGCTTAATTAGTGTTCATAGCAGAGCTTCGTGCTTATATAAAAAGGTAATCTTTTTAAAAATATGAAATATTAAATCAAACTTAAAGTTCAAGAAAAGGATCCACCATTGCTACTGGTGGATCTTTACTTTGGCTAGGAATACTTTTAATTATGAAAAGGAAGATGAACTAGTAGACTTCACTTTTATTCATTTGAATTGTAGCAGAACATCCCAAAGTTTGTATCAGTTCTACAGATAATTGTACAGTAAAATCACACTGGCATTTCTCCTGCTGTTCAATCTGTTTTGAAATTGTCTATCTTATCAATTGCCTCTTAAATAAAATTGAGTGCCCAGTTTTCATCTCAAATACACATCACTCTTACGGCGCAGCTCTTTGGTTTAAAACTAGCCAAAATTGTATCCCTTTTTGTAACATCCTTTTTCCCTCCTCTCCACTTTATCAGTTCTGATGTGAGATTATTGGGGATGTATTGTCACTGGGACTAAAGTCTGCCTCAGCTACTTACATGCAACTCCTGTTTAAGGCAATTTAAGGAATTTCGTATCCATATTTGAAGACTGAATTTTGTTATCTGATCTAAATATTTAGCTATTGCTTGAAGAGGTACCTAGTCAAATCTGGATGGGATAGCCTTGCCAAATGTTACTGTTTTCTATGGTATTATGTCTGCACTTAAATATAACAGAATAGGATTTTGGAAAAGAGAGGCTAATACACAGGATCATATTCAAACCCACATTTCATTTCCCCTCTGCAGACCAAATCTATTTGGGTTCCATTGAAACCTACTCCCAGTTTATTTAAAACATGTATTCCTTATTGCCTCTGTGTGAAATATAGTTTCAAAGGAAATTAACCTTTGTATTTTAAATGTATTTTAAAACAGCAAAGCGGGAATCAGTGAGATGTTTGAAGGACACCAAGGACCAATCACAGGTATCCATTGCCATGCAGCAGTTGGACCTGTAGACTTCTCTCATCTTTTTGTCACCTCATCATTTGACTGGACAGTAAAGCTTTGGACAACTAAGGTATCTAAAACAGAGGTGTCTAACAGTTTAGACTTTGACACAAGGTGGTGCTATAATGTAAGCTTTAGTTAACCAAAGTGTTGTCAAAGGGTTTAGGGAAGCTTGTTAAGTCAACTGGGTGAATGGTAGCATCAGATGAGTTAATTTATGTAGCTTAGTTCTCTTTTAATAACTTGCAAGTAGCATCACCAAGATTACTGTAACTCATTATCGCCTAAATGTAACTTATATGTAAATTAGGCTAAATTTGTCTATTTCTGTTCCATTTTGCTCATCCTTTCAACTTTTGTAACTGAGTTGGGAAGACCAATGTAATGATTCAAGTCAGTTATGTTGTAATTCAGGTATATTATGTATTATATTAAGTATATTATAATTATGGTCATTTAGATGTCCATTTCAGGTCCTCGCATCTCCATAGTCCTCGCTACAGCACACAATGCATTGCCATCAACACTATTTCTAATGAGCCTGAACAGAGTTGCAGTCAAGAGCCATGACTCTCATGTCCTTTCCATCGCGTGCTTAGCAAGCTGCCTCTGCAACATTGTTGTCCCAGGGAGCATGAAGCTGGACGAGGGTCAAAGTCAAGCTAGGGTCTTCCCCATAACAGTGCACAAGCCTACCCCTAGGCCATCAGGTCAGCTCAGGAGACTTTACCAGAATTCACTCATATTTAGGTTGTTATACCAGCCTCCTATTGAAGCTATGTTGTGATAGCGGGCAGTAAACATGCTATACAATTCATCCAAACAGGGGGGTTTGGTTCTTCCCTCCGCCCCCCTCATCCTGTGGTTATTTTTGGCCTCTTTCTATGTAAGAGAGAGTTTAAGGCAGGCCTGCACAACATGCGGCCCAGAGGCCACATGTGGCCCGCGTGGGCTCACTGTGCGGCCCGCGGGGGGGTGAGTAGGCAAGCGGCGGGGTGGGGCAAGCCAACGGCCGGCTGGTGAAGAGGCCAGTGGCAGGCTGGGGAGTGAGGGTGAGCCAGCGGCAGGGGGCGGGGGCAGCGTCAGAAGATAAGAGGCCAGTAGCGGGCAGGCAGGTAAGCCGGCGGCGGGGGGGCTGAGGAGGCGAGCGGGGGGTGAGGAGGCGATCCGGGCGGGGTGGGGAGGGGAATGACGAGCCGAGTGGGCGGGCAGTGGCAGGGTGGCAGGTGAGCCAGTGGCAGGGGGTGCTGAGGAGGCGAGTCGGGGGGGTGGAGGGATGATGAGCTGAGCGGGCGGGTAGTGGCGGCGAGGCTTTATACTGGGTGGGGGGTGAGGAGGCGAGTCAGTGGCTGGAAGGGGGCAAATCTCCCAGATTCAAGGGTCCTTTTTGCTGCTTGTCTCTGGGCTGGGGGTTGTCCCAATGCTGCAAAGAGGGTGTTCCCAAACGAAGGTGCTTGCTTCTAACCCCACCCCAGCCGAGGCCATCAGTATGTCTGCTCTTCTCTAGTCAGCCCACTTGACAAGTTTGATTGTCCTTGGTCTAGTTCCCATCCCCTCTCCAAGGGTTGCAGCTGTCTAGAGGTGCCTGCCTTCCTCATTCACGCCTTCCTCATTCACACCTCATTCATTCAACAGGGCAATTGAATACAAAGTGGGGGGAAGATCTTATTCTACATCTAGCAAAAAGACATTTTTTCTTTTACCTTAATTATACTACCTTAGGGGCCTGCTATAACATATTACCAAGGTTCAATACAAGGTCATATAAAAGTTATACAAAAATGCATAATGCAGAGATTTAGCTACAACGGCATTGGCTGACTGTTGTGTGCAGTAATATAGTGACCCCTGCGGGGGGTGAAGAGGGGTGTGATGGTGGGGCTGAGCGGTGAGGGGGCGGGTCCTATTTTACTGCTGTGATCTGGTCACCCTATGCCTGCTGTTTCTTTCCCCTTCTACAGGCTTCCACACCCCAGCGCTGGGGAAGGAGGGGTTGTTTCCACGGGGCGGGCGGCGCTGGGGGAGGGAGAGGGTGTTTCCGTGGGGCCAGGGGGTTTCGGCCCTCGGCTGTTTTCTTTGGAGTAATGTGGCCCTCGCCGCTTTACGAGTTGTGTAGGCCTGGTTTAAGGAATTCTTTAAGCACAGATTGTTACTTTATTTTAGGATTGCTGCGATATGAACTATACAAAAACTCAATATTTCACCTTCATTGCAAAAAGATTTCTCTTGCAGAATCCCAAATGTAAAGATTGTGTGGTGTAAAGTACTATATGGTGCTTTGTTTCAGAATAATAAGCCTCTCTACTCATTTGAAGACAACTCAGACTATGTTTATGATGTGATGTGGTCTCCCACTCACCCTGCTCTGTTTGCTTGTGTGGATGGAATGGGTAGGCTTGATCTGTGGAATCTCAACAATGATACTGAGGTGAGGCACAATAACTTACCTACTTCAAATCTGACAAGAACTAAAAATCTTAAGCTTCTTCAGAAATGTGTATGGCCAGAAATGCTTCATCATGGTTGCACTATGTATTTCTGCTGCTGCTGCAGTGGCATTACACAGTAGATGTGTGATTAGAGGGGAATAATTCAAATCACCTCATTTTTAGTGCCAGATGGTGGTAACTAAAGTGTTGTCCTCCCAGTATAAAAGGAATACAGAATTCCTATCTATATAGCATGTTATACTTGTGTGGCTTTTTCTTTGGACTTGCTCAAGTATATGATCCAGGCACTTTTTAGTGGCTACCGCATACAAGGGCTAAACACCCTGAGTCACATAAGATCGCTATTATGCTGTTAGTTGCTATAGTAAATTCACTGGCTCACATTCAAATTTGGCTGTTAGTTTTTCTAGCATGAAAAAAAAACCCACAATCAATCACCTAGTAGGGTGACACACACTTATTTTCAGACATAAGAACGGCCATACTGGGTCAGACCAATGGTCCATCTAGCCCAGTATCCTATCTTCTGACATTGGTCCATGCCAGGTGCTTCAGAGGGAATGAACAGAACAGGTACTTATCAAGTGATCCATCCCCTGTTGCCCATTCCCAGCTTCTGGCAACCAGAGGCTAGGGACACCCTCCCTGCCCATCCTGGCTAATAGCCATTGCTGGACCTATCCTCCATGAATTTATCTAGTTCTTTTTTTAAACCTGTTATAGTCTTGGCCTTCACAACATCCTCTGGCAAGGAGTTCCACAGGTTGACTGTGTGTTGTGTGAAGAAATACTTCCTTTTATTTGTTTTAAACCTGCTGCCTATTCATTTCATTTGGTGACCTCTAGTTCTTGTGGTGTTAGGAGTAAATAACACTTTCTTATTTACAGCGCAGCTTTGCAAACAGTGAGGTTCTGTAAAGGATTGTAGTCAGTACCTATCCCAAAGCCCAAGTATACTTGCCTATATTATATTTATATAGAGCCTTTAATACCAAAGAGCTTTGTACCTCAAAACGCACCCGATCCTCACTGTACTAGCGGAGGCTATTGAGGTCATTCCTAAATGCAGGTAGCAATGAAAGTGATTGCCACTAAACAAAATATCTGTTTGCTGTGTTATGTTTTGAGAAGAATTACGGGGGCAAAATTGTCCAAGGATTATTATTTTTTTGGCAAATTTTGAATCCATACCTATTGTCCTGTAACATATACTTTATTTATACCAGTGATGTTCCTAGTGATTTAGGGACTGTTTGTATTAATATTATGAAGCATTTTGTTTCTCTCTAAATGAGGATTGCTTAAAATAGGCCATCTCGTGAATGCTACAAACTAGGATTTATTTTAAGAACAGTGGTAGCTTTTGGGAGGGAAGAGGAGCAGGGGAAGAGTAACTGTGGTAAGACTTGTAAGCTCCCATCTCTCCCAATTCCCCTTCCCAATGTATTGGACCAGTGGGGAAAATACTTGTCAGATCAATGTTGAAGATTTGTTTCACCTTTCAAAATCTCCTTTTTCTCTAGGGGTAACAGTTGGCTAGACTACACTTCTGTATGATTTTTAAAAAAATAAATAAATAACTGAGGGCCTGGGAAGAGATAATAATTACAGCTATAGAAATGCTACTGGTT
Source organism: Macrochelys suwanniensis (assembly GCA_033296515.1). Classification (NCBI taxonomy): domain Eukaryota; kingdom Metazoa; phylum Chordata; order Testudines; family Chelydridae; genus Macrochelys; species Macrochelys suwanniensis. Next base: position 38,514,193 of record CM065784.1, read on the forward strand.
TTAACTGTGTTCTAAATGGATACAGGTGCCAACTGCAAGCATTACTGTGGAGGGTAATCCTGCTCTTAATCGTGTGAGATGGACCCAGTCTGGGCGAGAGATTGCTGTAGGTGATTCAGAAGGACAAATAGTTATATATGATGTGGGAGAGGTAGGTAACTTGTGTTTGCTACTTTTACATGGCTTTAAAGCACCTTTCTGAATTTACTCTCACTTAGCTTTTTGACTTTCAACTTTCCTTCAAAACATTTTTGCCAGGAATAAATGGTAATTCAAGATAAAAGTTCTAGTCCTCTTGCTTTCAGGATTAATTATAGCTTTTAAATGTTTCAATCTCAGTTCAACTTCATACAATATTTTAGCATTTTAAATAAACTTTGACGTGTTGTAATTGTGCAACTAGAAGTAAAATTGTCAGTATGAAGCTGTTGAAATAAAGAGATAAAAAGATCTAACAATTTACAAATTCTGTGTAATTTATACTGCAGTAGAAATTGCATGTAGAGGAGATTAGTAGTGGGCGTGGACAAAATTTCACCTCCTTTATCTCCACTCTGAACGCATGCCAGGTTGGTTGTGAACAAAATGTACCATCCAATGGCCATTTGAACTGTAAAGTGAGAAGTAGTCTCACTTCAGTTCCTACCAGGAGCTGTCAATCTCTCTAAAACAATTACAATTGGTATATATATTTCAAGGATTGTTGGACAAGGATAAAGAACTACTCCCACCTGTGGAGGTGGTCTCTCCAGACTGAGGTACATGGGCCAAGCTTATTACTACCACTGCCATATTTGTTCTGTGTTTAAACACAGGACTTCAGTGCTAAAAGTCTGACAGCACCCTTATCAAGCACTGAATTTATTAGTTTTTTAAAGTTTACTAAGGCTTTGTCTACACGGGCACTTTGTCGGAAAAACTTTTGTCATTTAGGGGTGTTAAAATTAAAAAAAAACTCACCCCCGAACAACAAGTTTTACTGACAAAAAGTGTGGTGTGAACAGCGCTTTGTCGGCAGGAGCACTCTCCTGCTGGCAAAGCTGCTGGTGGGGGGTGGAAGTTTTTTGTCTGCAGGAGAGCTCTCTCCTGCTGACAAGCACGGTGCACCTTTTCGCTGCACAGCCATGTGGCCAAAAGCTGTGTAGTGTAGACATAGCCATAGTTACCTCCATTTGTTGGACAATGCATACCCGCTGTATTTGCTAGTAAGACTATTTGAAAACTTTTAATTAATAAGGTAAGCTGTTATATCAGCATAATTCATAAATGTGGTGTTTAGCCAAGGTGTTAAAATGAGCTAAATTACATTGTGTACTTATCAATGGGTGTAAATAATATTCTGTTTCTCTATAGCAAATTGCTGTTCCCCGCAGTGATGAATGGACACGTTTTGGTCGAACACTAGCAGAAATTAATGCAAACAGAGCTGATGCAGAGGAGGAAGCTGCAACCCGCATACCTGCCTAAATCTTTCAAAAGAGTTATAGTGGATGTGGGAATGACTTATGTACGTTTTCAGAGTAATAGCATGTTTCAGTCTAACTGATAACCTGAGGAGAAGTACGTGGAATAAACTGTGGATTTTGAAAATGTATAAAGATCACTGAAAATTAAATCTTGCAATGTCACTTTTTTATACATAATTACAAGCACATTCTTGAATTTGTTTAATTTTTAATACAGCTGCCCTGACTTTGCAAAAAACATGTTTTGCTGAAACACTAACCCAGATGTATATTAGCTGTAACGCTACTGAATTTTTCAAACAACAGTATGTAACTATTTCTGAAAGATAAACACAAGTTCCATTTCTCAATCAGAACTTCCTATATTACACTGGCTAACTTTCATTAGGTAATTAATCTCTGAAGGATTGTTAATATTAGGATATTAAAACTGTCCATGGAAGTGCATGCATCTGTTCAAAGTAAACCTTCATCCTGTTTGTTTCTTTCTCTTTTTCTAATAAATAAGGCTAGGGTAGTGGGTTATGTATATGAATAAAATATTTAGTCTGTAATAAACTTTCTTTGGTCACTGCACCTGACTTTGTAGAATAATACATATTTAGTACTAGGTCTTTGTTAAAAAGTGAGATTCCTTTATAAATAAAGGTTGCACCAGCCCAGCCCCCCAGTCTCTCAGTAGTAGTAACATCTTTGCTCAGACGTACAAAATCATTAGGAACCACTTATTTATAGTCAAATAAATCAGTGTAAGATTTTCCTGCTCCTCCCAAGACAATTCAAAGAACCAAGAGGTAACCAACTCCTGTCAGAAAATTGCTATCCCCATCATACTGTAAGAGCCAGGTGCTGGTGTCCTTGTTGCCACAGGCCGTATGTAGAAGTATATGGTATTAAAACAGCAGAGTAGGGGCTACCAGTTTATTGCAGAATGCAGCATGTATGATTACCTGCCTTGTAGGCAGGTGGCATGTCAGGCACTCATGGCCCTCACAGACTGAGTACAGGCTATTGATACTAGAGTGGCTGAACTGAAGGAGCTAAAAGAGACAAAGATCTGTAGATGAGACTTTCTGGGACATGGTAAAACAATCCTACTCCACATCGGACAGCCTCGGTGCTGTTGAGGAGAATTAAAGTCTCAACAGGAGAGAAACAATCCCATAGTTAGGACCCTCCTCCCAGACTGTCAGGCATGGTAGCCTTTTATACAGAGGATACCTCTCCGGGGAAGGGAATCCTAGTTATTAGGAAGAGACAGGTAACAGCAATGTAGGATTCAATCATTAGAAATAGCTGGGTTTGTGATATCCAGGAGAACTGCAAGGTGAATTGCCTGCCATGTGCAAAGGTGGCAGATCTCTTGAGACATCTAGGCAGACTTACATGCAGTGGTGGGGAGGAGCCGGTGTTCATGGTACAATGACATAGGGAAAGGCAGGAGAAATGTCCTGGAGGCCAAATTCAGGCTGCCAGATAAGAGATTAAAGTCTAGGACCTCCATGGTAGCATGCTCTGAAATGCTTCCAGTTCCATGTGCAGGCCCAGACAGACAGGCAGAACTGCAGGGCCTCACTGCATGGATAAAACTATAGCGTTTGGGGGAGGGATTTAGGTTTATTAGGAACTGGGGAATCATTTGGGAAAGGAGGAGCCTTTACAGACGGTTGGGCTACACCTAAACAAAAATGGAATCAGATTGCTAACATAAAATTAAAAAGAAGAGAGGAGGAGTTTTTAAACTAAGGGCTGGAGGAAAGCTGACTGGTGCAGGGGAGGATCTGTTAATGGGGATTCTCTATATCAGGGGTGGGCAAACTACAGCCCAGGGGCTACATGCAGCCCTTCAGATGTTTTAATCTGGCCCTTGAGCTCCTGCCAGGGAGTGGGGTTTGGAGCTTGCCCACGATCCACGTGTGCTGCAGCTCCCAGAAGCAGTGGTATACCCCCCTCCAGCTCCTACACGTAGGGGCAGCCAGGGGGCTCCGTATGCTGCCCCCGCCCCAAGCACTGGCTCTGCAGCTCCCATTGGCCATGAACTGCAGCCAATGAGAGCTGCAGGGGTGGCACCCGTGGATGGAGCAGCATGCAGAGCTGCCTGGCCATGCCTCCGCATAGGAGCCAGAGGGGAGACATGCCGCTGCTTCCAGGAGCTGCTTGAGGTAAGCACCACCTGGAACCTGCACCCCTGACCTCCTCCTCCACCCAAACTCCTTGCCCTAGCCCTGATCCCCCTCCTGCCCTTTGAGCCCCTCAGCCCCAACCCAGACCCCACATCCCCAGCTGGAGCCCCTGCACCCCAACCCCCTGCCTCATCCCGGAGCCCCCCCACACACACCCTGAACTCATTTCTGGCCCAACCCCAGAGCCCTCACCCTCACCCCCAATTTTGTGAGCACTCATGGCCCGCCGTACAATTTCCACACCCAGATGTGGCCCTCGGGCCAAAAAGTTTGCCCAACCCTGCTCTATATCCTAGTAAAGAGGAAAGAATAGAAGTTGATAAAGTATAGGTAGGAACTGACGAGAAACAGTCAAAGGAAAAAGAATCCCACTCAGTTATATCACATGAAGGCAGACAACTACAGTGACACTTTATAAGTGCATATATACAAATACTACAAGTCTAAATACTAAGCTGGGTGAATGTGGGTGCCTGGTATTAAATGAGGATATTGATATAGTAGGGGCACTGGATGATCAACATGCTAAAGGAGCTCTCAAGGAAGATAAGGCCACAGTGGGGAAGCTAACTGAATTCTTTGCACTGGTGTTCACTGCAGAGGATGTGAGGTAGATTCACACACCTGAGCCATTCTTTTTAGGTGACAAATCTGAGGAACTGTCCCAGATAGAGGTATCAGAGGAGGTTTGAAACAAATTGATAAATTAAACAGTAACAAGTCACCAGGACCAGATGGTATTCATCCAAGAGTCCTGAAGGAACTCATGAAAATTTCAGAACTAACTGAGGTATCTCTATCACTTAAATAAGATTCTGTACCACATGTCTGAAGGATTGCCAATGTGATGCCAATTTTTTTAAAAGGCCCTAGAGACAATTACAGGCTAGAAAGCCTAATGTCAGTCCCAGGCAAATTGATTGAAACTGTACTCAAGAACAGAAAGATCAGACATCTAGAAGAACACGATTTGTTGGGGAAGACACAACAAGGCTTTTGTAAAGGAAAATCATGCCTCGCCAATCTTTAGAATTCTTTGAGGGGGTTCACAAACGTGGACCTTGGTGATCCAGCAGATACAGTGCAATTGGCCTTTCAGAAAGCCTTTGACATGGTCCCTCACTAAAGGCTCTTAGGCAATGTAAACAGTCATGGGATAAGAGGGAAGGTCCTCTTAAGGATCTGTAACTGGTTAGAAGACAGGAACAAAGGATAGGAATAAATGGTCATTTTTCAGAATGGAGAGAAGTAAATAGTAGTGTCCGTCAGGCATCTGTGTTGTTAAACATATTCATAAATGACCTGAAAAAAGGTTGCAAAGTTTGCAGATGATACAAAAGTACTCAAGACAGGTAAGTCCAAAGCTGACTGCAAAGAGTTACAAAGGGATCTCACAAAACTAGGTGACTGGGCAACAAAATGGCAGGTGAAATTCAAGGTTGATAAATGCAAAGTAATGCACACTGGAAAACAGTCTCAACTATACATACAAAATGATGCATCCTAAATTAGCTGTTACTAAAGAAAGATCTTAGAGTCATCATGGATAGTTTTCTGAAAAAAATCCACTCAATGTGCTGCAACAGCCAAAAAAGCTAACCCTGTTAGGAACCATTAGGAAAGAGATAGACAGAAAAATATAGTGCTACTTTATAAATTCATGATATGCCCATACCTTCAGTACTGTGTGCAATTCTGGTAACCCCATCTCAAAAAAGATACATAAGAATTGGAAAAGGTACAGAGAAGGACAACAGAAATTATTAATAGTATGGAACAGCTTCCATATGAGGAGCGGTTAAAAAGACTGGAACTGTTCAGCTTGGAAAAGAGACGACTAAAGGGGGATATGATAGAGATCTATGAAATCATGAATGGTGTAGAGAAAGTGAGTAAGGAAGGAAATGTTATTTATTCCTTCACATAAAAAAAGAACCAGGGATCACCCAATAAAATTAACAGGCAGCAGGTTCAAAATAAACAAAAGGAGCTACTTCACACAGTGCACAAGCTGCAGAACTCATTGGCAAGGGATGCTGGAAAAGCCAAAACTAACTGGATTCAAAAAAGAATTAGGTAAGTTCAGGGAGGATAGAGCCATCAATGGCTATTAGCCAAGATGATCAGGAATGCTGCCCCATGCTCTAAGTGTTCCTAGGCCTCTGACTGCGAGATGCTAAGACGATAACGGGATGGAGGATTGCCCTGTTGCGTTCATTCCCTTTGAAGCTTCTGGCACTGACCACTGTCGGAAGACAGGATACTGGCCAAATGAACCATTGATCTGACCCAGTATGGCCATTCTTCTGTACTGGCTTAGATCATGCTCTTTCCCTGGGACAGGTGCAAAGAATCATTAGGTATACAGGGGAGTCATCTGACCCTAGACTTGAAATGACTGATAGTTTGTGGTTCTCAAATGGTTCAAAATTGAGTCATGTCCACTAAGTGAACTTGGCATCCTATACACCTGTTGATGCTCTCCTTCATGTTAACAGTGCAGCTGAGGGACTTCCCTACTGTTACAAGTAGATAAGATATCCATCATAATACACAGCCCTCTGCCTGGTGAAAGTGCTGCACTAAACAGTAGTTACAAAAACAAGGAGTCTGGTGGCACCTTAAAGACTAACGGATTTATTTGGGCATAAGCTTTCGTGGGTAAAAAACCCACTTCTTCAGATGTATGGAGTGAAAACAACAGATGCAGGCATAAATATACTGCATCTGTAATTTTCACTCCATGCATCTGAAGAAGTGGCTTTTTTACCCACGAAAGCTTATGCCCAAATAAATCTGTTAGTCTTTAAGGTGCCACCAGACTCCTTGTTGTTTTTGTGGATACAGGCACTGATACTAAACAGTAGTTGTCATCCCAATGTGAGAGAGAGTTAGTGTCAGGGTTCCCTCCCCACTCTAAACTCTAGGGTAAAGATGTGGGGACCCGCATGAAGAGCTCCTAAGCTTATTTTTACCAGCTTAGGTGAAAACCCCCAAGGTACAAAATTCCCTGCACCCTGAGAAATGCTTCTCCCACTGCCACCATCAAGTGTTTTAAACAGGAATCCAGGAAAGGAAACCACTTGAAGTTTATCTTTCCCCCCAAAATACCCTCTCAAGCCCGTACCCACCTTTCCTGGGAAGCTTGAGAATAATCTCCTAACCAATTGGTTACACAGTGATCTAAAACCCCACCCCCTGGGTTTTAAAAACCATAGAAAACAGTCAGCTTCTTAAAAGAAGGATTTTATTAAAACAAAGAAGGTAAAATCAGCTCTGTAAAATCAGGATGGTAACTATTTTACAGGATACTCAATTTCCAAACTCAGAGGGATTCCCCCTCTGGACAAACCCTTAAAGTTACAGAAAAAAAAAAAGGAATAACCCCTCCCTCTCACACAGGGAACGTACCAAGCAAAAATAAACAGAAAACTACTCGCTATGCTATCTAAACTTACTTTAGAAAAGTGAGGATTTGATGAAAAGATGACTGGTTCCTTCTGACTCGAAGATCACTCCAAGTCTGACAAAGACCCACACACAAAGCTTTTCCCCTCCCAAGATTTGAAAGTATCTTGTCCCCCTATTGGTCAGATGCCGGCCAGGTCAGGTGTCGGTCTAGTTACCTGCATTTCTTAACCCTTTACTGGTAAGAGGATTTTATCTGCATCAGACCCTTTCCCCCTTCCCTTTATATTTATGACAGTTAGGAATATAAGCATTGTTCTAAACTACACAATCATCTGAGACTGAGGGCAAGGGGGGAAAGCAAACCAGGCCTTTCCAGTTCTGATTACTTGAATTGCCTTAGCAGACCTGTTACTAAGGCTTGTTAGCCTCAGTCTCAGAGAGCTTAGCTTGAGTACTTTCCAAGGGATAGCCCTAAACGCCAATCTTTTCCATTTCAGCCAACCTAAATAAATTGGTAAGCAAGGTAGGATCTGCTTTTTTCTTAATTCTTTGGATAAATCACCTGAGCCCAAGATTGAAACCTTGGCAACCCAACCTTGTATGCAGTCCCATGATTATTCTTGCTGTTGCAGAGAACCTGCTAAACTCTGGAAGGATAATGCCTTTCTCGCCTAAGAGACCAAAATGGTGATGCTCCCTTCTGGAGGCAGACTGAAGGACCTTACAATAAGTTGTTGTTGTTGTTTTTAATATATGTGTGTGCGGGAGGGCGGGGGGGTTACAAGAACCATCACTGGGATCGCCAGAGACATAAGTCAAAAAGAGGCTGAAGTAATGCTCATTTCTGCTGTGACACTGCATCTGCTAGAATACCTGCCAGAATCATGGTGGAAAATGCATAAGGCTAATGTGTTACCACACTAAATGTAACCATGAGAGAGGTGGTGGCCGCCAGTGACAAATCCTGACCTATGGTCAGAGCTCCCCTTATGCTCTGAAGGAGAATTTTGCTTCCTAGCTCATGAGACTGACACATCTCTTTCAGGATTGGGAAGCATGAAAACTAGACAGGAGCGTGAGCAGCCCCAAAAGAACCTAATGAAACTGAGTAAGTGTTAGAGCGGATTAAAAAGTGGGAATAATTGTCATTAAACATGTCTGCTGAAAAATGTCAAAACTCAAAATGTGACCAACTGTCAAGCTCTGTGAAATCACCCCCCTTATCCCCATCAAATAGAAACATTCACAAAAATTTTCACCAGCTCTAGTAATTGGGCAACATGGCTGCTGAAATTCAGTGTAGACAACTGGAAAAGAAGGCAGCTCTTTAAAGCTATAGTGCAGCATTCAGGGGCTCAGGATTGGTCATCATCTTAAAAACTACCAAAAACAGAAAACATCTGGAAGAGGACACAAAAATGAGTCCCTGCTGCAGGAGTCTAGATAGAGGGGAAATTAATAGGAGTGGGGCTATTTAATCTTAGTGCTTTTAATCTGAAAATGTTTCTTAATAATTTGGAGAGAAAAAGAGGAATACAGCATTCTGAATGGTATAAAAGAGGTTAATCATGTAGTTCAGTTTATCACTTCCCACAGTGCAAAGGTGAAATGACCAGGAAGGCAATAAAGATCAAACTGATAAAAGGAAATACCTTTCAGGGCAGCATACACCCCTGTGGAACTCCCTGTTGTAAGGTATCATTGAGGCAATATCTTAGTAGCAAATGCTTAGAAGCACTGTACACACAAAAGACTTAGCAGGTGCAATTACACTTACTACATTAACATGCAACGGCTTTTTATTTCGTATGCTTCAGAGCATACTCCAGTATGGCATAGTGGAGTTAGGAAGACCTTTTCCCAAGAATTTAGTATGTCAAAAGTAGATGTATGATCACTATCAGACACTGGCCACGGTAAGGGATGGGACACTGTATTTGATTAGATCAACTACTGATCTTGGCAGCTTCCAAAGCAGCCTGAATAGAAAAAAATGTTAATAGTGCATCTTGCAGCAAAAATGTTCATGTTCAGAGACGGTGCCCTTTTCCTAAAGAAACTTGGATCCAGGTTGTTTGAGAGTAAAGTAAGAAACCTGTGCTCATTCCTAAGGTGGATGAAAGCATGGCTTTCATTTCGAGAGCACGTCGCCTTTCCAGAGTAGCTTGTCCTATTTCAAACAAACAATCTGGCAATACTTCAAACAAGATTGAATATTAGTAACTCTCCAGCGCTGGAGACCCTAGGAAAAAGTAGGCTAAATTCAGGCCAGGAGGCACACTAGCTTCCAGTGGCATCGGCGTCAACCTTGCTGCAGGGCCCTGACAGAGGAAAGTTCTCTGCATAGAGGACACTACAGTAGCAGAGAGCAGTTTTAATCACATAGCAACAGAGGAGGCCCAGCACAGTCCCCTGAATGGGCAAGGCTGGGCAGGGTGTGTGGGGCCATGGCAGCTGGCAAATGCACTGATTCGGCACATCCTCTCTGCAGCCTCCCACAGTCCAGTCCCTACTCAGCATCCGTCAGAATTTAAAGCTACTCAGGGCAGGCAGTGACATCGCTTCTGCCTCCAGGTGTATGGGAAGATAATTTACACCTCCAGCAGATAAACCACACTTTAAAACAAAAACAAACTTGAGACTGAGGATTTAACAAAAACAATAGAAAATCTAACACAGGAACCAACCTTAGCATTACGTAGGTTTAAAGAACACAAAATCTCAAGTGTTTCTCTGATTGTGCGTTTCAGATGGGTGGCGCTCCAGGTACATGCACAGGATAGCTGCAGCTTACTGCACTATATTTTTTATGGAAATAAATGCCGTGCAGACTTGGATGTGCTAATTACATGTCTTTGTGTCTATGTAATGAGACATGTAATCACAGCACTAAAAGCACTTGTTTATTTCAGTGTGCATTAGACACAGAGCTGGAATGCAGCACTGCTACATTCAAAATATTTGGCAGAAAAATCAGAGGTGCTCATACAGACATGCAGGGCTCCAAAAGCAGCAAAGCTCACCCATCCACTATGCAGGGAACTGGGCTCGGATGGCCCAGGATGGGAATCTCTCCCCTCCCCCACCACAGACCTGTTCCATACATCAGTGGTAGCATCAAAAGGATGTTTTAAAGGGAGGGCAGGGCCATAACCAGTGGATCCTCAATTATGCAGCTCCACTAGCTAACGCTGCCACATTGGGCTGGAGGGGTCTATATCAGTCCACGGGCTGCCTGCAGCAGCAATCAAAGTGTCTCAGCTGGCACTCTGGTCACGGGGAGACCTCTGCATTAAGCCCATTTGTGCTGTGCTTGCGGGAAGAGCTGGGACCAGACTGCAAATATGCCAAGATTTTTAAACAACTTAATTTCTGATCCAAATCACTTCAGTGGTACTTGTCTGAAGGGACGACTTAATCCAGTGGGAGATTGAAGTTTTAAAATTAATCCAGATGAATTACCCAAGTGGAAAAACATCAGACTTAACCACCTGCACAAATACTCCCCCTCTCGCCCTTCACTCTGAAAACCTCAGCAGCTGCCCAGTGCTTCACAAAACAAAATATCCCCTTTGGGCCGAGAACAAGGGGAAACATCATATCCCAAAGGTTTTCCCCCCGCCCCAGCAAGTTTCAAGTGCCTGAAAATGGGCACACATAGGGAGAGTGCTGCCTTCACCATTACAGGAGCTTTGCAGAGCCCTATGCTGAACAGTGGCGCTGGCTGGAGAATGGCAGTTGTTTCACAACAACTTGTGAAGTTTTGACTTTTCTTTTTGTTCCACACAGCGCAAAACATTTTGGCTTCACTTGTTGACAAAAAAACCAAAAAACACCCACCCACCCACTTAGCTGAAAATGTTTTAACTAGCTCTACCATATGGGTGACAACCACCTTCTGTGCATTAGTACCAGAGAGCATTCAAAGTTCATTTAGTGCCATTCGTTCTTAATCTCTTCTACAATCCTACTTCTTTGCCAGGAGAACCATTTCACATACTTCAGAATCAGAAATGGGTTTATGTTGCTATTTAATCTATGCTACAAACAGAAGTTCTCTTACCAATTCTTGGTATTAAAAAAACCCTCATTCTATTATGAGCAAAGCTCATATGGAGACTGGCTACTGCAATCAGAATTATGTCTTCAGGAGGTTATCTTCACTCAATAGATTTGAAAGTGAAATAACTTCAGGCTTCCATCAGCTTTGCCTTGTCAAAGTACCCCCTCCATTTTCAATCCAAAATCATGCTGTTCAATTTGACATTTGCCCTGTATATTTTCACCAACCTTACGATAGTAGCTTTCTGTTCAGTTGAAACACACAAGGACTGCATAAAGAACAGGTACGTCATGTGATGGTGTCTACCCTCCAGACATGGAAATTTTTAGCGAGCGGAGCACAGCTTTGCAGCTTCTGCTGGAATTTAAATAAATGTTAGAGGTGTTTTTCCCTGCCTCTCCACCCCAAAACAATTTCTTCTAATTCTAGATTAAAATTTCAAAAACATGACAAACTAGTTCTGCTCCAGAGGACTCCTAACAAGAACTAGGTATGAATACGAGTCTTGGTAGGTTTCAGCATGGATCTGGATCCACTGGTCAGGTATCATTTAGGGAAACGTATTAGAACATGGAATCTAGCTTCAAGCAATTTATAACCATTTTTATTTTTCCTCCCAAACCATATTTGCATTGACAACCCCATCCCCCCAGTTAGGGAATGAAAAGAGGATAGGTGGATGGGATTTCTTTACACAATCCCATGTCAGCAATCATGGAGGGACCAGCATGCCAGTCGCAGGATGCTAGATATTGTAAATGACCATCCCAGGAGCCTCACTGTCCAATCACTATTTCGGAACTCAAGTCAGTCAACAAGCTGTGACAAAGATTAAATGCCAGTGGGCACCAAGCATTTTTCTACCCACCAAGGAAGCATATTCTTTTCATAGAGCAGAACAAAATGTGAAGATACAGGAGTGTGAGCTGCCTAAGAAGCCTATGCCTAGGCAAACTGCATAAACAGATTCATTCTCTGACCAAGGACTGGGAACTGGATGCCCCATAATAGCCTTGGTTACATGCACTCCATTCCTGTTGAAGTCAAGGGAAGTTTTGCTCAAAAGTTAAGGGCTGATTGTAGTTCTGCAGCTACAAAATGTTCCCATTTTTTGGACAGTGACTAAAACACAGGGAAGATTTGCAAGTGTTTATTTGGCAGAGACAGGAAAGGCTGGACATTCCTATTCATTTTTTTAAAAAGGCTCCTTCTTCCTTAGATGCTCTCTAAAACCTTGGCCTTCACCTGTTGTAAGGTGAACTAACATATTTAAATGGAATCAAGTCAAGTCAATTCTAGTTGCCTTAAAAAAAAAAAAAAAAAAAAGAGTCCTGGAGGCTATTTAACCCAACCATGGCCCAGAAACTAAGGTATCTGAAACTGAAGTTGTAGGATAGGTAGTTTTCTATCCTGTTTATAAAAACCTAGCCAATGCCTGTCGTGTGGAACCAACAGCTCTCTTCTCAGTATTGTATTTCCTTAATAGTTTCCTAAGGAATTGCAAACCTTTCACTGTCACCTATTTCAATTAAAATAGCTGCCTGAGATTAAGTGGCAACTGGATTGAGCTCGGAAGCAATCTTACCTGTCATTTGGTGTTTTACTGCAGTTCTTAAACCCAGAACATGGAAGTAAGCCATTAACTAGGCATTAATTTAGCGGTCCCCAACCCAAGTCAGTTCGTAGGCAAGGCATGACAGGGCTTCTCCCCAGTTTACCAAGCATACACTATCAGATCCAGTCTCCTTTAAATAGGTTTATTATCCAAACATAAGCCAAACAAACAGAAAATAGTCCTTCTGCTCACCCTTTATCCTAGCCTCTCTTCCCAGAGGTCTCTGGTAATTCTGCTTCTTGCAGCTTCCCAGCTCCAGCCAGCTCCTTGCTCAGCCAGTCCTCATTCAGCCAGCTCCAGCTGCTCTTCTGGAACAGCAGCTCCATGGCTTCGCCACGGAAGTTAGCTTCACTCTCCTGTCCCAATCATTACTCCTCTGACAGGCTGTTACAGCCCCAGGTGGAGCCCTGCCTCCTTTAATTGGCTCAACTGGGCCCACCTGCTCTGATTCAGGGGCAGTGGGACACTGGTCCTGCACTACTTACAGGGACCAGCTATCCTATGACAGTGGGGTGATAGATTACAACTATGCGCAGGGACTCTTGCTTTTCCTGAGAGTCTGGCTGGACTTTTGCATTGTTCCAAAAGCAAATTACCCACAAGTCAAAAAGGGCTTTTAATTTAGCAAATTTCAATTTAGCAAACTTGAAGCAAAAGTTCTACATCATTTTTTCTTCAAATTACCTGGAAATCTTCTCAGAGAGTACAGCACCCCTTTTCTGGAACTCAACCAGGTGCCTTCATTTTATTTTTTCTGGAATGTAGAGATTTGGGGAAACAACTAGCTTTCTCCCTCTTATTTTCTTCCTACCAAGAAGGAACTTAACCCCTCCCTAAGCAAGTATTTCCAAGTGGATTAATTCTTATATACCTCAAGCCCACAAAGCCAGGAGGGCTTGCAGCTCCCAGAGCTGTCAGAAGTCATTCTTCTAAAGCTACAGGAACCTCCTGTGCAGAATATAGAGCAGCTTTGTAAGTCTGCAAGGCGGTACTCAGAGATGTTTGCACACATTCACACAGTGCTACAGATCAGATGTTAACCCCCTGGCAGCAGGGATAGGATTTCCCCACGCTGCACATTAATCCAAACTTTGTATTGCTAGTGAGGGCACAATCATAATAAAATGGAAGCTGTGTCTTTTAAACAAAAAGAGATTACTTCAGGAGATATGAATATTCACCAATCCAACCTCTGGGTGATAGATTTCCTAGGCTACACGGGGAGCCAAATGTATCTCTAGGCGATTCCATGTAACACAATAGTTACATCAAAGATGAGTTACGCCAAGGCCTTTTATTACTTTATTACAAATATGACACTTTTGGGACTTGCAGTGCATATCCTGGCAATTATTTCATCTGAATATGCTAAAACTAAACCCTGGACTTATTTTACTTGCTATTCAGATATGTACATTTACAGGATAAATTTATTCAGAGTGCTCATAAGAAAATCCACTTATAACTGGTAAATACAATATCACTACATTTAAATATGATATGCTGGAATTCAGAATTACCAAAAAGTTACTAGTCAACATTACCATGAGTTTCTGGGTAATTCCTACAGTTTCCAAGCACTCCTCCCCACAGACACACCCACAGTTCCTGTGCTGTAACTTCCTATCAGCATTGCATGTTTATGCTTTTGCCTTTATTAGCTAATCACCTTGATTTATTCCCCAAGACAAGTCACGCTACACTATAATGGGCCCTTTCTGGCCTTAAAAATCTATGACTAAATACACCAAATATCTGATGGTTTATTTTTATATATTACACAAATATAAGAAAATGAAATGACTTTAAATATATTTTATTGTCACATGATTCTTAATAAAAACACCTTCAAAACATTCTGTACATTTCAAACTGCTTAGAACTGCATACCATTATATAAATGTAATCGTGTATAGATGCCATGATGTCTCTGTACAAAGATGTACAATATGTACAGTAACATTAAGTGCAAGCTGTGCAAAGCCAAGTCAAGGTTACTGATTCATGCCACTGGTTAGGAAAAAAAAACCCAACAACTATGCAGACCTAAAGATTCAATCCATTTCCTGTGTGCAAATGAGTAATTTATAAACAAATAAATGCATATTGTATATCATATAGAAAGGAGTGATTTGACTTAAATTCTCAGTTCAGCTAGAGCAACATGCAGCTGACTGGATAGATACAGTACTGCTCTCTTGAAAAAAATTTTTTCCATTGCGTCATTACACTAGGCTGAAAGGTCATCTCAGGATTCAGCTGCTACTTTTGGTAGAACTGAAGCAACATCGGGAGATCGAAATTTTGGAAGATAAAGCCCAAACTTGTTTTCTATGCCAGCAAATGTAGCTGTAGCAAGTCTGTATCCACCTATGTGGTCAGGATTAACAGGAGGAAGGTCTGAGATGCGAGATTTTGGGGTAGGTTCTGATCCAGAGGGTTTGCTGTTTGAGGAGAAAAAAAGAAAAGATTACTTATTTTAAATGTTTCTCCTGCAACAGAGTAACAGAGCAGAATCTATAGTAAGCCAATACTAAAAATGATCATCTGTCTACAACATATAAATCAACATAGTTGGAAGTTAATTATGCGGATTAGTTTTTAAAATAAAGGAAGCTTGCTTTAAAGGCCACTATCAAGTAGTTCAAGCTAAAATTTAGTTTCTCAATATTTTAAAATAGAAATATTTTCATGAAAAAAGTAGTTTAAATGATTTTAATTAAAACAGTGTGAGTGGGATTTAATTATCTTGCAGTGTAGGAAGCCCAAATACAGCAGTTTTGTGCAGTGCATTAACATGAAGTATGTCAGTTTCACTTTTTTTGCTTAGACAATGAAATAGTACACAAATCAAGTCAATTTGATTTGTTTAAGATCTTTCAGTTTTAATACCCAAAGATGTTACTAATAATGTAAGTGTTTGGGGGGTTTTTTGGTGCAGGGTACAATTAAAACAAAATTCTGGCACTTTGATTTACAGCTAATCAATATCATTAAGTTTAACTACATCTGTTTCAACATATTCTTTCCATTTAGTTCTCTGAAGGCCAGTGGTGTAGCCAGGTTTAGAGCACGGGGGAGCGGAGCTAAAAAAAAGGTGCCCGGAACAAAACAAAAAATGCTCCGCTCTGGCTGCAGCATAGGAGCAAAAGGCGACGGAGCACAAAAAAGGTGCCGCTTCTGCTCAGTGGGGGAGCGGCCGCTTCCCCTGCTCCCCCTCTGGCTACGCTACTGCTGAAGGCTCTGTACAAATTCAAACTTGGTAGACCCGGTTTGCATGTTAGTGAGCAAACGTTTGCACTTACATTCCTCCAAAATCAACATAGAACCATCGCTGCAGAAGTTCATAGGTCACTAACGTAACACCAAACTGAGGTGAAGATCTGAACACTCGAGCTGTTGAATATTACAAATAATACTGTAATACAGCAACGTTAGATCAAGAAAGATGGTCTGAGAATTTCAAATGAACCCGTGAACTACAATACTAGGGCCCAATCCTGCAAACTTTACTGCTGGGAGTAATCCTGAGTAAAACAACACAGAAAAAATTTGCAGGATTGTGGTCTGACTTAAAATATAAAGAAAATTCCCTACCTATAGCTCCCTTCCAAAAAGCCGAAGGGCCCTCTTCTCTAAGTATCTTTCTAAAACAGTCAATAACGCCACTGTATGTTGTCTGACCAGCGCGAGCTGCCACTTGCAGTCTTGTCTTGATGACATCAGCAGGGGTTACCAAGGAAGCAGCAGGCACACCTTTTAGAAGAAAACAGCATTTAATTTACACAAAGTATCTTGTAAAAGATAGAAATATTTCTAATGTCAAAGAACATACCTGCAAACGTTAATCTTTTTATGAAATCAAAGCTTATTAAAAATGTAAACCCCCACACCCTGGTACTAACGTAAAGTATTCAAAATAGACTTTTATTGCAGCTAGCATAGCACAATCCTTCTAAATGTCTCTTCAAAAATCACAGTTAATTTTAATACAGATGCTAAAGAAAAATACTATGAAAATGCAGCCAAGAGAACTGCAAAAATTATGCAACTATATTAACAGAACAATTCTCTCAAGAGTTACCCTTTGAGTTTTATTATAAGTCATTTCAAATACCTTTTATTTTTCCTTGTTTAAAGAGAGAAGCAAATATTTCCAAATATAAATAGTTAAAACACTCTCTCTCTCTCAATATAAGGGATTAAATATTCCTGACACAAATTAGTGGTGCTCTCAGCTGATTCTAGGAGCTCTGTCAGCCTTACTGTGCTTTGTGAATATTAATAGTTCTATTCACCTATTGTATGTACCAAGTACTTTGTAACAGTATAGCTGATTAACTGCTCTGCAAACCTCTCAAGTACTAACATTCCAGTTCTTCACAGATCCATTTGTTTAAAGGTGTAAATATACAAAACGATCATTTAGAGGCCATCTATTCTACAGTGTGAGATTTCTGTGGTGCTCTTTGGCCAGTTCATTAGCAGAACACAAGTCGACTTAAAAAGTAAACTATATAGAAAGGTTGACAATAAAGGCATTTTGGCACAGACACTATGGTAACAGCCATCAATGATGGTACAGTAACAGTAACCCACCCCAAGCACCACCACCGGTTTCTTATTCACATGAAAGGGAAACTGTGCAGGTAAAGTACTCTCCTGAAGGGACAATTATGGATGCTGTTAGAATATTTATAAAATTTAGATGTAAAAATCCAACTCTCATTTTTAATATAATGAATACTGACTCATTTCAATCACTTAACCAAAAACAAGAATTCCCTTCCAACTTGGAACTTGAATGTTCACTTTCAGCCTTGGTTGAATTGTTACTGTTGATTTAAATACAATTAAAAAAAACAGCCTAACAATTGTCTACATAGCACTTAAACCTTCCCAAAACATCCTGCTGATCAACTCCGTAGGTTTTATATTGGAACAGGAGCAGCAAAGCCAGTCTATTTGCTAAAGCTAACTGTGCACTATTACAACCCTACAAACTTTCTTTGAAGCCACATGTGTACACACAACGTTCTTCTCAGTTATGCTTATCTGATCCACTCCCATTAAACAGTAACATGAATTTGCAGCTTAGAAAGAAGGATTCTTGTAGGCTACATTTTATATCTCATACAAGAATTATAGCCATTTCTATTGAGCTCATCGCATTAATATCCAAGTGTCTGATAAACTTCTGGGCCCTTTGCGCCAATCAAGAGCAAAAGGGCCCAGAAAACCATCACATCTCCCCTGCTGGATAACCCACAGCCATGGGGGCATACCCATTTGGAAAAGAGCAGGCAGAACCAGGTCCTACGCCAACTCCAGTTTAGGTGGCAGGCTGGAGCACACAGAGCTCTAGTGATCCCGGGATAGTGCCAAGAATGGCCTAATAAACTACACATAGGCCAGCACCGAATAGGCCCAGAATCAAGGAACTGCAAACACCTCCTCTGCATTCACCCCACTTGTGTTACACACAGCAGATATTGGGTGCAAAAGAGAATTTGGCCCAGTATGTTCACCATTAATTTGTCTAGCAGTGCATTTTTAGCCTACTCACCACCATCACATCTGGGCCTAATTTTATTATACTACTGACTGAGATAAGAGGCCATTATTACCAACAAACCAGTTACACATTCTGTTCATACCAAGTGTAGCCAATGATTTTAGTTTATTGTTTATTCATTGGGTAATGTTATGATTTACTAACATGTTATGTTACATATAATCATTGTATGCTAAATAGAGTTAAATTGTAGGATTATAGAAATATAAGATTGATCAGTAGTTAGAAGGGATAATTATGTATTAGATATCTAAGTAAGTAGGGTTGTAACGCAAGGCTTACAGACTGAAGCCTGTAAGATTTTAGCTTAGCCATTCTAGGCCATAGACTTAAGAAATGCTTGACAAAAGTAAGTGACCAAAGAATGACCCTGTGCCACAAGATTACCAGAAAAGATGTACCAATGGGTGACATTGCAAAAAGAATTAACAGTAAGAGTAATTTTTTGCTTACAAGATGCTCAGTAGTCACATTTTTCTAACACATGCCCTAACCGCAGGGTGCACTATACGCATAAATACTAATGAGGTATAGTCAGAATCACATTATAAAAAAGAGGGTGCCCATATGAGGAAAACTGAGCTCCCTATGAGAAACTCCAACAGGAACCATTCCTTTACTAATGATCAATCCATGAGAGACCCATCAGACCCTAACACTGTCTAGGAGGATGTGAGAATAACTATACAAGTAACTTGTGCATAGATCTGTATAGAATTTCTATATGCTTAGGTAATCATAACTTTGATTGTAACTTTAATAAAACTTGTCCAACAGACTAGACATTGTACTTATAAATATATGTGTGGTCTCTATCCTTAGTCTTTGTGTGTTCCTAGAGACCCTAAATCTGAAGCAAGTAGGAGAGGTGACTTTCACTCTGTTAAGCCTGAAACTGTAGCCATCAGAGCCAAACCCATGGTGGTGTAATACCACATTACAAAATTCACTTTAAATAAAATAAAAGGCTACAGAAGTCATTTCTAAACATTAACTTCATGTGAGTGAGGTGTTTGTCCCACTATCGTTACAAGGGAAATCTTGATTAGAAATTCTTTAAAAAAACATGAAGAGTATGTTATTTCCACTCCTGTCCCCCTACTGAACAGTAAAGGCATCTTCAAATCCTTGTTTTGGCATTTACCTTTGAACTGAAAGTTTCTTCCCCAGTTGTTTAGGAGCCCTAAGCTAGATGAATCATTTTCTTTTTAATACTTCTCCATATATGTTCATCAAAGATTCAAATTAGCCTTCAAGTCAGAGAGCCTGGTAACAACTAAAACCCCATTGAGACAGACAGATCAAATTTGGCTACAAGTTGCTGAGCTGCATTAAGCTGTTTATCCACATTATGCAAATGTAATTAGCTCTCATCAAAATTACACTACCTCCCACCAAGGATAAAAGTGATCAAATTTAGATTAAATCAGATACAATGGCATGCTACCTTTCATTTATATGGGACTGATGAACGAATATTAAATATTATCTATTAAGGGGGAAAAGGTTATTTCTAGAAAACATATTGAGAAGTTACCTGCAATGGCACCAGCTGTAAGGAGATTAAGCCCTCTCACGTGGCCATTTTCATCAGCAAGCATCAGTTTACTGTGAGCATAAACAGGAAAATAGATTGCAGAAAAGGGAATGTCTCGGAGGAAACACGCTTTGGCACCCTGTCACACAAAAAGGAAACATAATACAAACAGGTTATATAAATAGGGTTAGAATTAAGCACTGGCAAGAAGCCTCAGGCCACTGGGTATAGACTGAGCCAAGGCTCTCGAGGGGATCTACCAGGTAACTAGTAAATGCAATATAATGTCTTAGGGAATGTAGTATGGAGATTTGAACATCAAAAGAAGTACAGTTAGTCATTTGATGGTCAGCTCTTATCTTCAGCACTGGTTTTTAACTTTAGCAAAAGAGTGACACTTGACAATTAAGGGCCTGCCATCAAACCTTAGATGGATCGTTTTTCATACAGAAATGTACACGAGAATTTAACCTGCAAAAAACCTTCTCTTAGCTGATCCTGCTGGCCTGGTGACAGGGAATGTACTGCCACACAAGAGAATCGACTGGGGCCCTTGCTTGCCACTTGCGCCACAGGAAGCTGAGAGCATTAGTGAGCATCTCCACTGACCCTCTCTGGCTGCCAGAAAAAAACTGCACGGCAGGGCTAGCACAGTTTGCCCTCTTTCCCCATGGGAAAGTTGCCACAACATGGAAACTCAAAGCACAGGAAAGTAATACAGAGACAAAGGATGGGGAACTTGAATGACTCTCTTCCCAGGAAAAAAAGTAATTTTTGGTTAAAACTTGGCATACAAGACTTAAAAGCAAACTAAAGAAAGTCCCTCTCGATCTTGACACATGCTACAATAGCTGTGGAGGTGCTGTTAAAATACGTCATGTCAAGAATCCTTATTAAAATAACTCCCCAGTTATTTGTCTGATACAGGGTGAATTACCTCCGGCTGCACAGAGCTCATCCTGAGGGTGAGCCACGGAAGCTTCAAAACTATCTCCTCCACCCACCACTCCAGTCCACTCTGTGCCAAAATAGTGGCCACTGACTCTCTGGGTTCCCTACATAAGAGGCTCTGGGCCATGGGCCACATAAGAGTGATTCCAGGGCCTTGGAAGGTCACACATTTCTAAAAGTTCCCCTTCTCGCTGACCTATTTGGAGCAGACAGAGAGCCCTCCGCAGGGGATCTGTGGGGCTTAAGTGGTATGGATGGTCTTGTGGAGAGACACTCTATGCTTGGATGAATTTCACTCACCGTGATTACATGTTTTAAAACCAGTCCCCTATTGGTATTTACTCCACTGAGCTTTGTATTCTTTTTTTCTTTAACTTAATTCTCCTAAACCTCCTTGAGATGACTGTGCAATTTTAAAGAAAGATAAAATTTGTAATAAAATCACCTTTCTAGCCACCACACACAAAAATGATTACTGTGCTAAAATTTTGCCCCATGTACCAAAACATCAATGATATTTAGGGAAACATTATAGCTGTGTGAATCTAATTTAGTGAATTCAAAATAAAAGCTGCAGCTACAGAGGTAAATTTACACATTTTTACAGTGCTACATAGCTCCATAAATAAATCAGCTAAACCAATATTTTGGAAGTGCACAGCTATCTATTGCTGTTGAATTTACGTATTAGTCCTTGCACTGGCAAAGGATACAGGAAGAAATACTCTTCCTTGTTTAAGAAAACTAATCGCTTCTGCACCATTACTTCTGATCTGTAATGATGGTAGTAAGTATACCTGCAGGGAAGGAATCCGTTGACTGGCATTCTGGTAAAGTACAGTACAGTGTAGGCTTTTTTTAAAATGGAATTCATTATTGACAAATCCCACCACTTAACTTCTTAAAGATCTGAATCCTACTAAATTCTACTACTGTTTCACTGCTGCCAAATTATTAAGACAAAAAGAGGATGCTGCTGTGAAGATAACAATAGAGATAACTGAGATTCAAAATAAATGTAAGACAATTTGGGCTCCTAAACAAACACAAAAGGAAAGCTAAAGAAAGTTTTCACAAAAGCCTCCAAATGATCCATGCCAGAAGGTCTGCAGTACAGGATTCCCAAAGGATAGAACAGGAGAGTATTTTTATGTATCCTTCTTCCACTCATAGGCACCGACTTTAGTCGGCGCTGGTGGGTGCTCGCACCCCCGGCCCCGCCCCAACTCCACCCCCCGGCCCCGCCCCAACTCCACCCCTTCCCCAAATCCCCACCCCCGCCTCCTCCCCCGTGCACGCTGCATTCCCCCACCCCCAGGCTTGCAAGCCTGGGAGGGAGGAGAAGCAGCTGAGCACCCACCGGCAGCTCCCCACCAGCCTCCCCTGCACTCAGCTAACCTCCACCTCCCGAGGCGCCGTGGCAGCCAAACCGCTTTTCCTGAGCTCACAGGCTTGCCGTGCTCCAGCTGATCGACGGCAGCAAGCCTGGGAGGGAGGGAGGAAGGGGGGGAAAGTGCAGCGGCGGCGCCTCGGGGAGGGGTATGGGGAGGGGGAGGAGGCAGAGCCGGGCCCTCCGCCTCCTCCCCATACCCCTCCCCCGAGGCACCGCCACTGCGTTCCCCCCCCCCCCCCCAGGCTTGCCGCCGCCGATCAGCTGGAGCGCGGCAAGCCTGTGAGCTCAGGAAAAGCGGCTTGGCTGCCGCGGCGCCTTGGGAGGCGGAGGTTAGCTGGGCGCGGGGTGGGGGGGGGACTGGTGGGGAGCTGCCGGTGGGGCAATTTTTCCCCGTGGGTGCTCCAGCACCGGAGCACCCACGGAGTCGGCGCCTATGCTTCCACTAATATGAGTATAAAGGCAGGTCTACACTACAAAATTAAGTTGACCTAAGTTATGTTGACTTACAGCCACTGCAGTAATTAAACTGCTTCTGCATGTCCACACTATGTTCCTTGTGTCGGTAGTGCGCATCCTCACCAGGAGCAGTGGCACCAATTTAACTGTCAGGGTGGGGCACTATGGGATGGATCCTCAAAGGTAGCAACAGTTGATGTAACAACACAGAGTCTACACTGACACTGCATCAACACTGACACTGCGTCAACCTAATTGCATCCATTTAAGTGTTACGCCTCTCATAGAGGTGGAGTTATTAAGTTAGTGTAGTGGGCAAGTTACATCAGTAGCAGCTGCATTTTACTGTAGACACTTACAGATTTAAGTCGACGTAAGCTGTCCTACATCAAACTAATTCTAACGTAGACCAGGGCTAAATGTGTTTTTTCCCCCACTTTTCTACCATGGGGCTGCCCTGCAGGAAGAGATTATTTTTAAATTGGAAAAGATTTTTGTTTTTCAACAATGTTTTTGTTTTAAAAGTTCTTTTAAATTTAGCATAAAATGGTTTAAAAGTGGTGTGCCAGGAATGCTCAAATACATACCTTATAAAGACCAAAAATTCCCAGGTCTTTTAGAACAGTAAGGGCACTGACTCTGGGTCCTGTAGTGATTTCTCCTGCTACCTGCAACCGAATCTTTACAATCTCTAGTGGATTAGTGAAGATGACCTGCGAACCTCCTGCCTGCAAGACCAGAGAAAATGAGTTACAGTGAATTCTATCATTATATCACACCAATAAGAGTCCACTCCTGCAAGGAGCTGAGCACCTTAGCTCCCACTGAAGGACAACAGGGCCCTATTACATTACTTATAAGCAACATGGAACACATTCAGTAAAATCCCTGTCCTGAAGTCTCCCATTCTTCTGCATAAAAACATGTGCTTTTTAAAGTAAATTAAAACTTAGAAACAAAGGCAGACTGCCATGGTTCTGTATGAGTTTGTGATTTCTATTACAGCAATTCATTCCATTTTTCTAAACAGGCACGTTACTGCATAAAAGTTTATCAACTTTCATCCATATTAGATATCAAGTTAATTTAATCATAATGCTCTGCAGTCCAAGGCATAGGGGAACAGGAACAAAAGAAATCTGCTCTGATTCACAGACTAAAGTAGAGTATATATCAAGTACAGTTTCGCCACAGAGATGAAGAATAAATATTAAAAAGGGGAATTTAATTGATCAATATTAGGGGAATATGTATGAAGTTTACAATATGCAGTGACAGCTCAGAAAAATGGATATTTTAGTTGCCACAACTCTACAAAACTGAAAATTATGAAATTTTGTACAGTTGTATTTTTTATGTAGTAGAATAGTCGGGTTCAATAAATGAAAACCAGCCAATGTATTGAGGCGTTATTTGTATTTAGTGCTGCTGCCTTGGGGAAGTAAGCTGACTGAAATTTATATTTGAGGTTGTCATTTTAAATAATCGGCAGAGTGGTGAGATTTTTTGTGTGGAGCTTTTAATTGTTCTATCTGGAAAATTAAATAAATAAATGTAAACAATAGACATACCAACATTTCCAAATTTGTTACAAATGAAAACAGATAGCAAGATACAGACTGGCATCCATTTCTCTGACCTGACCATGACACAGATTTAAAAGCTGGCAAATTGTTTTTACATTATTAGCAAAGCAGAAGCACCATATCTTGCTCGTTTCTCCCATCTAATATTGCTAAATGAGCTGTTCTACAGATTCTGCATTTTAGCCTAAGACTTTCACAAAGCTGCATCTCAAATTTTACAGAGATTCAACATGACAGTTTATTCCAGAGGCATGTAAATGTACTTGAAAGTGACATGTTTAGACTTCTCTTTGGTATGCTGTAGGTACCACCCTTCACTTCTGGCAAAGTACATGGTCCATCACAAAACGGATAATTTGTCTTTACTGCCTACCCCAACGTTCCTTTCTCTCCTCTCCCCCTTTAATTTTTTAATTAAAACCATTTACAAATTTTATTTAAAACATGTGGCACTGAACATGCCCAGCCTTATATTAATTAGCATTTTCCTCTCGTTTTAAAAACTCTGAATCCCTTCCTCGTATCCCTTTTACATTCACCCCAACCTGCCAAAAATTTCACCTAAGGAAAGGGAGACTACCCCAAACAGCTTTCTTTTGTATCATCCAGGAATTCAACTCCTCCTTTGCGAGCACAGTGGAAAAATGCAGGAACTTTCTTCTTTGGACAGCTATCTTATCTCCTACAAAGCACTCAAACACGGGCTTTGAGTACCTACTAATGATTTAAAATTACTAAACTAAACATACAGTTCAACCAACTCACCCCTCCTGCCAAGCAGTAGTTCATAACCAAATCCTGACACACCCAGAATTGAAATCTGTGTTGGGGTTTGCCAGGGCTCAGCCTCTTCTGTCATGTGTTGTCATGGTGGCAGGGGTGGAGCAGCATACTCTACAAAATGTCATTTTCTGTGCAGCATGACCTCGCACGCACTGTGTGTGCAAGGTCAGGCCGGCCGAGGGGAGCAGCACGTTCTGCAAAATGGCTCATCGGTGCGGCACCCTCTATTTGAGCCCCAGCATCATTTCTTTACAAATTAAGCACAAGACACGCCCATATATTGGCCTATATGTCTATCTCCCTACCTCTCTTCAAAAGCAGGTGTAATTAAATGGCCATGCAGCATGGTGTGAAAGTTGGCAAATCTGGGCTACTTCAAACCAGGGGCAGGACAACACTGCAGAGCCCCAATTTATCCTTCACCCCTTCTGTTATTTAGAGAGGGAATCAAACATCAGCTCTTCCACTGATCACAACTGTAGACTGCACAGACTGTAAATTATTTCACTACTAATCAAAGTTTGCAATAAAGGAGAATGACAACCCTGGCAATTAAATGGTCATTATGCTTTGAGTCAACACCCCTGAACCCAAATAAGGGCTGTTAACATTTATCTTAATAACATAGTTTCCCCGTTTGTCATCATCATATTGGTTTACTTCTGGATAACGTTTTGAAGGATCTCTCTCAAACAGAAGAGTTAGGTCTTCAATTTTACTTTTTCTGGAACACTTGATGCAACCATCAGGGAAAGTGTCAACTTGCTGAGCCCCCACAGGCCTGCTCAATTTGACCCCAGCTCCTCTGTGATGAACTATATACAGTAAGTTGTCTCAGTGCAATAATGCCACTAGTGTCCAACGCTATTTTTCAGACCTAGTTTCCTTCCTTCCAGTCTCTCTCCCCTTCACACGCACTTAAAACAACAAAACAAAACAATGGATGATGCCCTGCAGGAGAAACATTTCAAAGTTTCAATCTAAACAAATTTTATAAAATTACCAGCTGGCAAATTCTGTTAAATGATAACCTAATTCATTTTTCTTCATGTTGTATTAAACATCAAACCAATTTGAAAACTTCATGATTTTCCTACATTCATTTATTTCAATAATTGTGGTAGCAATAATCTTAGGCAGAATGCTTGCGTTATAATGCAATATACCACAAAAACAATCCTCAAAGAAACCACAAATTTAGATGCTGAAACCAGAAATTCAGTTCTGTTAGACAATAATTTGTTAACTGCTCATTAAATGTGCATACTGTGTTTACATATATGAAATTCTGGTTTTTATTTTAATCAGCTATAAATTAGAATGTCCTGCAGAGCAGGCAAAATAACTGTCCCTCATTGCCTAACACAGAAACACAAACAGACCAATTCATAAACATTTCTATTTTCTAGAAAAAAATCCAATCTTCCTGTAATTAACATTCTCTTTTTCTATCTGCACAAGTGGCTGAGTCACTGTTAAATCCCAACAAAAGCCTGCTTCTGAAGGGGCAGAGTTGGACAAATGGGACGCTAATTCACACTAATCTCTAACCATTTTCTATTAAAAATGTGTGTTTTGATATACAGATAGCTGCATAAAATACATCTACTAGGGGAGCCCTAACATGCGCGGACTTATGTGTCATCATTAAAGTAGTATTTTGAAAAGTGCATTAATAGTACCAACCTCATTAACATTTGGCACACACAGTATTTGAGATACTGACAGACTCCAACAACAGGCACACTTGTCACAAAGGTGACTGGGAAGTTTCACAATATTTTAAAGAATATAATAATATAATAACTACAACCACAACTAAAACTAAAACCCATTTTAAATGCTGCTCATTAAGAATAAATTCTCTTGCCCAAACATTGATTTCTCCACACAGCTTTATTTTTCATCCAGTGTTATAGATGTGCCTGGACCTCTGCAGGTCTCTGAGGGTACGTCTGCATTGCATGCTAGCTTAAATCTACTTAGAATGGCTAAAAAAAAGCCACAAAGATGCAGTGGCACGGGCTTCAGCATGGGCTGTACAAGCATGCTGGTGACCCTGGATACATACTCGCATTGTCAGTCTGTGCTATCTTGTCTTCACTGCTATTTTTAGCGATGATAGCTAAATTATAGCTAGCGCGTATTTGCCAGCTTGTGCTACAATCACACCTCTTACTACAGTGTAGACACCCCACTTTCCCAAAATGTTCTTACAATCCAAGGCCTGATACTCATGTACCAAAGTGTTTGCAGTAACTTTACTCATATGAGTAGTTGCACTGAATTCAATGGAACTATTTGCATGAGCAGGGGTTTGCCAGATTGGTTCCTTGAACATATCATTTATGAGTATGACAAAAGAAGGAGGGAAGGCAAGACAGAGGACATTTACGGAAAACAGGGGAAGCACAAGTTAACATTTGGCAGTGTATGCACTGTAATTTTTTTAATTTATTTTTATCAATGTATTGTTTGTTTTAAAGATTGTGAAAAGAGGATTTTGAGGAATAAGGAAGAGGGGAGACTAAATTGGATAGGATCAGGGAGGTAATATGAGGCATAGGGAACAGAACTGAAGATAATGCAGAGGCAAAAAGATAGAAAAGAAGTGTTAATGGAAAGAAATTGGTGGAGTGCAGGCATTGTTTGTAAATCCTCAGTATTTGTTTGCAAATTGGTTGTGCAAATATTCATACTTCTTTTTTCCTTTTTCAAATAGTCCTATTTCTATTTATTTATTTGTGTGTGAGAGAGTATGTGTGTGTGTATATATACACACAGAGACACATCTCAAAGGAAATTCAAATACTAATATTAAAATTGATTTATTTTTAATATAAAATTATCCTTTTGCACCTAAATTACAACAGACACATTAAAAAAAAGGTTGACAAATTTATTTCTGAATGGAGGTTATTCATACACATCAGAAATAACAATAATAAAAGCTTCTATTTAACCTCAATGTCACATAAAATAAAATCTCCACAAGGAGCAAATGAAGGAACTACAATTGACAGCAAAGGTTATGAGAGAAAAGATGTAGTTTGAGATCCCACAGCAAACACCTCATGACAGGCCAAGCCTGAAGGAAATACACAAATGACCCTACAACATGAGACCTCTTGCCCTTTCCAATTCCACCCCAGAGGCATATGCTACAAAGGGGGAGATGTCTGCTCCAAGCCCTTGTTTACTTCCTACTTGAAACTGCCACATCCTGGACCAAAACTATTTCCTCACTCAACCAACTAAAATAAGAATATGTTATTTGATGTTTATGAAGTAGCCTGATTTAAAGAACTTGCACTCCACTCCCAAGTCAGAGCTTTCATTGTTCATACACCTACAGTAAGCCTACTACAATATTATTAAATATTACACCCCCTCTACATTTAAATACGTATGTTTAAGATTGTAACAGAAATCAAAGCAATTTCAAATCGCAGCTGACTTTGCCCTTAATTCTCCTTGTACTTCCAACAGGAAAAGACGTGAAAAATGTACAACAGCACAAGTAAAGGTAAACGATCATCTCTAATTCCATACTTCCTGCATTTTTCCTTTTTGATAATTAAAAACAATTGTTTAAAACATTTTATAACTTTTAATTTTTTTAAAAAATTTGACAAATGCCTACCTTGACAAGCTAGAAGGAAATGCACACACAAAAACCATGAAAATTTAATAATTCTTTTTTAAAAATAAAATCCAAGAAGTGTTTTGAGACTAGACAATATCATATTTGTTTTTTAGTTAAAAACATACAAAATGGTTTTAAAAAAAATTATGTTGGGGTGATATTTGGCCTTTGGATGCATGCATATGACAGCTACAGACATCAGTGGAAACGCCACATCTGCTTCAAAGAAAGAATTTGGGCCTTGGGCTTCCTGCGTCTCTTGCACCCAACATCCTCCTCCTCCTCCTCCCTCCAGCAGAGATCAGAAATCTCCTCCAGTTGGGACTGGATGCATCCCTGTCCCAAGTTTTAATATCGCACTGTCTCCACACTGTTTAGGAGGCATCAACTTTTTCCTGTTTAACTCTAGAAGTCACAGAACATTCACAGCCTTCCTGAAACAAAGTCCTTTCAAAGCATTTATACAGCACAAGAGATGTGCATGCGGCTTTACAGACTTAACATGGACTCTCTCTTCCTGACTGATGAACTGATTGTTTCAGAGACATATTTAACTATACAGCCTTATAGGGCTCTCTCACAGCATTTGCATCTCAACACAAAACCCATGATGCTGAGTAGGAGGAAAGCTTGTAACTTATAGGTCTCCAGGAATTATTTATTTAATCCATTTATAAAGCAACTATCAGAAAGTGTTCAAGAGTCATACAATAAAAATCAAATTACAATACGTAATAATAACCCACCAGCCCAAATACACAGCCAAATACTCTGCAGTAAACTGACATATTTGTAGACATCGGAAGTGGGAAGAACTTCTTCACTCTGTAACCCGAAGCAGATGACATGCACAGAAGCTGACCCACATTGAGGGTGGGGTACCAAGGTTCAGGATGGGATTCATGAAGCATCTGCAGCAGTGTTCCACTTTCAGCCAGCACAACTATTGAATATCCTCACTTTGAATTCTCCTGCCCTACCTTGCTTGGAACAGGATCCATATGGAAAAGGTACTGAACATGTAGAAGGAAGCACTGACAATCAACTGGCATTGTTTCAACCACCTAATCCTGTCAGTTTTCTACTTTAGGTTTTAATGAGTTGCCAGCAGTGTGTCCTGGATTCAACACTAGTATTTGTGAAAAGAATAAAAGAAGCTGAAATGGCGTGAAGCAACAATGCAGACAGCTTACAAATGGGTGACTGCTCTATCACATGACCTACAGGGGCTACAAGGAAGAGAATGTGGTCTCTGACGTAGCTGAAGTGAGGGCAAGTGGCCTGCTGTCTGCTCCTCCTAAAAATGAATGGAGGAGCAGAACAGGTATGCCATCTTCCCCTAAAGATGCCAAATGGGGAGACACAGGACTACTAGACACACCATACTACACCCAGAGAGAAGTAGTAGGCCAATGGCCCGCCTCCCAAGAAAATAATTACTGAGAAGACAGCCAATTGGAGGAGAGGGTTGTGTTTGGATAGCAATGTGGGGAGTACTCAATATCAGAGGAGCATCTGAATTTTTGAATCCTTATATGAAAATAAAACATTCTCTCAAATTTTCACATGTTCTCTTAAAATATGATAAAGAAGATCCTTCAGATAGGAAACTACTTATCAGAAATAAATATGGCCTTTAATGCAGGTTTTACTGTGTATGAAACATTTTGGTACAAAAGGATCTAAACATAGTAACTCTGATTATCAGATTTCACAGCCAGATGGAAATTACAAATACTTTGCAAATATTTTTAACTTAACACATCACAGAAGAGAACAACACCTAATGAATTACACAGTCTGCAAATACTGTTTGTACAACTGAGCCTTTGAGAAGAACGTTAGTGTTTGTGGTTATTTTTGCTAGCTACATATTGCAACTCCTTTTCCCCATTTCCATGTAAGTAAACTTTGTACACTGACAGGTGAAGACTCAGGTATGTACCATACTGCCAAATCTAATCAGGGAGAACTATAAGTAGCCTACCTTCAGGGCTTCTTCTTTGAATTTAAATCTTGCAGAGGTCAACCACCTTATTGCCCCAGGTTGTGTGGCAAGCTGAGGAGGTTTTATTCCAGCTTGCCAGCCTATCCAGCTGGAAGTTATTAGGGTTCTCTGCTACAAAAGGATCCCTAACCAGCTTTAAACATTCTATACTGTTACCAAATGTTGGGAAATCCCACAAATGAAATTAGCCAAGTTACAAACACCAAAGTCTGTTGTCATTAAAAATGCAAACCAAGTACAGATTGCTTAAGAACTACCAAATTATAGACTTCATTTCCAGTGTAAATTCCATTTGTATATTTACTACTTTTACATGTTGCTTTTAGTTAAAAGCTGGAGTAAAATAACTCTAAAATTTTGTATAAAAGAATTTAAACAAACAACTCCCTCAGATCTGTTAGCTCAAAGCCAATATATAACTGTTATTCAATCTCCTTACATTTATGTAAACAATCTATTAAGAGTTGTTGTCGTTGTTTTTAAACAGAAGACATCAAGTGAAGAAGTAGGTTTAATTCCCTTTTGAGATTTACTGCAGGAACTGGGCTATCCAAGTCAGTTTTTAAACCCCCTTCTATGGGACTTTTTCTGGGAGGACCAAAGGAAGTTGATGATGATTCTTCTACTGTATTCTCAATGACTATTGACAGTGAGCCATCTCGTCCCCTTCACACAAAGTATTAATACCATCCAAATGTACCAATAACTATAGAAAGGGAGGAGGAGCACCCTCTCTTTGAGACTGTGGCAGCCCCTCGTATGAACTCCACATCCTGGGACTCAGTCTGACTGAGCTGGAAAAGTATGGGCAGTCAAAGATAGGTGCAGCAATAAGCAGCCACTCCACAAAGCAGGCTTTCATGGCAAATTTTAGAGTATAAGATTCACTCAGCATCAGTGTTGCTGACAGCAGTATTCACTTAATCTCGGCAGCTGAAGGTAACAACGAAGAGGGGTGGAGGTAACAAGCAGCTTTGGCTGGGTCAGCAATGCCAGCACATCTCATATGTTAGCTGTGCCAATAGGGTGGAAGGAAGCAAGGAGCAATACAGTGGGGCCATAATTCCATGCTGCTCTCCACGATTCATGAGACTGGAAGAGGGTGTGTGAATAGATCTTGGGGCAGGAAATATAGAGTGATCCAGTTCCCTTTCTCACAGCACTGAAACAAGCAGATAATGCCTTGGGCACTCCACATGGAGAACCACAGAGTTTCAGTAACTTTTCCTATGTTTCTGTGTGGACGAGGATGGTTTGCCTGATGTCATGGAATATATGTTATACTGTATCTGTTATTCTGACTGGGCAGTGCAAGGGTGGGAATTCTCTCTTTTTAAAAAAAAAATGGGTATGAACAGCACAGGACTAATACTTACACAACTTCCAGCAAGGATCTCTGCAAATAATGGAATGGAACCATCTCTCTGAGTGAACTTGTCTCTGACAAAATCATTAACCTAATAAAAAAATACAATTTATATATTACAAACAGTTTTCTACTTGAACAATTTTTTTCTGATCAACACACACTACATTTGTAACCAAACAATGGAACATTAGTAAGTGTTCATCATTCATGCATTTAAAGGAAACAAAGCCCAGCTACTTCTACAAACATGGGAATGCCAGGAAAACAGACTTGTCTTTTATTACTACAAATCAGACAAAAATTAGTAAGAGACAGAATTAATTTAGAAATGGAGAAACTTACTGTGAGCTTAATGGCCTTTTCTGGAGCAACACCTATAAGCTGTGGTAACAAGCCTACAGAAATAGAGAACATCATTAGGAAGCATTTTTTCTATCAAAGAAAATATTACTTTTATAAGAGCCCAACACTGCTGCCTCTCCACAGGTGGAACTTCCTTTGAACTCAATGCCAGTTCCGCATGTAGAGCTGGCTGTAGCATTGGCTGCTGAATGTGTACTTATGCAACTGAATATCTTAATACTTCTGCTGAAATTGGCAATATAAAGGATAACTGGATCCCCCTTCTATAATCAAGTGAAACCAGAAATAGCGGTAAAAAAGGGGAGGGGCTTGGAATATTTGTTCACACAATGGATCATTCAGCATTTTCATTAATATTTTTAGCCTCCTTACTCAGCACCACTCTCCCATGAAGTATACAAATGAATGATTTACTCTGAGAGAATGAGGCTGAAGAATGACTGTCCAATATTTTCATCCTTGCAGTACACTGAAAGCAAACTGAACTTGGATCTCTCCTCTACAAAAGTTTATCTTGTACTTTTGATGAAGGATGTTCCCTACCTGATTTAATTTATTCACATTAAACACATAATCATGCTATTTGATAACTAAAGTGAGTTTGGTAACAACCTTTTAAATATAAAAATTCCCAACATAAAATAAATAAAATATGCAAGCTTGAAAGCTTGTCTCTTGCACCAACCAAATTTGCTTCAACAAAAAGATACTACCTCACCCACCTTGTCTCTGAAATAAAAGACATTATTAGACATCTAAGCAATGCATTGTTACACACTGCCAAGTGTTGCCATTACTTAGGTGACTTGTTTAATAAAACACAAAACACATACACATAAATTTCCTTTGCCCAAATGACAATGTACTACTCAAACATGTATGGGTTTTTTTTTTTATTACTTACTTACATAGTTAGAATGGATATAGAGGATCAGCATTAGGGAAAAAAGTTAGTTGTAAGTAACATTCAATACAAATTCTCTAGTTTCTCTACAAAGCACCACATGACGTGGCACATGCAGTACTTTAACTTTTAAACCATTAAAGATGTTATTTGTTTACAGGCTGCATTTTGGCATGCAGCAGCTGCTTAAGACAATTAACTTCTATATGGAGTCACAGGGCTCAATTTTCTAGAGGCTACAGCTTATCTAATGCTTTAAAGGATATCCATTCTTTCAGTACAACATGGTAGTATGCACTTTAAAAATTGCTACTAATAAATGTTTTCTATCCTGTCAAGTGTTTGTGTTGATGGACCCCTAAAACCTACTTTGAAGAGGCTGATGAGAGGGCCTTTTTTTTTGTTTTTGCTTGTAGACAGCCTGCAAATATTCTTGCATACATACTTCTGTCAGTCAAACCGAATCAATGACAAAAGCACATGACCTGCTCAAACACCTTTCTAGGAGCAGACTGATTTAAAAGAATAAATCAGTAGATGGCAGTCTTAACTTCCTAACATCCATGATTAGATCACCACCTGTTACTTTTAGTCTAAATCTTCTGCATAATCATGTCAGTATAGTATATATGTTACAAAACCTGCATAAATAAAAGGTTACAAATTGTTAAAGTATTGATTTGTTGCTTTGATGATATCACTGTAGCTTTAACGAATATTAGGCTAACCTGCCAACAGTTTTGTCATTCAACGGCCGGAACAATAGACCACCAGTTATAGGTGATATCAGACAACTTCAATAAACAATGCAGCCATAGGGTTCCTACTGTCTTGCAAGGGTAAGGCAGAAAAAAAAATCTATGAAAATATTATGCTATTTAAATTATAAAGGAGGTATAAAGATCCCCCACGACATTCAGCCCATTTAATTTACATCGTACCTTCCTCTAAGCCAACCTACAGAAAACGTGCAACTACACAGAAGGATCAGCAAATAATATATGCAATGTCTTGTTTCCTTCCAACCCAGTACTTTCTGTGCGATTTACAGGCTTACTAAACTGAGGAAAGGTACTTATTACATACAAAGAAAGGTTGACAATGACAAAAAGAAACACTGCCCTCCCAGCCTGAATCTCTGATCCACTGTGAAAAGAAAATCCCGCTCTGCAGTGCCCCCAGTTTAAAAAAAAACAACAAAAAACTACTAGACAAAACACCACAAGACACACCTCCCACTGCCTTTTATGTGCTGTTAAATACATGCATAAACACATTCCGTAAACCTATATTTCAGAGAGCCTGAGATTCAGTGAGTTCTAGCCAGGGGAATTTAGAAAACATTTCAGAGTTAATTCTGGAGTTGGATGGCAGAATCCAGTAGCCTTATGACAGATATTAATAAAAAATAAAGAATTACTGTAAGGGATCACTTTATTTCTATGTAATTTATGTAGCAAAAACACACATCACGTCTGCACTGTCCTGTTCTGTCTGAATACAATTAAAATTAACACATGTATGCATATAAGAATCCACCTACAGATACACTGGGCATCTCTTCTGTGAATGCAATATAAATGTTTCTGTACTTCTACATAATTTGAATTATGACAGTCTGGCATGGTTGTGGAAACAATCTAGCGCTATGAACTCAGTATCAGAGTCTCCACAGATTTAAGTTTTTCAAGGACACAAAAATACTATAAACGACCATACAATCTAAATAAAAGAGCAAATATAGAACAGATCTAAAAATATTGTGATCATTGTTTATTTTAAGCAATACTTTAAAAATGTAAAACATGTTTCATTCATGTATAGAGAGTCTTTGATTTCAAGGTGCTTGTCAAAGGTTGCAAAAAGAGGCAACAACGGTACTGTTAGCAACAATCAAAAGTCAGAGAACATCAAACCCAGAAGCTCCAATGCAAAGCTATTTGATTAAGAAAAGGAAAGGAGGATACTGTCAATACATTAGAAAAGGAAGAAAAGTGATGGGGTTTCAGGTGAAATTTTAAATTATGAACTAAGGGGTAAAATTGTTCTTTTGAAACAATTAGCAACCCGGGAAAGCTATTTACCAGTAAGATAAATTACTAGCAAGAGCCATAACAAAAGATGTACTATACTAACTATATCATCCCTAATATATCTCTCCCTTTGTGTTCACTTTCATTACAAGCCCCCAGAAAGACAATGTAAAAGTCGTACATTAACTACGTAGCACAAATAATGAGATTATTAAAACCTCTTTAATCAGAGCAGTCTAGTTTTAACTGGCTTCTCTAGCGTAAAAACTGCTTAGGGGTTATCCCTTAAATAAACTGGAAGATTACCAATGCCTCCATGGACACAGCACAATGCAGATGACCCAGACAGGGAGCATCAAGGAGGTGAGGGACTCCACCCCAAGGAAAAGAACCAATTTAAGTAGTATTCCTATGGCAGCTCGAGAAAGGTTTTGTGAGCACAATTAAGTTACACCAAATGGCAAATAAGAATACAGGGGTTGGTTAAAAAGCAAAGATTTCAGATGACCAGTTAGAAGGGCCCCAACCATACAACTTGAAATAGTAACAGTCCTTTGGAATATGTCTGAGCTAAAAACAGGAAATGGAGCACCTATATTTGGGTACATTGAAGCATCTGATTGATAAAAAGCAGTTTTAATTTCTCAACCTAGATTTTAGAATCAGTACTATACTGATAATCAATTTTACAAAATATGAGACATATTATTCATATTTTAGAACTAATACAATAGTAGGCAGCAATAAAAAACAAGGAAGGCTTCACCTAGCGAATGATATTTAGTTTTTCCTAAGGAAACATTTACATATCATGGAGCAAATCCCATTTATCACTCATTTGAACAGAACCATTAAAAGCATGAGACTACTTGCTTGAGTATGATGAGCAGGATTTGACCCTTAGTTCAGACATTATATTTCAATTGATTCTGTTTCTGTCTTGTATTATGTATCTCTCATCCTTCTCTAACAAATATTTGCATTAAAATAGGATCTTTGCTCCTTAGACACTCATCTGCTCCTGCTGTTTATCTCCCACCTACAGTCACAATCCTTTGTTTGCGAGATAACAATCAAGTCCACCGCACCCATAATGCCCCAGAAAATTAGGACTTCAAGCAATGTAAATAGCACCAGAGGAACAAAGATCCTGTTTTTCCAAGCAAGTGTTTCTAATGACACTGAGCAAGGGAAGATAAATACTCAGTTCAGCTACGTGAAACAGAAGCAGAATTGTTCTGATCATCAAGAGTTTTTTTGGTGTTTCCATAAGGGGTTGGCTGTTGATGCACTGGATGAAGAAAATCACTAGATATTCATAGATTCATAGATTCTAGGGCTGGAAGGGACCTCGAGAGGTCATCGAGTCCAGCCCCCTGCCCTCATGGCAGGACCAATTACTGTCTAGACCATCCCTGATAGACATTTATCTAACCTACTCTTAAATATCTCCAGAGATGGAGATTCCACAACCTGCCTGGGCAGTTTATTCCAGTGTTTAACCACCCTGACAGTTAGGAACTTTCTCCTAATGTCCAACCTAAACCTCCCTTGCTGCAGTTTAAGCCCATTGCTTCTTGTTCTATCCTTAGAGGCTAAGATGAACAAGTTTTCTCCCTCCTCCTTATGACACTCTTTTAGATACCTGAAGATCGCTATCATGTCCCCTCTCAGTCTTCTCTTTTCCAAACTAAACAAACCCAATTCCTTCAGCCTTCCTTCATAGGTCATGTTCTCTAGACCCTTAATCATTCTTGTTGCTCTTCTCTGGACCCTCTCCAATTTCTCCACATCTTTCTTGAAATGCGGTGCCCAGAACTGGACACAATACTCCAGTTGAGGCCTAACCAGCGCAGAGTAGAGCGGAAGAATGACTTCTCGTGTCTTGCTCACAACACACCTGTTAATGCAACCCAGAATCAAGTTTGCTTTTTTTGCAACAGCATCACACTGTTGACTCATAGTTAGCTTGTGGTCCACTATAACCCCTAGATCCCTTTCTGCCGTACTCCTTCCTAGACAGTCTCCTCCCATTCTGTATGTGTGAAACTGATTGTTCCTACCTAAGTGGAGCACTTTGCATTTGTCCTTATTAAACTTCATCCTGTTTACCTCTGCCCATTTCTCCAATTTGTCCAGATCATTTTGAATTATGACCCTATCCTCCAAAGCAGTTGCAATCCCTCCCAGTTTGGTATCATCTGCAAACTTAATAAGCGTACTTTCTATGCCAATATCCAAGTCATTGATGAAGATATTGAACAGAGCCGGTCCCAAAACAGACCCTTGCGGAACCCCACTCATTATACCTTTCCAGCAGGATTGGGAACCATCTTTGATTTATTCACTTACCTCTGTAAAGACCAAAAAAGCCTTCATAACGCAAAACTTTTTTAAAACAGTCATAGCTGTTTTTATACATCAGTTCTCCCACAACTGAACCAGAGGAGCGCTGATTCTGCATTCGTGTCTTCACCAGGTCTATGGGGTACACAGCAGTGGCACCCACAGCTAGAAGCAAAAATTACAAAATATTATTTCTACAGTATCACAAGTATGTATGTTGCACTTGACTGTTAAAAAAAGTACTAGTTTTCTACAGCAGTGACCCAAAACATGAGGTTCAGAGGGTAATTCACGTTTACGGGCACTGCAAGGGAAAGTTGATGGCAGAACACGAGGCAGAAAAAGAAATCTTGGATGGACAATGTGGCATCCTTGGTGGATCAAAAGAATTATTCAGTCACACAGAGATTAGCAGAAGATGGTACAGAACAGGCTACTATGGTTGCAATCCTCCAGTAATGGAGATGCCACATAAGAAGGCTGTATGCACTGTGAATAGTACCAACTGAAGTTAATGAGACTACTCACATTGTGTAACAGTAAGCATGTGCCAGTCTTTGCTGGATCAGGAGCGTAATCCCTATACCTCAGTTCCCCAGCTGTAAAATGGAGAGGATACTTTCCAACCTCACAAGGATGTTGTAAGAATAAATATTCGTATTTGTGAGGTGTTCAGATATTATAGTGATGAGAACCATAGAAAAGTGAATAAGTAAAATAATCAGATATTATAGTGATGAGAACCATAGAAAAGTGAATAAGTAAAATAATCTGTTCTCCTTGTCTGAAATTTGCCAAAGGTTGTAAGGACTGCAGAAGGCTCAGAATGCAGTTTAACTTCACCTGTTCTGCTGCATGGCTGGTGGGTATCTGGAAGCACACGTTCAGTGGCTCTCTGAACCCTTCCTGCAGGCTCTGTGATGGATTCTGGCCCTCCCAACCCTCGAGTAGTTCTCTGCACAATGATCATTTACTCAGGCTGTGTAGGAGTAGAAGGGGTTGAATTTCACCCCTAACTTTCAATATGTCTTAAACAAAAAGTCACTGAAATTAACAAACACAAAGCCTTCAACCGCTATTACAAAAAAATAAGGACAAAACCTTGTGACACTATGAGAACGTGGATTTTTTTTAAA
Organism: Macrochelys suwanniensis; assembly: GCA_033296515.1. Classification (NCBI taxonomy): domain Eukaryota; kingdom Metazoa; phylum Chordata; order Testudines; family Chelydridae; genus Macrochelys; species Macrochelys suwanniensis. The sequence continues at coordinate 38,553,017 of CM065784.1, forward strand.
AAAGGTATGTTAAAATGTTCAAAAAACTATATTTAAGGGGAAAATTGACAAAAACTAACAAAATAAAAAAAAGTGTGTTTATAATTATGTAGACAGACATAGCAAAATCCTCAGTTTTGTGTCCCTCAATTTTGTTCTTATGTTTTTGGTATCACTCCCATCAAGTATAATCAATGGCGGTGCAATACTGCATCCAGAAAGCCTATGACATTATGAACGTTTTGCCTTGAAGACTGTCTGGAGCCAGAGGTGCCACTGCAATGTTCTGCCAAGTCTTCTGATCATAGGTAAAAATAAAGAGCACTTCACAGAGCTCTCCAGTTCTTACCCTCTCAAACAATGAACTGCACCTTAGATGATCTCCATTAGTCTGGTGAGATAATATTACATTAACCCAGCCTTGAAAACAGTACACAGACATGTCACTCACCTCCAGCAATTGAGCCCAAAGTGAACCTGTAAGCAGACTCTGCTACTTGGAGCCAGATAGGCCTGCCCATACCGCCATAAGATTGCTAGGAGCGGGGGAGGAGGAGGGAGACATAATTTGGAAAACATGTGAGAAACTGAAGCAGCCTATGAACTGGCTTTTGTAAAATTAAAGAAAAAATTTGACAGAACAGCAGGTTTAGTTCAAAGGAAAAAAGGCTGGATAATCCTCCTTTGGCATAACAAACAACACATTTTCAAATAAATCTCTCACATAGTGCTACCTCCTATACTCTTTGTCTGACCAAAGAAACAGTTAGAAAAATGATTTCTTTATGTGAAAAAGAAGGTGCACGCAGAGATGCTTTTAATTTATGACTTTTCTCTTCTGTAGGGCTCAATCCTATGAGATGGTGATCACCCTCTACGCACACTGATTTCAATAAGCTTTGAGGACCTCAGAGACAGAGCTCAGCACCTCACAGGACTAAGAGCATCATCAATATAGTCTATTTTTTATCATTATATATGCATTAGACAGGGGCGGCGCCAGCTTTTTTGCCACCCAAGGCAGCGGCGGCGGGAGAGGCTGCCGCCAAGATCCCCGGTGGCTGAAGAAGTTGCCGTCGAAGTGCTGCCGGGGCAGCTTCTTCCGCCACTGGGGACCTCGGCGGCATTTTGGCGGTGGCCTCTCCCGTTGCGACCACTGAGGGATGTGAAATGCCACCCCCCAAATCCTGGCGCCATAGGCAACCACCTAGGGTTGCCTAATGGTAGCACCGGCCCTGCATTAGATATCCATACTTAGCACATGTAGCACTTTACAGTCTCAAAAGCAAGGAAAAAAAATTATCCTCATAACACCCCTGCAAGGTTAAAAAATTATAAATATAGGGTTGACTTTTGTTATAAGTTATAATGATGAGCCTCAGATTTCACTGACATATGCTAGAGTAACAAAGCAGTACATGGCCTTGGAATTTTTCAATGATAGACTTAAAACAAATGTACATCTGCAAGGAAAAAGTCTACAGAGACTGATATAGTGGTGTCAACTAGTTAGAAAAAAGGTGCCAGTACCAAACCAGTCTAACTTGCACTGATGAGGCATTCTGTAAAGCAGGCCTGCACAACATGCGGCCCAAGGGCCATATGCGGCCCGCGTGGGCTCACTGTGCGGCCCGCGGGGGGGTGAGTAGGTGGGCTCACTGTGCGGCCCAAAATCTGGGACTGTGTCCGTTGGTCCTTTTTGCTGCTTTTCTTTGGGCTAGGGGTTGTCCCAATGCTACAAAGAGAGTGTTCCCAAATGAAGGTGCTTGCTTCTAACCCCCGAGGCCATCAGTATGTCTGCTCTTCTCTAGTCAGCCAACTTGACAAGTTTGATTGTCCTTGGTCTGGTTGCCATGCCCTCTCCAAGGGTTGCAGCTGTCTGGAGGTGCCTGCCTTCCACGCCTTCCTCATTCACACCTCATTCATTCAACAGGGCAATTGAATACAAAGTCGGGGGAAGATCTTATTCTACTTCTAGCAAAAAGACATTTTTCTTTTACCTTAATTATACTACCTTAGGGCCCTGCTATAACGTATTACCAAGGTTCAATACAAAGTCATATAAAAGTTATACAAAAATGCATAATGCAGAGATTTATCTACAACTGCATTGATTGACTGTTGTGTGCAGTAATATAGTGACCCCTGGGGGGGGTGAAGAGGGGTGTGATGGTGGGGCCGAGCAGGGAGGGGGCGGGTCCTATTTTACTGCTGTGATCTGGTCACCCTATGCACGCTGTTTCTTTCCCCCTCTACAGGCTTCCACACCCCAGCGCTGGAGAAGGAGAGGTTGTTTCTGTGGGGCAGGCGGCGCTGGCGGGAGTGCGGGGGGTGTTTCTGCGGGGCTGGGGGGTTTCAGCCCTCAGCTGTTTTCTTTGGAGTAATACGGCCCTCGCCGCTTTATGAGTTGTGCAGGCCTGCTGTAAAGTATGCAATCTGGGCCAAACAGAAATCAGTGGGGTAGAGGAGAGTTTGTTCATTGAGTGTAAGATGAATTGCACACAGAAGGAAAGGAAGATGGCAACAAGACTAGTCTGTCCTCCCACTCCAAATAAAGTGAATGATTCAAAATTGTGAACTGAGATCAATGGAAATTATTGGGAATTAACTGTGTTCAAGTCAGGGAAATATCTGGTCTGGCGTACTAAGGGTGATATTTATACTTTGCCAGAGATATGCACAGTGCTGTATAGACACAAAAACCAAGACCCTGCCTCCAAGGCCTTACAATGAAAATTAGTCATCAAAGTCCCCTCTTGCTTATCCTGTGGTTGTATAAGCAAGGGGGGGAAATATCAACAGGTGTATAAGTAAGTCTCCTTGCCCCATATCCCCCACTTTTTTAAAGCCATTTGCACCACGGCAGATGACCCAACAATCCTGACAGTATATTTAGATCTTGCAGAGGCCCCAAGGTGTTATGGAAAGGTTTTGCTCTTAAACCACACATCACGAACAGACGAATATGCATTAGAAGATATATGGCATTTTACTGAAAATACAGTTCCTATATCCACAGGAGTATATTTTAAAGGATCTATCACTAAGGTTGCTTAAATGAGTTGGGCTGAGCTTGCTGCAGCACTGGGGAGCGAAACAGCCATTGCCATGCAGCACGCACTGTAGCAAATTCATTTAAGCAGCCCTATTGGTACTGATCTTGTACCTGTACTGGCACAGGTACAAACCTGAAGTTATAATATATTGGTATATTTTGCTTTACTTGATTTTATTAAATAAGTGTGGAGAACACAGCAAAAATTGCAAAGATTCTATAATTTTGGGGTCCACAATTCTTTTGCACTTTGATTGGGCAGATTTATTTCTTTGTTTATTTTTGGAGGATATTACTGTGTGTATTTCAATGGGACATTTAAAAGCTCCCTCATGCATACAGTCCCAAGCAGCAACCGTTCTCATTGTTGGGCCCTGATCGGGCCAAGCAGAGGGAAGGTGCAGTTTTATCTCACAACAGTTTATGTCACTGATCGTTGTTAGCTTCTACTAAAATCTTAGCAGACGTCACGTCCACTGAATGTGCTCAGTAGGTCCTTGATCCTGCATTGTGAAGCATGCTGCTGAACTGCTCCACTGAAATTAGTAGGGCTTCATGCTGCTCATGAAGTACATGGTACTATATAGGATTGGCAACTATGAGATTAAGATGAGCTCACTTCTTTTAAAATATAATGAAACTTTTACACAGGCCTTCCACAATATACACGGCCATCAAGAATTTCCTTCTACAAGATATTTTCTTCCAGATGACTCACTGGAATACAGCCTAACAGAGAAGAATGGAGAATATTCTGAAGTCACATCAGATATTTATCAACTGTGCACATGGATTAAAAAAACCCATCAGATTACATCAGAAGAAAAATCTTTAGTTAAGATCAGAAATATATTTTCCTGATGGGTACAATGGAAAAGAGAGATAAATCTGAAGAATTTCCCCATGAATCTCAAAAAAATTCATTCTGAAAAAAGCAACACTAAATAAATCCCAAAGTAAAATGGTGTCTCGATTTATGTCGATAAAAATAGATAAAAGCAATGAACTCCTAAAAGACTTGAAAAAGGACTCGTTCTTTTATCCCTGCTGAGTTTTCTTCTGTCTTCAGCACACTTGCTTCTCTTTAGTCTTTAAAGCTAGTCTCTTCCTTGTAAGCATCAGAGTCTTATCAAAACCAAAACGTTATACTCAGACTTAAATCCGGATGTTAATACTCAAATTCTTTGTGAAACAAGTCACTTTCATCCTATTAAATGAGTGTTCACTATAGTTTGTGGTTCACTTGTGTTCAAATGTAAATAAGTATAATTAATGCTATAGCTTTCAGATCATGCATATTTATAAACAGAAAATTACTGAAGCTGTCATCCCCATCTAACCACTGTATACTGATATTCAACTGATAGGTTTAAAAAAGTCTTAAGATATGTCAACACTGAAAAAAAGGAGTGTTTTTAATATGGGTTAGCTAACTTGGGTTAAAATAGCAGTGAAGACAAAGCAACTCAGCTTTTACCTCAAGCTAAAGCCTATGGGGAGCATGGAGTTGAACTTGAGCGGCTAACTTGAGTTAAAAGCCAAGTTGCCATGTCTTCATTGCTATACCCTAGTTCAGAAAACACCTTTCTTTGCACTCTAGACAAACTCTTACATTAATCAAATAATCAGCAAACATGTCTGACAAGCTATGTCTACACTGAGCTGTAGTGCTGACTACAGGGGTGTGAACTGCAGAGCGCAAAGATTTGCACACAAACTCGGTACCTTTTCATTCTTGTCACACAGAGCAGTTTAAGCGCAACTCACACCCTCATAGTCTGCACTATGGAGTAGTGTAGACAAGCCCTAAGTTTCATTCATGCTAAATTTACTGAAGAGATATTTACGTTATTTATGTGCATCGGTGCCAGAAGTTTTTCCCTTAGCAGTACCCGTAGGGGGAGCGCCACTGTGACCCCTGGAGTGGCGCCTCTATAGCACGCTATAAGGGGAGCCGCACGCTCCCCCCACCCTCGGTTCCTTCTTGCCGGACCAACTCCGACGGAGGGGAAGGAAAGCGGGATGTGGAATAGACCTGAGCAACACATCTCGAAGAACGCCAGTTACAGAACAGGTAACTGTCCTTTCTTCTTCGATTGCTCATGTCTATTCCACAGTAGGTGATTCCAAGCTATGTGTGATGGAGGTGGGTAGGAATTCACAACCTGTCTGGCCAGAGCACAGCTATACCGAAGCCAGCGTCATCCCTAGCGTGGGAGACGATCGCATAGTGCGAGGTGAACGTGTGAACAGAGTACCAGGTAGTGGCTCTACAGATGTCCTGGATAGGGACATGGGCTACAAAGGCAGCCGACGAGGCTTGCGCCCTCATCAAGGGCGCCCTCATGATAAGCGGTGAGGGGACCTTCGCTAATTCGTAGCATGTGTGGATGCACGAAGTAATCCACTGGGAAAGCCTCTGGGTGGAGATTGGCTGACCCCTCATGCGCTCGGCTGAGGCAACAAACAGTTGCGAAGACCCACGGAACGGCTTAGTCTGATCCAGGTAAAAAGCCAGTGCCCTGCGTACGTCAAGCATGTGGAGGCAGCATTCCTCATCCGAGGCATGAGGTTTGGGGCAGAGGACAGGTAGAAAGATATCCTGGCTCATGTGAAACGCGGAGACCACCTTAGGGGGGGAAGCCGAGTGTGGATGGAGTTGGACCTTGTCCTTGTAGAAGACCGTGAAAGGGGGGTCTGAGGTCAAGGCCCTGAGCTTCGACACCCATCGGGCTGACGTAATGGCCACCAGGAAGGCTACCTTCGAAGAGAGGTGAGACCAGGAGCATGTGGCCAGGGGCTCGAACGGGGGCTCCATGAGGCGAGATAACACCAAGTTCAAATCCCACTGGGGAACAGGGGTCCTAGCATACGGGAAGGACCGGTCTAGACCTTTCAGGAAGAGCCCAGTCATGGCATGAGAGAAGACTGAGCGGCCCTGGTGGAACACCGATATAGCCACCAGGTGCACCCTGACGGAGGAGGGAGCTAGACCTTGAGTTCTAAGGTGAAGGAGGTACTCGAGGATAAGCTGGAGCGGGGCGCACCTCGGGGAGGTACCCCGCTCGCCCGCCCACCTAGAGAACCTAGACCACTTTGCCAGGTAGGCCCGGCGTGTGGAAGGTTTCCTACTTTCTAGGAGGACGCTCTTGACTCCTTCCGAACACATTGTTTCCTCCGCATCTAGCCACTGAGCAGCCACGCTGTGAAGTGTAAGGAGGCTAGGTTGGGGTGCAGGAGGTGGCCCTGGTCCTGGGACAGTAGGTCCGGCCGGAGCGGCAATGGATGCGGAGGGGACGCTAGCAATCCCAGGAGGGTCCTGTACCAATGATGTCTGGCCCAAGCTGGGGTGATCAGGAGGATGCGAGCCTTGTCCCTCTTTACCTTTTCCAGGACCTTGTCTAAGAGGGGAAAGGGGGGGGAACGCATAGAGGAGCTGACCCGTCCATAACAAAAGGAAGGCATCCAAGATTGCGTCCTTCCGGCCCCCCCCCCGGAGCAGAACCGGTGGTAATGTTGGTTCTGCCGGGTCACAAACAGGCCTACTTGGGGAGTGCCCCACACTCGAAAGAGCTGACCAGTGACCTCCAAGTGGAGTGACCACTCGTGTTGGGAGGAGAAGACCCTGCTCAGGCGATCGGACTAGGAGTTGCTGACACCCGGCAGATGGAAAGCCTTGAGGGAGATATTGTGGGACTCGCCCAGGCAGCGGAGACAATCGGAGTGCGGGTCACTTCTGGGCATGGACCGCCTGCAGGACTTGCACAATTTAAAGCCCGGGGCCCGGAGCATGCCCCGGCCCGGACACTAACTACTTAAACTAAACTTTACAGACTAACTACAAGTACCACTAACAATTGAACAATGAACAACGAGTTCTAGGAAAGGCTGCAGCAAACGAAGCTGGAGCAGAAGTTCCGACGCACCTACACTGGTGGCAAGAAGGAACTGAGGGTGGGGGGAGTGCGTGGCTCCCCTTATAGCACGCTATAGCGGCACCACTCCAGGGGTCGCAGCAGTGCTCCCCCTACGGGTACTGCTAAGGGAAAAACTTCCGGCACCGATGTACGTGGCGAGCACGCATACCTACTGTGGAACAGACCTGAGCAATCACTCGAAGAAGAACATATCCTCCCCAGTATAGATCATAGAATTCAATAAGATAATAAAGTCCAATGGAGATCAAGTTCACCCCTCCACCCCCGCTGATTTAGGAACACAAAAAAATTTTAGTGACTATTTCTTCGAATCTGCATTTTTTAAAACAGAGCAGAATAGGCAGGATGAATAACGTCTTATTCCAAAAGTAGGAAGATAGAAGGAAAATACATTTGGTGCTTATTATCATTATTACCATAACGCCTAGGAATAAGAGTTATGGACCAGGACCCCATTGTGCTAGGCACTGTTTAAACACAGAACAAAAAAGATGGTCCCTGCCCCAAAGAGTTTACAAACTAAGTATAAGAGAGACAAGGCGGGTGAGGTAATAATATATTTTATTGGATTGACTTCTGTTGGTGAGAGACAACAACAACACTGCTTAATCTAAGTATAAGACGAGATAACAGAGGGCTACAGACAGACAGACTCACAAGGAAACAGAGACACATTACTGGTCAGCACAATAGGCAGTGATCTCAGCACACCAGCAGCCTAACCATTGTCAAGTGTATTGTAGACATCATGACGAAGGAGAGTTTTCAGGAGGGTTCTGAAAGTGGACAATGAGATAGCTTTCAGGATATTTATGGGGAGCCCCTCCTAAGCATGAGGGGCACCATGGGAGAAAGCACAAAAGTGCTTATCTGCAAAATCAGTAAGTGGACAATGGAGGCTGGCATCATGGGCTGATCAGAGGTGAGATTCAAGATCTTGATAGTGAATACAAACAGCTTATGTTTGATGAACTAGTGAAGGGGGAGGCAGTGGAGGGCTGCAAAGACACGGATAACAATCAAAGTTACAGGTTAAGAAAATGATCTTTGCAACAGCATTCTGAATGGAGGATGATGATGCTACATCAAGAAAGGAAAGAGAACAGTCCTAGGTGAGCAACACTTCCCCCCTCCCACCCCACACACACACTCCTTTTACCACATAGTGGAGCTACAAAAATAATTCTGACCAAGGAAAAGCTACCGCATTCTGTCTGAAGGTACTAATGAAAACCAAATATGACACCATAAAATGCAATGCATGTTTTTGACAGTACAATATTTCTCAAAGTCTTTTTTACCAGTCCAGATGATCAGAAACAGATTTCTGCAGGCAAGGAAAGATGGAAGGGATTGCCGCAAAACTCTACAGAATAAAGCATTACCTGTACGTAACTTTTGTAGACTCCTGTTTCATCAGCTCAGGTACGTATTTACCCATAAGGATTTAAACCCAAGTAGTAACAGGGAAGAACACTCCAGAAACTGATTCGGCTCAACTGTCAAATCCATGTCAGAGAAGGTGACCAAAATGTGTACGATGAGCCACAGGTTGTGCACAGAATTTCATCATAAATCACTCTGCTCAAGACCATACCCTCCATGGGCCAATCTCTCAACCACAGCAGCTGAATAGGTTTAAGATTTCCTCAGGGACTGATCCAAGGCTTGGACTTCCATAGTCTTTCTTGTGGATTCAAAGAAATCTCAGTTTCCAGTACATATACTTTAAACCAACTGAGCTGAGGAGTTCCAGCCAGGGGCTTTATAAAGTCCTTGATTATCTTAAAGCTCTAGAGATTTCAGGGAAGTCTTTGTGTTTTTGGAGATGGTAACCCGTATGGCCACTAGGCAGACACTCACAACATACTGTGCAACCTGGAGAGGAAAGCTCTGCTTGCTTAGTAATGCAGTGTCACTGGGATACATTTCTGGGATCATCTCTTTTTCATTTGGCAGAAAGCTATGCAGCATTGCATACATTTAACACATTCATCCGGGCTGCTTGAAGAATCTAGTAATATATCTTTCTCAGTTCTCACTTTCTGCACCAGTTCTTGGGTCTTTTATATAGGATGGCAAAAATAGGATGCCCCAATTCACAGTTCCAAACATGGTGTAAGCTGTATGGTAGACAAGGCTCAGGTGTTTTTAACCACCATATTAACGATCTCTACTCAGATGATCACCATATTAACGATCTTCCACTCTTCCTATCACGAGTGGCGGTACACCACTGCACAACGATGGAGAATTAGGGTTCCATCTTTGTCAGTGTAGACACAGCCATAGACACTGTGGTGACAGGCGCTCTAAAAATTCCAAAGGTAGACTAAAGGATAGATAGTAGCTAAATCACTCAGATTTTCAGAAAGTGGGGACCTAGAAAAGGGAAACAATGGTAATCCACTGAGCTCTTAAGCCAGAAATACAGACCATGGGTGTAGGGCTGGCGCTTCCACTAGGCGACCCTAGGCGGTTGCCTAGGGCGGCAGGATTTGGGGGGCAGCAACTCATTTCCCGGTGGCGATTCGGCGGCAAGAAAAGCGGCCGCCGAAACGCCGCTGAGAATGCAGCTTCAGAGGAGCTGCCGCCGAAGCACCGCCGATTACGGTGGAGGAGCGCTGCCGCCTAAGGCGGCAAAAACCCTGGCGCTGCTACTGCATGGGTGTCAGTGCATATAAAGAAGCTGAAAAATGTATCTCTGTTTTACATAACAAGGAAAAAGGATGTGGAGACATCCTTTGGTCAGAAGGCAAGAGTTCAGGGTAACATTGGATTTAGCTGTACCTTCTTGAAAGACTTACTTTTAAAGTTACAGCTCCATTTTTCTAGAAAGAAATAGACTTTCTATCTATACTTTAATTAAAACTTATTGCAGTAACATTTAGGCTCAAGTACTGCATTTTTTCTTTGTTTTTTCAGCTCTGAGCACAGTTAATATTCAATGTAAACAACCACAGTCAGGGCAGCATGATTATGTAATCATTTAATCTGCCACATACATGTCCTTCTTTCTGAATTTGCATAACTGTGTTTCAAGGCTTGTCTTCACTGCAAAGTTAGCCTAGCTCGAGTGACAGCAGTTACTGCAAAAACACTGGATATGTAGAGAGTGACTATACTAGCAGCACAAAGTAGCTGACGCCTGGTATACACTACAAAGTTAAGTCAACATAAGCTGCCTTGTTTTGACCTAGTTAAGCATGTGTCTATCTGTTAAATTTATCTCCCACTGATATAAGTTCTCCATTACGCCGACATAGTAAGACCTGAGCAGTAGTTGATGTACTGAGGTTGACAACGCAAATGTAGACACTGCGTTATCTATGTTGACCTTAACAGTCCTCTAGCAGATGTCCCACATTGACGGAAACTAACTGCTCCAGTCACAGTTGTGAACTCCACTGCCGAGGGGTCACAGAGACCAGAAGACCTGCTCCCTTTAAAACCCTGTGAATTTTTGAAATTTTTCCTGTTCCTGGTTGTCCACCTTGGCAAGCACACCTAGCAGCTCTTCACTGTTGTGCGTAACTGCCCAGCTGACCATGCCAGCTATACACTCCAGATGCACTCCAGCCCAGAGTAGACAGGAGATATTGGATCTCCTTGGCTTATGGGGAGAAGAGGCTGTGCAGGCACAACTACAGATCAGCTGTAGTAATGTGGACAACTACAGATCAGCTGTAGTAATGTGTTCTCCACAGCTGCACAGGGGATGTGGGAGAACAGGTATGACACGGATCAGTGGCCGTGCTCCATGAAAGCGAAGAACCTGCAGCAGACATACCAGAAGGCAGGAAGACCAACATTTGATGGTGTGCTGAGCTGCAGACTTGCTGCTTTTACAAAGAGTTGCATGCCATACTTAGCAGAGACCCCACCACCATCCTGCACACCTCCATGGATACCTCAGGGAAGTCTAAATCACCGGCCCTTGGCATGAACAGAGAGGATCAGGAGAAGGAGGAGGATGGGAGACATGCAAGCTGGGGGGGAGCCTTCAGCTATGCTGCGAGCCAGGATCTGTTTGTGACTCCACAACAGTCCAGTCAGTCCCGGCGGTCAAGACCGATGCAGTGGAAGGAACCTTGAGTAAGACTGTACATTTATTTCCCATTACAGTGATGGCACCCCCACCTTGGCAGGACACAGCTATTGACTTTTCATATATTTACTCGTACGAGGTAGCAGTACAACAAAGAGAGGTAGAGTTATCCACTTTTCACTCCCCTGTACAGTTAGGCAGAGGATGCCATGCAGAACAGTTTGTTTATATAGACAGGGATGTCCCTTTAATCCTCCTGAGAAATCTTGAGGAAACTTTTATGGAGGTACTCTGCAATCCTCGCCCAAAGGCTTCTTGGGATGGCAGCTTTATTTCTTCCTCCGCAGTAGGACACTTACCCATGCCACTCGGTGATAACTTCAGCAGGCATCATTGCCATATACAAGCTAGCAGCATACAGGCCCGGGCAGCGTCAGGGTAGCAGCAGCAGCTACGCTCTCTGTTACCCTTAGGAATGAGATATCAGCTAAAAATCACCACTGCCTGTGGAAAACGTTGCCAGTATTCAGTGCCATTGCCCTGTACTCTCAGTTTCATGCAACCAAGCACTTCCTCCCTCATTTTCCTCACCCCTGGCAGGCCACAAGGCTGGTACTGTGTGTGACACTGTGCACAAGTAATCCCAGCAGAAGTGTCGATAAGCATGTCTAATTTAAAACTTTAGCAGAGCAAAGAAAGGGAGTTCTGAACCTTAACATTCACTTTCCATTGTGACTATACTGACAATGGTATCTCTGAGTGTTTTATCTGTAGCTGCTGCTGTTGGGGCCTTGAAAGGTTTTCCCTCCACACTCATAGGCGCCCCCGGCCAGGCCCCAACTCCACCCCCGGCCCCGCCCCTTTCCCAAATCCCCACCCCCGCCTCCTCCCCCGGGCACGCTGCATCCCCCCCCACACCCCGCCCCAGCTTGCAAGCCTGGGGGGCGGAAGAAGCAGCAAAGCACCCACCGGGCCCGGCAGCTCCCCGCCAGCCCCCCCACGCCCAGATCACCTCTCCGCCTGGGCCTCTCTGCCTCCCAAGGCTCCACCTGACACCAAGCCGAAGCCCGCTTTTCCTGGCTCCAGCTGGTTGGCGGTGCACCGCACGCCTGGGGCGGCGCCTCGGGGGAGGGGTATGGGGAGAGGGAGGAAGCAGAGGCGGAGGGGTATTAGGGAGGGAGGGATAGCTCAGTGGTTTGAGCATTGGCTTGCTAAACCCAAGGTTGTGAGTTCAATCCTTGAGGGGGCCATTTAGGGATCTAGGGCAAAAAAATCTGTCAGGGGACAGTACTTGGTCCTGCTAGTGAAGGCAGGGGACTGGACTCGATGACCTTTCAAGGTCCTTCCAGTTCTATGAGATAAGGCATATCTCCATATATTATGTTTTTCTCACTGAAATCCAAACTTGTAAGTAAACAACACCAGTGCCCCTTCAATCTACCAAAAGCACATTCAAATGTCATTCTGTACCTGCTGAGCCATTAGTTGAAGCACTCCCTGGTGCTGTCGAGGTGGCTGGTATACAGTTTCATGAGCCAGGGGAATAAGGGGTAGGCTGGGTCCCCTAGGATCACCATTGGTATTTCAATATGGTCAATGATAAACCGCTGGTCAGAAAATAAAGTCCCTGCTTGTAGCTTTCTGAACAATCCTGTGTTCTTCAAGATGTGAGCACCATGCACCTTCCCTGACCTTCCAACACTGAGGTCAGTGAAGTGTCCCTGGCGATCCGAGCTTTCATAACCAAAGTAAAATAGCCCTTTCTGTTCATGTACTCTGTGGCAAGGTGGGCTAGTGCCAAAACGGGAATGTGTGCGCCATCGCTTGCTCCACAGCACTTCAGGAACCCCATTGCTGCAAATCCATTCACTATGTCCTGCACATTGCTGAGAGTCACAGTCTTACATCACAGATGATCAACAGCCCCCACTGTGGATTTTCCAACTCCAAAATGATTTCCCTCTGACCCGTAGCAATAGTGTTGCAAGTTTCCACAGTGCGATTGCTACTTGCTTCTCCGTTGTCAGTGCAGCTGTCCCTGCGCTGGAAAGCTGGGTGAGCTCAGCATAAATATCCAGGAATATGGCCTTGCACATCCGAACGTTCTGCAGCTGCTGCTCATTATCCCAAACCCACATTACAATGTGATCCCACCTTATTTTTCGGGCCCAGAAGCAGCACTCCACCATTTGCAGCTGCCCCATTGTCACGGAGTGTGGGGGAGTCAGGTCCTGCACCCCTCTTCCTGGGATTCAATGTGACTCTCAGCCAGCCAGTAGACCAGAAGGTTTATTAGGGTTGTCAGGAAAGAGTCCAAACAGAGCTTGTCAGTACAACCAGGACCCCTCAGCCGGGCCCTTCCGGGGGGCAGGGAGCTTAGACCCCAGCTCGGGGCTCCCTGCATTTCACCCCACAGCTCCAAACGGAGGCAGGGAGGCCAGACCCTGTCTGCCCCTCTCCCCTCCTCTCCAGCCAGTTCCAAACTGAAACTCTCCAGCCCCTCCTCCCCCTTTGTCTCCTTCCCGGGCCAGGAGGTCACCTGATCCCTTTGTTCCAACACCTTCATCTCTCACCTTTGCAGGGGAGGGGCCGGGGCCATCTGTTGCCAGGAGACAGGGCCATTCTCTGTGTCCAGGCCTCTGCCCACCCCTGCCTTCTAGGGCTTTGTAACAATCATGCACCGTTGTCCCACCACCTAGATACTCAAGCACTGCATAGGGGAAACCGAGGCACCCACACAGTACTCAGGGAAACCTTAACAACAGTCTTAGTTCGTCACACCCATGAATGCACCAACAAGACTGAATTGGTTCTCATTATATCCTACAGCAATCTGCCCACCAGAAAATCGCCATGTTCCCCATGGCTCTTCTTGCAGCTCTACAAATACTGAAGGATCATGCACAAGGATAAGATTATGTCATGGAGGTCATGAAAGTCACAGATTCCGTGACTTTCAGAGACCTCTGTGACATTTTCTGCTTCAGCTCTGAAGTGGAGGGGCCAAAGATGTCAGTCAGCGGGGGGGCCCCGGAGCTCTCAGCCGCCATGGGGAGGGGGCACAGCTCTCAGCTGCTGCCGAGGGGGAGGGAGCAGGCCTGCAGCTCCCAGACACTGTGGGCGGCAGGGGGACCTGGAGCTCTCAAGCCTTTGCAGGAGGCGGGGACACGGAGATGTCATCCATAATGGGTGCTGAACCCTTCCCCCCTCCCGCAGCAGGGCTCAGGCTCTCATCCCACCCCACTCAGGCTTCAGTCATCCCCCTATCAGCCCCAATTATTTTTAGTAAAAGTCAAGGACAGGTCACAGGCTTCCATTAATTTCTGTTTATTGCCCACGACCTGTCCATGACTTTTACTAAAAATAACTGACAAAATCTAAACCTTAATTATGTGTCTTGTCCTTGCAATGTTCATGACAATAGCAAAGAGCTGTTCGGGCTCCATACTTCTGTCAGAGATGGCGGAAAGCGACAAGTCTCACGTGGATTTGTGGGATTCTCAAAATAGGCATGAAAATTATAGGATAGAGATGGAATTATGCGGTGGAGAAAGTATCTGGATGGAAACTTGACCTCACAGTCCCAGTCATCCTTGCACAACTTGTTTCTGCCCCACCATGCATTGCCAAACTTCCCAAAAAACAGTGTGCTGGATGGTGGCGAGTTGCACACGGGGATACTTACTCATGATGTACTGCACTGTCCATCAAAACAAGCACTCCTGGTGAGTATGTGCAGCGCTAAGACAAGCGATATGCTAACTCCGGTGGCTTTATGCTGACATAACTTGTGGTGGCAAAAGTTTGTAGTGCAGACATGCCTTGAGACCCACTGCATTACTAGCTCGAGCATCGTCAGCATTCACTTCAACCCATACCTCGAACAAGCCATCTAGCTCAAGTTTAAAACATCACTTTACTCAAGCTACAGATTTTTGTATGTGCAAGGGAGCTGGGTTCAGGGCAGTAAAGACAGGCCATCAGAATCTAGGCGTTCGTTTTTAAAAACGTAAGGGCCATATTTTTCAAAGGAGCTCAGTACCCAACTACCACCATTGAAAGTCAGCCCATTTCATGTAAGTGCCTAAATACACGATGAGTACTTTTGAATATCTCACCCTAAGAGTCTAGCTCTCATGGTTGTGAAAAATAACCTTCAAATTCAAAACAAATGTAAATGTAAGGGTCCCTAACTGCATGGTTTGAGTGTAATGTGCCACATAGGACACAGAGCCTTGACTTGTAAAAACACCTACATCTAAAGTATATAAAACTTCCATGAAAGGAAACCACACAAATCTATGAAGAAAGATCTCAGGTGAAGTAAAGAGTTAACATTCTGAAGCTATATTTTCCATCCTTCAATTCTACATTTTTCATCAGCCCCACACAAACAGGATTCTTCTGTTGCTATGTAAATCACAAGAGCTAATGAGGACCAAATAACATTAGCAAGATTCAATGAGCATTCTAAACAAACCATCCAAGTCAATCACCATGGAAGATGATTACTCCAACTAATCTCTCAAAGGAGAACACATTTATCAGCCTTACATGCTGTATATACAAGTATGTTCACAACAAAGATAGAGCATTATTACGGAGCTCAATATGGAAGTGTACTAAAATAGAAACAAAACTCAAAGTGTACTTCCAAGCTAGTATTTATTTAAGGATGGATTTTAACAAAAAATTCCAGATATTTTCAGGAGTTAGTGGATATGTTTTTAATTGGTTTATTAACAATAGTGGGAAATCCAAGTGTATACAGTTCATCAAAGGATTTAACGGTTTCATAAGTTTTTTCTCTAGTACAAAAAATATCTAATATTTTGATTAAAAACTATAAGCATCTACTCACTGAATGATTTGTTTCAGGAAGTAATGTTTTAAAATATTCTTACAATTTCAATCCAATTATAAAAAAACGTAATAAGAACTTTCCTTAAATTCTAGTGCCTAGACAACGAAAACATCACTAATATCAGAGGGATCCAATAGACTTTCTTTATGTTCTAGAGAGCAAAGAAAATCTGTAAAAATCTGGGAACATATTTTCTTTTCTTTTTTTTTAAACTATATGCATAGATTTGAGTTTTGTAAAAGTATTTTAAGGCAAATAGCTCTAATTTTCATAAGCAAATATTCAGGTTTATAAATTGCCAACTTCTAAATGTTTCCTTCAGTTTAGCATTTTCACAATTGACTGTACACATGATATCACTCCTACCTACCTGCCGCTGGAGTTCTGCCAAGTTGTAAGGCAAGGCACCTTCAGCCAGTGGTGTTATTCTCTCAATATCTGCCAAAGTTAAACGCCTTCAGACAAGCCCAAGGAAAATAAAGCATTGTTAGCCAAAATCATAAACAAACCTCTGCAAGCACCTTTTCTTCAACAGACTAGATTATGGCTTTATATATTACTTGTTATATTTCAGGTATTCCTAAGCACTTTACAAAGTACTGCTGCAGGTTATAAGCACTTCTGTTCTCACTGTCCTCAGTGGGAATAAAGGGAACTCAGCATTACCCAGGTTTGGGCCCTTGCATACTGGCAGTATATGACTGCTCTGTAAATGCAGCAGTCACCACGTGCCCCATAATAACTCACATGCTGCAATCTAGTCAAGAAACCTCTCACACTTCAAGTTTACACTAGCAGTCTCTGTATTACAAGTCTTTTGAAGCAGGGAGTGTATTTTGTTATTTTACACCATATACTGATTATCTGATGACTGCTCACTGCACTATACATACACTTATACACCACTCACCCCCCAGCACAGTCAGCAGTCAAATAATCCGCAATGAAATATACGTAAAACAAATCTATTTTAAAGTAAATATAAATAGGGTGGAAAGACTAATATGAATGGTTATAAATTACCCTGTAGCATTGTATAAGTCTGCAAGCTGGTAGAGAATATCTATTTCCAGCGGTGTGACTTGTCCAAATTTGATTGCAGCCTGGGCAAACTCCTCTGGATTTAAGAGGAAGGGGAAAATAAGGTAACTGATCCTGAATCATTTATCACATTTTCACTTTAAATGTGTATAAATAACTTTAAAATTAAAATCTTAAGAACTAAATCTATCACTTGGCAGACTAATGAGGAGCAAAATCTAAAACAGAACAAAATGAGCCAGAATTAGTACCACAGCTATTTCAGAACAGCAACTTCAATCTTACTTATGCAAGTAGTCCCCATTGAAATCTATAGCAACTCTCCTATCAGCAAAGTCCATAGGATCAGATCCAATATTTGGAGCTCTACTGTAAAAGCAGACAATGGTATAATTTATGGATGAACCAATCAGCATTAAAACTAGCACAATCATTTCAGTGTTCCTTCTTCCCCTAGCTCTCATTGTTCCCAGGTTTGGATAAGTGCCTATCCACACTACAAATACAATTTGTAACACATCCATGACACTCTTCAGATCAGTTACAGAAAACATGGTTTAGTAGTATCTTTAAAACAAGTTTTTCACAAGATAATCACATGTGAGCCACAGTGGTGCAGCCAGGTTTCAAGCACAGGGGGAGCGGAGCTAAAAAAAGGCGCTGGGAGCAAAAAGTGTTGGGAGCAAAAAAAGGCGCAGGGAGCAAAAAAAAAAAGCTCCGCTCCGGCTGCAGCGCAGGAGCAAAAGGTGTCAGAGCACAAAAAAGGCGCCGCTTCTGCTCAGTGGGGGAGCGGCCGCTCACCCTGCGCCCCCCCGACTATGCTACTGGTGAGCCATGTTTGTGCATTCACATCTACAAAAATAGTTAGGTAGCGATGTATCAGTGAAAACTGGAGAATCTGGACAGGTGTCCCATCCTACCATCCAAAGACAGAGGGTGCCCAGAGCATATGAACATAGAGCAGCACAGGTGGGGTAATGCACTCTTAGATGTCTTACTTCATGAGAACTGGAAGAAAAAGGGGTCGGGCCAACCCTGCAGATATAGTTAAGTGGGTCCAATCCACAGATGGGAAATAGCTATGTTATGAAATGGTTACAGAAAGCCAATCAATCCAGGCCACTGGCAAGACTGAATCATAGTTAACTTGCATGCTTGCTAGCAGTATTAGCCTTATAGTACGTGTGGAAACAAATTATGTTTAGCGCACATCATGCCATTAAACGATTACAAACTCTGCTAAAATTGTGTGGAAAGAGCTTAAGAGTGAATAACTGTTGCTACAGTAGCACACAGGAACAGCCAACGGGACATAGAGAGTTTCTGATGAAGTATTTTTGTTATTGTTAAAGCATACCCATTCTGCCATAGCTGCCATATTCCCCAGACTTTTCTCCACTCCATGTAAACACCTATCACTACTACAAGAAAGTCCACATTGCAGTGGTATCCCCAGGATATCAGAACCAGTCAAGGCTCTTATCAGAACCCTGACAACTCTTCTCCTTAATGAACCAGGTAGAACCCTCTGCTGGCCTGGGAAGTCTGGAGTTGAGCAGGAGAACCACATTCAGAATCAAACTTGAAATACTTACACAGCTGTGCTAAACCTCCATATTACTAGACTTACTAGTCTTAACCCATATACTGCATCAAAAAAGACACACTTTATAGATCTGAAAATTAATAAAATATAGTAAATTTATTTTACCTTTTGTGACTTCAATATCTTTCCTTGTACCTGCAATAATACTGTATATCTTTCTAACGAGTTCCATGTTATTCAGCAGGGCATTAAAAGCATTGAAATAGGAGAAGCTGACCTGATGTGAAATAGTTCCACCTGCTACCTTAAAAACAGAAATAAAAAACAACAAAAAAAGATAAAACACCGGTCCTGATATGTGGTCAGGATTCAGCTGACAGCCTTAAACCCCTTGACAACCCAAGAGAGCTTTACTGTAAATTAACATCCATCTAGACATAAAAGAAAAGATTAAGATATATTTCTATAGTAGTAGTTATATCCTGTTTTTTAGTGAGCAGTTAGGGGGTTGTTATTACATAGCCAGGGTACTATGTAAATAAAAATAATCAGGAAACAATTGTAGAATTACTGTTAAACTTTTTTGTAGAATGTGGCGTTCTAGATTTTTCCAATAGTGAAATTTGCATATATTTTATTTTAGATGAAGGAGTTCTTTACATCATTTATAGCAATAGCTAACAGTGTTAATTTCAACTTCCAAGGTTAATTGTTAACACAAATCCTTACTTTCCAAACTAAGACACCTCCCCATTCAGCAAAGCCCTTAAGTGTATAAGTAGTCCCCACTGACTTCAATGGGACTTCTCACGTATTTAAGATTAATCACATGCTTAATTTCTTTGCTGGACTGGGGACTTGGCTATAAAGAGCAGTGAGCCAAAAGATGGGCAAATTCTGACTCACATGAATAGTCCTACTATAATAAATAGGACTACTCACATGAGTAAGAATTTGCAGGATCTGGGCCATATTTCATGTCACTAGTAATACTGTTTACACTGCAAATTTCAGATCAAATTTTTATTTACTGTGACAGAGTATACAAACCCCATACAAGGTGGGAAGTGATTAATGAGAACCTGTGGGTGCAATTAGCCCCATCCTGCTTCACTTGCAAGAAGTGCCAAGCCTGGAGGGGCTTAAAAGGGGAAATGTTCAGTGCAGGGGCTGACTGGGAAGAGGATAAGGCCTCTCGAAGGAAGGCCTGACTAGGACCAGGGCCTACCCCAGAACTGACTGAAAAAAAGGCCTGGCCAGAGCCAAAAGATAACAAGACACAGTTAGACCTGAGTCTCCCTAGGGATATGTAGGCCTGGCAAGGGACTTATATATGTCATTTGTACCCAGAGCTATAGGTTTTTTCCTTTTGGGATCTGTGGAGGAGTGCACCCAGGAAGGGGCTGGTGGAAAGGCCTAGAAGCAGTCCACAGTAGGAAGCAGTGGATACAAACAGGCAGACCTTAGCTGTTTATTACAAGGTCCCTGGGCTGGAACCTGGAGTATAGGGAGGGCCTGGGTTCCCCTACTAACAAAATTAGTGGGGAGGCCCCCTGTAGATAAGAGCTGGAAAGGACTTAAGCCTGTAGCTGGGATGAAAACCCAACATAAAGCCACTGGCGACAGACATACGGGACTGTTTACCCCAAAAGAGGTGGGACCATACATAGGTCCCTGGCTGGAGGGCCAAGTTATGAGAACAGCAGACCACTGCAGGGCTAGAGTGGCTGTCAGCAGGAGAAGACACTATTATAACATGCCCAGCCATAACAACGTGCACCTTTAGTGACTCACCTCATTGACACTTACAAAGAAGCAAAATACTCAGCTATTCATGACAAAATCTTGCTTTCAGTAATGCAGAATAACTTGTACTTTGTTATCATTATTGGGGTTATCAAGCAATTAAAAATAATTAACCATGATTAATCACGCAATTAAAAAATTAATCATGATGAATCGTACTGTTAAAACAGTAATAGAATACCATTTATTTAAATATTTTTGGATGTTTTGTACATTTTCAAATATATTGATTTCAATTACAACACAAAATACAAAGTGTACAGTGCTCACTTCATATTTATTTTTGAGTACAAATATTTGCACTGTAAAAAACCCCCAAAAGAAATAGTATTTTTCAATTCACCTAATACAAGTACAGTAGTGCAATCTCTTCATCCTGAAAGTTGAACTTACAAATGTAGAATTATGTACAAAAAAACTGCATTCAAAAATAAAAGTGTAAAACTTTAGAGCCTGCAAGTCCATTCAGTCCTACTTCTCGTTCATCCAATCACTCAAACAAGTTTGTTTACATTTGCAGGAGATAATGCTGCCCATTTCTTGCTTGGAATGTCACTTGAAAGCGAGAACAGGCATTCTCATGGCACTGTTGTAGCCAGCATCACAAGATATTTACATGCCAGATACGCTAAAGATTCATATGTCCCTTCATGCTTCAACTAATATTTCAGGGGACATGCGTCCATGGTGATGACGGGTTCTGCTCGATAACAATCCAAAGCAGTGCGGACCAATGCATGTTCATTTTCATTATCTGAGTCAAATGCCACCAGCAGAAGGTTGATTTTCTTTTTTGGTGCTTTGGGTTCTGTAGTTTCTGCATTGGAGTGTTGCTCTTTTAAGACTTCTGAAAGCATGCTCCACACCTCGTCCCTCTCAGATTTTTGAAGGCACTTCAGATTCTTAAACCTTGGGTCAAGTGCTGTAGCTATCTTTAGAAATCTCACATTGGTACCTTCTTTGCATTTTGTCAAATTTGCAGTAAAAGTATTCTTATAATGATGAACATGTGCTAGGTCGTCATCCGAGACTGCTATAACATGAAATATATGGCGGAATGCGGTAAAACAGAGCAGGGGACATGCAATTCTTCCCCAAGCAGTTCAGTCACAAATTTAATTAACACTTTTTTTTTTAAACAAGCATCATCAGCATGGAAGTGTGTCCTCTGGAACGATGGCCAAAGCATGAAGGGGCATACAAATGTTCAGCATATCTGCATGTAAATATTTTGCAATGCCAGCTACAAAAGTGCCATGCAAATGCCTGTTCTCACTTTCTGGTGACATTGTAAATAAGAAGAGGGCAGCATTATCTCCTGTAAATGTAAACAAACTTGTTTGTCTTAGTGATTGGCTGAACAAGAAGTAGGACTGAGTGGACTTCTAGGCTCTGAAGTTTACATAGCACTCAAAAACAAAACAGTTATGTAACAATGAAAAATCGACATTTGTAAGTTGCACTTTCACAACAAAGATTGTACTGCAGTACTTGTATGAGGTGAATTGAAAAATACTATTTCTTTTGTTTATCATTTTTACAATGCAAATATTTATAATGAAAAATAATATACCCTTTGATTTCAATTACAACACAGAATACAGTATATATGAAAATGTAGAAAAACATCCAAAATATTTAATAAATTTCAATAGGTAGCCTATTTAACAATGCGATCAAAACTGTGATTAATCATGATTAATATTTTTTTTGTTAATCACGTGAGTTAACTGTGATTAATTGACAGCCCTAACCATTATTATTTCTATAAAAACACTATTTTGCATAAAAACCCTATGTGAACAATGAATGGTACTGCATTGTCAGTATTGCTAATGAAGAGGAAGATAGGGTGTATGTTAAGGATTTTAGACATATAGAAATTAAATTACAAACTCTCACTTGAATAGCACTTATATTTAAGACATTATTTTCTTTACACTTACTGAAACTAGATTTTCTTCCACAAATGGACTGAGCATATGTGAACGAATAGTAGCCATGATGTCACTAAAGTCCAGTCCAGTAATCATACCAGTTTTATTTTTGTCTTTCAGTGCAAAGGCTTGTCTTGCATGTTCTGACTGTAGCTCCTGAAATAAGAATTAGAAATATCACATTAGGAATACGAGTCTGCACACCCATTGTGCATGGAACTCCCACTGTCTTCATCCACCTGCCTAAGAGCGTGCATGTGAATGTTATACTCTATATAAAAATACAACAGTAGATTTAGTACCAACACCCGACAAACTGATTCATCCAAAAATCTCCAATCCAAAATGAATGCCAAAAAGTCTTCCCACCACTCCCACCTATTAATCTTTGCTGTCACAAAAAAATCCAAGGAGAACAAACAGAGTTTGAAATGTCCTCAAATCTGGGCTTTGGTGAACTGAAGCACAAAGGACACTTCCCAGTTAGAACCCAATGCCCTGCCTGCAGCCTCATCAATGTTAAACCAGAGAGCTGTTAGCCAATGCTCCTCCGATGATGTGTTATGCAGTACATAAAAGGTTGTTACAAGGAGGAGGGAGAAAAATTGTTCTTCTTAACCTCTGAAGATAGAACAAGAAGCAATGGCCTTAAATTGCAGCAAGGGCAGTCTAGGTTGGACATTTAGAAAAACTTCCTGTCAGGATGGTTAAGCACTGGAATAAATTGCTTAGGGAGGTTGTGGAATCCCCATCATTGGAGATTTTTAAGAGCAGGTTAGACAAACACTTGTCAGGGACAGTCTAGATCAGGGGTCGGCAACCTACGGCATGCGTGCCAAAGGTGGCACGCGAGCCGATTGTTGCTCGCACGCGGCGGCAGGCTGAGCCACTCAGCCCGCCGCTGCTCTGGGATTCCCACCGCGGGCTCCTGCCAGCTGGGGTCCTGCCGCCGGCCCCACTCAGCACCCGCTGCTAGCCTGGGTGAAGGAGCCCAGGCTAGCAGCAGGCTGAGACCCCAGCTGGCAGTAGCCAGTGGCCGGAACCCCAGAGCGGCGGCGGGCTGAGCCGCTCAGCCTGCCGCTGCTCTGGGGTCCCGGCCGCTGGCCCCACTCAGCCTGCTGCCAGCCTGGGTGAACGGAACCCCAGTCTAGCAGCGGGCTGAGCAGGGCCGGAAGCCAGAACCCCAGACCGGCAGCAGACTGAGCGGGGCCGGCAGCGGGCTGAGTGGCTCAGCCCGCTCCTGGTCTGGGGTTCAGGCCGCTGGCCCCGCTCAGCCCGCTGCTGGCTGGGTGAACAGAATCCCAGACCGGCAGCGGGCTGAGCCGAACAGCCCAACTGCCAGTCTGGGATACCAGCTGCAGGTCCCGCTCAGCCCACTGCTGGTCTGGGGTTCTGGCTGCTGGCCCCCTGCCACCCAGAGTCCAGGCCTTCAGCCTGGGGTACCAGCAGCCAGCCCAGGGCTCTGCCCCTGGCCTCGGCCCAGCACTCTTCAGCCGCCCCCTGCTGTGGCCCAGGAAGAAAAAGCAAGGGTAAGGATCACACTAAACTGATAAGATTGGCGTTTTAATTTTATTTTAAATGAAGCTTCTTAAATATTTTTTAAACCTTATTTACTTTAAATACAGCAATAGTTTATTTATATAATATAGACTTACAGAGAGAGACCTTCTAAAAATGTTAAAATGTATTGCTGGCACGCGAAACCTTAAATTACAGTGAACTTGGCACACCACTTCTGAAAGGTTGCTGACCCCTGGTCTAGATAATACTTAGTCCTGCCATGAGTTCAGGAGACTGGACTAGATCGCCTATTGAGACCCCTTCCAGTCCTATGATTATATGAGATGAGGAGAGTGCTGATCTCTCAGGTATTCAGGACTGAACACAATTAGGGTTTTATAAGTTAAAATGATCACCTTGAATTGTCCTGAAAATAAACTGGAGGCCTGTGAAGTTTCCAGAATACAAGTTTAGCATGCTCCCTGAGAGAAACATCTCTTTACAAGTGGGTCACTGCATTTTATACCATCTAATGTTTACAAATGAATTTAAAAAGAGTAGCCTCATATAAAGCACATTGCAGCAATCTACTCCCAAAGTGACAAAAGCATGGATCACTCTAGTGAGACCCATATTAAAAAAACTGCATCCTTCTAGCCATGCATAATAATAAAGCACACACTCAACTCCCATTATTCCTAGATGTCAAGAAGCAGTTGGGAATCCAAAATATGTCCAGGTTATTAACCAGAGTAACAAAAGGCACGCAAAATTTTCCAGCTGATACCCACTGAACTAAATCTTCTGGTTAGTTTCTGCAACCTACCAGTACTACCTCAGTCTTGTCTAGAGTGAGTTGCAACCAGCTTGCCCTCATCCAAACTCTGATCTCAGCATGACACTGACGAATGCAGTAGCAGGTCTGAAAATTTGGCTCGCCAGAGCTGAGCCCTGGCACTTCTAGGCTTGGCAGTTCATAGCCCTGGCACCTCTGGGCTTGCTGCATCAGTTATGAATGTAAAAAAATTGCTTAAGCCACGACACCTTTCATTACAAATTAAACACTGGACAGAACCCTGCTGTATCCCATAAGAAAGCTTCCTTGGGGCTGCCCAGGATACTGTTCTGGGTTATCTCAACAAAAATTGCCACTCAGGGTATGTCAACAGTGCAGGCTTGCTGTGCGTTGTTGCCCAAAACCCTTATCCACACTCAAAGCCCTAAACCCATATCTAGGGACGTACTGAACCCCAGCTCACATGTTTGTATAAGGGTATACTGAGCTGTGAACTACCACTCCCTTACCACCCACTATACAGTGTGGGCATAACAGAGGTATCTGGGCTTGTGTTTAGATGGCACTCCACTGCCATTCCCACAATTCCTTGTACCACTATCTTCTGGCCCCTCTACCTACTTACCTCCCACAATTTTACTGTATTTCTTCCATACACACCATGGAATTTAGAATCTACCTAACCAAACTCTTTATTTTTCAGAATGCCCTCAGTATCTATGTCCTAAACTATAATTACAAGCAATATAACCAATCTAATTCAACACCCTGTACTTTCCTGCAATTATTTCCAAAAACAAAGCAATTTAATTTCACAGGCCAGCCCTGGAATTACATGTCAGTTCTGAAATTTTAATTTTCTTTAGGCCTAAAAGCCAGAAAACCACAACAAAAATAGAATATGAGTTGATCATTTCAAATTATATAGAATTCAATTACCTACATAAATTTTCAAAATCTTTTCCCCTTAATTACAATGCACAGCTGTCCACATTCTCCTTCTTTCCTTTTCTCTTACTCTCTATAGCTGACAACTCCTTTTTCCCCTCTAATGTGAAGTATGGTTCTGGGAGTGAATATTTTTAAAGTCCTCTCCCTACAGGATTCTTCAGCAAACCTTTGAAAGGAAGACTTCTGGCTTACTGCAAGTTTGGCACAAGGGTCTTAAACTTCTGAGGTGCAGTAGTGTGTATTATGGGGAAATGTAGGGTAAATAATAGGAAAAACTTTATTAAGCTAAATGAAAAATTAATCAATATAACAAAGTGTCATGGGAAGCTATGGAGTAACAGCCAGTGGAGATATTCAGGGCCCAATCCTTTTCCCATTGAAATCAGTTTTGCCATTGAACTCCAACGGGAGCAGGACCAGACACACACACTCATCAATGAGGGGATGTTTTAGAAACAAAATTAATCCTGCCCTCCAACAGGGTGGTGGACCAAAGTCTAATGCACTGTATGTGATTTTGTTATATAATCTGTATGGTACAGTGATAGTTTAGCTGTGTTCTGATTAGTCTATCTGGACAACAAATCTCTCACCACCACGTAATAAAAACTAATTTCTAATGGCATTAATACAGCACAAGTGACAGAGCTGATGGCCAATTATGCACGGAAGGAAAAATAAATAACTGACCTGCAGAAACTGTGTAAACTCCGAGTAGGTAAGATTCTTCTTCCTGTTATGTCCAAAATGCAGTCGAATAAACTCACAATCCCAATTAAAAGGGATATGATGATGAATAATGGTCTGTCCAAAAATTTCTTTGACATTTTCTTGGGAGGGGAAAAAAAGCAAATGAGTTGTAGGATAAAATAATTCACCCTGCCTAAATGTTCCTGGTAGAAAACAAGCAAAGTTTTATAAGGCCATTTAGAAAGTGTTGTAGTCTGGTCACTTTAGAGTAAACTAGTCACTTTCTAAGTTGCATATTCAGAGCCACGTGTAAGAACACATTTACTACAGAATTTAATACTCAAATTTGTACATTACTATATAAAGCCATGGAATTAATAATTTCACATTTAATTTTAATTAAGAAGCAATTTTTCTTGTGCACTATAAATAGCTGCTACTTTGTACTAGGATACAAAAATCAATAGTAATTCCCCATTTCTGCAAGGAGTCAAATTAAGCCTTTTATCAAAAGCATGAATACCTACATCACTGTCTAATGCAATATTTGTCATACTAAGTATGGTTTGATTGAGACTTGATTATTACATTCACACTAGCATGAATGTCTATTGAAGATAGGCATAAGAAATGCCGCCTAAAGCATATTATTAGCTCAGCAGAAAGCACCTTATTAAAAGCTTCTGATAGTGTCATAAAATATGGCTCTGACACAGAAATCAAACCCTATAAAACATGATTGGTAGTCTGTTATTAAAATGTTTTAGGATAAGTGAAATTAAAGAGGTCACCTTTTAAATGAAGTAGAGGGAAAAAAACACTTTTTAGGGTATGGAATTCTATTGTGTGTATTAATCAACAAATCAATGCCTAATACTATCGCATATTTGTCCTTAGTAACAAAGCCCGATACAGAAAAATTATATGGGGTATTATGTGCATACAAGTCTGGCATGTGTGTGCAAATGGCCAACTGGACACAACTGGACATCTGTTCACAAAAATTGGACACATGCAAATTAGACTAGCACATATTTTTCTAAATTCAGCTCAAAACTTTTAAATCAATTCTAAATTTGCTTGTGAAATTAAACTAATTTAAAAGCCCACCACAGAGCTTAAGTTAAAAGAGAAATGCTAAAATATTTTCTTTAAGACAGGACCAGCTCTCTTTTCTGTTAACAACTTAGCTAGCTTATTTAACCTTGTTTGAATTTACATTAATCAATAGTATTAGAGGTATATTATTAGAGGACTCTTACCCTGTGAGCAGTTATCTACTCTGTTTCTAAGGAGAAATTCACAGATGTGGACTGCAATATCTTCTGTCCATTTTTCCATCACACTCTTTCTTTGATGGAAATCTGTTCCCTTCTCTACATTAAGTGAACAGTTGGTTTGTTTATGTTTTAAAGTATATGCTTGTCAGTTCTATATCTGCCTTCTTTACATGAGTCAATGCTACTCCATGATTGTAGAAGCTTTATTGGTTCAGTGTATGAGAATCATTGTGGGAAGGAAAGAAAGAGGGACGAATAGAAATCTATGGAAGGGGTCAGAGTCCCAGATCAATTAACTAATGTACAAGATTGGGTTTTTGGTTATATCATTTGCCTCCCATTATAGATTATATATTTATTTTAAAGGAGAGATTGCTAAATGAGGACAAAATGATAAGAAAGTTACCAGGAATAGGTAATAGCAGTCAAATAATAAAAACCAGGTTGATATAAATGTAAGTAGTCAAAAATTCCTAAGGTGCAATGTGTGAGAGAAAGGGAACAACAATTATGCACAAAAGGAAATGAATCAAACACTTTTTGCTGCACTTGTTTCAAAGCTCTTAATTTAATGGGAAGCAGTAAACCTACTACTTATAGCTGGAGACCAAACACCAGGAGACCTGGATTTATTTCCCAACCTACCACTGAACTCCTAGTCAAGTCACTTAGGATCTTCATGCATTACTAATACAGCCAGGTCAGCGTTGTCTCCTGCTGTGCTAGCAAAATGGAACCATGTTGTAACTGGGACAGGGGACACTAGTGCTGTAACTGGGTCCACTGATCCAATTGTGTTTGTAATGTAGATAAACCCTAAACTTGTGACTGTTTCCCCCATCTTGATGTTCACTTTTGCAAAGTGCTCAAATCTTCTCATGAAAGTGTGATGTAAGTATTCAAAGTTTCCTTTTGACTGAAATAACAAGAAAAATAACAGTCTAGAAACAATGTGCTCAAAAAATTGGGTGATTAAAAATATTTATCCACAGTCCTCCAACTATTATTTCATAATGTCTGCAATTGAAAAGCAAAAATGAAAGGTAAATGGGACTGCTTTTATCACATGGAATTATTCACATTCCTTCCAAAAGAAACGCCTGCATACAAATAAAACTCTCAATTATTTTAATAAGAATTAAGCACTGACAACAAGCCCTCAATCTTTGCAGAACTCTTCCTTTAAGCATTTTCCCCAGAGAATACTTATAACTCTGAGAATGAATTTCCTCCTCTCAATGTTTTCTATGAGGTTTTATAACTGGCTATCAATAGTTTTAAAAACCTGGCCTGTTATCCAGGTGACTAAAGATGTAAATAGGTGCCTAACTCCCACTGATTTGGAAGTTGGGCACCTAGGTACTTTTCAAAATCCTGCTAGGTGCCTAAATACCTTTAAAAATCTGGCTCAACCTTAATGATATTTGTTTAGGACTATCAAAAAGGACTAACAATTATTAGTATATATTGAATATCTTTCAAGAAGCTGGAGGTAGGAACCTACTTTGGTATATTATATTTTGTTCCACACTGACTTTGTATATAACATTCAAGATACACTACAGACGTAACTCATAGAAACAATTAGCAATATGAATTATAACTATAATGCTCAAAAATATATTACAGAGTCTTCAGCTATCATGGGAGAGGCATTAGACTATGGGACTAATTCACAATAGATGGAATTGCTATTTCCTGACAATATTACCCTCTTGACGCACTATGTCAAGTACTGGTTTTTTATTTTATCCAGTTTTGTCAGTTCCTTTCGGACATGAAAGGAAAGTGCAATCATCCCAAATTCATGCACAACTAACAACAGTGCAGTGGCAAGGGAGGTTTCAAAAGTATGGTCATACAATGGTAACTGTGAAGGAAGTGATGTCCACCAGCATATTTGTCACGCTGTCCCATGCCCTAATTTTTCTCTTTAATCTGTTCTATCACAGCAGGTGCAGGTACTTACATTTCTACATCTAAGTTGACAGAGTATTTATAGTAACAGAAATTGATAAAATCGGCTAATGTTAAGGTATGTGTACTCCTTTTATTTCCCGAGACAGAAGTCAGCAAATTACCAAAGAAACTGCAAGTAGTTCATATCTCTGATAGGACCATTCAGATAAGAACGATCGGACAGCAATTCACTAAACTTAAAAAAAAAATAGTAAAAAACACCATTTTATTACAATCTGATAGAAGTTTTTCATTGTCCCCATCAATCCATGCTGCTTATTTACTGAAGTCTCTTCCCAGTCTTTGCTAACCTTTCTGTGGTAGAATTTCCTTTTGCTGGACAGATACTCTCCTCCAAGGCAGGTATCAATGTAGCTCCATAATGCAGCATGGATGGGGGCTGTCATACAAATGGCATGGCCAGAGCACAGCCCTGTGATGCATCCAATCTACCATCAGCCCCAGGAGTGATAATTCTAAAGTCACATACAAACCCATAGCTCCAGCATTCCAGTGCACTACCTCCAAATTAGAGGCAAGTGCTTAGACAAAATGTTTACATGACTGCCGCAGAAATTTTCTACCTGAACATTTAAAGCAAATTATAGCTGTATCTGAATAGCATTTATTTGAAGGCTATGCACACCAGATTTTGTCAAATCACCTTCAAATATTTTGAAGATAGGGCCAAAGTCAGCACCTGTGAGGCTCAGTAAATTTTCTCCAAAAGAAGGTCCTTTTCAGACAATATTCAGTTTCAAGGGAAGAGGCTAAATACCAATTCTGAGTTCCAGGCACACAGATACAAAGATTAGGAGCATGGTATAAGAACCCAAACAGAACACAGGTACAATTGAGCACAACCATCATCCCCCTAACCCACCCACCCACCCACAAGGGGAGAAGGGGCTATGTTACTGCAGAATCATAACAGTGCTACTCAATCCTTTTGATCTGAGCTATAGTGCTAAAAGTTTTCTATTTATATATTTGTTTTACTTTTATATACTGTACTTTATTTTTTTAAACTGTGAACAAATAGGAATATCAGCTGCAATAAGGAATAACTCAAGTTGCTCCATGTAGCTCTAACACTGCACCTACATCATGACAATCTCCAACAGACCTTATCTTTTAATCTTGGCTTTCCACTGAGCAGAGGGCTACTCAAGCTGAATTATACAGCAATTTAGGATAGAATGGAAGTTAGTATAGTGCTTAGCATATTCTAGTTATGGCTAAGGCCACTGGAAATGCACACAATGGAAATTCTATGTTGCATTACAAACTTAGGATCAGCCTGCAGATTTTTGGCATTTTAAATGTTTTCGGCAGAATGTAAACTTCAGAACTACGACTAGGCATTGCACATACATTAAAAAAAGGAAAGGCAGCAGCCCTCACCAACAATTTAACACTAGGGTAAGCACAGCGCCAAAATTGACTGTTGGACATCTTGGCCCTTGGTTGTAGCTACTCCAACATGTCTTACACAAAATGCTTATACTTTAAATTGAAAAACACTTAAAATGAATTAAATTTCATCAAAAATTGAAGACATTTCCTTGGAATAAGGAGAAAGGGGTCATTCAGTAAGATGTCCATGAGACAGGGTTATCAGCTTTGTCTCAACTTTTCTGGATACATTGGATAGTGCACAGAATCAGAGAGGCCTTTTAAATGATCCTGGCTGGGAACCCTGGATTCTGAGTTCTCTCTTCTCTTTCTGACCTCTCTCAAAATTTAAGATCTGAGAGTATTTAAGCTTATAACTGAGCCTGAAACTTTAGGCTCACTGTAAGTACAAGTTAATCACTTTATATAGGCAATTCTTACAGTTTGTGAGGCCTCCAATACAGCCCACCCAAAAACCACAGTTGAGATTTCATAAAAGTCCTACACTCTGCCAGCCTGCCTAGCAGAGCTTGTAACTCCCTATCATCTCTCATGAAGCAAAAGATCACACTAAAGTTACAGGCAAAATCCATTCCACAGATAAGCTATATGAGCATAAACACATCAATGTTGGGCGGGGGGGGGCGTTACGTGAGATTTTATGTATCTATCCAGGTTCTTTTATGGTCCCCATCACTAAAAACCTAAGCACTAATGTAAGCAATGCATTTCTAAAGTGTTGCTATGATCAGTTTTTGCAAAAAGCTAATTTCATACACTTCCACCTTCAGGATACAAAACAAAAATCAAAACAGAAACCTGCTGTTATTTGCAAATAACATAAAAAACAAAAAGGTCTGTCTGAAAAGCTCCCTGGGGATGTTGCACAGATGATGTGTTAGGGAGTAGCAGAGGAAGGAATCCAAGTGTATGTCTACACAGCAAATGGGAGGGAGCTTCCGAGCTCAGGTAGACAGCCATGCACTAGCATGCTAAAAATAGCTGTATGGCTTCAGAAGCATGAGCAAGCCACCCCAGCTGCTGCCATTGCTGCCTGTGGCCACACAGTTATTTTTAGTATAATCACTCAGGCGGAGCTGGCACGTGTCTGTTTACCCATTCTGGGAAGCACCCTCCCATCTGCTGTATAGCCATACCCCAAGTGTAACAAGTGCAACAGTACGCCTGCTAGTGTTGAGGTGGGAGAGTGGGAAGAGGATGATGCATGGGGTGGATAAAAAGGAACTAAAATTAATGGAAACATATTTCTATTCCTATTTCAAAGGTCAGGACCATTAGTAGTAGTGGGCAAGGTACAAAGGTAATGAATTAATCATTTTTGTGTAAATGAACACTTACAAGTCACTGCTCCCTCCGCTGCTGAGCTCTTGTTCTGTAAATTAACACTATGATGAACGTTCAAGAACTGTCCTGGATTTTAAACTATTTACTATTAAAACCGAACAACAGATTATGCTGAGTGGTTCTAGTTGTTAGATTGGAGAGGAGAAAGGGTAGTGGGACAGAAGAAAGATTAAACAGAAAACCATGCGGCAGGACCAAAGAAAGGAAGGGTACCATTTCTAATTTCACAGGAACTACAGGGATTATCATAAATAACTAAAATGCATTGACACGTCCATCATGTTCCCCTATTCACTGCATGTACCTACGATACCACTTTAAACAGAAACCAAATTTAACAAGAAGGTGTGTTGCTGTGTTGTATTTAAAGTTTGGGGTTTTTTAATCCAATCTCATGAGTCAGTTTTAGAGCCTGACTCATGATTTTTGAGCATTTGGGGTTGACAAAATAGGAAAGCAAACAGTTATACTGAAGTGTTCTCAACTACCTCTCACTCGCTCTTCCTCACCCCCTCCCCATCCTCCAACACTCTCAAAACCTCTACTGTTTCTCACTCTTAAGGTAGATTTAACCCTCTCTTTCCCAAGGAGTAATGTATTACATTTGTTGGAGTAAATTCACTGGTTTAAAATCAGAAATTTGATTACTAGTCCAATCCATCTATAATAGTATAGACAGAGCTTTTGTAAAGGCTTTCGTAAGCGATTAGGAGATAGTCTTTTTTTTGCTCTGAGCAACATTTAAATGCCTTGCATTAATCAGCGTTTAGTTATCCAAATACCTTCCAACCTGCTCCAAAAGAATTTGAAAACTGAACACAGGGCAATCATGAACAGGAAAACTGTAAAACAGTATACAATTTTGATTATTTTATCTGTTCTTCTGCTCTTCAGAGCAACAAGTTTTTAAGTTAGCTCAGGTATTTAACTAAAAATCAGTCTCTGAAACATTCCATGGTTTCAGAGAATGGCTGTCCTAGCCACTGCATGAGAAGGTGCAAAATTGGAAGAAAGCGCTTGGACTTGTACACACCAGTTAAGTGACACAATCCAGATTAGTTTAAAGTTTACCCGGTTGACAGTTCAAAAAGAATCCTTTGATTTCCAGTCAAATACCTACTTCTAGAGACATTTCAAGCAGTCTTGGCAATCATGGGTTCCAGTCACTTTTATCCCCCAGGATGGGGATTATCTGCTTAACATCAAGCAAAGCCACAGCTGTTTGGGTTATCTCAGAAGACAGAGGTGAAAGGCAAAAAAACTACCCAATATGATCGTTTGCTCTAACCCAATTTCAGTTCAACTAAAAATGTACAGAAAAAAATCTGTAAATTCTCTCAGCTTTATAGCATTTGTTTTATATCTTATTTTAAATACTTCGTTCAAGTTAAGAAGGTTCATCATCAATGAAGTAGAGTTACTTACCTTCATCAATGAAGGTAAAAAACAACAATAAAAAAACAGGGTCTTAGAATTACCTGACTAGGAAAAGCCCTGACTTGAAAGTATTCTAAAGATAAACTAGATTCACAAATCCTTAGCATGTTTATCATTAAGGGTATGCTAAATCCCTTTCTCAAAAATAGTTTTCTTTCTATTACACCCAAGATTGAAACAGGAACAAATGGTTTAAATGAGGTTATTACTTGTTAAACTAGGTATTGACTGCTAATCATTTCCCCCCCTTTTCTTTTATTTCAATAAACTTAGATTTTAGACAATTCTCAGTAATGTATAATCTCACATATGTTATCCACTGATAGTGGATCAATCGCTCCGACAAATAGTTTCCATATAAACATAAAGCTGTTATCCTTGTCCTCGCTGAGATTTTAGGTGTTTCTGTGTAAAAGCTTTACACATAATTTAATAAACAAGTTACTCATTGGGAGCAGAACAGCAACGTTTTATCAAGAGCTAGCAAGAGTAGAAGAGTGACAGAAAGAGGGCAAGAAAAACAGCAAGAAGCCAAGATGGCCACATTTGTCATGGGTATATATGCAGGGTCAAGCCTAAGGGGGAGGGGAAAAAAATCAGAGTGAAGGAATCTGCCTACTGTGTGGTTGAAATGTAATCACAGTTCCAGATCTACAATTGTCTACCAATCGTGCACTCTAGTTGGCTAGCTCTATTCCATTTCAGTATAATTTCTAATAATTCTCTACATTATAAATATTTATACATATGGGACATGATATACATGCACAGAACCTTGTACACTACACAGATTAATTTTATACACACTATGCCACCGTTAAGTGTGTGTTTTAGGTCAAGCAATGGGTAATAGCTTTGTTTATTCACACTTCTGATTGGCTAAGGTCAAAAATTACAAACCGAAGAAAACTGGCCTTCTACCCTCACCCCACAAGGAGTAAACATCTTATAAGATTCTTTGAAGCAAAGAGCCAAAATGGAAATATCACACTTCACCATGATCTTGTCTCGTGAGGTCTTTGGAGAGTTTCCTAATTTGACATAAGTGAAATTGTCTCCTGCACTCATATGAAGCTAACCTACTGTCTGATACATGTGTGATTGGGGGGGGGGGGGGGGGCAGGGGGAAATAAACTAATACAGAAGCATCTCCTTAATAACCCTGTGAAGGTGGTTAAGTATTCCATTTTACATATAGCAAAGTTGCCAAGGGCAACTGCCAAGCAAGTAACAAAAGAAAGTCGGGGTACTGCGCCACAAAACATATATTATAAAGAATTAAAACATTTCACAGTACACTACTAACTATAAAATATACAAGTAATTGCACTATGGTATATTTTGTAAAAGTAATGAACTGGGGACAGTAGTATAAAACTTCCCCACAGCACTCTGCTATTAAAAGGAATATCAACTTAAAAATCATAATTCTATCTGAAAGGTTGGTTTTAGTTGTATTTTTACAACTAACGTTATAATAATTAAAAGAGGACAAATTTGTGTCTATTTTTACAGATTACCCCATGCATTTGGCAACACTTTGGGTATAGTCAGTATCCCTTGTTTTGTGATCCTTTAATACAGCAAAAGAAAAGGAAAAACACAATTTAACAATAGGAAGCTCTGATCATAAAACCAGCAGAGAGAGAGACAGGGGCACATGTACTCTGTGAAATTACTTTTAACTCATTTTTGGAACCAACTGTTTCAACTTAACTATGTTCATATACATTTGTGAGAAATCGGGGCATCACCGCTTTTTTTGGTGAGAATTAATTTAATGGATTGTTTTGTCAGTTTGACTGTGAGCTAGTACTTGAATTTACTGTTTCTTTTTACAAAGTTCTTACACATTATTTCTCTTTAGGATGTGGCAGACCCTGAGTGCTTAATATTTTGCCCTGTTTGTTAATCATGTCACTTTATATGAGTAATGAGTCAAGCAGTACTATATACATTTTTTCAGAAAAAGGTTCATGCATGATTTGAGTTTCACCACCACTCAAAAATTGGTGCAAAAATTTTCAGAAATTGCTGGTACAGACAGTAAGTGGCTACAAATCCAAGCATAAATTGCATTATCTTTATTGAAAACTTTATTCTTTTGGATAAAATTAACATTTCTCACTCCATTTATTAAAATTCTCAGCATTAAATATTTTCTAATCTAAATATACATTATTTTAACTTAACATTAAATAACAAATCTACAATCTATTATAATAGGTAAGCTTTTACCTATTCAATAACATGATAAAATAAAAATCTTTCACCTACAGAATCCTGTTCTGTTCAGTTCTTAATCAATGATAAAAATTAGACTGGAACAATGAAAGTCTAAAAGCCAAATTCCACTCTTATTTACATGGGTTCAACTCAGGAGTTGTACCCATATTCAGATAAAGTAGAATTTGTCCCTAAAACAGGAAAATTAAATTGGGATTTCTAGAACATGAATTAGAACATCTTCATTTCTACCTGCAACCCCTATTATCTTCTCAATAAATGTAGTAACAGTTCTCCAACGGTGGTACATGGAGATCCTGAACTTCTTACAAAAATCCCTTCAGGAATGAAGGAATTAGTACTCATACTTCACTGTGTTTCAGGACAGTCCTGCACAAGCAAGTTTTGCACCACCTATTTTAGGAATGTGCATAGGCGACAACTTCTCCTGGCACCGGTGGGTGCTTGACCCCCGCTGCCCCCGGCCCTGCCCCAACTCCATCCCTGTCCCACCCCCATTCTAACCCCTTCCCCAAAGTCCCCGCCCCAACTCCGTCCCTATTGGACTCCTTCCCCAAATCCCCGCCCTGGCCCCGCCTCCTCCCCTGAGCTCCTCCCACTCCCTCCCACAGCTTGTTATACCGCGAAACAGCTGTTTCGTGGCGGCAAGCGCTGGAAGGAGACGCGAGGATGTGGCACGCTCAGGGGAGGAGGCTGAGGCGAGCTGGGGCTTTCCTCCGTGGGTGCTCCAGCCCCGGAGCACCCACGGAGTCGGCACCTATCAGAATGTGTAAGAGTCAATGATTCAACAAAATATAGTAGTTACCTTTTTGGATTTCTTATGCTTGTGTTCTAACCAACACTTTGAAAAAATGAAAACAAATTTTACCTATAGATACCCTTTTAGGAAATCAGTACTGTATGTGCTGAACAATATGCATTTCTGGTTAGATTTCCAGGGAGTGTTGGCCATTCTTGCTATCGATACTATTGACCTTAATCTGTTAAAGTGCTTTCTGTGAGTATTCTTACCAAATGTCACTTCTCCATTGCCACTCTTGTCAAACAACTGAAAAGCAACAATGAACATTGCATCTGGAGTACACAAAACTGACTCAAATGCCAAAAATTCTTGATAGGAGATCAACCTACAAAGGAAACACAGAAGTTAAAGGCTTTAAAAGGTATTCACAAGAGCCATGAAGGTTGGGGTTTGATAATTTGGAAGGCTTCACAATTCAGTGATTAAGAACAGGTGTCAAGAAGCTTGATTCTATGTTAAAAATGGGAACAAATATGCTGTGTGGCCTTAGGGAAGTCTCAACCCCTGTGACTCAGTTTCCAATTCCATTCAGATCTGTGGACACAACTCTCACTGTGAACCTAGTATTTAATACTTCATAATTATTTTTCAAGTGCTATTCTACTTGAATTTACGAAGTGTGAAGTAACAAAGCATTTCTGCTGAAATGAAATTTGGAGGGTTGCCACTGCTATATTGCTAATATACATGCTGTACCAGAAAAAGTTGGCTTTTTATGAACCAACATACAGATAAAAATTAGATTTTCCTCGCAAAATGCAGAATATAAACACCTTTAAATTCTTTTAAGAACAGTGAAATAATACACTACTCAAATTAAGCAAGCAAAATGTGTATAACTGCAACAGTTCTGAATTTCAGATTAGCATGTGTCTAGAAAAATAGTTGCAGTATAGCACGAAGTCCATTTTATTCACATTCCATCATTAATTTCTTTATCTACTTTATTTTAACATCAGTTAGGAATTTTTTTTATTTCACTGTAATCTCCAAAATAAGTTTAAACCACAAAAATGAACTGCATCTATAGCAATAAAGTAACATGCATAACATTTCTACAGATTGTCAAGGTAAGAATTCTCAAAAAAATATTTATTGATCTCAATTTACAAAATATAGCCTTCCAGTACTCTCAGTGCTAAAGGATGAACTCAGTGAATTAAGCATAGCAGTTATTTTGCTCAGGGACTGTTCATGTATGAAGACCTCAACTGAACAGATGCACATTTTATGAAACAGTTTAATGAATTAGGCCATAGTAGCCATTAGTTCATCTAGCCCTTATACATACACTAACCGAAATACAGATCCTTATAACAAGATCCCTTAATTTCCATATTCCCACTGAACTAGAATCTGGAAACATGGTACCCACATTATGGGCCACTAAACACAGGAAAAATCTCAACTTTGACATCTCTATCATAGACCACCAGTCTAACAATTTACAAAAATGAGCTTCTTCCACAAGATGATGATTTTGGAAAAGTTGAAATCTAAGGGCCCTGGTTCCATTTATCAGATTTTAACCAAGAAAAATTAGAATGGGAGCAAGAACTATGCAATTACCAACACAGTTTCATCCACCCAAAGGACAGACTACAGTCTAGTCTTACACAACACCCAATTTACTCCAGATTAAAGACAGACACATTAGATTTTTAGCCCCTGAGAAACAACTTATTTTAAATAGGTTGATAGCCAAACTGTGGGACAAAGTAAACAAGAAGCTAAACCAAACATACACAGCTTGCATTGTGCCCTGAAGACCATCAGTTCTGGATTGTGGGAGAGCACCAACTGATGGAGGTTTCAAAAGGAGCATTCTACCAAGAAAGCCCAAATACTGCTGCTGGTGAGTTCAATCCCAGAAAAATGACAAGTGTATCAAACTAAAGGATAGAACAACTATTTTTTTAAAAAACTTTCTAAGGTGCACCTAAAGTAAGATGGTCCCCAAATACTCCATCTTTTTCCAGAACTGTCAAACTTTGGTTATTCTTGACCATTTTTTCTTGGATTGTTAATCCTTCTTGAATTACTTAAAACTTGAGAACTTAATTTTTAGGGGCAGACTAGTTAATGGTTATTCAGAAGACCTTGGTTCTATTCCCAGGTTTTGCCATTAATATGCAGTGTGACTTTGGGTAATCACTTTAGCTCTCTCTGTGTACACAAAAGGGACATTAATACTTACCTAAACATTGTAAAGCAATTTTAGATCCTCAGAAAAGCATAATGTATTATTACAATTTGGTTGTAGACTAAAGTATTCAATAATGTTATAAATGAAACTAACTGTAGAAATAATACAGTTATCAAAGACTGAAATTTGGTATAAGATACTAAGACTCACAATGAAAGCTATAAAAGAATATGCTTCTGGAAAAAAAATTCAGGGATAAACCTGATGATGTTACCATATAGCGACAGAATAAATCTTTTACATGAAAAAATCCTGACTAGAGCTAAATATAGATCTGAAGATTCTGGAAGGCGCAGTTTCAGACAACTTAGTGTCCAAATATTTTGCATTCCAGACACACAATAATAGTTCCCCATCACATCATCAGTTATTTGCATATAATGCATAAAGTCATTTTATTTTTAATTGTACAACTAAAATGTCACATTTAAGTTGCAATTCACATCATCATATTTTGCTAATAACTTCTACTTTTGAACAAAAAAGTTATTTATAACATCAAATTACTATTTTGGACGTCCCTCACAAGCAAATATGATATATAATCATATTCTTATTTTTTCTGTTCCCTAATCACATTCATTTCTAGATTAATTTTGTGTTTTTAACTGTGAGGAAATAACACTTTGGCACTAAGCATGCAGCAGTCTGGTGCTGTGTGAATTGTCTCACATAATTCTGAAAATACAACTCAGTCTTAGCCTAGGGAAATCCTATTTTAGTTATGCGTTTTCCTGAATTGAGACTACTGATCAGATGAAACAGTATTCTGCATCTGAATCAGAACTAGAAACTAGGACAAAACCAAATGCATTTTCATTTGTGACTCTTTTAGGATCTGAACCCAGGACTCCTAAATAAATCCAATTCTGAGTTCCTATCTCCCACCAATTTTGGATGATGGCAACAAGAAGAGAAAAGAAACACTTTTCTAGACTCTTTCAAATCTCAAGCACACAACATTAATTGCTTACATTGTGAGTGAAAGAGGAGGTATTAAAGAAAGCATCCAAAAAGAACGTTAAAATTCCTACAAATAAATTTGAAAAAAAGATTAGTTTTATGCAAACAAGATTATTTTAATCACATTTTTGTATCCTGTTAATCTAAAATAGATTTTAGAGATAATTTTTGCCCTCTAATATGCAGCATGCTTCACTCTGTACTTTGCAAAAATTAACCAGGGAGCTCTTTTTCCAATGTGTAGATTGTCATTCTGGAGAGCAGGCTCAAGCCTCATAAAAATGAAACAGTATGTGAATAGAAAAGAGAATATTTCATTAATTTGTAAATATCAATCAAGATTTAAACCATATTTTACTATTCCTATTCATATTTTGAGAAACGTTTTGATATGAAAGTTCTCAACTGCAAAAATCCAAACACTAGTGAAGGTGGAATAAGATGTTATAAGTACTTGCTCTTCTGAATTTTAAGCGGCAGATTTCATGATCAATAGATGTAAACTACATTTATTGCATCAAGCAGTGGAGTTTTTGCTTCTTTACAGTAGGCATATAAGGCTGGAAATATCGGCCTTTAATTATGGCAGGTGCTAAAATGACCATTAGCCAATGAGCAAAGAAATGCTCAAAAAATGGGAAGGCAAGCTAAATCTGGACAAGTTAATGCTCAAATACCTTGACCGCCTTCCAACTTCTTCTGTCTCTGTAAAAATCCAAACTCTGGATAGTAAGTTACACATTATTTGATCATATTTTATCACCTGCATGAATACACTGATCTCACTCTGAACAATAGTGTCCAAACAAAAAGCTACACACAAAAGAGAAAGTGGCAGAAAACCAGCAATTTCTCAGTCTGAGGGTCTGCTATAAGAAGTGAAAGACACTCTTGATTCCTAACTGTACAAAAAGTCCTTTTATAAAGCCACTCTTCAAATAAACACACTTCTAAAAGATGACCAACAGCTGTGGGAGAAAGCAAAATATTACAGATTTGCTTGTTTACTAATAATGATTTCAAAAAGATAAGAATCTTCAGCCATATTCCTGGTGATACATCCTATTACATCCATATGTTAGAGACAGTAATTTAACTTCTTTGGGTTATTAAATACCTCCTAAAAGTCCAAGGAGAAATGTTGCAACCTTATTCAACAAACATTATGTAACTATATAACAAAGAGTAAATTCTATCTTTGCTATTTAACACAAATTATATGCATTTCATAGAACGATAATTTTATTTATCAAGTGCAGATGCCAAACCTTTTTGATGAGGGTCCTTGCAATATAAAATAAAATATTCTAAAATACTACAATAAAGGAAAACAAAAGACATCTAAGTACCACCCAGGGTCAGATTTACACTTACAGAACGAAGGAAAATAAGAGGCTTTCAATTTCAAATAAATGAAATTTATCTATAAAAAATAGACTGTATTCTATTTTAATAGCAGCCTTCCATCTCTTCTCTAACAAATGCCCACTCCGCTCTGAGGGTATTTTTGATCTCTGCTCTGATGCTTCTTAACCTTTTGGCTCCACTTTAACACCATCCATGCTTCTTGCTACAACCCAACGCCAAACCTGGATGCCTACATGCAGCAATGGAAAAGAGCAAGCAGGAAAAGCTACTTTGGAACAGAGTAGGTTAAAAAATAACATACATCTTAGAAGACTGGGCATTTTGTAAAATAGTTTGAGAGAGCAATTTATAAACAAGGACTACTATTCATAAGCAATGATTAAAAAACTCTATGTAGTATAACCTTATCTTGATTAGGTTATACTTTTCTTCCTACATAAAAAGTGTTTGGTGTCTCTCTTGCCAAGAGGCTCTCAGTGGTTGGATCTGTATGTGAATAGTGGCAGTGAGGTATTATAAAGACCACACACTACAGAAATTGCATGACATCTATTCTATTTTTCCAAGCTGTATTTAATTATGGATACTAAAGACCAGAGGTGGACAAACTTTTTGGCCCGAGGGTTACATCTGGGAATAGAAATTGCATGGCAGGCCATGAATGCTCACAAAATTGGAATTGGGCTGCGGGAGGGGGTGAGGGCTCTGGTTGGGGGTGCGGGCTCTGGGATGGGGCCAGAAATGAGTTCCGGGTGTGGGCGAGGGCTCCACGTGGGGGAGTAGGGTGCAAGAGGGGGCGTAATGGCTCCAGCTGGGGGTGCGGGCTCTGGGGTGGGGCTGGGGATGAGGAGTTTGGGGGGTAGGAGAGTGCTCCGGGCTGGGATCAAGGGGATCAGGGCTGGAGCAGGGGGTTGGGGTGCGGGAAGGGGTGCAGGCTCCGGCTGAGGGTGTGGGCTCAGGGGTGGGGCTGGGGGTGAGGGGTTTGGGGTGCAGGAGGGTGCTCCGGGCTGGGATTGAGGGGTTCAGAGGGCAGGAAGGAGATCAGGGCTGGGGAAGGGGGTTGAGGCATG
The DNA here is from genome assembly GCA_033296515.1 of Macrochelys suwanniensis. Lineage (NCBI taxonomy): Eukaryota > Metazoa > Chordata > Testudines > Chelydridae > Macrochelys > Macrochelys suwanniensis. The sequence goes on from CM065784.1 coordinate 38,595,260, forward strand.
GGGAGGGGCTCAGGGGTGCAGGCTCTGGACAGCACTTAACTCAAGCAGCTCCAGGAAGCAGCAGCATGTCCCTTCTCCGGCTCCTACACGGAGGCGCGGCCAGGCGGCTCTGCACACTGCCCCATCCCCATGCAGCTCCCGGCCAATGGGAGCTGAAGGGGCAGTGCTTGGGGTGGGGGAATCATGCAGAGCGGAGGCCCCTGGCTGCCCCTACGCATAGGAGCTGGAATGGGGGCCTTGCCGCTTCTTCCGGGAGCCGCGTGGCATTGCCCCAGCCCTGCTCTCCAGCTAGAGTGCCAGAAGGGGGCCATGCCACTGCTTCCGGGAGCCGCGTGGAGTGGCCCCTGACCCTGCTGGAGCAGGGCAAGACCCAGACTCCGCTTCCCAGCAGGAGCTCAAGGGCCGGTTTAAAATGGATGGCAGGCCGGATCCGGTCCACAAGCCATAGTTTGCCCACCCCTGCTAAAGACTCTACAGTTGCTGATCATGGACCTGAATAAACTGAGAATGAACTTTAAGGCAATCATGAAAAAACTGATGTACTTATTTTAACAACAAATGTAGCTATTCTGTTAGGCATACACAATGGCTTCTGGCTAAGCACCGTGATATTAATAACCTAAATACTATGTTAACCCCTCAGTTAAAGCACCTTAAAAATTGTTATACTTTGTTATACTCTATATTCTCACTAATCTGAAACAAAATTGTCTAGTGAATTTGAGAAAAATCTCATTATTCAGGTAAACAACAAGCTCATACAGCTCAACACAAAGACTAAGAGGAAAATAAAGAAACCAGAAGACATACTAAATCATTTGCCAATTATACGCTTTTAATGGAAAGCAAAGTTCTCACCCATCCTTTGTTTGATCTGCTACTCCTGCCAATAGTTCCACTGTTTTAGGATTATAATTTGGGTCTGTGTATAGTCCTAGGTATTTCTGCACAAAATTTCCTGGTGTCATGTAATGCTCTCCATCTTTCTCAACAGTGGCATACTAGAGTAAAAGAGAGAAAACAAAATAATATAATTTGGATGCTGATTAGGTTAGCGGTTATTAATTGGTATAGTTAGTCAAATATCAACTTTAAAATTATGAAAACACTGTGTAGAATAACAACTGCTTTGTGATTTAGGGCTTCTATTCAAACAGACCAAGTGTCAGCAGGCTAGTCATTATACAACAAATCAGATTATGCCTGTGGAACAAACAATGGATTCATGTACCTACCACATCCTTGAACAAAAAAAGCAGATTACAAATTTGCTTAAATGCTTGTGTATTTGCATAAATTCAGACAAACCATTAGAACCACATAACTTCTCATTTAAAGTTATAAAATACCATAATTTTCATGCTACCTTTTCAATATCATCATTATTAAAATTATTAGGAATAAGTCCTTAAAAGACAGAAAGACTATTATCCCTTACTTAGCTATCTAACCCTTACAAACCAACAATATCATAGGAAATGCAGAATTGTTAAGCCATTTTCAAGTTTTGTGTACTGGTAATAGGTGGACTGGTTGTAATGTATAGTAGAAAGTCATTACTTGGTATAACAAAATATGGATGCAAAATACAACTTATTCAATTTATGTTGACTCTAGAACTGATCAAAACTTTGAATCTCTGGTTTGTGGGAAATTATAAGATTTCAAAATTTGTTTTTAGTTCAAATCAGAACAAAAACAAATCTTTCTGAAATTTCCCATCAATCAAAATTTCCAAAACATTTCAGTTCCAGATATTTTGTTTCAGAATTCCAAAATATCAATTCTGATTTTTTATTTTATGGCTTTTTCGCAAGGGATGTAACCACGCGTGGGCCTGGGTAGGCCGTGGCCCATGGCCACAGTCCCTCGAATCTACAGACTGGGAAGGGGTGAGTCATTGGGGGTGTGTGCCTCATGGGGCTGAGTCAGATGGGGGAGACCAGAGCAGCAGAATGCGGCACTGGCAGGAGAGGGACATGGCCGGCCAGAGAGACTGAAACCTAGCCGGGGTCAGGAAGGGCGGGTGGAGCTCCTCCACCCCATGGGCATGCCCCGCAGCCTATGTGTCCCAGGAAGTCTCATCTTCTGGTGAAGATACATATAAAGAAAAGCATTACTCAAAGCAGCTTCTAAGGACCCCATTTCTACTTTGTCCAGAGGTTGCTTCATTTTTGGTGGGGTGGGAGTAAGGCATGGATGTTGTAGCTTCTTTTTTTATGCATTAACACAAATGCATCTATTTGTAAGAATATATAGAAAAATGACTATCCAAGCCTCTGGGCTTCATATCATAAGCAAAAAGATCCTTCCTTCCTTCTCTTTTTCTTAGATCCAGAGTTGAAAAGCCTCTATTTTTAATTTTTTAATACAGTAGTAACTGACCGCAAAAAAAAAAAAAAAAAAAAAAAAAAAGTTACACTGGTAGCTTGTGAAAAGACAAAACTGTGTGGTGCCCAAGAGATTTTAATATTTCAAATCTAAAAACCCCACTAACTTCAAACAGAACAAGATTAGAGAATGAATGTGTGGAAAAACTGAAACAGCATGGAGGGCCAGAGAAGTACCAAAGGATTTGGGCAGGGAAAACAAGTTTGCTAACTTTTCAAAAATTATACTCAACATTTTGAAGTGTAAATTTAAAAAAAGGTCTCATATATACAGTAAAATGTGAGGTAAGCCAGGAAAACCTTACACAGACTTTATGAAAGTCAGCTACACCTCACATATTGTTCTGTACTGAGTTCTGACCCAAGATTCTCAAATACACAGTAGAAAATAAAAGTGGTAAATCACAAATACTGAAATTAAATAAACGTATCCTTTAGACACAGCTCCAAAAAAAACCTTCCACACACATATGAGTTCATCATTATCTTTCACGGGCTCAAATGCTCATATTAACCTACATACCAGTATGATAGAAATCTATTATTTGGGTTGAATGTCAGGCTGGAATGTTTTCTGTTTTTAGTGAGAGGATTTTTATGCAAGCCTTTATAGAATCTGTGTCCATGAATACGGGGTAGGACACAACTGTGTCTGGAGAAAACTGTTTAGGTTTAGTTCGATTTTAGCTATAGTCTATAGATACTCATGTTAAAACTTAGTTGTAAAAAACACTCCAATTAAAATTGAAAAAGTTAAACAGTTTACATTTCACCCTTTATGCGGTTTAATAATTTGCTTTATTTATATCTCGCACTGCATACACAAATTGGTCTCATTTTCTGGTTTTAATATATTAGTGCAATGTGCAATACAAACACTGCTGGGAGAGATGACTGGAAACTTTACTATTGTTTTTTCTCAAAACGTGAATTTCGAGTCAAGTTTACTCTTACACTGTCCTTATAATATTTCAGCATTCCCAAAACACAAAACATTGTAGCACTTAAATTCCATATTTCCAACACCTATTAATCTCCAATAACCACTTTTGCCATTTTAGTTAGATTCCCATATTTAAAAATATTAGTTTGAATTCATTTTAAGGTTTTTAATCCAGAGAAAAATGTATTGTTACTTTCCCAAGTTCCCCTTACAAAGCAAGCCCATGCTTGAGATGCCAAAACAAAATGCCATTTTCATTAGATTATGCAGATATTCATATGATCATCCCTCTTCGTATTCTGTATGTAGGAATAATTGTCAGCTGATGCCATATTTTTTTGCATATTTGCATCAATGAACATTAACAGAATTGATATTCAAATTATCATTATGCTCAAGAGTTAACACCTACTGAGATGAGCTGGGGCAGTTCATGCCTCTGAGCTCTGTTTCAGGTTGTGTTCAGACTCAGAAAAACATCCTTGCACTTGTTCAGAATTTGAAGGCTAAGGATTTAGCTATTTTGGAGTCCACCCAAATGTACTAGCTCACCAAGCCACTACAAGCCAGCTGAATTTGACTACTGATTCTCTTTCCTATGACCTCTACTTATTTTACACAATGGTTCTTGAGCGAACATATTTAAATATAAAAATAACTATTTTTCACACACCCCAAGGCTATGAAATATTTACAAAAATCACAGGCTCTTCTGGAAGTCTGCCAGTGCACACTGAATAAATGAGATGGGAGTGCCCGATTATAGGTAATGCCAATGTAGAAATTTACTCAATGAGTGTGTTTCTTCTAAGAAAGGCAAGGGCCTATGATCCCACAAATTCCAGAACAGCACTTTGTATCCAGTCTTTTCATTAAGTCTTTATTCAGATTATTAATAAAAGATCATTCCAATAGGTATAATTGAATTTGTAAAAGCTTGATTCATAAGCATGTCAGTCAGTTTGATTTCAAGAAAAAGCAACAAAAAACCTAGGTTTTTCCTCAAAAACAAAAACTCCCCACTCCTCCAAATACAAACATGAAGAGCAGGAACCCATAAGTATCTGACGAATAACAGGAAGTTCAAATTTCACCCAATTAAGGGCCATATTTGTAATTTGCCAGAAGCAGACTAGAACCTCCGTAGATTTCTCCATATAGTGCACCATCTTCAGTTAAGTGACCAGGCTTTATCTAATGTCAGGACACATTAACAATCTTGACATTATCCCTTTAATGTTTATAATTCTAGAATTTCTTGGAGAAAAAAAAGGGAGACGAAATGCCTGCATTTAGGACCACAGTAATCTGAGGCAGAACATACCTAGTCTAGTCTTGTCCCATCCCTTGCAAAGGCAGGATGCAGACCCTACCACTATCCCTATAGAAGCACTAGATATTAAAAAGTGATACTACGCTTGCTCATAATATAACAGTTTTCAGACTTTTGAGTATATGTGACCAGGGTCCTAGTGGGGAGACAGCTATGGTCACTCAATTAGGGTGAACTGCAAAGCAGTTTTGGAGCCAAACCCCAAAAAGCTGGTGGATATTCCAATACTTAGATTCACCAAGCCAGCATAAAACAGCTTCTTTATTACCTTACTGGTTACTCAGAAGTCCAAACAACACAGTTCCCTTAAAGTGATCCAGCCTCAGGCCTTCATCCATGTACCCACGTCAAATATGATGAACATTTCTGTAAATCTTATTTCATCATATAAAAGAAATAGTTCTACCAATCCCAAAGGATCGGACACATTACCTCCCAGGTTAATGAATGTTTCAGATCTTACCCAAATACACGCTACAGCCAATTCTTATTAACTAAACTAAAATTTATTAAAAAACAAAAAAAGAGAGAGAGTATGGTAAAAAGACCAATATACATACAGACATGAGTTCAATTCTTCAGGTTCAGATTCATAGTAGAGATGGTGAGCTTTGTGGTTGCAAAGAGTTCCTTTAGAATTCAGTTCATAGGCCATAGTCCAATGTCAAAATATCACATTAAGGGCATACCAGACTAACTGGGACCTCAGTCTTGCGACTTAAACTTCCCCTCATGAAGCTTAAGCAGATCTGAGATGACAGAATCACGACCCAAGGATCTTTTATACAATTTCATGTCTTTTGACAAGTTGGAATTCCTCAGGGAACAAAAGGTAATTAGGACGACTTTGAAGGAGGTCCATCACCGGTACTTAGCTATACAAATTAACATAAGGCCATTTGCTTGTACATTTCAAAGAGAGATGAATACTGAGATATCCCGTGTTTACAATTCACTTACATGACAGGATGTTCTTTTGACCTCTGAATTATCAGAATACAGCATAGACAGGGACTGTTGATTACATTGTCCACCCTACTTATACATATGTAAATACACAAAACCACAAACATTAGCTCCCTACGTGTCTTTTGAGGGTTATTTATTTTGCAGGATGTTTAACCCTTTCTAGCTATGCGTCACACCCCCCAACATGAGACTGGTGTGGAAGGGCAAAATTAGAGCTCCTGGATACACCTTAAGGATCTTTGAACATTGATATGAGCTGTGTTTACATTGAATTTTTTGTAAGGCCAAAGTATTGATGTATGCTTTGGCTCCAGCCAGAAACTTAGCCCATACTTTGTGAAACACTTTAGTGATTCCAGGGTTTGGTCTATGTTTTAACTTAACATAGCCATTAATGTTCTTCAGAGAACACTTACTCTGGCATTCAGCCCTGAAGGTTGTGAGGTGTTGTACCTCAGTTTTCCTTTGTGCACAGCAGTTCAAGCTTGTAGTGGTTTTTCTGCTTTGGAAAGTTTTAGAAATATACCTATACATTAGCTGTAAAGCCTCAACATTATTAGGCTTTTTAACACAAAGTGTGTTCTTTTTGAACTAAACAGCATAATCATAAAGGTTTCTATTATGTACCACTCTTAACACGTTCAAGAGCTTTTCCAAAAGACCATGCACATTGTACATTTTTACAGTTCTTGGTATCAGCAACAAGTTAGTTACAATCATTAGCAATAACATTAACATCAGTTCTATCACATGTATACATTTACAATTATTTTTGTCATGCCAAGCCTTTGGTTTAGACAAATCATTCTTTAGGTCAGCTTGTCCAATATCCCTTTTGAATCTTTGTAGCTTTTTCTTGACCTCAGGTCTTCCTTAACGTAGGATTTCAGTTTAACCACTTCCTTGAGGTTTTGGTACTTTAGGGTTAACCTGTGGCTTTTATTTGCAAGGTTTAATCCTTCCTTTCCTCACCGTCCAGTAGGGTCAAAATCTAAACTCTTTTGTGTAACAAAATCCATTGGCTGGCTGGGTGCATCCTCTTTGCTAATGGCTATGGGCAAGTCTTTCTCCCCACAGTCAGTCCAGTAATTTGCATTAACACAAACACTAGCCTGCTTACTAGTTTTCAAACCCTCAGGCTTTATCAATTCCAACGGTAGACTCTGTCTTAAAGAGATACCATCACTTTTCACTAGCATATTATACTCAAGGTTCTTTTGTCCTTCCATTACCAACCTCTGCCTCCAAATGGAATCAGATGTCAAGTCCACTAAGAGACTACAAGTCATATCCAAAGTATCTAGACAGGAGTTTGCCTGCTCTCCCCAGATCCTTGTAACCCAGTAACCAGTAACTCGATCTTTCCTCAGTACCTGAATCACAGACTGCTTACTTAAAGAATCAACATGGAGACATTTATGTTCCAACAACATTGTCTCCCCAACAAGTTGGTTAAGCTTATAGGGCTGTTTAAATTCCCTAACAATTTTTATTTCACTTGAAATCTTTTCAAAGCTATCCACACTGGGTCTTTCTAAAGCAAAGTCAGTGGATCTATACACCTCAGAAAGACTCTGGCAGTTATGAACTGGAACAAGTCTCCCAAACAAACTGTTGCTTTCTCTATACAGTGATTCATCCTGCGTTAACTCAATCAAATCACTTCCACACCCATCAGTTGCAGCAAACTACTTGCAAAAACTACCTTGAAGATTTCTCTTCAGGAATCTTTCTAAGCAACAACCCATTTTTCACAGAAATTCTGCCCTTAGCCTTTTCACCAAGGGCTTGCTCTAAAGGAACATTTTCCTGAGCAACAACAGACACTTTCTAGGTTTCACTTAAATCCAGAATCATCTCTGTCCCATCAGGAAGATTTTCACAAAATGCCCTTTCAGGTAAACTGCTAGACTTCATAGCCACAAGATTAGAAGCATTCTCTTCCTTGTTACAAGTTTCCACACTGCAAACTGAGGCAAACATCCTTGGAACACCTTCTTAAGGTACCCTTTCCATTTTAAAATAATGTTAGTGGGTAACATAGTCAAATTACCTTCATGCTTTCCTGGTGCCCTGATTACATCACCTCTGATCAGACAAGGCTGTCATATCTTTACCCAGCAACATACTAGCAACAGGCAAAACAGAAGCACCAGAATCGCTTGGTGTCTGGGAGCTATTTATGATATTAACTGGATGCAACCTAGTTACAATGTCATCATCCCTAGGAGACACAAATTCAGGACCATTTCCTTCCTGGGCTTTTTGTATCCAGAATCAGCTCTGGGTCAACTGATAAATTTTCAACCATCATAGGCAGACAGGTTTCTTCTGTCTGCTTTACAGACAGAAAAGAGCTGGAGAAACATTCCCCTTTAACAGACAAACAGTTTGGGATATCCTTTCCTTTGTCCCAGCACATATGGCTGTTCACAGACAATTGCTTGGAGATTGGGGTAGCCCCCTTCATAGGCAAGTCATTACCCCTAACAGACACAGAAACATTTCCTTCACTGTCACAATTCTCCACACTGGTAACAGGTAAGGTATAGGGATACTCATTTTCCACTAATCTTGCCTTCCCAAACTGCTGATTAGACAAAGCTATCAGCTCAAAAGGCTGCCTATGCTCATCTAAACTTTCTTTGCCTTTCCCTCCCTTAACATATAAACTGCTGTTTTCTACAAATAGTGTCTTATTATTCTGAGCTACTTTAAGCACATCACTTTTACCTGGGTTAGGCGTACGTTTGCAAGCTTTATTAGCCAACATTCCATCACCCATAAAAAAATTACCCTTTTCTTCCTCTGTTTTTTGCTTTTGTACAAGTTCTAGCTGCAGGTTTCTCACTGCAAGCATTTTCGCTGGGTCTCCTTCCTTATCACTGGCCATTAACAGACCTTTCAGTTCCTGCTCTGGGGCCTTTTGCTTAAAATACAACCCTCTTTGTAAGGACCATTCTTCCATGCATTTTCTGTCAAGCATATTGATCATGGGTCACTCACTGTAATTGATTTTTAACCCTTAAACTCTCCAATATCAAAATTAAATTTTGACAAGCGTGTGGTTCTGATCCAAAACCCCAATTAACCTGTGGTAATGTGGATCCAAGCATGACTACACCACCATGACCACGGTCCTAGTGGGAAGCTTGCTGTGGTCACTCAATTAGGGTGAACTACAAAGCATGGGGCAGCCAAACCCCAAAAAGCTGGTGAATATTCCAATACTTCGATTCACCAAGCCAGTATAAAACAGTTTCTTTATTACCTTACTGGTTACTCAGAAGTCCAAACAACACAGTTCCCTTAAAGTGATCAGGCCTCAGGCCCCAATCCATGTACCCACGTCAAATATGATGAACAATTCCGTAAATCTTTTTCATCATGTAAAAAAAACGGTTCTACCAATCCCAAAGGATCGGACACATTACCTCCCAGGTTAATGATTGTTTCAGATCTTACCCAAATACATGTTACAGCCAATTCTTATTAACTAAACTAAAATTTATTAAAAAACAAAAAAAGAGAGTATGGTAAGAAGACCAATATACATACAGACATGAGTTCAATTCTTCAGGTTCAGATTCATAGTAGAGACGGTGAGCTTTGTAGCTGCAAAAAGTTCCTTTAGAATTGAGTTCATAGATCATAGTCCAATGTCAAAATATCATATTTAGGGCATACCAGAATAACTCGGACCTCAGTCTTGCGACTTAAACTCCCCCTCATGAAGCTTAAGCAGATCTGAGATGACAGAATCACGACCCAATTATCTTTTATACAATTTCATGTCTTTTGACAAGTTGGAATTCCTCACGGAACAAAAGATAATTAGGATGACTTTGAAGGAGGTCCATCACCGGTACTTAGCTATACAAATTAACGTAAGGCCATCTGCTTGTCCTCCACCATTCACAGTACATTTCAAAGAGAGATGAATACTGAGATATCCCGTGTTTACAATTCATTTACATGACAGGATGTTCTTTTGACCTCTGAATTATCAGAATACAGCATAGACAGGTACTGTTGATTACATTGTCCACCCTACTTATACATATGTAAATACACAAAAACACAAACATTTGCTCCCTACATGTCTTTTGAGGGTTATTTATTTTTCAGGATGTTTAACCCTTTCTAGCCATGTGTCACAGTATTTTTATAATACTCTGATGTGCACATACCATTTAAGAGAAACACTATAGGCCCACGTATACGCTGGATCTCTGGCTGGCATACTGGAAATTCTGGAGCAGCCCCATTTAAAATAATTGAGTGCTTTGTCATACTAAACAAAGTGAAAACAGCAATAAGTACAGTAGCCCTAGTGTTTACTTGTTACATTCAAATTACTATAAGCTGTGGTCCACCTTTTTAGTTTTCAATGTTTCATAGTTTCTTGTACTAAAAATATATTTTTGTCTTGACTATCCATAACTGCATCACAGAAGTTATCAGAGAAGCTGGAGGTTTCAAAATCTGAGAAAGAGGAAGGCAAAGCTTTTGGCTCCAGAGAAAGTGTGGGAATTGTTTGGGACTGTGGGATAAGAATTTTAGATGTATACTGCTGTTAAAATTATCAGCAGTGACATGGTTAAAAGCTGACATTTAAATGTATTCCTTATAATTAAAACAAAACAAACAACTTTAAATGACTCCAATCCTATAATTATTATCTTCATCCATCCACTTGTGTTTTGTATTAGACTGCAAAGTTTTTGTGCCAGGGACTGCGTCTATATATTTTACGAAAGCTAGCAAAATGGGCCCTTATTTTGACTGGGGCATGTGGGACTCACCATATGACAAACAATAAACTGTTGTCTTAAATTTAAGAATTAACACTCCATTAAAATGAACAGGATAGTTCAAACTTTATCAGAGATATTATTTCAGGGTTCCTGCATGTTTGAAAACTCAGGCAAACATCTATGCAACACCTTCTTAAGGTGCCCTTAAAATAATAAAACCTTAGATTATGAAGAATGATTCTGCTGTAAGGAGTGCATTCCACAGTAAACTCTGCATATGCAAGATCACAGAACATACAGGGTACTGAAAATATCCACAACAGCACAGAATTCAGTTATAGAAGAGGGAGCACGCAGTCAAGGACACATGAAAGACAGTAAACATTTAAGCATATAATACTGTAAACATAGTTGTCCTATTTCTTTAAAAACAAACCAATCAAACTAATTTTTATTAAATTGTGAATTATTTTACAATAATCTGTTTTGGAATTTATTTTTGATACAAATGAATGAACCATTATCTGACAGATTATTCTCAGCTCCATATGAGAAGGTCATGATATTTAGAAAAGGTGCTGGCAAAAGGCCAACATAATAAGGAGTGACAAAGTAAGTAAGCCTTTCACTTTTGGCATGTATTTATAAATTCACGGTATCTGGCCCCAAGTGACCTTTCTGCAATACAACCCTCTTAGCATGAAAAAAAATAAAAGGTTTGACTAAACTCTGATATATATATTCTCTTATATTTATCTATATTTTATGAAGTTATTTAATTTACCCCAAAATTAAAATACATTTACTTTATTACACATTAAACTTTATACTAAAATTAAAAATGGATTCTTCAATTCCAAATTATTTCTTTGCGAAAGAGAATTCTTATCACACATAAAAAGGATAATTCAAAATTGAGCATTTGATTAATTTGAACATCTTGTTTTCTACCACCACAACATAACATGTCTAAGCTAAGCACAGTCTATCTTTTTAACATACAGTTAGATGTCATCATATTGGTTTTCAACCTACATTAATATTTCCTCTAACACTCCAAACTTTATCCTTGACAGAAGAAAAAATTCACAGGTATCCCTCTCATCATTCTCATTAAATCAGGTGCAATAGATTTGAGAAAATGGACTTTTAATGGAAAAAATGGTACTACATTTTAAATAAATGGAAAAGGGTAGCATGTTCCTTTTTCCTTCTTGCTGGTTCAGTTCCATTTTGGGTTCAACAGTCAAGGACTCATTCAACCGGATACTTCCCACATTTAACTGCATCTCCTCTAGGAAAAAAAATGAAGGTTCACCAGGAAATTAGACAAACACTGTCCTAAAGAGATCTGTGTCCCTCCTGCTCTCCATTTCAACTTCTCCTGTTTTATTTCTTTATGCTTTTATACTCTAAAAATAAAAAGATTTTCTGCTAATACTTTAATAATTTAAACAATAAAATCTTACACCAAGCTTCAGAAATTCTGATCATATATGCACAGCATACACACTAATATATTCATGTGAACTGGATGGTAACATTTAGTAGAATGCATCACGTGAAAAGAGGAAGGATAAGGACACCCTGTACCACAGTGCAAGGTGAACACATGAACTCTATTCCTCTTCATGATCCTCATCGTTACTTGTGTCTATTTTCAAGGGAAGCCAAATTTAGGCAGGAATGCACGCCCTTTAGCTAAACAACATGGAACAGACTTGCACCCTCAGCAAAGAGCACAACATATTTGACCCATGAAACGTGTTGTAACACTAACAATATTTCTCAACGAAGTTCTATTCATTTTTGTCTGAAGGGTTTCTGTTGTGATTAAAAAAAAGTGTATTTATAACCTACCAATATAGCATGAACAGGATTCAAATTTGTGTAATTTGCCAAATTATCAAAAAGAAACAGAACAATATCTCTTTCTATGCCCATAACTTTTTCTTAATTTGATGTACCTCTAAATAGGAGTACAATTTAAAATGTTTAATTTCCTATAGCTTTTTTATTGCAAGTTTCAAATATTCAAGAAAAGTAATATGGCAGTCATTACATCTTCATTTCTCATGTGCACAAAACAAAGTGGTTTGCATATCTATTGTAGAAATTGTGGAATTAAGACGTTTTAAAAACAATAAACTGCCCACCTGCTAGTAAAATATTTAACTTCATATGGAGAACTTACAGATTTAGCATCATGGTAAGGATAAAAATACTACATACACTACATACATGACTTAAATCAAGGGCTTCAAATAATTTACTTCATTTCAGCAACAAAAACTCCTACTTGAAAACACAACATAAGACAAGAATCACATATGCTCTGCATTCCAGTTGAACAGAATAAGATTACGCAAAAAGTTAAATACGTCAAATATCAGACAACAACCCAGTCATGTTTCAAGTCTTGTATGACTTGCAAAATGTTTTGGTTTTTTTGACGGTCTGTTTAACTACCAGAAGTCCACAAGCCAATAAAACAGTTTTTAGATATCTGATACTTATTTGTATTTCAATAAATTAATACTTAACTATTTTATTCTTTAAGACTAAATACTACACCTCCGGTTTATGCTTTTATGCCGGGAAAAAAAACTTTACATGGTATAGCAGATGCAATCATTTGAATATAACATTGCAATTTTTAGCACCCACTCTTGTATTCAAATTAAACGTCTATGAAAAAATGTGATGGTTAGATATAATTAGTTCTCTCAGCCAAAAGGGTCTCTTGGCTGCTTATCACATCTGGAAACTTGATAATACAGCATCAAAGGTCACATGTCAAGGGTGACATAAAGGTGATTTGTGTTATTACTGTCTTATTTCCAGGGGGGAAACTCCTTAATTTAACATTACTTTCATTTCCTGTTTTCTAGCTGAAGTGTTTTACTTGAGAATTATTGAATATAAGGGAAATATCCTCTTTACAAAGAAAGATATTTAAAATATGAAGGGACACAATCAAGGACCAAAGACACTGCCCCACACTTGATGGCATCAATCTTGTTACAAAATTTTACTTTCATAATTTTGTGTTTTCTTTTTAGAATTATTTTTCTGATGGCTTGAGGGAAATCAGAGAGGAGGGGAGAAAAAAGTTTCCAAACATACCAATTTGGGCACCCTATACTAAGAAAGTGACATGATGTAAACAGACTAGTACATACACACACACACAGCAAGTTGTAACCTTAAGTTCCCCTTAAGGTAAGATCTACAGTATAAAACCACTTTCAAGGTAGAGCTTTATCATCATCTTGAAAAGAATAACTTAAAAAAGTAATGCAGCTTAGGGTTTGGGGTTTTGTTTTTGTGCTATAGAGGAAATGTTGTAATTATTTCAAAAATATTTGACGGAAAGAAGAATTAAGTCATAACTTGTTTCAATATCAGTTTACCTTAATGCCACTCAAACCTAAAAGGGCCTTTAGACATACAATATAAACAATGTGAACTTTAAAGATCTTAGTGAGTGTGACATAAAATGTGCTCACATACTTTGACATACCAATCGCTCTCCATGGTAACCACTCTCCATAGCAACAGCCCCTCCCTAGCATATCAGGGCATATCAAGAGTTAGGCTTTGTCTACACTGCCACTTTACAGCTCTGAAACTTTCTCGCTCAGGGATGCAATGCAAGTTTCAGCACTGTAAAGTGGCAGTGTAAACAGTGCACCAGCGATGGTAGCTACTCGCCTCATGGGGGTGGTTTTTTACAACACTGGGAAAGCTCTCCTGGTGCCGTGACAGTGCTAGGGTGACCAAACAGCGAATGTGAAAAATCGGGACGGGGGTGGGGGTTAATAGGAGCCTATATAAGAAAAAGACCCAAAAATCGGGATTGTCCCTATAAAATCAGGACATCTGGTCACCCCTCAGCGCTTTAATGTTGGTAGTGAAGACATACCCTTAAAAAACTGTCAATCAAATAAATCAGTTTACCTGCAAAAATATGTTCCGTAGCTCATTGGGATCCGCTCTTTTGGTTGTTTGCACCTGTAAAGCCAAGAAAAGAAAGTTAATGCTTTACTAGCTGGGTAACTGACTTATAGTGTAGAGAATCCTCATGCAATCTATGCTGATAAGGGTAATAAATGTCAGCTCTCTTATCTAACTGATAAACTGAATCCCAAACATTAAAATCTAAGTTTTTATTGCTTAACTTTAAAATAATTCAGGGAGTAGTGACAGCTGTCAAACTCAGTAACTGTTGTCTGAGAACAAGGGAGACAGTGAAACAGGCCCAAATGTCAGAAGCAACAATATTTCCAGTGCCCCAAATAGTAGAAATTGCCCTTAGCAGAAGGAGTTGCAGTAAATCGCCAACAATTGTGAAGTGTCTCCACTTGCATTTATAACAGTCTAAAGTTACCTTGAATTAAAACATAACAACGCTCTAATTTAGACAAACAATTGGGAAGACTTTGGGATGCTTAAAAGTTCAAGCACATGCACCAGCATCCAGGCTACACCTGTAGGCTAAAAACTCACTAAGCAAACACATTTAACACCTTTGGCTTGACTATGTGCAACAGAACAAACATACACAACAAGAATCATCAATATTTTTCCAAGTGAGATGCACTGTTCTGAAAACTCCTCCACCTCAGCTGTGCTTCCCCCAGCTGAGGACTGCTCTGCAAGCTCCTGCTGTAAAACTCCCATCTTCCCAAAGAGCTCCTCCATTCACCCTCAATACCCCCTAGAGCTGCTCTCACACACACCCCACACTTCCCACCACAGGACCCTTCCCCCAGAGCTGTTCCCTGCCCCCACCACAGGGCCTTTCCATCCAGAGCTGCTCCCTCCCATTCCCCAACCACAGGACCCTCCCCCCCGAAAGCTGCTCCCTTGCTTCCCACTACACGCCCCTGCTTCGGGGTGGGGGCGCTCTCTCTTCCCCCCCCCCATATCTCCCTCACACTCCATCGCCCCCTTCCCCAAGGGTGCTCCCTCGACCCCTTGCTCTCCGGGGGCCGCTGCCCAGTACCAGGCCTGCAGAGGGGCAGCAGTAGCCGCCGCCAGCTCTCCGCCTGCCCGCATGGCCCCGAACTGGCGGCGACGGGGCCGCCCGCAACACCCGGCTCCTTATGCAACAAGCGACGGAGGAGCAGAGTCACCTTGACCGCCATGCTGAGCGCGGGCAGGGGGAGGAGGAGGAGGAGCTGCCAGCCCGGCGCTACCACCAGACAGCCGCGCCGCCGCAGCCTGGCCCTATGCTAATGAGCCCCCCCTGCCGGGACCCTGCGCCCGCAGGCGGGGACCGGGGCCGTGGTGCTGGGCCCCGCCGGCGGCTGGCCAGGCCGCGAGGCGGCGGCGGCGGGCACCTCTCAGAGGAGGACACAGGTCTCGAGCGAGGCAGGAGTGCCTAGCCCTGCGGTTGTGACCACCTGGCGCCTGCCAGACAGGGGGACTGTGAGGAAACTGACCTAGGTCAGATGCTGGTGATCCGGGAGAGGGGGGATGCCAGCCTTTGCTACTAACTTTACAAAGACCTTGGTGTGGATCTTGCCCACTAGTGTACAACCTCACAATCTGTGTGTGACTCCTCTCCTCTCCTACCAGAGCGCTGGATCAGTGGTTCTCAGCCTTTACATTCGCAACCCCGTTTTCTATAAAGTGACCACCCCAGGATGCCCCTCTGTTTCTACCACTGTAGAAAGGTTAGGGTAGTCTTGACCTCCTGACATCTGTTCATGACTCCCAGACTGAGAACTGCTCTAGGGGTCTGACTCTGTATTGCCTTACACCTTATGCAGTCATTTACACCTAAGCAAGATGCAGTGCAGAGGAAGCAAAGTCTCCTAGGTAGAAAAGACTGGGAATCATATTCCTGGCTCTACCAGTGATTTAGCAAGACACTGACTAACCCCTATATATTTCATCTGTAAAATGGATATAACATTGCCCCTCTCACAGGGATGTTGCATAAATTATTAATAATGTTTGTAAAGTGCTTGAAGATCCTTATTAAAGGCACTATACAAATCACAGTATAAGTAGATCTAGTAAAAAAAAACTTGAACTTTTGACAAAAACTACCCGTCCCCCAAAAAATCTTTTTGTCAGCTCTAATTATTGTTATAATGTTGCATGTATAGTTCCAGCAATTATAATTAGTACTTATATTTAGTAGCATTTCATATCTGTAAAATGTTTCACAAATTCATTACTGGCATAACCAGATGCAGCAACTCCATTGAATGCCAATGTAATTATACCTGTTTACCTCAAGTGGTATATTTGGCCCATAAACTAATAAATCCTAGCAACATGATCCATGCAAGGCAGATAAATATTATTATCCCCATTTTATGGATGGGGAAATGGAGACACAAAGTAATCAGAAGAGCTGTGGTTGGAATTCAAAAGCTTCTGGTTAGAAGCTGTCCTGTGCTTTATATACTAGGCAATGCTGCCAGACTCTCTTTCTTGGCAAAAATATGCAGGCTACTCATTCTCAAGGAAGGAGACAATGGCACTATGTTTGGACAACTTGTTCATAATCTGCCTTTGGGAACCAAATGTTTAAAAATAATGCACTTTTTATTTTGCCATATAAAAATTTCAAAGTGACCAACAAGATCTCTTTGCAAAGCATATATAACTGCTTCTGTTTTAACCACAGATAAGACACACACAAATATTTCCAACTACAGCAGATACGAGTTTGGGGGTTTATAAATAGTGTGCTAAAGCCATAGGTCCTCTACTGTGATATAAGGCCGAATTGGAAAAGTAGATTTACTTTTATGAATGGTAGAGTGGAACTTTGTTGGGCTACAGCTCAATTAAAAATTCCCAGAGCCCACTTGTAGTTCATTACCATTTTACCTACTTACTGGCTGGCATCAGAGATAATCTTGCAAAAGTCAACCAATATATATGCTATTTGAAGAGCAATATCATCCTAGATCTACAGAAGGAGCCTAAAGCCCTGTCTACTCTAGAGACATTTTTTAAAACTTCACCCACCAATGTTAGCAATGGTGGGAGATCTATGAATGGGCCACAAGGGTTTCTGGTAATCTTAATCAGAGTACATCTAATTGGCATAGTACTTAAAACAGTAGCTTCAGCAAGTGGCCCACCTACACTAGGGCTCCCACTTCTGCTAATAGCAGAGGAGTTGAACAGTTTTGTATAATTTACCTAGTGTCGATTAGCTACTGCACATAGGTCATGCAGTTTAGTGTGTGTACAGAAAGGAACTGGAAGTAGAAGATTGATTGAGGTATTTTTTTAGGCTGGTCTATTAAATCCAAATTTGAGATTGGAAAGCGTTATATTTTTAAACAGTCACCTTCACCAAGGATTCATTTTGGAGTTATATCAGTCCCACCTATGATAACTAGTCCACAAACAATGCTGTCTGATGTCCACCATTCCACTTGAAGTTGATACATTCACCTCCCTGTGTGGACTTGGGACCACACTATAGCAACCTCATGATGTGAGTCGCAATACCCCACCCCTCCACCCCCCGTTCCAGACACAGACAGTATATGCTTTTTTACCCTATCAATTGCACAAATATAGTGCCAAATTTTCTACTGGTGTAAGTGGGTACAAGGCCTTTGAAGTTCAATAGGACTTTTTGAGAATTTGTTCATTAGCACACAGATCATAAAATACCTCATTTACCAAACCAATCTAGGTCTTCATTTACTATTAGCATGGGAAAAAGGGGAGTTCACATGGATTTGGGATGTACAGTATTATGGAGTTGTGGTAGTTGCTCTATATTTAATATGGAAATTAGCAGCCTATGGTAAACCAAAATGTCAACTTCCCCGCCCTTTCAGTTTATCAAAAAGAAATTAATAATCCCAAATAAATCCAGTCATTTCCATTCCTTGTCATATGGTGTCATTTTAGCATAGTGCTGTCTGTTATGTTCGTTAACAGTGTCGACAACCAGTGAATTTGGAGATGTGTGAGAAAACAAAAAGTCCATGTGTTTAAAGGGCACATAATATTTCTTGTCTGCCCTTTTGCACATCGGGGTATTTGGCCAGTGTCTGCCATATAGTTTTCACTGGATCAAGCAGCACCTCGTTTATGGGGAGTGTAATTATGGCTGATGGCAACGTCTGCAGGATGTCAAGTAGTTTCTGCTGTGACTCTGACATCTTCAAGTGGGATTTGAAGGGAATCCACTACCCTCTTAAAGAGGTCTTGAAACTGCTTGAAGTCGTCTGCTTTCGTTGGCGGGGGAGGCATAGTTGCCTTGTCAGGAGATGATGAAGAAATGTTGGTCACCAGAGTGGCTTCCTTACCTAGTCTCTCCTCCTGTTCCTCAAAGCTCTCCTCTTGAGGATCAGGAGGTCTGTCTATTGAGAATGAGGTAGATCATCTTTCTCCATCTCTCTGGGTGACACTAGAAGTTATTGAAAATTGTTGTCTATATGTCACCCATGGATCCCAATATGGCCACTGAGGTTGTGGATATGGCATGGGCAGGGGCAGCCAAGGGTGTCCATACCAAGTGTCTCTTCTACTGTGGCAGTAGATTGAAGGAACATGAGTTTCCATCTGGCTAGCTCCCTGGTGTTGCAATGGAGAGATCTGGATTGACAATAAATATAAATCATCCCCATCATTGTCGTTGTCAGACCAGGGTGCAGCAGTCATGGATGGTGGAATAGACTGTCCTGGTACTACATGTAAATCCAGAGACCTGGGTATAATCCGTACCTCAGTTATGTCGGTGCCTGGTAATGGTGATTCAGTCATTTCCAAGACCATCAAGTCTTTGGGGAACTGAAATTTCTGCGGTACTGGAATAACCATCAGTATCATTGAGGTCATAGGAGTAGGTGCCATTGAAGCGGAGATAGCCATCTGAACTGGAGGCCCTCTGCACTCCGAGGAATGGCCAAGAGGCATTGTCATAGTCTTTTATGGTGCTGGTGTACTCGGTATTGATTGTCTATAAGCCTCCATCGGTGCTGTTTTAGAGGAACTGGGTCTTTCTTTGCTGCTTCTTTACCCTGATGGTACTATTCTGCCTGAGCCTGCCCTCTTAGGGTCTTTGAGCTTACCAGTGGTATCAGTTCCGGAGGATTTTGCAGCTTCATAAGTACCTAATCGTGTGTCAGTCGGTACTGAAGTTATCAACCATGCGTAAAACCTTTCTCTTGGCCGATTTCCTGCTTGGGGAACTCGTGGCCCGCTTCTTTGAGATTTTCTGAGAGAAGTCTAAGGATTTCCTCTTTGAAGCTACTGGAGTGTGTTGATCGGACAATATTGATGGGGTCGGTCTCAATGGTGACTGCTGTTAAAAGGGGGGTCCCGGGCTCTGGGGTCAGAGGCTGGTCAGAGTGAATTTCCGTCATGGGTAGTCTTAATTTCAGCTCACGACTCTTTTTGGTTCTTGCCTTTAGTTTGAGACAAAACATGCACTTCTGAGGCACATGTCCCTCTCCGAGGCAGCGAATGCAGCAGGAATTGCCGTTGCTGACAGGAATGGCTTCCCAACAGAAGAGGCAATGTTTAAACTTGGGGAGGGGAGAGCTGGGCATACCCTTTTTAGGGCTCACTTTCTGACCGGGAAGAACTAGGGAAATCTAATTTATACTATTCTACAAGCAAAATAATAATATATAGGAATGAAATAAAAAAAGAAGAAATTATTAACACTAACATTAACTAACTGAAGCTGTATTACTACGAAGGAAAAAAATTATTAAGAAGCAAACACTAAGGGCTGGTCTACACTAGCCCCGAAGTTCGAAGTAAGATACGCGACTTCAGCTACGTAAATAACGTAGCTGAAGTCGAAGTATCTTATTTCGAACTTCAAAGTACTCACCCCTGGTCCACACCGTGGCACGCAGGCTCCCCCGTCGACTCTGCCTGCTCCGTTCGTTCGTGGAGCAGGATTACCAGCGTCGACGGGGGAGCACTTCCTGGTTCGATTTATCGCGTCTAGACAAGACGTGATAAATAGAACCCAGAAGATCGATCCGACGCGTCCGACAGAGCTGGTAAGTGTAGACTAGCCCTAAGAAGAATCTCTATCAATGGGCTCTGCTAAGGCTCAGTCTCAGGCCAAGGGTAGTTGAGAAGGAACTGAGGAGGACGGTTTGCCTGCACAACACTATTTAGCAACAGAGCACAGCGTGAGATGGGGAGAGTGCATGTGCGGGCCAAACGGATACTGCTACCAAAAATCTCCAATCTGAAGCACAGGGACATGCACCTATAGGGTCACTATTTGAAGAACTGTTAGCTTGGTTTTTGCTTCCTTTTCAGCCAACCTACAAAACTGGTTTTATCCAGGACAGGTCCATGAACACAGAAGAACTCTGGCAGTATGAGACAGGACCGTCTCTGAGGAGAGGGGAACTTGTTCAGAGGAACCTGACTGAGACATACAACACCCTGCTGAGGGTGCCTGAAGAAGTTAGGCCTGACTAGGTTACCATCAGAGGGTGATAAGATTTTAGTTAAGAATAGATGCGTGTGTACTTTTTTATATTTAAATCCTTTTTCTTCCCCTAAAAGCTCTATTCCTTTTTCTAAAATAAACAATACATTGATTTTACGAAGACTTGTCTAATCAATGTGTACCACTGGCCACAGACTCCTGGAATGAAGACTGCAGGTGCCCGAACTTAGTCAGACCTCAGGGTAAGAATTGGTGGAAACACATATAAGAGATGTCTGTTCCATGTGAGGAGTTGATGCACAGGACACTGTGTAGACCAGGATCCAGTGTAGGAGTGGGGAAACTATGCAGTTCCACCCCAGGATAGGTAAAGGCATGAGACCTAACATCTGAGGGGGTCCATTCAAAGACCAGGAAGGGGTCAGAGGTGTAGCTAATACTATGACCATGGCATATATGTTAAGTATGTTTTTTTTTCACCTGAATATGCAGGTTTTGAATATGGACATATTAAATAATGTAAAAAATGTGCCATAACTTTTAAAAAAATATTTCTTGAAATGGAGGTAGTGTATTTCACGAATGTCTCAGCAGTGACAGAATGGGAACAGAAGGTAGTGAATAAGCATCCTAGAAAAATAGCCTTAGTGGAAGGGTGTGAAACTGTTAGGAATACAAGGTATTGGAAGGGGAGTCTGGTGTCCACAACAAGAAAGAGGAAAGGAGAAAACAAAGAGCATCAAAAAGAGGTTCCAGATCAGAGGGCATAGGGTGGAGACTGGGAATTGAGAGAACCATGTTTGGAGAAGGCCAGGGAGAGAGGAAGAAAACACACTAGGATGTTGATGTCAGTGTGGAGACAGCCCGAGGGAGTGACAGGCACAAAGAGGAAGAACCAGCTAGACACCATATCTGTATTACAGCATCTCCAGCCAAAACCAGGGCTGTATAGGGCTGAGCACTCACTGTACATTAGCATTGCCAACCCTCCCAGATTGGCTAGGAGTCTCCCGGAATTGGAATCAATCTCCCGGTGGCTACTAAAACCAATCTGGGAGATTTTAATAGGCCGCTAAAAGTCCAGTTGGCAGCACGGTGGGTCTAAGACAGGCTCCCTACCTGCCCTGACTCTATGCGACTCCCAGAAGTGACCGGCACGTGCCTCTGGCTCTTAGGCACAGGGGCGGCTAGGGGTCTCTGCGCACTGCCCCCGCCTTGAGTGCTGACTCCGCAGCTCCCATTGGCCAGTCACTGCAGCTAATGGGAGCTGCAGGGTACGGTGCCTGTAGCAGGAGCAGCGCGCAGAGCCGCCTGGACGCCCCTGAGCCTAGAAGCCAGACATGCTGGTCGCTTCTGGGAGCTGCCCAAGGTAAGCACCGACCAGCCGGAGCCTGCACGCCTCACCCCTTCCTGCACCCCAACCCCCTACCCCAGCCCTGAGCCCCCTCCCGTGCTCAAACTCCCTCCCAGAACCTGCACCTCAACCCCCTCTTGCACCCCAACCTGCTGTCCCAGTCCTGTGCCTCCTCCCACACCCCCTCCTGCACTCCAAACCCCTCGGCCTCTCCCGTACCCAAACTCCCTCCCGGAGCCCACACTGCCTCCTACACCCCACCCTCCAGCCCAGAGCCTGCACCCTGTCCCACACTCCAGCTCCCAGCCCAGTGAGCGTGGGGGTGAGCACGCTACAGGGGGAGGAAGGAGTGAATGGGGGCGGGGCGTCGGCGAGGGGGCGGTGCAGGGGCGTGGCCTCAGGGAAGGAGTGGGGCAGGGGTGTTTGGGTTTGTGCCCTTAGACAGTTGGCAACCCTACTTTACAGGAGCATCCCTTAGCACGGAGCTGAGGCCACAGGGACCAAAAGAGCCAGGAGTTGGGAGCAGGCCAAGCCACAGGGATTAAGCAACAGCCAACAGGCCCTGGGCTGGCAGGGAGCTGGAGGACTTGAATCAGGGGTGGAAGGTGGAGACTAGAGGGAGGCGGGGTTATGCAAATGAACCGCTAACTCCGTAGAAACACAGCGTCCCCAATAATAGGGAGAGTTCGTTACCATTCCGTTGGCGCGTACAGAGCATGCGCACTATCTAGAGCCGTCTGTTCCCTTCCCCCTTTGCACACCGTCAATGTCGGCGAGCGGAAGTGCGTGGCTATGCTCTCACATCCGGTGTGTGGGCGCGCGGGCTGATTCGGTCTGTGTCCGGGTGACTTGGCTGCTGCCAAATGGCGGGTAAGTTGCGGCGGCGGAAGCGAGCTGTGGCCCGAGGCTCTGTCGCGGCTTCGCCGAGCGCGGTGCAGGGAGGGAGCCCGGCCTGTCCTGCGGCCCAGGAGTATAGGGGCCTGCCCGGTGCCGCTGCTCGCGGCCGTGGAGGGGCTTCCTGCTCCCCGCAGGGATGGGGGGACCGGCAGCTCCGCCGTCCGCCCTCACCGCGCTGTTTGGGGGAGCCGCCGACGGCGTGTTTGCCAGTCCCCGGGGTGCGGTGCCTAGTTCCTGTCACGCCGCCTGCCCCGTCCCTCGGAGTCTGGGGCGCCCGGAAAGCGGCTCCCTGTGTCCTGCTGCTCGTGTCTCTTCCCCTCGCAGTCGCCGCGACCCGGCCTGGCTGGGCCGCTCCGAGGGGGTCCGGTCCGCAGTGTGATAAGGAGGCGTGGGAAGGGCCGCGCTCACCGAGAAGCAGAGTCCAGAAGACTCTCTCATTACGAGCCGATGAGACTCTTTACGGGGTTGCTGCACCCTGCTTCTGGGGAAGAACAAGGGCAACATGACTCCGCAGTGGCTCTGCTCTATAGGCCCTGGCCAAGGATACATTCAGGCCTGTCAGCTATGTCCAGATCCAGGTGTCTGCCCAATCCTTAAATACACAGCGGCCTGTTAAGTCAATAAAAGCAAACTTTACAGATGGTCTGGATAGGGTAATGGCAAATGTTTCCTGTAAGTACCAGCTCGCCTTTGACATTCAGCATGCTTATGCTAATGTTATGGATCCCCAGAAACTAATTAAACTGCAGAATCTTTTGTGCAAACTTAAGCTGATTTATGAGATGGGTCTTAGAAAACTTCAAAAATTGACTTTAAACTTTGTAAAGCTGTGGCCTAAAAATAATTTGGTTTAGAAACTTCCTTTGTTTTAGTCCATTGTCCTATGTAAGGTCAAGTGCATATGACTAGATACTATGATGGGCACACTAGAAATGTGTGAGATGCATAGGTAACTAGATATCAGAAATTAACTAATATTTGGGAATTTGCTGCACATTATTGAATGCTTTGAGAGTTGGGCAGGATTTTCTGAAGTTCTGTCTGCTAAACTGCTCAGTTCAAGGTTAGTGGTTTTCATAGATTCATAGATTCTAGGGCTGGAAGGGACCTTGAGAGGTCATTGAGTCCAGCCCCCTGCCCTCATGGCAGGACCAATTACTGTCTAGACCATCCCTGATAGACATTTATCTAACCTACTCTTAAATATCTCCAGAGATGGAGATTCCACAACCGCCCTGGGCAGTTTATTCCAGTGTTTAACCACCCAGACAGTTAGGAACTTTTTCCTAATGTCCAACCTAAACCTCCCTTGCTGCAGTTTAAGCCCATTGCTTCTTGTTCTATCCTCAGATGCTAAGATGGACAAGTTTTCTCCCTCCTCCTTATGACACCCTTTTAGATACCTGAAGACCGCTATCATGTCCCCTCTCAGTCTTCTCTTTTCCAACCTAAACAAACCCAATTCCTTCAGCCTTCCTTCATAGGTCATGTTCTCTAGATCCTTAATCATTCTTGTTGCTCTTCTCTGGACCCTCTCCAATTTCTCCACATCTTTCTTGAAATGCGGTGCCCAGAACTGGACACAATACTCCAGTTGAGGCCTAACCAGCGCAGAGTAGAGCGGAAGAATGACTTCTCGTGTCTTGCTCACCACACACCTGTTAATGCAGCCCAGAATCAGGTTTGCTTTTTTTGCAACAGCATCACACTGTTGACTCATATTTAGCTTGTGGTCCACTATAACCTCTAGATCCCTTTCTGCCATACTCCTTCCTAGACAGTCTCCTCCCATTCTGTATGTGTGAAACGGATTGTTCCTACCTAAGTGGAGCACTTTGCATTTGTCCTTATTAAACTTCATCCTGTTTACCTCTGATCATTTCTCCAGTTTGTCCAGATCATTTTGAATTATGACCCTATCCAAAGCAGTTGCAAAAGAAAAACAATTGCACTTGTGCCCCTTTTTCCTTCATGATCTTTCTTGAATGCGTGACACTTTCTTTTTCAAATGCATCTGCTTGTACTTTACATTAGAAATTAAGGGCTGGTCTGTTTTAGGACTCTTTGAACAACGTGATATCATAGCCCTACTAGTTTTCCAAAGTGCAAGATAGTAAAACCCTGATTTATTGAGAAGGGGAAGCTTTTTTAATCACTAAAATTGCTTTTGTTAATTGTTTAGCCTACCACCACCTCTCTCCTCATCCTTTCGTCCAATAGCTTCTCTCCTGTGTGTTACTTTCTCTCAACTTTTTCAACACGCTTCAGTGGAAGTGGGCATCTTTGTCCGTGCCCTATTGACTGAGATTAGTGTGTGTAGATTTGCCCCCTGTTAGGTGGAGTGGAGAAAAATGGTGACTTAACTTAAACTGATTTATTTTTGATTTTTTAAACTTACAGTAAGTACATTTTTAAAAACTTTAAAATTAAATTTGAAATTGACAACCTACGCCTAAACTTAGTACAATCTATTAAAATTTTAAAAAATAAATTTAAAATATAAATGTAAAAAAACTCATATTCAAGCAGTACATGTTTGTTTCTGAAGTTGTAAAGAAAGTCAAGCCACTGAACTGGTGGAAGTCAATAGCTAACCACCTGGAACCAGTTTGTTGAAGTGTTAAACCTGCTCTGGACAGTAATAGCCTCTTCTCCAGGTGTGGAGAGAATGTTTTCTTCATTTCAGTTTGTTCAGTTGAATGAATAGTCCATTCCATGTTGAGACATTGGGAGTTGAAAAAACAAGAGTTTTCTTTCAGTCTAAATAAAAATGAGGTGTGAGAGACTGAGACTTACTTGTTGTAAAATATTGAAGATCATGGAGACCACAAATCAGTTTAATTCACGAAGTACAGATAATACTGCCTTTGTTTAATATGTTTAAAGGCAAGGTTTTAATAATTTATTTCTTATGTATTTAAGGTAGCTTTATTTAATTAATAAGAAACTTCAGTATGTTTTTGTGCATTTTTAATTGAATTATAGTTTTCATCTAAATGTAGCTTGACACAAATCACAAGTGCAAAAACAAAAAATCTAATAGATAAGAAAATCATCACACAATAAAAATGTAAACATTAAGAATCTGAATAAATGTGTGTAAGTTTTGTAATAGAGTGTATCCTTCGGGCTAGTAAAAAGCAGCACCAGGTTTAGTGTAGAGGCTATATTTAGTTGCAAATCCATATGTATTAATGATTATAAACCAATGAGAATTGACCTCTTGAATTATTTTTTCCTCAAAATGGTACAAATGCAGAAAAAGATTAAATTGTGATTAAAACTGGTGATTTTAAATCAGTCCACCCTGTAGAGGTTCATATCCTCTGTCTCTCTAATATTGGGTTATTTTATTAACACTGTGCATCACATTGCACTACACTTAAAAACTAGGAGGGAGAAAAGCCACCCACTATCTCATAACAATAGCATTAGGTTCTGAAACTTATAGACTCTTGGCCATAAAGGCTATAAGAGACCATCATGAACATCTAGTCCAGTGGTTCTCAACCTATTTACCATTGTGGGCCGTATCCAATAGTAACTATATGGCCCTGAGGATGTCACGTGGGCCTCAGTTGTGTGCTGATTAGGCCACGGGTTGAGAACCACTGATCTAGTCTGACCACCTACACATTGCAGGCCAAATAACCTCACCCACCTGCTCCTGTAATAGACCCATAACCTCTGGCAGAGTTACTGAAGTCATAGATTCCGAGGCCAGAAGGGACCACTGTGATCATGTAGTCTGACCTCCTGTGTAACACAGGTCATAGTACTTCCTCCAAATAATTCCTAGAGCATAACTTTCAGAAAAATATCCAATCTTGATTTTAAAATTGTCAGTGATGGAGCATCCACCATGACCCTTGGTAAATTGTTCCAATTTTATAATTTTTGAAAACGGAGATATGCCAATCTCCTAGAACTGGAAGGACCTTGAAAGGTCATCGATTGGGTACTGTCGGCAGTACTGTCCCCTGACAGATTTTTTGCCCCAGATCCCTAAATGGCCCCCTCAAGGATTGAGCTCACAACCCTGGGTTTAGCAGGCCAATGCTCAAACCACTGAGCTATCCCCTCCCCCCGATTAATGATTAATTACCTTCAGTGATAAAAATTAACATTTTATTTCCAGTCTGAATTTATCTATCTTTGATTTCCACCCATCAGATCATGTTATACCCTTCTCTGCAAAATTGAAGAGCCCATCATCAAATATTTGTTCCTGTAGGTACTTACAGATTGTAATCAAGTCACCCCTCCACTTTGTTTAGCTAAATAGACTGAGCTCCTTGAGTCTGTCACTATAAAACATGTTGCGTAATCCTCTAATCCAGGGGTTCTCAAACTTCATTGCACCGCGACCCTCTTCTGATAACAAAAATTACTACAGAGCCCCGGGAGGGGGAACTGACGCTTGAGCTCGCCCAAACCCCGCTGCCCTGGGTGGGGCCCAAGCCCCACTGTCCCAGATCAGGGGGCCCAAGCCCAAGGGCTCCAGCCCCAGGCAGAGGGCCTGTAACATTAGCCCCACCACCCTGGGGCTTTGGTCCTGGGCCACATCAAGTCTTAAGTCAGCCTGCTGGTGACCCCATTAAAATGGGGTTGCGACCCACTTTGGGGTCCCAACCCACAGTTTGAGCACTGCTGCTTTAATCATTCTCGTGGCTCTTTGAACCCTCTCCAGTTTATCAACCTTCTTGATTTGTGGACACCAGAACTGGACTCAGTATTCCTGCAGTGGTTGCACCAGTGCCAAATACAGAGGTAAAATAACCTCTTGCTCCTACTTAAGATTCCTTTGTTTATGTATCCAAGGATCACATTAGCCTTTTTGGTGCCAGCATTGTACTGGGAGCTCATATTCAACTGGTTACCCACCCTACCCCCGATCTCTTTGAGTGACTGCTTCCCAGTGTAATAAAGCCCAGGTGCTAAAACACACTTCTTAAGCCTTTGGTGTAATCAATAGTCCATGAGAAGTCCCCCTTAGTGGTGTAGTTCTCTCTCCCCAGGGCACGCGCCTTTCACGTTTTGGTCTTTTGTTTCAAATAATTGTTGATTACTAACTAAATTTTTAAGATTTTTTGGCTTATGCAGTTACTGATCTATTTATATAAAATAAGATCTATGTCAACGCTTCAGTATTCTTTTTACTATTATCCTACTCCTATTTCATAAAATGCATCAAATCCAGTCTGAAACAGAAACTTGAGAGAAATACAAAGGAACCTACAGGAAAGTATTGATTCAACATCATGCCACTAAGCAATGTCTGATATTTCTTGATTCATGATTATGTGCATTTAAATAAGTATATACAGCTGGTGCAAATTAGCATTTGAAACCACTTTTACTACAGTATGGTACTTTAAAAAACTGTTGGCTTAGCTATTCTCTATATGAGGCTTTTGTGCTTACCTAAAGAATGGAGGCCACACAGCTATAAACTACAATTTGTCCGATAGACACATTTTTCAGTGGATGCTGGTAGGGTGTGTGTCAGCATAGCTGCCTCGCCCAGGAGTGTGGATTTTCACCTCCTATGTGACTTAGCTATGTCAACCTAAATTTTAAGCATAGACCAGGCCTAATTAATACAAGTACGAGTAAACTGAAAACTAGATGTTTCCAAAAACTGATGTAATTAATACAGGTGTTTCTAGGTACAAAGGATGTAATTTTATTAAAGGAACACCAGCGACTTAAAAAACAAACTCATCTGAATATTTAACATGCATCTTTCCTTGCAGGTTTATAAGACAGTTGAGTTTTAAAAGGTGCTAACAATACAACGAAATACATCTTTAAACAGTCTGATTAAAAATCTCACCACTCTGTTGCTTAAGTTTCACATTTTGGTACTTACGTTAATTTCTAGTCTTCCTGGAAAAATAATGCAGACTAGACCTGAATTACTAAAGCAAAAAATAAGCAGGAAGAAACCTGTACATCAGGCCTGCACAACATGCGTCCCAGGGGCCGCATGCGTCCCGCGTGGGCCCACTGTGTGGCC
Organism: Macrochelys suwanniensis; assembly: GCA_033296515.1. NCBI lineage: Eukaryota > Metazoa > Chordata > Testudines > Chelydridae > Macrochelys > Macrochelys suwanniensis. Next base: position 38,624,333 of record CM065784.1, read on the forward strand.
CGCGGGGGGGTGAGTAGGTGGGCTCACTGTGCAGCCCGCAGGTGGGTGAGTAGGCAAGGGTTGCAGCTATCTGGAGGTGCCTGCCTTCCACGCCGTCCTCATTCACACCTCATTCATTCAACAGAGATTTATCTACAACTGCATTGATTGACTGTTGTGTGCAGTAATATAGTGACCTGTGGGGGGGGTGAAGAGGGGTGTGATGGTGGGGCCGAGCAGGGAGGGGGCAGGTCCTATTTTACTGCTGTGATCTAGTCACCCTATGCGCGTTGTTTCTTTCGCCCTCTACAGGCTTCCATACCCCAGAGCTGGAGAAGGAGGGGTTGTTTCCGTGGGGCGGGCGGCACTGGGGTGGGGTGTTTCCGTGGGGCCGGGCGGGTTTCGGCCCTCAGCTGTTTTCTTTGGAGTAATATGGCCCTCGCCGCTTTACGAGTTGTGCAGGCCTGCTGTACATTCTCATACAACCTGAAGAAGCAGGGACCATATTTTCATAAGTACTTGTTTAGCACCTAGCATAATCAGGCCCCAATCCTGGTTGGAACTTCTAGGTGCTACATAATATAAATATTTTTTCTTCCTTAGCAGCTCAACTTTTAAATAAAACACAAATGTAACAAAAAATAATGCATAGCTGCTAATAGTTTCTGTTTAATGTGAAGTTTCATACTTTTTGGTGTCCACTGATGCAACTCTTGTCAGGAAAAGCTTTACAATATTTCTATTTGTAACTTCAGTGTTCCAAAATGAACTGACAACATTTTGTAAAAATAATTCTTGGCAGAGAACTTGTACAGTATTTTAAATTTAAGCCAGTAGCATATTTACTACTGGCTGAAATTTAAAATACAAGTTCTTTGCCAAGAATTATTTTATTATTTATTTATTTTTACAAAATGTCAGTTCTTTTTTCTTTTTTTTTTTTTTAAAACAAAAGAACAGGAATATTTTAGCTGACTTGTTTGCATTACTAAGAGGACTGTATTTTTTAATTGTAAAAAATGGTAGCCCCTTATTCAAAAAATATGAACTAGGGTATTTCTGCACCCTCTAAATGGTTCTTGCCACTCTGATGCACAGAGTAATTCTGTGTGTAATTACGCTCTGTATATTGTAGATTTACATAACATTTAGTTAAATCTCTAAAAGGTCCTATTTAAAAATGGGAGGCCACATTTGTAAAGAGACAAATTGAAGTGTTTTTGATGCGTGTTTATTCTGTAAGTTTAAATGAGAACCTTATTGTTTTAAACATGTTCCCTTGGATTGTGGCAATATGTAGTTTAAATAATTTGCATAAACTTTTTTTCCCAGGGCTCAGTGCTATGGAGAAGAAGTTGGCTGAGTTCAAGTGTAATACAAATGAAGCAATTCAACTGAAATTAGGTAATTTGTTTTCAAGTCATTTGCATTTGATACTGCAGTATGTTACCAAGTATTTTAGAACCATTGCTTGATAGTTAAAGTTTGTCTACTAAAAGTTTGTTCACTTTTTATTCACCATACGTTGTATGAAGTGTAAATATAAGTGTAGTTTAACAATGTCTAGTTCCCTGGTCTCAGTGGAGATAAAATACATGAGTATAGAAATAGTCGTTGAAGGACTCATGCGAATAAAGTGAGTTCCACCACCCCATAATGTGTGTTGAATGATCCTTTAGTTGATTTCAGCACTTTAGTAAACCCTACAGTACAGTATTAAAAGTAGTGATATGCTGAAATTGCCCCATCTCTTATTTTTATGTGGCATTCAGTACATGCTGATAATACTGCGGGGGAAGGGGTGGAGCGGTTCTGTTCTTCTATCTCTTCCTTTCCTTCCATGTCTTTGGTATTCAGCTCTCTTGAGGGTACCTTTGAGCTCTCAGTAGATTTAGTGAAGAAATTAGTATTACTCAGCTGTATATCTTTTCAGTTTCACGGTATCAAATATCCAATATGCATTAATTTTATACTATCCATTCTTTAAATTACTCTTTCCAGAAAAGGAATCTTGCATTCTTGCTACTTAGTAAAATAGTGTGAAATCCTGGTAGTGGTCTGAAAGAAAATATTCCAGAAATAGTCTCTCTCATTTTCATTGACTTTCTGAATGGTATAAGAGTTTTTAATGAGAACTTTTTGGGGAGGGGAAATCTGAATGAAAATATCTGCAATTCTAGGTTTCGCCGTAGTGAATTTACCTAAAATGGCAACATCTAAAATGCAAAAAAGAACTTTAGAACTCTGCTGGATGTGGATGCAACATAATTTAATGTAAACAAGCCCATCAGTGTCAATAAAAGTTTTGCAATAGGAGATCAATAAGCCATATCTTTGTAACTTTAAATTTTTTCATCTGGGGTTGAGTGTTCCTCTGATATGACCGGATTGCATAGTTGAAAGGTGGAGCAGCAGCAATCTTCAGAATACTAAAAGAGAGCTAATATCAAACTAGTGTTTGACTTTCAGGGTAGGAGAGTATTGCTATGAGGACCAAGAGTATGTGTAATACTCCAGATTAGTGGGGGGGAAAAAGAGAGTGCTTACTCCTAAAGTAAAAAAATTAAACAATAAAGAAACATTCATTCTCTCTCTCTCTCTCTCTCTCTCTTTTGGAGAAGATGAGCATTTAATAAGTTGACTTATTCTATAATTAAAATTGAATTCATAATATAAACTCAATTTAAAAACTTGTAAGCCAAAATTTTGTTCTAATTAAAGTAGTTTAAAGTCTTAAATATTGGATTTGTAAAACCATTTTCCTCAGATTAAAAAAATATTGATTTACATACACTTTCTTGAAAATGTCATGTTTTACAGGGATTTCATTTTCACTTTTGTGCTTTGAGACAAAATCTGTCATTTCCTCCTGTATTTTTCAAAAGGGATAGAAATAATGGGGATGTATTTGAATTTTGGCTACCAATTAAATGAGCTATTACATTAACATTAAAAAATCTCGAATCGTCCCCCTAAAATTAATTCAATATCTCCATATTCTAGTCTTCCTTTTCTGTTTTATTCTCCTCCTCCAACTTGAGACTGAAGAGGATCCTCAGGATCAACCACTTTTATTCCTTGCATGTCTTTGGAGCTTCTCCCTCCTCCTTGAAAATGTAGTTTGTTTTTCCTGCATGTGTACAAAGAAGTATGAGTACATCACCCTTTATGGATCCTCACTCATTTCAAAAGTGCTTTGTTTTATTAAAACTCTCCATGAGCTTGCCTCAGACAAGTTCTGTGTATCTGCTTTCTGAATCTAGCAATGGTTGCCTTTCTATCCCTTTTTGCTATTGTAGGTGCAGGGACCACCTTCTCTTCATCTGAATCTGGAAACTCCTCGTTTTCATTTCTTCCTTGTTGTGCTGTTGCTTTCTAGTCTTATGTGAAAATATCTTTGTTTACACCTTAGTTTTCTCATTTTAAATGTAGACGGATGCATTAAAGCAGCCATAAAGTTATATATTTGACTGCAAGCAGGAAATGCACAAATGAATGTTCCATTAACAAGCTTAACTCTGCAACATTACATACATGTGTAAACACTATACATGTGTATTCATTATAGTACACTAATCAAATATACAAGTTGTAGTGTCTTGAACTGCCTCCCCTTAATTAAGGGTGTAGGCAAACTGCAATTGTAATCCATATGTTGACCACTGCACACTTTATACTTTTAGAAAACTTAATTTAACTGGTTGTGGGTTTTTTGGTGTTTTTTTTTAAATGTGGGTGTAGTAAATACTTGTAGAGTTTTCAGAAGTGTAGGAAAGAACTTCCATGGAAGTCACATGAATCCTAAATTGGACAGGGGGAAAGAACTTATTTTTTTCCCATCAGTTATCATATTTTACTGTACAAGTATATATTTTAACACACTGGATATAAACTTATTTTTACAATGATTTCAGCAATTACTAGCTTTTCACATTATGCCCTATTAAATGTTTTTCCATCATGGAAGATATTGTTAAATGTCTTAAAAGGGGGCAGTAAAGTGATGGGACGTAGTTGGGAGGGATCGCTTGCTGTTATGGGGGAGGTCAGGGACCCATCTTACCATTTTCCATATCTGAGATCATCCCATTACTCTTGGGGGCTAGTCAGCCTTGGCTGGAAAAAAAATAAATTTTCTATTGAAATTGTCCCTGAAATCAAATTACTGCTCAATTTATCTTTCATACACTTTATCCAGCAATTTACCTGCAACATCTGCTCTGTTGTGCGGACTGAATCCTGGTCTTAATGACTGAACCATGTTAATGAAGTGTGGGTTCTCAATCATACGGAAAGGAGAGTTGCATAAACAAACTGGGCATTTTTTTCATCAATTACCTTTTTTTTGTAATCTGCTGGTTCTTATCATAAACTTATCTATGGTTGTTTCTGAATGATGGAGATTTTTTTTCTTTTTGCTACTGTGGCCATGTGACACACATGATGTGACTGAAACACTATAATTGGCAGATAACTCAAACTATAGAAAATGCTGGGGATCTTGAAGGTGGATAGTCTTCAGAATCCTGTATGTTGAGGATGGATTCTCCTAAACAAAATAAGTCATCTTGCTCATTTAGTATTACTCATTGCATTCACTGACACTCAGTACTTCTTTAAAGGTTAAATTATAAAAGGAAGATCTGTCTATTTCAGCTATTTATTTTGTATCACAACTGCATCTAAAATGATAGTACCATAGAGTAACAACTATATTTTTTGCTCAAATGTGCGAATTCAAGAATAGTCCAGAAGGCAGACCGGCAGTCTTTAAGAAAGAAGTTTGAAATAAAAAAAGGTTACCAACCTGAAGATCCTGCATGTTCAAACATATTCCTTTCATCATCTTCAACATAGCTTCTTCCTGAGAAGGAACACTTCTCATTATGTTGTTTCATTCGGGCAACCAGGCCTTGCATTTCTTTGTTGCACTGTTTGCATTTTGTAAGCATACCTGTCTTACCCACAGGTAGAGGAACTTCATTACAATATTCTCAAACTGGGTCTCTCAATGGCCTGCTGCCATTATAGGTTTTTCCCTTCTAGTGAGAGAATGGTATGGTAGATCTCAAATCAGTGAAGGCTACACTCAGAAAGACCTCAAGACTTCTGGAATATGCTGCCCAAACAGTTTCACTTTTGTTTCTACTGCCTGTCCCTCCCCTTCTCTCATTTATCTCCATCCTTCTCCTTGTCCAGATCTATTCCGCCTCCAACAATCTTCTATTTATTGAACTTTTTGCAACTTTGCACTTTTAGAGAGAGGTAAGGGATTGACTATGTGTACACAAATTTGCAGAGGGACAATAGGGTTGAGGTCTGTTATTTCTCACCTCTATATATTATTTATCTATTTAAAAACATTTTTGCTGTTAACAAGCATGTTATCTCTGGAGACACAAATCCACAGTTTGAGAACTGCAAAACTAAGCATCTCTGATGGTATCTTCTAGATTGAGCACTGAGTTCCATTGAGTAGATAGAAAGATTACCCTAAATAATCTCCAGAAGCCCCTGGAGCCCCATAAAATTGGGTCCCCAATCCATGAACTATTGGAACTCATTTACAAAACTTTTCTTAAACATTACATGAATATATTCTCATACTATAGAATTAAAATTTATAATCCCTATTCCATGATGAGATACATTATAGCTCAAAGATCATTTTAATTAAGATATCTTTAGATAGGTTTTTTCCTCAAAAAGCATTTTATCAAAAAATCAGATTTAAATAAAACCAATTGAAAAAAATCCTGATTTTTTTTTTAAAAAGCATTGATTTTTATCCACCCTGCCTGTAGATATTTTTAAATTATGAACAGAACCACAAAGAATTTTCACATCTGTTAGTATTTTTCTTGCGCACAAGGACAAATAAAGTTGTCTGACCACAATGAGAAAATGGGTGTTAAACTGGTGTGGCATCTACAGTATTTTAAAACAAATTCTAAAAAAAATTGCGTTGACAAATCACGGTTGCTTGTTGCTTATAGTAAAATTATGCCCATATTCTTTTCAGTTCGTTTTCCTGAGGATCTGGAAGATGACAGCACAACATTTAATCCAGAGTACAGCCATCAAGTGTTTGGGGATGAGTAAGTTATCTAATCAAATGTGAGGACAAATTAATAGGGCTAGAAGGAAGAGGTCATTTTTGTTCTAGTTTGAGAAAGTAGGAAACTTTTTTTTAATCACTTTTTAAAATTATACAGGAAAATACTTAAATGTTTTAATGAACATGTGGTAAGAAAGATATCTCAATGGTCATCTGACACAGTTTGGGGCTGTAATCACTTTTTTTGTAGAAATTTTGTCAGATTGTTGAAGAATGCTGGGTCTGATTCTGCAATCAAAATTGCCATTTACTTCAAAGGGAATTCTGTTCATGGAACAGTTCCAAATCCTATTAGGTGACTTCCACATTAATGTGTGCCAAACTAATATAGATACTTGTGGACCACTGCTAGCTAACTACATTTTAGTTTCTTAATCAGTTTTTTTTAAAAAAAAAAAAATCACATCTGTGCACATTAGGCTTTAGTTTAAATCCAGATCCCTCCTTTTAACACATGGACTGTTAAATTTCAGGAGAGTATTTTCTCAAATACAGTAGATTCCCCTTATTAGCTACTGCTGGGTTACTAGGAAAAAGTTGCTATTCTCTGTTAATTGCTAATAAGTGGAAGGCAGGTTTGTGAGGCTGCAGCCAGAAAAGGAAGCACTGGGATGTGGCTTCCCTGGCTGCAGTCCTGAAAAACCTGCCTGTGGGGCTGTAGCTCAGATGTATGGGCTATCTGCGAGGGTTCTGGGGGCCCATGGAGCCACACGGTACTTCTCTCCGCATTCCAGGGGTCAGGGCTCAAAAAGTCCCAGCGCTTTCTTCCCTGGGTGCAGTCCCCAGGCAGGGTACAGCCCAAAGAGCATGGGGAGAGGTACCATGCAGCTCTCGTAGCTGGGCTGTGGCCACTCCTCCCTGCTACTACCCTGCCCATAGCCTCCCCTCCCAGCCTGCAGTCCCTTACCTCCTTTGCAGTCCCTGTGTGCAAGCAGTTTTTGCGAGGTTGCTGCCCCAGAAGGAAGCAGTGGGACAGGCTGAGCACCAGCCTCAGCCAAGTGAGTGGGGCCGCAAACAAGGAAGGCATGTCCACCCAGCATTTCCTTCCCTGGCTTCACTCTTGCAAACCTGCCTGCAACTTGGGCCTTTCTTCCAAAAATACTGTGTTTTAATAAGTGGCATACCATTGCCAATATCCAAATCCCATTAACATTAGTCAGTGGGATGGGATTGGTTTCTGGCAGAATGTTGCTATTAACCAGAAGTTGTAAATATCTAGGTTGCTATTAAGTGGAATCTACTGTATGTAAACTCATACATAGACAAAATATAGAAACCATAGTCTGTGTCCTAATGTGTGTCTGTATATTTCAGTTTAAAAATAAAAAACCACCTGCATTATGGATGAAATTTTAGCCCCAAAAGGGTCAACAGGAGTTTTGTCATTTACTTCAATAGGGCCAGGATTTCACTCATTTTTAATACAGTACTGATTCCCAGTCTATCCGTTATAAATAAAAATGTATTATGCGTAATAATCCTGTATTGACATGGTGGTGTACTAGATGTAGGAGGGACTTTTCTAATTTCTGAGATTCCTTAAAGAGCATCCTTTTAAAAGATCAGATTTTGAAATGGTCTCTATACATTAACCAACCATAATAAGTTATCTTTACAACTACTAACTATTTCAGTTTATTACTAACAATCTCACTTCTCAATGCTGTTATGAGAACTTTCCAATCTGTCCATTTAAAGTGATTCCCTTGCACTAGTAATATTATTTCCAAAACTGCTACTATCGGTTTTGACGGCCTGTTACCTTTGGAGAAAATATGAATGAAATGTCACTTTTTCCTAAATAAACATGGAAAATAAAAACTGTCAGTATTGCTTTGTAAGTAACCCAGTAACACTCGTGCCACTGTAAGTAGAACTATTTTCCAGAAACGAAGTGTATTTCTCTATTCATGAATAGAAATTCTCATAGACCTTGTACCAATGTAGTGGTTGTGCCAATGGTCTTCTGGGTATGTTCTATTTCTTGAATAGGTAGTAGAAAGCTCAAACACTCCTCCCCCGCATTTCACATAGCCCCATTTCTGTTTTCAATATTAGACTTCCCTGCATGTCCTTCAGTTCTGTCCTAAGTCTGGTATGTTTCATCAGAACCATCAACCAAAAGAGAATCTACTTGAGGTTGCTATAAAATTGTTTTTTTTAAATATGCAAGTGTCATTTGTAGTAGTCTACCTGAGTATAAAATCCACATTCTGAAATAAGGATCCCAGTAAATGCAGTCTGCCTCAGTATCTGTCTGTGTTAAAAGGTCAAATTACAAGTGATTGATTTAAAAATGATTTCTAAAAGATCTTAAAGTTAATGGAATGCATAGTTGTATCATGTCTCCTAACTTCTTGGCCTTTGAAATAGAGGTTGTATTACGTGTGTATACATTGTCCTTTAAGGTCGGAGATGTATGCATGGTCTAAGACACTTTTTATGAGTTCTCTTTATCCCTTTATGACAAGTTCCGTGGATAACTAGTCACTTCACTTCTTAGTTTAATATTGACAGATGAAAGAATTTGAATGGTATATTCATGATAAAATATTGTAAGGAGTTACTTTCATTGTATATATTCTGATGTAGTATATGGCAATTCTATTTCTCTTTTCATAAAAGAGTAGGTTGGTACATTTAACTTGGAAAGTAGTATAAAAGCTTTGAAATTCATGTCTAGATTACAGTTTACTGTGATGATTGTTTAGTCTAGGGTTCCTGATTGCCCTTTTTTTTTTTTCTCTCCCCCAGTGAAGTTGCTTTCGGTTACAAGGGTCTGAAGATCCTTTTGTACTACAATGCTGGTAACCTGTCAACACTTTTCCGCATCGAGTATACATCTAAAGTTAATGAAAACTTTGACTGTGTGGAGGTAAAGTCAGAGTCAAACTTACACGTTCCAATCTTCGTAGAATATTTAAAAATCTTAAAAGGGCCATAATCAAGAGGTTTAGGCCCTGCACTTATCTACTTCATAGTTAGACTGTCAGTTTTTAAAAATATATTCTCTTCATACTGTAGCTAATCTTTTTTTAAAAAAGAGCTTTGAACCCACCTGTGTGTTGTGCCCTTGTGCATCTTCTGACTGCAGTAGTCAAATTAATGCATGCTGTTCCCAGAGGTGAGCTGATATCAAGGCTAGTGTTCAAAAATAAAGTAAGGCTGAAATTTCATGTTAATTAGAAGATAGGGTGGTGTTGAGTTTTCCAGATTTAAAATAATCCCATTAGACAGTAAAGAGGTTCTTGTAAATAAAATGTGTATGTTAAAATAGGAATACTTAAGAGTATCCTTTTAAATGGGTGGTGCAGAAAGCAACTGATATGGAATTTTGTTTTATAAATAGAGCTATCCTAGTTTCCCATCCCAGTTATGTATCAGTTACTCTCTGCATCTTATTTTAAAGGGATATTGTCAGTATTTATATTTTACTACACACACTTCCTGTTCTTACAAAAACACTTATAGGAAAATATCTTTCCCTTCTGATTATATTCTTTTACATTTAGTAAACTAATTTTTCCACCCCACATATAATTCATTATCAGGTTGACTTTCTTTTTGTGAGCTAACCTCAGTTTTTGAATACATTTATAAAGCCTTTTAGCTGAATTATTCAGATATGAAAACTGAAGCTGAACAGTCAAATTTTGGTAGTCCTGCTTTTCCCTTTAGTAGGCTGAAGTATACCATAGACATAGTATATTAATAATGCAGTTTGTAGTCATGTTTATACAACTAGATATTAAACATTTGAATAAGAGTCTACTTAGTTGTTTAGAAAAAGACTAAGATCTTGCTGGTGGTTCCTGATGCATTAAGAAAATTCACCATTGTTTGGGTTATTACTTGGCTACAAGGAAGAAAAAGTTGTATTGATTTCTTTCCAAAAGTGCTATTGATTTGGTTATTACTGAATCTTTATAATGCTGCATAGAGTGAAAAATAGCTATGCATTTGCATTGACTTCTCATTGTACTGAGCCTGAAAACAAGGTTTACCATTTAGAAATATTTTTACCAGTAAGCAGCCTTCCTTTCTATGATTTCAAACTGAGTTTAAAGTTCCCCATTTCAAAAGTGGACAAAGATAATGTAAATATGTTCAAGAAAAGATGCATTTAATTTTTCTAAAGAAAAAAATTGGATTAATTTTTTTGGTGGGGGTTTTGCCATTTCTTCTCTAAAGTTGCATGAAGTCATATTTGTTCAGTCATTTACCTTATGAATAAAATGGTATCAAGACTAAGGCAACATATCAAGAGACCTAAAGATCATGCTCTGTAATCTTTAGTTTTCTAGAACTGAAAAGAGATGAGAAATGGCAGTCTCCAAAATCAGGATTATCTAGATAACACAGTTGGATGGGTTCAGCCCTTCTCCACAATGTAATTTCAGAATTGTGGTAAAATGGAGAGCGAGGTCTATAACACCATAGCAAACTTCCATGAGCATCCCGATTAATATACCTCCACCAACAAGGCTTCCTTCCCTCTCTATTCACATTGGGAGAGTCCTTGGTTCATCTTTGTAGTCCCTGGAATCCTCCAACTTTTTTGCTCATTCAAAGCTCTCAACTTTCTTTCAAATCCCCATGGTGATATCTACCATCTTTCTGGCTGAGGAAGACTGATCAGGACTCATTCAGAGCCTGAAGGAACAGTCTTTAATCACCTAGAGGTGTCATTATCCACTATGACAGCACACCCTTTACCACTGTGATATACTCTTGCGCTTTGTCCACATGAGAGAGATGTGGCAGATAGCTTGTTCTTACCTTTGCATGACTGCAGCACACCACGTGTCCACACATGTACACTGTAGCCCTAGTAGAAAAAATATTCCTTCTGCCATCACACCAGTGACTATTTAGATAGACTATGAACTATCTGATCTACTGCCTGAATTCCACTGTACCTGGATCAAGTTGACTGGAAGCCGTTTACCTGTACATATAATACTGTGCACACAATTGAGCTCACTTGTGTGCTGCTTTCAGACACAAACTTAATTATTTATATTTATCTTAGAGGAGGCCTCCCTATGAGCATGGTGCCAGCTGGGCTGAAGCAGATGTGTAGGCAGCCATCTACTTAGATTATAAAATCTTTGGAGCAGTGACCATCTTGCTGATTTTGTATACTGTCTAGCACAATGGGACTGGGACCTCCAGGCACTATCACAATGAGGGGGAGACTCAGTGCCAGTTGTACTTTGTCATACACAGTACTTCAGTGTATGACTAGGTATCCAAACAGCTGACTGGGGAAATACATCACTTGGAGCAGCAAGCAGTGCTGCAGGAAGATCTCCAGTCTCAAGGCCCAGAATAATAAGTCTGTCTGACTCAGAGGAAATATTCTTTTTAATGACAAACTGGGCCAAATTCTCAGGACTCTACCAAGCCCAGTGGGCTTCTGGATATCACTCTGGCACCATGCAGTGAGTTCGTGAAGGACAAGGAGGATGTGAAAGAAAACACCCACTCTGTGAACTAGGTAGACAGGTGAGAAGAGGTGACAGACCAGGAAATGCTAACTACACTGGGATCCCAGGATCTGGGGACTATGGTTGAGGAAGTTAGAAAATAAAGGAATCTGGAGACTTGGTATCCTCTGTAGCAGATATGTCATTTCTTTAATTGTAAAATGTACTGGTTCTGCAGGTTTTGAGGTTTTTTCCTAGGTTCTTATGAATGTTGCTGTAAGTTTGCAAAAGGTTTTTTTTTTTTTTTTGTCTTTTCTTTTTATATATATATATATATAGTGTATCACGAGGAGAGATGTGGCAAACTATCTCCTGGTTCCCCTAATAGTGTTCCTCCCCTATACCTCTCCACTGAGCTGCCAAGTCCCTTGTAGTCCAGCTGATTTGGTTTCCTCATGACTTCCTGTTGTGTTTCTCCCCTTTGCATACCTCCTTCCCTTTTGACTGCGTTGGCTCCTGTTCCTGGCCAGGGCAGTCTTGCTCAGCATGAAGAGTAGCTGACTGAGCCCACATGATGCACCAGTGACACAGGCCATGGGACTAGATAAAATACTCCCTATTCCCTGTTGTCATATACATTTCTCTAAATCTAGCAGAGATGTAAGTTAATCTTAGCCCTCTATTTTCCTCCATCCTTGCGATTTGTATCTGGGGAAAAACTCTCAAAACAAGGCCTCTTGCCTTACAATCAGATTTTGGGACAAGGCATATCTTCCTCCATCCCCACAGAAGCGCGCACAACTTTTTCCTTCCTGAAGCTGGTCCTCTGTTGTCCATGTAAACAACATACTGTAAGCATATCAGTCTTTCCCTGGATGGAGGATACTCCTTAGATATTTGAAGGTCCTATATGTCTGCACTAAGTAATAACCTGCTATGGGCACCTCTCATTCTCATTATTATTGCACTAGTTGACCATAGCTAATCATCTTTATTCTTTAAAGGGTTATGTCAGTTTTAATAAGTCTTTATTATATCTCGTCCAAGGAGAAAATGGCTTGCAAGAAGGCACTGGAATTCAAAATAGAACTATAATTGTTACTTCTATTTTATTCCATGGAGTGTTAACATAGCATTAGCCCATCTATCCCTTATCTTTCATTTCTTGTTTTTTTCACGTCAGTGGCTGCCTTAGCAGTATGGACATACCAGAGTAGGTGCCAGGCAAATAGACTGAATCCTTACCAGAGGAAAGGCTAACAAATCACAGGTCCAGGAAAAGGAAGAGCAAGGAAAACCTATTCCTCAACATGCACAGATACACATGATTGCATGTATAGGTTTAAGGACAAACAAATAAGGTCACTTTTGAGAGAGAAGGGTCAGGGCTTGAATTGGACCAGATTGAGCTAAATTGATGGTCAGGTATTTTTTTTGTTTGAGGCTGTCATCTTGTTCTCCAGAATCTCATCTTTCATTTATAAAAAAGCACCTCTACCCCTTATGGTTGTGAAGAGACATTCCAAATACATGAACAGAGTATAAACAATACAGTGATGTTTGCAGAGAGACTGAAACATGAGTTGTCAACTCAAAGGGGTATTAATTCAGATGCCCAACAGATTTTTTTTAACATTAACTATTTTAATGTTGATCAAAGCACATAAGAAAGAAGGATGATTGTATTAAGGTCTGTGCAGTCTACTGTGAATGACAGCTAACTTTGGTGCTATGAATAGTTGATGCTTTGGAGGAGACCACCACTTCTCCCCTCAAACTGATCCATCTAGCCAGAAATGTCAGGCAAACCTTACCCAGTGGGGAGTCGATCCTTCAGAGCCCGGTAAGGCATCCAGAGGGCCATGGTCTGCTTTGATTGTGGAAAGAGAGCCATGCTGCTTCTTTCCTGGTGACAGGGGCTGCTGCCCTTTTCTCTGCAGGAGTCTGTCTGCAAACTTGAGCAGATATTTCTGCCATAGTTTGTTGGATCATGTGAAAGAGATCTTGGAAAAAAAACATCAGGGCAAGAAACCTAATTTTTATTTTTATTTTTTTAAAGGATGAGATTCTGACATCACCTGACTTTAAAAGCTAGGACCTGAGATATAGGCATGTGCCTAATCTGCCCTGCCCATAAGTGTATCTAAATCCCATTGAGAGAGAGCCAAGCCTGAGGAGCCCAGTGGAGCATGTGATACATTTTGAACATCTGCATACTCTTCTGACAGTAGTACTTCATTTTGGCATTACAAGTGGGCAGAATTTAGCTTAGAGGTGGGGCTTGTTTTTCAAAGAGATTAGAAGAAACCACTACTTCTCTCTCCATTCCACAGTTATAACGGAGCAGTATTACCTATTGGACTGCCTCCTGCTCTATCGATTGCTCACTGCCATTCCCTAGGTATTCCACTCTTTTACATGGACCCTAAATGAGGCATTGTAGCCTCTTAGACAACTTTTGCACTTTATACTGTAAATGTTAGCATGTTGTGCCATTGTAGCTGGCCTGTGACCTCTTTTGCTTTTAATAAAGAAATTGTATGAAAAGTGTGTGTAATTTTAACATCTGGCATGTTATTTAATAACACTACCTCAGACCACTTCATATACTCCCTCATCAAGACTAACACAAATAATGTATAAAGCAGGAGATGCATTTTATGTATCTAAACAAAAGTATAATCCTGTTTATAAGAAGCTATTTAATAGTGGCATGCAAGCCACATAAAGGAACGTCATATTAGCATCTGCCCCTCAATACAACTAAGCACTTCTCCATAAATCATCTCCACCATGGAAAATAAGAGAATAGGGTTACTAATTAAGGTAAAGTTTTAATACATAAGGAGAAATCCAACACCAATTTGGCATGTCTCCTAATAAAAGTAGGGTGGAGTTTATTAATCCATTCCCAATTCCCCATCACTTTGAAATTAAGTGCACATGGCATTTCTTATGTGGCAGCATACAAACTGCAGGTGATGCCTCTATAAGTGACAGCACCAGGTTCAACAGCTTTTCTGTGTGGCGGTGCATAGGTTATATCATTGTCTCACTCTTGTTTACTGAATACCTTACCCTTGATTTTGTCTGTTATACAAGATGTAGCAGGCAGGTTTTTATAATTACTTATTAGTTGGCTGAACTGTCATTGAGATTGGGAGAATGATTGATATAAAGATGGAGATCTGTTAAAGGCAGAGTCCACCATTATCATGCATTTGCACAATTTGTTTAAACAAACCCAGAGACATACCGATTCATCAGGCAATCATTTTTGCAATGGCTGATTAAATTGACATACATGATCATTCGAAATCACTGGGGACAGATAAATTGAGATAAATATTTGGGAATAATCCCTGTTGAAAAGTCACATCATGCACTTTGCTTGGTCCCCGTTTGTAATAGCTATGTTGATCACTTTCACTGTCATTAAGGCTGATGTGCTCCTGGACTGACTAAGAACAGGAACTTGAGTTCCATCAT
This sequence comes from Macrochelys suwanniensis, assembly GCA_033296515.1. Taxonomy (NCBI): domain Eukaryota; kingdom Metazoa; phylum Chordata; order Testudines; family Chelydridae; genus Macrochelys; species Macrochelys suwanniensis. Next base: position 38,639,348 of record CM065784.1, read on the forward strand.
GTGCTCTGGAATAGTTAGAGTTCTCTAATTGTTCATATCTCTGTTATTAAGTGTAGCAGTAGGTACCAGTACTTAACGTGGACTTGGTAACCATAACTTAACAAAACTTAACGGTAACTGTGAAGAGTAGCTAGTCACTCTTCTGTTCTTGCCCTGGTGCTGCAGTGTTGATACTAGCTTACCACAGAGGTACAGAAGTCTCCTCCTTCTGAAGTTAGGCAGCCATAGCTGTTCATACTAGGTGCTGAGAACAGCTCTGTCCCACCTGCCTGTAGTCATGATCCAAAAATAAAAGCATCACTCCACACACTAATCGTTATTAAGCATAGTACAGAGACAGTGTCTCTGCAGGGGAAGAGGAATTAAAGCAAAAAATCCGTCAACTGTAGGCCTTGCTTCCTGCACAGAGATGAAACCCACACTCTACCACCTTGCAGTTGCCTTTGCAGAAGTTCTGGCAGACATCTTTAGTCCTGAACAGAGACTGATAATTGAGTGTTCAGAGCCTGAGAATTTATTCTCTCCCATAATTATTCCGAGCTCACCAAACACCTTTCAAAATCTCAGTGAAACAACTGTAGTAGGGAGCTATACCAGGAACCATGGGAATACTATGCAACTATATCGTATAGGCCATGTGTGAATATGAAGCAGGATGGCATAGCTAGTATATACATGCTGCACCATTGGTTTAACTGACAAAGTTTCAGTTCACTAGAGTAGATAGCCATAATCTCTCTTATCCCAAAAAGTAATATCTATTGGATTGGGAATTGGATCCAGGTCTCCTGAGTGCCAGTGTGGAAGCCCACACAATAGCCCTCTTTCAGTTTTAATAGGAAAATATTTCTTGTGGGAATTGCAGTAATAACACATTTTGGTGGTTGCACACATTTATAGGAGTTAGAAGTCCGGTGGGATAGTGTCAAATGGAAGGATTTCAGGGAGCTGACTCCTACCCTAAAAATTAAAGGAAGCAATGGTCAGTCCATGACAAGGGGGAAATGATTATTTAAGTTTTTGAATATGGGTGCTGCCATAAATGAATACAAAAATTAGTAAAATATATGTGCAGATTTAAATTACTAGCCATGTGCATGAACCAAAATCCCAAATGTGATTATTCCTGAGCTTTCAGGCAGTTCATATTCAAATATAGTAAAACAAAATAGTTGACAATCAGGACTTTATACATCTACCACCCCACAAATTGAGGATTCTGGGTTTTCCCTTGTAAGCGAGAACCTCACAAACTCCCTAAGCAGTGTGAGGAATACAACTTTTTATAAAGAATTACCTATTCTGTTTTCTGCAAACAAAATAAAGCTTTTCCAGCCATGACTAAATCTTATTTATTATGCAGAGGTTGCTTTAGATTTTTCTGTAGCTTTTTTCCCACTGTGGTAGTAGCTAATGAGGCCTCCCATAGGAAGTGGTTGATCATATTCAAACAGCTCGGTGTATCGTCTTAATTTCAGTAGGGGAAAGAGTTGCAATGTCCTCACCACTAGCCTATCCATGTGAGAAAGTTTGCTGCTGTTATTCTGTGGAGTACATGGGCGGGAACTCTCACTCTCAATCATACATCTTTAAGCACAATGAATCAACAAATAACTAATGGATCATACTGAACATAATTTCTCCTATTTCTAAATTTTCTATATAAATATACTGTGAGGAGTTACTGTAAGCAGTCACTGAATGGATGATTGCGTTTCTATTTTGTGGTATTTTTCCAGAAATACAAAATAAAGTTTATTGTAAATGTTGATTTGCAGTTTTCTGCAATTTTGTCAGCTTGTGCAAGCATAAGTACTTTAATACATATAATAGTTCGCAAGGCATGACTGCCATTTTATGACTAGATAAATAGGTTGTGAAAAATAATGTTAACACTGTTAATGTTAATACACGCATGCACGCTGTAGTATTGTTCTTTTGTTAGTAACTACATTGCATTTATCTTTTAAAAATGCGTAATTTTTGTTTTTGCCTGATCCATTATTCAGTTAAATTAATGGTTTCAGGGTAAAAAATATTTATCAAATACTGCTTTAGAGAGAACAGAAAAGGTTCTAGTAAATGCACCTTCTTTGTCTTGAGAATGAAATGGATGCAAAGACTGATGTATGGATTTAAAATAGGCTCTTAGACAAAGTATTGTAGAGCTATATCTTAACCGGTTAATAGCTCTTTTTATAGATATAAAGCAAGTTAAATATAAATGTTGGTAGTACCAAACCATTGAGAATAAAACTTGTTTGTGCTGAACTCCATCCATGGTTTTCTGTCCTAAAAATCTAACTGAATGATGATAAAGTGCTATTCATTTGCAGGTGCATTACTTCTACTTAGGGGACTGTGGTTGAAAGGACAGGAATTAGTAGCATGTTGTATTAGCCTTTTGTAGTGTATTTTGTCCTAAGCATCTTAATTTCCCTGTTTTGAATGCTAAGTAGCAAGGGTCTTGGTTTAGAACTAATACCCATCATGCATGTAAACGGTGTGAAAGAGCTGCTTAGTAAGTTAACACAGTGTTCTTGTGTCAGTCCTTGTGGAAATAGATACAATACAAACATTACAGCTGAACTCACGGCAAACTCCATTAAGTAAAAACCTGGGTTCATTGTTCAGAGGAAAGTTTGAATAGAATGTAAGCTCATTTTGTTGAATGTAATGTCAGGCTTTTAGGGGTTGTATTGAGGGGTTAGGTTTTTGTTAAGTTGAGACCAATTCATTAAGTTTTATTGCCTGGTGAGAAGCAGTAATACGTTATTGTGAAACTTCATCAAATATTCATGGTTAAAGAGAAGTAGTAAATGTATTCAATCAAGTGGTCTTTGGGAGTTTGAAAAGGATTATGAAGTCTGCTCAGCTGATAGCCTCTAACATTCACTGTGGTCATTTAACAAAGGTAATTTTAATCTCTGAATTAAAATTTGCTCTCAAGACTCATGTCTCTCCCCTTCCCCCATTTTGAGGTTGCAAATCCAAGTTACTGAAAATTGTCCTGTTACATTTCTGTGTAATATCATTTTGTCTCAAATTCAATTGTCAAAAAATATTTTGGCTAGGAGGTAGGCTCTCCTTCTTTGCATTTGTAATGATTATTGTGGTTGGTCCTTTAGGCATGCATTTCAAGTGTGTTTTTGTGTGTGTGTAAGAGAAAGCAAGAGCACTAGCTGCCACTCCCTCTTACTAGGACTGCCGTTTTCTCAGTTACCTCCCCTATGCCTTTTGCTGGCTGCCATTGCTTGGCTTGGAAAAAGCAGTATCATGGAAGAGCACACCACAGTCAGTGCAGTTTCAAAAATTTGCCAGCTGAAGAGAGTCTTAAGGAACAGTAAGTGGAGCCAGCATCTTACTTTGAAGAGTAATTGCACCACATCAATCACACGCTGGCAAATGGGAAAGCAGGAATTCCTATGTGTCTCCATGTTCACAGCCTCCCCTTTATCCCACCATCTTCATTGGTATTTATCAACACAGTATCTTCTCTCTTAACGGAGTAGATGTTCAAAATTGGCCTATCAAAAAAATCCCTTACTAGTTGACAGCTTTGAGGACTATCCCCCCCAACACTTCCAGGCTTTCCCCATTTCACATCATTACCCTTTGGGCATACATTATAGCCACCAGAAGACAGTGACTGGTCCAAACTCCCTTTGGAGCCCTTTAATGTTGCTGCTTCATCAGCCAGCAGGGTCATTGTTAAGCAATGAAAGGCATTGCCCTCCTTCACCTTGGTACTGAGCACTCCTCCTGAAATTAGAAGGCCTTCGCAACTTTTCTTTTTGTTTCAGGGTACTTTTTACAATAATTTGTTTTTCCAAGTAGAACTATGCTTTCATAATATTGTATGTGGAATGCTAGCTTTTTGATTTTTTTTGCTTCTCTTTCCCACTCTTTTTTATTCTGTAGGCAGATGATGTAGAAAGCAAAATTAGAAAAATCATCCCTCCTGGGTTTTGCACAAGCACAGATGACTTTGTATCTTTGCTGGAAAAGGAGGTTAATTTTAAGCCCTTTGGAACGTTACTGCACACATATTCAGTTCATAATGAGGAAGCAGGAGAAGATATAACCTATCAAATATATCAGGTATGAAAAAAGTCAAATAGATCCCTTAGGACAAACAGATATAGCTTGGTTTTGTAGTGATGTATTTTTAGTAATCTGTTGTAACTGCAACATATAAACATCATTATTTTAACAAATCTTTTCTCAGTGTGTGTCTAGTTGAACCAGAGTATTCTGCTTATAAATATTTTCCCACAGGAGTATTTAATTGTATTCTGCAGGCTTTCTCTTTTACCTCGGTGATGAGTTTCACCTGACTTCTCCTGGCTTTTTCCCTAGGCTGACATGACATGTCCCGGCTTTCGAGAATATCATGAAAGGCTTCAGACCTTCTTGATGTGGTTTATTGAAACTGCTAGCTTTATTGACGTGGATGATGAAAGATGGAACTACTTTCTAGTGTAAGTACAGTTCTAAAGCAACAGTGGAACTTATTACCTCCACAAAGCCTGCATTTTAATTGTGGCTGGCCAATTATTGGGACAGTATAATGATATTTTTCCCAGGAAAGAAAAACCATTGTTTATCAGGCTTGAGTTTTTCTCCATTATGCTTTAGGAGACCTTGAGAATAGAGCTGAATTAAATGCTGTTGTCCGTTAGAGCCCTGAATGTAGGCTTAAACAGTAAAATGAGCTTTGCCTGTGTTTTCTTTTACTTGCCACCTATTCATCTTTATAATAGGCAAGTGCACTAAAGTGCTGTAAAGAGGCCTGATTTATCCAAGTTGCTGCACACCAATTAAGTGAATTGTACATTCAGAACATAGCAGGTGTACCCATTGGGCCCTCACAGAGTAGCTTGCTGACACTGAAAATTCAGTTGGAGAATGGAAAAGAAAATGGACACTGCATGGGAGCGCGACTGTAATTGACCTGCTTGGCTTTCTGTTTTATCTGCAGATTTGAGAAGTATAATAAGGATGGAGCTACGCTCTTTGCGACCGTAGGCTACATGACAGTCTATAATTACTATGTGTACCCAGACAAAACCCGGCCACGTGTAAGGTAATTGGCAGCATAACACGTGCCTTCCCTTTTATTTCAGAAGAGGGAACTGCTGAAGTTCCCAATACTTGTTTATAATGGTGTTGATTTGTTTAAAAAAAAAATCCCCATTATTAGCTGGCTATGCACTGATTTGTCTCATTGTTGCCCTTTGTAGCAGGGTGGAATCTCAAACCGGTTTTGAATATTTTAGCAATTTTTTTTTTTAATTGTTGCATGTTTTAGCCCTCAAATCACCATAAATTAGCTTTAATCCTTAAATAAAATGTTGATCATAACACAACATATTTAAATGTTTAAATTGTGTTGTTTCCTAGTTAGTCCCTTTTTAATTTAAAAAAAAAAAATCCTTTCTGTCTGTAGCCAGATGCTGATATTGCCACCATTCCAAGGAGAAGGCCATGGTGCCCAGCTTTTTGAAACTGTTCATAGATACTATATGTCTTCTCCAACAGTGCTTGATATAACAGGTATGTGAATGCTCGTTTTATTAGAGATGTGAATTCAATTAGACAAAACTTGGAGCATTTGCTGCCTGCTAGCCGCAGCCTAACTTTTGCACTCATCTGTTAGAATTAAATGGTCTTTTGAAGATTTAGCTTCAGTTTACTTCAGGGTTAATATTACCCTGTTTTACAGAAGAACTGCATATAATGCAACTCTTTAAATCCTGTACTTAGAGAGAACAGCACACCAGGAAAATCCAATCCCTGGCATGAAAGGATTACCAGTTAATTAGCTATTTTATTGTGAGGTACACAGCTGAGTTTGCCAAGAGATTGAGGTTTTTTAAACTCCTTGATGAGCTTGCTTCTTTTAAACAAAACAGCAAATCAGAAAATATACTGATGGTAAAATATTCATGTTAATGTGAAGGCCAGAGTCTTTCAACCACTGGAAACATATACAGCAGTCTGGTGACCCAGGAGCACGGGTAGTAGACTGATTGAAGATCTGCATGAAGTCAGTGGTGACCTTGCATGAATACCTGAAAAATATTAATGGGATTGTAGGGTGGAGAAGAAAGAAAAAGAATATAAAAAGAAGAGATATGTACTGCTTATAACTGGGAAAGGAATTGGCATATGAAACCACAGGAGAGATACTGTATCTGTAGCCCACATATTAGTCCACAGTATGATAAACAACTATGAGAACAATGTCAAGTAGAATAACATTCCACTTTAGGTGCTACCTCTGTACAAATAACATCTAATTGTGATATTTTAAAAAAATTATTCAAAAAGAAACATTAAGTACAATAAGATACATTTGCTTCCTTCTACACAGTGCCGTAGGATTATCAACTAATACGTATAGGATAACTGGTCTCTGAACTTCAATACAGGTCACAGAAACCTCACTGAAGCGTCACAAACACTTACAAACCCTTTTTTATTTACTGTTATGTAAAATGAAGTGGAATATTTTACATTGTAAAATGTATATCTAATTTCCTGTTAATGTAAAATGCTGTGGTTTCTAGTTATACAACGAAACCTTTCATATGATCCAGTAAATCTGATTATGGCAAAGTAAATGAAACAGTTGACAAAAAATGTTCAGCGTAGCATTACATAAGAGATGGAACCAAGATGTAAAAGGCAGGTGACCAGTCTGTCCCTCAGTGCACATAGTGTGGTATGTGTTTTGACCCAGTAAAACTGTTCCAAAACAGATTTTAAATTGCCCTGTGGAATAATCAGCTGGAACCATGGTGTTTTCTACACAGAGTTTAAAGGGTATAGAGAGAGAAATTTAATCTTTTAATTCATTTCTCATTGCCACTGCTGGGGAAAAGTTGGGCTGGACAGGCATAAGATGGCTAGGAAATTATGAAAATTAGATGGCATCTAAAGTTATATGGTGGGTAAGGAAGGGGCCTCAAACTCAACGAGAAGTACAAGATAATGTGGATTTATAAAATTGTTGCTTGGTTGACAAGTGAATTGGAAGCAGTTAACTTGTCTTCAGTTTGCATATATGTTTTACTGGGACTTGGCATTTTTTGTGAATAGTCCATTCCTACATTTAGTTTCAGTCATAGAAGCCTGATTCTAAATTGCAATCCTGGCCCACATAAGTGAAATGTACTTCAACAGTGCTCATTATGGAGGAATTGCCCACCTCTTTTTTTCTTGCTCTAATTCACCAGTTTCACCTTTACTGTCCTTTTAAAAATCAGTCCCCAGTTTTTCCTTTTCATCAAAATTAATTCTGGGGCATATCCTCTTGCCTTCCTTGCAGGATAGGCTCATAAGGATCACCATACAAGTGTAGACCATTAGTCCGCCAAGTTGATATACTTTCACTGGTAATGATCAGAAGCCTTCTCCCCTCCTGCGCCAAGAAAATAACTAGCCAATTGTGCAGTACTGTATGTGTGATGGAAAAATTCTGTCTTGACCCTGTTTTTGTGGTCAGTTTATGGCCTAAAGCATGACACTTGATTATCCTTAAATCACAAGTGTTAATGGTCAGACATTTACCAACCCTTTTAAAAATCCAGTTATGATGTGAATCTGGCTGCTGTAGCATTGAATTCCACAGGTTAGAGATCAAAAGCAGCTCCCAGGCTCTGGGGGGCCCAGTGTTTCTTTCAGATAAACTTTGTCAGAGACCTGTCTATGAAGGTTTAGTAAGGTAATAAAAGCTGCTTGCAATGGTTTTGTAAACGTTTCCTGCTGAGTAGTTCATAGGTGGGAATAAGTCTGCACAAATCTTTATCTTTGAAAAATCATGGCAATCGGGGGAGGTCCTGGATGACTGGAAAAAAGCTAATGTAGTGCCCATCTTTTAAAAAGGGAAGAAGGAAGATCCAGGGAACTACAGGCCAGTCAGTCTCACCTCAGTCCCTGGAAAAATCATGGAACAGGTCCTCAAGGAATCAATTCTGAACCACTTAAAGAAGGGGAAAGTGATCAGGAACAGTCAGCATGGATTCACCAAGGGCAAGTCATGCATGACTAACCTAATTGCCTTCTATGATGAGATAACCAGCTCTGTGGATGAGGGGAAAGCAGTGGATGCGCTATTTCTTGACTTTAGCAAAGCTTTTGATACAGTCTCCCACAGTATTCTTGCCAGCAAGTTAAAGAAGTATGGGCTGGATGAATGGACGGTATGGTGGATAGAAAACTGGCTAGATGGTCGGGCTCAACGGGTAGTGATCAATGGTTCCATGTCTAGTTGGCAGCCGGTATCAAGTGGAGTGCCCCAAGGGTCGGTGCTGGGGCCGGTTTTGTTCAATATCTTCATTAACGATCTGGAGGATGGTGTGGACTGCACCCTTAGCAAGTTTGCAGATGACACTAAACTGGGAGGAGTGGTTGATACACTGGAGGGTAGGGATAGGATACAGAGGGACCTAGACAAATTAGAGGATTGGGCCAAAAGAAATCTGATGAGGTTCAATAAGGACAAGTGCAGAGTCCTGCACTTAGGACGGAAGAATCCCATGCACTGCTACAGACTAGGGACTGAATGGCTGGGCAGCAGTTCTGCAGAAAGGGACCTAGGGTTATGGTGGACAAAAAGCTGAATATGAGTCAACAGTGTGCCCATGTTGCCAAGAAGGCTAATGGCATTTTGGGTTGTATAAGTAGGGGCATTTCCAGCAGATTGAGGGACGTGATCATTCCCCTCTATTTGGCACTGGTGAGGCCTCATTTGGAGCACTGTGTCCAGTTTTGGGCCCCACACTACAAGAAGGATGTGGATAAATTGGAAAGAGTCCAGCGGAGGGCAACAAAAATGATTAGGGGGCTGGAGCACATGACTTATGAGGAGCGGCTGAGGGAACTGGGATTGTTTAGCCTGCAGAAGAGAAGAATGAGGGGGGATTTGATAGCTGCTTTCAACTACCTAAAAGGGGGTTCCAAAGAGGATGGATCTAGACTGTTCTCAGTGGTAGAAGATGACAGAACAAGGAGTAATGGTCTCAAGTTGCAGAGGGGGAGGTTTAGGTTGGATATTAGGAAAAACTTTTTCACTAGTAGGGTGGTGAAGAACTGGAATGGGTTACCCAGGGAGGTGGTGGAATCTCCTTCCTTAGAGGTTTTTAAGGTCAGGCTTGACAAAGCCCTGGCTGGGATGATTTAGTTGGGGTTGGTCCTGCTTTGAGCAGGGGGTTGGACTAGATGACCTTCTGAGGTCCCTTCCAACCCTGAGATTCTATGATTCTATGGAGTCATTTCATAGAATTCTATGTTTCTATTAAATGACTCTATGCTGGTTTGCATTGTAGCTGATTCATGTCTTTTTAAGTTTCCTTCCCACTTCCTACTCCCAGTAGCTCTCCAGAGCTGTAATTTGAGTAGAGTTACCTCCTCTTGCTTACAGAGAAGCATATATCATGATAGACTATCAGATTCCAAATAAAATATCACTAATAGTGAGTCATTTTTAAATTAGAATCTCACAGGAAGTTTTTCCATTTGCTATCCTTCATTGAAATGGAGTAGGTGTGTTCCTGTCTATATCACTATAGTTGCCTGAATACCCTATCATATCCTGAGGTATAATGAAAACAAACCCAATGCTGTTATGGTTATATTTGTTATTAGGTAGACATCTAAAAAGTTGAGATAGCTTTTTAATTTTTTTGACAACTTGAGGCCTGGTCTACACTACACAGTTAGGTCAACATAAGGCATCATATGTCAACCTAATTATGTCAGTGTACACACTACAGCTCTGTCCTGCCGATGTAAGTGCCCTACTACACCAACATCATAACTCCACCTCCACGAGCGGTTAGGGCGACACAGTGTCTGTGTAGACATTGCGTTCCTTACACTGGCTGTTGGCTGTCTTGGTCATTTCATGGTTCTCATCTCCGTGAAGCTTTTATTATTTTTCTATAGCTGACATTTTATAATTGGTATATTTTGGAGGTTATTTTCACTCAGTGTTATCCAATTCTTATTACTTGTACTATACTCCAGGCATTGGGAGGCAGACGCCATTGAGTTTAAAGCAAAGAAGAACTGAGGTTAATATTTGGTCCAACCCACCTTTTAGTGCCTTATATATTGCAACAGATTTTATAAGAAAAATCACCCATTGAACTCATACAATATAGGTTCTGTGGGATAGAAGGAGAGTTAGATATGAAATTAGTCTTAACCTCAGAAAAAGAAACTGAGAATTTATGTTGGACAGTAGCTGAATGTGTAAGGACGTTGTATACTAGGTCTTTTAGATACATTTTTAAAACAAAGTTTTAAGAATTTGTGGCCCACTGTGATCTTTTTTAAACTTGTCTTATATAGGTATGTTTGTATTAAGGCAGTATCCAAAATATGGGTGAATAATGAAGTACAGTTATGTATACTTTTGTTTCTGTGTTTTAGGGATGTTGTCTGTCCTTACTTTTAGTAAGTTTCCTAAAGTATCAGATAATTAGATGCTTGAAGAAAGAACAGATTACAGAAAGTTCATAGTTACTGTATAGTTCTATATTCTTTCCAGCTGAAGATCCATCTGAAAACTATGTGAAACTCAGAGATTTTGTACTTGTGAAGCTCTGCCAAGATCTGCCTTGCTTTTCCCCAGAGAAGCTAATGCAAGGATTCAGTCAAGAAATGGTGACAGAGGCTCAACAGAAACTGAAAATAAATAAGGTATTTTAAACTCTGTACATGTATACTCAGGCCTAATCTAATCAAATCTAGTGTTTAGTATTCAATTTTTTCACAAACACAGCTACTCTGCTCTTCAAGTTCCTAACACACACCTCCTGGTTTACATGCAGCATATTTCTGGAGTGCATTTGGAAATGAAACATTTCCCAGCTTAGTTTTAGAAAAATACTTTTCTTTCCTACAATGCTTTGGTACAATACCATTAGTATTTTGCCATAAGACTCGACTAGGAGGAACAGTGTGTTTATACAAATAAAATATTTTTAATTGGATATATAATAGAATACTAAAATGTAGAAAAAACTACTAAAAGGCAGGTTCTAAGTTGCTGCAAAACTGAAGACTGAAGGTAAACTCCTTACAGAGTGTTTAAACTGCAGGAGCAGAGCTGCAAAGTTGCTTAGGAGCTCTGCAGGAGCTCCGCTTCTTCCTTTAACTTTTTCTGGATATTCTAATTTATTTGAACCTCTGATTTTTATGAAGTCTTTGAAAATCCTGAGACCTAAGTAAAAAAGAAAAGTGTACCCATATTTTACATATGAAAACTACATAGTGGTGTAAGGGGAGTGCAGAGTGCAGACTTCTTGCGTGTCTATAGGACATTACATTTGAATGGATAAATATTTAATATTTAAATGAAAACTTAGCTAAACATGTAGAAATAATAAGCATATCTAAGGCTCCATCTCTATTTAAAGAACATACAACAAAGGCAGAATAAATTCTTTTTAAATTCTGAAAATATGTAACTCGATTGCACATATTTTGGTATAGATTTGTGAGGCTTTGAGAGGTAGTAGGCAATTTTATTAAACTATTCATTTTGAGTAAAGAAATTTCTTACTCATTTCTTAAGTTAATAAATCAAGTTAATGAAAGTTAATAAAACCCGTTAACATAACCAGAAATTTACTCTATTCCTCTAAATAATGCTTCATTGCTCATTATTTCTAGAGACTGGCAAAAACATTTTCCTCTAGAACAATGTTCCCAAAAGCTATAGAATTGATGCAATAGAAATGTAATGGTATAATGGCAATGGGAATCTTTTTTTTTCAGATTTGTAAATTTCGCTAAATACAATTGCATCACTACCTTGACTTGCCCCACTTTACTGGTTTGGGGTTTTTGTCCGATCCTCCCTTCCCATCTCCTAAATAGTTTAATTTAAAAATTGCTGTTCCGTGCTTAGATACTGAACTGTGAGGAGGTGGCTTTAAGGAAAGCAGCAAGTGGAGCAGCTCCAAATTAGCAATGGAACCACAGTATTATGAATTGCCCACCTACAGACCAGTCCCAAACTGTCTTTCAACTCTGGCTGCAGGGTTTCTGCCAGTTAATTAGATGAACTCCTGTGCAGCTCATGCCTTTGTGACTCTGAGTGGTAGAATCCTTTGCAACTGAGCAATGCTGCTTCTGAAGTGCCACTGCAGCTGACACAAAGGATTCTGGGGTGCATTAAAGGCATTGGTTGCATGGGGGGAATTATTTTAGAAGAAACATTGGTAGAAGACTGAGTGAGCTGCCAAACTTGTTAGTTAGGAAGTACCAAAGAAGTAAGGAAGTGATGTGGGGAGGAAAATCACGTCTGTCAATGCCCTTTGAATCTCTCATGATACATGTAACATCTTAAGCAAAATAATTGAACATGTAGCATTTTCACATCTTTTCATTTCTTAAATCATTCAGCAATAAGCTTGCAAATTATAACATTATTATTCATACTGTTCTCCTTTTTTTTTCTTAGCAACACACAAGACGGGTTTATGAAATTCTCCGATTGCGTGCAACAGACATGGGTGATCCAGAACAGTCCAGAGGCTATAGGTTGGACGTCAAAAAAAGATTGATTGGCCCATATAAGGTGTATATGACTTAAGTACCTTTTAACACTTACTCCAGAACTAAACAAACATGGTTTTTGCTTTCTTTTCTATAAATACAGCTGATGCCAGTTATGTTACCAATCAACTGTTGCTAGTTATGCAGCATGAAAGTGAACTATACACAAACATAGAGGATTTTTGTATTGTCTAGTGGTATCTTTTTACACTGCCATGCTGAAATCCCATTTTACTTTATATGCTAAAATCTGAGATACCCACAAAAATGAAATTTCCAAAGGTATTTCTTACCTAACATTTAGTTGTATTGCATTATTTAAATAATATGTTTCTTCTTCGAGCGATTTCACATGTCCATTCCACTGTGAGTGTGTACGTGCCGTGGGCACATTTGTCAGAGATTTTTCCCTCAGTGTTATCCATCAAGGCAGCACGAGGACCCTCTGGTGCCTTGCGCCACTGCACGCAGGTATAAAGGGCAGCATTGCTCCCCGACATCCCTTCAGTTCCTTCCTACTGCCAGTGACAATTATTGGAGCTTCGATCCTTGTATTTACAAATCTTCCCCCTTTTAGCGTATACAGTACATGCACTATTTGTTTTTAGTCTAGTGTAGTGTGTTTGTACATAGTTAGATATAAGAGTAAATTCAGAGTAGTTTTTTCTAGATTTGGGTCACCGGTTCCCATTTGTGTACCAGGTTTGGCACTGGACTTATGCCTTGTTCTACTGGCACAAAGGCCTGTTGCTCATATAAAAGTCTGCCAGTGAGCAACCCCCCACACCAGCTGCTTTAAATGTGTAGGAGAGGCCCATGTGAGTGTCAAATGTCACATTTGTGGAAGGTTCAAGCCCTGATCCAAAAAGGACAGGGCTGTCACAGTCAAGTACCTGCTTATGGAGTCTGTGCTTCGCCTACCATTAGAACCTTCACACTCAGAACAGGTACCTAGCATGTTCAATTGTCCCCCTGATCTGACTGGGTCCAGAGACAGATCCTCATCACCAGTACCTAAGAAGAGATAACGTAAGTCTCCCAAAGACTCAGTACCGAAGCCTTCAAAATCTACAGTGAAGGCACCGAGTGAAGACAAGGATTCAGAGATGTGACAAAGAAGAGGCACCACCAGATACACTCCGTAAACCAGCAAGGATTGCTGACTCTGGAGCCCAGGAAGGGTCCATTGAGACCAATCCCTGAACTGTTGGCGCACCTTTCGATACCACACTCAGGAGCCCTTTCCAGTACCATCTACACTTGAGGCTTCTGAGACAGCTTGAGAGTCACTAAACTTGGTTCTGGCTTCCTCCATGGTTTAGGACTCCTGCCTGGTACCAGGATTGGAAGTGCACATTCCTACAGTCCCAGCTTCAGCTCCAAACCACCTATCTGTAGAGTTCCATCCAGGAGGAAGCCAGCAATGATCTCACTGGTACCCCCATCTCCAGACTCGGAGCCAGTCTCCCCAGTTTCAGTGACACTGTGGTCATCACCGCAGATCAGTGGGTCCTGAGGACGATAGAACTGTGATATACACCCTTCAATTTATTTCAATCCCCCCTTTCCCCATCCCTCTTCAGGGACCATTCTCATGAGAGCGTGCTACTTCAAGAGGTCCAGTCTCTCCTCATGGGGGACATACAGGAAGTTTCCCATGTCGTTCAGATACTTGTTAATCCGAAAGGTAAAGGGGGATCTTGGGACTATTTTAGATATAAGGGAGCTAAACAGGTTCCTAAAGAAAACAAAATTCCAGATGATTACTCTAGCATCTGTTATCTGTTCCTTAGATACCAGGGTCTGGTATGCTGCTCTTGACTTAAAAGACACACATTTTCACATGGCAGTTAACCAGAGCCACCAAAAGTTTCTCAGATTCATGGTCAATGGTTCCCATTACCAATTCACAGAGCTGTCTTTCGGCCTGTCAGCAGCCCCTCGCATATTCACCAAATCCGTGTGCTGGGGTTCATATACCTTTTCTGTGCTGAATTAACATAAGTTTTGTTTTAAGTTAGTTTTCACGTTTCACATTCGTGAAACATGACCACCTTGCATACCCATTTTTTCACTAATTAACAGTTGAGGTTTTGCTGTATATCTTACAGTCATAAGTATAGTTTGAAATAACAAGCGCATTACTTCTGTGGTTGAATAAATAAATTCCAGCCATGCTGTTTCCAAAACCCGCTTCTCAAAACAATTGCAATTAAACTAACTCACTTGTACCTACCTCACTTTCCAAGTTATAATCTGTTGTTAAACAGCTTTTCATATTGTCAAACATTTTCTCATCTTTACATCAGAGAGATGTATACAACTTATACTCTTAATACCTTTCTTGTACTGGTGGTAAGGCCTGATACGCTGCACCCTCGCTAGAACGTGGGTTTTGGGAGCTATGTGCGGTACCATGGATCCCAATGTAAATAATTTATTTTGGGATCCATGGTCACACTCGCGCTAATTCCAGATTCGCGCTATGTTGACGCACGTTCTAGCGGGGGTCTCCTCTATTTATAAAGCACTTTGAGATCTTCAGTTGAACAGGGCTGTATAAATGCAGAGTATTGCAAACTACTTACAACTCTCAATCTCATGATAGACCTATTCCCTCATACAGCTCTCTCCTAGATTAATGAAGTGAGTGCAGAAAATCAAAACCAAAAATTCTGTAACACTTTCACTCCTTTAGAATTGTCCATGTTAACAAAGAGATCATTGTTGAAAATACTGAACTAAGTTACTACATCTGTTCTTACTGGTCCATGAGTTGAAGGGACTGCTGAAGTTGAGAATGTTGTGATGAATATAATTGCTATAATTAAAGATTTTCCTTTTTTTCTTAACAATTCTTTTAAAAAGCAAAAGATTTAATATGAAAATGAACAGCATAATATAATTGCTTGAAGTTGAGGCTGTGAATTGCTTATGAAGTCGTGTAGGGCATCAAAAGGGGGAAGAAAATTTTCTCCAAATAAGATCAGAGAGGGCGGGCTGATAACTCAATTATAACTTTAAAAAAAAGTGTTCTATTTAGGATATTAAAAAAGCATGGAAGTAGACTGTCAGCAAAATAAGCAGAAGATTTGTTTTGTGACTATTGAAGGATTTGTGACTTAAAATATGATTCTGCTGTGAAAGGTGACTATGTAAAAACAGTATGTTCTCAGCTGAGGTGCTCTATGTGAGTATTCAAAGTAAGATCTGCTTACTTTGGTCAAAAGAATAATTTTTTTATTTGTTTTAACTCTTATTTGCCCTGCAGAACCAACACACAGCATGCAATAGTGAGCTGGAATTGTGTTTCTTCCCAGACATCAGTGGAATTGTTCTCATAGTGTACCCAATCCACCAACTGCAGGGAGGTACAGCCCACAGCTGCTGTTACGGTGGCAGCTTTATAAAAGTTTCTTGAAGTCAACATCCCAGCATTTATAGACCTGGAGTGTATCAGCACAGTCCCTGTACATTGCATATACAGCTTCATTGTGGATGCTTACTCTCTACTTCAGGCCCATTAGTAGGCCTCTTCTCTTCTGGGCATTGTTCCCTTCATCTCTTCAGTTCTCCATCCACCCATGCCTGATGGCAACAGGATCCATCAATTAACGCTCGTTATGAGACCAATAAGAAAATAATGTCTACTGTTGTCTCCCATTTCAACAGAAATAGTTTGTTCCTCAATGATTTACTTCCCCAAACAACTTGCTCCAAGGGAACCCACTCTTGGAACTGACATATCAGGCTCTCCAAAGCAGCAAGCATCAGAAGCTGGTGTGCCCACCTAGGCTCCCTGATGTGCTGGCCAAAGTGTTCTCAGGAAAATGGTCATTGGAGCATCAATTGACTAGAATTTGGGTTCATCTGGTATTTGTTGAGGAAATTTACTCTTTCCCTGGAATCTATAAATTCTTATGGATTGTGGCAACAGAATGACCCTAAGCAGTGTTGTCAGATGTGGGGGCACTTTGGAGTTCCTCTTTGTATAGCGGTGATCAGGATTATGTCTTGTATTGAAAGGCTGTCATAGGAAGCAGACAGTTATGTCTCAATAAGTGCCCCTGCCAAAGAGAAGTAATTAAGTTAAACCAACATGTTTTACACACCTTCCCCGAGAGGGAACTTTTTCTACAACAATTAAGTTCTTGTTTCTTCTCCCAACACTGACAGAAGTCTGCTTGGAAGATGGACACCTTTTTCTTCAAGTGGGAAGTTCTGTGCCTTCATCCCATCCATCATTATTAGCCAAAGTTGCCATGAAAACTGGCCTGAACGGAACCACGTAGATCTTGACTTTCATATGTCAAGGCAAGATCTCTTAAAGCTGCCCAGTAACCAGAGATCTCCTGACTTGGACTTAATCAGGTACCCAATCCAGAGGTGCTCGTCACTAAACTGAAGACGAAGGGTGGTATTTTCCAAAGCACGCTATTAGCTTAACTCTGTTCCCATTGAAGTCCATGCTGATTTTAGGCTAGTACTGAGCACTTTAGATTAGAATATCCCACCCCACGAAGCTGAACTTTCTGGACTCTTGCCTACTCAAGGGATCTGGGACAATTATCCTGAAATCAGGATGAGACTCTAAAACTAAGATTTAGTTTAGAACACTGAATTGTTCTGCACTTGCAGCCTGGTGTGCCCTCTTTGGCATTAACCCTAAAAATACGATTTAAAAAAAAGCTTTTGTCAAGGTCTTGCAGGGTGGTGGTTGTCCCATTCCTCCCCCACCCCCAAGGATGTTGGGTTCACAAAGGCTTATGTTCCAGCTATCCATGTTGCCCTTTGGAGATTCACCATCATCTTCTGGATGTTAAGAAGGCTAAAAAGTACTATCTGGACAGAACAAAAATCTTTCTGCAGATAGAATTGCCTTTTCATTTTTTATGGAGATCATGAAAAGCCTCAAAGCATCAAGACCAGTATAGGAAGATGAGTTTGTTCTGCTATTCTTTGGGTCTCACAATCAGCAGGAAAACTTCCACTTCGAGAGCACAGCCAACAATACCCATGGTAGCATCAGAAACAGCATCTTAGAAGCTTTTCATGGCTGTGACCGGGTTGTTTCTGCTGTTTTTACTAAGCATTACAAAACTGATATCGTAGCCTTGTTGGATGCTGCTTTCTGTTACTGGGTCCTGCAAGAGGACCCTTTTCTTGTTCCTGTCTTCTTTTCCTTACTGTTTAATTTCTAGTTGGGCCAGGACTGGTGGATTGATGATAGCAGGAGAATGGAACAATTCCTTTCACTATAAATTGATCATCTACCTAGTCCAGCAATTATTTTATTCTCTCCTTGAAGTTATTATTGATTGCTGTTGCTGGGCATTTATTGTTAGATGTGGATATGTTTTGCTTAAGGTTTTGAAGTATCTACTGGGAGTATGTTGAGGTACCTCTTGCCTTTATAGATTGGAAATTGGTGTCTCAAATCTTCTAGAGAATTGCTTTTGTGACAACAGCTATGAGCTGGATTAGGTATATACTAGTAGGAAACTACCAGCTTGCAAGTAAGGAACAAAAATGTCACATTACACATATTCAGTTGCAGTCCAAATTGTCCCTTCACTTACACCTGTGTAATGCCAACGAACATAGTGGAATTGCACGGTGTAACCGGTTGCACGGGTATAAGGAAAGGCAGAATTTGGCATGCGGAATCTTACAGGAGACAATGAGAAAAGAAAGACTTTAACTTGACGGTAATATCTCAGTTTGGTAGCTTACAAAGAAATAAAAAACGTGAATAAATTTGATCTTAAAATAACTTCAACTAACATGGACCCTTGTGATGCCACTTTAACAAAGTCACTATTTCCAAGTACAACTACACTTTAAAGGTACCTTCCTGCCTTTCTGAAAAATTAATTATGTTTTAAGAATGAGTAATATTAGGCTTAAATTCATAGGTGATACTGTTCCAATTAAATAACTTTCAAAGAAATTGTGTATATATAGGTGTTTGAACTTTTTTTGACAGCAGCTTCCTGAAGGCTGCAAAGAATAGTGCGAAGAGTGAGACTGAAAAAACATTAACAATTACATGGGTGACTGAACTGGTGAATGGAAGTGGGCAACTGTTTTCCCTCTTTTCTTTAAAAAAAAAAAAAAAAGAGAGAGAGACAAGGTTACTTGAAAGTGCAGCTGGTCTGGAATTTTTCAGCTAAACATTTTTCATCAAAAAATGCCAGTTTGTCAAAACCTAAACTCTTTGCAGGAAACAGATGGTTTCAACGAATTTCCCATTTCAGATTTTTTTTTTGAAAATTTCAAAAATGTTGAAACCTCATTTTGATGGTTTTGAAATGAAAGTTCCAATTTTTTTTTTGTTCAAAATGACTTTTTCTTTAGAAATTTGTTACCTTATACTAAAATGTAAAGGTCTAAATCAGGGGTCTCACACACACCACACCACCCCCCCCCCCCCCCATTTTTTTTTTTTTTTTTTTGAAAATTTATCCCTAGGCAGTTCCCGCCGCCAGAACAGCTGTCTGGCGGCTTCCTGGTTTCTGGGAGGGAGGGGGAGGAGGCGGAGAAGGGGGCGGGACCTAATGGAAGGGGTGGAGTGGGGGCGGGGGCAGTGATGCGGCCCTCGGGCCAATGCACTAGCCCTCATGCGGCCCTCGTGGTAAGTTGAGTTTGAGACCCCTGGTCTAAATCAAAACAAAACATTTCAAAATTATGAAAATGAAATGTTTCAGTTGTTCTAATCTGAATTTTTTTCGTGGGGTTTTTTTTTTGGTTCACAGAAATTTTCAAGATTCTGACTTTTCATCTTGATTTGGTATGGGAAAAGTTTTTGAAATCTTGAAAATTCTCATGGGATGGGAGCCCAGGTCCACTTGAAAGGCTCTACAATCCAAAATATTGTTATCTTTCTCTGCTTTCTGGGAAATGAGTGTAAAAGCAATATGTGGTGTGTAGAAGGGCTTTTACTTTGAGACTCGCTTTGGGACTGAAATTTCTTAAGAATGTTTCTTCTCTCTTTTACCAGAGACGCTATAATTACATAGACATCACAAAGGGTGATTCATTGCTAATGTACTAGGCATGTAGGACGATGATTGTAGTGCTGGTGATGCATGAATACCTTCTTTTCAGCTAGATACTATTGTTGAAGTACCACCAATGGTGGTACTGTGTGATGGAGCGACAAAGCAGTGGTCCTGTCTGAAGCAGAAATTAGAAGTGCATATGTACACAAATGGGGAGATAAAGACACTGAGCACATCTCTTAAAAGCCTTGCAGTTCTGAATGACTTGCTTTCAACAAAACATATTTTTCTCACATGAAACTTTTATATAGAACAGCTATCTCTGACTTCTCAGCCCTTACAAAGCTGTTGTCGACTAATGTAAAAATATTGGCTCATGAAGACTGACCAAACTTGAACTGCAGACATGAACATTTAAATAACTGACATTTCAATACTTTCACTTCTGGTAGCATTTAGATTTTTAACTATACACGTTTGATTAGAAGAAAAATTGTAATTGATATACTTCCATTTAGAGCTGAGGAAAATACAAGAAAGGCAATAAGTGCTTTCTTGGTATTTTCATATTGGACATTAGGACACAGATCTGTGGAATCATGATATATGCATTCATTACTATTCTAACCATGTACTGCAGTAGCTAGTTCCTTTATGAAAAATGTGTATGAACACTGCTATGACCCAAGTGGTGGGCCATTAGATACTGTAGAAAGGCAAGGAGTACTGGTTCAATCCTTTCCAGCCCCACAAAATAGGAGGATGAAAGCAGTGTGCAAAAATCTTAGATTGATTGACAACAGATACAGAAAAAGGGGGAATAAGTGAAAATCAGAATTCTCTAGTGAAAGTGCAGTGGGAAAGTAATCATGGAAGTATAATGGAGTCAAATTGTTGAAGGGGCTCTCACTCTGACATATATTGATTATTTCTCTCTTTATTGGTCAGTGCATCTGAGCAATTACATCTTAAAAACAGGAGTGGGATATAGTAAACCTGAAAAGTGTCCTAAAGAGTATTTTGGGAGGAGAAGCCAGCACAAGGAGCGTGTGGTACTAGCAAACTGTTCCATTAACAAACAAAATTATTCCCATCCCAGAGGTGAAAGTATTAGTAGCGGTAGGGAGGTAATATGAGCAACAAAAAAACAAATAATGGTGCTGTTCCACTGGAAAAAACAAATGCCAGGTGGCACAAATACTAGAATATTAACATGCCATATATTGAACACAATCTCCCTCACTATGGATGATATATCCAAAACTTATACAGCTACACTCAAAACCCACTCAGAAAGGGTGTCTTTGACACAACATGCTGCCACTTTATATCAGTGGAAACTAGTATTATGTTTGAGCTCAGCTGACCAAAATGGTGGTGACCCTTTTTTCAACACTGAATGAAACTTAGTCCCCCAGTTTAACTCCTGCGTCCAAGTGAGAGCTTTTAGTGTGTAAAATGTATTACCAGGAAGAACAGAGTGGCAGCATGAGAAGATGATGTCTCATCTGTGCCACTTAAGACCTACTTGAATAGCCAGATGTAACACACAGGTGACAGTGCAGATGAATCTGACATACTTGCAATTTGTTTCTATTAGGATAGGCTGGGAGAAGATCCTTTAGGTGGAAAGTTCAGGAAACTAAGCTTTTTTTTTTTACTGCTCCTTTTCATATAGAGTAAGTGCATTTGCAACAGAATTGGTAACTTCTCACGGTGATAGCAAAAACGGTACTGTAATCTTTACTTTAAAAGGTTTTCTGATAAAGACCGTCCCCAAGGGACAGTAAGAAAATTTGATAACCACTATGAAAGAGGTAAAGCCCTATTACAGATTAAGAACTCATTGAGATAGGAAAATAATAGTCAAGTCTTGATGGAGAAGAGGTTAATAGGAACAGAGATCATGAATAGGACTAGTGGTGGTCACTATTTAATTGTTAAGCGGGTGGGGACAATGGTGGGAGGAGTGGCGCGGTAATAGTGAAGTGGTAACATTTGTACATGAGATGAATCAAAACTAGGAAGGACTTGAAGAACTTGGAAAGAAGCAAACAAAACTAAGGAATCGGGCAACTTTTGATGAAGTACAAAGTAGTCATTGGTAGGACAAAACACACTGAAAGTAACAAGAATGCTTTTGTATGCTACTAGGTTTTGAATTAGTTAACATCTCAGGAAACAGACTTAAGCTACATGTGTACTGCTCAATGAAGTCCTCTTACTGCACAGCTGTGCTCAAATAACATTGGGTTGTTTTTAAGAATAGGCTAGAAATCATGCCAGTATATATTTGATAATACAGCCTTACTTTCAGTGCTATTTCCCTTAAGTTAACGATCCTCATTCACACCTGTGTGACCATCTTGTTTATCACTTCAAAGGTTTTTCTTCCCCTGCTGTTATGGTTCCTCTCAATTAATTAGCCTCTTAAGGTTGGTCTATGCACCTCCACCTTATCATGTTTCTCTGACTGTATAAATATCTGTCTACTGTATGTTTCATTCCATGCATCCGATGAAGTTGGTACTAACCCACGAAAGCTTATGCTGAAATAAATTTGTTAGTCTCTAAGGTGCTACAAGTTTTTCTTTCTTATTTTCATTTCAGTGCTATGTTCAGTTTTGGTCTTCATCACCCAGACACTAATGGAAAAGGTCCAGAGAGGCAGTGAAAGTCTAGTTTAGGGCTTCCATAGAAGGAGAGAATAAAAAGATGAAATAGAAGTCAGAGCTGGGAAAAATGGGGTGGTCACTTTGTCCATCCTCTTTGCTGATGGTGGACTGTTTTTGGTCTATTAATGAGTGCTTTGTCCAGTCTAGTTTTTAAATAACACAAGTGATGTGGGCTTTCTTTGGGAAACTGTTCCAGGTTTCTTATTTTTCCTGCTATTCAGCCTATAGTTTCCATTGCTCATTTTCATCCCATCATTTCAGGCTATTTACTCTTGAGGTCAGCCTAAAGAATTCATTGTCTTTAATATTTT
The DNA here is from genome assembly GCA_033296515.1 of Macrochelys suwanniensis. Classification (NCBI taxonomy): domain Eukaryota; kingdom Metazoa; phylum Chordata; order Testudines; family Chelydridae; genus Macrochelys; species Macrochelys suwanniensis. The sequence continues at coordinate 38,661,908 of CM065784.1, forward strand.
TTCTATTAAGTTGGCAAAAGTACAAGAAAGGAGATGTATGTAAAACAGCAAGTGGTCTAGAGTGAGTCAGCTGAGTGCTCCTTTTTACCCTTTCCCTATAATACAAGAACAAGAGGCCACTCTAAATTAAAATGTAATACTTTTTTTCTCAACATATAATTAACTTGTGGAAATAGACTGCCTCTTGGTAGCACTGAGACATTAGCTTACTAATATTCATAAAAGGAACAGACAGACATTCATAGGAATATCATCCGCAATTTAAAAACCAAAAGGCATTTCAATCCTTGGGTACAGTTTAGGCACAAACTGACCACCAGCTGGGGGCAGAAATTCTCTTTTGTCTGCATTCACGCTATAATTGCAAAATTAGGTCCATTTTGTGGGGGTTTATCTCTTGCTCTGAAGCACGCCACTTTGGCCAGAGGGTACTAGATTACATGATACCTCCTCTCTTCCTCTATAGCAATTCCTTTATTTCCCTGACTTTCCTAACTGGAAGTGGACTGAGGACATCAGCATTGAGGAAGTACTTAGTCCCATATTATCTTTAATCAATATTTTAAATTTCTAATAGGTTTTGGGGGAGGGGGGTGTTTGGTAGTAGTTAGGTATAATTTATTGATGGGTAATGGGGCAGGGGTATGTGGAGGAGCTTACCAATTAGTGAGGAAACATTTTTGAGGTGCATTCTTGTCGTATTGTGAAACAAGTGACCCATTATGTGTTTCCACTAATCATTCTCTGTTAGTGTTTGTGTGGGTGGGTCTGTTTTACTGCTGTTCCCAAATATTGATCATCCACATATGATTTTTTTGCATCAGATATAATTATTAGGCCTTCCTTGCTTATTCTTGGATTATTTTCTAAGTAGTGGAGGAAGGGTGGTTAAAGTTAGTTTTTAGTAGCTGTTAAATAGATTATGTGGGAAATATAACAATTTGGCAGAAGATCAGCATAATAGTACATAGGCGTGGTTAACACTGGTAGAGTAATATATAAAGTAGTATCAGTTCAGATGGTTACCAAAATTAAGGTCAATATAACATTTTTTTCAAAACCAAACCAACAGCACAAAAAACCCACCTGTGTGGCATAAAGAACAAATGAGTAGTACTACTCCCAGTCTCTTAGCTTCAGGAAAAAATACGGAAATCTGGATACTACTTTCTTTTAGTTTGTTATTGACCTTGTTGTTTAGACTTTCAAGAGAAAAAGTGTTTTATCAGGAAAATTTACCCAGCTTCCCACTGCACTTGTTTAAAAGTAGGGACATTTTGGGAAGAAATACGTACTAATAAAAGGAATATATTTAATCCATGAACACCTTTTGGATAAGTCCTTAGACTCTACTGCTGTTCACTTCATTCTAAAAATATAAATATCTGCCAGTAAAGGTGACGACACTGTGTTTAAACCTGTTTATTTAATTGTTTAGAAAAAGCAAAGAGAACTTGCCAAGATGAGAAGATGTCTGAGACCAGAGGAGTTGACGAACCAGTTGAACCAAATAGACCTAAATATGCAGCATGAACAGTTAGAAGAGAGCTTCCAGCAACTTGTTTCAGATTACCGAAGGGTCCTAGAACGACTTGCTCAAGCATGAGAATCCTTCCTTTCTGTCCAGGAAACTTGCAGATTTCTATACATTGTGTTGTGAAGCACATCCATAATTGCTACTTAATTGCAAAATCTCATGTGACGTTTTAATCACATTTAAGATGACTTTTTGTGTGTGTTTTTTTCTGTGCATTTTGAATATTTTCTATTTTTGTGTTGTAGATTTAAAGATGGTTGTACTTAGGTTTTGGGGCACTTACTGCTTAAATAAACAAGAATGTAGATTCTGAGATGCACTATCACTGCGAGTGTTTGGGTCTTCTTTACAGTTTTGTTCACATGCTTAGTGAGGCTTGAGATGAAGCAGATTGGACTACCATAGCCTGGAGTATTGAGATTGTTAGCGACTTCTTAAATACTTCAGTTGTTCATAAGGTAAGTTAAAAATAAAACCAAATGATTTAAAAGTGAAATGTTTAACTACTAGAAAGTCTTTACAAAATTCTATTTCATTCTCCTGCCTTCTGCTGTTCATGACCTGTTTCGTGCATATACTGTTATATGGCCCTCATCATCATACAGTCTGAGCACATCTTAATATAAAAACCTCATCCCCTCCTGCCTATAGGAATAAACATAAATAGTAGTGATTTTTTTTTAGTAAGTTTTAGTATGTTTGTGTTGAAAGATGACTGAGTGTGTGTAAGAAAAGAGTTGTTGATGGAATGCTAATTTAAAGAAATGGACTTTACATTTGGCTCCAAACACTGAGGTCCATGGTCATTCTCTCTCTAGGGAATTCCTGTTGAAACCATTGATAAACAGTAACATGTTTATTTAATAGTTTTAAAACTCTTCATGGTTAAGCAATTGGCTTAACTCAGTGTGCTAAGCCTATGGAGGCATAGCTTTTCATTTCAGCGTGCTTAGATTACTTATATAATGTTCCACACTTGTGATGGTATTTACCTGAAATCCCATAACCAACTCCTATAACTCTCAGCTTTCAGAAACTACCAGTTTGCCATTAACTCCTTAGCTCTGAGAGTTGGACTTTTTGGCAAAGTTTGCCAGAACAAAAACTTCAAAAATTGAACTGATGACAAGAACACCCAAGTTCAACCGATGCTGCCAGACCACCCTCACTTTGCTTTATGACTTAGCACTCCTGCAGATCCATAAGAGTCCCACAACGCTTAATATTATTATGTACTTTACTTGCAAACCATCTGTGGTGCTGTAATATTCGAAGTGTACAAACAGCAACTATAACTATCCACATTGCTCAAGTTAATGAAATAAATGTAAGTCTGATAGGGTGAATCATCCTTTTCTGCATAACTGCTCCCTCTCAAAATCCTGTCTGGGCAGTAGGCCCCTCTGTCAATCTTAATAGTCCTTCTCTCAGTAATGTACGGGATGATATAGTTAGCATTGAAATTGTTATACTGACAGAGAGGCTTTATGGACTTCCTCTTACAATTTATTTCATAGATTTCACAGTGGATTGGTTGAAATCAAAGCGATTTAACAGATTTTAATCATGATTTAAATCATCAATTTTAATCATGTTTTGCCTTTGTAATTTTTAGTTATTTTCTTAAAAGTTGATTCTCATTTGTCGATAACCATTAAAATGTTATTTGTAACTAAGTATAGCCTTTCACTCAATGTGGTGCTTTTTGCTAACCAGGAGGATACACTATATACACTTATTTAAGCAATGATGTAGCTAAACTTAAATTATTCAGTCTTAATAATACATTTTAATAGTCTCAATTTTTACATTTTTTATTGTTATAAAATTATGAATGATATATTTCTTTACTAGATTATTAATTTTTTACTTCAGATTTGTGTCAAGTTCTGTTTGGACAAACATTCAAATTCAATTAAAAATACACAAAAACAACAGGTTTTTTTGTATTAAGTAAAAATTCCTTAAATGTGTGGGATACATAAGAAAAGTTTATCCAAAAAATATATGAAAACACATTTTGCCTTTAACAGGAAGTATTCTCTCTGTAGTTAATGAATTGACCTGATTGTTTCCAGTCACTGGGTCCTTCAAGATTTTAGAACTAGTGGGTCTCCTCCTCTCACACCTAGTTTTTATTCACAGATTGGAAGAAAACAAGATTTCCTGCTTTTTTTCAACTCCCAGTCAGCTTCTTAACATTGAATGAACTTGCATTTGTACTGAACTAGTTGAATCAACAAAAGTGAAGCAAATATTCTCTCTCTACCTGCAAAAGAGGTTTCTGCTGTCGAATATTGATTTAGCACTTCAACCAACTCTGGTTGCAGGTGTTTAGCTATTAACTGCCACTAGCTCAGTGCTTTGACTTTCTTTAAAACTTCAGTAGCGGACATGGTGCTTAATATTATTTTTGTATTTAATTTAAATTACTTTAATATATTATAATTTTAGGTCTTAACATAAGCTGTCAATTTCAAATTTAATTTTAAATAGGTTTATTTTTTAAAATCTGTAATTTAAATTTAAAAATGTGATTATATATATATATATGTGTGTGTGTGTGTATTTAAATCACTGATTTTTTTCATCCATCCTAATAGATTTGCATTGATAGGATAACATGCTTGCACAGCTTTGCCATTAAATGGTCACAGGAATCTCATTTTGTGGAGCTATGAACTTGGTAGCATAATATATAGGCATTCAGTAGTTAACTTTTCATGCTAAATACCTTGGTTCTTTTAAATGCTGAGAGAGAAAAGAAAAGTTTATACTTCAACTGTAGATATTAGCCCCAAAAAACCCTACCTGAAATTGGATAATTAAATGTTGAATTAGGCCATGTCTTCTCCTACTCCTTACCAGTGTTAAACATAAATAATTACTAACAAACACTAATGACAAGCATTCTATAGAAAACTAGAAGGATTCTGAATGCAAATTTATATTTAAGCAAGTTTAATCTAAATTTTCCAGGATAAACTAAACCAAGAAGTTGCTGTTCTTCCATTGAATTATTAAATATTAATGGGAACTTTTCATTATATATGGAATAAGCATTAACAGATTTATTTTAAGTGATTTTATCTTTTTTAAAATTCTCCATGTATTTCTTATCCATTTTGGCTACAACCAAATTGCTCAGTCACTTTACTGAAGACCAAGTAAAACTTTAAACCTCTTCTTGAAACAGGATTTAAAGGAGAGCTTGCTGCACTTGAAATACTGTGGTTGAACTTTCAGGTTGTACAGCATTGGTCAAGAAACTGAAGTTGTGTATGATGTTCTTTGTTGTAGAAGCATCGGAGTGCTGCTGCTTTCTGTTCTCTGACGTAGTCTTTCATCGCTTACTAGACATTTTTTATGCAAGTAGCAGTGAAAGTCTCTTGTTACCAGTATGGAAACCTGTGAATCTGAGCAAGTACTTCAAAGCAAAGGGGTAAAATAAAATGAAAAAGTATTGGAATACTTGAAAATGAAAAGTTGCAAACTCCCTGCAGTCTCAAAATAAAAAAGTTACAGTAACAGCAACTCAGCGTTAAATGTAGTTCTACGCTGACCAACAGCTATGTAAAAACTGCACCTTACTCAACATTATCTGCTCCTCATATTAATTCAGAGTGTCAGCTGCTTGTTCATTTACAGTAACGGGGTTTTTTTACTACTTTTTATGCCTGCTAGCAATATAGAGAGATCACCAGATATGGGAAAGTGAGGTGGATTTTATTTTGGCTCTCACATCTTCAGAATTGTTAATGCAGTTCAACTGCAGGGTCAAATTCTTTTCTGTTACATCTGTGCAAACCCACTGTCATCCGTGGTATTGCACAGGCTTAACAGAACAGAATTTGGGTTGCACACTCTTATTCTAGTAGTGATGTGTGAGAATGCAGCTAGGCTGTCAGACCGCAGGGTATGTGTGGTCACCTAAAAAAACCCATTTTTTTACTTTAAATGGAGCAAATACGTTCAAAACAATCAAAATGTGAAATACTCATTGCAAATTTTTGTACAGCTTTTTGGAAAACAACCAGACTCTAATTTTCAGATTATATGGGTAGATTTAATGGCAAATGCATTTTTAAAATATTATTTTAAAACCCAATTTATCTGCTTACCTGAGCAGTGCCAAGTTTCCCCTGCAACAGTGGAGGACATCATAAATGCCTAAAATAGAGCAGGAAATAAGTGCTTCTTAAACATAAGATAGTCCTTAAATACAAGAACTTCAAAGGATCAGGAGGAGAGAGAAGAGCCCTTCCCAAAACCATTAAGATAATTTCATTCTACTTCTAGTGCCTGATCATCCTATGATGAATTGTTCCTCCTTCATGAGGCTTGGCGAAAGACTAGGCCCAAGACCTTCAGCTAGTTGCTAGTGTTGGTCCCCAGGAAGGCATTAGAGAACTGCCCTGGCCTCTGCAGCAGTAACAGGGTGGTCCAGGTAACCGGTTACCACGGAGCCTTAAGAATAAGTTTTTCCTGTACAAAATATGTAAATGTTTAACGCAAACTTTTTTAAAAAATACTTTTTTGTAAATGCAAGCACAAAATCCTCTAGGACGGAATGTGATTCTTCTGAGTCACTGCTAACCCACCCAAGGCTGAAGAAGTTTGTGACAAAGTAAGAAGACGGAACAGAATCTGAGAAAAGGTTCCAATGCTCTGTCCCCGCATACCTCCCTCCCATCTGATATTGCAGACAAGCTGCTGGTGGTAGGGAAAATCCTAAAAATCTCATGTAGCTGCTCTGCCCTCCTTCCTCCAAACCAGCAACTCAGTGAGAACTTGGCTATACTTAAAGGATGGGCTACCCAAACCATACAGTACCACAAAAGGGCAACTTCCTGTCCCTGGCTTCCGCTCTACTGCCCACAGCAGATTCAGCACTAGCCACACCAGGGGTTCACATGCATCAGGAATAGGGAACCTGGCCTCCGCAGAATTCTTGTGCCCATGAGCTTTTTGGGTGGTGGCTTAGTTGTCTTTTCAACCTCCCTTCCTCCATGATTCTGCCTGAATCTCAGGAAGGGGAAACTAAATTTCTCCAGAGACTTTAGGCTGTGCTGGTTTACACGCAGACAACTTGCCTTTCCTCCTACCCCCAAGTTCCCAATCATATATCCCTGTAGTCTTTAGAGGGAGCAAGGACCTGTGATGTTACACCCCATATTCTTTATGGAAATATGCTTATGATATGGGTATGGCATAACTGAGATATATTTTATGCAAGATGGGTCTTGTAAGGTATCATCAGAAAGGTTATAATTTACTAAATGTGATTATCCAATTTGTATGCATGTGTCATTTCTATATCTAAAGTTAGGAATATTGACTTTGTAACAATTACAACTGTGTGTGTATTTGGGAGACACCCACCAAACAACAGGCCATCAGGAAGAAACAACAAGGAGTCCGGCAGCACCTTAAAGACTAACATTTATTTGGGCATAAGCTTTCGTGGGTAAAAAAACCCACTTCTTCTGATGCATGGAGTGAAAATTACGGATGCAGGTGTTCACACGAAGAGAAGGGAGTTTCCTCACAAGTGGAGAACCAGTGTTGACAGGGCCAATACAATCAGGGTGGATGCATCTGAAGAAGTGGGTTTTTTACCCATGAAAGCTTATGCCAAAATAAATCTGTTAATCTTTAAGGTGTCACCGGACTCCTTGTTGTTTTTGTGGATACAGACTAACACGGCTACACCCTGATATTAGGAAGAAACAATAAGACTTTGAATATACTAATCTCAGCTGTAACACTATTAGGTCAGGTGGTCCTGTCACCTGGTACTAAATACCATCTTGGACGTCTAGTAATTTTCCACTAAAAGGAGGGGGAGGTCAAAACTGGGAAACAAAAGATTCCCACCTTATGTAAATCTTATTTAAGGCTGGGAGGTAAGGCAAACAGGACTCTTCTTCATTGCCTTCCTGCCCAAGAAGAAAGACTGCTGAAAGTACCTGAAGAGACAAAGGAACTGAGCTGAGGGAAAGGCAAGGGCTGAGTCCAGACTAAGACAGGAGTCTAGTCTGTAAAGAGAAATAACTGGAACTCTAAGCTACAGAAACTGCAACTTGCCTAAAACAACATTTAGGGTGAGAAATTACTTCTTGAAACCAGCCTCTTTAAGATCTTAAGCTTAGTATGCATATTTTGTTTTATTTGCTTGGCAATCTGCTTTGTTCTGTTTGCTATCCATTATAATCACTTAAAATCTGCCTTTTTATAGTTAATAAACTTGTTTATTATTAAACCCAGTTTGTGCAATTTCTAACTGGGGGGAAGAAGTTGTGCGTATCTTCCTCCACATTGAGGGAGGGGACGAATTTCTGAGATTACGTTGTATAGATTTCTCTACAGCGCAAGACAATATTATTTTGGGTGTACCTTCCAGAGGGGAGCTGCACTTGCTTGCTTGGCGATTTCCTAGCTGAGTCTTCTCATAGAGCGCTGTTTCCAGACTCCGTGTGATTCTGTAGCTGGTGCGTCCCTACCTGTGTGTCTGTGTGCTGCCACAGGCCGGAGAGCATAATTCAGCAAAACGGACAGGGAGCCCAGGCTAGTGGAGCAGGCAGGCTCAGTGAAATCCCAGTACATCAGGTGGTATCCCAGAAGGGGGGGTCCAAACCATCACAGGACCCTCCAAATGTGACTACCTGGGCATACAACCTTGGCAGAGAAGTTATTAGGAACTACGTTACTCTCAGTTCCTCCCGCCCCAGCCATGGTCCTACCAAATTGCCTCTGTTCGACATGAAGAAAAGGCTTTGCAGCAGGTGAATGCAGAACACCCAGCTACAAAAAAAGCACAAGCTGAGATGCAGGGTGGTTTTGAGTGAGTCTCTTGGATGAGCGGCATAAGTGCATCAGCGTTTTATCCTGAGTCACAATAAACAGCTAAATCACAGAATGATGACACAGGCAAGTGAGGAGCAACACACCTCTCAACTTCTTTTTCACTTGCTGTCCTGAAGAGAGCAATCCCATCAACCAGGAATTAGAAACAGTAGAAGCAGTGGGTTTTTTAAAAAAGGAGAGCATGTAGTTCCTAATATGAACTATGAAATAAAAAAAAGGGAGGGAAAGAGTTCAAAATATGCTCCTTTTTAGATCAGTCACTCTAGTAGCTCATCTGTGAAAGGAAAGCTTTTGAAGTTTTAAGAGCAGTGAGAGAAGGCAACTCTTCCACGTACTTTGAGACTATGCTATACATGAATCGTATCTATCTGACATCTCCAATGAGGAAATCACCTTGGATAAACAACAAATAGTGAAAACTAACAAGAAATACAAAAAAGTCACTAGGAAATAGTTTCAGGAACCAAGAAAGAAATCTGTCTGCTGTCAAGGTAGAGAAGGAGGCATAAATTGCTGTAGTAATACGAATAGAGGTTTGTGTAGCTGTGGCTCTGCATCTGAAGCAATATCCTGGGCAGATGATGTCCATGCCTCCTATGAAGAAATACAAAAGCTCCTGCATGTGGTTTCAGACCAACTTACTATCGTCCTCTGCAACATTCAACAGAGGCATACGGTAATGCCTGGTAGGAATTCCTTTTGTTTATACAGATAACTTTATTGATTTATTCACTGCTCTTTATCTTATAGTAGGATTGTTGCACACTGGAAGAAGGAAGAAATTTAGATTATCTTGTAATGTCCTTTCCCTGATTCTGAGCGTCTGATAGCAACTGTCTCGTATAACTTTCTATTTGAAGACAGTTGCAAATTAATCTTTTGTCAATCTCCTAACAGTTTGAGTACTGTCACTGCTGTTCCCTTAGCTTAGATTGAAGTTGAGCAACTGCTTGAGGACATGTGCTCTGATCTGCATTCTAGCCTGCAGAAGGGAGAGCAACTCAATTTAGCAAAGGCTTGTTGGGCACTCAGAACAGGAGATAAGTAATTAGCAAGTATGCTTGTCTTAGTAAGTACAAATATGCAGAAATGTGGACGCAACTTTTCTTGTTTATTGCAGGGGCTGAAAATTACACTGGTTTGAAATCTGGGACTTGGCATGGTCCTGGACCAGTGCCAAAAGCACTGCTAGAATGGGGGACCAGCAGCAGTTTTGAAACTGAACCTCTCTATCAGGGCTAGTAAAGAAAACTATATACTAGTTGGTAAAGTTTGGAATTTCAGCTTTTCAAGGTAAACTGCATGTTTCCTACCCTGAATAGTTACACAATACCAAACTTTAAAATGGACTAAGCATAGGTTGTGCACAGTGTTGTAGTCATGTTATACAGCACTCTGCTGCAGGTCTGGGAAATGTACTCAGAATGTCACAGCTATACAGAGAGACCTGGGTTCAATTGCCAACTCTGCCTCTAACTTGTGGGTAAGTTACTCTACCTTGTTGACTGTTGCTTCATCTGAGAAAAGGTGATGATGCCTACAAACAGTTGGAGATCTATGGAGGAAAAGTGCTAGCTCAATCCTATGTTATATATTTTACCATTCTACCTTTTCTCCCTATATCAGTTCTGACCTGATTTCAGCAGTGTTTTCAAACTGCTGGAGCTGAAATACATGGCTGTAAGCTGACCACCTGAAAACTTGGAACCAAGGCTTTCAAACTACAAACCATTCTCTAATGCTATTGATTTGTAAGACACTGGTCACTAAGATAATGTTGGATTTTAAGTGGAGCATGATAAAATATTAGTCTGATATCTCTACAGTGGCTAGGAACACTGTGACAGATAAATACAAGCGCCTTCAGGACCAGTAAGCTATTCCAAGCACTAGTCCTGGACTAGTGACAGGAGGAAAAAGACTTCAGTACTTAATTTCCATTTATCCAGATGTTTAGTTTGCACTGGCTTTTAGCCACACAAATGGCTCTCATTGGTAGCCTTCATCCAAAAATCTCAAGCTGTGGTTGAAAATGGAAGGCTAACTATTCAAAGCAATACTAATAGATGTACATTCGGTTTACAGGATGCTATCCATCATCACACTTGTTTGATTTCTAAGGCGGAAATGCTGAAGGAATAGGGATGCTGCTTTCTCTTCATCACCCAAACCTTTCACAATGCAAGAGGGGAAAATAAAGTGGGGAGGCAATATAAGTAACCATGTCTACTCAAACGACTCCACCTATCCAATAATTGTCTATCATGGGGTCCATTGCACCTTCCTCTGAAGCATCTGGTACTGACTCTTGTCAGAAACAAGATCCTGGATTATGAGCAGACTTGGAAGGATTTGATTTTTATCAGTAAATGTTGGTAAACATCGATTTCACTATGTACTCCCAAACCAGGGCCAGCTCTAGGCACCAGCAAACCAAACACGTGCTTGGGGAGCCACATTTTCAGGGGCAGCATTCCGGCCATCCTTTTTTTTGGGGGGGGGGCGCTGCAAAAGGACTGGGTAAGGAGTGGGACACTCGGGCGGCCGCTCCCGAGTGCTGCAGCCGGGGCTGGGCGAAGCAGCCTGAGCCGCCCAGTTGCTGAGACAGGGCGGCCAGGAGCAGCATCAGCAGCAGGGCCATAGAGGGGACCGGTGCCCGGGGTGCTGCCGTGCGGGGCCTGCGTCCCGCTCTCCGGGACGCCACTCCCTCTGGGGCTGCCCTGCCCTGGCTCCTCAGCCCCCTGCCAGGGCGGACCCCCCGGCTCTTCCCTCCTGGGTCCCGGCTGGTCCTGGAGGCGGAAACACCAGCTGCAGGGACCCTGGGCTGAGGCACAGCCCGGGAGCCCTGCTGCTTACCCTGACCCTGCCAACGCCAGACTGGCTGGAGGCAAAAGGGGAGTGGGTGGAGTCAGCACTGGTGTGGGGGAGCCCAGGGTTGGGGCGGCAGGGGGTGTGGGTGCAGAGGGGAGAGAGCGAGAGAGACCAGGGCTGGGGCGGCAGGGGGTGTGGGTGGGGGAGGGTACTGGTGGGGGGGGGGGGTGAGAGCCCAGGGCTGGGGTGGGGGGCAGCCAACAAATTTTTTGCTTGGGGTGACAAAAAACCTAGAGCCGGCTCTGTCCCAAACCAATAAAAAAATATTTTCATCAGTGATAATTTACAGATAGGCAAAGTAAGAAGAATGCGGCTTGAGAACTTAGAGTTTGATTTAAGAATATTTATTTTGTATATTTAGATATGTGATGTTGACAGCCCCCCATAATTTAATGCAACTGTGAAAATTTAAATCAATAAAAATTGAAAAAATGCTTTAACATCCATATTATCCATCAACATTATATACAAAAAGTGAATTCTGCCAAGCCTAACTATGAGCATCTATGAGGCTTCTCTGCAGCCCCATTGTTAGCCCTATATAACTAGAGGGATCATTGATCTGATCTATTATGACAATTCTCAGGTTCCCAGGTTAAAAATGTTTAAATCTCCAGCACAGAGAAACAGATCTAAAAGGGCAGGGAAATTCCTCCCTTCACCCCTTTCAAAATATTGCAAGCTAATAGAAAAATGTTGATTTAGACAAATTCAGTTCAGCTGGAAGATCCTTTTAAAATAATTATTGTGGCAGGTGACTACATACAGAAGCCTTGGGCTGATCACATATGTGCCTCAGTGTTCTGTCTTGTTCATTGTGAAAGCTCTGGGTGACAGCAGAGCAGGGCTGTGTGCTGTCTGTTCCTGCAGCAGCTGCAGCTTTTCTTCCTTTAGCGATCAGAGAAAATGTAATGCTGTTAACATGCCTCAAATAAGAAGAATGTGCTCTAGTTAGGGCTGTTCTGAGTAAATCAGAGTGAACATAAATGAAATCTAGTTCAATAAGGGAGGGGAAGGCTCAGCATCTGCCTTCTTGTTTCTAAATGCATTATAATGAAGGAGATGCTCCATGTTTAATATAATTTATTTTTGAAGATGCTCATCTCCTTTCCCACTGAGCCTTTGCTTATCTTTTGAAATAAAGCATGCTTTTAAGATGTTCATGTTCCCTGCTTAGTTTATCTGTTTCACGTGAAACGTTAATCTTAACCTGAAACCTGCTAGGTAAGTGAAAGGGCTGTAGGAAAGTGATTTTTTTTTTAATGTGGTGTAGAAATGTATTGTAATCTTTGTCTATTTTATGTTTGGTTTATCACTCAGTTAGAAACAATTTGTTAGAAATGCTTTGCAGTTCATTTTGAAAATATTTTAAAATGATGTTGTTGAGATCTCAATACTGAATGCCCATTAGAAGAAAAATCATTTTATATATTGATACCACCTAAAGTTGTCCCGCCATAGGTATATTCTTTCCTTGCCATGTGCATATGACTTTCACTTGATGTTAACGTAGGTAACTTGCATGTGCATCAAGACTAAATACTTCCCTACACCTCCCCTGAACTCCCCCATCCTCCTCTTAGTGGTCAAGTCTAGTGTTGCCAATTTAGTGTTTTTTGAACATCCCCCTCCCCTCTAATTTCAATTTCTGGGGGAAACTTCTCCCACAGCAAGTTGACTAATCATTTAAAAGGTTTTGGAAGATTTTGAGTGAGTTGTGAATAAAGCCATATCTAAGAACAGAGTAGCAAAATCAAAGTTTTCCGGGGGTGGGTTTACTAGTAGTACCTGGACACAGCAGGATGCAAATCCTTATGTTTACTGTGCTTAGATTTAGTGGGCACTTCCTTTCTGACTACAACTAGTTCTGTCCACACTGATTTCCACTGTATCTGAATCTGTATAAAAGTTTTGACTACTTAAATCTGGCAGGTTATACGTGCTTTCTTACTGAATAGCAAAAATCTTCATCTAAGCACAAATTTAAGACTACTATAATGATTTCCTAATTGGGCTTCCTTTGAAACTGATCCAGAGGTTGCAACAGTTGCAGAACAGTTGCTCACTTGTTCTTTAGGATAATAGAAAAGAAGCTGGCCATGCCAGTCTTCTGATCCACACTTGACTTCCCATACAAAAAATGAAACAATTCAGTCTTAGCAGTAGTATATGACCACATGTACTAGTTCTATAATCTGCCCTCTATTGGCAAGGTAATTGCAGAGGTGGTGGCAAAACAGTTCTGGAATATCTGGAATCCTTGGATTTCCTTGGTCCCTGTCAGATGGGTTTCAGGCTCATGGAGATCAAGCTAACTTCTGTCATTGATCTCCTAGCAATGGTCAACAGTCAAGTTAATTCCTGTGACAGCAGCTCTTGATAAAACTGACTATGAGATTTTGTTGAGTCACCTGTGGCCCCTGGCAAGAAAGCACAGAATTGCATTTGAATAGTGTCTGTTTCTGCCCACTAGAAAAAGTGCAGAATAGTGATAGCTAATTACCCATCAACCCCCCCACCCCCCGCCCCCCGGGATTACATAGGAACATAAGGATATACGACCTGATGGCCCAGTCATCTGTTATTGCAGACAACCCCACCATGTAATGCCGTTCATAAACTTTGTGAAGTTCTGTAGTAGTTCTCTGCATGCAGCCCTCCCCCGATTTCAGCATGTATGTAAGATACTTTGAGCTGGGTAGCCATTGTACAGGTTGCATGAAGCTCTAAATTTCTTTAATTGAACCATCAAAGGTGAGATGTCTGTTCCCCAAGTGCCCTGCCAAGATGAAGCAAGCAGCCTGAAGCTCAGTCCAGTGAAAGAGAGATCATGCTGTTTGGCTGAAGGAGAAGCCATATGGAGGTGTTGGATTCTGCCCCTTTGAGTAGGGGGATTCCCTGAGTCCTACTAGGTAGTAATGGGTAAGAGTGCCATTTTTTATCTATTTTAGCTCAATTTCTCTTTGATTTGGATCTTGCCACTTTCATCTCCACATTGGATTATTATAGTGCTACCTTTGAAGACAAGTCACAGGCTACAGCTGATACAGAATGTAGCAGCTTATCTGCTTAGTGGGTCTTGATGTAAGGAATGGATTCGTTTACTTTGTTCATATCTGGGGGCAATACAAGGTACTGCTACTGATCTTTAAAGAACTACATGGTTTGCATTTGAGGTATATGATCAACTGATACACTTTAGCTAACAGTCCTTAAACAGGAACACATGGGGGATGGGTTACACATTGTTTCGAATAGGAGGCCCTCAACTTTTGAAGCTGCTCCCTCACTGGTTCGGTAGGTAGTCTATCCTTCAGAGTGCAGGGTAAAGTTCATATATTTTTCCATGAGTGGTTTGGGGGCTGATTACATTGATGGTGTTTCTCTGATTTGTAACTTACTTCCAGTAAACTACTTTTTAAAAATCTGTATACGCACCCAGAGACAATAAGTACAAAGCCAGGAAATAAATACAAAGTTTTAGCCACCTACTCTTATCTGATGGAAGTTTACAGGAGGGGCCCATCCCTTCCCCACAGCTGACTTTAAAACAAACGGCAAGTTTTTGGTTTTTTTTTCCCCTCTTGGACTATTTATTTCACTTCTGAATTTTCGGTTCCGTCCCTTTGCTTTTGTAGTTGCTATCCTAATTGCTCCCCATTCCTCTTATTAGTTGGGTATTTGATCCCTTTGTGCTTGATATGTTTGCCTGAGAGTTCTTGGGTTCATCCTCTATAGCAGTGGTTCTCAAACTTTTTTTTCGCGGACCACTTGAAAATTGCTGAGGGTCTCAGGGGACCACTTAGTGATCTTTCCCAATGTTGTTTGTACCCTTAGCTAACTATAGTAAAGTGCTTTAGATAAAAGAGCTATATAAAAAAACCAATAACAACACTGGTCTACAATTTTTGAGAAGTCGTCTGCTTCAGAGATAAAATGTGCTATTTAGTATGTATTTTGATGTGCTGAATTCAAATATGACAATTAAAACAACTGATTGGCTACTGTTTCTAAGATATTTAAGTTTTTACATTTTATGTCTATGTATATTGTGTAGATAGTAGAGTTTTAATCATAAATTGTAAACCTAGGTCTTTTCATGTGTTTATGGTTGCTTTACATGATACTATTTCACCTGTCCTGTTTATGTAACACTTTAAAAATCAGCAAAGGGGTTATATAAATAAAATTGATTATGAAACAAAAGGCAAAAAACTATTCTGTACATAGTTTAGTCCTATTCAGTGTCTACTCGGCGCTTCTTGGCTTGTCTCTTGTATTCATTACATGGAGCATCTCTTGTCACTGTCCAGCAATATAGTCTGCAAGCATTGATGGGCTCCATTTGCCCTGATAGCGTTTCTCCATTGTTGCAATGTCCTGGTGAAATCGCTCGCCATGCTCGTCGCTCACTGCTCCACAGTTCGGTGGAAAAAAATCTAGATGAGAGTGCAAAAAATGTATCTTTAGTGACATGTTGCAACCAAGGCTTTTGTATGCCTTGAGGAGGTTTTCCACCAACAACCTGTAGTTGTCTGCCTTGTTTCCAAGAAAATTAATTGCCACTAACTGGAAGGCTTTCCATGCCTTTTTTTCCTTGCCACGCAGTGCATGGTCAAATGCATCATCTCAAAGAAGTTCACGAATCTGAGGACCAACAAAGACACCTTCCTTTATCTTAGCTTCACTTAACCTTGGAAATTTTCCATGGAGGTACTTGAAAGCTGCTTGTGTTTTGTCAATGGCCTTGACAAAGTTCTTCATCAGACCCAGCTTGATGTGTAAGGGTGGTAACAAAATCTTCCTTGATTCAACAAGTGGTGGATGCTGAACACTTTTCCTCCCAGGCTCCAATGACTGTCGGAGTGGCCAATCTTTCTTGATGTAGTGGGAATCTCTTGCACGACTATCCCATTCGCAGAGAAAACAGCAGTACTTTGTGTATCCAGTCTGCAGACCAAGCAAGAGAGCAACAACCTTCAAATCGCCACAAAGCTGCCACTGATGTTGGTCATAGTTTATGCACCTCAAAAGTTGTTTCATGTTGTCATAGGTTTCCTTCATATGGACTGCATGACCAACTGGAATTGATGGCAAAACATTGCCATTATGCAGTAAAACAGCTTTAAGACTCGTCTTCGATGAATCAATGAACAGTCTCCACTCATCTGGATCGTGAACGATGTTGAGGGCTGCCATCACACCATCGATGTTGTTGCAGGCTACAAGATCACCTTCCATGAAGAAGAATGGGACAAGATTCTTTTGACGGTCACGGAACATGGAAACCCTACCATCACCTGCCAGGAGATTCCACTGCTGTAGTCTGGAGCCCAAAAGCTCTGCCTTACTCTTGGGTAGTTCCAAATCCCTGACAAGGTCATTCAGTTCACCTTGTGTTATGAGGTGTGGTTCAGAGGAGGAGGATGGGAGAAAATGTGGGTCCTGTGACATTGATGGTTCAGGACCAGAAGTTTCATCCTCTTCCTCTTCCTCGTCTGACTCAAGTGAGAATGATTCTGGTGCATCAGGAACCGGCAGTCCTTCTCCGTGGGGTACTGGGCATATAGCTGATGGAATGTTTGGATAATGCACAGTCCACTTTTTCTTCTTTGACACACCTTTCCCAACTGGAGGCACCATGCAGAAGTAACAATTGCTGGTATGATCTGTTGGCTCTCTCCAAATCATTGGCACTGCAAAAGGCATAGATTTCCTTTTCCTGTTCAACCACTGGCGAAGATTTGTTGCACAAGTGTTGCAGCATATGTGTGGGGCCCACCTCTTGTCCTGATCTCCAATTTTGCAGCCAAAATAAAGGTGATAGGCTTTCTTAACCATAGTGATTATACTGCGCTTTTGTGATGCAAAACAAACATAGCAGAAGTTATCTGCACTGTTCACACAAGTACGAGGCATCTCTGCTCACTTTGGCTAAACAGAAATGTGTCCCTTTGCAAAATCAAACACTGACAAATAAGAGAGCACGACACTCTATGATTTCTAGAGCTGATATAGGGCAATTTGTTCAGCAGAGTGATGTAAGCTTCGTTATGATTGCATCATCCATGACATCTAGGAATAACATGATGCAATTCATATCATGTATGACGCAATACCAGCTTCAGATTGCATCATTCATTGTTTTGCCTAAAAAGCAAGTACTGTCCAAACCCAGTCACAGATTTATTCATAGATCCAGTCAAAGATGTATTTTAGTCATTTCTGGTTTAAATTGAGATCCCTTCCCTTTATAACTCACTTATCCTCCGCCATTCCCAAGTCAAGGGTCATATATACTGACCCAATAGCATGTCTTGAAAACTAGAGCCAATCAACAATTTTAAGCATCATTTTCGTTCTCAGTGACCCAGAATTAGTAAAGTTTGACTACATTTATTTCAGAAGCATTTTGGCTGTAGAGCAGTGTAATTAATGGTTTTTTGTTCTACAAATAAAAGCACACAACTCATATTTTAATATCAGTAGTTTTATCTTTCTAATGCGATGGATGTGCCCTCTCTTCCCATCCATGGCAGCTAGAGCTGAAGCAGAGCCGTCTCTCCCCGGCAGCTGCAGCCCTGGAGCTGGGGAAAGTCGCCTCTTTCTCTGGCCACCGCAGACCTCCATATCCCCAATTCCCCCCCTTCTCACCCCACTCCTCCCTCCCACCTACCCCCTATTCCCTCCAAGGCCACCACCTCACCTTACATGTGCATCTTCTCCAGGGTCCAGGCACCTAATTAGTGGAGCCATGCCTGTGCGGATCCACTAATTAGGTGGGTGGCCCTTCAATCTCTTGTGTGCAGCCGCCCAGGTGTGCACCTTAGAGGGAACTATCCGCAGACCACTGGTGGTCCATGGACAACAGTTTGAGAAACTCTGCTCTATAATAAGTAGCTGGTTTGGTTTTTTTAGGTGTTTAATTTTTATTGCATGATGTTTGGCTGTGTTGCAGTAAGTGACTGTAGATGAAGTAACTAACTGGACTAAAATACAACTAACTTGTTTTAGTTTTAAGCATCTCCTTCATGATTCTGCATGGATTAAGCAAAGTTTACGTAATAAATAAAACTGTGGCTCCAGTGAAGACTTTTTTCCTCTCATGTGACTGCTTCATGTCCGGAGTTTGTTCCATAGACTGTTCTTACTTGATATAAGCAAATGAGATAGAGACAATTCTAATACATTATTTCTAGTACTACGGAGTGTGGTATAGTCACCATTCACCTGTGGATTGTAATTTCTCTTTAGGAATCACTCTGCCACACTGACTCACTTACCAGTTAAAAATGACTAGACCCTGTTTCTGTGGTTTTTTTACTTCCTATCACTGCCATTCAAAGCTATGAAAAAAGGGAGAATACTCATGACTTGAATAATAAGTGGGACTACTTCATACAGCTTACAGCAGCGTCCCTAATCAAGCTAACTTTGTTAGAAGCAAAGACTCAATATGATTTAAATTACAGCACACAAGAGAAATTCAGCAGTCCTTTTCAATTAATATCAGCTTTAGAACAGACTCCAATGCTCCCAACAGGCCAAGCTTGCCACTCTGTAGGCAACCAACTACTGGCAGTGTATATTAGGGCACGTCTACACTTGCAAAGTTACAGCACCGGCAGTTACAGCGCTGCTCAGGGAGCGCCGAAGGAAAACAGCTGTTGTGTGTTCACACTGACAGCTGCCTGAGCAATAGTGTGTTCACACTTGCAGCGTTATTCGGAGCGGTACACTCTGGGAATCTATCCCACAGAGCACCTCTTTCTCTTTTGCCACTAAGACTTGTGGGAAGATGGAAAGGGTCGCGGGGCATCCTGGGTCTTGTCCCAATGCCCCGTGATGCATTGCTTCACATCCCAGTAATTCCTGTGCTTCCATCCGCATTTGGCGCCCTGCCCTGCCTCTTTCAGGCTGCAGGAATGGATCCCGAGCTGTTGACCAGTATGCTGCTCGCACTGACCAACACGTCAAACTACAAAGGCAAGAGGAGTGCGACATTGATCTTGCCACGCATACTAGCTACGACACAAGATTGTTTGTGGCATTCACGGAGGTGCTGACCACAGTGGAACGCCGCTTTTGGGCTCAGGAAACAAGCACTGAGTGGTGGGATCACAATCAGTGGCTGCAGAACTTTCGCATGAGGAAAGCCATATTCATGGGACTGTGTGATGAGCTTGCCCCAGCCCTGCAGCGCAAGGACACGAGAATGAGAGCTGCCCTGTCTCTGGAAAAGCGCGTGGCAATTGCACTGTGGAAGCTGGCTACTTCAGACTGCTACCGATTGGTCGTTAACAAGTTCGGAGTGGGAAAGTCGACCAATGGAGTTGTTGATGGAAGTGTGCAGGGCCATTAATCGCATCCTGCTCCGAAAAACCATGACTCTGGGCAATGTGCGTGTCATTGTGGATGGCTTTGCACAAATGGGCTTCCCTAATTGCAGAGGGGCAATAGATGGCGCACACATTCCAATTCTGGCACCAGACCACCTAACCACTGAGTACATTAATAGCAAGGGGTATTTCACAATGGTTCTCCAGGCGCTTGTGGATCACCGTGGGTGTTTCACAGACATTAACACAGGCTGGTCCAGAAAGGTGCATGATGCACGCATCTTTCGGAACACTGGCCTGTTCAAGAAGCTGCAAGCAGGGACTTTCTTCCCTGACCAGAAGGTCACCGAAGGGGAAGTCAAAATGCCCATTGTGATCCTGTGAGACCCCGCCTACCCCTTAATGCCATGGCTCATGGAAGCCATACACAGGGCAACTTGACAGCAGCAAGGAGCGGTTCAACAACATGCTGAGCAAGTGCAGAATGACTGTGGAGTGTGCATTTGGATGTTTAAAAGCCTGCTGGCGATGCCTGGATGGGAAGCGGGACAAGGCCAATGACAATATTCCCATGCTTATAGCCACGTGCTGTACGCTCCATATATTTGTGATGGGAAGGGTGAAAGCTTCACTCAGGGCTGGACAGCAGAGGCTCAGCTCCTGGAGGATGAGTTTGAACCGCCAGAGATCAGGGCTATTAGAAGGGCACAGTGTTTGGCCATAAGGATCAGGGATGCTTTGAGGCAGCAATTTGAAGCTGAAAGCTACTAATATTTGTTGCTATGCTCAGGATTGTAGTGCTTGTAATGCTAGGAGGTGATCAGTGCACATGATGCAAGAAGGGGCCTTAATATAATTATATGTTGCTTTGTAGTGCTCCTTTTGCTTTCACTTAATAGAATAAAGATTGCTTTCAAACAAACACAATTCTTTTATTGAAAGAGAACAACCAGAGGAGTCAAATGGAAAAAATCATCAGCAGGGAGGGGGATGAGGGAAGGGAAGGTCTCAGAGGAGGAGGGGTCCCGGGACAGCTACAGATTTATGTATGTCCAGGGATCATACCCAACCTTCTCCTTTGGAGTATGATGCAGCGGGTGCTGTGCTTCAGCAGAACCAAACTGCAGAGGGATGGGTGTTCAGTGCTGTGGGTAGTGGGAGTCCACACTGCTGGACTGTGAGGAGGGAAGAGTGGAATGCTGCAGGTAGAGAGTGGAGCCAGGAGATTGATAACTGTGTTGGTGTGGGGGAGGAGGCGCATGGGAAAGAGTTTTGCGACATTGGCTGCAGAGTAAGGCGGACGCAGAGCTGCTCAGGTTGAAGAGACCGTATCACCTGGAGCATGTCCACTTGGTGCTCCATAACTGTTAAGAGCCGCTCTGTGGCTTCTTTCTGGTGTGCTGCGTTCTCCTTTCGGTCCCTCTTCTCATTGTCCTGCCACTCCTTCAATTCTTTTTTTCTCGGCGGCAGAGTGCATCATAACCTCACACAAGAAGTCCTCCTTAGTTCTTCTTGGATGCTTTCTAATTCTGCGCAGCCGTTCTGCCGCCGATAACAAAGAGGGAGGCTGTGCTCCCAAGGTCATCTCTGTGAAGTTTAAATGCAACATTTTACAGAAGCAGTATTGTTTGCAACACAGACAACACTGTTTCAGTGCTTTAAAACACAGCCAGTACTCACACACCTGTCACTAACTGGCTGACCCCAGGCAAGCGCACATGAGCCACAAGACCCCCAAAATGGTGAGCAGCCACAGGGGCAAGGTAAATCACTATTCCCAGACCCTGCTGTACACTGGGCACGTGGCTCTTGGACATTTGGGGACAGCCAGCACTGTAGGGTGGGCCTGATAATCATTTCTGTCCCCACACTTTCCACAGGCAGTGATCATTATGGAAGATATCTTCCTGCTGCTGACGGTGAGCAAGGAATCAAGGGAGGGTCTTCTCCAAGCCTGCAGCTTCCGCCCTGGCGCCTATGCGGCTAGCCTGTGTGCAGCAAGGGTCTCCCCACACACACACCCATCACGGCAAAGTGGTGAGGGAAAGTTACCGTTAATGGGGCAAGAAACAAAGCAGCTCTGCTGAGGAACCTGCGGAAGCAGATTGCCCAGTATCTCCAAGAGAGTTTCCTGGAGATCTCTGAGGGAGATTCCTGTGAAGTGAGGGAGTGTAGCAACAGCCTGTTCCGATGCTCAGACTAGGCATGAGGTGGGAGACAAACCTGCTTTATACAATCCTCCTGCCCCCAACAACTCACTTCAGCAATTCCCAAAATCAGATCCACTTACCAGGGGCCTCCTCTCCTGTTTGCGCTTCGCCAAGATCCGACTGCTGTGGCTCTCTAGGTTCCTCTGGGGTAGAAAAGAGCTGCTGACTGCATGCATCTCTGGCCTCTGAGTCATCCTCTGCCTCTGGGTCCCCCTCCTGGCTCGATCCACTGTTGACTGGCATGCAAGTCAATGACGTATCCACATGGTCCTTCGCAGTGGAGGTTGGGTCGCCACTGAGTATCGCGTCCAGCTCTTTGTAGAACCGGCAGCTCATGGGCGCAGCACCAGAGCAGTGGTATGCCTCCCGCACCTTGTGGTAGGCGTTCCACAGCTCCGTCACTTTGACCCTGCAGTGCGTCCTGGTCATGGCCCCTTTCCATCATGCATCTAGAAATCTGTCCGTGGGTATCATAATTCTGACAGCTAGAGCGCAGCTGTGACTGCCACTGCCTCCTCTCCCCAAATGCTGATGAGGTCCAGCAGCTTGGCATTGCTCCAAGTGGGGGATTGCCTGATGCGTGGCGTAGGCATAGCCACCTGGAAAGATGTGCTGAGACCACTACACGCATCACAGAGCAAACAGGTAGGGGACTTTCAATTTTGCAAAGGAATACATGGGGTGGGGCTGACGGTTGGTCACCTGAGGGCAGAGCAGTAGAGTTCAAAGCGATGGCCAGAGAGGTGAGAGCAGGCATTGTGGGACACCTCCTGGAGGCCAATCGCAGCGCTGTAATGGACCACTTTCTGAATGGAGCTCTGAGAAGGTCTGGCAGGTCCTAGTGCTGCTCCTTCCACCTCCTACCTTTAAGAGCCACCCAATCTCTCTATTACCAAGCGGAGCTTGGTTGGATTCCTGCAGAACTGGCTGTAAGAGGGGAGAGGCCAAGCCAGCTGCTTCTTAGGGTGACCAGAGAGCAAGTGTGAAAAATCGGGACAGAGGGTGGGGGGTAATAGGCACTTATATAAGAAAACCCCCAAAGATCTGGATTGTCCCTATAAAATCAGGACATCTGGTCACCCTACCTCCAGTGCCACAGGGGGTTATCCAGGAGGCCCTGGCAGGCTCAGGACTTTCCCCTGTGAGCGCTGGGCAGTAATGAGGGGGGTGCAGAGGAGGGAAGGGAGGTGGTCTCAGGGAGGGTAAGTGAAAGGGCGGCGGGACACCAGCAGCCCGTTCAGCGGGGGCTGTACAGAGGGCTTGGGAAGCTCTGCCCCGCAAAGCGCAGCGCTGTCCGAGAGGGCAGCGGGTGCTAGGCCTGGGGCAAGGAGACGAGTGACCAGGGCGCCTGATGACACCTGACAGCGGCCCTCAGCGGGCTGGTTCCCCTCCAGCCTCGCTCCCCCGCTTCCTTCCCTTCTCAAGGGAAGCTGGGCCAGGGAAGCCGCGCGCCAGTGGCCGCAGGGCCGGCTGAGAGCGGGGCGCAGCCCCCAGCCGCTCCCTGCTCCGAGCCCCGCCGGCGGGGAGAGCGGCTCAGCCAGGCTGGGCCGGGGGCTGGAGCCCAGCGCCCCTACCGAACGGTTACCCGCGCCCAGGCTAGAGGGCGGAGCGCGCGAGGGCAGGCTGTGCGCGCGCTGCTCGCCCCTCCCGCCGGGCGGGCACCTACCAGCACTCTACCCCCGCCGGGGCCGCAGCGTCCCACGCCCACGTGACCCTGGCCCATCTGTTCAAGATGGCGGCGCCCAGGGCTGTCAGCACGCTGGTGAGCGGAGGTGAGTTCCCCGCTCTGTGCTTGGCAGCGGCTAGTGAATGGGTGTGTAGGGAGGTGGCGGTGAAGGTGAATGTTTCCTTGTAAAACCCACTAACGTATTTTCCCCCGGAGGCGGCAGCCTTACCAAAAACACCACTCAGCAAAATACTTCCTCCGCCCCTGAGAGTAGGGTGACCGATTTTATAGGGACAGTCCCGATTGTGGGGTCTTTTTCTTATATAGGCTTCTGTTACCCCCCACCCTCTGTCCCGACTTTTCACATTTGCTGTCTGATCACCCTACCCGAGAGAGAGACCCCCTCCCCCCCAGACCGACTGTAACAAACCTATACAGCACAATGCTCTTCTCTCCACACTCCCCTGCTCGAGAGACGCTAACACCCACTGCTCCCCCATGGGAAGAAGGTGTAATACGTACAACAAAATCACTGATCCCAGGAGACAGACTGTAACAAACACTGTCATTTTCCTTTTCCAAGGAGACGTGGTGTAACTCGCAACGACTTCGGTCTCGTCCCCTTTCCCTTGAGGGAGAGACTGTATCTATGCTGTAGAAATTTAGGGGGGGGGAATTCCCTCTAGGTTTAACATCCTTGAGAGATGTAGTGTAGACAAGGTTTCAGTGGCTGGATCTCTTTACCGCCATTGTAGTTAATACCAAAAGCAAGTGTAAGTGAACAATGGTAAAAAATTGGTCCTGCCATGGGAAGCTTATGTATACTTTCCTCTGTTATGCTAACACCATATTAGTGGAACCGATAGAAACTTTATTTGTGAGTTTCTAGAGTAGACAAGGCTTTTTATAGATGCACACATACACAGAGTAAAATCCCACCTATACATTCTAGGGAGTATAAAACACACAGGAAAATACCACCTCTTCCAAAATATTTTCAAGGGGAGGGACTCTCTTCCTGTCCCTGCAAGGAGAGACTGTGACCCAAAATAACCCATTCCTACAAGAGAAACTATTACACAGATATAGGAAACTCATCGTACCCAAGGGAGAGGAGGATACAGTGCTGGCCACCGCTGACACACTACTACACACAAGGCACAAACAAACCCATTCCCACGGAAGATCCCAGTATACATCAGGATAACTTTCAAAAAAGTTCTTCTGTTGCTATTGCTGCATCAGCTCTACCAGAATTAGTAACTTTGGGAGTCCTAATATAAAATGACAGCCTTCATATTGGGTATTACTGTCTGTGTTTATTAAACCAGCTCTGAGCAGGATTAGATGATGTGGTCTTAAAAACATATCCGGCCTAAAGTACTACTGAATGCATAATATAAAGACACAGGATAATTATTTTACTCTAACCATTGTTATAATTTTAGTTGTTGTTTGTATCAGCAATAGGTTCAATATATTGACAGAAGTGTGTGCATGCATCCCAACTACATCTTGTCTCTTTAATAAGGGTCTAATCTTGCAAACCCTCATGATTAGTCCTCGCTCCATACCTTTTTCCACACTGCCACCTATGTACAGAATATGCTCCCCAAACTTATTTGCCAGGTCACCACTTGTTCAAATCTCTCCTAAAAGCACCACTTCTGCCATGTAATCCACAAGAAGTGAGTCAGTCAAGACAATTTATTTTTATTTTAAGTAGCATATTGATTAAAAACTATTTTAAAAAATTGTTCAGACATGCTTACACACTTACCTTTGCTGAGTAACTGTATAAAATTATTGCTGGGATTTCTATTGTTTTTTTCTCTGAACCCTTCCCCACTTCGTTTTATTGTGTCACATGATATAAGATGTTTCAGGCATAGTATGCTTTTGAGGGTTGTAAATTAATAATCCCATCAAAGTGCTTGCTTGAGTAAGGATTGGTCTCTAAATCTGTAAGGAGAGAGAAATAATGGTCTTTCATGAAGGAAAAGTTATTTCACGTTGTTCTGGAAAAGTCTGTTAAATAATCTGTTACAATAACATAGCATAAACTGAAAATATTAGAACCATTAACTGTAACATTAAGTCAAACTCTGCATGCTTCCAACTAAAGCATAAAGTTAGAGCTAATACATAGCAAAAGTTCAGTCTCCTTTCTCTCGTATAAGGAGCCCATATCTTCTGCCATACTTTTTGTTTTAAGTCTATCCAACAGTTTTGGATCAGGCTTTGAGTTTGAAAATATAAAAGTCTTTATATATAACCCTGAACTTTGAAGGGCAGAAGTGTCAGTTTCTTCAGTGATGAATGTTTGTATCAGTAAGGAAATTTTATTTTACTCAAGTCCATAAAAAGCCACACTGTTTGTCCTTCAGATTCAGTTATTTATTTTTATTCCTGGTAGCTGTTGGATCCTCCCTCTGTCATTCACATCCATTCTTTTCCCTGAAGTATGCAGTAGCACTGCTCTGTGTATAAAGAATCATTTTCTGGCTTGAGTCTCAACTTAATTGGGTTTTAGTGTAACAGTTTAGAGGGCTTCACACTATCACTTTTCTCTAAATTTCAGAAGCTTCAAAACGTGGCAAGGTTTTCCAGGGCTTCTAGTCTAGCATGTTTTGCTTTGAGTGCTTGTTTCACCAATTCTGCTTTTGCTGCTGGGACCTCTGCAGCCATCTTGCTTGGCACTTTCTTTCTCCCTGTGGGTGCAAACTTGTGTCTGTTATCCATTTTATTGTCCCAAGTTATTTTTATTTTGTTAAGATATCAAACCTCCTCTCAGAGCATCTTACTTTATCTAGTTTCCTTCTCAGTTCTGCTTTATGAGAAGTTTGCAAAGCAAAACCACCAAACAGTTTCTAGGGCTGATTTTCCGTGAACTGGACAGCCCAGTTTAAAAGATTGCTGTTAAGTTAAGGGAATCTATTCCACCTACATTGAATATAAATTACCTTGTTTTTGTCAGCTGGGCCTTACTGATATCTTTTAATGGATTTTTTAAAACATTTTCATAAATTGTGAAAAAGGAGTGTTCATTGTGGTGGAACTGTTTCTAGAAACTGGGAAAATAAGCATATCTGAAAATCTTGGATATTGGGAAGTTGAATGCTGGGTAAATACACTCCACCAGTTATCAAAGAAACTTGATTGGGGAGCATACTTTTTTTAACTTTAGAAAATTGTGTATTTTTTTAATGTTAATAAAAGTTGAATTACTGTGATAGGTATGCTTGTGGAAAGATAAAAAGCTCTTTTGTATCCTAAAAGTAAACGTAACTATAAATGGATTCAAATAGCGCCTGAATTGCATTTTAAAACTTTTAAAACATGATTCAAAACCCTGTGCAATGAGAACTGGTTTACAATAGTGTGAGTGGCCTGCACAAATGCAGGTGGGGGCAGAACTGCATTAGATGTACACTTTAAAAAAACTGTTTGAGACTAGCCTTACAATTCTCCTAACTCAGTTTTGCTACAACTATGTTTGAACCATATTTAATGAGAGTTTTACAGCCACTGAAGAGAAGATCTAATTGTGTTTGCGAATTTAATAACTTAATAGAAAAGGTGAAAGTGCTGTGTCTTTAACAAAGACATCCTGGATCCCAAATTATTTATTTTGTGTTTATAGTACCACCTAGACACTCTTACTAAAATCATGGTGCTAGACACTATATCTATATGTATATATAGTACAGAGACAAGGTGGTAATACCTTTTGCTGGACCAACTTCTGTTGGTGAAAAAGAGACACTTTCAAGCTTACACAGAGCTCATCTTCAGGTCTGGGAAAGGTTCTCCAGAATGTCACAGCTAAATACAAGGTGGAACACATTGTTAAGCGTAAGGAGTTAACATGTTTTTGCCAGAAGCTGGGAATGGGCGATAGGGAATGGATCACTTGATGATTACCTGTTCTGTTCATTCCCTCTGGGGCACCCGGCATTGGCCACTATTGGAAGACAGGATACTGGGCTAGATGGACCTTTGGTCTGACCCAGTATGGCTGTTCTTATGTTTTTGCAAGAGACCATTCGAGGTGAAGTGGACAGCTAACACCTCTGCTGTCCGAGGACAAAGGAGGGTTAGTGGGTTGCCGCTTGTTGTAATGAGCCATAAATCTAGTGTCTTTATTGAGTCCATGGTTTTTAGTGTCTAACAAAGTTATGAATTAAAGCTCCCAGGCTCATCTTTTGAAGATGTTGTGTAGGTTGCCTTGGAGGACAAGGACTAAGAGGTCAGATATAGAGTGATAGTTTTGTGAAAAGTGTTTAACCATGAGTGATATTTTCTTTTTGTCTTTTATCATTTTTCCATGAGAGTTCATTTGAGAGCGTAGTTATTCTCTCATTTCACCCACATAGTTGTTATTGGGATATTTAGTGCACGTAATGAAGTACACCACATATGGTGATAGGCATGTGTAGGACTCAAGAATCCTGAATGATGGGTTGTGGAGGGTCTTGATCATCGTAGCAGTGGAGATATTCTGCAGGTTTTGGCAGGGTCTGGTGCCACTTTAAATTGGCATGTCTTGGTCATTGGGGAGCTTGCTTCTGATGATGGGTTTGGCAAGGCTGGAGGCTTGTTTGGAGGTCCGAAGAGAGGGTTCGGGAAAGATTTCTTTAAGGATGTGGTCCCCACTGAGCATCGGTTATAATAGTTTAATGACACCCCAGATGGATTCCAGTTTGGGGTGGCAGGTGACTGCAAGGGGTATGCTGTTGGTGGTTTTAGTTTCTTGTTTCTTCTGTATTGAAGCAGGTTCTTTCAGGGTATTTGTGTGTCCTTGCTTGGTGATCACGGTTTTAAGTGGGTTAAGGTGTCCTGGACTTTCTCCTTGGAACATATTCTGTGGTATCTGTGAGTGTGGCTGTAGATAACATCTTTCTTGGTGTGGTTACTGGATCTGTGAAGGTAAGTGTGGTGATCCGTGGGTTTCTTGTATATAGTTGTCTGTAGGATTCCATTGTTGAAGCTGATGATGGTTTGGGAGTGTTCTAGAGAGAGGGTGACGTGGTGGAAATCTGTGCTGTAGTATAGGTTGTCTGTCCAGGGGATGAAAATATCATTGATGTTACTGAGGTATATCATTGGTTTCATGGTGCATTTGTCCAGAAATTCTTCTTCAAGGTGGCTTACTGGGGACACATTCTAGTCCCCATGGCTATTCTCATGGTTTGGACAGTATTTGTTGCTGAATGTAAAATTTTTATGGGTGAGGATGAAATGGATGTTTGGCCATGTGTTTGGGGTGGATATCTGAATGTTTTCCATTGTCTTGTAGCTATTTGAGGCAGGGAGCAATGCCATCATGGTGAGGGATGTTGGTGTATAGGGAGGTGACTTCTCTGATGACACCCGGGATGATTACATCAATGAGGCCAACCTACAATTCTCTGACGCCACCTGCTATAAAGAACTCAAAGAAGACCCCATACCACAATTCACCCAAGAATTTAAGGATATCATTAAATCTTTCCCCAAACAACTCCAAGAGAAACTCTACAACCCCATTCCCCAGGGACCTTCTGCAGTGCTGTGATGCTCGATACCTGCCACAACACACCTTTCAAGAGCCATGGGTCCTCCACATGCCTATCACAACATGTGGTGTACCTATCACAACATCCAGTGCACTAAATAACTTTGTGGGTGAAACAAGAGTATCACTATGTTCTTGAATGAACTCTCAAAAAATGATAAAAGGCAAAAAGACTATATCACCCATGGGTGAACACTTTTCACAGCACAGTAGGCATTCCATATCTGACCTCTTAGTCCTTGTCCTGGGACCAAGGGAGTGTGCAAGGAGGGGGTGGGGGCAAGCAGGGGCACTGCCCCCCCCTGCATTTGGTAGGGGCAGAGAACTCTGGAGCCAGGGCAGGGAGCGCAAGTTCCTCTGGCCCCGGGCTGGGGTGGGAGATGACAGCTCCTCTGACCCTGGAGCCACGCGGGAGGTGGGGGCGGCGGAGAGATCCAGCTCGCGCCACTGGCCCTGGGACTGTGGAGGGTGGGGAGGAGAGCCAGCTCCGCTGACCCTGAGCCTGAGGTGGGGAGAGGCAGCTCCTCCGGCTGCAGGGGGGAGGGGCAAACCAGCTCCTCTGGTCCTGGGAGGCACAGAAAGTGCCCCTCCAGAAGTGGCCAAATTTTTATTCCTGTGCACGCCCCTGCCTGGGACCAAAATGTCTACAACAACACGGCAGACAACATATATACAGTACAACGCCCACTGCCCCAAAGAGCTCGTCAGCTAAATAAACAAGACTGAAGAGGGAAAGGAATTAATTGAAGCACTGAGAGTCTGTGGCATAGCCAGTCTCCAGAATCCCACATCAATGGGATAGTTTAGTCTCACTAAACTACCCTTCCCTTAAATTACTCATTGATGTGTTAAATAGCTGGTGAAAAACCCTGAACAAACAAACAAAAAGGTTCTTAAACAGCCTGATTAAAATTGTCTTCCACTCAGTTGCTGAACTGTCACTTTCTTGGTTCTTCTAGTTTCACTAGTTCTCCAGTCAACATAGAGCCTATCAGATTGGAAGAGATTTGAATTTCTAATAGAAAAAATAGGGGTAGGGAATTGATATAATTAAAATAAAATTAAAATAATAATAAAACCAGGCCTTCGGTATACACTATAAAGAAGGAAAAAACAACACTATTTCCAATGGGTTTTTTTTCCCCTTTACACTCTCCCCGACCCCTCTTTTTTCCTCCCTACCACAGACTTTCACTTAATTTCTCTGAGGCAAATGAGAATTAATGGTTTGACTTCAGGGCCTACCTCTAGTGACACTATAACAGAATATTCCTGTAACCTCTAGTATGCTCACCACATACTTATCTTAATTTAGATGAAGAAAATTTGAGGGTATTTTTGCAGTGGAAGTATCCATAGATCATATTCCTATATGCAAGAAAAAAGATAGTTTATTCTACTTAAGCTACCATATATTGTGAAGATACAATATATTGTGAAGATACAGTGTGTAATACTAAAGATACAGCATATATGAAATGGTTAGTTAGGGTCACATCTAATAATAGTTATGTAGCCGGAAAACTGACTGATTTCTACAGGATGCCCATATCTATATTTATCTTAACCAAACAGGCATGGAAACTTGCAAGCCCCAATTACTCTTTTGAAAATATATTATTCCTACTGTTAGCTAAGGTTAGCTGGGAAAATAAAGCAGCTACAAACTATATTTTCCTCTAATTATATCCCCTTACCAGTGCTTAGATTTTACATTATTAAAACTGAACAAATACAAATCTAATTTACTCTTCACTGTCTGTTTTTTGACTTTCTGATAGAGATAGGCCCAACTTGTCCAGATTAGGATCTGAACTTCCTCAAAATTTAGGAGGGTTTGAATCCAAGGTTTAGGTATTAGCCCATTTTACTACATCCATCTCGCTCAACTGAATGATGAAACTAGATCACTCAGTTTCATTTTTTGATTCTCCTAACCTAGTACAATGATGTTTGTGTTTCCAGCATTACAGGGCCATGTTAAAATGAACAAACAACTGTTTTTATTGACATTTAAACAAAAATAAAATGGGCTTAAAGTAAGATGATTGTGCCCCTTTAAAACAGAGACCAGCTTTCTGCGTTTTGATAGTATCTTCATTTCGCTTTAGCTTGCACACTGAATTTCATTCTTTAGTCCTGAAGTCACTTATAACAGTCGTAGGCAAAAATATCACAATATATGTATCAGAGGAGTTCTAATATACTATGTCACATATGTTGTGTAGCCCTGGAAAACTGTTTCGTTCTAACAAAATTCCAATTTCGTTTTGTGCACTCTCAAGGCTGACTGAGTCAAAAAACAAGCAAGCAAACAAACAAAAAGGTCAGCATTCTGATTTGTATTTGATAAGGCGGAAGGCTGAAGTTTTTGTCTTTAAATGGTAGAATTGTTGTGGTATTTCCACACATTCTGTGTAAAATCTAGCCACAGCTGAAGTAGAACCAGAAAGAAAGTTGTTTTCTAGTTTTAGATTCAATCCAATGTGGTTTTTGACTGTCTTGAACCAAGAGCAAATGAAAACAAAAGCTCACAGTTTTCAACATGAAGAGTGTTAACAGTCACAATTTTGCTGTCGCAACACAAATTCGATATTCTTGTAAAAGGCAACAAATGTTATTTTACATGATCTGTAACTTCAAAGGATGTTTGTTTATATTAAAACTGTTTCTAGAATCCATTGCTGCAGGTAATTTTCATAATTGTCAGTTTGTCTACTGAGGTACAAAAAAATTCAAATGAACACATTTTCATAGCATTTAGAAAATGTTTTTAAAATATTTTAATATTTAAATATTAATATTTTAATATTTAAATGGGGAAGAGTAGATTCCATTGTTTATTTGCTTTTTCATGCCACTTTACTGGATGGTGAGTTCTCGAGGCTTCAATTGTTTTTTGGTGGTTGTTGCTGTTGTAGGCTTTTGCAATTAAAATGAAGTGTTAGTGGCTAACTTGTTTTATTAAATACACGAGAAAGTAACTGAAAGTATACAAGGCATTGTCTGTGTTGTGTACAGTCTCTGTTTTACAGTTATGGCATCCTGTAGAAAGAGACTGTTCGGCTAAAGTAGTGTTTTAATTTCATTTTTTAGATTTTAGTTACGCGTCTGGCAGGATCCCTGACCACTGCTGTTACCTGGTGGCGCCTAGACTTCAGCAAGCAGTCTACCTGGACGTAGGCCCAGATGGACTGTTGTAACTGATTAACATGATCCCCTCTGTTAAGGAATCCAAGATCTATAGTACCAGAATTCCCAAGGAAGTTGAAAGAAAACTGTGTTCAAGCTTTGGCTTTTGCTTTTCTTATTTTATTTGCTGGTGTTGCATGGTATCATGTTATACCCACGGGCTAGTGTACATCACCACTAGTGAAACCTCTTTTGGGTTTTTGGTAATTAAAGAAAAAGGATTATTTTAAAATAGAATAAATACAAAAACAGTCAACAGTTTATTCAGTGAAAGAAGTTACTTTGACATCTCTTGATTACTGCTTACCAAAAAAGTGACAAATTATTAAATAAAATAAAAATATGTTACTTGTAGCTCTGGTGTTATCCTGCTGATCTTTGACAATATTACTACCATTGTTTATACTAACAGAATTTAACTGGTAGACACAACTACATTAATTTTGTTCTTACATGTTTTATTTCTCTAGTCTGGTTCATATTCTCTTTATAATGGTATACTATTTAGACATTATACAAATATATTATTATTAGCTGCATAATATTATCTTGGTGGATCTTTCATTAGAAAATATTTTAAAATTTGTTATGATTGCAGGGTGAGTGTTAGCATTCAATGTAATTAAACTTAATTGCATTTCCTGTTTGGTTTATTTTTAGTTTGCTTCTACATGCCTTTATTTTCATCTGGAGCTGCAAGTTTGTTGTGCGTATATAAGGAAAATATGGATTTGGTATGGCAGAGGCAGCAGCCATAAGATTTTGTTTAAAAATAAGCCATAATTATAACCTCAGGCCATACTACTTTAAAACAAAATAAAAACCACTTTAGTTTTAGAGGACACTTTGTAACTGTTTGCATACGCAACAGCTGCCTCTTCATGTTGTTTAGGACTCTGTCTCCTTGGTGGGTTTTTTTTTCTTATTTTTTTATTTAAAGTTTTAGAGGGCCAATATGAAGTAGCCTCTTTTCCCTGCATCAACTGTTCTGTCCAGGTGAGCCAGGCATCCATTCAGAGAACATTCATTACTTTTTCTGCCAGGGGTGTGAGCAGGGATCCTAGTTTTCCATGATAAAACCCCCAAAATTCTCTGACAGAAAAACATAAAAATCCGTGTTTTTCCGTGATTAAAATGAAATGCTGAACTTTAGTTTCCCTCAACTGGGGCTCAAACTATCATGTACTTGCTTCATGAACAGAACATCCCAGCCAAGCATGGCTATAATACGCTGGAAGAATTTGGGATGAGCTTCAGTTAACATAGAGAGCCGGAGAATGAGGCTCGGATAAACAGGGTTCTATTGCATATGGTTATAATTTTTCACAAAATGTAAAAACTAAAGATTCTTTGTAAAAACGCAAATTCCACATTCCATTTTTCTGTGGCAAACAGATTTCTAGAATCCCTGGTTGTGAGGCATCTTGCTACCACTTGCCCTTAGTGTGAGGACAGCTTGTCTGTGCCTGCTGGGGGTCAGCTCCCAGACTCCACCAGTTACTGGCAACACTAGCACTCACACGCCCCTCTCTTTCTTCTTGCAGGTTAGTGATAGGCACACTCCACCCCCTGAGTCCTCCGAGAATCCCCCCTGCAGTGTCCAGCCTGTGATCCACTAGACATTCTCAGAAGTACTGTTCCCAAAGGAATAGTACACAGTCACCACAGCTTACTTGTTAGACCACATCTTGGCTTAACTTTAGATTTGTTTATAGTGAAAACAAATATCAGTCTACTTAACAAAGAAAGAAGGTTGAAATGATAGCAAGCAGAAATATTTGAAATGAAGAGTTACATATAAAATCAAATCATAACACACATATTAGAGCCCAAACTTAACTACAGTAATAGGACATTATTATGTCATAAAAGCAAAAGCTTACCCCAAATCCTTCCAGCGTATTATAGCCAGGCTTGGCTGGGATGTTTTGTTCATGAAGCAACCCCACTGTCTGCTTACTTCCTAGGTAAAAGATACCGGGGTGGTCCTTTGCAACCCCAGATATATCAAAACTGTCCTTTGAGCTTTATCCATAAACCGGACACCCTCCTGCTGTGTGTTCCTTCCTGTAGATTTTATCATCTCTTGTTAATTTCAGAATTTTGATTAGCTGGTGGATTAATATGCAGATAGGTATCCGTTCTGAAGTATACAATACTCAGTTTGCATATAGCCTAACAGATAGATAAGCAGCCCCTGCCCGCCTGAAAGGAACATGTATGTCTCCTCCTGGTAACCTGCTTCAACTCTCAGACCTTAATAACATAATTTGCAGTATAGGTACATAACTCCTTAAATACAATCTTTGCATACATTTTGGAATGGTTATGATGACCAGGGTGTTACTGGCTCTCAGTAGAGACTTCACATGACATCCTTCAGTGAATTATTATGCGTATAACTGATCCAGGATCTCTGTGAAACTCTGAGTGCTCCTTGAGCCCTCTGCCAGATGAAATCAAGAGGTTCCTAGTTTGTACTGCCAAACAGGTTTTAATCCCCTTACTCCCTTATCTTTTCTCATACATATTCATTGCACTAACTGTTTATCCCATTGTGCACTTGTACATATGATAATTAAGTAGGAGTTTTTCTGATAACCTGAGAAATATCGAAATAAGTGTTCATTACAGCAACCACCATAACATTTGAAAGGTTAAAGGTGATCTGTGGTGGGAAAAAATTGATCTTGTGCCCATTGTTCCTTCTTTATGACATATATTTATTTACAAAGAAAGCTTTTAAAAAAAATTGAGTTTTGTTTACTCTGGAAGACTCCACAGTGACTGAAGCACTTGGAAGTTACGGTATCACGTGAGGCAAGAGGCTGAAAGTTGAGCTGTTGGGAGAGGAAAGAATTGTCGACTGCTTAAAACTTTTATTTTTACATATTTAACTCCAATGTCTAATAAACATTTTGGATAATATTTTAACACCCACCTTCCCACCCCGTCAAGTAGACCAGTCTTGATGTACTTAATATTTCTGAGGTTAAAAAACAGGATAACCACAAAGAGGGCATAAATCTCATTAAAAAAATATCCATTGCATGTGAACAATAATGGGGAGGAGTTGTGGCTGCTAGATGAAGGTAGAGCCATGCTCCCCAAGTCCTTTTCCAGTGCCGTGTCTATTGGACCACCCTGCTCCTTTTCAGACATGATAGGAGATCTTGTTATCCTGCCCAGCATCCCCTCCTCAATAGGACAGGTTCTCCTTTCCACTGCTGTACATATGTGAAAGATGTGATCTGAGCACAGGACTAGGATCCGAAATCCTTGGATTCTGATCCCAGCTCTGATAGTATGTGGCAATGAACAAATCACTTAATCTCTTTGTCTGTTTCTCCACTTACAGAATGGAGATGTTTACCTATCTCACCAGTGTGCTGTGATGGTTAATGATTTGTTTGTAAAGTACTTGAAGATGAAACGCGCTGTAAAAATGCTAACTAGAAGTATTATGTGTGAGCTCTTCATAAGTGCATAATGGCTGTTTGCCTGCACAATATTTAAAGCAATTTGTAACACCCCAAGTATGAAAGGCACTACATGAAATCAAAGTCTAGTTTTCTGTTGTCATTTACAAACGTTCTCTCATATTTTGTGTCCAGGAGTTTTTAACATGGAAATTAGTGCATATCTCCCTCCTATGCTGTCTATAGCAAAAATCTGAACTTCACAATGGTTTTTAAAATTGAACAATAGGAACTCTTTTTCAGAATTGTGAAAGTTGGATCTTCATATGACAAGGATCTATTTTCATTCAGTTCCCTTCTCTCTCCCTCACTGCTCACTCTTGTTTCTTCCTTTCTAACATCTCTCAAATGTTTCATTTCCTTCTTTTCTGCCAAAAGCCTTGTACATCTCTTGCCTTGACTACTGCAATCTTTCCCACCCCAAAGGCCAGCTCACCTTCAGTCCGTCTGAAAGGCTGCTACTAAAATCCTCTTCCTCTCTTGTAACTTGTCTGTTCACTGGCTCTCTCCTCACTTTCCATGTTTATCATTATAGCCAACCAAGAAGACAATGAAGGAGAGGGAGGATTGGGGGAAACAGCCAATCCGCACAGGGCAGAGAAAGTCAGAGAAGTTTCTACAGTTTTGACTGAAATGTCCAAATGTGAAAAAAAGGCCCTGCTTTGGCTGCTTGTTGCTACTGGCTGGAGTCTGGCTGGCTCCTCTATGCACCTTTTCCCCAAGGTTGTCGTGTGGGGGAGAAGCACTACCTGGATCCTAATGCCCCTAGAGTGTGTGTGGGAAGTCTCCCCTGCACAGTTCTGGGTCCAGGAGGTGTAGCATGACTGATTGCTGTCTTCTTGTCACTTTCCGCATTATCTCACTCCCACCACCTCATGCTGTTTGCTCCACCCAAGACTCCTTTCTGTCCTTCTTCCACTCTTGGTTTTGTGTCTTCTTCCATGATGCATCCAGTAGTGTAGCCACGGGGGAAGCAGAGGGAGTGGCTGCTCCCCCTGTGAGGAGAAGCGGCGCTAAGGCGCCGCCCGAGCCCCGCTGCGGGAGCTGGGCTGGGGGGGGGGGGGGGCGCGCTTTAAAAGGCCCACAGCTCCTACCGTTCTGGGGAGCCGCGGGCCCTTTAAAGCGCCCCCCCCCAGCCCCGCTGCCAGAGCGGGGGGTGGGCGCTTTAAAAGGCCGGCAGCTCCTGCCACTGCAGGGAGCCGCAGCCCTTTTAAAGTGCTCCCCGCCCCGCTGCCGGAGCCGGGCTCGGGCGGGGATTTAAAAGGCCCGGGGGCTCCGCAGCAGCTGGAGCCCCGGGCCCTTTAAAGCGCCGCGGGTGAGTACAGGGGGAGCAGGGAGGTGCCTTTTTATAGCGCCGCCGGTCCCCCTGTGGTCTAAACCTGGCTACGCCACTGGATGCATCCTGTCCTTGGAACCATCTTCCTTTTCTAGTGCACCAAATGACCACATTCAGTTGGTTAGGATCCTTCCTTGAAATGCAGTTCTTTTGGAAATCCTGCCAAAAGTAATCCACCCAGGAAGAAAACAACACAACAAAACTCAAACCAAAAGCAACACTGCACCGCTTTGAGACTGGACCTTCTGGTCCTTGATCACCTTTATGTATTTGCACTGCATGGTCCGTCCAATTTAAATTGTAAACTCCTCAGCTTAGGGGCCTCATCTTGCAAACGCTTATTTTTGTAAGTATGGGTTTTCAGGATCAGGATGTAAGTATTAAAAAAACCCAACAGAACAAGTGCTCCAATCTTTTAAAGACATGTTTATGATTACTCATGTGAGAAGTACCACTGACTTCTCTAATATTACTTGTGAGCAAAGTTGTGTACTTGTGAAAGTTCTTTCAGGACTGGAGGTGGGTGGAATAAAAGGCAGTAAGTATCTCTACTGAGCAGAGTTAAGGTTCTTTGGATTTTTGCCCAAACAAAAAATTCCAGTCTGTGGCTGTGTTACTATATAGTGTATTAAGCAGAGGGCCTGGGCTACTTAACTGCCTTTGTTGCTCGACCCTGACCACAGGCCTGAGATATAGCCCCTTGCCATGCCGATAATTCCCCATGACAGGCAATGCCCAGAGACGTAGTGACGTGGAGTGGCGTCCCATGGACCCAGAGGGGGAGGAACCCCGCCGCTGAACCCCTACACCACCTTACATGGAATTAACCACACAGCTCTTTCATTCATTAACTGAATTAATGGTGATTAAAGAACAAAAAAGTTTATTTAACTACAAAGAGAGACATTTTAAGTGTGTACAAGTATTAAGGCATTAAAGTCGGAAATGGTTACAGGAAAAATAAAGATAAAATGCTTCTTAGTACTAAACTTAACAAACTAGGCTTGGTTCAAAGTAAAATTCTTACCATATGCTCCCAGCAGCATTACTGACCAGTTTTCAGGTCAGGATTGTTCCCAGAGTCAAAGAGAAGGATTCTTTTGTCTTCCTAGGTTAGAGAGAGTGTGATAGGCAGCTTATAACTTGGTTTAACAATACAAAATTTGAGTCTTGCACACTGACTGAAGTTTCTAGAACAAAAGATCTTTTGATTAGTCAGCTGTCTTTCACTCTCCATGGCTGCAGGTGAGCCATGGTACCACGGAAGGCCCTCTGTTGATTCTTGGCATCAAGGCTTGAATCTTGTTCACCTGAAAAGTACTGGCAGTGCTGCTGTTAAGCCCAGGAAATTAATATTATTAATTAATTATTAATTATTAATTATTAATTATTAATATTATTAACACATTGCAAATTAATATTATGCATCAGCCATAAATTTTCATGTTTATACTAGACACATTAACTTTGGTTGGCCTATGTGCAAGGGTAACTCCTGGAGTGGCAGTTGATCACATGCACTTCAGTTAGGTTGGCACACCCGTGGCCTATTGTGGATCCTCTTTTTTTTTTATTTTTTTTTTTAATATGCTACCAACAGGAAGAACTCCAAGAAGTTGATGGTCATGACTAAATCCAAGGCCACTATTTGGATGGCTACTGTTTTGGCATATTATTTACCCTACAAATAAGCTACAAAGTCAGTGCTGATGGAGGTTTCACTCTGTACCCGCATATCTTTCTGGATCCTGGACTCTTTTCATTGTAGTAACAAAGGAATATATTCCACGCTTACCAAGCTCCCATCATTTCTATTGTTTATCATAATAAAATGATTTGCTTATGGTACACTCCTGGTGGTTGTGGAAAGACAATGGCAAAACACCGGCACTGGGGCAACAATGCTGCATGTGAAGTGGAGTTATCAGAGAACTGGCTATAGCTGGTGTAGAATGACCTTTAGCATCTCTAGAGTGGTACAGACCAAGAAAGGAAGCAGGATAATACACCACCAGGTGCAGTTCAATGTACTGGAAAACTAGAGATGGTTAATGAAAGTACTGCAGTAGTTCACTAGTAGCCATGGTCCAAACCATATAGGCTTATATAGCTGCAAGCCAAAAATCTTGTATTGCACCTAGAAGTAATTATAAAGCCAGTGCAGCTTCTGGAGAGAAGAGATATGCTGCGTTTCTTATCATAAGCAACATTCAGCAAGCAGAGCCACACACAGCAATAATCAAATCCTCCAAATGGTCTTCACATGTAGAACAAGTAGAACTTATTGCAGTAATGTCACACAGGCATTACTGGTTATGTTGAGATCCATTACGATTAATTAAGCACCAGACTGCTACCAGCGCTACCTGAGACTCCAGCAGCAATAGGGGATTCATAAACACCCACAGATTGCTAACCAAACATATAAAGCATCTGCATTAACAGGGAAGCTTCCATCCCTGCCAAGCTTTTTCCATTTGGTTCCCCATGCTTCACAAAAACACATTCATCGCATCTGGGTTAAAGCTTAACTAACTCAGGCCTGGTCTACACTACACAGTTTGGTTGATATAAGCTGCCTTACATTGACCTAATCATATCTCTGTCTACACTGCCACGTCCATTCCACTGATGTAACTTGCCTGCCATGTTGGCTTAATTACTTCACCCCCGCGAGAGGCATAGCACTTAAATCAATGTTGTTAGGTCAATGAGGAGGCAGGGTAGACTCAGCGATACTTACGTCAACTTTACTGGAATGCAGGAGATGTCCCACAATGCTCCGTTGTGACTGCTCTGGTGAATGATTTGAACTCCACTGCACAGCAGCCCCCTCCACTGCTAAAGCACTAGGAACTTTTGAATTCCCATTTCCTGTTTGATCAGTGAGGAGAGCTCACCAGCTCAGCTGATCAGGGTGACTCAATGTCCCAAATGCACTCCAGCCTGTAGTACACAGGAGGTGGTGGATCT
Organism: Macrochelys suwanniensis; assembly: GCA_033296515.1. Classification (NCBI taxonomy): domain Eukaryota; kingdom Metazoa; phylum Chordata; order Testudines; family Chelydridae; genus Macrochelys; species Macrochelys suwanniensis. Next base: position 38,701,935 of record CM065784.1, read on the forward strand.
TATTGGTCTGTGGGGAGAAGAGTCAGTGAAGGCACAGCTCCAATCCAGCTGTAGAAATGTAGACATCTACAAAAGGATCACGCAGGGCATGGGGGACAAGGGCAACACCAGGGACACGCAGGAGTGCCGTGTGAAAATCAAAGCCCTTCGGCAGACATACCAGAAGACAAGGGAGGCAAACAGTCGTTCTGGTTCTATACCGGAGACGTGCCGCTTCTACAGTGAGCTGCATGCGATCCTCAGCGGCAACCCCATCATGACCCCCACGAGCAGCGTAGCTACCCCTGAGGAGTTGGCCACTGCAGGCAACTCTGAGGAGGAGGTGAATGGGAAACAGGCGAGGAGGGGATCCAGTCTCCCAGAGAGCCAGGAAACCTGGAGCAGTCCAGCTAGTCACAGAACAGCATCGTGGCCGAGCATGATGCCAGGGAAAGGGACCTTTGGTGAGTATGTAATTCCAATTCATATTTTGGGGTCACATATTCTTTTAGTCTGTTTAATTTTTTATTTTTTTTTAAGTGAGGTAGACTGGCTATCTGCTTCCCAGTGGCCAGGCCAGCTAGGCAGAGGACTGTTATTGTCCAGAGGGATGGCCTGGGAATCCTCCCCAGAAATCTCCAGGAAAGTTTGATTTTGATTTCCATTGCAGAAGGTTTCTAAGGAGGGCTACTTTATTTCTTCCACCACAGTAGGACTCTTTCACACGCCACTCCAGTATTAACTCTGCTGGCATCACCGCAGTACACAGCATAGCAGCATAAGGACCCGGTCTGTACCTGGACGCTGGCAGCATCTGTTCCCTTGCCGCCTCTGTTACCCTCAGGAGAGTGTTATCAGCTAGGCTCACCTAGGGAGACGATGGAAGTTTTCATTGCAATTGCTCAGACTGCAAACAATAGTGCATGTGATCCCATCCCCATTGTGCTTTTCTGCTCCTTCATGGTTTCCCGAGACATGCCGGTAGTTTGGGTGGCAGGGATTGGCATTGAGCTTAGCACCTGCAAGCCTCAGGCCATTGCTAGCAGCAGCGGCACCAGGCGGGTTTGAGGGAAGGGAAATTTTCTTGTGCGCTCTCACCATCACAAGCCCACCCCCGGTGCTGCGTCTGCTAAGGCTTGCAGTTTGGGAGGGTCAACAGTGGTCTCCATTCTCTACGCAATATTCATGTTACAAAGGACAGGTGGCATTGGCTCCCTGCCCACTTGTGCTCCCACCATGGGTTGCCTACCCAATGCTGCAGGTGGTCCGGTGCCCATGTCCCTGGGCTTTTCTCACCATGACTGGGACAGCAAGCCGGTTCAATGAATACCTTGTGTAAATGAAAATGTTCTGCCTTGTACTTCAGTGGAATAAGGGGAGTGATTTTTATATATCAGCTGTGCACTAGACCCTGGGTCTGCACTGACAATGATTGCTTTCTGCTTTCCATGTCTTACTGCTGAAAGTCTGGTCTTCAGCTCTTCCTCCACACTGGCGGAGAGGTTGTCCCAGATTAGAAGAAGGCGAAAGAGAACGTGTGATGACATGTTCAATGAGATTATGAATGCCAGCAGACACTAAGCAAAGAGCATGGGAGGATTTCTCTTTCTGAAAAACTGGACATGGACATGGAGAGCAGGAGACCAGTCCAAGAGAGTGAGCATGGCGTGCAGCAGGAGATGCTGGGGATTCTGCAAGGATTCTGTTGAAGTGTCTAGTAGACCTTCAGGAGAAACACCTGAGGCTAGACTCCCTCTGCAGCCCCTACAGAATGGCATTCCTGCAGCTCCGTATTCCCTCTCCCAAATCCTCCAGGAGGTGAGGAGGGAAAATGCTATATCCCTTCTACTCAACACTGGAGAGGAGGGGGGGGTCCTAAGAGTAAACGCCACACATATGATGATGTTTGACAGGCAAGGCCACTGTGCTTTTAAAGACAACATTGATGTGTTTTTCCCCTCCCAATTTTATTCCACTGTCTGTCCAAGATTACATTATTTTTTTGATCTTTCAGTTTCAGTATGTTTGTGCAATAAAAGTGCAGGTCCTGGGAATTAAATCATCTTTATTACTTCACACAATAGGGGGAGGGGAGGAAGGGGAGGTACAGGGAAACTGAGGCAACAGAAGGGATTTGCTGGAGACAGAAACCCAGTAGGCATAGCAAGGTTCACAGTATGGGAAGGCACAACTCAAGAAGCAGCACACAGTACTGTGGTCATTACTAAATCGGGTTTTTAAAGCCTCCCTGAGATGCGGTGCTCCATGCTGAGCTCTTCTTATTGCGCTGGTATCTGGCTGCTCAAAATTAGCAGACAGCCTATCCACCTCTACGCCCCACCGCTGTGGAAACTTCTCACCCGTGGCCTCACAGATATTATGGAGAGCACAGCAGGCCGCTATAACCTTGGGGCTATTGCTTTCACTGAGATCTAACCTAGTAAGCAAACTGTGCCAGCAACCCTTTAAATGGCCAAAGGCACGTTCAGTCACCATTCTGCACTTGCTCAGCCTGTTGCTGCTGTCCAGACTGCTGGTATATGGCTTCATGAGTCATGGGAGCAAGAGATAGGCTGGGTCTCCCAGGATCACTGTTTGCATTTCAACGTCACCAGTAGTTATTTTGCATTCCAGAAAGAAAGTCCCCGCTTGCAGCTTTTTTTACAGACCTGTGGTCTTAAAGATGCGGGCATCATGCACCTTCCCTGTCCATCCCATGTTGATGTCTGTAAAATGCCCCTGGTGATCCACCAGCAGTTGCAGCACCAATGAAAAGTATCCCTTTCTGTTTATGTATTCTTTGGCATGGTGGTCTGGTGCCAAGATAGGCATATGCATGCCATCTATCTCCCCACCGCAGTTAGGAAACCCCATTGCAGCAAAACCATCCAGTATGTCCTGCACATTGCCAAGAGTCACTACTCTTCTTAGCAAAAGGCAATTAATAGCTCTGCATACTTGGATCATAACAGGCCCCACTGTGGATTTACCAACTCCAAATTGATTCCTCACTTACTGGTACCGGTATGGCGTTGCAAACTTCCACACAGCGATCACCACTCGCCTCTCCACTGTCAGAGCAGATCTCATTTTAGTGTCGCTGTGCTGCAGGGCTGGGGAGAGCTCCGAGCACAGTTCCTGGAAAGTGGCCGTGTGCATATGAAAATTCTGCAGCCACTGATCAAAATTGCATAGCTGTATAATGCAGTAGCGTAGCTAGGGAAGGAGCGGGGGGAGCGGCCGCTTCCCCTGAGCACATTTTCCAAAAGTGGCGCCCCCCAGGAGTCCCACCGCTGTCCTCACCAAGAGCCTGCTGCTGGCCTGGGTTCTTTCACCCCGGCTGGCAGGAGCCCGCGGGGGGAATCCTAGAGTGGCGGCTAGCTGAGCCGCTGCTCAGCCCGCCACCGCTCTGGAATTCCCCCCTGTGGCGGGCTCTGGCCACAAGGTGGGGAGAGGGCAGGAGAAAGTGCCTGGCTCCCAGCAGATGCTCCAAAGGAAGCGAGGCCAGGCAGGTGCCAAGCCTGCAAGCGGCACGGGGCTGGGGAGGAAAGAGGCCAGGGGAGGAGGCCTGGCCAGCTCCGGTACGGGGAAGCGGGGACTGGATTCACTCACTCGTGCATGCTTGAGCACCGCCTGCACCCTCCAGAAGCGGTTGGTCGGTTGGCTCCGCAGCCAGCAGGGTGTGCTCAGGAAAACCATCGCCCCCCTGCTTGCGTGGCCAGCAGCACCCTGCGAGCAGCGGGGCCGGGAGCTCGTGGGCGGCGGCACAGGGAGTGCCACGGGGTGGGGCCGGGCTTCCGGGCCGCGGTGCAGCTGCACGGGGTTAGTTGGGACACACTGGGTGAGGGAGGGAGAGACCGGGCCCAGTTCAGTCCAGGTCCAGCCCTAGCGATAGGGGAGGGAGAGGGAGAGTCAGAGTCTATCTGCTGGGGTGTGTCTCTCTGTCACGGAGTGTGGGGGAGTCAGGTCCTGCACCCCTCTTCCCGGGATTCAAGGTGACTCTCAGCCAGCCAGTAGAACAGAAGGTTTATTAGGGTTGCCAGGAAAGAGTCCAAACAGAGCTTGTAAGTATGACCAGGACCCCTCAGCTGGGCCCTTCTGGGGGGCAGGGAGCTTAGACCCCAGCTCTGGGGCTCCCTGCGTTTCACCACCCAGCTCCAAACTGAAAACCAGCCAGCCAAACCTCCAGCAGGCTCTTCCCCTCCCCCGGGGCCCCTCCTCTAGCCTTTTACCATTCTCCCAGCCAAAGGTGTCACCTCCCAACCCCCGTCCTGGCTCATGTTACGGCCCCAGGTAAAGTCTCACACTCCCAATGCAGCCTGTCCCAGGGAACCTCCCCCGCAAGCCTCTCAGGTCAAATCCATCTCGCTCCCTACTCTGTCACACTCTCCTCACCAAGAGCCCGCTGCGGGCCTGGGTGAAAGAACCCAAGCTGGCAACGGGCTGAGAGAGACCCTGGCTGGCAGGAGCCCGAGGGGGGAATCCTAGAGCGGCGGCTGGCTGAGCCGCTGCTCAGCCCGCCCTGCTCTGGGATTCCCCCCTGCGGGCTCCTGCCAGCTGGGGTCTCTCAGCCTGCTGCTGGCCTGGGTTCTTTCACCCAGGCTGGGAGCAGGCTGAGAGTCGGGGTGGCACCTTTTTTTATGTTCGCTCCCCCTGGTGTTAGAACCTGGCTATGCCACTGGTATAATGATGCAATTCCACCGGTCAGTGCTTGTTTCTTGGGACCAGAAACGGTGCTCAACCATGTTCGGCTGCTGTGGGACTGCCAGCAGCAACCAGGAATTGTTTCATTCTATGGCTTCCAGCAGGGGTGCTTGAAGGACATTGCCATGTTCTGCGTGGCTGTTCCTCTCCCAGCCAGGGCCGGTGCAAGGAAGTTTCGCGCCTTGCACCAGCCCTGCGCCGCTGCCCACCCCCCCAACGCCGTCCTCCCCCCAGCCAGCTCCCCCGCCTGCGGGAGCTCAGCCCCCCGCCCCCCAGCTCATGGAAGCTGAGCATGGAGCCCCCGGGCAGGGGGGTGGCTCACACCCACCACTTACACATTTCAGGCAGACATGCCAAACCCTTGAAAAAAACACAGAAATTGGGCTTGTTTTTGGCTTAATTGGCATGGGAGTTGTTTTTGGCTAGTTTTTGGCTTATTGGTTGTTGCTTCTTTTTTTTTGATCGGCTCCTGGCAAGCAGGGGCAAGGGTGGGAGAGAGTCATGGTGCACAGCAGGTGCACCACAGTCCCAGACTGCACACCTGGGGGATCTAGTCACATAGAGTGTTGGGGTTCTTAGGGATTGGCTTGTTTTGAAATGGGATTAGCTTGATTTGTGGCTTATTGTGAAAGTCAGGGTGCTTATTTACTGCATGAAAGTTGGCAACTGTGATTTCAAGCTGTTAGCAGATAACGCTTTAAAGATTTGACAGACTAAAGTGGGAAGAAAAGGAAAATCTGTATCAGAATACGTTTCAGAACACACAAAAGTATTCAAAAGTTTTTAAAAAAAAAACAGGAGAAAAGGATGAAATTGAGTGTACGTGCTGCAAATGGTGTCGCCCAATTATTAAATATAAATGTTTATAGGCTAATAGTTCTAAGTTTAAAACAGTACACTGTTTGTTTAAATGAGAAGTTTCATTTGGGGATTAGAGATGTATTGTTTTCTTAAACTTAGACGTGGCACTGTGCTTTGAGTTCTGTAGCAAACCAGATTGATAAACAGAATTCATAGCATTAATCTTCTGAATACTTTTCCCCCCGTCTTTCTGTCCACCAAAATAAACCCCAATATTTACCTAGAAAAATGAATAATAGTTTTTTGCACTGATTTTCACCTGTTTTTTTTTGTTGCGGTAATAAATACTGATGAATTCCCAGGAAAAATTAAATCAAATAAAAACTGAAAATGAAGGGCCTTACTGATGCAGCAAGCCTGGAGGTGCCGGAGCTCAGCCCTGGTAAGCCCAGGCAAAAATTAAGCACTGGCTCTCTGCATCGATGCAACTGAGGACACACTCCCCCGACACAAGAAGTGTGGTGTGGACACACAACCGAATTAATTACTGCGGCCACTGGATGTCCACTTAACTGAAGTTGACTTCAGTTTGTAGTGTAGATGTGCCCTTACCCTGATTCAAGCCCCACCATCTATTAGGCATTGGGAAAGCAAAGAGACTGCATTACTCCCCTATTTTGTGGGCGCGGGGGGAAAGGCAGAGCTGTATGTCACCTGCATATTGATGGCATTGCTGCACAAAACAGGCTCCCCCAGTTGCCTCGTATATGTTTGAGCAGGATAAGGTCACAGCACATACCCCTACAGGTGAGAGCCATTTGAGTAGATGAACAACTACCAACCAGATGATAGAAAAGAACCAAAACACTTTGATGTATCACACCTGGTGTCCACAGATGACTCAACACCACCTTGTCAGTGGTAGCAAAGATTACTAATAGATCTAAAAAAAATCAGCCTGGACACCTGTGCTTTGATTTCCTTTAGAAAGGTGTAATCCATTAGTTAGACTCATGCAGCATCAGATTCATGGCCATAAAATGTGCACTAAAAACGTTGACCAGAAAATGAAAACCAACATAAGTCTCACCCTGCAATCCCCAAGAATAAAAATTATTTGTGTCTGCTATTAATGAAAATGTATAAGAACAGCTCAACTCTTATATAAATTATAACCCTAGTGTGAGTAGGTGGCTTCCCCCAGACTGCTCAAAACACAGGCCATACAAGTTTCAATGACTCAAAATTTATCTCCATCCTAGGGTTTGGCTTTATTCACCTAAGGAATTTGAAAAAATATATAATGCAGCCCAAGCCTTCTCCCCATGTGTGGTTGCTTCTAGGGTTCCTCAACAAGGACTACTCAGCCCACACACTAGATCTTGGTCTCCCCTTTCCTTTATATCCAGGTGGGATAAAGAGCCAGCTGCAAGAGAATGTCAGTAAAACCCATTTTACATCAGCAGGATCATCTCCTTTTAATAGCAGGATTTTATTTTTCAGACAATGCTCTTACACAGTGATGAGACCAAATATGTTGTCTCTGGCTCTGTGCGCACTTTCCGTCGTGTAATGCTGTTTGCGTGCCGAGGAAACTGCCTTGTTCTCTGTTTTTTTAAATGTTGTAAATTCTTCATTCACTGAATGGCTTAAACGGTGTTTTGTACCTAATCCTCCTTTCCCCATCAATTTCCACCTTGTTTTGTACTTATGCACTTCCCCTAGCACTTAGTGGAAAATCTTCCCTTTGCACAGCAATACTACATTATTTATAAATTACAATTTTCCTTGCAATTTGCCATATATCAAAATTGGCCTTAGATGATGGTTACATAGTTTGAGAATAGAGCCTGTGGTCTTCATGCACTCTGGGAACAATTGCTAATAAATGGCCCGATCCTGCTCCTATTTACTTCAATGAGAGTTTTTCTGCAATCTGTATTCACGTAAAACATCCTTTGTGCCAAATTCACTTCTGACACAAATGGGCACAACTCCTTTGAACTCAGCGGAGTTGAATGCACTTATGCCAAGAGTGAATTTGTCCCATTAACTTCAATGGCAGTTTTTCCTGAGCAAGAACAGCAGCGTCAGACCTCTGTCTGATTTCTGCAGCCCTGATCTCACACAGCACATCTGTACTATTGGTAAACCAACTAGTGGTAGGTATCAGTGGTAAAACAGATTTTCTAGTTTAGTTTTCAAAGCATTTTTCTTCTAGCTGTCTGAATGATTAATGTGAATAGGAAAATACTGTTGACCCATTTAAATCATGTCAGACAACATCCATTGCTCATCTGCATAATGAAATACACACTGAACATTACATCTTAAGAATAGGAACCAGTGAACTACAAAATAATATTTTACTCATTTAGATTATGAAGTAAAATATAGGACATTAGTACTAATCATAGTATTAAATATTAAGCCATACAAATTGTAATTGTCAGTGAGAAAGAACTATAAATTGAAAAGGCTATTAGCATTTCAGCTATAACAGTTAATTTGCGTAGTCTTTTTTTTTTTTTTTTTTTGCAAGTGTGCAGTTTAAAAAAGTCTATATGTCAAAACACATTTTGTAATAAAGCACTAAAATCAGAGTTTTTGTTTTGTATCATTTTATTATTTACTTTCAAACATTAAAGAAGGAAGTTAGAAATATTAATTTGCAGAACTAAAATATATTGATGTGCTTTATAGCACAATGATACTAAATTGTTTCTTTACTTGAATAAAATCAAATTTAAATGGCAAATTATTAGTAATTGAGTTGGAAAGTCATTTTGCGCACTAGTTAGGAAACAAAGGTGACTTGGGGCTTTTAAAAAAATATTTATGCCATTAGATGGGGACGTCATTTCCAGCATTTTAAAATAAATACAAATTTAAAAATATTTAATTTAGGCTGTCAAAAGGTTTCTATGGTTACCCACCTTTTCAACAGTTTTGTGAGATGTGCAAATAGGTCTATGAGTCACTTATAATTATTTGTTTTTTGTTTGTTATATTAGTAATTCTGTGTTCAGTCTGAATCTAACACAGTTCACACCACATGCTTTGGTTTATGCATATTTTAGTGTGTCTGATTGACAGTGATTGAGCATTTCTTATAGAGCACTTTTTTTGTGTGTGTCATAAATGATGTATGTTGGTTGTGCTGAAAATGTAAACAACTTCTTCCTGTATCGCTGTTTGATAAACAGGCACTTTTATGCTAAAGAGATTTTTGTATATTTTAAACAAGAAGGTAAGATGAAATCTTGTATTTAAAAACAACAACAAACAAAATATTTATTACACTCTTCTAAACAGGATCTGTAATCCTATCATTCAGATTCACTTATGAATAAACGTCGTAGTTACACAGTGATATAATAGTGCATTTTAATGAATAGTTGGCATAAAAACAAATACTGTGATAAAGCTACCAAGTTTTAGCTATAGTGAGCTCTTGATTGGGACATCTTTGTTACACAGTGTATCTTCCCGTAACAAAATAAGAGCTTGCCTCCCAACTCTCACCAACATAACTTCGTAATGCTGCACAATATTACATTTGCTCATATATTTGGAAGAATAGGTTATAGAGTGTAATGGCCCAACCTTGCAATATTTATTCAGGCAGAACTCTCATTGACTTTAGTGAAAGCTTTGCAGGAGTAAGGAGTGCAGAATCAGACTCATAGTTTATAGGCTGGTGACATTAATATTAGTTTTGGTAGTGGAATGACAGATATCCTAAAGTCTATTCTACATCATAGATGTGCTGAGGGATGGATGCATGTAACTTACATTTGTAAAGTCTCTCAATGGGGGACTAACCCCTATAATATATAAATTGTGTTTTTAGATGCTTACAGCCGCTGCTTATAAAACAAGATAATACAGATAATTAACAAAACTTGACATAGAGCAGGAAACACCTGTGGTTATATGTCATTATTTCCAAACAGGAGTAAAATTATAAGTATTTTATTGAAAGATTTCTATCAGAAGAAATTGCTAACATAATTTATACTTATCTACATTGTTGAGATAACACTGGCTTGTGATTCAAGAATCCTTTTGTTTTAACTCCTCTGAGATTCAACTGCAGAAATGTGGAACTACATTAGTATGATGACACATTACTGTAGTGGGTGGTATCTTTTATTTGGGGGAAAGATTACCAACTACAAACTCTCCCTGCTGCAGCTTAGAGAGACTACATAGAGAATATTCAGATAATTATCATGATAGTCCACATTTCTATGCAAACTTATGCTCTTATTTTATTAATCTTTCTCATGGTTTTGTATGTTAGAAATTATATGTAAAGCGTTTTGTGAGGATACGGATATAGGTTTGTGCAGTTCAATGGGAAACGAGTTTATAGAAAGATTAATTTTTTTTAGCACCATAACATTTAATAATATATCAGAATAGTGGTACAGTATACAGGATATAAACGTGTTATTTGAAAAACAGTTGTGTTCCATATACTATCTGAAATTATTTTATAACAGTAGGATTCAATAAATGTTACAGCTGGGGCTGTGTGCATATTAACAATGAGATTCTATTATATCGTGTATGTGTTGGGGCTGTGTGTGATTTTTTTGAATTATTTATTATTGTAATCAGAACTGTGTTTTGGTATTTTGTTTTATTTAAAGTTAAATACTTAATCCAAACAATGATCAGTTCCTTGAGAAAATCAAAGTAGTTAATATATCAACTATTCTTTCAAGCTGGACTAAACTTTTTATTTATTAAATTCTTAGAAATCATTCTTAAGATGTATTTCAATGTGCAAGCCTGAGCAAATATGTTTCTGGTTCTAATTTGTGCATTTTAAGATGAATTCATTTATTTTCTTCATCTTTATCAGGAATGTAGTAAGTTAATGGGAATGGTTCATTGTTAGTTAGAAAAATTGAAATTTGCCAGATGTCATGTGCTGATTCGGGGCCAATATTTCCTTGGAATTAACTGTGTGTGAAACTCTTAATATTGCTTTGTCCAGGCTTTTGGATCTGACTTGTTTCATTTTGCTGCTGTTACTGCTGTAAACAACACTTGCCTTTTGTTTTCTGTTTATGTTGTTATGTTGGAGACAGAAAAATTCGGATGTAAGATTACTTCTGTTGTTTTCTTAGAACCTCACTAGAATGTACAGTCTTAATAAACCCAGTTATCCCAACAGGGAAGAAAAAATATTTTTGTCAAAGAAGCTGCCTGTCTGTGTGTTGCAGAAATGTTAAGAATCCTGCTTTTAATAATAGAAGCGTATGGAATCTAGTCACACTTAAATGGACAATGAAATTCCTTTGGGGTATGAATGAATGAATGAATGAGTGAGCCTGGGTTGTAATACTCAGACATAGTTATACTGAGTTATTGGTTTTGTATTTCCTAAACCTAGTATGTAGTGGCAATATGCTCTGACTATAGCAGAATTTTCTCAGTGAAGCAGTAAATTTAACTTATCTTACTGGCTTTTGGGTGTGACTGTTTTTGGTACAACTGCTCAGGGAATCATCACCAATTGAAGATCTGGGGATTTTTGTTGTATGGCTATTGGTTTGTAACATGTCAGATTATAAGTTTTTCTCTTTCTCTTTACTTGTTACACACTATTAATTGCTATTGATAAAGTGTGGCACAGAGCCAACTTCCTGAAAGAGCAATGGGGACGGGTCATGGCTTGTCATGACCTGGGTGCTAGTACATGAATGTTGTTATTATTGGGCTGAAGTACCCTCGGGCTGTCATCCTTCCTGTACATGGAAGAAGTTCTGATTCTTCATAGTTTCCCAGTTTACCTACTTTTAAGATATCTATTCTAGTGGCTTTAGGTTTGGGCTCAGTGAAGAATTACAAGAACTTTATTGTCTCAGAAAAGATAGTATTGAACTATTTTAATATGAATATAGAAATTGTATAAATAAATAATAAGCAGTGCCAATACTTGTGAAAATGTCAAGTGAATTTTAATATAATTCTGTACAAATTCAAATATTGTCAAAGAAGGCCTACTCCTGCTCCCAATGAAGTCGCTGGCAAAACTTTGAATTTGTGGGGGGTAGTATTGGGCCCTGAAGACAATATCCAACTTGCCTCATGCCTTTGAGGCAAGTTGGATATTGATGCCAGTGATGCCAGGATTGGGGCTTGATCCTGCACCACTGGAGTCAGTGAGAGTTTTGCTGTTCATTTGGATGGAAACAGGACAACTTCACTGGGTCTAAGTAAGGAGGACAGGAAGAATGCTAGTTACAGTATTTAATAACCAACTTCTGTCATAAATTTCTATTTCTTTTCAATAATTAAATTTAAAAAATTCTGTTTTAGCATTATGTATTTAAGAACCTTGGGGGTTTTTGCCAATATTTTGCACAGTCAGAAGCACATAATTGTAGATATTTATACTAATATATTGTTAATTGTAACCAAAGGCATATCTATGCTGATGAATGTTATGTTTCCCCCCAGGCATGTTGTTTAAAACACAGACATGCTTATCATGCATTTTTATTTTTTCCTTGTCTACACCGTATTGTCAGCTCTGGCTAAATCTTGTGTAGAACTGCTGCTAGATTAACATTTTCAGTAGTCTTTTTATGCTTTGCTTTTTCCTAATATTGTCAATTAGAGGAAAATACTTCTCCCAAGCTTGTTTTATGGATTTGGTCTTCTTCCTGTAATGACACATAGGCCTGTAACCCAGGAAACAGTGGTGTATGGTGTCCATATCCATGATTTCCTGATGTGGGGGAAAAGTGTGGAAAGCATCTGGAGAAAAGGAGACTCCCTTTACCAGCTAGTTTCCTGTAAGCCAAATTGGAAGACCTTGTCTGTGCAAATAGATTTCAAAATAGAGCCTGCCCTTTGACTGTCTCCATAATTATACGGCTCACTCTGTATTTTATTTGGCTGCCAGAGCAGTTAACCCCTGGCAGTAAGGGACTGATGATGGCGTTACCAGCACGGGTATGGAGACGTGACCATGTGAATCCACTGTTGTTTACAGAAGCCTGTAGTTAAGACCTCATTACAATATACTTTTACTGAATTTAAAAATTATTACATTAGATTATGTTGATTAAGACATGTTACATCTCTCAAGTACAGATAATGCAGAGATATTTGTTAAATAAAAAAGTCCTTCATTGCTTTGATGTAATCAACATCTGTCAACAGAATGAATTTACTTTTGTTTAGTTTCAGGGGCTCTTGTTCTTCTACTTTGCCCAATCAGTTTCAACTTCTGCCTGAGGCATTCTTCTGTGTTGTTCTTTTCTTCAGCAAATGCACAGGTTATTGCTTGTGAAATGTGAGTTGCTCTTCTGTTGTACAGGTTACATAGAGTTGGAAAGAACCTTTAATCTTTCACATTTTATTTTTGAAGCACATGTGCACCTCTAACACAGACATTACAAAATCAGTGTTGTATGAATACATTTTTATTACAATAACCTGTGCCACTAAAGATCTGCCCCAAAAAAGTTGGAACACAACTCCAGTATTTTAGATTGGGTCACTGAAAATTTTTATTTAAACATTTTGTAATTAACAATAAAAAAATGTGTACTCTTACTCTAGTTACGCTGGTTGAAGTCCATGTGCTGTTAGCTATAGTGCTTATTAAATCAGCCACTTCAAACGTCATTCCTTTCCTTTAAAAATCAAAACTGGCAGAAGAAGCAAAATTATGTACCAAGGTTAAAATTATCTGACAGAGCAAATAAAAAATGTAAAATGCTCATTTTTTACTCCGTCGTGTATATTTCATGTAAATCACCAAACTCCATTTTGAATTTAGATGAACTCCACGCCCAATATTTGAAAATAGGCTAGCAAAACACTGGTTTTGATGTTGTTAATTGCTAATTATTTTGTGTTATGCAAGACTCACTTCACCAAGAATTAATTGCCTATATTTGTTAAATCAATTGGATGTTAATTCTGATATCCCATAAATATTTTTGCTGGTACACTTCTGTAGTCTACTGATCATTGTAAACGTTGAAAAGATTCTAAAATATATATGTTTTATAGTGTCTATCTTTTTAAAGGTGTTTTAATTATTGTACAGTAGAAACAGACTGAAGCTTATGCTGTAGTAATTTTTCTGCTTCTTACATTTGAAATCTTGGCTAAACAAGTATTAAAAAGCTTGATGATACTAGAGTATTGGCACTCAAATCTGTTGAATAATGTAGACTTATGGTTTTGGTGTTGGTAGGCCACAGTCATTGAAACATACAGCGTTTATTCTTTCTACTATTAAATAAGGAACATTTTTAAAGCAGTCATTTGACAGTTCATTCCCGACCTCTCCCTTAAAAATACTTGTTGACCAGAAGAAAAATTACATTTAAATTACTAAAATCAACTTAATTAAGGGTCATGAATAGAGGTACATATAAAAAACCTCACTACTCAGTGGGTGAGATTGGAGCATTTCATTATATAGTGTAGCATGCATGAACAGATAACAATTAAAATAGACCTGGAGTAAAAGGCTAATAAATATGGGGCACATTGTGCTGCAAAATTAGTCACTTAAAATGCTTCCCTCCCATCATCATACTTGATTTCTGTATTCAACCTTTCTGGCTGAATCAGTTAAAAGAAAATAAAATGTAGTTTCCATAAAAGATAATTTCATATGGTAAATTGCAATAACTCGCAGTGCATATTTATATTATTAATACAAATTAAAGCATGGAAGATATGCTGGGGGATCCAGCAGCTTCCAAAGACATACATACATACAAGCTGCAGTGTGATTCACCATGGAATCAAAGAAGCAGTTGTCTATAATTTTCTGTGCTCAGCACAAACTATGTGCTGATGTGATTTTTTTTTTTTTTTTTTTTGTAACACTGGTAATAAGTCTAATTATTGCAGCTGATAGTAAATATTCTGTTATTCATGGCAAATAACACAGATTTCGTGTTAGGGGGGAAAAGAAACCCTGTAAATAGTCAACATTACACCCTTCCTATGATGATCTGTGTGTTACAAGGCTACTGCTTTCTCACTCTGAGATCTCCCAGATGTTTATAATTCCCACTGGAAACATCATAAACTCTACATTTATAAAATTATATCTTATAAGAATTAATATACACACTTATGTCCTAAAACAGCTTAACAAGGAAAATGCACTGTGAACTGTAGAATAATAGAAGTAAACAGGACTCTGACAGACAGCAGCCTCCATGTGTGTCAGCGGCTCTGGGAGTCTGCGGACAAGAGTTATGGAACACAGCCAGTTGTTCTTGTGTCTAGTGATTGATGATGTTGGTGTATCAAATTAGCTGTGAATAGGGAAGCTTAAAAATTAAGAGTAGTTGTAGAGACATTAAAAATGCATTCTTTGTAAAGGAAGGATGGTGACAGTAACTAGATATTTTCTCTCCTAAACAAATACTCTGCATTATTTTTGTAATGCCATTCTATTTTTTTAAAGAAATCTTAGAAGAAAATATTTCAATATTATATTTACTCCTTTAAATAGAGGTTTCATTATCCTATCTTTGTATTTCTTACCAATTTATTTTAGGGCTCTTGTGATGCTCTAGTGGCATTCATTTGTTTTATGCATTTCACCAGTGCAAGTAAAAAAAAATTTCTGGTTTGTAATGAATAGTTAGTGGAATAACAACACAGTACAGTACCTTATTATCCTGTTATCTGGTGACAACACCTATAGTATGTCTTTTATGGGACAAAGGTAAAAATTTCTCTCTAAATAAGGAGGTATCCCTTTGATTTTGGGGTAGTTGATAGGAGTGCACCCCTGAATATAAATTGATTTGATGTATTTCAGAGCATGCATTTGTAACGTTTAGAGTTCTATTGTCAAATAATTGACAAGTGCACTTGCATCTTTTTTCCCCAATTAAACGTTTATGTGGCAGGACAGGTGCATTGGCAGCATGCCATTCATGAAGGAGAGCATCTGAAATGCACATTCACATCCTGATATCTGGGTGGACTCTAGCTGACCACATCAGTGAGGGTGGATTTTAAATGTATTGGGAAATGATTATGCTTGTATAAAACTGCACAGAAAGAGTCTCTATTTGTGTTAGGAGCAAGATACCTTCATTACACTCTGTAGAAGAACTGTCTTATTGTGGTCTGATCACACATAGTAGACTCATTGCTGCTACTTCTGATGACCTACATGTTGCTGCTTCTGCTTCAGTGCCACTGGAAACTGATGCAAGTTGGGCCAGTGAGTTGTGTGTTTGGCTCTTTGGAGATGAACGCTGTGGTCAGCTGGTAGGCTGGGTTAAATGATCTAGCAAGTAAAAAAGAAAAAGCCAGCAGGTTTTTCTCTCTCAGGTACCATTCTTGGAATCCAAGGTACACAGCTGATTTAAAAAAAAACAAACTAAAAGGATAAACAAAAAACCAAACAGAATGAACCCATCTCGGGATACAACCCAGCCAACTGTGAAGCTCTGCCTTCGCAGAGGCCCCTCTATGCTCTAACTATTGTGGAACAACTTTTAAGAATTCCCTGGCTTTCCTCTGAGAGCCTGATTTGAACCTTCAGCCCCCAACGCTACTTCGTTACTTCACCCTGTACCCCTGTGGGAGAGCTAAAGAGAAAGTAGAAGCCTGTTAGTAATGAATGGGGCCTCTGCACCGCTTCAGGATGCTATAAAGAGATGAACAATATTCATTAACCTTGTCACTTGTCAAAATATGAAAATATAATTAAGAGCCCTTCTGTGGCAGAGCTTATTCAATAATTCTATTTGTTCTATACTTTTGGGCTCCTGAAAGAATGCCCTACTACTCCTGTACTTCACATACACCAGGAACACTGTAAAAAGGCTATCTAAGAAGCCAAATGTAAATGCAGAGTGAAATTTCCATGCACTGGCCACAATAAGTGCATTTGGAGGGGAGGTAGAACAAAACTGCATGCATCCCTGATATGGAAGAAATGGGTATTTTCTAAGAAAAATAAAGAATTTTAATTGGGACATTTAAAGCTAGATTATACAAGACAATAGGAAATGTGCAGTAGGGGAAAATGGTGCATTGACAAGGAGTTGAACTAGATGATTCAAAAGATTTTCCATCGCTAATTTTTCTGAATCTAACCAGAATAGTTAGCTCACATTTAAAAAACAAAACAAAAAATACAGCCCCTTAATTGAGGGAGTCATTGTCCGTGTTGGTTCTTTGCCACATCAGTGTTACTACTGTATTCTGTATATATGACACCTTTCAAGATCAATTAATTTATTATGTGAAATTTACTCCATAATGCTTCCAAACATTCTTGTATGAGTTATTGAATGTTTAATGGCAAAGTACACTGAACCGGCCTGTTGGTTAACTCTGATGCAGGCATAATCCAAACCAAAACACAAATGGAAAAATTGTATGTACTATCATCTCTACATCCTTTTTTCTCCCCTGACTTCTAGATACTGTCCCTTGTTTTACTGTTGCCCCAAGCGTTGGCCTGTCCAGACTAGTAATTCAAGTCATTGAGAACAGGGCCCAATTATAGGGTCAATTCTACTCTTGATGCTCTGGGGATTTACACAACTTTCTCATACATCACACCAAAATAAATCTAGTATTTTGCTAGATAAGGCTTTGATATGTGGTTTTGTGGCTTCTAAATGTTAACACACTTTTTTTATTATGCAAGATTTATATAAAACTACAGATAAGTAATAAATATGTTAGCAAAATCATAATTAACTTAGTGAACTGGAATTTACTATTGTATACAATCTGCTTATCTTTTTTATCTAGGTTTTTTTCTTTGGCATAGTCACCACTTAGTAATTTGGTAGTAATAAAAAGACTTCTTGAACCATTTTTAAAAAACATTTCTATTCACAGGGTGTGTGACTCACTGCCATGGAGTTTTCTCTTCACTGGTCAATCATATCGGCTTACACAAGAAGTCAAGCAGTCAACAAAGAAGATATTTATTTTTCCAGAGCCAAAGAAATACTGCTTATAGTATAGTTCGGCCAGCTATAGTTTCTCTAGCTTACCCAGTTCCTAAGGTACTGTAATTTCTATTATCTGATACTTTTTCCCGTCAGTATAAAGATTGACTGCATGAGTGATCAAGTACATTCATCCTCTGACAGCTGGAAGTTTGAATCATGGTCTTGTTACTTGATTTGGGATTTGAAATAGGAACAGTGGTGTGAGAAGTTTTCAGCTCCCTGCCATGCTAAAACAGAGTGGTGTAAATACGCCATTAGGGAGTTTAAAACGGGCATTTCTTCATATATTATGTTTGTTACTGTAACTGATCACCTTATAACATTTAACACTTTTAGATCCAAATTCTCCCTTTGACTAGTGGTGGCATTAGGCGTACGAGGCAATTGCGTAGCGTGCCAGGCAGCTCAGGGGGGCCTTGATTTAGTTTTACCCCCAAAATACCATGCCTCTAATTTAATATGGAGTTTTTAACTAGTGTATTAGTATGTGCTGTGTTGGTGTATTTTTTGGTTTGTGAAAATAATGCAATTAGTATTTTTAGGGAGTGGGTGAAGGAGAAAAGGGGGGAGGAAAAATATTCCTGCTTAGGGCCCACAGTGGGCTAGCAGCACCTCAGATAGTTCCAGCTGAAGTCAACATGAGATGCACATGCTCATCTGAGGGCAAAATGTTGCCCTTTCAATGTAAATTTCTAACACATTAAGTCTCAAACATTTACATCCTCCTGCAGTTTTAGTGATTTGGTGATTTTAGGCTTAGATGAAAGCATACATCAAAATGTCAGCAAGCTGCCCTGCTATGTAACTTATGAACTAACCTTTGCTGTCATTGACTAAATGTTGTTTTTTGGAAAATACATTTTTTTGTCTGCTTTTGAATCTATTATGACTTTATTTAGAGCTGTTCTAACAGGTGTGCTATTGCCCTTTCCCTGTTTCTGCTTTAATGGCAGTATGTACTCTGGCTGTTTCATACCCTTTATTTAATGAAAATAATTTTGGATAGTATTTTATATTGATGTGCATAAGTAGTTTTTTATTTCTTTTACTAGAAAGTAGATTTCTAACACAAAATATAAAGTATTTACATTATCCTATGGTGATAGTAAAAAAGAATGATATGGAGGGAATAAATTGAGGATGCTTACTATAGAGTTCTTAAGCCTAAAACATTATAGAAGCTTTGGATACACAATGAATATAGGATCAAGACCCTATATATTTTTCAAAGATTAGAAAAATTGTTGTAGCACTTGCAAACATTTTGTATCTTTAGATATTTCTTTCAGGATGAATACAAAAAAATAAACTGTCATGTTGAAAACTAATCTTCACAGGTAGCAATGCTCATGTCTAATAATCTGTTCATTTTTCATCTGCCTACAGAATTACAGTTTAACTAGGATATATGAATAATTTAGGAAATAGCTAAATAATGAGGGAAACTTATAACAGGAATCTATATTACTGGGGGGAAAGGGCATTTTGTCTACAGAATATACCAGAAATAACATTTATATTAAAAATGGCTTATGAATTTTACAGATTTTTGTAGGAAAGGAGAAAAGGCAGACATAAATGTCTGCAGCTATACCATCTTGAGCTACTATCTCATCATGTCTCACAAGCTAAACAGTGTTAGGTCTAGACCGTTATTGGATGAGTGTTCTTCAAGGGAAAACTCAGAGTGCTGCAGGGCATGGAGCTGGTAATTCAGGAGGTGGGATTTTTCCCTTTGATTTAGTTTATTTCTAATGTCCTAGTATGGTGTGAACAGGTTCTATGCTGCTGGGGGTGCTGTGTGTTTGAATGAGATGTAAACCTAAAGTCCTGATGGCTTGGGATCATTAAAGATCCTATGACACTTTCTGTAAGCATAGGGGCGACCAAACACCAGTTGGGGTAACTATAGTCTGCCTTCTTAAAGTCCCCCTATAGAGTTAATTGGATCTGCCATTCTTCTTCACTTCCTACACTAAAATGCTGTGTAGTCTTGCTGTGTGCTGTTTAAACAGCTGTTGTGTAACTACCCTACAGCCTGGGTCCTATGTCCGTTTAATCCTGTGTGCATTATGCTCCTGATCCTGTTTCCACTGAAGTCAATTGTAAAACTCTTGCAATGACTTGAACGGTGCAAGACCACCAGGCCCTTTGTGATGGGTGAAGTGATAATTATGTATAGCTTGTAAATATTCTGGAATCCTTAGGAGGATGAAATGTGCTTGTATATATGTGTAAGATATTATTTTTGTTGTTACTATATATTTGCCTTAGAATTATAAAAAAAAAATTAAATAGAAATAGAATTTTACATGCATGAGGCCTGAGACCTTTTCATGAAATAAAAATATATTTATTATAGTTTTCCTTGAAAGACAATGAATTAGGACATGGTTGTACAGTTGGTTATGTACTATATGTATCTTGTATCTTGTGATTTTTAAAACAAACTTGGTATTTGTGGATAATCTAAGCACTATACCCAGATGTACAGACACTCTTTTCTTAACCTGTGTATTATATATTTTTATTAACATTAGCTTTAATAAAAAAAAATTAAATCTGTTCGAAAGAAAAATGTGTGTGCAACATAATAGATATGAAGGAGATTAAAAGACAAGGTGGGGGAGGTAATATCCTTTATTAGACCAACTTCTGTTGGTGAGAGAGAGAACAAAAGTTGATCCAATAAAAGATATTACCTCACCCACCTTGTCTCTCATTCATATCTACCCATCTCATTCATTATTATGCTGCACATACATTTTTCTTTTTTATAATACTATACACCCATATTCAAATTCACCTTCTCTCTCTCATATCCTACAACTGACACAGCTACAACTACACTTCACACATGAATGAGGTTGACAGCTAGAAATACTGAGGTTCTTAATCAGGCAAAACTCCCATTGAAGTTAATGGGAATTTTGTCTGAGTAAGAAAGTGAGTAAGACGCTCAGGACTTTCCTGTACTACTGTACATATATCTGTTCAGTGAGAGTGTGTGTAGTGGACTTCTATATAAAATTTGCCTTTGTTTAAAAATAAAATAATGAGCTTTTAAGTCTTCCTCTGATAGTTTTAAAGCTCACAACTATTTGGACGGAAAGACTACTGCAATATCTTGGATTTCAGTACTGTAAGGTTAACGCACTATCTAAGTCAATAGTAACAGGCAATGTTAAGTTCAAAAGGGCATTGGAAGAAATACTGAGGCAGCCTTGAGGGCTTGCCCTGATGGCTTAGGAAGGTCAGTACTATGACAGAAAGGGCAAACTGCCATGAAGCAGGAGGCACTTTCTGAGAAAATGATCCCATTGTCATGCTCAGTTTTCTGATCTTCATTTTCAATCCTTGTTCTCCAAGCACATAAAGAAGCCAGACTATGTGACGACAGGCATTGTACCAGACTGGGGAGACTACATAGAAATTAAGAATGAAGATCAGATTCAAGGGCTTCGTCAGGCTTGTCAACTGGCCTGTCATATTCTACTTCTAGCTGGAAAGAGTTTAGAGGTAACAGTCACGTGAGGTCCTGTAACAACTTGGATGTTTTCTATGCTTTGTTTTTGTTTTTATTTAATGTACATCTAACTTGCTATTAAATTATATACTGAATAAAGGGGGGGTATTAATTTTTAATGTTTTTTTTTTTGCTATATAACATACCTGTTTAATTTTTTTTATCATTGAAATCTGTGTGGGGTGTGATTGCATTTACTCAGTGTTTGAAGTGTAATCCTTTTAGGTCTCCATTCTGACCTGCCAAGCTGCATGGGTTTGTCATAAGGCACATGGGAGTCTATATGATTTTGTGACATAGCAAATCCTGTGATTCATACTTTCTGCTTTCTAGCTCTACATTTCCATAAATCTGACGGATTGGGCTGTTCCTTCCATTCTGCTGCTCCTTCTCCTCTGGCCAATTGATCAGACACGTCACAAACTACAGAACCACTGTTACAGAGTGCAGCTGCAAAATTCCATTCACCTTGCCAGAGTGCACAGATAAGGAAAACTCTTGGTTTTCAATAACGTTTTCTACAGAACACTTTTGTGGGATGCCTCCCACATAATAAAGTCTTTGGAGATGGAAAAATGCTTTGGTAGCTTCTCCCTTTCTTTAATGAATAACATAAAAGATAGGGCAAAATATGTTCTATAGTTAGTGGATATGAGTGTGGAGGTATAGAAAGGGTGTTCAGAGCATGTGGGGGTACAAAATATATTTTATCAAAAAAGACACTGAGAAAATATTAATATTTCACAGTTAAGCACTCAAAAGTCAGAAAATGACAAAATTATGTACCCTTCCCCCTCATGCATATGCATTATAATACAGTTTTTAATTACATGATCATTACATACTATTTCTGTGATGACAATGTATAATATACTGTTTTTCTGCAACTTTAAGTGCATGTGTAGCATTTTTTCGTTATTTATACTCACATTAATTTCATCATTGTAATCTTCCTGAATATCTTTATTAATTTTAAATGTTTATATTACTACTCTTAGTTGAGTGCTTTCAACTTGAAAACAGTATATTTGATGGAATTTTGTAGTGTTTTTTGGAAAGAAAAATCAAATTCCACAATATGGAACTATGTGGCAAGAGACCACCCGAATACCCTATCCCATGTAGCAGAAATGGTCCACCAGAGGATGCTGTTACTGCCCCTCAGACAATATTTTCATAGAATCATAGAATATCAGGGTTGGAAGGGACCTTAGGAGGTCATCTAGTCCAACCCCCTGCTCAAAGCAGGACCAATCCCCAATTTTTGCCCCAGATCCCAAAATGGCCCCCTCAAGGATTGAACTCACAACCCTGGGTTTAGCAGGCCAATGCTCAAACCACTGAGCTATCCCTCCCCCCCTTTAATTTTCAATTAAAGCAAAATTGACCGCTGTGTGGAGTGGTGGCAAAAGGCTCTTTGGAACACATAAGCCCCACTCCCACGCTATGCAGTAGATCTGCCCACTGAGTAGTGGCCATGCACAGGTGCCCATGCACTCTTTGTGCACCACAGAAAGGAGCTGGGCACCACCTGGTACAGAAGGCCCATGCTGCGTGTGCACCAAAGGTGTTATGCTGGTGACACAGGATGGGAGCTATGGGTCTGTGTTTGATCCAGTGGTCCTAGTACCCAATACAGTCTGTGTGCAGGGGCTGTGACTACCATTCCAGCACATAGGTTGGAATAGTTGCTGTGGGATAGGGGAGCAACCCAGCATCCTGTACCCTGCTCTTGGAGGGGCGGGGGGCAGTAGTTTTCACCTGACCAATCACAAGTTCATCATGAATAAAGTAAGGGGTCCACAACAGCCCTTATTCCTTTATTCCTTGCATGCTATGTACACTGCCTCATTCACCATGCACAATCGCTAAATCTTTCACTACACAGCTAGGAAAGCCATATGAACATTTGCACCACAGCCTACCTTCATTCCAAACGATACTAAAAAGTACTCAAAAATCGTAGCCACTGTGGTGCATATGTGCGAAGTGTGATTTTCAAAGGCTTAAAACTCATTCAAATCAAAACTAATTTTCACAGGAACACTCCAAGGTACTTCTTCTCAATGAGGGAGGTTTCTCTGCCAAATTTCAACTTTCATCTTGAACCATTTCAGAGCTAAAGCTGATCCAAAAGAAAAGCTGGAATAATAATATTTAAAGCGTGTGCCTTTTTTCACAAGTCAAAAATGGCTAAACCATTTCTGTTAATCTTACAAAAAAATTCACCTTCAGAAAGGGATTGAGTATAGAAAATTTCAGTCAAAAAATGAGTGTTTCTGAAAATTATAGGTCACTGAAATAAGGGTGCTAGAATGGAAATTCTAATGCAGATTTAACTGTTAAAGTCACTGCTGTGCCCACTGTAATACAAACAGCTCCCAGGTATGAAATCAAATATTAAAATTATGAATAAATGAATTAAAATGGTTTCAAAAATAATTTGAAGGAAAAAATAATTGACAACAATATGACCGTAATCTTCTTGGCAAGTCATAAGAATTAAGGATTTATCTACAAATGGCTGCAAATGTTTTAAAAGGTTGAAAGCATTAAATGCAATACTTGTAAGTACAAATTGAAGCTATTTTTAATTATGTAAGGGGATGGAAAGAGAGAGGAAGAAAGTTTAAAAAAGCAGACACTTCTATAGCAGATACTGAAAAGAGAGGCCAATAGAAAATCTTGGCCTTGAGAAGGCAAATGTGGATAAAGAAAGAAAGTAGACAGCATTTTCAGTTTTCTGGAAGCTTGTAAGTGCTCCCTTTACTGCATGCTTGATTTATCTCTAAATAAAACATTATGTATCTATAAAGTGTATCAAACAGTTTAGTGTTTTGTATCAAAGCATTTGATTTGTATCATCCTAGATTTCACTGAAGTGCATGACTGTGATCACATTCAGTAAATAAGAGAAAATGTCTTCAGTTTTTTTTTTCAGCACAATTTTTATTTTATATTTTAGGTTGGCATGACAACTGAAGAAATAGATTCCATTGTTCATCACGAAATAATCAGACAAAATGCCTATCCTTCACCTCTAGGCTATGGTGGTTTTCCCAAATCTGTTTGTACCTCTGTGAACAACGTGGTATGTCATGGTATTCCTGACAGGTATTCCCTTAATAACACAGATTTTACTACTGCAAACAAAAATGTTACGTTAAAGTTCATAACGTAGAGGTTAATATTAAACATGTTCCAGCTTACCTAAAAAACACCTATAAACCTATTGCAGCTGCATAGCATGCTATGATACTGTGGTGATGGGCACTTTGGGAGATTGTTTAATAATAATAAAAACATAATCGACTGTTTGTCATGACACTCATAAATTGTGGTGTAATGCCTCCAGAGTTTAGAATCTGAAAAAATACAATACAGTAAATGCTTCTAATTTTTCAGCAAAATACATGTAGTTTAAGGAATTGAAGACATTTGAATTGATGTAAGTTTTTATTATTAGCAATACACTAGGCTGCTCACAAAGTAAAATCAGCTCACTATAAATCAGAGTAAGTATGGTGGTAGATTTTCAGACACTGATAATGTTTTCTGTCAGTTGTTTGTCACTACATTATGTTCATCTGCACTTGTTCTTTAAGTAGCAAGAGCTGAAGATTAGAAAAGGGTATTCCATTTGTCTCCATCCTCCTCCACCAAAAAATATCTTCTCCCCTCTCCACCCCCAGATTTGTGTGTGTATGTGTGTCATTAGGTGTTTGTTCTTATATTCCCTTTGTTGAGAACTGTCTGTCATCATTATTTTTTTTTGTCTGTTTATGTTTCAGTCGACCTCTTCAGGATGGAGATATTATCAACATTGATGTCACAGTGAGTAATTCATATAAAAAATAGTCTTTGATCAACTTTACAATTGCTAGTAGCAACAGGAAGAGCAGTAGATTGAAAATGTGGAATGCACAGATGGATGTGCTGTTTATTTCTAAGCCAAGGCACAAGCAGCTGGTTTCCTTTTTTGTTTTTAACTCTGTGTTTATTCCAACTAGACCCAGGCCTGACTTGAATTTAGGGCTGGAATCAGATGCACTGAGATCAATGTTGGCCTAAGTGAAATGTCAACCCAATCCTGCTATGTGTCATGTTTTTGAGAAGGTGTAATTGTTATTGATCCACTGTGTAGTTAATGCAGAGCACCACAGTACTGGGCAGCAGCTGAAGACAGATATGTATGAGATGAGCTAACATGAAGAAAGCCAGCATTTTTCCTTCACTCTGCCAAGATTGATCTTCCTCTTCCTGCTGATTTTGAGTGGGGCCTGTCATTATCTTACTCTGTCATTAGAGGCTACATTGGCCTGTGTATGTCAGTCTATTTGGACAGCAACTCTTTTGCTAGCAGTGTTCCCTACATTTATTAAAATCCCTGAAGGTAGTGTTGTGTTCCATTTCTGGTATAAGAGCCTTGAACCCTTTACTCACAAACAGATAGAGTGATATAACCATTGACTTAACATTTTCACAGAATGGTCACTTATACCATTTAAATAAAGGCTGACCAAATTAGCATTAGAACAAGAAAATATGGAAATAAAAAACCTAATTGTGATGCTTTTTGGTATTTTGATTTATTGAAATGGGGATTAATCATGCTTTGTGGTTCTTATATTTGTCCCCCTGCGGTAAGTTTCCCCAAAGCTTTGGCAATTTATTTCTAGTGTATACACAAATGTATTCCTGAATTCTAAACATTAGTTTACAATAATAAATGGTGTAGAATAAAGTAACGTTTTGTAAGGGAAAGTTTTTTAACCATTAAAGAATTACCTAATACACTTATCTGTACCGATAGTTTGATATTGCTTATCGTGGGCCAAATTCACCTCTGGCATAAGTGGGAGCAGCTCTAAAGTGCCATAACTTTGACCTCGCATTTAAAGCTTTTTAGATAGCTCTTTACATTATATTTAGTCAGCTTGAACTTTTGCCCCATTATACCATTCACTTGTTATCCTGTACTGGGTTTTTTAACTTATTTTACTGTATTCCTCCTTACTCTACACTTTATAGCTGTAAGTATTTGTTCTATTTGATTTACATAGAATGATCTGTATCCTTCAAAATATATTTTTGGCCCTAATCCTTGACTGGTTTGAATTGGTGTGGCTTCACTGACTTCAGTAGAACTATGTCTGTTTACAGCAGCTGAGAGAATCTGGCCTCTTCTTTCTTTAAATCAAATCTGGTTTAAAGTTAATTTTACTTTTTTTTTATTGCCCCCAAAGATAACATTGACTCCTTAGATTAATAACAAAATTCACATTCATACAGGTATTTTCAACAGTGGCTGTTCTAAACATTTTTACACCCGTTTTCCTTTGTTTTCTCCACTCTTCTTTTCAAATAACATTTGATTAAATAAGAGGGGTATTTTTGAAAATACATTGAGTTTTTCTTCTGTTTAACCTTATAAAACAAAATACATCCTGCAAATATCCAAGAACATGGCAGTTGTGGGAACAGCGCTCATGAGTCTTTGGCTACCCATCTTTTTTTTGGGGGGTGCATATATATATATCACTGAAAATAAACATTGTGTTTGGTAATTGTTCATTTCCAATATGTCTAAGGAAAAAATGTTGCTTTGTAGTGTTTATAATTGACCTATTAGTTTATTTTTAATGAGAAAAACTGAGACATTTCACAGATGGAAACAATTATTATGGACATAACAGTACAGTTACAGTAGACATTCTACAATAATTTGTTTATGGATGTGTACAGGATCTATAAAATGATTACATAATAATCTGCCAGCTATCAAATCTAAATACTTCACAGTGAGTGCAAATTATCTGGGAATAAAAAATTAAATGTTTGTGAAATTTCATAGATGAAATATAAAGGCATTTTATTGACTTAAATCATGTTGCCTTTAAATTTTCAAAAGAATTATAGAAACAAAAACATTGTGTTTCACCAACATACTACAGCTCTCAACCATCCGTTATCAAGTATCGTGTCCTACGTCTTAGTTCTAGCACTGGCTGTTATAGAACTAGCATTTCTTACTTTCAATTATTGTAATTTATTAATGTCAAAAATATGCAATTGTGATAAGTGGATTGTAGTAAACCCTAATTGTATTTAAGAAATTGTTTTGATAGTATTAGATGAGTCCTGCTTCATTAATGTAGGTGCCAATCCTTCAAGCCCTCAGTGCATGCAGTTCTTATTAAAGTCATGCAGAGCATGCAGGATCAACCCCTCCATGCACTATTATAATTGTGCTCATTTTTCTGACATGGTAACAGTCAGATTTTTTACAGTTTGGTGTCTGATAGATTGAGAGTTGTTCTACTAAAAATGATCTGGTCCGATTAAAAGTGAACCTGCTAGAACAAAAACTGTCCTATAATATATAACAACATAATGAAAAGCTGCAGTGATGTTCTTAACTGGCAGAAAAAGGTGTATAACTAAGGGATTGAGTCCACTCTCATTGGCGCCAGTGAGAGCAGTATGGGACCTTTTTGTTGAAATTCAACTTTCATTATAACCCTGTTACCATTCACTCATAAATATATCTAAAAAATGTTTCAAGTCTCAACTTGAGGATAATATTTTTTGCAGAAAAGTGTGATAAAAATATCATTAGCCATTTTTTGTGTTTGGGAGTGGGCAAAGAATAGTTGGCCATTAAAAAAAGAGTCACAAATCTTCTTTCACAAATAGCTCACAAGTAGCAGAACTTTAAGCACTGAAGTGTTTGTTAGTCTCTGAAGAGTAGTTGCCTACTAAGTTTGAGAAAAAGATATTTTATAACACCCAAGTTATATGAAATTAAAATGGTCCTTTACACATGCACAGGAAAATTTTGAATAGTCTTTTAGTTACATTATTGCCTGAAGTACTGTGGAGCTGCAAAACCCATTTTAATGCCACATTATAAGACTTCATAGTAAAAGGTTTTCCTGTGTTTGTAGAGAAATCTATAGGATGCTGTAGTTCAAAATCTATGTTGCTGCTGAAGAACAGTTGCATAATTGCATAGTCAAAAAGGTAGAGGTTTTGTGTATCTAACAGAAGGCTGCATTTCTGTTGTGTGCAACTTCATAGTGCCAGAGCTATGTTTTTTCTTTTTTAAAATTAAACATTAAATGCAAAAACCTATGCTAATGCAATGTTACAGTTTGAAACTGGAATTTAAGAAGTAATGAAGTGAAATGCACACAACATCAGTGGCACTGTACTGGGTTATACTAACAATGAATGTGACCTAAGCTTTTCATACCTATGTTAGTTTACACACATTACATCTTTATAGTAGTTTGGATTTCTAATCAGGCTCTTAAATGTATATTTTAAAATTCAATTTGGGTGATATTCACAGTGGTGTGAGGAGCCAATAAAAGGCCTTCCCAGGCACTAACCCCAGGTGTAGGGACAGCCTCAGCACCAACTGTATGCCATGAATAGGGTCTCTGCATTGCCTAAGCCAGTGTGTAGGAAGGCACTGAGGTTAGAGAAGCCATGGGATCTACAATCATGTCAATCCAGTGGCACCAACATACACTATACAGGCAGGTGGGATGGACAAGCAGCTGCAGCAGCTACAACCCCAGCCCATAGGGTGGTGTAGTATCTGTGAGAGGGCTGTGCTTCACCCCTGCACCCTGGCCCTACTTTGGGAAGTGGATTTCATCCTCCTCAGACCCACTCCCACCTCTTGCACATCTTTGACATAAAGGTCAATTACTCTAAGGGCTCGTCTTCACTACAGGAAGATCACGCTGCTGCAATCAATGCAGCAGGGGTTTATTTAGCGGGTCTAGTGAAGACCTGCTAAATCGACGGCAGAGCACTCTCTGGTCGACCCCGGTATTGCAGCTCCCTGAGAAGATTAAGGTAAGTCGATGGGAGAGCGTCTCCCATCGACGCAGCACAGTGAAGACACCTAAGCTATGTCGACCTAAGCTACGTCAACTACAGCTACATTATTCACGTAGCTGGAGTAGCAAAACTTAGTTCGACTTACCCTGGTAGTGAAGACAAGCCCTAACTTCCTGTAGATTAAATGAATTTAATCGTTTGTGTATTTGGGGCTCTTAGAACTTTCCATTTTTGCATTTCCAGTATTTGTTCAAATGTTCAGCCCTAGACATAAAACTGAAGGGTTTTACATATAATTTATTATTACAATTGTACCTCAAAGTTGCATTTTTTGGTCTAATTTCTAATCTTTTATTTCCTCCACGTTATTTTTGCAAATTGAACTTGAAGGCAACCTAAAAGAAAACCTGTCTGTTAAAATAGATAGGATGAATTTAACTAACAGGAGATCTGTTTCTGAATGTAAAACAAGAAAATGTCTTTACATTTCTACATGTGTTTAGGTATATTACAATGGCTACCATGGTGACACTTCTGAAACATTTTTGGTGGGCAGTGTGGATAAATCTGGTCAAAAGTTAGTGGAAGTTGCCAGGAAATGTAGAGATGAAGCAATTGCATCTTGCAGACCAGGGGCTCCCTTCTCTGTAATTGGAAACACAATCAGGTAAGCCTTATACTGACAAGTAAAGGGAGGGCTGGCAAGTGGGACAAAGGTTATTGGTGGTTTGGTATAAAGCTGATGACATGTTTTATGATTCAAAACCATCATTTCAGTCTGATATCAGTATGTGAACTGCCAGGCTATAATGTTGTTCCTTGGATAAGAAAGATTTTAAAAAGTGAATTACACTGGGGTCAGCAAAGATACCTGTAGAAAGACTCAAAGATGTGTCAGACTGCTGTGGTTTTAGATTAAGAAGTGTGATTTGTAGTGTTTTCCATCCCCTTTTAAAATTATTTTTACCTGAAACATCACATCTTTAATAGAATCACTGTAAGAAGAATCCACATTATTTTTGTTGTATAGCAAATAATATTATCAAGAAATTAGTCAACATCAATAAGTTGCTTTGCTAAAAAAGTATTATTTAGCTCAGGAAATTCTTACCTTTCAAACCACAGTGCATACAAATATCATAAAGGAAAGAGCACCCACTTGAAGAGGTTTTCCTATTTTGCATTTGTTATTTTATATAAAAGTAATCTTTGCTTTTGTTCTTGTTGGTTTGAATTAAAATATGTCACTATTTCCTGAATATTTTTTTATTTTGATTTTTATTTTATTTTTAAATAGACACCTCATATAAATTTTCCTTAACATGTACCTCATTGGTACTTTTGTGAATATTAATGGATATGACAAACTATTGCATGCATTCTGATTGCTTAAAAGCTGCAAGGCTTAGTCACTTTGAAAAGATGCTGCCTTTTTTTCTTTGTAAATCTTCAAATACTTTAAGGGGGAAAAAAGAGAGCGGCAAAATATCAGTTAGATGTATTTATAGCTTTAAAAATATTGTAACAGAGTCTGAATCAAACTTTAGTAAAACCTCTTTGGGTTATATCTGAGAAGCTTTTATTGAAGACTTTGTACAAAATTGTGTTTTTGACAGTTTTAAATTATAGGCTAACTAGCCTGGGGAAAAAGGATAGTGTCTTTCTGTTCTTTCATAGGAAATGTTGAATCAGACCCCTACTGGGAAAAGAAATTTAATGCATATCTCACTATCTTACTGTCCATGAATATAATAGAAGTGAATTCAAAATGTAGTTTTATTTTTGCAAATGGGATGAGTCGATAGAGGCACCTCATATTTTTGAACACCTAGGGTTCAACAGATTTACTGGTGGTGCTCTTGCATTTTAACAAAATTTATTCTTGAGTAGAAGGGGGCACAGAACACTAGATTCTTATTCAAGCATTCTATCGAGCTCTGCATTCATGGCTGTGTCTAAAGGGCATGTCAGCCTTTGATTCTCTCTGAGAGGTAATTATCCTTTTCCTGTCACGGAACAACAAATGATAGCTAACTACAGAGGCACATTTGCAGTAGTCACATTCATCAACTGCAGAAAAAAATTCAATTTAATTGTGCAACACAGCTGCACATAGGCTTTTTGAGCATTTCTGTTGTTCTCACTGTCTTGCTATTCCTCCCTCCAGATCTATTTTTTAAACTTTTTTTTCTGGTTATTTTTTCCCCCTTTTTGTCTCTTCTTCCATTTTTACTCTCTGTACTTTCTTGTTAAAGTAATTTTCCTTTGTGGCTCTCATTCTTTTTTCCCCATTGAAGGCTATGAATGTAGAAAATTATCACAATTACTCATATAATTGAGCCTCTTTGTAGCAAGTGCAACTCCAGTAGCCTTTCTCCATCATGAAAATGGTTTCATTATAGGGTTTTTCATATTCTCTGACACCATCTACACAGAGGAACAGGCGTGCAGATGAGATGTACTAGGAACAGGGTAGATCAGTAAGGTCACAGTAGGAATAATTAGCTCTGCTATGGAAAGAGCATCTAGGCCTTTTACTGCTACATAAATGTACTGTCCGTGGCTTTTAGTCACAAAAAAACTTACTAACAAATGGAGCTCCCGCCTACTACTTTGAAAAAAAGATTTGTATCAACACTACAATTTTCCATCATTAAGACTAATAACACAGAGCCTAGTATACATCAAGGGGAATAAAAAGAAAAATCTCACATTCAAGTGGCGGCTGGGTGCTGACCTTTGTTCCCTTTTTTTGTGTTCAACTTAACTCTTCACAAAAAAGAGCCACACGCCACACCAACATGCAGGTGAACTCCAGCTAGTGCTAGCAAAGCATGGCATTCAGTTGGAAAATCTGATAAATCTCCATGCAAGATAATGCATTTCATTACAGATTCACTACATTAATTCTAGCTATATTAAAAAAAAAAAAAAAAAAGAGGAGCAGAATTGAAAGTGACATTGGATTTTTCGCTGTGTTGATGCAGAGGTCAGTTTTCTCACAGAGTGTAAATATGTATGCAAAGGCTCCATTGAAAAGCAAATTAATCAGAACTAGTGCTTGTTCAAAACTGCGTACAAAATAACAGATCATGAACTTTTTTTTAAAGATTTTATTGTGCGGACTATTTTAATGTGCTGTTTTGTTTAAAACTACTCTAACACTAACTCTGATGAAGGAATGTCCTGATGTGTTGAATCATCATTTTCTGTATATTTGTCATTTTATATTTACATAAAAATCTTAGTTCAGTGGGAAAATATATAATATAAATACCTGTAAGCAAACACCTAAAGCTTGAAGTGTTCAGACCCATCAAAACGGAAATGTGTCTAGACACCCTTCATCCCAACTTTTGCTATAAAGCAGATTTGCATAACATAACATACGTACCACAAATAAGCAGAATATATGATTATTTGGAATGGATGTGGGTGTAATCAGAATGGATGTGCATACTTTAGTATATTCCTTGTTACAGTGGCTCAGAAATTCTGTGTTTTAAATTGAATATATAGTATATAGTAGCTCTTCAGTGTCATCAGCTGAAACTTGCAAGTAAAAACATTACATGAATGGATCAATTTCCTTTGCCTAGCAAATTGCTAATCCTTTGCTAAGCTTCCAGTTAAATTGATGGCAAAGGTCCCATCGACTTCAGAGGGAGCAGGATTGGGCCCTCATGTTCTATTTTCTTATACTCTTTGTGATGCTTTTCTTTAAGATTAAATATAGTTTGAATTATAGTTTTTATACATGTATACAGTGTAGTTGTTATGTAGTGAGTTTAGATATGTGAAAGTGTTGTGAATATGTAGAGCCAAACAATGTAAATGTGGCATAGTTAAATAAACCAGTTTCAAACGGATAGGAAAAAATTGCAGTGATGAAAGTATTAATAAGTGGTTTTTAATGTTTAACTCATAAGTATATGTTTTGATATTAATTTAGAACAATATAAAGCAGATTTAAAAAAATCTGTTTCTATCAGATTATGCACATTTAAACAATAAGTGGCTCAGGCAAAATAAGTCATTTTAATGTCATCTGTGATAGATTTTCCTTGACAGCTACTGTAAATTACAATTACACTGCTTCTCTCTACACTTGAAAGTAAGCATTGCAATAAATTATCTTTTATTTCAATCCATCATGTCTGCTTTTCAGAAATAGAGAACCTCAAATAAAAGTTCAACACTATTGTAAGAAAAATACAGTAATTTGTGTTCCAGTTTGAAACCAACATGTACCTTTCTTTCAAAAAACAATTGTTGGCTTTCAAAAATATTACTAATTATACTTCAACATTCGTTGTCATTAAAGGGAATCCCCGAACGTGTGCATTCCCTCAATCTAAGATTACTACTTAAGAGAAAAATACCTTTAAAAGCTTGCAGTTGGATTTTGTAATTTACCAAATGAGTTATATTGTAGCATTCAAAATAAATATTTTCTTCATGAGCAAATATGATTTAAACTAAGGATGTCTCTTTAAGAATGTGCAAAAAATAGTAATGTCATTCAGTAACCATAGTTTACAAATAATATTGTAAAGAAAAATGTGATTATTTTTTAATTCTAAGGTGCATTGTGCTTTCATATTACTCCCTAAGCAAGAATTATTTTCATAGCTTTGCTATTCTTGTCCCTGTTTCCAGAGCAGTTTTTATGGCTCATCAGTGTGGGTCAGATCTATTTAGTAATTTTAGTCTTTTGTTGTTGTTGTTGCTCTTTAACACCATTTCAGTTAAGTTTTAATTTTTTTGTTAGGAAACTGGAATCTACAGTTAGAAGGTCAGATTCACCAGTAGCCTCCAACTGCTTTATGAAGCAACCTTAACCCATCTTAACTGGCTAGTTAACAGCTGCTTTGTGTCACCAGACCACGGAGTAAAGCATCTAGAGTGTACCACTATAAATGCTTACAATGGGATTTGTTTCAGTTGTGTTTCTTTGGTGATTGCTTAGTGCATTGGGCCAGATCTGCCCTCCTGTGGAAAAACCTTCAAGAGAGGGTGAAAGAAACTGCCACGTTCTCCGCATTTTGGCAAGGGATGGCATTTGCCATAGATCCTTCTTGATCCCCCCAGGACATTAAGGGATCTGCTAGAGGCACAGGACCAGCTGTACGAGGGATCTGTGCCACCACATTGGCACTGGAGCCCCTGAGCCGGCTCTGCAGCTTCCTGGTAGGAGGGCTCTGGGGCTTACCTCAGCCACCTCTGTCCCTAGAACACCTTTGAGAGAGGTTCTACAGCGTCAAGGGATAGAATTGTAGAGAATTCACTCCTGCCTCTAGTTGCATGTAGCTTTTCTGCTGCTTACCTGTAGGGTTTGTGGAGGGATGATGTGTATCTGCCTACTGTCCCATCCTTCTGTATGGATTCCTCTGTTCACAGAGGGCAGTCCATAGTTCAGGTGACTGTGGGAAGATGATGCTCTGGTGGTGGCTGATGTCCCAGTTTCCCCCACCGCCACCACTCATAGGAAGGGTGATATCTGACTGCAGACGGTTGCCATGTAGGCATCTTGGAGGGAGGATCTGGCCCATAGTGAGCAGTCCTGAGTTTTGCTTACAGTTCTGCTAATAACTGTCTGTGTGACCTTGCTTTAGATATTTAACCTCTCTTTGC
This sequence comes from Macrochelys suwanniensis, assembly GCA_033296515.1. NCBI lineage: Eukaryota > Metazoa > Chordata > Testudines > Chelydridae > Macrochelys > Macrochelys suwanniensis. Next base: position 38,736,420 of record CM065784.1, read on the forward strand.
CATCTGTAACACAGGTGTAATACCCAGGGCCCTGTGCGCTCTGCAGCACACTGGGATAACATTCCATGGCAACCACCAGACTAAAGTCTGCTGCAACGTTAAATTACTGTGTTGTCACTCCTGTCCTTCCTACTCCCTAACACAGCTCTGGCTCATAGCTGAAAATACTCATTGAGGTAAAACTTGTCAATGGTTATTTTCAGTAGGGATTATTTTGAAGAACGGGTTTTTTCTCTGTGCCCTCCAGGCAACCTGGCTCTGTTCCCCAGCCCTCATTCCACTATGTTATCCTGGTAGTCAGACTCAGGACCTTTTTCCCCATGTGCCTCAAGGGAAGGGAGAACTTGTACAGCTCATCTCCTTGGCAACCAGGGCCTCAGCACCAGGGATATACTTCAGGCAGCCTGACTCACCAGTTATATGTTCAGCTACCTCCACTGCCTGACTTCAATCTGGACTTCACTTCTGGCTCCTTGATCTGTTGCCCAGTGCCATGGAAGCCCCAGTGCCCAGGGTTGTGAGTTCAACGGGTGGGGGGAGGGATAGCTCAGTGGTTTGAGCATTGGCCTGCTAAACCCAGGGTTGTGAGTTCAATCCTTGAGGGGGCCATTTAGGGATCTGGGGCAAAAATTGGGAATTGGTCCTGCTTTGAGCAGGGGGTTAGACTAGATGACCTTCTAAGGTCCCTTCCAACCCTGATATTCTATGATTCTATGACCGTTGTCTGATTAACAACCTTTTCCAGAGAAAGCTAGAGAGAGTGAGGCTAATGCAGGCAAATCCTGGTAGGGCAGGGAGTCAGTAAACAAAACATTGAGCCCCAGGCTGCAGCAAATGGTGAATTCCATGCCAAAAATGCTGAGTTCTATGGTGTCTTGGGGAAGAATCCCAAATTCCACAGCCCCAGCATCAAAGAGCCCACAGGCCCCTGACTGAGATGGGCGCCTTTCTGAGCAATGTTTCAAGCTCTCTGCTGACTCAGAAAGACATCACTGGATCAGTTTACAGTCAGTTCATATTTACAAGGTTATCTCTACACTATCAAGACTAAAAGCAATTTTAAAAAAAATGAATGCAGGGATTTTGGGGCACAATTTGTTAGCAAGACCTTACCTCCGTGAATGTGAAACTGAGGAATACACAGGACCCCGAAGATCTCCCCTCACAGGTGTTAATACTTGTAGTCTTTTAAAATTCTCAGATGTGAGGTGGTACCATATGTAAGTGCAAATATTAGAAACAGGTTGAAAGTGGCTGAGTTTTATACCTACAGCTTTTTTCTCCACAGATGTTCTGTACAGGAATGCAGGTTCATATAATACATTACATTTTATGTAAAGAAGATCCATACTCTGCACTGTTTATGGGTGAAGAGGGAAGGTCAGCTGAGTACTTCAGTGCAGATGTCAAATACATATGAGCACAAAGATCCCTATTTTGATCAGACTGTAATAGCATAAGTAGTGATGCTAATAGAGTTGTTTTCATGCGCTTGAGCAAGGAAGAGGCAGAATTAATCAATGCAGTGCACAAGAACTACTTTCATTGTATGAGGAAGGAAAACTGTCTCAACCTTGTCTTCTCATGATGATGGCCATGGTGCTCCTGCTTTTGATGCCTCAAAGCAACTGCTGTTGCTTCTAAATTCTTAGTGTTGAAAATTATTCTCAGTGGCTAGTTGAGTGGTGCACACTGGAGCTTTCCATGCCAAGATGAGGATAATTAGTTTTGGTACTTAGAGGATGTAGCTCCTAGATAGAAGACTATGTATTGCTATGGTAGAAGAGTTTTGAAAAGAAATCCTACAGCAAAGTTGTAAGCCTGAAAAAAATGGCCCTGGGGTCTATCAACCTCTTTGGATGGTATAAGAGGGACACAGGCAAAACTGAATAGTGAATGGGATTGCTCTTGAACTGGCCAACATACTTTAAGAAAAATAGAGGTGGAACAAAAGCTTGCCAAATGTTGCATGAATGGTCTTCCACTCCTCCCCTCCCTTAGGATAATTGTTTAAGAATATTTCATCCTTACCTGCTTGTGTTGCACTAATTCTGGTTTTCTACAACTCACACCAGTTCACATTTTGTTCTTTATATGTTAGTAAATAAACTGTAAGGACTTTTCTAAGTCCTCTCCACATCCATTGCTTCCTCCTTGTCCTTTACTATCCTCATGTCCGAGATGCATCGTGTAGGGCTTTTCCATCTCTAACTTACATTATTTTTTAATTGTTATTTAAATTGTGTACTTCATGGGATAAAAATCCCAGCAGAATGGAGCCCAAGATCTTGTACCATTACTAGCCGTTTCTGCCAATAATTAAGAGAGCCTTAAAGAAGTTGGAGATATCTTAAACTGAGGACTTGTTTCCCTTCAAAATCAAATTAAGTACTATCAAACATGCTTGTTAGCTTGGAAGGCAGGTACTAGCTAACATATGGAACCTGTTCAAGCATCTATTTTAGATCTGAGCTTTGTAACATTATTAACCACCATTGACCTGATTCTCCACCCTGTTACACTTTTTACAACAGCATTATACCACTTACTTCAGTTGTACCAGTGGTAAATTCTTGGCCTGTGATGCACAAAGGGTGTGAATATCCCAGCTTCTGTAGGAAAGCATTTAGCAGTGTGTTTAAGTACTTACCTTTCATATTGACAGAAACAACCAGGTCCAGTATCAGAGGGGTAGCCGTGTTAGTCTGGATCTGTAGAAGCGACAAAGAGTTCTGTGGCACCTTATAGACTAACAGACGTATTGGAGCATAAGCTTTTGTGGGTGAATACCCACTTCGGATGCATGCATCCGAAGAAGTGGGTATTCACCCACTAAAGCTTATGCTCCAATACGTCTGTTAGTCTATAAGGTGCCACAGAACTCTTTGTCGCTTCAACCAGGTCCACTGGATTTGTAACCAACAAATTCAGCTTTTCAGTGTTTTCGTTGACTTTTTTAAGTGTAAAACTAATCCTTTGTTCTTTACAGTACTCCTGTTTGGTTTTAGAAATTGGATGGAAGTGATATGGATGAGCACAGCTGCCATCGTGGCCGATCTCAGATTAATAAGATAAAGATTTATTTGCAGGTCTAAGATAATGTTGATACATATAGTAATTTGACTTTCCCAGTAACTCAGGCTGGTGATTGTAAAGGCTCTGCTTGTGGTTCTGATTCTAATCTTTAAAGCTTTGAAAGCACAGCTACCTGAGAAGACCTCTCTCTGCAAATAGCTGTGAGCAGAGGGAAATCTATAGCCCTAGGCTGAAACTTTTGGGGACTGGAGTAGGGCATTCTTGAGGAAGGGCCCTTAGCTATAGAACCGTATGCCTCTTGAGAGCAGGTTCATCCCAAATTCCTCATCCTTTGGATGCAATGTAAAACTTTGCATGGGCCTTCCCTAAACAGATAACGATTTGTATCGTTTTGTAACAGATAAAGAATAGCCTAGCAGTGTATTTTCTGAAAGACAACCACTGGGAACAAGCCTACATTAGAAAGAGGCATAGATAGGAGCTGAGTGATCTGGCCCTGTTTCAGCTCTAACTGATGTTCTGGTGCCCAGATATTGTGATTATGGACATGTTAGAAATAGGTAGACTAAATTTAATTAGCATTACATGCATTTGCTAGACTTGTAACTTTTTTAAAGGGCCACAGACTGGTAGTCCCCAAATATGACCTGCTCTTTTTCTTTTATCTCTGCAAAAATCTGTGTTTGCAAAAATATTTGTAAATCTGTGTGTGTAGAGTCCAAACAAATGCCCCAGTGTACATGTCCCAGATCTGCTGCAGGGTTCAGCCTGCTGCTTGGTGGTATACAGGAGTCTCGTTTATTTGGTAGCCCTGCCTCAATTTCTGTATTATGTAAGTTTTATTTACAACAAATAAGATTCTAGCACACTTGTTTGCCAAGACAACCCTCTGGAATATAAACTGACCAAGAGCTCAGAGTCCAGGGAGAGGGTCGGAACCCATAGCCCTGAGCTGCCAGATTCCAGTGTATTGGTATAAGAAAGCTGAAGCCTAACGGTGACAATTGCACTGGCACCATGGTTCCTTGTTCCACCGCTGATAATTCCAGAGACTCCCGGCTACTTTTTGATTGTGGGTGGAGTTATGAATTGTGGGCGGGGCTTAAGTACACCTGGACTCTGCCCCCAATATAAAGAATGCTGGGAGGAGCCTCCACTAACGGTGTCAATGGGTCATTGTGTTACACTCCAAAGAGATTATCACCAGCCGCACCGCGTTACAAATATGTATTGTGAAAGTGCCTGGAATTATCCTAGTGTAACTGCTACAGCTTGGGGCTAATACGTTTGTGAGTGTTACATATTCCGAAACGCGGGCTTTGAAAGGGTCTGATGTCTGCTGGGGAATGGGCCTGTCTCTTTTTTTAATCTGATTATTTTATTGTTGGTGTCCCTTAAAGCCGCATAGCACATCAGAGTGATTTCCGAGTCTGCCCCTACTTTGTTGGGCATGGAATAGGATCTTACTTCCATGGACATCCTGAAGTTTGGCATCATGGTAAGAAAGTCCATTGTGGAAGCTACGTAGGAATCTTACTGAAGTATTTTAATTAAACGCAACCCAGCTGCAAAACCCGAGCCCCCTGCCCAGGGGTCATTGCAATCTACCAGTCCTGAGGCAGCGGTGGCTCTTCTTCCCTGTGAATACAGCCCCCTCTTTATTAGCTACTTGACGAGATTGCTGCCGGATTCCCAGGCTGGTGTGGTTGGAAGGCACTGGGATTACTTGGTTGGGAGAAAAGTTAAAATTAATAAAAACAAAACCCCGCTGCATCACTATCCCAGCAGGGATAGTTTTCTGTTTGCCTTTCTCTTCCTCCTTTTCAAACCGCTGACTGTTGCTGTTAAGCGTCATTACATCCTCCCCGTGCTGACAGCTGATGTAGCAGCATGTACCTCTTCGGGGACTTCTAGGCTGCGCGGCCCAGCCAGCAGCCCCCGTTCTCCTGAGCGCTGGCTCGGGACCCCCGCCCCTCGGGCAGCCCTGCTGGGCGCTCCCACGGGCCTGGCCGGCGGCGCTGTCAGCCAGGTCCCCGCGCCCATTGCAATCAATAGACAATGGTTTTGCCGTTGAGTTCACAGGGAGCAGAATCGGGCCCAGACTCTGCGCTTCCTGGGGGTGGGGGGGGGGGGGGTAGTAGTGATCTGCGCTGACTACTCAGCCTTGGCCGAGTGTTTGCTGTTCTCTTCACACCTTCCTCCCACTGCCAGCCTCTGGGCCAGCCTCACAACATGGCAGGCTGGCCACTAACACCTGATGACAAGAGATGCTTCAGGAGGCTAAGACAGGCCAGGATGAAGACACACAAGGCTCTGCAAGGCCTTCAAATGTAGTTTGCAAACTATTTCGAAGGCCACTTGAAACCTCCCAGGAGATCCCAGCGGAAGCTCAGCAGCTCAGTGTCTCTGAATAGGAATAAACACTTCCCCCTCTGCCAGGCGTTCCTTGGCGATATCCCCCCCCCCCGCCCCCGCAGCAGAGACTCTCTTAGGAGGACACTCATAAGGTGTGTCTTGAGGAGCATGTTTAGAAGAGGTCTAAATAATATCCCAATAGATGGCAAACTGGAAAGCAGGGCCTAGGCGTTCTCTCTTCTGAAGCAGACATTTGAAACACCATCCCTAGATGACGACCTGTCCTATGTCAAATATATGTGTTAATGCCTTGATTTTGTTTTGCAATAAAAGACTCCATTGAAAGAATAAGAATTGGCTCAACTTTTCTGTTTGACCAAATGCAACCTTACCTGCAGGCTTTCCCCTTTTATAGTCAGGTTTGTTCTTCGGGAACAACAGATAACTTGTTTAAAGCCAGAAAGACTAAAGATCGATATAAATACAGTCTCTATTTTATTAGTTTTCTTCACGGATAGTCATAAGCTGATCGAAACTGGCAAAGTTTATTGCAAAACAAACCACAAAAATGAGTGTACTGATTAAATTTTAAAATTCTGTAATTCCCTTAGAAATGAGCTGAACTTCTTAGAACTCAGAATAGTTTCATCTATGCATAATAGAGTGATCTTGGTTATCTTATACCTGGTTTGCTTTGCTTTGAGTTTGGGAAGGTTATTTTAAACGCTTTCCTCGGCTGTTTAAAGGGAATTACCTTACATGGTACGTGCGGGACAAAAAAAGGGTTTTTTAAGCAAGTGCTGGTTACATTTACTTAAAAAACAAACAAAAAACCCACCCACCATAAAAGCATTTTTGTTTTCTTTTGTAGACAATGACAGTGATTTGTTAATGGAAGAGGGAATGGCGTTTACAATAGGTTAGTAACTGTTGTGAATGTTTTTCTTTTGCTTTCTTTTTTAAAACCACATCCCTACCTTTTCTTTCTTTGTCTATCTACTCTTCAGATGTTGGGATTTCAGTTAGGCTAACCCCAGGGGAAGCAGATTGAAAACATCCTTTAAATTTTCATTTGTGAAATAATTAGTGGAAATAGTTGCCAAGTGATAAGATCTGGGAGAGGAAAATCCTCCAAAAAATCTTATTAAATAACAGATTTGATCCATATTTTTGTAGTGTAGAGACTTATCCAGCACATTTGGGAGTTGCCTTTGCAGAAATAGTACAATCTAATTCTGTTACCAAAGCAATGTTTTTAACACCAAGCTATCTGGTGACTATTATGTCATTTGCTTCATGACAGGAGCTGTTGTGTGGTTTTTGATGTATTACATCCTAGCTAACCAGTCAGAATCCTTTCCCTGGAAGGTTGAATGTGCTAAATACCAATCATAGCAAGCTTAAGGGGGGAAAAAAGCCCTCTTCTCACTGTGTGCCTAAATGGCGCAGCAATTAGAGGGAAATAAGAAAATTGTTGTTTTGCTGATTTAATGAACATTTTAAGCCTGTTTTTAAAAATTCAGATATTTTAAAGCTATCTGCTGTTTTTAAGAGTGGTTGGTGCTTTGGTTATTATCCACGGGGTCTTAATTAAAGCTTGATTAAAATGCCCTTCTTTAGTCTTTCACGAAAAAAATTCATGAGTAACGTCATACTTTAGAGTTTCCTCTTCCTCCTCTTTAGTTCTTATGTTAGTGTAGCAATACAATTTTACAACGCTACCTTTGGGGACCCTTTCTTTTCAGGGACAGGACAACGATGTGTTGTGGCCAGTTTCGAAAACGGTTTTTCCCCCCCTTATTACAGAGCCAATAATAATGGAAGGATCCCCTGAATTTAAGATCCTAGAGGATAAATGGACTGCAGTTTCTGTAGACAATAAAAGGTGCCTGAATTTACTTCTTATATATTTTAAACTGTGGAATTGATCACTGACAGCCGGACGGAATGGGTGAGTTTCATAGGCACTGCTAGCCACCTTTGCCCCCTAATAATTGCTAAATGTGTATTTCAGATCAGCCCAGTTTGAGCATACCATTGTCATTACATCAGGAGGAGCAGAAATCCTTACTAAAGGATTGGAAGACTCTTAAGGATGGATCAAGAAGTGGCTGAACAGACTGTGCTCCTGGAATGTCTATCAGCTTCACCAACACAGATGAGGGTTCTGGAACTTTTACGGGGACTAGGTGCTGTGGCCCGTTAGACGAAATGGAATGGACAGATTTTAGTCATAATGGGAGTGACACATCCTGCGGATTATTGCCTGATAAGTATTTAATACTAATCAGTTGCAATCGGTTGTCAATCTCGAAGCTACCGTGCACACTCTAAAAGCAAGAAGAGTTTGGGTTCTTAATTGTGAGGGGTGGGGGGAAGAGGGCAGATGCACAAAGCTATTACTCCTGCTTCCAGATGCTTACACTGGACAAACACATATCGGATGATACTTAGTAAATGCAATTGAGAAGACAGAGGGAAATGGTAGTTTCCTATTATATCTGAACTGTGGAGAGCTATGGAACAATTTCCCTTCGTTGTGATTAGCACACTGCTATTTCCCAAGCTTGTGATCTACGCTCGTAGGAAAACTAAATAAATACATTCAAATACTTAATTTCCGAAATGTGGCGTTTGTGCTATTAAACACAGAGATCGTATTCCTCCTGCGGTCCTGCCCAGCTGCTCTCTGCCCTCTTGGCTCAGTTATTTTTTTTTTTATTTTTTTTTTTACACACAAGAAAAAGTGATGAAAACGAGATCCCGGGTGAGCTAAAAAGCTTCTTTCCCTTCTAAGATCAACCATCGCCCTGATTGTAGAATTAGCCAGCTTGCCCATGTTCTGTTGAGCATTAGTTTTACTAAAGATCTCAGCTGCAGTTATGAGAAACTCATTCCGCATTTTTTAACGTTTAGCAAAAATTAAGAAGTGCGTGTTAGGACCTAGACTTCTAGTTAGATGACCCCAGCTTCCCCTCAGGTGGTTGCTTATTTGGGGGAGTTTGGACTTTTAATAAGAACGGCAACTGTTCGGATCCCATGAATATTGATAATAACTAATAATTAATCCAGCTGCACAACTCCAAGGTTAATTGCTAAAATCTCAGCCCGGACCTGTCCTGAAGATGAAGGTTTTGATCTGCCATTAGGTGGCTGCTAATCACGCTGCCCGATTTGTAAGTGTTTTGAATTGGGTAGGTAAATACACGGGGGGCTGCTGCTGCGCTTGCAGATCCCCGGCCCCGGCGCTGCAATGGCGGAGCGAGACCAGCGGCATTGCAGATTGCCACAAGCCCAGCGGCACCGCCAGTCAGTGTTTGTCACTGGTAACGTTCTCTTCCCCATCGGCACGTGCCTTCCCTTCGCGAACCGCGTCTGTTAGCCTCTTACCAGCCCAGAGTGTATTGACTGATTGGGGGGGCAAGTTAACCGAATTCTACCAGATTTACTCTGCTGCTGTTTGTTTCTTTCTGGAACACAAAAAGCTGCCAACTCTGTTCGTTTCTTACAGCGTTTTTGGCAAAGCACAATTCTTGCTCCTGGAGCCTGGTAAAGGGATTTTTGTAGGCGTGGAAAGTGACATTTCAGGCACTGCACAGTCGTTCTTTAGCTTGATTTGGAAGATAGCTGGCCCTTAAAATCTGCACCACTAATGATGAATCAAACAACTTTACTAATACCCAGAAGTTAAATAGTCATTGATCCCAGGAAGACGTAGAATCCATAATACAGTGTTCTTGGGGAACAGATTTTGTTTCCTGAAGATGAAGGTTGGGCTACCAGTGCTTGTGTTTAGAAAAACGCTTTGCTATTTCGCCATGTTGAAAGGTTTAATCCCTACAAAAAGTAACGACAATTTAGTAATGAAAAAAAATACATCCCCCCCAAATTCCCACTGAGTTCTGGGTGCGTCCGGGATGTTGAATAGGCCTTATCTGTTAAAGTAGAAAGGTGGAACAATAAAATACCCTACCACCTTCTCCTTTATATGTGTCCTTTCAATTATTACTCGATCAGTTTGTTCATCTCATTTCTTAATGTTTACCAACAGTTGGGTTGTAAATATGAAAGCAGTCACTTGTATTGGCCTGGACTATGAATCGAGAATGGTAATATTTCAGCCTCCCAGATGAGCTGTTCAAAAACGACAGGCAATGGACTTTAGTCTGACAAAAACACAATTAGCGATTTACAGAAATGTCTGGTGATAAAGGTGAGCAGCAGCGTTCTGCATAGCTCTGTGGGTGATCAGCATGAACAATACAATTTAGGGAGATAGACCATTTCGATGTGATAAAATGCTGAACCAAAGAGTGATTTCTCCCCTCAAAAAGTGTAATCGGATTGCTAGCAATTAGTCCAGCATCTTGTTTTAGTCTCTGTTTACTTTGAGGTTTTCCCAAGTATAAATTTATTAGGACTGCACGATTTTACCAACTGCTGTGGTAACAAGCTGTTTCGGTAGCAATTATACCGAGGTGGTGGTATTTAGGGTACACATTTATAATCCTAATTATAAAGGTGACTACTGAAGTACAAACGTTTCGGCTGTATGGGAAACCAACTCGGTTTTAAAATACTTCACGCAGGCTATGTTTCAGGCAGACATTATGAAGGAGGCTTAGAAGGATTTAATTATTTTTTCCCGTTGATTTGCTAGCACCAAACTTTTTTCAGCTTGAGGATGGGCTTCACAATGCATCTGGATACCATCACACCCAGGCGCAACTTTAGCTAGGGCTGTCCCGCTACTCCCCAGTGACTTTCCAAACAAGTAAATATTCGTGAGTCTTTGCATGGAAGAGCATATTTCTAGTCTGTGTTCAGAACCACGCAAATAAATAGGCTATCTAGGAACAGGTGTCATGTACAATTACAGTGGGCTTTTGTGTCCCATACTTCTAAAGGGTATAAAACCGAGCACAGTACTTGTTGAGAATCATAACAACCTTTTTGACTAAGAGAGGATTTAGACACACACACACATCCGTTGGAGCGTGTGCATGTGTGTTATACACACAAAACGCCAAACCCAGTAAATAGAGAGGAGAAACAGCTAAGCGTTTTCAGCCTGCGCTTTTATCTCTTGTGGGACATGCAGCTATCAAAGCCCCAATGTAAACATTCTGAGCTCGTTTATGTAGAGCATGTTTAACAGAATGGGGCAGATTAAGATCCCTTACACCACTCTGGATCCGGAATAAAGATAGTGAAGACAATTGAGTTACTCCGAATGTCCACCGGCGTAACCGAGATCAGAATCTGACGCCCATGTACACAGAGTGGAGTCCATCCATCCTATGTTCCAGATGTGAAAACACTCAGGCACCGCATTTATCTAGCAATGAACATCCTCAACTGCACACTCTTGTTGCTTAGTAGTTGACATATCTGCAGCTGTCTGGAATAAATTACTCAGTCTGGCTAGCCAGTTCCCTTCAGTTTGACTATAGACATTACTTAATTATTGGTTATTAATCACACCTCTCCTAGCTCTCTGATAACGGTCACGATCCCCTCACTGTCCAAGAACCCAAACCCGCCTCGAATGATCACTTACATAGCCAGGGCTGAAAAGATGAGCACGGGGGAGAGAGCTGATTGCCAGAGGAGTCCATGTGGGGATAGACCATTGCCCCTTCTTCCCGCACCAATCCGCAGCTACTTTATGAAAATGAACTTTACGTATCGCAACCAAAAAGGATATAAAACAGGCGCTAGGAAATGGGCAATTAAAACCGACAGAGCCACTAAAGCAAAAAAGAGCAGAGAGGCTTAGACTTGTCAGCTTGCACGGTCATTAGCTGGTTGCTTCAAACATCACCATTGCCTGAAGAGTTTACACATCTTTTAAACGCCGGCAAAGGTAGCTGATTGTATTTTGGGAGTTAGTTGAGTCCCAGCAACGCTTCCTGCCATATTTGTGCCCCCATCAGATACCCTGAGCGAGAAATACCGTGAGCAGCAGCTGCAGGAGCTCAGGGAAGAGAAGCCTCCACTAATATCTGTAACGACATCAGCAATGTGATTTGTTTTGAATGTTCATTTTTATTGGTGTTCTCCCTTTGCCAAAATGCGCTTGATTACATAGATTTGGTTCTGTGATAACTGCGCACCCTAGACAATCTAGGTGTAACCGAGAAAGTTCAGCTCAGGCCAGATCAAATCCCAGGCTGTTTAATGCTGAAAGGCTGCATGTTGCTATTAGTGTTAAATATATGGCTAATTATGCGTATGAAAATTAAACATCAGTGTTATGCTAATGGGGCCGCCTTCAGCTGTGGATCAGAGCACTTGAGACTAGCATTTAATCAAATGAATCAGTAACTAATACATCTGCACGTGTGAACTTTCACAAGATCATTTTCCTGTTACAGCCACACACCACTAAATTATGAAAGAAATAATTATCAACACTTTCTAATTATCTAACAAAGTAATTTGGGATTCAGCGTAGGCTTTCTGAGCAGGATCGCCAAAGTCACACCTTGTCACCACGCACGTACACGGAAGTTTCCATCCCAGGTTGGGTTTCAATGCACAATTTAGATACTTTAGGGAGGAAAAAAATTGAAAAGGTCCAGCTCAGGTGAGAGCAAAAACTGAACAATAATTTATGAGATGGCATAAATCAGTGTGGCAGATATTAGTGATATTTGTGTCTAGGTACAGCATGCATGTGTGTGTGTGTGTGTATATATGCATGCAAAGAAGCATGCATTGTGTCTATGGATATGCGAGTATACGTGTATACATTCACATATATACACAAAAACTATGTGCTAAAACAAACATAACACCAACAGTACGCTAATTGCAGCCTAGCCCACACGATTGTCTATAGGTCCTAGCTCTTTTATGCTGAAGTAGAAATCAGTGGGTGGCAAGAGGCCTTTAACAAGATCCATTGGATCTAGTCTTGCCGGGAGACGACACGCAGGGCCACCTTTCCCAGAGCACTCGTCACCCGTGTGTTTCAGGAAGGACCGGGACTGTCCTGCCTGAGGAGCAAAGCAGCAGAGGTTGGTGTGATAACCCACAGGGCCGCGTGCCAGGGAAGGGGGAGGAGGGAGAGATCTGTGGGGAGTTGCTGTGTCTGTCTCCTGCGTTCCTTCATTGCCTGACTGCGTCCTATGTCGTTTCTCTCCATCTAAAGCAGACGAGGCGATTCCGCGCGCTTGTTTACTAATAGGTTCTGGACGCAGCGAATCACCGGGTGTCCGGGCTGGGGAGTGGGTGCACTGGGGTCTCCCAGGAGGATGTGAAGCCCCCTGGCTGGCAGGCTCCTCGCCAGGACTAACTTTGGGCCGCCCGCCCCTGGCTTGTAAGTCTCTCTCCCGCCGCCTCCATTGTGCTCCCCGGCGTTGTCTGTTCCAGATGATCACACACAGGGGACGGGGGACTCTCAGCTCACCAAGTCCGGCTCGGCTCACTCACTAGGGTCCAGGCGAGCCCCAAGCGCCTTTGACCAATCCAAAGCGATTATGCAAGACGGCGGACCAATCAGCTCCGCCAGCTCATGAATATTCATAGGCTTGGCTGAGTCAAAGCTTTTAGGCGAGTTTGTGTAGATCTACGGCATCATGCTTAGACTTTTCAAAGAGACAAACTCCATTTTCTTATGAATGGAAAGTGAAAAGCCCTGTTCCGCTTAAATTGGGTTCTTTCCTGTCCTGAGAAACACAACAGACCCCAAAAAGGCACGCTGAAGAGAGAACACACACACAGACCAAGCGACAAGAAATGACCATGACTACCATGCCAGAGAGTCTTAATAGCCCTGTCTCAGGGAAGGCTGTCTTTATGGAGTTTGGGCCACCCAGCCAGCAAATGTCTCCTTCTCCCATGTCCCACGGACACTATTCCATGCACTGTTTACACTCAGCTGGCCACTCTCAGCCTGACAGCTCCTACAGCACAGCTTCGTCCTTCTCCAGACCGCTGGGCTACCCCTATGTCAACTCGGTCAGCAGCCACTCGTCTAACCCCTACATCAGTTCAGTGCAATCCTACCCCAACAGCTCCAGCCTGACTCAGACCCGGTTAGAGGAGACAGGTAGGTGCACTTGGCTTTGGGGAGGGGGGAGGAGTGGGGGAGGGGAAGGAGGGAGGGAGGTTGCTTGTATCAAAATATATCTATAAAAATAAAATAAAAATAATTAGTCAGAAAAGGCTGAGGCTCAGCGAGGATCAGCACACACGGCACACAATGCCCGGCTGGAAAAAAATCAACCCAGATGTGCACGTATTAGTCTTCGTAATTATTTATTGCGTAGCGCTATAAACAATGTATGCAATTAAGGGTAATTAAACCTAAACTGCAGCCTGTAAAAATAGCAAACTTTCTCTGGGAAGGAGCCTGGACTGCCATAATCGCCTGGAGCCTTTGTTAGCTCGACTTGTTCTTCACTTTTCTTTTCTTCCTTCTCATTATTGTTATTGTTGATGCTGCTTCTGTTGTTACTCCTATTTATTGTGCATCGTTTGTGGTTGTAGGGGCCGACTCGGAGAAAAGCACTGTGGTAGAAGGAGGGGAAGTTCGCTTTAATGGGAAAGGGAAAAAAATCCGCAAGCCCCGGACTATTTATTCCAGTTTGCAGTTGCAGGCTTTGAACAGGAGATTCCAGCAAACTCAGTACTTGGCTCTGCCCGAGAGAGCCGAGCTCGCAGCCTCGCTGGGACTCACCCAGACACAGGTACAGCAGCCGCTGCTCCGTCCTCCCCTCCACACAGTCCGGCTCATCGCTTTGCCTTTTCGTCTCTCCCCCCTTCTCTCTCCCTTGCACCGAGTGGCCCTGCACTGGTCCGTGAGCCGCCTTAGTCCGGCTTGCAGCAAGCCTGTGCCCAGGTTCTGTCTGGGGGCTTTGGGGCCACGCATGGCCTGACTGCTGGAACAATAGAGCTAATAACTCAGCCTTCCACACCCCAGATCTACCAGCATCGCCCTCCTCTTCCTCCCCGCCAGCCTCCGGGCTGCTTTTATTTGTGTAATCACTGTAAATGCTTCGCCACAGCCTTTCGAAGTTGATCCTCGCGGCATTTTTGAAACGGGAGACACGAAGTTTCCCATAGCTGAGGGTAGCTTTTGCCAGCTGTGGGCGCCTGGCCGTTTGGGGTCGGTTCGGTGTTACCTCGCTAGTCTAGTTTGGAGCAATAACAATAAAGCAAAGTTGCCTGCTCCGGGAGAAGAGATCGAACAAAACAAAATACGGTTTCACCCGCCCCGCTAGCAAAGGCAGGGGAAAGGAAACCCTGGAAATGAGCCTGCTTGGAAAGAACAGCTCGCCCGGAGAAGACCGAGACCAGGAGACTCGAGTTCATTTCCAAAAGGGACGATTTGTGTATTGATTGCATTACTGTTCCAAGCCCATGTTTAAACTGCTGTAACTCCAATGTGTGTTGCTGCCCACGTGCACCCATTTTCTGGGAGGGGAAAGGGGGAAATGGGCGCTTGCTAATCCCTAAATCTTTGCTTTGACAGCAAAATGCCGTGAGATTGTGAAAAGATTTCCGGCTGAAAAGGCAGTTTGAGTGGAAATTTCAAAGCCTGATCCGGCCGTACGAGGCGAGTTTATTTCAGTCCCTTGGCCAGGTATTAGGGGTTTATTTGTATCAGTCAAACTTCTCGTATTGAGATTAGGAGACAGGGCTAGCTAAGAACTTTCCATTCTTCTGCAATAGAGGCGCTGGCAAGTCTCTGTGCTGGGCACATTGTCTCCAGCCCTTTACACAAAGCCCTAGGAACAATCCCGTCTCCCCCTGCCCTTCTTCCCATTCAGTAATGGCTTTATTGTATTCCAGGTGAAGATCTGGTTCCAGAACAAGCGATCTAAATTCAAGAAGCTAATGAAGCAGGGAGGGGCAGCTTTGGAAAGCAGCGCTCTGGCGAATGGCAGGGCGCTCTCGGCCAGTTCGCCCCCAGTCCCCCCAGTGTGGAACACCACCTCGTCATCGGGTAAGACCTCTACGGGGACCCCGGGCACTTACATACCCAGCTACACATCGTGGTACCCTTCAGCCCACCAAGAAGCTATGCAGCAACCTCAGCTGATGTGATTACAAACCAGTTTCCCCATTTCAAGCACTATCGGTCCAGAAAAATAAATAAGTCCAATCAATAAACAGAGGAAAAAAAGAGAGGGGGGAAATAAAAAGAACAAACAATCGAGAAAGAGGTCTCTTGCCCATAGAGCCATTAACCTGCACTATAGCGTGGTGCAGACAAGCACAGATGTGATGCGGGGCTGGTTCCCAACTGCTGACAGCTGACAGAGCAGCCATTAGATCATCCGGAGAACAGCCTGGGAGCAGAGAGAAAATCCAACCCTCAGCTTTGTGGGACAATCAGAAAAATATGTTTGTAGAGGAAAAAAGCTCTCCTCTGTCCTGTCTGTCTGTGTCTAGCCTGATGAAATGTAGGTCATTTATTTACTACCCCACTCCTCTTTAACAGCAATGCGAAAACAACCTGTACTATAGCCAGATATTTTTCTTTGCATTTTCCTGTACCCTTCACGACTCGTCTGTGTACGTTTTGATTGTTGTTGTTAAAGGGAGAGATGGGGATTTAATTTATTGACTTAAATTACCACTGTAAGAGTGCTAGAAACACATGGACTATCTAGTTTGCAAAGGGCACTGTTTCAACGCACAGTTTACTCAAAACAAAACAAAAACAGCAAAAAGAAGGATGTGATTTTTAACTTTTACAATAACTTTTATACTTTGCTGGTGTGGAGAGGTTTGTTTCGAGTGGTCTGCTTTTTTCACATCTCTAGTGTTATTTAACAAAGAAAATAAATACACATTGTTTAATATGGAAGTGGAATCACGGCAGCTGTTGATCGCTTTACGTAATGTAAAGAGAGGGAAAGGAAGAAAATAGTTCCCTATACTCAGCAATTGGAAAGAGATGGCAGGGAAGAAGAGATGCCAATTGGCTCTAACGTGACACAATTCAGCTTTAAACGAAATCTCGAGGCTTTACCACAGAATGCCAATCTGAAGTCTACATGCGCTACTGAAGTGCAGGATCTGATCGCTGTACATATTTTATTCTTAATTATTATTATTATTGTTCTGTAAACATGTTGCACAAATTTAGCCTTTTTTCCGTTCCGTTTTGTGTGGCTGTAAAACATGATGCTTTGTGACCTGAGATCTTGACATTTGACTTGTGAAGTTCGGAAGATGTGATAAACTGAGATCAGTTGTGTTTAGTGTTCTATATGTCAAAGTTTAGTTTTATATTGAGAATGTTAACTTATTGCTTTGTATCTGGGGAAAAACACAAATCTTTGTACATAAGTTATAAAGTTTCTTTGAGACAGTAAAATTATGGTTTGGAAAAAGAGCCGCTGCATGTGTGCTGTTTATCGCCTGCGCATTTTCTCACGTGCAGCATTTGTAGCAGACTCAAGAGCACTGGGGATGGGGAAACTGCAATCCGATCTGAAGGGACACTGACATTAACTATCAGCTAAGGTTTCACACTCTTTCCTCAGCAAGGGAAAGTGCAAGAAGCCTCTTTCGAGCCTGGGAATTAGGCCTTGGCCAAGGGACCTGCGGCCTCTTCTATAAATCTGAGCGTCGTGGAGATCAATCCACGTGGGAGACTTTCCAGAGAGAGATTTTAACCGGGCGAATAAATCAAGCGATCTCATTGACAGATCTCTATCGGCATCTAAATAAGGGGCTCGGTGTGTTCCACAGATGGTGTGTATGTGTGTGTGTATAAATATACACATGAAAAGATGTGTGTGTAAGATCCCATCGGGCATTTTATACAGGCAATATTAAGAATATCCTGTCTTTCGATTTCAAAAAGTTCCTGTCTGTGGGAGATGATACAGACAACTCACACCGTGCGTTTTGGGTTTTATCTTCGCTTCATTGCAACTCGCCAGCAGTCACTGGTTGTTTTTTGTTGTTGTTGTTGCTTTGTTTTGATAGGGAGAAAACAGGCCTCGAGAGCTCTGTGGGGAATGTTATTAACATCAGCTTTGGCTTCATGTTTAGTCCCAATTCTCCGGCCCGAAGCTCCTCTTTAACCCATTTCTGCCCATTTCTCTCCCCATCGTCCCCGTCTCTGTTTTGATGCATCCTTTGTCCTGTTCATTGCAAACGGAGGTGCTCCCGGCTTCGCCTTTTTGCCACTCTTGGATTGGGCGCAATCTTTTCCCCTAGGCTGAATGGTGGGGGAAGCAATGGTGTGTTGTAAGTGAATGGTTAGAAGTAGGGTGACCAGACAGAAACTGGGAAAAAATGGGACTGGGTGCGGGGAAATAGTCGCCTATATAAGAAAAAGTCCTCCCAAAAACGAGACTGTCCCTTTAAAAACCGGACGGGTGGTCACCCTAGTTAGAAGAAGCAGCAGCAGCAGGTGCTGCAGGAAAAGGCCGCGGTTTGGAGGAAAGAAAGTTAAAGCGGAGCTCAGGTTAAAAGAAGGGTGGGGCGCTGACAAGTTCAGAGGGACCTGGGCTGGATGGTGGGGTCTGAGCGAGCACCTTGAGTGGCAGCCCCCTCTGGGCTTTAAAAGGAGACTAACGTGCTCGCTGCTCTCTAACCACACAACGTGTGTTTACACCAGGCGTCAAAACCGGAGCGCCAGGCTGGCAGAGGGCGAGCTGCGCCCGAAGCGAGCCGGTGTCCCCTGGGGCTTTGCTTTCACCTTCCACGGGACCGACACGTTGCAAGGCGAGCCTGGGAGCGTCGGGAAATCAGCTGGTACAGAGAGTTCCAGTTCTAGGACCTGGGGCCTCCCTTCAGGGCCACGCCGAGGGGTGGCGTGGGAGCCGCCGCTGCCCGGCTAGAAGGGAGAAAGGGAAATATTCCCCGCAGACGCCCGGGGTGTGAGTGGGCGCGGGAGGCTGGATCGTTTGTTCAAGCGGGTGCCATGGTTTTGGGTGCCCTGCTACTAAAGCGGGGCACAGGCCTAGCTTTAAAGACCCCAAGCAGAGTTTATCCCGCAGCAAATTATGCACCACAGGCTTTGTAGGCTCCGAAAATGTCTCCCAGTGTTATTGGAGCTGCAATGCGCGTTGCCAGCTTTCCCGTTTTTCTGGGGCGGGGGCAGGTTGGTGTGTTGGTGGGGGACTCCGGTACAAGGATTTGGCAAGTGATTATTATGCAGAGGAGCTTTTCCCTTCCTCCCCATGTTGGATCTGAGCAGTTCTGACACGCGGCTTGTGTGGGCCGGTGGAGATTTGCTGTCCCTTAAAACTCACTTGGTCAGGGCAGGAAATGAAGGAGCATGTTTCTGAGCAAGCCGCCAGCAATCACGGGGATGCTCTGAAGGATACAGTTTGCCCTCAAACCCCCCAACCCTAAGCAAAACAATCCCCGCAGGAAATTTGCAAGCTAATAAGGCTATCAAACAGATATAAAATAGGGGAGTCCCGTCACAAATAAAACTCAATTAAGATGGGGGGGGGGGAAGGAGCTCGAGCTCGCTACATGGTCCAGTAGCTTCACAGTAGCTAGTTTTTTGCAAAATTTAATTTTCGGACTAAATTAATGTAATAATTTAAAGAGTTATTAAGACCGAGGTTTGGGCTCAGATATGCCAATTTATTAAAGTGGCTTTGCAAAGATCATATGACCACAGCTGTAATTTTGGTTAAAGCTTTATAAATCATAACAGAATTGTCACATGGTAGATTTGATCTGGGAAACCGCTGCATCTGCTTTTTATTCCGATTGCAATGTGGGGATCTGCATGCAGTTTCCATACTGGGGGGGAATCCCTCCCGGGAGATTGTGTGGAGGAAGGTAATGATAAATTGTATCGATTTTGTTGTGACACGCACCCATTTTTCAATTCTTGGTGATGAGTGATCAAATGATGCGGTCATGTCTAATGTACGTTCAAAAGATAAGGCACGGGGTGCAGTTACTGGTAAACACAGGATTGGAGCAGGAGACTAAAGGGGAGAGATAAGGGAGATCCGCTGCATTTTGAGTTCACAGGGAAAGAAAGATTTTGCCTGGAGACTTACTGGAGAAACACTCTGTATTTCCTGCAATGCCACCGACTAAAATGTGAACACTAAGCAACTAACAGCACCTATCTGAACATAATTGTCTGACTCAGTGGCTACATTATTTACAGATAATGCAAATCTCACACTCCCCAGCCTAATGCAGTCAGAGACCAAATGCCTTTGACCGGACGGGAACGGTGTGGTCAAGCATATTGGAACACTTTAAGATATATTAGCTTCTGCTAATTCAATAACGTCTTGCTAACAGTTCAAATAGAGAAATTATTAGTTTTCTCTCAACTAGGCGGTCTTGAGTTAGAGTCTATTATAATTGTACATTCGAAAATGTTAATCTCAATACAGACCTAATTAATTCTGCCTTGTTGCTGACAAGTAGTTCATCAAATATCTGATTCGAAGATTTTCATAATGAGGATATTAATTAAACTATGAATAATCCAAAGGTGCTTATATTGAAACAATACCTCATTACAATGATTAAATACTGATTTCGAATATTATATCTTTACCAATTGTCACCCTGCAAACACAACCATATGGATGGGTCTGTAAATGGCAAAATGCAATTTTGGGACTTTTTTTTTTCTTGTCGGAAAAAAATGTGGCCCTCATTTTCAAACACTTCTGAAATAGGCTACACACCGCTTAATGATGATCAAAATGACTCTTTTCTGCTAAAAAAGACCCCAAAGTGTGCGTACAGCTGCAAACCCAAGAGGGTCAGCATCATTTCACTGTATTCTCTTCTTGATTACAAGCCGAGCCCATCAAACACAACATAATTACAGTAATTTCAGGTTTATTTATTCTAATGCAGTTTCCCCATCTCTCTGGTAATTATGAGCAATTTTTTCGCCCAGGGAATCTTTTTGCATTAACAAAAGAGATAACGCACTGAAAGCCAAATTTGCTGTGCACTGAGAAAAGGGAAGGGAAAAAAATAAAATAGGTGCGAGCTGCCATCTCTGCAATTCTCCTATATTGGAGCTCTGCAAATTGCTTGCAGGTGTATGGAGCAAGACTGTCAATAGGAAGGGGCTTCCAAATTAGCAAATGCACAATGTCGAAGTAATGAAGACAGACTTAGCAAAATTGCCAAACAACAGATATCTCTTTAATATCTTCTACCAAAAAAAGAAAAGAAAAAAAAATCCTCTGGCGTGTCTTCTAGAACTCCCTGAATGGCTGTTGTACATATGTCAGTCTAATTGAAGAGCAGAGCACAGCCTCTGAATCTAGAAATGTTTTAAAAATCAGAGTCAAACCAGTTTACATCTGATGTCTCCCCCCACGTGTTAAAAATAAATCCACATTTTGTCCAGCTCAAATATCCTTCCACAGTCCGCTATCTTCCCTGCAGCTCCCTCACAAGTTTCACAGCAGAGAAAAAGTTTGATTTGTCTTTAGCTCCCCCCGATATTTATTAATCCATGAATAATTTTCACGTTCGCGAAAAATCACCAAAACCAGAAAATACACCCTACATTAATTAAAACATATCAAAGAGGAAACTGTTCAGCTCAGCACCAACTAGCAGAAGAAACGGTAACCAACAAAACCAGGTTCCTCTTTTGTGCGTTAGGTTTCCCCTTTCCTAACAAATTTCCCCACTCTGCATCCCAGCCTCTTTATTAAAACAGGTGGGAGGAAAGATTGTATTTGATCGCACAGGTCAGCAGCCTGTGACCATCACACCGTTGCACGTTTGTCTGTAGTTTTGTTATTTCTGATTTATTCCAAAGCAAACACTGAAATCCAGCAGCTCCACAAACACAGTATATTCTGTACACATCCACCAGCGACCCGATGAACAGCAACATCTAGATTTCTCTACCGCCACCCCCCTCCCCATTGCACTATGAATCTTTAGGATCTAGCATCAAGGTTTTTTTCCCCCCTTTTAATAATCTTGACACAACTGACAAGAAGTTTTGATGGAAGAATTAGTTGGTGCATATATAATCACTCCCCCACCCCCCTACTCCCCGCGCTGGGAAACTTATCGACACAGCGCATTCATCCACCCTTCAGAAAAATGAAACTGTGTTGCCACCCTTACCTTCAGTCTCAATTTCAGTTAATCTGGACACAATTCTGTGCTTTACAACAAATCAAAGGATGGAAGGCGGCATTTTGCTATGAAAGTTACAGGAGAAAGAGAGTGAGAGAGGATGGAGAGGAAGGGGAAAAAAAGAAAAAGAAGAAGCCAAGCACAATAATAATATCCCGAGAGTGCAAATGTGGATTGAAATCCCCCAGAGATGAAGATGCCTCTGAGAGCAGGAGCCTTTTTTGCAGCTCCGCTCTTGCAGAATATGACTGAAATTTTCTGCTATATAGCCTCTGTCTTTATAGCTGATGAAAAAAATTGCAGATTATTAGCATAAATGTTTACTCTTCATTACGCTGATGACATTGTGCACTCGAGATCTTGGTAATCTTTGGGAAAATTATGAGTAATTTTTAAAAATTTTAAAGCAGCAGCAGTTACCATGCAATTCAGGCTAATTCTGCGTAGGCTCCGAACGGATATAATTATCGAGGAGTCAAGATGTTATGCTAAAAACTATGCATTGATATTCCCATTTATTATGTACATACAACTTTGACAATGTTGATGCTTGAAATAGCAGGAAATTGTCTTGCGCAAAAATTACAGTCCATATTAGGACATGTGAAATTGCGAAGAATTATATAGTAATTGCAGGCTTTCAGATGGGAGAGCCAGAATGCTCAAACTAGTGCAAATGTGGATAAAATTACAGATCAGAGCAAAAATTAGGGAAAAAGGGGGTCTGGGATTTTTCAAGTTGGCTATAGGATTCCGGAAGTGTCTAATGCCACATGATTGCTACAGCTTTAGGGGAGACATTCATGCCTCAAGTAACTCCTTTGCCAGAGCTGCTTTAATTAAATTTCTCATGCCTTTTCTCTTAATAGGGGCAAATGAGTAAATTGCCTACCCATGGCAAAATTTCACCAGCCTCCCCTCTGCAAATTTGCCAGGGAGATGATTCCCCGGGCTCAGGTTGGATTCCGGGCTGAGTCCCCCTGGACTCAATCTGGTAACTGAGCTGGAGAAGTTAATTACACCAGATTTCCTCCCACCCTTCTTCTTTCTCTGGCTTGGCTCCCCATCCCCCTCCCCACCCGGGGCCAATGCAGCAGGGAGATCCGAGCGTGCTGCACAGCTCTGACCCACTGCTGGAGCCATAGGGTGGCAGCCACCCCTCCACCGCACAGGAAAAGAGGGCGCGGCGGGAGGAGCCCTCCAGCAGCAAGTCGCAGGAGCAGTTCAGGCAAACCCGACCACGCTTGCTGCTAAAGGTGCAAGCGAGTGGGGGAGATAACTGAAATCTCCAGCCCCCCTTTCCTCTGCACTTTGGGAGACTAACCTTGAAAGCACCCCAGCTGTTGCACGTTCCAAGATCAGCTCCCACCCCACCTCACCCCCTTTCTTCTGCCTGCAAACGTGATATGCCCATCAATGCTTCGTGGCTCTAGAGCACAGCTCTTCCTCCGGGCAAAGGAAGTGTTCTATGTTCCCGCTGCTGGCTCTTGCAAAGCCTAGACTAAATGTAGCTGTGACAGAGATCACTGGTCTGGGGGCACCTCACTTAGCTTGGCTAAGAGAGGAAGAGGGGGAAACAATAATGAAAGAGGTGTCTGAATGTTAAGTGTCTCAATGTATTTTCGCCTTCCCGCTAATGAATGTTACGTGTGTCTAGAGCTCTTGTAAAGCAAGCCCAACGCCACATAAATAGCCCCCAAGTGAATGAGAGGGGGGCTGGGTTAGGAACTCGAAGCAATGGCTTGAAAGACGAGACACTGGGAAATGCCCAGGAGCGGCCAGTCCAGGTGGTATCTGGATTACACGGAAATCAAATCAATGAAAAGGATTCTCAGGAAAAGTCAGTCAGTCTGTCTGTCTGTCTTCCTGGCGCGACCGTCTAGTCTGCCCATTTCTCAGGTTCTCAGTGGGGGCGCTTACACGGCTAGATATTTTTGACAGCCTCGGGGCGTAATGTAGCATCTTGCAATGTAGCAACCACTGACAAAGTACATCCCCGCTTCTCGGGGCATCGGAACCCCGCTCCCTCCCCGCACCCTGCTGTTACGCAGTGTCACTATCGTGGCGGGCGCTTGAACCCAATAAGCAGGGACAACCTTCATCCCCTGCGCCGTAGACCTTATTAGCGCTCGCTGCTGCGACAGGAGCCCCGCGCGGTTCCGGGGTGCGGCGGGCGCACGCTCTGCCTGGCTGGCTGCTCACAACACAAGATACCAGCTTAGCAAATGACTTTCTTGCTTCCAGGCGTAAATCCAGCCCGGGCCCTACCTGCCTGTTGCAGGTTGGCGAAGTGAGGAGCGAGCGGGGAAATGCTTTGCGAACTTTTCACCTCGTGGCGCAAGCCCCTCTCTGTATTGTATGTGGTGACCGCGGCTGAAATAGAGCGGTGTAAAGACAGGCGTCTTTTATTTATGAAAATACAAACGGTGGGACTGCTTTTAAATGAGCTCGCGGCGCCTGGCGCGCTGCACACACGGTGCATTTCAAAGCACGCATTAGGAAGCAAAAGCAGAATGTAAAAGCGCTCTTCCATTTCTGTACAATAACACGGCTCAAGTGTCCCTTCAAAACCTCACTAAAGAGCCTCGGAAATGGTTACACACAGACGGATATTCCCAGTTTCTTACCCTACAGGCTGAGTGGAATGAGGACGCCGCCAGATCTAACCCACATTTCTCTCTCTGCTGATCACACTGAAAAGTTTGAGGGGAGGAGGTTTGTTTTTTTGTTAAGTCGTTGCTGAACTGCAAAGAAACCAGGAAGGTTCAATGCCCATCATTTCCAGGGTATTTGAATTTGAAACTCTTCCTTCGCCTCCACAGTGCCTGCAGAGCTCCAGCAAGGCTGGTTTTATTTCAGTGGTTTGCTTCCAAGCGAAACATGAAACGTATACCCCTAGCCACAAATAATCATGTCTAGAAGTTTGGAAACTCCTGTGGCCCTGCCGTGACTAAGGCAGAGGCTCTTAGTTGCCTAGATTGCCCTTCCCAGCACCTGCCAAAGCCTGGCTCTCCCCTGACACTGCTCTGGTGCAGGTCGAAAGGGATTACAATTAAGATGTATGGGTTTGATAAAGTCGGGTTGTTTCCCGGTGGATGCAGGGGAGTTGACTGTTTCCCATTTCCATTTGTCATCAGCACATTTGGAAGGCCCGTTCATCACCGGGGGAGGGGATGTCTGCTAGGGGCCGGATCACAGGGCCCTGTGTCTTGGAGAGAGCTGCAACTTGTGAGAAATGTTTCCAAGAGCTTTGCCTGGGGCGGCTATGGAGACTCTCGCTTCCTCCCTCCCCCTTCTCTGTCTCCGATGCTCTCCCGCTCCCTTTCCCTCCTCTCTCTTTCTTTCTCCCCCTCGGCTCCCATCTTTCTCTCCTTCCCCCACACTCCGCTCTTCTCCCGTCTCCCCCTTTCTTTTTCGTGTCCCTCCTCCCCATTCCTCTCTCATTCCCCGCACTCTCTCCTCTTTCCCCTCCCTCCTCCCTTGTCTCCGTCGCATCCGGGATGAGTGTGTTCGTGGGTCCCTGGAGCAATCTGCCCTGCCAGGCTCCGAGACTCCGCCGCGTCTACGGCCCAACCCAGCCCACCCCAGCGCCTGCCCCGCCCGCCCCGCTCTCATGCCAAGGCCTGTTGCGTGATTCCAACGGGGGCTGCACATTCCCTGCCTCAGGCGCTGTGGCTTAGGCCTCTCAATCATCTTGGCTGCTGCCGAGGCCTGAGCACCAGCCAGTTCCCTCCTCTATTCCCTGCGCCAGTTGGGGCTGAAGGCTCCACTTGCTGAGCAACAGCAGCAAGATCTACAGAGGCTCAGCAGATAAAAAGGCCGCCTTGCGTTTGGACCCAAGCCTGCTTCCAGACAGCCCTCTTTGGTGCATCGCTTCATATCCTGCCAAAAGGCTCTTTCAGGTTACAGCACTTTGGCGGCTACATTAAATATTAGCATGATTTTACAAAGCCGCGCTCTGCCCAAAAATGCCGGTGTCAAAGAGCAGCACTGGAGGCATGAGATGTTAGCACTGACACTAATGCATCTTGTTAGAGCGGGACCCACTTGCAGGGACTTTAGCCGGTGGTTAGGACCCACAGTTAGGCTTTGCTAAAAATAAAAGCTTTTGCACAAGCTGGTGGCAGTAGAAGCATTTCCATGTTTTTTCGTGCAATGAAAACAGCGTTCTTCGGGCTATAAACAGCCCCCTGCTGTGTTCGCAACCCAAACATAGGGGGCTCTTGAACAGTAAAGTCAAGTGACACTGACTAGTGCCTGTCCTGCAGCCAGAAGCTGAAACTAAACAATGCTCTTGTGACAAGTTAGGGCCAAACTGGGGGGGGGGGTCAATTAGACCGGTTTAGAAGGAGTAACTCCATTGATTTAAATAGAAATTACTCCAGATTAACACTGGTGCAATTGAGCAAAGTTAAGAACTACCTCGCTGGTTTTATTTTTTAAAACATCTTTTTAAAACTAGGGAAGCTTGGTAAAGAATTGGTTACCCGTCTGAAATGTAACCAACCCGCGCATTGCACTGACTGGGCCTGATTGGAAGAGGCTGATCTAGAGCTCCATACAGGTGCCCCTTGGCTGGTGGGGAGCAGGATTTAGGCCTACTTTGAATGGAGGTCACTGATCAGGTACCATGGAACACACAAAACACCGCGACTCGCCCAGGCTTAGCACAGCAATCACGTTGCAGGATCCCAACCCTCCCCTTAGCAGCACTCATGCAGGCAGAACTAGGGCAGCTCTGCCTAGTAGCCAGCCCCAATGCACGGCAAGGCCCTTGAGTTTGGAGCTAGGTAGTTAATAATGAATTTTTAAAAAGTCTTGGGGTTGGGGGAGCAGCGCCCAGCGGTGACTGGTCAGGGCTGGAATCGGTTACCAGTGTCGCCGCCTCGTGTGTCACACTGGGGCCCGGAGGAGCTGCAAGTCTGCAGGAGACAGTCCCGGGCTAAATGTCTGTGGCGCCAGCGAGCTGGGGGGAGGGGCCGAGTCTGGCATTGCTAGGGGCTTGTTGAGTGATTCATGGCTGCAGCAGACTGGCAGGGGCGAG
Source organism: Macrochelys suwanniensis (assembly GCA_033296515.1). NCBI lineage: Eukaryota > Metazoa > Chordata > Testudines > Chelydridae > Macrochelys > Macrochelys suwanniensis. Next base: position 38,762,929 of record CM065784.1, read on the forward strand.
ATTTTATTGTAGAGGGGAAGGGAAGGGAAGCGAAGGGGGAGGGGACGGTCAATTACTCAATGCAACAGTTGTAACGCGGGCAAAGAAAGCCATGTAACAAACATACAGACCCCTCCTCCAGGGCTGGGCTGGAAGACATGCGGATGTGCTAGGTAAGTTGGCAGAGAGGCAGGGGCTAGTGTAAATAGGTGTCTCTGGATCCCGAAGGAAATACAGCCCAAGTACAGTGAAAACAATAATTTATTTAAATAATCTCTTATTGTAAAAGCAACATTAAGAGTATTTTGTGTCCATAATAAATAACCAACAGTACCTTTTTTTGTTTTAAGGTTTAAACAACGACGGTGAGGGGGAAATCAGTAGCTTATTTTGACAGCAAAGAGAAAACGTATCAAACAGTGAAAATAATCAGGAATGTGTGGCGCCTACACAGAGAGCTGGGAGTTTCCACACTTTGGTCACAAAATCAAAAATGAAATACAGGCTGATCCAATGGATTTTTTTTTATACAAAGAAAACAGGAAAAAATCTGCACAGACAGCTTTATTTACAAACATTTCCTCGGGAACGATAGTCCTGCACCCATTTAAAAAAGATAATTTAAACTCGGGAGGTTTTTTTTTAATCTACATATAAAAATTATTTTTCTTTTTTCAACATCAAAATGAGGTCATCCGCAAAGGCACCTATAAACTTTTAAAAAATAAAATTAACAAAAGTTATCCACTGGTGATTTGATGAAAAATAGGAGGAGGAGGGAACAGGGGGAGTTTTATTTTCTATTTACTGTGGTGTGAACTACACGGAAAGAGAAAAATAAACCTCAGCGAGGAACTAGTCTGCGAGTTGGAACAGAGAGAGAGAGACACTGGGGGAGGGAGAGACAGAGGTAACCGACCCCGGATCAGTACAAAGCAAAGTCTGCAGGGAAGAGTTATTCGCCTGTTTAATGTGCCAGAGGGAGAGGGAGGCGTTGAATGCCGAAGAAATTCTTCATCAAAGCACCAGTGTCTGTACCTCAGTCCGCTCGGGTGTGTGTTGGGTTTGATCCCCCGGATCTCTGCTCAGCGGGGCTTGTTTGCTCAGTCTCTGCCGAGTTAGAAAATCGTCCCTGCACTGATGGCCGCGCTGTGGTGATGGTGATGGGGCTGCGCTTGCTGCAGGATCGGGGAGGCGGCTTGCAGGTGAGAAGCGGCGTTAGTCGCCTGGTGATACCAGGAGTAGTTACCGAGGAAAGCGGCCGCTCCGCCGCTGGGGCTGGATCCGGAGCTTCCTGCGCCGGTCATGCGCTGGTGTGGAGCAAAGTCCCAGGTAGGGGCCGAGGTCGGGGGCGAAGCGCAGGGTGGAGAGACGCTGCCTCCAGGATGCTGCTCCGAGGGGATTTCGCCGCTTTTCCACATCTTCTTGAACTTGGACCGGCGGTTCTGGAACCAAATCTTCACCTTTCCAAAGGGAGAGGGACAGACAGGCGTGAGAGCTGGGCTGGGGAGGTGCTGACGGGGGGCTGGCAGGGCAGGGTAATTATGAGCAGAGGGTTTGCGCCAAGATCCTCAGCTGAGCCAGGCAGAGCATGCGGGCGGGCGGGCGGAGTGGGGGTGGGGAACCGGGCGCTACAGAGCGCGAGAAGGGCCAATCAGTAGTTTCAACCCCTCCGTATGCCGGAGAGCAGACGAAGCGCGGATAACATTTCTCTAATGAGAGTTTTGTTCATCCCAGCGCCTCCCTCCCAGGGACACGAGTGGGGTCAGGGCCACGGCCCAGTTCATCATCCCGGGAGCGCAGACTAGGGAACTGCAAACAGGGTTTCTCCGTTAGTGAAGGTGTGACAGCGGGCAGGAAAACCAGCCAGACCAGGCACGGAGAGACACAGCAGGGAGCATGCCAGGCGCCCCTCTGAACCAGCGCTAAAGGCGCGGACTGTGCTGCAGGACGCGGGGTGCAAGGCGTGAAGGGCAACATTCCGGCCCTGTTGAAGTCAATGGCAAAACCCCCACTGGACGCAACAGGGGCAGAAGTTCACCCTGAGCGTGAAAAGTACCGGGGCATCTTACCTGCGTCTGGGTGAGGCCTAGGGATGCCGCCAGTTCAGCTCGCTCGGGCAGTGCCAGGTACTGGGTCTTCTGGAAACGCCTCTGTAGAGCCGCCAGCTGGAAGCTGGAATAGATCGTCCTGGGTTTCCGCACTTTCTTTGGCTTCCCGTTTACTATCCTGACCTCGGGCTCGCATTCTTCCTTCTCTGCTATAATAACAACAACAATCACCATCATCACTCACCAGCCATGCTGTAGGGAAAAGTTAACCTGGAATCAACAAAAGGCAGCTGATCTGCAAGACTTTGTTCCCCATGCAGCCTATTCCGGGCCATTTGAAAGGCATGAGCCCTGCGTGAATTACCGGGAGAAACGTGGCCAGTCCATCCCCTTGCTAACCTCTTGCTCCCATCCCCCGCCAAACCCGTGATCCGCAGTCAGAGCCGCTTGATCGCCTTAAAAATGAGAGGGGGAGGGAGGGGCACTTTTAAAAACAATGGACCAAATCCTCGTCTGGTGTAAACAGACCTAGCTCTGTCTAAGGCAATGGAGCTGCTCTGTTTGACACCCACTGACCCCAAACGATTTCCCCAAGAGGCTTAGCCCTACCAGACTCATTGTTAGCCGGGGAAGCCCTGGTTCCATAGGGTCCATAGGAGCTGTAAGTGGCAGTGTAACCCAGGTCGTAGCCGGCTTTGGCGGAGTAGGGAACCGTATTGATGCCGCTGGCGTGATACTGGTAAGAGCCCATCTGTGCATAGGGCGACCCGCCTCCTCCTCCGCCTGTTCCGTGCTGCTGCTCTTGGTTGGTGTAGTAGCTGCTGTCGGTGGCTGTGGACACGGGTAAGGTGGGGGACTCCTGGGACTTGTGCAGGCTGCTGTGCTGGTGATGCTGGTGGTAACTGTTGGAGGTAATCTGGTTTGAATGCATATCTGAGACTAGACTGTCAAAGACTCCAGTCATCCTGATCCTCCCTCCCCAAATGTAGAAGGGGGGGGAGAGAGAGCCGCAGCAGTAGGGGGCGAGGGGGAAAGGTGCCGCAGTCCCTCAGCACTGAGTACAAGTGTAGGGAGAGCAGAGACGCTGCTGCTGGAAGCCCCGAGGAGGAGATCACTGGAGGTCCCACTCTGTTGCTGGAGGAGTCACCATCATAGCCCGGTCACACACTCTCCCAGACACCGGGCGGCGGCGGCAGCAGCTCAGTTGGCTCCCCAGCAGCTTTACGATTGTCTGCAGCGGTGGAAGCTGCCAGGCGGGCATTTAACACCAGTCACGTGAGGGCAGTCGACGTCACCTAGCAACAGCCAATCAAGTGCGCAATCACATTGTATCCCCTCGGGGTCCATAGAACCCCAGGACACAAGAGGCGCCTCACATGTGACACGTGCTCTGAAATGGAGGGGTGTGTGCGGGGAGGGGGAACAAATACAAAAAGGAACCAGCCTCCAGGGGGGTTTACACAAAACAGAGTGTTGCCATTTTAGTATTCACACTGCAGCAGTATGTATAAATACGGCAAACTAGGGGGAAGATGGAGCAGTTAGATCTGAGCCCGGTCACATCCACGACCAGATCCCAGCCCAGCAAGATTCTAGTCTAATCAGATGTAACTTTAGCCTAGTCAGATTCTACTTTAGCCAGATCTGGTTATGTCCCTGGGGAAGCCCTAGGTATATTTGTTGACATAGTTATCATGGAGGCAAGAAATCCCTGGAGTCTCCGCAAACTCTCATTTGCTCTGGTTTCCCGCTTAAACACACCCTCTAGGCTCTTTATGAGAGCTCGGTTTAGAGTGGAGCGGAAGGTGCTATTACTGGAATGATAATGATATATAGCCAGAATATTATACAGTTCGCACATATAACGTGTCCCTCAGATATAAGGTGATGGGTTCCGTTCAAGAATCTAAATAGATAGATAGATGTAGTTCAGTGACAAGAGGGCAGAAGAATGGGCGACAAGTGACTTGGGTGCTATACCTAGAGTTACCACCGAGTCGCTTTGTGACCCTGGACAGGTCACGCAACTTCTCTGTGCCTCAATTTCTCCATCTGTAAAATGGGGATAAGGGCCCTCATTCCTCTTTGTAAAGTGCTTTGATCTGGGGATGAAAAACTGCTTTGTAGGTGTCAAACGTTATTCATTTTTAATATCTGCCTGACCTAGAGCTGTCAATAATCTGCATCTCGCAGGGGTGTGTGTAGCCCTGAGTCCCAGTTAACGAATGTTTGGATTACATAAAGTGCTTTGAGAACCTTGAATGACTGACTCTATATAACATACAAATTATTATATTTATTACTATATCCATTCGGGAACATCCCTGGTTACCTTAATCATTTCTAATTTTTGTGTGCATATTGTTACAGTTATTAGATCGGATTATAAAGATAAAAACTAAAGGTACACAATATTTTCTTAACGGAACTGAACTACATAATTCTTATCCGTAACAGTCAGATTCCATTCCAAATTCTTTAGGGCACTTCCCATTGAACGGTATTCGGCACCGGTATTAAATGAATTGCATGTTCATGTTTTGTTGCGGTCTCAGGATAACTTTTTATTTCTTAACGATTGTTTACAACATGTATTTGTAATTTTTAAAAGCTCGTTTTGATTCTTTTCTTTCTTAACGTGGGAAGTACTGACTGGGAGGAAGGAAAACACGTTTTATGGATACTCAAGTTAAATTTATGATATTGCCTTGTACCGCCACCTAGCGGGGAAAACACTGTGTCTCTGCGTTCAGGCAGAGTAGATAGACATATAGTCTATTTGTACCGAGGCGCCAGTCTCTTCAAACACCCAAAAGAACAATTAACAAAATTAACAAAATAGTAATTAAAAGCCACAAAATTGTGCTAGCACTCACTGCCTGAAGTTCCTCTGAGGAAAGACATAATTGTCACTGAACCAACTTGTTGCAACAACAGTGTAACGGAAAACAAGTTGGTGTTCTGAAAAATATTATCTCTTGTCTTCTGTTGATGAGCATATGCAATTAAAATGTGAGCATTCAGCATTAGGACATCACATTGTTGACTCTCAGGAGAGGAACAAAGAAAAGACCAGATAACCCACTTCTAGCTACTGTCTAACTTTCTAGGTAACTTTACTTTGCCAAGAACCATCTCAGTACAAATGATTCCAGACATTCATTGGCTTAGCTCAGCAAAGTGAAAACATAATTTACTTACTGACAAAGTGACTCTAAAAAGTGCATGCTGACCCCATGAAATATAAGGAAATCGCATCCTCTCAAGGGTACAATGTATTTCTGTTTTTCCTTTAGAGTGAGTTTTTAATTGGGATTTTCCCTCTTTTATATTAAATTCCGACTGTCACGATTTCATGACGAAATCTCAGTTATTCCTCCGGTTCTATACAGATACAGAGCTTCACTGTAAAAGCTCTGTAAAAGCACGAGCAAAGTGATATAGCTGAAATATTGTATTTTCCCCTCTGACTTTATTAATAGCTAAAGCATGTGTGGATCAATACAATTCTACTTGTCAGAAAATTGTTTCCTAGAGGAACTTATAAATGCAAATTAATCCCTGTATCGCTCCGATCTTGTAAAACGCAAATATAACCATAGATCAGCTGCGTTTGTGGTAGAGGGGAGTGGAAGCGATTGCCTCTGGAAGTCCAATAAGCGGTCATTTCATGTTAAACATACTCTTTTCAGTACTAATGTCCTCTATTTTAAGACAAGCTGAGAAGAAAGGCAGCTACTTCGCCGGCAAAATTGACCCGTTAATTGATTTTTAATCATGCAAAAATGGAACAAACCCCAGTTAATTGCTTTCTTTGCGGAGTTTTAAACTAGTCAACAAGTTAAGGCTGGATCTAAATGTTCAGAGGAGGGGGGCTACAGGGAGCAGTCTCTTCAGCTCCCCCAAACTCCTCCCCCGCCCTCCTAAGATCAGATTGGTTCCCTTCCTACACGCTGCCAGCTTTCCCGGAGGGGTGGGTGGGTGAGTGTGCTCTGTAGGGTTGCCAGTTGTGGTCGGAGGTATTCCTGGAGGTTGCAGCACATGACATAACCTCGAATGAAAGAGTGATCTCAGGGTTGTGAGTTCAATCCTTGAGGGGGCCATTTAGGGATCTGGGGCAAAAATTGAGGATTGGTCCTGCTTTGAGCAGGGGGTTGGACTAGATGACCTCCTAAGGTCCCTTCCAACCCTGATATTCTATGATTCTCGGAGAATCCAGGGCAAGCCTGGAGGGGTGGCAACCCGAGCTGTGGGGGGCGGGGGTGTTAAAAGGGAATTTGTGTCTTTTTACTTTTGTTTATTCTCCTTGCCATTCAGGCCGAGTTTATAAGCCGTCCTGTGCAGTAATGCTGTTTTGACCTTACGAGAGCTTTAAATATAGAACACTGGGGAAAACAATCGCAATTACTCAAAGCTGCAGCTCCCATCGGCACTGTCCGTGCGGCTCTGACAATGTCTAGGTAGGGGCTGGTCTTGTTTCTGTTGAAATACCAGTGCCTTGCATGTTGTTTCCTCCGCCCGAATGCATTAACTTCATCTGTATCCATCTTTGGGAAGCAACCTAGCGGTAAGGGAGATTTCTAAGCGTGACACTGATTTCTTTACATTTTAACTTTCCGTTTTTCTCAAGGAGCCTCTCTTGCAAGAGACATTATCTCCAGCCCCTCTTCGCCCCTAGGATGCGCCACGATCCGTGCGCCCCTGGTCTTCACCACTCTGAGTGGGACACATTCTGCTTGCATTGCCATTGGTGGAAACGCGGAGTAACCAAAGCACAGTGCTGTAAATCGGCGGGACAGTGGGACCAATGAGACCAGTATCGGGCCCTCTGCGCGGTTTGTTTGACATAGATCGCCCTTGTTTACTCTCCAGCCATTGCACTTGTTACAGGTCATGTCACTAAACTGCAGCGCGAAACCACCAGCATGCCTGCGTCTTTGCTCTCCGTCTCCCCTGTCTGCCACACGCAGCCACCTGGGCAGGGAGCGGGCAGGAGCCGAGCTGTGCATCATTCTAGCAATAGCAACCCCGCTCCCTCAGTGCCCATCGCAGAGGGTCCCCGCCCGGTCGGACCAAGCGCACTGCCTCTCATCCTGCCGGATCCCCCCGCACCTGTAGCAGCAGCAGCTCGGGAACCGCGTGTCTCCTTCCTCTGCAAACTACACCCCGGGCGAGGGAGGCTCTGATGTGAAGGGCTTGTGAGGACGCGAGACGAGGAGAGGAAAAGGGGCGGGGGAAGGGGCTGCCGGCCGCTACCAGTCCAGAGAACAAACGAACTTTCCAAGAGCCCCTAGGTTCGAGTTTAACTCCGGTTTCTTCAAACGCCTGGTCTGATTTCCCTCCTAGATGCTGGGCCAGACTCCTCAGAGTCAGTGCCCCTCCATGGACGATCAGTCTCCAATGCTGCAGAGCCCTCACTGTCCCAGACCCTTTGCCCGACGTGTCTGCTTTGAACAAGGAGTTTGAAAGCCTCTGTCTGGCAGCTGAGCGCTCGCTTCCTTTCAGGGCAGAGCTGGCAGCTTCCGTCTCTGTCTGCAGCTGAACAGAAATGCCCTAGTCTAAGGCAAGCGGGACCTATTCTGGACGTTGCATGCACGTGCTCTCAGGACTTTCGCGGTGCGTTTTTCACAGCAGGGGAGGATACAGAGAGGATAAGAAGAGAAAACAAACACAAGAAGTGCTTGAAGCTAAGGCGTAGCATCGAGAAGCAGGAGACTTGGGGTCTGAGTCACACCCCCACTGAAGTTAATCAGAGTCTTTCCATTGACATCATGTTCTGCCCCAATATCTCCCTGCCCCAGTCAGTGTCCTCATCTGCAAAATGGAGAAAATGGTATTTCCTTCATTTCACAGGGATGTTGGGAAGCATCAATCAATTCCTGTTTGTAAAACAGTTTGAAATCCTTAGATATAATAATAAATAATAATATAATTAATAGCAAACCACAAATTATTCATTAAATCCACTCTCAAATAAACAATGTATTCAAACCCATGACAGATGGAAAACCTACCTGATGCATCTTGTTAAATCCAGTGTCTACCTGGGGGGCTCAGAAGCCTGTTCAGTGTACGGGTGGAACAGTAAATATCAAAGCAAATTCAGAAAAATATAGAGAATAAATTAATCTATTATTGTTTCTTGTAAAAACTGGTGCATTTTATGCAAATCAAAAGGTTTGCTGATTCCAAAGTGCGTGTTCTAGATTTCCAATGTACCCCAGATGCATAATCCTTAGGTCTTGACAATAATATTTTCCCTCATTGTTGGCTTGAGACCAGTAGCTGAAAACAGCCATTGAATAGTACAAAAGAGGAGAAAATATTCAGAGATTAAAAACAGTGATCAGAGTAATCAAAATGGTACTCTTTACAATTTGATCACAAACCATATTTTTAAGCCCTCAAAATACTCATTAAAGGTGAGGTACAAAGGAAAAAATTACACTTTTTATTACTCCTTTCTGAATGGGCCGAGAAAGATTTTTTAATCATAGTCTCTCTGTGTCTTTATATGGCAGGCTTCAGTTGTCAAAAAATATGAAATATTTTTATAAGGTAATATATTATAGGTAGTTAATAGTTTGTATTGTCCATTACGGGTGCATGGTGCACACCCTTGCTGTTATGAATAGTTCTTACTTATACAAGCAGTCCAACTTCAGTCATTGGAACTTTGCACATGTGTGAGAGTTTGCAAGAATAAGCGCATGGTGGTTGCCCAAGGGTCTTACAGTCTTAGGGCTCAGTCCTGCAATTACTTATATCTGTGAGTGATTTTACTCACACAACTAATCTAATTGAAATCAATGAATGAGACCATTCACATCAGTAAAATGATTCGTCTACATTTGCAGGATTGGCCACTTAGGATACCATCCAGCAGATTCTCACTCAGCTGAATTGTCCTTACTCATGTGAGTAATTCTACTGACTTTAGTGGACTATTCTTATAAATAAGGGCTTGCATGACCAAGCCCTAAGTAAAGGCTAACTTTGATCACAGGGGAGATTACATCAGGTAAGGGAAAGAAAGGAGGGAGGAATACACAAAACAAGGGGCCTTATATTACTATAGATTTTCAATCAGAACTCTACACTGAAATTAATGTGGTTTGTACCATCAGGTTTTAAACAGAATTTCTACTGAAATCAGTGAAGGGTTCTACTTAAAAACTGATGTCATGACATAGCCTATGCTTATGCAGTTGCCTTTTTTGACATGAAATTAATTATAGTCTATTTTCTTCCTCTCATTGCTTTATATGGTTAGTTGAGAAGTTTAGCACAACATAGTGGGATACTGTTGTTGGAATGACTGTGGAAAATGGAGATTTTGAGGAGATATTTAAAGGGGGACAGCCAGGAAATATCAATGGTTTGTATACATTGTTTAACTCCTCAGCAATGACAGAAGTGTTGAATGGATTTGGAATTATAGGTCAGTTGTTTGTGACCTAGTAGTTTGGTCAGAATGTGCACTGTAAATGACACAAAATATTTAGAGGTTTTAATCAGGCAGTCACAAATGGGAGAGAAACACATTGCTTTTGATCACTGAAAGCTGCACTGTCAAAGGTTTTAGCTGTGAGATTCATATGCACTGTGAATCATTCAGTGCCAAAGGCTGCAAAATAATTGAACTGCTTTTTGTTAATTTGTTTGTTTTAGAAGCATCCACATACCGAGTTAGAGCTGGTTAGTAAGAATGCTGGGGACATGTTTTGTTTATCAAATTAACAGTACACATTCCCAAGAAACATCAAGATCCCACTAAAAATCAGCATATCCAGGGCTGATCATTCAATCCTTTAAGTATGCATCAATTTTTGTACAGTCTGGCTACAGATGACTCACATAAATTATTAAAAACATTTATTTCTTGCACAATATATGTTATATTTCCTTTCTTTCCTTTGTGAATTTAATGTTATCAAAAGGCCCCTAAAAGATAGCATTGGAGGTGGTTGGATTCCTCTGTGTACAAAATAGGTTTAACACAGGCACGAGCAATGCAAGCTGTCCTATAGAGATCTATCTCAACCCTGACCTGGCGTAGACTAGATCTAGCCTGAGAAAGCAGTTTACTTTTAATACCCAATCAGTCTTTGGCCTCTCTAGTGAGGATGCCTATTGTGATGCATTATTTTGCTCATTAGAGGTCCAACTCCGACCTAATTCCCATTGAGTGGATCAGGCTTAACAAATGGATCAGCTCATTAGCCATAAGATTATTAAAGAGCCATTGGATAGCAGTGACCTTTGATCACTAACATCCTGGAGCAGAGTTGATTCAAAGGTGAAAGACTCAATAGCCAATTACCTATCCCCTGAGCCACTGTTTTCCTCTCATGTTTTAGTATTAAGTAACTTAGAGTAAGAATAAATATCTCATGCTGTTCCTCATGTGAAATCCTAATTCTCTGCTTGACACATCACAGCTGGTTTATGTTGAAGTAACTGTGGTATCACAAAGGATTATGCTTTTAGGTGAAGAATAAGTAGGTGATGAACTCCTGAGAAACAGAAATCATGGTTTAATCAGATGCCCTGAGTAGTAAAGATAGAAGAATGGGCAAGATAGAATATAGATGATGTATAAGTGGAATTATTATTAAATGGAATTTTTTTCAAAGTTTTCCATGGGATGTCAGTGATTTGCGACAATTTGGAATATGGTGGCAATGGAATACATGTGCTCACACACAGCTATAAACTCTTATAGAAACAGCAATAATTTCTATAATAGTGCCCCATCAGCTGATCTAGTCTTCTTCTTTTCAGGATTGTAGCAAACAGTTTCCAGTGGATGAGTAATGGCATTTCATACAATCCTAGGCCTCTGCCTACATAACAGAAGGGTAACTAGTTGGTGATGTGCCAAATTAAGTCCTGAGGATGGTTAATACTTGCATTATAACCAGGAGATCTGGCACTACATTTTAAAATAATAACAGTTACACTTCCTTCTGTGAGGGCTTAAGCATATCAGCTTTAGAAAATAGCATGAGCCTGGGATAGGTTTTTTTAATATCCATCCTGAATCTTCCTGCCTGCTGTGTTTAGTTTCAGAATCCAGTGCTATCATTTTCCTCACTAAAAACTTTATTCTCTCATCCATTTGTGTACCAGATTACCCTATTCTAAAAATCAACAAAAGTCTTCTGGGGGAATTGCCCCCTTGACTGGCTCTCCCATCATTTCCATTCTTTGGTCCTTGTTGTAAACAGCTTATTCAAGCTTTGTCTGAGACATGGGCTCTGCAAAATCCTTCCGGAGTTGTTTATTAAGCCACCTTGGCTTCAGATTATCTCCGTCACTGAAGATGCTATGGCAGCTCAGCACCTATAAATAATGAAAACCTCTGCTGGAGGACAATTTATGAATTTTAATAGTGGATTAGCCCAGTGTTATTTAGCACAGGTGTTTCTTTAATTTGTTTCCAGGAACTGTGTTGGGGAAATTCATATTGTGCAATGGCTCTTAAAGCTGCACTACCTGCTGCATGGGATGGTGGTATAACATCAGCACATTCTGGGATGTAATCATTGGTGTAACCAGAAAGAGAAACTATTCTGCCCTCAGAGCAAGAGACAAGAAAATGCTAGAACAGTGGTTTTCAGTCTGTGGTCCACGGATCATATGCAGAGCATGTCTAGGAGCTCCCTGCGGTTTCTTCTCCTACAGTGATGGAGTCAGGCTTAAGAAGGTGATGCTTCCTGGCAGTCTGAATCTTTGTTAGGCTTTCCAGAGGCTTTTTGGTCAACTAAATCATGGTCAGTAGAGAAAGAGGGCCCTCGTCATAACTTTCTCCTGTTCGTGTCTCCCTAATAATAGAAAGTGACACTGATTTAGACTGTTTGACAGGAATACACCATGGGAAACTAGAATCCAGAAGGTTTTCTCTCTCACCTCAGGAGAATTGAGAGGGGACAGCTGGATTCTAGGGGAGCCTGATTCACTACAGGCAGCCTCACTTTCTTCCTAATGAGGGGTCCTATAAAGAGAAAGCAAAGGAAGGTTGTTGTAAGGGGAACTACTCTCTGTTGCCCTAGGGGCTAACCAAGTCTGCTTGGCCAGTTCCTGGCAATCAAGCCCACATCCTGTATATTATTACATTTATTCTTTGATTTAGTTGAGTAGCCAGACCAGAGGCACTGTCAAACTGAAGGGGTAGCAAATGCACAAGAAAACAGGAGCAATCAGATTAGAGTAATTGGGGCTGGAGGCTAGGAGTGGAGATTTTGAACTAATTAAGTATAAAATCCTACGCTCATGGAGAGGAAAAACAGCAGAGATATGAGGTGGGAGGCACATAATTAAGTGGTTGCACTGACTGCATTTAAGTTTATTTGCATCTTGTCTTCTTTCTCCATATTGTTTTGGTTTTATCTTTCCATGGAACTATACAGTGAAAATGCTGCAGGGAAGGTATAGGGGTGGGCAGGGTGGTGGTCAGCCAGTACCGCTCTCCCAGGTGAAGTCAGTCTGTGTAGGCTGACAAAACCTTGGTCACAGGGTGCAGTTCCCTCACCCTGGATTCCTTGGTGCAAACAGTCCTCACCCACTCCAATGACAAGTTCAATGCCATGTGCTGAATTTACTACATGCTCTACAAGTGTTTGTTCCTCACAGCATAACTCTTTCCCCCAAGCCTTTACCTACCACAGCATATTTGGGACAGTGGGGGAAGTCTGCTCTTGGAATTCTTTGGGCCTTCTGTCTCCCTACAGTTTTTTCTTGCCTCTCCTTTAACTGTTTCCAGCTGAGGACCTGACTCTACCAGCTAATTAGCTAATCACTTAGTACTTAAATTGTTACCTTGTCAATTTACCCCATGTGGGGACACTTCCCAAGAGTACAGAATGATGAATCAGCATAGGCTACTCACACTCTGTCACAATCTGGTTATTAGCAAGAACCCCAAACTGGAAAATGTTATTAGTGGTTGCCCTGGCAGATGTATGTCAAAGTTGTATGTTTCCTTCTAAAGGTGATGAGTAGGTTTTTTTGGTTGCTTTGCGTTGCAGAATCCTCCCCTGCTGTCCATGTCAGAACTGGATAGTCAGTGCAGTATGAAGCTAAGGGACAAGGCTGGTGCAAGGATATTTTCCACCCTAGGCAAAACTTCCACATTGTGCCCCCCCTCCTCCACCTCTCCCCGCGGCTGCGCGCAACGAGAAAAATGACGTCATTGCCACTTTGTACCATAGTGAAGCAGTACGTTTGTGCCCGCAATGCAGAGCTGGCATAGGCTATAGCTGTAATGTACAAGAGAACGACAAGTTAAAATGCAAGTTCAACGACATTTCTCTTTTCTTTATTCATTTGTTTTCCAGCAATAGTGTAAAAAAAAAATTGGGGCACCGCTTTTTGGTGCCCCCAAATCTTAGCGTCCTAGGCGGCCGCCTAGTTCACCTAGTGGTTTCACCGGCTCTGCTAAGAGATATTTCTGAGGACCTGATGTGGTTGTGCTGTTTGCATGCAACCTCAAATGCTGGAAACCTCCTACCCCAAAATTAGATCAAATATAGTTTAGCTTGTATGTGAGTCCCAATGGGACTAGTTTTAATGTACTCATTTCCTCACTTCACTGCAAATGTCCTGTGTGATCAATAACACTGGTCTACAATTTTTGAGAAGTCGTCTGCTTCAGAGATAAAATGTGCTATTTAGTATGTATTTTGATGTGCTGAATTCAAATATGACAATTAAAACAACTGATTGGCTACTGTTTCTAAGATATTTAAGTTTTTACATTTTATGTCTATATATATTGTGTAGATAGTAGAGTTTTAATCATAAATTGTAAACCTAGGTCTTTTCATGTGTTTATGGTTGCTTTACATGATACTATTTCACCTGTCCTGTTTATGTAACACTTTAAAAATCAGCAAAGGGGTTATATAAATAAAATTGATTATGAAACAAAAGGCAAAAAACTATTCTGTACATAGTTTAGTCCTATTCAGTGTCTACTCGGCGCTTCTTGGCTTGTCTCTTGTATTCATTAAATGGAGCATCTCTTGTCACTGTCCAGCAATATAGTCTGCAAGCATTGATGGGCTCCATTTGCCCTGATAGCGTTTCTCCATTGTTGCAATGTCCTGGTGAAATCGCTCGCCATGCTCGTCGCTCACTGCTCCGCAGTTCGGTGGAAAAAAATCTAGATGAGAGTGCAAAAAATGTATCTTTAGTGACATGTTGCAACCAAAGTTTTGTATGCCTTGAGGAGGTTTTCCACCAACAACCTGTAGTTGTCTGCCTTGTTGTTTCCGAGAAAATTTATTGCCACTAACTGGAAGGCTTTCCATGCCTTTTTTTCCTTGCCACGCAGTGCATGGTCAAATGCATCATCTCAAAGAAGTTCACGAATCTGAGGACCAACAAAGACACCTTCCTTTATCTTAGCTTCACTTAACCCTGGAAATTTTCCACGGAGGTACTTGAAAGCTGCTTGTGTTTTGTCAATGGCCTTGACAAAGTTCTTCATCAGACCCAGCTTGATGTGTAAGGGTGGTAACAAAATCTTCCTTGATTCAACAAGTGGTGGATGCTGAACACTTTTCCTCCCAGGCTCCAATGACTGTCGGAGTGGCCAATCTTTCTTGATGTAGTGGGAATCTCTTGCACGACTATCCCATTGGCAGAGAAAACAGCAGTACTTTGTGTATCCAGTCTGCAGACCAAGCAAGAGAGCAACAACCTTCAAATCGCCACAAAGCTGCCACTGATGTTGGTCATAGTTTATGCACCTCAAAAGTTGTTTCATGTTGTCATAGGTTTCCTTCATATGGACTGCATGACCAACTGGAATTGATGGCAAAACATTGCCATTATGCAGTAAAACAGCTTTAAGACTCGTCTTCGATGAATCAATGAACAGTCTCCACTCATCTGGATCGTGAACGATGTTGAGGGCTGCCATCACACCATCGATGTTGTTGCAGGCTACAAGATCACCTTCCATGAAGAAGAATGGGACAAGATTCTTTTGACGGTCACGGAACATGGAAAACCCTAACATCACCTGCCAGGAGATTCCACTGCTGTAGTCTGGAGCCCAAAAGCTCTGCCTTACTCTTGGGTAGTTCCAAATCCCTGACAAGGTCATTCAGTTCACCTTGTGTTATGAGGTGTGGTTCAGAGGAGGAGGATGGGAGAAAATGTGGGTCCTGCGACATTGATGGTTCAGGACCAGAAGTTTCATCCTCTTCCTCTTCCTCGTCTGACTCAAGTGAGAATGATTCTGGTGCATCAGGAACCGGCAGTCCTTCTCCGTGGGGTACTGGGCATATAGCTGATGGAATGTTTGGATAATGCACAGTCCACTTTTTCTTCTTTGACACACCTTTCCCAACTGGAGGCACCATGCAGAAGTAACAATTGCTGGTATGATCTGTTGGCTCTCTCCAAAGCATTGACACTGCAAAAGGCATAGATTTCCTTTTCCTGTTCAACCACTGGCGAAGATTTGTTGCACAAGTGTTGCAGCATGTGTGGGGCCCACCTCTTGTCCTGAGCTCCAATTTTGCAGCCAAAAGAAAGGCGATGGGCTTGCTTAACCATAGTGGTTATACTGCGCTTTTGTGATGCAAAAGTCACTTCACCACAAACATAGCAGAAGTTATCTGCACTGTTCACACAAGTACGAGGCATCTCTGCTCACTTTGGCTAAACAGAAATGTGTCCCTTTGCAAAATCAAACACTGACAAATAAGAGAGCACGACACTGTATGATTTCTAGAGCTGATATAGGGCAATTTGTTCAGCAGAGTGATGTAAGCTTCGTTATGATTGCATCATCCATGACTTCTAGGAAGAACATGATGCAATTCATATCATGTATGACGCAATACCAGCTTCAGATTGCATCATTCATTGTTTTGCCTAAAAAGCAAGTACTGTCCAAACCCAGTCATAGATTTAGTCATAGATCCAATCAAAGATGTATTTTAGTCATTTCTGGTTTAAATTGAGATCCCTTCCCTTTATAACTCACTTATCCTCCGCCATTCCCAAGTCAGGGGTCGTATATACTGACCCAATAGCATGTCTTGAAAACTAGAGCCAATCAACAATTTTAAGCATCATTTTCGTTCTCAGTGACCCAGAATTAGTAAAGTTTGACTACATTTATTTCAGAAGCATTTTGGCTGTAGAGCAGTATAATATTACCTACATGATGGGATCAGAGACACTGATAGTATTCAAAACAAAAATAAAAAAGAAAAACTTGTAGCACCTTAGAGACTAACAAATTTATTTCAGCATAAACTTTCGTGGGTTGTTACCCACTTCATCGGATGCATGGAATGAAACATACAGTACACAGATATTTATACAGTCAGAGAAACATGATAAGGTCGAGGTGCATAGACCAACCTTAAGAGGCGAATTAGTTGAGAGGAACCATAACAGCAGGGGAAGAAAAACCTTTGAAGTGATAAACATGATGGTCACACAGGTGTGAATGAGGATCGTTAACTTAAGGGAAATAGATTCAATTAACGTAATGGCTGAGCCATTCCAAATCTCTATTTAATCCGGACGCAATGCAACCTAGTTTGCATATCAATTCGAGTTCAATAGTTTCTCTTTGAAACTAGGTTGCATTGCATTTTCTTTTTTATTTTCGTTTTGCTGACACAGACTAACACGGCTACTACACTGAAACCTGATAGTATTCAATGATTTTAACATCTGTGTGGATGACAAATCCTTAGAATTAGCTCAGGCTTTTATGGCCACCATGAAAAACATAGACTATCCTGGGTGGTTTCTGATTTAACTCAAACAGCTAGTCACACTCTTGATCTAGTGCAATGATACTCAGACTGAGGCTCAGAAGCGGCTCTTTATTGTGTCTCCAGTGGCTCTTTGCAGTATATATTAAAACATTGTGTGATTTAATTATTAACTAGTCTAAGTTATTAACCAACCAGGATGCTTTTACTATGTTATTATTTTATTAACTACAATTGGTTAATAATACTTGGTCAATCATTTTGCTGTGAGAATAACGTATGTATATATACAGTAAAAACTAAATATTTCCCCTATCATACTGAATATATAGTACTATAGTAACAACGAATTCACACTACTGTGGCTCTTATGGGTAATTTGGCTCCTGAACCACTGATCCAGTGTTTGAGCTCAGATTAGAGGCTAGACACAGACACTTGTATATTATCTAATAACATGCACCCACCATTATCTTCTGTGTTCTGAGGTTGGAGAACACCCTTTAGTCAGGGCCAGGAATCTGTTTTGCTGGAGCTCTCTCAAAGGCTAATGGATCCTGGAGGCCTAAAGGAAGGTATTCTTCCTGTGACAGACCACTCTTTCAAGGGTTTGATAGGATGCTATCATAAACTTTTATCCTGAGCCATTGAAAGGGTGGCCCTTAAGCACTGTCTTTCCTGGTATTGCCCTTACTATTACCAGAGAAAATCCTCTAGCCTCAATTTTGTATTTCTGAGCTCTATTCTGAATAAGCAAAGCACTCCACTCTGAGATGATGTGGCAGACCCTGAGCATGCTTGGTAAGAATTTAGGATTTACACCAAAAAAAAAAAAAAAAAAAAAAAAAAAGGGGGTGGGGGGGGAAGGTGCCCTGACAAAGTGCCAAGTGTATGTGGGTGTGGCTAGGCAGAATCACAGCTCTGAAGTAAAGGACATCAATGAGCATGTTGAAGATTGGCAACTAGTGAGCAGTTGCAAAATCATGCCCAGGAAAAGACCTGACAGCCAATAGTATAGTACTACTGAGCATATGCAGTAAAGATTGGGGTGAGAGAGAGGTCAGTCAGTTAAGCCTCTAGCGGGTCAGAACCCACTCATACTGGTCACAACTGGTTTTAAAGGTCAGAGCTGTCAATCAGAATTCTGCGGTAATGGTCGAGGCTGAACATGTGAGTGAGGTAACTAGCTAAGAATAGGAAGTTATATCATAGGTGCTCATTCTGGGGTGCTCTGGAGCTGGAGCACCCACTGGCAGCCCCCCTATCACCTCCCCCTGCACCGGTGGGCCCCACTGGTCAGCACCTCCTCCTCCCTCCCAGTGCCTCCCACTTGCCACGAACAGCTGTTTCGCTGTGTGCAGGAGGCTGTGAGCTGTAGGAGAGGAGTGAGGACATGATGTGCTTGCGGAAGGGGATGGAACTGGATGGGGATGGAGCGGGGGTGGGGGAGTGGGAAGAGGTGGGGCATGGGTGGGGTCAGGGATTGAGCACCCCCTCAGCCCCCGCACTTTAAAAAGTCAGCGCCTGTGAGCTATATAAAGAAAGAGCTACAAGATTGCATAAAAGGCTAGCTAACAGCAGCACTTTTGGAGTCCAGAAAGTGTATCTGAGAAGAGGAGAGCTGTGCAGAAAGAGCTGGGAAACCAGTAAGGGTACGTCTTCACTACCCGCCGGATCAGTGGGTAGCAATCGATCTATCGGGGATCGATTTATCACGTCTCGTCTAGATGCGATAAATCAATCCCCAAACGCGCGTTGACTCCGGAACTCCACTGCCACGGAAGCGGAGTCGACGGGGGAGCGGCAGCGGTCGACTCGCCGCCGTCCTCACGGCCAGGTAAGTGGGCGTATCGTAGGTCGACACCTTCCCTGCCCAGTGTAGACCTGGCCTAAGAGAAGCTAAATACAAACTGATGCAGAGAGTGAGAAAAGAAAGCTGTAGTGGAGCAAAACTGATTGGCCAGGAGCTGAACAATAGCAGCAGTGATTTGATTTTTAAAAGAAAGCACCAATGGATTTATAGAGTAAGCTTAATATTCTTTTAATTATAGTTTTAATATTAGTTTAGGATAGTTTTTATAGTATTTAATGTGTGTGTGCTTGAGATGTGTGTTTTACTTATTTAGGTACACTTTAAGGTCTACTGTCAGTAATTTGTTGCAAACTGGCCACTTGCAACAAATTGCTTTTCTTAGTATCATTTGAACTATATGCTCTTTAACTTGCAATAATGTGTCTCAGAGATTTTGTGCATTGTTTAGGATTTTTAGAATACACTGTATTAGGGATTATTATTTTAATGAAAATATAATACTTTTGTTTTGGAAAGATTACTACCTGTGTCAATTACTTTATCAGTAGGTTATATATTTATCCTTTAGAATGCATCTTTAGCAACCCTGGGAACTTTTACCTCAGGAAGAACAGATTAAAGGGCCAATAGGCAGGTTAGTGTAGCAGTGCTCCAAACTAATTTTATGGGGTAACATCACAAAGCACTTGAGTTTGATGCTTTGATTTACAGATGACCTATGCTGGATGAAGTATGAGGGAAGCTGGCTAGTGTAATGGTGACAGTCTCAGGCTGAAGCTGATCTCATTTATATAATAATGGCTTTGAAGTTCCTACATCATCACTGGATGGGTGGCAAAGAAGAGGTTCTTTGCTTCTATCTTAACATCCACAAAATCAATGGGCATGTTGGATGGTGGATTTGTTGTTCGTGGTGAAGAGCTTGGTTAATCTAAGATGCCTTGACTTGGTAGTTAATATTCGTCTCTTGTGTTGTGATGAAATGTCAGATTGTCTTGTAGGTAACAGGGGCAGCTCCAGGCACCAGCGCAGCAAGCGCATGCCTGGGCCATCAAGCCGCGGGGGGTGGCGCTCTTCCCCGCCGGCGCCCCGGCCGGGGGAGGGGGCCCACGGGCATGCCGCCCTCCCCGCCGGCACCCTGGCTGGGGGAGCGGGGCTGCGGGCATGCCGCGCTCCCCGCCGGTGCCCCAGCCGGGGGAGTGGGGCCGTGGGCATGCGGCCCTCCCCGCCGGCGCTCCGGCCGGGGGAGTGGGGCCACGGGCGGCCGTTTTTGGGGGGTTTTCTGCCTGGGGTGGCAAAAAAGCCAGAGGTGGCCCTGGTAGGTAAAACTGAGCAGATTGTCTGTGTCAAGGGACACAGACAGATATTTGAAGAGGACGATGTTAGGTCTTCTCAATCTTCTTGGCTGAGTTTAGGCAGGTAATACTATCTGAGGTGTTTTATCCTATGTTTGGTCCGTTCCACCAGTGTCCTTCCTGGCTGGTGAAGAAATGGGGTCCATTGCTAGTGGAGACCATGAACCCCTCCTCTGGGAGGACAGGATGTTGGCTTTTCTTCAAGAAAAGGTTACCAGTCTTTGCTCAATACACCATTATTTGAGGAGATTAGACTGCTGCCATGCACTCTTGACAAGATGACTATTGCATTGTGGTCCACATGGCTCTATACCTTAAATCAGCTCAGAAAGTGAAGCAGCAATGCAGCTGCCAGCCTATTAAGCAGTGCCTCTTGCTAGGGGCATAGGACACCAATGCTCCAGGACCTGCATTGGCAGCCAGTTGGTTTCCAAGTGTATTTTAAATACAGCTTTTCAAATTTTTTTGGGGGAAATGTAATGATTCTTCTTCGAGTGCTTGCTCCTATGTATTCCAATTAGGTGTGTGCGCGCTGCGTGCATGATCGTCAGAAGATTTTTACCCTAGCAACACTCGGTGGGCCGGCTGGCGCCCCCTGGAGTGGCGCCATTGCAGTGCCGAATATATACCTCAGCCGGCCCAGCACCCTCTCAGTTCCTTCTTACCTCCCGTGGAGCGCAGCTTAGCTGACCTCCTCCTCCCTAGCTTAGTTAGCACTCGCTTAGCATTGTTGTTAATTTTAAGTACTCAAGTAGCTGTTAATAGTTTAATAGTTCTTGTCAGACTCTTAATGTAAAGACTAGTGGGGGGTAAGGGGCTTTCCCCTTCCCTCCATCCTGGTACCGGGCTGACGCCTGGTGCCTGGGATTCAAGCCTTGCTCGGCCTGCTACCGAGCCAAGGCCTACGGGGGACCCCCACAACTCCTGTGTGACGTGCCTGGGGGAAACCCACCTCACAGATAAGTGTATCTGTAGGGCTTTAAGCCTAGATCTAAGAAGGAGCGGGACTTTCGCTTGAAGCAGCTCCTATTAGAAGTGGCACTTAGTCCGATGTCGGCCCGCACCGTGACCCGGCACCGACAGCATCGGCACGCAGTGCCCCAGCGGCACCGGAGTACCTGAACACTACTAAGGAGTCTCGGCTCAGGACGACTCCGGCCACGTTACCACCGAGGCGCCATTCGCCACCTCCGACGCTGCTACAGCCGCAACCAGTACCGGACTGCCCGGCCAAGACTTTCGGCCCAGCACCAGTACCGTCGACTCCGGTTCCACAAGGTCCGTTGAGTCCTGTGCCCGACTAAGGCACCGGTGCCGTCAACTCCGGTATCGCAAGGTCTGTTGAGCCCCGTGCCTGACTGAGGCACCGGCGCCGTCGACTCCGGTACCACAAGGTTCGTTGAGTTCGGTGCCCCCATCTAAGGCACCGACACAGTCAGCTCTGGCACCGCAAAGTCCGCCGAGCTCAGTGCCGTGAGCTCCCCGGTACGCACCGAGGTAGAGCTAACGCTGCTGTCCACACAGGACACCTTTTTAGCAGCGAGGGACTTGATCACCACCGGTGCGGATCGTCCCCTCCCGGGGCAAGCCTGCCATGATGTGCCTCAATCGCATACAGGAGCTGGTCGACGCCGATCAAGGTATAGATCGAGGTCCCAGTTCCGCTCCAGGCGCAGATCCCAGTCCCAGCACCGCTCGCAGTCCTGGCGCCGAGATGGTCGCACTTCCAGCGCCGTTTGAGATTGGCCTCCAGATATGGCCGACGCCATTACGACTCCCGGCACTGCTCCTGGTCCCGGTGCTGGTCGCAGTGCAGGTCCCCGGAAAGCCGGTCCCATCTCCAATAGACCAGACGTTGCTCTTCGACATCCAGGTTGGGCTCTCGGCACCAAGACACTCGCCGGTATGGCTACAGATCCCGGTACCACTCCCGTTCCCGGCACCGATCCCCTTTGCCACGGTGCAGCATGGCACTGCATGCCAGCCTGCAGGCCGTTGGCAGGCGGACACACAGGTCCCTGCCCAGGGACCGCATCAGTGGCCCTTCTGGACACCGTGGTCTTACCACCAGGCCCAAGGAACCCCTTCCAGAGCCTCCCAATCGGCCCACTCAGAACCTCGGGTACCAAAGGCTGCAGTATCCCACCCTCCCTCAGAGGAGCAGGACGCAATGGCCCAGCCACCTACTGAGGCCCAGACCTCAAGGCTGAGGACCTTGAGCCGGGAGAGCTTACACAGCACGACCTTCCCCAGGAACCACTAGTCCCAGGGTTGTCGTTCTCTTCCTCCTCAGATGAGGCAGTGATGGGAGCATCATCCTCTGGACATGAACCTGCAGGTGGAGAAGGTGGTGGAGCTAGAGGATCCCGGGGTGGACATCCTGTTGGCTGATGCCCCTGACAGGGTAACCCTACCTTTCGTACATACGATCAAGACCTTTGAGTTCTTATACATTCACCCCAACGGTGCTCCTTGGTTGTTCAATCTGTGAACGAGAAGGAGAGGCACGTCCAGCAGGCCCCTGCACCTAAGTCTAAGGACGCTACGCGCCTAGACCTCTTTGGTAGAAAGATCTATTCAGGGCACCTGGATCTCAATGCAAAAATTCAGGGAATTTGTTCCCCAGGTCTCCAGGCAGGAGTACTTAGCCCTGCTTGAGGAGGACAAAAAGGTGGCCAGAACATCTTACAGGCCTCCTTGCACATCGCCTACTCCGCGGCCAGAACACTCGCATCGGGTGTTACCATGCGGCGCATCTCGTGGCTGCAGTCCTCCAACCTCCCGGCGGAGGTTCAATACATGATTCAGGACTCACCCTTCGACGGGCAAGCCCTTTTCTCCGAGAAAACGGATTCGAGACTCCAGACCCTGAAGGATGGCTGGACCATAATATGGTCTCTGGGGATGCATACCCCGGCCACGCAGCACCAGCCCTTCCGGGCCCTCATGCAGTGCCCCTACCCTATGCCCAGGCCTAGGCAGGACTTCGCTAGAAGATGTGGCCAGGGTGGTAGGAGAAGGCAACCTGGTCATCAGGCTGGCCAGAACTAGGGCCACCCCCCACCCCCAAGCCATCAGCGGGGCCCAAACAAAACTTTGAAGCTACGCCCGAGGGCAGAGCTCCAGTCTCCATACAGGACCCTTTTCCACCCTTCAAAGACCGCCTTTCTCATTTCCTTCGGGTCGGTCATAACCTCAGACCGCTGGGTCTTACGCTGGAAAGCGGATATCACCTGCAACTGGCTTTCTTCCCTCCCTCCCTCCCACCCTCCTTCTCCGTCCCTCTTCAGGAACCCTTCTCACAAGCAACTTCTAATTCAAGAAGTCCAAACGCTCCTCATTATAGGGGCAATAGAGGAGGTTCCAAGGGAGTTCAGGGGCAAGGAGTTATTACTCCCATTATTTCCTAATCCCCAAATCAAAAAAGGGGGATTACGGCCTATCT
Source organism: Macrochelys suwanniensis (assembly GCA_033296515.1). Lineage (NCBI taxonomy): Eukaryota > Metazoa > Chordata > Testudines > Chelydridae > Macrochelys > Macrochelys suwanniensis. The sequence goes on from CM065784.1 coordinate 38,786,319, forward strand.
TAGACCTTTGTGGACTCAACAAATTCCTGGTAAAGTTGAAGTTCCACATGGTTTCCCTGGGAATATTATTCCTTCACTGGATCCTGCAGACTAGTACGCTGCCCTCGACATGAAGGATGCGTACGTCCACATAGCTATTTACCCGCCACTCAGACAGCAGCCAGGTCCAGTCGCAGGTTCAGATTGCCATGAGCATGGTCAATCAGCTGGCCTTGCTCCTCAAAGTAGAAAAGTCCACTTTGGAGCCAACCCAAAAGATAGACTTCATAGGAGCAGTCCTGGCCTCGACTCTCGCTCGAGCACTACTGCCAGATGCACGTGTCCAGGCCCTAGCGGCCATCATCCGTGGCCTGCAAAGCTTCCCAGCCTCGATGGCATGAAACTGCCTAAGGGCTGGTCCACACTAACCCCCCTGGTTCGAACTAAGATACGCAACTTCAGCTACGTGAATAGCTTCTGGTCTTCTGTCTGAAGATGCATGCCCACCCCCCACCCCCAAGGGAGCAACAACTTGACTCCCTTGATGTTTGTAGGGCCCTCGCTTTCTATATCGAGCGGATAAAGCCTGTTAGGGAAACAACTCAACTGTTTGTTGCTGTAGCAGACCGGATGAAGGCCCTCCCGGTCTCCTCCCCGCGTATTTCGTCCTGGATCACTTTGTGCATCTGTGCATGCTATTACTTGGCTGGTGTCTCTACTGCACACCTTACTGCCCACTTCCCCGAGCTCAAGCCTCGTCCTCCATGTTCCTGGCACACGTGCCGATACAGGAGATATGTAGGGCAGCAACTTGGCATCAGTACACACTTTTGCTACTCACTATGCCATAGTCTAGCATTCCAGAGAGAACGCAGTATTTGGTTCTGCAGTTCTTCACTCTGTGGTATCTCACTCCGACCCCACTGCCTAGGCAAGGCTTGGGAGTCACCTAATTGGAATACATATGAGCAAGCACTTGAAGAAAAGACGGTTACTCACCGTTGTAACTGTTCTTCGAGATGTGTTGCTCATATCTATTCCAAACCCGCCCTCCGTCCCCACTGTCGGAGTAGCCGGCAAGAAGGAACTGAGAGGGCGCTGTGCCAGTTGAGGTATATATTCGGCACCACAACGGCACCACTCCAGGGGGCGCCAGCTGGCCCACCGAGTGTTGCTAGGGTAAAAATCTTCCGATGATCATGCACGCAGCGCACGCACACCTAATTGGAATAGATATGAGCAACACATCTCGAAGAACAACAGTTACAACGGTGAGTAACAGTCTTTTTTTTTTTTTGGCTGTGTATTGGTGTTTAAAGAAGTCAACAGTTCTCAAAGTTAAAGTGTAGACACAAATTGCACCCAAACAAACAAAAAAAATTCATTCAATTTTTTTCACATTTTTCAATCAGTTCTCATTGTAAGGTGTTGATCTTGACCTGGAGAATTGTAACTGGCTTGTAAACTCTGTTTGAGAGACCATCTTCTCCCTGTGCCATGCTGCCACATCTGAAATCAGTGGAGATGCTTGAGCTGGAGTCAGAGCCCTGAGTATGAAAACAGAGGGAGCTGCTGTCATTGGATTTTCTCCCCTTTGGAACTTGCCTGACCTTGGTCTGAAATAGTCTTTTGGAGGGAGGGGGATGAAAGGGGCTGTTATTGTTTTCAGATGGGGAAGAATTGATGGGCTTGAGTTGTGGCTAGTTATTTTGGGCTTGTGGATGGGAAGTACTTCCTGGCTTTATTTTTAATTTGCTTGCATTTTTAATGTTCACGAGGGTGCCTCGAGCTGAGGATAGGGGCTTTTTAAAGATGTTGTTATAAACCTAAACAAATCAAAGGAAAATAATGTCCCTTTTGTCTTGGAGGCATGCCTGTCACTGTTGAGCACTATGTCATAACAGCAGGCCAGCCTCTTTATGTGGGCCTTCTAGTATATGTGGATTCCAGCTGAAAAAGAATAAAAAAGGGAAAAGTTAACGGGAGTGTGGGGTGTGTAAAGTGGTGCGGAGTGACTTTTAACAAAGGGTTATGTAGAAGGCTTTGTGGGAGACCAGCTGAGAAAACCCCATTGCATTTAGGGCTCATAACTTTATGAAATGAATTTGGATCTGAATAGAATCCTCAGACAACATGGCTTTGAATAAATAAAGTAAATAATAATAGAAACACTTAAGTGTAAATAATCTAACTGGCCACTGGATGTCACCACTGTTCCACACTAATGTATCAGACAGGGCATTTATCCTAAAGCTTCACACTTAAGTATCTAACACACACCCACCCTGGCCCATGACTTAAGGGTTGGAATTTACTTTGTTGTGCACTGTATTGAGCTGCATGTGATATGCCTTTACTAACAGAAGATAGCCAGCTATGTCTGGGTTGGAGATTAAGTTCAGTAGTGACTGCAGCTGATAAAGAGAGGAAGGAAGAAATTTAGTGAGCCAACCAAAGCTCTCCTGTATTAGGAAGTTCAGTGAACCATACAGGACAGAGAGTAGACAAGGTCTGAGGTTTTCACTAAGATTGTTCATTTGTTGTGAATAGGCAAAATATGATTGGTAGCTCATACTGGAAAGAATCAATTTAAGTTTCTCTTGGACTTGACCAGGGCTGCTGTAGTTGGTTGGCTTGTGTCATGCTAGCTAAATGCCTGCTCCTCTTTATGCTGCTGAAAACTTGAGGCAGCTCCATTGATTTTAATGGCTTTCCTCTGGCATTAGTGAGAGCAGAACTTGAACTTGTATACTGGCAAACATCTTCTAACATAGACTAGCTAGACTGACCGACAAGGCTTAAGGCAGAACTGAAGAGAAGAGAAGAGAAGAGAACCTCAGTTTCCTGACTCAGTCCTTTGCTTTAACTACCCAGTTCCTTCAGCAGTCAGATATGGAACTCTGATTTCTTTCTGCTGCAGATAACTAATAGGAATGGCTAATAAGAGAAGGCTTCTTATAGGATGTGCCATCTAAATAACAGATGGGTCCCCAAGTTATTTATAAACTATACATTATGGGCCAGACTGTGGTTGTCTCTACATGGATATGCAAGGGGAAGAGTATGGAGCATAACGTGTTTGCTCAGTACTAGGACAGGAGAATGGAGCACAGCTAGTGACACTGCACTCCCCTAAAGGGGCAGGGCCATAGTCCCCTCCTAATGAGGGTCTTAAAGGTGTAGTGGTGATCCTTGCAATATGTGCTCCTGATACCTTGGAAGAACTCAGATGAGTCAGCCAATATAAGCCTGAATATTTTTAGTTTAAGCAAGTATGTACACACAGTAGTGTAGCCAGGGGGGGAGCAGGGGGAGCGGCCGCTCCCCCTTGAGCAGAAGCGGCGGAAGCGGTGCCTTTTTTTAGCAGCACTAAAAGAAGGCGCCGCTTCTTTTTAAGCACCGCTTCTTGCACTCACCCGGCGGCGCTCCGGGTCTTCGGCGGCATTTTGGCGTGGGGTAACACCAAAGACCCGGAGTGAGCCGCCGAAGACCCGTAGCACTGCCGGGTGAGTACAGGGGGAGGCGCCTTTTATAGCGCCGCTCCCCCTGCGCTCCGGACCTGGCTGCGCTACTGTGTATACATCCAGCTGAGCTTAAATGAGCTGCAAGTTCTCATCGCTTCTGAATATCTGGCTCTAAACGCTGAGGATCTGCTGGGGTAGTCTACCCCAGCCCCCAAATGGGTGGTGCCTCTGCAGTTCCAGTGGAATCCTAGAAGTCAGGTACTGTGTATATGATAGAGGAGCACAATGACACTTGTAGAGCTGTCCTGCCCAGAAAGTCTTATTGGATTGATTCCTCTGCCTAGCAAAAAAAAAAAGGGATGTGTGAATAGCAATATGGTGGCCATTCAGCTTGCTGGGAGAACCGTGAGAGGAGATTATTCTGTTCCTAGTAAGTCCTGGCTTTCTCTCTTTCCTCTAGGTGTATACCACTATTTAATTATGCTTCTATGTCCTTACTGCAATTGTGCTTTTCTCACTGATCTGGGATCGTCTATTGATAACAGCACAATGTTTATGGCACCCTGCAGCCTTGTCAACTCTACAGTTATCTAGCAACTATGTGTATATACATGATTTTCTAGGCTAGTTTAAATGGTACTATAGACCAGATCTCTCTGAGTCTGAGTAACAGTGAGTAGATTGTGAGCAACTTTGAAATTCATTAGCTGCTGCAGTCCATGGCTGGCTTTTCACTTGTTAGGAGTGTTTTCTTTGGATCTGAATGCAGACTGACACTCAAATAGCTGCCTGTGTGCACAGCACTGAAAGAACATGTAGACTGTGCTCTTGCCATGGAGGACTTAGTCTAACTCAGATCTGTGTTACTGTACACATTGGGTTAGAACTGAAAGGTCTTGGTTAGAAATTCTACACTGGGGGGAGAGACATTCTACCTGTGGCTTCTCTTCCAACAAACAATGTCTTCTGTGCATATTCATGTTGGGGTATATTTCATGAATTTTGTGGTTGTAGTTTTTAAGGCTGGGTGTGGATTTTTAACAATCGGTCCTATTCTACTATCCCGCTTGGTATGCACAAGGCTTCAATTGGGCCAAACTAATCTGGCTATAACTGCCTTTAAATTGAATCCCCTTACACCAGTGATAGATTTGGCTCTTGGCTTCAATAGTAGCTTTGCATGGAACAAAGAAACTCTGATGTGAGTTGGCATCTGGGCTTACAAAACCCACAGCTTTAGCTCTGACTCTTGTGATTTATATAACATAAAAATAAGAGCTGTGAAAACAGGAGCGGCTCTCACAATTGTGCCGCCCCAAGCAGTTGCGGCGGCCCCACCCCCGACGCAGGCTGATGTTGTGGGGCCCTGCCCCCGACGCAGGCTGATGTTGTGGGGCCCTGCCCCCGATGCAGGCTGACGTTGCGGGGCCCTGCCCCCGACGTAGGCTGATGTTGCGGGGCCCCGCGGCAGCAAGAGAAGAGTGGCAGACCTGCCGCCCCATTGCTGCTGTGGCAGGCGAGAATGGGGCGGCAGTCCGAGTCCCGCGGCGGCAATTTGGCAGCCGGAAGAGCAGACCTGCCGCCGAATTGCCGCCGTGGGACTCGGACTGCCGCCCCATTCTCGATGCTGCCCCAAGCACTAGCTTGGAAAGCTGGTGCCTGGAGCCGGCCCTGTGTGAAAATATGCTACAAGATGATTTCTTCAGATCACTAGGGAGACAAGCTTTTTACTGTGTTCTTGGAGCTGAAGGACCAGAATTCTAGCTCAGGCTCTTTAAATATTTGTGCAATGTATTAAATAATGGTGGAAGTGAATTATGGAAGATAGGACAGAAAAAAATCAGAACTGTAATATTTTAAGATCCTTGCAGTCCTGTCTGGCCAGTTCCTCAACTAGTGTATTTCTAGTATACTTGTATTGGTTTGGTCAAAACTTCATAATAGATTTGGTGCTGAAAAAGTAAACAACTGAAGAGGAGCAGGCCTGACTCTGGCAGTCAGAACTCATGTCCTACTTGCAGAACTGTAAGCTGTTCCTCTTGGGTAATGTGTGCTATCTCTTGGTTGAGGACTAAAAATGCTTATGCTGCGCCATTTGCTTATGTATTTTTTGTGTAATTTCCTAAACCTTCCGGTTTCTCTTCCCCCTGGGGGGAAATAGCCAGTGCAGTTTTTTTCAGGTAGCGTGTGTGGGGGAGAGAATTGCAACAACCGTGTGCAGTTCCCGCAGTCCCTAGTGGGGAATCCCAGACCACTATATGGTTCTAGAACAGGGATCTCAAACACGCGGCTTGTGGAGTTATTTCCTGCGGCCCGACATAGCCCCCCTCACGCCCCGCCTCTGCCCCCCTGAGCGCACCGCATCCCTGCTCCTTTAATAATAATAAAAAATGGAGATATGCCTATCTCCTAGAACTGGAAGGACCTTGAAAGGTCATCGAGTCCAGTCCCTTGCCTTCACTAGCAGGACCAAGTACTGTCCCCTGACAGATTTTTGCCCCAGATCCCTAATGGCCCCCTCAAGGATTGAACTTACAACTGTGGCTTTAGCAGGCCAATGCTCAAACCACTGAGCTATCCCTCCCCTCCCCACTTCCCCCTGCCAAACAGCTGTTTGGCAGCAGTTAGGACTTCCCAGGGGGGAGGAGCGGGGATGTGGCGCACTCAGGGGAGGAGGCGGAGAAGGGGCAGGGTGAGGCCTCATGGAAGGGGTGGAGTGGGGGCAGGGTTGGGGGCAGAGAGGTGGGCTTTTATATCTTTGTATTAAAAGATGTCAGTGATGCAGCCCTCGTCCAATGTACTAGTCCTCATGTGACCCTCGTGGTGGTTTGAGTTTGAGATCCCTGTTCTAGAACCTGTCACAGATGGTGCTAAGTCCCTTCACAAACTCCCTCCCCACCTGCAGAAGAGGCAATGTGCCCTCTGGCTACAAGAGAGGAAGGGGCAGCTCAGTAGTGAGATGTAGCAATGATACACAGAGCAAAGGAGTCATGTCCTTTCCTGACCCACCTTTGATATGTAGCTTTGGCCAAAGCACTCTACCTATGTTCTCCACTTCCCTAAACATAAAATAGGACTGCTGGTGAATATTCAGCATGGGGTGAGTAGCTGTGACTGCCAGTTAGCACTTAACATAGTACACTCACAAATTCTAAGTTTTAGTACTGGTGAGCTGGGGGAGAACCTTACGGACAGAATAGTATACTGGAGGGAGAGGAAGTCTGTAGGGAAAACCAAACCCTATATTTTTGCCATATGGAAGACTTTCACTTCCTTACAATGAAAAGAAATGCTGCAGACTAACTAAATCTTACATTGCATTTATTGAATATCATCTTTGTCATATGCCAGACCAGGCTGTGCCAGATTGGGCAGTTTAAATGTTTCATTCTGAACTTCTTAGAGGGTTCCGGTCTCCTTGACTTGCTGTCAAGATTTTTAGGTAGGGCTGGATATAATTTATTAGGATTGGATTCTTCCCTATTTTCTTGGAAAGATATCTGTCTGTAGGCTGAGAATGAAGTCATGTCCACACTACAAACTTTGGTCAATGCAAGTTATGTTGGCATACAGCCACCAAAGTTTGTATATAGCCTGCGTGCGTACATACTTGGCTGCTTGCATCAGTGCTGTGTGAACTCATCAAGAGTGCTTGTGTCAATGCAAAGTGCATGTATGAGTGTAGGTATCCAGTGTGCCACATGCTGCTGTCCCACGCTAAGCCTTTTGGGAAATGTTGGCAATGCGTTGTGGAATAGAAATGACTTGTACAGGGATCTCTGGCAGCTAAGGGTCAAGTTCCCAGTGTGCAACTTTCTCTGTCCCATAATGCCTTGCATATTCTATGATTTACTCACTTTTTTTTTTTTAATTCCGACAAACCTGTGTGGCACTTCTTGGTCTCTGTCATCTCCGACAGATGCATGGAGCCAGCAGAGCTCTGAACTATTCTCATGAAAACTGCAAACACAGGATGCAGGATTCTTCTGTATTTGCAGACCCTCAGGAAGTAGTGCAACAACTAGGGACTTAACGATTTCTTGGACAGTTTACTGAGGGACATAGTGAAAAACAATTCAGTGTTGTTGGCATTCAGGGAGTAGTTGCAGATTGTGGAGTGCCATTTCTAGGCCTGAGATACGAGCACCGACTGGTGGGATTGTAATGCGGGTTTGGGATGATGAGCAGTGGCTTTAGAGTTTATGGATGCGAAAGGTCACATTTCTGGATTTGCTTGCTGATTTCACCCTCTCTCTCCAGTGCTGAGACAGTAGAATGAGAGCTTCACTGACAGTGGAAAAGCAAGTTGTGATTGCATTCTGGAAGCTTGCAACTCCAGATTGCTACCAGTCAGTGTGAAATTATTTTGGAATTGGAAAATACATAGTAGGGGTGATTTGCATGCAATTGTGTCTAGCTCCTGCTTCTTTTGGCAATGTGCAAGGCTTAATGGATGGATGTGATGCAGTGGGGTTCCCAAACTGTGTTGGGGTAATAGACGGCATGCCTATCCCTCTTTTGGCACCAGCCTACCTTGCCACAGTGTATATTAACAGACAGGACTCTAGTTTTCTGTGGTTATACAAGTGTTGGTGGATCACCATGGACGCTTCACTGATACCAATGTGCGCTGGTCAGGGAAGGTGCATGATGCTCACATCTTTAAGAATACAGGACTGTTCAGAAAGCTGCAAGTAGGGATGTTCTTTCCTGGCTGGTGGATTGCCATTGTCAATGTTGAAATGCCAAGAGTGATTCTGGGAAACCCAGCCTACCTCTGGCTACCCTGGCTCCTGAAACTGCACACTGGCCACACTGACAGCACCAAGGAAAGATTCAAGTACTGTCTCAGCAGGACGGTGCTTGCATGATCTCACTGAACATGTCCTTCCTACTCTTTTTTATTTCTTTTTTTCTTGTCAGAGTCAGGTGTCCTGTGGATGTGGAGGGGACATCCCTCAAGGCTACAATGGGAGAAGCTGCTAATAAAAAACAGACAGAAGTATCACTGGATTAACAGTCACAATGGAAAGGGAAAGAAAAGATTCTAAACTCCCTTCCCTTATTCCCGTAAATACTTTTAATAAGACATACTTGACACTTTGGAGCACGTGTGCATGGCTCTGCTCTCCAGTTCTCACCATGGTGAGTATGGCCTGCCATGGGTAAGAAGGGGAAGGACTTCTGCTTGCAAGAAGCAGTAAAAGTTCAGCCTCTAGTCCCAGGGTATAAGTACAGGGCAAAGACACTGAATATCAGCACTGTTTTCCACTATTACTTGTGGCTGTAGGAGATTTCTCACTCCTGAGGGTAGAAAAGGTACAGAGAGCACAGCTGCTCCTGGTGTCCCAAAGCTGTCCAGGCCCATTTGCCACTCGCCTGTTTACTGTGATGGTGCTAGCTAAACTCATTGTGCAGCGGCCTGGAAAAGTGTCCTACCATGGAGGAAGAAATAAGACAGCCCTCCCTAGAAACCTTTGAGAGACTATTGCAGAGTATCTCCATGGAAGTTTCATCAAGGTCTCAGGAGAATAAAAGGGACATCCCTATTCACATAAACAGCGTGGTCCGCACGTCCCCACTGCCTAACCCAATGGGGAGTGAAAAGCCGATGACAACTCTACCTCTCTTTGTTGTACTGCTGCCTCTTTTCATAGGAGTAAAACAATGAAAGTCAAGACTGTGTTTTGTTAACATGGGGATGGGCTGGATGCCATCTTTAAATTTAAACATTGCAAGCCAAAATACATGCACACACTTTCCCAAGGTCCCTTTTCCTTCATTGGGCTCAGCTGGCGGAACTGGCTAGACTGTAGCAGAGTCTCGAACAGAGTTACCCTGCTGAGTCTCCCCCTCCTTCTCTTCCACCTTGCTGTTCACATCAGGGGTCTCTGTCTTAGGCTCTTCCGAGGTATCCATGGTGCTCCGTGGGGTGCTGGTGGGCAGTGGCGTATCCAAGTTCTAACACCAGGGGGAGCGAAGACATAAAAAAAGGCGCCACCCAACCCGACCTGGGTGAAAGAACCCAGGCCAGCAGCGGGACCCCTGCTGGCAGGAGCCCGCGGGGGGAATCCTAGAGCGGTGGCTGGCTAAGCCGCTCAGCCAGCCGCCGCTCTAGGATTCCCCCCACGGGCTCCTGCTAGCCGGGGTCTCTCAGCCTGCTGCCAGCCTGGGTGAAAGAACCCAGGTCAGCAGCGGGCTCTTGGTGGGGCCAGCGGCAGGACCCCTGCTGGCAGGAACCCACAGGGAGAATCCCAGAGCGGGGTGGGCTGAGCGGCTCAGCCAGCCGCCGCTCTAGGATTCCCCCCCGCAGTCCCCTGCCAGCAGGGGTCCTGCCGCTGGCCCCACCAAGAGCCTGCTGCTGACCTGGGTTCTTTCACCCAGGCCGGCAGCGGGCTCTTGGTGGGGCCAGCGGCGAGACCCCTGCATTATTTTGTCGCTCCACCTCCGTCCACTCGTCTCCACCCTTTCAAAAATTAAAAAGGTGCCACTTTTGGAAAATGTGCTCAGAGGGAGCGGCCGCTCCCCCTGCTCCCCCCTAGCTACGCTACTGCTGGTGGGGTCTCTGCCATATATGGTGTGCAGCTTGTTGTAAAAGCAGCAGGTCTGTGACTCGGTATTAGATTGATTGTTGGCCTCCCTGGTCTTGTGGTATGCCTTGCAAAGGTTCTTTGTTTTCATATGGCATTGCTGCTGATCCCTGTCCTATCGCTTTGCCTGCACCCCCCCCCCCCCATGCAATTTGTTCCTACGGGTCAGCATTTGTACAGCTGGTCCATAGCTACGCCTGCACAAACTCTTCTTCCCACAGGCCCAGGAGATCCGATACGTCTACTGTATGAAGCCAGCATGGTTGGCTGGGCAGTTGCATGCAACAAGAGAGCTGCTAGGTGTGCTTGCCAACGTGGGCAATTAAGCAAAGGCATTTCAAAAACACTCATAGTTTCTTAAAGTGTTGTGTGGCTTCTAGTCACCCTGATCCCTGTGCAGTGGTTTAGAACTGTGACCTGAGCTGCCACTGTTGCAGGAAATGGGGCATGGTGGGACAGCTGCTTGGAGGACTGTAAGGGTTGACACAAAGTCATGCAGTGTCTACACTTTCACTGTGTTGACCTCAGTAGGTTAACTATGGTTCTGTGCCATTCAGGGAGGTGGTTTTACTGCATTGCTATAATGGGTGCTTATATTGGCAAGAAACAAATTTGAATGTAGATACATGGGCAATAGGTTGAGGCAAGGTGACTTACTTCAACTGAACTTTGTAGTGTAGATTAGGCCTGAGGCTGCTTTAATTTCTGGTTTGAATTACCTAGTTCAGACTCCTTAGTAGTGGCACTGTGTATTTAGCCTCGGTTCTACAATAATTGTGTTTGTAAAAGGTACTCTTAAAGAGTCAGTCAACTTCACTGTATTTATTACCGGCATTGATTTCCTTAATGAGGACTATCTTGAATGGATAGCAAAGCAAATACACCCTCACTTCCATTCGCTTAAAACACAATAGCTTGTATCTGTCCTGTCTATCTGTTACACAAACCAGCAGTTATTTAAGCATATCATTGGAGTCAAACAAATTGGAACTTCCTGTTTCAAGTGATGTATTTGACATCAAGCAGTTTTCTTGCCTCATCTCCGTCATTCTCCTGCTAGTGTTGACAGAGGCTAGACTGACACATCTGACATGCTATCTTTAACATAAGTCCCATGTTTCAAGTCAGTTGAAGCAGTCAGTCAGTGATGCACAGTCTCCCTCAGACAGCATATTCTATCAATATTATTGCCTGGTAGCATCAAGGAGGAATTAAGGTTATATCCAGGGCCGGCTCCAGGCACCAGCTTTCCAAGCTGGTGCTTGGGGCGACATCGAGAATGGGGCGGCAGTCCGAGTCCCGTGGCGGCAATTCGGCAGCAGGTCTGCTCTTCCTGCCGCTGAATTGCCGCCGCGGGACTCGGACTGCTGCCCCATTCTCGCCTGCCGCAGCGGCAATGGAGCGGCAGGTCCGCCGCTCTTCCCTTGCTGCCGCGGACTGGGACTGCCTGTGTGGGGGGCGGGGCCCCGCCCCCGACGCAAGCAGACGTAGTGGGGCCCCGCCCCCAACGCAAGCAGGCGTCGGGGGCTCTGCTATGTCTGCCTGTGTTGGGAGCAGGGCCGCGGCAACTGCTTGGGGCGGCAAAATTGTGAGAGCCGCCCCTGGCTATATCCCATTCATGAATGTTTTGTAAACGTGTATTTCTTTTTTTAAAGGCTCTATGGGGTTAGACCAAGAACTCGGAGCTAGGAGACTTTAGTTCAAGTCCCAGTTGTGATGCAGACTTGTGTGAGATCATGGGTAATTAATTTGTACCAAAACTTTCAAAAGTGGCCACTCTTCTTTGGTGGCCGGCTTGAGACACATTAGATCTGATTTTCTTGAAATGCTGAATAGTCAGAACTGCAACTGAAGTCCAGTGTCAGCAGTGGACACGCACCTTTGTCAGCTAGGCCCAAGTTGTCTCCCAAATATTGAGGCTTGCAAAATCCAGTGGTTACTTGTGGAAACTTAGATTAGTATCTTTTTGATTTGCAGATTTATTTATTTTTCTGTGGCGGAGGGGAAGGGAAGATACTTTCCTACCTCACAGGGTTCTTTTGAAGCTTAATTAACACATGTAAAGTGCTTGGAGATTCACAGATGTGCTTTCAGATTGGAAGCTCTTTGGGGGCAGGATCTCTGTCACTTTTTTCTGCCTCGAAACTCCCTAACAAACTGTGTGAGGTCCTAGTCACACATATCTAATGTAGTGAAAGTACAAGGAATAGACAAAGAGTTCTGTCGCTTCTACAGATCCAGACTAACACGGCTACCCCTCTGATACAAGGAATAGTAATTTACTCTCTTGAGGAGACAGTTGGGACAGTTGGGAAAGCACTTAAACACAATACCACACTTTCAAAACGGATCTAAATTGTGTGCTCAGATTCCTCGTTTGTACGGAATGGGTAACTATGGTGAGTATCCATTCATGGGCACAGGTGTGAGACTTGCACAGGTGGTTTTGGTGACCAGTTCTGGAAGCTTGTCCACTCTCTGTGGAGGGGTGAAAGTTAGGGAGGTGAAGAGAGAAGTGTATACACTGAGAACTGGGTGCAAATCCTCTTCTGCAATGAACTGCAGTGTGATTCCTGTATCCTTAATGCCTTTAGCTGAGTGTTAGTGAAAATAGTCACCATTAGAGGTGGTGTTAAGAATTCAATAGTCTTAATGAAAAACTTTCAGTTGTCACAATTGTTTTCCTCAACACACATTGGATATAGTTGAAAAGTCCAATTTCCCTTTAGAGCATACAAAGAAGATTCCCTGAAGGACATAATGTTTCATAGATCAAGTGAACTATACAGTACCATGAACTTCAGGTTTTTTTGTTTTTTTGGGGGGAGCATGTGCTACAACACACATGTGGCTTAGTTTGCCTCCAGTTACACACATGCCCACTGAAGGGGTGTGTGTGTGTAACTTCATCTGTAGCCAATATATGTGCTAATATTCACCAAAGAGTAATAACATTAATACAGTAGACTTTTATTAACACACTGTTTTTACAAGTGAAAAACAATGCCTGAGCTTTCACTTGAGTGAAAGCTTTCCTCCTGAAAGCAGGTTTTATTTTCCAAATACACATAGTGTATGCTTCCATCTCCTAGAGCAGTGGTTCTCGAATTTTTTTTTCCCGTGGACCACTTGAAAGTGTATGAGGGTCTCGGTAGACCACTTAATGATCTTTCCAAATGTTGTTGTACCATTAGCTAACTATTGTAAAGTGCTTTGGATAAAAAGCTCTATATTAAAAAACCCCTTTTTTTGTTCTACAAATAAAAGCACATAACTCATATTTTTGTATCAGTAGTTTTACCTTTCTAATGCGATGGCTGTGACCTTTCTCCCCTGCCACGGCAGCCCCCAAGCTGGGGCTGGGAAGGAGTGGGGGGGTCTCTCCCCAGCAGCTGCAGCCCTTGAGCTGGGGAAAGTCACCTCTTTCTCTGGCCGCCACAGCCCTGCACATCCCAAATTCCCCGCACCCCCTCTTCTCACCCTATTGCCCCTCCCACCTACCCCAATTCCCGCCCCCCAACGCCACCACCTCACCTTGCATGTGCATCTTCTCCAGGGTCCAGGCAGGTGTGGCTCCACTAATTAGGTGGGTGGCCCTTCATTCTGTTATGTGCGGCTGCCCAGGCGTGCACCTTAGAGGGAACTATCTGCGGACCACCAGAATGGAGCTCGTGGACCACTGGTAGTCCATGGACCACAGTTTGAGAACCTCTGCTCTAGAGCAGGGGTTCCCAAACTGTGGGCCACGGCCCAAAGGTGGGTTGTGAAACAGTCCTGGGTAGTCCACCATGGGCAGGGTTTTGGGGGAGCGTTGCCCCCCCAAACAGTATATACTGGTGGAGTAGTGATGGGTTGTGGCCCCTGCCCAGGGCCAGGGGAGCCCAGCATCCCTGGTAGGCAGCAGAGGGTGAAGTGGAGCTACTGGGCCATGGGCAGAGGGTGAGGAGAAGGGGCCGGCCCTGAAAGGCAGCGGCTCCCAGAGTGGCTGGAGGAGACTAGTCAGTTTGTGGCCATTCTGCTATGAGCCACTGCACCCTGCGATCTGTGGGTGTCGGGCCCCCTGGAGTATTAGCCTTGAAACCCCTCCATCCCCAGGTATGGGGCTTGGCGGTGTCACTTTCTTTCTGCCTGGACAACGCTGTGATTGGGAGTTGTTAGGTAATGGCCCAAGCACCTGCCTCAGTCTGGCACTGGTAGCCCCTGAGCTCCTCCCTGGTTCCCAGGCAAGGGTGCCTGTGAGGCATAGGCGCCGACTCCGTGGGTGCTCCGGGGCTGGAGCACCCACAGGGAAAAATTGGTGGGTGCAGAGCACCCACCGGAACTCCCCGCCAGCCCCCCCGCGCCCAGCTCACTTCGGCTTCTGGGTTCCGCCTCCGGAGGCGCCTCCTGGCGAAGCCGCTTTTTTTAGCTCACATGGAGCTGCCCGCCCGTCAGCCGTTTGGCGGGCGACAAGCGGGGGTGGGGGGTGGGGGGAAAGCGCAGTGGGGTGGCGCCTCGGGGGATGGGGATGGGGAGGAGGGGCTGGCTGGGAGGGGAAATACAGCGCGCCCGAGGGAGGAGGCGGGGGTGGGGATTTGGGGAAGGGGTGGAATGGGGGAAGGGCCAGGGGTGGAGTTGAGGCGGGGCCAGGGGCACAAGCACCCACCGGCGCCGACTAAAGTCAGCGCCTATGCTGTGAGGCGCTGCTGGGTGGGTGATTGGGGCATGGCTGCCAAGTGACAAGCTCAAGGCACTTAGCAAGCTGCTAAATGGAGGGTGTTGGCAGGGGCTGGCTGTGGCACCTGCCTGGCTCCTTCACCCTCTTGCTGGTCCTAGTCCCTGCTGAGGTGAGGGGCCGCACATGCTTGGCAGTGCCCCTCTCCCTGACAGACGCTTGTTAATAGTGAGCCACAGTGCCTATTGCAGCTGCACAGGTGGGCCTCGGGATGGGGTGGGGTGTTGGGACCCCCTGTTCTAGAGTACTGGAGCCTGACAATGCCTCTTGCCTACAGCCATCACTGTTATGTTGGTCTGATTAATGTATGTATTTTCAAAATCTGTCCACTTGGTTGCACTATAGCTTTATAAATGTTACAAAAAAGTTAAAGCTTTCTTTTCTGATTCTGTTTACTGGATTATCTGCTTTGCTGGGGGTGTGAGGGGTGTGTGTGACAAACTTCATCAGGGGTCAGACTCTGGTTGTTCCCAGAGCTCAGGCCCAGTACTTCTGAGATACTGAGGGTGTAGAAGACCATCCTGAGTATGGCATGTAGATCAACAGATGTAGCAACCCATGCAGTGTCAGCATTCCTAGGTCCACCATATCCTACAAGAGTTTAAAACAAAAACAGAAAACCTAGAGCAAGGTTTACCTAGGCTGGGGATGTCACAGTGATGCACGCCTAATTCTATTGGCCCTAATATCCAGAGCATGGCAAGATGGCCTGTTGCATGTAAAGCTAGGTGAAATACACATTTCAATACTGCACTCTCTGAACATATGAGAGCCAAAAGTGTAGGGAAGCCTGCCATGATTTCTTTTATACCCTGGAATGGGATGCTAACCAGTTGGGGGAAGGAGAGGATAACCTTTCCTGCCTGGCAGTAATTGCTAATGTCTTTCTTGGCCTTCCCTCCCCCTGCCCTCCATGGTGGTAATTCTCTGTAATATCTATTCCATTGTATGAGGTATTCTGATTTTTCATGTGGGCTTTACCAATCACACATCTTTGGCAAACCGGATTTCTTCTAGTGATGCAGACAAATTATCAGCAGAAGTGGGTCAATAGCCCTGGAAACTAATGCTATTTTAAAAAGCTCTGCATGTGTATTCCAGGGTAAAGATCCCATAGCCTTATTTGTTTTCTGTCTAAAAATGGTCTAAATTCAGGTGGGTGAAATCTACTCCACTTATTCTATATCTCTAATTAAACTAAACACTTGATTGAGCTGTGAATTGCATTTTGGTGGAATTCTCCCTCAAAGTACTTTAACCTATGAAGTTAATGTATAGATTGCTTCACTTGAGCACTTTCTTAGACTTACATTTTCTACTAATATTAAAAACTTGGGACACTAAGTACAGTATTACCTTTAAAGATCAGGCATGGGGGACAGTGTTAAGTAATGTATATTAACAAAACTGCATTGCTTGGCAGCCCTGCCACCCAGCTCATAAAAAGACTTTGGCTTTCACATCAGAGAAATCTTTGTATTGCTGCCAGCATGCTTTCCACAACACTGCTTCATGGGTGTGTAACACTTCTGAGAGGCAAAGACTCATAGAAATAACAGGCTACCCCATTGTGCAACAAGCTTATACACAGCTTGTCACAGATGAAGTGCTAAGTACTGGCTGAGTCATCCAAGAGTGACTCTTCACATCCAGTGTGTGACTGGATAGCTGAGCTGTTTGCTGCTTCATTGCTAACGGCCTTGCTTAGAGGTGGCTCTGAGAGAGGTGATCTTCACAAATATTGACTGTATTTAGATAGTGCCAATGTCAACTAAGCACCAATCATCCTAGGAAGCAAAGATTCTCTAAGCTTGCTCTGAGCCTTGTGGGTTACATCCACCAAATTCTTTCTGACAAAGCCTGTTAGTTAACGACCTTTCATACCTCATAGGTGATCCTGATACACTCTTTACACAGTTTAACACCCAGATACCTCAGACACAGACCCATAAACAACAGTCAACTTTATTATTATAACTTGGGGGAGGAGACAAAGTTACTCCTCTCTTTTGACAAACATATCAATCAATAAAAGGTCTCCCTGTTATTTTTAATACACATTATTTGAGTTTGGTTTGGTTTTTCTCTTCTAATCTAATTAGTTTCTCCAGGGATGCCTAACTGCTCATTGCATGTGTCCATATTTCCAGACAACACTGCCTTAATTCCAAGTTAGCATTGAATAAATGTATCACTTCAGCTATGAAACCTTTAAAGTAGGTCTACATGGGAATGAAACACCCACAGCTGACTCAAACTTGCAGGGCTATGAAATCGCAGTGTAGATGTCTGGGGTGGGGCTGGAGCTCTCGGACCTTGTGAGTGGGGAGGGACCCAACCTCCAGCTAGAGGTGGAATACCTACACTGCAATTTTTAGCCCCAAAACCTGAGCCAGCTGTGGGTGTTTTAATGCAGTGTAGACATAACCTTAGAGCAGTGTTTCCCAAACGTGGGATGCCGCTTGTTCAGGGAAAGCCTCTGGCGCGCCCGGCCGGTTTGTTTACTTGCTGCGTCCGCAGGTTCAGCTGATTGCGACTCCCACTGGCGACAGTTCGCTGTGCCCGGCCAATGGGGGCTGCGGGACGTGGCGCGGGCCGAGGGACGTACTGGCCGCCGCTTTCTGCAGCTCCCATTGGCCGGGCACAGCAAACCGCGGCCAGTGGGAGCCGCGATTGGCCGAACCTGCGGACGCGGCAGGTAAACAAACCAGCTGGGCACGCCAGGGGCTTTCCCTGAACAAGCGGCGTCCCAAGTTTGGGAAACACTGCCTTAGAGGACGTAGTCTCCTCCAAAATATTTTCAAATGTTAGTCTGGAAAGTCATAGTTAAGGTTGCACTTCACAAAAAGACCCACAGCATTATGGAAACATACAGCTGAGGTCATTCAAATTCGAGAGTGCCACCCTGAGAACAACCAAAATGATGATTAAACTGTCTCAGTTCTCAGTGAAACCCACAAATTCTAATTATTACTGACCATTATCATCTTTAAGCTGTGTGGTGGGTGCAGAACAGGTGCAGAGCGAAGACTGTGTGGGCAAAAAAGTAAGTGAGCCTGATTTCCTGTGTAGCCTAAAAATAGGTAAAGCTGTGTATACATGTGAGAGAGATGGGGGTGAGGGACAACATGGGAGGGAAAGCTTAAAATGGCTTTTATGTAACCATAAAGGACACGCTCTTCTCTTTTGCTTTTGTTTTATAGTTAACAAAGGATGGCTGCCTCTGCTAGCTCTTCTGTGTTGCTGGTATATCAAATGTGACAACTGGTATTCAGGGGTTGTTGAGTTCTGATAGGTTTCAGAGTAGCAGCCGTGTTAGTGGGTATCAGCAAAAAAGAACAGGAGTACTTGTGGCACCTTAGAGACTAACAAATTTATTTGAGCATAAGCTTTCGTGGGCTGCAGCCCACTTGATCGGATGCATAGAATGGAACATATAGTAAGAAGATATTTATACATACATAGAACATGAAAAGGTGGAAGTACCCATACCAACTATAAGAGGCCAATTAATTAAGAGGAACTATTAACAGCTGGTATGGGTACTTCCACCTTTTCATGTTCTCTGTATGTATAAATATCTTCTTACTATATGTTCCATTCTGTGCATCCGATGAAGTGGGCTGTAACCCATGAAAGCTTATGCTCAAATAAACTTGAGTTCTGATAGTCACTGAGGTGCTGTTAAGAATAGCATGTCCATTGTCTCCACTGTGCTTTCTCAAGATTTCCTTCTGTAAGTCACTGCAAGTAGGCAACTGTGTGGCAGGGGCATAACAGTAGGTGGGTAGCAATAATGGCGGGAATTAGGACTATACAACTACAGGAAAAAGAAGGGAGGATGCCATAGGGTTAGGGGACCTGCTACTGAGAAGGAAAGAGAAAAGGGAAAATAGTAATGCCAAAGTGGAGCCCAAATGTATCTAGAGATCTCCTACAGGTTCTGGGGGCTTAGCTGGCCTTCAGACTTCTGCCTATTAGGTCATTGATTTCTGGCTTCAATTTTTTTTTTTTTAAATCTCTGGTATGCTGGGATTCCTTCATTATCTCCCGCTCCCCGCAACACAAAGCCAAATCTGTATGATTAGAATGAGGCCATTGTGCTAAACCTCCCACATGTGGTTGCAGCATAGAAGACTCAAAGGAGAAGCTGATGTTGCAAGAAATCTGCCCAACAAAATGTGTATTGCTTCTCTCACCCGCACCCCATCAAAACACCCTTTGTTTCATTCTGAAATAAGAGGTCTCTAATTTGCAGGAAGGAAGGTACAACCCAGGGCTTCACTAGGGTGGATAATCTGCCACCAGTGCTTTTATCTTCTTGTGGAGTAAAACTGGGGCCCTTACTATAACTCTCAACAGTGCTGCTACCATAAATGGCTTGCTTCTGCACAAGAGTGGAGTGGGGAGGAAGTGGCTAGTTTGGAAGAAGAATCTTTCTCAGAAATACTGGTATCTTATACCCGCCACCATCTCAATATCTGACTTTTGACTCAAGTATTTCTTATGGAAGACTTGTCTTAGTTGTAATTAGTTGGCTAGTGCTATCGCTAAGGCATTATACTCTTAGAAAATAATTTTTCTTTCCCACTGGGATAGCTGACAAGTCATTGAGAATCCTATGGATTAGATTGGGAGAGTTGAATATATTGTCTTCAATGGTAGCTTGTCTTCTGGTCTCAAGTGACTGTAAGACAGCTACGCTTGGCACACTGATGTATGGAGCCAGATCCACAGCCCACCCATGGTGCCTTTGTGCTATTCTGATGGTCAAAGGAGAAATAGTGTTGTCTTAACCAGCCTCTGGGGAATCCTTCTAGTGCAGCAGGAGTCACTGGGTGGCACAGAGCCAGCCTAATAACCATGCTGTCCCTGCCAGCCCTGGCCTTGTGGTCATGCCTGGAACATCTCTCTGCCTCTGCAGTTCCTGGTTGCCAGAATAGTCCCTTGGACCACAGGGAGTTGGGCACATTTCAGTACAGTCTTAGGACTGATCTAAGATGCATTGGCTAATCTGCCCTCAATATCAGATTAGTGCAGGACTAGAGGGAGTCAACTCAGGCAATCGCAGCTCTGGCAGACCATAACATCCATCCTATGATTTGATGCAGCAGCAGTTGGCAATTAGCAGAAGAGGGAAAACTTTGGGACTTGCCCCAATTATACAAATTCTTTACTCAGCTTCAAGATATACAGCAACAGTTACAATGGCTTCAGCTGCTAACCAACCATAAACTGGAGCTCCTCGCTCCTTCCAAAGTTGAGTGACAGTAGATTGATTGGATGTTACTATTTGTCAGTCTCCAGCAGCAGTGCAACTCCATAGGCTGTAGAGATTCTCTTATTAAATGAAGAATTCAGTCTCCTTATTCCTTGCACTGTTTAGAGCTTTGAAAGTGTGGGAGAAGGGTAACCGAAAGTGGTTATAGGGACCCTTCTCTCATTTATTTTGGACAGAGTCTTGGCATATTGCAAAAAAGTACATTCCAGCCAAGAATGACCACTAGCTAAAAGCAATGAGTCACAAGAGCACTGTCTGCATTTACTTCTGGGGTTTGACAGTGCGGTCAGGCTAACTTGTGCAAGTTCATTCAAGCTTATTCTTGTCCTTTAGGCTCCATCATTAGCAAGCTCTGGCTTGCCTCAAATACCAAAGCCTGTGCTTACTGGAGATGTACTCCAGACAGTGTCTTTAATATCTTTATTTGTAAAGCAAAGCTGTAACTGGGGTGTCAAATCTTGAAGTCCTTAAAGCTCCATTGGCCAACCCACTTATGACTTGCAGAGGGCCTTTGTCCTAGGAGTTAGTGCAGTCAATTCAGTTCAGTAACAGTTGTCATGTAGTTCTACTTGCTGCACTGGTTTGAAGAGGAGGAAAGGATTCTGCCTCTTCAATCCCAGCAGAACTCCCCTGCATGCAGCTCATTTACTTGGGCAGGGGCAAGGACTTTGCCTTCAGTCTGACCTTTTTCCCGTGGAGTCAGAGTTCAAGGCTAGAAGGGACCATTATATCCGATTTGACCTTCTGTATAATACAGGCCATTGCGTTTAACAACAGTTGCCCCTATACTGAGCCCAGTATTTGTGTTTGCCTAAAACATCCTTTTAAAAAGTGATCCAGATGCCAAGAGGTGGAGAATCAACCATTTCTCTTGTCAGTAGAACTAGTTGCAAACTTTCTGACAAAACGTTTTTTGTTGGAAAATGCCTATTTGTATTTTGGAATCAAAACTTTTTGTGGGAAAGGATCAGTTTTGTCAAAACTGTAACTGGGAAAGGTGTATCAGGCCCACAATCCATTTCTGGGCAAAATGAGAGTGAGGGAGACACCCTCTCATTCCAGAGCCACCAATAGGGTGGTGGTTAGAGCACTCACTTTGGATGTGAGAGTCCCTGCTCTACCCTATATGAAATAGGGACTCAAACCTATGTCTTCTAATCCCAGGCCAGTACCCTAACCACCAGGCTATTGGCTGTTATGGGGTTGGTCTCTTTCTGTCCTTTTTCACAAAAAAATGTAAAAGATATTCTGTATCGTACAAAACTAATGAGAAACTCTCTGAAATTGCAAAAGATTTCTTAGGCATGGGAAAGCTGTTTCCTATCCAGCTCTGCCTGGTAGTTTGTTCCAAAGGTTAATCTCCCTCACTGTTTAAATAGTAGAAAAATGCCTTATTTCCAATTTGAATTTGTCTGGCTTCTGCTTCCAGCCATTTGTTCTTGTCTCACTTTTCTTAGTGCTAGATTAAAGAGCTCTTTAGTACCTAGTATTTTCTCCCTCTGAAGGTTCTTGTACACCATAATCAAGTTACCTCTCTTTTTGATTGAGCTGTTACTCTAAGGTGCCTTTTATCCTCTCCCCTTCTCCCCCCACACCCCCCCTAAAAAAAAAAAAAAGTCCATAAAGAAATGTGAGGAAAACTTTCCTTGACTTGCGTTGGATATTTTAGGGGGAAAAAATCAATAGTGGAATGTACAAAAGAAGAAGACTACTTTTGCCTGATGCTTGAAGTAGAACTAAAATGTAGCTTTTTTCTGTTTCTTTTTTTAGCACTTTATATTCAGTCAGTCTTGTCACTGTGACACATTGCTGTCATTTATACTGCTATTGTGAAATGCTCTAACCAGCATGCTAAAATAAAAGTGGATCACAAAGCAGTTTTGAAGGGACTCATCTCAACTCAGTAAGGTGTGGAATATCCTAAAAATAAATGTGAGGAAGTGGCCTTAACTTCTGTTTTCTGGGAAGCCTAACAGACTAGTAAAAGATTGCAGGATTTAAGTCCATAATTAAGAACACTGCTAGAGTGTCTGTCACTCTGCCAAGCACATTTCTTAAGCCTGTCATAATTGTCTGCCTGATCACTCTTATTTCACATAGCACAGTCCATCTGAAATATTCTATGGTGCTCTGCAGTCTAGGATCAGGCAAGATCATTCTCTTTAGAAAAAGGAAGAATTTTTTTTCTATAGCACCTTTTCACAGGAACTGAAACCGCTTTACAGACATTAATGAACTAAGTTTCCCAACAGTCTTGTAAGATGGGTAAATAACATGAGAAAAGGCACAGGCTAAATGACTTGCTCAAGTCCTGGCAGACAGGAAGGGTGATCCAGTGACTAGCCTGAGTCTTGACACCTGTCCCCTCCCCTCCACCATTCAGTCCATGATTTGCCACCTATTTCCTATAAGTCTGTAAAATTAGGATACCTACTTCAGGTGTGCTGTGAGATAAAGACTTTGAGGAGGCCAGATACTATGGTAATAGGGTTATACAAGTACCATAGATAGAGTGGGAAATAGTCCATGTCTCCTACCTTAACTACAGTGCCATCCTTCCCTCTGTGCTACGAGATACGTGCACTAGGCTGTCTAGCTACCAATTTGGTAGGTATATTATAAATATCTTGGATATTTAGTATCAGGGGGTAGCCGTGTTAATCTGTATTCACAAAAACAACAAAGAGTCAGGTGGCACCTTTAAAGACTAACAGATTTATTTGGGCATGAGCTTTCGTGGGTAAAAAACCCACTTCTTCAGATGCATGGAGTAAAAATTACAGATGCAGGTGTAACCCCCAAGGATTTTACCTAGATTCCTGGGGCTCTGTCTGCTGGTAGCTCAGGGAGAGGCACACTGTCCCTGGTAGGGAGGGGGAGCCAAGGCAGACTCAGAGTCTGCCCAGCAACCAATAGGGAGTGAGATGCCCTTCCCAGGGAGCTCAGGAAAGGGAAGAAGCCATTTTTGAGTCCGTCTGGAGCCAGTCAGGGCAAGGGCAGGACTGGCTGTGTGGGGAGCTGGTGAGTCTCAGGCCTGCGTGCAGGGTTCCTTCTGAGAACTGGCCTCTAGGGACCTGAGAGCAGATCCCTCAGCTGGGCCTTTCCCTCTCTACTGATGACTCCCAGTTTGTAGAGTTTTGTTGGGGAACTTCCTCAGCCAGGCTGAGTTTGCCCTCCAGCTCCCTAGGTGAAACCAGTCACCACATGGTCAGCTCTGCTCTGGCTGCTAGTCCAGGGCTGCTGCCTGCTGTGAGTGTGCCTGGACGCTGCGGTAGGACACTACAGTTTGGATTTTAGTACAGTTGTGTAATCTGCACCTTGAGACCTGCACCCCTTTGTGGTGAGGGGAAATCCTGGGACCGAAGCAGCCTGACTCCTGCCTGAAGAGGATCCCTGCCAGCAGAGATCAGCCCCTCTGCAGTGATAGAGGAGGTCCAGAGTCATCTCTGAACCTGAGGATCATTCATGGAATTTGTGAGTGCACCATCTTTTAGTTAGTCAGGGAAATTGTTTTGGGGATCCCCTACTCCCTGAACTGTGTCCTCAAGCCAGGGAGTAAGGGTTTGAGGATTTTATAGCCTGCTGCATATTAAACCTGTGGCGGGACTTACCGTCTCCTCCCACTTGTGAGTCCTTTGGGCTGTACTGAACCCAGTCAGCCACACTGCTAAACCACTGCAGAGAAGATATTGAGGTCATAGGTCATCAAGGGCCCCAACAAAGTACGCGACCCAATGGGACACTAGCCTTACATTTGCTACATCAGGTCCTGTGACTGGGGAAAGTCATGGGTATTATCAGCGTGGGCACCGGTGACCCTAAGAATAGAGTTATGTTATATTTGTTTCCTGTTTAATATAATTACTGTGCTGAATACATTGTATGTATTTGTGTTATTTCTTGGGAGTCTCCACCTATCTGGCAAGTAAGTGGGGGTTACCCTGTGGTTAGAATTTTCCTCCCAAACTGTCCTGGTGAAACCTGCCACGAAGGAGCAAGGGTGGTGGAAGCACCGTCAAATAAATTCATAGGGAAAAATAAAGAAGATACACCCTGCTGAGTGGGTGGCAGGATCCAGAAGAACCCTGACCTGTCCATCAAAACCTGCAAGCAGATTGGCATTAAAGAAGGTAACCGGGTGGAGAGGGGGTGCTACACAGGCATTATTATACTGACACATGAAGAGAAGGGGGTTACCTCACAAGTGGAGAGCCAACTCTCTTCTCTTCATGTGTCAGTATAATAATGCCTACATCTGTAATTTTCACTCCATGCATCTGAAGAAGTGGGGTTTTTTACCCACGAAAGCCTATGCCCAAATAAATCTGTTAGCCTTTAAGGTGCCACTGGACTCCTTGTTGTTTTTTTAGGGTTGTATTTGCAGATAGTCATACAGCTAGCTGCTGGCTAGTTGGAACTTGCTAATGTTTTCCAAATGCCTCATGACTTCTTGACCTCCCCCCCTCCCCCAATGATTCATCTGAAATCTTGTATAAACATTAATCTGTTCACTGTATTTGGATTTAAAAAAATCAGTCTCCCAATTAGGAGGCAGAACAATGTCATGTGATGTAAGTGCCCACCCACACATAAATGACCACAAATAAAGAATAGTCAAAGCAAACTGAATATGAACAGCTCATAGCCTTGACTGTTGACTAGATTTACAGAAAGCGAAGATTGATCTATAAGCACCTAGCTAACCAAAATATGAAATTAAACTTGTAATGAAAATTCACCAGTATGGCTAGCTCTAGGTGCAGAGAAGCATAAAAGGAAGCACTTATACCAGTGGTTCTCAAACTTTTGTACTGGTGACCCCTTTCACACAGCAAGCCTCTGAGTGTGACCCCTCCTTTATGAATTAAAAACATAGGCGCCGACTCCGTGGGTGCTCCGGGGCTGGAGCACCCACAGGGAAAAATTGGTGGGTGCTCAGCACCCACCGGCAGCTCCCCACCGGCCCCGGGGCCTGCGCCTAGCTCACCGCAGCACCGGGCGATGTTGCGGGGCCCCGCCCCCGACGCTGGGCGATGTTGCATTGGTGTCGGGGGCGGGGCCCCGCGACGTCACCTGGCGTCGGGGGCGGGACCCGGCGTCGGGGGCGGGGCCCTGCCCCTGACGCTGGGCGACGGCACCCACGGGCACCGCCGGAAATCGGCGCCTGTGATTAAAAACACTTTAAAAAATATATTTAACATCATTATAAATGCTAGAGGCAAAGTGGGGTTTGGGGTGGAGGCTGACAGCTTGCGACCTGCCATGTAATAACCTTGTGACCCCCTGAGGGGTCCCGACCCCCAGTTTGAGAACTCCTGACTTATACAGAGTAGTCCAATAGTATGTTTGTGGTCAGGACAAATTCTGAAAAAATTATTCCTTTTAAAAAAAAATAAAGAATGAACGAAAAACCCTTCTTGTTTGCTTTGAGACTTCACTGCCAAAAATTACCCCACTTGGCAGCGATGTGCTCTTGCATTGTAAAAAGCAAAGTGTGGTGATATGACTGGAATCCAGCATAGGCCCTCATATCACACACTTTCAGAAGGCAGATCGTGTTTACAAGGAAATGTCTGGAACGCTCTGGAAAGACTTGCAGCCCTTTTGTCCAGAGTAGAACCTGCTAACTTGGGATTTTTCAGTGAGAGCAGAATCAATAGCCCATTGACTTTAATGGGACAGGATCGGTCCCTGTGACAGGGACCAATAACTATTTCATTTTATGTCCTCTAATCTTGCTCTATACTATCCAAAGATTAGGTTTAAAATGGCTAGTTTCAAAGTGGCTAAATAAAAAACTGTAATTTAAGTAACACAGTATTGTGTCTACAGCCTGGTATTAATACATTAAGACTTCTTGATAAAGTAAAGAATTTGCAGCTTTATTGAATACATCCTGTCTGGCTGAAATGTCTGCATATGACTAAATAAGCTTTCAAAATTCTGTCTTTTGGATACACTGGGTTTTGTCTGTATGTGTTAATCCCCAGGAATTGGGGAATCTGTTTGTAGTCTCTGGCTGAACTGTTTCAGTTACTTCAAGTTTAGGTCTGACATTGGTATATTTCATTTGCTTCCATTCAAATACTCCAGACTTACATGGCTGAGGGATATTCAGAATCTGGCCCATTCACCTCTCTGAAACAGTTTTTGTCAAGTTTGCTACTGTGCGAGTCCTCATTAGAGCTGAATGTGTAAAATCATTGTTGAAGTACTTTTGTGTCACCTCGCTTGGGTCTGACTGCAATGCTAGTGGTTGGTTGCCATTGCAACAGGCAGAGGTGAGAAAGGGACCGGTGTTCAAGAGATGGGATGAAAGGAGGAAAGCCCCTTCTTTCCCAGAAGAAAACAGGTCCCTGACTCTTAAAATTTCCTTCTGTTAGTCTGAGTACAGCAAATCTGCTGAGTGGATGAGGAGGTGGCAGTTGAGGTGGATGCATGGAGCTATTGGAGGGAAACCCAGATTATAATATAAGGTGGGAGAAGAAATAAATATCTTACACTCCAGTCCGCTATTTTCAAAGTGAAGTGTAAGACGAGGGCTGCCTTTCCTTATGTGCTGGAGTTGTGTTTTTCTCTTCCCCTTCTCTGCTGTGCTGCCCCCTCAGCAGTGCTACCTGGGCTCTCCCGTGTTCCACAGCTGACTGGCGGCGTCTTGCAGACCTTGCACTGTGGAATGTGAATCACAGTATTTAAACTTCCATGTTATCTGAGAGTCTGAGCCAAACTCAGGCCACCTCTTGCACACTTCTGTGTGTGTACATGGAGGAGGCAGTTAGATTGGTCATGACTGTGGTGCTCCACCCTGGGCTCCTGAATGGCTTCTGGAATTATGGAAGTCTTCCAAAATCTCATCGGTGAGCGGGGTGTGGACAACCTACTTTAGTGCATCTGCTTCCCTGATCTGACTGAGGAGCTTGTGTAGCTTGTTGCTGCCACTTGTGCTAAAGAATGGTAGGTGCAAGTTCAGACCCTTTCTTTTGCCAAACACTTTGTGAAATGAGAGAGCTGCAGTTTTATTTTGTGCTAGCTGGGCTCAATCCTCAGAGGTGCTGAACACCCAGAGCTCCCATTGGAACTGGCACTTAACTCTCTTCAGGAAGTGCTGGGCCTTTTGCATGACTGGGCCATTTAGGATCTTGCTAATGCCTGTGGGCTGTAATCTGAACTCCTGGGAATACAATATATTGAGAGGGGTTTTGTAATTTATCTGAAGGCAGTCAAATCCTATAAAGCGTATTAAATATAACAATTTATTTTCAATATCCCTGCTCCACTTGTGCTCACCCATCAAGTGCCCTTAAGTACAGCATTTTCATGAACTGTAGATGTACTCAGAATTACAAAATCCTTTAGGTGTGTCCAATAACATAAGGCAACTATGCGAGTAGGTAGCCTTAGGCATATAACTTTGTGTAAGTAAGAAATGCCTATTTCGCCCCCCCACCCCCCCTGCCCCGTTTCCTTTCCCTGATAGTAGGGAAGGCAAAGAACACCAACACCAGTTCAAACTTCAGCAGCATTTTATTTTAGTTGATTAAACTACCTGTAAGATCTAGATACTGGGTCAAATTACACCGTTACGCTTGTACTATTTTGCTTCAGTGAACTTCAGAAGTGTAACTTCGGCCTTGGCTACACTTGCAGATGTACAGCGCTGTGAGTTAAATCTGTCTTCGTACAGCTGAGTAGGGAAAGCGCTGCAGCCTGTCCACACTGGCAGCTGCCGGCGCACTAACGTGGCTACATTTGTGGCACTTGCAGCGGTTTTGGGAACGGTGCATTATGGGCAGGTATCCCACAGAACACCTCTTCCCATTCTGGCGCCGTGGGTTGTGGGAAGGGGGCGTGGGGTATGGTGCATTCTGGGTCCTGTCCCAACGCCCCGTGATGCATCGCTTCGCATCCCAGCAATCCCTGTGTTTCCGGCCACATTTGGTGCCATCTTTCAACGGTTTCTTTGTAGCGCGATCTGTGCTCCGTTTCGGTCAGCGGGAAAATGGATCCCGACCTGTTGAGCAAAATACTGACGAGTCTCGCCAGCACGTCACGTTTGGCAGTCGAGCTCTTCCTTAAGATCCACAGTGACAGCGAGGAGTCTGACAATGGCGATGAAATTGTCACGCGAAACGCGTATGTCATAAATGAAGGGAAGGGGGAGAGGGTCTGATGCAGTGCTATAAAATCCTCTTACCAGTAAAGGGTTAAGAAATACAGGTAGCCAGACTGACACCTGACCTGGCTGGCATCTGACCAATAAGGGGACAAGATACTTTTAAAATCTTGGGAGGGGGAAAGCTGTGTGTGTGGCTTTGTCTGAGTCAGAGTGATCTTGGAAGACAGAAGGAACCTACAGAAAATCAAACCTCCCTTTTCTGAAGTAAGTTTAGATAGCATAGCGAATAGATTTCTGTTTAATTTTGCTTGGTGTATTCCCTGTGTTAGAAGGGGCAGAGGGGGCGGGTTATTCATGGTTTTCTGTAACTTTAAGGTTTTGTCCAGAGGGGGAAATCTCTCTGAGTTTGGAAATTAAGTGCCCTGTAAAATAGTTACCATCCTGATTTTACAGAGATGATTTTACCTTCTTTATTTTTAATAAAATCCTTCTTTTAAGAAGCTGACTGTTTTCTATGGTGTTAAAACCCAGGGGGTGGGTTTTATGATCACTGTGTAACCAATTGGTTGGGAGATTGTTCTCAAGCTTCCCAGGAAAGGGGGTGTACGGCTTGAGGGGGTATTTTGGGGGGGAGGGAAGTTCAAGTGATTCCTTTCCTGGATTCCTGTTAGACATTTGATGGTGGCAGCGAAAGAAGCATTTCTCAGGGTGCAGGGAATTTTGTACCTTGGGGGTTTTAACCTAAGCTGGTAAAAATAAGCTTAGGGGCTCTTAATGCCGGTCCCCACGTCTTTACCCTAGAGTTTAGAGTGGGGAGGGAACCCTGACAGCGTACGACACGAACTTGCTTGTGGCATTCACGGACATGCTATGCACCGTGGAATGCTGCTTTTGGGCTCGGGAAACCAGCAGAGTGGTGGGATCACATTGTCATGCAAGTCTGGGATGACGAGCAGTGGGTGCAGAACTTTCGGATGAGAAAAGCTACTTTCATGGGACTGTGTGAGGAGCTCGCCCCCGCCCTGCGGTGCAAGGACACGAGATTGAGAGCTGCCCTGATGGTGGAGAAGCGGGTGGCTATTGCAATCTGGAAGCTCGCAACTCCAGACTGCTATCGATCAGTAGTGAACCAGTTTGGAGTGGGAAAGTCGACCGTTGGAATCGTGCTGATACAAGTTTGCAAGGCCATTAATCGCATCCTGCTCAGAAGAACCGTGACTCCGGGTAACGTGCAGGACATTGTGGCTGGCTTTGAACAAATGGGTTTCCCTAACTGCGTCAGGGCAATAGATGGGACGCATATTCCTATTCTGGCACCACCCCACCTAGCATCCGAGTACATTAATTGGAAGGGGTATTTCTCCATGGTTCTCCAGGCACTTGTGGATCACCGTGGGCGTTTCATTGACCTCAACGCAGGCTGGCCTGGAAAGGTGCATGACACACGCATCTTTCGGAACACTGCCCTGTTCCAGAAGAGGCAGTCCGGGACTTTTTTCCCAGACCGGAAGATCACAGTAGGGGAAATTGAAATGCCGACTGTGATCCTTGGAGACCCCGTGTACCCTTTAATGCCATGGCTCATGAAACCCTACACAGGGAGTCTTGACACCAGCAAGGAACTGTTCAACTACAGGCTGAGCCGGTGCCGAATGACTGTGGAGTGTGCTTTTGGCCGTTTGAAGGGCCACTGGCGATCTCTATATGGGAAGCTGGACTTAGCTGAACACAGCATCCCCGCGGTTATATCCGTGTGCTGTACTCTCCATAATATTTGTGAAGGGAAGGGTGAAATGTTCACTCAGGCGTGGACCTCAGAGGTTCAACACCTGGAGGCTGAATTTGCACAGCCAGAGAGCAGGGCTATTGGATGGGCCCAGCGTGGGGCTGCAAGGATTAGGGATGCCTTGAGGGAGAAATTTGAGGCTGAAAACCACCAGTAATGTCTGCTGCCCTGCACGACCCTGAAGTGAAGTGGTTCCAATGTTATTAGTAATCTGTCTTTGCTAAGCTGATTTGTGTTTGCTCAGCTCAAGCTCAAGAAACATTGCGTTGCCTGTTACCTTAGCCCAGGAAAGAATCTTTTACCTTATGCAATAATAAAGACTGTTTTCACATCCAAAGAATCCGTTTATTACAGAAAAAATACATGTATTAAAAAGAAACACAACTGCTTGTGAGACAGAAAGGGCAAGGGGGTGGTGGGTGGTGTGGGGAACGGTTCAATCACAGGTTATGGTATGTCCTGCTTTCATACTCGGGCTTCCTGTCTGGAGTGCTGTGCAGGGAGTTCTGCACTTCAGGATGTCTATAATGCGGGATGGGAGTTGAGTGCAGTGGGTAAGGGTCATAGTTTCCAGGGCTGTCTGGTGAAGCTACAGGTGTTGGGGGCATCTGGTGTGGGTGATAAGAACCTGGATGTTGGGTGAAGTGGGCAGGTGGTGACATGGGGGCACAAGGGAAAGAGTTTTGGGACACTGGCTGCAGGGGGGGGCGGGCGCGGTACTGCTCCGCCTGCATGGCAACAAGCGCCTGGATAGAGTCCGCTTGGCGCGCCATGATGCTAATTAGTTCCTTTGTGCTTTCGTGCCGGAGCTGCATGCTTTGCTGCTGGTGTGCTGCGTTTTCCTGGCGGAGCCTGCTTTCGCTCTCCCTCCATTCCCGAGCCTTTTGATTCTCTTTAAGAGACTGTTTCATAACTTCCTGCATCATGTCTTCTTTCATTCTTCTGGGCCTCTTCCTGAGCCTTTGGAGTCTCTCAGCCGGTGATAAGAAGGACGGTGGAGATCTCAAGGTTGCATCTTGAAGGCAAAATGCAACATTTAACAGAGGCATCATTGTTTTATGCCAGACAGAGCAATGATTCCCCCACACTTAAGGAGGGCACACACAGTCTCCAAAACAGCACAATTTTCCTATCCCAAACAGAGCACACAGAACCCACGGGAGCCCCAAAATGGTGAGTAAGCATAGGGTAAAGGGGGACTGATTGTTTCACAGATGTACTGTCTGACGGGTTTCTGTGCCTTGGGGAGAGCCAACAGCTGCAGAGGGGAACCTACACTGAACACTGTCCCCATATTTTCCACAGGAGTTCGTCCTGGAAGATATCTCGCTGCTGAGGGTGTCCGGGGAAGCAAGGGAGGGTCTTCTACTGCAATGCGGCTTCCGCCCTGGCCCATATGCAGCTTGCCTGTGTGCAGCAATGGTCCCCCCGCCCCTCGCGGCACAGTGGCGCGGACACGTTACCCTGAATGGGACAAGGAACACGGCGGCTCTCCCAGTAAACCGCGCAAGCGCATTGCCCACGTTCTGGTTGAGACTTTCGAAGAGATTACAGTGGCCGATTTCTATGATGTGATAGACCACATCAATGCGCTCTTCCGCATCTAGGCACGCATGCAGCCCAAACCCTCCTCGCCCAAGGACCCCGCACCGAAAAAACTCCTTCCCGAAAATAAAAGCTGCTTACCGCGAACCTGCTCTTCTCTTTCTCCTCCAAAGCGTACCGGCCGCTGCGACTGGCTCCCTTCCTCCTGGCTCAAGAACAGCTCCTGGCTGCATGCCCCCAGGGAGTCAGGGGTGTCTCCCCCAGCCACAGCACCCTCGCTCCTGTTTTCTTCAACCCCCCCCTTCCTTCTCCTCCTCTTCGTCCCGCTCTCCCGTATCCACGGTGGTGCTTGGAACGGTAGTGGGGTCACCCCCAAGTATTGCATCCAGCTCTCTGTAGAATCGGCAGGTTTGGGGGGGAGCACCCGAGCGGCTGTTTGCCTCGCGGGCTTTGCGGTACGCACTCCGCAGCTCCTTTACTTTTATCCTGCACTGCATTGCGTCCCAGTCATGGCCCCTTTCAATCATGGCCCTTGATATCTGGCCGAAAGTATCGAAATTCTTCCGGCTGGATCGCAGCTGGGACTGGACAGCTTCCTCCCCCCAAACAGCGATGAGGTCCAGCAACTCGGTATTGTGCCATACTGGGGCTCATCTGGCACGTGGAGGCATGGTTACCTGGAAAGATGCGCTGAGAGCACTCCACGCCTGGCTGAGCAAACAGGAAGAGGATATTTAAAATTCCAAGGGAATTTAAAGGGTCGGAGTGGCGGTTGGTCACCTGAGGCCAGGGCAGTAGAGTTCTAATTGATGACCAGAGTGGATAGAACAGGCATTGTGGGATACTTCCGAATACTTCTGGAGGCCAATAAGAGCGCATTGGGTGGCCACACTGTAGCCGCAGCGCACCAGTGGCAGCGCAACAAACGTTATTCCTCTCAGGGAGGTGGAGTACCTGTAGCGCTGTACCTGCGGAGATGCAGCGCTGTACGTGCCTTGCGAGTGTAGACAGTTAGTGAGTTACAGCGCTGCAGGCAGTTTTATTGCGCTGTAACTCGTGAGTGTAGCCAAGGCCTGAGAGGAAAACATAGCTCTTACATTTTTTTTTTTTTTTTGGTTGATAAGGCAAACGAACCCTTGCTGAAATGAAAAATTTAAAATCCAGAACCAAAGCAGGTTTTTTTTTTAAAAAAAAAATAAAATCTATAAAATTGTTGTTGCACCTACACATTCACTATTGCTGCATGGCTCGGCAGGGAGCGGGAGGGCAGAGGAGGGCTAGGAGGTCAGTAATATGGGAGGATGCAACTAAAACTGGGAGATGAATACTTTGTAGTTGTGTCCATGTACTAAACATTGAAGCTGTCTCATTTGGTACCCAGTCCTTGAGATTTGACATACCTGACTGGCAGATGAATTTTGTGGACCTGCTAGCTAGGGTTTCTTCTGTGTTTTTGGAGATTACTTTTGCCTGTATCATCTTGGAATCATAAACTCCCCGGGGGTGGAGCTGCGTCTGTCTTTTCCAGATATTAATTTGTATTACCATAGCACCTAGGAGCCCCAACCATAGACTGTGACCTCTTTGTGCTAAGCCTGTAAAAACACTGAATAAGGGCTGAGAATGCTGTTAGTCATTAAATAACCTTTGATGGGCATTGTTATTTTAGTAGCTCTCCAAAACTAAGTTGCTCTGTGTGATTAACTTTTTTTTTTATTAGCAAAAAGTTATGGGAGAACTGGCCAAAATTGTGAAGGCCTTGCTGATTCTACGGTTGATCTCAGGGTCCAGTGAGAGGTTGTCCATGATGGTAGATCCGAGATAGGTGAACTGACTGACCACCTCTAGCACATAGTCATTGATGGCAATGCTTGGATGTTCTGCATCCTGGGCCATAACTTTGGTCTTCTGAAGACTGATTGTCAACCCGAACTCTTCGCAAGCTCTGGAAAAGCGGTCAGTCAGACACTGGAGATCGGTTTCTGTGTGGGTGGCCAGGGCAGCGTCGTCTGCAAACAGCATGTCTCTGTTGCCTCCCGTACCTTGCTTTTGGCCTTTAGTCGAGCCAGATTGAAAAGTCTCCCGTCAGACCGGGTGTGGAAATAGACTCCCTCTGTGGAATTTCCAAAGGCACGTTTCAGCAATGCTGCGAAGAAGATGCCGAAGAGTGTGGGACCGAGAACGCAGCCTTGTTTTACTCCACTGTGGATGTCGAAGGCATTGGAGGACAAGCCATCATACAGTACTGTGCCTTTCATGTTGTCGTGAAAAGACTGGATCACGCTCAGCAACTTCGGTGGGCAGCCAACCTTTACCAGGATCTTGAACAGCCCATCTCTGTTCACAAGGTCGAAAGCTTTGGTCAGGTCTATGAAGGCAAGGAGTAGCGGCTTATGCTGTTCTCTGCATTTCTCTTGCAGCTGCCTTAAGGAGAAAACTATGTCGGTTGTAGATCTCCCTGCTCAGAGTATGGAACAACAACATGCTGACCATCAACACAAAGGTCGCTGTGTACTGCGCATGTGTGCTAAACACTCTTCTCTACGCCAGCGAAACTTGAACTCTCTACGCTTCGCAAGAAAAGAGACTGAACGCCTTCCACATGCGCTGCCTCCGTCGCATACTCGGGATCACTTGGAGTGATCGAATGACGAACAACGAGGTGCTGGAACATGTCAAGATCTCCAGCATGTTCACTCTCCTCCGTCAACGCCGCCTCAGATGGCTTGGCCATCTAAGTCGTATGGAAGATGGACAGATCCCCAAAGACCTGTTGTATGCTGAACTTGCCTCTGGAAACAGAGCTACAGGACGGCTCCACCTTCGCTTCAAGGATGTCTGTAAGAGGGACCTGAAGGCTGTTCAAATCGACATCAACAGCTGGGAAGAGCTTGCCCAGGACAGATGCAGATGGAGACACACTCTGACCACTGGATTGAAAACTGGCAAAGACAAGCTGCGGCAGCTTGCCGAGGAAAAGCAGGTTCAACGAAAAAGGAAACAGCGGCTCCAACCCACAGTTGACACCGCCTTCAAATGCAGCAAATGCAATCGAGACTGCCACTCTCGTGTGGGGCTCTATAGCCACAATAGACGCTGCACAAGCATCAACTAAACATTCCCCATGGGCGCATATCCATCGTCTCTCGAGACTAACGGACGCCAACAATATGGGAGAACACACTTTAAAATCTTTGTTTTCATTTTATTTTGAAAGGCTTCTAGATTTCTCAGTGCACCGAAGGCCACATTTAGAAAGCATGCTGGCAATCTTCCATCTCTAAATGAGAAGATCTTCAGGGCACCTTAATGCTGTTTTGTACATAAGCAGATTACTTTCCTCTGAGACATACCTAAGAAGCGTTCTATCAACATATATACCTGTTCCCTCACTGTAAGATTGATTGAGCAGCTAGACTGATTAAGGCTGGTTCTGGAAAATGGACTGTCTGTACCTGTATGTTTTTAATCCGTGAATACTTGAGTTATAAGGAAACACTTTTTAAGCTGTGAGAGCCAAGAAGAAGGGCTTTATAATAGCAACTCATTCTACAGCATTTAGCTGAGCCAGTTACTACTCTATTCAGTTAATAATTAAAAGAATGAATATTGCTGTCCACTGATAAAGCAAGGTTTAGGGCCGGAAGGAAATGACTTCACCTCAAGTCTGTGAAAACAAATACAGAAAGATAGCGCTAGATTTTCTGTTAGGTAGAGCAGGCTTTCATGTCCCAGCCCTCCCTATCCTTAATCAGAGAACAGTGAGTGTTTGCCATGGGCCAGGACAAAATAACTTCCCAGGTACATGGTCGGGGAAGAGAGAAGTGAATCGGAAAGGAGACTAAATTAACCAAAAATCTCTAGGGCTTGTCTCCAGATAGCTCATTTGTTTTGATATCTAGCTGAATGTATGTAATATTGTGCATTTTAATCTCCATGTTCATACTTGAAAATGAAAGTGTATCTGATATTAACAAGC
Source organism: Macrochelys suwanniensis (assembly GCA_033296515.1). Taxonomy (NCBI): domain Eukaryota; kingdom Metazoa; phylum Chordata; order Testudines; family Chelydridae; genus Macrochelys; species Macrochelys suwanniensis. The sequence goes on from CM065784.1 coordinate 38,821,773, forward strand.
AAAATCTTGTTTTGGCCTTCAATGTTACCCTTTATTTGTATTCCCAAATAGGAGGAGATTCTGAATCTTAACTGAAAATCCTCTAATCTAAAACATGTCAAACAACCCCTTTTTCCTTTAGGTTTTTTTAAAGCATTTGAGAGCTGTTAAGAATTAATGCTAAGAAGGCATAGTACGTAATGGAGATATCACTAGGAGATATATAGCACGGTATTTACCATACTGACGTAATAGCGTAAGCTACATTATACTTCAGCTCCAGTGAATAGTGTGAAGTATTGTTGGAAGAAAGTGACATCATGAAGGAGGAATAGCCTTGTGGTTAAGACATTAGGCTGGGGCTTGGAGAGACCATCAACAATTCTTGCCATAGACTTGGATGGTCGCTTAAAGTCACTTAAGGCAAATCACTTAATCTCTGTGCCTCAGTTCCCCATATGTAAAATGTGGATAATACTTCCTTTCTCCTATCCTTGATTGTCCTCGCTATTAGACTGTTAATTCTTTATGGCCTAGCACAGTGAAGCATTGATCTCTGTTAGGATCTCTAGGTACTACCATAATACAAATAATAGATTTAGGATTTGATTTTATGTGAGGATCTGTGATCATGTAAGTACAAACACTGCTGTTTTCCAGAGAGACCACACACATGCAGCATAACAAACAGAACCGCCTACAAACACTTTTGTGTCTGATTCCATCAGAAGAAGTGTGTGGGGGTGTGTGTGGGGGCAATGGGGGAGAAAAGACAGACACAGACAAACACTATTATAGAAGGAACCATCAAATACCTTCTTGTTTCCTAGCCAGTTGGACTATGCTTTCCCTATGCTTCTTCACTTGTTGATTCCATGCTATTATTAATGATTTCTTTGTAAAAACAAATTCTTGCTCTCCTTCTTAAACTTAATTTAGTGCTATGAAAGGTGCTGGATTGATGGGATTGGGCAGCTGAATCTTGTGTTTATCCACAGAGTAGGTTCAACATGGACAGCAGTGGTGTATATACTTGCCCACACTATCCACCAGTGTTCTCTTGTTCTGGAGACTAGCTCCTGTAAGTGTGAGAACATTTTTTCAGCCTCACTGATTATTCCGTCTCTTGCCTTTCTGCTGAGTGACAAGCAGGTGCCGCTTGAGTCTTGTGAGGTTGATACCTGCATGCTAAGAACTGGAGTGAAAGCACTAGCTTGTGTAACATACATAGGCCACCAAAGAGCTGCCTCTTACAAAGACTTTCAGTTACAATCTGCCAGCCTGGATTAAAACCAATGAGCCAGAGGCAAAATGCTCATTATCCCATTACAGTGCCCTGAGCTATCTATTCATTCCCTGGTTCAGGGTTGCTTTAATAGTTGTTGTGTGGTTAAGGCTGTGGAAAGAAATGGTTGTGTGGTTAAGGCATGGTCCCTAAGGGGGAAAAGAGTAGGCACTGACTTGCCTTGTTCAGCAGTGACTTCTCCACCCAGTTAAGTAGTGGTGTTGATGATTACCCAGGGATATTCCTGCTCTGCTGGAAGAATAGTAAAAACGAGGAGTCCGTGTGGCACCTTAGACTAACACATTTATTTGGGCATAAGCTTTCGTGGGCTAGAACCCACTTCATCAGAGTATTTCTCAATGTATGCCTTGCTGATATGGGACAAATGGGATTTACAAACGCACTGGAGAGAGGATCCAGGCAGAGTCGAAGAGGGTACTGAGATGCCAGGGAAAAGTCTGCATAAGTGAAACTATGAAAAGGGAATAAGTAAAAATTTATCAGAAGTTAATTCTGACAGCGAGGCATCCAGGAACTGGATAATCTGTCCTGGCAAGGGCAGGATGAGCTGACGCTTGTAAGAGCCTGTGACTGCAAAACTGCACATAGAACGGATAATCAAGATATGAATCTTTCTGTCCCAGAGCAATTCTTCACATTAACTGACAGCTTTTCTTAATGTTAGGTTACAGATCACTGCTATGATGTCAATGATCCATTGTGTGCAGGATTAAGAGCACTAGATCAGAGCTGGAAAGCTAACAAACCTCCCAGCATATCTGAAAGACACAAGAGGTCTGGGTTCTATTCCTGGCTCTATCCCTGACTTGTGGTGTGGCTTTCAATAAGCCACTTTAATGTTAGTGTTGTTGGCCCACGGTGTCTAAGGGCTTGGCTACACTTGCAAGTTAGGGCGCATTAAAGCAGCCCCAGGCGCCCTAACTCCCGACCAGTCCACACTGGCAAGGCACTTAGAACGCCTGGACTCTACAGCTGGAGAGCTCCTGGTAATCCATCTCCACCAGAAGCATAACGCTTGTTGCGTCTTGCCTGAAACGCCCCAGCGTCAGTGTGAACGAGGTGTTGCATTATTCCGCTTTGATCGGCCTCCGGAAACGTCCCATAATCCCCTTAAATCAAGTGGCCACTCTTGTCATTGTTTTGGAATCTGCTGTAGGAATGCGGATATGCCCTTTCAAAGTTTGAAAAGCATGTTGCAGCTACTTTCACACTGGGATCGCTACCACAATGCACCGCTCCCAATGCCGCTGCAAGTGCCACAAATGTGGCCACGCCAGTGCGCTTGCAGCTGACAGTGTGGACACACTGCAGCGCTTTCCATACTGCGCTCTCCCAGGGCTGGTTTAACTCACAGCGCTCTACATCTGCAAGTGTGGTCATGCCCTTAGTTTACCTTTTGATGCTGATACAAGACTGTATCTAATCCCTTATTGGAAGCATCTTCATGAGGGATAAAGGGTAAATTAAAATCTGGATAGATTTTATTAGTGGCTGTACCAGGCAGTCAGTCAGCTGGTTTAACACTTTGATGTTGGTTGTGATGCTGTATGGAATATGGGAGACCATTTATTATAATAGTGATACCAATATTATATAATTGCAAGGAATCTGACCAGCTATTCCATATATGGTATCTGTGAAAATGTTATGATTTGCCAAGTATGATAATTTTTGTTTGTGTTTGTATAACCTTTGTATTGTGAGTTATAGATATTGTGGCAGAGCTCCGACCCTGTCCTGGTGGGTCCCTCGCTTCTAGGTGGTTTATACTAGCCTCAGAGGCTCACTGCAATCCTTCACGTAGTCCTCCTCTCTCTAGGACCAGGGTTACAGTCTACTGAGCCCTTTTCATCATAAGCCAGCACAAGGTTGGTGAGAGAACTCCCACAGTCTCTGTTGTTCCTATGAGCTTATCTCAGAACAGATTAGCTTCCTGTCCTGATAGGGGCCTGTCTTCCCCTCCCAGGAGGTGTTTCTGTAGTGACAGGTTGTGGGGGGGAACCCAGGCCCGCCCTCTACTCCGGGTTCCAGCCCAGGGACCCTAGTGGTAGCAGCTGACCTTTCACTACCAGAGTTGCTATGTTTCCCTGGGCCACTTCCCCACAGCTCTCCTGCTTCTCACTTCTTCACCCTTACCTTAGGGCTCCCTTAATGATGGCACAAGCATGTCCTCATTTACTCAGTCCTTCAGTAGCAACAGCACTTCCTCTTCTCTGGCTCCCTGGCTCTTCCCAGCCTGACTGGAGTGAGCCCTTTTATATGCTCAGAAGAGCCTTAATTAGAGTCAGGTGTTCACATCACCGTAATGGCCTCACCTGACTCTTTACAGGTTAATTAGTCAGGTGTCCTCATTAGCCTGGAGCAGTCCCTGCTCTGGTTAGTCAGGGAACAGAAAACTGGTAATCCAGTGGCCAGTATATCTGCATGCTGCTACTTTGTTGTACCCAACTGGCCTGGGTCTGTCACAATATGTATGATATATCTGTATTTCGAACTTGTGCGGTGCATCTGGGTGACACTCCCAGCGAAAGTGGCATCAGCACTGCCTAGCCTGTTAAATGGCACATCAAGGGTCATCAGCTGGACAATGAACCCATTAAAAGGAACCAGGGAATACACCTTATGAGTCAGCAAGGCATGTGGTATGCCTGTGGACAGAGAACTCTAAGGCTTTTCCATGCCATGTGCTGGGCAGCTTGTGTTTGGGACAAAGGAAGTACAGGCCGCATGGCAAAAGACTATTAAAGGCAGCTGCATTATCTCCATTTTGTCTTCATTCCTGCTTCTTACCTCTGGAGTAACTTTTCTACAAACTGAAGCTCTGAACAAAGGACTGAATAACCCATCCAAGCTGTGGATGTGTTTCAGAGGGACTTTCTAGCCAGCAAACTCACCAATACTGCTAAGAACCTGTTATATGGACTTTGAATGTCTGTCTGTATCTGAGTGCTTTATCATTTAATAACTCTCTTCTTGTTCTTTCTTTTTTCTTGATAATAAACCTTTAGTTTTAGACACTAAAGGATTGTCTGGCAGCGTGGTATTTTGGGTAAGGTCCAACCTAATATTGACCTGGCAATGTGGCTGACCCTTTGAGGTTCAGAGGAACATTTTGTATAGTGAGCAGAGTATTTTAAAAAACGTCTCACTGTACTGGACGTAGGTGCTGATTGGGAGCCAGAGAACTGGAATGCAATAAGGGGGCTGTGTGACTTGATAACCAGTGTGAGGAATCAGAAGTACAGTTTGTGACTGGTTGGTGAGTTTAACTTTACTGTTAACCACCAGTTTTGGGAATATCTTCTCTCCCCTTTGCAGCCTGCCCTGCCCTGGGCATTTTCAGGGAAGTCTACCCAGATCACATTGGTCAGTCCAGGTAACTGACTGGTTGGAAGGTATCTGTCCAACAGACCCTATCTCTTGCCTTTTGGTTTTCTTCCTTTTCCGAGTCCATTTTTGATTGTATTGCATGTTCCATGGGAAAATGACAGACAACCAGTTCTACAAGGGCTTTGCTATTTGGGAAAAGTCTTTAATGTACCTTCTATAGTAGATGAGGAAACCTAGCAGCTTGAAGTACTCTGCAAAAGCACAAAACACCTGTGAAATATCTGTCACCCCTGTCCCAGAAAACAGAACAAGTGTTAAAGAAAGACTTACAACAGGACAGATTAGGAACTCCCACCAAAAAGGTTAAACCTGAGCCATTTGGCTTATCAAATTTAAAGCTGTGAAGCCTACTCCCCCCTCTTATGAAGTCCAAGCTCCAGAGGGCTGAGAGCGCTAATGTAAGTGCTGCTAGCCCAACTCTGTTGAACTGCACTAGAGCCTCATTGCTGAGGGCTGAATAGGAATACCTTGTGAGGTTCTGCAGTGACAGTCTGAGAACATCCACTAGCACAAGAAATGCAGCCAAATGTAAGATACTGGTTATCTGAAATACTAACCTGCATTAAGGTGGGGCAACACCGATGTGGTTTTATGGTATTAGTAAGCATTGGGAGGAGCATGATAAGAATGTGTTCAGGAACATGTGCTTGCAAGGCTTACCATGCCCAAAGTACATTCCTTTGGCAGAATAGTAACTATTTAGCCTGGAAGCATGACTCACGCTGGGATGTGTGTGCGTCAGGTGTATATCACAAAGGCTCTTGATTCACTTACTTCCTGCCTGACATGTTTTGAGGATGACATTCAAAATGCACCCACAGCACAGGAAGAGAGCTCTTAGGCCATGAGTAAAATAAATATGTTCAGCCATGAGCAAAGGGAAATTATAAACAAACTCAGCAATTCTAGTTCCTCCTTATCAAAGCAGCACTTGCACCGTGATATTTCTTACTAAAGATGAGCAATTACTTTCTGCAACTCACATTTGCTGGGTCACTAAATATGACTGTGCCAACTCACTGACTGCACTACCAGTAGAAAGAGGTCAGGTCACAGCTCCAGCCCAGCAGAGTTTCAGGTTTTACTGCATCAGTTTCCAATATATGAAGTTTCTGTAGAAAATAGTATCAGGAACACTGAAAAATATGGTAGCACCATTGCCCAGTCACATGAAGGTAAAGACAGTGGATATCGGTATATTAGAGATGACCTCAAACTGTGGAAATCAGAGCTGTGTGTCAAAGAAATCCCAGTAAGTTTGAGCATGTTAAAATCCAAAGTTAGATCAGGCCTTTTTTTTCCCTACAGTATAGTTATCCACTCCATACCCCATGGATGAAGGTACTTGGGTGTACCAGCAACATGTATAGGATATGCAAACCCGCATGGATCCTCTAGATTCCAGAAGACACACATGCAGAAAGAAGGGATAGGGGGCACAGGAGGAAGAGTCCCAGTCTTTCTGATCCAGTGACTAAATTGAATTGAATTGAACTGGAGATAGCTTTTGGGCCCACGGAGCCCATGGCTGTGGGCCTCCCTGACTTGGGATAGCTAAGATTCTCCTTTGCATTTCTAGCTATCATTTATAAAGTGCAGCTGAACTCCACTTAGGGTGACCAGAGGCCGTGATTTTTATAGGTTCTATCCCAATATTAGGGGCTTTGTCTTGCATAGGACCCTATTACTCCCCCACCTTCATCCCAATTTTCACACTTGCTGTCTGGTCACCCTATCTCCATTGCTGCAGCAGGGGACTTAAAGATCCTCACATTCTCTTTTTGTCAACATTCTCTTTTTGAGCAAACCACCATAATATTAATGTAGAAGTCTACATTAGTTATATTACAGCTACAATATTTTATAATGTAACAATACATAGTTTGTTCTCATAATCAGACTTGATGAAAATATAAAAATCAAGTTCCATGTAACTTGGTAAGTAACATAGTGTTGAAATAATTGTCAGGATTATCACCCTAACAAAGCGGGGTGTGTGTGTGTGTCTGTATGTTTGTACTGGGACAAAATTTTCTTTTGTTTTGAATTTTGCCCTTGTATAACTCGTGTCATTCTTTAGGGATAGTGAAAGGAATTAAATTATCAAATTCAAACCTGGTAAATGCCCATAACATCAGGTCCCATAATGCTGTACCAGGAAAGGGACATGTCCTTACATGTACTCAGCAACAATACAAAATTCTCAGAGGAGACCCAGGCCAAGACTGGGTCACAACACCATGAGCTGACAGCATTGTTCCTTCTATGTAGCAGCCTTGATGTCCTGACAGTTGTTTCAGGGAGGCACATGGCCAATTAAAGGCCGACTCCCAAGCTTCAGTGTTTGTACCATGTGAAGGAAGCTGAGAAAACAGACTTTGGTGTAAACTTCCAAATGGTGAAAACACACACTCTCACTCTCATATATATATATATATATTGTAAAGGGCATACCAGGTGAAAGTGCAGCCCTCAACTATGAGTTAGTGGATGCAACAGTGTCACCTTTAGTAACCTGGGAAAAGGTCTGTCTTCTAATCAATAACTCCAGAGTGGCTACATCTATACCAGAAGTAGCAATACATATAGTATGACATAAATCAGTTCTGCATACAATATACACATATAGTACCATCCTATAATTTTAGAATTGGTAAAGGTCCCACATTTAGTCAAGAATTAGCAGTAGCTAAATTATATTGTTACTGTTTTAAAAACATGAAAGAGGAAGAGCTACTTGTTTAATTCTTGTCAGAGGTGCCACTGGGAGCAATTCAGGTATGGGGTCTGTGATACTGCACCCTAATTAAGACTCGTATTTAAATAAGACTACCATGGCAAAACCGAATGTGTCCTGTCCTCAGCCTCTTTGCCTGTGTTCAATCCAGGTGAGGATGTGTTTGGTCACTTGGCAGTTATCCACTAAGTAGGCCATCTTGAAGGTGGGGTCCAGAACAGAGGGGACCGGGGGCTATGGCGCCATCACTTTTTACCAGCCGTAAGGGTGAGTGATGGAGGGGAGGGGGCAGAGAGGAGTGAGCGGGGGGCAGGTCTTGGGGGTGGGGGAAGGAGTAGCATGGGAGCGGGGTCTCGGGGGGAAGAGGTGGTGTGGGGGCAGGAGCTAGGAGATATGGGCAGCATGGGGCGGAGCCTCGGGGGGAGGGGCAGTGTGGGGGTGGGGGCAGGGCCAGGGTTCAGGCTTCAGTGGCCCCCCACTTTTAGGGAGCTTCTGCACCTCCTGCTTGAATATAACATCTACAATGAACACATCAATGTACCTCCTCTGGTAGTTTATCACCCAAACAGGGAAAATTTCTCCAATGGCCTGTTGCTCCAAAAATGGGTATCAGTACATTGGCAGATACGATATGTTTGAGGTGGACACACCACAGTGTGGCCAGAAGGAAGGTAGCAACATTATCTGTCGTCATTGTTGTTGGTAGCCTGCCAGGCTAATCAGGTAAGAGGCTCTTATGAGAAAGTGACATATAGTGAAGATGGCCAGTATTCCAGTATTGTAATAACCAAATATCAAAATATTATTTTTATAGTAAATTGGAATGCAGGGTCATAGGATCAGCATTTTTGCCAAACCTCAAAGGCACATATGCTAATTGGGCAGGTGGCAATTCTCCTTTATCTGTTATCGTGTTTTATGTAAAGCATGAGTTTAAGTCCTAAAGAGTAAGGCCCTAATTTATGTGATAGGCTGATTGTTAATGAACCCTATCAAGAGGTAGTCTGTAGCCCATAGGGCTAACTTGCCTTTATTATATTCACTGCTTTGCATTATATTCAGCAGTGCAAGGAACCTACAAGTCTGTATCCTGTAAAACATTAGCTTTGGCAAGTTAGCATAGGGCTTGAGGCCTATGAACTTTGAACAGAGAAACTTTGAACAGATCTACGGCCCAAAGGAAAACCCCAAGTATTGGTAAGCTGAAAATAGTGTTTAAGGGGAATTTCTGACTATAGGAACAACCAGCCACAAGAGTATCCAAGAGTCCAGCCATAAAAGTGTCATGGCAATGAATTGATGTACATAACAGGTGCATGAGCTACAGCTGCAGATACTTAATCATAAGAGGGCCATGGTAACGAGTTGATGTATAAGATAAGTTGAGATCATTCATATACTAACCTATAGAAGGACACTCCAACATTAGTAAGGAGGATATACAAATAAAGAAAAGGGGGAAAATTCCCTATTGAATATGCATCAAACATGGTGTCAGCATATCATATTATAATAGTTACATCCCAACCTAGGAGCAGTAGGAGAAAGAGACGTAGTCCTTGGAAGATGCCAGAATGATGGCCACTGGTGGTGATGGGGAAGGTGATGGCGATGAGGAAGATGACGGCTAACATTTCAGGTTGTTCTACGAGGGATGATGGGAGTATATGGATGTGCAGATGTACATTCTGTACTATCTCTATCTACCTTACTGAGTTGGGGTGTTTGTGACTGTGCTAAATGTATTAATAAATTTGTAAATATAGAAGAGTTTCTATAGTGTGAGTATTTCAACTGTGCACAGCGGGGTTCCCAACTCTATAATAATTTGAATAATACTGGGCCTGATCTTGGAACAAGAACCTGTCAACCTTCACAGTGATAACTGGGGAATTGTAAGAATCAGTATAGATCGTTATGAGTGCCAATGAGAATTATTAGCTCATCTCTTGCATTCCAGCTACTTGGTGATACTGTTGAAGTCTGAAATCAGCCACTCAAACACGCTAAATGAATTGTTTCATTTCAAACACGCTAAATGGATTGTAATAAATAACTTCCTTATTGGACTTGATGAGGTGCAAAGAACCTCCTGTGTGTAAAGGAGGCAGTGGTCATAGATGGTTTCTGATTACAAAGCAAAGGTGTTGTCTACTAAAGATTGTCATAAGTTGTTTTTAGTGTTGTTGTAGCCATGGTCCCAGGATACTAGAGAGACAAGGTGAGCGAGATAATAACTTTTTTATTGGCATAGACGCTGGCTTCCTCTGGGCCCGGGGCGTGCTCAGCCCCCCTGCTCTGTCCCAGGCCCTGCCCCGACCCAACCCCTTCCTCAAAGCCCCCACTCCCATTCTGCCTCTTCCCGCCCCAGGCCCCTGCCCCACCCCATCCCTTCCCCCAAGCCCTCACCCCTGCCTCGCCTCTTCCTGCCCCTGCCCTGCCCCCACCACGCCACTTCCAGACCAGTTCTGCCCCCTCCCCCCAGCATGCCCCATCCCCATTCCTCCCCCTCCCTCAGCTGATCACGGCAGGTGGGGGGCACTAGGAGGGAGGGGGAGGAGTTGATCAGAGGGGCTGCTGGAGGGTAGGAGGCGCTAGGGGGCGGGAGGAAGCTGGTCTAATAAAATAAAGTACTTTTCTCACCTTGTCTCTCTAAAGGTTATCATAGTTTGTCAACTGAAAGCACTATTACAAGATACATAGCTACAGCATCCGATGCAGTGGGTTCTAACCCACGAAAGCTTATGCCGAAATAAATTTGTTAGTCTCTAAGGTGCCACAAGTATTTCTTTCTTTCTTATTTTCTTATAGCTACAGCAGTAATTCACTCTTTTTCCCTCTTCCACCACACTGCCAAAAACCAAAAAAAGCACCCAAAAACTGAGTGTACTGCATTTCAGTATGAAATATCCTTTTCATGTTTAAAGTATGTCAGCTGTATAACAGACACTGCAACTTGCTTTGCCCGTCAGGACTCTAAGCCTAACAGCTGATATGTTTCTAATAGTCAGATTGCAATGTTCTATAGACCAGATAATGCATCCCTTTAAAATTTATAGAGTAGTCATTCTAATGGCTTAATGCAATAATAGCTCTCTTTTTGGTGGGGGATTCGGTAGCTGCACAGGTGTCACAGCTGCTTTTATAATAATCAATGAGTGAGTAATGAATCAAGTAGAGCAGAAACAGGCATTCAACAGATGGCAGCATAGAGAGCTAAAACCCCACCCCATTCAAGCTATGAGCACAGCAAGTACTAAGGTCCTGAGTTCTCTCTCCTTCACCAACATCTAAATGGATTGCTACAGTTAAAGTATGACTGAGAGTGGCAGAATCTGGTCCTCAATTAGTGTGATATAGCATGCTCGAGGAACTGCACACCATGCTCCAGAAAGATAAGCGTATGTTTCTCTTAACAGAAACAGACTTAAAAAAGGTTTCAGTGTAGTAGCCGTGTTAGTCTGTGTCAGCAAAAAGAAAACAAGAAAAATATCTGTGGCACCTTAGAGACTAACAAATTTATTTCAGCATAAGCTTTCGTGGGTTAAGAACCCACTTCATCGGATGCATGGAATGGAACATACAGTGAACAGATATTTATACATTCAAAGAAACACGATAAGGTGGGAGTGCCTATACCAACGTTAAGAGGCTAATTAATTGAAAGGAACTGTTATCAGTAGAAACTTTTGAAGTGATAATCAACATGGCCCATTACAGACAGTTGACACAAAGGTGTTAAGTGGGGGAAATAAATTCAATTAACGTAATGACCGAGCCATCCACAGTCAATATTCAAGCCTAAGGTAATGGTATTTAGTTTGCATATTAATTCCAATTCCGCAGTTTCTCGTTGGAGCCTGTTTTTGAAGTTATTCTGTTGCAAAATTGCTACTTTTATATCTGTCATTGAGTGATTAGGGAGGTTGAAGTGTTCACCTACTGGCTTTTGAATGTGATGATTCCTGTTGTCAGATTTGTGTCCGTTTATTCTTTTGCGTAGAGACTGTCCAGTTTGGCCAATGTACATGGCAGAGATATATCATGAGAGTTTTTTGAGAAACAGAATCTGAGCCAGGTCACATCCTGTGGATAAATCTGAACTTGTTAGATGTTTAAACTCACTATTTTGGGACTTCAAAGTTGAAAAGTTTTCATCAACATTTTCTTGAGATCCCCCCCGCCCTTTTTTTTTTTTAGCTCTTTGGAAATGACTGATGACTTCCCCAGTTCCCCCTCTTTCCAGACCCATTTCCTTTTCGGCTACTTCACTGCTTCATCTATAACTGCATAGTTCATAGCTGTCCAACTAAAAACACAGTAAAGAGTGGTTGATAAACTGTATTTTAAAAAAGGAACCTAGATACTTATCAACATCTTGAAGCTCAGCATGTTCCCAGTCTGAAAGAACTTGAACACCTAAGTCCAGATTCAGCCCTAGTGTAATTAGCTGTAACTTTACTGAAGTCAGTAGAGTTGCACTAGTGTAATGAAGGGCGGTATTTAGCCCTTAGGCTATAGTTACTAACTCAGAAAGATGAGGTGTTCCAAAATCTCCATTGTAACACTATTGTGTCATAGGACAGTGCATTTAGCGCTCCTGTAACCAACAGCAAGCAGGAAGGTGTTTAGCTTTCATAGAGAAAGTAAACTTTGGAGCAAAAAGCTTGAGGCTCCATTTACCAGCATGATCTGAGTATGTGCTGATTCACTCCCCTATCTGTTCCCCCTCAGAGGAGCTGCATCCCATTAGTCAGTGTTTTTTGCACCTCCCATCCTTCAACGTGAAGGAAGAGAACAAGGATAGCATACATTTTACTGTGTTTCAACTTAACTACTGAAATATTCCCAATTCTGTCTTCACAAAAGTCATCAGATTAAATCATCAGTAAGCCTTTGCATTTTACATCAATCCTTTATGAGGAAATGGGAAAAATATAGTTGTGCTCTTTATTGCTTCTTTTTCGTACATGAAGAAGGTGTAAAGATATTTTAAAAGATTTTTTTTCTGTTTGTTTTTATAGACAAGTCCACTATGTTTTGATGATCCCTGGGCTCTGCCTCTGAACAACCAACGCTAGCACTTGGACAACTCTAGCACTCAGCTTTTGCTGCTGGCTATGTGTTTCTGAAGAGTCCAATGCACAGCACCTCTCAGAATCTGCCCTGAAGTATGTACTCTGATTACAATGGCCACTAATTTTAGTCACGATGAACACCTCAAACCACTTTATAGCTCCCCATAAGATTAACTCAATTAATGGTCTCTTTAGAGCTACCTAAATATCTGTTACTATTGAAACAATACCTGAAGAACCACAAGATGCTGCCCTTGGGTGATTGGATTGTGCATTCAGAGGCATAAACAAACACTGTGTAATCTTGGCTCCACTAAAATCCATGGGAGTTTTTCCATTAACTTCAGTGGAGCCAAGATTTCACCCATTCTGTGGCAAAAATGGTGTACAGTTATCGAATGTCACCAATGAACTCTCTTGTAAGGTGGGAGTCTCATACGTTTAAAGCTACTTTTGAAACTTTGTTCCTCTACTTTGTTTGCCACCTAGTCTTTTCATGATGCCTAAGGCTGAGGGAATGTAGTGAGGCCTCTTACAATTATATTATAAATATCTCTGGAACCAGTGCCATATCTCCTACCTCACCCTGGTGGCTGATGCTTGCACTCATGTCCCTCCCCCTGTCCGGGTGTCTCTGCTGAGACCCTTGGTGGCTGAAAGGCAGGGAAAGGAGAGCTATTCCTACCTCCCTGGCAGCTGGCCTGATCTGATGTACCATGGCGGCTGCTCCAGCCCCTCCTCTGGATCCCTCTCTGGCTTCATCCCCCTGCATGTGTGCATGGGGGGCAGAAATATAGCTAGGTCCTGCTCTCACCTCTGTGAGAAATGTGGGGGTGGAAAACATTGGCGGAGGCCGGAAACATACATCAGCACCCCAGTGATTCCACTGCTCCTCTCCCCCTGGTTCTGCTGTCCCTCCAGGACTCGGAGTTGCAGCTAGCAAGAGATGTTAAGAGTAACAAGAAGGGTTTCTACAGGTATGTTAGCAACAAGAAGAAAGTCAAGGAAAGTGTGGGCCCCTTACTGGATGAGGGAGGCAACCTAGTGACAGAGGATGTGGAAAAAGCTAATGTACTCTATACTGTTTTTGCTTCTGTCTTCACGAACAAGGTCAGCTCCCAGACTACTGCACTGGGCAGCACAGTATGGGGAGGAGGTGACCAGCCCTCTGTGGAGAAAGAAGTGGTTCAGGACTATGTAGAAAAGCTTGACGAGCACAAGTGCATGGGCCCAGATGCACTGCATCCGAGGGTGCTAAAGGAGTTGGCGGATGTGATTGCAGAGCCACTGGCCATTATCTTTGAAAACTTATGGCGATCGGGGGAGGTCCTGGATTACTGGAAAAAGGCTAATGTAGTGCCCGTCTTTAGAAAAGGGAAGGCGGAGTATCCGGCGAACTACAGGTCAGTCGGCCTCACCTCAGTCCCTGGAAAAATCATGGATCAGGTCCTCAAGGAATCAATTCTGAAGCACTTAAAAGAGAAGAAAGTGATCAGGAACAGTCAGCATGGATTCACCAATGGCAAGTCATGCCTGACTAACCTAATTGCCTTCTATGACAAGATAACTGGCTCTGTGGATGAGGGGAAAGCAGTGGATGTGCTATTCCTGGACTTTAGCAAAGCTTTAGATACGGTCTCCCACAGTATTCTTGCCAGCAAGTTAAAGAAGTATGGGCTGGATGAATGGACTATAAGGTGGATAGAAAGCTGGCTAGATCGTCGGGCCCAACGGGTAGTGATCAATGGCGCCATGTCTAGTTGGCAGCCGGTATCAAGTGGAGTGCCCCAAGGTTCGGTCCTGGGACTGGTTTTGTTCAATATCTTCATTAATGATCTGGAGGATGGCGTGGACTAGACCCTCAGCAAGTCTGCAGATGACACTAAACTGGGAGGAGTGGTAGATATGCTGGAGGGTAGGGATAGGATACACAGGGAACTAGACAAATTAGAGGATTGGGCCAAAAGAAATCTGATGAGGTTCAACGAGGACAAGTGCAGAGTCCTGCACTTAGGACGGAAGAATCCCATGCACTGCTACAGACTAGGGACCGAATGGCTAGGCAGCAGTTCTGCAGGAAAGGACCTAGGGGTTACAGTGGACGAGAAGCTGGATATGAGTCAACAGTGTGCCCTTGTTGCCAAGAAGGCTAATGGCATTTTGGGCTGTATAAGTAGGGGCATTGCCAGCAGATCGAGGGACATGATCATGATCATGATAATTGGTGGGGCCTCATCTGGAGTACTGTGTCCAGTTTTATGCCCTACACTACAAGAAGGATATGGAAAAATTGGAAAGAGTCCAGCGGAGGGCAACACAAATGATTAGGAGGCTGGAGCACATGATTTATGAGGAGAGGCTGAGGGAACTGGGATTGTTTAGCCTGCACAAGAGAAGAATGAGGGGGGATTTGATAGCTGCTTTCAACTACCTGAAAGGGGGTTCCAGAGAGGATGGATCTAGACCAGGGGTCTCAAACACGCGGCCCGTGGGCCACATGCGGCCCACGGAGTTATTTCCTGCGGCCTTCCATAGGTGCCGACTCCACTGGCAGCCAAGCTCCAAACATTACTGAGTGTTTATATTTTATTAAAAGCCCTCTTTGCATTACAGTTTTTAAAAAGTTAATACATTAACTTTTAATAAAATACTATATTACTCTTCATTTTTTTCATTTTTGACTATACTTTTGTATCATTGTATGAAAAGGTTTCAGTGATGCGGCCCTCGGGCCAATTTACTAGTTCTCATGTGGCCCCCGTGGTGATTTGAGTTTGAGATCCCTGATCTAGACTGTTCTCAGTGGTACCAGATGACAGAACAAGGAGTAACGGTCTCAAGTTGCAATGGGGGAGGTTTAGGTTGGATATTAGGGGAAAAAATTTCACTAGGAGGGTGATGAAGCACTGGAATGGGTTACCTAGGGAGGTGGTGGAATCTCCTTCCTTAGAGGTTTTTCAGGTCAGGCTTGACAAAGCCCTGGCTGGGATGATTTAGTTGGGGATTGGTCCTGCTTTGAGCAGGGAGTTGGACTAGATGACCCCCTGAGGTCCCTTCCAACCCTGATTTTCTATGATTCTATCACTTCCCTATCACCCAATCAAATGGAGATGAGCTGGGAGCAGGTGACCAGCATAAAGGCTCCCTTCGCCCTCACAGCAGAGCAGACACCAGCTGGAGAAGGCTGGCCTGCTGAATCCGAGGGCTAACTGGTGGTGAAAGGGGCCAGCTGTGGGAGAAGCTGGCTAAGGCCCTATAGCTGGTTAAATTACAAATTCATCAGACTCTTTTCAGTAAACATTGTTCAGCAACAACTGGCAAATGTAGACATATCAGAGCCACCTCACAATGTCTGGATGGCCAATTTCCCCCTCCTCTTGCTTATTTGAAAGGTGAACATAAAACACTTTTTCTTTTATTCCATGGCTTGGATCTTGTTCTAGCTAATATCAAGAGGAGTTTTGTTACTACCTTCAGGAGGTAATATAGTGTCCCATATACTTATGAAAAACCACATATCTTTTGTGTCCATAATTCTGTCTATATAGAAGGGTTATTAGTATTGTTCTATTCTGTATGTCTCTCTTGATAATGAACCATGGCCACAAGCACATACCACAGTAGTCGACAGGGGTTTAATTTGGGACCTGAGCATCAAAAACACATTTCTCTTTCACTTGAGTTAAAACTGCACCTTGGTGCTTAATTAAATTGGTGGTGGTGTTTTTTTCATGTGGGCCTGGAATCAAAACTTTGGTCCTTCAGTGCCATAGCCTTAAAACATGTATGTTTTCTTCAGGTTTGGACACTAGGTCAGGCTTATCACAGAGCAAATCCATGTATAGGAAGCCAGCTGATGACCAGTGATGGGGATTGGAGGTGTGATCTAACTCAGTCATGACCAAAGACACCCAGCTCAGAAAAATAGTTGAATTATTGCTTCTACTACTGGCACTGCCCCAGGGTGGCTGGCCTTTTAAAGGGAGATGGAGCTCAGCTCCAACTGACACACAGCCAACTCTCCTCTCCAGGTGAAGTGTGGTGAATGGGGCTGGGGAGTGAGTGAGTCATGTAGTTCAGTCAGGCCTGAGAAAGATAAATTGGTGGCCTGTGGAGAAGGCTGAGAAGGCCTTGGATCTTTTTTAAGATGCGAAGGCCAAACTCCAGGCAAGAAGTTTGGGGAATTATGGCTGGAAGAGCAGGAAGACAGACCTGCAGGGAGGAGGGGCTGGGCCCATGCTGCTGCTGGGGTGAAGACTACTTTTGGTTGGAGTTCCATTTGTTTTAACCTTGTTGGCAGGACTTAATAAGTTGCACCCTGAAAGGGGAGCTTTGATTTGAGTATCTTCTGTCGTGTGGAGTGGTTGTGCCCTGAGGAGAGGGGAAACTGTAGCAGAGCTACCCCAGTACATGTGAGGGGACCACTGTGAGGCTGGCAACCCCCTAATGCTCTCAACTAGTTTTAATTTGGAAAGCTCAAGCTCTTAATTTATTGTGCTCTGATTAGACCTAAGGGAGAATAGTGGCCTTTTGCTTTGATATGAGGTGGTAAATCCAGTTTTTTCCCCAATTTTTTTTCTGCATAAAGCAAATCATGTCCAGTGGCAGAATGATACTTAGAACTGAATTTTTGCCAAGGGTGACATTGGAAGTCCATTTAATTACTTTGCAATTTGATTTTCTAAGAGAGAGTGCTACCAGTAGTATAATGTGCATTTAAACCAAATGAATGTGATCATCCAAATACAACACTAAGGGTCTGATTCTGCAATCCTCTATTCACGAGGAGTAGTGAACTTACTTGCATGCATGGTCCCTTTGAGGTTAATTGTCTGCACATCTGAAATCATAAAAAATTACGGTTCTGACACCAATGGTTGAAACGTTTTGGCCGATAGCCATTATGCATTAAGGAGAGCTTTCAAAAAATGGGCAAAGCAGCTCCATCAACAGAGGAAATCAAGAGCTCATTCCATCAATCTGCATTTTCATAATAAACACTTTTTGAGAACGTTTTCCCTGCCAATATAAACAATTCAAAAAACAAAACCAACTCACAACCCTCTTTACTCTGGTTTCCTGGGAGGAAGTTGTTTTTATCACCACTGAAAAAGCTAAAATAGACTCAAGAAAGCATGTAGCTGCAGAAACAATTATAGTTTTCAACATAAGCTCACTTTTTTTGTTAAAGTTCCTTTTATTAAAAAAAGAAAAGAATAAGTAACAGTCCAGTGACTACTCACATGTAAAAAGAGACGATCAATCTGTAATGATGTTCTCGTGTATCCATTAGAACTTGTCCAGGCAACATACAATCTGATTCATTTAGACGGCCTCAGTCAGGATGAAATTCACTATGGTGCATAAGACCTGTGCTTCCCTAGCTTTGTGCATATCTTATCATTAACCAGAGATTGAGCTTTATTTTGTGAAGGTGGTACGGTAGTTTCTGTGATAGAATCCTGCTATTTAAAATGAACCTTTAAGAGTGGTATGCAGGGTAAGTAGATTGCACAGTTCATGTATTGGAACGCTTGACTTGAATTTTTTACAACATGTTTTGCTTGATTTATTGAATCAAAGATTAATCAAACATTATTAGGAATAAAAGAAATTAAAAAGTAAAGTTAATAGTTTCCAGCCTCTTTACAATGACTTGTGCTGCAGTGCCTGAAACTGTATCTTTTAACCCAGGGGTTCTCAAACTGTGGGTCGGGCCGCCAAAGGGGGTTGCAACCCCATTTTAATGGGGTCACCATGGCCAGCATTAGACTTGCTGGGATCCAGGGTTGAAGCTGAAGCCCGAGCTCCACCTCCACCCAGGGCAGCGTGGCTCAGGCTCCGCCCCCTCCCCCATGGTCATGTCATAATTTTGTTGTCAGAAGTAATTTTGTTGCCATATCTTTATTTTACATGGTGCTGAGGGAAGAAAATGTTGTACGTTAGCACAGAATGATGCCATAAATCTTTGTAGCTTAATAATGCTCTGTCAGGGTTCCCTCCCCACTCTAAACTCTAGGGTAAAGACGTGGGGACCCGCATTCAGAGCCCCTAAGCTTATTTTTACCAGCTTAGGTTAAACCCCCCAAGGTACAAAATTCCCTGCACCCCAAGAAATGCTTCTCGCTGCCACCATCAAATGTCTAACAGGAATCTAGGAAAGGAATTACTTGAACTTCCCTCCCCCCCAAAATACCCCCTCAAGCCGTACACCCCCTTTCCTGGGAAGCTTGAGAACAATCTCCCAACCAATTGGTTACACAGTGATCTAAAAACCCACCCCCTGGGTTTTAACACCATAGAAAACAGTCAGCTTCTTAAAAGAAGGATTTTATTAAAAATAAAGAAGGTAAAATCATCTCTGTAAAATCAGGATGGTAACTATTTCACAGGGCACTATATTTCCAAACTCAGAGAGATTTCCCCCTCTGGACAAAACCTTAACGTTACAGAAAACCATGAATAACCCGCCCCCCCCTTTGCCCTTTCTAACACAGGGGATACACCAAGCAAAAATAAACAGAAATCTATACGCTATGCTATCTAAACTTACTTCAGAAAAGGGAGGTTTGATTTTCTGTAGGTTCCTTCTGTCTTCCAAGATCACCCTCTCTCAGACAAAGACACACACTAAAACCTTCCCCCCTCCCAAAGTTTGAAAGTATCTTGTCCCCTTATTGGTCAGATGCCAGCCAGGTCAGGTGTCAGTCTGGCTACCTGCATTTCTTAACCCTTTACTGGAAAGAGGATTTTATAGCACTGCATCAGACCCTCTCCCCCTTCCCTTCATATTTATGACACGCCCCCCAAATCACCGATAGTGTGAAACACTGGCTGTGATTTCTTCCTGGAGCTCTAAAAGAAAACAAAGTAATAAGACACATGAATCTCCAAATATACTAATAACTGGATAAAGACTAAACAATATTGTCCACATTGCAAGGACGATTTTAACCAGTTGGTTCGGGGAAACTTTCACGGGAGAGTGCATCAGCCACTTTGTTAGAAGCTCCTGAAATGTGTTGTATTTCAAAATCAAAATCTTGGAGAGCCAAACTCCATCGAAGGAGTTTTTTGTTATTTCCCTTGGCGGTATTAAGCCACTGTAGTGCAGCATGGTCGGTTTGCAGGTGGAAACACCGTCCCCAAATGTATGGGCGTAGCTTTTCCAGAGCGTAGACAATGGCGTAACATTCCTTCTCACTGATTGACCAGTGGTTTTCCCTCTCAGACAGCTTCTTGCTGAGAAACACGACAGGATGGAATTCTTGATCTGGTCCTTCCTGCATTAAGACTGCTCCCACACCACGCTTGGACGCATCTGTGGTTACTAGGAACGGTTTATCAAAGTCCGGGGCCCTTAGCACAGGGTCAGACATGAGTGTTGCTTTAAGCTGGTTAAAGGCCTTCCGACACTCATCAGTCCACTGAACCGCATTTGGCTGGTTCTTTCTGGTTAGGTCAGTTAGAGGGGCGGCGATTTGGCTGTAGTGCGGTACAAATCGCTTGTAATATCCGGCCAAGCCTAAGAAAGATTGGACCTGTTTCTTTGACTTTGGGACAGGCCACTTTTGGATAGCCTCCACCTTGGCCTGTAGGGGGTTAATAGTTCCTTGACCCACCTGGTGTCCAAGGTAAATCACTCTGTTGAGGCCTATTTGACACTTTTTAGCCTTAACAGTTAGTCCTGCCTCTCGTATGCACTCGAAGACCTTCTGGAGATGCTCCAGGTGTTCGGCCCATGAGTCAGAAAATATGGCCACATCGTCAAGATAGGCAACTGCCGATTCTCCCAATCCCGCTAGGAGACTATCTACCAGTTTCTGGAATGTGGCAGGTGCATTCTGCAGCCCGAAAGGGAGCACATTAAATTCATACAGCCCAACATGGGTGATGAAGGCTGACTTTTCCTTGGCGGATTCATCTAGCGGCACCTGCCAGTACCCCTTGGTTAAGTCTAAGGTGGAGATGAACTGGGCACGTCCCAGTTTCTCCAATAGTTCATCTGTGCGAGGCATTGGATAGTTGTCTGGGCAAGTCACAGCATTTAGCGTACGGTAGTCCACGCAAAAGCGTATTTCCCCATCCGGTTTGGGGACTAGAACCACGGGAGAGGCCCATGCACTGCTAGAGGGACGGATTATACCCATCTGTAGCATGTCTTGAACCTCCCGTTCTATAGCAGTTTTGGCGTGAGGAGCCACTCGGTAAGGTCGGGCTCTAATTGGGTGGGCATTACCTGTGTCAATGGAGTGGTTTGCCCGTTCGGTCAGTCCTGGGGTGGCTGAGAACATCGGTGCAAATTTAGTGCACAGCTCCTGGATTTGCTGGCGCTGCATACGTCCGAGGGTCATTGAGAGGTTCACCTCTTCCACGCCACCGTCATTTTTCCCTTCTTAGTAGACACCTTCAGGCCACTCAGCGTCTTCTGCTCCCTGGGCAGTAAACTGACAAACCTTCAATTCTCGGGGGAAAAAAGGCTTTAGAGAATTAACATGGTACACTTTAGGCTTGAGAATTGTGGTGGGGAATGCTATGAGATAGTTCACAGCTCCCAGGCATTCTTGGACCGTAAATGGCCCTTCCCATGACGCTTCCATTTTATGGGCCCGGAGCGCCTTCAAGACCATGACTTGGTCCCCTACTTTAAAGGAACGCTCTCTGGCATGTTTATCATACCAGGCCTTTTGCTCTTCCTGAGCCCCTTTTAGGTTTTCTCTAGCAAGGGCTAAAGAGTCTTGGAGGGTGTTTTGTAGGTTGCTTACAAAG
Organism: Macrochelys suwanniensis; assembly: GCA_033296515.1. NCBI lineage: Eukaryota > Metazoa > Chordata > Testudines > Chelydridae > Macrochelys > Macrochelys suwanniensis. The sequence continues at coordinate 38,843,032 of CM065784.1, forward strand.
TCCAGAATGTTAGTTCCCGAAGAAGGCGTAAACCCCTCCCATTGCTGTTTCACCAGCTGTAATGGCCCTTTAACTTCGCGGCCATACACAAGTTCAAATGGTGAAAACCCTAAACTGGGATGTGGTACAGCCCTGTAGGCAAAGAGCAACTGCTGTAACACTAGGTCCCAATCGTTGGAGTGCTGATTTACGAATTTATGTATCATGGCTCCCAAAGTTCCATTAAACTTCTCCACCAGACCATTTGTTTGATGGTGGTAAGGGGTGGCAACCAAGTGGTTCACCCCATGAGCTTCCCACAGGCTTTTCATGCTCCCTGCCAGGAAATTAGTTCCCGAATCAGTAAGGATGTCGGCGGGCCAACCTACCCTGGCAAAAATCTCTGTTAATGCTTGGCATACACTTTTAGCCCGGGTGTTGCTCAGAGCTACTGCTTCTGGCCATCGGGTGGCAAAATCCATGAAAGTCAGTATGTACTGCTTTCCTCTGGGTGTCTTTTTCGGAAAAGGACCCAGAATATCCACAGCTATCCGCTGAAATGGAACTTCAATTATGGGGAGTGGCTGGAGAGGGGCTTTGACCTGGTCTTGGGGTTTTCCCATTCTTTGGCACACCTCACAAGACCAGACATAGGTAGAAACATCCTTGCCCATTCCCTCCCAGTGGAATGACCTCCCCAAACGGTCTTTGGTTCTGTTCACCCCAGCATGACCACTAGGATGATCATGGGCTAAGCTCAAGAGCTTTAGCCGGTACTTAGTCGGAACCACCAACTGTCTCTGAGGACGCCAGTCTTCCTGGTGTCCACCAGAAAGAGTCTCCTTATATAGAAGTCCTTTTTCTATAACAAACCGGGATCGATTAGAAGAGCTGAGAGGCAGTGGGGTGCTCCGTCCCACTGTCCAAGCTCTCTGTAGGCTTTCATCTGCTTCCTGCTCGGCTTGGAACTGTTCCCTAGATGCTGGAGACATCAGTTCCTCACTGGGTTGTGGACCTGGGCTGGGTCCCTCTGGAAGCGATGCAGGTGATGGGTTTGTTTCCGTTGACTGTGAACCGCTCTCCACTGGTGCACAATGTGGTAATTCAGGCTCTGGCTGAGCCTCTTGTATTGAGTTATCGGCTGCTGCTGCCATTGCAGGCTCGGTGGTGCCCTCGGGTGTTGGCACTGTAGATGGGGTTGCAAGCGCTGGACTCAGTGCTGGCAATGGTTCTGGTGCTGGTTGCTTTGCCAGTTCCAGTTCCGAGACTGGCTTGGGTCGGGTTTCTGTGATTGGATCTATGATGGCTGTTGCAGTCGTTGGCAGGGTATCTGGTTCCACCACCTCTATCCGGGTCTCTGGTAGTACAGATGGGGTTCTGGTGGAAGTCTCAGGAACAGAGCTAGGTGTGACAGCTTGCTTAGCCTGGCTGCGGGTGACCATTCCCACCCTCTTGGCTAGCTTCACACAATTGGTCAAGTCTTCCCCCCAGCAACATGAGAATGGGATAATCATCATAGACTGCAAAAGTCCAATTTCCTGACCAGCCCTTGTACTGGACAGGCAACACGGCTGTAGGTAAATCAAAAGAGTTGGACTTGAAGGGTTGAATTGTCACTTGCGCCTCTGGGTTGATTAAGCTGGGGTCCACTAAGGATTGGTGGATAGCCGACACTTGTGCTCCGATGTCCCTCCACGCTGTAACCTTTTTTCCGCCCACACTCACCGTTTCCCTTCGTTCCAAGGGTATCTGGGAGGCATCTGGGCCTGAGGACCTTTGGTGTGACCCCGGTGCAATGAACTGTATTCTGTTGGGGTTCTTGGGGCAGTTGGCCTTCACATGCCCCAATTCGTTACATTTGAAACATCGCCCAGCTGACTGGTCAGTGGGGTGAGGTGGGTTGCGGGAGAATGGGGTGGTGGGGCAATAAGGGGTCTGGGTTTTTCCTTGTGGGGCCTTGGGCTGCTCCTGGTGAGGGGGTGTGGTCTCGGGTTTTCCTTTCTGATATCTCCCCAAACTATGACCAGGGTTGTTACTCTCTGCTTCCTGCACCCCTTGTGTGCCAAATTTCCTTGCCCCTCTGCTGATCTGGGACTGTTCGTATTGATCAGCATAAGCAGCAAGGCTGTCTGCTGAGTCCATTTTCTTATCCCATAAACACTGTCTTATATCATCCTTGGACATATTCAGGAATTGTTCCTGAGCCATCAAATCACACACTCCTTCAAAGCTAGTAACATTCCTTCCCTTGACCCATTTTTTTAACAGCTCCTTTATCCGGTTTACATAAGCTACATTACTTAGTCCAGGCCCTCGGATAAGGGTTCGAAATTTTACTCTGTAAGTTTCAGGTGTAACTTGAAATTGTTTTAAAACCAAATCCTTGAATTTCTCATAGTCAGAAGCCTCATCAATAGGCATGTCATTGAATATGTCCAGAGCACTTCCAGTCAACTTTGCTACCAATAGGGTCATTTTGTGATCATCAGGAATGTGATGGAGATTGCATAGTCTCTCAAAAGTGAGAAAATATTCCGCAATATCACGGGATTCATCATACGGTGGACATAGTCGCTCCCATTTGTGGGTTGTTGGGGAAGGATTATTAGTGTTATCTGGTAGATTCCGCTCCACCCTGGTCTTCTCCATCTCTAGGGCATGCTTCCTCTCTCTCTCCTTCTCCTCCTCAGCATGCTTCCTCTCTCTCTCCTTCTCCTCCTCAGCATGCTTCCTCTCCTCCTCAGCATGCTTCCTCTCTCTCTCCTTCTCCTCCATAGCATACTTTCTCTCTCTTTCTTTCTCCTCTTCAGCATGCTTCCTCTCTTCCTCAGGATGCTTCCTCTCTCTTTCTTTCTCCTCCTCAGCATGCTTCCTCTCTTCCTCAGCATGCTTCCTCTCTCTTTCTTTCTCCTCCTCAGCATGCTTCCTCTCTCTTTCTTTCTCTTCCATCTCCATCTGTTTAAGTTGTAACAGTCTTACATGTTTCTTCGCCTCCTCATCAGCTTGTAGCCGGGCTATCTCAAGTTTAATAGCTGCTTCACTGGCAGTCATCTTAGCCTTTCTGTTTTTAATCTGTCTTAACCCGAGAGAGTTAGAAAAGAAAAAAAAACTTGCTTGGGTATTCCCTGTAGGGGTTAACTACCTGCTTTCATATGTAGATACTCTAGCTCCTAGCAGCTTAACCCCTCCCCCCTCCCTGCTTCCAGCAGCACCGGGAAGAGTCAGAGAGAAGAAAAAAAAATTCTAAACTCCCTGTGTCTGGTTCAAAAAAAATCTCTGGTTCAATATATCCCACCGCTCTGCCACCATGTCAGGGTTCCCTCCCCACTCTAAACTCTAGGGTAAAGATGTGGGGACCCGCATTCAGAGCCCCTAAGCTTATTTTTACCAGCTTAGGTTAAACCCCCCAAGGTACAAAATTCCCTGCACCCCAAGAAATGCTTCTCGCTGCCACCATCAAATGTCTAACAGGAATCCAGGAAAGGAATCACTTGAACTTCCCTCCCCCCCAAAATACCCCCTCAAGCCGTACACCCCCTTTCCTGGGGAAGCTTGAGAACAATCTCCCAACCAATTGGTTACACAGTGATCTAAAAACCCACCCCCTGGGTTTTAACACCATAGAAAACAGTCAGCTTCTTAAAAGAAGGATTTTATTAAAAATAAAGAAGGTAAAATCATCTCTGTAAAATCAGGATGGTAACTATTTCACAGGGCACTATATTTCCAAACTCAGAGAGATTTCCCGCTCTGGACAAAACCTTAACGTTACAGAAAACCATGAATAACCGCCCCCCCCCTTTGCCCTTTCTAACACAGGGGATACACCAAGCAAAAATAAACAGAAATCTATACGCTATGCTATCTAAACTTACTTCAGAAAAGGGAGGTTTGATTTTCTGTAGGTTCCTTCTGTCTTCCAAGATCACCCTCTCTCAGACAAAGACACACACTAAAACCTTCCCCCCTCCCAAAGTTTGAAAGTATCTTGTCCCCTTATTGGTCAGATGCCAGCCAGGTCAGGTGTCAGTCTGGCTACCTGCATTTCTTAACCCTTTACTGGAAAGAGGATTTTATAGCACTGCATCAGACCCTCTCCCCTTTCCCTTCATATTTATGACATGCTCTCATTACTAAATATGCTACTTATGGTAGTACAGTTCATCAGCTATATGTCAGAAATGGGGGCATGGTGAAGAATCTTCCCCATGTCACTATGTTTTTGCAAAACTACTCCTTCCAACCTCACTACCTCCAAAACCTTTAGTTAGTTAATGCTGCCGGAGGCAGTATTAACATGCATGGCGGGAAGGGGCAAGTTCACCTTTTCATCAGCAGGAAACCAGTGACAGCCTGGCTTCTGCACACCCCATGCTGCCATCTATTGGCAGGAGGAGCAAACACACACCACCTCCCCCAACATGTGTGAATATTAGAGTGGTGATCTTCAGGGTTCCAGTAACTTTACATGGATTAGTGCAGCCTATGTGATAGTGGTGATTTTTCTTCTTGCCCATCATGCTGACGTTACAAGAGGATGTGACTCAACTTCTGAGCCTCTGTTGTCAGAGTTCTTCCAGACACAAGTACCTAGTTTGTATGCTTATTGCTGCTAGAGGAGCATATGGCTTAGAGAATGGTTGGTTGTGAGGGATCATGGGTCTGTGAACCTGGGCCCAGGGGTCCCCAGGCAGTGCTCAGGCCACAGTTCCCACCCAGCAACTCACCTGAGCAACCAGAGAAGCTTCTAATTGGAGGAAACAGCCAGTACCCCCAACTGATTGGCTGAGGAGTTCTATATAAACCAGGAAGTATTACAGTAAGTTGTATGAGCAACTAGACAACACTCTAGGTTGCTGCTACTCTGTACCTTTTCCTGCTTATTTGACTCCGGGTTCCTGTCCTCCTTATCCCACCCAGACCCTGTCTAGTCCTAGTTCCTGCTTTCCTGCCTTACTCCAGGTGCCTGCTCCTTTGACATACCCTTGCCTTTGTCTCTGGCCTTCAGCTTGGCAACTTGTGCTGCCTTCGACTGTGACCTTAGGGTCTGACCATTAGACCTGACTTCTACTCTAATCACTTGGCCTAACTGCTCATACCCCAGTCATTGCAATGACCATCTCATTATTTGACTTTAATTATAATTTGCAGGAACAAATACACATGCAGAAGCAAAATATTTTGCTCATCTACTGTATCTTTATTTTTCTTGCAGATGTGCACATTGCTATGAGAAAAGACAATATGTAAAAACAATTCAAGAAACTTGTGATATTGGGAGGTGCTATGTGCTGAGTCAGGATCTCATTAGTAAGGTCCATATGGATGGTGAATGGAGTTTTTGTGATGGTGTGACGGAGTAGGGAGTGGGGAGGATTGACCTGGGGATGTTGTGGGTGAGTTTTACTGGTACTGTCTGCATTGGTGCTGGGATATCAGGGTGTGACTCCCCCACACTCTCTGTGACAGATGGTCGACAGGGGCTGTGAGAAATTTAGTTCATATCAACAACATGTAGCTGTTAATTTTACCAGAGGCTAATGATCTGTTGTATGTGGTACATCAGGCACTTATTATTGGAGAGGTCTGCCCCCCAAATAGGTTTTTCACCAATGTTACTTTCTTCTATATGAAAAAAACTTCAGTTTTTCAGAAAAAACCTGACCAGCATCAGTTCAAGACGTTTTTACACTGTTATCATAAATGCTAAATTTTTAGGTCCATAACCATGCTAAAGTTTCTCTTTAAAAAGAGCCAATTTAAAAACGGAAGGCTTTAAAAAAAATGGAAATAGCTCATGGATGGATTAAACAAGTTTACACACAGTCATGTAGGAAATTCCTACCTCACTGGTTTTAATTTTATGTAGGTTTCAGTGTGCTTTTCAAGGGGTGAACTTTCATGCTGAACAAATTTTAAATAGTGTATACATATTTTAGTTATTTGGCCAATATTTTTTTGTTCTGCATTTGAGCAATTATTCCAACATGAATGTCTGCGCTAAGCCCTTTCTCCTAGTTGAGCCTGCAATGTGCTCACTGTTCTGTGTTTGTGACATCAGACCTATGCTGTGGAAACCAATACATCACAAATTCAGTATGGCACGATCATGGGAAGATGATTAGACAGAGCAAAAATTTTAATATTTAAGGCTAAATCCTTAAGTCTTTACTCCAGTAAAATTCCATTGGATTTAGTGTGTGTTCTGCCTTAGTGAAAACTAAGGACCATAGCAACTGGCACACATCATCTACCAAACATTGCAAAACTTAGAAAAACAAGTGGATAGATTTATATTGGTTTATTCTGTGAAATTTTCAAATGCCAGGCCTGTCTCTCTTTTTTTAAATGATTTTCCTCTTTGCACTTCATTACACCAAAAGCTGCAAAATATTCCCTCCCCTCCTTTAGAATGTATGATCTTTGACCCCTGTTATAAATTGTTCCTTCATACACCTGTGTCTGGCACATGAACCATGCAAAATCTTTGAGTTAAGCTCTGGCACAAGATACACTTTTGTGAAAACTTAATCTTCCAAATATCTGTTTCTGTCAAGAAAATTTGACCAAGCTGAAAGAGCATATTGAGTTCAGAGATTGCTTTACTTTAATTGCAGAGAGCTGCTATGGCAGTACATCAGTTTTATGAGTATTCTTTCATATCATGGAAAAACATATTTGTACTTGGTATATTGTTAAATATGCCTGTCAAAAGGGAAGCACCTATTTTTATTGAGTAGAGGTTTGTGATCTAACTTTTTCCCATTTTAAAAAGAAGTTACCGGATTATATTATTGGTTGCATTTAGTGGTAATTGGATATTGATTTTACCATAAATATTTTGAAATCTTATAGATCTAGTCTTGTAAGGCCTTTATTAAAATAGCAAATTGATATGCTGAGTGAAGAGGGTTCACAACCAGTTTGTTTAATGTTTTGTTGGCAATTTTATGAATTCAGACCATATTTTCCAGATCACTTTTATAACAGCATAAAGTTGCTGCATCAGGATTCCCAGATGCACGAGATTTTTCATAGCATCATAAAAATGTAGGATTGAAAAGGACCTTGAGAAGTCCTCAAATCCAGCCCCCTGCACTGGGGCAGAATCTAGTAAACCTAGACCATGCTTGACAAATGTTTGTCCAACTTGTTCGTGTGAACTTCCAATGATGGGAATTCGACAACCTCCCTTGGTAACCTATTCCAGAATTTAACTACCCTTATAGTTAGAAAGTTTTTCCTAATATCTAACCTAAATCTCCCTTGCTGCAGATTAAGCCCATTACTTCATGTCCCACCTTCAAGGGACATGGAGAACAATTGAACACTGTTCTCTTTAAACAGCCCATAACATATTTGAAGACTGTTATCAGGTCTCTCCTCAATTTTCTTTTCTCAAGAGTAAATATGCCCAGCTTTTTCTAACCTTTCCTCATAGGTCAGATTTTCCAAACCTTTTAAACATTTTTGTTGCTCTCCTCTGGACTCTCTCCAATTTGTCCATCTTTCCTAAACTGTGGTGTCCAGAATTGGACACAGTACTCCAGCTGAGGCCTCACTAGTGCCAAATAAAAGCAGTTCAGTTTCCTCTTGTGTCTTACATACAACATTATTGTTAATACATCTGAGAGTGGTATTTGGGGTTTTTGTTTTTGCAACAGCATCACGCTGTCGGCTCATATTTGCAAACCCTCCAAGCTTGGTGTTGTCCACAAATTTTATAAGCATACTCTCCACTCAATTATCCAAGTCATTAATGAAAATATTGACTAGTACTGGACCCAGGACTGACACATGTGAGACCCCACTAGATACATCTTTCAGTTTGACTGTGAATCATTGATAACTACTCTTTTTTAGCTTGGTGTTTTAACCAGTTATGCACCCACCTTGTAGTAATTTCATGTAGTCCACATTTCCTTAGTTTGCTTATGAAGATGTCACAACTTGAAATTTACAAATTCATTGGTTCTTCAAAATTAACTTCATACCATGTGCTATTATTCTTCCTCCCAACTCATACAATGGCAATAAAATATTGCTAATGTCAGCCAGGAACCATTCATCTATTATTTTCTTCCCTTGTCATTCATCCATTTGTATTTTACCCTTTCATTCCTTTGAGGGAGGTTCATGCAGAGTAAAAAAGTCATACATTTTTTGACATAGGTATCTTTGAGCCTTATGAAGTTGGTGATGAAAGTCCAGTTCTCATTCCAGCTGTTATTTAGGTAGGATTAAGCACATATAGTAAAACTTCAGACTTTTGGAGCACTTGCTATCTAAATCTGTTGCAATTACATAAAACACAAACAGAAAGTAATTAATTTATGGACCCTGTAAAATGCAACCCATATTTAGTCATTCACATCCTCTTCTACCTTTACAGGCCAGTTTGAGGCCTGAGGAGGCTGTGAAGGCTAGGACTATAACAGGGTTTAAAAGAGAACTGGATAAATTCATGGAGTTGAAGTCCATTAATGGCTATTAACCAGGATGGGTAAGGAATGGTGTCCTTAGCCTCTGTTTGTCAGAGGGGGGTGATGGATGGCAGAAGAGGGATCACTTGATCATTACCTGTTAGGTCCACTCACTCCGGGGCACCTGGCATTGGCCACTGTCGGTGGACAGGATACTGGGCTGGATGGACTTTTGGTCTAACCCAGTATGGCCTCTCTTATGTTCTTATGTTCTTAAGATCTATTGAGGTACCTACAAGAGCTACTAATGTAATGAGACAAAGTGGCTGAGGTAATATCTTTTATTGGATCAACTTCTGTTGGTGACAGAGACAAGCTTTCAAGCTACACAGAAAACCTGAAAAAGAGCTCCGAAGCTTGTGTCTTTCACCAACAGAAGTTGGTCCAGTAAAAGGTATTACCTCACCCACCTTGTCTCTAATATCCTGGGACCAGCGCAGTTACAGCAATACTGAAAACACTAAACTAATGAGATGTTTAAGTCCTGTGACAAGGCCCTGCAAAATCTCATGGAGTGATTATAATCACTCTCTAACAGTAAGTACTATCTATGGAGCCATAGTCCTGGGTCCCATCGCCGCCAGCATGTAACATTGGGAGCTCTGGTCAAACTTGAGTTTCTGGGAATGACTGTTAAGTCTTCACTGTGTGTGTCCTGAGAGCATAAAAATTGCATCCAACTATCAGGTCTTTAACTCCTAAGGCTTCTTTACACAGCTAATGGCTGTCCTAAATAATTCAACTGCAGCATGGTAATTAGATACGCTTTTAAAAGCTTTAATCATTAGCATGGATTGACACTGATAACAATGTGGTGTTCATGAAGAAGAGCAAAAGAAAACTGTCCCACTTAATGCAAACAATAAAGAAGGAAAAACATTGCTCAGTCAAATGATGGGTGCTGTTGCAAATGAGAAAGATAAGTTGGTGAACAAGAAGAGGCTGAATGGAATCTTTGGAAAAACTAAATAGTGTAAAGAGAAAGAAACATCTTTCTGATCTATGTGTTTGTATTTGTGTATGTGTGTGAATACACACAAACATATACCCATATATTATTATATTTCATTGACCATGTACCTGGGCAGGGGGGATTGGAGGAATGGGGTTGTTGTCTTTTTTAGTTTTGTATGATATATAAAGAAGTTTGTTTTTTTTCTGCCTGGTTTTTACGCTAGGAATATTAAGAATATTAAATCTGGGATTTCTTGGTTTTGTTGTAGGATATGCTGAGGGTCTCGGAGAAGTACACCTGAGAGCTTTCTCAGCATTTATTTGAAGAGCCATAGGTATTGAATAGTTTTAGACTTCTTTTCTACTCATCATTAGGGGAATCCAGTTAGATAAAAAGATGAATAAGACTTGAATGAGTAATGTTTAAAAAAAAAAAAAAAAAAGCAAGAAAAAGAAATTTCACACTCAAACAAAAATCCTCTTTGGCCTTCTTTATACATCGCAAAGAAAGGTGGGCGGGGTGGGGGTGGGTGGGGAGTGCCACAAAACTCAATTTGTTCCTTTACTAAAAGTCAACAGGCTCTTTTATAACTGAACCAATTTAAAGTGCTTCCTAGTGACCTTTGCTCAGCAGTTACCTCTTTGTCTGACTAGTTTACTTAAATTATATTGAGCCTGTAGTTTTTAAATTGCCAGGTATGTTCATTTATTTTTCACAATTCTTTTAAAATTGCTGTACTTTGTTTCATTTTAAGTTGGCAAGATATTGTTGTAGGGGTCTACAATATTTTAACAGAGATGGAGAAAATGGGAGTGCTGTGTACATCTATGTTAACCAACAAGGCAAATGGGAAGGACTAATGCCAATTCACCTCAGTGGAAACACTGAGTCTGTTTGGTATTGCAGTTGAAAATATTGGTGATATTAATCAGGATGGATTCACAGATGAGAAACTATGAATGTCCATACATTTTTCTAAAACAAGATTCAGAGCATTTTATTTTATCATGAATGTAACCATTCATCAGGATAGCATTTTGTCACAGTATGAACTACGCCCCCCTTTTGGGGTCCCCTGGGTTAGCACCAGCAGCATACATTGCTAACACTTTTATATACGTAGTGGATTGGTGGTGGGGGAAAATTAAAGGTGTGAATGGGGAATGGAAGGTTCCTTTGCAGGTTACAGAGGCCAAGGGGGGAAAGGAACGGGTTAATCTGAAAAGTCAGCTTGGCCTACAGATAGAGAGAGCTGCTCTGTGTTCAAGGTCAAGAATCGACACAGACATACTCTCTGCATGCCAAGCACCAAAAAACTGCTTTTCAGCCCCAGCTGGCTGTGAGAAATGAAAACAGAGACAGACAAAGCCGAAGAAGTTGCAGAACTGCCAAATTGCACATTTGTTGTAAGACTCAACAGTCTGCCTCGCGACCCTGGAGCCGGTGTGTCATGGAAAGTTAGGGGAGCTGTGGAGAGCTGGTTCAAACTGTTGCAGACAGCAAAGAGCACGGGAATGGGGGTGGGGGCGCTCCCCTGACTGAGATGCCCCCAGGAACACCCAGGACTTAAAAACCCTCCCAAGAGTGGAAGCAAGTTGGAGCTCTACAGCAGACCCCGGATGACCTGTGCACAAGGCAGAACTCCCGTCCACCCTTCTCCTTCTTCTTACGTTACACCCAGGCTTGGCCAGCCTTGGGTTGTGCGTGTGTGATATGAAAGTGGGTTAGGACTCGGGCACTAATGCTTTCTTCCTTCCTTTGAGTGATGTGGGAAACTCCTTGCACTCTCCACTGTTATTTTATTATTTTATTAATAAAGCTTTAAAATGTAGTCACTTGGTGTGTTCCTTCATCTCCACCCCTAACGATCCTGTGGCCTTAACCTGATCAACTGAGGCCCAGGCAGATTGGTAACATAAATCTGTCACAATTTGTCTAAACCTCCTAATTTCTTTTCAACAGATATTGCAGTGGGGGCACCATATGATGATTTGGCAAGGTGTTCATATAACACGGATCCAAGAATGGAATAAATACAAAGCCAGCACAGGTAATAAACACCCATTACCACCTGTGCTCAGCCTTGCAGAGCATTATAAGGATAAGAAATTTTGTTCCACAAAAGTATATTATACTGGGCAACCTCCACAATAGGCATTGCTCTGTGCACCTTCTGCAGGCCCAGATCCTCAGCTACAGCAAAGCTCAAGAAGGTGTCTGCGCAAAAGTGGCTTTTAGCTCCTTTTTTCTGCTTCCCCCAATCCTGGACTGGATGTGTGCTAAAGGAGCCTGAGGATTCCCAGGAAACCCTTGTGGCACACAACAGTCACCAGGGCACAGGGAAGCCCAGCCATATCCTCTATGCTGGCAGCAGAGAGGGGTGATGGTACAGGATATATCATAGTGCTTAGATACTACAATGATGGGAAGCAGCATAAAACCTAAAATGGACATCTAAGCTACCCAATGATCCCACTACACTGGTACGATCTTCCTGGCTGGCTACAGTGGCTTTAGGGTTAGTTTGCACTTGACAGAGTGGCCATATTGCAGTGCACGCTTTGTGCCAGTCTGTCCTATAACATTTCAGAGCCAAATTCAGACTCCGCTAGACCTAAGGTGGGGAAAGTCCCATCTGAAAGAAGCACTTGTTCAGAGGCATGGCACTTTGGAAAAGTGCAAGACATTTGCTGCTTTACATAGGTGCTCAGGTTTCAGGCTTTTATAGTATCATAATCCAATTAGTTCTACAGAGGATCCTCCAGGAAATACAGGAAAGCCAAGATACAATAAACATTTTTTAAAGGGGAAAAACAACTTAATTTTGTAAGTATCAGAGGGGTAGCCATGTTAGTCTGGATCTGTAGAAGTGACAAAGAGTCCTGTGGCACCTTATAGATTAACAGATGTATTGGAGCATAAGCTTTCGTGGATGAATACCCACTTCGTCGGATGCATGCAAAAGTCTCTTTGTAAAAAATATCAACAAATCAGAGAGACACACTTTTTCTTCTGGCTTTGTAATTTACCATTTAGTGAGAAGCAACATGCCAGTTCTGATAATTCATATGAATATGAATCATATTATAAAAGCCAGTATAATGGTCAGCTGGTTAACACACTAACTAACTGCACTCCAGGAGACTCAGGTTGAAATTTAACTTTGGTCACAAGTGAAAATTAATCGAGTTGTCTCATCCTTGTGAATGCGTGTCCCACATCACATGAGCACTATGCAATTAATCTTTGCAGGGTCAGGGTGTCCTGGAAGGTTTGCCTCTGGAACCTGGGGTATGTCTCATGTCAAGCCAGGGATGTAATCCCCAGCTTGAGGAGACAAGACATGCATGCTAGCTCTCATCAAGCTAGCACACTAAAAATAGTCTTGGCAGCACCAGTACCAGGAGGGGCTAGCTGCCCTAAGTATGTGCCTAGTGTTTCAGACAGGATTGTATTTAGGGCAGCTCACCCCCTCTTGCACTGCTGTACCCACACTCTGTTTTTAGTGTGCTGGCTCGATGACAGTTAGCATGGGTGTGTCTCCTTGAGTTGGGAACTACACCCCATCTTGAGATGTAGACATACCCTTAGAGGAGCACCTCCCTGCATTGCTCTAGCTGGTATGTCTACACTAGAAAGGTAAATCAACCTCTATTAGCTTGACTTACAGCCATCACAGTAATTACTGTGGTGGTGCATGTCCACACTACCCTCCTTTGGTTGACGTTTTGCATCCTCACCAGGAGTGCTTTCACTAGCCTAAGAAGGACAGCGTGGGGAGCTGAGAGCCCAGTCTCTCAGCTGTGTTGGCAGCTCCCTGATGGGAGCCTGGCTACCTCACAGGCTCCTGGTGGGCTGCCACCCTCCCACCTCACTCCTTGTTCCCGCTGTGGGAAGTCGCCCGGGGTTTCTTACCTCTGGGGAACGGGGTCCAGCTGCCCCGGCTTCTTGGGGCCCCCTCCCTGCTTGCTCACTGTGGAAAGCTGGGAAGGCTTGTCAATTTCATTGCTCATGGAATGTGAGCTTGGAAATCCATTCAAGAGAAATTCCAGCATAAGTGGCTTTTTTTGTTTGTTTGTTTTTTAAACTAAAATAGGCCCAACCTGCAAAGTTAGGTTCTGGACCTTAACCTGAACTTTCCCTAAATTAAAGGGTGTTCATGTCTTGGGGTTTGGTTTGGGGCTCATCTCTGTTTTTAACATTTCAGAATTTTGTGGTGTATTTTTTTTTCATATAAAGCAAAGTTTGTGCTTGCAAAAATACATTACTTTAGTATCTTACTGTCTGGATTTTTTTCTTGTTAAGGTAACATTTTATCTGATTTTTAGGTACAACTAAACTGACTTGGATATTATTCTGAAGTTGGAAACAAGGTTTTTAGTTATGTTTATCTTTTCTCTTGGTGTTTTCCCATATACTTGTAAACATTAAGGAATGGCTTCAATTTGTTTTGTAAAGGTAATTTTATTGTAATGTGAAAATTGTTAAAATTTAAAATAAACACTACCATTTCCTTTTCATTATAGAACAAGCAATCAAGTTAATTTGGCTCCAATTACTGCTACTGCTTAAGTGGTTATTGAATTGCCTTTGTCACTCACTGGGTTGGTATTTCTAGTTAGCATAACAAATCAATGTGAGAATGAACCATTTGCTGCAACCGGTACTAAAATGTGATCTGTTTTTTAAAAATTAAACAGAGTTGCTAAGCCTTCCCAGGTGTACTTTGAAGGTAACATCATCAGTGAGAGTTCTATGAATTCTGAAGGTGATGTCGGAAACGTAATAGAATGTAAATTCAGAACGCGTTGATCTAGATTATTAAGACATGATTACTTTTTGTCTGACATTTATGTGAATATTTTAAAATCCGGCTCATTTGAAGCTGGCTGCCCTAGCACCAGAATCATCACCATTAACCACCTGCTCCTCCCTTCCTCAACACACAACCTGACTGGTCCATCAAAAGTGGGGCTTCCTCCAGCCTTGAAAGTTCAGAGTCACACTTCCAGTAAATATCCATGCCTACAGGTAACAAAACTTACATCCACAAAACCCATCAATGGTATGCCCAGTGTTAGTGCTCAGAAAGTGTGTGCAGATATTTGGGCACGAAAAGCTGAGCATCCGCAAATAAGCTGTGTTGCAGCCCTTTTTGAAATTATGGCCCTGTGAGCTCACTCTCTTTGCCTTCTGCCTTTTAATTACTAAGACAAGGATCTCATAGCTACGCATCTCAAATGGTTTGCAGGTTCCTGAATGCTCCAGTGTTTGCAATGTAAATGGTTGCTCCATTATATTTCCCCTCCCCTCCATGCACATTTACTCAATGCAGCCTATTCCCTTTTCGCCCAAGACTGGCTGCTCTTGCACCAGAAACACTCCCTGCCTTCGCCCCTCCCCCTTTGCAAAACACATCCTGGCTGGCTGTGGTGTGTTTTGCAGCTGGAATCCTGGCCCCCTCTCCCCATGCTCCAGTGCAAATATTAGGAAGTTGTTAATTTGTGCTGTCAGGGTTCCCTTCCCCCTCTGAATTCTGGGGTACAGATGTGGGGACCCGCATGAAAGACCCCCTAAGCTTATTTCTACCAGCTTAGGTTAAAAACTTCCCCAAGGCACAAATCCTTTCCTTGTCCTTGGACGGTATTGCTGCCACCACCAAGTGATTTAGACAAAGATTCAGGAAAAGGACCACTTGGAGTTCCTATTTCCCTAAAATATCCCCCCAAGCCCTTTCACCCCCTTTCCTGGGGAGGCTTGAGAATAATATACTACCCAATAGGTTAACAAAGTGAGCACAGACCAAACCCTTGGGTTTTTAGGACCCTAAAAACCAATCAGGTTCTTAAAAGAAGAACTTTATTATAAAGAAAATCGCACTGTTGGTATTTTTACTGCGGAAGGTGAGTTATTTTACAAATCACTCTTATTTCATATGTTGAGCTGTACCTGAAAAATATGGCAGAAAACTAGTTAAACAACTCTGAGAATGACTTTTCAAAATGATATTTCTGGGGGACACTGTCTATTTAATCACTGGTCAAAATAAATTTCTTTGTGCTACTAGTAACACCTAACTACTGAAAATGAAAAAGTTTACTTTTTCTGTTTGCATTTCTTCCATCTTGGACAATAATCAGTTACATTAATTTTTTGCTTTGCAGTAAATAATTGATATTAAGTAACAATTTCAGTTTCTCAATTCTGCAACAT
The DNA here is from genome assembly GCA_033296515.1 of Macrochelys suwanniensis. Lineage (NCBI taxonomy): Eukaryota > Metazoa > Chordata > Testudines > Chelydridae > Macrochelys > Macrochelys suwanniensis. The sequence goes on from CM065784.1 coordinate 38,858,662, forward strand.
TTGGGTTGACAAACACTTCATGGGAATGATTATTTAAAACAGCTGTTGGAATTTTTGAAAAAATCATGGAAACCTCTATTTATTTTAGAATTTGTAAAAGCTTGCTTGTACAAAATCAAAGTTTTGGGGCAAGTTTCAGAACTATATGGTAAAATAACTGATTTGTATGTGTATTAGCCATATTTGGCTGGGGGTTTTACAGTCCAAAATGCTTCAAATGGGTTTGTTCATTGAAATTGCCAAAATGCATGTATCACAAATTAGTACTATCTGCAGTACTTGGAACAGTAAAGCTTCCTGTCTTGGCAAACCAATATTTGGATATATTCTTGTGGCTGGAGAATATTATGAAATGGATACTAGGTGGCTATTAATACCCCAGATAGAATGAATTGTCACTTCATGTACAATATGCTGAGATCAGAGGCTAATAATACAGACACAGTTGAAAAATGTTGACTATAAATGCTGCATTATCTTAACATCTATTTTCTTGCTTTGAGTTAACAGGAGCGTTTCAAATTAAAGCTTTGCTCATAAAGTCAAAAACAAACCCCTTTGACTTCACCCGATTCTTTCATTTTTGCCTGTTTGTGTCTTACACTCAGTTTTCCAGTTGCAGATTCCCTAAGAGTTCTGCTTCCTTACAGAGCTCACATTGCCATGTAAACCAGTGATGTGGCAGGAATATTGACTGAGTGTCACCTTGATGACCCCTGCCTCCAGCAAAAGAGAGACTTGATGGTTTCTTGATGGCTTAACTGGGTGTCAGCTCCCTGACATTACCAGTCTGATAGTCATCCGTCTAAACAGTCTAAACCCGTCACACCTAAACAATCACCTCTAGCATTCGCGCTGACTTTCCAGTGTACCTGTCCCGTGTCAATCACCCCCAGCTCTTCCACTGCTTCCCCTAAGGCCCCACCCCACCTCTTCCCATCCCATTCCGCCCCCTTCCACGAACGTGCCCTGTCCCCGCTCCGTCCCCCTCCCCCGAGCCTCCTGCATGCCACAAAATAGCTGATCGCGACAGGCGGCAGGTGTGGGGAGGGAGGGAAGGCATCAAGGTGACTCACAGTTCTGGATACTCTGAGAACTGTCACAGTCCTGTAAGACAAGTAGAAATAATTTATTGAACTGGTATATTTTTGATATTAAAATACTCTCTGGGAGCCCTTTTCATAAGCCCCCGTCAGAATTAACATATTTTCAAAAATGAAAACATTTAACATTGGTTTTTGAGTTGAAATGCTGATGCAGCCGTTGCTGCCGAGCACCCACCATTTTTTCCCCGTGGATGCTCCAACCCCGGAGCACCCACAGAGTCTGCGCCTATGGCCTCTATTCTTTAACCTGCAAGGCAAAGTAAGGACTGGTAACAGGTCAGAAGAAGAAGAGCTCTTTGTAGCTCAAAAGCTTGTTTCTCTCACCAACAGAAGTGGGTCCAATAAAAGATATTAGTTCACCCAGCTTGTCTTTGTATATATTATACTTATCTTAACTGATGATGCTTTGGGGTCTAACTAAAATCTATCAACATTCTGCACAAAGAAAGGGTAGATAATAGAGATGAGCATAAACCACACCCCGAAACCTCAGAACAACCTCCGACTTTGGAAAACTTTAGATTCAAATACCAATCTCAACTTTTTCTCCTACCATTTATCATCTTTAAAGTGAATATTGTTTTCTCAATACTTTGTAATTAAGAATAATATTTCTTACAAACTTGTACTAGGCAATTGAATTTAAGTATTCTTCAACTGATGGTCCCTATGTGTATCCTACTGTGGCATGCACATTCTCTCCGGGTGCTGGAGACCAGAAGATTTTTGCTAGCAGCATCCTTTGGTCTATGTCTACGCTCTTCTCCTCATGCTCTGAACAGAGGGTACAAAGGGTGGTGCAGACTGACTGTCTCTCCAGTTTATCAAATATTAGCTTAAAATAAGCAAGAGTGATTTGCTAATATTGAATTACAAGATATTTGTAGTTAAATATAAAATTGCCATATTAATAATGTTTTGTAATTCTTAGTCTTTCAGCTACTTTAATTTAAACCCTAATTTAACTCTACTGGAATCAGTGGGAGTTTTTTCAATTGACCGCAATGGAATGGGATTACAACTCAGTTCAGGAAGGTACATAAGTATGCACTTAACTTTAAACAAGTGTTTACATGTTTTCTTGAGTAGGGATGCTTTCCTGAATTGGGGTTTTAGTCCTGCAATATTTACATGAGTCGTCTATTGGAGTCGATGGGAATTAAGGATGCACAACGCATTGCAGGACTGGGTCCATATAACACGGCAGTGAAGTAACTATTACCTTATTGTCTCAATTAGGAATCACATTTCCTGTAAAATGTTGGCAATTAATCTAAAACAGCCTTACAAAATGAATGGAGGGAATTTCTGTTTACACTCTTGGATGGTTGAGATGTTGGATTGAATTGCTGTCTGTCACCTGCTGCTGATATAGTTGTAATGTATAGACTTTGTCACTAGTTTCACTGCTGTAGACACTTCTATTTTTTGGCCTGGGATATTTTTTTGTACTTTTTGTTTACCTTACCTGCTATTTTTTTTCTCTTGAGAGAAGCCATTTCTTTTGTACTTATACAAAGGAAGCATTTTAGATCTTTATGCTTACAGTACTCTGTAATTTAATCCTAAATTGTTCCTTTTTCCTCTGCCCCACTGTAAGAATTGTAAGAATAGTGCCACATCGTTGTACTGTTCAATAATCTAATTGTTACATAACCGATAAGGGTTTATTGGATTTTTTTACCTACATTCTAAAATGTTGGTATTATTTAAAAAAAGTTAATGCCTGTCTTTGAATTGTTTATTACATATGAAAAATACGAACAGTTGTCAGTGTGCATATTTTATTTCTTTGAGTAGGAATGAGAATTATGCAAAACCTGTTTGAATATTTTCCTGCCAAGGGCCAAAGCTGCTGGTTTACCATTCCCCAGAAGTCCATTTTTCTAATGCGGACTGTTGGGGTGACTGAAGTTAGCAAGATGGTCACCAATTGTTGGGGGGGGGATTTTATTTTTATTACTATTCATTTCTTTCATTCATTCGGGCTTTTTGGAAGCTCTTTTGTTCTTTTAATATTTTTTAATTTTTTTTTTTTACTATTTTAGAAGCTGCATTCTTTTGATTCGAGGTTAATAGGTCCCACATTTATAATTCTCCTCCTTCCTCTCACCATACACTCACCAACATTACATTCTATGGCCTCTGTCCTGCAAACACTTATTTGTGTACATGGCTGTTTGCTGCATTGGGACCTTTATTTTCAGTCTGTCTCCCTAATGAGAGCTACGGCAGTGTTTAAAACCCCAGCTCCTTTGCTGGGTGGCTCAAAACCCCAAGAAACTGAGCTCATCAATTGCTGAGAAGCTGGCATTTTGAGATTGTTGATGCCCTTGTTAAAACAAAGCATATGGTTAGGTATGTGGCACCCTCTTATTAAAAAGAATGAAAAAATAAATAAATTAATGCTGTGTTAAATTTAGGATGGTTGAAAATGTCATCTCAAGTCATGTCACTGGTATACTATCATCTCATACACACAACTAGTAATGCTAAATTATTCAGTGATTAGAAATTACCTGTGGATATTTGTGTAAACCTGTGAAATATTTTTTAATTAAAATATTTATTGTCTTGTTAGTACTGATATGCTTCTTATAGGACAAATTAGTTTTACCACAGAGTGAATTGTTGAATTATGTAGTTTAAAATAAATAAGCATTAGTGACTGAGTTTCTGTTAGTGCCACTTAGATTTCACAGCTCACCGGTGTGTGTTGTAACTGAAGCCAGCCAGCTCTACATGTAATTTTCAGCATGAATTAACAAAGGGAGAAATGGTAACTATACATGATGATCCATTTAACTTTTGTTATTTGTTCACTTAAAAAAGAATTGGACTAGATTTTAAATTCACAGCCATAATGGGAAACATGCTATGCTTAGAAGTAAATGGCCAAATCCTGCTGGTCTCATCGGTCTAAACAGTCTGATACAATGGCCTTGTATACCTGAGATAGTTGCATTTGTTTAACTTTCTGCAGCCCAGCATCTCCCACAGTCCTGTGATGCACAGGCTGTCCTGCCTTGCTGCAGTTTCCAGAGGTGGTTTGGCTTTGCAGCATGGCCTGGTGCTCGGCCATGCTCCTTTTGTGCAGCCTGTCAGAGCTTCGGCCTCCACCACAGCAGCCAGAGGCAGTTTGCTTTGCTCCCAACCATTTATTTGCTAACTTTAATTTTAAGATGTTTTTAGGGCAATAGCTGAGCACCTTTTAATATCTCATCCTCCTTCCCAGAATCAGGGAAACTGGCAAGGAGGTGGTTATAACCACCTGGATCCACACCACTGCAACACCTCTGGCAGAGCAGGGCTGAACTGAAGAAGTGCTCTCTATGCAAATGAGCTTTTGCAGGCTTTTCAGAAGGCAAGTGATGCTCTCCCTCCTTGCAATCAACTGACCCTGGCACAGCCAAGACTCAGGGCTAAGTTGGAAAGGTGTGTTGGAGCAGAATAGTTACTAGCAGAATACATTTTCTGAAAGGGTGCAAAATAGGACCTTAATTCCCATTGACCTAAAATCTTGTACAAAGTCTATATTGCCATTCGGTTCACCACTGTGAACAAGAAAAAAACAAAAAGCTACGTTATAGAAGATAAAGGCATTAAAATATCTAAACAATGGGCAGGGCCTAACAATATGTCTGATCTGCAGTGACATATTTAAAGCATGTTTTGGCTTTTTAGGATTATGTTCATTAAATACTAAGGACCTGATACTTCTGATGTCAAGCCCAGAATCAATACTTCAATAGCTGTCACATGCAATAGTTTTAAAAATCATGGGCCTAATTCTGATGTTACACTGGTGAAAATTGGGAAAAATGACATGGCAGTCTCTGATGTATCACTGATGTGAGATAAGAATCAGGGCCCAAAGTCTTAGTCCTGCCTCTGGGCCAAATTAAACTGATTTTTCTTCTTTTGAATCATAGTGTTTGTTAACATACTTGATGATTCACTGATGAGAAAAAATGACATAAAAATGGGTAGAGACAATGTTTATCCCACACTGTAGAAAGTTTAGCACAGCTGGGCCTTAAAGACACTCAGCTTAGTAATAATACAAACACAGTAACACCCAGAGGAAGAGCTGGCAACACACAAAAGAGATATAAAAGGGCAGGAAATTCATAAAGCCTAGACCCCTATTTTAAAAGGTATTTTGCAAACCAAGCTTTAGTATTTTTTCAACATTTCTTGACCCAGGAAAAATAATTCCCAGTTAAGTATTACATAGTATAAAGGGATAATTTACAATATGGGCAATATATATTGGCAATATTTTATCTTACAAGAGAGTGTAATTTGAGACCAGCCTAATGGAATGACACCCAAGCATTTCATTGACATAATGTACAAGATAAAATGCACTCCACCAAGGTTAACTTGGGGTCTGCAGCTATAATTACCATTGACCAAACCAGACTTTTCATTTAATCAATCCCATGAGACTGATGTTCTAAGGTTAAAGGGTTAGCATTCTTCAAGGACGTCAGTAAAGAATGAAGACTGCTTACACTCTTACTTGCCTTTCCATACAATGCACTGGAATCCAGTAGCCATGGGGCTTGAGTGCTGGGGAAAAAAAATGTATTCGTACCCATATCAGCAAGTTACAAACAGTTTTGGAATTGAGTTCTACATAAAATATAGTTTTAAATCGCTCTAAGATTTGATATGACAGGAATCCCTAGAATGTATTGATAATATTAGGTTAAGAACTGCGGTGAAAGAAATGCTGATAATACAGGATTACCTCTGGACATTTAAGATATGTCTACACTGCAATAAAACACCTATAGCTGGCTCATGTCAGCTGACACAGGCTTGAGATGTGGAGCTATAAAATTGCAGTGTAGACATTAGGGCTCAGGCTGGAGCCTAGGCTCGGGGATCCTCCCCCCACGCAGTCCCTGAACCTGGGCTCCAGCTCAAGCCCAAACATCTACACTGCAGTTTTATAGCCCTGCACCCTGAGACATAGGAGCCAACTTTCGTCAGTGCCGGTGGGAGCTCATGCCCCGGCCCCACCCCAATGTCGCCCGGTGTTGGGGGTGGAGGTGAGGTGAGCTGGGCGCGGGGCTGGCGGGGAGCTGCCGGTGGGTGCTCAGCACCCACCAGTTTTTCCCCGTGGGTGCTCCAGCCCTGGAGCACCCACGGAGTTGGCACCTATGCCCTGAGATCCACGAGCCTAAGTCAGCTGAAATAGGCCAACACAGGTGTTTTATTGCCATGTAGATATACCCATGCAGCAGCTGAGGTTCTGAGGTAGCATCCCCTTCCTGATGAAAATTAAGGTGGTTGGGGGATGGGCAGCCTTTGTCCTCAGCGAGGGGTCCTTATCTCTAAAATTTGCTTCTCCCATTTCACCAGAGCCCAGATTTGGTGACCTTCAGGAAATACTGCAAATGCTACCTGTATTCCCAGGCATTTCTCCTAATGATGAGGAGGTTGATTAAGGGCTGGAGGTTAGGGTGTTTGGGGTTGGGGAAAATGCTGTGGGAGGTGTCTGTCATCTTTTGTGGTCTGAGTGCAGAAGTAGCTTACGTGGAAGAAAACTAGTGTAACCTATCAGTAATCTTTAGTGCCGAGAGCGGTGTAGAAGGCTGCGGGCACTTCCTGTAGCAATTTTTGTTAAGGAGTTTAACACACTGTTTGGTTAGCCAGACCATTTAATAACATGGCATGGCCACCTAAAATGGAAAGAGCTAAGCCATGTTTAAATGGAGGCCTTGTTTTTTACCTCTTGCTGTTGAGGTAAAAACAAGACCAGGCACTTTAACTTTGTGGTGAGGTAAACTAGGCAAAGTCAACAGTGGTTGGGGGTGTAGGGCTGACCGTTCCTACTTTTCCTCACAGTACAATGAAAGTGAGTGGTCTGCACTGTTCATTTTTTACTTCAGGATAGCTCACATGTGCTAATTACCCTGAGGTAAAAACACACCTTGTGTAGCAGTGAAGACAAACCCTGAGTTTGGCAACTATGTCTAACTCCAAGGCCTCATCCACACCGAGGAAACAGCCGTGTTAAGCTTTAAGAAACCAAAAATGAACCTACAGCAAACACACAAATACTACATATCAGTATTGTAGGATACTGGGCCAGACCGTCTGCTCTGAACAAGCTGTGCTTGGTGATACCAAATGTGGCTTTTCAGCTATCGTTGTAGTTCCCTGAACCTGGGGCCATCTGGCCACGGGACTGATACTGGCAAAAAGTTAGTGCAGTCTCAAAACTGCTGGGCCATGCTGCTTTTGCCCTGGACACATCCCCTATGGCGAGAGCTGGGGGAGTGAACGGTGGTGCACTATGCCAGCTACAATTAGCAGGATGATCCCCTAAGCAGGGAAATCCTACACTGTCCCGTTAACCTGCTTCTAAGGCTGCTTTGTGACTCCAGAGAATCTGTCCCATAATATTCAGAGACAACACCCATTCGCTCCTTGGAAGGGGTGTGTGTGTATGTGTTGTGCTGTGCTCTCCTTTCTGGGGCTGGCTGCTGACTGGTGTGAAAGAGGTAAGGTCATAGCTCCTACAAGCTCTCCCTCTTCCTTCCTCCCCTTTCTGTTTTTCTGCTAATTTCCGTTTGTGTTGGCCCCTCCCCCTCACACTCTCACCCCTTGTGTCTGTTTTGTCTAGCTGTTGCAGCCTGTCTGACACTAAGCTCTCTGAGGCAGGGTTGTTACTTGTCTGTACAGTGCCTGGCATGATGAGGCCCCAATTCTAGGTACTATTGTAACAACTGCCATCTTAGTCATGACCACGGTGTTAAGAGGGGACCTCTAGAGCTAAAAGTGTGAGCTGCTACACTTGAGCTCAAGAACTAAATGCTATAGCTGATGGCTGTAACAGACTCAAATCCTCTGTGGATTGGGCACGGAGGGCCACATACACACTGAACAGTGGGTTACACTATTATAATGCAAATAACAATAGTAATGGCACCCTAGAGGCTACTAACAGCTCCTTTAGGAAAGTGCAGAGACTGCAAATGTGCTTATCCTCTGTGAGGAGAATGCAGCTCCTTAGGTCCTCACCCTAGTGAATTTATGGCTAGGCTAGTGATTCTCAATTTGCTTTCCTTTAAGCCTCAGCTGATTTTTAAATCAGCTGCAAGATTCAGGATGTGATAGGAAAAGGTGTTAAAAGTTCACAATGAGCTCAGGTTTCCAGTTTATAGCAAGCTAGAAATATATATTTAAGACAAAACATGGAAATCCTACAAATTGTCTGTGAATGTTCATGTTATATTTTTCAGGAAATATGCTTTGGCTTGCATATCCCTCCCAGTCCAGAGCTCCCCCAGCAGCTTTGCTGAACAGTTAAAAGTGATTACCTTGGTAACGCCACTTCCCACGGTCAACAAAGCTTCAGGCAGCTTGTCTTATTAGTATTGCCTTTGTGCCCAGTCCTCCTAACAAATACAGTATAAATGCCTAATTATCCTGCTTCACAATGGTCTTTCTTCTTTCAAACACTTCAGCAGGGGAAGGGATAGTGGAGGGAGTAAAACAAGGATTTATATAAACATTTAAAATCAAGTTCTAGGGATGTACTTAATTGCAATACAAAAGAAAGATGTTTTTATCAGTTTCCAGCTTGTACATCCTCCTATTTAATACCAGCACACACAAGCTCTTCCTTTAGTTCCCAGATGGGAATATGGCTGTGATACCAATAAGGAGCATAATTCTAAAATTAATAAAACAAAAATATCTTAAGAATGGATGTGGCTAAGTAGGGGCCAGAAACTTCTGTGTTCTATATTTGGCTCTGACTTCAATTCCACCTCTGGTATTGGACCAAGTCTCTTGTGGTCTGACTTTCAGCTCCCACAGCTCAGGTTGAAATCAGTGGAGCAGTGTGCACTCAGCACCTCTGAAAATCAGCCTATTAAACTTCTCTGCTTCAGTTTTGTCATTTACAACACTGCTGACCTACCTACCTCATAGGGACTTTTAAATTTGAATACGGAAAAGCACGTTTAGATTTTCCAAGTTGTGGAGCATCCATTGTTCGTAGGTAATAGAAGTGCTAGCTATGTGATGCTTAGTAGCAAGGCAGGTAAACTTGAGGTCGCTACAGAGTGACAAGGACAAGGTTCCATTTTGAGATAAACCTAAAGTAATTTTGGGGTGGCACAGGGATCTATGGATCTTTTGCTCAGGGACTTTTTGTAGCAGAAGCAAGTATTCTCTCCTTCCCAGCATTGTTTTCCTCTATTTGAACTGACTTGAACATTACACATTTCCTTTCCTTAGTTCACTTAGATTACAGACAGCTATAATAATTGCTTTGCAGTAGAATTCAAGGACTTGCAGTGTTAATACAAACAAAAAAGCACATTAAAGTAGCTCTTGCAACACAGGAAAATGCTTTTGGCCTAATAGCCCCTGATGTTTGCCTGCACTTCAGTAGTTGCAGGATAGCAGCAGAGCACAGATCCCTTGTGCTTACTGACTGTAGCTACTTGCCATGGAGGTAGACCAGGGAACCTTTGTTAGCATTATGGGGGAATGGGGATTGTTTGCATTGATAATCTCAAGCATAAAGGAAAAACGTTATTAGTGCCTCCATTATTAGGGGGCATATCTGCCTCAATTTGAAAAGCAAAGTGTCTATTAAGCATTTCTTCTACTGTTCTCAGAAATTCCCTGTGTTCTGAACTCATTGTAATGTACCATAATATAGATGTAAAAGATCTGCTGCGCCACAACAGATGTCTACATCTTATCCCAACAATGGTAAAGTGAAATTAATCTGCTGCACGTCAGTCAATATTTGCAATTGTTTAGAGCGTTTCTTTGATGGACATTTATATAAATAGGGGTTCATTGTCCCTTAAGTGTTTGTCACCTTCTGAGAGACGTAATCTCCCAAGGGGGGAAAAAAAACCAATCATGGCAAACCTATCATCAATCCATATCCTGTGGGACATTCGTTTTCTTTTTGTTTCAATGTAAGTACCCATGCCATATGCCTGACACTGATTTCTCTCTTTCTCTAATGTTCAATTGCAAATGTCTATTTTGAGTAGGAATGGCACAACAGAATTTTGAATGGTCACATTTCACACATCAGATCCTTCACACAAAGCAGAAATAGAAGCACATATGTAATATTCTCATGATGTTCAATTGATAGAAGAAGGTGAGAGGAAATGAGTAATTCCCATCTCCCTGTGAGACACAAAATGGAAAGCAAATTTAAAATAAAAACTATGGTTACAAGCGCAAACTAATACAATTCTGCAATGAGATTCACTGGAAAATCTACAGGCCACAAGATGGGCTGGGGCTAGTTTAGAAATGTGTTTTGCAAATCATATTTGCTGTGAGAGGACCATCAGCTTTTCCTGCAAGATCAGAATAGCATATGTGATGTGTGTGGGGTAAATTGAACAACCCTCTGACTTCTGTGATGGAAGACAATGAACTGTGCTAGACTGGATGAGGCAGCTACAAAGCAATCTGCTCACCTTATTATAAGTTAGTGGTATTTGAAAAAAAATCCTTATATTTGTCGTGATATATTTCTAGGCAACTGTTAAAGAAATGTCTGCTTTAATGGATAACACTTTTGGTTTAAGAACAATTATTTAAGATATTGAATCCGATTCTGCCCTGCTCTGCACTATGTATAGTTTTTTTTATACTGTGCAAAGTGGGTATAAAGCTCTGCTGTTTGGAGCTGGTAGCAGTGGCAGAGCTAATAAGTGGGGTGGGGGGACGACCACCGTCCTGGTGGCCTTTAGGTGTATGTGTGGCACTTTTTCAAGCAGGGCTGGAGAATGAGCTCATCCTGGCAGTGATGGCTCCTCTCTCACAGGATTGGGCCTGGCTCTCCACTCTGGACGTTGTGACATATCACATATGTGCAGTGTTACAATGCCACTCACAAGGTTCCCTGTGCGGCCGGAGGTAGGGTGACCGATTTTATAGGGACAGTCCCGATTTTTGGGTCTTTTTCTTATATAGGCTCCTATTACCCCCTACCCCCATCCCGATTTTTCACACTTGCTGTCTGGGCACCCTAGCCGGAGGTGCCTCCGGCCGCGACGGGAACCTGGAAGGTGACTGAGTTGGGCGGGCGGGGGGCAATTTTTCCTGGGGTGGAGGGGGCAGAGATTTGGGGAAGGGCCAGGGCCAGGGCCAGGGGTGGAGTTGGGGTGGGGCCGGAGCACCCAGTGGCGCCAACAAAAGGTGGCGCCTATGGCCACCAATGACTCCTCCCCCCCCTCCCCGGTTGCAAAACCTGGCTTTGCCACTGAGTAGTAGTGAAACTCACTCTGCACTGGGATAAATGAGAAGGTGAAAGGCAGTGAAGAATCAAGCCCATGGAGTTTCAAAGTTCTGGAGGCTGACAGTAAAATCCCAGAATTTGATTCAAAGGATGTGAACCAGGTGTGAAAGAAGAGTGGAAAGGACCAATGTCTTTTTGTCCTGGCCAGCACAAACATATCGGATTGTAATAATCCAGTCTAGTTGGAGTCTGTTATTTGGTGGATGATGAGTAAGGCTACATTTTAGTCACAGGTGCTTTTAGTAGGGCTATCGATTAATCGCAGTTAACGCACGTGATTAACTCAAAAAATTAATCGTGATTAATTGCAGTTTTAATCACACTGTTAAACAATAGAATACCAATGAAAATTTATTAAATATTTTGGATGTTTTTCTACATTTTCATCTATATTGTATTCTATGTTGTAATTGAAATCAAAGTGTATATTATATTTAATTACAAATATTTGCACTGTAAAAATAATAAAAGAAATAGTATTTTTCAATTCACCTCACACAAGTACTGTAGTGCAACCTCTTTATAATGAAAGTTGAACTTAGAAATGTAGAATTATGTACAAAAAAAAACTGCATTCAAAAATAAAACAATGTAAAACTTTAGAACCTACAAGTCCACTCAGTCCTACTTCAGCGAGTCGCTCAGACAAACAAGTATGGTTACTGTTTGCAGGAGATAATGCTGCCCAAGTCTTGTTTACAATGTCACCTGAAAATGAGAACAAACATTTACATGGCACTTTTGTAGCCGGCATTGCAAGGTATTTACATGCCAGATATGTTAAACATTCATATGCCCCTTCATGCTTTGGCCACCATTCCAGAGGACATGCTTCCATGCTGATGATGCTCGCTAAAAAAATAATGCGTTAATTAAATTTGTGACTGAACTTCTTGGCGGAGAACTGTATGTCTCCAGCTCTGTTTTACCTGCATTCTGCCATATATTTCATGTTATAGTAGTCTCGGATGATGACTCAGCACATGTTCATTTTAAGAACATTTTTGCTGCAGATTTGACAAAACACAAACAAGGTAGCAATGTGAGATTTCTAAAGATAGCTACAGCACTCGCCCCAAGGTTTAAGAATCTGAAGTGCCTTCCAATATCTGACAGGGACGAGGTATGGAACATGCTTTCCGATAGGGTGACCAGATGTCCCGATTTTATAGGGACAGTCCCAATTTTTGGGTCTTTTTTTTATATAGGCTCCTATTACCCCCCACCCCCTGTCTCGATTTTTCACACTTGCTGTCTGGTCACCCTACTTTCAGAAGTCTTAAAAGAGCAACACTCTGATGCAGAAACTATAGACTACAGACCACAAACCACCAAAAAGTGCTTTGGATTGTGATTGAGCAGAACCTGTCATCAGCATGGACGCATGTCCCCTGGAATGGTGGTTGAAGCATGAAGCTCATTAATCATTAGCTCATCTGGCACGTAAATATCTTGCGATGCCAGCTATAACAGTGCCATAAAAACGCCTGTTCTCACTTTCAGGTGACATTGTAAATAAGAAGCAGGTGGCAGGGGAGAGGGAAGCATTATGTCATGCAAATGTAAACAAACTTGTTTGTCTGAGTGATTGGGTGAATAAGAAGTAGGTCTGAATGGACTTGCAAGCTCTAAAATTTTACATTGTTTAATTTTTGAATGCAGGTTTTTTTGTACATAATTCTACATTTGTAAGTTCAACTTTCATGATAAAGAGATTGCACTACAGTACTTGTATTAAGTGAATTGAAAAATACTATTTATTTTGTTTTTTTACAGTGCAAATACTTGTAATAAAAATAAATATAAAGTGAGCACTGTACACTTTGTATTCTGTGTTGTAGTTGAAATCAATATATTTGAAAATGTAGAAAACAGCCAAAAATATTTAAATAAATGGTATTCTATTATTGTTTAACAGTGCGATTAATCGTGCAATGTAATTTTGTAATCGCTTGACAGCCATCTATTTTTATATATATATAAACATTAGTTACAATAAAGTTGTTCATTGACAAACACACCTATATTTATGACTGACTTTTGCAAAAATTGAACCACCACTGATGTCTTATAGGGATACACCCACGGGGGTTAAACCCTATTTATACTATGGAAATAGTGTGATACCAAACAGAAAAATGTTTCACTATTAATAGCATTATTATTCATACCCGTGTGCAAAAATATTGTTGTTGCAACAAAAACTTCCCAAAAGTACGAACAATTATAATCTAGTCATGTGACACAAAACATATAACTAACAAACAAGTAAGTAATCTCCACATACCAACAAACCATACCACCAATGGATTAAATGTTGTTCAGAGCAGGTCCAGGAAACCTAAGGGTTGAAATAATTAATTGTCCTAGGTTTACACGTTGGTTTGCCTATAAACAGGGCCGGCTCCAGACACCAGCGTTCCAAGCAGGTGCTTGGGGCAGCAATCTGCAAGGGGCGACAGTCCGTGTGCCGTTAGGGCGGCATGCGCGATTCTATGGCGGCGGCAATTCTGCGCTCTCTCTTCAGCCGCGGCAGCAAATCGGCGGCAGCTCCTGTCAGCGGCAGCTTCTATGTTCAGCCGCCCGTGGCAGCGGCAATTCGGTGGCAGCTTCCATGTTCAGCCACCCATGGCGATGGCAATTCGGCAGCAGCTTCCATGTTCAGCTGCCCGCGGCAGCGGCGGCGGCAATTCGGTGGCTGCTTGGGGTGGCAAAAACGGTAGAGCCGGCCCTGCCTATAAAATAAGTTTAATGATTTAGTTAGGAGTAAAAGATGTTTTCCTTGCGTCTTTAGACCCTAGTTTAAAACACAAGTGGGTAAGAGAGAAAAATATTAACACATGCTTTATTTGTTTAGGCAATGTAAAGGGAAAATTTTAAGAGAAGTTGAACATTTTCTTTTGGTGAATTAAGACCTGTAACAATAACTAGATTTCATGTTTTGGGTAGCAAAAGCTGCTACATTTTGCTTTGATACTTCCTGTGTAAAGCAGAGAGATTATACATAGCTGGCTTCCTTTACCATGCTGGGTATGTCCAAAATCGCAACTAACTTGATGCCTATTTTTGGAATAATGATGCACAGCAACAGATTTAAACCCAATACGTTTTGTGACTGCAGTTTGGCTAATACAAATATGCAAGTAACAAAACAATATTAATGCTTGAATTTCACCTAACGGTGTTACCCTCGCTTCTTTTCCTACTGCCTCCCACACCATTTACAGGTTAGAGGGGTAGTAAGTAAGCAGAGTTTGCTTTACCTTGTACAGGTACATTAGACATAGCTCAATGGATCCAAAGGGATGCTGAATTAGATGTTTTATGTGTTTCTAATTTTATTATTCTGCCCACCGTTGGAAGACAGGATACTGACCTAGATAGACCATTGGTCTGACCCAGTATGGCCATTCTTATGTTACCTTCTGCGTTTAGTCAGAGACTTCCATGGAAGTTGAACCCACTTACCCCAGACTGTATTTGGCTGAATTTTATTCTCTGGGTCAAAGTCTGCCCTCGCTTACAGATAGTGTCACAATGGTGTCTTTTCCTGTAGACTTGAAAGAAGACACACTGTAATGCTAACAAAGTTACAATTGCAAAGTTTTTCCTAAATTTGTAACAATTTTACAGATTGTCTACTAGCAGTTTTTAAAGCTATGAGTTTAATAAAAGCTTTGACGTTCAATGTTAGCAATGCAGAGTGCTCACATCTGAGTCCACATGGAAAAAGGACTAGTCTCCCAAATGGAAAAATGACCAACAATTAAAGGGCACCTACGTACTCCACACAGTATGCACAGGGCTTCTATTGCCTCCACGTCTAATACCTGGCCTTGTAGATATGCCAACTTTGCTGTTAGGAGATTCCCTTAATGCAGTATGATGCACAGAGTACCTCCAAACTGGACATTGATGAAGAGAGATAATGCAGTTTTTTTGTACATAATTATACATTTGTAAGTTCAACTTTCATGATAAAGAGATTGCACTATAGTAATTGTATTAGGTGAATTGAAAAATAATATTTCTTTTTGGGGTCTTTTTACAGTGCAAATACTTGTAATCAAAATAAAATATAAAGTTAGCACTGTACAATTTTTTATTGTCTGTTGTAATTGAAGTAAATATATTTGAAAATGTAGAAAACATCAAAAAATATTTAATTACATGGTATTATATTATTGTTTAACAGTGCAATTAATTTTTTTAATCACTTGACAGCCCTAATGTTTTGTAAAAGTCATGGACAGGTCATGGGCAGTAAATAAAAATTCACAGCCCGTGACCTGTCCATGATCTATACTAAAAATACCTGTGATTAAATCTTGGGGGGGGCAGTAGGGGACGTGGGGGGCTGCTGCTGGTGGGGTTGGGGAGGCGCTGCTGGGGGGACACTGGACTGCGGCTGCTCTGGCCACCCATCCAGAGACTGCTGCCCAGGACCATGGATCGCAGCTGCTCCAGCCGCTCTGGGACCGCTACCGGGGGCCATCGGAGCAGCGGCTAGTATAGCTGTCCCCGGGGCCACTCCAGCAGCGGCTAGTGTGGCTGTCCTAGGGGCCACCTGAGCAGTTGGCCCCGGATCTAGCTGCTTGTGGGGCCCTGGGGTCAGCCACACTGGCCCCTAAAGAAGTCCCGGTGGTCACAGAAAGTCACGGAATCTGTGACTTCCATGACCTCTGTGACAGACAGAGCCCTATTGATGAGTAGAGCTGGTAAAAAATGAAAAAAAAAATTTTTCACACAAAAAAAAGATTTTAAAAAGTTTCTTCTGTTTTGCAATGATATCATTTATAAACTTTAATTTTCATGCAATTTTATTTTATTGGTTTTTATAATTTTGTGGAAAATAATTGGGGGGAAAATAATGACACTTCTTATGAAAATGAAAAGCTTTGGCAATGTCAGTAGTTTTTTGTAGACAATTTTATGTTCTAAAAATGGCCATTGTTGTATGCAGTGTAGTTGTAGCTGTGTTGGTTCCAAGGTATTAGAGAGAAAAGGTGGGTGCAGTAATATCTTTTATTGGACCAATTTCTGTTGGTGAAACAAGCTTTTTAGTCACACAGAACTCTGCTTCAGACACAGGTTTATGGCTTATTACAAAAACTGTGATCCACTAATGCCCTCTTTTTGTCCTATGACTGCATAGGCGTTAATGGGCCATTCAAACTTGAATAGTCCCTGACAATATGTGTTAACTACTTATGCTAAACAATCTGTTCCACCTTGCATTTTGCTGTAATGCTGGAAGTATCTTTCCCAGACCTGAAGAAGAGCTCTGTGTGGCTCAAAAGCTTGTCTCTTTCACCAAAAGAAGTTAGTCCAATAAAAGATTCTCACCTACCGTCTCTCTCTAATGTTCTAAAAAGACCATATTTTGACCAAAAAGCCCTCTGTTTTTGCTTTGAAAATTTTGACTAGCTTGAATGATGAGCGACATCTGAACTACAGAGGTGAAGTAAACTGCCTGATTGGTTTGCATCAGTATAGAACATTTACTGTGACAGTTTTGATAGGGTATACCAGCTATTCAAGTCCTTCCAGTATTTTAAGGTATGGGTTCAATGGCTTCTGATTCTCTGCCCATAGAAATGTAAATCAGAAGCAACCTCTGAAGTTACCCAAGTTAAAGTGACGTAAGCAAGAAGTGAACGTTGACTACTTCCTAACAACAAGTGATAAATTTGCATTGAACATCTTTTCCAGTTCCCTACTCCAGCTGGCAAATCCTCCCTCAGCTCAACAAAATGTATGACCTGAACCTCTCACAGCTACTGAACCCTGCCCTACCAGCACCACCCCCAACAAGTGTTCAGAACTTCACCCAGCTACTAAATCTTCCTATAAAGCTTCTCCTTAACAAGCAGTCTGTCCCCAATTTTCAGATGCCAAACCCAACTGTAATACCCATAACAAGAGCATTGAGTCAGCTCCTAGCTGCTAAACTTCTCCAATGCTAGAGTTTGATGAAATTTTTTTGTCAAATAGTAAATTTGCTGACAAAATGCATTTTCGGATCACTAAAACTAGTTATGAATTTAGGTTAAATTTGGTGAATTGTTTCTGCTAAAAAACTAAAACAAAAAACACCTGAAAACAAAAAAGTTGGAAATGCTGAAATGGCTCATTTTGAAAAATCACAAAACACTTTTAACATTTTTTAAATGAAATTTCAACTGAAAATATTGATTTGACATTTTCAAAACCAAATGTCAATTCAACCTAATTTTTTTTCAGTTTTTCATTTTGTTGAGAAAAACAAAAAAAATCAGTTTCAGTTCAAAGCAAGCTGATTTTTTTATTATTTTTTTATTTTTAGTTCAGCCACCAAACTCAAAAATCAATTATTCACTCAACTGTAGCCCATGCATCTGAAAATTACTAACCCGTTCCATTCTGAAAGCCCGTTAGGTAACAATATATGCAGTGATGCTACATTTTACACCTGTATAGTGGTCTGGGAAAGAAGGATATTCAGTTAACAAATTCACTCTGTGCACTTCAGCTAACTCCTCTTCACCATACTAATACTTTAGTTTAAGAGTACACCAGCCATTCCAATGTGTCCTTATAAAATAAACAGTAACATAGCGAGAGATAAACATTATCTCATACTTCCCAGTCTCTGAAGATTCTCTTGAAAATTTACCCAAATAAGTGCCCTTGCAAGTGCTTTTGCAAGACAGATAAGAGTTGTTTTTGGCTGGTGTAATCATTACTTTCAGCCAGCTTTGTTGGGGAAACTATCAAAGGAGCTTGTATCTCTACAAGTTAATTTTATTTTTAGAAGACTACAGTCAGTCTTCCAGCAAAGACGAGCTCATACTTTTAATGCAAGAAACAAGCAGAGGGAAAAAATGTTGTGCCACACCTTATAAATACTAAGGCAAAACTTTAATTTTTATCGATTTATTTATTTTGCTTTGCAGTTCACCTTTAGCAGTGTAACCAGTTTTCTGGCTCCTTACTGGGTAATTGTCCCCCCTTCCCTCTAGAATGAGTTGGTGGGAAAAGATTGGGCCGCAGGTCACTTTCGCAATGGCAAACACTCAAATCAGATTCTAATCTATTACCCAGAGTGCCCAGGAAAAGGAAATGACATCCTGGTGTCAGAGAGGATCCGGGAGAAGGAGTGTGTGTATGTAGCAGTCGCTACTGTGAAGAACTGTTTTAAAAAGTAAGTATGTTTTCTGGAAAAATGTTCTTTTGCCCACTTTTTCAGTGGCAAAGTGAAAAGGAGAGGAAAAGGTGACAGAGGATGAGGGGAAAAAACAAACTCAAAAATGTTCAAGCTTTTCTTTTTTGATGAAAAATCAGAAAAGTTCAAGAACCGAAAATTTTCTGTGCAAATGTTCCGAGTCTTGAAATAAGTTGGTTTTGTTCTGATTTCAGAGTGAAAACAAGTTTTGAAATATCAGAATTTCTCACAAACTAGAAATTTCTAGTTTTGATCAGCTGTAATAACAGCCACTGTGCATTTAATCCTCAGCCTCTTACTTGCTTCTCTTTCTCTTATTCTGACCAGAATTCACTTTAAAGTTACCCATCACTTGAGTTGGTGGGAGCAATTTCAGTTAAACTCCTCATGCCATATCTGGAGGTGGAACAGGACTATATCTCTCCCTGCCTGACCTGGTGGGTATTGGTGAGTATATAATGTATTATAAATCCATGTATGACTTTATTGCGGTAGTTTATCTTTTCAATTTCTTTCTACAAGCCAGCATTTCCAATGGCTTCTCTGGTAGTGTAGTGCAAAATAGGAGCCCAACTGCAGAATCACAAAATTTTCACCTGGAAGTGAATTTCACAAGCTGATCTGTGAAATATTGGGGGAAATGGTCTGTGAAAAGTAATGGAAAATGACATTTTGAAGACTCAAAACCAAACCAAAACAAATGAGTTGGTGGAGATTTTTGTGCAATCTTCTGTGAAAAAATTGTTACCAATTTCAAACTAAACTATTGCACTTTTCTCAGAGATATCACATCCCCTTCTTTACTATCTCTTGTGACCTGGTCTTTTTTGTTTGTTTTTGTTTTATTGCAGCTACAGTACTTAACTATTGCCCATTCTCTCTTAAATAAACAAGCATGTACAGGTAAGAATTAAAGCACTTAAGCCCTTCAGAAAACAGCAAATATTTAAAACCATTTGTTTTAATAAATAGCTACACAACTGTAGCTTATTTCCAAAAGTCTCTGTGACACAGTAGGAGGTGACATAATAAGTAGACAAAGACAAGATTCCTATGCACTTCTTAAGAGTGAGGTGATGTACAACAGAAAACATTGGAAAGTTAAGTGTATACTAGGGACACATTCATTCCTGATGTAATAGCATTGATTCCAGAGGCCTCTGAGCAAAATTTGGACCATAATGAAATTAACAATTGTTTCTGTTCTGAAATTGGTACAAGACTCTTCTTGAAAAATGCTTTATGTGAACTACTATGCTAATTACTTTGACTATTTTCTCAGTACCACTCTTATATTTAATCCCATATTTACAGTATGAAGTTAGCATGCTAAATGCTTATCATTATGACAAATTCACCTTCTCATCTTGAGAGATACTTTGTTGGGGAATGATCTTAGATAAGTCAGGAGCCCTATCAGATTGATCTGTATGTCGTAAATGAGTCTTGGGTGATGATCCTGCACTTCAGCAATTCTGCTTCTTTTTTTATTCCCATTTAACAAGCACATGTTAAATACAGAATTCATTTGGGAACAATACCCAATGTCAGCTTATTATCATTAATATTTCCCTGCAATGCAGCCCCAGTGAGTGTGGTTTTCCCCGCCCCTGTGCACTGGCTATGTGGAAATGTATTGGATAATCATGAACTGCAGTACACTGTGCTCAGAGAGCTAATGAGGTGCCTGTCTTTTTCAGCATCGCTATTTACAATATGATTGCTTCATCCTTATGCAAAGAAGTGAAGGGTTTTCTACTTACATGTAGCTGAAAAGATGTGAACTGATTTTGCTGTAGCTACTAATATGCTAACCTTAATGATTTCATTACATGCACCAAACTCAATTATGTACCATCCTTGGCAAACAGGCATTTTGAATGTTATGAAGGTAATTACCAAAAGGGTTTGATTATACTTTTCTAGGAAAGTGTAATAAGGATTCTGTCATTTGTTAAAAGGGATAGAGAAACAATGCATTGCTCATATATGTGGCTTTATGGTTCTTTCATTGGCACTGGAGGCTTTTCCATTGAATGCTGAGCATGCAGGTCCACAAGGTGAACATAACCTTATCACAAATGTGCAGGCAGCATTGTTTCACTCTTAGAAATGTAGCCACTCACCACATTCTGGAAGGGCATGAGGCACCACTGGATAACCTTAACTCTGTCTTAATGAAGTTTTTGAGAATTTAACTTAAACCTATTTTGGCCTTGTATGATATTAACTATTTGGGAATCTGTCTGTGTACAATTTATTATTTGGGTCTGAGATTTTAAACTCTCTGTATGCATCTTGTATCAAGCTGCAAACTCCATTTTGATTGTAAGGCTGGCCTTTGTCTTTCTGTTGTTCTTTTACCTCCATCTTGGACTAAAACTCCAGGGGTTGGTGACACAGGGCTAGAAAGTGAAGGTCATTAAGCTTTGATGATCTTTCATTTAAATGGAGCACCCTTGAACAAAGACATGGCTATTGCACGGGGCAAACCAGTTTTTCAAGTTTGAATTCTAGGGGGCTGGCAACAAAGCAATAAATCACCCATTAAGGGACCTTGATCACTGGAGAGACTGATCAGGGATTCACCAAACAAAGGGGTCTGGAAGCTAAAAGGTAAGGGGCTGTCACAGGCAGTTTGAGAGAGCGAGGGAGCAGAGAGACTCTGTATTCCAGAGGAGAGGCCATGTGCCAGAGGGCAGGGGGAGAGGACCGATGCTGTACTCCTTAGAGGACTCTGATGTATGCCCAAAGAATACTCGAGTGGTGAGGAAACTGAGGCAGGGAAATGCATACAAGTGTGTTTGTTATTGTTTCTAATCAGTGTATTCCTTGTTCCTAGCTAACATAAAGAGTGACTGGTTTTTAGAACCCTTACAAAGTCTGTATGTCCCTGAAGAGAGAAACTATAAACCCAGAGTATACATAAACTTGGAGCTCTGGGAAAAGGTGTCCTTAAACTACTGGGGAAATGGGGCAGGAGGGGTGATTAGCACTGATCCTGGGGCCTACGGAAACTGGGCCTTGTGGTCCCATTTCCACGTAAGAGACTCTATACCCAGGAAGTGTGCCAGAGAGAAGCCAAGGGGAAAGACAATATGCAGCCTACTCAGATCCAGGGAAGCTTAAGAGTACATGAGTCAGTTTATTAGGACCCAAACACAGCAGCCTGGTGAGTGTCCTGCAGCGGGAACTTTGCCTGGGGCTGTGTGTGACACACGTAGTTTCAGTTACCCATAGACGGTATCCAGGGATTACCCCTGAACCTTGTCTCTTGTCTAGCAGCACAACACCAAAGGCCAGAGCCTGATCTCGGATGCATGGATTTTAAACTGCATATCTTAAATCCTCTACTGTTCAGACATATACGTCCTTCAGTTTCAGAGCTTTTGATGAGGTGTCCTATGCATCCGAGATCTGAATCTGACTCTGCTGCTTGAATGTTCTCTGAACATTTTTGAAACTATGAAAAAAAGCATGGTCATAAACTTTAATTTGAATAAGTTGTGTGTGGTAGATCCAATGAAGAGTACTCAGGATTGGGTACTCAGGAACGCCATCCAAGTCTTCTAGCTCTGCGACTAATTCCCTGTTTGACCTTGGGCAAATCATTTCATATCTGCACCTCAGTTTGCCTATCTGTAAAAATGGGGATAACTGTAGTTGTCCACCTTTTTAAAGCACTTTGAGGTTGACAGAGGAAAAGTACTATGGGAGCATTTGATTTATTGTTGTGTTAGTGTTGTTTGTTTTGGTGTTACAATGTTAGTATTATAGTTATCACCATTAAAATCTGCAGTAAATTCTCTTTTTAATTAAGTATTTTTTTTATTTACACAATTTTACTCTTCTTAAGCAGAGATTCACTGTGACTCGAGTAACTGTTTGCATATTGCAATGTATTGAGACAATGCTGGACCGTCATTCTGACTTGCTGTACAATGGAGTGCAGTTTCACTATATCAGAGTTGACTGTGATTTGCTTTCACTTTGTTATTTATAGCCATGAAAAAGTGGAAATTTCTGAGCTGGTAAGGACTACTCTGTGAACCTGCTACTTCTGTTCTCCGTGAAGCTGAATAGCTTTTCTCTTTGTGTTTTTGAGGAGAGCTGTGCTCTGTGAGTCCAGATGTGTTGCTGTTGGGAAAGTAATTTCCATGAGTAGAGCTAAATTGAATCCAGCTTAAAGAAAAGTTCATATAAATAATAGCTGAGAGCAGACCAGGATGAGCACAATATATATTGGCTGGAAGTGTTAAAGTACGAAGGGTTAAATCTCTCAATGAGCCTTAAAAATACCCTTGAGGCTAAGGGCTTATCTACACGTACAGTGCCGTAGCAGTGGTGCTGTAGCGCTTAGTGAAGATGCTACCTATGCCAGTGGGAGAGCTTCTCCCATTGACATACGTACTCCCCCCCGTCCCCCTTCCTGAGAGGTGGCAGCTATGTCTACAGGAGAACCCCTCCCATCGACATGGCGCTGTTTACTCCGGGGGTGAAGTCAGTATAACTATTGTGACAAAGTTCCTCCTCTACCTTGGTGAGTCCTGCGCTTATTGGCGGATTTTGATCGCCTCAGAGATCTTCCCCTCTGGAAGAACCCACAGTCAAATTCCTCCTGTGTCTGATCAGGAGTTGGGAGGTTTGGGGGGAACCCGGGCCCACCCTCTACTCCGGGTTCCAGCCCAGGGCCCTGTGGATTGCAGTTGTCTATAGGGTTTCCTGTAACAGCTGCGTGACAGCTACAACTCCCTGGGCTACTTCCCCATGGCCTCCTCCCAACACCTTCTTTACACTTACTGCAGGACCTTCCTCCTGATGGTCTGCTGATGCTTGTACTCCTCAGTCCTTCAACTCTTCTCCCTCTCAACTCCTCGTGTGCCTCTTGCTCCCAGCTCCTCGCACGCCACACCACAAACTAAAGTGAGCTCCTTTTTAAACCCAGGTGCCCTGATTAGCCTGCCTGTCTTAATTGATTCTAGCAGGTTCTTCTTAATTGGCTCCAGGTGTCCTAATTAGCCTGCCTGCCTTAAATTGGTTCCAGAAAGTTCCTGCTTGTTCTAGTGCAGCCCCTGCTCTGGTCACTCAGGGAACAGAAAACTATTAATCCAATGGCCAGTATATTTGCCTTCTATGAGATTTCTGTATCCCACTTGTCTGGGTCTGTCACATATCCCTCCCCCCTGCTCAACACCAAGGGTTTGGGCAGCTTGGGACGCCAGACAGTGGACATGTGACAAGCCATCAGCATTGCCATGACGGCTCCCTGCTCTGTGTTGCACACGGAACTGGAAAGGTTGGAGGGATAAGAACCACCTGGT
Source organism: Macrochelys suwanniensis (assembly GCA_033296515.1). Lineage (NCBI taxonomy): Eukaryota > Metazoa > Chordata > Testudines > Chelydridae > Macrochelys > Macrochelys suwanniensis. The sequence continues at coordinate 38,882,596 of CM065784.1, forward strand.
CACCCTAGTGTTCTTCTCCTTGTTCCGCTGCATCCATTGAAGAGGGGCATGGTCGGTCACGAGGACAAATCTGCGCCCGAGCAGGTAGTAGCGCAACGTTTCCATTGCCCATTTTACGGCGAGGCACTCTCTCTCCACCATGGCATATTTTTGTTCCCTCGGAAGGAGTTTCCTACTGAGGTAGAGAATTGGATGTTCCTCCTCCCCAACCATCTGTGATAGAACGGCCCCTAACCCTACTTCCGATGCATCCATCTGTAGAATAAATTCCTTGGTGAAATCTGGGGCTATCAGTACGGGGTTACTGCAGAGGGCAGTCCGTAAGTCTGTGAACGCTCTCTCTCTGCTCCATCAGACCATCTCACCAGATCAGGTCCACGGGCTTTCACTAGGTCTGTCAGGGGCTTGCCCTTGTGGCAAAGTGGGGGATAAATCGTCGGTAATACCCCACCACCCCTAGGAATGCCCGGACTTGTTTCTTGCGACGTGGTCAGGGCCAATTTTGGATGGCCTCTAACTTGTTCAGTTGGGGTCTTACGAGACCTTTCCCCACAATGTAGCCAAGATATTTGGCCTCTGTAAACCCTACAGCACACTTGGCAGGGTTTGCTGTAAGGCCAGCTCGCCTGAAGGTATCGAGGACTGCTTCCACCTTCTCTAGGTGGGTTTCCCAGTCTGGGGTATGAATGACCACATCGTCCAGGTAGGCAGCAGCATAATGATTATGGGGGCGTAATAGCTTGTCCATGAGGCGCTGGAAGGTAGCTGGGGCCCCATGTAGTCCAAAAGGGAGGACAGTATATTGGAAAAGACCCTCTGGTGTAGAGAACACAGTCTTTTCCTTTGCGTCTTTGGCAAGGGGAATTTGCCAGTACCCCTTTATCAAGTCTAGGGTAGTCAAGTACCGGGCATTGCCCAGACGGTCCACTAGTTCATCTATGCGAGGTATGGGGTATGCGTCAAACTGGGATACCTCGTTTAGTTGCCGGAAGTCGTTGCAAAATCTTGTGGTGCCATCAGGTTTGGGCACTGACCCTCCAGCAGGTAGGGGATCTTGGGGGACAACTACTGCACTGGTGGGGTGCAAAATGAACTTTATTAAGAAAATGTAAAAACAGGGAAAAATTCAATAGTGAGGGGTATGGGGTTTGTTAAGGTAGACAATTCGGGAGGGGTTTCTTTTAGTAAACAAGATAGGGGGTTTCAGTAGTGGGGTACAATACAGTGGGGTACAATACAGTTGGTAATCAATTAACACTGAAGTATAAATGTAACAGGTAGCTAACAATTTCTATGTAAAGGGTGTGTCACAGCAGCATATAACCAACTAACAGTTATGGGTAAAATGTGTTAAATAACCAACAACTCTAGGTAAAAATGTGTTTCAGTAGTGTAAATGTAAAATGTGAGGTATGTTAGAGGGGGAAAAGGTAACCAATGGGGTTTTTATGCTAGACTTTAGTAATGCAATTGAGGTTTGGCAGCTATCGGAGCGGGGTGAGCACATGGGGGGAAGGGATTAAACGAGAGAGAGAGAGAGAGAGGCAGTGGTAGAGGAATGAGGTTGGGGGGTGGGGGAAGACACGTGGTGGAGCAGAGACCAAAGGCAGAGGCACTGCGGAGGGAGATTTAAATTTAGGGAGAGACAGAGAGCAGACAGGCTGCAAGTTTAAACAGCAGAGAGACTGCAACGAGTGACTGGGGAGCTCGGGGGGAGACACGGGTAAGCTCGGGGGGGTGGGGGGGTTGGGCAGCGGGAAGACAGACAACCACAATTATACAGAACACAGCAAAATCTTATCTATGATCTAACTTAACCAAGATTGTACAAGTTAGCAAGTAACAGAACACAATACAACAGTTCTTTTAAACCTAACTTACAGAGCACAATACAAACAATTCTTTAAACCTAACAACCTACAGCTATGCAAAATGAAATTACAACTTATCTAGACTAAGAACCTGATTTTAGTAGGTGCACCTTACACTATGCCGCTTCTTTGATTGGGAGGGGGAGCAGTTTCAGAGGGCAGAATGGTGTGTGCCCAGGGTACAGCCCCGGGGGTGGTGGTGGTGGTGGTTAACTAGTGGTGGCTGCAGCAGTGGGGTGGCTGCAAGCCGGCAGCCCAGGATACAGCCCAGGAAGGCACAGCCTAGTAGCGGCACAGGCTTATTTCTAGCAGCAAAGGCGCTGTGGAACAAGAAACAGATTACAGATACAGACCAAGGAGTTAGCTTGGGTCTGTCTGCTGGGGAAACAAAGCCAGCAGCTAGGACAGGGGGAGTTTGCAAGAGGGAGTTCTTACCAATCCCCAGGACAGCAGCAAGCACAGAGACAGGAACGGCAGTAGCATCGGAGGATGGAGAGAGGACTTGATTCGCTTACAATAGTCAGGAGATCTCCAGGCACAAATTCGTTGTTCGTGGGAGGGGAGTTTAAAACGGGGGTACGCTCAAAAACAAACGAGAGCGGGGAGAGGGCCCCCCAAAGACCCCTAGCTGATCAGACCAGGTGGCAAAGCAAGGACCTTCTCCGAGGTCTGATCAGCAAATGTCCAGTTTTAAAGGCAAACTCAGGCAGTTTCCCACCAGTACTTTTGATTGGCTCCTCTTGATACAGGGGAGGAGAGAAGGCAGGGAAAGGCTGCAGATAAGCATAGGCATGCCTGGGCATGTTCTGAGCCACAGGTATGACTCATATGCTTAATTAGTTGGCCACTTCAGGTCTTGCATTTCTGGGCTGCGCCCCCTACACCGAGCCCAGGCCTGAACAAAGGAACCAAACCAAGAAGCAAGAAGCCCCCTCCCTAGGCAGAGCAATGGCTCCAGTCAGTCTGTACAAGCCATTCCTATGAATAGGGCTATGACTTTAGTTAGCACAATGGCCGGGAGGGACGGCCACACAGGACCAACAGAAAGGAGAGGGGAAAAGGGAATGCAGCAGGGGGACAGCTGTAACAGACAGGCACCAGCACGATTGGGCTGGACCACTGACTGTGGGATTCTTCGATGATCCCCAACTCCAGCATTTTTTTTACTTCTGCTTTTATTTCTTCCCTTTTGGCTGCTGGCACCCTGTAGGGCCTCATTGTTACTCTGGCCCCAGGGTTTGTGACGATGTGGTGATATGTCTCGGTTGTTCGACCCGGTTTTGTCGAAAACACATCTTGGTTCCGGAAGATCATCTCACACACCTCATTCTTCTGGTCTGGTGTTAAATCGGGAGACACTCTCACCTGTTTGGGAGGTTTATTTTCCTGGGGTAGGTCTTTTTGGACAGCTGCGCATGCCTCTTGCGCATGCCAGGGTTTCAGAAGGTTGGCGTGATAAATCTGTTCTTTTTTCTGGCGTCCTGGCTGCCACACCTTGTAGGTTACTTCTCCCACAGGTTCAATCACCTCATAGGGCCCCTGCCATTGGGCCAGAAGCTTGCTTTCTGCTGTGGGTACCAACACCATCACCCGATCCCCTGGTTGGAACTGTCGGACTTTTGCCTGGCGATTGTAATGAGTTCGCTGGGCCTCCTGTGCCTTTTCTAAATGTTCCCGTACAATAGGGGTAACCCAGGCTATCCGATCTCGCATCTGCAATACATGTTCTATTATATTTCTCCCCTCATTGGGTTCCTCCTCCCAGATCTCTTTGGCGATATCTAGTATGCCCCGGGGGTGGCGCCCGTATAATAACTCGAAGGGGGAAAACCCAGTTGAGGCCTGAGGTACCTCCCGGATAGCAAACATAAGGTAAGGTAGTAGGGTGTCCCAGTCCTTCCCGTCCTGACTTACCACCTTCCTTATCATAGCCTTGAGGGTTCGGTTAAACCTTTCTACCAGCCCATCAGTCTGGGGGTGATAGACTGAAGTTCTCAGGGTATGTATATGGAGCAGCATACAGAGGTCCTTCATTAGCTTTGACATAAATGGAGTTCCTTGGTCTGTTAATATCTCCTTCGGTAGCCCCACTCAGGCAAAGATCCCCACCGGCTCTTTGGCTATCATTTTAGAGGCTGTGTTCCGCAGGGGGACGGCTTCTGGGTAGCGAGTAGCATAATCCAAAACAACCAGTATATATTGGTGGCCCCGAGCCATCTTCTCCAGGGGTCCCACTAGGTCCATGGCTATTCGCTCGAAGGGGACTTCTATGATGGGAAGGGGTACTAAAGGTGCCCTCAAATGGGGACGGGGACTGTGCAGCTGACACTCTGGACAGGACGCAGAGTACCGCTGAACTTCTTCATGTACTCCGGGCCAGAAGAATCGTCGTAGAACCCTTGCCAGGGTCTTCTCTACCCCCAAATGCCCCCCAAAAAGATGACTGTGGGCAAGACTTAATACAGCGTTCTGGTGTTTTTGAGGTACTAGGATCTGCTGTACCTTCTGCCCCTGTACTGGTGCAACCCGGTATAAGAGATCCTTCTTCATTATGAAGTAGGGTCCTGGTCCCTGGATTTTCCCTTCCACAGGAACCCCATCTATTTCAGTCACCTCTTTCCTAATGTTGTCGTATCTTGGGTCTTCAGCCTGGTCCCATCCAAAATTTCCTCTCCCAGGGCTAATCTGCCCAAGATCTAGGGGGCCCGTCTCTGTTGCCTCTGCTGGTTCAGAGGCCTTAGGGTGGGGGTCAGACTCGGGTGCTTCTCCCTCCTGGATGGCCTCTTGTTCAGCTGCACGGGTCCGCCTCCCGATGAGAGCGACCCTCTGGCTTTGGGTCAGTATTCGGGTTCCCAAGGCCTTAGCTGCCCTTCTTTCCCTTTTCGTCTTTCTACCTTGTCTGGGAGTGGAGAACAAATCTGGGGATATTTCAGAGAAGATTGGGGGTTGACAGTCTACTGTGGATGCCTCACTAATTTCAGGTTTTCCTTCTTTCTCCAATCCCCCTACTGCGAGTAAGTCTCCAAACCCTGGGAAGTCTCTCCCTATGAGCACTGGGTATGGGAGTTTAGGGACTACACCTGCTGCTACCTCAGTAGTGTTTCCTTGGATTTCGATTTTTACTGGGATGGTGGGGTAGTAACTAACTGCCCCATGGACACAGGTTATCCCCGTATGTTTAGCCTGCAGCAGCTGACTACGCTTCATGAGCCTCCCTGAGATGAGCGTGATAGCAATCCCTGAATCAACCAGTGCTGAGGTCTCTACCCCATTTAGTTTCTCTGGTCTGGTGTACATATGTGGGGTTAGTGAGACCCCCACAAGGTGGATTAGGGAGCATGGGTCTGCCCAATTTCCCAGGTTACACTGCATAGGCTCCTCAGCATTGGGACACTGTGCAGCTATGTGTCCCCACTCTCCGCAGGCATAACATCTGTATGGAACCCTAGGCGTTCCCCGGTCTCTTGGTTTGGGCAGTCTAACCTCACGATCTTCTTCCCCCTCAGTGCTGCGACTCTTTATGGCCTCTGGTGGGCGTTCAGCCCCTCTCTTTTTCCACCTGGGTTCTCCTGGTGGCCCAGTCACTCGAGCTCTTGGGTTTGGTGCTGCTAGTTTAACTCGGGGTTCCGCTTCCTTAACTGGTCGAGTCAGCTCCCTTGCCGTCCTTCGCCTCTCTACCAGTGCAACAATCTCGTCATAGGTGGAGGGTTCATTCTGGCTTACCCATCTGCGATAGGTCTGGCGGTAGTCCCCTCATGTATCGGTCAATGACCAGAACCTCTAGTATCTCTTCTGGACCCCGGGACTTAGTTCGCAACCACTTTTGTGCGAGATGGATGAGGTCATACAATTGGGACCGCGGGGTTTTGTCTTCCTGGTACCTCCACTCGTGATACCGCTGGGCCCGCACTGCGGTCGTTACCCCAGATCTGGCCAGGATCTCTGCTTTCAGCTGTGGGTAGTCTGCTGCAGCCTCTTCAGGCAGATCATAGTAGGCCTTCTGGGCCTCCCCGCACAGGAATGGGGCGAGGATGCCAGACCACTGATCTCGAGGCCAGGCCTCCCGTAGGGCTGTCCTCTCAAAGGCCAGGAGATATGCCTCTATGTCATCCTTCCCCGTCATTTTCTGCAGGCAATTGCTGGCCCGTATCTTCCACGTCCCATCATGGCCATGGTTCATCTCCGTAAGGGCCTTCACTTGGTTTACTAATTCCCGCAACATAGTATGGTCTTGAGCGGCCTGGTCCATCAACAGGCGATTGGTCTCCTGCTGCAGCCGCACTGCCTCCTGTTGGGCAGCTGCCTGGACACGGGTAGCCTCCTGCTGGGCAGCTGTGGCTTGTATCAGTGCCCGCACTACCTCTTCCATTGTGGTGGGAAAAAAATAAACTCGCTCCCTTTTTTTTTTGTTTTTTTTTTGTTTGTTTTTTAAACACCCCTCTTCTTCCGCCGTGCTGTGCACACCACGATCCCACTCCTAACACCAGTTGTGACAAAGTTCCTCCTCTACCTTGGTGAGTCCTGCGCTTATTGGCAGATTTTGATCGCCTCAGAGATCTTCCCCTCTGGAAGAACCCACAGTCAAATTCCTCCTGTGTCTGATCAGGAGTTGGGAGGTTTGGGGGGAACCCGGGCCCACCCTCTACTCCGGGTTCCAGCCCAGGGCCCTGTGGATTGCAGTTGTCTATAGGGTTTCCTGTAACAGCTGCGTGACAGTTACAACTCCCTGGGCTACTTCCCCACGGCCTCCTCCCAACACCTTCTTTACACTTACTGCAGAACCTTCCTCCTGATGGTCTGCTGATGCTTGTACTCCTCAGTCCTTCAACTCTTCTCCCTCTCAACACCTCGTGTGCCTCTTGCTCCCAGCTCCTCGCACGCCACACCACAAACTAAAGTGAGCTCCTTTTTAAACCCAGGTGCCCTGATTAGCCTGCCTGTCTTAATTGATTCTAGCAGGTTCTTCTTAATTGGCTCCAGGTGTCCTAATTAGCCTGCCTGCCTTAAATTGGTTCCAGAAAGTTCCTGCTTGTTCTAGTGCAGCCCCTGCTCTGGTCACTCAGGGAACAGAAAACTATTAATCCAATGGCCAGTATATTTGCCTTCTATGAGATTTCAGTATCCTACTTGTCTGGGTCTGTCACATAATGTTACTCGTGTGTGTGGATTTTCCACACCCCATAGCGACGTAGTTATACCAACATACGTTTGTAGTGTAGATCAGGGCTAAGAGAGAACTCTGTTCATTCTGAGGTTTCTCATGGAATCCACGTAAGGAAGTAACTTTTGTGAGATGGAAAGGATTGATCAGGTAAGATGAGATGGGACTGGGGAAAGCCAAATAGTGTGAACTGCTGCCTTTTAACTCTTGCTTGATAACTAATGTAAAGGAGTTCCAAGGAAACCAGCAGGCAGATGGCTACAGAACATCTGACACAAGGAAGGCTGGTAGAAGTCCAATGCTATTGGCATGGAATCAAGGGTACCAGAGCCTTTGTAGAAGTGTGGGGGGAGGGGGGGAGAGGCCAAGGTAGATTCCTGCACCCCTTCTCCCCCAACCCCTGCACTCCATTGTGGCCCATACCCCCTGCACTCCCTCCCCATGTGGTGCCCCTCCCAGCCCGCTCTCCAGGCACTTTGTGTCTCCTACCTCCCAGCAACTGTACATAACTTGCCAGGAACTAGCCACACACTCCTCCATCTGCCCTTCCTACCAGTCACCATCTGGCACCTGCAACACCATGATCAGCTCCCCCACACAGCCCCTGCCAGCACTGCTCTGCACCTGCCTGAGGCTTGCATTTTGGGGGAGGCAATTCCCTCCATGCCTCCCAACTAGCCCATCTTAAAAAGTGCTGGGCCATGTCCCCCCCAGGTTCCGGCATCAGTGCATGGAATGCCATAAAAGATAAATGCCCATAGCCTGGTTTTTATGCTTATAGATTTTTGGGCTCGCATATTAGATACTTTTAGCGGAATGTGACCCAGTGTGTGGCATCATCCCATCCTACCCAGGAAGAATTTCTGTGTGGCTACTTCTTAGTAAAATTTGATTTTAATAATTTTCACTGATGAGTCTAGTTATCAAGGTGGGAGAGTGACTCTTCCTCTCACATAATACAAAGAGAAAGTTTCTCTTTACTCTGTAGGAGGTTGTACTTATTGCATTGATTGTTATGGAGAGGAACTTTTATCTACTCTGTATTAATTATTATTTTATTATTAGCTATGATTATTGTTCTTCGGATTTATATAGCACATTTCTTCTGAAAACCTCAAAGTGCTTTAGAGAAGTTGAGAGAATTAGTTAACATCTCATCTTACAGATGGATCACCTGAGCCATAGGGAGGGTTAGTGACTTGCCCAAGGTCAGCGGGGAAGTCAGTGGTTGAGCTGGGAATATAATCTATGAGTTCTGACAGTCTTGTGCTATGATAACTAGATCACATAAGATTAGTTGGTGCTTTGATGCTTAGGTGAAGAAATTTTGTGTTGTACCCCTTCCACTGCATGAGTCAGTGAAGTGGATCCCTCTGACTCTTTTGTTTCCTTGGTCCTCCCTTCTCTTTACTTACATTTTTCACTTCATCGTTCCTTCATAGTGCTTTATAAAAGAGTGCAAGTGTCATCATCACTGTTTTGCAGATGGGAAAACTGAGGCACAGAGAAGTGAAATGACTTACTCAGGTTCACACAAGTCAGGTGGAAAGTCAGGAATAGAAGCCTGGTCTCCTGACTCCTCAGCCCAGTAGCCTGTCCGTTAGACCTTGCTGGTAATTCCCAGAGCAGTCCCCACGACTCTGATAACTGCCTCTAGTTTTCTTCCTCTTATTCATGATGAGACAGATAACTTGTCTTTTGGCCAGTTGGCTTCCTCCTGCAGCCCATTATGCCAGGGATTGCCTACACTAAGAAAGTGATTTGAGGTTAGTTAACACGTTGTAGCTAATTGGGACTTTTCCTCTTGTGCAGACACATGTTAATGACCAGCAGCACTGAGGTGGAATGTATTATCATGTGTCTACACTAGGGACAAGGCAAAATTAGGTAAACTTGACCCCCTTTTCTTAGTTTAGACAGAGATGGGGGTACAGGAGAGCGGAGTCTTACAAGGCATTTTCCTCTTGTGGTGAATATCCTGACTCCTAACTCGTTCACCTCCAAATGGCAGGGCCTAGGAAGCCATCTTTCCAGCCTATGCTTAAAGCAGCTCCTGAGACCATATCTATTCCTGTAAAATTGCAAAATAATGCAGGATTTCTGCTGCACATAATATTAAAAGTACATCTAGCAGAAGAGCAGAGATCCCAGATATTCTGTGTGTGAAGGGAATCCCAAGACAGACACAGTGACAGGAGAGAAACTGGACCCAATGGAGTGAATTCAGTTGTGCTTCAGACTCTTCACCACTTTGATTAGTCTGTAATATGATGTATAATGATCTTTTTTTGTGCTGAGGATGTGCAGGGGTTCTGTGAGGAAGGCAAACAAGATATTTCATGTTTCCTGAAAACCTAACTGTGTGAGCTTTGCCAAAGTGGGTATGGATGAGAGCTGTCAAATTCAGAACAACCCCCACTCCACTCCCAAAGTTCAGGGGAGTTTAAATCTAGGGTTTTGGTTTGTACCCCTCCCTGTCAAAAATAAAACTACAGAGTATATAAGCCAAGATATATAGTTGACAAATGACTGACAGCCAGGGGTGCAGGTATCATGATTCAGAACTGATAAATGTCAATGAGCAGAATGTGGGCAGACAAAAGCCAAACAGTGCTTGGGTCAGCCTAAGAACACATGCTAATGTCTAAGTAAGTCTTTAAGCTCTGCACTGTTGCAGAAATCACAATCAGGTTTTTTAGCTCTGCATTTTCCAGGCTCTCCCTTTTGGTAGTCACAAATGTGTTGAACTTGTCAGGGAAGGGAAATGAAGACAAAACAATACCTGGGTGCTGGCTGATTAATGTAATATCAAAGTCAAAGTTCCCCCAAGCCAATGGCTCATGGAGCTGACATGGTTATGGTAAGTCAATTTCATAGCCAATGGCATGTAAAGAAGTGATGTGACCAGTATCACATTTGATTTCCCAAACCTGATGGATCAGGTACCTGTTTTGCAAAGGGGTGAAAAAAAGGTGGCCTTTCAGTGTGAGATCTAGCAAGACTCAAATCTGCAATCTTCAGGATTGTAGTGAAGCACCTTAATCAGTCAGCCAGGGCACGTCTTAATGCAATATGCAGGTTCTCAGTTAGTGGCTCAGTTAACTTTTCCTTGTATTTCTTAGGGTGTTTATATACTTTGTGTGTTTACTAGGGATTAAAAACATTAATCACGATTAATTGCACTGTTAAACAATAATAGAATACCATTTATTTAAATATTTTTGGATGTTTTCTACATTTCCAAATATTGATTTCAATCACAACACAGAATACAAAGTGTACACTGCTCACTTTATATTTACTTTTGATTACAAATATTTACACTGTAAAAAACAAAAGAAGGTTGATCTTCTTTTTTGGTGGTTTGGGTTCTGAAAGCATGCTCCATACCTTATCCCTCTCATATTTTGGAAGGCAATTCAGATTCTTAAACCTTGGGTTGAGTGCTGTAGCTATCTTTAGAAATCTCACATTGCTACCTTGTTTGTGTTTTGTCAAATCTGCAGCGAAAATGTTCTTAAAATGAACATGTGCTGAGACATCATCCGAGACTACTATAACATGAAATTTATGGCAGAATGCGAGTAAAACAGAGCTGGAGACATACAGTTCTCTGCCAAGAAGTTCAGTCACAAATTTAATTAACGCATTATTTTTTTAGCGAGCCTCATCAGCATGGAAGCATGTCCTCTGGGATGGTGTCTGAAGCATGAAGGGGCATACGAATATATATAGCATATCTGAAATGTAAATATCTTGCAATGCCGGCTACAAAAGTCCCCTGTTCTCACTTTCAGATGACATTGTGAACAAGAAGCAGGCAGCATTATCTCCCATAAATGTAAACAAACTTGTTTGTCTTGTTAATGATTGGCTGAACAAGAAGTAGGACTGAGTGGACTTGTAGGCTCTAAAGTTTTGCATTGTTTTGTTTTTGAGTGCAGTTATGTAACAAAAAACATTCTACATTTCTAAGTTGCATTTTCACAATAAAGGGATTGCACTAGAGTACTTGTATGAGATGAACTCAAAAATACTATTTCTTTTGTTTATCATTTTTACAGTGCAAATATTTGTAATAAAAATAATCTAAAGTGAGCAATGTACACTTTGTATTCTGTTGTAACTGAAATAGATATATTTGAAAATGTAGAAAAACATCCAAAATATTTAATAAATTTTAATTGGTATTCTCTTGTTTAACAGTGCGATTAAAACTGTGATTAATCAGGATTAACATTTTAAATCACAATTAATGTTTTTGAATTAAACTCGTGAGTTAACTGTGATTAATCAACAACCCTAATGTTTACTTAACACACTAAAATGGCCTCATATTTAAATTTGTACCCCATGCTCCTGTTTCTCTCTTTCATTGATCAACCTAGTGTTTTTTGTTTTGAGGGCAGGGAAGAGGGGGACGAATGTGAAGACTCCTTTTGTGCCCAGTTAGTCAAGTGAGACCACTCTGCTTTTCTCTTAGAACTTTGCATTTCCCATCAGCAAATACCCTTCTAACATGCTCTTTTGACATGCAAAAAACTGCTTCTAAAGCAGTCTCTTGGAAATCACTTCAGCTCAAAATTTCCCACATATATAGTCTAAAAAAACCCCCAAGTTTCTGTGTCTAAACAACTCTTCTGTTACAAAAATGTAAATGTTGCCCAATTCAAGAAAAAATATTTTATTTCCTATGTATTAGTAACCCAAAATATTTGGTCACTTTTTACCAATATTAAGGCTTAGCAATTAGTAAGATAAGCAAAGATTTTAGGTAATGTTTTTCTTTTTTACAGTTAACTTCTGTGTTAAATGTACATGTTTATGATATATAGCATTCTATCTTTATCTAACTATATCACTCACTATATTTCTTTCCTTTCCAGCTGTGAATTCTTGTCATAGCCTTTGCCTCTTCACCCAACAGCAATTAGCTAGGTTAAAGTAGAGATAAAGTTTCCAGAGCTAACCATATTGCATTTCATGATTATTCAACAGAAAATCAGAGTCCTTTTCACTCCATGTTTGGGGCACATCCAGTAAATAGCAGGTCAAATTACCAATCTATTAGCTCTTTGTCTGTTACGGTATGCACAGTTAGTCATGAAATATTCATACAATTCAGGAAAAAGCCTGAAAAAAGAGCCACAAAAATGAAACCACAATACTGTAAGGTCAGTCAGCCATACCATTCCCTAGCCCAATCCTAGGGCAAGCCTTTGATCCTGGAAACTTTGCACAAGAGTTATTTACTTGCAGCTATCAGGGTTGTTAAATAATTACCAAAGTCAATAGAAATGTGCAAGCATGGATTTTCTTTAACTGTCACTTTAGTGTTGGGCGGATTTTTAACCTGTTGGATTGTAACAGAGAATTAGGTGAGTATACAATTCAGCCACAAAATTTAGTTTATTATTAATATTTCAAATGTATATATTAATAGCATTTCTGGTTTTAGTTTCACTTAAACTGTGGCACACATGTAAGCAAAAAACAAAACAAGAAATCCAGAATATTTACATAAATCCATTTTTGGTGGAAAAGGATTATTTATTTGCAGATTTTTTTTCATATATAAACTTTGTATAAGGGGCCCAATCCAGGTGACAGTTAAGTCAGTTGACAGCTTCTGTTAATTTCAGTGGAAACAGCATTCGGTCCATCTGTCTCTCTGCATTAGAAGAAAGTTGATTTAAATAATAAATGGCACCTTCAATGGCACTTAATAATAAAGATTATTTGGGATTGAAAAAGTGATTGAGCATAAAGTTTATAAACCATGAGAATATGTACCTGCAGTGTTTAATACAACAAAACCATATATATTCTGTGCTTCCCATTCCCTGTCTTCTCCATCTAGTCTTTGTTTCTGGAAAATTAGCTGGTCAGAGAAAGTGGATTTGGACAAAACGGTCTGGACTTGAGAATTCTATTCTATATAGATTATGCTTATCACTAAAAAGGATTTGAGTGCCTTTCAGTAGAGCAGTAAAGGATGTCAACTAACGCCTGTCATGTGCTGTTTGGTCTTTCAGCCTCTCCGTAGGGGAAAAATTGTGTGGAGAGGGGTATCTTGTTTTGGTGGTAGTTTTTCTCTCTCTAATATTCCTGTTGCTATATATTTATGTGAGAGAAGGCAAAGTCAAAGAAAAGCACCTTGCACTTGGAGCTGAAGGTGGTGAGGTTTGTGATGGTCCTTAGGTCCTATGGTAGTTTATTCCACAGTCTTAACCAGCCCCCAAGAAAATTCTGTCTCCTACACATATGAGCTGTGCCCTTGTTATAGAGAGTTCCACCGAAAGGCTCTCCATGCACAGAAGCCCTCTATATTGAGACTGGGAGTAATGACAGAGCAGCTGCTTTAGACAGACATATTCTGTGATGCAGGTGAGAGTTGTGTACTGAGTAAGCTCTCTGAATGGGCCAGGGCAATGTCTACTGCAGGCCTGCACACAACATGCGGCCCGTGTGGGCTCACTGTGCGGCCCGCGGGGGGGTGAGTAGGTGGGCTCACTGTGCAGCCCAAAATCTGGGACTGTGTCCGTTGGTCCTTTTTGCTGCTTGTCTCTGGGCTGGGGGTTGTCCCAATGCTGCAAAGAGGGTGTTCCCAAAGGAAGGTGCTTGCTTCTAACCCCCGAGGCCCTCAGTATGTCAGTCCACTTGACAAGTTTGATTGTCCTTGGTCTGGTTCCTATCCCCTCTCCAAGGGTTGCAGCTGTCTGAAGGTGCCTGCCTTCCACGCCTTCCTCATTCACACCTCATTCATTCAACAGGGCAACTGAATACAAAGTGGGGGGAAGATCTTATTCTACTTCTATCAAAAAGACATTTTTCTTTTACCTTAATTATACTACCTTAGGGGCCTGCTATAACATATTACCAAGGTTCAATACAAAGTCATATAAAAGTTATACAAAAATGCATAATGCAGAGATTTATCTACAACTGCATTGATTGACTGTTGTGTGCAGTAATATAGTGACCCCTGGGGGGGATGAAGAGGGGTGTGATGGTGGGGCCGAGCGGGGAGGGGGGCGAGTCCTATTTTACTGCTGTGATCTGGTCACCCTATGTGCGCTGTTTCTTTCCCCCTCTACAGGCTTCCACACCCCAGTGCTGGGGAAGGAGGGGTTGTTTCCGTGGTGCGGGCGGTGCTGGGGTGTGTGTGTGTTTCCGCGGGGCCAGGGGGTTTCGGCCCTCAGCTGTTTTCTTTGGACTAATATGGCCCTTGCCGCTTTACAAGTTGTGCAGGCCTGGTCTACTGGATCCACAGTTCTATGAGTCTAGTGGCTAGGAATTCCTGTATAACCCATTACAACACTCTTTTGGATCTGTTAGGATGAGACAAGCCCTATAAATTTAAGCGGCTCATCATGGATCTTATTAATTTAATCTTTTACTCTGAATATTTTAAAAACTTCGTAACCCTTAGTTAAAGTGGACAAATTCTAATGCTAAGTGTGATACATCTTAAAACATGGCTTTAAGAATGAGAACAGGCTTACTTCCTGTAAGGAGAGGAAATGGGATTTAATATAATAAGAACTGTCTAAATTAGCCCCCTGCTCCTTCTTTCTGAACTTTAAAGGGGTGATGTGGGTTCCCGCATGTATATGCTGACTTATTTTGTGCTGCTATTTTATGGTTTTGTTAATGAAGTTTATTATAATACAGAACAACCCCTGCACATAACTAATGTTAGCAAAAAATAGTAATGATAATGCTTGTCACGTAGTGCTCTGCAGAAGTGGTGGACAGACATTAATTACTACAGCATCCTTGTGAAATGGTTAATCAAGTTATCTACATTTTACAGATGGTGAAACTAAGACTTGGTCAACACTACATACTTACTTCAGTATAACTATGTTACTCCAGGGTGTGAAAAATCCATACCCCTGAGTGACGTAGTTATACTGACTTTAACGCCCGGTGTAGACAGCACTATGTCGGTGGGAGAGCTTCTTCTGTCGATATAGCTACTGCCTCTTGCAGAGGTAAAGTTATTAAACTGACAGGAGAACTCCCCCATCAGGGGGATAAAGCCTGGAATTGACTAAAGGATGAGAGGAGGCTGCTGTTGCCATAGCCTACAGGTTGGGAAAAGTGAGAAAAGGAGAAGCAGCAATGGAAATGGAGTTAAGATGATGGTTTTGAAGCTAGGGTCTGAGAGTGAAGAGTTTCAGGGAGTGGGAAACTGAAAGGTCAAAATGGGTTTCTGGAATATGCAACAAAAGTTCAGAGGGAGCATAAGCTTGGAAATGGGGGGAATATATCTGACTGTGGGGTGTAGAAAAGGTTTGCAAGAGTGCATCCTAAAGGCAAGCTCGAAAGCTTGGGTAGGGTTGGGCTAGGGGAAAACTCATCTAAATAAAGCAACTTGCAGATCATAAAATGGAAGTGGGAATAAGATTTCTGAAGGAGAGAGGTGAGGTGGAAGTGATGGGAAGAAAGGAGGACGGAGATCTTATAACAAGAGACGGGGAGTAAGGAAGGGAAGATGGATTAGAAGAGAAAGCTACAGAGACTACTGAAGGAATCTTTCTGGCCAGAGAGTCAGGTATAAAATAGTCTGCAACAAAGTTTCTATATGAAACTTTAACATATGGTTGCAACATTTAAATTTAAATGCTCTAAACATAAACTATGTTTAATAACACAAGTGATCACATTAGGAATTTCAAAACATTTAATAAACTTTGTATTTCAATAGAAAATATATATAACTCATGGCACATGTCACAGGAAAATACAGAGACAGGAGCCATGTATTTGAGCTCTTATAAATAGCCATTTCTTTTTGGATGAAAAGGCAATTTTTTTTCTATTTACACATGCCATACCTAGCACTGCTGAAGCTTATGAATCACTGCAGAATAGCAGCAGGCTCCATAAAATATGAAATTTCCATTGGCCAAGGGCCAGCATTTTCCTTGAACAATCTGATGCTCCACCCTGTAGCAGGATACCCTGCCCAACGGCAGTGTCAGGAAGTGATAAATAGATTTGTTTTTGAATAAGAACCTTCACTGGCATGGAAAGGAAATGTATGTGAATCCAGTTGTGTTTTCTAGAATGCAAGTGTTTACCCATCTCTGACAAATCTGACACATCCCTATAAAATCATCTCTTTTGGTTGATCATTAGACATGATGATTGTGCCCCGTCAGTATAACTCATACCTTCAGAGATAGAGGAATCATAAAAAATGAGTTGGCTATTGGGATCTAGCTGCAATATTTGTATTAATTCTAAAAAGAACATCTAAAGTAAATGTGAAAATACCCTACTAATTTCCAGATAAGTGACTCTGACACTGTTGCAGTGATGTTTATGGCAGAATGTAAAAAAACTTCATTAGTGGACGTGGACTAAAGATTTTCCCTTTTGCATGAGCTGAGAATTTCTTGGCATAAGGCCCAGGGCCGGCTCCAGGCACCAGCAAAACAAGCTGGTGCTTGGGGCGGCACATTTCTAGGGGCGGCATTCTGGCACCGGCCATGCTGCCCCTAGAAATGTGCCCCGGCTGGCCGCCCCAGCTCACCTCTGCTCTGTGCCGCACTCGGCGCCGCTTCTATCCCTCTCTCCCAGGCTCTTAAGCCTCTTAAGCCTGGGAAGGAGGGGGAGAAAAGAACCCGAGCGGCCACGGCGTGCGTCTCCCGCTCCCTCCTAGGCATGCCCCACTCGCTCCCTGCCGGCGCTCTGGCCGGGGAGAGCGGGGGCCGCGGGCATGCCCCATTCGGTCCCTGCTGGCACTCCGGCCGGGGAGAGCAGGGCTCCCGGCATGCTGCGTTCGCTCCCCGCCGGCCGGGGAGAGCTGCCCGCGCTTCGAGAGATGGGGGTTGTTTTTTTTGGGGGGGGGGGTTTGTTTGGGGGGGGCGGCATTTGGGGTTTTTTGTTTTTTTTTTTGGTTAGGGCAGCAGAAACATTAGAGCCGCCCCTGATAAGGCCTGATCCATTCAATGATCTGTAGATAAGGCCCTTAAAGAATTAAATGAGATGCAGCTTACTGTATTTCGGTGTATTACAATTATCAATTATATTTACTTCAAAGTTACTACTTTGTATTGAAATATTGAAGAGAGCTAAAAACATCATCACATTTAGCATGTGCTGCTCCTAGAAAGATGCCACTGTTACCTGAGATTTCCCCTGGGGATAGCATCTGTATGCTATGTTTTTCTGTGGAAGGTAATTGCCCTGTATATTTTTTGCACTAGGGTTCATAATTCTGTGACATGGAAGTTACCATATTTAATAAAATTAAATGCCTGATTTGTTGCCAGGGTGTGAAAAATACTCAATATATTGCTTTTTAAAAGGTTCTGTTTTGTTTGTACTTACACAATAAGGACTTTTCTTGTGGAAAGGCAAAGTCTTTTAACTGGGTGGGACTCCAGCAGTGCAGTCAAGAAGTAATAGATGAATTTTTTTTTGAATGTGCATTATTTTTGCCACGGAAAGAAAATATATCTTGGAACTAGTTGTAATTCCCTTCTACACTTTGGACCACTTTTCTGTAGCTGTATCTGAACTATTAAGGGATAAGAATGAGTAAAACCCAGAACAATTTACCAAGGTACGTGGTGGAGTCTCTATCATTAACAATTTTTAAATCAATATTGGATGTTTTGCTAAAAGATATGCTCGAGGAATTATTTTGGGGAAGTTCAATATAATGTTATAATGCTCAAAGTGTTATACAGGAAATCAGACTAGATTATCACAATGGTCTGTTCTGGTCTTAGAATCAGTGAATCCTAGTATTTTTAATGGAGAATCATAGAATCATAGAATCATAGAATCTCAGGGTTGGAAGGGACCTCAGGAGGTCATCTAGTCCAACCCCCTGCTCAAAGCAGGACCAAACCCAATTAGATCATCCCAGCCAGGGCTTTGTCAAGCCTGACCTTAAAAACCTCTAAGGAAGGAGATTCCACCACCTCCCTAGGTAACCCATTCCAGTGCTTCACCACCCTACTAGTGAAAAAGTTTTTCCTAATATCCAACCTAAACCTCCCCCTCTGCAACTTGAGACTGTTACTCCTTGTTCTGTCATCTTCTACCACTGAGAACAGTCTAGATCCATCCTCTTTGGAACCCCCTTTTAGGTAGTTGAAAGCAGCTATCAAATCCCCCCTCATTCTTCTCTTCTGCAGGCTAAACAATCCCAGTTCCCTCAGCCTCTCCTCATAAGTCATGTGCTCCAGCCCCCTAATCATTTTTGTTGCCCTCCGTTGGACTCTTTCCAATTTATCCACATCCTTCTTGTAGTGTGGGGCCCAAAACTGGACACAGTACTCCAAATGAGGCCTCACCAGTGCCGAATAGAGGGGAATAATCACGTCCCTCGATCTGCTGGAAATGCCCCTACTTATACAGCCCCAAATGCCGTTAGCCTTCTTGGCAACAAGTGCACACTGTTGACTCATATTCAGCTTTTCGTCCACTGTAACCCCTAGGTCCTTTTCTGCAGAACTGCTGCCCAGCCATTCGGTCCCTAGTCTGTAGCAGTGCATGGGATTCTTCCGTCCTAAGTGCAGGACTCTGCACTTGTCCTCGTTGAACCTCATCAGATTTCTTTTGGCCCAATCCTCTAATTTGTCTAGGTTCCTCTGTATCCTGTCCCTACCCTCCAGCGTATCAACCACTCCTCCCAGTTTAGTGTCATCTGCAAACTTGCTAAGGGTGAATGCCTTACTTGATTTCACTAGAGCCTATTTAAAACCTGATGTTGGAACATGATCTGTGATTAGGATTAGTCATTCTACATGGGTTGTTTTAAATGAGATATATTGCTTCTCAGAAGAATATCACACTCCCAATAGTTCTGATTCACATCTTCTTGTTCGCTTAAGAATAAGAATTTTCTTTCCTCATATAAGATAGTTTGCAATGGGGACTTGTTATTCCATGGTGATGTAACTCAATAAAAGGCCTTAGTCACAAATTATGAACTCACTCTCTAATTTTTATGCATCCTAGGTAGATTCTAGCCAGTACATGTTGTTATAACATTATGTATTTATTTAAGCAATAACAATGGAGGCATGGGGCATTTACTAGAGATTAATGATTGACTAGTTAGCTGCTCTTAAGGGCATTAGCACCTAAGATCACTATTGTAAAGCTGAAAATGAAGGAAACCCATAAATGAATGTATTTTTGTTTAGCAGTTGAGGCAGTTTCAGTTGTGTATGTATAGAAAATTAATTCCCTGTATAATAGCAATTGGATTACTTGAATTATCGCAGAAAATTATATTAATCTCAATATTGTAGCTGTTATTTATATAATTAGCTTTCTACATACAATTACTATGCATGGTTTTAATATTTCATATTTTATGGCGATCACATGAAATAAGTCCTGATTTTGAACTTCCCATGTTTTCTAATAGTCTCCATGGTAACTTTCATGGGCCAGCTCTTTGCACCTGGCATGATCTTTAAATGATGAAGTATATTCTTGCTGTTAAGTATGGCTATGTACTATCCACAGTGAGTTGCATTCAGCAGTCTTGAAGGGAATCTCTCACTCACTCTTTCAGACTCTATTGACACTCTCAGAACTTAGAAGCTTCCACCAACTGGTTCCTATATAGACATCTCAGTGGTGTTATGAAGAACTATTCGCTGGGAAACAAGGGGTCAGCTTCTCAACTCCGATACATGCAACACCTCACTGTGCATTACTTTTATTTATATACCGTTGCTCTAAAGCTAAAAACAGGGGCCTCTTCTTCCAGGAAGCGCTTACAGTCTAAATAGGAAATGTGTGGATATAGGACGGGACGCAACAAAAAGTAAATGAGCAGTGATGTTGAGCAACTGTCTTATTAGTTCTATGGTGTCAAGGTTCCCTCCCCACTCTAAACTCTAGGGTAAAGATGTGGGGACCCGCATTAAGAGCCCCTAAGCTTATTTTTACCAGCTTAGGTTAAATCCCCCAAGGTACAAAATTCCCTGCACCCTGAGAAATGCTTCTTTCGCTGCCACCATCAAGTATCTAACAGGAATCCAGGAAAGGAATCACTTGAACTTCCCTCCCCCCCAAAATACCCCCTCAAGCCGTACACCCCCTTTCCTGGGGAAGCTTGAGAACAATCTCCCAACCAATTGGTTACACAGTGATCTAAAAACCCACCCCCTGGGTTTTAACACCATAGAAAACAGTCAGCTTCTTAAAAGAAGGATTTTATTAAAAATAAAGAAGGTAAAATCATCTCTGTAAAATCAGGATGGTAACTATTTTACAGGGCACTATATTTCCAAACTCAGAGAGATTTCCCCCTCTGGACAAAACCTTAAAGTTACAGAAAACCATGAATAACCCCCCCCCCCGCCCCTTCTAACACAGGGAATACACCAAGCCAAAATTAAACAGAAATCTATTCGCTATGCTATCTAAACTTACTTCAGAAAAGGGAGGTTTGATTTTCTGCAGGTTCCTTCTGTCTTCCAGGATCACTCTGCCTCAGACAAAGAGACACACAAAAACCTTCCCCCCTCCCAAAGTTTGAAAGTATCTTGTCCCCTTATTGGTCAGATGCCAGCCAGGTCAGGTGTCAGTCTGGCTACCTGCATTTCTTAACCCTTTACTGGAAAGAGGATTTTATAGCACTGCATCAGACCCTCTCCCCCTTCCCTTCATATTTATGACATATGGTGTGTGTGTTTTATAAAAATATATATATATTATTTTACTAACACTTCTTTGAGAGGAGGTCTAGGATTTCTTGGACTTATCGAATCATAGAGAGGTATGTCTGGAAGGGTCCTTGAGAAGTCATCTAGTTCTCATCCATTGCCTCACTTTATGGCAGGGCCAAGTAAACCTAGAGCATCCTTGCCAGGTGTTTGTATAATCTGTTCCTAATGACCTCCAAAAATGGGGCTTCCACAACCTCCCTTGGTAGCCTATTCCAGTACTTAATTGTCCTTATAGTTAGAAAGTTTTTCCTAATATCTAACCTTGCTGCAGACTAGCCTATTACTTTTTGTTCTACTTTCAGTGGACATGGAAGACAATGGAGCATCATCCTATTTATAACAGCCCTTAACATATTTGAAGATTTTGATCAGTCCCTCCTCAGTCTTCTTTTCTCAAGACTAAGCATATTTAGTTTTTTAACCTTTCCTTATAGATCAGGTTTTCTAAACCTTGTATCGCTTTTATTGCTCTCCTCTCAGCTCTCTCCAGTGTGTCCCACATCATTATGAATTTTGTCAACCTTATAGCCCTGTCTACACTGGGGGAAATAGTTCAGCTCCACAGGGTTTAGCAACATTGGAAGTCCTGGTATTGGTAGACTACTGGCACTTTTAACACCTTGTCATGTACTCCAGCTCAGAGCAGGTCTAATCCACATAATGATACTTGGGGCTCCCTATATTGCTAAAACCAGTAGAACTGAGCCTACATTAGCAATGATGAGAAAATGTCTCTAGAGTAAACAGGAACTTACCCATCATGGACGATGGGTGCCAACAATGGGTGCAGCTGAAACTGTGTGCTAAAAACAGTCCAATTGCAATTGCAGACAGCACCAAGCCATGTTCACCACTATTTCAAAGACTGTGGTTGGACACTGACTACCACCTCCATTTTCAAATCTTTCCTCACGGTAAAGTAAGTCATGGTCATTATACGCAAAAGAAGAACTTTGGGGGGGACCACAAGAGAAAAGAAAAAAGAGATGCAGCTGTTGTTCAATTTACATTAGGTATGACACACTCAGTAAATACCCTAAGAAGAGCAAACTCATCAGTTAAAACAGACAAATTTAAACTTGGCATTTTAAAATATTAGTAAATCTTCACTGGCGTCAAACACGGCTAAGCACTTTACTACTACTAACTTTCAACTGACTAATCACCTTCTGTAAGTGGTGCACAGCTTTAATACGTCTCTGAGTTCCCTCCCTTGCCATAAATAGGCCAGTTCTCCATCTAGCCAGTATGCCAAGCCAGTCATAGCAGCAGAAGGATTTGAACTCTCCAAGCTCTGACAATAGCTTGCTTCCCAGCCAGCACTTTTTAGTTAAGACTTCATTTCCTGTTACTGCAGCGCCTATTTATTTCCTTTGTGTGTTCATTAGGTTTTGCATAGTTAATGAAATCATGCTTGTTATTGATTCCAAAATGTACATCAGTCTCTGCATTATTTTCTAGTGTCCCAATAGTTGAATATTATTTTGGATAGTAAATGGTTTTTATTTTTCCTTTTATACCCAAATGAAACTGAAGCAAGTCCTGGTGCCTGTTTCATGGCTGCAGATCTCATCCTGGCAGGAGAGTCAAGTGTGGCTCTATAACGCAGAGAAAGGGAAACTTGGGGAAAAGGCATATATCCCCCTCCACATCCAAGGACCCACAGCTATGCAGATTCTCGGAAGTTCATGCCCTCATGGGAATGGGATAGGATATCAAGGGGAGCAGCCCAGTGGTGTCAATTGTACCCAAGGAGAGCAGCCCATGGGTTCAGTTGCACCCACAGAAATAATAAAATCAAGGGTGCAAAACCAGGCAAACATATACTTCTCCCAGGTGTGTGTGTGTGTGTGTCTGTCTGTCTGTCTGTCTGTCTGTGTGTTGGAGAGCGAACCTGCCTTGTGCTCATCCTGCAGCAGTGGCTCCTGTTCTGTGTGGCTGGACTCTGCTCGCTGCTGCAGGTGTAGCAACTATTCAGCTTCAAACAGGGAATCAAAAGAATTTGTATAATGTATAAAAGTACAGTGAAGCTAAATATCAGAATTTCAGCTACAATTAGGCCAAATGCCTATTTAAAGCTGAAATTCAGTAGTGCTCTAAGACAAGTATTATGAGGTAGAACATTTTGTTAGCTCATTTCACGGTTGTGGAACAAGCTACCTTTCTCCAATCACTAAAGGCAACTGCTCAGCCTAATTTTAACATCTTAACCAAAGAACAGGGATGGGTGATCAGGGAAAATAAGAAGTGACCCAAATATTTGCCTAAAACTTGAACTCAGCCTCTTGAGACTCCAAGTTCAGTTAATTTTAAATTTCAATGGAATCTTGAGACCATAGAAGTAGGAACCAGAATTTTTGGGAAGGGCTTTAGACAAATCAAACTTCTGAGGGTCTCTTATCAGTACTGAAGATGCAATTTTTTACTCTGTTTTTCTGTAACAGATGAAATGTAAAATGAATATTCATTAAAGCACTGAGATGAGTGAGAACCACCACAAATCTCAGATGTGGATCCAAACTCTCAAAGTTTGAGACTATTTGGATACAAGGTTTTGGCTCTGGGCCATCCACAATTTCAGTTATTTACCCTGTTTTTCTTATAAGTATCATTTTGCAAGGTGGTTCTCTATCTTTGTGACATAGATTTTGTGTTTGAAGATGATGGGAGGGGACTATATAAAGTAAGTTGGTTGCTGTAAAACAGATGTAGAATGTCTGTGCTATAATCATCTCAGAAAATTCTTTAAGTTTGTATGCAGTAGAACTTCAGAGTTACGAACCCCTTGGGAATGGAGGTTGTTCATAACACTGAAATGTTCGTAACTCTGAACAAAACGTCACGGTTGTTCTTTCAAAAGTTTACAACCGAACATTGACTTAATACAACTTTGAAACTTTACTATGCAGAAGAAAAATGCTGCTTTCCCTTGATTGTTTAGTAGTTTACGTTTAACACAGTACTGTATCTGCCTTTTTCCCCCTCTGCTGCTGTCTAATTGAGTACTTCCAGTTCCAAATGAGGTGTGTGGTTGACTGTTCAGTTTGTAGCTCTGATGTTTGTAACTCTGAGGTTCTCTAGTATAACAAAACAAAATGAGTGGCAGCCGCTGTGCTGCTAGTGTACTGACATACACTTAAGTTTCAGAGGGGTAGCCGTGTTAGTCTGGATCTGTAGAAGCGACAAAGGGTCCTGTGGCACCTTATAGACTAACAGAGGTATTGGAGCATAAGCTTTCGTGGGTGAATACCCACTTCGTCGGATGCAAGCAGTGGAAATGTCCAGGGGCAGATATAAATGTGCAGGGAAGATTCAGGCTAGAGATAACGAGGTAAATTTAATCAGGGAGGGTGAACTCTGAATGGCTTCTCAGCCAATTTGTCTGCTCTGTGTTTAAGTGGTATGAATTTAGTTTGTAATCCGCAATGTACACTTTCGTTTCAATGGGCTACTGACATTCCAAGGCTGTTTATCTTTGAGCCAGCATGTTGATAACAAGTGTGAGAAAGGAAAATCATGTTTAGCCAGCTGAAAAAGGCAATTGTTAACTTTCAAGGAAGTGAATGTTTGATTCTTACAACTATGTAGCTGAGATCTTCTAATATAGGATCTTAGTAGATTTTAGGATTTTTTAAAAGTATCTATAAATATGGCAAAAATGCACTTATTGGGCCTGGTTCTCATTTACACTATACAGTAACTCCTCACTTAACATTGTAGTTGTGTTCCTGACAAATGCGACTTTAAGTGAAATGATGTTAAGCTAATCCAATTTCCCCATAAGAATTAATGAAGTGGGGTGGGGGGTTAGGTTACAGGGACATTTTTTTCACCAGACAAAAGACTAGATATAGATATATAGAGAGAGATTTAAACAAACAATTTAATACTGTACACAGCAATGATGATTGTGAAGCTTGGTTGAGGTGGTGAAGTCAGAGGGTGGGATATTTCCCAGGGAATGCCTTACTGCTAAATGATGAACTAGCACTCGGCTGAGCCCTCAAGGGTTAACACATTGTTGTTAATGTAGCCTCACACTCTACAAGGCAGCACAAATGGAGGGAGGGGAGACAGCATGGCAGACAGAGACACACATCTTGTGTGAGAGAGAGAGAAAGATGCGGATTGCCCCTTTAAGTACGCTGACGCCACTCTAAGTACATTGCCTTTTTAAGTAGATCAGCGAGTTGAGACAGCAGCTTCTGCCGGCAAGCTCCCTCCTTCCTGAGCCGTGTCTTCCCCCCTTCCCCCCGCTCTGTGGAGATGGGGTACGCGGGGGGCCGGAGAAGGGGGGAGGGGAACACCCTGACATTAGCACCCCTCTTCTCCCCCCTCCCCCGCACAGCAAACAGGAGGCTCCTGGGAGCAGCTCCAAGGCAGAGGGCAGGAGCAGCACATGGCAGTAGGGGGAGGGACAGCTGAACTACTGGCAATAGATAGCCTGCTGGGCGGCTGCTGCTGCACAGGGAACTTAGGGGAGCGGGGAGCTGCTAGGGGGCTGCTGGGCCACCCTGATTCCAAGCCCCCACCAGCTAGCTGCAATGGGCTGCTCTTTCTGCAAGCAGTGGACAAAGCAGGCGGCTTCCAAACAACGTTATAAGGGAGCATTGCACAACTTTAAACAAGCATGTTCTCTAATTGATCAGCAACGTAACAAAGAAACAACGTTAACCGGGATGACTTTAAGTGAGGAGTTACTGTACACCATTCTGGCAGTGTAAAGGGGCTTTCAAGTAAGTGGAACTGTAACTTACACTCATTTTAAGGCCCTTTAGTAGTGTCAGAATGGTGTAAAATGGTCTTACTGCAAATGAGAATTGGGTCCTGTCAGGGTTCCCTCCCCACTCTGAACTCTAGGGTACAGACATGGGGACCCACATGAAAGATCTCCTAAGCTTATTTCCACCAGCTTAGGCTAAAACCCCCAAGGTACAAAATTCCCTGCACCCTGAGAAATGCTTCTTTCACTGCCACCATCAAGTGATTTAAACAGGAACCCGGGAAAGGAACCACTTGAAGTTCCCCTTCCCCCCAAAATACCCCCTCAAGCCCATACATCCCCTTTCCTGGGGAGCTTGAGAATAATCTCCTAACCAATTGGTTACACAGTGATCTAAAAACCCACCCCCGGGGTCTTAGAACCATAGAAACCAGTCAGCTTCTTAAAAGAAGGATTTTATTAAACCAAAGAAGGTAAAAATCATCTCTGTAAAATCAGGATGGTAACTATTTTACAGGGCACTCAATTTCCAAACTCAGAGGGATTCCCCCTCTGGACAAAACCTTAAAGTTACAGAAAAAACAGGAATAACCCCTTCCTCTAACACAGGGAATGCTCACCAAGCAAAACAAACAAAACCTATTCGCAATGCTGACTAACTTACTTGAAATATGGAAGGTTTGATGAGGCTGGTTTTGGAGGAGATTGATTTTCTGCAGGTCCTTTGTCTCCCAAGATCACACTGACTCAGACAAAGAGGCACACACAAGACCTTCCCCCCTCCCAAGATTTGAAAGTATCTTGTCCCCTTATTGGTCAGATGCCAGCCCGGTCAGGTGTCAGCCTGGCTACCTGCCTTTCTTAACCCTTTACAGGTAAGAGGATTTTATAGCACTGCATCAGACCCTCTCCCCCTTCCCTTTATATTTATGACAGGTCCATTATTTTTATGAGACATTACTAGTGATTTGGGCCCAAATCCTAGTCCCACTTAAATCACTGGGAAAACTTCCACCGATATCAGTAGGACTAGGATTTTGCTTTTTTGTTCTTTGAAAGGAACAGACCAGTTTTTGACAGAAGGTCTCTTCTGTGGAACGGACAGTGTTCTGGCTGAAAGATCTGCCTCCCAGTGTAATGGAAAATTGAGGCATAATGGGAATTCTCCTCCCCCCAACAATATGATATTTTCCCCACATCAAAGAATGAAAACTATGCTGTGTAAACCATAAATTATTGCCAGTATATATGCCAGTGCATATAGAACAGGAAGGAGTATCCCAATAATAATATTTAGCACTTGCCATGACAGGAAAGATAGTCCTATTGTTTTAGCACACAGGACTGGGAGTCAGGAGACTTTAGGCCCAATCCTGCAAGACCCAAGTCCTTTGAGATATGTTGAGCGTCCTCAACTTCCATTAGTTCAAAAGAAGATGCGGGTATTCACAATCTGTGTAAAGCAGGCCTTTTTTAGGTGCACCTATCCATGTTTGAAAATGTTGGCCTTTAGCACTCTGTGTGTGGGATACCCCATCTGGCTGGAACTTTGTCTTTATTTGTAAAGCACCATGTACACTGATCGTATTTAAACACTCACACACACTCTCTCTCTCTCTCTCTCTCTTCCTTCCCCTTCTCTTTCTTGTAGGATTCTCTGCCAGCCTGAAAACCAGCTTTCGAGGCACATGTCCACATTATAGTGATAGGTTGAACTGAGTTTGTAGCCATCAAGCATGTTGCAAAACCATACCTAATTTGAACCAGCATGTCAGGAAACTGTTTTGCTTCTGCTAGAATTAAATGTGAAATAACCTTTTTTGTACCCTTTTTACAAAATGTCTGTGAAACCTGTAACACTTACAGGGACGCTGCTCCCTACTTATTTTCAGAAGATAGATATCACTTGCTTCAAAGACTTTGTTCTTCATTATCCAAGATGCTTTTTCTATGCTTGCAGGATAACTTTCAGGATATGGAAAATGTCTTTGAAGCCCAAATCATTTTGTACAACAGAAGCTGACTTTTCTTTCTCATAAAGAGGCTTTCCATTGTTGGAAGTAGGATTGTTGGAATTTATCATAAATACAATCCTTTGCCAGATTAAAGATATTCATGATCCAATTAGGCTCTTGGGATTTAGGATAAATTGTGTAGTATCTAGTAAAGGAAATGTTGTTTTATTGTCTGATCAAAAATGTGCTAGGTTTTATAAAGACACATATAGGGAGAGACAGTCCCTGCCCTGAAGAACTTGCAGTCAAAAAATACATGCTAACTGTGGGAGTTTGTTAGACAAACACCTTTGTACATGGACCAGAATTGAGACCTGATCTCAACTCACTGCCCATTGGCTACTTTCCAGATGCTTGCTGGTAGTATCTTGGGCAGAACTTGAAGTGGTGATCTAATGGTGAAAGTCTCCATCACCTCTTACAATACCTCTGAGTTTATCCCATGCTCCTTGCAGGGTTTCTCCCCCTGTACTAAGCTTGTTACTGAATCAAGCTGTACCTGAAATACCTTACTTCACATTGATTAACTCTCAATGAACACCACTACTCCAAAGGATTGCAACATATACATCACAAAAATACATTAATGATTAAAAATAATTAGAACAGGAACACTGAAACACATCCATCTGCCATTCCTGATCACTTTGTATTGTCATTTGTAGAGCTACCCTTGATGTACCATGCTAAAAAGCTGCCTAGAAATGACAAGCCTTATTGTAATATCAAACCAGGTCACAAGACCCAAATGTTTATACGTGTATTATTATTAACAAAATAGACTGCAATGGCTCTAAAATACCAAATCGTCTTTGGGCACTCACTCCTTTTCCTGGTACATGGATTTTGAATATGAGAAATTCTGATGGCTCCTGCAGAGCCATTATAGTCTATTACAGAAACAAATGCCTTATTACACAGATCGTTGGCACTGAAAGAGCTGTAATGGCTCATTGTCAAACACGGTCGCTACACATGTGGTCTAAAACCATGCAATTTCTTTTGAAAATGTTGCTATGCATATACAGAAGCCATTGTCCTAAACAAAATAGTTTGATCAAGTTTTTATTTTGCTTTTTACTGCATTCCCTGTGACTCTAATCCATATTTTAGAATAACAATACCTTTTTACTTAGATCCAATATTTTCACAGGACATTTCAAATTTTAAGCCTGAATTTTAAACCCTACTGAGTTTAGGTATGTATTATCCTTATTTTTCAGATGGGTAAACTGAGATGCAGAGTAAATAATTTCCCAAGGTTACAAAATGAGACCGTGGCAAAGCTGGAACTAGAACCCAGAGGTTCAGACTCCTTTTCCAGTGTTCTATCAACACTACTTCCTCTATTCCTCCAGCCAGTGGTTACATTATACAAATAGTGAGGCTTGGCAGGATTAGGTTTTTATTGGTAAACGTCGATTTCACCATACAAATAAACAAATGTAAAAGTATTTCTAGATGATCATCAAAATTTACATAAGTAAAGTAAGAAAAATGTTGCTTGAGGACTTAGAGTTTGATTTAAGGCTATTGACTTTGCATATTTTGACAATTTGTCTCTTAATGGTTATCAAGATTTAACTTTTTGAAATCCACGCCTAGTGTCATACAATAATAATCTTACGCCCCCTAATTTCCCACAACTGTGAACATTTAAAATCAATACAAATCTAAAATAAATCTAATACACAAATCTAAAAACCCATAATTTTGTGGAAATGTGAACATTTAAGTACAGCCATGCCATTTAGCAGTGGGGTGGCCATCCCCACAGTCAAGGGCATGTCATCCTCCTCCTGCTTGCAGATCTGGTTGGGATCTCTGCTCTGCCTTGCCAGGACTGCAGCCTCCCTACTAAACCTTGTGCCTGTGAGGATCAGGTGTCACCTACCGCCCTTTGGCAGCACGGGTACTCTGTACCTCTGCTGCCACATTCCTGCTCACTCACTCCAATGACAGCAGAGCTAGTACAGAGGGTCTCCCAGGGCTCCTGCAGGACTGTTCAGCAGGGTGGCCTCCCCGGTGGCCAGGGGCAGCAACTCCTCCTCCTTACTGTCCTGCCTGTGGATCTTTGCTCTATTATCCAAACCCCTTCCTTGTCCTCAATCATGAGGGCATATATCTCATGCTGGGGAACAAAGAAGGGGTTGGGATAATGCAGAGGTTCAGATAATAGGGTTTTGAATAAAAGGGGATATACTATAAATAAAAATCTAAATGCTTAAAATAA
The DNA here is from genome assembly GCA_033296515.1 of Macrochelys suwanniensis. Classification (NCBI taxonomy): domain Eukaryota; kingdom Metazoa; phylum Chordata; order Testudines; family Chelydridae; genus Macrochelys; species Macrochelys suwanniensis. The sequence goes on from CM065784.1 coordinate 38,912,311, forward strand.
ACATTATCTGTCAAAATGATCTGTCAAAAAGAAAACTGAATTTTACTAAGCCTACGACTAGCTTCTACATTTCAGACATTTTAACTTGTAGGAATACAAAAGCAGCTTCTGAAACTGACTTCTATTTTGTAACTGCTGTGACTTTAACAAATATTAAGCAGATTTTATTTTAATTTTGAAAAAGAGAAGGAAAGAAATAGCTTCTGGGTCAAGTTTGTCAAGCTCAGTCAAGAGAGAAAATGTAAGGCTGAGCTGAAAACAGGGTAATGGAGAAGTTGAAACAACTAACTCTTTTATGTAGCATTTCAAATAGAGTCCTCATGAACTGAGAGAGGATGGGGGGGATTCAGGAGAGAAGGGTATGAGAAACCAACCAGCTGAGCATTATTTCAGCATTTCTGGGAGTAGCTGCTGGATAATGTGTGGTTTCACTAGCACTGTGAGTCTAAAAGCAAACACCTGCAAATATTTGCAGCTGTGTCACCACTGCAGAGCACTCCTATTGCACACTATCTGTGTTGCACAGAGAATTGTTGGAGGATTCATTAGAAAGAAAGCCTACTACAATAACCAAACCAAGTTTTTTTCCCCCCTGCCCTAGTTGTCTTCTCACATTAGAGATCTTAATTTACTTTTAAATGTAGGTCACTCTTGTTTTCCAGGACTGGCAAACTTGGATAACTTTTTTTTCTTAGTTCAGAAACCAACCAATCAAACACAAAAAGCCCTAGCTGGCTTGCTAGGCAGGTTTTATTGAGCTCCCACAGCCAGCTACATAAAAGAGCTTGCAGGCCAGCAGAAAGAAACAAGCTTTTTATTATGCCAAAATCATGAAGAAATGCTTCTTAGCATAGATGTGACTGGACAGAGCCTCAGCTGGTGTACACTGATGTAGTTCTGGTGATGTTAGAGTTACTATCCCATTTTACACCACCTGAGGATCCGGCCATGCTGGTTTGTTTATATGATATAAAAGAAGCTGAAATGTTTCTACAGAGCTTATCTATAGACAGTGTGACAAAGTTCCTCCTCTACCTTGGTGAGTCCTGCGCTTATTGGCGGATTTTGATCGCCTCAGAGATCTTCCCCTCTGGTAGAACCCACAGTCAAATTCCTCCTGTGTCTGATCAGGAGTTGGGAGGTTTGGGGGGAACCCGGGCCCACCCTCTACTCCGGGTTCCAGCCCAGGGCCCTGTGGATTGCAGCTGTTTAGAGTGCCTCCTGGAACAACTGCACGACAGCTACAACTCCCTGGGCTACTTCCCCATGGACTCCTCCCAACACCTTCTTTATCCTCACCACAGGATCTTCCAGCAGTACGCCCTCTTACTCTCAGCTCCTAGTGCCTCTTGCTTCCAGCTCCTCACACGCAACCTCCTTCCACAGCTCCTGACATGCACCTCTCACTGACTCACTGGGAGGCTTTTGACTAGTTTCAGCCAGCCCTTGATTGGCTGCAGGTGTCTCAATCAACCTCCCTGCTGTCTGGAAAGTTCTTAATTGGCCCCAGGTGTCTTGATTAACCTGGAGCAACTGCCATAAGGTATCAGGGATTTGTTTAGCCTGGGGCTAACATACTGGTTCCTTACCACTTTCCTATAGCCCTCTGGCCTTGCCCCGTCACAACAGTCGTGTACATATATGTTCAGTGCAAACTGCCCCTAAATGAACGCAACATTATTGTTGAATTCAGATGCATAAATCAGGAAATTCCCATGGCCATAATAATACATCCTCCTTGTGCGCATGTAGTCTTCAGTATTAATGTATGGGCCTCAGATGGAGTTGTGGGATCCCAGTGCTTCTGAAAATCAAGTCCAAGTTACCTCAAAATCAGACGCCATTTTTGAAAATATTGACCTTGACTTTCATATTGAAAAATGCACAAACTATTTTTTTTTAAAGTAAAAAATTCAATACAAGACACTACAGGGAAAATCTTGTTCATGGCATCCAACCCAAAAAACTGGGCTGGAGAGGCTTCTGAGGGAAGGGAATTGGAAAAACCCTTCCTTATGCTGCATGTTCTACTCAGGACTGTATTATCTCCTGCAGCTCACCCTCTTCAGCATGAGAATAGCTAGTGGTGCTGAGTAGTAGCAGATCCACCAGGCCCACTAATCCCTTCTGGACTGCCTCACCTCTCCTCAGTCCCCCTCAAAACCCAACAATAATAACTACCCTGTGTGATGGGATAAAGCTATCCCCTATTGAGCTGCATCACTATCATTTCAGTATTTTTATAAATGGATCACTGTATGTTGCAAAGACCACCAATGTTAACTTCATTGTCCAGAGCTCTCTCTCTACCGTATGCACACGCATGCTTCATATGCGAACTTCTGAATCTTATCAAAAGTCACCAGGAAAAAATCTCATCTTCAGAATTTCTAAAACAATTTTCTTTTAAACCCAAAGACCCTTGTCCTCCTTGAGCATTAGGATCTGATTCAATGCCCAGTGAAATAAATGGAAAGACTTCCACTGACTGACTTGATCCAAAGTGCCTGCTCTCACTAAAGCCCAAGCAAGCAGGAGCAGGTCATAAGTTCATGTTTGAATTTTTTTTAAAAAATGAGCTATTTGAGGCAACTGAATGCCCCTCCTTCTCAGTCCTCCCTCCCCATTAAAAAAAAAAAAAAAAAAAAAGCAGCACCAGGACAGTTTGAGTGCTTTAAGAATACTATGTCTACACTAGAAATGCTACAGCGGCACAGCAGCAGTGCTGCAGCTGCGCCGCTGTAATGTAGACGCTTTCTATAGCACCAGAAAGGGTTCTTCCATCTCTGTAGTAAATCCACCTCTCGGAGAGGCAGTAGCTATATCAATGGAAGAATTCTTCCATTGACCTCACACTATCTACACTGGGACTTAGGTTGGCTTAACGTTGTCTCCCAGGGATGTGCATTTTTCACACCCCTGAACAATGTAGCTGGGTTGACCTAACTTTCTAGTTTAGACCAGCTCAAAACCCACATTTGTTTTTAAAACTTCAAAAAGTGGGAAGTATAAAATATAGGACTAATATATAGTCCACATCTTCTCCCATTGATACCAGTATGCGAGTTTTGCCATTTGCTTCAATGGAAACAGTATTAGACCCACAGTTAAATTTAGCTAATAAAAAAAGTTAAGAAAATGAAGTAGTTTTTGAAGATCTTGAGAAATCAGAGCTGTAGATTTCTTCTTGGTTTCCCTGCCACAAGGATTAGCTTTACAACCGCCATAAACATAGATTGAAAAAGTTATTCCATTTTAAACCCCTATATACAAACGTCTAAGAGAAAAATGGACTGAAATTTCTTATGCTTGTTGATAGTACAAATAAAAGCTTATTTTGAAAGTTTTAAAAATCATTGGAGGTATTTTGTGATATATAAAAAAGGTAGGAGTTTTTCTTAAAGGAGAGGTTGGTTGGGTTTTTTTAAATTCAGTGGTTTTCTAAAAGATGCTCTTGTACAAACAGGACTTATTTTGGGGAAGTTCTATGGCCTGTGTTATGCAGGAGGTTAGACTAGATGATCACAATGGTCCCTTCTTATCTTAAAATTGATGGCTCTGATTTTCATTAATTCTTAATTGTTTCGTGTAGAGTGACTTTGACCTATAAAAGAGAGAGGCCTCTGACAGCTGAAAAATTAGTTTTATAAAAAAAATTCTAAGTGACCCTATACAGATATTTTGTTCATGTTTACATTTGAAGTTTTGGTTGGTTAGGGCATGTTATTAATGATGAGGACTGTGTTACCGTGAAGCACTTTGCTAGCTCACGTGGATTCGTTTATCTTCTTTCAGAATTGTGCAGAATGTCTGCCACTTTCTTTCACAATTGATCATACAGAAATGAAATAGTTTACTCTTTCATATTTATGACTAAATTTCAGTTACCATGAAAGTTTCCAATACGTCCTTGATCAAATTAGCTAGTTCTACCATACATAAATAAATAAATAAATAAATAGAATAAAAATAGATACAAATGGTTTTGATTGCAGTGATGTTGATTGAACAAAGCAAGGATCAATGATCTAATTAAGTGGAAGCACTGCATTTATCTTTTGAGATAAAGGAACTGATAGCACTGGTCAGAATCAAATTAGTGGCAAGAGAAGTTTTCCTCATGTAGCCCTGCCCACCTTCAGTCATGCCGGGATGAGGGGCGCTCAGCTCTAGTGACTAGAGCAGGAGTTGGGAGATAAGTACCAAGAGGTTAGAGTCCAATGCAGTCCAGAGGGCGAACTGAGAGGCAGGCATCAGGAGGCAGCCAGGGTCAGGTTACCAGGAGATCGGATTGGGCGCCAGGTTACAGACAGCAATCGAAGAGTGAAGGTGAGGACAAACCAGGGTCAGAAGTCAGAGTCTAGGGCCAATCACAAGCAGGGTCTCAAAGGCAGGCAGGCAGTCTGTGGTGTTGCTCAGACAGCTCCCCTTCTTGACTTCCTGGCTTAAGTACTGATATTGGCCAATTGGGGGACTGTGAAGGGTCACCACCCAGGTACTGCTGGACAGTATTTCCTGCCTAGCCCAGCCTCGCAAGGTCATCCAACCTAAGCCTGTTGTGGTGATGCAGAGGTGTCAGCAGCCCAGAACCCCCCTGGTCCCAGCCCTGCAGGTTCCAACACCTGTAGTACCTGGGCTGTCTTGTCTACAAACACGAGTTGTACTCCTTTAACTCTACCCGTAAAGTAAAAGTGGTTCTGCCCCCTCATATGGATGCAGTTATGCTGGTAAAAAGGTGCTTAATACTAGTATAGCTCCTGTAAAGAAGGGGAATAAGTTATACCAGTATAAGGCACCTTTACAGTGATATAACTGCATCCACACTAAGGGGTATATTGCTGTATCTGTTTTGGTAAAAATTTCACTCCCAACTGAAATAGTTATACTGACACGAAAACTGCATATACCTTTCTCTTGAGCAGATTGCAAAATGTGTTGGGATATGTGATCCCTCTATTTCTCCTCTCACTTTCAGTTCTGGATCCATTGTACTAACACATGAAAATAGATGGATTTTTGTAATGCTAACGCATAGGTCCAAGCTGGAGATGAAATGGATCTATGTAAATCAGTGGATATACAATATGGTATACTGGAGACGCAGAACAGAAGAGAGGCCCTTGAGTTGACCATTTGCTTTCTTTCTTATTTTCAAACTTTATCTTTTTCAATCTGCTTCCATTATTTCTCTTTAGTCAAACTTCTTCAATCAGTTTCCTTCTTACAATCTTTTAATAATTTGTTTTGTTGTTGTTCAAATACAATGTGGGGGCTTTTTATTTCAAGAGACATGCTAGAATCTGTTTTTCTTTAGAGCATTGTTCTGGAGACCCTACTCCCTCTAATCACCATATCAGTTAGGGCCCAGCTTTTTTAATCTCTTGGCTCTCTTTAAATGCTAGGGCAGCTGGGGCCTGGCTCCTTGAGATCCCCTGTTCCCCCAAAGGATTACAATATATTATTATAAATGGTAGGAGGTTGCACACTTTGTAGCTTGAGTAGGCTGAGCTTACTGGACGCACCAGAGGCTCCTTGTATCGCTCCCATCCTCCTTCATTTTGGGGACTCCCTGCAGCAACCCCCAAACTTCCCTCCATACACTCTGGTATGTGCCCTCCCTACCTTCCTCCTCCTCCCATATGTAGCAGGGTCCCCCATTCCAGGCCTTTTCCAGCAGCTCTGTGTACACCCTCCATGGCAGGGACTCTGTGTGCACTCCCCTTCCTCTCAAGCCCCACTTCTCCCCTTCCTCCATAACAGGTCCCTCAATCTCCCCCTATTCCTGGGTCTTGGTTTGCATTCCTTTCCCTTTTCTCCCCATGGTGGGTGCTATATTTGTCTGCCATTCCTTCCTTCCTTCCTTCCGATGCTAGGGTCTGTGTGTACCCCCGGCCCCATAGCAGGATCCCTCATTCTCCCTCTTCATACCAGAGGCTGTGTGCATGCCCCCATTCCCTTCCCACCATTATCATTTGTCTGGGAGATAAGACATTCAGGTTGTCAGGCTGTCAACATGTTAAACTCTTTTGGGAGGATGAGCAAAGATGAGATGGGGTATTGCAGAGGTACTTGAAGCTGTGGCTATGTTAATCAGATGGCAGAGGTTCGAGGGGTTTCCCACTTCCCCCTTTTGTTTTCTAATTCCCTACCCCCCAAAGTCAATAGGGTTCTGGTCATTTGATGCTTGCAACATTCTCTGAAATGTTGGAATTGAAAAGTTATCATGTTTTAGACATACACAGAAATATCATTGAGTTGAGTGTAAGGGTTTCACAACCCAGCCAATTATTGTTAATACATAATTTCCATTTAATTTTTAATTTAACACTTTTCTGTAGCTGAACTGTATCTCAGTGGGAAGCAATAGCATAAAAGGAAGTTTAAAATTCATTTTCTGTCTTCTTTATTTTTCAGTTGTATCATGCCAAGAGTTTTCATGCTAAATTCTGTGGATGTTTAGCATATGAATAGTGGACTCATTTTTTAAAGAGTCATTTCATGCTCACATAGCAAATATGGGACAGAAATAACAATGGATGGAAGTTCATACAGCGCAGGAAGATCATGCACAATTTTTCTCCCTATACAGCTCTTCTACTCCACCTTAGTTTGTGTCCGTAACACCCCTGATATTTCAGTCCTGAATCTGTCTTGAGCATAGAGACAATTATATTAATGTTAACAAATGGTGTACCAAATATGCCTAGCTGTACCAACATGTTTTATAGACTTAAGTGAAGACTAGCAGTCTAGCGTCACTTGAACATGTTTGAGCATGGTTTTCCTAGTCCTAGAAGCCCTGCATGGGGCTACTAATTTGAAACTAGATTTTTACCAGGATTCGTATCTACGCCAAATAGCAGCATTATATTATCGTTCCAGAAAGTACCACCTTCCAGGAGACATCTTCCAGAAATGGCAACCAAAATATGTCCGAAGCCTATAGAAGGGGTCATCCAATAGCAACTTAATCTCTCAGGGTATGTCTACACAGCCTGCAGCAGTGCATCTCAGACCCCACCCCCACTCCCTAGGCTTCAGAGCCTGAGCTCTAGCCCAAACTGCAATGTCAACACAGCTATTTTTAGCGCTGTAGCACAAGCCCCACAAGCCTGAATCTGTCAGCCCGGGCTCTGAGACTCGGTGTTATGAGCTGCTTGCTATGTAGATGTATTTGTCCCAGGTTTCCAAACATTAGTGGGTTTCAGGGAATATTCCTTACTCTTTTCATCCCTCTTCTACTGAATATTTGCATTTAACTCATTGCTTAGATGTAATACAATTCTTTTAGAATCAGGAATGGAGACTGATCTTTACACAAGCTAATATAATGTCAGAACATTAAGCTATAGCATCAGTAGGCCCTGGCTGTCATAAAACAGTAAAACTACTAAAAATATGGTTTGGCTCCGTAACAGGTTTGGTAGACTAGTATGTCGTAATATGATTCCTGATGCAATAGTTTGTGCCTGCAATGACCAGGTCTACACTATAAAGGTAAATAGACCCAGCTACACCCCTTAGCCCTGGTCTACACTACGAGTTTAGGTCGAATTTATTAGCGTTATTTCGATTGATCCATGCACCCGTCCACACGACGAAGCCCTTAACATCGACTTCTAGGGCTCTTAAAATCGATCTCGCCACTCCACCCCCAACGAGGGGATTAGCGCTTAAAGCGATATTGCCGAATCGATGTAGGCTTAGTGAGGACGCAATTCGATGGTATTGGCCTCCTGGATCTATCCCACAGTGCAACATTTGACCGCTCTGGACAGCAGTCTGAGCTCCAATGCTCCGCCCAGGTAGACAGGAAAAGCCCCGCGAACTTTTGAATTTCATTTCCTGTTTGGCCAGCGTGGTGAGCTGCAGGTGAGCGCAGATCTCATCAGCAGAGGTGACCATGATGGAGTCCCAGAACCGAAGACGAGCTCCAGCATGGACCGAGCGTGAGGTACACGATCTGATCGCTGTATGGGGAGACGAAACCATGCTAGCAGAGCTACGGTCCAAAAGAAGAAACGCCAATACATATGCCAAAGTCTCCAAGGGCATGCAGGACAGAGGCTACAACAGGGACGCGCAACAGTGCCGCGTGAAAATTAAGGAGCTCAGGCAAGCCTACCAAAAAGCCAGAGATGCAAACAGCCGCTCTGGGTCAGAGCCCCAGACATGCCGCTTCTATGATGACTGCATGCCATTCTAGGAGGTGCAGCCAGCACTGACCCACCCATGTGGTATGACTCCGTATGTGGATCATCAGAAACCACAGAGGAGCATGATGATGATAATGATGCTGAAAATAGCGCCCAGACACAGCAAGGAAGCGGAGAAGCCCCTTTCCCCGACAGCCAGGAACTCTTTGTCACCCTGGAGCCAACACCCTACGAACCCACCCAAGGCGTGCTCGATGCAGGAGAAGGGACCTCTGGTGAGTGTACCTCTGTTAATTAATACATGTTTTATAAGCAAGCGTGTTTAATGATTAATTCGCGGCCAGTACAGCTACAGCTACTGGAAAACTCTGTTAACATGTTCGGGGATGGAGCAGAAATCCTCCGGGGACATCTCCAGAAAGATCTCCTGGATGTACTCCCAAAGCCTGTGCAAAAGGTTTCTGGGGAGGGCAGCCTTATCCTGTGCTCCGTGGTAACACACTCTACCACGCCAGGCCAGTAGCACGTAGTCTGGAATCATTGCTTTGCAAAGCATGGCGGCGTATGGTCCCGGTGTTTGCTGGCATTCAAGCAACATCTGTTCTTTATCTGTCTGTGTTATCCTCAGAAGAGTGATATCATTCATGGTCACCTAGTTGAAATAGGGGAATTTTATTAAGGGGGTATTCAGAGGGGCTCCGTCCCTGCTGGGCTGTTTGCCTGTGGCTGAACGGAAATCTTCCCCGCTGTGACCCACGCGGTGGGGGAAGGGGGAACAGCGAACATCTTGGATGTGTGTCTGTGTGTGTGTGGGGGGTGTCGATTAGGTTCGCGCTGCACGTTAACCCGAAAACCGCCGCCCCTCCCTTTTCAATTGCCAACCAGTTTTAAATTGCCAGCCCAAAGGCTGTTTGTTATGGGAAATGAGGGGGTTGCTGTTTGAAAACATTCCCACATGTTATGAAGGTTAAAGAAGCCTATAGACTGTGGCTTACCATGGCTGCCTGCAAGCCGAATTCTGTTGCCCGCCGGACCTGCTTGTGTGATCTCTCACACCAAACCGGCAGACCCTCAATATAACAGGCAAAGTGCAACCTTGGACCAAATGCACATGTGATATGTAATGTTTGGAGCATTGTTCTCTAATATGTGTCTTTTAAACTACTCCTCTCCCGTTTGTTTCCTCCCGCAGCTGCAAATGTTTCAACGCCACCCCCTTCATCACCGTCCCAGAGGCTAGCGAAGATTAGAAGTAAAAAAAAAAGGAATCGAGACGATATGTTCTCAGAACTCATGGAATCCTCCCACACTGAAGCTGCCCAGCAGAATGCGTGGAGGCAGACACTGTCGGAGTCCAGGAAGGCAGATTTTGACCGCGCGGACAGGTGGCGTGATGAAGAGAGTAGGTGGCGTCAGCGTGCAGAGAGAAGGCAGGATGCAATTCTGAGGCTACTGGAGGATCAAACGGAAATCCTCCGGCTTATGGCTGAGGAAAGGCGTAGGGTTCAGGAAAGGCCGCCTGAGCCCAGACCGCCGCTACAGCCCCTGTGTAACCAACAGCCCTCCTTCCCAAGTCCCATAACCTCATCCCCGAGACACCCAAGAACGCGTTTGGGCGGCCTCCGTGCAACCAACCACTCAAGCCAAGAGAACAGTCCAAGCAAGAAAGGGCTGGCATTCAATAAGTTTTAAAGTGCTGTGTGTCCTTGTCCTTCCCTCATCCCCTCCTCCACCACCCATCCTGGTGCTTCCCTTCCTCCACCAGCTATCCCGGGAGACTGGCAGTTACCCCCATAGTTCCCCCTCTTTGTTTTACGAATTAATAAAGAATGCATGATTTTTAAGCAACAATGACTTTATTTCCTCTGCGAGCGGTGATTGAGGGGGGGAGGGCAGGGCGGTTTGGGTAAAGGGAAGTAGAGTGAATGAAGGGGCGGGGCTTTTCATTACTGGGGAAAAACAGAACTTTCACACAGCATCCTGGCCATTCATGAAACTGGTTTTCAAAGCTTCCCTGATGCACAACGCACCCTGCTGTACTCTTGTAATAGCCCTGGTGTCTGGCTGCGCATAACCAGTGGCCAGGCGATTTGCCTCAACCTCCTACCCCGCCATAAACGTCTCCCCCTTACTCTCACAGATATTGTGGAGCGCACAGCAAGCAGTAATAATAATGGGAATATTGTTTTCGCTGAGATCTAACCTAGTCAATAAACTTCGCCAGCGAGCTTTTAAACGCCCAAATGCACATTCCACCACCATTCTGCACTTGCTCAGCCTATAGTTGAAAAGGTCCTGACTACTGTCCAGGCTACCTGTGTATGGCTTCATGAGCCATGGCATTAAGGGGTAGGCTGGGTCCTCAAGGATAACTATAGGCATCTCAACATCCCCAACGGTTATTTTCTGGTCTGGGAAGAAAGTCCCTTGCTGCAGCAGCCAAAACAGACCAGAGTTCCTGAAGATGCGAGCGTCATGTACCTTTCCCGGCCATCCCACGTTGATGTTGGTGAAACGTCCCTTATGATCCACCAGTGCTTGCAGCACTATTGAAAAGTAACCCTTTCGGTTTATGTACTCGCTGGCTTGGTGGTCCGGTGCCAAGATAGGGATATGGGTTCCGTCTATCGCCCCTCCACAGTTCGGGAACCCCATTGCTGCAAAGCCATCCAGTATGAGCTGCACATTTCCCAGACTCACAACCCTTGGTACCAGCAGCTTGGTGATCGCCCTGGCTACTTCCATCACAACAGCCCCCACTGTAGATTTTCCCACTCCGAATTGATTCGCGACTGACCGGTAGCTGTCTGGCGTTGCAAGCTTCCACAGGGCTATCGCCAGTCGCTTCTGTACTGTGAGGGCTGCTCTCATCTTGGTGTTCTTGTGCTTCAGGGCAGGGGAAAGCAACTCACAAAGTTCCATGAAAGTGCCCTTACGCATGCGAAAGTTTCGCAGCCACTGGGATTCATCCCAGACCTGCAGCACTATGTGGTCCCACCAGTCTGTGCTTGTTTCCCGGGCCCAGAATCGGCGTTCCACTGTATCAACAAGCCCCATTAACACCATGATGTCCACCTTGCGGGGGGGCCTTTTTTGAGAGAGGTCTGTGTCCATGTCCTCATCACTGTCCTCAGGGCGCTGCTGTCGCCTCCTCGCCTGCTGTAGCTCTAGCAGCTCCTGGTTCTCGTTCTGCATATACTCCTGGACAATGCGCGTGGTGTTCATAACGGCGAGAACAGCCGCGGTGATCTGATCGTGCTCCATGCTTTCCCTGGTATGCTGTTTGCAGGACAGCAGAGTGGCAGCAGAAGCGGCGGGTGGATAACAATGGAGTCAGCAATATGGCGCCCATATGAAAAAAGGCGCGAAAGGATTTTTTGCTCCCCCCTCAGTTGCTTTCACGGAGGGAGGGGGGAGCAAGGGTTAGGCTCATTTCCTTCTAGCAGCAGATGGTACAATATGCGGTGAGCAAGGGTTAGACGCCTTCCCTTCTAGCAGCAGATGGTACAATATGCTTGATATCCATCATCATCTCCTGGCCCCCTCAAGGATTGAACTCGCAACCCCGGGTTTAGCGGGCCAACGCTCAGACCACTGAGCTATCCCTCCGCCCGTGTTCCAGGCAGTACTGAATCTCCCTTAAACAAAATGTAAAAAAGAGAATGACCAGAGTCACTCTGGTCACTCCCATTTATGTCCAAGCGCCCCCGGCCAGCAACACCATAGGCCGCTGGCCAGGAGCACACGAATTTCAATCATATTGTACAATCTGCAGCTAGAAGGCAAGGAGCTTCTGCTGTATGGTCCCGCGACCATGACCATTTATGGCATATTGCACCATCTGCAGCTAGAAGGCAAGGAGCTTCTGCTGTGTAGTCCCGTGACTACCAGCTTCAGGCGGAACGGCCCCCTCAAGGATTGAACTCGCAACCCCGGGTTTAGCGGGCCAACGCTCAGAACGCTGAGCTATCCCTCTGCCCGTATTATAGCGTGACTGAATCCCCACTAGACCTAATGTCCAGGCGTACGCTGGAGATGTACGGTAATTGTGAGCTGAGCAGGCTTCCGTAGCAAACACGGAAACCCCGGAAAAAAGGCGCGAAAAATATTGCTTTCACGGAGGGAGGGAGGGACGTTTGATGGCTTGACGACATGTACCCAGAACCACCAGCGACAATGTTTTCTGCCCCATCAGGCTTTGGGATCACAACCCAGAATTCCAATGGGCGGCGGAGACTGCGGGAACTGTGGGATAGCTACCCTCAATGCAATGCTCCAAAAGTCGATGCTAGCCCCGCTACTGTGGACACAGTCAATCGACCTCATGGTCTTAATGCTCTTTAGTGGGGACACACACAATCGATTCCATAAATTCGGGTTTTAAAATATCGACTTCTATAAATTCGACCTAATTCTGTAGTATAGACGTACCCGTGACGTAGTTAAGCTGACCTAAGCCTGGGTGTAGACAGTGCTAGGTTGATGGAAGAATTCTTTTGTTGACCTAGCTACCACCTCTCGGGAAGATAGCAGTGGGAGAACCCCTCCCGTCACCGAACTGAGTGTGTACACTTCAGTGGCGCAGCTGTCACATTTTAAGTGTAGTCATAGGACTAACTCTAAGGGCTTGTCTACTCTGGCAATTTACAGCGCTGCAACTTTCTTGCTCAGGGGTGTGAAAAAGCGCAGCAAGTTTCAGCACTGTAATGTGCCAGTGTAAACAGTGCATCAGCGCTGGGAGCTGTGCTCACAGCACTGATAGCTACACCTCTCTTGGAGACGTTTTTTTAGAGCGCTGGGAGAGAGCAGCGCTTTGCCGTGACTACACAAGCCACGTTAAAGCGCTGCCGCAGCAGCGCTTTAACATTGCCAGTGTAGACTAGCCCTAAGAGACTTTTCTATATCTTGCTGGCTGCTGTTTTGCTCTGGAAGGAATGAAAATGTTACAGGTCTTACATATTCCTCTGCTCTGAGATATTAGTAGGAATCTCAGTTAAGCAGTGAAAGGCAGCTAAGGTCATTAAAAACTACTCTATTCTTTGCCTTCACATATTGAGCCTCTTACTCCTCCAAATCTCTCCTCAGAAATCCATTGCATTTGTGAAGCTTAATTACTACAATGACCACGTACACATATGTTTGTCTTTTTGGTATCTGCATTGTACCCGCTTGTGCTTAGGTTCTCAGGTGGTAACCTCTTCAGTGCAAGAATTGCTTTCTTTACTTGTTACATCCTGCCTATTCTACAGCACTTGTACACTGGAGTGGCGCCAGTTTTTTTGTTGCCGTAGGCGGCGGCGGCAGGAGAGGCTGCCGCCGAAATGCCGCCGAAGACCCCGGCGGCCGAAGAAGCTGCTGCCAAGGGACCGGAAATGCCGCCCCCCAAATCCTGGCGCCCAAGGTGGCCGCCTAGAGTCGCCTAATGGTAGTGCCGGCCCTGCTTGTACACTTACAGCACTGCGGGATGGACTTTCAAAAGTGCTCTGCTCCAGAACAATGGGAACTGCTGAGTGCTGAGCTCTTTTGGAAATCCGGCCACGCAGAGATGAATAATGAGATAACAACAGTCTTGACACTCCCCCACCCTCAACAGAATATTTTTCACTCCCAGCTAAGAATTTATTTTTCTGCTATAATATGATATTTACCACGATTGTCTCCAGGGTTTCCCAAGACCTGAGGGCAATCAAGTGCGCTATTTCTCTTACCTGAAGTGTATCAGATTTCATTAGTTGTTAGCAGCAGCAAAAGCTAAAATTAATTTGGAATTAATTTGGAAGTTAATTCCGTGTCTGAGGTTTGGCTAAATACTGACTTTATTGCAGTAGTAAATAGGATGTTTTCCACCTGATTCCCGGCCCTTCCACCCTCACTTTTCAGGAGCAGGATCTTTTTGTTTCCAATGAGATTTGATTTTTCTGCCTGAGCTCTCAGTTGTTTAATACCTTTTCAAGTCAACAGTACCTGAAAGATCAGAGAACAAGGCACTAGTTAGGACTTGCCAAATACCTCTTTCGTTCTGTCAGAGGTTTCATGAACTGAGCCATATACATACAAAACTGAATTAATTTTCATGATAAACACAGCAATTATGAAATATCCAGGAAATACTGTGATTAAAAAGTAACGCTGTGAAATACTTTACAGAAACACCCTGTGATAAGGATTTATTTTCCAGATGGGATTTAACCTAAGTGGTGAGTTTTTCAACCTCACTTCAATGTGTGGTGAGCTAGAATTTCAAACATGTCTGTATAAAAAACCAAAACAAAACAGTTTTTAGCTTCTGCATTCTTAGAATGGTTCTCTCTTGATAACAACAGCCTGTAATCAAGTGTCTGGACTCCATGACCCTGTCTATTCAGTTTTAGGTAGAAATTTACATCTAAAATCCAGTTTCAATATTGCCAAAAAATGTTCATCAAAGAATAGCTGAAACAATCACATCGCAGATTTTCATTATAAAGCATTTTCTTAAAATATACTCTTTTGATCTGATTTAATTAAACTCAAGATTTCCTTTGCATTGCACATCTATTAACTTTTAAGGGGCTCCAGTGCCGTAGTGATGGGTGTGATATAAAAACTAAATGGATAAACATATGCTTATTTCTTGTACGAATGTCAATATTGAGATGCTAATACATTACAGAGTTAATAAGATAAATGAAAAGAATCTTTCCAGAATATAGGCCATTCTAATTTGGAAGATCATGATTTTTTTGGTTTGGCCCCCCCACCCAGTGATCTAGTGTTAGCCAGGATGTTGCTATATACTCTATCACATTTAGGACCTGATCCTGCATACCTTAATTGCATTGACTTGATAGGGGAATTTTGAGTGAGCAAAGAATACAGGATCAGGTACCCTGATTCTCCCTAGTCCCTGTGCCATCTGTGAGGAGAGCGAGAAGACTATGTTAATCTGTTGTACAAAGTGATGATCAGGGTAAGACCATTTTAACACCTTAATTTAGGGATTGTGTGCTCTGGGGCAGGGACTTTGTCTTTTTATGTTAGGAAAGCACAGTTTATGTGTGCTGCTGAAAACCATTAACAAATAATAATAATAATCTGCTGCCCTTATTTATGTGTAACTCTGATTACAATTAATGAGAATTTGTGTGCACAAAGACAGAAGTCAATCCCTTAGTAAATCTCACACTGGACATCTTACTGATTTTATCTGTCATGACAACTGTAGTGTAGGTTATTTTATTGACTGACAAAATCAAACATTTTCTTAAGAATTACACATTTTTTCCTCAGAGCAGCTATTGCTATTTAATCACTCTTTATTAATTGCTAAAGTAATACACAACATTAATCAGACAAATTATTTAATATAAAAAGCACTTAACTTAAAACCAAAATAGAATGTGTTGTACTTCTTTGATATGTATTTCATGTCAAGCAAGATCAAGGATGGAATTTATACTTGGTGCAATAGCTTCAATGGGCTGCATTAAAAGGCCCCAAAAAGCAATAAGACTGGAATCTGCTTATGAACTGTTCAATTAATGAAGAAAATACATTGTCACAAAAATATGTGTATACATATGTGTTAAATATACAGTTACATGAAGAAAGGTGAAAGAGATTTTGTAAGGAGCTTTTATAGGAAGCAGTAACCACCTAGGTTTTTACTGAAGACCAGAACTTGAATTACAATTGGAATATACTGTCTGCAGAAGAGCAACGTTCTTCCCACAGAGCTTAAGGCCTAGCAGAACAGGCAGGGCCGGCTTTAGGAAGTGTGGGGCCTGATTCGAACAGTTTCGACGGGGCCCCGGCAGGGAAAAGGGACAAGGTGCTGCCGATTTGCTGCCGTGGCTGGTGGAACAAAGAAGCTGCTGCCGAATTGCCGCCGTGGACGGCAAAAGGGACAAGCTGCTGCCGATTTGCCACCGTGGCCAGTGGAACAAAGAAGCTGCCGCCGAATTGCTGCCACCGCGGAAACACTACCGCCCCTTTGTAACTGCCCTGATTATATTTCTCTTCTTTAGGGCATGGGGCCCTCTTAGGCATGGGGCCCGATTCAGGGGAATTGGTGGAATCAGCCTAAAGCCGGCCCTGAGAACAGGCCTTCCTTTCTGCAGACTTTATTAAGTCTATAGGTGGTGCAGGGCTGAGGCTTGCGGGGAAAAAGAACAGGAATAATTGTTCCATTTATTTCACCATCTACAGTATGTGGTGTGCTGCTAGCCCCTAAAATGACTTTTGCTTTCTGATCTCCCTTTTTATTGCAATTACTTTCTCTCCATAAGTCATGTATAAAGAGGTAGCTGGGAGGTTTTGTCTCCAAATGATACATCTTGCTTTCTAGTACAGTTTTTATAACTTTCTCCATCAGAAAACTAATATATTACTGGAACCATATGGATAAAAATGTCTTGTAAGTTTCACAGAAGTCCTCTGGTTTAATTCACTCAGTAGCAAGAGGCTGATTCTTTCAGTTAAAATATTACATGTATGTTAATATTCTCTTTTTCCTCTTCACAGCTTTGCTATGTGCAAATGCCTGACAGATATATAATCATGAATTTCAATAGCCTGGCTCCAAGATTGTTTATAGTTTAGTACAATTAAGACAGGTCTAATCTTAAAATATGCCTAAATCCTGAATAAATATAGCATTAGGGTTGCAATAAGTAATTCCTTGCTTTTCAAAAACAGTAATTGAACTCACAAATATTAAAGATAAACCACATGGGGGCCCAATACATCAGATTTCTAATCTACTTAATGAGACGATTTTATATGGTTAGATTCAATTAAAGAATAAATACATCTAGTTTCCTCAGTGTAGGAGCTCATTGTATTTTATATTAAATCCAAATCCTAGGATGCACTTTAAAACATTTGTCGTGATAGTGATTATTCAAATAAATAAATCTCTCAAAACCTCAAACTTGCTAAACAAAAATTAGTTGTGTATTTATAAAAACATAAGAATAGCCAAACTGGGCCAGACCAATCGTCCATCTAGCCAAGTATCCTGTCTTCCAATAGTGGCTGATGGCAGATACCTCATAGGGAATGAATAGAACAGGACAACTATCCTTCGTCTATTGTCCAGGCCCAGCTCTGGCAGTCAGAGGCTTAGGGACATCCAGAGCATGGAGTTGCATCCCTGACCATCTTAGCTAATAGCCATTGATGGACCTATCCTCCATGAATGTATCTAATTCTTTTTTGAACCCAGTTATACTTTTGGCCTTCAAATCATCATCTGGCAATGAGCTCCACAGGAAGACTGAGTTCTGTGAAGAAGCGCTTCCTTTTGTTTGTTTTAAACTTGCTGCCTGTTAATTTCATAGGGTGACACCTGGTTCTTGTGTTATCTAAAGGGGTAAATAACACTTCCTTATTCACTTTCTCCACACTATTCAAAATTTTATAGGCCTCTATCAAATTCTTCCTTAGTTGTCTCCTTTCTAAAATGAACAATCCCAGTCTTTTTAATTTCTCCTCCTATGGAAGCTGTCCCACACCCCAGTCATTTTTGTTGCTCTTCTCTGTATCTTTTCAAATTCGAATATACCTTTTTTGAGATGGGGCAACAAGAACTACACGCAGTATTCGAGGTGTGGGAGTATCAGGACATTATGATATTTTCTGTCTTATTATCTATCACTCTCCTAATAGTTCCTAACATTCTGTTAGCTTTTTGGACTGCCGCTGCACACTGAGCAGATGTTTTCAGAGAACTGTTTTTGTTGAGTGGTAACAGCTAATTTAGACCGTATCAATTTGTGTGTATAGTCGGGATTATGTTTTCCAATTTGCATTTATCAGCATTGAATTTCATCTGCCATTTTGTTGCCAAGTCATCCAGTTTTGTGAGATGTGTGTACATTTCTGGAGGGAGTGTGCAACAGGTTCCCTGGGGTGCAACCTGGACCTGGGGTATTACTGAGCCCTCTGTAGTCTTACCAGCCTGGACTCCCTCTCACACTGTGATGCTGTGACAAGCTGCAAATTCCTCCAGGTCCTGCACTTGCACAGCCATCCACAGGCAGGGACACACCCAGCTGAGTCACATGAATGTTTTCGCCTGCTACTCATGAACCAACAATAGAGAGGCTCCAGACAACCCTCCCCAGCTCCCCAGCCTAGGACCCCAGAGCTGTACCATCCTGCCCTGGTCAGAAGCCTGACCAGTGTAAGTTTATTATCCAGTTCGCCCCTCCCTCAGCGTGGAGCGGGCATGCACCAGTTTTGTTCACTGAGCAAATTTCCCATGCACTTCAAACAACACAGTTTTAGATTTAAAAAAAATATATAGATATAATATATAAAACAAATTTATTAACTACAGAAATATATATTTTAAATGATTATAAGTAGTAAGCATACAGATCAAAGTGATTACCTAAGAAATAAAAATAAAAATGCAATCTGAGTTCTATAGACTAGACAGGATTTGAACCAAGCAGTCAGTGTCTCACCCTTATAGATAATACAAGCAGGTCACAGATCTTCAGCCTGGGTTCACTTCCCCAGTTCAGTCTTTTGTCCTTCAGACATGTTTCCAGGTGTTGAGTTGTGTGTGTGTGTGTGTGTGTGTGTGTGTGTGTGGGTGGGTGGGGGAGGGAGTGAGGACAAAGCGATGATGTCACTTCCCCCTTTTATAGGTTCCTCCAGCTTGCTGGATAGATTTTTTCCCATGAGATGAGCCAAAAAGTGTCCATTGTTTACGTGCCTGTAGCGAGGTGGTCTGGTCCCCAGCCGCCCCAGAGGGGGGCAAGGAACCTTCCCGGACGCTGAAGTGGGCGGAGCCAGAGAATCCTGGCCCCGCCCCTCAAGGGTCAGGGGGTGGCACAGGAAGTAGAAAAGCCGGCCCTCAGACCGCAGTTGGGGGGCAGCCACTGGGGAGGCTGGACGCCAGAGGTCCAGCTCCCCGCCGGGAGGCCCCGGCGCCCAGCCACCGACCCGAGGAGCTGCCAGGCCTGCCGCCGGCCTGCTACTCCGAGGAGCTGCCAGGCCTGCCGCCGGCCCGCTACCCCGAGGAGCCGATGAGCCTGCCGCCCGCAGACGACGCCGAGGTGCCGATGGTCTGCGACCTCCTGGAGGACGCCCCCCTGGTCCAGGTACCCGGAGAGGGGGAAGGTGGAAGTAGCCCGGGGGCAGCCAACTCTAGTCTGGCTGCAGCACTGCCAGAGCCCAGGTCAGTGTGTTGCGGCCAGGATCCCCACTGACTCAGCAGCGGGCTTTTCTGCCGCTGCTAGGGCCCCGGGTGGGGACGCAGTGGAGTGGGTGGGCCTGCGTCCCCCCTGCCACCCAACGTGTGGGTGGCAGTCTCCCCCTCTCCCAGGTTCTCCAGAGTCAGGACCTGGGCTTGCTACTGATTGAGCTGGAAACTGCTTCTTGCCCCGCCCTGACCAAGGGCCAGGGCCTATTGACTCACTAACTGCTCAGCCCCTGCTTAAGGGCCTGAGCTGGGAACTGCCTCTTGCCCGCCCTGACCAAGGGCCAGGGCCTATTGACTATTGATTGCTCAGTCCCTGCTTAAGGGCCTGAGCTGTACTGGCGGCTCAGCCCCTGCTTAAGGGCCTGAGCGGTGAACTGTTTATTGCCCCGCCCTGACCAAGGGCCCGGGCACCGTTAACTGTGCTTATTCCCCAAACTGCAATAGTATAGCGGGGCGGTCTGATCCCCAGGAGCCCCAGAGGGGGGCAAGGAACGCCTACAGTGCCCCCTCTGAGAAGTCTTCATTGTACACAGATCTTGTGATAGTCCTTCAATTCCCCTTAATGAGCCATCAACACTGTCTGGCTTCTTCATTGTTGTACATGAAAGGCTGCCTGTGGGTGTTCCCAACCTCACAATATATTTAAATAACACATACATAGCAAACTTCGTAACTTCACACACAATGGTAGCACATACAATCCAACAGGATATTAATGCTCAACAGATCAAGACTTTTAAAATGATACCCCACAAAGCATACTTTGTACAAAACATATGATTATATGGTTATGATATAATTATATCATCTGATGAATATGGGGGTGCCAGGGTGTTGCCTTGGGGTACAGAGTGATTTTTGTATTAACCCATGGTAGCCTACCGATGTTTACACTGCCACAATTTTCTTGTTCAATAAACAGTATTGCCAACCCCAAATGTTCAAAATTAATGAGTGAGGCTCACCAAAAATCATGAGATTAGCTTTAAAATCATTAGATTATATAAAAATAATAGATTTGTTGTTCTTTTTATTTGTCTTCTGCTTTTTGTGCCTTTAGGGTGCACTGGGGTCACATTTTGAAGCTTTCTCCCCACAGCCACGAGGGCTAGACGCTTACTTTTTCCTTAAGAATGAAGGCTGAAATCATCACATATCCACTTTACTCCAGGAGCTGGGGCTTTAAGGAAAACAATAATGCTCATGAGATGTGTGACAAAATCATGAGAGTTGGCAACACTGATAAAGACCCAGTGTTTGGCTATGTTACATTGTCCCCATTCCACTACTGCTTTGGACTGGCTGGCTTGATAGTACCATGGAATATTTGGAAGAGCTGATAATGAAATTTCTATTTAAAGTGATAACTCAGATCCAGAAAAATTTGCTATAAATCTCAGTCTAAATGTTGCATATTGCTTGTCTGCCACTCAAAAGGTCATTTTGCCCCAGGCTCCTTGCTTTCCATTTTAATCAGCTGCCTATCTCATGGCCCAGCCCCATTCCAGCAAACATCTTTTCACTGTAATGTGACACACCCACTGAATTTGCACAGTGTGCATTTTAAAGAAATCCTGATCTGTTACATTTAAAGACAATGATCCAAGTGTTTAAAATGTTCTTAAAGCTCAGCATATCCATTCAGCATTGTTGTAATCCCTTGGTCTTTCTGAATTTGAAATTACAAGATTTAGGATTCAGAGCTCCTGTGCAGCAGTCCCTATAGATAATTTGTTGGTCACATTAACATCTAACAAGTTAATTAACATAGCTGTTGAAGGATATGAATGCTGGATAGGCACTTGATTATGAATGCTAAATTCCAAGGAACTCCTGTCCTAAATACTTGCTTATTGGACCTTTGCAGGCATAAGCAGTTTTTGGTTATTTCATTGTAAAACAATTTTTGGACAATTAAGAAAATATGGTTATTGTAAGTACCTGTTAAGCTGTGTAACATATACCAGGAAATACACAATGTATTTACAGAGGGTCCTTGTTCTCTCTCTCTCTCTCTCTTTTTGTTCTCAAATGTAGAATCTGAGGGAAAAGACAGCAAAGTTTGTTGCTGGTCCTAGTAAATCAAATGATATTTGATTTAATCATAGGTTGTGATAAATGAAGTGAGTGTGTGTGTGTGGCGGATGGGAGAGGGGGGTAGCTCCCTTTGATGGACACCCAACCAGCTAGCTGTAAAATCCCTCTTGGTAGATGTTCTCTGCTTGCTTTACCTGTAAAGGGTTAAAAGTCCCCCAGGTAAAGAAAAGCAAGTGGGCACCTGACCAAAAGAGCCAGTGGGAAGGGAGAACTTTTTAAAATTGGGGAAGCAACTTTCCCTTTGTTGGTTGTTCTCCGTAGAAGGAGACACAGAGCAGCAATGCTTTAAGCAGGAATGCTGTGTAAAGTTTGAACCAGATATGAAAACCATCAGATCATATCTAGAACTACTTTTAACAACCCAAATATGTAAGTAAATTAGGAATGTTTAGGAAGATGCGATTAGGTTGATTTCTGTTTATTTTTTAAGACTTGTGGACTCTCCTGTGCTAACCCCAGATGCTTTTGTTTGCTTGTAACCTTTAAGCTAACCCCCAAGAAAGCGATTTTTAGGTGCTTAATTTTTGGAATTGCTCTTTTAAAATCTAGCAAAAGCCTAAGTTCCAGATGTATTTTCTTCCTTTTTGTTTTAAATAAAATTTACCTTTTTTACGAACAGGATTGGATTTTTGGTGTCATAAGAGGTTTGTGCATATGCTGTTTGATAAGCTGGTGGCAAAAGCTAATTTCCTTTGTTTTCTTTCTCAGCTCTTCCCCGGAGGGCTTGAGGGTACCCCACAGGGAAGAATTCCAAAGTGTTCCTTCCTGGGTCCAAGGGATTTTTTGTGCATTTGGGGATGGCAGCGTTTACCAAGCCAAGGTCAGAGAAAAGCTGTAACCTTGGGAGTTTAATACAAGTCTGGAGTGGCAAGTATTAATTTTTAGAATCCTTGCGGGCCCCCACCTTCTGCACTTGGAGTGACAGAGTGGAGATTCAGCCTTGACATGGGTCTTTGTTTTTTTCCACTTAAGAGGATAGAGTTTGTGCCTTATGTTGGATCCAAGCCCAATAAACTTTGTAGAAGTTCAGATCTGAACTTCATGGCTCAGGACTTTCTTGAAAAGGAGACTAACCAAAAACACTGGCTCAAAATTTCCTGTATCATTGGGAAAGCTTGGATCCAGCTTCAAGTTGTGGGTTTGGCCTCTTTTTATTTGCAGGTAGTATTCTTACATCCACATGTAATGCACAGAAATTATTTACTTACTGCTTATAGTGTTGCTTTATTCCAGATCTAAAGTAGACAATATTGACTGAGTAACCAACCATCTTGCTTTGTGATTGGGACTAATGTTGCAGTGATTGTTGCTTTGCATTGTTTTAAATTTTAGAAATTTAAACAAACAATTGTATGGCCCTGAAAGTTATGAGGAAAAAAACACCCTCTTTTAGCTTATATGAGTTCCCATGCCTTGTCTACATGGGAAAGCTTTTTTGGTATAACCTAGGCTGCAACTTTAAATAGATATAGTTATCCTTGAGTAACCCCATATGTGCACATTCTTATTCTATCTTCAGAGGAGCTGTTTAGTTAACCCCCCTCCCAGGTGCCATAAAGGGAAGCTGAAAAAAGCCACTCTTTCACATGGAAATAAGTGTGTCCACATGGGTGGGTGGGTGAGAGAGATACTGGTATAACTCTACACTTCTATAGCTATATTGGTGTAACTGGTAAAACTTTCCCATATGGAGAAGGCCCTAGCATATGGAAGTTTGAATCAGACTCAAGTCTATTAGCAGTTTTACACGTATGTGTATGGTACTTGAATTGGTCAAGAGGGATTTGTGAGGAAAGCAGTCCTACCATCTGAGATTGACATCCCCTCAGAACAGGAGAAAAAGCTAGAGGGTGAAGGTGGGGGAGAAGGGTATCCATCTACTCACTGGAGCTCTCTTCTGGGAAGGCTTGCCACCCAGAGAACATCTGGCTCTGTCTCTGTCTGTCAGGCGCTGTTCGTGATCTACACGATTGTGTGAGTGGATGGGTGGTGGTGATGGTGAAGGGAGGTGGAATACTTGGTGAGTACAGGCAATGATTGGACATCTCCATCCTGGAGGGAGAAGGACCGAGGTATAAGGGCTGGTGTCATGTTCTTCATGGACAATTTCAGTACATCAAAAGTTTTGGAGTCAGATTGGTTCCAGAGATGGATAATGGTTTCGGGGGAGGATGGGGGAGATTTCACCAGTTTGTCCACCCCCCAGTCAGGTTACATTGAAATAATTACATGATGGAAGTGTGTATATGCTTCTATTCCAGTGTTTCAAGAACGCTTACACTGTAGTGATGGGCCTGAGTTAGTTTGGATCCAGACTGCCACAGAATTCAGGGCTGTGGTTTGATCCCCTTTCTACACCTTTGTAGTTGCAATGTACTTGGAGATATCTAGTGAGAAGTGTTTCTACATTAGTTCATTTTATGCGCATAAATTCCACATTTTTGGAGCATAAGCCATGCCCAGAAGTTTAATGAATTGGGCCCTTTTTTGGGGGCAACTCCAGCTCCACCTACTTTTTTGGCAATGCAACCCAGAGAATTTTAGGAGTTGGCTTACAGCAATTCTTATGGCCTGAGAACTGGAAAACAGACTATCATAAGGAGTGCATCTTTCTATAAATATGCACTGTAGTGGGGTGGTCACCCGCTCCTGCCTGGAAGGGCTTGAAATCAGCTCTAGGAGAGGGCTGTGGCTGGGGCCAAGCAACTCCCAGGCTGATTGGGGGAAAAGGCACGGCTGGGGCCACACCCCAATCAGGGCTCAGCTGGCCCTTATAAGAGGGCAGTGGGCCAGGAACAGACAGTCTCTTCTAGCTGTGGAGGGAGATGGCCCTGGCTGCTGGAGGGCTTGAGAAGGTACCTAAGGTGGAGCAGGGCTGGGGGAAGGCCAGAGGAGCTGGGGAGCTCTGGCCTGGAAACCCCCCAAGGCTGCAGGCTTAGAGTAAGGCCAAAAATGGGCACTGAGGTTGCAGGGGGCAGCCCACGGGTAGGCAGAGGCAGCAGGTCCAAACCCCCCTTGCCTGTGATGAGTGGCTTATATACTGCAGTCTGTCCCAGTGAATGGGGGTTAGACGGTGACTGGGCAGTAGCCAAAGTCTGAGGCGAGGTGGGGAAAGTGGGTGGGGGTTCCCTGGGGTGGGGAGACCCAGCAGACTGAGGGAGTACTGCCAGGGGGCAGCACCCCAGTCAAAGGGGCACCAGGGTCCAGGAGAGACTTGGGGCCCGAAGGCAAGTGGGACTCCAGCCTGCAGAGGGCGCTCCAGAGGCTGGAATGCTAATTCCCTGAGAGACCAGCAGGAGGCACCGCAGGGGTGAGTCCCGCACCGTTGCATGCACCTTAGAAAACAGCTTCCTAGCACTAAAAAGAAAAGTATTCTACAAGCAATGGAGAGGCATTTTTTTAAAACTAGTTGAGTATAAATTACCACAATTTGAATTTCTGGTTTCAAACTTAATTTGTGGTAAGAAAATAGTCTTCAAATTCTGGTTTGATTTTGATCTAGAAGCTTTGGCTTTTACGCTAATACAGGGCAATATTGTCCTTTGTGACTGCATAGGTATTCGGGACCAGATTTTCAAAGGTATTTATATGCCTAAAGCTGCAGATCACATCTCCTCAATCTCCTTGTCCTCTGTTCTTCATTTCTCTACCTCCTTCCCTCATTTCTTCTACAAGTCTGTGTTCTTTTCTGATTGCCTTGAGCACTTCTTATGTACCTCCATTATCAAATCATCCCTGCTTCTCCATTATTTTGCCCTCCAATTCACAATCTTGTCACTGAGACTGCTTGCCAGGCCTTGACAAGTTTGAGTGTTGTAATTTTTCATGACAGACAGCAGAGGAAAAACTTGGTATGTACCCTTGAATTCATACAGTTTTATTCCCTGATTATACAACTACAAGTAAAAAGTAACCATTTTTACCTCAAAAAAGCATGCTATTCCCTTAGCTTACTCATTCTGCCATCAAACTTCTTCCTGCTGAGAACTTTTCTAAAGGAGTTATCCCTGGAGAAGAAATTGTGAGTGAATTTTACCTTCCAACTATCCAAAACCTTTTTTGGAGGTGCAGGGAAAGAGATGGGCAGTTACTGGATGACATGGCAGCAAACTTGTACCCTTCTCAGGCTGCTGAAACCTTGTAAAAAGTTGTGCTTCTTCAGACACCAGAATGGAAGACGGACCAATTATTCCAGGCATCAGGGATGAGCCCTTCCCTTTGATACGAAAGAAATCTTTCTGAGTCTTATTGTGACAGATGAACTGCTAAGTGACTGGACTGAGATTAAGTTACAATGGCAGCAGAGGGAGGCATACCAAGGAATCTCAGCAACTGTCTGGAATTTTTACTGAATGAAAAATTCTATTTTATTGCTCTGAAGGAATGGACTGAAATCAGATCAGTTATAAACTGGCTTTTGCACTAGTGGAACGGTGTCTTAACTTGCAATGATTTGGGTGGCAGCGAGTGCCATTCAGCATTGTTCATGGTAACTTACCTTTTGGCAGGGGCATAAATAATCAAATCCTAGAAATATAGGGCTGGAAGAAATCTTGTAAAGTCACCAAGTCCAGCCCTCTGTGTTCTGAGGCAGGACCAAGTAAACCAGACCATCCCTGACAGATGTTTGTCCAACCTGTTCTTAAAAACCTCCAAACTGTAGAGTGTTGGTTTGCATTTTTGTTCTCCATTTGTCTGGCACTTTGAGTAGTGTGATTGGGAGAGAAAGAAGTAGGAGGAGTGAGGGATGGACTAGTGTAATGGTGCTGCATCCACTCAGACTGAAGCTGCAGTTAGGATTATAAGCTAAAATACACACAAAGTTTTACTGCATGGGAAGTGGGTGGTGGATGAGCTTAATAGTGCTATATCTGCTCTGAAGTTGAAGCCAAAGCTAGGATTATTGGTGGCTAAGAACCTGCCCAAATATTTTGTATTTTCCTTCATAATAACAACAAAAATGGCAGCCTCCACCTTTCCAGTCTTAGATGCTGAGTCCTCCTCTGTTTTTTCTGTGTGGAAAACCTCCACTGTGCTGTGCTCTTCCTGGAAAATATAAAGGAACAGCTCCTATGAATCAGAGCCAAGTTCATCTCTGAAGATAGGGCCAGTCCCACTCTTCCTCTTCCACCTCTCCTTCTCCTTGCTGGCTGTCTGGGGTGGGCTGGATCAAGCTTTTGCAGTCATCCAAGTTCTGGACCCACACCTGTCTGGCTCTACACATCTGTCCATGCTGAAATGGGGCTCCGTGCTCATGTGGCTGCTCAGAACACAGTCCAGTAACTGTAAAGTGGAAAGGTTGTTGGTTTAGCACCAGCTGTCTTATTCTTCTCTATGTCCTTTTGGTAGTTCACTCTGAGCCCCGTTATCTTATCCCTGCACTTCTGACCAGTTTGCTTGATCCCAGCTGCTGAGGTACACCTTCACACAGTCCAATGTTCTTCTTTTTATTGTTAATGTTGTGGGTTTGGCTCACTTCAGCCCAAAATTGCACCAAGATTCTGGTGCATTCATATGGCCAGTGTCTGAATGTTGATCCACAGGCTTAGCAGAGACATTGTTCTGCTGATCCAAACATGAGATCTAGTCAGGGGTCAAAGCACAGGGAGATGCAAGGTAGTACACAGGAATGTGTGCCCATGAGATGGATTGGAGGACCATAATATCTAGATTGTTGTGGGTGCCCAGGTCTGCACTGTATTAACCTTGTGATAGCAACGTGCATTAAAAGTTACCTCAAGTTGTACCCTATAGTTCAGAGCACGGTGGCTGCCTCACCATGTGGCACTGATGGAGATGTGTGGGTGTGAGAACATGTACTGTGTTAATGGGGAAAACTAAGCTGAGCACAAGGTTAGTATGCAGTGAACACAAAGCCATAGGGACAACCACTTCCTTCCCCATGGAGATAGACTCTCCAGAAACGTATCTAAGGCAGCACTTAGTCCAGAATGCTGATCTGGCACTTTTGGGGGGACTGGGAGTACTTCTCCAGTACTTCTCTTCTCCTCTTTTAGGACTCAAGCACCCTGGACCCCGATGCAACTGCTCAGTGCTGGACAAGCGCAATGGCCTCCTTCCCCTGCCTCTGAGTGGCTTAATCTCTTCTCCATGGTGGGCCACAGCAGGGTGATGAGCAAGTGGCTGCCCCTACCCAGCATGTTTGGGGAGCAGGGACTGGCTAGGCATGGTGGCTTGATCCTTGCCTGGTGGAGTGTGCTGCTGAGTTAGAGCCACCGGGCCTAGCACTAGTGGCAGGTGGAGCTCTGGGAGCACCATTTCCAGCTCCTCTCCAGGGCAAATATGCCGTTGCTGGGGGCCCAAACTGGACCTCAACAGTTGGCTGCCCCGGGCTGGTGGAGTGTCAGGCGGAGAAGAGCCAGCTGGCTGCACCCCAGCAGAGGCAGCTGGGGCTGGTGGGATTCTGCATGGGTCATATTGCATGTGTACACCTGCTGCACTGGGCTGCAGCACTCTGAGCACAGACTGCTGTACCAGCTGCCTGAGGTGGGTGGTGCAGAGCCCAGGCTGCCCAAGGCGAGGACCTGGCATTGCTCTTGCTGTCTGCTGGCACCAGCCTGAATGTGTGCATCCTGGCAGCACTGTGTTTTGCCTTGGTGCACCAGTACCTCTGGGATCTACTACTCTGGGCTGAGGGCCTGGACAGCCTGTCTAGGGTGCTGTCCTTCACCACGGGCTTCATTGTGGTCTCCCTCCCCTGCAGCTGGGTCTACAGGTATGCAAGTATATGCCATTCTGGCATTTTTTTGGAGGCCAGAACAGCATTCTTGTACTTTTTTTTTTTAAATACTCAAGTACTGGTCTAAGGAGAAGGGTAGGGAAACTTTCACTGCCACTATCCACGATGTGCCGCTTCTGTGGATAAATACAACTATGGGTACATTTGAGCTGGAGATGTAAATTCCAGCTTGAGGAGACCTACCCATGATAGTATTTTCTGAGCAACGTGCTAAAAATATAGTGTAGCTGCTCTGGCATGAGTGGCTAGCTGCCCCAAGTATGAACCCATCCAAGATATTCGGTACCTGCTCGGCATGACTAGCCCTTCCCCCTTCTCATGATGCTGTGGCTACACTGTTTTTAGTGTGCTAGTTTGATCGAAGCTAGTGGGGGTATGTCTCCTTGTGCTGGAATTTACACCTTCCAGCTTGAAGTGTAGAGGGACCCTAAATCTGCTTCTATCTCCCCCTCAAAGAGAAGTGATTTCTCAGAAGAAACGTAACTAACCTCCTGCCATCAGAATATTTTCATTGACAGTTTGTCTTAGACGTGGCCTAAAGTATCCACTATTTAGAGAAACGATTGCTGTTTGGTATGAAAAATTTGCCCATCAGAGTCTTCTTCCACATGAGGTGTGTAAAAGATGATTCACAGTTCAAAGGTATTTCAAAAGAATTTGGCAATACAATACACCTTGACTTGTGCTATTTACTACAGTACTGCTTACTACAGTACTGCTTGTTGATCATGGTTCCATCAAATTCAAAAGATGGACAGGAACAGTCCAGTTCAAAAGCAGACTGCCTTTTTTTCTTTAATATTTTTATAGAAAACCAAAACAAAAGATTACCATTACCAGCTTTTAATGGAATGTTTTGGGTGAATCACAAAGCAAATTTTGTACACAGGAAACAACTGTTTCCCCTCTGTCCTTTTTGGGTACTTAAAAAAAAAATCCTTACATAAACAGCAATGTAACAATTATAAAGACCAGCCACTCTCCCCTTTATGATTTTTAAAAATATTTATCTTATATAAGCTACAATAAACACCACTAGAGCTTCTCTTTAGTTTGCTTTGAAACAGTTTATCTAATAGTAGCAGTGTACAATAGTGGAGATAAGTTTTTAAACTTCATTACTGATAATAAAGAAAACGTATTTGGAATCTCTTATACAATGTTTCACTAAAATGCCTTAACAAACCTGCTAAAATAATAAAGATAACTTAATGAGTATTTAAAGAGCAATTTGTAACTCAGTTTTTGTTGCAGAGAAATTGGATTCCCCCTCCCCCCACCCCGCTCTCTAAATATCATGTTTCTTTTTTGATTTAGGAATAGCTGATCCTCTTGCTTTTAATCTTTATTATCTTAGGTGACTTTTGCTTATAGGGATACCAAGATCCATGTGTTTACCATATGTTTAGTATGGAGCTTGTGTGGTTTAAAGTAGTCCACTTAACCCCCATATCAAAGACAAAATAAAACCATTACAAAAACCCCTTACAAGCCAAATGTGATCATGTCTTCTCTGTACTATAATTGTTTTCGTTTCCTTAGTTTCATAAAACCACACACAACTATCTAATTATTTATAGAAATATATTCTTACACTAACCTCAAGTTTATAGTAGGCATTAAGGTGATAAAGCAATGATGAGACTTTAGAGACCCTGCTTCCATTACTGTCCCTGCCTGTTGAGTGACCATAGGCAAGTTATTTCAACTCTCTGTGCCTTAGTGTCCCTGTCTGTAAAATGGGGACAATTATACTGACCTCCTTTGTGAAGTTCTTTGAACTCTATTGATGAAAAACTGAGATGTATTATACTATTATTTGGTAACATTCTAGGACTTGATCCTGCAATTCATTGTGTGCAGAGTACTATGGGCAAAACTGCTTTGCCAGTGCAGAGCTTTGTTGATTTCAATGGGCTCTGCACAGGTGCAGGACTGAGGCCTAAGCCTGTACTCCTGAAGAAGGGATCTGCACACATGGGCTTTTGACTTAGCCAGACACAGAATTCCTTTGCCAGGGAAGGGTCCAAACTTGTGGATATTTTTTTACGGATTAGGGGCTGGGAAAGATGTCACATGATGCAAGGAAAGTGTGAGCATGCTAGTTGTCCATGCACAAACATGGTTAACACAATCATAGAATATCAGGGTTGGAAGGGACCTTAGGAGGTCATCTAGTCCAACCCCCTGCTCAAAGCAGGACCAATCCCCAATTTTTGCCCCAGATCCCTAAATGGCCCCCTCAAGGATTGAACTCACAACCCTGGGTTTAGCAGGCCAATGCTCAAACCACTGAGCTATCCCTCCCCCCACAATGCTGTGTTGTGGGGAAAGCTGCTGTGTGAGCACAACTTAACCATGTTTGGCAGATAGGTGTTATGATGTGCCTTAAAAAAATAAATGTTTACTTTATTTAAACAAGTCTTAAGACTATCTAGGTTAGAATACAATTCTCTAACATGGTTATGGAAGCATGTTTTCCCAATCACACAAGCAGTAAAACCATGACGCAGAAGCCCCTAATTGTGACAAAGAACTGTACGCTAGCATGGTGGTTTTTGTTATGTAGTCAGGGTTTAGAAGCTGGCAAAGAGAAATTAAAGGCTCAATTTGGGCTTTTAAAACCGCTTAGCTGAGAGAGTTCAGATTCAACTGTATATTTATTAATAGTCAGTTCCTTCCTTCAGAAGCACAATTATCTCTGTGTTAGACAGAAACTTCCTACTTGTCTTTACCACCTGTTATCCTGACAGCTGTAAGACACCCACCCTTAACAATAAATGCCAATGGATTTCCTCACCACCGATTCCAAGCGTTTGCATAACTGATTGGAGGTGGAGTAGCTGCTTGTTGGTTTCTTCCTTTCAAAAAGGCTGCATCCCTGTTTTGTCATGAGAAAGGATTTCCAGCTGGTCCTCAGTGAGTGGTGGGAGGAATTCCAAAGGCATAAGGCCAGTTCTCACTCTGTTTCTGCATTCTGATCAGAACCAGGGAGGGGGGAAGTTGACAAATGGTAGCTTTAAGTTACATTTACATTCCACATAGCCCTGCCTGGCCCCCAGTATAAGTTAGTAGCCCCTCAAACTGCTGTCTAATTTATGCTCTGCTCCTCCTGCCCCTTCTGTGGGCTCTGGGAAATGGAGATTAGATTAATAGAATTTAGGGTCAGAAGGGAACACGAACACCAGATCATCTAGTCTGACCTCCTGTGCACAGGTGTCGACTTTCCAATGTGCTGGGGGGTGCTCAATCCCTGGCTCTGTCCCAGGCCCTGCCCCTACTCCACCTCTTCCTACCCCACCTCTTCCTGCCCCTACTTCACCCCTGTCCCACCTCTTTCTGCTCTCTCCCCACAGCATGTTGCACCCTTGCTCCTCCCCTACCCCTCAGCGCCTCCTGCACGCCGTGAAACAGCTGATCGCGGTGGGTTGAAGGCATGTGGAGGGAGGGAGAGGTACTGATCGGCAGGCCCCTTGGTGGGCAGGAGGCACTAGTGGGGGAAGTTGCTCCAGTGTATCACAGGCCACAAACACCACCGAGCACACTAAACCCAACAACCAAATTAGATCAAAGTATTACAGCTCTCAGGACACCCAACTATTATGTCCCACAAGCAGAGAATAGGAGGGACTGAGACCATATCTGTACTACAAAATTATGTCTACCTAATTTACGGTGGCATACAACCACCACAGTTATTAAATCGCTTGTGTGTGTGCACACTTGGCTCCTTGTGTTGGCAATGTGCATCCTCACTGGGAGCGCTTGTATCAATTGTATTGTCAATGTAGGGCACTGTGGGACAGCTCCTGAAAGCCAGTAATAGTTGACATTAGCAACACAGTGTCTACACTGACACTGCACCAATCGAATTACATTGAGCATCATTCTATGCCACTCGGGGAGGTGGTGTTACTAAATCAGCATAGAGAGGCACTTATGTCAGCAGGAGCCAAATTTAAGTGAAGACACTTCCACAGCTAGGGCTTCACAAGGCAGCTTATCTTGTTGTGTAGACCAGGTCTGAGGTGCACCAATAATTGAGACTCCTGCAATGCAGGAAATTGATTAAGTGAAATATACCCAGTGTGGCAGAGCTCCGACCTCGTCCCTGTGGGTCCTGCGTTTCTAGGCAGTTTATGCTAGCCTCAGAGGCTCACCGCAACCCTCCACATATCCCTTCTCTCTCTAGGGCCAGGGTTACAGTCTCCTGAGCCCTTTTCATCATAAGCCAGCCAGGAGGTTGGTGAGAGAACTCCCACAGTCTCTGTTGTCCCTGTGGGCTTATTGCAGAACAGCTGAGCCTCCTGTTCTGCCAGAGGCCTGTCTTCTCCTTGTAGTGGCAGGTTGGGGGGAACCCGGGCCCGCCCTCTACTCCGGGTTCCAGCCCAGGGACCCTAATGGTAGCAGCTGTTGGCAGCCGACCTCTCACTGCCAGAGTTGCTACATTTTCCCTGGGCCACTTCCCCACAGCTCTCCCGCTTCTCCCTTCTTCACCCTTCCCTTAGGGCTCCCTTATCAATGGCTTTAGGGTGTCTTCACTGCCCAGCACTTCCTCTCCTCTGGCTCCCTGGCTCTCCCTCAGCCTGACTGGAGTGAGCCCTTTTAGATGCTCAGAAGAGCCTTAATTAGGGTCAGGTGTTCACTTCACCTTAATGGCCTCACCTGACTCTTTTCAGGTTAATTAGAGTCAGGTGTTCTCATTAGCCTGGAGCAGTCCCTGCTCTGGTCAGTTAGGGAACAGAAAACTGCTAACCCAATGGCCAGTATATCTGCATGCTACTACTTTGTCGTACCCAACTGGCCCGGGTCTATCACACCAGATAATTCTGGCAAACTACCTGCACTCACACTTTGCAGAAGAAGGTGAACCCTGCCCCCACAAGGTCACTTCCAGTCTGACCTGGGGGAAAATTCCTTCCCGGCCATGCCACGTATGGTGATTAGTAAGACACTGAATATGTGAGCTAGAATCAGCCAGCCAAGTACCTTAGAGACAGAATGCTTGGTGCCACCTGAGAGCACCAGCCTTCCCCATCCAGTGTCCCATCTCCAGCCATGGATATCCCTGATGTTTCAGAGGAAGGAGTTTAAAAAAAACAACAAACAAACCCCAAAACAACCCATCCCATAATGCATTTTTGGTGGTGGTGAATCTCTTCCTGACCCTGGCAGGTGACCAGCTGAAACTCTGAAGCATGAGAATTTAGGAACATCAGACATGAACCAAAAGGGACCCCAGGGCTTCCAAGCCTTGTCCCCACCATTACATACTCTCCCCCTACCAAAGGCCATTGAAATCTGGGCATGCCACCAATTCATTGCCTGTTCCAGGGGGTGGGAGTAGAGCTAACAAAACCTTTACATAGATGCCAAGTTTTGTTCAGCTCCACGTGTGCTGTTTTTCATGGATGGTAGAGAGGCACTGATTTTGTCCATACACCTTATCCCATGCTGTACCAGCAGTAGGATATGGAACTGCACAAAGGTTGTAGATAAGTGCTGGGTGATATCGGGGGTGGGTCCTGAGATAGACAAGCAGGAGCTGTCTGGGAAGCAGGGTTAGGTGGGTGGAGGGTGTGTTTGTGGCCACTGTGTAGCCCCCTTGTCTCCCAAACTACCATCTCTGCATGCTGCTGCATTGCCTCCAGTTGCTCCTTCCTTGCTCAGACTACCTGTTGGAAGGCAGAAAGGGTGGCCTCTCAGAAGAGTATCTTCCGGCCATCACTGCAGCCCAGATGGATGTGTGGGAGATGAATGTATTATTATGTATGTATTACTGATTGCTGAGCATACTGATAGCCCCTCAATAAATAATCTCAATTTACTTCCCCTTACTTTTCTATCACAGAATAGTTATGTTCTCAAACAATACTGTAGCATAGCAACTGCACCTTCCAATGGCACTGAAAATTCCAGGGGAATTTGCTTGAAAATTGTACCATAATGATTTTCTTTTCAAAGTAACCTCTAGTGCTCTCCTTTTAAAATTGAACTTTAGTGACATGTCCTTCGGGTTTGCTGTTCACTATGTATCATGGTTATTTAGTGAGTTCCTTTTAAAATTAGCTCACTGAAATTCCATATCTAGCACAGAGCAGTGCACATTCTCCACACATCTTGACTGAAAACCTGCCACTATTCCACAAAAAAGATGAGTGACATAATTAATAATGAAAAAAACCCTTTATTTTAATCCCTTTCATGGATTAAATAATGTGTCTGAGAAATGAGATTCGTGTCATGATAATCAATTCACTTTCCACTCTCTGCATGTGAAATTCAAGATTTGTTACCTGAGAGTTAGTTTTAGTGGACAGAAGGGTAGTTATTGTAGAACTAGAGCTATAGCATCACCCTGAAACTGAGTCTTTGGTTTAATCCTTTTGCTCAAAATATCAAAGGAAAAGATGAAAGTTGTAATTTCTAGAGATGGCCTAACATTTAGAATGACCAAACCCACCCAAGTTGGAGCTACCACCAAAATACACTTGAGTAGTCAGGTAGTAGGATCTGTAGAGTGGGGAGGGTGGGGAGGAAGGAAGAGGGGGGGAAATAAGTGATTCTCTCAGGCTAAACATGGCTTGTTTGATGCTAAATTATGCAGACATTCCTGATGTGTCCATCATTGTAGTGCCTAGGCACCAAATACAAATGTTGCTTTCTGGTATGAGAAAGAGGAAATATCTATGTTTCCTCTCTTGAATAAGTTGTATTTCTATGGTTCATTTTGAAGGATAATATCTTGGAGGGAAAATGTTTCTGGATATGTTGTTGTCTCCTTAACAGAGCAAAGGCTTGAGCAGAGCGGCATTGCTTGTAGCCACAAAACGGGTGAATCACAGACGTCTATCTTTGGCAATAAGGAGTTTGACTGACAATTTCCCATTGCCAAGAGTGTACTCATCTCATTTCCAGAGAGTTCAACTCTAGACTCTGTCAGCTCTAGCATCCATGTGGATGAATGTGCATCCCATTTTATCACTGAAGTATTTGCACATAAAATGGAAATGTTGACCTATTCCAACTAATTTTTTAATCTATAACAGGTGTCGGCAACCTTTCAGAAGTGGTGTGCTGAGTCTTCATTTATTCACTCTAATTTAAGGTTTCGCGTGCCAGTAATACATTTTAACGTTTTTAGAAGGTCTCTTTCTATAAGTCTTTAATATATAACTAAACTATTGTTGTATGTAAAGTAAATAAGGTTTTAAAAATGTTTAAGAAGCTTCACTTAAAATTAAATTAAAATGGAAAGTCCCCCAGACTGGTGGCCAGGACCCAGATAGTGTGAGTGCCACTGAAAATCAGCTCACATGCTGCCTTTGGCACCCGTGCCATAGGTTGCCTACCCTTGATCTATAATTTAGCAATAAATTGACTTTAGCCACTTTTATTGCAAAACAAGAATGCCCATACGTAAACTTGAACCAAAATAGCTAAATCAGTTTGAATTCACACCTCGTGTTATTTCAGTGCAAGTTTGCATGTAGAAAAACCTTTAGGCTTTGCCTAAATGTAGAGTTGTGTGGTTTAATTAGTAACATTTTTATGTTGGGCTCAAAGAAGGATTGGAATGGAGAATTATGGCTTCATTAGAAGCTCAACCAAAAAATGTAATGGAATTCCTCAGACTAAAATTCAGTCTATTTGATGTTTTACCTCTTGAGGGATAGCTGTAAAACAAATCTTCTCTTAAGAGCAGATTAATTCTAAAATATTCCTGGTAGATTTGCAATTAGACAATTTATATTTAATAAAACAAAAATAGCAATGAAAACAAACTTATGCCCCAACCACGCAATTCATTATGTGTGGGCAGACTCCAGGCAATGGATAGTAGGACTGGGGCATTAAAGTGCAGCAGGACAGAGACAATGTAGTATAACAGAACTATTTTGTAAAGAACATCTCAAAATCTCTAAATACTTTTCAAGCTGAAACAAAAGACTTCACTCCTACTTCAACTATTTCTACAAAATCTGAACTCTTATTTTACCCAGATAAACACTTACGTCTACACTAATTTGTAGCAATCAAAATAGTGTCTAATTTTTTTGCTTTGCCAGTCAGTTTTATGATATTTGAAAATCTTGATTTATTCCCTTACAGAGTAACAGGGTTTTTTTGTTTGTTTGTTTTTATCTTCCATTTCTAGCTATGAATAGTCAAAGCAAGAACAAAGAGTTACATACATACACACACCAAGGTGTGACACAGGCAGACCAGTTGCCAGCTCATGCCAAGGCCCAAAGCCCCACTGAAAATGGACAAATGCATAACTGGAAACCAGTCTGGCTCACCAGTGTGTTAGTATTATTAAAATACATATTAGCGTTACAAAAATGCATTTAGTATTTAGACTTTATGGAATGCTTGTAGGATGCTGCATGTATTAATCCTATTTATAATATCTGTATCCCATGTATAAGGGAATGTTTAAATGTTTGATCTGTAACTATAAAAATGTTTGATAAGACTGTAAATTCTACACAGTCTGTGGAGAAGCATTAACTCGTGTAAAATGCTAGTTTACCACAAGAGGTATTTATTATCTCCTCCCCGACAAAACAAGGTCTACAGACATCAGCCAAGCCATTGTGGACAAAAGATTTGTTGACTGCTCCTCCCACGCCACTGAAGAGGGTAGGTGCACAAGCCCATGCCCCATCACAGCTCAAATGCTGGGGGAAGGGAATAAAAATATCCCTGTGCTGCTTGAAATCTGAGGGGGCAATGATTCCTAAGTATAAGCAAGGAGTCCCCATCTGTTTAGCTTGGGTTAGCTCTAAAGGACATATAAAGTTTGCTTATTATAGAAGTTTTGATTATGTTTTGGAATTTAAGACTGTGATTCATTTGTGTGTGTCTATTACCTACTTTAACATTGTAAATAACTCTCATTTCCTTCTCCTAGTTAATAAACGTTTAGTTAGTTAATTACAGGGCTGGCTACAAGTCTTGTCTTTGGTGAGAGATCTAGGATACAATTGTCCTGGGGTAAGTGACTGGTCCTTTGGAAGTGGGAGCAACCTGAATATTGTTGTAATTTTTGGGATAAGGGGTCATTTATCACAGAGGCAGGCTTATCTGGGGTGGTAAAATAGACTGGAGTGCCCAAGGGGACTGTCTGTGACTCCATGTTAAGATTGTTATAGGTGTTTTAGGAGTTCACACTTGTTACTTCGTTGCTGAAATCTAATTCGGGGTTGTGCCCTATTTCTGGACAGTCTGCCCTGAGGTTGGCACTCACGATTATGAGCCTCTCCAGATAGCGCGGCACAGGGTTCTAATGAAGTCACTGTATAGTGTAGAAGTATAAACAATTTATTGTGAATTAAACTAAAAATGAAATAATGTACCATAAACAACAAGCGCTGTGCTAGCATTAAGGGGTTTGGCCTGTAATACATCTTTGAAATTGATTTCCTACCATACAATCATAGCATGCAATAAACTTCTCCTTACTCACTAACCACCTGAGTTAGTTATCTGGGCTTTTATAGTATGTTTTGTTGTAGTTGGGATGATGCTAGGGATGGCTTTCTCTAGACCCCCCATGAATTGTGGAGTAAATTTTGCCTGTATTTACACTCTATATGTTGACCTCAGCAGGGTATCACAGGATGCGGGATAGCACAAAATCTGGCCAATGTGCTCAAATTTGCCTGTTATGTGCTCCAAAATGTAAATGAAAGAAAAACAAAACAAAGGTACATTCATCTCAGGTTTGTGCAATCTCGGAGCCTGATTCTCTGCTGCCTTGCACCTTGTGTAGCCAGCTTTGGCAGTTTTACATCCAATTTTCACAGGTGTGACTACACCAGATACAAGGCAGTGGAAAATCAGCCACTCTTTTGTTTCCTCAATTTAACCAATACAGTAATATATTGATTTAGTTGGGGATTGGTCCTGCTTTGAGCAGGGGGTTGGACTAGATGACCTCCTGAGGTCCCTTCCAACCCTGATATGCTGTGATTCTATTGTTATTTGTTTGTTTTATTTTTAAAAAACCTGCAGGGTCCTAATATCAAAGGATCAATGTGCAGTTGGGTGTAGGAGAGACAGTTTGAGTGTTGCTTGGAACTGGGGCCTACCCACATGGAAAAATACAGAAAAGAATAATGTGCACCTGTACATGTATCTGTGTGTGTATATGAGAGAACGAGAGAGAGAGAGAAACGGTCAACTTTTAGAAAGCAAATACATACTAATTGGTATTACCCAAGGTCTCAGAGGAAAAGTCATTAATGTCTTAACTCTTGGTCCCCTGTTAGTCACCCTGTCATATACTCATTAATTAGAGTTTGGAAAAAGCAGTTATGCAAATAGAAACACTAAATATGTCAGCATGCTAGTGTTACACCAAGCAGGGTGGCCCAAACTTGGGGACATTGTGAGTTGTACCTAATTTGCTTAGTTTTGTACCAAAAACTAAGCAAATTAGTTTTGCTTTGTGGGTGGGGGGCACGGTAATAATAACCATAAGATTGTACCTGTAATAAATGTACCACTTAAGTAGTGAGAGGTTTTTCAGTGATTTCAGCTTGTGTTCATGTGACTTTGGAAGTCAAATTGTTCCTCTGAAGAACGGCATTTGGGGACATGTAGTCATACAGTCACTTGACTGGCATCCACAGACTGTATTTCAGGACTCTGTGGGTCACATTTTGAGCATGCTTGTTCTAAATAATGAGAAGAAAGTAAATTCCTATATTTAGCTGGTTACTAGGGCCTCAATCCTGCAAGCACTTATGCATGTCCTCTACTTATGCACCTCATTAGTACCACTGAAGTCAATGGAATTACTCATACGTGTAAAATTAGCCATTGTGTGTTTGCTGGATTGGGGCTTAAATGCCCTAGAAGTATACATGTCATATACCAACTGCCCCACTTGTCTCTTTGTGTTCTAACCACACAACTTGGATAGGCAGTTGAGGAAAAATAAAACTAATAGAACTAATTTTATATTAATCATAATCACATCAGTTATGGCTCTATTTTTCAAAGCGATCAAAGTTTGATCTCTTCTTGTACATTAACTTTTCCCTACTTAAACACTTCTCACTTCCCCCCATTGTGCAATAACTAATATTGTAGCTGAAAGGGACAATGCATGGAGTATTTTTATTTCCATCCCTTATGGTACCTGGTTTGACCCTTATTGACATATGCAATGATGTAGCCATGTTGGTCCCAGATATTAGAGAGACAAGGTGGGTGAGGTAATATATTTTATTAGACCAACTTCTGTTGGTGAGAGAGACAAGCTTTCAAGCTTACACAGAGCTCTTCTTTTAAGTTTCCAAGGCCTGAAAAAGAGCACCGTATAAGCTCAAAAGCTTGTCTTTCTCACCAACAGAAGTTGGTCCAGTAAAAGATATTACTTCACCCACCTTGTCTCCCTTATTGACATACACTTATACCGAATGGTAAAGGTTTTTGAAAGGCTAGGGTGGTTGTATCTTCCTTTTTAAGTTTGCAGATTTGGTTTAAAAACTGCTAGAATTGCACAGTTTTCAGGAAAGGACATAATATTTACAACAATCATTGTAAAAGAGGAGGACATAAAAGAAATCTCTTTACCCTCTGTTCAAGCCTGTTGTTCTTACCTTTCCATAGGAGCACAGGAGCTTCCTGTCTGCTGCTTTGGGATGAAAAAGACACATTTTTATTATTTGCAAACACCAATATTTTTTCTATCCTTTAACAACCAAATCTATGGAACTACATTCATTCTGCATAAAGTATTTACTAGAACAAGAAAGCTTAAAAAGTCAAATGTGCAGTGGGAAAAATACATAAGATGCATGCAAATTGGACCACACCTCTTCCCCTCTGATAAAGCAGGTATTTACCTCCTGCTGTTGGATATTATGGCTTGGAACTAGTAAAATATTGAGACATAAATAGTTCAATACTATTTATGCTTCCTTTTGCTCAAGGGGAAACAGAGCTCTAGGTAACTAATAGCAAGTTAATAGTCTGCTTGGTACTGAAAAGTCTATTTCTTATCTAGTGGTAATAGTTGATTCATCAGGGATTGTTGATTAATTATGGTAACTATGGCACCTATCCAGTACATGAATGCGATATATGCGGCGCTCCCAAATATTTCAGAGCCATAGAAGCGCATCAGATAAATAACAGTTGAGGTTATGTCTCTTCCGTTATGGCATGTGGAGTCACAGTACACAAATATTTAGGTGTTGACTTGCTGTAGTCATGATAAACTTCCTTTAACATGAGAGATCTATGTTTGCCTTTCCAGAAAATTATTTAAAAATTCTTTTCTGATGTACATTATGACAAAATCCAAACAAGATTAGCCTTTGTATGAGAGAAATTAGCAGTACTCAGGATAAGCATTTTAAAGCATGTGCGTTATCATTTTGAACATACAGGAATTTTCCACACAAGAATTAACAAATCTTATTCATAACTTGTATTTGTTACCTTTTAAAGGACCCATTTGTGTCAGGTCAACCTCTTATCAATATCTGTGTCTTTATTTTGTTCAATTCCAGAAATGGTGACCATACGTTACAAAATCTACTTGATGATAAGCACTTTTAAATAGATGCTTCAAAAATAGATATATTAATGTAGGGGGCCAAAAAACCTTCGCTGGGCCAAAAAAAGCAGCAGTGGCAAGGCAGGGAGAAGATCTAAGACCTGTTTGTAAGTTTCCTACTTTGTTATGAAGTGGCATTTTCTCAAAAATAGCTTTCCTCCTAGTTTCTGGTGGTATTTAGAGCAATGCTGTTCTAGTCATTGTATATCTCTGTGCTGGATTTGGATCACTATATGTGTCTCCTCACTTCTCTTTTTCTTGAAGTTACTTTCAGCAGGTGAAAAAACCCAATGCAACAAATACATCTTCCAGAATCCATGTTTAGCCAAATTTTCCACCACTGTGTTCTGTGATGTACGTGCTTAACGTGCACTCAGCGTTTGACCAGATATATATGTAGTACCCCATTGTGCAGAATGCTGTGAAGGGTAAGCACTGGGTCAGCCACAAAGAAAGTCTTTTGGAGGTAAAATGGGAAGTAAAAGCAAGACAGAACTGAACTATTCAAGTAAAACTATAAGGGAGTCAGAAAATTGGCTATGTTTAAAAAACATTTTACTGATCCCATCACCAGGAACGAATTAGAGGATTAAAGCAGGATTTTTGGGCTCTGAACTCTCACATTCAAAGGGTGCCTTGATAGAGCAGGGATCAACAACTGATTGCTGACAGCTGGCCAGTTGCTATCAGCAGGGGACCCAAAGGAGGAGGAGATACGTGCTGGCCTTGTCTACACAGGGGAAACTTACCCCCAAAAATTACCAGTGGGAACAATTTGTAAATTTCCCAAATGTAGCTATGGCCTCTGGGTTCATGGTGCTGCCTCAACTCCTCAGGTCTTCTAATGACATGACCTTGCTTAAGGGGAGATGAACAGATAGCAGCTAGGAACTGTGAGGCTCTGATTTGGTTGGTGCAAATGACACATGCCAACAGATGTCCAGGGGCATAAAGGTTTATTATTTTTGGATGTGGGAGGTTTTTTTTTTTTTTTTGGTGCATCTGATCCCAGCATATCCATCCCTGCTTCTTAAATGCATCATTGAAAGTCTGCTCAGTTTTTTTGAATTGTAAGCTTGAAATAGATTTATTGCTCTTGAAAATGAGGATAGTAAAGCACTCCGAGTTGGATGAGTCATACATAATGTAAGCAAATGTAGCTCGAACTTTCACGCACATCTGTGCTCAAGCACCTCAGCCCTGATAGAAATGGGCTTGAATTTAAACCCTAGATTCAAATACTCCTGAATTGTGGAGAAGTTTGAATTTGAATCTGGCCAGCCTATCTAAGATTTGCTCAGACCCAGATTTAAGAAGGCATCAGAACTCTGTGTATGAATTATATAGTTCTGGCCCATTTCTAATCGCAAACTAAAGCACTCCTATTATTCTAGTCCTAAATATCTCTGGAACAAAGATTGCCAATACTAATTACAGTCACCAATGTGTCAGGGTGCAAGGGAAATGAAAACAAACAAAGCCCAAACCACTCTTCCTCAATTAAGCACTTATGAATACAAAATAATTTAGAAACAAGAACTGAGTTCCCAGTTACCTCTCTGAAAGTAAAAGCTATAAGATGGCGTAAGAAAAATAGGATATAGAACAAACCTTAATAAAGCAACTACTTAATTGATTATCCCATACCACCTTTCTTAAGGTTCTTTTAATTTTGATTGCTTAGCTTAAGAAAAGGATGTTTTATAATGTTTATAAAAAATTCTTAACAATAGCAATGAATAGTATAGGATATATGAAGGCAAAAATGGTATTGGACTATGATTTGGCTACATAAATTAGAAAATTGGTTGATATAACCATTTAGGTTTTCAGAATCCAATCACATAGCTAAAATAGAAAATTACACTTCTACTCAATTACTACCTTCGAAAGATGACTTTGTATAGATTTTTGACTAACAGTCCCCCAGAATAGGGTCTCACTTGTGCCAATTGGTTATCAGCTCCAGTGGTGGTTACACA
Organism: Macrochelys suwanniensis; assembly: GCA_033296515.1. Lineage (NCBI taxonomy): Eukaryota > Metazoa > Chordata > Testudines > Chelydridae > Macrochelys > Macrochelys suwanniensis. Next base: position 38,955,077 of record CM065784.1, read on the forward strand.
ACAGAAGAAAAACAATCCAAAGATAGATCACAAGACTGTTTGGTCAATTACCTACATGTTTATTCACCAAGGTCTCCTTCCTAATGGATCTATAGTAGTCAGCCCTTTTAACCTATTTACCAATGAATAATATTAACCTCAGGATCTGACTAACACTTCTAACTACTTAAAATAAACTCCTGCATTTTTAACACACTCTATAGATTGAATGGTCTCTGCTGTAACTAAGACAGGATGGTGGGCCCCCCATTTTAGCTCTTTTGCAGCCCGCCACTGTGCAGCCTGTACCATTTGCCAAAGCCATAATATTGGTAAACCTGTAAAAGTGGCCCAGGGGTTCCGGGGCCTGCCTCAAGCACCGTTCTTGCATTGGCAACTTGATTTTGTACAAATGCCTAAGTGTCAACAATATGAATGTATATTGGTTATGGTATGTTTATTCTCTGGTTGGATTGAAGCCTTTCCTTGTCGTAAGGCTGACTCACTGTCTGTTGCCAAATGTTTGTTAAATCATATTATGCCTGCCAAGGGAATTCCTGCTACTCTGTCCAGTGATCAGGGTACACATTTTACTGGACAACTTGTTCAACACCTGGACTGTATATTGCATATCAAACACCTACCCCTACCACCCACAGAGTGCAGGTGCAGTTGAAAGACGAAATGGTGTACTTAAGAATAAGCTTGCTAAAATTTGTGACTCTACAGGATTAAGCTGGCCAGCAGCCTTACCATTAGCCCTTATGGACATGAGATCCACTCCATCCCAAAGGCATAAATTAAGTCCCTTTGAAATTGTTATGGGACGCCCTATGCGAGCTATGACTACCATTACTCCCGTTCCAGATTTGAACTTGACTCACAGTGCGCTCCTTCAATATTGCAAGGGACTAATGCAAGCTGTAAGTCACTTCCATTCACAGGTTCGAGCCGCCTGGCCCACAGAACCCACCTCCGATGCTTGCCACAACCTTGAGCCAGGTGATTGGGTCTACGTACAGCGCCATCATCGAAAGCACGCCTTGGAGCCCCAGTGGAAGGGTCCTCATCAGGTACTGCTTACTACACAGACGGCTGTTAAACTATCTGGCATCGCAGCGTGGATACATGCTTCACAGTGTGGGGATGGTGCCTTCTTAGAGAACCAATCACCACCTCAGGACAATGCAGAGTCAATTTTGACTCCAGAAGAAGACATAGAGGAACAGTCTGCAATACCTTACAATCTACGCTCTCGTAAGGGTTGCCAGAAGCAGATGACGGGGGGGGAAGCAGTAGTGAGCCTAGCGCCTACTGCCTGGTGGGCGTAAAACTGTGACTGCGGTTCCCTCAGTTGAGGTTGTCAGAACCAGAAGAGCCTTGCCTCCAACATGCGCCTCTGCCTGTTCCTCGGCTGCTGGTATCTTACGGTCTGGGGAGACCACAATGAGAATTCTTTTATCCAACAGCAGGTGTGGATAGCTCAGACCCTTAATATTTCTAATTGCTGGGTCTGCAGCCACATCCCAGCCCACTCTCAAACTGGTGTTCCTGTCCTGGCTATCCCACTCAAGTCCCCAGACCTCACTGGAGGGCCTCGTCCATTTAACAAAATGTGGAACAGCAATGACACTTGGGAAGCGGTGGGAATAAATGCATCTAAATGCATAAGTGTGGTGGAGGGAAAAGGTCATTGGTGTTGGGTGTGTAATGGGACAGGGCTGGATCTGGGGAAAAGCCGTGGCCTTCAGCATATTGTGGCCAATGGTGTATGGGATTATTCAAACAAAACTAAAGGGTGGCAGGCCGGGTATGGAGATACAAATTTTTTCTCAACCTGGGATCAAACAGAGAAATCAATCTCATGTTCCCCCTACAGTAACCTTAGTGAAAACAATACAATTTTTCAATGTCATGCAAATAACACCACTCCTAATAAGGAGAATTACCCTGTACCCTTTGGGGAACAGATTTAAAATTTGTATTAAGATAATGTTAAAAATAAAAATAACGGTACAGAGTTTAAGCATAGAAGTTTCTGTACTCCTCCTTTGCAAACACCTATATGACAAATGGGTGCAACCGACCCTTCCCGGCCTTAATAGGCCATCACTGGGTGTGTGGGACCAAAGCTTATACCGCACTACCAGCTAATTGGTCAGGAATCTGTTATCCCGCCTGACTCTTCCCACAATTCCAAGTGCTAGGATCCTTCCCTCGAGAACGCCTCCACAATTTCAGGCGAAAAAGAAGGGACTTAACAGATGCCCAATGGCATGTAAATAACATAAGCCCCTTAACCTGGGAAGAGGCCACTGGCGGTTCCTTAGTACCATTAGGGGGAGTAATACACGATGCAAAAAGGCTCCTAAGGTTACAAGCAGTAGTTGAAATAATGGCAAATGAAACCAGAGACAGTTTAAGAGCCCTGGCCAAAGAAACAGGGGCGATCCGACAGATGGCCCTCCAAAACCGTCAGGCATTGAACATAGTGCTGGCGGCCAAAGAAGGGACCTGTGCCCTCATTGGAAAAGACTGCTGTATGTATATACAGGACAACACCAATGAGGTAATAAATCGTGCTAGCCACTTAGAACAAATCGCATATCTTCCCCACGAAGAGCCAAGTTCTTTATGGAAGTGGCTAAGTAACCTTTTCAATTTCTCTGGCATAGGAAACTGGTTGTTTCAAGGAGCCCTAACTTTCCTGTTTGGAATCCTAATAATTTTTGTATGTTTTCAGTTACTTTCCTGTTGTATCCAAAATTGTGTCAGGCATGGTACACAGATAGCTGCTCCAAACCAGAGTGCTAATATGATGATTTTAAATATCACTGATGAACAAAGAGATAAAGAACAATTGATATGTGGAATCCAGTAATTGTTGGTCATTGCGTAGCTTGACCAAAAGGAGGGATTGTGAAAGTAGAATGAATTATATTGTAATTATAATTCATTAAAGAAATTCTTGCTGTCTGTTGCTTTAAACAGGAGAAAGGTTTGTTGAAATATAGTTGTCAGGAAGAGAAACATTAAGGTGTGAGACAATGGGTCCTCTTAAACTAATGAGCTTAAGAGCTCCTACTGAGCTAGGATATTGGTAAAAGTTAGTATGCAAATAAGATATGTATGTATATTTGTCAGTTTCTGCTCCCTTTTGTTAAGTTTGTCTCCTCTTATCTGTATATATAAAATAGCTTGTGCCTTTGCTTGGGACTCATATCTGGGTGCATTGGCAAAGCGCTTTGCTAATAAACAGAGTGGTCTGACAAATTTTGTGAGTCTTGAATCTGACTTTGACAAATGCAATTTAAAAAGCTTGCATAGTTGGTCTCATTTTATGTCAGTATACACCAGGGATGGGCAACCTTTCAGAAGTGGTGTGCCCAGTCTTCATTTATTCACTCTAATTTAAGGTTTCGTGTGCCAGTAATACATTTTAACGTTTTTAGAAGGTCTCTTTCTACAAGTCTATAATATATAACTAAACCATTGTTGTATGTAAAGTAAATAAAGTTTTTTAAATGTATAAGAAGCTTCACTTAAAATTAAATTAAAATGGAAAGCCCCCCAGACCGGTGGCCAGGACCCAGGTAGTGTGAGTGCCACTGGAAATCAGCTTGTGTGCCATCTTTGGCACCCGTGCCATAGGTTGTCTACCCCTGGTATACACCTAGAACTTGAAAGGTAGCATTAAATAATTAGTTACAACAGATACATGTACAGCGTTCTACAATCTTAGTTAACAATGGTAACTTGAGAGACAAGGTAGGTGAGATAATATCTTTTATTGGACCAGTTTCTGTTGGTGAGAGAGACAAGCTTTGGAGCTTACACAGAATTCTTCTTCAGTTACTTGTTCAGTTTGAAAGCTATTTTACAACAATCTTTATTGGAACCCCTTACAAAACAGACACACATTGTAATTCTGTGACAAACTTTCAAACACATACAGAAGCCTGTACTCTTCCTTACTAATTAATTACTCAGTTTCAGGAAGGGGTAAATTAAGTGATTTGGGTCGTCACCCAAGAGAAAGTCTGTGTGTTACTTATCACCAGATCTTTTCTCAACCTGCAGCTTTCAGTTCAGTTATTATTGACAGCAGGAGTTGACCGTGAAAAAACAGATTGAGCAAAGGATGAACAGGACTATGGTCTTTCCCACCAGCAAGCAATCCAAATTGCTGGAAAATAGAGAGACAGATATAGGTGCCTATTTGAGATAGGTTCTTGGTGTTACTTGGAGGGCTGCTTGGTGGCTGGCCCAGGAGAACCTCAGTCTTTACCCTGCCAGGTGTCTTCAGCTTTTGGGAAGTGATGTGCTGAAAGAGACAGGCCATTTTATCCTGTTTCTGCTGGATGGTCCAATTTGATTCCTTCTCTTGGAGGTGCTGATGTGGACCAGTCAGATGGTGACTGATAGTTCTTCCAAAAATTCTAGATGTTCAACCAAAATGAGAGTTGTCCTTTCTGACCATCCAATCAGGGAATGAGACATCAGCTTTTGAGTTCTTCAGATAGGCTATCTCTGAGCTTCATGCAGTCACAAAGCAATGGTTTTTGTCTTTTACACTCAGTAAATGGAATAAAATACTTGTTATAACTTTCACAAAGTATCTTTCAATGCAATCTCACCATTTGTTACAACTTTAACAGCGTTTAAAAGGTTAGGAAAGAAGTCTGTGTAAAAAACCAAGCAAACTCAAGGGGCGACCCCTAGAGCCTTGCTAAGGCAGACTATAGTGCATGGATCACTGGCTAGCCTAATTAGTCTTACTTGTTTTTAAAAAGTAGAGAAAGCCACAGCTCCAGCCTGTGCTGTATTACTTTAATAACATCTATGGACCCAAAACAAACACAGGAGCTTGTACCTGTGTCTCAGCACATGGATTGCAACCATTTTAAAAACAAAGACATTCTGATAATGCAACAGAAAAATTCATACTTAAATCTAAAAGTCCTAAGAAAATGAAAGCTTAATATAACTTTAGCATGGATTTGTTAAAAAGTGGGGAGGAAAAATAAACTCTCTGATCCACTAGATTACAGAATAAGGGGAATATAAACTTGCTCAGGAGTAGGCAACCTATGGCACAGGTGCCAAAGGCTGATTTTTAGTGGCACTCATGCTGCCCAGGTCCTGGCCACCGGTCCGGAGGGCTCTGCATTTTAATTTAATTTTAAATCTTAAAAAATTTAAAAATCTTATTTACTTTACATACAAAAATAGTTTAGTTATATATTATAGACTTGTAGAAAGAGACCTTCTAAAAACGTTAAAACGTATCACTGGCATGCGAAACCTTAAATTAGAGTGAATAAATGAAGACTCGGCACACCACTTCTGAAAGGTTGCCGACCCAATGAACTAGCTGTTACTAAGGTTCTGTGGTTTTCACTCTGGGGTGTTTTCTGCATGCTCATTCTTTTTAATTGAAACACATGTAAAAATGTTAAATAAAGGGCTCTGTCTTCATATAGGCTAGTCTTGTAAAGTGTTTATTCCTTTACAAAACTTAATATAAATTTCACTTGTATTTGTTAAAAAGCAGGCAAAGAAGCAGCCTTCTTATCTCTGATTCACTGGCTTACAGAGGCTGTTTTTGTTGACAGTGGCTTTGCTGCAAAAGCATGCTGTTTTAAACTGTCCTTACTAAAAAATGACCAGTGCTAGTCTAAAACAGGGGGGGAAACTTTTTAATCACTATATATTACTTTTATACAAAGGTTTTCTGTGTTTTTAACCTGGGTTGTTTCTGCATGCTCACTTTTTATTGAAACACACATGCAAAAGGGTTGAATGAAAAATTGTTTCTTCAGATAGACTTGTTTTTCAAAGTGGTCTTCTTCTTTTCTAATCCACTAACTTAAAAAAGGCTGCTTCAAATTGTTCTCACTAAAAACATAGGGAAAAGCTTTAAAAAACTTTTTCTTAGTAAGGGTTTGTGGGTTTAGACCGGGGGTGCTTCTGCATGCTCTTTTTTTCTTTTTTTTATTGAAACATATGCAAAAGTGCTAAATGAAGGGATGTGTCTTCATATAGGCTTGTCTTTTAAAGTGTTTATTCCTTTACAAGCCTTAATATAACTTTCATCTCTATTTGTTAAAAAGTGGGGGAACAAGCAATCTTCTTCTCTCTGATCCACTGGCTTACAAAGGCTGTTTTTGCTTAAAAAAAAAGAAAAAAGCACGCTGCTTCAAATTGTGCTTACTAAAAAATGACCAATGTTAGTTTAAAACATATGGGAAAACTTTTAAAAATTGTTTGTTACTAAGGGCTTATGGTTTTAACTTTTATTAAAGCCCCTATGTAAAAGGACTACATGGCGGGAAAAATGCTTGGGGTCTGTTTTTTTTTAGATAAGAATAAGGCAGTTAAATGGGGGTTGCGGGGTGGGAAGATAGCTCTTGTTTAAAAACCTTGGGACTATAGGATTGGTTCAGGAAAATGAATTCTATGACACTGCTGTAGAACAACATCTGATCGGGCTGATCCAAAGGCTGTGATAACAAGCCTGAGGGGCTGTGAACCTGGGAAGTTGCCTCTTTCAGCAGAATCACTTGGAAGGGTAAGATCTCTCTCTCTCTGACTCAACCATGTACTGTCTATCTTTGCCCTTTGCAAACGGGCTTTCTTTTCCTTTTCTTGCCCTGTTCTTTCTTTTAACCTATCTTTATATGTTTCTCTTTTATTTAACTCTTTTTAAATGCCCTTTTCTTAACTCATCCTTGTATTTAATAATTTAAATGCTTTTCTATTAACCTCCCTTTATACTTTTTACCACGTGCTTACTAAACAGTCTCTGATTTAGTAAATCCTTTTTTTTGCCATGTGTTTTTTAAACCTATTTTTCAATATTATTTAATGTTTTTAAATGCTCTTTTCTTAATCTACCCTTATATTTAATAGTTTAAATATTTCTTTCTTAACCTGCCTTTATATTTTTACCATGTGCTTACTAAACAGTTTCCTTTATATGTTTCTCTTTTAACTCTCTTTTTAAATGCTCTTTTCTTAACCTACCCTTATATTTAATACACCTTTTACATTAATCTCAAAATTGTTTATTCTTTAATAACATACCAAACTAGACCTTTAACAACACCTCTCCTTACTCAACCTCACCAAAAATCTCTTTTCTACAATAACTTGCCTCTATTCTTTCAAACTAACTCTTTAAAACCAAAAATCTTTATTTTTCTTTAAGTTCTCTTTCTGTTCGTTAATAACATGCCAAACTAGGCCTTTAAAATAATTTCTCCTTATTCAACCTCACCAAACAACCTTTCTTTCCTTTTTTCCTCTAAACCTTACCAAGGCTTGCTTTTTTTAATCTTTAAGCTCTCTCACTCTATTCTTTCAACCTTTTTCTCTAAACAGTCAATCAAATGTATCAAAGCACAAGCACACAACAATACCCCCTATTCAAACATAAAAAAAATCAACAATTTTTTTTCAAAATGGGCAACAGCGCCAAACTTTTGACGCCAATGGAAACAGGGTTGGAAGGCGGGATATAAGCCCTAAATGGGGTGTGGAAACCTGTCAAAAACACATGGTGATGAATGCTATCGAGCCGTATACTACTCACCATCCTTCTATTCCCTTGTGGAATGATTGAGATCTGTTTCTGGAAGATGTAGGGTGGGTGTATGATCTAGCCGTGATTTCACTAATCATATCAAAAGTCATAGTGCAGCTTGGTTGAAACTTGCCTGCAGCAAGATACTCCGTGGTCTGTGTGGACTAAAATAAAATAAAATAAAATGTAAAAAATGATAGATCCAAGTAGATATAATCTTAGATCTAACCAAAATAAAGCAGAAAACTGAAATGTAATGGTTCATGATGCCCCAATAATTTTCAGAAACTTAACACGCCATTCTTTTTCTGAATCAGAATGTCTTTGAAGTTAAAATGTTACAGCTATTAATATCTTCAGGATACTTAGTGTGGCATGCTACTCATTGAAATAAGTATTATTTTTCCTAACTAAAATGCTATTGAAAGAATTTTTTCTGATGGTATCATTATGAATTATTAAGAATAGCCAAAATTTTGTTTTCAAAAGAATACTGATAACGAGGCAAATTGGCAGTCAGGAGACTTGGTCCTATACCAGGCCCTGCTATAGATTTCATTTGTGATATTGGGGGAGCCACTTGACTTCAGTATGCCTCAGTTTTCTCAACTGCAAAATGGAGCTAGAACAATATTCTTAACTTCCAGATGTGTAATAAAAGGTGATTCATTTTTGTTGGGAAGTACTTTGCGATAGGATGAAGGGTACTGTCAATGGAAAGTATTATTATTTTTTAAAAATTGCTGCACTTTTGTTTTGTTAATGTAAAGGGTAGATCCACAGCAAATAGAGGAGATAGGCCTTTACTGCAAAGAGCAAACATGAATTATGCAGGGCCCTATTTGTCAGTGTATCACTTGTACTATCAGACTGCATAAATTAGACCCTGACCTGCCAGGTGAAACTTCACTCTTTTTAAAGTCAGTAGGAGATGGGACATTTCTTACTCAAGCAAAATTCCCAGTAACGGAAATAGGGATTTTTGCCCGAGTAAGGAATGTAAGAGTGGGTTCAATTTCTCCATAGCCTGCAACTTCTAGAGAACACTGATAATGACAACTGAGCTGGGTCACAATTTTAACTGTGACAAAAGATGCTGGTGAATCCAGTTTTTACATTATTCTGAAGTCATAAATATTTGAGTGATGAATGTTTCATATCAGCTTGTTTCAAACATGACCTCTACTGCCTCCTCTTCTCTCACTTCACACCACCACTTAAATTCATGCCAAACACAAGTGGTTTTGTAGTGAGGACAAATGGACTAGGCTGAGACAAGCAACCAAACTCACTTCCACTTACAAATAGGCCAGAATTTAAATTCAAGTCTCCAGACAATAACAAAATATTTTAAATGAATAAAATTATACTACTACAGGATGCCAGTGACCAATGGGAAATTGGTATCTTTCTCTTGGAGTTACTTACAGAAGTTATTTAATTTTACTTTTAGAAACTATACAAGTGACTTAAGTGGTAAAAAAAATTTACTACTTCAATATTTATATTTTAACTTCAAAAGTTTCCAAAGTGTTTTCATCTTATTAAATGGAAGTACACATTTATAAAATAAACATGTGCCATTGTAAATGTGAACACCCTAGGAATATTCCAAAACTGATCAGTCTGGAGTTACTGTCTGAGCAAATCTTCCTCTGAAAATGATCATTACTTCAGGACTCCGCGCTACATAGGAATTGAAAAGATGTTTGTGGCTTGTTTGTTTTTACCAGTGAATATCATTATCAGTATAGTTTTCAAAATTCTGAAGGCCAGATCCTGATCCCATGGAAATCAATAGGAATGTTGCCATTACTTTCACTGGGTCTAGAATTTGCTACTAAAACAACAGAAATATGGAAAAACTGTAAAAAAATTTAATAATAACGAGTAACATCTAAAATCCTGTAAATAACTGTAGCATTTGAAATCTCTTCACTGCGTACTTGTTTTCTTTTTTTGTTAGAACTTCACTTCAGTAATTAATTATCTGGTTTTTTACATCTTCAGCTGTTCTGGACAACAGTGAATCACTTGAAATCAGTGAAGCCAACACAACTATTCCTATTGTTTACACTGCTCCATGAAACCCTTTTGCCAAACTGATTAGATTTACAGTTCACTCACTAAGCTTGTCTGCTCATGGCGGCATAATGCAATGAATCTTTTCATAGAATGAAACTGGAACTGCAGGGGAACAGTACCCTCATAGATGGATTTTTCGTGTGTCCATACTTTCTTAGAGGTCCAGTGACCTTTCCCTTTTGCTGGTTGTAAATGTTTAGAGGTTATATAAGAATTAATGCACTTCAACCTTCCTCCTTGGCTAGCAAACTGTTGTAACATTTTAAAAATTCCTTGGAATAAATGAGAACAGGAAAGTGACAGCAGATTATTTTAGACTGTAAAATAGGTATATGAAGTGAAAAGGCAAAAGAAGCCAATGTTTCTGTAAGATATAAATTTAGTTCCTGAAGCCTCCGGAGCTAAACTTATGCCCTGATCCTAAAAGACTTATTCATGTGCTTAATTTTATGCACTGTGAGCAGTCCCATTGAAATCAATGGAACAACTCACAGCATGAGTGTGTTTTAGCAGGTTCAGAGCCCTAAACAGAAGCCTAGGTTTAATTATAGTAGATTTTCATATCTTCCCCAAAAGGGACATTTAAATAACTTCATGTTGTGTTAATGTGTCACATAATTAAAATGAAATCAAGTATATACCTTCTTTAGGTATGACACTGTTAGTGTTTTCATAAATTTTGTATAGACTTATATTATGTATTTTAATATTTTCAAAGTAGAGAGTCCACTGAGAGACAACTAGCTAGACACATTTATTGAGAGAACCCCTAACCCCATGTTTATCAACAGGAATAAACTGGGGGATAGCTCAGTGGTTTGAGCATTGGCCTGCTAAACCCAGGGTTGTGAGTTCAATCCTTGAGGGGGCCATTTAGGGGTCTGGGGCAAAAATTGGGGATTGGCCCTGCTTTGAGCAGGGGGTTGGACTAGATGACTTCCTAAGGTCCCTTCCAACCCTGATATTCTATGATTCTATGAATGTATTGTATGGTTGGAGTTATGTGAACATCCACAATTTCAGAAGCACTAAATCTTTGTGATGTCTGACTTTGTTTGTGATGTCTCAGTTTTGAAAACACCAGGTTAAAGAATATGCCTCTAACAGCTTGCCTTCACTGAGTTGTACTTTGTACCTTCAGCTGAGTTTATCTAATGATGTAATATTAAACCAATTTAGTTAAATCAGTGCAAAAAGTTGTGTGCGCACCCTAATTTTGATTTAAAAATCGGGTTTATTTCAGTTGGTTAGGAACAGGTTTAAGCTAAGCCATTCTTGAAACAAAATAAGACTCTCCACACAGAGCTTTGCACCACTTAAACTCGCTTTGATTTAATGTGTACACAACCCCTAAGTTGTGGAATACTTTTACGCTGCTATATAAACGTATTTTTTATAAAAAATATAAATAAAACAAATGCATTTATTAAGAGGTAAATATTACACATGTGCTAATGGCTATATACCAGTTAATTTTTAAATATATACAGTGGGGATTGGTTATGAACAGCCGACATAGCTGGTGCAGGGAGGTAATTTACACCTGATCAGTGCTCATTGGTGAAGATTCACCCAGGTGAAGGCAGATAGTGTTTCTGCTGCTGCCCTCTCTTAGGTGGGCAGGGCTGCTTTAATTTCTGTTGGGGTTCCACTGGCATGAGTCACCGGGGGAAGGGTGCTGAATCATCCTATTCCTCAGCCATGTAGTTCTCTGGCTAGAACTGCATACCTTCTGGTCAAGAGGGACCTTGTTGGCCTTGCTAGTGCAAAGGAGTTTGTGGCCTCTTTGCAGACATTCCACCACTGGGGACCTCTACTGGGTGGGATGTCTTCTAATGTGAAAACTGTGTAAACTAGCATAGACCCTGAAGTGAATCTAAGTGATTACCTGTATGTTCAAAATACCGATAGGTTAAAAAATTTAATTTTTAATGAAGGTTTGAATCACTAAAATACAAATTTGATGATACACCCTGAAAACTTGTAATCATTGTCAGACAATGTGATGTTTTCTGATTTTGCAATGTATATTCCTTTTATATTCAAGGTTCCCATTTATGGTGGGTGGTTGCTGTAGGAAAAATACCTTGTTGCATAGCAATACTATCTGATCCTGGAATGTCCACAGAAAAACTTTCGTTCAGGTTTATACAGCGTGCAATTAACAATTGTTGTCCTCCACACTCCCACTGTTCTATACCTGTTTTTCTTCGTTAATTTGAGTCACACGAGTGAAATTTTCAAAGGGACCTCAATTCAGCCCCTATAACGGCACCCAGGTACCCCATTTCCACATGTAATGTTTTGTATCTACAACACTGCTATTTACACTCAGTGGTGTAGCCAGGTTTAGAGCACAGGGGGAGCGGAGCTAAAAAAAGGCGCCGGGCGCAAAAAGCGTCGGTAGCAAAAAAAGGCGCCGGGAGCAAAAAAAAATGCTCCGGTCCGGCTGCAGCGCAGGAGCAAAAGGCGTCAGAGCACTGCTCAGTGGGGGAGTGGCCGCTCCCCCTGCTCTCCCCCTGGCTGCGCTACTGTTTACACTTACAAAGTGGTTAGATGTCCTATTATCTGATTTCTGTGAATAAACAATGGACTGACTCCTGAGGGCCTTACTTAGGGCCTTAGTGTTTTTTGCAGTCTTTGCTCAGCTAAAACTCTTAGCTGATTTAATGGGAATTTTGCCTCCGGTAGGGAGGTTGAGTACAATCAGTAAAAGGATTTCAAGCTTTGACCACATAGGATCTGCAGTCTAAACTATCTGCAATGTAGGGCTATTATCCATAGGGTTGCCAACTTTCTAATAACACAAAACCAAACACCCTAGCCCCACCCCCTTCCCCGCCCGCTTCTCTGACCACCTCCTCCATTCCCCCTCCCTCTATGGCTTGTTCTCCCCCACCCTCACTCACTTTGCAGGGTGTTAAGGTGCAGTAGGGGGTGAGGGCTCTGGCTGGGAGTGTGGGCTTCGGGAGGGAGTGAGGGCTCCAGCTGGGGGTGTGGGCTCTGGGGTGGGGTCAGGGATGAGGGGTTTGGGATGCAGGGGGGGACTCTGGGCTGGAGTCGAGGGGTTTGACGTGTGGGGAGGGGATGTGGGCTCCAGGATGGAGTTTGGGTGTGGGAGGGGGCTCAGGGCTGGGGCAGGGGGTATGGCCTCCAGCCGGGCGGCACTTACCTCAGGTGGCTCCGGTGGGCGGCGCTGCGGGGTTAAGGCAAGCTCCACACAGTGCCCTGGAAGCGGCCAGCATGTCCGGCTCCTAGGTGTATGGGGGGCCAAGGAGGCTTCTGCTGCTCAGAGTCTCCAGCTGCAAACCCTATCCTTGTGTGAGGCACCTAAGCCAGATAAGCTGTTTAGGTAGCCCATGCAACCCCCATTTGCTTTTTATTTGCCTGTTTTAGTATTATGGGAGGGGGGCCTAAACACCGGCTCTGAGTCCTGACTTGCAGTCTGCTGACCCAAATGCTGGAGCGCTGCCCTGGTGCTGTGGTGTGCTCCAGCTGGCTGCAAGGAGAGGCTCAGTCAGAGCAGGGATCCCTGTGCCTGGCCTTAGGAGAGTCTGGCACCAGCCTCCAGTGCAGGAAGGCTCAGGCTGGTGAATCTCCAGCTGGGGGGGCGGGGGCACAAATGCTTTGCCCCCTCTCCCCCGCCCGCCCCGTGCTGTGCATGGGCAGTGTCACTGCGGTGCTGCGTCCCCGTGGGATCCTCGCTGCTGGGGTGGACTGGCCGCAGGGGGTGCTGTGCAGTGCTGGCTGCCTCCCTCCAAGTTCCTCTTGGCCATAGTGCCTGCCCTTCATTCTTCGGCCCAAGCCGCCTAGGAGCCAGACCTGCTGGCCGCTTCTGGGGGCACCGTGCAGAGCCAGCACAGGCGGGGAGCCTGCCTTAGCGCCGCACCACCGCCAACCAGACTTTTAATGGCCAGGTAGGCAGTTCTGACCGGAGCCGCCAGGGTCCCTTTTCAACTCGGCGCTCCAGTCGAAAACTGGACACCTGGTCACCCTAGTCTATCCAATGAAGACAAAACCTATTACTAGATGTTGTTCAGAAGAAATATACATTATAAATAGGCATCTGAAGGAGGTGAAAATGACAACTGTGTAGCATCTGGTGTCTACTTGACTGATTTACTCTCCAGAAAATCATAATGTCCATCTAAAAGGAAAAGCTTCATTTGTTTTCTTCTTATTCTGTCTGAAATACTACAACCTTTATCAGCTTGGAGACTCCTAAGATAAAATACTAATTTTTCAGACCAGCCCTTGTAGATCTCAGCTGCCTCTCCTGGTCTTGAGTACACTGGGATGGGGAATGAGTCTGAAAGCTCAGCTTAAACTTGTTTTAAACACAGTGCCACCTGAATCAATTACTAATGTGGTTTGACTGGTGCATGCCTGAAGTATTGAAGTTCTAACATATAATTAGAGTGAATATCAAAAGATTCAATTTAGAAAAAAATACCAAAGTTCAGATCATTATCCCAAACTAATCAGTTGTATCAGAATCTTGTATTGGTCCCACCAGGCCCTTGATCTTCCATGCAAGCTTTCCTCCTTCAGTGGGCTCCAGCCTGCTGCTACCTGTTGTGTTGTGTTCTTGGGTGGAGCCCCAATAGTATGCTCTCTTCCTGTGTCCAGTTTAGTTCTTCAGGGGGCAACCAGGCACCCTGTTCTCCCACTCTGGTGCAAAAGGACTCAGTGGCCTTCCCATTGTTCTGCCACTTCCTGGAGCTTATGTTCTAGGGTACACTGTGTTACAGGGAAACCCAGATAGCTCAAGATCCCTCCCTCCATTCCCATGATAACTGTGAATCTCCTGAGAATGTAGAAAGTACTTCATGAGGGCTCCAGTGCAATGGTGTATTACAGAATAATATACAGGGGAGCATTGGTTTGGTTTTTTAATATTGGAGCAGGGCAAAAGAGAGACAGCCATTATTCTTACACAACAGTGAGTAAATGTCAAAGAGATGCATAGTAAATGCACAAATCCCATATATGGTTGTTGGGTTAGTTGTGCCTACCTCCTCTGTATTCTTTGATGATTAACGCTGAGGTGCTTGCTGCCAACTAAACAATGGGAGCAGGAAGAGGAGGAAATACAAAATAACCTGTTTAAGTGAAAGCCCAAGAGTTTTTTAAAAAGCCACCTACTTCCACTCCCCAAAAATACACAAGCCAAGTCTCCATTGTTTTTAATTAATAAATAAATGAAACTAGAGCTATAGTGACAGAAAGTATGCAGGATGGAGATATATATATATATATATATATATATATATATATATATATATATATATATATATATATAACAGATATGACTTTGATACCTTTTAATGTAGTGGACAATATATATATATTTACAACAATCCAATAGCTAATGTCCACTACATTAAAAGGTATCAAAGTCATATCTGTTGCCACAAGACATACTAAAGACAAAGTGAATAGAAGCTGATAAAACTGTGTTTCAAAAATGGAACCTAAATATTTATTGAACATCTTGAAGCTCAACATTTTCCCAGTCTGAAAGAACTTGAACACCTAAGGCTAAATTCAGCCCTAGTGTAATTAGCTGTAAGGTCACTGAAGTCAGTAGAGTTGCACTACTTTATAGCAGGGCTGAATTTAACCCTTAGGCTATAGGTACAAACTCAAAAAGATGAGGTCTTCCAAACTCTCCTCTGACAGAGCACTTAGCATTCCTGCAACCAATAGTAACAAAGAAGATGTTCTGATTTCATAGAGAAAATAAACTTTGTCCGGATCAAAAAGTTCGAGGCTCCATTTACCAACATGAGTATTTGCTGATTCACTCCCTTAGCTGTTCCACCTCAGAGGACCTGCATTCTGCATCCTGTTAGTCTTTTTTGCACCTCCCATCCTTCAGTGAGAAGGAAGAGAACAAGGATAACGTAAGTTTTATTGTTTCAACTTAAGTACTGAAATGTGATTTTCAGAAAGGTCATAAAATGCAATCATCATTAAGTCTTTACATTTTACATCAATCCTTAATGAGGAAATGGGAAGAAATAGAGTTGTGCTCTTTGTTGTGGGGCTTTCTGTGTGTGTGTGTGGGATATCTGAAAAAGGCCAAAAGGTATTATTTTAAGGATTTTTTTTGCTTGTTTTTATATGCATGATTCCACTACTTCTCGATGACCTCTAGGCCCTGCCTCTGAACAACCTACAAAAGGGTTGGATAACTCCAGCACTGAGCTCCTGCTGCTGGTCATGGATTTCTGGTGAGTCCCATGCACAACAGAATCTGCTCTAATATATATACTCAGATTACATGGCCACTAATTTTACTCATGATAAACACCTCAAGCCATTTTATAGCTCCTCATAAGATTAACTCAATTAATGGTCTCTTTAGGATCTATCGAAATATCTGTCAATAATGAAACAATACCTGAAGAACCAGAACATGGTGGCCTTGGGTGATTGGATTGTGCACTTGGGCATAAACAAATATTGTGTGAAATTTTGGCTTCACTGAAATCAATAGGAGTTTTTCCACTGACTTCAGTAGAGCCAAGATTTCACCCACTGTGGGCAAATGTGGTGTACAGCTATCGCATGCCAGCAATGAACTCTGTTTTAAGGTGGGACTCTCACAGGTTCTTTAGAATCTTTGTTTCTCTACATGAGGTTTTTTCTTCTATTTGTTTTTTGACTTTTAGGGCTCAGGAAGTGTAGTGAGGCCTCTCACAATTATATTATAAATATCTCAGAAGCCTATTTTTGCCTCCGTTTAAATATATCCAATACACTCCAGGAAGCTAGTGTTTAATACTTTATAGCCTCTTTAATACCTAGCATGTTCCCACTTGTCACTACCATTTCTCTGACCTCCGCTAACTCATCAGAAAAGATAACTGCCCCAGGAGTATTTACTAAGGTATGTCTACACTGCCCACGTTACAGCGTGGCCGCAGCAGTGCTATGACATGGGCAGTGTAATCACGCTTTATTGCCGGGGCAGAGCCCTCCCAGCGATAAAAAATAACCACCCCGAATGAGGGGTGGTAGCTTCATCGCCGGGAGCCACACTCTTGGCGATAAAGTGCTGTCTATAATCGCGCTTTTCAGCACTAAAATTTTTGTTGCTCGGGGAGGGGTGTTTTTTCACACCCCTGAATGACTGAAGTTTTAGCTCTGAAAGTGGCAGTGTAGACACATCCGAAGATGTTTGCTCTCCAAACAGTTCAAACTGATCATTCTAAAACTGCTTGAAGGAATGTGCCTCAGATCTTGGGTGGAAAAATGATCTCTTCTTGTAAAAGATAAAAGTAGATAGCTATTCTGGAAAAAAGGGGAAAGGAGCTGATACAGAACATCGAGAGCAATGTCAATCTAGAGTCTGTGAACTGGAATTCTCAACATAAATTTTTCCTTCATCTGGGATATCTTTTAAAACGAGACTGAAAACATCATACAGCAGTAGAAGATTTCAGATCAGAAATATTGTAGCTCAGTTTCTGAATCATTATCTACAAAGGTAGAGTATGTTTTTCCTTTGTAAAGTAACAGTAATCTGGTAGAGTGCTACAAGTTTTTTTAAAAAATATTTAGAAGAAAAGGGAAACTAAATGTTAAAGATTTGTGCAACTGTTTATCTGGAACTGCCAATTAGTTTATTTTTAAAAAGAAGGAAAAATCCAGTAGCAAATAGACAAGTAGAGTTTTAGAAATGAATTTCTAAACAAAGTAAAGAGAATGGGCTAGATAGTTGGAGAGCAGCAGCCTTCATTTAATTATTAATTATCACAAAGTTAGAGAGACCTGAGATGGCCAGTGGAGAATTCTTCATGTGTAGGGAAACTCAGCTGGTGTACCGCTGGCAGAGACAGCACAATTGCCTCCTGTGTCAACCACCCTTGGCCCCCACCTGCCATGTGGGGCACAGTCTTCTGTGCTCAATCCTCCACTGACGCTAGATTCCCGCTGCACATTTCTTATTGCCACATCATTTACTGAGAGACTGCACCTCTTTCTCTGGGTCCTCATAGTCCAATACCCTGCTTGAATCTCTCACCACTCTCACTGGAGGGACAGAAGCCCAGATCCACAAAATCCCTGCTGAATCCACTAGGCACCTAAACTCACTCGGTGCCTAAGTTTTCAGTGTAAAAGTTTCCTGGGTGCTAGTTTCTGCCTCTGAGCAGGTGCCATGCTGCCTCACTCTAGGTGTCTGGATGCCTATTTCTCACTGAAGTTCCAGTGGAACAGTCATGGTAGGGTGGGGATAAGAAAGAGAGAGACTCTGAAATCCAGTGGTTAGGTCACTCATCTGGGAGGTAGGAGATCCAGGGTACAGTACCTCTGCCCCAGTCACTCTTGTTATTTATCCACAGTGAAACAGCTCAAACAGACACCCCCCACATCAGAATATCCAGTAGCTTGGGGATTAGAGCACTCTCCTGAGAGGTACGGGGAGACTCCTGTTAAAAACCCTTTCCCCCCTGTGACAGGGAAGGGAATTGAACCTGGGTTCCCCGCGTTCCAGATGAGTGCTCTAACCACTGAGTTAAAAGTTACAAGCTGGGCACTGGCAGCACCCCTTTGCCCCCTTCCTCCTCTATCCAGTTTTGCATGGAGAGAGGAAAGCACCTAACTCATTCCCACAAGAAACTACTTAAGTGCCTAATCTGCCTGACTGCAGGTGGTGAGTTCCTGTTTGTGGCTCACTATGCAGAGGTAGATGCCTGCTTGCAGCCTCGATTTAGGCACCTATCTCTGAAAGAGGGGCGAGGTCTACGACACACCCCTCTTGTCAACATCACCCATTGGATGTTTTAGGCAGCTCCTTACCTAGCATGTTGGCTTTTGTGGATCTCATTGTGAGGTGCCTATCGCTCCTCATTCATTTATAGGGAGCCTATGCACCCAACTCAGACTTTGAGGATTTCAGTGTGTTCCTGTGATAGCAACACCTAAATCCCAGTGTAGATCTGGGCCACGGTGTCTACATTAGGATTGTAAACAAATATTTTTGTTTTTGCAAAAATGCCCCTCCTTTGCTAGCACACGTTCAACTCAGTTGGTGGAGCTGTACCAGTGGGAGTGCTAGTTAGACAGGCCTCCAGGGAGCCACTGGCATTTTAATCACCATGACATCTAATCTGCTCAGAGCACAACATTTTGCTTAAAATGCCAACAGCTGGAGGCATCTTGTCTACTCTACTGCTCACTAGTGCTAACACCGGTGGAACAGAACTTAAGAAAGCAGTAGTGGAAATTCTAGCAAAAATGTGCTAGTGCACAAAAGAGTAATAGTTTATTAAGCTGATTGCTATAGCTGCTCAGAGACATCAGCTGTATTGAACTAAGTCTGGAAAACCCAGCAATTCTAAAAATTGTAAAGCCATTGCATTAAAGAAATTATTCAAAAGGGTTGATTCCATGTATAAATTCTGAACCCACAAAGTTTGATTTAATTAAGAATTTAGAGAACCTTATAACTAGTTTTCGTACTGTAGGCCTGGGTCAATTTTCCATCTGAAATTAAATACAATAAATAAGCACACTGAATTTAATGTAAGGAAGAAAAGGGGACGTCTACATATTTTTGCTTTTCAAGAATGTTTAATGTGCAGCATGAAAGATACACAGCTGTGTGTCCACGTATACCAGTAAACAATACACTACTTTTTATGCCAAATAAATGTACAGTATTTTTGTTCACCTGAAAGATAAAGGATCAACAATGCAAGGCATCACTCTTTAGAGTTTCTCTAGAACGTAGACTAAAATGTCTTATCTGGCTTCAGCTCTCCACTTTCATTTCTAAAAATGAAAAATTAGTTCTTATAATTAAATAAACAATTGTTACATTGAGGAGGAGAGCATTTCTGGCACTGATGCTTCCTCCATATGTAGGCACAGCAGACCAACGTCTTGCAGCCTATTTGGCAGACTACCAACATGCCATTAATAAACAGGCAGCTGAAAATTCAGCTATGGCAGAGCATGTGTTAGAGAAAGGACACATGGCATTGAGCTGACTGAGATAGTAGCCATGGCTATTTCTTCTTTCAGAAACATTGCATTATTATGTACATTATTATGCATTATTATAGCGATCAAAGTTAATTGTCTGTCATACCAAATTTTCATCCTGCTTTATACTGCGACAGGACAAAATAAGAAGTGCTGAAGTTTGTGTTGGTTGCTAGATGTCTCATAACATTTTTTTGCAGATGTGCTAATCTCTGCAATATCATGGGCCACTTGGACAAAGAAGGAAACTGACATTTTCAAACTTGCTTTCCCCCACCCCCGTAGGACATATTAAAGCAAATAAAGTGAAATTTGTATAATAGTCTATTATACACCTATAGCTAGAAAGCTTGTCTCTCTCACGACCAGAAGTTGGTCTAGTCAAAATATTACCTCACCCACCTTGTCTCACCTGTTTAAGAGACTATCCCAATGTAATTCTAAAAGTTTTCAGTGCATCTCTGCTCCACCTTATAAACAATCCATTTTTGTTGGTCCTGGGAGAGGTTTTCATGTAACTACATTTTTGAATGTTCATTATTAGTTCTGGTAATAAGAAAATGTGAAATTGTTTTTCATCTCAGCATTGATATGGCTAATAGTGAACAAGTAAAAAATGCCTAGACAGCATTGGCAAGAGGGATCCAATAAATGTAACATAACAGCATTGTCCAAACTGTTTTCTGGATCCAGTATAAGCGTATTTGAATGTCCCCCTCCCCGCCAAAGTATGTGTTTTGGTTTCCAGGCTACAGAAGCACATTTCTGGAGTGGGTGGGGGGCTTCATTACAGTAGCAGATGGATTTATTTTCTTTAAAAAAAAAATTATTTGCAGTATCAATGACCATAAGAAAATATGTAAATGTATTATGACGACCTTGGTGAAATGTGTTTTTAAAAATCTGCCTAATGGCATTTCAAGCAGACTCAATTGCTCATACACTAGAATCCAAAATAATTCCACTACAGCAATGTTGTCATAGGGGTTTGGCAAAAGGTTTAGGAGAAAAAATACAAACCCATTCAAACCAGTCATGTACAGAACTGACTTGACTAAACTGAACATGTCAGCTTCAGGTCTAGTAGATTCTAATCACAAGCCGTCATCATGTTATAAGAACATTTGGGCCACAATGATACTTGCATTTTGATGAAAGACCTAGAAAAACCCATGCTAGGGAAGCACAGGCATCATCACTCCCAATTCATGGCTGTTTGGTCTTTGTAGCTAAAACTTGGCCCTCCCCTACTTTTCATAGAATACATACTAATGGCCAAGAAAAACTACTGTGCCATGCAGTTGTTGATTTTTGTAGGTTTTTTTTAAACTTCACTTTAGGAAAATAAAATGAATGGAGGATGCAGTAACAAAAGTCAACCACAAACAAACTAAAAATCACTGCTGACACTCTTTACCCTTCCAGTGTGTAATGTGATTTGCATGAGATAAAATGACACGGCAGCTTAGATGCAGACTATTTATTAACAATTATAGATTAGAAGTAAGGTAATCTCAGATCTCTTCAGATATTATGGAGGTTTGAGGCTACAGTGCCCTGAAGACAGTTTAGAGAAGACTTACGTATATGTAGAGGTTTTTTTTCTGTGTGCTTTGCAACAGGGACTGAAAGAGCCAATACAGATAAGCATTGGTTGTGGGGTTATTTATTTATTTATTTTTTGTGTGTCTTTTGGGGAATATGTAAAGTGAACATTAGAAACAGCTGATGTTCTGGGTGCTGCTGTCCAGAACTGGCTCTTCATCTTCAATAGAGGCAATGGTTTTTGAAAATGTTTCAGAACATATAGTCACTGTCTCATGACCTGGACTGTATTTACTATTGGACATTTCTTGTTATTGCTCGTACATGTTCCATATTAGTTAAATTAGTAAATCAATTTTCAGTATTTTATAGTTTGCTTCTTTTCTGTAGTCAAGAATATTGGGTTTTTTCCCCAGCCCATCATCTTGGTGTTGCTGGGAGGTGTCCTTGGTGGAGTTCAGCTTGCAGCATCTGCTATCATTTTTAGGCTTAAGGGACCAAGAGGGCACCAGAAGAGAGTGAAATCAATGTGCTTGGGCTGCCTTATGTTTGTTTAGTGTTGGGTTATTTATTCCCAGCTCCTTATTCAAGGACTCTAAATTTGAATAAGTAACTGGGGTTTGACAAGATGAAAATAACAAAATATCTCTTGGGTCACCCCAACTCTTATGTCTCTGCATCTGCCAGTGGGTTCTGAACAGCCTGGGGCAGATCATTCTCTGACACACAGCTTTATTTCTGTGCAGTGTGATATCCCTACTCTAATTTCTATTTTCCCAAACGGCTGATGGACACAGATACACATGATTCGGGTAACCCAGGAGTTATTGTCACTTATTTGTGTTGAAACCTCAGTTCGTTACTCAATTTCAATTTTAGAGCCCTTGAATAAGGAACTGGAATCCTGCATAAAGTACTGGGAATAAGTAACCAGCTGCAGCTTCCTTATAGGTGACCCTGGATTGCAGCATCTGAGCTATGGAGTGCGACAGCAAGACGCTGCTGGGGGAATTGTGCAAGGCTGGGGTAGGCTGGTGGGGACAGGGCTGGCTGCAGGGCTGGGATAGGCTCTAAATCCTGGACGGTTGCAGGGCTGGCGCTTTTCCGGGCTGGAAGAGCCTGGGGGGGTGCTGTTCAGGGGGTGGGAGATTGGCAGGGACAGAAGGCCAGGGCAGGGCTAGGAGAGGCTGAGGGCTGCAGGGCCGGGGCCCGGGGAGGCGGGGCTCGCCTCTCTTCGTCACTTAGTGCAGAGCCTGGGAGTCTCAGGAGAACAACGGGCTCATTCAGCGTGTGGCAGCGAGGGGAGCGGCCGCGGAGCGCCAGGCGCAGTCGGGCGAAGGGCACAGAGCAGCAGCAGGTCTCCGCTCCCCCCTCGGAGCCGTGGGAGCAGATGGCCGCCGGGCAGACGCTCCTCTACCTGTCCCTCTTCCCCTGGCTCGTCTCCGCCTTCAACCTGGACACCGACAATGTGATCCTGCGGAAAGGGGAGCCGGGCAGCCTGTTCGGCTTCTCCCTGGCCATGCACTGGCAGCTGCAGCCGCAGGACAAGAGGCTGTAAGTGCCCCGCTCCCCCCTTCCCCTCCGCACAGAAACTTTCCCGCTGGAGCGCGGCGCGGGGCCCCTCTCCGGGCAGGCTCCTGGGCGAGCAGGAAGAAAGGCGCCAACGGCGCCGCCAGGCTGCCAAGCCCGTGCCACTGCTGGCTGCGCCCAGCCCCGGCCGGGAGCCGCGCTCCGCCGCCTGGGGGTCCGCGGGGCGGGCGGGGGACCCCGGCATCTGTCCGGGGGGGTGGGGCGACCGGGCAGGTTTCAAACTCCGCCGCCTGCTCCCCGGCGGAGCTGTGTGTAGCTGGGCGCAGGGGGCGGGTGTTTCACGGGCGAGCCCTGCAGGTGGGAGCGAGTTAGCGGCGCTTCCTCCCTCCCGTCCTCCCCCCGTCCTCCCCCCGTCCTGTGCGCTTGGTTTCAGGGCTGCAGTGGGAGCTGCCTCGGCCCGGCCGAAGCCAGCGGTTACTAATGCGGCTGGGACGCCCCCGCCGGGCCGCACCGGTCGGGGTTGCGGTAGCCGGCGGTGCGGGAGGGACGGGACTCCCCGTGTTGTGCGTGTTACGAGTTGTCCGTAAGGTGCGTGCGGCTCGTTGGGTGCAGACTTGTGCTGGCGTCTGACTGCGGGGCGTGAAAAAGAGACTTGTTTTCGAAAGGGCGGAACAGCCACCTGTTAGCGAAAGTTGTGTAGATGAGGACACCAGATGCTTTTCAGAGCAGGGGAAACCCTGTGGCCGCCGACAGGACCTACTGTGTATTCTCGTTGGTTTAAATCAAAATGTCTGAGCTGAGCTTGATTGTTTAAAAGCCAAGGGGCAAACTCAGATCTCTGTCCTGGTGTGCACTCGTGCAGCAGCCAAGGGGGGAGCTCCGTCATAAATGTCTAGTTGAAAACCTCACCATTTTTTTCATGTCATAATGATTTAAAACTAAAGAGGTTTCTTCGGGGGAACAGCAATACTGCAGAGAGACGTGTGGGCCTGGCGGAAAACACTGACCTTGCATTCTTGGTCAGTGCGAACAAAGAATTCCCAAGGGGCGTTTGACAACGAAAGGACCTTGCCCCAAAGGACTTCAATGTTCTTAAACCAGCCCAGCAGCAGTGGCCTCAGAATGAAGCGCTCAGGAAAGCAAGGGTTACTCCTCTTAGGGAAAAGCAGACTGAAGCAAATGAAGAAACTGCCGCATATTAGTAAATCGTTACTTTTACATCATCAGTATTTACCGTTGATTTTTAAATCTGCTCCCATTTGTGCAGATCACTCTATATTATTAACTGTACTGATGAGCTGTACTCTTGCTGCATAATCACAAAATGCTGTTTCATGCTTTTAGTTATCTCTTTGCTGATGTAGAAATTAATCTAGACAGTGTCCTGAGATGAAGTAGGCTGTTTCTAATACAATGTTAATTGGATTTTTGAGTTAAAATAATCTTCTGAGGTTCTGTCTGACTCACATGATGACTGGATCAAAAGCAATCCAAGTGATGATATGTGTGTATTTCTGCAATAGAATCACTGGTGTTCAAGACTGAACCTGTTCTACACTACAGATGTGAGCTCCTTCAGGAAGGGCTGGGCAAATAAATCAGGTGTTGCCAACCATGATAATAAAAGCATTGTTCATGGAAGACCCAAAGGCAAAATAAAATGTTCTTCAGGGAGGCCCATGGCAGTAACTGAATGCAGAAGTATTTGGTCCTCTGTGAAAGTGGTCCAATAAAAGATATTGCTTCACCCACCTTGTCTCTATAAATTTGAACACATTTACAGATTTTACTGTATATGCTACCTCTAGGTGATACCATAGCATGTGATAGGTTACAGTGTAGTAGCCGTGTTAGTCTGTGTCAGCAAAAAGAAAATAAGAAAGAAAGAAATACTTGTGGCACCTTAAAGACTAACAAATTTATTTCAGCATGTGAGGATTTATAAAAGACGAAAACTAATATTTTAATTCAATAAGAAGAGGATGGAGTCCAAAGCGAATCCATAGTGCATAAGAGAAGAAGTGACGCCAGCAAGAAAGTTAACTGATAACCTTACTTAAAACTTCCAGGGCCATATTCTGCCCTGACTTGTGCCCTATACAATTTCATTGATTGATTTCAGGGAGGTTGCATGGGTTTAAATCCAGAGCTATAAGAATTTCATAGTTTATTGAGGACATAAATTACTCCAGTGCTAAAAACTGAAAATCTAAACCCAAAAAATTGCCTTTTAGAATCATACATCATGGCCCTGTGTAACAGTTTATACATGTGATTCTTGAAAGCTTGTCTTGTTTTACTTTTTTTCAATAAAAGGATTATCTTAAGTTTATTAGAACCCCATGATACTGTCAATGCTGCTAGTAAGTGTATCAGGATGTGCAGGGACAATTGCAGTCATTCATGGGTCACTAATAATCCCTTAGAGGGCAGTCACAATACTCTGAGTCTGTGAAATTTAACTGAAACTTCTTAAAGATTATTAGCGTGAAATTGCCTTTTTTTTTTAAAAAAATGGAGATATGCCAATCTCCCAGAACTGGAACGACCTTGAAAAGTCATCGAGTCCAGTCCCCTGCCTTCACTAGCAGGACCAAGTACTGTCCCCTGACAGATTTTTGCCCCAGATCCCTAAATGGCCCCCTCAAGGATTGAACTCACAACCCTGGGTTTAGCAGGCCAATGCTCAAACCACTGAGCTATCTGCCCCCTGCGCCCTGTCCCGCCTTCTCTGTACCCGAGAGCAATCCAAATCTGTGGTTGGAGAAAACCCATAGAT
Organism: Macrochelys suwanniensis; assembly: GCA_033296515.1. Classification (NCBI taxonomy): domain Eukaryota; kingdom Metazoa; phylum Chordata; order Testudines; family Chelydridae; genus Macrochelys; species Macrochelys suwanniensis. Next base: position 38,980,576 of record CM065784.1, read on the forward strand.
TCTTTCAACTTTGACATGGCTTTCTGGATCTAAACTTTCATGAAAAGGAAAAAAAAAAAAATTCTAAAAAGACAAACCAAACTACGGGAGCTACATTCAGAGGCTGCTAGGTACTTTGGGTATGTAAAGACATTTTGACCACCTTTTCCTCTCAATCTGACTCTCCCAAAAGTAGAATAAGGAAGGATGGTCCAGTGATTAGAGTACTAGCCTGGAACTCAGGAAGCTTGGGTTCTGTTTCCTGCTTCGCTGCAGATTTCTTGTGTGACTGTGAGCAAATCACTTAATCTGTTAAAATGAGGATATAGCACTTCCCTACCTCCCAGGGCTGTTGTGAGGATAAATAGGTGAAAGATTGTGTAGTGCTCAAACAGTAATGGAGACCAGATTAGGATAGATAGAAACCCTTACAAGATGATGATACTGTCTTCCAGAAGTTTAACATTTTTTAAACTGTCTGGGGCAGGAAAAGTGTTTTGTCTATGGATCAAATCCTGAACTCCTTATTCAGGTCCAATTTTTGATGTAATCAGTTGAACCGGTGCTGTAACTGACGTCAGAATCTGAACCTGTTTTTACTTAGCCCTTACGTAGACAAAAATCTAATTGAAGTTGATGGAGGTTCTGCTGAAAAAAAACCCTGAGAAATTGTAAATGAGGACTTCCAGACTTGATCTTATCTTTGCAAAATTAATGGCACTCATTTTCATAATTCCTATTTGGAATGCCTACTAGGTACTGATCCTCATGGAAGCTATGCCAAACATAGCAACTGGTTATAGGCAGGACAAGTTGTGTCTACTGTCCGGGTATTCCAGGGAGGTAGGCCAACCAGTGGGAGAAGAGTTGACAGAAATTGAGCCCATATGTTGGTAAAAATGACTCTCTTCACTGCCACAGCTGGGAATAAGAATAAGCATGGTGAGAGGGCAGTGCTGGTGGAATATCTGTGAATCCCCAGCTATATTTCTTCTTTTCAGCATGTTTTCCAGCTCTTTTGTAAAAATAGTTTTATTGACAGCTGTGACCTCTTCTGGCATGGGCCCTCATTCTAAACTGAAAAACTTTATAAAATCAAAACTGGATACCATTTGTCTCATGCCAGGTACATGAGCAAAACAAAACAAAACCAAAAAAACAACAAAAAACAAACCAACTGCGAATCAACCCAACAACGGCCAAGCAGTAAATAAAGACGCCTCAGGCGTCCTCATTTGAATCTAGGAATATATTACCCATTTCAGCCTGTGAATGATGAAGAGGGTGATAAAAGCAAACTGCATTTCATTAAAGGCAACCACAGTTATCTCTGTTACATTTCCTTAATCTCTTCCTCCTCCTGGCCCTTATCTGATAAGGTTTCCCTACTGGCAGTGTTTGAGTCAGAGTGAGAATTGTTAAAATGATCAGTAGGATGAAGGCTGGAGGTTGGAGAAGTCTGAAGAAGTGTAACTGAGATAAAGGGCTAACAGCAGTTGCCTTTAATAAAGCACACCATTTGCTTTTGATCACTCTTTGCATCCCGTGAGTGAGGAAATGGATAATATATTCCTAGAGTCAAATTATAATTTTAAAAAATATTTATAATCATAAAACAACAAGGAATTTATATCTTTGTCATAATGATATTTGTAGATAGAGTAAAACGTCACAATTCATGTTGACTACCATGGAGTTACCTTTGATGTAGTTCTTTGCCCAGACACACACATTGAAAGAAGGTCAGCCTGAATGTTGTGAATTAGACCACCAATCAGATGAGTATTTAAACCTGTGCGTAACTTTACGTGCATGAGTAGTCCCAATGAAATTAGTATTTTGAATAGATTTAAAGGGATAACATTTTGTCAAGGCAAGTAAGGAGGAGACAGCAGAAGGCAAGACGGCAGTAGACTACTGACAGTAGACTACTGTCTATGGCAGTAGTCAAGATCTCTGAAATCAATGGGAATTAGGAACCTAACTCACTTAGGCACCTTTGTAAATACTACTACCTGAGGCCATGTCTCCACCATGGGCACTACAGCGGCATAACTACGGCACTGTGGCTATACTGCTGTAACCCAACAGTGTAAACGCAGTCTATACTGATGGAAGTGTTTTTTCTGGCAGTGTTGAATGACAGTGGGTAGGTCCATGGATTTTTCACACTGAGTGTTGTAACTATGTCAACATAAGTTTTAAATCAGGCCCCAGTCTTTAGGCACATAAATACTTTTGTTAATCTGGCTCTTCATACCTATATCACTTTTGAAAATATGACTTTAGATCCCTGGTCATGTCAATGATTTTGAAAATTGTGCCCTTACAGTAGACTCTATGCGCTCTTGATTCCCCTACTGCTCTGTTTTTCCAGTGATCCCTTTGCTCTGATCCTTTGGGATTTTGTCCTTGTGCCCATAGATGCCAACTCTGTGGGTGTTCCAGGGCTGGAGCACCCATGGGAAAAAATGAGTGGGTGCTTAGCATCCACTGGCAGCCAAGCTCTCTCCCGCACACCCCTAGCGCCTCCCACCCACCACGATCAGCTGTTCCACTGTGTGCAGGAGGTGTTGGGAGGGAGAGGGAGGATCAGGGATGGGTGCACTTGCAGGAGGGGGCGGGAAGAGACGGGATGGGGGCAGAGTGGGGGGGTGGGAATAGGCAGGCCGGGGGTGGGGTTTTGGTGGAGTGGCGGTGGGGTTTGGGGCTGAGCACCCCCGGGAGAATTGGAAGCTGGCACCTGTGCTTGTGCCACCTTCCTAGGTCAACCTAGCTATGTTGCTTAGGGGCATGAAAAATCCACCCCCCTGAGAGACATAGTTAAGCTGACCTAAGTCCCAGTGTAGACACCTCTGGGTTGATAGACGAATTCTTCCATTGACCTACCAACCTCTAGAGGTGATGGATTTACTACAGTGATGGAAAAACCCATTCTGTCGCTGTAGTGTCTATGCTACCAGGTGTAGCTGCAGTACTGCAGCTGTGTTGCTGTAGTGCTTGTAGTGTAGACATACACCTGTTCTCTCTCTACATCCTATACTTGGGTAACCTAATCCAGAGGATTCCTTTCCGCCTTTATGTGTAACAGTAGACAAGTTTGTATTTGCATTCTGGACAGATTAGAGGGGACAAGATGAGTGCCAGAGAGGCTGGAGAGGAGAAATAGGGTACGGAAGTTGAGGTGTGAGAGCATTAGGGCCTGGGAATGGGTTTGGTGTTAGCAATGGAGAAGAAAGGACAGATTTTGGAGATGATACAGAAGGAAAAATAATAAGATCATTGTTATCAATGTGATGGGAGAAAGAGGAAATTGAAAGCAATTTGGTTTGTTAGCCTAAGTGGCATGGAGAATTATGGAATTTTCACCAGTGGAGGAGAAAGGGAGTTCTTGTGAGGAAAGATAAAAGCTCAGTTTTTTTTCCTCTGTGTTTGAGTTGGCTGTGGCTAATCTCAAGAGACAGTTGATGATAAGGAACTATATGCTGTAATAAGTGTGCCACACATAGAAAGCAGTCTCTAACCACCGTTCCCATTACCTGGCCCAGTCTCTTGACATGGGTTGCAAAAGGTTATTACTCCTGTCACGAGGAAGGGGTCACTATTCACTCCCATTCCTATTACAATGGATGGGGGAGGAGAGATTCTGGAGTCCAAGGACAGAACTCTGAAGGACATTGACATGGGGGGAGTGATGGGTGGAGGATCATCACCCACTAAAGGAGAGGTTGAAAGAGTGGTCAGAGATGTAGGAGGAGAACTGGGAGCAAATGGAGTCTCTGAGCTCATCTACATTTCCTAGAAAGTTGCCCTGGTTTTACAAAGATGTGACTTAAAAAAAAAAAGGAAAAAAAAAGGTGATATAGTTAACCTGGGCCAAAAGGTTGTGTGGACACTCTTATTTTTGTTTAAATCAAGCTTACTTCCGTTTATTTTAAATTGACCAGGAACTGTTTTAATCTAAATTGAAACAAGCAATTATTAAACCAAAAATAAGAATGTTCACGCCAAGGATTTGGAGCAATCAAATTTTTGAATTGCTCCGCTCTGGCTCCGCTCCGGCTCCGGGCATAAACCTACTGCTCCGGGCTCTGCTCCAAAGCCCTGGTTCACACAGGGCTATTACCAAACTGGTTTAGAATCACATCTCTAGTTATTTAAGTTTCAAAGTTTAATTTTTAGTTTTAAAACTGATTCTCTAATTGGCACAACTTTGTCCACTTGAGAGAGCCACTGAAGCCTCAAGGCAAAAGGGAGGCTGAATTATGTCAAAAGATTGAGGGAGATAACACTGCAACAATGTATTTCTGCAAACACATGCACCTACTGTACTATGAATGTACTGGACTTGTCATTTTACAGTGGAGAATGTTTAAACAATGTAAAATTGGAATCTTGGAATAAGCAACCCATTCATGATCTCAATGAAGCTATTCACTGCAGTCCGTTTCTCAGGCCTAGTCTGCACTCAAAAAGTTTTACAATGTAGTTCTACTGGTAAGGGGTTTGATTTTTTTTTTTTTCTGACATAGTTATGCTGGTAAAAGCCCTAGTATAGATGCAGTTATATCAGTATAAGGTGCTTTATACATCTGTAGCTTATTTTGCTTTGCTGAATTGGAATCAGATGCGCAGGTATGAACACTTCTATGCTGTTAAAACTGCATCTACACTAGAGGGATATTGCTGCTTCAACTGTGTAAGTAAAGTTAAAGCAGTAAAACTTTTTAAGTGTAGGCAAGGCCTCAGACTGTACCTACTCTAACTAAGCAAGACAACAGGGTGATATACTTCTTTAGCACAATGTCTTTTAAAACAGCATTGTTAAATATTAGGACCAAACAAAAGAACAATTCATTGCTTTGTTCCCTTGACTTCGGGGAGTTTTGCCTGAGGAAGGACTGTAGGATTTCTCCCAGTGTGCATAATGATTATAAATAGCCTCAAATTCAGTCTCCAACTTTCAAAAAACAAGTTAGACCAGCAAGCTGCAATTAAAGGTTGTGAAACTTTTTTTTTAACTATTGGAAGATGCACACAGCCAATCACTCTGCTCAGTTTAATAGATTTTCATCTTTAAGTATGTTGAAGTTGAGGGCCAAATACAGTCCTAATGTGAGCCCATGCCATTCCATTTTCTTCAGTGGAGTTTCAGTAGCTTATATGGGGGTTGAATCTGGCCTTGACTCTTGAAAAGAGGATATATGCAGATGGCAGAGATGATGAGGTAAGCAGTAGTATGGGTTGATATCCTCTATCTTTCTGATCTCAAAAAGTCTCAGGCAGCTCTATTAGAAATTCTTGGGGGAAGTTCTATTAGTCTCTCATTAGGTTGGAAAATAACATTGTGTTTGGAACAATAACTAACAGTGTTCTGCAAGCTGAGATATTACTGTGGGCAGAAAACATGGATGTGGCAGCCTTTGCAAGAAGGCTTGGAAGGATTAGATCTTAATTAGTAAATGTCAATAAACGTTGATTTCACCACATGCACCAAACCAACACACAATTTTTCCATCGATAGTAATTGAAATGTCCAGATAGGCAAAGTGAAAAAAATGTTGCTTGAGAACTAATTCGAGTTTGATTTAAGGATATTTAATTTTGTATGTTTTGACAAGGGATGCTGACAATTTATATTTTAGCAGTTATAAAGCTTTACATTTTTGAATCTCAGTGTCTACTGTCATTGACCTTCTCTGCAATTTTCTACAACTGTGAGAATTTAAACAGATGACAAAAAAAGTCAGTATTTATTTTTAAGCTTTATCTGTTAGCCTAAATAGAACTGTTCTTTTTACCAAAATTGCTTTAAGTTCCTACCCTTCCCTTTCATTGCACTCACCCTTTCTGAAAGGGGTGAATTTGTGATTATAGTCCAGTATTTAAGACAGTTTTTATTAAATAATATTACAGTATATAAATCAACCTTCTGAACATCATATATGGCTAGCTTGGTCAATTCTGATGTGATCAGAGTACAGTATTAAAAATCTCAAAAATAGGAAAGGAATCAGATCTAAAAGCTAACCTTGCAAACTCCCAGACTGGAGGTGAGGGTAGGCCAGTGCAAACAGAACAAAAAATGTACATAGTGAGTGCAAACAAGGACTGACCTTGAATTGGGGAAAGAGGGAGAAGGCAGTGGTCCTTGTTCAGTTTAAATTAATATTTGAATGTACAGGTTGAGGACGGAAGGAAAAGAATTCTTTTGTCAAATGTTCATTCTATCCTTGAGCAAAGGTAGTGTGCTATAAAAATCATTGAACTTAAATCCAGTCCAAGAACTATGCATAAAAGTTATTGGAAAAAGAAAGGGCTGAACAGTAACACAGCCGTTCTGCTTCTTTCTTCCAGACTAGGCTGATGTAGACATGCACAGACAGATGGACAGACCTCTGTCATGTAGTCAGACACATACAACACAATCATGCTGCCTATTTAAACTGTAAACCTTGTGTCTTCAGTGAAACTATTGATGAATCATTCTTTTGTCCAAAGGGGTCATAATACTTAACACATCCATTTTAATAACAAGTAAAACATCTGGTATCTTCCAGACTGAAAATCCTAGATGTCAGTGGGATGGGGTAAAGTTTATCTGAGGAGCATGACTGTTACCAGCAAAGTCTGAGGAAGGAAGAACTGAAGAAGAGTCTGTCCCCCAGCCCTCATTGTTCAAATGAAAACTGAAACCAAAGGGGTGACGTTGGCTGTGGCATACTTGCTCTTTGTGTGTTTTTTCTCTAATTCCAGTCTGTACAGAAATGATGCTTGGAGCTAAGAATTGAGGCTCTGTGTAGAATCAGAACCCTGAAAGCTTCAGCTGGCAAACAGCTTCACAAGCACCAATTGCAGCATTAATTAAGATCTTCCCCCCACTTTGTATTCAATTGCCCTCTTGAATGAATGAGGTGTGAATGAGGAAGGCGTGGAAGGCCGGCACCTCCAGACAGCTGCAACCCTTGGAGAGGGGATGGGAACCAGACCAAGGACAATCAAACTTGTCAAGTGGGCTGACTAGAGAAGAGCAGACATACTGACAGCCTCGGGGGTTAGAAGCAAGCACCTTCCTTTGGGAACACCCTCTTTGCAGCATTGGGACAACCCCCAGCCCAGAGACAAGCAGCAAAAAGGACCAATGGACACAGTCTCAGATTTTGGGCCGCACAGTGAGCCCACCTACTCACCCCCCCGCGGGCCTCACAGTGAGCCCACGCGGGCCGCATGTTGTGCAGGCCTGGCATAGAGCATGTGTGTGTCAAGATGAAGAGGTGTAAGAAAGTGCCTTCAGAGGCATGTCTTGTGCATAAAACAGGGCCCATGATACTGTGTGCTGTGTTGCTTCAGAGGAGCAGAATTTGGGACAAACATGCCATTTAGATTTGCATTTGCACATTAGCAATTGAAAGAGCATTGTATGGTCTAGTATTCTAGATATTGGAGTTTTAAAACTTCCTATTTATATCTGGAGAAATCTTCCGCTCACAGTTTCAGTTCTCCTCTCATAAATATGCTGAGGAAGAAGCTTTTAGACTGGTCTCTGCAGAGGGAATAACAGTGTATTGGGGCTCTGGATGAAGACGCGGATCAGTGGTGAAACCAAGTGGCTGGTATGTAGTAGTAGTCTTGGAGACTGAAGGAATTTCCACATTGTTGCAATTGCATGTCAGGTTTTTGTTAGGAAGAGTTAATCCTTTTCCATGCTCAATTTTTTTTAAACCAATTTAACTATTATGGTTAGCAGGGATATATATATATATATATATATATGAGGTACTGAAATTAAATAGGTGCAACCACTAATGTGGATGGAGTTATACTGACTGATATTAAGGTGGCCGTATATCAGTACAGTTTTCCCTTCTTTGCTACAGGAATAAGCTATATACACCTTTATTCAGATGTATCTGCATCCGCTCTTGGGAGGGTAAGCGGTACCGTTTTTGTATGCAGGCAAGCCCTAATTCACCCATTTCTTCCAATCATGATGCGCAGGCAGAAAAAAGTCTCTTGCCTTGCATGAGAGGTATGACAAACAGTCTAAGTTTTAAATAGCTATTTCAGTAGAAGCTTCAGATAAAGTTGGTTGGATCTGGCTCATTTGATGGACTGAATTTGTAATAGGTTGGGGACATTGTAAGTTTGCATTATGGGGTTATCGAAGTGGAGAAAAAGTCATATTATCTAAAGTTTGTTAGAAACCTGTTTTGGTAATAAACAGTCTTAAAAAACAACTGGTATAGCATCTTTCATCTGACGATCTCAAAGCAATTTGCAATGGTGGGTGTTACTCCATTTTAGAAAGAGAGAACATGTGGGAAAGTGAGATTAAGAGCTGGTCTACACTAACCCCCCAATTCGAACTAAGATACGCAACTTCAGCTACGTGAATAACGTAGCTGAAGTCGAACTATCTTAGTTTGAATGAAAAGGTACTTACCCGGGGTCCACACGCGGCGCGCAGGCTCCCCCGTCGACTCCGCCTACTCCGTTCGTGGAGCAGGATTACAAGCGTCGACGGGGGAGCACTTCCTGGTTTGATTTATCGTGTCTAGACAAGACGCGATAAATCGAACCCAGAAGATCGATTGGACTCCTCCGACGGGACACGTAAGTATAGACGTACCCTAAGTGACTTGCACAAAATTTTTGTCATAGAAATAGTGAGCAGATTAAAATGCTGCATGCAATGCAATATGTTTTTAAAATACAACTAACCTTGATTTTTAAATAAGGCAGATAACTTGTCAGAAACAGGGCAGGTAGACTGACTTCCCACAAATGGTATTCCGTGTAAGGCTAATTACAGAGGAGATTGGTTTCCAGATCTAATTTATTGCTGTCTGGTTTCTCCATCTCGCAAAATAAAACAGAACAGTTCCCAAATCAGTATATTGATTAGATGCCTGGTGTTTTTATAAAAGTAAATCTTTCATCAGCCACAGTATGTGCCAGTTCAATTTTCTTTTGTTAAACTAGGCAAAGCTTCACTCCAAATGTGACTGTCATTCTTCGCAAGACTGTTATCTGGCAAATTGCTCATAGAAATAGCCAGATCCACTTCAGAATAGCCTTTGTTAAAATCCATTCTGCGGCACTGGGTGGGGTTTTTTTTTTTGTTTTGTTTTTTTTTAAACATTTCAAAATCAAGTTGGAACTGGAAAAAACATCTCTGTCCCAGGACTGGTAGAAACAAAGTGGTTTGGGAAGGTGAGATGGAAGGGAATAAAACTAGGCTAAAGGAAAGGTGGCTAGTAGGTCAATGGACTCTAAAAACAAGCAAAAATGATCCACACCAAATGGACAGACTGCATTTAACTTTTTCATTATAATATATGTTGATATAAAGTTACCATCTTATGGTGGTATGCTTGCTAAGACTGGGGTATTAAGATGCAAATATAATTAGGGACATTTTGAAAGAAACAAGTTGTACAAAATGATATGGGAAATTCATGAGTAATGCATATATTAGTTTCAGATATACACAAACAAGCTGCTATATAGTAAATAGCCACATAAGAATCCAGCCTAGAAAAAAAAGAAAGATTTGTTTAAAGTGTTATCTTAGTGGATTGTATCTGTCACTTTTAAATGACTGTTCTCTTTAACCTTTATCACCCCTAAAAAGGTTATAAACACTTAAAAATAATGGAGCCTCAGGTATCTTAACTTGTGTGTTGTGCTCAGAGCCCTTCTGCACCTTTAGCATAGGATGTGTGGTACTTGTAATAAGATGGAACATCCCCTTGTATCTAAGAAATGAGAGCAATATGTGCCCAGTACTTCTGAAAGGGTATATACAGGTATTCTTGCTTTGCGAACAAGAGTCCAATTGAGCCATTTTATTTTAATGAGCAACTCAGAAGTATTCTGCTGTAAAATATATGGAAAGAGACTATACTTGTACAACGCTCAGGAATCTTAGTAAAACCTTAAAGCAGTGGTTTTCAAATTGTGGTTCATAAAGCACTTGCTGATGTGGTCCATGTAGAGCTAGCTCTGTGCGGGATGTTGGCTCTCTTCCTTGTTTCCAACTGCTAAATCACAGCTAAAAATACATTTTCCTGATATTACTTTCCCATGTAAGCAATTGCTGTAGTTTCTATAGGGATATTATGATTGGGAAGGGTGGAGGTCCCCAGGATCAAGAATGAGAGATGCTCCATAAGACGCTCTCTCTGGTTGTAGTACACACCATGGAAAAGTGCCTTAGAAGCCCTGTTTTAGACTATACAGAACCTGCAGTCTGTATTTTACAGTCAGTAATAAGCTCCTCAGCAACCTCTAAGATCAGGGGACCCGCAACTAGGAATGCTGGGGGTGCGGAAGCAGTTTCCATCATATACAGGGTTTACAGTTTTGTTCAGTGGCTTTCAGTACTCCCACTATAAAAATTATTCCAACGCCACTGTCTAAGCTATGCTCGTATACTTCTTTTTGCTCTTACATCCTTCTTTCAAGGACATGAGGAATCTCTGAGATACCAGGCTATTCCAAGACCGAGTAAGCATGAACCACATTTTCTATAACTTCATTTGCTGACTCAAGTCTAAAGAACATTCTACATTGCATGGGACTTGAGTGCCAAAATGGATAATAGCTGTGTAAATAGCTGAACTGCTGATGAAGAGTTGGGGCCTGATTTTTATCAGAAATGCTGAGCTCCTGCAGCTCCTATAGGCTTCTGTTGAAGTTTTGGGTGCTCAATACATCTGAAAATCGGGTCCACAAGGTACATCTTGTAAATGCACAGCAAAGCAAAACTGAAAAGGAGCCTCTGAATGTCTCATCACACTTACAAAGCAGTGTGCTTGAAAGTAAGCGATGTTTGCACAGCAGCACAAGCACAGGTTGAAGTTCAAAAGAAAATGCATGTTTATTCAGGGAACACCCAAACTAGGCAACCAGGTGTTGCTGATAGCCTCAGACACATGTCAATAATGGACTTGCTTTCTTGGTTCAATTTTCATAGCTGTTTATTTTTTACCATTCTTTATAAAGGACTACTGTTATAACTTTATTTCCCTGTTCTACCATATATGGTGCTAAAGTTTTGTAACTGTTAAACCTCCTGGCTGCATCTCTGGCCTTTGCTTTCTACAGTGAAACATGATGAAAACTGCTCACTGTTCTCCCACTTATAAACTTCTCCATATTCACTTGATGTGAGCCTTAGCCTCCATTTATGGGAGCCAGGTCCTAGGTGAAAGTGACATAATGCATTCATTTGAAGCTGACAGAAATAAATAATTTTTTTCATACATACCAGAGAGTAGTATTGGATGGATTCTGAGCACAGAGGGTAACTGCATAAGCCCAAGTTACATTTTCATCTGCACAAATCGTACTTGGTGAGACTGAGACATTTGTTGATTGTGACTGTGATGTCTCAGAACATTGATTATCAATCAATTTTTTTTCTTTTCACATATTTTTTCCCGACACATATAACAAGGAAACATTAGCTATTGTCAGCTGAGATCCAACTGAGTGTTAATAACTAGAAATGGGAGAACTCATATTGCCTAACTTTCAGTCTGCAAGAATATCAGGGTCTCAAAAGTTGTACTTGAGCTCCAGTGGTGTTTGCCTCATGACAGTTACATCTGACTGAAAAGAAAAAAGCAGGGGAGAAAACTGTGTGTGTAAGGAAATGGTTTTAACTTTGGAGGCTTAAGCTCTCAATCTTCAGTTAGTTTTGTGAACAAATTAAGTTGTTCTGAGACCTTGAAAAACTTTGAACTCCATGCAGTTTGTCCGTTCCTACTCACTGTAAAATGTAATACCGTATGGCAGTTTTCCCCTGTCCAGTCCACATATGGAGAAAGAGGAAGATCTGTATCTTTTTATGAATATCTCATGAATTTCAATTTACCTCCTTGATATTACGCTGTACGTATGCATGGAATTAAACCAAAGAGGCTGTTTGGGTGTTCTGAATAAACATGCAACTCCTTTTGAACTATGGTCTGTACTACTATAAAACATTTTAACAGATTGGTGCTCTTCTAAGTGAGGTGACTATCTGCGTTTTCAGTTTATTTGAATAAATTGTATCTTTTTGGGTGACTTATCTAATTGCACATTTCCTTTTTGATTAGGCTCGGGATTTAAGAAAAAGTTTTTACTGTAGTAGAAAGAATTTTCTTATTAAAACTCTACAAACTTATTATTTGAATGTTTGATAGTAACCCTTTTTGTCCTGTAATCTGCTGTTAACTGAGGGCCATGATGGTTTTAAAACTGGAATTGTGTTGTTGACTTGACTTGACTTTGGCAACTATATACAGTGTTGCCAATAAGCTATTCAGAAGGGACTATTTGCTGCAGAGTTAACAATTATAAGGGGCACAAACTGCTAGTATTTGAGAAAAGTCATAAAAGTAGCATCTATTGGATGGAAGGGGTGATTCTGTCATAGTAAATCCACACCTTTGAGAAAAGTAGCTAAGTTGATGGAAAAATTCTTCCATCAAGCTGTTTCTACAGTGGTTCAGTCAACCTAACTACACTACACAAGGCTGAAATTTTTCATACCCCTGAGCGATGTAGCTAAGTCAACCTAAGTTTTAGCTGTAAACCGGGCCTAAGCCACAGTCTGACAGCAATGTGGGCGCTCACCCATGTTTGGCCAAAGAGTGCTATCAAAGTCTGTAATGAGAAATTCACCTGGACAATGCCAGCAGCATACGGTTTTAGAACTGAGATTTATCTTCCCAGCTGCTAAGATTTGCTTCACAGAGACTCCAAAAGCCAGAACTGTGAATATAATTGGGGAGTTGGGTAAGGGGTTAAATCAATAGAGAAAAATCAATAGTTCATTTTCATAGTGAATGTGCATAGACTGGGTGATCAGAACATAACTAATAAGACTTTCTGTGCACATGAGAATATATATCCAGCAACTAGACATTTTAAGCTTTTTCAAATTGCTTTTGGGAAAGCAGTGCAAACCGGCCTTTTCCTTATTCTAATTACTGCCCTTCTGGGTACACACTTCAGAAAAGCAGCACGGTAGATTGTGTACATGGGTGTTGCCTTTTATTTTATGAGGCTCTTGGTTGAAAGAGAGATTCCTTTTGTAGAGTGTGTGAAGAAAAGCTGATGCAAAAATAAGAGCTATAACCAACAGGTTCAGACTTTTCAGGGTATCTTAGGTAATAGAAAGTGAGTCTAGTTACAGCATGTTTCTGGCAGATAGGAAATATGGAGCTTGTGAAATCATGGTCATTAGAAAAATGAAGTGCAATAGCAGGACAAACTAATCACTAGCTTCTCTTTGACAAGCTTCTGTTGACTTCATTTCAGTGGGATTGCTTGCAGAGTCACCTACTGGTACAGATTCCAGTGCCTCCTTCACGCTACCCACTAAGACCACTGTGAGGGAAATCTAAGCCTCTGCTGCTCTGGATCCCTAGTATGTTTAAAGCTCCTGGAGCCTGAATGGAGTCAAGCCACTGCCCTAATCTAGGGGTCTGAAGGCAGACTCTCAGGGCACAGACCTTCTGTCTGTCATCTGTCTCTGAGTTTTAGAACCCACTGGCTGGCTGCTCTGGGTGCCCTCCACACTTCCAAGTACTTAAACACATTATCTCCCAGAACTCCACCCAAAAGGTGTGAAAAAGTTTAACTATCCCGTACTATCAGTTCTTGTGTTTCAATGTTTCTGTCCTAGGAATGTCTCATCCATCTCCTCTTTCTCAATTGGTGGCCTGTAATAGATCCCTACCATTATGTAATAGATCCCTACCATCCCTACCCCTTTTATCTTTTACCCAGAGGCTTTCAACTGGTCTGCATCTCCCCTCCTTCTGGACATCAGAACAAGTGTATAGATTCTTGATGTAAAATGCAGCACCTCCTCTCTTTCCCCCCGCTGGTCCTTCTTGAACAATGGCTAGCCTGCTCCAAAGTCAGACAAATAGAACTGCACATAGGAAATGGGAAAATGCATTTTAAAAGGAAGTTTTGAACCAAACAAATCATCTTTGTAGTTTGCCAGAAAAATATAGTTTGTGCCAAAATACTGTATCTGCCGGACTCCTGCCGGGGGCACTTACCTTGGACAGCTCCCGGTCAGTGCAGTAGGTCTAAAGCAGGCTCCCTGCTTACCCTGACCCCACTCAGGCACATCGGCACCTCCTTCCGTCATGAGCCGGGCCACCACCCCACCCTGCCAGCCAGTAGTGAACCACGTGGCCACCTCTCTCCCGAAAGGGGCCAATGCGCCTCTGTGGCCTTTGGGGGAGGCATGTGGCTCCACGTGCTGCCCCTCTCTGCAGACACCACCTCCACAGCTCCCATTGGCCACAGCTCCGCGTTCCCGGCCAGTGGGAGCTGTGGGGGTGGTGCTTTCAGGCAGGAGCAGCTTCCGGGAATGGCATGGGGCCGCGGCAGGCAGGCGTGGGCCCTAGGGGTAGGCAACCTCGCTGCGGCCAGAGATTGCGATCGACTGGGAGAGTTTCCAGGATCGACCCGTCGATTGTGATCGGCGGGTTGGTGATCACTGCTGTAGATGTAATGGATTTCTGGGTACCCAGGTCTGAGAGTCACCTTGTTTTCCTCCTGCCTTCTGTGTGAGGGAGACTTGCTTGTGCTTAACTGGGGTTCAGCTCTGACACACCACCATCAAGCACTCTCTTCTGTGCTATGCCATTCCTTATTTTGCGAGCCATAACAATCAGTGCACCCCAGTCCCTGAGTCCCTTTGAAGCACTCCCCTTTGGTGTCCAGCCTTTGAAGTGTGTCTCAAGATAAGGTTCTCTTCCCTGATGACTTCCCTATAACTGTTGACTTCATATGTAAATGTGTGCCTGTTGTGTTAGCTCACACTGCTGAATTTACATGCTAACAGACAGGCAGGTGAATAAACATCCCTTGTCTCATAGGAAACCTGTTTCATAGAATCATAGAATCTCAGGGTTGGAAGGGACCTCAGGAGGTCATCTAGTCCAACCCCTTGCTCAAAGCAGGACCAACCCCAACTAGATCATCCCAGCCAGGGCTTTGTCAAGCCTGACCTTAAAAACCTCTAAGGAAGGAGATTCCACCACCTCTCTAGGTAACCCATTCCAGTGCTTCACCACCCTACTAGTGAAAAAGTTTTTCCTAATATCCAACCTAAACCTCCCCCTCTGCAACTTGAGACCATTACTCCTTGTTCTGTCATCTTCTACCACTGAGAACAGTCTAGGTCCATCCTCTTTGGAACCCCCTTTTAGGTAGTTGAAAGCAGCTATTAAATCCCCCCTCACTCTTCTCTTCTGCAGGCTAAACAATCCCAGTTCCCTCAGCCTCTCCCCATAAGTCATGTGCTCCAGCCCCCTAATCATTTTTGTTGCACTCCGTTGGACTCTTTCCAATTTATCCACATCCTTCTTGTAGTATGGGGCCCAAAACTGGACACAGTACTCCAAATGAGGCCTCACCAGTGCCGAATAGAGGGGAATAATCACGTCCCTCGATCTGCTGGAAATGCCCCTACTTATACAGCCCAAAATGCCGTTAGCCTTCTTGGCAACAAGGGCACACTGTTGACTCATATTCAGCTTTTCGTCCACCGTAACCCCTAGGTCCTTTTCTGCAGAACTGCTGCCCAGCCATTCGGTCCCTAGTCTGTAGCAGTGCATGGGATTCTTCCGTCCTAAGTGCAGGACTCTGCACTTGTCCTTGTTGAACCTCATCAGATTTCTTTTGGCCCAATCCTCTAATTTGTCTAGGTCCCTCTGTATGCTGTCCCTACCCTCCAGCGTATCAACCACTCCTCCCAGTTTAGTGTCATCTGCA
Source organism: Macrochelys suwanniensis (assembly GCA_033296515.1). Lineage (NCBI taxonomy): Eukaryota > Metazoa > Chordata > Testudines > Chelydridae > Macrochelys > Macrochelys suwanniensis. The sequence goes on from CM065784.1 coordinate 38,996,347, forward strand.
AACTTGCTAAGGGTGCAGTCCACACCATCCTCCAGATCGTTGATGAAGATATTGAACAAAACCGGCCCCAGCACCGACCCTTGGGGCACTCCACTTGATACCGGCTGCCAACTAGACATGGCGCCATTGATCACTACCCGTTGAGCACGACCATCCAGCCAGTTTTCTATCCACCTTACCGTCCATTCATCCAGCCCATACTTCCTTAACTTGCTGGCAAGAACACTGTGGGAGACTGTATCAAAAGCTTTGCTAAAGTCAAGAAATAGCACATCCACTGCTTTCCCCTCATCCACAGAGCCAGTTATCTCATCATAGAAGGCAATTAGGTTAGTCAGGCATGACTTGCCCTTGGTGAATCCATGCTGACTGTTCCTGATCACTTTCCCCTCCTTTAAGTGGTTCAGAATTGATTCCTTGAGGACCTGTTCCATGATTTTTCCAGGGACTGAGGTGAGACTGACTGGCCTGTAGTTCCCCGGATCTTCCTTCTTCCCTTTTTTAAAGATGGGCACTACATTAGCTTTTTTCCAGTCATCCGGGACCTCCCCCGATTGCCATGATTTGTCAAAGATAATGGCCAATGGCTCTGCAATCACATCGGCCAACTCCTTTAGCACCCTCGGATGCAGTGCATCCGGCCCCATGGACTTGTGTTCGTCCAGCTTTTCTAAATAGTCCCGAACTACTTCTTTCTCCACAGAGGGCTGGTCACCTCCTCCCCATACCGTGCTGCGGAGTGCAGCTGCCTGGGAGCTGACCTTGTCTGTGAAGACAGAGGCAAAAAAAGCATGTTTCTCCACTTCTCCTGTGATACAGAATGTAAGAATATATCTTCAGTATAAATACATAACTCCTTACCTAGTATTTGTATATTCCTTTCACAAACTGTTAATGACCAGTGTAATCCTCACATGACATTCTTTAGTTAACCCAAATGTACATTCCAGAATCAGGATATTTTTGTAACCTTCTGGCCATTTGGCATTGAGGGGTTTTTGGGTAAGAGTGGAGATCTGCAAAAGATCCTTAATCCATATGCAATAGACTCTTTGAATGAATGTGAAGGTGGAGCATTTGTTTTTCAGATTACTTTATTTGGGCACAGAACCATTGGGGTTGATCCTTCCTATACGCCAGAACAGAGGCTAGTTTGCCTTCCCTAATTTTGCTTTGTAGTTTCTTACCTTGCCCCTTCTGGTGCTGTCCATTTTTTTTCCTCCCAGTCCCTATGACACAATCTGCTCTTTAGGGAGAGCTGTACTAGTAACATGAAAACCATAGTTCTTTAAACACCAGGGCTTTAGAAAACAGGTTAGTGATGTATCTGGGAAGCAACTTTACACTGATAATTTGAAAATACACACATGGAGTCATAGAATCATAGTACTGGAGAGGACCTTGAGGGGTCTTCTAGTACAGTCCTCTGTACACTAGGCAGGACGTCGCATATTAATGACCTAAACATACCCATTGGTACAAACTGTAAATGGTGTTTATCCTTGTAGAAAGAGTCACAAAGCAGTTCTGTGCTAACATAATCACCTGTTGGATTTTGGGGGATCTTGGGTGTTGTGGAGAGAAGGAGGGCTGATCTCTTGATGATATGCCATATAACTCATGTGCATAGGGTGACCAGACAGCAAATGTGAAAAATCAGGACAGGGGGTGGGGAGTAATAGGAGCCTATATAAGAAAGACCCAAAAATCGGGACTGTCCCTATAAAATCAGGACATCTGGTCACCCTACGTGTGCATGTTAACAGGAATTACGCAAGTATACAGAGAGAAGAATAGACCCCACTAGGTATTTAGGCAATGACCTGTAATGTTTGTTTTCATCACTTCTGAGAGTTGAATCCAATCAGAAAGCAGAGATGGTATCTGTGACACTAGCATTTCAAATAAAACTTCTCTGTTGTATTGACCAGCTTGTTTATCAGTGTTGTCGGTTGAGCTGTCTACTTTCATTTTTAAAAAGCCAACAACAGTCAAGACGTTTATAGGGACAGTGCTCACTTGGAGATGCCTGTAATGATTTGTCTGAGAATGGATTGGAACAGTGCTTTTACATGCACAGGCCAATTCTGTTCCTACTGAGGTCAATACAAATCTCTCATTAACTTCTGGCACAATCTGCTCTGACTGTACACAGAATGGGCTGTTGCCATCTTCTAGTCAAATTGTTCATAAATGCCTTCAATATAGAAGTATTTACAAGTGTTGCAAGAATGTAATTGCCACTGCTTATGCTGAGGAAGAGGTTTGAACTTGGGATCTTCACTGCTAAAAGCATGAGCATCTACTGCTTGAGCTCAAGGACTAGATTCCTTAATTAGCAGCATTGGCAGCCACACAAACTTAGGGGGACAAAGACTCAGTCTCCTGCTGAAGGTTATCCAGATGCCTCAGTCAGGATCAGGGTCATATTGTTCTATGGTAGAAATTGTCTCTGCCCTGAAAAGCTTAAAATTTCATCTGATACGAAACCAGTGAGTGTGGCAAACAAAAGGAGTGTATGGCCGGGGGGAGGGAGAGTGGGTAACACAAATAGGATTAAACTATGGTCTGTAAATTAACAGTAGTCCTCAGAGCTCTTCTTTTTGGTCAATATAATTAAACTCTTTGAAAACCAAGCAGTGGGAGTGTGGGAGAAAAAGCATTTAGAAGAGAATCACTCTCCTCCATAGCAGTCTGTAGAGTGAAAGTTCAGGCACTGCAGCACTTACCTTCATCACTTTCCTAATTTTGTATTCCTTGTGTTTATGCTGCAATTTTTTGAAAAGGTTAGTGGTGCACAATATCTTACACTGTTCCCAGTAATAGCAACCTTAAATTGGACATTTGTGGTGGATGAAGGTAACCAAATTTAAAACTGCTGATGCCTGTTATTCAGCCTATTTGTAGATACAGGTAATTTGTTACCCAGAAAACACTTTCAATAATGCCTTGTGGTCCTTTCTAAAGGCATGGCTACACTTGCAGATGTAGAGCGCTTTGAGTTAAACGAGCCTTTGGAGAGCACAGTAGGGAAAGCGCTGCACTCTGTCCACACTGTCAGCTGCAAGCACACTGGCATGGCCACATTTGCGGCACTTGCAGTGGCATTGGGAGTGGTGCATTATGGGCAGCTATCCCACAAAGCACCTCTTCCCATTCTGGTGCTGTGGCTTGTGGGAAGGGGGCAGGGGGTGCAGGGCATTCTGGGTCCTGTCCCAATGCCCCGTGATGCACCGTTTCGCATCCTAGCAATCCCTGTGCTTCCGTCCACATTTGGCGCCACCTTTCAACGTTTTTTGTGCAGCGTGCTCTGTCTTCCCTTTCGATCTGCGGGAATGGCACCCGAACTGCTGAGGAATATGTTGATGAGTCTCGCCAGCACGTCACGTTTGGCAGTCGAGTTACTCCTTAAGATCCAAACTGACAGTGACGACTCTGACGATGATATTGACTCGCGTAACGCATATGACACGAGATTGCTTGTGGCATTCATGGACGTGCTCTCCACCATGGAACTCTGCTTTTGGGCTTGGGAAACCAGCACTGAGTGGTGGGATCACATCATCATGCAAGTCTGGGATGACTAGCAGTGGCTGCAGAACTTTCGGATGAGAAAAGGCACTTATATGGGACTGTGTGATGAACTCGCCCCCACCCTGCGGCGCAAGGACACGAGATTGAGAACTGCCCTGACGGTGGAGAAATGGGTGGCTATTGCAATCTGGAAGCTGGCAACTCCAGACAGCTACCACTCGGTCGCTAACCAGTTTGGAGTGGGAAAGTTGACTGTTGGAATCGTGTTGATGCAAGTTTGCAGGGCCATTAATCGCATCCTGCTTAGAAGAACCGTGACTCTGGGTAACGTGCATGACATTGTGGCTGGCTTTGCACAAATGGGCTTCCCTAACTACGGAGAGGTGACAGATGGGATGCACATTCCAATTCTGGCACCAGCCCACCTAGCCTCTGAGTACGTTAATCGGAAGGGGTATTTCTCTCTGGTTCTCCAGGTGCTTGTGGATCACCATGGGCGTTTCATTGACATTAATGCAGGCTGGCCCGGAAAGGTGCATGACGCACGCATCTTTCAGAACACTGGCCTGTTCAGGAAGCTGCAAGCCGAGACTTTTTTCCCAGATCAGAAGACCACTATAGGGGAAGTCAAAATGCCCATTTGACAGGTTTCAGTGTAGTAGCCGTGTTAGTCTGTGTCTGCAAAAAAAATAAGAGAGGAATACTTGTGGCACCTTAGAGACTAACAAATTTATTTCAGCATAAGCTTTCGTGGACTACATCCAATGAAGCGGACTGTAGTCTACGAAAGCTTATGCTGAAATGCCCATTGTGATCCTTGGAGACCCCTCTTACCCTTTAGTGCCGTGGCTCATGAAACCCTACACAGGGAGCCTTGACAGCAGCAAGGAGCGGTTCAACAACAGGCTGAGTCAGTGCAGAATGACTGTGGAGTGTGCTTTTGGCCATTTAAAGGGTTGCCGGCGCTGTATGTATGGGAAGCTGGACCTGGCCAATGACAGCATCCCCGCGGTTATAGCCGCGTACTGTATCCTCCATAACCATTGTGAAGGGAAGGGTGAAAGATTCACTCAGGCATGGAACTCGGAGGTTCATCACCTGGAGGCTGAATTTGAACAGCCAGAGAGCAGGGCTATTAGAGGGGCCCAGCGCAGGGCTGCAAGGATTAGGGATGCCTTGAGGGAGCAATTTGAGGCTGAAAGCCACCAGTAATGTTTGGTGCCCTGCACGGGAGTGAAGTGTAATGGTTCCAATGTTAGTAGGAATCTGTGTTTGCTACACTGACTTGCAGTGCCTGTTGCTTTCCTGGGCTAAGCATATTTACTTATGCAATAATAAAGAATGTTTTCAAAGCCAAAAAATCCATTTATTGAAAAGAAACACAACTGCTTGGGAAACAGAAATGGCAAGGGGGTGGGGTGGGGAATGGTACAATTACAGATTTGCGTATGTCTTGTTATCATACTCAGCCTTCCTGTCTGCGAGTGCTGTGCAATGAGTGCTGCACTTCAGGATGGCTATAACGCATGGTGATGGGGGTTTTGAGTGCAGTGGGTAAGGGTCATAGTTTTTAGGGCTGGGTGGTGAAGCTACAGGTGTTGGAGGCAGCTGGTGGGGGTAAGAGCTTGGATGTTGGGGAAAGTGGGTTGGAGGTGACATGGGGGCACAAGGGAAAGAGTTTGGAGACAAGGGCTGCAGCGGGGGGCGGGCGCGGTAGTGGTCCGTCTGCATTGCTACGAGCACCTGTATCGAGTCCACTTGGCGCTCCATAATGCTTAGCAGCTGCTCTGTGCTTTGGTGCCAGCGATCCCCATTCTCCTGTCGGATCCTTCTTTCACTCTCCCGCCACTCCTGCACTTTTAGATTTTTGTTAAGTGACTGCTGCATTACTTCATGCAGCATGTCTTCTTTGCTTCTACATGGCCTCTTCTTGATTCTTTGCAGTCTCTCAACTGGTGATAACAGGGACGGCTGAGATCTCAAGGTTGCATCTGTAAAGCAAAACGCAACACAGCACTGTTCACACCACACAGAGCAATGAGTCCGCTGTACTTAAGGAGGGCAAGCCCAGTCTACACAATAGCATAATTTGCCTGTCCGAAAGCGAGCGCAGATAACCCACGGGAGCCCAAAAATGAAGAGTAAGCACAGGGTCAAGGGGGACTGATTGTTTCATGGCTATACTGTCCTCTGGATTTCTGTGCCTTGGGGAGAGCCAACAGCTGCAGGAAGCACCTACACTGAACACTGTCCACACATTTTCCACAGGAGTTCGTCCTGGAAGATATCTCGCTGCTGAGGGTGACCTGGAAGCAAGGGAGGTGTCTTCTACCGCAATGCGGCTTCTGCCCTGGACCATATGCAGCTTGCCTGTATGCAGCAATGGTCCCCACCGCCCCTCGCGGCACAGTGGCGCGGACGTGTTAGCCTGACTGGGACAAGGACCACAGTGGCTCTCCTAATAAATCTGTACATGCATAGTGCCCAAGTTCTGGATGAGACCTTTGAAGAGATCACTGAGGCCAATTACCACAATGTGAGAGAGCACATCAACGCCCTATTTCACATCTAGGCATGCATGCAGCCCTACCCCTCCTCGCTCCAAGAGCCTGCACCGAATAACTTCCTTCCCAAAATAAAAGTCACTTACCGGGAACCTCCTCTGGTGTTTGTCCTTCCCCAAGCACCGGCTGCCGCGACTGGTTACCTTCCTCCTGGCTTGAGAACAACTCCTGGCTGCATGCATCTAGGGATTCTGGGGTGTCTTCCTCCACCTCAGCAACCTTGCTCCCGCTTTGCTGCTGCTCCTCCTCCTCCTGCCTTGTTGAACTGGCCTCTGAAGTGTCCACGGTGCTCCTCGGAATGGAGATGGGGTCGCCCCCAAGTATCACGTCCAGCTCTTTGTAGAAATTGGCAGGTTGAGGGGGCAGCACCGGAGCGGCTGTTTGCCTCGCGGGCTTTGCGGTAGGCATTCCGCAGCTCCTTCACTTTAACCCTGCACTGCAGTGCGTCCCGGTCATGGTCCCTTTCCATCATGTCCCTTGATATCTGCCCGAAGGTATAGTAATTCCTATGGCTGGAGCGCAGCTGGGACTGGACAGCTTCCTCCCCCCAAACACTGATGAGGTCCAGCACCTCGCCATTGCTCCATACTGGGGATTCCTGGCATGTGGAAGCATGGTCACCTAGAAAGATTTGCTGAGAGCACTCCTCGCCTGGCTGAGCAAACAGGAAGGGGATTTTCAAAATTCCCAGAGAATTTAAAGGGCAGGTCTGACGGTTGGTCACCTGAGGGCAGAGCAGTAGAGTTCAAAGTGATGACCAGAGTGGCTAGAACAAGCATTGTGGGACACTTCTGGAGGCATCAGAGCGCATTAACAGACCAGGGCATTCACGCTGGCGCTGCGGTGCTCCAACGGGGGCGCATCAAATGTTATTCCACTTGCCGAGGTGGATTACCAGGAGCGCTCTAGCCGCGGAGTCAGAGCACTCTACGTGCCTTGCCAGTGTGGACACATCATGAGTTAGAGCGCACAGGGCTGCTTTAATGCGCTCTAACTCGCAAGTGTAGCCAGGGACTAACTCTATCATTCTATGCCTACTCCAGTCCACATAATGGTGATGAGGCTGGCATCATTAACATAATCCTGTCACTTTAAAAGAGAGCATGGCAAATATAGGCTGTGTGAACAGGATTTTCTTTCTAGTATGTTAATTGGATGTTTTCCCTTTCAGTTTGTTTCACCCAATTTAGTGTTTGGTCTAAAGTTGATGTAATGAATCACTGAGATTATTTTTCTTATAGAAATATGTTTACAAAATGTTATTGTCTCTTGGAAAGTATTGAGACATGAACAGGATAAAGACATGCACTAGAGATGGGAAAGCATCCAGTAATGTTTGGTCAAGTGATAAAGTGGTGAGGGCTATGAACAAATACACTTTTTTAAAATAATCTCTTTGATATGTGGTTTTCATCTTAATGGCAGGTCCCACTTCACAAATGATGGATATGTTTACGTGAAAAAAATAGGGGGGGGGAAACTTGAGAGAGTTTTGAGTTGCCACTACTCTCACTTCTATTTGTATTACCACAGTTTTCATTAAAGTTATAAAGGATTTTGCAAGCATATAATGCTGCAGTTCCATCACAGTCACTTGTTAAGTTTCTCAAGTGTTACTGATAAAAGCAGAAAGGAATTTAAATTAAAATAGTCTTCTGGTTAGTATTACATATTGTGACAAAGTTCCTCCTACCTCGGTGGGTCCTGCGCTTATTGGCGGATTCTGCTTGCCTCAGAGATCTTCCCCTCTAGTAGAATCCACAGTCCAGGTTAACTCCTCCTGTGTCTGATCAGGAGTTGGGAGTTTTGGGGGGAACCCGGGCCCGCCCTCTACTCCGGGTTCCAGCCCAGGGCCCTGCGGATTGCAGCTGTTTAGAGTGCCTCCTGGAACAACTGCACGACAGCTACAACTCCCTGGGCTACTTCCCCATGGACTCCTCCCAACACCTTCTTTATCCTCACCACAGGATCTTCCAGCGGTACGCCCTCTTACTCTCAGCTCCTAGTGCCTCTTGCTCCCAGCTCCTCACACGCAACCTCCTTCCACAGCTCCTGACATGCACCCCTCACTGACTCACTGGGAGGCTTTTGACTAGGTTCAGCCAGCCCCTGATTGGCTGCAGGTGTCTCAATCAACCTCCCTGCCGTCTGGAAAGTTCTTAATTGGCCCCAGGTGTCTTGATTAACCTGGAGCAACTGCCATAAGGTATCAGGGATTTGTTTAGCCTGGGGCTAACATACTGGTTCCTTACCACTTTCCTATAGTCCTCTGGCCTTGCCCCGTCACAATATAGACTGTTAAACTGGAAATCTGTTGCTGGTTTGTTTGATTTGCTTGATATTGCAGTAGTTGTTTATAATTTTTAAGCACTTCATTGGACTAGATTTGATGAAACAAGGTTGCTTCCATTTATCTGTTTGAAATTCAGACTCTTCAGTGAACAATGGTCAGCAACAGCTGGCAAATATGGACATCAGATTCACCTAATAGTGTCTGAATGGCCAACTCCCACCTCCTCTCACTTAGCAGAAATGTATACATACTGCATGTGTGCATTTAAAAAAAAATAAAAAATCATGGGGTGGATCCTGCTCTAGGATCAATAGGAATTTTGCTGTTGTCTTTGGGGGGTTGTATAGTTCCCCATATACTTTTGGGAAAACAAGTAAGTTTTGTTTCCATAGTTCTGTCTGTATAGAACAAGTAAGTACTTTTAACTATAATGAGCTATGGCTTCAAGCACACACAAACAACACAGTGGTTGGCAGGGATTGAATTTGAGACCTAAGCACCAAGAAACAGGTCTCTTTCACTTGAGCTAAAATGATACCTCAGTAGCGGGATTCAGTTAAATAGGTGTTCTTTCATGCAGACCTGGATTTAAAACCTTGCTCCTCCAGGGCCGTAGCCTTAAAACATATATGTTCTCTTCAGATTTGGACATTAGGTTGGGAGCGTGATGGAGCAAATCCATATATTGTAAGCCGGCTGATGATCAGTGTTTTGAGGTTGGAGGAGGGATCTACCATAGTCATGACCAAAGGCACCCAGCTCAAAAAAGTAGTTGAATTATTAAGAACATAAGAATGGCCGTACTGGGTCAGACCAAAGGTCCATCCATCCCAGTATCCTGTCCACCGACAGTGGCCAATGCCAGGTGCCCTGGAGTGAGTGGACCTAACAGGTAACGATCAAGTGATCTCTCTCCTGCCATCTGTCCATCCTCCCGCCCCCCCACCCCGACAAACAGAGGCTAAGGACACCATTCCTTACCCAGCCTGGTTAATAGCCATTAATGGACTTCATCTCCATGAATTTATCCAGTTCTCTTTTAAACCCTGTTATAGTCCTAGCCTCCTCAGGCAAGGAGTTCCACAGGTTGACTGTGCGCTGTGTGAAGAACAACTTCTTTTTATTTGTTTTAAACCTGCTGCCCACTAATTTCATTGGGTGGCCCCCAGTTCTTCTATTATGGGAACAAGTAAATAGCTTTTCCTTATTCACTTCCTCCACACCACTCATAATTTTATATACCTCTATCATATCCCCCCCAGTCTCCTCTTTTCTAAGCTAAAAAGTCCTAGCCTCTTTAATCTCTCCTCATATGGGACCCGTTCCAAATCTTTAATCACTTTAGTTTCCCTTCTCTGAACCTTTTCTAATGCCAGTATATCCTTTTTGAGATGAGGAGACCACATTTTTACGCAGTATTCAAGATGTGGGTGCACCATGGATTTGTATAAGGGCAATAAGATATTCTCCGTCTTATTCTCTCTCTCTTTTTTAATGATTCCTAACATCCTGTTTGCTTTTTTGACTGTTGCTGCACACTGCATGGATGTCTTCAGAGAACTATCCACGATGACTCTAAGATCTTTTTCCTGATTAGTTGTAGCTAAATTAGCCCCCATCATATTGTATGTATAGTTGGCGTTATTTTTTCCAATGTGCATTACTTTACATTTATCCACATTAAATTTAATTTGCCATTTTGTTGCCCAATCATTTAGTTTTGTGAGATCTTTTTGAAGTTTTTCGCAGTCTGATTTGGTCCTAACTATCTTGAGCAGTTTAGTATCATCTGCAAACTTTGCCACTTCGCTGTTTTACCCGTTCCAAATCATTTATGAATAAGTTGAATAGGATTGGGCCTAGGACTGATCCTTGGGGAACACCACTAGTTACCCCTCTCCATTCTGAAAATTTACCATTTATTCTTACCCTTTGTTCCCTGTTTTTTAACCAGTTCTCAATCCATGAAAGGATCTTCCCTCTTATTCCATGGCAACTTAATTTACTTAATAACCTTTGGTGAGGGACCTTATCAAAGGCTTTCTGGAAATCCAAGTACACTATGTACACTGGATCACCCTTGTCCACATGTTTGTTGACCCCTTCAAAGAACTCGAATAGATTAGTAAGATATGACTTCCCTTTACAGAAACCATGTTGACTTTTGCCCAACAATTTATGTTCTTCTATGTGCCTGACAATTTTATTCTTTACTATTGTTTCAACTAATTTGCCCCGTACAGATGTTATACTTACCGGTCTGTAATTGCCGGGATCACCTCTAGAGCCCTTTTAAAATATTTGCATTACAATATTTATTTATTGCTTCAACTAATGGCATTGTCACAGGGTCTCAGCCCTACCTGTGACTCAGTCACTCTGTTCCACAGGTTGGGAAAATGAAGGAGATCTGGTGACTGGTTGGGGAGGGGTGAGGTCAAGTAGGTCTGGGTTAGATAAAACAGAGGCCTGTGGAGAGCCAGAGGGAGGAGGCCTGTGGAGAAAGGCAGAGCTCTTCTTGTTGGTCAATATTATTAAACTCTTTTTTGAGCAGTGGGATTGTGGGAGAAAAAGAATTCAGAAGAGGATTGCTCTCCTCCATAGCGGTCTGTAGAGTGAAGGTGAGAAGGCCAAACTCTAAGCAACAAGTCCTGGGAGTTACTGCTGTGAGAGCAGACCGACAGGGAGGAGAGGCTGGGCCCAGCTTGAGACTGGGGCAAAGAATCTTCTTGGTTTGAATTTCATTTGTTTTATGCCCCCTTGTTGCCAGAACTTAATTAGTTGGACCCCAGAAGGGAAATCTTGTTTGTGGTATCTTGGAGTGTCTGGTATGGAGTAAGGGTGCGCTCTTGGAGAGGGGAAAAAGGAGGCAGGGCTGATGCAGAGCCACCCCAGTCCATGAAAGTGGAGCTATGGAGGTGGCAACCTGGCCACAAGCACAAAAGTAATAATTCCCTCAATTAGTCTTAATTTGAAAAACTCAGATTCTTAATTACTGGGCTATGATTAGAGTTAAGGGAGAATAGTAGCCTTGTATTCAGCTAGGAGGTAACAGTTCCTCTTTATTTAGCATAAAGCAAACTACGTACAGTGGCAGAATGATCCTTAACAGAAGTTTTGCCAAGGGTGATGTAGTAAGACTACTATTATTAGTTCATTTAATTACCTTGCAATTTCATTGGCTAACAGAGGGTGCCACCGGTAGTATAATACATACTTAAATCAAATGAATGTAGAAATGTAGACTAATGCAACATTAAGAGTCTCATTCTGCAACACTCTATCCATGCGGAGTAGTGTACTTATTTGCATTCATGGTCCCTTTTGAGGTTATTTGCCAGTGATCAGCCCTAAGTCTGCACAGCTGAAATTGTAAAGTTAAGGTTCTGACAGTGGTGCCAACTTGCTATACATCTTCTATATTTTATGGCTTACAATTTATGACATAAATGGTAATATATTAAGCTGCACATAAAGTAGAAAAATCAGTTACAGCACCTGAACCTTTGAGTCTGGTGAGCGCCCACATGTTGATCCATTGACTCAACAACTTTCAAAATCAGACCATATTTATGAAGGTGACTAAATACGGATCTAGAAGCCTGACTTTAGGTACTTGTGTTTGAAAGTTTTAGTCATACCCATTATGCATTAAGGGAGAGCTTGCAATAAATAGGAAAATCAGCCTCAGAAAAATTCAAGAACTCAAACTCCATTTTTACAGTAAGCATTTTGTTTTTCATCTTTGTTTCCCCTGCCAATATAAACATCATTATTTTTTTTAAAATCCTCTTTTGTTCTTGTTCCTTGGGAGGAAGGGGTTTTGATCACCAGCGAAAGAGCTAAAATAGACTCCAGAATGCACACAGCTGCAGAAACAATTCTATTTCTCAACATAAGCTCACACTTACTTATTCTACATTTTTTAAATAAAAAATAACAGTCCAATGACTACTCAAATGTAAAAAAGAGATAATCTGTAATGGTACTCATGTGCATCCATCAGAACTCATCCAGGCAACATACAATCTGATTCATTTGGACTGCCTCAGCCAGGATGAAACTCACCCTGGTGCATAACACCCAGCATCACTAGCTTTGTGCATATCTCATCATTAACCAGAGATTGAGCTTTACTTTGTGACGGTAGTACAGTAATTTCTGTTATGGACTTCTGCTATTTAAGAATGGTATGCAGGGTGAGTAGAGTGCATTGTTCATGCATTCGGATGCTTGACTTGAACCTTTACAGTAAGTTTTGCTTGATTTATTGAACTAAAGGTTAATTGAACATTATTAGGAATGAAAGAAATTAAAATGTAAGGTTAATAGTTCTCAGCATATTTACAATGACCTGTGCTGCAGTGTCTGAAACTGTCTTTTAGCCCACTCTGCTGTGCTCTACAGGGCAGACATGTAGTGCTGCAGCATAGATTAGTTCCACCACATTTTAATACCTTTTTGGGCACTACTTGAAAATTCATTCTAGAATGTACTGATTGTATCGATCTAATTTAAACCCGTTTCACTAGAGCCTGTTCATAACGTGCATGATTGTTTAACTGTCTTGTGCATCTGATAAAATTTAAAATTTATAGCACCATTCAGCAGTAATTTATGTAAGATGATTCAAGATTTTTCTTGGTTCATGAACCTGATATAGTAATAGTCTCAAAGGACAAACAGCAGCTCCCTAGGCAAAAACCATCTGAAAAATGTTTAGACTTTTGGGGACTACGCTATTGCAACCACAAGCTGATAGTACTTAGATATTGGATTTTGTTTAAAAAAGTAAACTGGAAAAGAAAAGAAAGGTATGCTCTCTTTTTTGCTCCTTTATGATGTGTAAAGAAGGCCTGAAGTAATTTTAATAGAGCTGGGAATTTTGTATTGATTTTTTTTTTTTTCAGCAGAAAATACAGGTTCTGAAAAACTGAAATCTTGCAGACTTTTTTCCATTAGGAAAAATCTAAACAAAATATTTTGTTTCAGGTTGAACTGAATAGAGGCATTTTAGTTTGAACCAATCAAAACATTTTGTTATGGGTCAGTTCAACATTAATATATGTGTGAGTGAGTTGCCATGTTGCCTTATGGGAGTTCTAGTTTGGATGCCACGTGCCCTCATCTTTTTCTGTGGGCTGGGCTTCATCTTCTATGATTCACCATGGTCTGACCTCTTGTTGAATTGATATGATGCGTTGTGGAAATGGTGTGAGCAAAGTAACTCATGGGAAATGTAGTCTGGCCGGGGAGCCCAGCCTATGGAAGAGAATAGGGCTACAAGGCACTCGAACTACAGCAGGTTGTAGCACATTATACCACAGCAAATCAGGAGGACACAGATTAATGTTGAATTGAGCCAAAATTAAGCATTCCAATTCCAGAATGTCAAAATGTTTAGTTTTGATCAGAAATGTCAAAATGAAACATTTTGAAGCAAATTTTTGGAACTCAATTCTGTGGAAAAAAAATTATTTCAATTTTTCATCCTGATTTGGGATGAAAACAAATTTCCAAATACTGTAACAGAATTTTCCATTGGATGCAAATTCTGATTTTTTACCAGCTCTGTTTTTAAATTTTCAGGGTTTTTCAGGGTCACCATCTGTACTACTGTTGAAGATTAACTAGCCATAAAGAATCCAACTTGATTCTCCGATGGCAGGCTGAATTTGCTTGGATGGCAATTAGGGAAAAATATTTGTAAACTGAGCATATTTGATATGAAATCATTAGATGATAATTGGAGAACCTCACAATGCCATTGTTACACAGTCAGTTTTCATAGAACCACCATGCTTTGAGAGAGAGACTTTTTAAGTGATCTACTTAAAAAAAAAAAAAAGAAAAAAGAAAAATTGTCATGGTGTAGCTATGCCATCCTCCTTCAATAGTTTACAAATCAGATCTCTACAGACATACGATCAAAATAGAATCCCCTGATTCTACTCTTGTTGCTTATCTTAAGTTACTCAAGTCCCTCAAAATATATGGTTTTCTATTTCTCTCTCTCAACAGATTGCTGGTTGGAGCACCTCGGGAGAAAGCCTTTCCATCCCAGCAAGCCAACAGAACTGGAGGGTTGTATAGCTGTGACATTACATCCCCAGAGACGCCTTGCGAACGTGTCTTCTTTGATGAGAACGGTAGGCACTTCCATATTTTTCTTTGGAATGAAGCAATTGCCTGTTTTTTCTTATCAGATGTAGGCCTCAGTGGTCTTTCCCACTGAATATAGCATCTTTATTTTTCTTAAAATCAGTGATCACAAGGAAAACTTATTCTTATCCTCTTTAAATGTTTTTACAGCTTTTCTTATTTATTTTTTGAGTGAAAACAAGTCTTAGCTTAATTGCTAAAGCAATATTGATGACTTTGAATCCAGATGTTTTGCTTATGATCATGTTCTTCAGTAAGTGTAAGTTATATCTTAATTTAAAAAAAAACCAAAACAACAAAATCCTTTTTCATTGATATAACTTCTAATCAATTAAGGTTTTGTTGCATGGGTAAAGTGTATAGACAGTGCCACCTAAAGGCTGTTTCAGGTACTGTATGGAGTTAACAAATACTGAATTAAAATGAACGAAGAGTCCTTTTGGCACCTTAGAGATTAACAAATGTATTTGGACATAAGCTTTCATGGGTTAAAACCCGCTTCATCAGATGCATGGAGTGAAAAATACAGTAGGAAGGTATAAATATACAGGTATATATTTATACTTTCTACTGTATTTTTCACTCCATGCATCTGATGAAGTGGGTTTTAACCCACAAAAGCTTATGCCCAAATAAATTTGTTGGTCTCTAAGGTGCCACAAGGACTCCTCACTGTTTTTGCTGATACAGACTAACATGGCTACCCCTCTGAAACCTGAATTAAAATTGTATGTTTTTATAATCAAAGCACAAAATGTTCTGAGAAGAGTTAACCATAGTGTGTAAAATTATGTTGTGATAATGCAGCTGATCCAGCAACGGAGAGTAAAGAAGACCAGTGGATGGGTGTAACTGTCCAAAGTCAGGGGCCAGGAGGAAAGGTGGTGGTAAGTCTATAGGACTTGAATATTTATTAGTATTTGGTTAGGCTTATGCTGCATGTTTTAAAGTTGTCTGCATTTCTATACCTTTACAGAGCTCTTTCTAGGTTTTGTTGCTATTAGATTCCTAAACGTAAGGAATTAAATTTTTCCTTAGAGGAATGAGGCACTGCCGATAATCTGAAAGCATTTTTTCCCCTCCCATCATGACAACTCAGAAAACAGCAGAGTTTTTGAATTTTTTTTTCTAATTCTCTGAGTTTTGAATTGGTTTGTTTTCATGATCCCAGTAATCTAGGGTAGACAGTAGAGTAGATACTAGTAAAGCATCTCTGTGGCTGGTGTTACTATAGTGTGGTTTTAAAATGGGAGCATAAAGTACTTTTCTATTTTTAAAAACTTTTTTAACCTATGAAAATTTTATCCTTCAAATTCTCTTGTATGAGTTTAGGAGAAATGTCACATTTTCATGGACTTGTTGTCAGTATTAGTAAATACAAACCCTCCGTCTGAGGTTCACCATGGGTGAGTAATAACTACAAAGGAATTGATGGCCTCTAACAGTGGATCTGATGATTGTTTTCACTCCAGGATTGTGGAGTGAAATCACTTTTTGTAATTCAACTTTCTTTTAAAGATGTTGATGATGATGAGTCATATACCCTTATTTTACATGGTGCAGAGGGAAGAAACTTTCATAAGTTACCACAGAATAATGACACAGATCTTTGTATCTTAATGCTCTTATTGCTAAATACACTACTTATGGTAGTACAGTACATAAGCTATGGATCAGAAATGGGAGCATGGCGAGGAACCTTCCCCCATGTTTCTATGCTCATGTAAAACTACTGCTTCCAACCTCACTACCCTCCAGAATTGTTTGCAGAGGTGTTGTAGCCATGTTGGTTTCAGGATATTAGAGAGACAAGGTGGGTGAGGTAATATTTTTTACTGGACCAACTTCTGTTGTTGAGAAGGACAAGCTTTTGAGCTCCACAGAGGAAGAGCTCCGTGGCGCTCAAAAGCTTGTCCTTTTCCCCAACAGAATTTGGTCCAATAAAATATATTGCCTCACCTATCTCAGCTCTCCCTTACCTCCAAAACTGTTAGTTAGTAATGCTGCTGGAGGCAGTATTAACTTGCATGGAGGGAGGGGCAAATTCACCTTGTCATCAGCAGGGAACCAGTGGCAGCCTGTCTTCTGCACAAACTATGCTGCCATTTCTGGGAGAAGCAAGCATGCCCCCCGCCCTCCAACCTATGTGAAATATTGAGTATGTGCATAGTAGTGCTGTGATCTGCAAGGTTTCCAATAACTTCACATGGGTTAGCGCAGCCTATGTGGTGGTGGTTTTTCTTCCTGTCAGTATGCAGATGTTATTAGAGGATGTGACTCAGCTTCTGAGTCTCTGTTGTCACCGTTTTTCCAGACATAAGTATCTGGTTTGTATGCTTATTGCTGCTAGGGGAGCATGTGGCTTATAGAGAAAGGCCTTCTCATTATTTGGCTTTAATGATAATTTGCAGGAAAAAAATACAGAAGGCATAAAATATTTTGCTTATCTCCTGTATCTTTGTTTTTCTTGCAGACATGTGCACATCGCTATGAGAAAAGGCAATATGTAAACACAGTTCAGGAAACTCGTGATATCATTGGAAGGTGCTACCTGCTGAGTCAGGATCTCACTATTAAGGATCCTAAGGATGATGAGTCTGCTATGGATGGTGGAGAATGGAGTTTTTGTGATGGCCGACTGAGGGGTCATGAGAAATTTGGTTCATGTCAGCAAGGTGTAGCTGCTACTTTTACTAGAGACTATCATTATGTTGTATTTGGTGCACCAGGAACTTATAACTGGAAAGGTATGACCCTCTCTTTCCCCCCCCTCCTAGATTTTTTTCAGCATTTACCCCGGTTTTGTAAATGCTAAATTATTAGCTCCATGTTACTCTCAAAAATGTCACATTAAAAACTTGCAAGGCAGAGGTCCCCAGTCTATGGGTGCGCCCTCCTTACGGGGGCACAGAGGAACATTTGGAAGGGTGCGGCAGGGGCCCGGTCCAACCCCCATGAGGGGTGGGGAGGGAGAACCACCCAGCCCTGCTCCTGGCCTCAGCCCTGGCTGCCTGCCTGGGGATACACTTCCGGCCACAGCTGCTTGTCCTACGCCCATGGTCCCAGCTGCCGGCTTGACCCCTGGCCGAGGATCCGCTCCCGTCCCCTGCCTCCAGCTATAGCCCCAGCTTTGGCCCCCTTACTCCGTCTGCGTTCCCCATTCCCGGAGTCATGGCCCCGCTCCGGGCCCCGGCTTTGGGGGTGGGGGAATGGGGCATGAGGTAAAAAATTTGGGGATCACTCTTGTAAGGGGAAGGCTTTAAAAAAGTTGGAATAGCTGATGGATGGATTGCATAAATTAACACGCTGTTGTAGGAAACTCCTACCTCACTGGTCCTAATTTTCTTGCAGGATTCAGTGCTTGTTTCAAAGGGTGGAACTTTCACACTGAGTGTGTGCATATACATATTTTTAGCATTATTTGGCAAGCATCTCATTTTTCTGCCTTTGAGCAATTATTCAGACAAATGTCTGCACTAAAACTTTTATCCTAATTGATCCTGCAATGTGCTCATTCTTTTGTGTTTGTGACATCAGTCATCTTCTTTGGAAACTGGGGGTACCTTTTTAGCGTGTTTAAAACCTGCAGCCGTGAGTCTCAGAGCCTGGGTCTTCAGACTCAGGTTGGTGGGGCTCATGCTATCGTGCTAACAACAGCAGTGCAGAAGTGTAGGCCCAGGCTGGAGTTTGGGCTCCAAAGCCTAGGGAGCTGGGTGAGTTTCGGAGTCCAAGCTCCAGCTCGAGCCATGGCATCTGGACTGGCACGTAAGCCTATGTCTGTAGTCTGGCTCTGAGACTTGCTGCTGCAGGTTTTTTAAAACTCAGCATAGACATACCCTAATATATCACACGTTCAGTATGGCAGGATCATGGGAAGATGATTGCAGACAGCAAATATCTAAACATTCAAGGGCAAATCCTTATGTTTTTACTCCAGTAAAACTCCATTGACTTTAATGGGTGTTCTGCCTGAGTAAAAACTAAAGACTGTGGCAACTGGCACATATCACCTAGCAAATGTCACAAAACTCAGAAAAGCAATGGATAGATTTGTATCCTTTGGTTTATGTTGAGAAATTTTCAAATGCCCGGCCTGTTTGTTTTAATAAGAGATTTCTTTTTGCACATCATTACACCAATAGCTGCAAAATACTCCCCCCGCCCCCCTTTAGAATGTCTGTTTGATCTTTGACTCCTGTTATACAGTGTTCTTTCATATACCTGTGTCTGGCACACGAACCATGCAAAATATTTGAGTTAAGCTCTGGCACAAGGTATACTTTTGTGAAGACTTAATCTTCCAAATATCTGTTTCTGTCAAGAAAATTTGAACAAGCTGAAAGAGCATGTTGAGTTCAGAGATTGCTTTATGTTAATTGCAGAGAACTGCTAGTACATCAGTTTCATGTATATGCTTTCATATCATGGAAAAACATGTCTGTACTTGCCAAATTGTTAAATATACCTGACTAAAGAGAAGCACCCATTTTGATTAGACAGAGGTGTGAGATCTAGCTCTTTTTCCCTTAAAAAAAGGATGTTACCTAATTTATATTATTGACTGCATTTAGTGATAATTTGATAGTAAAAATGACTATCAGTATTTTTAAATCTTGTGGATCTAGAAGCTTTCTCTATAATGCCTTTGTTGAAAGGGTGAAATGATATGATGAGTGAAGAGGCTTGATGATCAGTTTATTCAATGTTTTGTTGACAATTTTAACAATGTATGCCATATTTTCCAGATCATTGCACGGCATCATAAAGTTGCTGCATCATGACACCCATATGCATACAATACCATGAGATTTTAAAACGTAGCTTCAGGCTGTGTGCTATTCTTCCTCCCAATTCAAACAATGATCACAAGGATAATGTTGCTAATGTCAATCAGGAACCATGTCTCTCTATTATTTTTCTCTCTTGTCATTCATCCATTTTTATTTTACCATTTCATTCCTTCAGGGGTGGTTCGTGCAGAGCAAAAGAATCAAACATTTTATGCTGTGGATATCTTTGATGATGGGCCTTATGAAGTTGGTAGTGAGAGTCGCCGAGCTGAGAATCTAGTTCCTGTTCCAGCTAACAGTTATTTAGGTAGGATGAAGCACAGATGGTAAAACTCTTCAGACTTCTTGAACACTCGCTATCCAAATGGTGTGCAGTACCATAAAATACAAGCAGAAAGCAATTATTTTATGCCCCTGTAAAATGCAACCCATATGTTGTCATTCACATCCTCCTCTACATTTACGGGCTAATTTGAAGTATAAAATGATACTCCGTTGAGGTACCTATAAGCGTTACAAATGTAACGAGACATTTAAGAGCTGTGATGAGGACCTGCAAATTCTCATTATGTGGTTATAATCACTCTCTAACAGTAAGTACTGTCTGTGGATTCATACTCTTAGATCACGTGGCCACCAGCATGTAGAATTGGGAGCTGTAGTAAAGCCTGAGTTTCTGAGAATAACTGTTAAGTCGGCATTGTGTATGTGCTGAGAGCATCAACATTGCACCCAATTACCAGTCCCTAAACTCCTAAGCCTTCTTTGCACAGCTAATGGCTGTCCTAAATAACTCCAATACAACATGGTAATTTTGTTTTTAAAATATGTTTTTAAAAGCTTTAATCATTAGCATGGATCGACACTGATAAAAATGTAGTGTGATTTTCATGATGAAAGGCAAAAGCAAACTCCTGCTTAATGCAAACAATGAAGAAGAAAGGCCCAAAAAGAGGTGCTATTACAAACTAGAAAGAATAAAGGATGAATGGGATCTTTGAAAAACTGAATAGTGTTAAGAGAAAGACTTGTCTTTCTGCTCCAAATGCTGATTTGTGTGACACTTCTACACCAGTACTCTTTATGTTTGCAGTGGGTTTAAGCACGTGCTAGTAAAATGGAGCCAGAAGAGCTCATGATGGAAAGAGAGAGGGATTAATTCTTAGCATCATGTCTGGGAGAGAGCATTGCCAAGGAGAGAGCCATCTTAGAGTGAAGAAATGAAAGTGAGAATGAGACTTGTTATAAGAAGAAATAGAACATCTATTGCAGTTAAACAGGAATCAGATAAAGAATTTGTAGGTGCTGGGGCCCATAACTAGTGATGGTAGTGAGATGAATTCATAGCATTTTTAAAGATCTAAATGGTCAATTTGGATTGAGGCAGGAATGCCAGGGCTAGAGATGTTATGGAGGAGCTTTCATGCTGTTGTTAACAGAATAAGACTGCAATAAGCATGACAATAGTATTTTTGTCTTCCTGTTCATCAGCATTACATTTTCATAACAAGTCTAATATTGCATTTATATCCCGGAGGCTTTGTCACTCTAAAAAGCTCCTTTGCTTGATTTGACATGTCTTTGGAATCAAATTAACTTCCTCTTTCATTGGTAAGTACTGCAGTACCAGCCTGGCATTAATTGGCAGTTGCTGTGCCCTAGGTTATACGTGATGTGCAGTTGTTTTTACTGCTTAACTACCATATTTTTCTTCTTTGATCTCTTCCCTCCATATATGTTCACAGGTCTTCTGTTTTTGACAAGTGTGTCTGATACTGATCCTGATCAGTTTGTATACAAAACATTGCCTCCCAATGTAAGGGTGGACAAATCCACTGGTGTGATGATGAATAGCTACCTAGGTTTGTTACCTGAGGTGACAATATATATGGTCTTGGCATACCTTTGTGTGTGTGTGTGTATCCAGACTTTGACATAATCTTTATTTATTTATTTCCCCCCCATTTCAAATGCATTCAAGTAAAAGCATGTAACAGCAGGGATTCAGATGACGGATAGCTGATAAAGTAAGGGGCTTTGGAGAGGACTTGATATGTAATGTAGCTCCCAAAATATACTGTAGCCTTCTTACCAAGCTTATCTGAAACTCTGTCTTATTTTTGTAATTGAGAATCGTAACAGCAGTGGTGAAGGATGCCAAGAAAAGGAGATATGGGGGGGCTTGATATTTACTTCTCTTCTAATCTAGATTTTTTTCCTCACAATTTGTCTGACTTTTGATACTTGGATTTGTAGCACAAATTCATGCATTAGCCCAATATACGTATGCAGTAATCTTGTTCAAAATCTGTAAAATAGTAATTAATTCAATGTATTAACTTTAGAATTTAAACTGAATATTTAAGACTGCATGCTTTTTAAAATGTCCTTTATAGACATAATTAGCATGTTACTGCTGTTTTCACCACTACTGTATACAGCAGATTCTCAAATACTGTCTAACATTAACATAAAATACTGTGCTTGTGCAATGTTTTGCATGTTTATAACCAAAAATAACATTTGTATGAAATTCATAAGTGTTCATTCTGTGTTAGAGGCTAAGTACTTAAGCTGTATTAAAGTGCTTACATTTATTAAATTGTTTTTAAACTAATACATTTTTTAAAAAATACCCACCATAACCATGTGTAGCGTCTGTAAAATGTACAGATGGTTGGTGTGTTTGTGTGCATTTACACACACATTCTAGACACGCACAAAAACACATCCATAGAGTATCAGATTTGTTTGACCAATCATTGTACACTTTACAGACACTACACATGTTTATGGTGGAGATATAGAGATATGTCTGTAATAGAAAAGACCCTAAGTGAAAGTTTTTAATTTCTACAGACATTACATGGATATATGCTTCATATCATTCTATATTCACACTTGTGTACTGTTTCATTTATAAGATGTTTATTGTTGTAGCAGATTTAAAAATGAATGAAATTGGTAGCATGTAGTGGATATATTTGCTAAACTTGGTTGCAGTAGTGCTAACAGGCACCACTTCAATATAGTGCATATATATTATTTTCAGATCTAACAATAAAAAACTCTAGCTATTGGTTTTTGTGTTCTTTTGTTCTAGGTTTCTCATTGGACACTGGTAAAGGTATCGTTTCCCAAGAAGAGACAACTTTTGTATCCGGTGCACCAAGAGCCAACCACAGTGGAGCTGTAGTTCTGCTGAAAAAAGATCTTCAAATTCCAAGAGCACTCTCGCTTGTGCATATATTTGAAGGAGAAGGGCTGGCCTCTTCTTTTGGCTATGATGTTGCAGTAGTGGACCTCAACAATGATGGGTAAGGCGCTTGTTAAGCTCATGCTATTAAATCCTAGTTTTGTATTGCTGCAGTGCATTGTATGTATAGTGTGCCTGAAGATGACTTGCAAATGGAGGAAAATGTGGAGGAATGGAGTTGTGTGCCCTTCCCCCCGACTTTAGGATGTATAGGGAAGGCTTTCCAGTTTGCTTGTTTTTTCTGCTTGATTTTCACATTATCAATATAGGGCATACTAAGTCTGGGCTTCCTTTTCAGAAAAGTACACTGGGTGCTGTCTCCGCATTTATTTGAAGGGATGTGACTATTGAATAGTTTTAGACTTCTTTCTTTTCTACTCATTGTTAGAGAAATCCAGCTAGATGAAAAGTTGACTGAAACTTGAATGGGTAATATGTAAAAAAAAAACCAAGCAGAAAAAAGGATTTTTGCATGAATGTGATTTATTTTTTAGGTCTTCTTTATACAGCACAGAAAAGAGAGGAAAAGCCACAAACTCAATTTTTTTCTTTAATAAAAATTACCAGGTTAATTTTTCACTATTGAACCAATTTAATGTGCTTCCTAGTGACCTTTGCTCAGCCTCTTTGTCTGACCAATTTACTTACATTATATTTAGCCTGTAGTCTTTAACTTGCCAGGAATTTTCACTTATTTCTCAGAATTCTTTTAAAATGTCTGTACTTTGTTTCATTTAAAGTTGGCAAGATATTGTTGTTGGAGCTCCACAGTATTTTGACCGAGATGGAGAAATTGGGGGTGCTGTGTACATCTACATTAACCAACAAGGCAAATGGGAAGGGGTAAAGCCAATTCGCCTCAATGGAACCACTGATTCTATGTTTGGTATTGCAGTTGAAAATATTGGTGATATTAATCAGGATGGATTCCCAGGTGAGAAAATTGACCTTTGAAGATGAATGTCCAATTTCCCCCCTAAAACTAGATTCAGAGCATCTTACTTTATCATGAATGTAACCATTCAACAAGATACCATTTATCTAAATCTCCTAATTTCTTTTCAACAGATATTGCAGTGGGGGCACCATATGATGATTTTGGCAAGGTGTTCATATATCACGGATCCAAGAATGGAATAAATACAAAGCCAGCACAGGTAATAAACACCCATTACCACCTGTGCTCAGCCTAGCAGAGCATTATGAGCATAAGAAGTTTTGTTCCACTAAAGTATATTATACTGGGCAACCTCCACAATAGGCGTTGCTCTGTGCACCTTCTGCAGGCCCAGATCCTCAGCTACAGCAAAGCTCAAGAAGGTGTCTGTGCAAAAGTGGCTTTTAGCTCCTTTTTCTGCTCTGCCCCCTTCCCCATCCTTGACTGGCTGTGTCATTCCCAGGAAGCCATTGTGGCACACAACAGTCACGAGGGCATAGGGAAGCCCAGCCATATCCTCTATGCTGGCAGCAGGGAGGGGTGATGGTAGAGGATATATCATGGTGCTCAAATATTATAGTGATGGGAAGCAGCATAAAACCCTAAGATAGACATCTAAGCTACCAAATGATCCCACTACACTGGTAAGATCTTCCTGGCTGGCTACAATGGCTTTAGGGTTAATTTGCACTCCACAGAGTGGCCATATTGCAGTGCACGCTTTGTGCCAATCCTATAATATTTAAGGGCCAAGTTCAGACTTTACTTGCACCTGCCAGACCTAAGGTCTGGAACGGGAACAAGTGCCACCTGAACGGAGCACTTTGGAAAAGTGCAAGTCATCTGCTGCTTTTCCATGACTGAGAACACAAGTTCAAAAAGGAAGAGTGCAAGTGAGCATGTTATATTCACCAGCCAGTTATATTTTTCTCATGCTGGATTCCCCAAATGGTGGAAACCCTATGCACAAATAGAACAGAGCAAAGGAACATGTGGATTTGTATGCCCCACTTCTCCAGATTTCCTAGATTTTTGGAGTATAAAGCAATGATAATTACTTAAATGTCTTATTTCCAACAATCTGTTTGGTTTTAGATTCTTGATGGCAAAAAATCCAGTGTTCCATATTTTGGTTATTCTATTACTGGAAATATGGATCTTGATAGAAACTCCTACCCTGATATTGCTGTTGGGTCACTTTCAGATTCTGTCTCTGTTTACAGGTGTGTACTGTATATAGTATTTTAACTAAATCTAGATTGGTTTTCTAACGAACTGCTTTGAAGAGATGAATGTTTTGTTTCAGGTTTGTAATGCATTTTTTCCCTCCAGAGGTTGAAAATTGTGCTGGGAAAGAATACACACATATCAGTCTGGTCTCTTTTGGGTATGTCTACACTGTACACTAAGCCCAGGCTCTGACTCAGATTTGAGTCCAAACCACCCTTCCATCCACACCCAAATCAGTTTGACTTGGATCAGCAAGCACTCAGCACCTGGTTCCTAGGATCCTGGTATGGGGGGGTAGGTCAGAGCCCAAATCCTGCTGGGACTGAGATCTAAGCTCTGTCATTTTACAGTGTGGATGCTGCTCAAGCCACACACCTGGGTGAGAGGTTAGTGTAGAGCAGTATAGACACATTGGCATATTATAGCTTATTAGCATGGCTGTGAGAGCCAGGTCCAGCAACTGTAAACAGAGGTTTACAATATACTGTGAATGCTCAAGCAAGGACTTGGAAACACTGAGTCCACAAGCCTGAGTCCTGCAGACCTGGGCTTAGTGTGCAGTGTAGACAAACCCTTCTACAAAACTGGCTGAAAGATATCCTAACATCCCTGATGTTTAGCTTTTGTTATGCGTTTATCAACAAAACGTAGCAATGTTTAAGAGAACTGTAGATTATGAACTCTTGGAATGATGCATGCAAGGTGGGATAATTATAGTGGATATTGGGCAAATCCTGCATGCATGCAGGTCCACCGTGACCAAGTAAAGCCTTAACACTGAGGAATCTGTGCATTTCTGCTGTGTGAGGGGTAGAAGGGAGGGGCTGAATCCAGAAAGCCCATGTAGGCAGCTCTTAAACCTGTGACATGTGGAGCTCTGCTCCACGATGCTCCCTTCGCACCAGTGTGCAAGGAGATATTGTGTGAGCGACAGGGTCAGTGGATCTGCTATTGCAGACCTACCTGTCATCCCTTGTTTGGGGCAGTGACCACCTTTTAATCTGTACCATGCTGAGCATAATGTGGGACTCCCATGCTGACTGGGGCCTCTAGGTGCTACCATAATACAAATAATAATAATAATCTTCCCCCATGCTCTCTTGCAGATGCGGGTGCAGTAGATGTAGTGTGTACTGAAACCCTCGGGTTATATTAGTGGCCACAGAACAGCTTGGGGATGAGGAATCTGACCCCTTGCTGACCTCCTAAGCCTATAGCCTGGTTACTCAGGCTTTGCACTGGGGATAGGATTTGGCTGCAGAAAGAGCTAATTTTGCCATTTAACGTAATTCCTGTCATCATACGGAACCACTAACATAAGTAGGAAGAGGAAACACAGGCAGGGCTTTGATGTCTGAGTCAATTTTAGGTCTCACTCCTTATCTTCAAGGCACTCATGGCCAAGGCTCAGGATATCTAAAAGATCGCCCTGGGATGAAGATCGTGTTTGACAACTCTGCTCCTTGGGCATAATGGAGCTTTCTACCACAAGGGTAAAGTGTGTCTGTTCAGGGGACAGAGCTTTCTTGGGGTTGGTCTGAGACTGGAACAAACTCCCACAAGACCTAAGGACCATCCCATCATTGACTGTGCCTTCTCTAACATAAGCATAGCAGCATGCACATAATTAAAAGTCCTTAAAAATACCAAGAAAAGTACAAAAACAAAACACTGGACTGCACCCACAATTCTCCCTCTTGGCAGAGGATGAGAGCAAAACCCATGTGTGATGGACATTCGTCATGTCACACAATACTTGGTGTCTTTCAATACTATGCTGATGAGGGCAATCTAAGTACTTACATAAACAGGAGGCGAGGACACGAAGCTGGTGTGGTGTAAAAGGGGTGAGACAGTGAAAGAATTCCACTGAAATAAGCACAGCTGCATTCAGCTTCTAAATATTCAAAAATGTACCCACTGGCCCTGTTCTGCTACAATGAATACAAAACGCAGAATCGCTTCAGTGGGAGCAGGGTTAGCCATTCTCCTCTCATGTTTAAAACATAAAATAAAGCTGCTAATGCAGCATTATGCCAGCAATCCTACATGCATGAAAGTCAGGAAGTGAAAAATTATGTTTGTCTCAGCAGCCATAATTCAGCTATCCACACTGCACATTAAAGTTGACATATATGTTAATCTAAATGACTTCTGCTACCCACTGTATGCACACAGGGGCTGAATTACAATTGCTGTGGGAACCATCACATTGAATTTCCTGACTTTTTT
This sequence comes from Macrochelys suwanniensis, assembly GCA_033296515.1. Lineage (NCBI taxonomy): Eukaryota > Metazoa > Chordata > Testudines > Chelydridae > Macrochelys > Macrochelys suwanniensis. The sequence continues at coordinate 39,023,345 of CM065784.1, forward strand.
TGTGCATGTAAAATGACAACATTGCATTAACATAGTGGTTTAAAAAACATTAATACAAGTCACTTGACCTTCATGGGTTTTCAGGGTTGTTCAGCTTCTCTACAAAATGCTGAAGAGCTCTATTTTAAGCTCCAAAGCTTCTCTCTCTCTCTCTCTCTCACCAACAGAAGTTGGTCCAATAAAAGATATTACCTCACCCACCTTGTCTCTCTTCAAAATGTTGTAAGTTTTATTTCTAACCTTTCTGAAACTCAAAATATTTCTTTGAGTAGTATTGTGATGTAGGGAATCTTCACAGCAAATCAATGTAAGTATAAGAGTCTGCTGCTTCTGTTAAACTCAGAGTAACATATCATTTATTTTACTAATTGTAACTTTTTCCCCTCTTTTTTTACCCCCTCTCCTCACACCTGTTCTCTCCTCTCCCTCCCCCCCCCCCCCCACTCCAAAAAAAAAATAGATCTCGGCCTGTTATAAGCATTAAGAAAACCATCAGGATATCTCCTGACAAAATTGACCTGAACAGAAAGACCTGTTCTGAACCCAGTGGAATCTGGTAGGATATTTATTTTGTTGTAAGCTTTGGCATATTGAGTGCTTCATGTTTTCAGTGTGATGGGGATGGGCATGCGGACTCACTGAGCTGAAGGGAGGCATATGGAGTGTGATTGATAGATGTGAAACATATTCTGATCTTCTTGTCCAATAACAACTGGCTTTGCTTCTGAAAAGTAAGAACAGGAGAATGGATTTCATTGGTTGGCATCTATGTGCATTTATTTCCTGTCCTGTAACTTTTTTATAATTTAGAGCCTGTTACTCTTTAAAGCTTTATCCAGACTGGAAAACTTATTAGTTTTATGGCAGATATCTTAATCAAGATCCCAAAAGGCAAAGGTTAGATAAATAGGGGATAGGAGTAGTAGACTTCTTCAAGATGACATCATGTTGGGCAATAATAAAATTTGATGATACTCTTCCTTAGAAACTTACATTTTAAAAAGTTTTTAATATAACTTCTGTGCTAGAATGAAGTGGTTGGTGGGTCATGTATATGTGTATTGGTCCCATGGTGTCCCATGTGATCTATCACTATCTGTTTAATTCAACATACATGCATATTTTAGCCTGGGATGGCTTTTAATCACTGGCACTAAATGGAAGTTTAAAGACCAAAAATAAATAACTTTTCAATGAACATTGACATTTTGTAACAAACTAAAAGTGCAAACGACAAGAAGAAAAGGAACAGACCCTTTCAATCTGAGTAATACAAAGAAGGGCTTGATTCTTCTATACTTACTCTTAATGAAATATTGAAGCTGCAGGGCCACTGTAAGAGGGTAGAAGGCATGGGGTGCACTGGTGGTAACTTGTGAGTTACATCCACAGTGAAGTATCACATGGGTGTTTAACTTCGAAAAGCTGAAACTGTAAATACCTTCCCACGTCTCAGAAAGTAAATCAGAAACCGATCTAGTTTTATAGACAAACCGATCTTGATAAACATAATTTGATGCTATTATCTCCTCATGCACTGGCTTTTTATAAGGCGCTCTACAAATAGTGAGTCACAAGAAGCAATTTATCTACTTTAGATATTTAATAGCTAGAACTTGCCAAGTAGAAGGAGACTTCCTAGTAAAGACCCATTAGCAGACATTAAATAAATAAAAAATAAAATATGTTTTACATCCTGCTGCCGCACCGGCGTAAATGACTACACTGGATGCAGCCAATAAAGAATCAAGCCCATTCATGTTAAACAGTCAAACTAAATATTTCCTACCCACTCACTGACTCAGGTTTCAATCTCTGGTAGTGTCATAATCCAATTAGTTCTCCAGGAGATCCTCCAGCAAATACAGGAAAGACAAGATTTTTATTTATTTAAATGGGAAAAATAAAATTTTTCCTATTTTAAATAAAAATTTTGCTTTTGTAAAAATTTCTTGAAGCTTTTTTTTTTTTTTTTTAATTTAAAGTATCTGAAAGAGTAAAAGAGAGAAGCACTTTTTCTTCTGGCTTTGTAACTTAGCATTCACTGAGAAGCAAAATGCCAGTTCTGTTAATTCATATAATATGAATCATATTATAAAAGCCAGGATAACGGACAGGTGACTGTATTGTTTAATGAAATATTCAACCTTTCAATCTATTGAATCATGGCTTCTTAACATTAATTTTAAATTCTTGACTCTTTACAGCATGGATGTTGAAGCATGCTTTGAATATATTGCTAACCCCAGGGACTTCAATCCAAAAATAAGTAAGTAGTTATGAATGTTTACCTGCTTGTCATGAGGGTTTTTTTTTTAATTTATTTGCTTGTTTTTTTAAGGCTATTTAATGTTCTGAAAGAACAAAGCTGTGGTCAATAAAAGTTAACTGTAGAGGCAGGTATGTAAATACTGTAACACACTCATGCTGTCTGCCAGATCTAAAATGGAATTCAGTACATGCTGACAGTACTAGCTGTCACTCGAGAGCTGTAGCCTGAGCTAACAGAAGTGTAGCATTCTGTAGAAATGTAATTAAGTTGTATTACTAAATTGCTTGGGTGAAAGTTAGGTTTTGACTGGATGAAAGCCATGTAGTGTGTGCCAACAAACACTCCCAGAGGAACTGTAAAGCCTATTCACACACTAGTGTCACTCCATAAAATATAAAGTTTTAAAATCCTGTTTGATAAGTAGTATTTGCCTTTTGTGGAGGGACTTTTCCTACAAACTTACTACTAAGGGTGTTCCTCACATGACTGGTTCCTGGGAAGCAGCAGTTGGAGTAAGGATTACTTGCGTGTGTAAGGATTTGGAGGCCTGTGCCATAAACTTATAAAAGTTTAAAAGACCAATTACAGATATTTTCTATTTTTTATTAGGTGACCAAGATACTGCTTTTGTTGTACCATGGGAAGGTGTGGGTGGTGTTTGTTTTTTTTGGGGGAAATCTTACATGGGAGGGCTTTACAAATTATTTTTTTTCCTGACCCCTCATCTCCAGTTTGTGTTTATTGGGGACAAGCAACCAAATTCCCAAGGAACTGCTTGAGTACAGCACTCTAATGCTAACTACGGCACAGATCCTGCAAACACATGAGTAACTTTATGCTCATTAGAAGCCCTGTTGACTTCAGTGACTATACATACCTAAGCATAAGTGTTTACAAGATTAGAGCTTATCATATCTGCTGCTTGGCCAGGCCCGTTAATATTAATTCAGCTCCGTGGGTACAGGGTGGATTAAAACTAGATGTGGCTAGAAGGGTTGGCTTAGATACCACAGTCTCTATATAAATACCTAAAAGTGGATGCTGTTGTCTCATTCAGTCAGGTGCTTGTGGGGCACATCAGGGAAAAAGAGAGTTTGAGGGGCCTTCACAATGTTTTGTGTTCTTTAAACAAACAAAAAAAAGCCTATTGTGAAAGCTCCTTTTGGACATGTGCAGGGAAAGAGAAGCTGGCTGTGAAATGGGAAAAGGACAAAACAGGCAGATAATTATGGTTATGCTTCAAAGATGGCTTTGCAAACAAAGGAGAGTAGTTAATAAGCCCAGTAGTGGACAGTGCATAGTTCTCCTGGCTAATATGACAAGCCCACAACTCATAAATTAGCATTCTTAGTGCTATATTTCCTAATTGTAGTTCTGTATTTTCCTTTTATTTTTGATCTAGAACTTAACTATACTTTTGAAGCAGAAAATGACAGGAGGCGGTTAGGCCTGCCATCTCGAGTTCAGTTTTATAAGCATCTGTCTGATCAGTTGATTGGAAGTATAACTCTAGGAGGACAGAATAGAAAAGAATGTGTGAAAACCTCTCTTGTGATGCAGGTAAAGTGATGGGAGAGTATTTTATTTTATTTTTGATTTATACCCAATAGAAAAACTTCTACCCTGGGCACCAGGTACCTTTTGACATAACTTAAATATGACATACAAGATAAAGCCAGCACCACCACCTTTCTTCAAAATGTGGGGAAAAACCCCCAATCAGAACAAAATCAAGCTCAAACTGACCCTGACTCTCTCACAAATGCCATCTCCTACCTCCCCAAAAGCCTGAATTAAAACATATGAGCCTTGTAGTGTGCCCTGAAGGTCAACAAGCTGAGGACCCTCATGGAAGACCACAAGAACAATGGCTACTCCTAGGGGAATTCAGCTCCAAAAAAAATAAAAATTCTGTGCACAATATTTTAAAATTCTGCATATTTTATTTGTCAAAATAACACAATATCATCACGCCAGTTTCAATTATTTTGGGTTGTTTTTTTTTTCAAAATACCTGTCAGCAAGTATGTCTGTAACTATATAAGCTATTTCAAATGTTTAATAGGAAAATATCAAAGATAAACTACGTCCCATTCCTGTATCGGTTGGCGTTAAAATCAGTGGCTCAGAATCCAGTTCACCATCAAAGAGAAGACAAGGAAGATCACTTCCAGATCTTGTTCCCATTCTAAATTCAAATGAACCAGAAACAGTGAACTCAGAAGTAAGTCTCTTCTTGAATAGATCTTTGGAAGATGATGTAAAGTGGATTGTTAAGCCAACAAAACACAAAGTTTGTATGACGGAAGAATGGAGAGATTGGGTTATTTGCATAGGTAATTAGTTCCAGTATGGTCTTTAATATTCAACTCCAATTCAGGAATATGCATGTGAGCGTGTGTGCGTGCATGCATGGCACATGCACTTGTATCAGAAGTCACTGAATTAAAGGCTGTAAAGAACTAAGCTATGACCAAAGAGAAGTAAGTGAGGAGGCACATGACATACAATTCATTTATAACCTCAGTGTGGGATTATATGGGCTCTCATCACTTGTGGTAGCAGAAGTGAAGATGGCACAGCTGGTTAACAAACTAACTTTGCACCCCAGAAGACTAAGGTTGAAATTTAGCTTTGGTCACAAGTGAAAATTAATTGAGTTGTCTCATCCTTGTGAATGCGTGTCCTACATCACACAGGCACTATGCAATTGTTTGCAGAGTCAGGGTGCCCTGAAACAATTGTCTCTAGAACTTGGGGTATGTCTACACTTCAAGCCAGGGCTGTAGTCCCCAGTTTGAGGAGATGTATCTGTGTTTGCTCAACTCCCATTCAAGTAATGAGCAGGAGAGGCACGTATCACTTTGAAACAGTGGGCCTCAAACTGGCCCAGTTTTTGTATTTCCACATGACATGATGCTTTCACTTAGCAGCAAGAAGATACATTTCCAGCAAAGCAATAGTGTCCCCATCTCCTTACAGCTGAAAAGGTGAAGTCAGACTAAGGGCCTTGTCTGCGCAAAGAAGGGTGTATGAAGCGTCTATGGATCTGAACTAACTGTAGCATATGTCAGCAACTGTGTTTTGTTTTTTGAACATAGATTTTAGTATTGTCGTATGTCCTAAGATAAACTGACTTTTGGCTTTTATATAGGTGCAGTTCTTAAAAGAAGGATGTGGAGAAGACAACATATGTAATAGCAACCTAAAACTTCAATACAGATTCTGTACCAGAGAAGGAAATGAAGACAGATTTTCTTATTTACCAATGTAAGACTCAATTTATACATTAGCAAAAATTACAGCACTTGGGTGGATGTTTGGAAGGGACATGTTTTTCCCCCCAATGTGTGAGACTTGTTATATTCTGTTTCCATAGTGAGAACAATGTTCCGGTGCTTGTCCTCAAAGATCAGAGGGATATTGCGCTAGAAATAACTGTGACAAATAATCCATCAGATTTAAAAAATCTCCAAAAAGATGGTGAAGATGCCCATGAAGCTAAACTAGTTGCAACTTTTCCAGATAGCTTGACCTACTCTGCTTTCAGAGAGCTGAGGGCTTATCCTGTAAGTATTCCAGAAAACCAGGACAAAGGTATATTACATTTAAATACTTACTGTGTTTTGACTTCTGCACATCTTTAATTCAGGAAAAACAATTAACTTGTGGTGCCAATCAAAATGGTTCTCAAGCAGAGTGTGAACTTGGAAATCCTTTCAAGAGAAATTCCAATGTAAGTGGCTTGTTTTTTTATTTATTTAATTAAAGATGGGCCTAATATATAAAGTTAGATTCTGGACCTAGTCCTGACGTTTACCTAAGTTCAAGGGAGTTCATGTCTTGAGGTTTGATTTGGGGCCTATCCCTGTTTTCAACATTCCAGAATTCTATGATGTATTTTTTTTCATATAAAACAAAGTTTGTGCTTACAAAAATATATTCACCTAACATCATACTGTGTGGATTGTTTTCTTGTTTAGGTAACCTTTTATCTGATTTTAAGTACAACTAAAGTTAACGTTGACACAACTGATTTGGATGTTAATCTGAAGTTGGAAACGTAAGGATTTTTGTTTTTACCTTGGTGTTTTCCCATATACTTGTAAACATTAAGGAATGGCTTCAATTTGTTTTGTAAAGGCAATTTTATTATGATGTGAAAACTGTTAAAATTTAAAATAAACACTGCTATTTCCTTTTCATTATAGAACAAGCAATCAAGTTAATTTGGCTCCAATTACTGCTACCGCTAAAGTGGTTATTGAATTGCTTTTGTCACTCGCTGGGTAAGTGTTTATAGTTAGCATAACAAATCAATTTGAGAATGAACCCTTTGCTGCAACCCGTACTAAAATATAATCTGTTTTTTGTTAAAAATTGAACAGAGTTGCTAAGCCTTCACAGGTGTACTTTGGAGGCAACGTAATTGGTGAGAGTGCTATGAAATCTGAAGATGATGTTGGAAACGTAATAGAATATGAATTCAGAGTGAGTTGATCTAGATTATTAAGAAATCATGATTGATTTTTTTTCTGACACTTATGTTAATATTTAAAAATGTGAAGCTGGCTGCCCTAGCACCCGAATCACCACCATTAACCACCTGTTCCTCCCTTCCTCAACACACAACTTGACTGATCCATCAAGACGGGGGCTTCCTCCATCCTTGAAAGTTCAGGTTCACACTTCCAGAAAGCATCTTCCATTTGTTTGTGTGCAGTCCCTTGCACCTACAATTTTCCAGCATAAATAGCCATGCCTACAGGTAACAAAACTTACGTACACAAAACCCATTAACGGTATGCCCAGTGTTAATGCTCAGAAAGTGTGTGCAGATATTTGTAAAGCCGAGCATCCACAAACAAGCTGTGTTGCAGCCCTTTTTGAAAATATGGCCCTGTGAGCTCACTCTCTTGGCCTTCTGCCTTTTAATTACTAAGCCAAGGATCTCATATCCACGTACCTCAAATGGTCTGCAGGTTCCTGAATGCTCCAGTGTTGGCAATGTACATTTTTGCTCCATGTATTTCCCTCCATCCACACATTTGTGCTCCACACTTGCTCAGTGTAGCCCATTCCTTTTCCTCAAGACTGGCTGCTCTTGCACCAGAACCAGCCCCTTGTTCCCCACCTTCCAAAACACATCCTGACTGGCTGTGGTGCGTTTTGAAGCTGGAATCCTGGCCTCCTCTCCTCAGACCCCCAGTGGACACATGACGACGTTAATTTGTGCAGTCATGGCCTCTGTCAGAGGGTTGGAGAGAAGGGTTTCAGGGGAAGGGAAAGGAGCATGTCTCAAGTTCAGAAGCACCTAGACCCATTCTCTTTATCATTCGTGCCCCTGCCTTGGGCTCCTGAAGACTTCCTTCTGCAGATCTCTTTAAATATAGCTGATGCAGTAATTTAGAATACTTGGTGTAGTTTGTAGTTTCTGTGGCTCAGTGATGACAAAGCTCTAGGTATTGCAGCATTGCTCTCTGACTAAAAAAACAACTACCAGACTGCTGGAGCAAGACGGACAGAAGTGTAATTCTCTGGCACCGGATGTTCCCTTAAAGTTGTAATCCTCCTGCTTGTCTATAACTGAGCACATTTTTGCTGCCTACAGGAGAATAGATCCCACTTATGTTTTCAGACACTACTGGCCAGGGAGCAGACATTCCAATTGTTCCTGCACTAGAAAACATTTTAACACTAAATATGGCTGCTATCAGCCAGGCCAGCCACAGTCTTTATATATGCTTTTGCTTACTTTATCACCTTCGTATTCTGTTCAGACCTCATAGACTAAGTCTTGCAACTAGTCTAGTTTTGTTTTTATCAATAGAACTTTTAAATAAAACTTTAGCAAATCTAGTTTCTCCTGATTTTGTTATACAGAATTGTATGCTAGATCACCCAGAACGTTATGCTGTGATAATTTCTATAATTAGGAAGGTTTGCTACCTTTCATTTCCAATCCAAAGTTTTTTGGCAAATACCAAATGTATGGTATCTTCGGAATTTGTGTTTTCCTGTGATTTTTCTTAATACCAGAAAAACCCTTCTTCAACAAGTGTCAGTGCAGATCTGTAGCTGTAAATTCTAGTTTATAAGAGAATTTGTGGATTTTGTATTCCTAACAGATAACTAACTTGGGTAGACCACTTAAAACATTTGGCACAGCTTCCTTGGACATCCAGTGGCCAAAAGAAATCAACAATGGCAAATGGCTGCTTTATTTGATGAAAGTAGACTCCAAAGAATTGGGGAAAATCCCTTGTGAACCTCAAAATGAAATAAACTCTTTGCGACTTGAGGTATGTTAATGTACTTTCACCTGTTTATAAGCAAGTTCACATAACATTAATGCACAAATGCCACAACAGGGAGTGTGTTAGTAGGATATTGGTGCCTGCTTTGGAATGAGCTTTGTATCTTCAGTGACTCGAGAAGTGCATCAATATCCTATGCTAATATACATCCTGCCATAGCTATTAGACTATGGCTCCTTCATTTTACATTTAAAAGCAAAGCCATTTTTAAACCTAATTTGTATTTTAATAAAGCAGTGACCCCTTCCATGATGGAAAAAATTCATGGTGAAGAGATAAGGAAAACAGGGCAACTATTTATACCTTTTTAAAAACATTTTTTAAAGCTGGCTTAGATTGCTTGAATCTCTTCTTTTTCCTGTTCCTCATTAACTCAATTGACCTTTTGCCAGCAGGCAGTTTAATCTCTGTGTCACCTTCTGCTGAAAATTAAAGTGCCAAGCCTGCAGCCCGTCTGGCAAAATTAGTCTTGCCTTCAGAGGAGATTTAGGGTTGGTACTTAAGTTACATTTTTCTAAGAGGGCCATACAGTGCTACCTGAAAGAGCTGGATCCTGAAGGAAGGGAAGTTTTTGAAACTGCTAGACTCTGTTCTCAGCCTGCCCTTCTCTACTCTCCATCATCTTTTCACCCTCTCCAATAGCAAGCTTCAACTGAAGAACTGCCCATCTGCTCCTTAAACTCCAAGTATTGTTGCCAGGCTGTAGGAGAAGCCAGGGAGGAGCCAGGATCAGTGCTTTAAAGAGCAACAGCCATGTACCCTCTCAGCTCAGATGCAGTGTTCAGCAGCAGTAGAGAAGGGTCTGGGCTTTTTTTAACTTCAAAGTGTACAGAGGAGAAAATGGGCGAGGAAGAGCAGGGAATGGATGGTTTGATATCAGTGGAACTACTCACATTCTTAAAGCTTTATAAATTTACAAAATGGAAAAAAGATGGTTTTTCCCCCCCCTTTATTCTGTCTATTATAGTAATTTTCAGACAAAAAGAATCACACAAGTTTATGGGATTTCTTTAACTAGAAAATGTTTTTACTTTGTTCTATCATTTATTAACAGACTTCACTTAACCCAGTGTTTGCTTTAAAAGAGCTTTGAACAGAATGGGCGAACAAGGACAAACTGTCTGCTTTTACGCTAACATGCTCAAATAATTTTACTGAAATTTGGCATTATTTACCCAAGAACAAATGGTAGACAATAATAAACATCTGACCAGATCCTGTGAGCCCTTTGCACACATTGCTTGCAATGAATTCTGTGGGAGTTTCACGTGGAAGAAATTGCAGGATTAAGTACATCTTTTTTTAAAAAGTGGATATAAACCACAACTAAAAGGAGTTTTAAAGCTAGGTATGTAAATAATCTCGTCACCATCAGAGTATAATGGGTTGCATAATGCATGCTTTGTTTTGTACATGTAATGTACTTCTAAAGTGTGCGTGCCAAATTCTGTCCTCATTGATATCCTTGCAATCCCGCTCATTACAAACTGATTACATGTGTAAGAGCAGAATTTGTCCAAGGGACAGATTGTGCATGTCTTTCCTTTTTAAATGCATGACCTGACTTGCCAAACAAATATTAAATTCATATGCTTCTACTAAACGTGAACTCTCTCTGTTTTGTAAAAACTTGCAAGTTTCCCATTGAAACCTAATTAGTAACTCTGGGAGTGTGCACATGCATCTCCTATAAGCCACTTTGGCTGGCCTTGCTACAATAGTTGGTGAACTAATGGAGTCTGCAACATTTTTATTGTACGTACTCAGTGAACACGTTTAACAGGAGCATATCTGCCTACTTTGGAATAGATGCAGTGTTGTTCTTGTGTGTTGGTCGTAGGATATTAGAGAGACAAAACTATTCTAAAGTTGGTCCAATGAAAGATATTCCCTCACCCACTAAAAGGACTTTTAAAGGTAGTATCTTTCATTGGACCAACTTTAGAATAGTTTTTTTCCCCTTATGAGTGTAGTAGGAATAGCACATACTTGCTGGTGTGTTAAAAAATGAAATGGCTTTGAAGCCGAGTGCAAGTGAAACACTATGCCTCACTGCCCTCCATTTTTGTTTAGATCACTTTTTTAAGTTACAGCTTAAATCCTAGTAATTGCTGTGATAGCAGCATTCAGTGCTAGCAGGAATGCATAGAAATACTGTCTGTGGCAGCAGTGCTCAGATATGGAATCCTGGTGGTCATGCAGCAGACACATACATTTGTCTTGTGTGACACCTGCACTAGCCCTGCTGTCACTGTGTTCTTCTTTCATCTCCATATTTTTACTTGGAGGGTCAGATTTAGGAAATACCCTTGTGATGCCACCAATTAATGGAGGAATGAATGTTTTACATTGGGGTGAAATAGCTTCAGATTTGTCTGTATTTATTTCTAGGCCTGCTTCTTGAAACTGAAGCTCTGTTCAAGTCTAAAAAGGAAAACTTGTTTTTACCTGAGCTATGGTTACAGTATATAAATCCTTGAAAACACAGGATTATATTATGGGAACTGCAACTGACACTAAACATGCCTGACTTTTGGCCAGTATCTCTACCCTTTAGTACTTGAATTGCTTTTTAACACCTCCAAGAAGCTAAATATTTAAATGCCCAATATTCAAAGTCTTTTGCACATTTCTATTCTGCTTAATAATCCATCAATTTCATATAGTTTATCAATATATAATTATTTGTTTTAAAGGAGTCCCATAGGTCAAGAAGGAAACGTGAAGTTTCAGAGAAGCAGACTAATGATGGCAAAAAAATGTCTTTATTTTCAGAAAGAAAATATAAGACCCTGGTAAGCATTTCCATATCAAAACAACAATTTCTCTTCCATCTCTTTACCTTCCCTTTACTCCTACAGAACCTTTTTGGGTTTAGCAGAGTGAAGGAAGGCATTTTGTTGTATAGATATTCTGTTTGACTTTAATAACTTGTTTTTTAAATATTATTCTTTTCTAAATGTGGTAAGTGTATTGGAATAATTTCCAGACAGCTGTAAAAGAACAATTGAATACATCTCTCAAGATGTAATTAGCAATGTATCTAGGTAAGAATGTAGCTTTCAGAAATGGACTTTAAAAGGGAGCGGGATAACTAATAAGAACAAAGTAAAGAAAACGTGCACAGACTGATTCCTACATTTTAACAGATATTAGGATGGATACTGTCAACCAATCTTATCGCTGAAATTAATAAGTTTTGCCATTGATTTCAGCAAGCCAATGATTGGGCCTTCTAAAGGGACCACACCTTTACGTCTACTGGACATGCATCCTCCTGTTTCTTTGTTACAACTATTTTAACCCGTCTCGTAATTTTTCAAATATTTTTCTGTAAAATGTGACTTTTGAAGTGTGTGTGTGTGTGTGTGTGTGTGTATATATATATTTATTTATTTATTTAAATTACAGGACTGTAATGTGAATGCACGCTGTGTGAATATAAAATGTCCCTTGCAAGGCTTGGACAGAAGGGCAATGGTTGTATTGCGTTCAAGATTGTGGAATAGTACTTTCCTAGAGGTATGTTCTGTTGCTGTTCTTGAGGCATTTGTGTACTCTCCTGTCTTTTCTCTTCTAACGTACCTCATTATATTTTGAAACAGGAATATTCTAAGTTGAACTACCTAGATATTCTCGTTAGGGCTACAATCAGTGTTCCTGCTGCTGCTGAAAACATTAAGCTCACAAATGAAGGTGCTCAAGTGAGTTTTCAAAATTTCTTTAACATGGTTTGTACATGTGAAGTTTCCTGTCTACATAGTATTTATTACTCCTGGGGGAATTCTGCACCACTGTGCAAGCGAAGACTAATGTCCCCTGGAGATTTTACTCTTTCCCTGCAGAATTATTGATTCATGTGCCCTCCTAGGCAGTGGTCCCAAGCAGGTATGTCAGGAGCAGCTAGGGGAGATGTAAATCACCGCCTAAGGGGGCAGGATGTGGCGTGCCTGCGAGACTCTGTCCCGGGGATGGCCTGGCTGGTGGCCTCTAGCCTGTGCGGGGCTCCAGCTGCTAGTCTGGATTAGGACAGGACTTCCTCTTCCCCTGCACGGGCCGCCCCCAGGGCTGGGTCTGGGTCAGACCCACCCCTGGCAATGTCCCCTGGATTCAGGAAGCGCCGCACACTCTTCCATTCCACCCCCCCACTTCCTGCCCCCATTGCTCCAAAGCTGGGGTCGGAGGGGGTCACTGTCCCTGCATCCTGACACCTGCCCCACACACTGGTTTACAGTGATGGGCTACAGTCTAGGATCCTGCAGGGTGAGAGGGTCCCAGAGCTCTGGCTCCAATCTGAGCCTGGAAGTCTGCTCAGCAGCAAAACAGCCCCACAGCCTGAGCCCCCAGTTGGCTGGCACAGGTCAGCTGAGGGTTTTTCTTTGCTGAGTAGACATACCATTAAAGTCTTCTGTGTTTGACATATATGGAAATATTAGTAATGCCATCTGCTCTGTAGAGCCATAGATATGCCTAATAAGGAATCTATTTGTCAAAAAACATTTCCTGGATCTTGTTTGGTGTCTGTATAGTTAGACATACTTGCTGACAGCTATTGTGACATAAATTACCAAAATAATTGAAAATGGCATAATTATAGTATGTTATTTTGGCAGAATTTTAAAATATTGCACAGAATTTACTCAGGAGTAATGGATCACATATTGTATAAAGTGAACATTCTAATCCAGAAGCTTCTATCATCACCTTTGGTTCCATAGATCTTTCTGTTCCTTAGCAAGAGGCATTCTATGCTATCAGAGTGAACACTGTAGGTTGTACACAGTCATTTTTAGCTAGATTTGGTCACCAACAGTACACTGCCTTTCCAGCCCCACAAGCTGTGGAAAGCCATGGGTTCCTGCTTTGCAGGAAGCTGATTTACCTGTAGCAAACATTTTTCTACTGCAAAACTCAGAGCTTTGTGGCTGCACGAGCAAGGAGTGCTGAGTAAGGAGAAAATATGCATATTAGCACTCTGCCTCCCATGCTGCCTCCCACTTCTAATTCTGTGGGATGCTGAATGGATCACCCAGTGGAAATTAATCCAGTTATATGCTGTGTGGGTTGTGAGGAGGAATAACATAATTCCAGGTCAATCCTCTGGACTAGATACTTTTTTTTTTCCCCCTCCAAAGAAGAATTACTGAAGATATGGGAGATTATGATGGTTATTTTATGTTGCATTGGCAGAGACGGAATTGGAGCCCCATTGTGTCGTGTGACATTCAAACACTTAATAAAATGCCAGTCCCTGCTTCACGTTGGGCAGGCTTATTTTTTAACCTCTCTCCCCCAACCTTGTCCACAAAAAAATTGTAATTCAGGAAGGGTTCTAGTGAATGTTTAGTATAACCCAGTACTTCCCCGTAGACTCTTTTCTCATTCTCTCGTGGCTGTCTTTGGCATGGAGCTTTCAGCTAGAGAAGAGTTCAGTAGGATACATCTCACCTGAGTATGTCCCATGGAATCCCCACCCTCATTCTCAAGAGCCAGGCACAGTCAACTGCTGCTCTTGAAAACTGGGTGGTAAATGCTTCAAGTAGGTATATAAGAATTGTAGGAGACACGATGTCCTCTTCATCCTAGTGACTAGCCTCCATAGCTCAGAAGGCTCAAGGCACTGCTGTAGAAGTGAATTTTGGATTACAATTAGGAACTTTGTTAAACTTTCCATCCCCCTTACTTAAAACTTTTCCCCTCCCTTAGGTGCGAGTTACTGTCTTTCCTGCAAAGACAGTAGCACTTCATACAGGAGTGCCTTGGTGGATCATCTTGGTGGCTATTCTTGCTGGAATACTGATGCTCGCACTGTTGGTGTTTTTACTATGGAAGGTGAGTTATTTTACAAATCACTCTTATCTTTCCAGGTACAGGTCAACATATGAAATAACATAGAAAACTAGTTAAGCAACTCCAAAAATGCATTTTCAAAATATTGCTATCGAGACACAGTCTACTTAATCATTAAACAAGTTTCATTTCATGCTACTAGTAAAAACCTTACTGAAAATGAATTTTAAAATCAAGTGTTTTTCATTTCTCATCTTGGAAAATGACCAGTGAAGTTATATTTTTGTTTTATAGTAAAAATTAATAGTCATTTCAGTTTCTGCAACATTTGGGCTGAAAAAAAAATGCATGGAAATTTTTGTTTAAAACAAATGTTTCTTGGAGTTTTTGAAGTACTCCTGGAAACATTTCCATTTGTTTTATACTGTACACAAACTTGGGCAAATTTTGGTGATATGTTAACCTTTTATATTGTAAAGTAATGTTATTTAACTTGATTGGTATGTGGATTAGATCTGGTTGGGGTTTACAGTTTAAACCACTTCAAATTGGCCTGTTCATTGAAATTGTCAAAATGCATGTATCACAAATTACAGTACTTGGAACAGTAAAGCTTCTTGTTCTGATAACACATTATTTGGATACATTCTTGTGGCTTGAGAATATTATGAAACATACTAGATGCCTATTAATACCCCAGACAGAATGCATTGTTACTTTACGTACAATGTGCTGAGAAGCTAATAATGCAGACAACTGAAAAATGTTGATTGTAGATACTGCATTTATCTTAAAACCTACTTTCTCCCTTTAAGTTAATACAAGATTAAAGTTTTGTTTATAAAGTCAAAAACAGGACCATCTGGCCTTCACCTGATTCTTGCTGGTTTGGTTCTTAGGCTCAGTGTCCCCGTTGCAGATCACCTAAGAATTCTGCTTCCTTACAGAGCCACCATTGTCAGGGGAAACCAGTAGTGGGGCAGGAATCATAGTTTTAAGTAGAAGAGTACAATCCTCTTATTCCTGATTCCCACCCACACTCCAAAATTCCTAGCTAGTCCTTGTTGCTAAGGAAGCAAATTCCTGGATTAGGAAAATCTCTTCACTCCTTGATACCATCTGGTGCTCTGACACTTCCACTATGTCTTCAGAAGAGACCCTAAGGAATTTCACTTGAAAATAGCTTGTCTGAACAGCTGGTGTTCTTTGCTGACCATAAAGGGTGCCTTTCAATTCCCTTTTGATTGTCCTGTTATGCTTTCTTCCAGTAGGTACATCAGCCTCTGTTGCAAAGTAACAGCACATAACTGCCAAAAATATTGCTTCTGATTTAAATTTTTAATAACTTACTTGAAGTGCTACTTTTTGACTGCTAAGGATTATGAGATCAGATTAACCTTGCACACACGTGTGTGGTTTGTATTAAGTAGTTATTCTTTCAATACAAGATAGATCCAGATCTATGTATGTATCTTATACTGAAAGGAGAATTAAAACTGCTTAAGAAGCTTAGACTTTTCTCTAGTAAATAGAATATAATATGCCTACCTTACCACAAGGGCAAAAATGATTTACTTATTTTTTTATGTAAAAGCAACAAGAACTTTCAGCCATTGTGGGAAGAACAGTAGAGTCCTGAAGAAAATAAGTGACCATCTCAAAGCAAACAACATACAAATGACCCTTTTGGGTGAAAGTACAGTAAATTTCCGCTTGTCTTTTGGGACCTAATGTGACCCATTTGTGTTTCTACCATTTGAGCATTGTAAGGGTGTCTTAAAATGGTGGAATTCCTTCTCTTACCTGGTATATTCTTTATTTGGAGCCAATCCATAAACTCTTGGTTCTCAAATGTCCTGTTGCTCTGTAGTACTAGTGTTACTTGTTAACAATACTTAATCCATATTTTTGCAATATCTTGTTTTAGATATTTTAAAATGCTCGCTAAACAATTGGCTAAGATTTGTGACTCTGCATGCTGTTGACATCAGTGTGCCCTAGGATTCTGACAGATTAGTCTTAAACTACAACGTGGTGTAACAAAATCTCTCTCCTAGAGCAGGTGGTTTTTGTTTTTTTTGTTTTGTTTTTGGTTCTGCAGAGGGACATGATATCCTGGGAAGTGTTTTGAAATACCTTTTCCCACCCTCACCTATGTTCACAGTTGATGCTCTTGTGAAAGGGATGGGATAGTAAGAATTACTGTCCATTCCATTTGATTGTCTTGTGAATTGGCTTTAAAATGGTTTAATAGGCTGTCACTTTAACATATCAATCCATAAAATTGACTAAATACCTTGCTTCCTTGTAGTGTGGTTTCTTCAAGAGAAGTAAGAAAAATCATTATGATGCCACATATCACAAGGCTGAGATCCATACTCAGCCATCTGATAAAGAGAGGCTTACTTCTGAGGCATAGTATTGATCTACTTCTGTAATTGGTAATTGATCAATATTTTTTAATTTCTAGCTGTGGGACATGCTATGGTTGTGGTGGCTAACAATGGGAAGCTTGCTGCTGGGTTTCAAAATATCAGTATCTGCTTGCTTACTCTGTTATAATCACCTTTTTCAGTGCATGAGAAGAGACACAGGCTCTTACATATTACTTTAAATGCTTTTTGTCTCTGTGTTTCAACAAAAAAATCCTAATTGCTACAGTGGAATTTTACACACTGAAATAATAACTTAGTATACAAATGCTAGATAACTATTTTAAATTTTCAAACTTTACACATGGTAACCACCGAGAGTAAAGTTTTAAGATGTAAAATAAAGTTTAATTGGTTTTGTGTTAGTGTTTCCTGATTTTGGATGTTACATAAAATTGCTTTATTAACCTCTTATGCATGCTAAAAGCCTTGTGCTGCTCATGATGAAAAGGCATTTCCTTATAATTATTTTTAATTGCTGTGGAAACTGATACAGGTTTAATGGTTTTTGGTTACTTCTTAAGAAATTCTAAAATATACTCTGCTGTGATCTGAGCACATGCTTTTTTCTCCTGAAAACTGCCAGATGTTTTATGCTTTTAGTACATTTTGCTCAGAATAGGAAATCGTGTGTGTGTGTGTGTGTGTGTGTGTGCGCGTGCGCGCGCGCAATCTTAGCTGATGATGCTTTGGGATCTAACTAAAATCTGTCAACACTGTGCACAAAATGAAAGGGCAGATAATAGAGATGAGCTTGAACCAAACCTCTGAGCAGCCCCAGACTTTGGAAAACTATATGCCTGAATACCGGTCTCAACTTTTTCTCCTATCATTTATCATCTTTAAAATGAATATTGTTTTTTCAGTACTACATAATTAAAGAGCAATATTTCTTACAAGTTTGCAGTCGACCACTGAATTTAAGAATTCTGCTCAGAAAGCTTTTGTAGTAAACTCTCTCTACTCTTTGTCTGCATATCACTTCATTTCTAAGGCCCTGATCCTGCAAAGCTATTCTCATATGTTTAACCTTGACCTCAGTGGGACTATTCACTGTGCAAAGTTGAGTGTGTGCATATATAACTGTGGAAGACCAGGGCCTCAATGGTGAACTGTTCATCACAGCTTTTCTTCAGTCCGTTTTTAATGGAGAACATCTCCCACTCTGACCCTACAATCTGCACCCTTTTTACTAATAAAAAAAAAATCTCCCTTCGAGACTTGGAATACCCTTGCCAACTAATCAAATGCAATGTATCCCTTGACTCAGTTTGAGTCTACAGATGAACGAACAAAATAAATTGTACCTATAATCAGTTTATCAAATATTGGCTTAAAATAAACAAGACTCACTTGATAAAGGTATTTGTAGTTAAATAAACAACTATATTCATAATGTTGTTTGGTAAGTCTTAGCTTTTGAGCTCCTAATTTAGTGATTTAAGATCCTGAGACCCTAATCTAATGCATACTGAAGTTAGTGGAAGTTTTTCAGTTGACTTCAATGGGAACTGGATTATACCCAGATTCAGGAAGGTACTGTAAGCACATACTTAACTTTAAGAATGTATGTAAATGCTTTCTCGACTAGGAATGATCACAATTTCAGATTAACTGCACCTGTATTCCTGAGGTCACTCACTTAAAGGGTCTGAGCTCCCAGCCATCATCTCTTGGGGGCAGTCCTTCTCTTTCCCTCCTGACCATGGGTTACAAGGCTTTTCAGTTCCCTCTCTACAGTTTGCTATTCTGAGCGAGACTGCCTAGACAGGCTAGCATCTGCACTTTGCTTTCTCTCCAACGCTATGAACTGCGTAATGGTCCGCAGTTCGGTAGCGCACAGATCTTCCTAAGCAAATAAATGTATTAAGGTGAAAGCATTACAGAGAAGACATATTAAAAACAATAAAAAGTTACATGTATGCTAAAAATCTTACCAGAGGTCACACCCAACTCCTAGGTTAGGCTCTGATGGGTGTCAGTCCTTCAAAACCCACAACTGGGTTTTCCATGGTTAAAAAATGCATAAGAATCCAGGCTGGGCAGTTCAGCAGTTTCTTTATGCATTTTGGGTTTGGGATCTCATCTCTGGGAACAGGTAATCAGCAGAAAATAACCCATTCCTCTGCCCATAACTTTAAAAGGCTGAGAGTTTGTATAACCAAAGGTGGGGGAATTCGCATTAACCTCTCTCCCTCGGTCAAGAGTTCTCAGACTTTTGTATTGGTGACCCCTTTCACACAGCAAGCCTCTGAGTGCGACCCCCCTTGTACATTAAAAACTCTTACGTATTTAACTCCATTATAAATGCTAGAGGCAAAGCAGGGTTTGCGGGTAGATGCTGACCCTTCCATGTAATAACCTCATGACTCCCTGAGGGGTCCCAACCCCTAGTTTGAGAACCCCTGCCCTAGGTATTCCCCAGAAAATTCACTTCACACTTCTTGTCCCAGAAGTCCATTCTTGTGTGGCACATTTTCCATATTGTCCTTTGATCTCCCAGGCCTCACATCACATCTCCTTCTTGACCCACAACAATACACAAACTTTGCATTTAATACAACTGCCTCCAAAGATACTTACTTCGAAGAAGATTTTTCAAGGAATTGCCCTATTTATCACAGGGATGCTTTCCTGAACTGGGGTTTTAATCTTGCAATGCAAAAGCCTAGTCTACAGTTACAAATCAGCTATGTTGCTCACGTCTGTGAAAAACTGCCCTATGTGACAGATTGAATTAACTGCCAGTGTAGATGCTGCTAGGTCAATGGAAAAATTCTTCCATTTACCTACTGCCGCTCAGAGAGGTGGATTAACTACACTGGAAAGAAACCTTCTGTTGATGCAGGAAGCGACTACACTGCAGTGCAATGGCGGCACAGCAGCAACACTGTAGCATAGACATACCCATACTCACACGAGTTGTCCTACAGAAGTCAACAGGAATTATTGCACAATGCTGCAGGACTGTGCATCTAAAATTAAATTAATGGAAGGAATTTGTTTTACACTCTTGAACTGTTGGATTGTGCAGTTTGCTTTCACCTGCTGCTGATAGTTGTAATCTATAGACTGTCACGGTTTCACATCTGTAGACACTTTTTGGTGTGCATTTTTTTTTAAAACTTTTCAGTTACCTTGCCTGTCGCTTCTTTCTTGAGAGAAGCCATTTCTTTTGTACTAATGCAAGTGAAGAATTTTAGACCTTTATGCTTACAGTACTTTGATTGTAATTTAATCCTAAACTGTTCCCTTTCCCAGTGTGGATTCTTCCAGCGCTCCAGGTACGATGACAGTGTCCCCCGATACCATGCTGTAAGAATTCGGAAAGAGGAGCGACAGATCAAAGATGGGAAACATAAAGAGAATCTTGAGAAAAAACAATGGATTACAAAATGGAATGAAAATGAAAGTTACTCCTAGGAAATTTTTTCCCCCTCAACTCCAAATTCAGACAGATTTTAATATTTCTTCATTAATGGAATACTGATGGACTCAGACCTACAAACAATATGGACCTACATTTTTGATTGTAGATATTTTTACTTATATTGAAGCTTTTGTTTTGCACAGCTAAATTTAAGATTGCTTGACTGATTTATCTGCTTTATTTAAACTTCCAGATAGTCAGAGACAAGAGGCAAACTTGCATTTATAAAATGGTGCATTGAACTGAGCGTTCTATGAAATATGCACATTAGTTTATAATGATGCCACAAAAGGCACTTTTCTGCATTCCTGAAATCAATGAATGTGCAAGGAATGCAGGATCTGGTCCCAAATATATTCTCCAAACTTCCATCACAATATACAATCTATTATAAACACACTGTAGCCTTCCTTGACACACTTTATTCAAACAGAATTTGGGGAATCTGTGAATGTGCTATTCTGGTCATAAGACTCTGCAGCTACGGTAGTTAGGGCTTAACCTAAAGTGTCTTAAACTAATTGTGCAATAGGTCATGTTGCTATGTTTCTCACACCAAATATACACAGGTTTAAAAAAGGCTTGAATATTAGTTGTATGTTTTTGTATATATTTTAGTCATTCTTGTATTTATTTTTTTTTATCAGCAACCATTTGTCTTTGACTAATTAGGACAAAGACTTTTTAAGTGAACTTTAAAACTGGTATGGATGTTTTTAAATAGGATATGAAAGTCCAGTTAGACGGAAGCTTTCACTGCATTTAAAGAGTTCCTTAAGAGTGCCAGTGCTTTTTTTAAAATGTAAATTTCAATCACTGACACATCCTTGAAATATAAACATTCATTCCAGTAGTTTGTGGGGGCATATTTTCTTATTTCTGTTTATGCAGCAGGATTTAGGAAAGATGTGGACAAATTGGAGAGAGTTCAGAGGAGAGCAACAAAAATGATCATCTTATATATATAAAAAACAACAAAAAAAAACTGGGTATGTATTTAGTTTTGAGAAAAGACAACTGAGGAGGGAAGGGGGAACCTGATAATAGGTCTTCAAATATGTTAAAAGCTGTTGTAAAGAGAACAATGATGAATTGTTCTCTGTCCTCTGAAGGCAGGACAAGGAACAATGGGCTTAATCACAGCAAGGAAGATTGAGGTTAGATATTAGGAAAGAAAAAAAAACACTTTCTAATTATAAGGGTAGTTAAACTCTGGAATAAGCTTCCAAGTGAGGTGGGGAATCCCCTTAGTGGGGGATTTTAAGAACACCTGTCAGGCATGGTCTAGGTTTTACTTGGTCCTGCTCAGGGCAGAGGGCTGGACTTGACTTCTCTAAGCCCCTTGCAGCCCTTCATTTCTATAACTAATTATATTCCTGTAACAATTTGTGTGTTAATTGAGAGTATTTTAAATTTTCTTTTGTACATCCAACATGTATAGGTTTTTCTATCTAATTTTTATACTTAATACAAAAAGTGAAAGGTGCTTCTGGAAATAATTTTCCAGCTCTGTAAGGATTTCATATTTAGAGAAAGGTGTGTCTACTACTGAAAATGTTATATAGCACTTGAAAGAAAACATTAGCTCCTATCTGTCCTTAACAATGGATCTGCACTGATCCCTTTTGAGACTACTGAGTGATGTCCTAAATATAGCTAAGTGTAAGAATAGTGCCAAAATGTTGTGCTGCTCAGTAATCTAATTGTTGTAACATAACAAAGCTATTTAAAGAGTTTATTGGGTTTTTTAACCTACATTCTAAAATGTTGGTACTATTTAAATAAGATTTTTTATTCCATATGAAAAATACTAATGATCTGTGTGCATATTTTTTTTTGCATAGGGATGAGAATTATGCAAAAACTTGTTAAAGTATTTTCTTTACAAGCTGCTGGCTTTACCTCCCCCTAGAAGTCTGTTGTTCTAATGCAGACTGCTGGGGTGACTGAAGCAAGCAAGACTGGTCACCAATTGTGTGGGTGGGTTTTGTTTTGTACTACTATTCATTTATTTCATTGTCAGGCTTTTTGAAGCTTTGTTTCTTTAAAAATGTTATTTTAGAAGCTGTATTCTTGTGCTTCAAGGTTAACAGGTCCCATGTGTAATTTTCCTCCTTCCTCCCATCATATACTTCCAAAATTACGGTGTGACCCCTGTTCTGCAACATTTGTGTGTACATAGACTGACAATATGCAATGAACAGCTGTCTCCCTAATGAGAGCTAGAGCAGTGTTTAAAATCCCAGCTCCTGTGCCGAGTGGCTCAAACCCCCAGGAAACGGAGCTAATCAGTTGCTAAGAAGTGGGAATTTTGAGACCGTTGCAGCCCTTGTTAAAACAAAACATATGGTTAGGTATGTGGCACCCTCTTATTATAAAGAGCAAAATAATAAATGTCTTGGCAGTGGTATACTGTCCTCTCATACACACAACTAGTAATGCTAAATCATTCCAGGATTAGAAATTACCTGTGGATATTTGTATAGAAGTGTGAAATATTTTTTTAATTAAAATACATATTGCCTTGATATTACTGGTATATTTCTTACAGGACAAGTTTCTTTTATCAGACTGAATTGTTCAATTATGTAACATAAAATAAGCATTAGCAACTGAGTTTCTGTACGTGGTGCTTAGATTTCACAGTTTACCAGTGTGTTATAACTAAAGCCAGCCTGCTCTATATGTAATTTTCAGCATAAATTAAAGCGAGAAATAGGAACTATACATGACGATGAACCATTTAATTTACTAGTCTACTTAAAAATCACTGGGTTATATATAAAAGGGGAAGGATTTACATGCTACATTTAGGTGTTAACGCCAAATCTTACTGGCCTCACCCCCTGCAGGTGGTCTGATACAGAGGCCTTGTATACATGAGACAGTTGCACTTTGATTTTCTGCAGCCCAGTATCACTCTCAGTTCTGTGGCACGTGGGCTGTCCCCTTGTCACAGCAGTTTGCAGAGGTAGTCCAGATAGTCCTTGCCCCCTTGCACAGCTGCTCCCTCCACTGGAGCAGTCAGTGGCAGTTTGCTTTGTTCCCAATCATATCTTTGCTAACTAAGATTTTTTAGGGCAGTTGCTGAGCACCTTTTAATATCTCCTCCTCTCCCCCCCCCCCCCCATGTAAGCAGAGGGGAGGTAAGTCAATTTACTTTCCAATTCTGTAGCACAGAATTCCTCTAATTTAAAGTGTTTGCACAGAACATGAATTCCTATCCTTGCAAGAGAGACTACCTGGACTTTCTATAGGAACCCTCTCCGTAGAAACAACGTGTTTCACTTTTTCTCTCTCTTCTTAGAAATCCAGTACTAGTCTTTCCCATAAGATAGCTACAGGCGTGCACACACAATTTCAAATTCCTTTTTATGAATAACACTCCAAAGATAAATCATTACATCACAGCAGTTATAATGCACCCTAGCTACACTAATATCACTAACTAGATATTTTCCTTTAAAGAATATAACAAAGGGCCTACACCCAGAAGTACACTGTATTTATTTTGTAAGATTTTATAAATATAAGATTGGGACTTCTGACAATTGGGGATTTTCTGCTTTCACATAGGCTGACCCTAGGTATTACACTGATGATTAAACAAAACATTTAGTTGTACTACATAATCAGTAATGAGGATGCTGAAATAACTGAGCACATACAACTTCATGTAAGAAAAAACAACTCACAATAGCTACTGTAGACACTAGGCTCACACAGTGTCTTTGGTTCAATGATGTAATACAACTCACAAAGACATTTGGCCTCCAGTCTGTGATAACTCTTTTAGTGTGTTTTACTAGCCTCAGTCCCCATTGCCTTCTGTAAAACTACAGAAAATTGTAGTGAGATCCAATCCCTAGGCTGAGCCTGGCTTACCCCTGGCAGCTCTATCTCCTGGCTGGGTTGAATTTGAGTGGTGCTCAAACTGACTGACAGTTTTGTACCACTGACAGCACTCACTACTGACTGGCCAGCAGCTTCCAGCTTAGGGGGAAATGCATATATATGCAGGAATGTCTCCCCTTAATGAAGCCTTTGCCAGTACCAGAACAGCTACTGAGCAAGGTTAACTTCCTGTACTCCCTATAGTGTGCTGAAATAGCAACTACTTCTTTGCAGTCACTTAAGGCCAGAGACAGTCAATAGGCAGACCACAGGCCAAATCCAGACTGCTAGATGCTTTTGAACAGATCCCAACAACTTTTTTTCCCCCCTTTTAATTTTCTCTGGAGTCTGGATCTTGACCAAGAAATTTGGACCTTGACAAAAAATAAGACTACTCCTGCTCAAGGCTCTGTGCAGCCACCTTACCTGGGAATGTTTATATATCAACTCAAGAACAAGTAGAAACAGCAGCTGTGATTAAAGCAATAAGTGTTTTTGGCTGAACACCATGAAATAAGAAAAAGAAAAGAGGGGTAGACCAGCATCAGGTAAATTGTAATGAGATGACTAACAAACTGGATGGCAGAGCACAGAAGTAGCACTCTAGAGCTGAGGCAGCTTTCACAGTCTCTTCAAAAGGCAAGCGATGTCCTCCCTCTTTGCAATCAGCTGATCCTGGCACAACCAGGTCTTGGGGCTAAGTTGGAAAGGTGTTTTGAAATATACTCCATCTCTCTCCACGGTGATGCAACTCCAATGCAGAAAGTCCAATAGTGGTCTTTAAGCATTTCTTGAAGAGAGTCCAAGGATGAGGACTCCATGTTGGTCCCTAGGCAGGGTCCTCTGTAAGACAGGGAAAAAAAGCCAAAAAAGAGCCAGTGGAAGAGAGATAAAAAGGCTAAGAGAGTCATCCTTGAACACAGTCTCCACCTCTTCTGCTGAGGAAAGCGACCTTTCTGACCCAGGCCTTGACAGGACAAAGGGGGAGGGGGCGAACAGGAAAGGTTTTTGCTCCCAACACGTTACAACGTGCAAGAATATGGCATCCACTATTGAAATACAGCCTGATAAGGAGGTATTAGATGACAAATGGTGCCAAGGACCACCACTGTTAGCCTTGGACAGCATTTGCCTGCACCTTCCCTTCGAACAGGTATTCAGAGAAGTGAGAATGCCCTGACAAGAGAAAGCGGGTACAGACACACACACTTAAGAAGGTTCTTTGATTTTCCTGCAGACTAGCATCAGTTTGACACCAAATCCAGTTGGTGGTGGGAGTGTGTGGGCAGACTGTAGATGACACTGGCCTCTCCACACCCGCTGCCAGAGGTTCAGAGGGTTGGCTGAGATGCCAAGTTGCCTGCTGCACCTTTGAGTCCATCTGGAGGGAACCACTTCTCAATCCTGTCAACATATACACCCTGATACAGGTATAGAACGAGTGATTCTACCAGCATCTTCCTTCCTCAGCACAGAGGATCACAAGAGAATCATCCTTGGCAGAGACATGACCACCCTGGAGATACAGGGGGCCAGATTGGGAAAGAGGTGCCAGGCTGCTACAGGGAGACTGTCACTCCCTGGTGGACACCTGCCAGATGATACGGGCTCCTTCACCATTGTTAGTGGTATGACTAAGCCTCCTCCAGCTCTACTAGTTGGCCAGCATATCCTGTGGGCGCACTTCAACATCTAGGTTCCTCCCTAGGGTTAAGGTCCCAAACCATGGTTAGGGCTGGGGCCAGTAGACGGCTCCAGGCTAGGGTTTGGGGCCAGAAGGAAGCTTTAGGTTAGGGATGAGGCCCCAGGAAAGGGCTAGGGTTGGTGATGGTAGGTGGCTCCTAGAGCCAGGTTAGGATTTAGGGTGGAAAGCGACTCTGGCCTAGGATTAGAACTCAGATTCACAGGGGACTGTAGGCGGAGGAAGGTCGGGTTCCTCAGGACAGGATTAGGGTTGGGGCTGGTAAGAGGCCCAGGGCTAGGCCTAGAGTTGCGGAGGTTACATGGCCCTGAGCTACTGTTACCATTAGTGCCAGTAGCCAGCCCTGAGCTATAGTTAGGGCTGGGGCTAGCAAGCAGCCCCAGGTAAGACTATGGTTGGGCACTTGGGGCTAGGCTTACGGTTTAGGGCTGGTAGGCAGCTACAGGTTAGGGACTGAAGCTGGTAGCGGACTATAGGGGGACCTCACCTAGGATTAGTGATAGTAGGTTGCCCCAAGATAGGGTTATGGTTTGGGCTGGAAGGGACTCTGGCCTAGGGTTAGAGATTGGGCAGATAGGGGATAGGATATTGTTAAGGATGGGGATGGTATGCATTCACTGACTTCCTCAGCATTACACAACAAAGGAAAGCAAAGTCAAATGAAAATTACATGATGACATGATAAAAATATGAGGACAACATAAATTACAAGTAGAACGAGAAAATGTACACAGGCTGAAATTTCAGGTAATACAGAAGACACTGCTTTCAGCTAAACAAGTGAATTCACAAACCTAGTGATATTAAACCTGGGACAAAATGACTCTCATAACAGACACACAAGCAAAACTAAAAACATATGCAGTGAACTGTCTGCTCTGGATACATGCAGCAAACCCGCTAAAAGATTACTGTGATGTTTTTAAAAGAACTGGGATGTCTTCCAGGCACGTTACACCTGGAAATAGGTAAACCAATTCAGCCAGTACAGAATCTGGGATGGGAAACCATTTGAGTAGAAAGTGACCATAAACCTCTAGAGCGCATTTTTTAAGAACCCCTGCTTAGTGGACCCAAAATGCCTGTAGCACATACTGCTGAAATTGCAATGCTACAACTTGTGTGCACATTACAAGAAAGGAACGGAGATGTATGTAACTGACTTCTTACCCAGAGCAGCCCTGCAGCATGAAAATATGGAAATGGAACAAGAATAGGAAATCCTCAACCTGACAGAAATACAGAAAACTCAAAGATATAGAAAGCATCAACCCAGATAGTTATGTGCCAGTTTAAAGACAGGGGCTGGAAAGAAGCAGAGAACAACTTTCTGGGCTTAGAAGTTATGAAACCATAATGTACAAAGATTTACAAGTACTCACATCCCCCATTCTGTCAGGCTGGGCAGACACCGGGGAGAAACTCCACCTGCCCCTCAAGAACTAGAACTATTGAGATGAGCATACATGATACTATCATATATACAGGCAATAAAATCATAGTACCCAGGATTATGGAGAACAGAAACTCTCTCAAGAATACATTGGAGCTATTCTGGAATAGACGCCTGTATCCAGAATACATGTGAGGGAAATGCAGATCAATGAAAGGGACAATGAAAATACACAGCGTCCCCAACAGACTTGTGTATTTTCTTGTTCCTGGTAAGCTGTCAGAGGCAAAATGCACCCTTCCGGATCCATGACACAAGCTTATGTGCATGTCCATGCTGGCAGCATTACCAGCATCTCTGGCCCAAACCATCCAGGACTCCAACTCTCTCACTGCACTGGGCAGTTACATACTTAACTCAGTCGGCTCACCCATCTGGTCTGTGTGTCAAGTTGTAAACACACTGTTTTCACATGTTCTGCCCCCGCTGGCTAGCACTCGCTGAAAGTTAATGTTCAGGACTTTGGTCTTCTAGTCTATCTCCAAGATAACTCCATTCATATATTGACAGTTCGACAGTTCATTCATATCAACCCAAACTTGCCTACTCTCTGTGTGACTCCTACCCAGTCCCAGGAAAGAAGTTAACCCCTTCAATCCCAGTAGGTCGCTATATCATATTGATTGGGGAAACAGTTACACATCTGTTATAAACATAATACTGATTTCCCACATTCTTGATGCTACCACCTCATTACAGAATACTATTTAGACTTCTGAGAACTAAGTAAACTGTCAAACCTTACATAATGACCACTATGGACAAAGCTGTGACACTGCACCCCATATTCTCCATAGTGATATGATTATGACATCTTGCATAAAATACATCATAATTATAAGTCATGTGAGAGGTCACTGAAAGGGTTATGATTTGCTGAATATGATTATCCTATTTGTATGCATGTATCATTTTTGTATCTGAAGTTATGAACATTAACTATGTCTCTATTTCAAATGCAGTTACACCTGGAGAATGCTCACTAGACACGAAGCTTTCATTCTAGATAGTGGATAGCGAAGGGCCTATTCAGGGCAATGAGCCATTAGGAAAAAATAATAGGCCTTAGGAGGAGCTTATCTCCCATCCTGAGAACGCTACAGACAGTGTCTGAGTAATGGCTGCTCTGACTACGAAGACATGTAACGTGACCACGTCTCTGGATTCCATCTTGGGATGTCAGTGTTTTTCCACAGATCGGTCTGGGAACCAAGCTTTGAAACACATTGTTCCTACCATATGCAAAAGCTATACCAGGCGGGGAGTGACATCTGGTGTTTGCTCCCCTCACAGGACTCCTGAAAACATCTGAGGAATAAAGCCTGAACTGGGGGAAGTGCTGGACCCAGGCTAAGGGATTTTTAGCCTGTGAACGGAATACCTGGGGATTCCGAGCTGAAAGTTGATACAAGCAGAATCTGCAGCCTGCTTGTATCATCTCTTAGGGTGCGAATCTGCTAGTCATACCCAAATCTAGATAGTATATTAAGTTTAGTTTGCGTTTTTTGTCTATTTGCTAGGTAATCTGCTTTGATCTGTTTGCTATCACTTAAAAAAAACCACCCTTCCTCTTTTGTAGTTAATAAACTTGTTTTTGCTTTATCTAAACCAGTTTGTGGGAATCATAAATTTGGGGCAAAAGGCTGTTGCATATTCCTCTCCACATTGACGTAGGGGGCAAATTTTATGAGCTTACATTGTATAGTTCCCTGTGCAGTGCAAGACAGTATAATTTTGGGTTTACACCCCAGAGGGGTGCGTGCCTGAGGAGCGGATAGTTGCCCTAGCAGTAGACTTCCTGTGCAGGGGCTGGTCAAAGAGCCTGCATGTAACTGCAGCTGGGTGTGTCCCTACCTGTATGAATGCTGGTGAAAGTGCAGGCTGGAGAGGGCTTTGCAGCTTGTCACAGCAGTACAGTGTAAAAAGGAGCCCAGGCTGGTGGGTCGGGGGGGCTCAGTGGTACCCCAGTTCCAGGTGGCACCCTGGGGGGAACCCATCACAAAAGCAATGGAACATTTCAGCAGGTCTTGTATCCCAAACTGTATAGTATCAAACAATGGACTTCATTTTATTAGCAGTGAGTTTGTGTGATTTACCCACATATCATATGATACCAAAACCATCAAATGCAAAGTTAGAAGCAGTTAGAATTGCTAAGATTATTAAAGAATGCTGCAAAAAGCAAAGGAAACAGTAGCTACTTTATTTCCCAATGCTGCAGTGATTGACTCAGATTTCCAATGAAAAGGAGGATATCTGCAGTATGACTTTATCAGATCTAAAGACTCCATATACATACACTGCAGAAGGCTGCCAACCATTCTACCACTAGATTTGCAACTACACTATTAGAGCAATGACCAATTTGATTCCAGTTAGACTGTGGAACCAGTTGCAATGTAATCCCCAGCAACACTGGCATGAAGCAATATTAGACTGGAGAAATGGGACCAAGTAATTGTGATGTACAAGTGGGCAAACAGGCTGTCGATGAGTATCTCATGAAACAAAAGACATTAACCTCAGAGTTTACAGGAGAAGCACCCACTGCTAGGGTGCAGGGCAGTGCAAGCCATGGATATAATCACAGTACAGAGTACTCTCAGTGAGAGAGAGCAGGGATAACAATCACCGTGACTGTGTCCAGCATTCTAACAGACTACAAGGACATATTTCTTTTAGCGACCTAAAGAGCAAGTGGCAGTTACATACAGACTCCCCATATACAGCCCATGAGACTACTGAAACACGGAGTTCCATTAGCCTTGGTGGAGCCACTGAAGAAGGGACTCACAAGCCTGAAAAGAAGAGGCATTGTTACACTTGTTTTAACTAACACAGAATTCAGCATCCTAGTAATAGTAGGAAAACCTGCAGGTAAACTGAAGATCTGCAATGATACAAAACCACTCAGAGCATTGAAAAGAAGTCACTAGTCACTATGAACGACTGAGGACACACTACCCGATTTATCCAGGGAAAATATTCATTCTTTGTGATATCAATAATAGGGTTTGGCATATTGATCTAGATGAGTCATCCAGTCACTGGACAACCTCTGCCTCAACTTTTAGCAAGTACCACTGGGTGCAAATGGGCATTGGCTGGGCCCTAGAGGTGTTTCAGTGCAAACTAAGCCAGGAACTAGGACGACACCTCAGGCATCAACATCGTAGCTGATAAAAGCGGTAAAGAGTCCTGTGGCACCTTATAGACTAACAGATGTATGGTGCCACAGGACTCTTTGCTGCTTTTACAGATCCAGACTAACACGGCTACCCCTCTGATAATTGTAGCTGATGACATTCTTATTGTAGGAGAAGATGACGTCAAGGAAGAGATGATCCAGGACAATGACACCATGCTGTGACCAATGTTCCCTCTAATTTTTGACAGGCCGTGTGCACAAAAAATTTCTTCTATGCAAATTATGTGCGTGCGGTGTTTCGCCGTGTGCACAGGGTTTAGGATCTGTGTGCGAGCACATCTTAGAGGGAACAGTGGCTGTGACAACTCCTAACCAGGTGCCAGGAGTAGAATATTAGGCTGAAGAGAACTGAGGTTGCCTACATCAGCCATCTGTTGACTTCTGAAGGACTCCAGCCAGATCCTGAGAGCCATTAAGGAAATGCCCAGATTAAAGAATGTGAAAAGAGTCCAGCAATTAATAGAGATGGCCAACTATCTTTCCAGATTCTGTGCTCCCCAACAGAAGCTGAGAACCCTTGAGACAGTTAACACAGTGATCAAGCATGGGAATGGCCAGACCCAAGAACAGGCATTTGAAAACAGCAAACCATAAATGAAGCATACATAAATACTACAGACCTGTGGAGCAGCTAGAACTACAACGTGATGCCTCAGAGAGAGGCCTAGAAGCAACACTGATGCAAAGCCAGCAGTGTTATCTGTCCGCTCTGAGTTCTTGGGGAACCAGGGCGCAGCACCCAGCCTCTGCTTGAACCAAAACTGATCAGAAGAAAGGCTTACAAAAAATCAATGAAAAGGCAGTGGCAGACACACCTAAACTCCTGGGACAAGGGTGACAGAATTAAGGAAATTCCCCTAGCCTCATTTGCATCAAAGATGGGACAGGCAGGCATCTCCATTAGCATACAGAATGGAGAACAGAGATTCCAAGGCAAGAACTGCACAGAACTCTGGGAACAAAAAGCGGGGAAGCACTGCATGATGGAGGATCTCTGCTCCAGATGTTAATGAACCAACACCTGCACACACCCAGCTCAGTAGTTATCAGACCAATTCTAGTAATAAATCCTTTACTGGTATCCAAAACAGTGAAGGTCCCTAATTGTATTGTGAGCTCTCTCCAAGGAACACTGCCCATAGCCAGGAATGATTAGTTCCTATTGTCTAGCATGAACAAAACAACTTTGGTATACTCCCTTGAGCCATCAGTTTACCCAGAAACAAATCTAGTGTTCTCCCTTGAACCATTGTTGTTGCCCTACAAAAACCCATGTTCAAGTAAGCGTTCTGATGCCTGGATCCAAAATCTGCATCAGTTTCATTGGGACTTAGGCTTAATTTCAGATACACCTGATTCACTGAGTTCAAGTCCACACTTCTCTCGTCTTAAGATCCCATCTGGTAAACAATCCTACATTTGTCTCAGCAGGCCTTTTTGTCTGAACTAATTAAATCTGTCTCTAGTTTTTGATGACTTTTATAAGCAATTTTATGTAACAGGTAGAGTTGGACTTTTGTTACCTTGGCAAGCTTAGAGTATAGGCCTCTGCACAACAAATATCTTGTGACTTTACTACCAACTCTACCTTCCCATTTGCTTTTTACGTACCTAAGGGAAGACATCTTGTGCTCAAACTCCCATTTGGTGCTGAATTTTTTGAATTCTGTTGTAGTATACTGAGCACAGATTGCCAGAGCAGCATGCTTCACGTGTGCCATACCTTGCAAAATGTGCCTTGTTTCACACAGTTCTTGCCTGAGTTTCTTCCAGATAGTCCACCACGAGCGGGCTCCGGCGGTGCTTTAAAAGGCCCGGTGCTCCTGCCACAGTGGGGAGCCCTGAGTCTTAAAGTGCCACCTCAGCCCGGTTGCTGGAGCCAGGCTCAGCTGGGGATTTAAAATCATAGAATCATAGAATCTCAGGGTTGGAAGGGACCTCAGGAGGTCATCTAGTCCAACCCCCTGCTCAAAGCAGGACCAAACCCAATTAGATCATCCCAGCCAGGGCTTTGTCAAGCCTGACCTTAAAAACCTCTAAGGAAGGAGATTCCACCACCTCCCTAGGTAACCCATTCCAGTGCTTCACCACCCTACTAGTGAAAAAGTTTTTCCTAATATCCAACCTAAACCTCCCCCTCTGCAACTTGAGACCATTACTCCTTGTTCTGTCATCTTCTACCACTGAGAACAGTCTAGATCCATCCTCTTTGGAACCCCCTTTCAGGTAGTTGAAAGCAGCTATCAAATCCCCCCTCATTCTTCTCTTCTGCAGGCTAAACAATCCCAGTTCCCTCAGCCTCTCCTCATAAGTCATGTGCTCCAGCCCCCTAATCATTTTTGTTGCCCTCCGTTGGACTCTTTCCAATTTATCCACATCCTTCTTGTAGCGTGGGGCCCAAAACTGGACACAGTACTCCAAATGAGGCCTCACCAGTGCCGAATAGAGGGGAATAATCACGTCCCTCGATCTGCTGGAAATGCCCCTACTTATACAGCCCAAAATGCCGTTAGCCTTCTTGGCAACAAGGGCACACTGTTGACTCATATTCAGCTTTTCGTCCACCGTAACCCCTAGGTCCTTTTCTGCAGAACTGCTGCCCAGCCATTCGGTCCCTAGTCTGTAGCAGTGCATGGGATTCTTCCGTCCTAAGTGCAGGACTCTGCACTTGTCCTTGTTGAACCTCATCAGATTTCTTTTGGCCCAATCCTCTAATTTGTCTAGGTCCCTCTGTATGCTGTCCCTACCCTCCAGCGTATCAACCACTCCTCCCAGTTTAGTGTCATCTGCAAACTTGCTAAGGGTGCAGTCCACACCATCCTCCAGATCGTTGATGAAGATATTGAACAAAACCGGCCCCAGCACCGACCCTTGGGGCACTCCACTTGATACCGGCTGCCAACTAGACATGGAGCCATTGATCACTACCCGTTGAGCACGACCATCCAGCCAGTTTTCTATCCACCTTACCGTCCATTCATCCAGCCCATACTTCCTTAACTTGCTGGCAAGAACACTGTGGGAGACTGTATCAAAAGCTTTGCCAAAGTCAAGAAATAGCACATCCACTGCTTTCCCCTCATCCACAGAGCCAGTTATCTCATCATAGAAGGCAATTAGGTTAGTCAGGCATGACTTGCCCTTGATGAATCCATGCTGACTGTTCCTGATCACTTTCCCCTCCTTTAAGTGGTTCAGAATTGATTCCTTGAGGACCTGTTCCATGATTTTTCCAGGGACTGGGGTGAGACTGACTGGCCTGTAGTTCCCCGGATCTTCCTTCTTCCCTTTTTTAAAGATGGGCACTACATTAGCTTTTTTCCAGTCATCCGGGACCTCCCCCGATTGCCATGATTTGTCAAAGATAATGGCCAATGGCTCTGCAATCACATCGGCCAACTCCTTTAGCACCCTCGGATGCAGTGCATCCGGCCCCATGGACTTGTGTTCGTCCAGCTTTTCTAAATAGTCCCGAACTACTTCTTTCTCCACAGAGGGCTGGTCACCTCCTCCCCATACCGTGCTGCGGAGTGCAGCCGCCTGGGAGCTGACCTTGTCTGTGAAGACAGAGGCAAAAAAAGCATTGAGTACACTAGCTTTCTCCACATCCTCTGTCACTAGGTTCCCTCCCTCATTCAGCAAGGGGCCCACACTTTCCTTGACTTTCTTCTTGTTGCTCACATACCTGAAGAAACCCTTCTTGTTACTCCTAACATCTCCGGCTAGCTGCAACTCCAAGTGTGATTTGGCCTTCCTAATTTCACTCCTGCATGCCTGAACAATATTTATATACTCCTCCCTGGTCATTTGTCCAATCTTCCACTTCTTGTACGCTGCTTTTTTGTGTTTAAGACGAGCAAGGATTTCACTGTTAAGCCAAGCTGGTCGCCTGCCATATTTACTTTTCTTTCTACACATCGGGATGGTTTGTTCCTGCAACCTCAATAAGGATTCTTTAAAATACAGCCAGCTTTCCTCGACTCCTTTCCCCCTCATGTTATTCTCCCAGGGGACCTTGCCCATCAGTTCCCTGAGGGAGTCAAAGTCTGCTTTTCTGAAGTCCAGGGTCTCTGTTCTACTGCTCTCCTTTCTTCCTTGCGTCAGGATCCTGAACTCAACCATCTCATGGTCACTGCCTCCCAGGTTCCCATCCACTATTGCTTCCTCTACTATTTCTTCCCTGTTTGTGAGCAGCAGGTCAAGAAGAGCTTTTCCCCTAGTTGGTTCCTCCAGCACTTGCACCAGGAAATTGTCCCCTACACTTTCCAAAAACTTCCTGGATTGTCTGTGGACCGCTGTATTGCTCTCCCAGCAGATATCGGGGTGATTAAAGTCACCCATGAGAACCAGGGCCTGTGATCTAGTAACTTCTGTTAATTGCTGGAAGAAAGCCTCGTCCACCTCATCCCCCTGGTCTGGTGGTCTGTAGCAGACTCCCACCACGACATTACCCTTGTTGCTCCCACTTCTAAATTTAATCTAGAGACTCTCAGGTTTTTCTGCAGTTTCATACTGGAGCTCTGAGCAGTCATACTGCTCTCTTACATACAACGCAACTCCCCCACCTTTTCTGCCCTGCCTATCCTTCCTGAACAGTTTATATCCATCCATGACAGTACCCCAATCATGTGAGTTATCCCACCAAGTCTCTGTTATTCCAATTACATCATAATTCCTTGACTGTGCCAGGACTTCCAGTTCTCCCTGCTTGTTCCCCAGGCTTCTTGCATTTGTGTATAGGCATTTAAGATAACTCACCGATCGTCCTGCTGTCCCAGTGTGGGGCAGGAGCCCTCCCCTCTTGCACTCACCTACTTGTGCTTCCTCCCGGTATCCCACTTCCCCACTTACCTCGGGGCTTTGGTCTCCTTCCCCCGGTGAACCTAGTTTAAAGCCCTCCTCACTAGGTTAGCCAGCCTGCTTCCAAAGATGCTCTTCCCTCTCTTCGTCAGGTGGAGCCCATCTCTGCCTAGCACTCCTTCTTCTTGGAACACCATCCCATGGTCAAAGAATCCGAACCCTTCTCTCCGACACCATCTGCGTAGCCATTCGTTGACTTCCACGATTCGACGGTCTCTACCCCGGCCTTTTCCTGCCACAGGGAGAATGGACGAGAACACCACTTGCACCTCAAACTCCTTTATCCTTCTTCCCAGAGCCACGTAGTCTGCAGTAATACGCTCAAGGTCATTCTTGGCAGTATCATTGGTGCCCACGTGGAGAAGCAGGAAGGGGTAGCGATCTGAGGGTTTGACGAGTCTCGGCAGTCTCTCCGTCACATCACGAATCCTAGCCCCTGGCAAGCAGCACACCTCTCGGTTTTCCCGGTCAGGGCGGCAGATAGATGACTCAGTCCCCCTGAGGAGAGAGTCCCCGACCACCACCACCCTCCTCCTCCTCTTGGGAGTGGTGGTCGTGGAACCCCCATCTCTAGGACTGTGCATCTCATGCCTTCCAGTCAGTGGAGTCTCCTTCTGCTCTGTTCCCTCAGATGTATCATTCACTCCACTCTCTGCACTAGTACCTGTGGAGAGAACATGAAAACGGTTGCTCATCTGAATATGCGTTTCTGGTACATGGACTTGTCTCATACTCTTTCCTCTTCTGGAGGTCACATGCCGCCAATGGTCCTCACTGGCCTTCTGTCCCCGCTGCGTAGCCTGCTCTGAATCCTCAGAACACTGTGCCCGCTGAAGCCGATCCTGACGTCTATCCAGGAACTCCTCATTTTCTTTTATGGAACGCAGGGTTGATACTCGTTTCTCCAGACCTTGAATCTTCTCTTCCAATATGGAGATCAGCTTGCACTTTGTACAGACAAAGTCGCTTCTATCCTGTGGAAGAAAGACAAACATGGCACATCCTGTGCAGGTCACGACAGCGGAACGCTCAGCATCCATAGTCCCTTCCTTTGAAGAGTTTCCTCACTCAGCTGGTTCACAGCTGACTGACTGTCGTCTTAGAAGAGCCTGGAACAAAGCACTCCCAAATCACCCGGTGCTCCTGCCGCTCCAGTTCATCTCAACTAACTTTCTCTTTCAACTCCCCTCCCTCCAAAAGGGTAGTTATTACCATCTTCTAATACCATCTAAGAAACTGTCAGAGGCTTTTTCCTTAAAAAAGTTCTATAGCTAAATGAATCAAGGATATTGTTAAAAT
Source organism: Macrochelys suwanniensis (assembly GCA_033296515.1). NCBI lineage: Eukaryota > Metazoa > Chordata > Testudines > Chelydridae > Macrochelys > Macrochelys suwanniensis. The sequence continues at coordinate 39,060,002 of CM065784.1, forward strand.
CAAAGCCTTACCTACTCTGGCCCAAAGCAGGAACAACAGACAAGACATAGAAGCAGTTAAGAGACTGCCAAGATAAGAGTTAAGCAGTCTGCTACAGTCAAGGAGACAAGGACTTGAGGCTACTATGCACAGGTGAGTAAGTCTGGGTCTAACCATCAAATAGCAACACAAAGCAATGGCAAAAGGCGACAGTCCAAACTGCAATGGGACACAGATCATATGAGGTAGCTACAGCAATGTAGACGAAACTGAAGGCCACTGCGCAATAGTGACAGATAAACAGCACACCCAGACAGTCTGGGCAAAGGACATCCAGGAATAGAAGGACATAGTCGCTGGCTTGATGCACATGCAATAGAAGAAACTAGGTATATAAGCAACACAGAGGACCAACAAGGCACAGTCCAATAGAATGAAGACAGTTTACAGTAACAGGGTGATGAAAGCAAGTCCCTCACCAACAGCAGCCTCCATTCGGGGCCAACCATAATCCCCGCTAGTGGCCTTCTACTGGGCTCAGTCCTACTGTTTACAGAGACCATAATTTGTCTAAATCCCTACTCCTAGATTGGTATGATCATCCATGGACTATTAGTTGCCTTTGTTTAGGTTTAACCCTAACCCTGACTACAGATAACATGCAGTCTGTAAACACTAACACTACCATCAGCCCCATGCCTACTAGACTACTGGTACTAAGCTCTGTGGACTATCAGCTGATTTTGGTCAAATTTAACGTTATGGCCTATTGCAGGCTCCAAGCACAGGTAACACTTTGAGGGTTGGGGACGGGGGTGGGGTCTCCCAATCTAGGGTTTAGGGTTGAAGCTGAATGATTATCCTGTACAAGGGTTGCTGCTCAAAGACTATGGTTATTTTTGCATCCCATTAGGCCAGGGATAGTGAGGGGGCCAGTTTGTGGGCCTGGCCCAGGGATGGGGACTAGATGGTGGGACAGTGCCACAGTTGGTATTAGGGCTGAATGGTGGCCAGGGGCTAGGAGGACTTGGGACCAAGTGGTATTTTCCATTTAGGTTAGTGTTGGGTCAAGCGTGTGCCCCACAGTTAGGTAACAGCTCTGGGCACTAGGTATTTCCTACACAAAGAAGGCAAGAGTGGCACTTCCAACTCTTATCTGAAGGAATAAATACTTCTCTCACCAACTTGCACCTTAAAAACTGTGGGCAAACTTTGCATAAGCCACAGCTTCCCACATCACCAGTTGAAGGGCCTTTTTCTCCCCCTCTCCTTTCCCTAAAAGTCCTTGTCACCTCAAGTTACAGCTGATGTCTTTTCAAATTTTAAGGTTGCAAAAGAAGTATGTGGGGCAGAGTGCTATCTTAAATCCCCTTTTGTTGGCACCTAACAGGAAAAGTAGTTCTCAACAGCTCCGAAGGCAAGTGATGGGAGGACTTCAAGTTATTACAGAGAATTCTTTCCCAGGTACCTGGCTGCTGGGTCTTGCCATGCTGAAGGTCTTTCCCCCAGGTCAGGTAGGTGAAAAAATATCAAGGTCTCTGCCGTCCTCTGTAGCACGGGGCATGTGTCACTTGCAGCTTTAAGCTAGTGTAAATGGTGGATTCTCTGTGACTTGAAGTCTTAAAACCATGATTTGAGGACTTTGTAACTCAGCCAGAGGTTATGGGTCTATTACAAGAGTGGGTGGACGCGGTTCTGTGGCCTGCAATGAGGAGGTCAACCTTTCCAGACTACTGTACCCCGTTCAAGAGTCTGATTTGTTTTGCATACCCAAGTTTCACCTCACTTAAAAACTTACAAAATCAGACATAAAAATACTTTTTTGTATCACAACACACTATTACTGAAAAACTGCTTACTTTTCAGTGTATAGTATATACAGCACTATAAACGTATGAAATTTTAGTTTGTACTGATTTTGCTAGAGCTTTTTATGTAGACTGTTGTAAAACTAGGTAAATATTTAGATGAGTTGATGTACCTCTGCGTACTTGCAGGGGTACATGTATCCCTGGTTGAGAACCACTGGACTAGATGATCATGATGGTCCCTTCTGGTGTTAAAGTCTAGAATAATGATGCTATATTGTTTAATAAATTAATATTAAATGCATTATTTTTGTGCCAAATTAAAGACTGATACCTTAAGGTACAGGGGAAGTTTCTTATTTGGTTTTGTTGTTGGCGTCCGTTAGTCTCGAGAGACGATGGATATGCGCCCACAGGCAATGTTTAGTTGATGGTTGTGCAGCGTCTGTTGTGGCTGTGGAGCCCCACACGAGAGTGGCAGTCTCGACTGCATTTGCTGCATTTGAAGGCGGTGTCAGCTGTGGGTTGGAGCCGCTGCTTATTTGGTATGAAATAGATTTTAAGGCCAGAAAGGAACATAATGATAGTGTTATCTGACATCTTGCATAACACAAGCCAAAACATTTGATAAGGCTATTTATTCGGTCCTCAAATTACTCTCTAGGCTCTTCTCTGAATACTCTCCAATGTTACAACAGCCTTTTTGAAGTGTGGACTGGACATAGTAATGCAGTAGTGGTCTCACCAATACTGTACACTGAGGTAATATCCTGTGTACTCATCCATTTCTGGGTGAAGGTGTCAGAAAAATATTTGTTTTAAGATTGTCACTTGAGATGGCTGATTACCTTCATTGTTATTTCTGTTTTTCCTTGTTCTGTATTTAACCGTGGCAATACTATTTCCCTTCCAGTACTTTATTAACCAATCATTTTTTGCTAACTTGATTGGTTATCTTAACTGAAGAATTTCTGGGTCACATGATTAATCATTACCTTAGGGACTCTTGCCACATTATCTTGTTTTCTATCTTTTTTCCAAGGGGGGGGGAAGTGAAGAGGGCAAAGGAAAGACACAGAACATATGGCAAGGAAGAGATTGGGAGGAGTTTCAGAGAGTCCATGAAATACATGGGGATTGGAGGGTGGCACACAGGGAGCTTGTGTGGGTGGAATAAAAGAAGGAAAGCTCGGCAGACAGAGTGGCAAAGAGGTAATGTGAGCCTTGCTTGCAGAGACAGAGAAATCTCAAGTAGGTGCAGAAAGGTTATTTTACTTCAATTTGGTACCAGTGTGACCTCTGCCAAAATACTGTGTTCAGTTCTGTTGTCCATAATTCAAGAAGGATGTTGATAAAATGGAGAGGATTCAGAGAAAAGCTACACGAATGATTAAATATGCCTTATAATGTGAGTCAAGTAACTCAAGCTATTTAGCTTAACAAAGAAAAAGTTAAAGGGGTGACTTGAAAACAGATTATAAGTACCTACATGGGGAACAAATATTTGCTAATGGGCTCTTCAATTTAAGACATAACCAGATCCAATGGCTGGAAGCTAGAAAAATTCAGACTGGAAATAAGATGCACGTTTTTAATGGAGAAGGTAATTACCCAGGGAACAATTTACCAAAGGTTGTGGTAGATTTCCCATCACTGGCAATTTTAAAATCAAGATTGAAATAGAGCAGGGGTGGGCAAACTACGGGCCACAGGCCAAATCTGGCCTGCCAGCCGTTTTAATCTGGCCCTCGAGCTCCCACTGGGGAGCTGGGTCTGGTGCTGCTCTACCAGCTCCCGGAGCATCCCAAGAAAGTAAACTACTGGCTGCTGAGCAATCCCAGCGCCACTCAGCGCACAAGGGATGGCTCGGGATGTGTGTGAGAGAGACACCGACACGTTCTCCGGCACTAACAGGAGCCCGCCCCCCGTCAGGGTTCAAGCGGGCCAGCCGGGATAGAGCTGAGTTCAGCCGGGGGTCCCAGGCTAGGTGCGGAGCCGGCTTTCGCCGCTAGGGCTCGCTGTGTGGCCAGGCCCAGGCCGACCCCCGGCTTTCCGCCTAGCGTGGCAGACGGGGGCGGCCCCGGCCGGCCCGCCGCTGAGGTGGTGTCGAGGCCGGGAGGCTCCGCTAATCAACCCCCTGCCCCATTCCCGCCCCCACCGGCGGGGCGCGGCGCCAAGCGGAGAGGGAGGCGCCGCCCCTGCCCGCCCCCAGTTCCGTGCAGCGCCGCCCGCCAGATCCTCCGAGGGACGCGCAGCGCAGGCGGCCGCGGCCCGGGAAGGAGCCGGGGCTCCGGGCAGCTGCAAAGGCGGGAATGGCGGCCGGGCCGGGCTGAAAGGAGCGGAGCCGCGTCTCCAGGCCGCCATGAGGCTGCTGCGGGCTCTGCTGAGAGCCGCCTCCCCGGCCGGCCTCCCGCAGCAGGTGGATTTCTACGCCCGCTTCTCCCCGTCGCCCCTCTCCATGAAGCAGTTCCTGGACTTCGGTGAGTGCCCGGCTCCCTCGGAGCCCGGGGCGCGAGTCCGCACGCAGCTCACCCGACCCCGGCGGGCTGCGCTGACCCGCCCGCCTCTCCGGGGCAGGAGGCGGTACCGCGCCACTAACGCCACGTGGGCAGAGGCGCCCCTGGCTCCAGCCGAGAGACCGGCCTGCAGCGTGACCATCCGCAGCCCACGTGACCACCAGTGGGTTGGGGGCTGCCATTGAATCCCGCCTCTGCTCCCCCCGCTTACCTGGCCTCCCCTGGCAGTGCCTGCGGTTCTTCAGCCCCCAGGCAACAGGCGCCTCTTCTCCCCCTCCAGGGTGGGGGGCAGTAGTTTCCACAGGAATTGAAATTAGGGGGGGTGTTCGAATTTCCAGGGGGGGTGTCAGGGCCGATGAGGGGTGAGACTGAGGGTGAAGGTGGGCTGTATGGCACCATAGTAAAAACTATTATTAGATTTAAGTCCATGTTTTAAAACCATCACAAAAATTAAAGTTGGCTACTCAAGCCTACTATGAAGCAGTACATCTACATCAGGCTTGGTTTCTTGTTGTAATTTTGCACTCTTTGGTGTCTTCTTGTGTGTCCGTTACTTCCAGTCCTTCATGATATGCCCATGATCAGGCAGAAGGCGACTTCTTTCAGAACACAAAATTCTATTCAATGAGGAAAAAATATGTTCAAATGTAGCTGTTTTGACTGGGATTAGCAAGAGATGAATTCTTACTTTCATCCCAGGAAACATAGAACAAAGATTGGGTCGAACCATTAGTAATGATAAAGAAGTTGAAGTTAAATCTTCATTCGTTCATCGTGTGATATTCCACGCTGTGTTCAAAATTCTCTATTCTGCCGTGAGCACATGGCAGCCCCATTGCTGGTAGTGCCTCACTCCACTCAACTGTAGGTGTTTTATAAGACAGGCATCTGTAAAAGCTACGTGGAGGTTGAATAGAATCCCGAAATCTCTATTGTAGATTTGTAAGAATCAAGTCTTTTTACTTTTTCAGCTGGCTAACAAACACTTCTTGTCCTCTTCACTTATGGAGTCAATATAAGTACCTTCATTAGTCAGCTTCTGGACTGAAGTCTTTGCTTCTTCCAGTACATTTTCAATGGATATCTCTGATTGATCCAAGGATAGCTTCTATTTCTGAACAAAGATCTACTACTGTTGTAGCAGATGCCTGGATTACATTGTTTAATGACCCAAGTGGTTTCAACAGTAGATTTACAAGAGAGAGAATGGCGATAGTCTTCTCTGAACTTAGTAACAAAAGTAGTCCACCAGCCTCACTACTTAGATCTGTCCTATCTTGGTGGATACTTTCTAAAGCCAGTAATAACGGTTGCAGTAATTTTAAGACAACTGCCAAGAATCACTCATGAGAAAGCCAGCAGGTTTTCCCAGGTTGGACTCATTTGAACTTCAATCCCAGTGTATCTTCTATTTGCTTCTAAAATGTTCAGTCCTTTGGACTCTTGCTGAAAAAAGAGTATAAAAAGCCATTAAATGTATGGCTTTTTAATGTCTTTTGAAGATTCTGCAGCTTGTACTAGTGCTAGTTGGAGTAGATGGCCTCTACAGTGTGTATAGGAAAGATTAGGGTTACACTTTTCTCTGAGCAAAGCTTGTACTCCACTATGTCTTCCAGAGAAGTTTGTACCTCCATCAAATGCACAAGTAGCCATCTGTTTGGTGTTCAATTTACAAGCATTTAACTCTTCTAAGATGTCACAGATGCAGCTGATGTGTCTTCTATAACCGGAACATCTAGAATGCATCTACTGGCCTACCATGGACATCAAGATAACATACGTAATGACTTAATACTTGATGCCTATTTGCACTGGTGCATTTGTCGGCCATGTATGCACATGGATTTTTAATATAGTGAGAGAATTCTTCACTTTTTCAACTCCTGAGTCTTTCACTGTTGCACCACATGTTTCAAGAGAGTCAGCTGAGTTTTTTGCAGAAAGACAGTGAGCATTTGCCAGTCTTGTTCGGAACCAATGTCCAACTTCAGGATTAACAAGTGACAATGCACTTAACATAGGCCTCTAGTTTGTAGTGTGTGGTATCTCTTGCTTAAATAGAAAGTGTGATGCAATAGCAGTGTTGGTTCACATAAACTGAGTTGCGTCTCCAGCATTCTTAACAGCCTCATTAAGTTCTTCTAAAATTGGCTTTGACAGTGACTGGCTTATAAGACTTTCTGCATATTGATGCAGTCCAGAAGCATGGTGTTTTGCAGCCTTTTCATATAGGTTGTCAGAATTGGCTTAGCTGATCAGTCTGGCAAACCAAGCTCCTCCACTTTTACTATATAAATCCATGACATGCCCACATCTTAAATACTGCGTGTCGTTCTGGTCACATCATCTCAAAAAAGATATATTGGAATTGAAAAAGGTACAGAGAAGGGCAACAAAAATGATTAGGGGTATGGAGCAGATTCCATATGAGGAGAGAAGACTGGGCCTTTTCAGCTTGGAAAAGAGACGACTAAGAGTGGATATGATAGAGTCTTATAAAATCTTGATTGGTGAGGAGAAAATGAATAAGGAAGTGTTATTTATCCCTTCACTTAACACAAGAACCAGGGATCACCCAATGAAATTAATAGGCAGTAAGTTTAAAAAAAAAATTGCTATTGCATCAAGTTTTAAAGGAAGTATTTCTTCACACAACGCACAGTCACCCATGGAACTTTCTGCCAGGGATGTTGTGAAGGCCAAAATTATAACAGGGTTCAAAAAAGAACTAGGTAAGTTCATGGAAGATTAGCCAGGATGGGCAGGGATACAACATCATGATCTGAATGTTCCTAGCCTCTGTTCGCCAGAAACTGGGAGTGGACTACAGGGGATGGATCAATCTATGATTCCCTGTTCTGTTCATTCCCTCCGAAGCACCTGGAACAGTCACTGTCGGAAGACAGGATACTGGGATAGATGGACCATTGATCTGACCCAATATAGCCATTCTTACATAAAAAATAATTATAATAATAAAGAAGTTTAGTACAGAAACTCCCCAAGATAATGACCTCTTGAGATAGCGATGATGTGAGATAATGATCTTGGCAAATAATGCATGTTTAAAATCTTGGCCTACTAGGAAACATATATTTATATAAGTTTCCCAGTCACAAATATAGCTTCTGGAGAAAGCTCACTAAAGCATAGTCCAATTAGGGTGACCAGAAAGCAAGTGTGAAAAATCGGGATGGGGGTGGGGAGTAATAGGAGCCTATATAAGAAAAAGACCCAAAAATTGGGACTGTCCCTATAAAATCGGGACATCTGGTCACCCTAAATCCAATGCTCTGGCCGCTGTTGTTTGCCATGCCACCGTTCACTCTATTGCTCTGCCCCAATAGCCCTACACTGTCATCTTCTGCTGCCACCTGCCACTGTGACCTCTGTGAGTCGGTCTCTTGCGGTTCCACCCGACTCTCAGTGATTTCAGCTCTTCGGGGTGGGAGGAACCTCGGTGCTAGTGCAGACTGGGGCATCTCTTCCACAGAAACACTGTCCCCCAGCGATTATCAGAGATTTCAGCTCTAGTGGTCACTTAACAAACCAAAAGACTTTCTATGAAGCCTAATCAGCTCTGTCTTTAAACAGTGGAGAGGCGCAGGTCAAATAGTACTTGTGACTCAGGCAGACCATTAAGCAAAACACCTGTCCCCACCCTCTCTCAATGCCCTCAATCAGCACAGGCTAAGGACAGTTCTACTTCCCTTTACTCATACAATAAAAACAACATTTCATTACCCCTCCGCATTCAAGTGATTTGTAACCCAACCCCAGCCAAAATCCATCACTGGGGCAACACAGCTCTGTTTGCTGGATACCTAGGTAGATTAGGTGTGAATGTAAATACAATCTGGTCCTGAAGCCTTTCCCCCCAGCCTCAGCTCATCACTAGCTGTCAGGGAGAGCTCATTTAGACTTTGCTTACAAATCATCATTTGAAATTATTAGGTTGGCCAACATCACCGAAATGAATGCACTGACAGTCACAAAAATCAAAAGCTGTATAAGGAAGCTAGTCTATGTTTTATCATACATTTTATATGCTTTTAAAGTGTGTATTAATGTTTCAATTTCAATTCAAATTCCCAAACAATCACTAAAGTGGCAACACTACATGTAACTAGTTCACAAAACTGGGGGGGGTGTTGGGAAAATTCAGGGGGGGTGTAGGGAAATCACTGGTGGGGGGTAGGCAGCGGTATGGGCTCTGCACCCCCTCCGCTTCCCGGTCCCGCAGAGACGGAGAGCGAGGACTGGGCTCATTGCTCACAGAAGGGGACCCCCGAGTAAGTTGCTGGGCTTCTGGGTTTCCCAAACCCTACCCAACTCTGGCTCCCCTCAGGCGGCCTGATTGGCTGCTCTTCCCCCGGGAAGCGCGATGGTGGGGCAGGCAGCCAATCAGAGGGCTTGGCCAGGCAAGGACTGAAATTCAATAGAGCGCTGCACTTGAGGCCTCATCAGGAGACTGGTTACAGCTGTGGCCAAAGTTGTAGCACTAGTGAATAAATGGTGACAGCTGGCAACAAAGCAAAATATCCCACAAAGTTTTTTAAATCAGAATTGCAGTCTGCTACTAGAGAGCAAAGTGCCACACACAAAACAATCTTAGAGGCAGACATTGGAAACCTTATCAAGTCTGGATGTGGAGTCACAATGCAATGGATCCAGTTTCTGTAGGTTCATCTCTTTTTGATAAATTATATGTACACATACTTGGGGAACTGGGTCCATCAAGCTTCAAAACACAGGCCTCTACTATTACAATTAAAGAAGATACACCTCAGCAGTTCAAAGTTAAAGGTCCCTTTATCCATTCAACATTTTTTACATCATTACTCATTTTACAATATGTTATGTAAAGACAAAAGTGTATCCTTTATATATAAAAAGTCTATTCTAAATCATAAAAATTAAAATTAATAAATTAAAAAGATAAATGATCTAGAGCATTACACAGTAAAAACTGTAGTAATTCTGTGTACACTATGTTTGAACAAGGATTGTAGTATTGTTCACAGTTACTTTTTAAAACAAATATAGGCCCCAAACTACTGTGTCTCCCTTACAATGGGAATTTGCTTTCAAGGCAAATATTTCCCACAGCAAAGCAGTAATTTATGGACATCAGTGCTTAGACATAAGGTAATGGATAACCAGAAAAAATGTTCAAAATATATCAACTTTTGGACAGATTCTCAAAAGCTAGAAAAGCAGAGGCTGAGGCTAAAACTTGTAGTCGATATGATTTTGTGCTCAGAGGTTGGAGTCTGGCAGTAGTGCGTGATCAGACATTCTCTGTGCATTACAGTAGGATGGCTTTTTCAGTTTGGATTTTTTCGGTTTTCTTTTTTAAAGTTGGACCATTCACACAGACACAAAACTTAAATATTCCATATCAAATCTACATTAAAAGAATGTAAAGCTCACAAAGTCATATGATGTCATACAGGGTGAATTGATTTATGTCAAAGCAATTTCAGCATGGATTCACCAAGGGCAAGTCATGCCTGACTAACCTAATTGCCTTCTATGCGATAACTGGCTCTGTGGATGAGGGGAAAGCAGTGGATGTGCTATTTCTTGACTTTAGCAAAGCTTTTGATACAGTCTCCCACAGTATTCTTGCCAGCAAGTTAAAGAAGTATGGGGTGGATGAATGGACTGTAAGATGGATAGAAAACTGGCTAGATGGTCGGGCTCAACGGGTAGTGATCAATGGCTCCATGTCTAGTTGGCAGCCGGTATCAAGTGGAGCGGCCCAAGGGTCGGTGCTGGGGCCGGTTTTGTTCAATATCTTCATTAATGATCTGGAGGATGGTGTGGACTGCACCCTTAGCAAGTTTGCAGATGACACTAAACTGGGAGGAGTGGTTGATACGCTGGAGGGTAGGGATAGGATACAGAGGGACCTAGACAAATGAGAGGATTGGGCCAAAAGAAATCTGATGAGGTTCAACAAGGACAAGTGCAGAGTCCTGCACTTAGGACGGAAGAATCCCATGCACTGCTATAGACTAGGGACCGAATGGCTGGGCAGCGGTTCTGCAGAAAAGGACCTAGGGGTTACAGTGGACGAAAAGCTGAATATGAGTCAACAGTGTGCCCTTGTTGCCAAGAAGGCTAATGGCATTTTGGGTTGCATAAGTAGGGACGTGATCATTCCCCTCTATTTGGCACTGGTGAGGCCTCATTTGGAGTACTGTGTCCAGTTTTGGGCCCAACACTACAAGAAGGATGTGGATAAATTGGAAAGAGTCCAGCGGAGGACAACAAAAATGATTAGGGGGCTGGAGCACATGACTTATGAGGAGAGGCTGAGGGAACTGGGATTGTTTAGCCTGCAGAAGAGAAGAATGAGGCGGGATTTGATAGCTGCTTTCAACAACCTGAAAGGGGGTTCCAAAGAGGATGGATCTAGACTATTTTCAGTGGTAGAAGATGACAGAACAAGGAGTAATGGTCTCAAGTTGCAGAGGGGGAGGTTTAGGTTGGATATTAGGAAAAACTTTTTCACTAGTAGGGTGGTGAAGCACTGGAATGGGTTACCTAGGGAGGTGGTGGAATCTCCTTCCTTAAAGGTTTTTAAGGTCAGGCTTGACAAAGCCCTGGCTGGGATGATTTAGTTGGGGATTGGTCCTGCTTTGAGCAGGGGGTTGGACTAGATGACCTCCTGAGGTCCCTTCCAACCTGAGATTCTATGATTCTATGAATTTAAATCACTGATTTTAATCATTGTTTAAATCAGCAAGCAGTAAACCTTGATTTAAATAATCAGTTTTAATCTTGTTTTGTACTTGTACTTTTTAGTTATTGTCCTAAAGAGATGCCGATTCACATTGTAGTAGCCATTAAAACACGTTGATTTGCAACTAAACAAAGCTTTTACACTAAATTTGGTTCTTCTTTTTGCTAACCAGATAGATATACTGTATCTATACATATATTTAAGCATTTGTACAGCTTTACATACATTTATTTAGGTACTACATATTTTAAGTTATTAGATTTGTTTAATTTTTTACTTGTGATTTATGTCCAGCTCAATTTGGGTGGCAATTCAAATGCAATTAAAAATGCACAAAACCAGTTTATTCTTACTTAAATAAAACTACCTTAAATATGCTGGATATATAAGAAAAAAAGTTTATTAAAACATGTTTTGCATTTAAAACTAATTAATTTATTTAACGAAGGAAGTATTATCTGTAGTTAGTGAATTGAATAAATTTTCTGGTCACTATGTCTTTCAAGATTTTAGAACTAGTGGATCTCATTCTCTTATACCTACTTTTTATACATAGATTTGAAGAGGAAAACAAGCTTCCCTTCTTTTTTCAACTCAAATTTGTTAACTTTGAATTTAGCTAGTCATTGAACTCAACTAGTTGAACAAATTGAAATGAAGAAAATATTCTCTCTGCACCTGCAGAATTGGCTAATGCTGTCAAAAACTGGTTTAGCACATCAACAAACTCTGGTTCCAGATGTTTAGCCAATGGCTTCCATCAGGTCAATGACTGACTCTTTTTAAAACTTCAGCAGCAAATATCTATTAATTTTAAATAGTTTAACTTAAAACATAAATCTAATTTAAATAAAATATTTTTTTTAAAAAATCATCGATTTATGCTGATATCATAGCTAAGGTACTACAAATAACCTTAATTCCGTGTCCTGCTGCAGGTGTCATGTCAGTCTTTGATTACATGATCACAATATTATTTCTCTGCAGCAATTCTGACCATTCCATGCCCAAGTTAGACTGCACAGGATAAGAGGCAGCTGTTCGATTTTTGAATCCTCACTGTTCAATTAACGGATACACTCATCCAGTACATATTGTCCTCCAAATTTATGACACAGTAATGGCAACATTTGGCCCCAATTATTACACTGATTTACAGAACCTTTGTCTCACTTGCTGTGTATCCTGCCTCATTCCCTTGCACCATCCAATTTGAAGACTGATGAAAAAAGTCTTATAGAAAAAATAGTATGTCAGTATGATATTAAAGGTAGATGTCAATGGTACTATTCACAGTGCATAAAGTTAAGCAAATGCATAAGTTTCACAGGATTGGGGTCTTAGTCTCGTGTAAATTACAGATACATTGGGTTTTTAAAATCTTAATGCTGATGTTTTCACTATCTTTTAAGGTGCACATTGTGGAAGAATGGAACTATTTAATGGGGAGCCATTATGGGTTAGGCCTTTATTCAGGAATTCACTGTTCACAGGTGCACAACTGTACTTCCTTGACACCCCATTTCAATCACAGATGGGGTTCCCTGTGGTGTGCCCGCATGCAGTGAATTTCAGAATCAGGGTTTTATGTGCTGAGGCTTGTTTGGAGAACATGTAGTTGATGGATTGTTATATTGATAAAGCAACTGTCACTTTAGAGCTGTCTTGGTTCATCTGCATACTGCCTTGGGTTAGTGAAAATCTAGTAATCTCTTTTGTGATAAACTTGCTAAGTATGACAAGGAACTCATTTTACGTGAAACTGACTGTTCCATCCTACAGATTGAAGTGTTCTCAAAACTAATTAAAAAATACCAGGGGTGTGAACTAAAAGTATTGTTACTCTGCACATGAGCAAAGAAGAGTTCAATTTTTCAGTATTCTTGTACGTAAAACATTAATAGATTTTAAAAAAAACAAACTACGTTAGTTTGGTTCTTGTGAAAGACCAGTTGACAGTCCAGGAGACTGAAGTCCTGGAATCAAAAATATTAGAGTTGGAAAAGTTTGATTTGATGATCGAAGTCTATCCCCCTACCAGTGCAGGATTGCTCCCTATAGTATATTTTCTAGCATTTTTCTAGTCTAGTTTAAAAGTCTTATTTAGCCACGTAAGTAAGCTGCCCCATGTTTGTATTGCCAATGTGCTTCAACCCTCCTTTTAAAGGACCACCTGTAGGGTCGGAGTGAAGGATTTCTCACCCTCCCTTCCCACCCCCATGTTTTAGATCCATGATCTCAGCTAAGGCTAACAACAGTGCCAGTTATTGTCACCTATGAAAGATGTGAGTTGATTCAAGAAAATTCTCGTTGACTAATATTTTGTTGTGTTTTCATCCAAGAGAAAGTTTTTATGCCTAAATAAAGTTTGACAGTGCATGTTTTTCATGGATTGGATCCCTTGACAGGTCCATTAAACAGTTCCTCTAACTTGTGGTTGGTTGTTTTTTAAGGTATGATCTGAAAAGAAATTGGTCATTTTAGAGCTCTGAGTCGCTCTCCAGTTTTGAGGAACATTCTACATTTGATCTAAATCAGGCTATCTGTTCCACCACATACCAAGCCAGGCATTGTGCCAAAAATGTTGGAGACAATGTGGCCCATTCACATACCCTTTAGCTTAGGGAAAGGTGCATAGATCTAGAAGATAGGCAATAAAGAGCTCTGGTCTTACCTTCAGGAGCTCTGGTCTTACCTTCAGTTATCACGCTTTCTTTCTGGACATTGTATAGACCTTATTGCTGACAATGGTGTCAGGTCTCTACCCTAGCAAGTATCATCTAGTCCATCCTCCCATGCGGAGGCAAAACAACAAAAGAAATAATTTTTTATGAATGATAGAGGCCTGTATTGAAGATGTGAAGGTACAGGGTTCAGATCCTGTTGATCCACGTTGCTTTATGGTTGCATGTGATGACACCCTCCTATTCTCCCGGTGCCACAATACTCTTTGTAAGCAACTGGCTTATTTAATTCATGGTGAAAAATATATTTTAAAACATAATTGTTCCTAAGTGACAAAATAACTAGTATCTGTCAATTTTTGTTTTAAGGTGAAATAATGCAGTTTTACAAAGGGTCACATCCAAGTTATCCCTATGTTCGAACCTGGTCTAATTTAACCTCAGTGCCAGACCACAAAAATGTGCAGGAAAATAGTGACCTATAGCTGTATGAAGATGTTCCACAAATGTTAACCATATTCTGATTTTTCCAAATATATTTTGGTTTTAGGATCTGAAAATGCTTGTGAAAAGACTTCGTTTATGTTTTTGAGACAAGAGTTGCCTGTAAGATTGGCAAACATAATGAAAGAAATAAGTCTGCTTCCAGACAATCTGCTAAAGACACCTTCAGTTCAGCTGGTGCAGAGCTGGTAAGAACTGTCTTGTATTTATTATTTTACCTTTAAGGGTTATTGTTGTGCAAGTATACTAAGAAACTAAGCGGCTGCCTAAGAAGCTTTTCACATACATGTTTGTTATATGGTACCATTAAACAATTTCTTCTGAATGTGATTGTTCCTATCTAAAATTCTATTTGAGAGAATGTTGAGTATTTTACTTTTAGCTGATCATCATGTTTTTACTCCTTGCTTCTCTTTCAAGTTTTCTATTTGAGAGAATGTTGAGTATTTTACAAGTTTACAATGTTGAGTATTTCTCAACAATGTTATTTACAATGTTTACAATGTTGAGTAAACAACATTGAGTTACTCACGTAAATGTTGAGTAAACAATGTTTACAATATTGAGAATTTTACAAGTTTTCTATTAGAGAGAATGTTGAGTATTTTACTTTTAGCTGATCATCATGTTTTTACTTCTTGCTTTTCTTTCAAGTTTTCTACAGACCTTCAAGTTTTCTACAAACTTCTGTTTGTAGTTCATATTCAGTCAATGTCATTCATCTTTCTAGGTTGAAGACATTGAAAAGGCATTTGTTTATGTTTAAGATATTTCCTAATTTTAAGGCCAGAAGGGACCATCATGATCTAGTCTGACCTCCATAACACATAGAATCTCAACCATTAGTTTCTTTGTTTTATTATAGCATATCTTTTAGAAAGATATCTAGTCTTGATTTAAAGATTTCAAGTGATGGAGAATTCATCATATCCCTAGATAAGTTATTCCAATCTTTAATTGTCCTGACTGTTAAATTGGTACCTTATTTCTAGTCCGCTTTCAGCCATTGGCTATTGTGCCTTTTTCTGCTAGATTAAAAAGCAGTCAGCCATTAGAAATCTCTTCATTTAAGTACTTATAAACTGATCAAGTCACCTCTTAACTTTCTTTTGGAAAATAAGTAGATTATGCTTCTAAAGTCTGACTAGGGGCATGTTTTCCAAACCTCAAGTCATTCTTTTAGCTCTTTCCTAAACCTTTTCCAATTTTTCAACATCCTTTGTGTAATGTTGATACCTGCAGTGGTGCAGTAATAGTCTCACTAATGCTGCATGGAGAGATATTACCTCCTTACTCCTGCTTGATGTTCCTTTGTTTATACAGGGAGTCCTCAGACTTACGACACAATTTGTTCCTCAGACTTGTGTTACAAGTCAAAACCGCTTTTCCCATAGGAATCAATGGTATGAAGGGGGGATTGGTTCCTGAACCAAGGCTTGATACACTATTTTCATCACAATAACCCAGATTTTTACTAAATGAATTATAGATGACTAATGTTGCAACATCAATGTATTTACTTCTAATCATAGCTCTGTTACATGAGCCTTCCTGTGTTCTGGAGATCTCTCCTTCTGTAACTGAGCAGACTCCTTCGTATAGGAAGTACCATTGCTGATCTGAGGATCAGGTGGCTTCCTGATTATCACCTGATCCCTAGCTCAAAACCTGTCACTTGGTAAGCCAGTCTAGACCTGGCACAGGTCAGGATGAGCCCCATCCTCTTTAAAGGGCTAATGCACCATGTGGCAATAAGCATGTTACTACATGTGTACTGGGTTGGGTGAGTGGAGGGTTTGCCTTCAGTATGTGGTTGTTTAGAATCTATCCTCCACCCAACCCCCACTTACTTCTCTGCATAAAGATGGTTTATTGGATTTTGAGGGGCAGGTCTAATTTTGCACTTTAAAACATCATCTGAAGAATTTGACTTTAAGATCAGCCCTGCAGGAAACGAATCATCATAATTTTCATCATTTTAAATGTAGCCGCTATACTGAACATTACTCACTTAAAAACTGCGATGCATCAGGTACTCCTGAGGGAATTCTGCACCAAAAGTTTAAAAATTTTGTGCCAAAAATTCTGTGCACAATATTTTAAAATTCTGCAAATTTTATTTGTCAATACACACAATATAATCACTCCAGTTTCAATTATTTTGGTAATTTATTTCAAAATATCTGTCAACAAGTATGTCTGTAACGATACAGACAACAAAAAAGATTCAGGAAATGTTTTGGACAAATAGATTCCGTACTAGACATATTAATACATAATTGAGTAATAATTCATTTAAACTACAACAAAGAAACTTATTTTCCGCACTCAGAAGCAGTGCAGAGGCTTTGGGGAGTCAGGGGTAATGGAGGAGCTGAGGGAGAGAGAAGTAATTGCTGGGAAGGAGCCTGGGAGTGAATGTGCAGGGCTGTTGAGTGTGGTTGGAAGAAGTATGGAACAAGGGGGTTTTTTTGGGTGTGGGGGAGGGATTGGAAGGGAGTTGGGGAGCCTGGCTTACCCCTAGCCTCTCCCATTCAGTCAAGCACATCTGCCCATGTCACCATGTGGCCCTGCACCCCCCTGCCCTCATCCTCATGTGTCCCTGCACCCCACTTAGCCACCTCCCACCCCTGTCCCCATGTGGCTGTGCATCCCCCTGCATCCCCACTCCCCCCTGCCCCAGTCTGTCCCCCAACTAGCCCTTCTGAACCCCAGTCTATGACCCCCCAGCAGCCCTGTGTGCCCCACTCTATCCATTCCCCCATATCCCCCCAGGCCCCACAGGCATGTCGCTGTGAGAAAAGCAGCCTCTGCTCTCTCCCTATCAGCTCCCAGCTGCTATGGTGAGATGGCTGCCCTCTATTTTGCTGTCACATCAGGCCCTGGTGGGTGAAAGGTGTAACTGCAGCGCCTCTCCAGCAGAAGTATTTTCTGTGGAGAAAAAAAAATCTGCAGGGGACATGAATTCTTCGCATGTGCAGTAGTGCAGAATTCATCTAGGAGTAATCAGGTAGAACTTAGAATGAATTTAATGAGTGTTAAATTCACGTGAAAGTGAAAAATTGACCGGGCAGCTACTTAGATAATAAAATACAAATGTGTCAATTGAGCAGTTGCATTCCTGTAAGTCTCTCATAATGTATCTTATTGGGAAAGTCTCTTATTTCATGAATTTATTTAAAAAAGCAGAACAGGAAAAAACAGTTTAATATATATTATAGGAAAACTGACTTGTTTATGAGTTATCACAGCCTTGAGAAGCAGTCTGAAACTTGTGCGCGTAGAACCCTGCACCTAAAGGGTGTTTTAAATTGGCCAGGTAAATAGAACACTATGTTCCATCTGAATTTCTACAATGAACAGGTTGTAACAAAGTTGGCATACATGTAGTTTTCAATAAAGCTGTCAAAATGGAGTGTAAAAAATATGACTAACTTCAAGTGTGAAAATCATTTTAAAATTATTTTATTGAGTTTTAATGCTTTTTTAAATTCATTTGAATTATTAAAATTTTTAACAAATTTTTAAAAAAAATCTTTTGGCAGGAGAACAAGCCAAGGCATTTTCAGCGTATAACTTATTATTTTGAAAGTTGAAAGTGCCTGAAAGTAGGGGCTAGTAATAAATGCTTCTTTAACCATAGCTATAACATGACTGTTGTGGGTCTATGCTATTGTTCATGATTATAAGCTAACAAATGTTAAATGAAAATTGTTAATGTCTTCACAAATGAATTTAATGGATCTGTATGGAATATCATGACAAAAATCTAGCATACAGGATTTATGTTTTAGGTATGTCCAGAGTCTTCAGGAAATCCTTGACTTTAAGGACAAAAGTGCAGAAGATTCAGAAGTTATTCATAGGTAAGCGCGTTTTTAAAATACATTAAAATATGTATATTTATAAACAATGGCAATTGACGATTCAGATGAAGAAAATCTCTAAGGGTTTGTCTACTCAGCAACTAGACACCTGTGTCTGGCCCAAGCCAACCAATTTGGGTTCACGGGACTTGGGCTGTGTAGACTTCCAGGCTCGGTTTGGAGCCTGAGTTCCGAGACCTCCCACTTTGCAGGGTCCTAGAGCCTAGGCTCCAGCCCCAGCCTGGAAGTCTACACTGCAGTGACACAGCTCCACAGCCTGAGTCCTGCGAGCCCAAGTCGGCTGGCACGGGCCAGCTGTGGGTGTCTAGTTGCTGTGTAGACATACCCTAAGGGCCTTGACCTTTAAGTAATGGATCATAATCATAATATGACCCACAGTTTCACTAAATCAGAAAAATGAATGTTTCTTTTTGTTTGTTTGATTTACCAAAAGTATAATTCTGGTCTCCAAAACTCAGTTTCTGTGAAATTGTAGAAATTGAGAGTGAGTAGAATGGTGTGGTTTAGATAATGGCACATGCAGCCTTTACTTTTAGTCCAGTTCAAGTCACCAGTGTCTGAAGGTAGTTGCCATCTGACAGCCACATGGTGATCTCTGCAAACATTGTTGGTCTCACTTCAGTTCTTACTGAAAAATATCTATCTATCTATAAACCCCGCTATTATATATGGCACCCTTACTGGTAATTTCAGTTTAAATGAGGCTCAAGAGTGACTATCTTTTTCTGCTAGGGTGGTTCTATGCTATATCACTAAATAGTGGGCTTCACTTTCCTTTGCTGACAGGAATTTAATGAGTATTAAATTCACTTGAAAGTGAAAAATTGACAGTTCATTAATGTTAGGTTTACAGATACTGTGATAACAATCCGGAACCGACACAATGATGTAATTCCTACAATGGCGCAAGGTGTGATTGAGTACAAGGAAAGCTTTGGTGTTGATCCAGTGACCTGTCAGAATGTGCAGTATTTTTTAGATCGTTTCTACATGAGTCGCATTTCAATCAGAATGCTCCTCAATCAACACTGTAAGTACTACTGTAAAAGGGGAAAAATCATGAATGGAATGTGTTGGTGTATCTTACATTTATCTTTGGGTACTGATTATTTCCTCGAATGTGCTGCTTACAGCATCTTCTTGATCCATTTGGAAACACCTATATATGCCTGTAAAGCATTTTTTTGATCATCAGCAAAGGAGATGAACCGTTTTTCTTTAAGAATGCCAGAGCCAAAAATTATAAACTATGCTTATTCTGTTCCATTCATCAATGCTGAAGACATGAAAACTGAAAATTGTGAAATCGCATTGCTTATTAAATGTTATTTTCTTTGTTGGCAGCTTTGCTGTTTGGTGGAAAAATTAAAGTTAATCCAGCTCATCCAAAACACATTGGAAGCATTAATCCTAACTGCAATGTTGTTGAAGTTATTAAAGGTAAATTCAGGCAGACCAGCTGAACAAGAATTTTGAAAAGGTACATTAAAATCTATAGAGAGAACTAATATAAATCAGGTTCTTCTTATATTGTACTAATATCATCCTTATGTGGAGCAGAAAAATCCAGTTCAAATATAATATGTTTTTGTAGTTCTACCAATATTTCAGGTTTTATGAGAAAATATGAAAGGTCCACAATAAGAGTGCAGAATGTTTTCGGTTTTTAGTGTATGTTCTTTTCAATAAACTACAAAACATTTGAAAAAAGGAGGGAAATGTATTTACATGTTTCTGTTTTGATTTCCTGTAGATGGCTATGAAAATGCTAAGAGACTTTGTGATTTGTATTACATGAGCTCTCCAGAACTTGTGCTTGAAGAGTTGAATGGTAAGTGTATGTGGAAATTGGGGATCCTCCTCTTTCTTTCAAATGAGGAGCATCAGTCTGAGCAGAAGGTTTTATGATAGTTTTCCACTGTTGGTCTAACACAGTGTATAAGGGGTCCGCAAAAGGTGGTTGTTACCATAAAACAGTGGTTTTCAACCTGGGGTCAGTGGACCATGTCTAAGATTTCCACTCCATTTGGACCTCCATTTGAAATTTTTTAGGGGTCTGCAAATGGAAAAGGTTGAAAACCACTGGTCTAACAACTTTGAACAGTCCTGTTCCCCCTTCCCCAAGATCTCTTGTATCTCTTCCCACCTTTCAGTCTTTACAGTATGTCTATAGCTTTCTCATACGCTCATCCTCTGTGCCTTTGTCTTATTTTTCCCTCCTAACTCCTTTTTTATCTGTACAATTCAAAGATCCAGTCAGTATTAAAGCTGTATTCCAATTTCTCTTTCATTTAGCTATCAACTACTTGACTTATGAGTCCAATTAGGTACTTAGATGTGGCCATGTAAACAATTTAGGCCATGTTAACAAGTATTTACACCACCAATTGTGACAAAACAGCTTTTGAAAACTTGACTACAAGCATTCATACACAGATGCAGCAGAACTCTTATTTTAAAAACTAATTGGGAATTGTGTGTGACGGGTTGAATCACAGTAACCCCCTTAGGGTTGCCAACTGATGTGCCAAGACTACTTCTTCCCCTGCCTTCCCTGCCAGCTTGGGACTCCAGAACCCTGCCTGGTTGTGCCAGACACGCTTGCCGGCTACAAACACAGACCCAGGTCTGAACCACGTCCCACAAACTGCAGGCTTAACTGAAAGCAGCTTAAGAAGTGTTCCTATCTCTGACACTCAGATGCCCAACTCCCAATGGGGTCGAAACCCCAAATAAATCTGTTTTACCCTGTATAAAGCATTCACAGGGTAAACTCATAAATTGTTCGCCCTCTATAATAACACTGATAGAGAGATATGCACAGCTGTTTGCTTCCCCCTCCCCACGTATTAATACATTCTCTGAGTTAATTAATGAGTAAAAGGTGATTTTATTAAATACAGAAAGTAGGATTTAAGTGGTTCCAAGTAGTTAGACAGAACAAAGTGAATTACCAAGCAAAATAAAATAGAACACGCAAGTCTATGCCTAATACAGTAAGAAAACTGAATACAGATAAAACCTCACCCTCAGAGGTGTTCCAGTAAGCTTCCTTTTACAGACTCGTCTTCTAGTCTGGGTCCAGCAATCTCTCTCCACCCCCCCCCACCCCCCCGTGGTTACTGTCCTTTGTTCCAGTTTTTTTCCAGGTATCCTTTAGGGGTGGAGAGGCTCTCTCTTGAGCCAGCTGAAGACCAAATAAAGCATTATGGGGTGCAATGTCACATTGAGGAGTTCATAAAATCAAAAAATTTCATGAAATTTAACATCTCAAAATTACAGTGTGCACAGTGCATAAATTGAAATATGGTGCACTGGATCACATTTTTTAGTCCTTCAAACCCCTGCAAAGCAATTTCCAATGCAATAAATGCTTTCGAACAGGAAGGAATGTTGACTTGTTTTTTATCATTATCATAGAGAAAAATGGTTCATATAAAAGGTCAGCTGTAAGATTGGCGTTTATAAAATTGAGGTTCTGCTGTACAGAAACATGCATGTGTATGCGCATATTAAAGTTACTTGAGCTCATCCAAAATATATTGGTAGCTTTGATCCAAACAGCAACGTTTTTGAAGTTATTAAAAGTAAATTCAGATCTGCTAATAATTCAGAGTAATCTAAATTGCATCTACAAATAATTGCATGAGCAAACATACACCCCTATTTATGCCTGCAAAAATGAAGGCACACAAAGGAAAGCCTGATTAAGGTTGGACTAAAAGTGAGGCCTTAATTATATTTTATAAGCACTTACCAGTTTTATTTATTTAGGGGGAGGGATAGCTCAGTGGTTTGAGCATTGGCCTGCTAAACCCAGGGTTGTGAGTTCAATCCTTGAGGGGGCCATTTAGGGATCTGGGGCAAAAATCTGTCAGGGGACAGTACTTGGTCCTGCTAGTGAAGGCAGGGGACTGGACTCGATGACCTTCCAAGGTCCTTCCAGTTCTAGGAGATTGGCATATCTCCATTTATATTATATTATATTCTTTTGACTTTGGTAAGTTTACCATTCCGCCTCAAGGTAAAATATATTCTCCTCCATACTCTGAGCCTGAGGGTTGGAAATATTTGTAGAGAAAAGCATGTTAAATTGCTGCAGGTGCCTCTTAGAAATTTTGATTGTATTATGATGTATGATAAATCACACTGTAGTTTACAGTGTAGTTACAGTTTGGATTTATCATCATAGAAATGTAGGGCTGGAAGAGACCTAGGGAAGTCATCAAATCCAGCCCCCAGTGCTGTGGCAGGACCAAGTAAACCAAGGCCTTCCCTGACCGGTGTTTTATCTAATCTGTTCTTAAAAACCTGTGATGGGGATTCCACAACTTTCCTTGGAAGCCTATTCCAGAGCTTAACTACTCCCATAGTTAGAAAAGTTTTTCCTAATATCTAACCTAAATCTCCCTTGCTGCAGATTAAGACCATTCTTGTCCTACCTTCAGTGGACATGGAGAACAATTGATCACTGTCCTCTTTTTATAACAGCCCTTTACATATTTGAAAACTGTTATCAGGTGCCCCCTCAGTCTTCTCGTCTCAAGACTAAATATGCCCAGATTTTTTAACCTTTCCTCACAAGTTTTGTACACCTTTTCTAATTTTTGTTGCTCTCCTCTGGCCTCTCCCCAATTTGTCCATATCTTTCCTAACATGTGGGACCCAGAATTGGACATAGTACTCTAGGTGAGGCCTCACCAGTGCTGAGTAGAGGGATACTACCTCACATGTATTACACACAACACTCCAGAATATTAGCCTTTTTTCACAGCTGCATCACATTGACTCATATTCAGTTTGTGATCCACTATAACCTCGGATTCTTGGCCAGTTATTCCTCATTTTGTAGTTGTGCATTTGATTTCTCCTTCCTAAGTTAAGTATTTTGCACTTGTCTTTATTAAATTTCACTTTGGTAAATTCAGACCAATTTTCCAGTTTGATTGTTTTGAATTGTAATCCTGGCCTCCAAGTGTCTGCAATCTCCCCCAGTTTGGTGTCGTTTTTAGATTTTATAAGTATATTCTCCAGTCCATTGTCCAAGTCATTAATGAAAATAATAGTACCGGACCCAAAACTGAGCCCTGTGGGACCCCACTAGATTCACCCTCTTTGTTTGACAGCAAACCATTGATAACTACTCTTAGAGTACTTGTGGCAACTCAATCTCTACAACAACTAATCATGACATCACAAACACAGGATTTGGACTTCCGATGATGAATAAGCCTCAGGAACAGATTTGATGTTCTATGTCCAATACTTGCTAGCTCAGATTCTCCCATGCATTACGGCTGCTCTTTGCCATTCTGGCAATGCAGCCTGGATTTAAAGTTGACATAGCCTGCTACAGGAGGATCACATCAGGGTAGGGGGAGCCTCTAGTGGAGAAGAGCTTCTAAACTTCACCCTATGGCTGGTGTAAAGTTATGGCCAGGGCTTCTCTGCACCTCGGGAATGCCTAGCTACTATAAAGGTACCCTGTGGCCATAGCAGTTAGTACATCTTACGCTGAGGGATGGGCTTTGTGCCCAATGATGGAAACACAAAGGTAGTTCAAAGCCACCTTTGCCCTTCTCAGATCCTGGGCCAGTTGTGCATTCTTCACCCACCACTTGCATGGGCTAAGCTGAGAACGGAGGCCCCCTATAATAAGATTTGAGTCTAAGATAAAATAGCACTGTTAGCTTGAGTGAGTGACAAGGGTAGGTCTGGCATATTTTCTGATCCAATATTTTTGACCTGCTAGGGTAAAAATAATTTTTTCATATTATTTGAAATCCCAGATGGCATACAGAACTAATCTCTAACTGTAGTGGTTCATGAAGTATTGGCTGCTAAAACAGCATGGGAAAGACGATTACAAAGGTAATTAGCTTGGTGAACTGATGGAAATGTTTTTAAGGCCAGTAAACTTTTCCAAGCACTCGTCCTGGATTAGTGATCAAAAAAGAAGAAAAATCCATTCATGAAAATATTCCTAGTAATTTTTGTCTGTTTGTTTTAAAGAGTGAGAACAAAGAGGGAGATTTGGAAACCAAGATGAGCAGAATTATCTACAAATAAAATATTTCTCAAAGGTTTCCGGATACATCAGCAGATCTTTAAATAGACAAATTTATCCAAGAACACATTGTACTGTAGTTATTGTTCAGACATATGTACTCAAATGCAATGATATTACTAGCAGAAATAGCTTTTTAAATTAATTTCTACAAATAAATTTAAACATAAACTTTCAAAACTGTAAAAGAATATAGATTTTGAATGAGTTTTGACAAACATGATAGTAACAAATGTTTTCATGATTTCTATTCAAATTGTTTTCATTTCCCTGTACTATGTTTTATCAGTGAGAACATCTAAAACAAAACCAGATTCTATTTGTTTTTTAACTACTTGGATATTGCCAAAACTAATAGCGGGCTTCCAGTATGTTGTCTAATTGACCGGGTTACTTTCATTTCCAGCAAAATCATCAGGACAACCCATGCAAGTAGTATATGTACCATCTCATCTCTATCACATGGTTTTTGAACTTTTCAAGGTTTGTACGGTAGGATTACACAATCTGCATGGCATGTTTGTGTACTGAGATGTGTATGATGACATGTTGAACCAATTTTTAAACAACTTGCAAATTTGTACCTACAATTTCAAGATTCAGACATCTAAGTTCCTGACTGCACCCACAGATCAGGTAGGTAGATGTCTACATTTTATCATTTGTACACAAATGACTGTGTGTAAAATCAGAGGCTTTGAAAATGTGTCCTTTATCTTAATCGTTCATACAGGAATACTAAGGGTACGTCTATACTACAGAATTAGGTCGAATTTATAGAAGTCGATATTTTAAAACCCGAATTTATGGAATCGATTGTGTGTGTCCCCACTAAAGAGCGTTAAGACCATGAGGTCGATTGACTGTGTCCACAGTAGCGGGGCTAGCATCGACTTTCGGAGCATTGCATTGCGGGTAGCTATCCCACAGTTCCCGCAGTCTCCGCCGCCCATTGGGATTCTGGGTTGCGATCCCAAAGCCTGATGGGGCAGAAAACATTGTCGCTGGTGGTTCTGGGTACATGTCATCCCTCCCTCCGTGAAAGCAATATTTCTCGCGCCTTTTTTCCGGGGTTTCCGTGTTTGCTACGGAAGCCTGCTCAGCTCACAATTACCGTACATCTCCAGCGTACGCCTGGACATTAGGTCTAGTGGGGATTCAGTCACACTATAATACGGGCAGAGGGATAGCTCAGCGTTCTGAGCGTTGGCCCGCTAAACCCGGGGTTGCGAGTTCAATCCTTGAGGGGGCCATTCCGCCTGAGGCTGGTAGTCGCGGGACTACACAGCAGGAGCGCCTTGCCTTCTAGCTGCAGATGGTGCAATATGCCATAAATGGTCGTGGTCGCGGGACCACACAGCAGAAGCTCCTTTCCTTCTCGCAGCAGATTGTACAATATGATTGGTATTCGTGTGCTCCTGGCCGGCGGCCTATGGTGTGGCTGGCCGGGGGCGCTTGGACATAAATGAGAGTGACCAGAGTGACTCTGGTCATTCTCTTTTTTACGTTTTGTTTAAGGGAGATTCAGTACTGCCTGGAACACGGGCGGAGGGATAGCTCAGCGGTCTGAGCGTTGGCCCGCTAAACCCGGGGTTGCGAGTTCAATCCTTGAGGGGGCCAGGAGCTGATGATGGATATCAAGCATATTGTACCATCTGCTGCTAGAAGGGAAGGCGCCTCCTTGCTCACCGCATATTGTACCATCTGCAGCTAGAAGGAAATGAGCCTAACTCTTGCTCCCCCCTCCCTCCGTGAAAGCAACTGAGGGGGGAGCAAAAAATCCTTTCGCGCCTTTTTTCATATGGGCGCCATATTGCTGACTCCATTGTTATCCACCCGCTGCTTCTGCTGCCACTCTGCTGTCCTGCAAACAGCATACCAGGGAAAGCATGGAGCACGATCAGATCACCGCGGCTGTTCTCGCCGTTATGAACACCACGCGCATTGTCCAGGAGTATATGCAGAACGAGAACCAGGAGCTGCTACAGCTACAGCAGGCGAGGAGGCGACAGCAGCGCCCTGAGGACAGTGATGAGGACATGGACACAGACCTCTCTCAAAAAAGGCCCCCCCGCAAGGTGGACATCATGGTGTTAATGGGGCTTGTTGATACAGTGGAACGCCGATTCTGGGCCCGGGAAACAAGCACAGACTGGTGGGACCACATAGTGCTGCAGGTCTGGGATGAATCCCAGTGGCTGCGAAACTTTCGCATGCGTAAGGGCACTTTCATGGAACTTTGTGAGTTGCTTTCCCCTGCCCTGAAGCGCCAGGACACCAAGATGAGAGCAGCCCTCACAGTACAGAAGCGACTGGCAATAGCCCTGTGGAAGCTTGCAACGCCAGACAGCTACCGGTCAGTCGCGAATCAATTCGGAGTGGGAAAATCTACAGTGGGGGCTGTTGTGATGGAAGTAGCCAGGGCGATCACCAAGCTGCTGGTACCAAGGGTTGTGAGTCTGGGAAATGTGCAGCTCATACTGGATGGCTTTGCAGCAATGGGGTTCCCAAACTGCGGTGGGGCGATAGACGGAACCCATATCCCTATCTTGGCACCGGACCACCAAGCCAGCGAGTACATAAACCGAAAGGGTTACTTTTCAATAGTGCTGCAAGCACTGGTGGATCACAAGGGACGTTTCACCAACATCAACGTGGGATGGCCGGGAAAGGTACATGACGCTCGCATCTTCAGGAACTCTGGTCTGTTTCGGCTGCTGCAGCAAGGGACTTTCTTCCCAGACCAGAAAATAACCGTTGGGGATGTTGAGATGCCTATAGTTATCCTTGGGGACCCAGCCTACCCCTTAATGCCATGGCTCATGAAGCCATACACAGGTAGCCTGGACAGTAGTCAGGACCTTTTCAACTATAGGCTGAGCAAGTGCAGAATGGTGGTGGAATGTGCATTTGGGCGTTTAAAAGCTCGCTGGCGAAGTTTATTGACTAGGTTAGATCTCAGCGAAAACAATATTCCCATTATTATTACTGCTTGCTGTGCGCTCCACAATATCTGTGAGAGTAAGGGGGAGACGTTTATGGCGGGGTGGGAGGTTGAGGCAAATCGCCTGGCCACTGGTTATGCGCAGCCAGACACCAGGGCTATTACAAGAGTACAGCAGGGTGCGTTGCGCATCAGGGAAGCTTTGAAAACCAGTTTCATGAATGGCCAGGATGCTGTGTGAAAGTTCTGTTTTTCCCCTGTAATGAAAAGCCCCGCCCCTTCATTCACTCTACTTCCCTTTACCCAAACCGCCCTGCCCTCCCCCCCTCGATCACTGCTCGCAGAGGAAATAAAGTCATTGTTGCTTAAAAATCATGCATTCTTTATTAATTCGTAAAACAAAGAGGGGGAACTATGGGGCTAACTGCCACAGTCTCCCGGGATAGCTGGTGGAGGAAGGGAAGCACCAGGATGGGTGGTGGAGGAGGGGATGAGGGAAGGACAAGGACACACAGCACTTTAAAACTTATTGAATGCCAGCCCTTTCTTGCTTGGACTGTTCTCTTGACTTGAGTGGTTGGGTGCACGGAGGCCGGCCAAACGCGTTCTTGGGCGTCTCGGGGATGAGGTTATGGGACTCGGGAAGGAGGGCTGTTGGTTACACAGGGGCTGTAGCGGCGGTCTGGGCTCAGGCGGCCTTTCCTGAACCGTACGCCTTTCCTCAGCCATAAGCTGGAGGATTTCCGTTTGATCCTCCAGTAGCCTCAGAATTGCATCCTGCCTTCTCTCTGCACGCTGACGCCACCTACTCTCTTCATCCCGCCGCTGTCTCTCTTCATCCCGCCAGTCATTGTCTTCAGCACGCCACCTGTCCGCACGATCAAATTCTGCCTTCCTGGACTCCGACAGTGTCTGCCTCCACGCATTCTGCTGGGCAGCTTCAGTGTGGGAGGATTCCATGAGTTCTGAGAACATATCGTCTCGATTCCTTTTTTTTTTACTTCTAATCTTCGCTAGCCTCTGGGACGGTGATGAAAGGGGTGGCGTTGAAACATTTGCAGCTGCGGGAGGAAACAAACGGGAGAGGAGTAGTTTAAAAGACACACATTAGAGAACAATGCTCCAAACATTACATATCACATATGCATTTGGTCCAAGGTTGCACTTTGCCTGTTATATTGAGGGTCTGCCGGTTTGGTGTGAGAGATCACACAAGCAACAAGTTGGTCCGGCGGGCAACAGAATTCGGCTTGCAGGCAGCCATGGTAAGCCACAGTCTATAGGCTTCTTTAACCTTCATAACAGGTGGGAATGTTTTCAAACAGCAACCCCCTCATTTCCCATAACAAACAGCCTTTGGGCTGGCAATTTAAAACTGGTTGGCAATTGAAAAGGGAGGGGCGGCGGTTTTCGGGTTAACGTGCAGCGCGAACCTAATCGACACCCCCCCCCCCCCACACACAGACACACATCCAAGATGTTCGCTGTTCCCCCTCCCCCCACCGCGTGGGTCACAGCGGGGAAGATTTCCGTTCAGCCACAGGCAAACAGCCCAGCAGGGATGGAGCCCCTCTGAATACCCCCTTAATAAAATTCCCCTATTTCAACCAGGTGACCATGAATGATATCACTCTTCTGAGGATAACACAGACAGATAAAGAACGGATGTTGCTTGAATGCCAGCAAACACCGGGACCATACGCCGCCATGCTTTGCAAAGCAATGATTCCAGACTACGTGCTACTGGCCTGGCGTGGTAGAGTGTGTTACCACGGAGCACAGGATAAGGCTGCCCTCCCCAGAAACCTTTTGCACAGGCTTTGGGAGTACATCCAGGAGATCTTTCTGGAGATGTCCCCGGAGGATTTCTGCTCCATCCCCGAACATGTTAACAGAGTTTTCCAGTAGCTGTAGCTGTACTGGCCGCGAATTGATCATTAAACACGCTTGCTTATAAAACATGTATTAATTAACAGAGGTACACTCACCAGAGGCACCAGAGGTCCCTTCTCCTGCATCGAGCACGCCTTGGGTGGGTTCGTAGGGTACTGGCTCCAGGGTGACAAAGAGTTCCTGGCTGTCGAGGAAAAGGGCTTCTCCACTTCCTTGCTGTGTCTGGGCGCTATTTTCAGCATCATTATCATCATCATGCTCCTCTGTGGTTTCTGATGATCCACATACGGAGTCATACCACATGGGTGGGTCAGTGCTGGGTGCACCCCCTAGAATGGCATGCAGCTCATCATAGAAGCGGCATGTCTGGGGCTCTGACCCAGAGCGTTTGTTTGCATCTCTGTTTTTTTGGTAGGCTTGCCTGAGCTCCTTAATTTTCACGCGGCACTGTTGCGCGTCCCTGTTGTAGCCTCTGTCCTGCATGCCCTTGGAGACTTTGGCATATGTATTGGCGTTTCTTCTTTTGGACCGTAGCTCTGCTAGCACGGTTTCGTCTCCCCATACAGCGATCAGATCGCGTACTTCAACATCGGTCCATGCTGGAGCTCGTCTTCGGTTCTGGGACTCCATCATGGTCACCTCTGCTGATGAGATCTGCGCTCACCTGCAGCTCACCACGCTGGCCAAACAGGAAATGAAATTCAAAAGTTCGCGGGGCTTTTCCTGTCTACCTGGGCGGAGCATTGGAGCTCAGACTGCTGTCCAGAGCGGTCAAATGTTGCACTGTGGGATAGATCCAGGAGACCAATACTGTCGAATTGCGTCCTCACTAGCCTACATCGATTCGGCAATATCGATTTAAGCGCTAATCCCCTCGTTGGGGGTGGAGTGGCGAGATCGATTTTAAGAGCCCTAGAAGTCGATGTTAAGGGCTTCGTCGTGTGGACGGGTGCACGGATCAATCGAAATAACGCTAATAAATTCGACCTAAACTCGTAGTGTAGACCAGGGCTAAGACTTCTATATCAAGCCACATCTCTTCAGATTCTTTTCTAACATACGGAACCTATGCATGTTGTAATTTAATCACACTAGTGAAGCAATTCAGAGCTAAAGCTACACTTTTTCATATGCCTGTAGACTACTAATTTTTTTTTTAGATTGACTCTGATTGGAGAACCAGTGAATTTATAAAATCACACAAGACTGATAGGTGATAATTGAGAAATAGTCAGACTGTGTAAAGTTTTGTTTTTTATTAACAGTTACTGGTATTTAACTCCAGTGGCTTAATTAATCCTTGGAGAGAGGATGTTTCTGTAAGAATTCAGTTCCTCTCCCATTTAAATAAGGTTAGCTCATGATGTACATCTCTAAGTCTCTCCTAGTAAGACTATAGCAAAGCCAGGGAAGACCAGACTTGATATTCCTTGATATTTGTGATAAAAAGCAAGCAGGAAATGTTTTTGAAGAAGAAATATGTTTTTATTATATCTTTATACAAGTAGAAAGAAGCAAAAATGGAAATACAATCTATATATGGGCACACATAAAACTGTTTTCCCAAGTTGACATTTTAACAGCACAAATTAAGTTACTATCAAATCTAAGATTTGATTAAAACTACTTATTTTACTTTAATTTTAAATATTTCTCAGAATGCAATGAGAGCCACAATGGAACACTATACTGATCGAAGCGTTTATCCTCCAATTCAAGTACATGTCACATTAGGCAATGAGGATTTAACTGTGAAGGTAACTGCTTTGTTTGATGCTTAATTACTTTGATGGAAAATAGTTCGGAACCCGGGGGGGGGGGGGGGGGGAATATTTTATGATGAATGGGTGATGTGACCCTGGGAGTTTGTACCAATGCTGATAATGTGTTGTGTAAGGAATAAGACCTCAGTGGGATTTCAGGCCTTGAGTCAGTGATGAGTGGGAACATCATAAAGATGTCACAAGTCTCATGTGAAAGGGAGATTGTGGCATCACTTTACCCTTTCAACATATTTATTCTTTTATGTAGCTATAATGTAAATAAACCATGTTTCTGTTCAAGGATAAAGTGCCAATTTAGGAATGAAAGAGAGCCAAATTTTAGTTTGTCCAGAGCAGATGGAAGTGACTACTTGAGTGAGGTGCAGAACAGGTGTGGAATAAAGCAAGTCCAGCGCAGATTAAGCCTGCCTATGGTAGGCCTTGCCTTGCAGATATTTCTTTTAAAGGCAGCATTTCTATTATATGGTTAGTGTTGGATTTCCAAGGTTGGTTGCAGCATATAGGTTTTCCTTAGAATTTATCTTCACGTAAGTAAAAATAAATCTTCAAATTTGCTCTAGTAGTAAATGAGTACTACTAATACATTGTGCTGCTATGTTGCATCTTTGTTCCTAAAGTGCTGGCTAAAGCACTGAGAACTTTGCACCTATAGGATTCAGTTGATATGGCCATTGCTGACTTTTACTGAACCTAACTTCTTCCATGTGAAGATTAGAAATTGGAAGGAAGAAAAAGGGAAGAAAAAAGCAGTGCAAAACATGTAAGTGGGGTGTATGACTTCTAAGGGTATATCTACGCAGTCCACAGCAGTGAGCCTCCCAACCAATGTCAAAATTCAGGCTTGTGCCGCTGTGCTAAAATTATCAGTGTGGACAGTTCATGCTCTGAAGCCTAGGGAGAAGAGTGGGCTTCAGAGCCTGAGCACCAGCCTAAGCTGTAACTTCAAGTCACCATCTACATAGCTATTTATAGTGCAGTAGTGCAAGCCTGAGTGTCAACCTGGGTTGGGAGGCCCACTGCTGCAGGCTGTGTAGACGTAGCCTAAGGAATTCTGTGTAATTGTGGACAATGCTTTTGGAGACAGCATTTTGGGAAACGTCATTAACCTCAGCTGGGGTTTTGTGTGTATATATTGCTGTGATTTATCAGCTGATGATTTTCTTTATAAAATCTGATCCGATGATTTAATAAGGACAACTTGAGACTGTAGTCTCCAGACTTTCTTTGGACTTTATTCTTTATGAAAATCAGCTTGTTTCTCTGTTCTCATTTTATATACAGGAACCTAAAGTTAATAGTGTGTTCATTCATTTTGTAGATAAGCGATCGTGGTGGCGGCGTTCCTATGAGGAAGATTGACGGACTGTTCAACTATATGTATTCAACTGCACCACGTCCCCGTGTTGAGACATCACGAGCAACACCTCTGGTCTCTAAGCCTTTTTTACTTTGTCCTCTTGTATATGTTTGATAGTTGGGAAGGCAGAAACTACCTGCATCTTTGCACTACTATGTGTTTTGCAGATAAATGAGTAGTCTAGCAATTCTGGTGTTAAGTTAAAGTGCCTTTCTGAAAGAAGAAAAAAAGAAAATTGTAGACTCTTATAGCATTAAAGAGAATTTGTAGCCTTAATGGTAAATAAGAAAAACTTTATATTTAACATTTACCAAAATTTGAGTTTGAAATTCTGTTTCTTCAAGCTCTGAAGGAGGAGAGAACAAGGAGCAACATTCCTTGAACTGTTGAAGGAGTTACTGTAATCTGTTTCTGGGCAAGTATAGGACTTTGGTCCTGGAAGCAGAATAGAAAAGGAAATTAATTTAGGTATAGAAATTTAGGATTTTAAAACTGCCCCTTCTTTTGGATCAAGTCCATACTTGTTGTTTTGAGTGAAATAGCTGTTCAGTCATATAATCCTGACAAGAACAAAAGCATGTGGTTGTGCTGATAAAGAGCTTACGCCCGTGGTCATTGCAAACTCCTAGTGGCTTCAATAGATGTTTTAAGATATGTAAGAAATGTAGCATTGGCCCCACCATCAATAACTTCCGATTGATGTTACCATCACAGTACTCTGCCTTGGACTCCTTTCCCCCCCCCATCATTCAAAATACTGGCCTATTTTATTAGCAATTTTCTATAGCCAGTGATTGTATAATTCCTACCGGTCTAACCCCATCAAAACAGAGTGAAAGTACCTTTAATTCAAGTTATTTGGTTCCAGAGATACTGCACAAATTAACTAGTGATTAAGTGAAAGGCATATTTCTTACTTTTGCTCAGTGTTTAATTGTTAACAATTTAGGACGGGTTTGTCACTTTCATAGGGTAGGCCGCAAGCAAATTTAAGCAGGTGGCCTCTTGGGCCACCTGCCCTCTCATTGGCACTCATAACATCTGTCTTAAGTCTCTGCCTTCTCAAGATCAGCAACAGCCAGACTAGTGGCTCCATGGGAATAGAGATAGTCATCCAATTTTTCGCAGCAAGGCTGACTACGTCCACTAGTGCTCTTGCCTTGGGATAGCTGCAAGTAACAGCACCAATGGTGTTGTATAGCAGCCCTCAGAGGGAGGGTTTACTCCTTGCAGTCTCCAGGCTCTGCAGTCCCCTCCCAACATAGAGCTAGGAATGTTTTGGGGTAAATGGGTAGGAAAGGAGGGAAACTTGAAAACATTGGAGTATGGAGGGGGAGTAATACTTAAGATTTGGAGTCCTCACCACCTCTCTGATCCTATATAAGTGATTACTTTTCTCAAATGCTAACATGTATATCCAGCAATACGCTGACCCTAGCTGGATTTCCTCTACATTTAAGAAGTGCAGATATTGGTCTGCTATGCTGACAAATCTTCTGCAGATGATGCAGTTAACTCATGTGCTTTTATCTCCCGCCCCTCCGCTTTTATCAGGCTGGATTTGGTTATGGTTTGCCTATATCACGTCTGTACGCCCAGTACTTCCAAGGAGATCTGAAACTGTATTCCTTAGAGGGTTATGGTACAGATGCAGTTATCTACATAAAGGTATAGTTTACCACCTTTTGGTATCAGTCTTAATGTAACTTGTAATTTTAATAAAAAAATTTAATATATGCTCAGCAAAATATACTCCACTATAGCTTCTGCTCTCTTTACAGGCTTTATCAACAGAATCAATCGAAAGGCTTCCTGTGTATAACAAATCAGCTTGGAAACATTATGTGGAAAACCATGAAGCAGATGACTGGTGTGTGCCAAGCAGTGAACCAAAGGACATGACCACATTCCGCAGTATATAATTGTACAACAGTCCAGAAAAAGTAAACATGCTTTTGTTGTCTGTTTGCAAAGGGATTGTTTAGCAGGTTTACATCAAACATGGTTCAAATACTTTGTGGAAATACGAAGCTGAAGTCCATAACTGTTTTCCAATACTACTTTAAAGAATTAACTGAATTAAAGCGAAGTTTAAGAAATACACCCGTAATTTGTTCCACTTTGTATTTCCAATTTACTTCTGTAGCTAGATCTGGGGAGCAGTAATTTTAAATTTTATACAGGGTCTAGGGTAACTTATTTCACTGCTAGCTTGAATAGCACAGTTCACACAACTTACTTAAACTCTCCTAATGGAAGCATTATTGAAATAGCAGCTAGCCAGAACTGCTAATACCAGGTCTTTGTATTGAGAATTGGATGAAGTTCTCAAATGATCTAAACATTGATGTATGAAATATTAAAGTAGTTACTTAAAGCATTAATAATGCAACCTTTCACATTTCTCCACCATCTTCTAGCCAAGCTCAGAAGCACTTTACAAACCTGAATAAATTTAGCAAAATTAGAAACAAATATTTGAATTTAAGTACAGAAGCTCCAATAAGCAATCATGTATTCTTTTACTTTGTTCTGAAATCAGTAAATCTGTACCTACTACTAGTAGTAGATGCATTCAGAGGTGCAAGGCAACAGTTGTAAACTAAACTATTCTCAAGTTGTACTTGTATTTGCCTATACTGTTTATCAGCTCTGGAAATAATTTATTTTAAAAAATGAAGCTCTCTTTTTGAAAATCTAATCGTAACTGCTGCCTTTGGTATAATGCATTGCAAGTATAAAATACCAGTTACGGGTCTTCTGAGAACTGTATTGAAAATTCATGAGAAACAGAAGTTGGCATACTTACTGTGAAATAGCAGCTTCTGAGGGTTTACAGTAAAGATTTGCAGGTCTTTCTCTCTCTGCAGGTAATGTCCAAATACCATTTGTGGCTAGTCAGTGGCTTTGATACTCTGGTAAAGCCTTGAGCTCTGGGATCATATTAGGTGACAGCAGTAACTACTGTTAATGTGCAGAAACTCTTGCAAAATCTGCATCTTTACTGAGCAGATCAGTGTGATAGTAGGACAACAGGACCTACCAGGTGTATTTAAAGAGTGCAATTGTCAAAAATCAACTTTATTTTGCTATGCTCTTTTTTCCTATATTATTTTAGGTATATCAGCTCTCTCTAGGGAGGGATGCAATAGTGTTGATAGCTTCAACTGTGCTGCTGACCACACGGGCTATTTAAGCCCATATAACACCGCCAGGTCATGCATGTACATTCCACTGAATTCTCTCATCCCCAAAAACTTAGAATGCTGCAGAGAAGCACTTGCAATCCCAGCACCCAACTCAGATGACTGATCCTTAACTGCTCTATATATGAGAGGGTGAAAGATAGTGTGTGCTTTCTGGCACATGCACATGTTTCAGCAGTCTACCAGGTCAAAACAGAGCAGAGGATGGTACACAGGTCTGCCTGATCACAACCCTATGATTTCTTGTTATTGAATAGATAGGAAAGACGCTATAGTCCTATTTTGTGAGGGATGACTTCAGATGGATTCCTCATATGTAAATTGAGGATAGATAGGGGTGTTGTGTGGGTAAGTTTTGTTTGTGTGGCACATCACCATTATGTATAAGGCAATACAATATACGATTTTTTTCCTGCTCAAATTAATGCCCCAATCCTACAATTGAATCCAGGCAGGAAAGGGTTTGCGGAATGGGGTTAAAATTTATATAAAGGAGGGGCATTTACTAAATGTTTGCAACTGTCACTTTTGACAGCCTAATGCTAAAAGTAATAGCATATTTAATCATACTTCCACTTAAGAATTCAATTCTTAGTAATGTCTAAGAACAAATATGGAAAAATCATTCTAAACAGATACTGTTATAGTCTATCTGCAATGAAAATCTATCCAAAGAATACGAGAGTTTTCATGTGGAATTCTGAAATAGAAACCTTTGCTTGTATCTTTGCTACCTATGGCTTAACATATGTTTTGATTATTAGAACAAAAGTCAGTGCCCTTAGCAAACTATTCCAAGGTAGATATTTCAATAGTTTTTTCCTCCGCCACTGGCTGTGGTGGAAATTAACTGTTTAGTACATTTCAGAGTGTGCAGTATTTACTCCTAGTCATGAGAGTTGACTTGCTATGTTTGATTTACTTCACTATAGTAGCTGGTTCAAAAGAAGATGTGTATCTATAAAATCAATCATTACTACTGAAAAATAATCACTTACTGCTAGTTGGCTGTTAAGTATCAAAAGAAAACAAACTGGTTGCAGATATAGTGAAATTGATAGTTATACTCTCTTGAAACACTGGGATTCAACCCTATATTTATATTTAGAATTTTTGGTTTGTGTGTGATAAAATGAAACTGCAATGTGAAATTTTTTATTTTATCATATTGAAGCAATAAATGTGTCCATTAATGCAATTTATAAAAAAAATCAGACTTTCAGTTAACTTATTCTTTGGGTGACTGGGAACTGAAAAAGCTCTAAGGCATCATCCAACCCTTTCAGGCCTCAAGTGCCAGGGGCTGTGGGAGGCAGGGATGTTCTCTTTCAAAGAGTAACTCATGCAGCACAACCAGTCACCTTATCTGCACCTGTTCAACTGCCGCAGCACTGCAGAGACAGGCGTTTGAAACTACTATTCAGGTATCCTCATAGATACAGCACTTAGCTCAATGGCCCCAACCATCAGATACTGTGGAGCTGGCAGAAGGAAAAACCTTAGGACACTACATCAATAACCTCCATTCCATCCATCAGCCCTTCGTTCATTCCTCACATACACAAGGGGGGGGGGACCCGTGGATGAGAGGGGAAACAATACCTGGCATTTTAGGTCTTGCACCACACTAGAATTCTGACCAACCTGTCCCAGCAGACAAAAATTCTCCTCTGCGAGCAACAGAACTCCTCTGGCCACTCAACCTCTGGAAATTGATTGCTTGATTAGATGCCAGGAATCATCTATCTTAAATTCACTAATTTCCTAAGAATTAAAAATAAGCAAAACAATAAGCTGCTTTTCTTAATTAAAACACAGAACTGAAAATAGAGAAGACATTTAATAGAAATATGAACTTTCAATTTTATTTGAAAATTAGTAGAGTGAATGTACATTTCTACAAAGTCCTTTCCTCTTTTGAATTCCAGAGAAATCTTCCATATTTTAAACACTTGAGAAAAATCAGAAGTGAAATGATCATTTAATTAAAAATGAAAAATATTAATTCATATATTTAAAGGAGAACTTGGTCCACATAATTGCATTATTCAAACTAGCAATTCAGAATTCCAAGATCTTGTAATTTTCTATTCCACTCCATGATGGAATTAACGTTTTTATTCCATTATTTTTCTGAAAAAAAAAAAAATCTAAGGAAGTGCTTTTGTAATATTTCTACAAGCTATTATGCAATTACACAAGAACACATATCAAATCATGTTCTAAACTATTCCAAGAATCAAATCCTCCTTTAAAAAGAAAGTCTATAGTCTACCAATTGAACAATTAAATACAATGCAGAAACCCAGTGCTTCATTGATAAATTTTTTTTACAATTCTCATCTCGGTATTTTAAATATGGAAAAACAGTATTGTTTAAAATTAGCAAATATATAAATTTGGTCCCCAAAAATCTTGTAATGAGTAGAAAAGAGAAATAATCATTGCAAATGGATCTTATTCATAGCATAAAACTATAAAACTATATTATTTAGGAAAAATATGTAAAAAATGATCTTTTATTTATGTTTACACCCTGTTCCAACACCCCATAGTGTAGCTTACGGAGAGAATTTAGTGTTATGCTTAGCATAAGTAGTTTGTGAAAACTACTTACATATTATTTTCAGTACATTGCAACACATGAAATTCAAAAATCAGCATATGACTACAGTAAATTTTGAATTAAAAATGGACCACTGGGAAAACACAAGATTTTAAAGAAAACAATTCATTAAATTTGAAATACATGCTTTGTTTTTTTAAATATATTTGACATTGCTGTTTTCTTAAACTTACTTTTTTCACTATACAACATCAGTGGCAACAGATAAACAATGTCACACTGAACTTGATGGCAGGATTTTCTATTGTCCATATGTCAAACTATAAATATTGGGTTTAATCTAAGTCAACTGCAAGAGTTGACTAATATTTGAATTAATACTTTCCCCCCCTAATGTCACACCCCACAAACATAAGTTTCAATGGATATTTCAGGGATATGGTGTTTTTTACATATCAGTCATAGAAGCACGCACAGTACTTAAGGCAGAAAGTTAAATTGTCTATTAGTACAGGCAGAGTCAACTAGATATTAAAATATTGAAAACAGTATTTCATTTTAATGGAACATGTAATGGGAGGGAATACAGAAATTAAAGTAAATAACCTACCACGTTAAACTGTTGCACTTTACCTCCCCAATTGTACAATTATATACAATTTGTTGCACTTCTTCAAGTTGAAGTAAGTCTATGCTAAAATAAAACAATCATTTTAACAGCTTGATTCTACAGCGGCTACCACTCTGCCACTCTTGCGAACTTCTCTTTCCTTCTTTTGAACTTTGTCTTTCTGTTTTTCCAGTTTTTCTTGTGTTTTTTTAATATCCTTAATTTTCTTCTTTATTGTTGATCGGTCATTTTGGCTAGAAACCCCCAGAGCCTTTAAGAGAAATTGTGTTTAGTTACTCTGGTTTCAAAAAAGTATTACAGAAGCTGCAAGAAATTGTACAGTTCTTTACATCTGAGATAAAGGGAGTAAATCTATAGAAGATGATTTACAGTTTAACTGTAATGTGAGATGGTCACCTTGCTGATAAATGGGGCGGGGGAGATGGGTAGGTTTTGTATTGTTGTGAATAGTAAGTTTCACGTGGCACTTACTTAACAGAAAGTGGAGCATCTGAGACTTTCTAATGAGTGATATAACAAAATCAAATTAAACTGTTTTAAATTAATCTTCTGCTCACTCCCTTGATGAATATGCACTTTACATAGCAACAGCAGTTAGTGTGTATTCCTACTTCCTTCACCGAGAATGTTGCTGAACTCAGATCAATCATCTGCATGCAGTATTTAGTAGCTTGAGAAAACATCTACCTATGAAAACAACTTGCAGGAATCTAACAAGTGTCTTTTAAGACAGTCACACACAATTCTTGGAGGTTCAATGAACTGAATGAAACAAGGCTGCTTAAGCTAATGGGTGAAAAAGCCCCTCTTCCCCCCAGGCACAGTAATACCTTTAAAATGCCAAAATACAACTTGAAAAATCTGTTTCAAGACACATTAAGGAAAAGTGGGTTTATGCTTTTTTTTTTTTTAAAACCACTTCATATAGAAGCAAAAAGGGGCAGGCTCAAAAATTCCAAACCCTCACCCCTTAAAAAAAAAGTAGGGTATTTTTTCTGGGGTGATTTTACATTGGAAATTCAGGTTCTGTTTGCCCGGGAAGACATGAATGAAGTTGAAAAGACAACACTGAGACAGTGAGATCTACGTAACTGAGAAGGGATTTTTAGTTGCTGTTTAAAATCTGATTTTTTATAACATCTATTTTACTTCAGAGATTAGCAATGTGAATTAACATTTGTGAGCTCCTTCCTGCCTCCTCCCCTGCCAGCACTGACCCTAGTCTCCCACAATCCCTTCACCTGCCACAGTGAGCCCATTCCAACCTCTTCTACTGCATTATTCCATTCTCATTCCCTTCCTAACCCTTTTTCTAGCTTATCATTGTCCCCTGACTCCTTCCTTCACAATGCAAGCCCACGCTGGTCTCGTCTATCCTCAAAAAACCCACAACACACATCCCACAACACTGTTTGTCTCTCCAACTGTTTCACCATCTCTCC
The DNA here is from genome assembly GCA_033296515.1 of Macrochelys suwanniensis. NCBI lineage: Eukaryota > Metazoa > Chordata > Testudines > Chelydridae > Macrochelys > Macrochelys suwanniensis. The sequence goes on from CM065784.1 coordinate 39,100,021, forward strand.
CCTCACAGTCACCTCAACTTTTCAAATATGCAGTCTATAATTGATGTAGTTAATCCCTCTCCATCAGCTATTTATTTCAACCCTTGCAATCTTTTTTCTCCACTCTACTTAAATGATTGCAAGGTCTACCAGTCTCACTACTCGGGGGGCAGGGGAGGAAGTGAGAGGGGAACATGGGTAAAGGGGTTGGAGCCATGGCCTGGAGTAAGGGGGCCAGAGCCGTGGCAGTGGCCAGGCTGCAGTAGGGGCGATTCCTCTCCTGGCCCCACCCCCCAGCCTTGGTCCCAGACTGGGAACGGAGCTGTGGCCAACGGCCAAGCCTGGAGACAGGGCTGGGAACGGAGCCGTGCTGAGGTTGGGGAATGTAACCAGGCACGGGGACGGGAGCACCACTGGGGGCAGGACCAAAACAGAGCTGGGGGCAGGGAGGGGCTGGCTGGCACTTCCTCCCCAGAGCAGCGGCCCTACTCCCAGCCCCGGGGGGTGATGGTGGTGCGGACAGGAATAAGGGAGGGCACAACCCTCAAACATTTGGGGACCACTGCTTTAAAGCTTTAATGTAATTGGGAACTGATTATCTGAGATTGCCTCTCACCTCAGTGCCACATTTTTCCCATTGGTCTGTCATCACCTTGGACCTGTCAACCTCCAGGTAATATTGTAAGGGCCAGCTTTCCGCCCAGACATTTAGGAATGGAGTGTTATTTACTTATTAGGAGCCATTTGTTTGTGATGGAAAAGGACCCTACTTGTCATACTGAATATTAACATGGGATTGTGTATCTCAGTTATTGTAAGCATTGCAAGAATACAGGGTAATGTCTTTTAATAGAAGGTCGCTTTATAAATCAAAAGGATGAAATCAAAATAAAGAAGGGCTGAAACCAGTGCTCAATGAAGTCAATGGCCAGACTCCTATTGATTTCAGTGAGTATTGGATCAGGCCCTAAATCACCACACACATTTTTCAATAATTTTGAAGAATCACTTGCTTCACTGAGAACTGAGGTGTCATATATAAGGTATAGTAGACTTGCGATAGCAATACAATCAGACTTTTGAACCAGGGTTGGTTGTTCGTTCTTGCCATGTATTAATCCAATATAAGGATAATATAAAAAGGAATCCTGGCAGCTTAATAGTTTTTTTTTAAATAGGTTTCTTTGACTGTTACTTAAACCATAATAGATCATTATAATAGAATCTAAGTAGTAAATGATCTTTCTTTAAACACTATTTTGCTTGTTTACTTTTTGCATTTCTCTCAGATAGGACAGTTAAAATAAAATAGACAGTTACATTTCTCTAGAGACTTTTCTTTTTAATTACACTGAATGCTGTGCTAAAGCATAAGAACCTGGAAGTGAAAACAAGCACTGTAGTCCCTTTAAAAAAAATTCCATTGGACTTCTAAATAAATTCATGGAAGCATTTCTATTAGTCTTGTGTTTGCAAAAGCATGTTTATAACTTAAATTTTGAGTAAAACTGGACCTTACAAGGTACTTTTTAGGCAACTAAACTAATATAATATTAAAGGTAAGTGCAGTAAAACTGAAAACATCTTCCATAATTTTAACCTGCAAGCATTTCTACATTTCATCTTCCTTAATGACCCTTTTGTATTGACGTGAACAATAACATTTGTGAGTAGAGTGCATTTAACTTTTTGATCAGCAGATGGCAACATCTGATTTCAGTTCCCAAACAGCAGTGTTATTATATATCTGGAGAACTGCAGTGCAATACTGTGAAAATCACTGCTTGAAGCACCAACATGCCACACTTCCCATAGTTATCTGTTAAGTTACTGAATATTGTTTGCCCTATTGTCCAAGGAAACATTTCTATGTTAAGTTATAGGAAATTTAAGAGTTGCAAATCCATTCCAAAAGACAGATGTATTTAAATGGCAACATTAAAGGTTCATAAAACTTACATTTTTTCTTCATAAAAAGATATTCTAATCCCACTATTAGTCACTAGATTTTGGTTTCAGACTTTACTGAACTCTCAGAGAAAACCTCCTTTTAGAATAACACCTTGCCAATCCAAAAAGCAGTCTAATAATATGAATGAACAAAGAAGAGCTGGAATGGCCATGCAGCATGCAATTATCAGAGGCAAAATGACCACCTCAAGGCTGCAGCTGGTTGCCTCTTTCGGGTTTTTTAAAATACCAGTTATGTATCAAGAAAACATGCAAGGAAAGGCTTCTATTTAAAAAAAAAGAAAAAAAAAAAAGATCAAAGTAGGCTCTTCAATAATGGCCAAATCAGAAAGTAGTACAGTCTTAAGGAAAGGGGGCTGAATTTTCATCTGAGGGCTATGGATCTGGATGAAAGCCAGATTTCTGAACTGAAGCCTACTGTGCTATGTATATGAGTTAGTTGGGACCTATTTTGCTACCATCTTTGAGATAAACATGCAAATCCCCTTTGGGGCTTTAGCTGCTTTGAGTTTTAACATATTGTCACCGAGGAAGAACTGTTTAATTTGCGCATTCATTCTATCATCACATCCTTTTCATATTATTTTGATACACTTCACTTTTAATCTGATGTCATTCACTAACTGATCCTCTATTCTACCATTCCAAGAACACAGCAGTAACTGTGACTCTAAAAAAAAAAATGTTCATCAATGCCTGAATAGGAAAAGGATAAGTATCTATATTTAAAAGAAGTATATATGAACTGGCAATCAAACTCCTAACATATTTATAAATTACAAATACACACGGGGCATGTACTTACCTTCAACTTATCACTGTCAAGCAGCATTAATTGCTGTCCATCTATATTCTTGCCGGTAAACTCTGCAATATATTGCTCCATGTTCATTCCCATCAACCAATGGCATACCTGTTGGGTTGTCCACTCTGAAATTGGTCTACTGTGCCACTGATTTTGTTTTCCTGTTGCTGCACATTCATCATCTAGTGCCTAACCAATCAAGAAAGTTACAGTGAAGTTTAAAATGAAACATTTTTCCTACTTCACTATACATCAAATTTCAGTTACCAACTGAGTTTGGGTAACAAAGTTCGTATTTTCAATATAATTCTAGCCATTCTATTATGCAAAATTAATTTACACAGAGTTCAGAACTTAACTTTCAAGTATCTTAATGAAAATGTTTTGACCTAAATTTAAGAAACTGGATTTTAAAAGTTTAAAAAATGGTATTTTTCCTTCTACAAAATTTAACATTTGTTTAAGGTCTTACGGGGCCTCATAACTTGTAGTCAGTTACATTTTTTTAAATCCAAGACACATAAAAGCATCACAGTAGCCAAGACGACAACATTCATTACAAATGTAAAAGAATTTGCAAGGCATTTTAGTTCTGTCTGAGAAGTTTATTTCTCATGAAAGTCTAAAACACCGACTTAAACCCCAGGATTAATGTACCCAAGTGCAAGCTTCCTCAATCAGTTAATATAGCACAATCCTGACATGTAACAATGTTGCTCCTCCTGTGCTGTGCCTAAAAAGAAACAAGTGACAATTGGGTCATATGCTGTGGCAATTTGGGAGAGTGCACAAACACCTATGAGACCATCCAACTCACTTTCCCTTGTGACCATACCATGATTTTTAAATTTCCAGTTCTCAGTTAACATATGTTGAACATAAATTACTAAATTTGGCATATTTCTCCAAAATCAGAAGACCTGTTTATTCTCTTACTTCATCCTGGCACACCAATATTTTATCTTTAGTTTCAGGACTTATAGTATTCCACTGAACCTGTACCTCTATAGGCATGCCTCCCTGGCGAGATCTTCTGATTTTGGAGAAATATGCCAAATTTAGTAATTTGTAACACTTACACTTTTTTTTTTGCTGCTGCTGACACCTCAGCTTTTCTGGCTGAGCTACAGCTGTTGCTAGATGCCAACTGGTAGTCTCAGCTGCTAGGACTGAACTACAGTTCCAGCTGCCCCCAACAGAGGCTGCTGCAGGGCTTGCTAGCTCCTACAAAGAGGCTGCTCCCTGCCTGTGAAAAGCCTGAATGGTGTGGCCCAGTGGTCCCCAATGCGGTGCCCACGGGCGCCATAGCGCCTGCCGGGGCATTTATGGGCGCCCGCCCACCAACTAGTGCCCAGAAGGGGAGAGAAGCTGCTGCCCCGGCCTGCCGGGGACAGGGGGCTGCGGGCGCCAGTGTTCTCTGTCCCAGGCAGGCCAGGGCAGTGCAGAGAGAAGCCGCAGCCCCGCGCCTGCTGGAGACAGAGAACTCCAGGGCTGCAGGCTCCTTTCACGCGCGCATGGCCCATGTGGGCAGGTGAAGCAGCAGCTGCCTGCTCCTTTCATTTTCTCACACTGGAGAAGGGGAGACAAAGGTGAATTAAGTGTGCGGCTGAAGGGCAGGGACCCATGAGAATGTACCTCCCTCCTGTCCAGACAACTGCAGGACGTATTGGACCATGGACAGGGGAGATGTGTAGAGAAAGGTCTTTCCCATTACTGAGTTGTAAAAGGAAAGACAGCCCCACATACTGTGTATTTGTTGTACTTTTCAGATCGATCACAGCCCTTCTACTTTACCACTTGTATTCTTGCAATGTATAGGATTTTCAGTTGTTTGTGTTCTCTTAATAACCTAGGGGAAGGCACAACTATTTTTTCCTTAGCTTAGGGAGGGTCACTATGTCAAAGTTTGAGAACCCTTCTCTTGCTTTTACTGGAAACAATGAGGTCTTTGACTATTCAGGACAAAGGAGTTTGTGCCTGCCTCCACCCTAGTTGATATACACAAAAGAGGCCTCGCAATTGTTACGAAATAGCTCAGTGAGGAAACAAATCTTCCAAGCAATGTTGTCTGAAGTACTCCATGTAATGCCTGTATCTGGATAGAGACAGTGTGGAGTTTTCTACCTCAGATATCAGGCAGTAGATTCCTGAAGTACAAAGAGAAAATCCACTGTACAAACTGCTAATGGGAATGGAAGAGAATTTTTTTTTAAAACCAGTTTTGAAAACAATATACTTCTGGGTTCCAGAGTTCAGGATTCCTTGATCTGATGCAGTAATGCAAAATATATATTAGTAGGACAGGAGCTCCAGACGTCTGTGGCACCAAGAGACTCAGAATAAAGTGTTTTTTTTTTTACAGCATCTCAGGTTCATGGGGATTAAAACTCTGATTGCAGTAAAGGCAACTAAAATTATCTGACAATTTACACTTTAAGATCTGTGAACTGAATGTATTATTCAAACACAGACATTTTCATATTTAATTGTGAGTAACGAACAATGAGTACAAATATGTTTAAACCGAACAGCTACTGGGAATCCTAATTTTTGTGAACACAGCTTTTGCAGAGTATGAACAAGTATACTTGACACCTATTTTCCAGGACAATCTTGAATGTGTTCACCTAGGGGGAAGAACCATCAGCACAAAGAACAGGGCTTGTTATGCTACTCATTGCAAGTCCTATATAGGTCAAAAGCAACATTACTTTTAATCTCCATGCCATACTAGCAGCTGCTAGAGATAATCAGAAGTCTTAATTCATACTTTCAACCCTTCAAGTTTGATCACGGTGTGAGATTAATGGAGAGTCCTGTTGTGGTCTCCTCAATAGAAGCAAGAAAACAAGAATAGATATGTTGCCAATGTTAAAAGTAAAGTAAAATATTATCCAAATATATTGGAAGTTATATAAAGTATATAAGTTTACTTATCAGATTTATATTTTGTTTCTTTAATCTACGGTGCCTGTATTACAATCGTATTGTTGCCCATCCAGAACATCAATACTTAAGAGGATGTATTCCAGTTACATAAACAGGCCCAGATTCTCTGATACACTAAGTTTCCACTTGATGCAACAGGAGAAATCAGGTCCCTCAGGGAGTCTGTTACGGCTATCTGGCTCTCAGGGAGGATCTGTGCTGCTGGCCCCTAAACTGTGCTAACCTACTCCTGCTGGCAACACTCCAAGGCACTGTGACTGAGTCATAGCCTCAGATACTCCTTCCTGACCCAGACCTTCCTACTCTAGGGTCACAGTGCAAAAGCCAGGTACACCGATTATGCCAGCTGAGTGCTCCACCACACCAAGGGAATTCTCAGCTGGCCAGATCCAGCTGCTTTCCAGCCCCTTTGCATCTCTAGAATACCGCAAGAGGGCCAGAATCTGGTTCATACTTTTCCCCTTTAATCCTATAAAAATGACATGTTAACATTACAGTATTATATTGCTTATTGATTTGCTTATTACATACAATAATTTGTAAAATCATCTTATTTACCCTCAAGACTTAATTTTTTATTCCTCCAAAACTCTTTGCCCTTTGGTACTGACAGGTCTTCCACTCTCGCCAGCTAAGATTATAATTTCTGAATCAAATGGTCAGACTCAGGCTGGTCTACACTAGAAAATTAGCTTGCCATAACTGCATTGCTCAGGGGTGTGAAAAATCCACACCCCAAGCAGTGTAGTTAAGCTGACCTAAGTCCCCATGTAGACAGATTTATAGGGTTCTTTGAACATGTATTATCTAAATATTAGAGGAAGTAGGGTCAAAAACTCAGCCTTTGCACTAAAACAGTCTAAAACACACCCCACTCCCAAAAAAGGACAGAGATTTCTGACCCTACACACATTTTTATTTTTCACTGCCAAACAAGGAAAGCATGGGGGAGGGTAGAAGAAAGAAAAAAAATAGCTAAAACTTCTTTAGAGAAAGTTGAGGGGGTGGGGAAACAAAATGCTAGCCTCTTGAAATTTAACAGAGCTTATAGTACAACAATGAATGTGATTAAAAGAAATGAACTTGTTGTGTGGGAAGGCTTAAAGAATGGGGGAGGAAATTAGTCAGTGTGTGCAGTAACTAGTTCTTTGAGATGTGTCCCCCATGGGGGCTCTACTTCAGGTATGCATGCATCCCACACGCCTTTGATCCGAGATTTTCATTAGCAGCGTCTGTTCAGTCCACGCATGCAGCTTTGATATCCTTGTGCCCTGCACCAAGGCTATACCAGGGAAGAGGTTTCCCACACCTTTAATGAGTCTTACAGTTATTGTAGATTGAGCGAATAGCAAGAACCCTCAATTGTGGAAAGAAAAGTTGTTAAGGTGGCCAAATGAATTTTAAAAGAACTAATTGACAATCCCATTTTCTTTAAATCGCAACAGATAATCCAGAACAAGCAGAAGCTAGGTGGATTCAGGAACAACTTTTCAGAGTTCACATCAGTTACTAAATCCCCACTTTTGAAGGTAAGCATTTCTGGTTGAATCTTTCCTACAATTTAGAAATATCTGCTGTAACTGCAGAACAGGCCACCTAATTCCTACAAAAGGAACCACACCTTGAGGCAGAGAATTTTCAGATTGCGATGCAGCAGTCAACTGGCGTCCTGGGAGAGAAGCTGGGGAATGAGTGGAAGATTTATTGTTGGACAAAGAGCGAGGTGAAACAGGCAAGGAAACTATGCCTACCTCGACCACGGCAGGACTATTAGGACAATTCTGGCCTTATCCTGTTAGATTTTGTTCACAATTCTGACATCAAAGCTGCCAGGGGAAAATGCATAAAAGAGCTTCTTCGTCCTAAGGAGGAGGAAGGCACCTAACACCTCCACCCCTTAATAGAACAAATTACATCTCCTGTTCATAGCAGTGGTGAAGAGCTCCACCTCTGGGAATCCCCATTCCCATTTGCAGTCCTGGAGGGGAAAAACCTGCTGGGAGCATCGGTATTCACATTTTGCCTGCCCAGGAGATACATAGCTGAAATTCTTATGAGATTTTTTTAAAATGCATTAGTTCCATAACTTTATTGCTTTGGCACAGAGGGAAGGGGATCTCCCTCCTCCATGCCGACTGATCTAAAACATGCAGGCCACATTGTCATAAATCTGTCTGATGAGAGACAGAAAATGGAGGCAGGCATTTCTGACTGCTCTGAGCTCCAACAGGTTGATGTGAAGGATAGTTTATTGGGGTGACCCTCTGCCCTGTACCATGAGAGCATTAAGGTGTTATCCATAGCCTAACAGAGATGCATCTGTGGCTACAAGTACCCTTGGCATAAGCTGAAGGACGGGAACTTCCTTCCCCTACACTGCAATGGTCCTTCTACCAATCTAGGGAGTGCTTCACCTGCTGGAAGAACTGACACCCATTTGTCCAGGCTATGTCTCTTTGGTGAGACAACTTATACCATTTGTTCACTGGTGTCAACTACCAGAGAGTTGGGTGGAGGGTGGAAAAATAGAAACTCAGAGCCCTTGGTGGGAACATAATACTTTATCAGCTCTCTCAAACATAGGTGTTACTGTAGCCAGGGTTTGCCAAATGGTTTTTGCAGGTTCCAGCAGAGCCTCGTTGATAGGAAGGGCAACCCTGGATGGTGTTGCAGAGTGAACAATATCCAACAGCTTCTGTCGTGATTCTTTGATCTCCTTGAGAGGTATCTGTAGGGAGTCTTCCATATGTTTAATGAGGTCTTGAAATCATTGGCAATCATTGGCCATAGGAGGAAGCGTCATTACCACCTCTTTGGGTGAAGAGGATGAGGTGGTAGTCTGAGAGGTGGCTTCTTCATTTGCCCTTGCCCCCTGATCCTCAAACCTTTCCTTTTGTTGAGTGGTGTGATGGGAGAGGAGAAGCTTGAGTCTCCCCCCATCATCTCAATGGGAGAGGGTTGAGGCCTTGGAGAACTGTTGACAGTAAGCTATTCAGGGGTCCCAATATGGCCATTGAGCACCATATTCAGTGCTCCCTGATGAGCTCCCTAGAATGATGAGCTCCCTAGAAATCCTCTCTGTCTCTTTGAGAAAGAGGTTCCTATGTGAGTACACAGGAGAACCTTGGACAGAGATCAGTGGTACTGAAGGGAGAAGGGAGGTCTCCATCACTCTTCCTCCTCTAATTGGGAAACACCAACTGAAGAGGGAGGTGAATCAAAGAGGTATATGGATCCATGACAGAGTGGTTCTCGGTACTGATGGAGTCTCTGGTTCCATAAGTCCTTTGGGTATTTAAAGTCTTGCAGTACTGAGCAGAATTGTGGTAACCATTGTGGTACGCTCATCCCTGCAGGATGGTACTGAGAGTTTCAAATGCTTTACAGAAGGCGCTGATGTAGATGGAGACTTAGTCATACATGGAACTGAAGAACCCAACGGGTACTGGAAGAGGGGTTAAGTCCAGTAGTATTGGTCTTAGGTATTTGTTTTGGCCATTTCTGCTAAGCAGTACCGGGTTCTTCTCAGAGACATGCTTACCCTTACAGGTTCGTGATTTTTCCCCTTGCCTTTATCAGAGAAGACATTCGCCTCTATAATAATGACTCTCAAGGTTGAAGAAGCTGTTCACCTGCGCAGAGAATGAGGTCATTCTGAGGTACACTCCTTAATAGGAGTCAGATGTCCTCTTTTGTGGACCTTTAGAGAAGGTCTCTGAGGCTTTCCCTTTTCTGGGGGAGTACTGCACCGAGCTCAAAGGGGTGTTAGATAACTCCCAGAGATTGGTGTACTGGGGGGAGGAGAGGGTGTTGTTCTGACCTGGCTCTGAAGTGGGGCAAAATGACTGCTCTACCATTAACAGCCACAGCTTGATTTCCTGGTCTTTTAGAGGCCTGGATTTGAGGTCTAAACAGAGGTGACCCTTCTGTGCAATGTGCAACTTCCCTAGGCAGCAAATGCACTTAGAGTGTCTGTTGTTGACCAGAATGACCTCTAAACAAGACACCATTTAAACCCCGGTGAACTGGGCATAACCCTTTCAGGGATGAGCTCCCTGGAGGAAATAAAACAAATCTTTTAAATAACCAGTTGAACTAAATACATACTAACAAACTCACTAACTAAAAGTAAAATAAAAAAGCTAGGCCAAAGTAAGCAAGTAACGGAGACATGCCTAATGCGGATACACTAAGTTCTGTCTCAGGCTGAGGCAGCTGAGAAGGAATTGAGGGCGATTTGCCTGCAAGCCTGATATAGCCTTGGTCTGGGGCATGAGGATCTCAACAGTGCATGAACAGGCTGAATGAGCACTGCTAATGAAAAATCTCCAAACAAAGGCTCGTGGGGCACATGCATACTTGGCCACTGACCAAAAGAAGAATCTAAATTAGTTTAAGATATTACTAAAATTCCAACACTCTCCCCGATTTGACATACTGTTGCTATGACAAACTCTGACCTCAGAATACAGTATACTGCCTTAGATTTTCTCAGTTAAAGCAATTTAAAACATAGCTTCAAGTAAATATTTTTTCCCTTTCAAGTGCTGCATCACAAGAATTATTTTTTTTAAAACTAACTGGTCCCACAAACAACATGCAAGTGCCTCTGCTGATTGCTCCCCAACCAGTCACCTAAATGCTAGCCCAGTTTTCCTCTACCTTCACTGAGGGAAATGGCTTAAAGCATGGCTGGACTTTTCTTTTTATGAAAACTGAAAAGCAGCAAAAAGAGAAAGTGTCAGGGTGAGCAAATGCCCATTTTTAAAAAAAAATTTTTTTTTTTTTAAAGAAACAGCTACAGGTATGTTAATTTTTAACATTTAAGGATCCCTAACTTACCCTCTCCTTTTCATAGTCAGAAGTGCTGTCCCTGGCTGTTTGTACATCAACAGGAGTGAAGTCAGTCACAGGAGCTATTGCTGGGAAAGCAGCTCATGCTTGCAGAAAAAGACGACTGCCGATTCACAGAACAGGATCCAAGAGAGTTGTGGAGAGTGGAGATAAGGGAGAGCAACTTGCCTCATCCCAAAGTATCTGGGCAATCTTGGGAGTGACTGAGGATAAGACTCGCAGTGCCCAAAGACAGTAGTGAGACACCAGCAACAGATCAAAAGGTTCCCAAGAGGGGAAGAGGGGAGCGCCTACATGCTGGGTGGTAACCAGTTCACTAGCAAGCCACTTGGGAAGCTCAATATGCAGGACTGGCTTCACTGCAACTAGCCTGCAGAACTCCCCAGAAGCACTCCTCTTCACTCAATTCTCTATATTTTTAAGAAAGTATTCTTGTGTTCTACCCTACCCTCAACTGTAATACAGGGAGGAGTCATAGGATCAACTTTCTCCAGCCAACTCACGCATCTTTAGGAGGTATTTCATCCCCAGTCTGTTCCAGACTTTTAAAGGGCATGGAAGAGGTGTGTACTGGTGCTTTCCACTTTTCCAGCAGCTTTTTGAAATAGAAGTTTGTTCCTCTGAAGGCAGGGGATGCTATTGTGGCTTGTTCCACCTCTGGTGATGATATATGAAGCTACCTGAGCAAGGTCGGACTTCTACCTGTGAAGGAGGTGCTAAATCTGAGGCCCTAAATGTCCAAAATTAATCTTTAAGAATGACCAAATTGGCCATTTACTTAACCTGACCCTCACTTATACCAGAACTAATAATAATGAGTAGAAACAAATACTGCTTACTTTTTACCATGTAAAGTCATAATTCAGGAACAATTTTAATCTTTCTACCATACAAATGCAGCTGTTGAGCAACACTTTTTTTTTTAAACAATTATTGTACAAGTCATGGCATAGTTTATGACAGGTGCCTGTTTAACAGCCCCTCACTGACTACCAATTTTTCTGAAGTTGGATAGCTGCAAGTACAGGTAAAATACCTCTCTCATTGAAAAAACTGTCTTCACGCACAAAAAAGCAGCAAGCTCAGTATTTCCGAGTGCAAATTTTGGGATAGGACAAGGATATTTAAGATAATTGCTAAAAAAACCCTGGTGTTTAAAGATAACTTTCACTTGTTGACATACAAAGCTCAGATAAATATTAAGTGAACAAGGAACAATACAGGTACCATGAAACAGTTACATTTACTAGTACAAACTAGTACAATCTGTGTGCATACAGACAACTATTGCTGGAAGTCTAAAACTGAGAATTAGCTAAAAACTGCATTTGAAATTTAACGATCAAATATTAAAGAAAATATTGGGCTTCATAAAGATTTTAAACAAATTTGCATTACTTGACATTTTTAGCAGCATGAATTCCATCCACTAACCTCAAAAGAGCACAGTGCTTTCCAGTGGTATGTACTAAGATACCCTTAGGTTTTCATTAGAAATATGACCATAAAAAATACCATCAGAAATTATTCCAGTCCTAAAATTTGTGACCAAGATATATTTTTAGACACCATGTAATTTTGTGCTAATAGACACAAACTTGAAGCATCATGAATAAAAGTCTATCTTTTTAGATAATAAATATCAGAATATATTTTATGCACTTAATTAACTTAAACCAAATTTTGGTTATCTAATAGCATCAGATCATTCATGACCTGCTGTTAAAAATTTCCTTCAAACATTATCACTATCAGCTTAGCTGGCTTGAAGGTGCTATAACTCACATCTGAAAGATGACTGAAGTATAGTTTTTGCAATTGCTTCCATTCTTTTACGTCCGTTCTATAAAACATAATGACTAATTCCTTTAAACAGATATACGTAAAAAGTATAAAAGAGTAAATTAAGTCTAAGATTTCAGCTGAAGACAAAGAAGGTTAGAGTTTTGCCAGAAAAAGAACTCAAATATATTTAATCTATAAAAAGCATTTAATCTATCTAAATAGTTTGGTATCTTATACATGAAAAAGAAATTTAAATATGCACTGATGTAAAGCAAGTTGAAAAATGCTGCAAATTTCATTCACCCATTCAATTTTTTGGTGTTACAGATCTTTGAAATTCATATTGTACAGCATTACTACCAATTAAAGCTATATTTGACTATAAATTGTGAAGCCAAAGGCTAAAATGCCTCCTTAGGTTTTAGCCCACAAAAGCTTATGCCCAAATAAATTTGTTAGTCTCTAAGGTGCCACAAGGACTCTTCGTCCGTCCCCCGCCCGCCCCCCATTCAATCTGAGTCCTTAGTTAAGTAACTATTTCCGTATTAAAGATTATGATAAATATTAAGATACTGTGATAACTATCTAGTTTCATACAAAACAAAGCCTATTATATTGACAGACAGACAGTCTGTAGTACGAATGGTAACATCAACAAGACATATACACACTTTGAAACTCACCTCATCTGAAGAGAAGGTTAAAGTGTGTGAACGCCCTGACAGATTTGGTTCTGTCACTAACCCTGACAGATCACAACTTGGCCTGCTATGGTATGAATCATCTATGACAATTCTACTCTGCAAACAAGTGAAAATAATGTTTTATTAACTGAACCCTTGGAATAGTAGATCACAAGGAGACATTCTAATACCCTTGATACTTTGTAAAAAGAAATTAAACATGAGTTATCTATAAATTTTAGATCTACCATGTATGAAATATGTTCACTTCATCAGGAGACTTGACTTGTTTTTGCTGAACTTCCAAACTCTTATAGCGGTATTGAAGTCATTCTGGCAGTAATGCCACTTTATGCAGCAAGTCAGTCATGTAAAAGTTAAGTAGAGTTTAGCCAGGTCAGTACTTGGAAAGGATATTTCAAAGGTACATCCAGGTCATGCAGTAAGTGGTTAGCAATTCAGCTGGTGGAATTATTCCCTCTGAATTTGTATGGAACTAAAGACACAGCATGGTATTATGGGACACTGAATATACTGTCTTTTGAATGACACAAAGCTAAAATCCTGACCACTTATGATCATGAAGGTTTCCCTACCACAACAGTAACCCCGTGCCTTGGGAAAATATCTATTCTTGTAATTATACTTACATTCCCCCAGAACTTTTAATTCTCTTGTCTTAAACTGTTGTGTGGTAATGCTACGTACTAAAACGGTATCCTCATTTCATCTTGGAGGTGGCTGCATTTCCGCAGTGCATAAAGTGATCAATGCATAGTTAGGTCTGTACAGTACATTGGACTGCAAAGTACTACATAACTGTATAATATCAGCAGGAGGAACTTAAGAGGAGATATAGCTGCACTGTTCTGGTATTTTTAAAGAAATTGACTCCATTAAGACAAGATGTGTCAAGTCTTCTATTTATAACCAGTTTCAGTCAAGATGGCTATACATAGTAGGTGCCCTATTTTTCTACTGAGCTGAGCTGAACACTACATTTTAGAATGCAAGTTAAATAATTTTTCAGGAATCTTCACAACAAATGCTTTGTCTGTCTTAATGTGGTAACATTTACAGCAGCCACTCCACTGGATAATCTACATATAAGTTAATACATTCTTCTAATTATCTTCCAAATAGTAAATTTTGGTGAACGTATTCTTAAGTACTTGCCATAAGTGACTACACCTACTATACTATTATTCAATATTTCTGACTATGCATTGTTACTCAAGTAAATTTCAGGTTAAAAACAACTAATGTAAAGCATACATTTTTATATTTAGCAAATATTTAATCTTCATACTGTTAAACTTTTAACCTACTTAAATCAGTTACTATATTTAGTATGTGCTTAGTCAGGAAAGCATTTTCATTTACAGGTCTTGGCAAGGAGCTTAGAACCAGAGCATTCTGGGTTCAAATTTAGCTGCAGTCACTGACACCTTGGACAAGTCACCTGACCTCTTCTTTTGACTCAGTCATCTTAGCTGTAAAATTAAGATAAAACTAAAGGCCTCACAAAAAATGGATATTGTCGCTGACAAACTTTTCAGAATAAGCCACAGGATAAACTCAGCATTCCGAACAAATAAGATCCTAAAAGAACAGGTTCTAAGCCCCTAATCACAATCTTTTATTTTTATCTTGCTGAAATGGAATTCACTGATGCATGTGATCAAAGAAGTTAAAAGCACTTTTAAAGTGCGAGGCTGATTACAAATGCAAAATGAGAGTTGCACATACAGGACTAAATTTTGCTCCCAAATACATACCTGCTAGTCCACTGGAGATGTGTGCGCTTATGGAGGGCACCAATGTTCTCTATAGTATATTACTGTATATATTTAACAGCATCTCTTCTATTCTGATTACTGCAACCTCCATCACTTTGGTCTTGACACCCATTTCACCTTTCTCTGGTCAGTGCAAAATGCTTTTGTCAAGGACATGTCTTATACATTGCTTTGACCAAGACACTTTTTTAAAAAAAAAATCTCACCACTGGTCCTCCTTTGTGTTATTTATCAAATTAAGACTCCTTTGTTTTCAAAGCCTCTCCTCAGTCAGCTCTAATTGGTAGGGATGTCATGCAATAACCATACACTTATAATTAATGTCTTCGGCCACAGACTAAACTAAACTGATTTGTAAAGACATTTTTCTTAATTTCTTTTCTTTACGGTGTCCTTGGACTGAGCTAAGGTTGTTTGGGTCCTTTACTTATATATTTCCATACTTGACTGTATGGATTTTTTAAGTTTAGCTTTAACTCTGAATATCCGGAGTTTATAATGCTTGTTTTGGGAATAATTACTTCATCCTTGTGTTGTATTTTACCTGGTATTACTGCTATGTATTCCAACCTTAATTAACATAGTTTTCTCTCTCACTGGTATTTTCCTACCATTTCCATTCTTTTGGGGGTGGTGAGGGGAGGCTGGGATGTATTTTAAATCTGTACATGCTTCTTAGTAGGGGTTGCTCTTAGTATCAGCCCAGATCTCTGATTTTACTAGTTATTTTAGATTTTATTCTGTTGCAGACTTCCAGATACATAAAATGTTATCTGTAATTCTAAAATATGATTACTCCTTTTACCAAGTCACAAAGCAGCTCCAACCAGTAGAGGAAGAGACTATTTGGGAGTCTCTCTCTCCAAGACAGCAACATCATCCCCAGTAGCATCTTCTTTACCTTCCAGTAAGATTAAATGGAGACCCAAGGAAGAGCCACATTTTAGACAAACTATTAATAGGGGGAGAGATAGGAGTGACACCAGAATATCAGAAAGAAAATAGATCCAATAAGGTTTCTCTCTCTACTAGGTATTTACGTGCCAGATAAGCTAAACATTCATATGCTCCTTCATGCTTTGGCTTGTAAGTTCTAAAGTTTTACATGTTAAAAAAATAAATAAAAAATCTACCTTTGTAAGTTGCACTTTCACGATAGTGTGATTGCACTACAGTATTTGTATGAGATCAATTGAAAAATACAATTTTTTTTATTTTTTACAGTGCAAATATTTGTAATAAACATTATAATATAATATAAAAAGTGAGCACTGTACACTTTGTGTTCTGTGTTGTAACTGAAATCAATATATCTGAAAATGTAGAAAACATCTTAAATATTTATAATAAATTTAGATTGGTATTCTATTATTGTTTAACAGTGCAAATAAAACTGCGATTAATCATGACTGTTGTTTAATCTTGTGATTAATTGAGATTTTTAAAAATCATTTGGCAGCCCTAATTAATTGTATCATAGCTGTGTCCAGTGGCCCTAATCAGATCAAGGTTCCTTTGTGCTGGGTGCTGTATAAAGCCTTGACTCCTTACATTTTAATACTTGATTACCTGCAAATGCTTAACGTGAATATCAATATGTTCACAGGAAAGAGGAGGAAAATTCTAAGTAAACAATAAATGTCACTAAAAGTTTACACCTCATTAGGAGAGCTATCCTTCCTGCATAAATGCTCAGAAAAAAAAAATTCTGAAAGAACTCTGTAGTGGTTTAAATGATCTCATTTCACATTTTTTCCATAAAAATTAAGGAATTTAGTAAGATGATAATATATGACACTACAGTGTTTTTCATAGCAATACAGTATTGTTTGGTAATGTGTGGAATATTTGTGTGCCTGGCTAGAAGCTTAGGAGGCAATGCAAAAATATCTAAGTTACAGCAAATACTATATAAGTTAATTATATAAAAAAATTACCTATGTGAATGGTATATACACACCGTGGGCTCTACCACAGGAAAGGACTGTAAGTAAAGTAGTATTAGGAAGAACAACACTGAGTAACTTGTCAATCTCAAAGGGCAAACTACTGAACAGACAGTTGAAGCATGTTGGCAGAACAGTGTAGGAAAGTTTGTACTACTGATGCCCTTGCTATGCCTGAGAATACAATACTTAAGTCTCCAAAGTGGTCACCTTTCACAAAGGTTAACTTCTCTTCAATTTAGAAAAATTGCTCTTATCTGGTAAACTGTAATTCTGTACATTAGTGAAATAAAATCCTAATGCTAGAGTAGTTATATACACTATCAAAAGATTAAATGCTACATTTACAGATTCTCACACGAGAGTAATCAGAAATAGTTCTTACCATTCTTTCAGAGTTTCTAATTTCCACTATTTCTTTTAAACAATGTATTTTCATGACTTCTCCAAAATGGCTATAAAATTATTACCAACAAGTAATAAATCTTACACAACCAACCTCAACAATATTATTCCCCTGGAAAAGGTGTAATGGGAAATTTGTCCATTTTTTGTGTTACTTAAATGACAATGTGTATTACTGGGTACTCAACTCAGCTACATCTTTATCTTAATTTCATTTTCTTCTAAAATTAGGTTTATTTGTCCAAAACCGTACTATTTGTCATTCAGTTAATACAATTTGATTACTAACTGCCTGAGTCAATAGTTGCTGTGTCTCCACTAAGCCAGAAGAAGAGACCACAAAACTGATCTTGGTGGGACTGTTACAATATTTGGTATCCCACTGAGTGTGGATTTAAGGCCGGTCAGTACACAGGTAACGGTTAAAGAATCGGTGTCAACTTTCACCACTAGGGGCCTCTACAGCATAGGTTGGTAACTAGCTAAAGACTGCTGTGCCCTCCAGGCAGAAAAAACTGTCTCCTAGGCCAAGAAAAGATCCAAGAGCAACCATCAAGACTGAGGTATGAGAGAAGGGATTGGGAGGTGGAATCAGTTGGCAGTGGGACACAATCTACTGGAAAGTTGAAAGTGATAATGAATGGGATGAAAAGGTATGGGGTGGAGGAGAATCAGTTGGGAATCTGGAGGGGAAGTAATGAGAGATCCCCAGAGGCACAGAAAGTGAAGGCTGTCAATACAAGTGAGAACAGGCTCAGCATCCGCTACCCGAGTCTGCTTTAAGTGGGGCACGTGCTAGCACATCCCAGCACTGGGCCTTCTGCCACTCATCAATAAAACTATTACTCCAGGGGGAAGGGTTAAATAGAGAGAACCGCAGGGTTTATGACTGTTCAAATGGTTCATGAAATGCTGAACTGCTGGACACTACTGGTACCCAAACACTTTAGGCACATCATTTCTTGTTTAGAGAAAGTTTTGCAATATCATAAAGAGATATCAATTGTAAATCCCTTATAAATTATACATTAAAAATAACCTAATATTCACTAGGATACGCACACTCACTCTAACAGCGGGCCTGGTGACCCCAAAGCCCTGGCTTATTTGGAGAAGTATCCCTGGGAGTGGGGAGGAAGGGAGATTCTATGGCTCCCACTACACAGATATAATAGATGGTTGGAGAAGAACAAATAGACACACAAGTTCCAAAAACAAAACAAAAAAAATACTGCACAACATTCTTTAAAATAAAAGGCCAACATGTTCCACTTTAGGGATTCTCAAACTTTTCATGGTAAGGACCAGATGTTTACACGAGAGACAGAGAAGACAGACACTGAGAGAGATATCTTGCAATAAAACACTTTCCATCCTACTTACAAACTCACAGACCACTTCCCCTCCCACTTATAAGTATGCAGACCCCTTAACAGAGTCCTGTGACAACTACTGCAATTCCTTACATTAAACTGTTCCAATGTTTTTCATGTATTTTAACTATATTTTCATGTAATTAGCAACTAGACAAGGAAAGCCAGCACTGTGTTATCGGCAAACTCCACACATTTATCAGTGGGTTCCCTATACTACAGTATAGAAAAACTCGGTTCTATATGTTCCATATGGCCCTAGATTAAGTGGTAAAAAGGAGAATGTGAAAGCCAACTGTAGAGGACCGAAGACAAAATCAATTATAGGAATTAAAACTGAATTTTGTGGAAGTTTAATATTTTAGTAGTTTATAGTCTCAGACAAGAAAAAAATCCAAAGGGAACACAGGAATAATGATAAACCGGTAAATTAAAAATGGAATTTAGTGATTAGTATTATTTATCTGTTTTTAAATGCGTTTAGACAATAACCAGTGTTTTATGGAAATTACATTCACTTTAGACTTTAAATATAGCTAAATGAAAACTACTTAATGGGACATTATCAGAATTTCTAGTAAATTTAAGTTGCTTCTCCCCAGCACCTCTGCTTCCCCTAAGCCTAACAATACCCTTGCCCAAATAGTTCAGACTGTGAAGACAGAAACTTGATAGTAGTAATTTGAATTATGTAGTGACACTTTTTACAGAATGTACGAAAAGCTTCTTTTTAACTCACTAAATGATTAGTAGAATTACTCAGTAGTAACTTTCAAAATAGCATCGTCAATGATGTAAGACAGCATTTCCCCTCTCCCCTCCCCAATTTGGCAATGTGGGAAGGGC
Organism: Macrochelys suwanniensis; assembly: GCA_033296515.1. Lineage (NCBI taxonomy): Eukaryota > Metazoa > Chordata > Testudines > Chelydridae > Macrochelys > Macrochelys suwanniensis. Next base: position 39,119,416 of record CM065784.1, read on the forward strand.
TGGGTGGTCACAATTCCCAACACCTGTTTGCGACCCCAAATTGAGAACCCCAGTTTAAGGTATTTAAAAGACATGAGGTGAATTTTTCAAAAGCACCTAAGTGACTTAGGAGCTTAGCTCCCATTTTCAAAAGAAACACTTGAAAAAAGTTTACTAATTTTCAAGTTTTACTTTCTGTACTTGAAAGTTTAAGTAAATTTTTTTTTATTTTTCCTTCTGGCATATATTGTTTCCTCTGCTCTGCTACCTCAGCTCTTTATGAATGCTGAAATCAACAGGCACCATTTTATTTTCCTTCCTTTTCTTCTGCATAAAATTAGGTGGCCATCAAAAATATGCACAGTTTAAGGAACTGTTAACTTGTGCACAACCAGCTGAAGGAACACAAAACAAAATACATTGTTTCTGAGCAGGACCTATTTAATTCCTTGGCAAAATATAAAGTAAGATGTTTAGAATTTGGAGGATAATTCTTACCACATTCTTATTTTATACAAACTCAAATGTTGGCTCTCAATTACTTACAGAATCTTGTAATCATTTCTCTTACTATCTGAAAACACTTAGAGCAAGTATTAGTTTTCAAGATCCTAAATACTTAGAACTTGGACCCTGAATGAGTAAAACCATATTAAACCCAAATGTTCAAAATATAGCTTATTTGTGTACGTTTACCTTGCTTCTATTTTTCTCTTGACCCTGTTCGAATACAGTGGCCTGTCCACTCTGAGAAAAGGTTAGGCTGCTACTGGAAACCTGAGGCTCTTTGTGACTGTCCCCAAACCAAGAGAAAGGCATGCAAGTAGGAACAGGAGAGTCTGAATCTGATGCAGACTGATTGTTGCCAGAGTCTTCCAATAAGTCTCGGGAGCCTCTGAAATAAATAAAGAATGATAATTGTCTTGCAATAACCTGCTGTATGTCTTTAATACGCCATTTAGACAATTATTAATCAAAATGTATGTATCTTAGAAGGATAATATACAAATAATTGCTGAGTTATTTAACAGCTTTAAAAACATTCAAAATGGCTTAACACTTTCAAACCAGTATCCTGGGACTACTGAGAATTACTCCCAAAGTGGCTTTTCTTGCTACATTACAATATAATTTTTGCCTACAAGCAGAACAGAATTTGTTTCATAATATGAATAACTAACATGTAAAACTATTTTCCTTATTTCATAAGCAAAGAAGCCCATCTTCCCATCAATGTACTGATTTATGCAACGTTTAATTGCTCTTATACTGACATGTACTTGAGCCTTAAGAATACACAGTAATGGTAGTTAATTATTTTTAAGAATGCAATATATATTTATAAAAAATACCGGCTATCCAGAGAGCTCCTCGGATTTTCCTTCTCTTGTTTCTTGCCTTTGCCACCAGATTTCCGTAAACCTCTGAAGTAATAAATAAATAAATAAATAAATAAATAAATAAATAAAATGCTGGTTTTTTTAATACAATTACTACAATTTAATGCTATATATCAAAAGGAGTTAAATATTTGTTATGCATTAATACAAATTTAATTCATAACACATTCATAAAAGACATTTAAAATACTACACACATTGGAGCCCAATTTTGCAGAATATCTTTCATGCGATTTAAGGTGCATTACTACGTACAGGTGAAGACACGCAACAATGAAGGAAAAGATTTAATGAATCACCTACAGGGGTGTATATGCTAAAGAAAGAGATACAAGGTCCCAGCCCCAAGCAGTTTACTAGCTAATGAATAAAAACACCAGTACTGATACGTTTACCATTGGGGAATAGAAGGGGTCAACACAGAGAAAACCAGTTAAAGGGGAAAAAAAAATTGGTCTCAGGGCCTGTGTACTCCATTTCACAATGGCAACAAATTCTATGTGAGCAATCCCTATTTCTATCTATCTGTCTATACACACACACATTATATATGAAATGACCCAAGATGTGAAATTTGTTGATTACTTTCATGGACCAGGGGTGTGTGGATGTGTGTTTGTTTTTTCTTTTGTTATGCTCTCCAGTCAGTCTGACTCCATCCTCAGGTTCCTGCTGTGCTGGATAGGTGGCTTGGCTGTGTTGCCCTCCAAAGTACCAGGGAAAGGGGAAAGCTTATAGCTGGCTTTGTCAGCTGTTCTCCCCAGCTCCCCAAATCTCAGCTGTTGACCATCCTACCAGCAAGCCAACACCTAAATCTATACTTTTGATTCTCCCCCCCACCCTCTCTTCCCAGCCTTAAACTGGACTGCAGATCTGACTCCCTGACTCCCTACTGCCTGCCTCCATGGAACAGTGTAGTGAGCATGCATTATAATCTAATCCCATCCATGTGAGGAAAGGTAGGGCAAAACAGGCATCTGCAAAACAGGTAGAACCAAGCAGAGAAACAGAAAATATTGGGCTCCAGCAAAAAGGTTACATTCTGAACGTGGTAAGATACGAAAATAAACAATTAAAGCACCCAAGCAAGCATAACTCTGACCTGTAGTATTGCCATGCAATAATCTTATGGTTAAGGCATTTTAGTGTTTAGTCTCATTTTAGATTAAATTAAATTTTTAAAAAACATTTGCTAACCTCATATCATGGGGGTAATAAAGTAAATGGAGGCAGTGGCCATATTTGCTAAGGGTAGTCCGTGGCTTCAGTATATTAATAATAATCGTAATAAAATTAGACAGACAAGGTGAGTGAGGTAATATCTTTTAATGGACCAACTTCTGTTGGTGAAAGAGACAAGCTTTCAAGCTCTTCTTCAGTTAATACTGCTACAACATCACTGCGAACAATAAGCTGGCAGCTGTTTTGAAAGAAGGTAATTCTTTGTGGAATTCTCTGACAAACCACTCTCCAGCCTCTGCTTAAAGGAGAAACTTTAACTTACAAAGATTAGTGGCAAAAAGTGATCACTAATCCTAAAAAAATATTTCAAACATTTGAAGAGGATGCATTATTCAGATACTAAGATCATTCAGGAGAAAAAAAGTGTCCTCATTAAGGGGTTAATCTTCTTCACTGACTTATTTTAAAAAGTGAATTTAACTGAAATTAATGGAGTTACTTTAAATTCTCAGAAAATTAAGCCTTTACTCAGAGTAAACACTGTAATTTTGGGGATGGCATATTATATTATTTTTCTTACGTAACGAAGAGGATAAGTCTCTGTTTTAAGTGCAAAACATATAATTGTGTGTATGTATCTATGTATTATAGAGCTGCAGCTCGCACCTCCATAATACATGTAACACAATTATATTGTAAGTACACTGTCCCACAAACTCTATGTATGTGTTTACACATTTTATTTTGGTAATTCTACCATGCCAAGCCTGAGAGTGAAAGTGAACAAGGACCAAGTGGGTATTAACAGTAGACTGCTAGCTAAAGGAATTTAGGAATTTGGAGACGGGACCTTGGGGGCAGGGGAGGAATGGGAGAAAGAGTATTACAAATGCACAGGAAAAGTATGTTTCACAATATTTTCTATTTAGAGAATATGGTAACTTAGCATAAGTAACATTTAAAGCCACTTATTCCTCCACCAACTCATAAGTCACTTACCCAAAATCTGGAAATCTCCTTTTGGCCTTTCCAGATGATGTACCATCATTTGTTTCTGCTGTCTTTTCTTCATTTCTCTTGTCATCTATGTGAAAAAAGAAAAATAAATACACCGCACCCCCGCTAGAACGCGGGGTTTGGGAGCCATGGACGGTATCACGTTAACACGGGGATCGTGTTACCATGGATCCCAATGTAAACAATTTATTTTGGGATCCATGCTTGCCTCAGCTCTAATACCAAATTTGCACTATAGTGGCGCGTGGTCTAATGGGGGTCTCCTGTATTCTGTAAACTTACTAAAGCTATCTGTAAGCTTTGAGTGTATTTGTTAAGATGCATGTCCTTCCCAACCACAACAAAAATTTAAAAAGAAACTCAAAGCATAAGTTAACAGTAATTAATTCACATCCACTGTACATCTACAGGAGTGGGAAAACTAGTGTTAACTGCATGAACGGGATAGATCTTTCAACTTCCCATTTTTAAAGAAATGCAATTGCATCTTATACTATAATTTTACTTGATGTAAAATCCTTAAATTCCTGCCACCTTGTTTTGATATATGTCTTTAAAAAATTACATTTTGTAATGTATTCTATCAAAAAAATTGTTAACGGACGCTTAAGTTTTATACCCATAGAGTCCAGGAAAATCCAAAGTTAAGGTTGCCTCACCATTCCTTCAGTCTGTATTCCATTTTCTCAAGCTATATTCATCTATATCCTTTCCTTATCCAAACTACACAAGTCGGTAAGTACCCAAATTGTTGGGTAAATATTAACCCTTAGGGTTAGCTATAAAGAAAGGAGATATTTTACATCCTAATTTTACTGAATTAGCATATAGATATATCGACAAGAGATATTCCGTCTGTTTTCCTTTCATTCTGGTTCTGCTATACTGCCATTTGCCAGTAACATTGTTTTTGGAAGTAGCATATTTTAACTCCTCTAAACGATAAACTTGGTCATCTTAAATGTGTTTTGCTCAAGTCTTACTTTAAAGGGGGTACAAAGAGAAAATGGCTTCAGAATGGCTTCTCCTCCTCCCAGAATATAAGCTCCCAATTCACATTATCTGTCACACGCCTAAGCAAATACACACACAGAAAATAAGCTGTACTAAGTATTAAAAGCAGCAAATAGTATAATAAAGCTGTTAATTGAAAGTGAGCACACTAGCGAAAGCATTGGTATAATTCAATGTGATTGGTGAACTAATGGCAAGGAGATGGGTATTTTGTTGGGTGAATGTTGCCTGAATTTAAGATACTATTGCTTTTGTATTAGAATAGATAAAAAGTCATCAATTTAAAAAATAGATTTTTACAAAAATAAATATTTACTTTTTAAAAATCAAACATTTGAAATTTGAAATTGATAATCTATTAAAATAATTTAAATTAAATACAAAAATAATATTAAGTAGTACATATTTGTTGCCAAATGTTAATGAAAGTCAAACCACTAAACTGATAGAAGTCACAAACCAGAGTTTGCTGAAGTGTTACACCAGCTTTAGATAGCAGTAGTCTCTTCTGCAGGAGCACAGAGTATTTTCTTCATGTCAGTTTACTCAACTAACTCAGTTCAATGACTAGTTCATTTAAAGTTAAGAAACCAGCTGGGAGTTGACAAAGCAAGAAAGTTTGTTTTCCCTCTTCCAATTGATGAATAAAAACTAGATGTGAAGATGAGACCTACTAGTTCTAAAACCCTGAAGGATCCAGTGACCAGAAATAATCAGCTCAATTCACTAAGTACAGATAATAATTCCTGGTTTTGATCAGTTTTTAAATGCAAAACATGTTGTGATAAACTTTTCTCTTTTGCTTCCCAGGACACTGAAAATACTTTATTTAATAAAAAATTTTGTTCTTGTTCATTTTTAATTGAATTTGAAATTCCATCCATCTTGACTCAAATCACAAGTAAAAAAATTAATTTAGTAATTAAGAAATGCAGTCACCATTTTCTAGTATAAAATTTAATTTTATATTTTAATATAAAATTTGATTCTGAATAAATGTAAATTTAACTATATAATTGCTTAAATAAATGCATATATAGTGCATCCACCTGCTTAGCAAAAAGAAGCACCAAATATTGTATAAAGAATGTATTTAGTCCACTGAATTCAACATGTTTTAATGGCTACCATCGAATGAGACTCAACCTTTCTTTAGGAAAATAGCTAAAAAGTATAAATTCAAAACATGATTAAAATCAATTATTTAAATCGAGGTTTCCTGATTGCTGATTTAAATCATGATTAAAATCAGCGACTTAAATTGCTTTGATTTATAACAGATATAAAACAGAGTAGACTGATTTAAAGTTTGTAAGGAAATTCACTTAACCGTAAGCATTTGTTTGTTAGTTTTTAAATGTAGGAAATATTTAGGTTTAATTTGTATTTGTAAAGGCTGAATAAGGGTAAGAGCCTGGAAAGTTGTTTTGCCACTGATTTAATGCCACTGATTTTACATTGGAACCGCCACACTAAAACAGATCAGTGGTCCATTCAGTCCAGGACCCTGCCTATGAAAGTAGATAGTACCAGAAGCTAAAGGAGAAGGTGCAGACAACTACAACCATGGTATAACCAGCTCATATGGGAAGTTTTGTCATAAAATCCTATCAGTTGTTGGCTTATGCCTTAAACTATGAGAGTTTACACTCCCTCTAAAAAATGTTTAAAGCCTATCTAATGAAACTGTGGCTATTCCCATTTCCAGAATAAGCATTTGATTTTTTTTTTAAATCCCCTAAACTCCTCACCTCAGTGACATTTTATAGCAGTAAGTTCCACAGGTTCATTATGCATTGTAAAAAAGGTATTTTCTTTTATCAATCTCAATTTTTTTGCCTTTCAATTTCATTGACTGACCCTTTGTTCTTGTGCCATGTAAAAGGTGCATAGGAGTGCTCTATTTATTTTCCCTATACTATTAATGTTTTTGCAAAGTTCTAACATGTTCTCTCTTATTTTGGTCTTCTCTAAAATAAAGAGCCCCATTGTCTTCTCATATGGAAGTTTTTCCATGCCTGTAATAATTTGTCACCTTTCTCTGAGCCCCTTTTATTTCTGCAATCTTTTTTCTGATATGGAATGAGCAGAACTGAACACAGGATTACAGTGAGATTTCACAACTGGACTTATAATGGCATTTAATATTTTCAGTATAAGGCTAGTCAATTCTTCAAGTATCCTAAAATTTTGTTAGGTTTTTTGATCACTGTGCATTGAGTAGAGATTTTCATTGGCAGCATGGCCACAATGACACAGGTATTTCTCCTGAGTGGTTACAGTTAAATTTAGAACCCACTGAGGTGTATGAATAGTTGTAATTATTCTGTCCAATATTTATTACCATTTGTCAATAGTGAATTTTATTTGCCATCATGCTCTCCATTCAGATAGCATTGTCAGTCCTCTTAAATTCCTTAGTCTTCCTCTTGTCTTGACTAACCTAAGTAACTGTATCACCTGCAAAATTTGCTACCTCGCTGTTCACATGCTTTTCCAAATTTTGCACAGGATCACCAAAAATAAAATAAAAAATAAATAAATGAGAAAAAGCAATGGCAATCCTAGTGGCTCCTCATGGACCAAGATCACCAGGTTTATTGGATCTTGGTACTGCTAGATGAGGCCTTTTCTATATCCAATACATAATCCCAGTTCAGAAGCTATAAATCAAATGTCTTGGAAGCAGACAGCAAAATCTTAGAGTTGTGACAGTTTGCCTCCCCTCTGACAGCCATCAGATGTGCTGGGATGCCAGAGTCAGCCTATTCTGCCAGCCACAGTCCCCTTTACCTGGTCTTGCTGGGCTAGGCTCACAAGCCTCTTCCAGCCAGGCAGGGCCACGCCCAGCTGCACAGAGAGATCCGCTCTCGAAAGATTCAGCCTTAGGGGCTTGCCCCAACACTCTGGTGCCCACTCCCTTTAAGGGGTACAAAACCAAGGGTTTTATGAAATTCGCCCTCTCCCTCAATGTGGAGGAAGATATACATAACTTCTTGCCTCCGCAGTTAGAAGTTACATAACTGGGTTATATTATAAACAAGAAATAAGTTTATTAACTACAAAAGGTGAATTTTAAGTGATAAAAGGGGTAACAAACAGAACAAAGCAGATTACTGAGCAAATAAACCAAAGTACGCAAACTAAGCTCAATATATTTAAACAGGTTACAAAATGTAATTTCTTACCCTAAATGTTATTTTACGTAGGTTGCTAAGTTTCTGGACCCATCTCAGTCTGGACTCCCCCCCGGCCTTCCCTTCAGGTGGCATTAGCACTCTTTCTTCTTGGTCAGACAGGCCACGGAAAAGAGGAATCCCGTTTGCCTTCCTCCTCACCCTTAAATAGGATTTGCATAAGGTGGGAATCCTTTGTTTCCCAAGCTTCACCCCCCTTTCCTTCCAGTAGAAAATTACAGGAAGTCCCAGGTAATGTTTATCATCAGGTGACAAGATCACCTGACCTAGTAGTGTGACAGTTACGTCCCCGGACACCTCCCAGGATGGAGAGAGATTAGTATCTTTCATGGTTTTGTTGTTCCTTCCTGATGTCTCATCAAATTTGGTGGCCTGTCATCTGGTGGGTGTCTTCCCAGTACACACCCAGTTGTAATTGTTACACAGTCCATATTTCTAACTTTAGATACAAAAATGATACAAGCATACAAATTGGATAATCACAATCACATCCTAGAATACTCAAGGAGTTGACTGAGGAGATATCTGAGCCATTAGCAATTATCTTTGAAAAGTCATGGAAGACGGGAAACATTCCAGAAGAATGGAAAAGGACAAATATAGTCCCCATCTATAAAAAGGGTAATAAGGACAACCTGGGGAATTACAGACTAGTCAGCTTAACTTCTGTACCCAGAAAGATAATGGAGCAAATAATTAAGCAATTTGCAAACACCTAGAAGATAATAAGGTGATAAATAACCGTCAGCATGGATTTGTCAAGGACAAATCATGTCAAACTAAGCTAATAGCTTTCTTTGACAGGGTAACAAGCCTTATGGAAGCAGGGGAAGCGGCAGATGTGGTATATCTTGACTTTAGTAAGGCTTTCGATATTGTCTCGCATGACCGTCTCATAAACAAACTAGGGAAATACAACCTAGATGGAGCTACTATAAGGTGGGTGCATAACTGCTTGGAAAATCATTCCCAGAGAGTAGTTATCAGCGGTTCACAGTCATGCTGGAAGGGCATAACAAGTGGGGTCCCGCTGGGATCGGTTCTGGGTCCGGTTCTGTTCAATATCTTCATCGATGATTTAGATAATGGCATAGAGTGTACACTTATAAAGTCTGCGGATGATACCAAACTGGGAGGGGTTGCAAGTGCTTTGGAAGATAGGATTAAAATTCAAAATGATCTGGAGAAATTCAATAAGGACAAATGCAAAGTACTCCACTTAGGAAGGAACAATGAGTTGCACACATACAAAATGGGAAATGACTGTCTAGGAAGGTGTACTGCAGAAAGGGATCCGGGGGGTCATAGTGGATCACAAGCTAAATATGAGTCAACAGTGTAACGCTGTTTCAAAAAAAGCAAACATCATTCTGGTATGTATTAGCAGGAGTACTGTAAGCAAGACATGAGAAGTAATTCTTCTGCTCTACTCCACGCTGATTAGGCCTCAACTTGAGTATTATGTCCAGTTCTGGGTGTCACATTGCAGAAAAGATGGACAAATTGGAAAGTCCAGAGAAGAGCAACAAAAATGATTAAAGGACTAGAAAACATGACCTATGAAGGAATATTTAAAAAGTTGGGTTTGTTTAGTCTGGAGAAGAGAAGACAGAGGGGACATAACAGTTTTCAAGTACATAAAAGGTTGTTACAAGGAGGAGGGAGAAAAATTGTTCTTCTTAACATCTGAGGATAGGACAAGAAGCAATGGGCTTAAATTGAAGCAAGGTTGGTTTAGGTTGGACATTAGGAAAAACTTCCTGTCAGAATGGTTAAGCACTGGAATAAATTGCCTAGGGAGGTGGTGGAATCTCCATCACTGGGGATTTTTAAGAGCAGGTTGGACAAACACCTGTCAGGGATGGTCTAGATAATACTTAGTCCTGCCTTGAGTGCAGGGGACTGGACTAGATGACCTCTCAGGGTCCCTTCCAGTTCTGTGGGTCTATGACTCAGTAAATCATAACCTTTCCAATGATACCTTACAAGACCCATCTAGCATAAAGTACATCTGTTATATCATATTCATATCATAAGCATATTTTCATAAAGAATATGGAGTGCAACATCACATGGTTAATTATCCAAATTGATAGTCTAGGAGGAAAGGGGGAAAAAAAGTCCAATATGCAAGGAACTGAACCAGAATTCCATTTTTTAAACTGGAACAAAGACAGAAGTATTGATTCCAAGAAGCTGAAAATTCCAGCAATTTTACAGTTTCTTCAGGATGGTCTATGCACAGTCCTGACGTAAAAATCAGTAGGGTCCAGCTTTTCACCCTAGGACGTGTTTTCAGCTCAGCCTGCCACTTTTCTTTGGCTTACCATCCCCCGTGTTATCAAATTTAAGAGCAGGTCAGTTGACGAAACCTCTGCATCCGATCTTGGGATCGCCCTATAGTTTTGTAAACCCTTACGTTTACTTCTTTTGAACCTCTCAATTTATTGGCTCCATTTATTTTAACAATAAAATGTGTTTCTTGTTGGCAACTACATCCACTAGGTGGGTGTCTGAAACCACTGCATTCTCCATGGAAGAACTGTACCATATTTTCATGAGGCAAAGTAGTTCTTAGAACAACTTCTGGCTAAACTTCAAAATGAACACTCCACTCCGTATTTTCCAAGACACTGTACAGCTTTCATTTTGTTCTAATACAGCCCAACAGAAAAAAAAGCCTGGTACAAGCTGGATGAAACTCTCTCTCTAAGCAATGAATATAAGAAACGATGTCCCTATTCATTTAATTCTACTCAAAGCACGAAGGAAAGCAGTCATTAAAAAACTCCTGTAAGCAAGGGGATATATTGTATTGCTGAAACATATGTCTACCCCATTTCCTGAGAGGATCAGGGCCCATATCACAAGGTTAATGAAAACCTCTTGCAAAAAAGTATTGGCTTCAGTGGATACAATATGGTCAGCAACAACCTGATTTTCAAATCACATTCACTAAAGGTTACAAAATGGATCTTCAAGCATCGACAGGAAGGTGTTGCAGTCAACAGTCCCTAAGTAGATATTCCAAAGGATTCAGTCAGGGCTATCTGTCCTTACCTCTTCCCCCCTCATTTATTTTCCACGGCTCACTACTTGTCTATCAGGGGGAAAAAGTGGAAAAATTATCAAGAATGGAAAAATTACTTATCTGCTAATTTCCTTTATTCTAGGAATCTCTCCACCAATTTGGCCCACTCAGTAGAAAGCAAAATACATGCGTTTCTCGTGAAACTATTAAGCTTTTATGGCAGTGCATAAAATGACTTCTTTTTTAATAAATGTGTTCAAATGTGTTTTGTTAAGTAATGTTTTTATGATTTGCAATAGCTTCTGGAAGGCAGACAGAACCAATATCACCCTGAAAATGTTACAGCCACCCCAAGGCATGTATATAGAGGAAGGTACAATACGGTCAACCGAGGATTAGTAGAGATTTCTAATTTCCTTTCTTTTAGCAGAGGAGCAAATTTTTTCATTCTAGGCACATTTACCATGCACTTATCCATCTTGAATTTCATCTGCCTCCATATTACACAGTTGCCTAACGTTTTTTTAGATCTTAAATTATGCTGAGTAATTTAGAAAATGTTACTGGCAAATTTTGCCACTTCACTTTTCATCCTCTTCCAGATAATATATTAAATACCTCTTAGGTGCACCGTACTAGGAATTTAATTCCATGTTGAACATTGTATATTTATTCCAACCTCTTATTTTCTATCCTTTCCCTTCAACAATTCCAGTCAATGACAGAACTTTACTTCTCATCTCATGACTTAGTTTCTTTACAGCACTTTAAAGCAGGTTATTTTGCAACAAAAAGGTTTAAAAACAGACATTTATTTCTCCAAGAGAATTTTATACAGAAAGGTAACGTTTTCCTAAATGTGACAGAGCTGTGCAATTGTTTAGAAAATAAACAGACCAACTGATACAAACTGTGTGGATGGGATAGGAAGAGGTAGAAAGGATTGTTCCTCCACCATTAAATATAATTGGTAGGCATTAAATTCCATTAGTCAGAATCCAGCCCACTGAAGTACCATTTAATGTCATTTTGGACAGAGAATCAACTTGCAGTATTAGTAATCTATCATCTTTTATGTATGGCGTTAAACTCTACAACTCTACCAGTTTTAAGACTAGAACTTGAAACACTTCCTTAGGTCACCAAAGGAAATTTCTGTACTCTGTGACAATACCTGCTTATGGTTCAGTGCAGAAGAAAACAAAATAATTTGCACATTATGTATACGCTATGACAAGACAACTCTTGTACAGTCAAGTGTATAGACCACTTCAGTGCTAGCACTCCAGAGATATGCTGAATCAGGAGACTACAAAACAGCTGCTGTTGGCTAAGGATATAAAAATGATATTGTCCATTGCAATAAACAGTGCAATCATTATCTACCTTAACACAGCTTGTTAACTGGTAAAGGAAATACTTGCCTTACAAAATATTTAATCTGTTTCTTTTTTCAATTACTCTATGAGAAAAAGACCATATACTTCTCTTGAATTATGACTATTATCTGTTCAGCCTTCTCCCATTCTTTGCATCCTAAAATATGAAAGACTTAATACGGTAACTCACCAGAATGTTCACAACCTGCTATTTTGCTTGAACATTCAGATCACCTTTGAAAAAGGTCAGGCCATTGCTGAAACTTTGCAGGAGTTAATTAACATCAGCTAAATGAAGAAGTCTAAGGTCATGGCCCAAGGAAATGATGAGCTAAACTTGTAGTACATGTACAGTGATAAGATTTTCTAAAATATGTACTCTAATTCTAACAGGAGTTATTTCAGGGAACTTCTGTGGCCTGTACTATACAGGAGGTCACATTAGATTATCAAAGTGGTCCTTTCTGGCCTTGGAATCTATTAAGGATAAATAATATGCTTGAAATGTATTCCTACATTACCCACAGATTAGCTCTTTTGCATACTCGGACAACTGACATGGCTCCTTTATTACTTATGTGGAGGCAATGTCTTAGACTCCCTGGAATTATACATCTGAATCTTGGCAAAACTGATTTAGACTCTCTCCCTTTGGAAATAGATAAATTGAGGTTCAATTTAAGCTTCTGTCTGCTCTCTGTATAGATGTTAAAGAACATATGACACTTAACATAAGAATAAGGGGGTTTATCCCAGTAATCTTAGTCAAAACTTCTCCCTTTCCTATTTCATTAATATACAGCATGCTGTCCGACTGCAACTGCCCACCCTAGCAAGGAGCTTGCTATTTTTCAGTGGTGCTATATGTACATGATTTCTAAAGTGCTTTTGAATCTTTCAGCATGAGAAGCCTATCAAGGTACTTTGGCTAGGCTATTCTGTTATTTTAAAGCTTGAAATACTGCGATAAACTTAAGGCAATCCAATATTTGGATATATACTTGAAAATGTTTAAGAGGGAGAGACATGGTCTAAGTAGACAGAACACAGGACTTTGTGCCAGAAACCCATGACTTTGATACAGACTCTCAGGTCTTGGCAAGACAAATTCTGCTTCAGTTTCTCCTTCTGAAAAAAATGGAGATATATCAACCTAATAATGCTGTGAGGGTTCAATTAATATTTGTAGAGCACTATTCTTCATAATTTTAAGTATTAAACAAAATCTTCATTTTCCATTTTAGATGCAGATTACACAGTAATTAGCATGATACATATTGTACATATGATGAATAAAGTCCAGTCTCCATAAAAAAAGGCATAAAATTCTACTTGTCCATTAATCTAGATTAGGAAGGTTTCCTTGGCAAGTACAGGGGGGAAATGCGTCTAAGCCAAAGATCCCCAGCATGTGTGTGTTTGGGGGCCCATCCACCCCAAATCTGTGAGGCCCTTGCCTGACTCCCTTCACGCCACTCTCTGATATGTCTAATAACAACAACCTTATTGCCTTACTGCCCTGACATAGGGATCAGGAATCATGTTACTTCCACAAGTGCCTCTTTGCTTATTCCTTGAATTAATATCTGTTGATACCAATGACATTTTAAACAGTGGGAATGAACAGAGCTGTATCAAGCAAACAGTAAACAGAGCCGTACTCCAGGTGTCTAAAGCGGAGATGTTGTCATTCATGTTCATGATGTGAGCCTAAAGTCTGACATGAACTGAAGTCAGAGTACCATTTTAATTTATTTTCTGAAATTTTCAGCAGCTTATATTTAGCAATTTCAGAGGAATCTAGTTTATGTCTTTTGTTACCAAGCATCAGGTTCTGAATACTGGAGGCTGCAGTATTACTTGTGTAATTACTGTTATCAGCAGTTTTTCTGTACTATTTTTAAGTTTTTTATTCTATTATATTAAATTTAACACATTTTTCTTTCTACCAAGAGTCGTTTGTTACAAAATACTGTCAGCTATTTTTTCTATAAGAACAAGGGAAGAGTTATTTATCAAAACATCAAATGAAGTGTTTAATATTTAACCCCTGGATGCTGGGATGATAGTTTGCTTCACTGAGCTGTGTGCACCTGTGCAAACTAGTCATCTTGGATTCACTGCAAAATTAGCTGAAAATGACTCTTGAATGGTTTATTTCAAAGAGACGTTGAATAAGACCCTTTTAGCCACTTGGTTGCTGCCAGATGTATCAAGGTGGGGAAGCTCACCTCCAGCATTGCTCCAGGTATGAAATACTGGAATGCTGGCACTTCAACAGCAATGTAACATATATCAACTTTAAGAAGTACTGTGCCCCTCTGCACAGAGGCTGCCACTACTCCAATCATCTGTATCTAAACCCTGTTCCAAAAGAATATAACCCACATCTCCATTTTGTAACTTTCCTAACCTTGCTATAGTATGGACTAGGTATCCTCAATATCACAGTAATACTACACTGCTAACATTTTAAACTAGTCTCATAGCATACAATTAATTTTACACTAAGAACACATTTTACATTAGAATAAGTAGCTTCTCCTTTTCTAGGCAGAGAATGCAATAGCTACTGTTCAACACTAATTTAAAAAATAGAGCATTTTGACCCAAAGGCCCTCAAAAAGCCTTTATGACTTACCTTTGGCCTCTCTTCCTTTCCCTTTTGATTCTCTTTGCCTGACAGTCTTGGAATATGCTTGAGGAGAACTGGGAGTTATATCATCACTAGGAGGAGAGTGAGTAGTACTTGTGCTGTTTTCATTGTTTGGTTTGTGTACTGGAGAAGAGTGAGTGGAAACAGAAGGACTTGACTCTAACAAACTCTCTGTGCTTTCCACTGGTTCAGGCTTTTCAATCCTTTGATCTGCATCATTCAACTGGGATAAAGGTAGCTTTTCTGTGTTTTCTAAAGACTTGACTTGATATGCTGTACCAATTTCTCTATTGTGGATAGCATCCTCTGTATCCTTACCCTGTAAATATATTTAAAATAAAAGAGGTTACGGTAAATATAGTATGCAATTGTGCAGTCATAACATTTATGGTAAAAACCTTTAAAAAAATAAAGCATTACAAAAAATCAATGTTAAGACTTCATATGCCAAAGAAATTATGTCGACTGTTTTCTGTTAAAAACGTAGGAGTTTATTTTTCCTCAGTGCACATGGAGATTGACCTTATAAACTATCTTGATTGTAATATAACATTTTAATTTTAAATAAAAACAGAATGATCATATTCCTCAAGCTTTTATGATCTGAGCACATATATTATACTGGGATAATCTGGGGCCTGCATACAGACAGATAATTATACTTTCACAGTACACAGAGAGCAGTCATCAGTAACTAAATTCTGATTTTATGAATCACTTGCAGTTATCATCTGGAGCAAATTTTCAACTCTCTTCTCTTTCTACATCTTCAAAAGCCAAAATTTCCTTTTCATCTGAACCAGTGAAACCCTCAGATATGCCTTCGTCATCTTTTGAAAATGGTGATTTCATTAATTGTGTCATCTTCCTAGGCTCCTCTTGGGTCCAACTAAATAATTCTACTAAAATCATTCAACTCCTGCCATGTCACACACTCTTGAAATTCTTTAACTGGCTTCCCCTCATCATCTGCACCAAGATCACGTTTTTTGACCTGACCTTCAAGGCTTAGCCAGAATGTTCTACTCACAAATCCAGTCTCTTTCCTTTCTATTTCCCCTCTCAGTTTTCCCAGTCAAGAAGCCCCCTTTCTGAAATCTGGTCTTTTTGACATCCACAGTGTGGAGAAGGGCTTCACCAGAATACACATGCCAGCATGCAAAGAATGTTGACAGGACATAAAGGTGGAATGCCTACATTCTCTTAAGAAAAAAAAAATAGAAAGGGTCTCCAACACCACTTTCTTGTTGCACAACTTGGTATAAGGCAAAGCAGTAACTATGGCCCAAAGCTCACCTTTTGCAAGCTTAAGTCACTGCCACTAGGATAATGACCTTCCACATAAGAAATCTAACGTCACAGAAAAGGAGTTTTCATCAGCTACCAGGATTACATGAATATGCCACAATACTGAGTTGTATCCTTGATGGGCCAGTTTATCCAGGTTGGTGAACACAAGCACTCCCAGCCTGTGCGGGAAGACTACTGCCAAGCATTTCAGGAAAACATGGCACGAATGCCCCAAATCACATTGTTTAGCAAAAAATAAAAAAACAAAAATCCAAAACAAACAAACAAAAACCCACACAATTTAAACAGGAACTGACAAAGAAAGGCAAATAATTTTAGAAAAGGATATACGATGAGCCATAATGGAGGTAAACAATGAGCCACAAAGAACTCCTTCTCCAGAAGAGCAACATGGGCAGCAAAATATATAGCTGGCTATGTTCCCTCTAAGCTGTGTGGCTGCCCAAGAGCCAACCAAGTGCCGCGCACTTGATTAGCAGAAACATGCACATCCAGCAACACGTGTTCAGGTGCCCCTCCTCCCGCTGCTCTGCAGCTGCGTTGCTCCTGCCCTCTGCCTTGGAATTCCTGGCCAGCTGCTCTCAGGACCCTCTTGCTTGCTGTGCAGAGCGGTGGGAACAAGGTGGTGCTGATGTCAGCGTGTCCCTCTCCTCCCCACCCATGTATCCCATCTCTGCAGAGCGGGGAAGGAAAGACAGGGCTCAGGAGCAGGACAGAGCTGCTGTGGTCTGAACGAGCCTTCTGGTGAGTGCCTCTCTGCTTAAGAGACAGCGCACGGTCTCTCACTTCCCCAACAGCCAGCGTGCGCATGAACATGCACATGCACACGCACACTTTCACATTCATCTCCCAATGCATACTTGTGTTATTGTTGTTGTTACTTCTTTGTACTTCCTGCAATGCACATATATTCTCTGTAATTTTATTCTTTCAAAGTGCTGTTATTTTAGTTTTTTGAATGGTCTATGCATTTAATAATTTTATTTCTCTTATGCTTAAATTTAATTCTTTGAGAAGTGGAGTTCTAAAATGCATAACCTGTCCTGGCTGGAGTAATTATATATTTTAAAAAAGTTACAATAGGGATATTATATTTAGGTTTTTTGTTTCTACTGGTGGCGCACATCACATCGATATTGGTGCACATAAAATTTATTCCGCACATGCACAGAAAAAATTAGAGGGAACATTGATAGCGGGGGGGAATAACATGCAATGTCTGCCAGTGGGTTTGGTCCATGCGCTATTCGGACTACTGCTGCCTGATATGGCCAAAGAATGGTCTTTGAGCTTTGGAAGTTCTGTTGGTTTTGGGGCTAAGTGAGTATTAATCTAGGATTGGAAAACCTGGTGGAGTCAGACAAAGATGTCTAGCTGCTGTCTAACACAATGGCTCTTCGTAAGTTAATATGCGGCTCCTTGCATAGGCACTGACGCTATAGATGCTAACTCTCCAATGTGCTGGGGAGTGCTCAGTGCTCAACCCCCTGCTCTGCCCCAGGCCCTGCGCACCACGTAACAGCTGATCGCGGTGGGCGGGAAGTGTGGGGAGGGAGCAGGAGGCACTGATTGGTGGGGCTCCCGGCGGGCAGGAGGAACTGCAGGTTGGAGTGGGGGGAGCTGCTGACATATTAGTGTGGCTCTTTGGTAAATTGGTACATTGGTAAATTCTGGCTCCGGCTCAGGTTGGCCGCCCCTGGGCTAGAGCTATGCCTTTCCATTTCCTGAGGTGGAAAAGTATGAAAGGATAAAGCTGTGCATGCTACCACAATGGAGATGAAGTTCCAAACTCTTACAATTACCAAGAGCAGTGATCCATTCAGACAATACTCAAAGAACGTAAGACAAGGAACAGAAACTGAGAAAGCCTAGCCACCCTTAAACTTTACTGTTGGCAATGCAAGGCTAAACAATAAAATGGTTTGAAGCTAGATGATATTCTCTAACGTGTACCAGAATACTATATTGACACCCTCTTTCTTGTGGAGTCAAGTGGCCTACAGATTTTATTTTAAACCAAGTTTTGGAAGATAGAACATGCTACAAACGGAAAATTAAAAGTTAGCAAGTAAGCATATTTCAAATAGAAAAATTACCAGACTACTTGTTTAAATTTATCATTTATATTCATGTTAACAGCTGTTTTTCACAAAGACTGTTTTTAAAGTTATGCAGGGGGTGAACTTTGATGGAATTGTTCACCCAACCTAGCATGAGAATCTGTGATACTTCTGCACCGTCTGAATACAGTGTGTCCAAGATTCTTGGTGTGCTGCACTTTCCTCTACAGTACTACAGTATTAAAAGTAACATTTATCACAATATTATACTTATTTCCCCTAACTTTGTATGATTGTTGAAATATTATATACAAAATAAGAATCATAAGTTTTAGCTGATTTGATTGGTTTAGTTTAAGAAACTAAATAAAATTGTGTGTTGAACAGCTTACACATTTCTGGCTTAATGGTAAATTATTTTTTAGTGGATTTACTGATTCTAGTTAGAAGTCACAAAGTAGAACTTACATTTGGATAATTATTTAAAATGGTGAATATAAATGAAAACAGTGTACTGAATATATATATTATACGTAGATATTGGTACCTGTAGATCTGATTTCTGCTGTCCAGTTCTAAGAGATTCTTTTAGCTTTGATCGAGAAGGTGGCTGACGTTTTACTTTCAGAGCAAGCTGAGCTTTTGCTTTGTGGGCGCTAGTATCTAATCTTGGAGTATCCCCCAAAAAAGTATCAAAATCTGCAACAAACATAAAACACTTACAAAAAGTTGTGCCAGGAAATTTCTCAAACAAATTAATCTTAGCAAAAGTCAAGTATTTTCTGTTACTTTCAGTATGCATCTTCAAAAGTAAAAACAAAATTTCTCTCACCTGCTAATTGTTTAGCATTATGACAATACCATTTTATATGAAGGGTATGTCCCTATATCGGTCAGTCAGACATGTGGCAGCCAATCTGAAAGTAGGCTCTTTCAGTCCCTTTTCCTCCTATAGGCATTTCCTAACTCCCACCCTCAAGCGGAGAATTTCCAAAACTGCAGAAAAATAAGTTAGGCTCCTCCAAATGTTCCAAAGAACCACCTTCCCTCAGCCTGACATCTGACCGGCAGCAAGAGATCATGAAAACCTGAATCTGATTTGTAGATTCTCGGACAGCTTCCGGGCAGGAAAGGAGGGGCATCTGGGTTCAGAAGAACTAATCTCAACAGTTTTAAGAATGGAGTAATACAGATCAGTTACTGCCAATGTAAAACCCTCTTACCAAAAAAAACTGGTAGTCCATCATCATCCAAGATAGATTTTTACTCTCCTAGACACCTCCTGAGTGTCTTAGTGAGGTTGGAAACTAAGTAGCCTATTCCTTGGGGGAAACCACATTAGGATTTTCCAAGGAATGAGAGGGAGGGGTAGGACAAAGAGCAGGAAAGGAAAATTAGCATTTGGCCCAGTTCTCCTTCTTCAGGAAGTCCCCTCAGGGTTGGAAAAGAAGATTTTCCCATTGAGAGGCAGCACACAGGTCCCTGGAAACAATGAAGAAGGGGGTTAAGTGTCCTATTTCAGATTCTTCTTTGGAGAAGATGGGAAGGGAACCCAAAGGAGGAAGAAATGAATAATCTAAAGTGAACCCAAGCAATGGCCCTTGGTGAAATTCCACAAGCTGATGAATGAGGAGGAGCCTGGGATGTCTCAACCTCCAGGATAATCCTTGTTGTGATCCTCTGAGCTGGTGTTCTCTTTAATGTCTGGTTCTTCTTCTGCTCTCAGAGTCCCGGAACTGAAAGAGGCTATTAGAGTATGGCAGGGGCACCCTATTCAGAGTTAGTCATTTTCCCCTTCCTCCTCGTGCTCACCATAGCAGAACTGTAGAAGAGGTTTGGGGTGAAGATAGACACACTGAACAGTAAGGGCTCACTGCAGGAGTTGAACAGGATGGGCTTTTTTGGTATCTCTGTCCTCCTGCCCCTCGATTCTTTTAAAAGTCTTAAAATGTATTCTGCTTTATCGGAGCTCTGAAGTATGGGATCTCAAGAAAACACAACCACCACATCTAAAGACTGGGCTACTGCAGCTGTTCCAGAAAGAGACAAGAGAATAAATGGCAGAAGTCTGCCTGCCTTTCACAGATGCAGGTGGGGGAGACTAGGCACAAAAACTCTAGCTCTGGATTGGTTGCTACCTGCTTGACAGATGAGGACATGTATATCAGATATGTGACAAAAGCTGGTAACTGTTGCAGATGCCATATGCACTGATATACCATTACATGTTAAAAGTTGAACATTTTACCTATTCATTCCAACACCTCAAATTCTTTTTTTAATAGGGCTTGCATTTCTCCTTAGAGACCATCCAGGAATTTTGAAGGCTGTAAGTTGAGGGAGTGTACATGGGTGTCTGTAGAAATTCCACCCCATCATTTTTTAAGAATCAGAGATGGCAACTCAAATCCTATAAAATATGGCTGTATCAGAAGAGGTATTTCTAGTAGAGATAAGGAAGTATTAAGTTCCTCAAGGTTCAGTTTTGGGACCAATTTTATTTAATCTTTTTATTACTGACCTCGGCACCAAAAGTGGGAGTGTGCTAATAAAGTTTGCAGATGACACAAAGTTGGGAGGTATTGCCAATTCAGAAAAGGATCGGGATATCCTACAGGAAGATCTGGATGACCTTGTAAACTGGAGTAATAGTAATAGGATGAAATTTAATAGTGAGAAGTGTAAGGTTATGCATTTAGGGATTAATAACAAGAATTTTAGTTATAAGCTGGGGACGCATCAGTTGGAAGTAACGGAAGAGGAGAAGGACCTCGGAGTCCTGGTTGATCACAGGATGACTATGAGTCGCCAATATGATGTGGCCGTGAAAAAAGCTAATGCGGTCTTGGGATGCATTAGGCGAGGTATTTCTAGTAGAGATAAGGAGGTGTTAGTACCGTTATACAAGGCATTGGTAAGACCTCATTTGGAATACTGTGTGCAGTTCTGGTCTCCCATGTTTAAGAAGGATGAATTTAAACTGGAACAGGTACAAAGAAGGGCCACTAGGATGATCCGAGGAATGGAAAACCTGTCGTATGAAAGGAGACTCAAGGAGCTTGGTTTGTTTACCTTAACCAAAAGAAGGCTGAGGGGAGATATGATTGCTCTCTTTAAATATATCAGAGGGATAAATACCAGGGAGGGAGAGGAATTATTTCAGCTCAGTACCAATGTGGACACAAGAACAAATGGATATAAACTGGCCAGCAGGAAGTTTAGACTTGAAATTAGACGAAGGTTTCTAACCATCAGAGGAGTGAAGTTCTGGAACAGCCTTCCAAGGGAAGCAGTGGGGGCAAAAGACCTAACTGGCTTCAAGATTAAGCTAGATACGTTTATGGAGGGGATGGTTTGATGGGATAACATGATCTTAGTCAAAGGTCAATTAATTGCCATCAGTGGTAAACAGGACCAATGGTCAATGATGGGATGTTAGAAGTTACTACAGAGAACTTTTTCCTGGGTGTCTGGCTGGTGGGTCTTGCCCACATGCTCGGGGTTCAGCTGATCGCCATATTTGGGGTCGGGAAGGAATTTTTCTCCAGGGTAGATTGGCAGAGGCCCTGGAGGTTTTTTGCCTTCCTCTGCAGCATGGGGCACGGGTCACTTACCGGAGGATTCTCTGCATCTTGAAGTCTTTAAACCATGATTTGAGGACTTCAATAGCTGAGACATAGGTGAGAGGATTATTCCAGGAGTGGGTGGGTGAGATTCTGTGGCCTGCATTGTGCAGGAGGTCAGACTAGATGATCATAATGGTCCCTTCTGACCTTAAAGTCTATGAGTCTATGAGTCTAAATGCCACAGTACAAGGCATTATTAGTAAGACCTCATCTAGAATACTGTGTATTGTTCTGGTCACCCATGTTCAAGAAAGATGCATTCAAACTGGAACAGGTGCAGAGAAGGACTACTGTGATGATCAGGAGTCTAGAGAGTCTATTTGAGAAGAGATATTCTCTCTATAAATACATCAGGAAGGTAAACACCTGTAAGGGAGAAGAAACAGCTAAAGGATAATGTTGGCAGAAGAACAAAAGGGTATAAAACTGGCTATGAATAAATCTAGGCTGGAAATTAGAGGAATGTTTCTAAACATCAGAGGAACGAAGCTCTGGGACAGCATTACAATAGAAACAGCAGGGGAAGCAACCTAACCAGCATTAAGATGGAGTTTGTTAAGTTTGTGAACTGGATAACATGATGGGGTAGCCCGCAACAGCAGGGGATTGCACTCGATAACCCAGGAGGGTTATCCCATCCTGTGTTGAACACAGAAGCCATTATTCGTTTCAGATTTTTTTAGGCCTCAGGTCGCAGCTAACTGCAAATCTGTCTCCTCTACTCCTCCTATAAACACTCCAAACTACACAAAACTTCTGAAACTGGTACAGTAAATCTTGCAAATCTCAATCCCATAGCAACTTTTTACAGGACAGTCTTATGTTATCTATCTTATGTTATTCACTGACCTATTAGACCAAGAATCATCATCAACTTAGGGCAACAGTTCTCAACCTTTTCCAGGATTCCCTTTCCCTATTTAGTACTATGGGAGGGGTAGGATGGTTTTGACTTCTTGATACCTATTTGCAATCCCGAGCTTTAGAACTCATGCCTTTGAGTATTAAAAAGAAGCATCCCCCTCTACCCTGCCACACACACAGAGGAAAAAAGTGGAAATAGAACTAATACCTTGTATTTGTTCAGTTCCACACTGTCCAGTGTCTAAATTGGCCCTAGCGACTAATGTGAAAGGAATCTACTGAAGTTCCTAACAAAACCCTAAAGAATCAAGACCAAATTAGCACATCTTCATAAATAAAGCTGATCAAAGTCAAAGTCATTCCAATGACCTGATGGTAGTTTAAACATCTTTTTCCACAGGTATTTAAAGGGAACTGCTAACTACTGAATTGCCTGAGGTAGACAAAGCGAACCAGAAACTAGAGAAAAATATTACATCCAGTCTCTCCAGGGTTAGCATTCTCTCTCCTGCTCCTTTCTTTGTATCCAAGGAGATAAGACATGGTTAATCAATCACATATAAGTAGTGGAGTACAAAACAATCACCTTAACAAAATAGGGACAAATAGGAGACTAGTAAATATACATGAACCGAGAAAAAAAATGTCCGGTAATGTTTTCCATTGGAATATGCAAATGAGCACACTGAGTTAGACCGATGAAATATTCATGTGGCTGACAAATTTTCATCCTGTAAAACTTTGAGGCATGAATTTGTTTATCATTTAGATCCAGCACCAAAACAAGTCCATCCATCCTTCAGTACCAAGCAAACAGATGTAGATTCCCTGAAGTCCACAGACTGTGATTGGAACAATGCTTTCCATGAAGACGTGCAAAGCTATAAATAAAAAAAGATGCTCCTTTGGAAAGATTCTTAAGGAAATTGGGTAAGTCTTCTGATCACCAAACAGAAGTTCAGGAAATGGGATAACACTGCATCAGAAGCTTCTATTAATTTAAGGGTTTCTGGAGAGCCTGTCAGATCTCAATATTTGAGTCAATTGGGTAAAGTTATTTACTAAACTCATAAGAACTTCACATTGAAAGGAAAAAAATGATTTCATTCAGACTTGGTGGTTTTATGACCTGGAAACTGTATTCTCAATAAGGACATAGGATAAATTAAGTTACCTCTATCGAAGAAGTCAGTTTCCCGGCAAATAATGACCCAAGACACTAAAGTAAGCAAATACACTTCCTAAGGTTGTAGCAAAGGTGATGCCAAAAAATGCCTCTTTTTCCTTTGTGTTTGTACAGCATTCTGATAAGATCCTGATCATATACATACTGCCCATCATATAAATCGTCCCTTTCTAGTACATTAAGAAAACATCAAAGAGTCAAAGTAGGACTCAACGCTTGTTTAAAAATAAACAATTTTTTTCCAGGGTACTTAGAAAATATATCACAGTGTCCAATCTACACACTTATTCTCATTAAGTTATGTATAATGCTCCATTAAAAAGGACCACGGTCAACTTTGTGCCTATCACTTCCCACACAATCCTCAAAATCCAGTATAGGTACAAAATATTTTCTATACAACAGTGAGGACTAAGAAGAGGTTTTTAACTCTCTTTTTTAAACACACAAACATAGCCCTCTTCCACCACACACACACCTATTAACTTATTTGGTTTCAGTCGATACTTTAGAGAGTTTTATTACCACAGGTTTTTATTTCTTTATTACTGCTCAACTTACCGGTATCTGAAGAAACTAATTTTTCCACTGCTGATGACTCTATTTCTTTTGTATTTTCTTCTTTAATCTCTGAGCATTCATTTAGTTTTTCTGGACTTTGAGAGGCAGTGTCCAGCAAAATGCTATCGCCAATCATACAAGGTATTCTCTCATATATTCTTAATTTGTTCTGAAGCTCTGAAATCTGCAAATGTTAAAATTCAAAGTTAGATGACACTTCTCAAGAATGAGAAAAATTGTATTAATAATACCATATTGCCTACCTCCTCTTGCAATTTGTTCAGTTGTGCTGCATGTTTCTTGTCTCTCTCTTCAAGAACCCTTGTATGATCCTCTTCTTTTTTCATAAATTCTATTTCTCTAGTGGGGGAAGATACAATTGTACTGCAACGTTAGAAGGGTTTCAGCTGATAAGGAAACAATAAAATTGATTATTTTTTAAATTAAATTAAATATCCTTGTTGCACCATCACTATTTAAACACTGCAAATGGCCATCACACAACTTCCAGTAACGGTGTTCATTATTTTTGTAAGCCCACTGTCCCCTCAAGTATGTGCATTATAAATACCAGGAAAAACAGGAATTATAACTGTAAAGTTTACTCTGGGGTGAAGCTTAAAATACTATATAACATCAGTGGCACTTTTCTACCCTTAAGATTCTTTCGAAAATTCTATTTGGCTATTTTTACCGGTAAAAATGTAAGCAAATACGTATGAGTATAAGATGTCATCTGGATAAAGAACCTAAACTATTGGAACTGCTCTGCCTTTTCCTAAGTTTTACATAAATAAGATGGTGCAGCTGCCAAAGTATTCTATATGCATTCCATAGGTTGTGATAGAGTTCCACAGTTAAGCACCAATATCCTGTCAACTTCCTTTTTTACGCCCATCCAAGTGAGTCTGTAATAGCCTGTGGTTTATGCAACAACAGAAATTATTCTGAAATTGCCTACTAAAGAAAGCGAGAAGGACAAAAGCAAATTGCCCCAGGGGAGAGAGGGAACATCTTACAGTGAAATAAATAAAATACAGCAATGTGACTGTGCTGAAGAAAACCAAGCAACTAAAAGAATCTGACTGAAAATAATAGTTGTGGAGCGCACAAACAACATAGGAGGGGTTCCAGGTCAGTCAGAGAGAGGTAACAGTGTACACAACACAGTGTGGAGCTGAGAGCCAGAATGTAAGCAGACATATTCATATTATGTTTGAGCTCCAGAGCAGGCAAGCTTCAAAAAAACAGGAGAGGGACCTTTCAAGAGACTCTTAAATTGTGTGAAAAGGCACAGGGTAAGAGGTGGTAATTCTAGATGTGCATAGTAGAGGTAAACATCACAGACTGCACTCAGAGAAGCAGCAAGTGCAGAAACTGCATTGTGCGCTCACAGCAATTACTCAAAACATGCCACAGGTGTGTTTTGCACTATCAGACACTTTCAAGTGGACTTCAGGGATAGCTCAAATTTCAGTAGTCTACCCTGGAGAGAAGAAAAGAGTTAATGACCATTGCTGTATCTGAATAAGAACAGACTATTCACAGCCTCTTAAGAAGCTGTGGCTGATATATAGATACCAATCACAAATTGAGCCAGAGATCCTTTTTTTGGCTCAATTAGGACTCGCTATGGGAACTCATAGACCTTTTCTTAGAGGCCTTATGTGAATGGCTCATGGGTGTCTCCTTGTGATCTCCTCCCTTTGAAGTAGAGGGTTGTGGTGAGGTCTCCTGCCATGGCTCGGGTGGCTAAAGGGCAGACTCCGTGAGTAGGAGTTTGAGCCTCGGTTCTCTGTTCTTTCTGGATCTGGGCTTCAGTTGCTGATACAAACCACACTTCTGTGGGATGATTCTCTCCCAGGCAGCGGACGCACTGAGAGTGTCCGTCAGTCACTGGGATAAATACCTTGCAACTGAGACATTTCTTGAAGCCCATGAAGCCCCCCCACAAACCGGAGCTTGACGAAAGAACAAAGTCTTTTCTTTTTCTAGGCAATGGCCAAATAAAAATGTAAAGGAAGTAAAGGAAGAAAAGAGGCTTCAGAAGGAAGCGAAAGATCAGCGATTCTAAAAAAAGTTAATCTGTGAATGGACAGCTAAAGCTCCGTCTCTATCCTGGGGTGGTTGAGAAGGAATTGAGAAGGGGTCGCTTGCACACACTGGTTAGTCTCGTGGCGGAGCACAGGATAGGCTGATCAGATACTGCTACCAAAGTTCTCTGGATTGTACCATGGTATGTCACACAACTAAACCGCGGTTAGAATTTTAACATTGTTTTGACATTGTATTTTTTCCTACCCGCATTCGCAGAAACAACTGAACCATTTTGCTGAAACTTCCCCCACAAAAAATCAGCCTTTGGCAGACTAGCGGCATGGATAAATTCAGCCTGAATGGTTAAAGTTTGTAAGAATTATAAGCAACTGAAAATAGGATCTTATAATGGAAAATACTAGGCAATGTTAACTAGATGTGTTGCTACTAGCTCTGCCTATAATGTCAGACACATGGAACCAAGAAAAAGACCAGTTTTTTAAAATCTTTTCATGAAGTTATTTCACTTTAGTGTACTTACTTCTGTTGATAATCTTTAAGTAATTTCTTGGCCTTGTTGTATTTCTTCTCCAGGGCATCATACTGTTCCTGGGTTTCTTTAAGATGTTCATTTACCGTCTTGCATAAACTTTGTGCCTCTAACCAATAGGTCTCCAACTTCTTAATTTTCTCTTTGCTCTCTTCTAAAGTTTGCTGAAGCTGCGATTTACTTGACTCCCATTCAACTTTTTCAGCTTCAGTAGTTTTTAACTTGAAAGGAAAACATTCAGAACAATACTTAAGAACTATATCTTAAGATAAAAGTTAAAAATCAAAACAGCTGCTTAAAGAAGCGTAAGTGGATAATAGCTACTAACGTACTAAACCAATCTCAGCAGTATTAAAGCAAGACTTTGAATAGGTATACAACCTTTCATCCAGTAGTACCTAAAATGCTTTAAGTCTCTTTATATAGATATCACTTCAATACATCCATCACTTTCCATGCTGTGTGAGTTTTAGAAATCAAAGTCAAGAATCTCCCACATGGTACAGAAGTGGAAAAAACACACCAAGCAGCTGGTCCGGCCTATTTCCTTATTAGTGTACCTTCTTGCAAAACAGATACCAAAATAAAAAGAACTCTGGTTTTCAGCTTATATTAACCTTGCTGGATATCTAATTTTCTGTTAACTTTTCTCAGGAAGGTCTACCTAAAACAGCAGAATAAGCCAACTTGTAAATTACTACTTGCTTTTCAATTCTAATCTTAGACCATGCACCTGATGACACCACATTTCCGCTTTGAAGCCAACGGGAGTTTTCTGGACTGTTTAATTCCCAAAAGGAAAGCAAGTCATTCTGGAAAGTTGCTAGCAAATATGCAAGGAAAAGGGTATTGAATCAACCTCTAGCCATAGGAGGTTAACAAAATATAGTACCTTTTATCTAAAGCAGCATTTCTCAACCAGGAGTCTGGGGGCCATGAGCAGGTTTCAGAAGGTCCGTCAAAATAAGCCAGAAAGCCAGGCCGGCATTAGCCTCACTGGGGCTTATGGCAGAAAGTCGAAGCCCAACCACTTGAGGCCACAGGCAATTGCCCTGCTTGCTACCCCATAATGCCAGCCCTGATTTGTAATCTACTGTATATGCAAAAAAAACCCAACCAACCAGGTGTTGTGACAAAGCTGGGACATGGAATTTTTATAGCATGTTGGGGGAGGGCCTCAGAGAGAAAAAAGTTGAGAACACCTGATCTACAGAAGGTACAGACACACAAGAGACTACTGCTCAATACGTTTTCCCCTTCCCCATCCTCAGTATTTTCCTACCCAGGCAAGTCACTAAGACCCCGATCCTGCAAATAGGTCATCATGTGTGGAATCCGTACACTTTCCCAAAGCCCAACAACATGAGGCCAACTGCAGGACTGGGACCTAGATTTATGTTTCTATTAACATTTCCTGTTTAATTTTAGTAGTAGCAGCATTTTAGTGTTCCATCTCACATATGGGTGAGAAGTATTGTCTTTTTGGTTTAAAAATAATTCTCCTCTTGATTTCCCTTCTGTCATGTTGGAATGTAAATTTAACAAGTTAATAAAGAAATGTTCTATATTGCCAAATATCTGTGCGCTTAGTAGTGTATCTGCATACAGGGCCATGGCCCAGTTGTCTAGCTTTCTGTGCTGAGGCTGAAAAGACATGCAGCATACATCATTGTCACGTGCACAGGATGCTAATGAATGCCCTTCTCACCACTAACTGGCTGATGAATGCCCTTCCGGAGACAGCAGTATATGGCCAAAATTCACCAGTACTGGTTGTAACCCAGCTCACTGAGTAGAATGAGGTAAAGAGACGCTGCTGTACTTTCTCCACACCCTAAGACCAATATTCCTATACATAAGAAAAGGGCTCTTCACAGCTCTCTGTCCCCACCTCCCCTAACATGGAAAAGAGGAGACAAAACTTCTGTTTCCCAGAGCAACCAGAAACTGTAAGAATGCTGAGCTAGCCCTCAGCCCAAGAGAAGTTATATGGTGTGCCCTCTCATCCAAGAAACCTGTGTATTTGCATGGGGGGGGGGGGGGGGGGGGCACGGTGGAAGAGAAATTGGCCAGGGGAATCTCCACACCAGTTCCCCTTCCTATAAGACTCCAAAAACTCCTTCCTAGAAGTGACCACTGCCCCAAAGTGGAAAATACAGCCACTGCTCTCTAATTTCTACACAAAGGCACCTAATTTTTATGAAACACTAATACTGAACTGAAGCAAGTTTCTACCCATTTAACGATTCAATTCAATAAATTCTACTTTAAACAATATTATTCAAGCATTTTATCCTACTATAGAATTTCTTCAGTCTGTCATAGAATTCAGTATTTGTGTAACCCAGAATTTAGGTTTATGAATTTGTGTCTAGTGTGCCCAAAGTACATGGTGCCCTAGCCTTAAAATAGACATCTACTGACCTTCATTGGGTTTCCAACTTTTTCTCCTCTAAATATTAATCCTATCGTGAACAATGTGAACATTAAACATTGCAAAATTTTAAAAGAAGCAACTTACTCTCTCTTTTAGTTGGTTAACTTCAGCTGTTGTTACTGCATGCTTTAATTGTAGCTAGAATGAAATGTAATAGTTTTGTCAAGAAATATACAGAAAGATATTTGAAAGATTATTGCAAGTTTGTTACTAAATATCTAAGGCCTGATTCTCCTCTCACTTAAGCCAGTTTTACACTAGTGTAAATCCATTCACTTGCTCAATAAAGTTACTCATGATTTTCACCAGCATAAAAGAGGAGAACCAGGCTCTTATACTGTATATGTTTTTCCAAAATTAAGCTCCCAGTTTAAGAAGAAAAGGTTTATAGGTCTTATGATGTGCATATTTGCTATAAAAAAAAATCAAATCATGACCATCTGTATTTGAAAAACTCACAAATTAATTTATGGGAAATAGCTAAGAAAAGCAAGCAAATTAAAATCATGTTGGAAATGAAGTGAACATGCCAAAAACAGTGAAAGTCAGTAATGCTTTGTAACTGGGCAAGAAGTAAATGCAGTCAAGTGAAAAATACAGTAGTGCTGGGTCTTTTTATTTAAGTTCATAAAGAATATCATCATGAAGTATTTTTATATTAAGCTGTATGTTTAAGGAGCAAAACTTCGGTATCAAGAGACTTCAGTAGATTACAGGGGTACATAAAGGCTTAATTTAAGTCAAGAACACAGGCAATTACAACGGTATGTCTTGAGAAATCTGCTATTAAATATGCATACATAAGGGAAATAGCAAATTTGTTGAAGACAACCTCTCAGCTCTTAAATCTCACCTTAGATATGTGACTTAGAGACACAGAATACCAAAAGTATGTTGAAACAAGTGAAATTATGAGTCTGAACACTTGATTTAGATTCATTATCAATAAAGAATGGATTTCCACCTAGAGTCATTTCCCATCATATCCCCAAATGTATATGGTATTTATGCATGGATGTCCCATTACGGTCTATCAGATTCTCACCATGCTTCTCCAACCTATAAAATTGGAAGTGGTCTCCAGGCTGGAGTCTGGAATCCAAACTCCTTCAGTACAAGAAAATCAGCTTCACAAAGCCTCTAAAGTCCAATCCACATTAGAAAGAATTTGAGGCAAGTAGGGAGAAGCATCCACCACTGCCACCATGGGGTGGCATAGCTCTTATGCAGAGCATATTT
Source organism: Macrochelys suwanniensis (assembly GCA_033296515.1). Taxonomy (NCBI): domain Eukaryota; kingdom Metazoa; phylum Chordata; order Testudines; family Chelydridae; genus Macrochelys; species Macrochelys suwanniensis. Next base: position 39,150,142 of record CM065784.1, read on the forward strand.
TTCCCAAAAAGCAGTCTGCAAAAATCAACTTCACACATACTTGTTTACAAAACAGCATGTTAATCAGGTTACGGGAAAGGACTATAGTTCACATACACTAAACAAAAATTGAGGGTATGTGAATAATATTCCTAGGATTTGCCTCATATACTCTTTCAAGAACTCCCACACTACACTGATGGGGTAGACAGAAAAATCAAGCCAAAGAATATGGTTACTCTATGTCTGGAATATGTGAAAATCAGTAGTAGTTTGAGTTAAGTAGAAAAGTTGATACATTTATATGATGAGATTTATTTTTACTTTGATCAGCTGAAACTGGGACCATGGTACACTGGAAAGGCAGTATAAACAAAACCCTATAATTTCTGATAGTCAATGTCTTTTGATCCAATGCTCTGGCAGCTCCTTTTTTTAAAGCTTCTGAAACATTTATTTTGAATTTTATGAACATCAATTTTGACAAAAATCCCCAAATTTGAAAGGTCATTTACAAGAGGCCTTTTTTATCAGAGGAAAAAGAAGAATACGATGAGACAGGGCACAAAGGAGATTAATACCAACTTTAGAAGACCCAGGTGCTCATCAGACCACCACATAAGATTTGTAAGAAACTTAGGTAATGTTATTGTACCTCTTTAAATTTAAGAAGAAATTGTGCTGAATCCATATCCAGTGGCAAATTCATATCTTCATTTTCATTTTCAGGAAGATAAAAGACTTCCACAGACTTTCCATGTAAATGTGACTCAAAAGCGTCTTCATCATCATAATCATCATCCTAACAAGATATAAGAACATTACTTTACTGAAGAAAAGCACAGACCTTTCTTTAATGGCAAAAAATCTATTTTCTTAAACATACAGTCTTCAAATAACCCAAAATCATAATTACATCACTTCTGTTGACTAGCAATTGTCCTGTCTCTCTTGTTGGTTGAGCAACTTATACTTATAATGTACTGTTAAGGTAATCTGCAAACATTTTATATAAAAATTCCCCAAATAGAAAGGGTAAGTAAGAAACATCTATCCCAAATGACAGTTGATTTTAAAATTAACTTCCTCTCTTCAGGTTCCCTTGAAGTTTTCTCCCAGAAGACTGTGTCATGCTCAGACAGGATACCAACCTGAGGCCCGTTGGGCATGTATTAAGTGGCATTATTATATGGAGTGATATTATAAAGTTTATATGTTACTATTATCATTGTTAATCAAGTTGCACCTTTTCAACTTTATCCCTTGGTTGTCTGGCTCAAAAACATTTAGTCCATTTTTTGTAAAATATTTGCAAGTCATGGTTTAAAATACAGAATTACTTTATATACGACATAGCTATTTTATTGGTAGCTATACCTGTTCTGTATCATCATGGGCATAGTGCTGCTCAAATAGGCATCTCTCTTGCTCCAATGTCTCACTGATAAGACGAGCTACTTCACTCTGAGTCCCAGGTTTCTCTCTTCCAATTAGAAAGCTATAACAAAAAAAAAACCCAAACAAATTAAAAGGTAGTACAGAGCAAGTGTATGTTTAATATATGGTAGCCTGTTACACTGTTGTCTTTGGTGACCACTTACGTTAAATTTATATAAAAACATTTTACACAATTTGCTTCTTTCCCTTCATCTCTGTTAATGAACAATTTACTCCCAAGTATTTTTTAATTATAATATATGTATATGTATGAATAAAGAAACACATACCTCACACTGCCTTTGGTGTTTTTTAGCACAGTGGCTGCAAAAAGCTGAGTTACTCCTACTAAACTTATACCATCAACCTCAACAATCTGATCATTTACTTGGATTCTGTAAGACAAATCATTAAATCAATAAAGCTGACAAAAAGATTTTGGTTTAACAAATTATTTGCATAACATAAATTGAAATTATTATTAATTCTATGTGATAAATATCCCTTTAAATTCTGCAACATTTAATTTGACAATTTGTTCAGCCCCAGAAGCTTAACAGCTAAAAAACTGATCTCCTGTTCTTTGACTCCTATGAAATTAATCTATTTTAATTTGTTTTATATTTGCCTTGATATTTTCAGCAATTTACATTCTTATTGGCGGTTTGGGTTGTCAACATTATTCTTCTGGGAATGTTCTGTACATGCATATACTGCAAGTGTTTTCATTGCCGCTGTAGACAAACCTAACTTGTGCCTTGTAAAGGTAATAACTGTTTGTGGATCTGAGATATATAGTTACTAAAAAGCAGAAGAGAAAGTTGAAACAAAAGTCACATGAATTAATAAATAATAAAATATTCCTACCTCTGAAGACATAACTGCATCACAAGCATATTCACTTATAGTCTTTTCAGGAGGTACCATACTACAAGCTTCTAGATCAATGCATTAGTCGGAAGGCGTCACCATGTAGCGGTGGGGAAGCCAAGAAAAATAAATGGCCATCTTTTTCTACAGGCATTGCCAGTAAAGTAAGTGGCATAGATGGAGAAATGCCCTGAAAATGCCCTTCCCTAAAGCCTACCACTATCTTGGTGAACAGAGAAATCTAGATTTAGTTTTGCTTATTTTGGAGTAGACTTCATAGGTATGTTTACTGATACCATCACAGTTTAAGTCACATGACTTGGGGAAAAAGTACTAAATTACGTTAACCAAATATTAACTTTTGCAACATTAGACATAGGAATTAGCAAACTGGATCAAACCAATGGTCTATCTAGTCTATTATGCTCTGTCAGCAGTCTACAGCAGATGCCTAAAAAGGAAGGTGTAAGAAGCCCTGTTATGGAAAAGTATTGAACAATCTCACCCTCAGGGAAGGTTCTTCCTAATCAGATAATTAGTTACTGGCCTACGCCTGAAACAATTTATTTCTCTTTTTTTCTTAGACTAATTGTGTACAAGATGGAAGATAAAGGGTGAGATTTGCAGCTGGTGTAAATCAGTCTAATGCCACTGAAGTCAAAACCACTGTGCTGATTTACACTAGCTAACAGGTATAACATGTTCAGAGTTCTGATATTTAACTTGATATGCTTAACTGAATACCAAAACGATGGAAGATGAAGAAATCGGAGATGTTGGATATTAAAAATATCCTCCTGTACTTTGGGATTAGAATAATTTATAATAAGATTTGAGAAGTGAAATTCAATGAAAACTGCAGTCCGTTATCTGATTAAATGTCATAATATTTTGAGAGCATAATACTATCAGTTTTTTGCATTCCAGGTTTCTATAATTCATAAGCTGTACATCTGAAAAGAGAATTACTATATTGCATTTTATATATATTTTACTGAAAAGTCTTTGACTGTAAATCATTTTTGCAAAATCTGTTAGTTAGCAAAATAGTATGAGCAACTTGAATGAAAACTCACCGTCCATCTCTTTGAGCAGCTCCACCTTCAGTTATTGTTTTTACAAAAATTCCCAGTTTTTCCAGTCCCTGATCTGCACCAACACCCATTCCAATAATACTAATGCCTAGGCCACTGTCACCTATGGGATTCAAAAATTCTAACATTAGCCACAATACATTTTAAAGGTAGTTTTCATAAATTATTATAGTCACCAATGAAAACGCACATGTGCTATTCCTTGTCTTCATCTAACATGCTAACTGGCTTGCTGTGTCTCCCCCTTAGTAATATTTACAACATAAAGATAACTCAGACTGGATGTTTCCAGTAAGATTACAACCCAACAGACTAATACAAAATCATACTTAATTAAAACGATCCAGAACAGCAAAAGCTTGACATCCCCATTATGAAAGTCTGTGTGTGTTGTGGAAAGAGTTTAATGTTACTATTCTATCTAGGTGCCCAACTTAGGAGGCCACCACACTGTAGTATCTGTTAACTTCGGATTGAATTCTAAAGTTTTAGGGGTTTGAGCTACTAATGGTTCCCATTTTCCAAAGACTTATGTACTTTATGCATTATGGGCCAGATCCTCAGGCTGGTGTAAATTGTCGTACCTCAATTGGACAGTAACTGAGCTACAAAAATTTACAATAAATACTGAATTCAGTTAAAATATTCTGATGTAAAGTAAAGCATGTGCACAAGTCTTTCAAGGATCGAGGCCTAAACATAGTAGAAATACATCTTCAAACGGCTTCAGCCTGTATACGAAAAATCATTTTCACAAGCAATTATTTGACATTTAACTTGCACCTTTTTCAATTTCCACAGGAAACACTTCCATTTTTTCCACCCTCTTCTCTAGTTCATATTCTGCTGATGCTGCCACAGGGTCAACCTCTTCATTACGTCTATCATAATCTTCATTTGAGTAAGTACTGAAAACCTTAGAAAGATAAGAGATCTTATTTTAGTGCAGTTTTGACTCAAACTTTAGTATCAAAAAGAAAGCCAACCTAACTATTTCATTGTCCTACACACTCAATTTACCTGAGCAATAATAAAGAAGTTGAAGGATTCTATATAGGATAGGTTTCAGAGGGGATAATATTTAGAAGTGTCAAGCCAAATACTTCAGCACGTTTTTACTTGGATATGAAACAAATATGCACCAGAATTCACTGAGGCATACTTCTCTCCTCTTCAATAACTAGGGAATGCTGTTATAGAGCCTTTATAAGATGGCTATAAAAAAACAGAGCATAATCTGCCAATCACTTTGTGCTATGAACAGATGCAGTTTGATTTTGCAAGAGATTCAAACTGTCTCCCAGAAAAAGGAAATACCATGTTACATACATTTCTATATTTAGTAAACACTGCAGCTGAATGTTTGTTAAAAATAAAGTGGTAATAATAAACACTAATGAATAACCAGGACTAAGATGGCAGATGAGAAAGGAGAAGAAATAAATACTATATCGACAGTGGTTTTTATTTACAATGAATGAAAATATTCATGCTTAAATATATAGTTTTATGCTGAAAAAAAATCAAGGTATAAGGTTATGGGGAGGACAAGTCCCCAGCAGCAGGGGAGGCCACCCCGCTGCTGAAACAGTTCCTGCCCAGGGAGGGCTCCCACACTCCTGGCTGTTGAGTGAATAAGGCTATGACAGCGGAGCTGCAGAGGGCTCCCTGCATGGCTGTGGGGATGGTGACACACAATCCTTGCAGGCACAAGGTGTGGGGGAGGCTGCAGTCTTGGCATGGCATAGCAGAGAACCCCAGCCAGGATCACAAGGAGGACAACAAGCCTCCAGCCGCAGCAGAGGCCACCCTGCCTGGGGATGGAGCCATTAAGCAGCAGAGTGGCATCCCCTGCAGCTGAGGGCTCCTCCTCCTCCAAGTCCTGGTCTGGAGGGGGTCTCTCCTCTGCTTGCCAAGACCGCAGTCTTCTCCACACCTTGTGCCTGCAAGGATTGGGTGTCACCAGGCTCGCGCTCTCACTCCAGTGACAGCGGGGGGTGCAGAGGGCTCCCTGCACAGGACTGGGGACACCCACTCACTGCAGGAGCAAGGTGTGTTGGGGAAGCTGTTCTCACTGTTACCGATGGATTTTTTTCATGTTTAGGAACATCTACTGAGTTAAATCTAATCCTGCCAATCCTATACTGCACTGCCAAGTTCTAGCCACTTCTACGCCGTTAGTCCAAAGGTAGATTACATCAATATTGGTCCAAAGACAAAAAAATAGGGATGTTAAATTTGTTTTTCCTGTGTGTTTGTTTTCACCGGTGTGGATTCTGGGATCTGTCTAGCTATATCATCCAGGTAGGGAAAAAGGCACTAAAAAGACTGGCCAGAAGCAGTAAAGAACAGTGGGATAGAAAAGGGAAAAATAAATCGTAGTAGGCTTGGCCTGAGGAATGAGGAAGTAGTGAACTAGAACTAGTTGCTGATTCTCATCTTCTCTTTCTACCCTCTCATCCGTTGCTGTGGAGTGCTCCCTTAGGGCTGGTCTACACTACCCCCCAAGCTCGAAGTAAGATACGCAACTTCAGCTACGTGAATAACGTAGCTGAAGTCGAAGTATCTTATTTCAAACTTAAAAGTACTTACCGCTGGTCCACACGGCGGTGCGCAGGCTCCCCCGTCGACTCTGCCTGCTCTGTTCGTGGAGCAGGATTACCGGCGTCGACGGGGAGCACTTCCTGGTTTGATTTATCGCGTCTAGACAAGACGCGATAAATTGAACCCAGAAGATCGATTGGTCACCTCCGACGCAGCGGGTAAGTGTAGACCTACCCTTAGGCTCAGACAGAATCAGTCAGGCTCTTATCCTGCTCTTCCTAGGACTCCCACAACCCAGAAGGGAAGTTAACAAGGGAGCAACCAGAAGTACTTGCTCCTCCCTTCCTGCAATTCAGAAGATGTCTAGCACAGGAGCTGATGGGCAGCAGGAATGCTTGGGGAACTCCCAGCTTCATCAGTGCTACTTTGGGGATCACAGGGAAGGCAGTGTATCGTAATTATATGGCTAGTTTAAATGGTTCCATTTCTTAATGTCAGTCAGTCATGGCTCAGGTAACTTTTTCAATTAATAATCAAATATAAGGTTTTCTTTTCTCCCAGGAGTAAGCTGTGTTAAATTCTGCCCCCCAAAATTAAAAATTCTGCAAATTTTATTTGTCAAAATAACACTTTATAAGCATGCCCGTTTCAATTATTTTGATAATTTATTCAAACTACCTATCAGCAACTATGTCTAACAACAGAAACAAAAACATTCCTCCAGGAGTAGAGTTAAGGAAACCCCTACAACAACCCAGTTCCTGTTTCTCTGCCTCCTCTCCCCCAGAGCCCAACTGTGGGGCACGCCCCCCCCCCCCCCCAGCCCAGACATTCACGTGTTCCCTACCCCCCAGAACCCAGCCACGGGGCACCACCCTAGCCCAGACACGCACACGCTCCCCATCCTGTCCAGCTGTGGGGCCTCCCCAGGCCAGACACTCGCACCCTCTTCCCCCCCAGAGCCAGTGATCCACAAGGAGAAATAGCCTGATGGTAGGTCCTGGGCTTGCTTGTACAAAGTTTCCTATAAGCCCTCTCCTTCCTTCAGGGTGTTCTGGGAACTACAGCTGCTGGGAACCCTTCAGCTCCCTTCCCCTGCCGTCTCTTTTATTTGAGAGCTAAGCAATGTGGGTCCAGCGCCCCCTGGTGACAGCCAGCAGCTCTGCAGACCATTTCGAGGGTGGGGCGGGAAGAGAAGGAAATTCTGCACACAATATTAATTTCTGTGCAAATTCTGCATTGCGCAGTGGTGCAGAATTCCCCCAGGACTAACAGTTACCCTGAAGAGCCAAAAGTGTCTTATGTGCCACAGATTAGACACTAATTCTCTAGAACAGCAGCCATAATAGCTAAGCAACTTAATGATCAGTCCTTCAAGAGCACAAACATTAACAAGAAGCATGTACATGAAGTATAAACATGTCTGTTTTTATCTAGTGCACACATCCTCAGGGTAAACGCCAACCTTCAGTCTTCACTTCTATGCAACTGAAAAGCATTAATGGCTTTACACAGCCAAATTCAGAATATTTACAATTTCATAATGTTCAAGACATTATTAAAATGCAGTTATGATCAGAACACTGGTTGTGTTTTGTAGGGCTGCAGTTAGAATGGACTCTCAACATGCTTTTTTTGTTTTGCTGTTTTAAGAACAGAATGGCTTTTCATCATATGACTACTTTAAGATGACAATTTGGTCGTAGGACATATACACATGAAGAAGAAATCTTTCTAGTTCTTAAGCGTGAGAACTGCAATCCTTTATTTTTGATGCCTTCTAAACCCAAAAACCAGTTGAACTACAGTAGCAGACCCACCTAGCAATAATTGTTCTATGAATGTCAAGACAGTTAGTGAACCCAAAGCTTTCAAATATGCATTTTTTAAGGAAATAAAGATGGAAAATTGCCATACTTCTCTATAATTGTCAGTGATTGGAATTTCTACCCTTGAAGTTAAGTTGTTTAAGTTATTTCAAATCCACTGCAACAGAACCATAAGTGTTGCACAAAAGATTCCACAGTCTACAACAAACTCAAGTGGATTGAAAAAAATCATAAGAGAAACAGACAAAAACCAGGGTGGAAGCCACAGGCTACCCTTAGTTAAGATGGCCTTCCCAAAATGGCCACCATCTGCTATCATTCTTAATGTGACTGAGGCCACAGGCTGACCTGAGCAGAGACTGCCACAGCCTCCCATTTTCCCCAGCATGAATGAAGCCAAGCTGTCATCGGTGTTAGCCCCTGGGACAATAATCATAAATACAACATTGCTGAGCAGTAAGTTTAGAAACAAAAATTCTTACAAGGATTCTCAGCTAACTGGAATTAGTTACAGATTACATGGAGAGTCTCAAAATCACCTTTAGCTTCTTATTTTCTTGTCTTCCCTACTCTGAAGAAAATTTTACACTTGTCCAAGGGGTCTTGAAATATTAATTAATCCACCATTATACCTAGTTTTACAAGTATACCATCAAAGTTTGTTCCTTATGACATACAGCTACTACTTTTTTTAGTCTCACCTCCTCATTAAAGCAGCAGCATAATCTAGGTAAATACTTAATTTCCTCCCCATACTAAAAAACAAAAACAAACAAAACCAACAACCACCAAGTCTCCTTTCTCACATGGCTACTTTCATAATTTACACTTAAGTTACTTTTTTAATGTAGTTAAACCTTTGAATAAGCACATTAATCCTTAGGCTATGTCTATACTACATCTTATGTTGGCAGAATTTATGTCGCTCACAGGTGTGAAAAACACACAAAAGCAACATAAATTACCCCAACATAAGTGCCGTTCTAGACAGTGCTATGTCAGTGGGAGAGCATCTCCCACTGACATAGCTTCTGCCGCTTGCAGAATTGGTTTTATTACGCCCACAGGAGCGCTCTCTCCCATCAGCATAGAGCGTCTTTACCAGACGCGCTGCAGCGCTGTATGTGTAGACATGCCCTAAGTTACCACACTGAAACATTGAGAAAAAGGTGCATTTAGGACTGATCAGAACATCTGTGCCACCTCCTAAGTACAAGACCCAGATTCCATGCTCACCCAATTCTTGACACTTCTACTTCAAATTGGCTTTTCCCCCACTATGTTATGCTCCTCTATGCTATTTCAATGGATGTACACCCTTTTCCAAACAAGACAGCAAGCTCTCGTCCCATCTACTGTCAGCAGCCACTGTAGCATAGACTCTGGGTTCAGCTTTGTGCCAAAAGTTCCAGGCATCTGATGAAAGCACATACTATCACCTACTGCTGCTTCCAGGGCTGAGGAAGAGAAAGCAGCAGGAAGAGACTGCTCATACCAAGGAGGATGACTGGGAAAAAATGTTTGTGGTAGTAGGAATCAAAGCAGAGAGACTCACTGCAGGTAAGGTTTCTCAGGTCAGCCCCTTCAACCAGCAACTCCAGCCCTCCTCCCTGGCACATTGCTTTAGTGGCTTTACCAAAACCCAGGATCAAGTCTAAGGTTGTCCAAAAGGATCATATGAGGAGGTACAAAGAGGACAGAAGTCAAAGCATTTGTGAGAAGAATGGACATTCCACTGCCAAAAAATGAAACCTCTCAGGCTTCAAACAACAAATGCTTAAGTGTTGACACAGCAAGTGTCAGATTAAAGTATTTCTTTCCATCTGTTGAGTTAAGATCTCACTGAAAAAGAAGGTCCTCAGATATGGTTAGGACCAAAACAGGATTTTTAAAAGTAGGTATGGAAACTTCTAAAATAAAAAAAAAAACCCTTATGTAAACAATTAAACATTTTAACTGCAGTTTATCACATTCAGAAAAATGAATCCCATGCTGGAAAACAATTTAGATGTCTTTAATGTAACACAGGTTAGGTGATGAAGTATATTCTGTATTAATTCACAGCTATTCATGTAGTTCAAGAAAGTTAACCTAAATATTTTTAAGAAAACACTAAGTTGTTCATAACTTTGAATACTCAATCCTGAATTTTGCTCACTTTTCAGTCTGTGTCTAGATATAAACATTAAGAACTTTGATTATTACTAATTTGAGAAATCAATGAGATACAAAAAAATGAGTATACCACCTATGAATTCTGCAACTTAATTAGATTTTATATATCTTTTAAGTTTAGAAATGCACCCATCACATAAGAACTGTAGATTAGTTGTAAAAATAAATGATCTAAAACTAACTCAGAACACCAAGAGGAAAAAAACCAAAGGCCACACAAGAAACTCAAACTCACTCAAGTTATCCCTCAGAAAACACCACATCCTCCTTGTCAAACAAAGATGAAAGAATACTCTTAGCTACTGCTGTTATCTTTTGGAATCCTCAGTGTCTGCAGGATTGCAGCAGGACTCAAAACTGTGAACCCCTGAAAAGACATACAGATACTGCTTCCAAAGAGTCCTTTAAGGGCTGCCCTTTACTGCTATCACTTTCATCACCAGAATCTGTTTCCACCTCTCTACTGTCCAGGTTGCGTAGCTCTTATCCATATCCCAACTTGATTAAAAAAATAGGAAAAAAACAAACATGTTATTCCATGCAGGTGCAATAAGGCGATGTAGAGATAAGTGTCATCATTATACTGGCATTGCAACTCAAACCATCTCATGATCTTCCTTAGTGACTTCAAAAATACTCTGAACAGGAGAGATAATAGAACAAACAGGTGGTATTCAACATCATCCTAAAAGCAGATGAGCAATCGCTCAATACCACCCCACCCTCTGCGATATCAGAGGAAAGTCAAGTCACTCACTCAATACCCTGTATCTTCACAGACATCAAAAAGCAGCAGGGCTTGCAAAAGCCACTCACCTAGGAGAAAGATTCCTACTACCTGACAGCATCTGCAGAACCTATGCTTTTATTTAAAAACACCGCTAACCCTCCTGGCTGAGAAGATAGTCCTCCAAGCTTAAATGCAGTGTAAACTAATGCAAAATTGGCTTCCTAAGTCCTCACACAGCTACAGTGCCTCTTCTGCTGCTCAAAATTTTGTTGGTTTCAGTGTTGAGCATAGGGATCTGAACAGCACAGTGAAAAGTGATTAAGAAGATCAGTTTCATGCTACTGTTGTTTAAGAAACTCTGAACAACAGTACAGCCAGGCACTCAAACTTTTTCACCTCCCCAAAAAGAGAGTCTGGGAAGCAGTAAAGCAGCAAAGACTACCTCCTCCCCATCACCCCTTCCCCTCCCCCAGCTAAACAACCAGGAAGCAATGGGATGAGACTGTAGAAGAGAGAGAGAATGCATCTCCCTTCAAAACATCCAGAGTATGCATGTTTGGATGCTTCAAATTTATCAGATATCTACCAGCCAGAGGCTATGGAATAAGACTGAGGCTTTGGAAGGGAGGGGAGGGGGACGGAATAGTAAAGCTATTCTCCTTGCAGCTACCAGAAAGCTAAAAGAGGGGAAGAGCAGAAGACATGACATAGGGATGGCCACAGCTAAAGATGAGATATTGGAGGGAGAGGGCCAGGGCTCACAGGTGGCACCGAACATTCTCTCAGGTACTTGGCTGGCTGGTTCTTGCTCACATGCTCAAGGTCTAACTGATCACCATATGTGGGGTCGAGAAGAAATTTTTCTCCAGGCCAGACTGGCAGTGACATTTTCATTTTTTGCCCTCCCCTGCAGCATGTCGGTGTGCATCGCTTGCCAGGATTTTCTGGGTATATCACAATGCATCATTCCCCTGTCATTGCGAGGGTCTCAGGCACTAGTGCACCTCAGCCTCTCCTATTCTCTGCCTGTGGCACATAATAGACTAGTCTCCTCTGAGTTGTAAAACCTTGATCTAATTTTGGCTGTTGAGCTTAGGGTGGTGTTGGTGGCCTGTGATACACAGGAGGTCAGACTAGATGATCTGGTGGTCCCTTCTGGCCTTAGTCATAGAGTGTATGAGAAACAATCAGTTCAATTCGCTAACTTCAGAGAATACTCCCTCTGTTTAATAAATCAGATTTAAATGCAAAACAAGTTTTGATAAATGTATTTTTTTATGTATCCAACACATTTAAGGTAGTTTTATTTAACTAATGCATAATTTGTAAATGCTCTTTTTGTGCATTTTAACTGAATTCCAATTTCCATTCAAATACAGCTTAACACAAATCACAAATATAAAAAAAAAAAAATCATTTTTCCTTCACAGATAACAGTTCGGTGCCAGAGATTAACTAGGATCAAGCCAAGTACTAACTCTGTACCTGAACCATGCTATTGCCCTGCAAACATCTACTGCAGCAGAATAGGTTTGGGAACATGATTAGAACAGTTTTATCTAACAGGTTGAGAGCACACAGCTATGTATTAGCCATGTTGGGAAGCAATGGAGTCCTCCACTATAGGAATTACAGCATAGGCTAGACCCTTTCTGGTCCTGCAGTTCAAAAGGAGGGAAAGCAAGCCCTAACAAGGTAAAAATCATGACTATAACATAGATGAAATCCTTATCCCCTGAATAATATCATCTAATAGAGAAAAGTATGCTGAATAATCACACACACCCCTTGCATTTAAAGTACAGCTGGAATAACTCAGGTTTGCTAGATGACCCCAGGTGGAAAGGGGTTGAAATCCTGAAGAATTTTGTAATGAACTGTTAGAGGTGGTAATTCTTGTTTACAACTCTAGTCAATATTGCTTTATTTTGCAATTTAATCTAATACAATAAGAAATATAAACACCATTTTTAAAGTTCTGAAAGGCACATAATCAAAATGGACTTCCTGCATGGTTAAGAACATGTTTAGAAACAAAGCAAAACGTCATTGCGGCATACTTTACCTTGATAGGGGCTGTTGAAAACTTGACTCTTCTGTCTGGCTCAGGATCTTCCTCTTCAGATAGCCCAGGAAACTCCTCATAATCACTGTCATAGGTATACTCCTCTTCCCCCTCCAATGTTTCTTTACCTTCAGGGCCTTGGTTTTCAGACTCTGTATCCCTGTCATCATCAAAACCTGCATTCTCTATTCCAAAAGCACTGACAGAAAATGCAATGAACTGCTCTCTCTGATTTTCCACCACATGCTCCTCCTCCTCTTCAGTGTCCCCCTCCTGTTCTAGATTGTCCGGAACCTGTGTGGTAAGAACCTCCTTCAGAGACACTCCCTCTCTTATTTCTTTCTGACTGGGCTCACTGCATACTGTAACCTCTTCCAGTCCTCCAAATGAATGATTGTTCTCTTCCCCAGTTTGGTGCTTGAGTGGTTGTTTCCCATGAAAGACACTATCTTTCCTCAAGGTATCTTCTTTATTCCCTGAGGTTTCTTTTTGCACCGCAACCAGTTCAGCCTGAACCATCTCTACCTGGGAGACCCGTGGGGGGGCACTGTCCGACAACCACTTGGCCTCCTTATCACATGTGTTGTTCACATCTGGCTGGCCCCTCCCAGGAGCCACTTGCTCCCTTGTATGCACTTCTTCAGGTGACTGGCTCAGCTCATCCCTGCTGCTGCTACTGCTACTGAGACAAACAGGCTCTTTGGGGCATGGACTCTCCTCCGTGCATCCTTGAATACCAGCAGGTGACTCCCAGCTACAGGGGAGCACATACCCTTGACTTGGGGTGCTCTCACTTTTGGAAATTTCTTTGGATTCTTCAGTGTCACTGTCACCAAGAAAACTTTCCAACCTCCTAGAAATTGGTCCTGCATTCAAGGAGGATCTTGGGCCACCACTGAGATGCTGCTGCCTGTGCTCATCATTGCCTTGACTTTCAGCTCTTTCCAGGACCACATGAGGGATCACATCTATATTGAAATTAAAATGATCCACCACACTGCTGCAGTCAGGAGAGGCTGAACCACGTCTCGTCTTATCTTCACTTCTTTCACATTTGCTGGGAGAATATCTGTCCACCGAGCTTCGCTGCTTTATGTTCCTCTCAAAAAGTTTCCTGGTCTCAGAAAACTTTTCTGCCAAGGCAGCTTTGTCCAGATCTCCTTCACCTTTGCTGCGGATGCTTTTGTCACCCATGGAAGACACAGGCAGTGAGTCCAGGGGGCTGCTGCAGGGGCTGGTATTAAGGAGGTTATTTTTTTGGACACTGTGGAAAGATGGGCTGCTGGGAGAAGGTACAAGATCGGTTGGTACTGCCCTGCTGATGATCTTGGCCTCAGTGGGGGAGCTGCTTTCACACAGTGGTGTGGCAGAAGAGCCCCCCATCTGCAGGAACATGTTTTTGATCTTGTGTACTCTGTTGCCATAGGTGGCAGCTCTGCCTCGGCTATGTGGGTCATTCCCCCCTCCACTGGAGGAGGTGTTGAGCTTCTGTTGGGGGCTCACTTTGTTGGAAGCATTTTCAGGGATGTTTACCCCATCGAAGGAGCATTTGATAGCATGGAAATCAGATTTATAAGTATTTCTGTGTGGAGAAGCGCTTCTCAGAGTCCTTTCCCCTTTGCCTTCAGTTTTCATCATTGTCTGAAACAGAGACCCTCACTCTGGGAAAGAATGGGGAGGAAAATCCACCGCACCCACAGCCTCTGCCACCCCCACACTGCCTAGATATGATCCTATTGTGGCTTGGAGAGGATAAGACTTGAAAAGCAGCCTCTAGCTGGGTTATTATTCCATGCTCACATTGAAAAGAGTTATGGGAGAGAGATCAAGACATATCTGGATATATAGGATATTAAATCCACTGCTGTTCATGGTATCCAGAAAGCCATCTGCAGAGAGAGAGAGAGAAAGAACAATTTAATTTACTTGGGACCTCACCAGTGTGTGACATGAATCTGAAATTTGTCAGTCTCCCCAGGGCTTCAAAGGGAACTGCCGACTCCGAGGAAGGGCAAGAAATAAGCCCATTGTGTCCCCATTCCCTGCAAGGAAAGCGCAGATCAAGTTCTCTAAATGCCCTGCCCAGCCCTTGAACAACCTGAAGTGCAGCGCCAGACTAACACTCGGGGAGTGTGTCACTCTCACTCCATGCCCTCCGGGGGCGTCACGGCCCACTCCCCCGCCCTCCACAGCCGGCACCGCACGGACTCGCCTCCCACGGGCCACCCCGGGTCCTACGGGGCGGCCAAAGCCAACCCGCCCGGTGCTTGTCCCACCCACCCCGGCTGCCGGGGGACACGCTGGCTAACCCACCCCGCTCCAGTCTGAGCAGCTGCGGCCAGCCTGGCCCCTCCCGTGCGCCGGCCCGCGGCGTGGTGCCCCAGCGGCGCAGCGCTCCCGGACTCACTCCCGCGGCGCCCCGGGGGCAGCCTGCCCTGGCCCGGGCCGCCGCCGCCGCCCGCCCCTCGGGGCTCCGGGCGCCTCCGCGCTGCCCGAAAGGGAAAAAAACCCACAAGTTTCGGCCCCGAGTTGGAGCGTCCCAGGAGAGCGAGTCCCCCGAGGAGGAGCCGCTTCCTGCCGGGCTGGGAGCCCGAGGAGCCGCCGAGACTCGTGGGGCGGGAGCCGGGCTCACCACAGAGCCGACATTACAGCCGGCCCCTGCTTCCCAGCACCTCACCCCAAACTTTCCAGCCCCTCTGGGGGTGGGGGTGCTGCGCTGCTCCCTCTCCTCAGTTCTCCCGGCCGCCCAGCGGCCGCACGCACAGCGCCATCGTTACCCAGCCGCAGCCTGAACTCCTTTCCCCACCCCCAGAGCACCGCCCGCCCGACTCACTCTGCCCGGCGCCCCCTCCTCCCCTGTGTGGGGCGCCCGCGCGCTCTCACACAAAGACTGGCGCGACGAGCACGCGCCTATTCCGCTCCACACTGGGGGGAGAAAGGGGTGGCGAGAGAAGCTCCTCCTCCGCTGGGCTATACCACACTGGGATAAGGGCTTGGTTGGGATGATACCATCTGGGGAAGGGTAGCAGAGCGCTCGTGTGTCTAGGTTCACTCTGCTCCCGGCTGCTGAGACAAGCCGTCAGCTCTATGGATTATTCTCTCCGAGCTATGGTTTTCCTTCCCATACAGCAGCTCCCATTTCCACTGAAGCCAATGGGCCCGCTTCTGAGAGGAGTCTCCGCTCCTGTTGAACGCAGCGGGCCAGGTGATCAGCGCGTCTCGGGATTTCCCCCATAATTCCTGAACTGAAGCAGAAACCATTTCAAAACGCTTAACTTTTAACATAAACGTTTCCGGCTCCCCTCGCAAAAAAGTATCTTGGTACTTCTGCACTATAGTTGGAAGGGATGGTTGTGCCCCCAAACGTCTTTTTTTTTGTGATACACACGAGCCCCAATCCTGCAAGCTGCTCCCTACAGACGCAGGTGTCTCCTTGCAGGATCGCAGCCATGAAGCCAAGAAAAAACATTTTTTAAACACAAATAAGGATGTTTTACCTAAAAAGAGTCGGTTTCCCTAAAAATAAACACAGTGCTGTCAACTCTGGAGATGTTTGGAGGTTTTCTGAAAGTCCCAGCTCCCAAAGTTATGTGACAATCTTAACTTTCATTAAAAAAAAAAAATCCAGCCTTCCTGGTTGCAGCAGGGAAAATGTTGAATAATGAATCAGAAGGCAAAGAAAAATAAGTAAAAAAAAAAAACAAACCCTCACGATTTTTGAATATGCAGGGCTTTCAAAATTGTAAACACCAAAAATCAGAAAAAGTAAATATTAGAATTCAAATATTGTATAATTATCAGTCAGGTAGGCCCCATTGACTTCAATAACTTCAATAGAGTTGGATCAAGCCTATTCAGAGGAGAATGGAAGGAATGGAGTGGGAGGTTTAATAGGGAAATGCTTCTAGCCAGGTTATGCACACAGTTAACTGAGAGCATAGAAACCAAAAATGGGCCATTTTGTGTTTGGAATAATATTGTAATATACATGGCTGGTAAGTGTACACCTGTTGCTGATTTCCTCAGAGTTAAATATGCTAATAACAGCTTTCTTCACTCTCTGGGCAAGATCATGGCTTGCTGTACATATCAGACTGCACAGGAAAGTAAATGAGCTTAAAGCACCCCTTTACTCTTCCGTGCATGCTATCTATATTGTGGATTACAGTGTAGGAGGAGCTGCAGCCTCTGAGGGACTGCTACTATTGTTAGACAATAGAAACTGACATTCTGCATAACTAATATTGCATATATGAAATTCTCTCTTCAAGTACACCTAGGCAACACCAGTGACTTCAGCCTGGTTGCCTGGATATAATTAAGGGGAAAATCTGGCCTATTCTCTGCTTCCTGGATTAGACATTCACATATAACACATATGAAAGCACACTAAGGAGCCAGAAGAGCCTTTAAAGAATCAAAGAGCACTTAGCATCAGTGACTGAGACAATACTGGAAGATCGATAGAGCTGGTCAGAACCCAGAATTCTTGTTCTGTGGGAAATTTCTTTTTTGTTTGTTTTTGAATTGGAACAAAAATGCAAAATTCCCATGGAATGGGAATTCCAAAAGTTAATTTTGGGAAATCAAAACAACATTCATTTCAACCTTATTAATAATTAGCTGTATATTATATTTATGTTTATTTATTTTATTAATTATTCCTGCAGGACATTTTGATTTCATTGAATCATCATTTTCCAATTGAAAACTGTTCCATCAGAACAATTTTGATTAGATGAGTACTTCTCAGCTGACTTCCCATTGGCTTTAGTGGGAATTACAGTGCTCAGAATATCTAGGATTTAGTCCTAAAACCATAAAGCAGTTTCTAATCTGTTTTAATAATAGTTTAGCAGCAGTAAAAAATAACACTAATATTTAAACAAGATGTTTCTTTAATATTTAAATAGATGTTACACTTCAAAATTTTTCTTCCGATTATAAAGCAGAGTGGAAATTAGTTCACAGTCTCTTCCATTGTTTTTACACATTGCCAATGTCAAAAAATCATAGAATCATCGAATATCAGGTTTGGAAGGGAACTCAGGAGTCATCTAGTCCAACCCCCTGCTCAAAGCAGGACAAATCCCCAAGTAAATCATCCCAGCCAGGGCTTTGTCAAGCCTGACCTTAAAAACCTCTAAGGAGGAGATTCCACCACCTCCCTAGGTAACCCATTCCAGTGCTTCACCACCCTACTAGTGAAAAAGTTTTTCCTAATATCTAACCTAAACTCCTCCCACTGCAACTTAAGACCATTACTCCTTGTTCTGTCATCTGCTACCACTGAGAACAGTCTAGATCCATCCTCTTTGGAGCCCCCTTTCAGGTAGTTGAAAGCAGCTATCAAATCCCCCCTCATTCTTCTCTTCTGCAGAATCCCAGTTCCCTCAGCCTCTCCTCATAAATCATGTGCTCCAGCCCCCTAATCATTTTTGTTGCCCTCTGCTGGACTCTTTCCAATTTATCCACATCCTTCTTGTAGTGTGGGGCCCAAAACTGGACACAGTACTCCAGATGAGGCCTTACCAATGCCGAATAGAGGGGAATGATCATGTCCCTCAATCTGCTGGCAATGCTCCTACTTATACAGCCCAAAATGCCATTAGCCTTCTTGGCAACAAGGGCACACTGTTGACCTATATCCAGCTTCTTGTCTACTGTAACCCCTAGGTCCTTTTCTGCAGAACTGCTGCCTAGCCACTCAGTCCCTAGTCTGTAGCACTGCCCCTAAGCACAGGACTCTGCACTTGTCCTTGTTGAACCTCATCAGATTTCTTTTGGCCCAATCCTCTCATTTGTCTAGGTCCCTCTGTATCCTATCCCTACCCTTCAGCGTATCTACCACTACTCCCAGTTTAGTGTCATCTGCAAACTTGCTGAGGGTGCAATCCACGCCATCCTCCAGATCATTAATGAAGATATTGAACAAAAGTGGCCCCAGGACTGACCTTGGGGCACTCTGCTTGATACCGGCTGCCAGCTAGACATGGAGCCATTGATCACTACCCGTTAAGCCCGATGATCTAGCCAGCTTTCTATCCACCTTATAGTCCATTCATCCAGCCCATACTTCTTTAACTTGCTGGCAAGAATACTGTGGGAGACTGTATCAAAAGCTTTGCTAAAGTCAAGGAATAACAAGCTTTTCACCACGTGGCCACCTCCAGAACTAGACTAAGGGGCAAGCCTACAATACAAAATTAAGTTGACCAAAGTTACATTGACATATAGGCACCACAGTAATTAAATCACTGTTGTATGTCCACAGTATGCTCCTTGTGTCAGCAGTGCACATCCTCACTATCAAGGCTTGCATTGATGCAGAGAGCAGTGCACTGTGGGTGTGACGGGTTCGGTCACAGAGACCCCTTTGGGACTGTCACCTGATGTGGTGAGACTACCTCTGAGCCCATTTTCTCTGCCAGTTTGGGCCTTCAGAACCATGCACAACCAATTGTCCTAGTTGATGGGAACCATCAAGATTCTAAACCACCATTAATGGCCCACACTTGGATAATTACAATTGGACCTAGGAGTTATATTTCATATTTCTAGTTTCAGATACAAGAATGATACATTTATACAAATAGGATGACCACCCTCAGTAGATTATAAGCTTTGTAATGATACCTTCAAGAGACCTTTTGCATGAAGCATATTCCAGTTACATTATATTCACACTCATTAGCATATTTTCATAAAATCATATGGAGTGTAACTCACCACCATCTAGTGCAGGGTATTTTGGGAAGGGTTTGCAATGCCTCATGGGGACAAACAAGTTGCACAGGGCTGACTTGGAACACGGTTTCAGCATCAGAATGTAGTTTTCTCCATCCCATAATTTTATCTGCATCCCATAATGTTTCATGCCTCTTTTCAAAAGCCCCACAAACCTGCACATCTTCCATAGCTGTGAGAAGCCTGATCCTACACAGCTCTGTACTGTTGTGATGGGTGTTGTGAGCACAACATGCCTAATCTTGCAGTATTTGCAGAGCCGCCAGAGGAGCCAGGTGGCAGAACAAGACAATTCCTTGGAGGCTGCCTTGCTGTGGGACATAGAAAGAAACAATTCAAGGTTGTTATTGGCATTTACGGAGCAGCTGCAGATGGTGGAGCACCAGTTCTGGGCCTGAGAAACAAGCACTGACTGGTGGGATTGCATCGTTATGCAGGTATGGGATGATGAGCAGTCAGTGGCTGCAGAACTTTCACATGTGCAAGGTCACATTCCTGGAAGTGTGTGCGGAGCGCACACAAGCCATATGGCACAATGACACCAAAATAAGAGAGCTGCACTGACAGTGGAGAAGTGAGTGGCGATTGCTGTATAGAAGTTTGCAATGCCAGATTGCTACTGATCAGTTGGGAATCAATTTGGAGTTGGGAAATCCACTGTGGAGGTTGTTGTGATGCAAGTGTGCAGAGCCATTGATCGGGTCCTGCTACGAAGGACTGTGACTCTGGGCAATGTGCAAGACAGAACAGATTTGTGCAGACCCATTTGCAGCAATGGGGTTCCCAAACTGAGGTAAGGTGATAGATGGCACACATACCCCTATTTTGGCACCAGACTACCTTGCCACAGAGTACATCAACAGAAAGGGTTAGTTTTCTATGGTATTGCAAGTGCTGGTGGATTACTGGGGACTTGTTACCAATATCGACGCGGGGTGGTCAGGGATGGTGCATGACTATACATCTTTAAGAAAACAGGCCTGTTCAGAAAGCTGCAAGGAGGGACTTTCTTTCCAGACCAGAGGATCATCTTTGGGGATGTT
Source organism: Macrochelys suwanniensis (assembly GCA_033296515.1). Lineage (NCBI taxonomy): Eukaryota > Metazoa > Chordata > Testudines > Chelydridae > Macrochelys > Macrochelys suwanniensis. Next base: position 39,170,655 of record CM065784.1, read on the forward strand.
GAAATGCCATTAGTGATCCTGAGAGACCCAGCCTACCTCTTACTCCCATGACTCATGAAGCCACTTCGATAGCAGCAAGGAGTGCTTCAACTAGAGGCTGAGCCAATGCAGAATGACAGTTGAATGTGTCTTTGGCTGTTTGAAAGACCATTAGCACTGTCTACTCTCGAGATTAGTCCTCAGTGAAAAAAATATCCCTATGGTTATAGCTGCCAGGTGGGTGCTTCATAATACTGTGAAGCAAAGGGAGAAAAGTTTCTGCCGGGGTGGAGGGAGGAGGTAGAACAGCTGTCTGCTGATTTTGAGCAACCAGATACCAGGGCAATGGGGAGCTATTCACCTCAGGGAGGCATCGAAAAACTGTTTTAATAGTGAGCCACAGTAATGTGTGTTGCTGTACTGTGCTCTGCCTGGCCTTATTTTTTTTCACTCAGGTATGAACCTTATAATGAATGCTGTGAGTATAGTAATATAACATTGCCCATTCACCTATTGCTATTATCTCTGAATGATGTGAGACGCAGCCAGCATATGTTGTGAACTAATAAAGATTAATTCAGTTTCCATATCTAGACTTTTATTCCAAACCCATGCAAACAGACATATTAATAACTGAATGAAATGTTACAAATACAAGGAAAAGAACCTTTGAAAGGGAAAGAACAGTCATTTTCATTTCACAAACACATACAATGTGTCTCTCACAGGTCAGTGTATGTGCCGCTGATTGTACTGTCCTCCGGGGGTGGAGTGGTAGGGGTAGAGCAGCAGCCCTAGGCACCACATGGAATGTATGGGGGGTGTAGGGAGGTCATGGAATGCAGTTCTCTATGGGCCACAGAGGGAGTTGAGCATGGGTCTGTTGAACCTGAAGGTCAACAAGAGTCTCCAGCATGTCTGTTTGCCTCTTGAGAAGCGCTAGCATGTCCTGCTGCCTGTTTCTCTCCTTGTCCTGTGCTTTTCTCCTCTCCACTCTATCCTTGTCCATTCTGTCCACAATGGTGATCCTCCAAGCCCTGTGCTTAGTATCTGAAGTATCAGAGGCTTGCAGGATCTCTTGGAACATGTCATCCTGCCTCCTCTTCCTTCTCCTCCTTATCTGGCTGAGCCACTCCGCTGGGTTGTGTGGATGGAGAGACCCTCAAGGCCACATTTCCAGCTGCAAAAGATACACTGCACAGCGGAACTATTGTGAGTGTATTCACAAGATAAATGAAAATAGTATACTGAACTCACTCCCCTTGATCCACACAAGTTGCAAGCACTACATTCTCACTTCTCCTTGGAATTCATAGAGCAAAGCAGCAATCTCAGCCATGGGGAGTATGGCCCGGAGTGGGGGAGGAGTGGGCAAGTTGGGACAATAAGAGGGTGAGGGGTTCCACAGGCATGAGTATATATATGCAGATAGGGACATTGAACTGAATACTGGCACCATTTTCTACAGGCAGTGGGTGGTGATTTTAGCTGTAATCTCACTCCTGAGGGTAACGGGTGCTGAAAGGGAAGCTCCTGCACACGTCTGGCTGCAGACCGGGTCTGTATGCTGCTAGGTTGTGTGCTGCGATAGTGCCTGCTGAAGTAATTGCTCAGTGGCGTGGGAAAGTGTCCTACCCCAGTAGAAGAAATAAGACAACCCCTCCCCCCAAAAAAACCTTCAGTAGAAGATTGCAGACTACCTTCAGGAAACTTTCCTTGAGATGTCTATGGAGGATTCACAGGATATGCCAGTGCACATAAACAAACTGTTTCTCTTTGCCTAATTGTACACGGGAATGAGAAGCATCTACCTCTCTTGATTATTTCACTACCTCTTCCTGATTAAAAAGATTAAATGATAAATAAAGAGTAAATGAACAGATGTGTCCCTGCAATATCAAAGAAAACTGCACACCTACCAGAAGTTCCTTCCCCTGCATCAGGCTCGCCTACGCAGGACTGTAGCGACTGGCTCAACTGCTCTGGAGTCAAGAACAGATCCTGGCTCGCTGTGCCATTGGATCCCCCGGTCGCCTGTCCCGGAACTTCTTCTCCTCCTCCTCACTGTTCACTTTGGGAACCTGTGACTCCAGCTACCCTAATGTATCCGCAGAACTCTTGGCACTGGTTGTGGAGTCTCTGCCGAGGATGGCATGCACCTTGTTATAACAGGGGCAAGTCTGTGGCTCCGCACCAGAGAGCCTCCCTTGCCTTTTGGTATGCCTGCCGCAGCTCCTTGACTTTTCATGCAGCACTGTTGCATGTCCCTCTTTTAGCCCTTCTCCCTCATGCCTGAGTTGTAGATATCTAAGTTTCTACAGTTGGATCAGAGCTGTGCCTGCATAGCTTCTTCTCCCCACAGACCCAGGGGATCCATCACCTCCTGTGTGCTCTAGGCAGGAGCGCTTTCTGCAGCATATGGAGCTAGCATAGTCAGCTGGGCATTTGCTAGGTGAACTCTCCACACCGAGCAAACAGGAAATGGAATGTCAAAAATTTGCAGGGTTTTAAAAGGGGAGGGGCATATACCTGTGTAGCTGGCTTCTGGGGCAGTGGAGTTCAAAACAGTGACCAGAGCAGTCACTTTCGAGCTTACAGAATTCTTCTTCAGGTCTGGGAAACATATTCAGAGTCAGTGTCCTAGTTAAATACAGATTGTTTAGCATAAATAGTTCACTCACATTTTAAGGGACATTCAATATGAAGTGGCCTATTAACACCCTTCCAGTCATAGGGGAGAAAGGAAAGGAGGGTGGGGGAAAGGAAGCTTGGGTGGGGGTGGGGAGGTTGTTAATGGATTATAGATTGTTGAATAAGCCATAAATGCAGTGTCTCTATTCAGTCCATGATTTTTAGTGTCTAGCAAAGTTATGAATTTAAGCTCCCAGGCTCATCTTTTGAAGGTGTTGTGCACGTTTCCTTTGAGGGTGAGGCCTGAGAGGCCAGATATAGAGTGATCACTTTGTGAAAAATGTTCACCCACAGGTGTTGGGATGTTTTTGTCTTTTATCATTTTCCTATGTGACTTCATTCAAGACCATAGTGATTGTTTGGTTTCACCCACATAGTTGTTATTGGGACATTTAGTGCACTGGATGAGGTCGCCACATATTGTGATAGGCATGTGTAGGACCCAGGGATCTTCAAAGGTGGGTTGTGTGTGGTGTTGATCATCGTAGCAGTGGAGCTATGTCTACAGGTTTTGCATCTGTTCTTCTGGCAGGTTCTGGGCTTTTAGTTGGTGTGTCCTGGTCTGTGGGGAGCTTGCTTCTGATGATGAGCTTGGGGAGGCTGCGGGTGGGGTGTCATTTGAAGACCAGAAGAAAAGGTTCAGGAAAGATTTCTTTCAGGATGTGGTCCCCACTGAGCATGGGTTGTAGTTGTTTAATGATACCTCCGTATGGGCTCCAGAGTGGCGTAGTAGGTGATAACTAGGCGTGTGTGGTTGGAGGAGATTTCTATACTGAAGCAAGTTCTCTTAGGATATTTGGGTTACTCTGTAGCTTTTTCACCTTAGCTCTTGTACTGGAGTCCTCTTGACATGTTAACATTTCTGCCCAAGAGAGTATTTTTAATAAAATGGCTTTTTTTGAACACAGGATGGGTCCAAGATTTAATCCTTCACCAAATTCAGAGAGGGCTTGCTCTTCCTTAACAAGTTTCCAAAATACAGAGAAGAAAAAAGGAGGGGGGAAGTGGAGGAACTGCTTATACAAAGGCTGCTTATACAAGAGCTGGAAATTTGAAATTGGCACTCAGCTGATAAAATACTTTAACCAACTCATGCATGTCTTAGTTTTAAGAGTCGAAAGAAAGAAAGAAAGAAACTGGAGTGAGCAATTCTTTTAGTAGAGATAGAATTTAAAAAGCTACCTCTCCTCTTCCCCATCATTGCTTTGCTGATCCCGATAATTGACTGGGCAGTATGCAGTAGAGATGGAATAAATGCCTCACAGGAAAAAGGAAAAATCAACACTGAGTATAAAGTGCATTGTTAAAGCCAGTGATCAACTGAGCTAAAGAAGCTTACATGCCCGTTGAACAGAATCATGGCTCCTGCATTCATTGTAAAGCTTTTATTCTCTGAACTTTTAAGGCATCTGCTTTATCCACATTTTATCATGTGATCTGAAGAACACTGTAGCCAAATGTATAGTTAATCTTCCATTTAGTGCTAAAATTACACCTGTCATTTAACTTTACATAGAGTTGATGTATATATTGTAGTTTTGTGAAATGCTAAGTGTAGAAGGGCTTAATTAAACAAAATTTAGAGTATCATGAATATTTATATAGATTTTAAAAGCTGCGTTTTTTTAAAGAAAATATTTTTCTCTCACTTAGAATAATCTGAATGTTCTGAAAGTATTTCAATAATAATGACAGTATAATTTGAGTACTAATTTGAATTTCAAAGATATTATCACTATTTCTGCTATATTTATATAGATTTTAAAAGCTGCGTTTTTTAAAGAAAATATTTTTCTCTCACTTAGAATAATCCGAATGTTCTGAAAGTATTTCAATAATAATGACAGTATAATTTGAGTACTAATTTGAATTTCAAAGATATTATCACTATTTCTGCTATGCTTGGTAGATAATTTTATGTTATGTCTTTGTTTTAAAGTAACTAAGCAAAAACAACTTACTATTTTAAAAGATTGTTATAATTTTAAACAATAAATTCAAATGTGATTTTTCGTAAGCTATTTACCTTATATCACTCCTTTTCAAAGTAAGATGGAATTGATTTCTATACAGGTTTTGGTCTAAACTCAAAGCTGACATTTCATGGACAACATCTGCACCAATGATGAGAAGGGCAAAAAGTTGTATCGTGGCTGAAGAGATGTGTCATGTGTGAAGAGAAGTGTAAGAGAATGTACACTGGCAGTGGTGCAAGAGTTTGGTGGAGAGGCTGAGAAGGGCATATCTTCAGGGGAAAGCGTCAGGGTTTGGATATTGCTAGGTAGAATACATTCAGAGCTGCTACAAGAAAATAAAGTACAAAGGATAGTCTAATTTAGGCCTTCTCTACACACAGTTTGTTCACGGATTTAAATAAATCATTTTATGTACATTGGTACACAAATTGTGTGTAGACCAGCCCTTAAAATCAACTCTGTCTGCTTTAAGGGAGAGTGAAGAGCTGCAAATCATTAACTTGCGACAGCAGTCACATTCAGCCACTTAGCTGTAACAAAACCTTACTCGCATTTTTCACAGGTAAATGAGTAAGTGATACTGGTTAGGCCAAGGGGAGTCTTAAAAAAGGACTAGACCTGTTCTGAGCAGGTTTATATGTTACAGTGGTTAAAATGCTGGCACCCACCTGGAGTCTTTCTTGTCTACACTAGCATTCCTTTTGTTGCTACTAACATTTGGAGTTGCACTGATGCTAACTCTGGTAGAATTCTTTTTCAGAAATTATGCTAATATAGACACAGCCTCTCTGTCTTTCTGTGCCTCTTCGTCTTCCTGCCTTACTCCCTCTTTTTTTTCTTCTTTCTCAGTTGGTCCTTCAGTCTCTCTTTCTGGGTATCTCCATACCTCTGTTTTTTCCTCTATTTCTCTCTCTTTCTGAGTCTTTCACAAATACACAGTGAAAGCAAGAGAGAAGGTGGGGAATGGGAGCAGAAAAATGGAAGAGGGGAAAGAAAGCTAAAGGAGATAATCAGTGTGGGGAAGAGGCAATACTGAATGTGGGGTGTGGAATGATTGAAGAGGGAAAGTGAGTCATTAAGTGATAAGAAGAAGCAGGAATGAGAGAATTAAGAGGTTGTTGAAATGAAGAAAGAGAGAGTAAGTGAGAGAGAGAACGAGAGAGTGAGAGATGTTTGAGCACTGGCAGTCATTCATTCCCATCACAGAAAAAAAATTAGAAGGTTTTCTGAAGGTGTTGACTTTCAGTCATATCAAACCAGGGCTGAAGTTGAACCAGTGACCTAGAGGTGAAAGACCCTGTAAGCCAGTAGTCTCTCATCTCTACCAGCCACTGCTTAACCTTATTAGCTGAGATAAATTTCTCAAAGGATTTGGTCTTACTTTGGTTGAAGTGTAAAATCAATTGGTTGTAGCAGACCACAAACAATTAGCTGTCCATGCTATACCCAATAATAATAATAATAATAATTAATAATAATAATTAATATGACAAAAATGAGTACTGAAAGAATTAACTCCATTTTTTTCTGGAGAGGTAAGAAGTGTGGTGGGTCTGACTGAAAAACACACACAAAAGCCAGAAAATTTGCATTTAAAGTTAAAAATGTGGACTGAAACATCAGTCTTAATGTATGCCATTTAAAAAATGGAATAAAGTAGTGTTGATATAAGATCCAAAAGGGTTTTGCAGTTGTATTTTTTAATTTTTACACTAGTATTTTAAAAATGAAAATCTTTACACCAGTGTTACAATATATTTTTTGTTACTCATTAAACGTGAACATTGCAAACACTTATTACTCTGCCACTCCTTTTGTTATAAAGTTAATGGCTAATCTGCAATAGACAGAGACAGAGACTAGAGTTAAGGTTTGTTGTATAAAACTAAACCATTGTGGTTTGAAAACATAACCAAAAGTATTCGAAGTGCTTATTTTTGAAACAGAAGTAGTAATTACGATAGAGAAAGAATAGGGAAAAATGCAACGATGTAGGTAAATCACGTTATTGGACTAACTAAAAATCAAAGTTAAAAAGGCAAGATTTTGAGACTCTACTGATCCAGAAAGAGAGAAGCAAGGATTGGCTAGAAAGATGTTGGTTTAGAATTTATAATTAATATTAGCAATAAAGAGATGTCAAAACAATAAAATAAAATCAGATGCTACTATGAATTGGAGCTTCCTAAATATCTCTGTCTGGATCACAATGACTGGAAGCTATATCTATCAAAATAAAAAACAAAGAGTGAGCTAAAATAAATTATAAGTAATGCATACACTAGAAAGGAAACTAATTTGATTAGCTAGCAGGACAGTTTCTACGTAGACAACTTGTAGCATGCTGGAAAACTAATGTCTTTTGGAGTCCATTTTGTTTTACATTGAAGTTATCATTGTTCATGGCAGGTTTTAAAATTCAGTCTTAAAACCAAAATGGTAACTTCAGAATCTGAGTGGTCTGTCTCTTACTGGTCTAGTTCTGTCCTCTGTGGAAAAATGCCTTTGGTTTTTTTAGCTCCTGTCCAGTTTCACTAATAATTATTGTTCTTTATTCTGTACTACAATAGCACATAGATACTATTGAAAACCAATTAGGATCAGGGTCCATTACACTGGGAAGTGTACAAACATACAGAAAGACCTACTCTCTGCCCTGAAGAGTCAGCAAATGATAGTGTGAGCAAGAAGCAGCTGGGCCTGGGAGGAAGTCAGTGAGGCCTCTCACAGGTACAAAATTCTTACCATATGCTATCAGTTGCAGGATCAGGACCTAGATATAACATATTTTTTACATTGTAAACTAGTATCTTACAGCACTTTGCAACCTTTACATAGACAGGAATCAGTTCATCCATCACTGAAATGTTGCTACAATGTTGTTGGAAATGCAAGAAAATGACCCCCGGTTTCGGAATTATTGATATCCCATCCCTAAATTGGACAATTTCATGAACAAGAACAAGAGAAATTATAGTAATATTTGCAGGGTGAAGATTCAAAACAGGATCAGGAGAGAGTTTTAAATGTTGCCCCTAAATCCTTGCAGGTGCTCTTCAGGATCAAACTGTAGAGAGTACCATTCTTTTAAACAAAAAAAATATCTGGGACCTTCTGGGAAAAAATATCATGGACCTCAGAGAGTATATTATGGTGATAATTTATGGACCATATTTGGTCATTGAATACCTTATTCCCACAACTCCAAAATCAAATGGAGAAAAAAAATTACCAAACTGTGTGCCACTAGCATAGAACAGAGAGACTGGAGAACTAAATGTATTTATAAAATCAAATTTAAATACTTCTTTGGCTTCTAAGTGTCACATTCAGAACTACTCTAAAAACATCAGAAGACACTCAAACATTAATTCCTGGCAGATTATTATCACTATCACATGTATTTCAAAGAGACCCATTCCTGTACTATCTGAATGTCATCACACACATTTAGAAGAATATCAGTATCCTCAAGGAGGATGAATGAAGTGTCCATCTTTTTTCCCCTCAGATTCATGTTAACTTTCTAGAGCATGGAGATGGGGGTATTTCACAATTCAGTTCTTAAAAGAATTTTTTTTTGTTGCAGGAGGATGTCTTGCATCATATCATAAAGATGGCACGACTCAGAGTAATCTCGAGTGGAAATGAATTCCAAAGCTGAGGAACCTCCACTGAGAATGCCTTGCCGCTTAGTCCCCTCAAATTTGAACTGTATCCCTGTTGAATGCACCTATTACAATGTAATGTGAAAAAACATTTCTTAGACCCTGATCTTTCATACATGCACCTGCTTAACTAAACTGATATGAATAGTGTCACTAAGGTTAATGGGATTCCTCATGTGTAAGGTTATACACCTGCTGAAGTGTTTGAAGGATCAGGGCCTTGGCGAGGTAGTCTGTGGCCCATTTAGGAGTTTGAATGAAACACTCAGGGACAGGGTATTGAAATGCACCTGGCTTTGGAGAGACAGTTTGCAGCTGAATGTGGAGTATGAGTATGAGCTCCACCTAGCACCAATGCACCTGTTTGTTAAACCAGATATAGTTTTCAAAGTGGTCTTCAGAGTCAGCCAAAGGTACAGCATGTTCCAGTAGTCCAATTTGGAGGTGATGAAAGCATCCATCACTGAGGCTGGGTCTGCATCCAATAAATGAGGGCATATGCTTCTAGACAACTGGAGAAAAAGAAAATATTTTTATTTTCACTAAACTTAATTTTCATATACTTACTGTAACTTTAACCATTAAACACTCATAAAACATCATGGGAGTCCATGGGATCCAACTATAAAGGAGTGATCAGATAATATTCACCAACTGAAAAGCTTGTTAGCTCATTTCAAGTTTCTGTTTACTGGAACTGGAGCATGAGCTTCTATTTACAGTGGCTGAAGTGTAATACTTAAGGGACACCTTTAAGCATCAAATACTTAAACTAAAAGGTCTTGAACTACATTAGCTCCAGGTCCAAAAATAAACATTGTAAAACAGAGCTAACAAACAAGACTAAAAAGCACAAAGCTGCTCCTTAACACTGTTTTAAAAAAATATATCTTTATATTGTTAATGTAGTGGGCCAAATTCTGGTAGTTAAAGCTAGTGAACATGCACTCATGTAACTGAGGAGGGAAGTGGTCCAGTATCCTTATCTATTTTTACATCAAATGCTAGTATATAGTACCATAAAATAAAGGACTACCCTCAAAAGGTTCTGGTCCAGCATTTATTACCACCTTACTTTTTCTTTACAGTTTTTAATATTTCTCATGAAAACTCTCTACACAAACAGATTGGCAGGGCACTGGCTAAGTGCCCTGAAGTCAGTGAAAACTCCCCACTAACTATAACGGGCTTTAGATAAGTCCCATAAACCCTCTAGTCTACTGTATTATTATTTTTACAACACTTATTTACTTGATATCTTTTTGCCAGCACCAAAAAAACAGCTACCCATCACTCCCAATATAATCGAATTAGTCCATGTGTCAGCAGGGATGACTTTAATACATTCAGAATGCATGGCTCAGATGTTATGATGCAGACCGTATGCCTGGGTGATTACCAAATATGGATAGACTAAATCATACTGGGGAAAAGACAGCTTCACTTTCATTATAGAATTTCTCTACACTGGAGTTTAGGTATCTAATAATAGAGGACGGTATAGCTGAGCCTGAAAAATTATAGTTTAAAACTATCATAGCAACTTCAGTTTAAATGACGGAAAAGCTGATTATAGCAATTTATTGTAAATGTGGAAATGAAATATCAGCATAGGTCACGTGTATTTTTAATGGGATGGTGTGTAGCAAACAGTACAGCAAAATATCCCAAGGCTTAGCAGAAAGAGTACTTGCCAAAAGGCACAATGCAGCTGTAATGTATTTAATATATGTGTGTATATGTAGATATTCACATAAACTCCAGATATGTGGAGGTGACATCTGTGTAATAAACCACACAGGCTCAGTCACTGATCACATGCCTATAACCTTTCCTAAGCTATCATTCCAGGACTTGTGCTAACATTCCTAACTTGAGAAGCTGCCATTTTAAAAAATAACCTACCAGTGAAATATTTCTTCCTCTGGAGCTCCGAAATGTGGATTTTCCTGCCTCAAATTATCCCTGCCTGGGGTCCAGGTTGGGCAATGTACAGACCTGTTTCAGAACACCTTTTCTAGACATACAAATATTTCAGTTTTAAAAGTCCAATGCCTTGCTATGATGGGGCTTAACCTCATCACCTGCAAGGCTAGAGAAAGCCCCCACCTAGTCACGCTCCACACCTGGGGGGTGAGCAGCTAATTGTCCCCTGGCCAGAGGGGGCAGAGCTAAGACTTATAAGTGGATTGAAGGAGCCCAGTTAAGGGAGACTGCAGAGGAGGAAGGTCTCTCTGGCAGAGAGAAGCACAGAGCTAGAGTTTAACAAGATGACAATGGGGGAAGTACGCTACGGGGGAAGCCCCGGTATTCAGTTTGTAAGTAGAAAGAGAAGATTTCAGTAGCCCAAGGGGCAGAAGAATTATTTGGATTCATTTTGACTTGTTTGTGACGTCCTGGAAGGGGTTTGAACATTATGACTTGGTTGGAGGGCTGAGCCACAGAAAGGCCTGGAGCCATAGGTAGGCAGACAGCCAGCAGGAGGCGCTGGAGCTGAGGATACCAACCACATTATGCCTGGGTGCAAGGGGGCTATCTCAGGGGGATTGTGCCCCACCACACGCATGAATGGGGGGTGTTAATCCTTTTAAGAAGTGGAGGTTCCTCTTTTTCCAATGGAATTCAGCATTTACTTTCAGTCCTGAAAGGGCCCAAGACACCAGTCTTTAGATGAGTCACAGTTTTAATTCAAGAAAAAACTATTTTAGGTCATTTGTGGAGTATTTGACATTTATAAGTTTTAGCTTTTCTTTCAGAGCTCTGCACACTTGGATTTAGCCACCTGGCTTTACAGGATACAATAAATAGTCCAAAAAATTAAATTTCTTAAAAATATTCTTAAAATAGTTTCTGTGAAATATATGATAAAAACAAAATACATAACATCATGTTAGATATCAGGTGACAGAAAGAAAAGGGAAATTCATATGACAAAGATTTGCATGACTGACTTTGAGTGACATCTCATTTTGGTGACTCAGGTGGGAGATACCACCACATTTTTTCCCCAGTCAAGAAGACAGGCCCAAGAAGCCTAGCAGAGACCAGCAGGGTATCTAAAGCCTGCCAGAAAGAAGCTCAACGCAAGAAGCATAGCAGAGCCAATGAGTATATTCGAACTCTATTGAGCCAAGTCCAGAGAATCCAGTGGACCACACATGAGCATATTTGTTTAAATATTCACAATCTGCTGTGAGTGGCATCATATTGGCATCTTGAGAGGGTGAGCCTTATTTTGTGGGCAGATCTGAAACAGGTGGTGGTCTAGTATAGAATGTGTGCTGTGTCAGGACACAGGAATACTATAAAGATACAAATATAAAAAGCATGGCTAACCTCAGTGATATCTGAGGAGAGAACTGAGAAGGAAGGGCCAGATTCTGAACAGTACCTTACTCCACAAACAGGCCCATTGATTTCTGTGGGACAACTAAAGGAGTAAGGTACTACTCACCATAAGAAAGGGTATCAGAATCTTGCCCTCCATTTGTAATAGCTTGAAAATAGCACTATATGAAGGCCTATAGAGCCATGCTAAGGGCTATATTGCAAACCTATTTAATTTTTGTTGTTCATAGAAGCAGGTCAAATATTTATTGAAGCTTTTTATTAAGAGTTAACCTCCAGTAAACTGGTTTGTCAATAACAATGGCTTAAACTGACATTGTGAATGCTTTTTGGTGTATTATTTATTTGACATTGAAGAGAGACACTCAGTAAGGCCCCCATTCTGACATCCTTACTCTAGCTAAGTAGTACTTATTTTACAATGTGAATAAAACAAGTCTGAAGATAAATTTTGTTTCTAGTCTGTTTTTGATCATTTTCAACACTCTAACTTAGGAAAAGTGAAATATCTGTGAATAACACTTTCACTAAACTAATGTAACAAAGTTGAGAATGAACTGAAGCTACATTAAAAAACAAATCTATGGCAACTGTTTTAACTAAGGAAATATAAGATATTGGTTTCTCACATTGTTCTTCTAATTTTTCAACAATGCTCCCTATATGTGGGAGTGCAATTGACTTGCAATACTGAATTCAGTGTACAATGCTTTAATTAGATTTGTTTTGAACTGGGAATTTTGCATGCATTGCTGTTCAATGTATAAACAGCTTGGATCCAAGAAGACACAGGATTTTGATTTTGTACATATTTTGGTGTACAGCAGCAGCCTTTATTTTGCTGCCCCCCAAATATGCCAAGTCCTCATAAAGTGGCTAAAATATATTTTTTTCTTGTGTGTAAGCATCCACCCTTTCAACTTCTTTTTTGGAATTGTACAGCCAAAACATCATCTTGTAGGTATAATTTATAGAAAGAAAAACTGAAGTACTCCATGAAAGAGACTACATTTAGTTAGGTACAAATCAGTCTGAGGATTTTTGGTATCTAAATGTTCTTATTATTTAAGTATTATAAGTACATTGAAATTCATGAGACCCCACTTTATTAGGCAAACTCCTTTATTAAAAGGCTGCCCCATAATACCCCAAGCTTATTCAATACAATTCTCCTCCACTTTTATTAGGGGACCAGTTTCATTAGGCAACCAATTTACTGATTCTTTTAGTAACCACTTAACACAAGTTCCACTGTAGGTGCACACGTTGCATGGAACGTCCTACTAGTATTTGCAGGTCAGAAGGGGAGAATGGCCTTCTTTTACTATTCTTCACTTGGCATGGTTGTATTACCAGTGCCAGTCAGGCAATGATGCCAAACCTGCATCCACAGGAAGTCCCCATGTTATGACAGCCCACACATATTAGTGGTCCAGTGCTACATGGCGTGGAGAATGAGTTGGATCACTCAAAAATTTGTAATTTAAGTCCCACGGGAAATTGAGATGTCTCCGCCTTTATTGCCTCTCTGGATGGAATACCTGAAAGTTTTTCCTTTAGTCCTGTTTAATAAGAAACCTTGACCACTCTAGCTCCTTCCATAAAGACTCATGGACACATTATCTGGCTCAACTCCATTTCTTTTGTGCCACCTTGCATTCTTTTTCAGTGAGTATAAAATATATACTGTACTTTTAAGAACAAGTAGCTGTGACAATCAGCGTCCAGACACCCCAAGGGGAGAAGAGGGAGTATGAAACTCAAAGAATACGCAGTAGAATCAACTGATTATATAGAATATTATTGTGCATAAATATATGTCAAGTAAGATCTTTTATGAAAGTGTGTAATGTTCTGAACTTGATGGTCATTAGAAGACCTGTATACAAGTTATGGTTATGAACATATGCATCTGTATATGTGTAGAACATTGTAATTAACTAGGATGCAACTGCACCAGCATCTCACAATGGGGTGAAGTAATCAGTCAGGAAGGATCACCTCCCAGGCTAGTTTTTTACACAAAACTAACTGCAGGCACCTAGAATTGTACAATTCAGGGAAAGACAATGGTTGACCATTAAAGTTAATGGAAAGATGTTGAAACTGAAAAGAACAACCCTGTATTGGAATACGAAGGATGGAGAGTCAGACCGACGGTGTGCAAACTGCAGATGGGGGTGTTGGCCTTGTGCTAATCCCCAAAGTGACCTGGAGGAGGTGCCAGCCCAGTGGTGAGAGGTACACCCCCATGACAAAAGGGAAGAGGTTTGAAGAGAGGCTATCCAGAAACTCAGGGCCAGCATCTAAGTGGGATGCTGTCCATGAAAGACTGGATCCCCTCTAGGATAGATGGCAGGCTAGGAAACTGTTCAGAAGCAACAGGTAACTACTATTAGAAAAGGGAATTTAGCTAATATAGAAGCATAAAGCCTGAGATTGTCTTCATATTTTCTGTGTAATTTGTATGTGTTTGCTTTTCCTTCTGTTTCAACCTGGTGATTTATCTATTAAATAAACTTTTTGTTTATTTCTACGAGAAGCAGGTCTCTGGTGTGCCACCTGTGTTGCGTATGTATGCCAAAGGGAACTGATAATTGGGGGCAGGTTTCCTTCCTCTGGGGGCAATAAAGTGGAAGGTAGTTAAGAATTTGGGGATATGGATTTGGGGGGACTCAGGATCAGAGTGGTTTTTGAAGTCACCCTGCAAGGAGTAAGTAGGACGGTGTAAGCCAGGGTTGAAACCTTTATGCTTGTAGGCTGGCTACTGGGGTCAGAGCTCTAAGCTATAGCAGCATAGCATTAAGGCATCCAAAATTATGAGGCAGGTGGTGACAGAACCCCTTACTGGTCTGGGTGATCCCCAAAACAGCACAGTAGTGCTGGGAGAAAGTTGGCACTTCAGGAAGCTAACAGACTATTTGTAGTATCAGAATAAAGGTTTTCTTCACATGTATTCTATGTTTCTTTGTATATAAAAGCATGCAAAAACTGCTCTATCTAGTCTCAGATTTGTTTTATTATCGGAAGTGTTCCGTCTAAGGTTGTCTACAAATATGTTACAAACATCATTAAAATTGTCCCTGCCTAAATAGTATTAGCATTCCCATGATCAGTATGCAGAGTATTACTAAGTAACTCTTGAATCCTTTTTTACAAATCCTGTACAGTAGTTCACTTCAAAATACTTTCATCTTCTTAAAGCAACACTGCTATATTATGGGGGTCAATATGAATTGATGCAGGTTTTGGAAGGGTGTTTTTTTTAACTGGCAGGCAATGAATAAAATCAGAAAAAATAAACACTTTTGTGTCAGGGTTTGGGATATCACTAATGCCAAATGACTGTCATCCACCACTAGCAGATGTGTTGTAAAAGGAAACTGCAATTAATTATTAGCATGATGCCTGGGGGCCAAAGCGAATTACAGAAGGAAAAATTGAGTCTTTCCAATGTAATTAAATAGGACTATTTGCATATGGAAATTACATGTATTTTATATGGTGATAAAACATTTTCAAATGGTGTGCGTAAAAGCATGCTTGACTAAACTAATTTTATGCTAGTATGTATTAGCATAAGTCCTTTACCTTATCTCATACATGGTCCAGATCTTGGCCAATCTCATATTTACACCACCTGCTGTATATCACCATTTATGTCTCTAACCTATCTCCATTTTTCCAAGATCGCTTAAGTGTTAGGTATTTTATTTTCAAATTGATGGTATGCTAAAAAGAGCAGAACAAGAGTCATTTTCACGTTATTAAATGTATTGGCCCCTATTCAGGAAGGCACTTAAGCATGTGTCTAACCTTTTAAATACATGAGTAGTCCCAATGGTTCCTCATTAATCTTATTGGTCACAAACGTAAAGTTAGGCAGGTGTTTAAGTATGTTCCTGAACAGGGGCCATTGGAAATCATACATTTCTTTCTCTGTGCAGTCTTTCCCTGTTGCCCAGGTGCTGGAACATCACACATATCTAACCAGTCACTTTCCAGATTTTTTTCTAAGTTCATTTTCAATACTTAACAGAAGATTTAGTGCATTGCATTATGGTTGCAGCCACTGGGAATTAGGGAACACACGATACTCAATTTGCAAACTTGCCATTTAAAGGTTTCAGAGTAGTAGCCATGTTAGTCTGTGTCAGCAAAAAGAAAATAAGAAAAGGAATACTTGTGGCACCTTAGAGACTAACAAATTTATTTCAGCATAAGCTTTCGTGGACTACAGTCCGCTTCGTCGGATGCATAGAATGGAACATACAGTAGGAGGATATTTATACATTCAGAGAAACATGAAAAGGTGGCATGTTTCTCTGAATGTATAAATATCCTCCTACTGTATGTTCCATTCTATGCATCCGACGAAGCAGACTGTAGTCCACGAAAGCTTATGCTGAAATAAATTTGTTAGTCTCTAAGGTGCCACAAGTATTCCTTTTCTTATTTTCTTTTTGCCATTTAAAATAATTTGTCTGAAATTTTTGTCATGCATCCCTGATTGGTGGAGGCTGTGGGGAAGAGGCTGATGGGGAGATTGAGATAAATTGTCTTGGGTTAACAATGCTGCATTTAACCTTCTATATTTAAGATGGTGCCTTATAGCTTTTACTTTAAGCCTTATGATAAATATCCAAAAGACAATGTAAATTTAGAGACAAGGTTGGTGAGGTAATAGCTCTCATTGGACCTCTGTTGGTGAAAGAGACAAGCACGGTTACAACAACACTACAAATGTAACCACTAAGCAGCAATCTTCTTTTTTGCATGCTTTATTATCTAAGTACAGGATGACAATCTTGAGCAGGAATCGAAAATAGTTAATTCACATTTTACAATCCCAGCTATTTATGCAGTGCTAGCAAAATTCAAATTCATGAGGCTACAGCACCTCACTCATTCTCATGGACTAATACCAAATATGTGTGAATATATGTATTCCAGACTATATGTATCAGTTTTCTATATGATTTATACTAGTTTGGAGTGTATATATATATATATGAAACTGTGATTATATATATGTATATGCACACACATACACTTCTCTTTGCCATAAATTACATGCATCAGTGGGAAAGATCAAACAGTATTAAATGCAAGTATATAGAGGGCAAAGAATCTCAATAATTTTTACCTGACTGAGTTCCACCTTTATGAATGTAATCGTATCAATTTTGTACCTTAAAAATAAAACGTGCCCACTGCAGGATTGATTCCTGGCCTTGGAGGAAATATACACATTTCTATATATTGTTGTTGTACTGATTTTGACTTATAAGACATGAAACTTGCTGTTTCAAAACAAACTGTTTTCTGTTCCAAAACAGCAAATTTGTTTGGTAAATTCACAGAGTGGAAGAGGGTCTTCTTTTAGTTTCTGGGAAAGGGGACAGTGGGAAGTTTTTACAGATGCATAATATCCAATAACTACTGACTAAAGCACTTGTTCATAGTAAATTTTCCATTGACTAAAGCACTTGGTCCTAGGAAATTTCTCACAGGGGCTAAGGATTGTGGAGACATTCTTTTATGGTAAAAAAGAATTGAAAAGAATTCAATATTGCTAGATGCTTTTCCTTTCTTTTAAACCAAAAGAATTTACATGGCAGGCATTACTTGCTCACAGCTTAGGTATTCAAACCCAGCAACTAGAGAACAAAAGTATGCTTGTCCAATCCTATCAGATCTGACTTAGCTTTGAATACCAATTTGCAAATACAAAGCACATTAACATAGGTATGTGATTTCATCACTTATCTGGCACTATATCATGTGGCTTCATTCATCTTCCTCTATTTTTACCAACATCAATAGTAACAGTATAGGCATTGGGTTATGTTTAAGGTTAACTTTAGGGCCATATATGACAACTTCATGGATATATTTTCCAACTAGTCACACTCAAGCAGGTTCAAAGCAAGCCCAGCAAATAAACATGGGAAATGAGAAATGCTTTCTTGATTTATTCCATGGCAGCAGTGTTAAACTGCATGAATAGCTAGATAAGCACCATGCGATACAATACCAGAGAGATAAATAGAACTTTAATACAGTTGCTATTTGACCAGTGAACTTGAATCAAATTAAGTACTTTGAGATAAGAATAGAAGAAAACAGGTGTTGCCAACTATAAACAATTGGCATGTTTTTTTCAAAAGGACCCAAGACTCAACTAAGCAGGAATATTGCTTGTTGAACTTATGCTAGATCTATGAGAAGAAGCTTGCACATCACCCAGCTCTAGCCAGTCATGGTTCCCAAACAATATGGCGAATTCCCCTAACGGGATATAAGATCACTTTGTGGGGAGGGAGGCTGTTCCAGCTACATCAAACCGCCAGTAGCATAGCCAGGGGAGGGACCAGGGGGAGCAGAGCTAAAAAAAGGCGCCGCTTCTTTTTAAGCGCCACTTCTTGCACTCACCCGGCGGCGCTCCGGGTCTTCGGCGGCATTTCAGCGACGGGTACCACCGAAGACCTGGAGTGAGTGAGGACCCGCAGCCGAAGTGCCGCCGAAGACCTGGAGCGCCACTGGGTGAGTACAAAGGGAGGCGCCTTTTTATAGCGCTGCTCCCCCTGTGCTCCGGACCTGGCTGCGCTACTGCAAACCACCAGCATTACTCAAGCTAAGGCAATAGCAGTGAAAAGAAAAAGTGTCTGAGATACAAAGGCTGCACTTCAGCTCCTGTCTCTGATTGGCTCCCATAGGACCAGAAAAGGGGGGACAATGTTAAGAGGACAGACTGGCAGAGATTGAGTGGCATGAGAAGTAGGAGGGGAGAGAAAGGGAGACTAAGTTTTTGAGAGAGAGACTGAGACCTGAGACTGAGAGAGAGACCAAGACCTGAGTCCTTCACAGACAGACAGAGAAGGAAAAAAAGGATGGAGAGAAAACGGGGAGAAATAACAGAATAAAAATGGAACGGAAACCCCAAACTCAGAAAACAATACAAAAGAGAACAGACAAAAATGGGGGAGAAAGAATGGACAAAAAGAGGTGTCACAACAATTAATCATAGAATATCAGGGTTGGAAGGGACCTTAGGAGGTCATCTAGTCCAACCTCCTGCTCAAAGCAGGACTAATCCCCACTTTTTGCCCCAGATCCCTAAATGGTCCCCTCAAGGATTGAACTCACAACCCTGGGTTTAGCAGGCTAATGCTCAAACCACTGAGCTATCCCTCCCCCCGGGTAATATAGGCAGGGGAAAGGCTAAGCCCAAATCTGCCACCAAAAAATATGGTGGGTCTCCAAGCCCCAAGTCTGGGAAGCATTGCACTAAGTGATCCTGGGTCCATCTCACGAGCACCACATTTTAGCAAAATAAGTGTCTGTTTGATGCTTCTTTTTAATAACCTCCCTCCTCATACAGTATCAGAAATTCTTCTAACAAAAACTGCCAAAATTATTCTTACAGACTCGGAGTGCTTAGTAAGTCATGCAATTCTGCCTCAACATTTCTTTTAAAATAACATCTATACCTGTATAATATTTAAATGGCTTATTTTTAGTCCATGCAAATGCTGCATAAACCCTTTGTAATTTGAGAATAAAATCCCTGGAAAGAAACTGAATTTCAATTTTCTAAAAGTCAAAGTTTTAACAATTATGCTTTAAGTATGCATAGGAGCTTTAATAGTATTAATGTTTTTCCAAACTCATTTTACAGATTTACTTTTAATTTTCCTGTGTGTACAGTATTTAAAGATTTAATGGTTAAAGACTCAATCATTGATGTCATTAGTGTAACAATATTTAGCAGAAAACCAAAATTATGATTTAAAAGGTAGAAACTATCAATTTGTGGTAAAATGCACTCCAGAGAGAGTTTCTAATCACAGGAAAATATAACCCTTTTGTGCTTTCTCATTTTTAACAATCGTTTATGGAATTGAAAAGCAATTATCTTTTCTTTTTTAAATTCCTCATCACATAAAACTTGATTATAATTCATATTTAGTTTGGAAGGATTATTCTTCATTCAGTATCCCAATGTTTTCTTTTCTTCTTGGAAAGACATTGTTTTGTCAACAAAAACTGTATTTGAATGCTTCTGTAAGGAATCTGAGAAAGAACTACAAAAATGTGAGTATTTAATGTGCACAGTTCTGATAACATGACTTAAATGTTTGTTTTCTAAGAACAATTCCTTAATTATGCTCTTATACAAGCTTTATTGCTGAGTGACAGAAGACTACATGGAATGCTTCATGTCAGTTGGCTGAAGCTAGAGGAAACAGGCTAACAGGAGAGCATGATGGGGTAGCGAGTCAGTTTACACAAGATTCACCTTTTTGCTCAGGAGTCACAGCCAGTCAAACAGTTATCTATTAGTACATTTTTAAAATGTACACAGTGATTCTGTGGATTGCTTCATAACAACACCCACATTTGCCTTAAAGAAGTCACAATAATGAGACTTCTTATTCTGCCAGATCCTTCACCCACTGACAGAAATGAGATTTTTTTCTGCTGGCTTCACTGGCTACAAGATTAGACCCGCAATGACATAAATTGTGTGCGCTTTTTGTTTAAGGACATCATTGCACACAATAGAGAATGCGGCAATGGCTCTTGCAGTGGCACCACACATTTTATTCTTTGATATGAAGGTTCCTAAAAAAGGACAGTACAAGTTTTAAAATATAAAATATACAGTTCTGCTCACTCTTTTAGGTCATGGATAGTGATGGCATCATATTTAGAACAGCAATAACTGCTGATCATGACCCACCCCCAACCCCAATACATACTTCACACTCCTTTTCTTCTTTACACATTCAATCCTCTGACTGTCCCATCTAAGAGTAATTACACAGGTTGGAAGTGTCTCACATGACTCCCAATGATATAAATCTGCTTAGCTACCTTTGATGCAGGAATTTAGGAACATCAGGATTACCATATTGAATCAGCTCTGTAGTCCATCTAGTCCAAAATCCTGTTCCACTAGTGGACAGCATCAGATACTTCAGAGAAGTTTTTCTAAAAGATATTGTGACATTGCACTCTATGTGCTTTATGAAAATATGCTTATGAAGGTGAATATGATGTAACTGGAAGATGCTTTATGCAAAAGGTCTCTTGTAAGGTGTCATTACAAATCTTACAGTCTACTGAGTTTGTTCATCCTATTTGTTTGCATGTATTATTTCTATGTCTGGAGTTGGGAGAATAAGATATAAACTGGTATTACTGACGTAAACCTATTAAGGGTGCTTCAGAATCAGTGAACTGTAAATGGCTCTGTTTACTTGCAAACCTTCCTATGTACCTGGGGGCCAGCCCAGGAAGAATGGAGGCTGGGGTCTCATAGTACATGTGAGGGGGTGGGGACAAGCACAGACAAAATATTCCTGCCTTGTGCTAAAGCTATAAAAGGGGGTGGAGCAGGACAAAAGGGGTGGCCAGTCATGAGAAAACAAAGACTGTACCAGGGGAAAGGATTGGGCCCAGACTAAGAAGGAGTCTAGTCTGTGAAATAAACTTATTGAAACATCTTTGAGGGTGAGATATTACCTGTAATCAGTTTCTTAATGTATTAGGCTTAGAATTGTGTGGTTTTGCTTTATTTTGCTTGGTGACTTACTTTGTTCTGTCTCTTATTACTTGAAACCACTTAAATCCTACTTTTTATACTTAATAAAATCACTTTTGTTTATTAATAAACCCAGAATAAGTGATTAATACTTGGGGGAGCAAACAGCTGTGCATATCTCTCTATCAGTGTTATAGAGAGTGGACAATTTATGAATTTACCCTGTATAAGCTTTATACAGAGTAAAATGGATTTATTTGGGATTCAGGCTCCCAGAAAGGCTAAACACTGGGTGCTGGGAAAGTCCCTGTTAACTGAGAAGCCCCTGGGCTGAGTGAATCTCAGTTTCAGTGAACTGCAGAGAGGCATGATCCAACTCTGGGTCTGTGCTGGAGCTGACTGGAGTGTCTAACTCAGCAAGACAGTAGTGGAGGGGCGCCTGTTCTGGCAGGAGGGTTGTTCTCAGTGGTATCCCAGCTCATCAAGTGACAGTCTCGAGGGAAGTCTCTGTGACCGAACCCATCACAGATATGCTCTAGGAATCATTTTGGAAAAGTTCTATGGCCTGTGTTATGCGGGAAGTCAGACTACATGATCATATTGGTCCCTTCTGGCCTTGGAATCTGTGAATCTATGAGAAAGGTCAAGGAAACTCCAAAGTAGACAGCTGTGAGATAATCTGCTCCTGCCCCATGAAAGTTTCATCCCAACCCCTAGTAGTTAGAGATTGACTTATCCCTGAAACATGAGGTCCCAAAGCCCATAGCTTTTTTTATCATTAACTATTACAACTCTGGAATTCTTATCTGTATAAATGTCCAATCCCTCTTTGAATATTGCTAAATTCCTTGCTGGAGCAACATCATGTGGCAATGAGTTCCACAGTCTAATTATGAATTATATGGAAAAAATGTTTCCTTTTATTAGTTTTGAATTTGCTGCCTTTTAACTTCATTGTAGAGATCCCTTGTTCTTGTATTATGAGACAGGGAGAACATAAGCCCCTTCTCTACCTTCTGTTTTGCCTACTTTTATCATGTCCCATCTTATCCATCCTATTTCTAAAGTAAACAATCCCAGTCTTTTCTCTCTTTCTTCACTGAAGAGCTGTTCCATGCCCCCTAATTATTCTCTTCAAGCTTAACTGAGCCTCCTTAAATTTTGCTATATCCTTTATGAGATGGGGTAACCTGTACTGCACACAGTATTCCAGATTAGGGTAAACCATGGATTTATATAATGGCATTCTAATATATTCTGTATTATTCTCCAGCCCATTCCTTATATATCCTAACATTTTTTTTAACCATAGTTGCACATTGACAGAGGTCTTTATAGAGCTGCCCACAGTAATGCCCAGGTCATTTCCCTCGGCTGATACTATGAATTTAAAACTTGTAATCTGTATTTAGTAGTCGTTCAGTTTAATCTTTTCTTTTTCAATATGTGTTACTTTACATTTATCAACACTGAGTTTTATTTGCCATCATGTTACCCAGTCACCTAACTTGGTTAAGTCTCTCTGAAGTTCTTCACAGTCTTCCCTGGATTTGACTAACCTTAATAATGTAGTGTTTTCTGAAAATTTTCCTCAACCCCTTTTCTAGCTCATCAATAGATATTTTAATGAACAACAGTGGTCCTAGTAGAAAACTTTGTGGCACCCTACTGTTATTAATCTTTTGCCCTGATGAAATTTGACCATTTATTCCTACACTTTGTGTTCTTTCTCTTAGGCCAGGTCTACACTACAGACCTATATCGGTATAACTATGTAGCTCCGGATGTAAGGTCTGAGGCCTTTTTATGCAGCCATATTAGGAGAGCAGCAGCCATGAGCCAAGAAGCAGAAAGTCATATCACAATGTAATATTGGGCTGTTAAGAAGGTGCCCCTCCTAATACTACCCACCATCACCAGATAAGCAAGGAATCTCTTAAGCTGTCTGTTCTTTGTTTGTTTCTGTCTGCTTCATAATTAATTTTACAAGATTTAAATCAACTAAGGTGGTAGAGTATGACTGGCTAAAGAATGATTTCACAATGTGCTAGGATTGGTCAAAGAATTATTTTGTAATATTTTAGTAAAATGATTGGTTAAGGTATAGCTAAGCAGGACTCAAGTTTCACTGTATAAACTGAGGTCCAAGAAGGAGACCAGCTGGGAAGGAAAAGGGAAAAGAAGAATAAAAAGAAAGAAAGACCTGAAAGAAGAAGAACTCACCCCGCGCTCCCAAGACACAGCCTAAAATCAGAGCTGCTAAGAATCCTCTGCACAACCGCGACGTGCAGCAACCAGAACCCAGACGAGACCGACCTTGCCTGGCCAACAGGGAAAATGCGCCTGCGTGATCAGGACTGGTGAGCATAGCATTGTATGCTTAGAGTGTGTATTTTGCTTGCTAATTGTTAATAAATAGAGGATAAGGATATTACTGTGTAAGGCTCTTTCACTGGTAAAAAGATCCTGCAAACCTGCAGAAAAATACTCCCTGAGCCCTTGGAACTGGGTAAGGGTACGTGCCTTTTGCCCGGAGCCCTAGGAACTGGGAAAGGGTGTGGGTGCCTAAATCAACCAGGTTACATCTTGAGCCCTAAGAACTGGGTAACAGTGGGTGCCCTAGAGTGTGCGGATAACAAGGAGTGTGAAAAATCCACACAATTGAGCGACAGTTATACAAACCTAACCCCCTGTGTAGACAGCACTATGTTGGTGGGAGAGCTTCTCCTATTGACACAGCTACTGTCTCTTGGGGAGGTGGATTAACTACACCAGTGGGAGAAGCTTTCCCGTCTAAGTAGTAGCATCTTCACTAATGCGTTACAGTGGCGCATCTGAGCCGCTGTAGCGCTGTACATGAAAATAAACCCATAGCTAGTTTTTGATCCATTACATTACTCGGCCTATCACTCCATGACAACTTAGTTTTTTCAGTTTACTCATCTGAGGGACCTTGTCAAAGACCTCTAGAAAGACGATAAAATTTTCATCAACTGGTCCTATGCCTACTGGATAATATGCACCTGCGCAGGGCCGGCTCCAGGGACCAGCAAAGGAAGCACATGCTTGGGGCAGCACAACTGAAGGGGTGGCATTCCAGCCATTCCTGGGGCGGCACATTTGCAGGGCCGGGGTTTGGGTTTTTTTGCGGGGGGAGGGGGGTTGTTTGGCAGCTTGGTGCTTGGGGCGGCAAAAAAGCTAGAGCCGGCCCTGCACCTGGGCAAACACTTGTGCCTTAATGTAAGCCACTGGAGAACATATCCTGTTGCCTGGACAACATAAAAGAAAATAATTAATTTTAAAAAAATTGATTTCACTGTCCAAAATGTAATGTGGCTGTCTAGGCAAATAACTGCACTTTGTAAAACAGCACATCTTCCCTCTGATTTCCATGATATGTTTTTTCATCTGTTAGGCAAAACAAGTTCAGACATCACACTGGTTTGGTATGTGTGTTAATAACACCATATAGGGGAATCTTATAACTTCACATACACTGTTGCTACACATTTTACCAGGACATTACTGACCAGCAAATTATGAGTTTTCAAATGATACCTCACAAGCCATACTTTGTACAAAGATTATTATAATAATGTGTAGGGTGTGAATACAGAGGTGTATTCTGTCGCACCTGGTAACCCTTTTTTTCCCTTCTAGCCTGACACAAAATGTGGCTGGTTGGATGTAGTGAATTGGTCTGCAGTAACTAAAAGCCATTTTTTCCTATATGGAAAGACTGTAGAGATGAATTACAGTCAAATACCATTGGCAACTAAAAGTCAAATAAAAGAACATGGATCATGTAATTTTTATTTTTAGATCAGACAAGTTCCAAAACATGACCTTTGTCAATTTTCTCAAAGCGTACACTGAATAGGCACTTTTACAGTTTGCTTTATGTTATATCCAAAGATTACATTGACTATGAAAGAGCTGTTTTAAAGAGCAATGGTACTCTGAAGGCAATCTAGGTCAATTTCCCGATGAACCAATGTAGTAACTGGTTGAGTTGACTGGATATTTCTGTGGCTTTGGGGTTTCCTTAGCTATAGCAGAAACTAACCAAAACACCCACTGGTTTTCCGTCTGTGTGATTATTTTCACTACTTTTCTTGTATGTCACCACTATACACACACAAGATAAAATAGAAAGGGCACCTTTTTAGGGGGTTCTTAATTTGCAGTTACACTTTCCCATATTTAATCTCTCTTTTATTGAATCCTTTCAGCTTTCATGTCATTCTCTATATGGAAATTTCAGGTATCATCATAGTTAAGAAGCATTTTTCAATATCTTCATGGAATGTACAGATGGAGAAGAGCTATTAGGAGAGATGAATTTGAGAAAATAAAAATACAGCTATGCAAACCCTTCTTTTCTTCTAGCATCTTGGCTTGGATTTAAAGGTGACTATGTTTTCTTGGAGAATTCCCCTTTTATGACAGGAAAAATATAAAATATTGGAACAAGAATAAAATTAAATGTTACACACAAAAGCTCGGATTAGCATAACATTAATTTTGCTTCATACAACCTGAAAGTTACCAAATGAATCATTCAGAAGGTAGGAAAGGTAAAAGTTAAGGCTCAAAGTAAATCTGACTTGATTACATTGTTTGCATATTTTATGGTATACATCCAACATCATAAGCACTAATTTACATTATGAAGCTACATATTAATAAAGAAGACAGGAATATAAGATGCTGACTATGTGCAATATGTCTGAAATAACATTAATTGGAGAATCTTGACTTTTGTGTATGCGTTTCTTGATATTCCGGGTCTTCCCATTTGGACCTTAAGGTCGACTTACCTCAGCGTCCTCACAGTGGCGAGTTGACTGCTGCTGCTCCCCCGTTGACTCCGCTTCTGTCTCTCGCGGCGTTGGAGTTCCGGTGTCGACGGGGAAAGCGCTTGGGGATCGATCGCTACCTGCTCATAGGGGAAGAAATTGATAATGGGCTCTTCAATCTAGCAGACAAAGAATGGGTACTGGGCTAGGTGGCAGAACTGAACTGGAATAGAGCCCAGGATTCCTGAGTCCCAATATTTTTCTGCTAACATATAGCTGTGAAACCCAATGGCAAAGTGTGTTTCTCTTTCATTTTTACAAAAAGAAATGGAGCAGCCTCCTTCAAGTGTTTGGTCCACATAAAGAATAACAGCCTGCTGCTGCTACCAGTTACTATGTTAGCTTATATTGATTTGCATAGGTCTGTGCTGTAGCTCTAAGATTCTAACCCTGCCGATTACACATGCAAGGTAGAGCTGGCAAGGAATTTTCTGATGAAACATTTCTTTGTTGGAAAATGCTCATTTGTTGTAACCTAAATGTTTCAAGGAAAAGGTGGTTTCCATGAACTTCCTGGGTTCCTGCCAGCTCCCTTGGTGGCTGCTAGAGACTCAAGGGCTTCCAGGGTTTGCAGCTCCAGGACAGCTCCACCATGTGGACTGCCTTAGGGCCAGAGACCCAGGGCATTCAGAGTCAGGAGCCTGGAAACCTGGGAGCTCAATCAGCAGGGAACCTGGAAGCCCTGAGAACCCTAGCTCGAGAGAGGTCTCTCAGGGTTTCAAGGCTCCCTGCTCTGCAATGGGAGAGCCTCTCTCAGCTGCCTCTGCACTTCTCAACTCCCCTGGAGTTGAGAGGGATGAGGGGGGCAATCTGAGGAGTCTCTCAGAGTCAGCAGCAGCCAGCTGCTCCATTTCTTTTTGTAAAAATGAAAGAGAAACATTTTAATTTTTTTCTGGAACATCGCCCCCCCCCCCCCCCCCCGCGCCGAATTTACTCTTCATGGGAAATTTCAACATTTCTAGTTTCTGTTCCAAATTGGAACAAAACCTTTTTCAAAATGTCAGAATTTCCCATGAAAAGTAAATTCCAATTTTTTACCAGCTCTAATGCAAGGATCAAAATGGTTCCATCTGATTTAACTTCTGTTTCCCCGCCCCCAGTTTCTTTTTTTGTAAACGTGAGAAATTATATACAACCCCCCCACCCCCAAGTTAAATAAAAGTTAAGATAAAATAAAGTACCCACAAATTAGAAAATGCCAGAGTTAAGGTTGTCTGTGCAACCTTAATTCATCATCCTTGTATACTCATTATGATAGTCTTCAACCGGAGGATCATATACAGTTTTTTTCACAGGCCTCATTTAGTTCACTAGATGGAGAGTGCTCGGAGAATTATTCAAAGTTATGTAGTGAAGAAGTCTCTTATCTGTAGGATCCCTGCCTCATTTCTTGCAGGAGTTGGAAGTTATGTAATGAATGAAGTAGGAAATTGCAGGAAAAGAAATAATGGTTTTGTGGTAAAGGCAGTTTAATGCACCCTGGAGGACTGGGTTGCATCCCTGCCTCTGTATTGGAGTTTCTAAGTGATGCTTGGCAAGTAGAGGGGTATAACTTGCTTTGATGGAGAGGTCATCAAGGAATTACAATCAGCTCTCTTGACTTTTTGGGAACTGCACATGATGCACATTGTATTTTGCACTGTCGACTCTGTGATCATCACCTAGTTTTCTTTTCTTTCTCATCTCTTGAACCAGCCTGGGCCTCGTCTAGAAATGGAAGCAAGCCAGGCTCCTTCTGCAGAAGTCTCTGGGCCTCCCTGCCATAGCTTAGAAAAATATTCTTCTACCCAAACACAAGAGTCCCTCAGGTCACTAATATTGTGGTTTTTTTATCATAAAGTTTCAGTTTTTGTTTTTCAGACTTTTTTATCATTACAATTATGAAAGGCCTGGTGTGGTGGCGCGTGCCTGTAATCCTAGCCGCTTGGGAGGCTGCGGATCGCTCAGGAGTTCTAGGCTGCTGTGCGCTATGTCAATCGTGTGTCCGGTGCTACTGACAGCTTGGCCAGCGGGTAGTTGGAGGACTGGCTAGAACAATGCGTCTGATGTGTTGTGATCGGTGCTCTCTCTGTGAGGGCTGATAGACCGATCAGTGACAATTATGAAGGTTTTAAAGGCCATATTCAGTGTATAGGAAATATAACATAATTTTGTTTTTATGTATAATTTTTGTTTCATGACTGATGACCCATCTCACAATTCTGAGGTAAAGTCCTGGCCCACTGAAGTCAACAGCAGAGCTCCCATTGACTTAACTGGAATCAAGATTTCCCCCTCATTTATTTTCCTTCTATACATACCCTTTTCTCTTCTTATAACTTAGAAATGGTTTCCCTCTAAAGTTAATAGGTTTAATAAATTTCTGCTAGTAAAACACCTGCACTAACTAAACACAATTTTAATTTTTAACTCTTTGCTGTGACTTTCCCCCCAACCCATATTTGAAAAACTGTATCACAGGCTATTTTACATAATTGTTCTTTAGCCCTCTGGAGTGTTTTTTAAATTTGTTTTTTGCTCAGTCTCTGTATCTACATCCCTTTAGTAATGCATTTGGTCATTTGAAATTGCCTGTTTATGTTCCGGGTGCACTTCCATGTGTGGAGTGTGGATTGGACATGTGAAGTTAACTGGCCATCCAGGTGTAACTGAGCTGTTTCAAGCCAGCAATTGGAGTATAAAGATAAATGTGCAGTACAGAGAAAATATATTACATTAAAAAATCTGTTATAAGGAACATTAAGGTTGCTAAGTCAGGTATTCAAAAGTTAATAATGCTAGAATTAAGGTTGCCCAGTCCTATCCGTATGCATTGCGATAGTCTTTAATTACATGATTATATGCTATTTTCCCCACAGGATCCCAGCTTCGCTTAGTGTACAGGATGGATGGTATTGACTGTTTGGGTAGCTATTCAAGTTTCTTTTTATCCTCATCATTCAATGTTTGGCCTCATTCCTTATTTAATGCATGCCAACTAGACCCTGCACTGAATACCAAATTATTAATTTCCTCATGGCTTTGTGATGGCACTTGTCAATGTGGCATTTAAGTGCTTCACAAATATTAATTTTATTTTTGCAACAATCCTGTGAGATTAGGTGATATTATTATCCCTATTTTACAGATGGGGAATGGAGGTACAGAGAGATTAATACCAAAATTGGCCTGATTTTTCCAAGCAATTAACATTTTTATAGCACTATATATGTTCAAGAACAGTTCCAGTTGACTTCAGCTATAGTTGTGAGTACTCAGCACTCCTGTTAATCCGGCCCCAGGTGGCTCAAATTGGGCACCCAGAAAACACACAAGAGATCACCTGTGAAAGTTTTGTTTTAAGTGACTAGAAATCTGCAAAAAGGAGTCACCACACAAGAGAATAAGCCAAGGAGAAAAGTTAGTATCTGATCTGTGCTCCTTTAGTCTTTTCCTGTCTCTATAGCCTTATGTTCCTTCCTTCTGCATTTTATCACTTAAAAACAAAAAGACAATTCTAGGTTTGTTTATAAACTAAACAGAAAGGGGGAAAATTTTGCATGCTGCTCCTAATTCTTTATTGCTTGTGTGGTTAGTTTTGCATGCGTAAAGCAAATACATTGTATATGAAATACTATCAAATCTTACCAGATTGGAAGAGTAGCGTGTGTATCCACTTTGCACTTGCTATGCACAGGTGTAATAGACTACACTACATTCAGGATTGGTGAAGAATCAGCTCTGCTTTTGTTATTGTTTTAAACTGGTGTAAGCTATACCAGTGCAAGTCATAGTTTACACTGATGCAGCATATTTGCTCTAGGGGGTTTGTATTGGTATAGCTACACTGGTGGCTAAAACTCCTAGTGTAGATGAGCCTAAACAATACCACTCCAGTTTCAAATGCACTTAATTACAGAGTTAATTTGAAAAAATTAATCAAATAAACTGGATTAATGACTAAATTCTATGAAATCGCAATCTGTTTGTAGATATTCTAAGAGCAGTAAAAGAGATTAATTTAATCAAATGAATCATCCAGTCACCTCTAATGATGACTTTATTTTGGTATTTGTCGTTTTGTGCGAAGCAAAGGGAAACGGTGGTACTTACCCACTTTACCTTTGTACAGAGGCCCATGGATTTCATTTTGAGGGGTAAAGTGAGATCTTAATGGAGTAGAGGCCTCAACCATCTCTGTCCAGGAGTGCATGTCACCCCATCTGAATAGGACTCAACTCCATAATAAATGTTTTCACATCATTTCTCATGCCCTCCTTCTGCTTAAAAAAAGTCCTGCAACTGTCAGCCATCTCTGTGTTATCATTTATTCCAAATCTAAGGTTCCTGGCTTTCTGAACAAGAACATTTTCTCTAAACAGATTTTTAATTAAATCATGAGCTATGTTCAGAAAATACTAAGAGGAGGTCTTAAACTAAATAGAGCAAGAAAATACCAAGATGAAACTGCTTACTTAAGTCACTCGTTTGTTACATCTGGGGACTGTAGAGGACATATGGTCTAAAATCTGATTTAAAATCCTTGTAATACTCAGACACAAATGTGTTAAGGATAGAGTTTCAGTCTTATCTGCGCATTTCCCAGCTTTTATCTTGGTTTGAGGTACTCCTGGATTTAATGTCAAGTCATTGAGCTCATTAAGATTTGTGTATTAAGTATGAATTCTGTTATAGATACATAACAAAGATAAAATGGAATGTTTGTGATTTCATAGCATACACATGATACTGAAAGGACATGGTCAACTTAAAAAAAGAAATCACAGTTCTATCTAAAAGTGTTTTTACCTGCTATTGCTATAACTAACCCCTAAGATTACCATAACACATACTTCCTTAAATCTGTTTTTTGGTTCCTGAGGTGCTGCCAAGGACTCAAAGTGTCTATAGTCTAGTTCTCTGTTTACTTAAGCTCTAGTCTCACTGGTGTCAAAGTAGGGCTCTGGGCAGGTCAAGAGCCCAACTTTAAGGAGCTCATTTGTTTTTTGTGTGATCATTCACACAGCAATAGGGGAAAGAAAAACATTTAGAAATAAGAAGGTGATTTTAAAAGCACACAATTGGCATGGGACCTGGGGCGGTAGATAGAGTATTTAAAGCTACTTTTAACCTAATTTAAGTTGGTGGTGTGTCTAATACTTCTGAGAAAGTACAGCTTGAATGGAAATTGTTGGTTTTGTTTTTGATCTACAAAGCCCTTCGTGGTTTGGGTCATGGTTATCAGTAGCGTAGCCGGGGGGGAGCGGCCGCTCCCCCTGTGAGGAGAAGTGCTGCCAGAGCCAGGCGCAGCAGGAGCCGCGGGCCTTTTAAAGCGCCCCCCCCCAGCCCGGCTTCGGCAGTGGGGCTGGGCGAGGGGGGGCGCTTTAAAAGGCCCGCAGCTCCCCGCAGCGGCAGGAGCCGCAGGCCTTTTAAAGCGCCACCGGAGCCTGGCTGCCGGAGCTCCGGCGGCACTTTAAAGGGTCTGGGGGCTCCACAGAGGCTGGAGCCCCGGGCCCTTTAAAGCGCCGCCGGGTGAGTACAGGGGGAGCGGGGAGGAGACTTCTTATAGCGCCGCTCCTCCTGTGCTCTAAACCTGGCTATGCCACTGATGGTTATCTTAGAGATGTTACCTATTTCTCATGTTCCGTCCCAATAGCTGGAAGCAGCAATTATGCCCCGAGTCCTCCAATCAGAAAAATGTGTGCAGGGTGTTTTCTGTGGAAGTCCCTCAACCCGAGAATTCACCTCCCCCATTGTTCTGCCAGAGACTGTGGAATTCTGGAATACAGAACAATGCCTGTTTATTCACTCAGGTTATTGCCTGCAGTCAGAGGGAGTGGCCTGCAAGGTGCATTAGAACTTTGTTTTGTAGTATGAGCACTTGTGAGTTCTCTTGACTCAACATTGTGTCAGTTTAGCCATGTTTTAGTCTGTCTTCTATTTATGTATAAGCACATAGTGGTCTACTTGGGTGCATTATATCAATTGTAAGATATGTACATGTAAACATAATTAGTATTATGGATCGATATTGTATCAGTTATGTAGTTAATTGCTTTGCTTAAGGATTTATTTTTATCATGGGCCTATAGTGATAGGCCATTACATTTCGGTGTCTTGCTAGTCCTAAATTTATACAATAATACATTAAAAGTGATATTCACGTTGTGTCATAACTGCTAGCAGAATATATTTTAGACAAGATATAGCTACTCCTCTCTCCATAATATCCCTCTTTTGGAATCTTTTTTTTTTCTTTTGGTTTTGCACAAATCTGATATCTCTTTTTATTAGTATAAACTATTTATAACAGGACTGCTGAATCACAAAAATAAGGTTCTAGCCAATGTTAGCCTAATAGATTAGAATACTCTGTTAATAATCTGAGTATGTGATTCAAAGCCTGTTGAAGTCAATGGGAGTCATTGCTTTCAATGAACTTTGAAGCAGGTCCTGAGAGTTTAAATACTTTGTTTTATACTAAATAAATTAAATCATTAAAATATAATCAACCTAATTTTAGGCTGAAAACACGTAGAATAAATTTTCTCCAGAACTGGGACCATGTATATATAGTTTCATCTCAAAACAAATTTCACAATCAAGTAACAAACCTCAGTAAATAATAAGCTTCTTATCATATTCTTACTAGAAATGGGTCTGAGCCACAAAAAGTTGGATCTAAATTAAAACTTTCCAAAAATTCTGAGTTATTCAGATCCATGTCTAATTCTTTAGTGAACGATGGAAATTCTAGCTTGAGGTTTTAAATAACTGTGCTTGTTTTCCTGTTTGGCTTTAGAGGCTTGTTCTTTAACTTAAACTATTTAAACTCCAAAATTAATGTGTCCTTCCAGTTTCTTTTAACTTCATATTCCAGTCTTATAATCATGTACTGGCAGGTATTGGATTAATACAGCCAAAGGTGCCTCCGAAAAACTGCAGCCTGTTAGGGCCTGCCAATGATATGGGTTTGGCTGAGGAAATGTAGGATGACTCACAAGTTTTGTTCCCATAACTGGAAGGAACAAAGCAAGCACTAGTGAGCTGGAAATGTAGAGCTATATCCTTGTGACCTTTGTGTCAAGCTGTGAGTCAAACTTTAGTAGGTGTTTTATCACTGAATTGGAATAACTACACAATGATTTACACTAATGAGGGTGTGGCAAGAAAAGGCTCTCTCCTTTTTAAGCCTGCAAATGGCTCAGAGATCTTTTGCTGGTAAAACCTGACTAAGTTTATTTTTACTATTTCCACCACCCTTACACACCATTTAGCCTTACATCTACTGTCCTAGGGGCTCTCAGCTCCTTAGGCAAGCAGGGGAGGGTGATATAGATCATTCCCCTGCTTCCCCCTTCTCACTTACTTCCTGTGCCTTTGTGTCATCTGCCTTAGTTCTCTTCAGTCTGTCCCCATCCATGAATTAGGCACAGCTCTGGTTAATGAGGCCTACTCTAGAATAATTGGAGTTGCAGTGACCACAAAGCTGGCCCAGGTGATGTTACTCAGCACTCTGTCACAGGGGCAATGATGCACTCCATGGACCAGACTCCACCATAATTTTATTTGTCTTCTAGTCCCATGCCAAGGGGTTCAAAGACTAACCTAATGCCTGCTTCAGTAGTGAAAAAACATAACTCTTCGTTAAACAAAAAGGTGGAAACGCATCTTCTTTCCAAGTTTTGAGGGGATTATTCTTCCCTTATTCTGGAAGTCATGTCCCTTCACAAATATATTAATACAGCTTTGTTTGTCCTTGCAGTCTTTTTCAATTAAAGTAACTTTTAAAGAATTACAGATTTGAATGTGAGGCTGTGTGTGAAACATGATTTTCTGGGGGAGTCTTTCACAGTGGCGTAGCCAGGTTTAGAGCACAGGGGGAGCGGCGCTATAAAAAGGCACCTCCCCGCTCCCCCTGTACTCACCCCGGCGGCGCTTTAAAGGGCCCGGGGCTCCAGCCGCTGTGGAGTCCCCGGGCCTTTTAAATCCCCGCCCGAGCCTGGCTCCGGCAGCGGGGGTGGGGGGGGGGCACTTTAAAAGGCCCGCAGCTCCCCGCAGCAGCAGGAGCCGCTGGCCTTTTAAAGCGCCCCCCCAGCCCGGGTCCGGCAGCGGGGCTGTGGGGGGGTGCTTTAAAGGGCCCGTGGCTCCCCGCAGTGGCAGGAACCGCCGGCCTTTTAAAGCGCCCCCCCTAGCCTGGGTCCGGCAGCGGGGCTGGGGGGGCCTTTTAAAGCGCCCCCGAGCCCGGCTCCCGCAGCGGGGCTCGGGTGGTGCCTTAGCGCCGCTTTTCCTCACAGGGGAAGTGGCCGCTCCCCCTGCTTCCCCGCTGGCTACGCTACTGGTCTTTCACCTTTCTGGTGTTTGCCTCCTATCTCTGTCTATGTGGTACAGATCTAGATGAGTGGCATTACAGAAAGCTTCTCCAGGAGACAAACTAAGTGTCAGAGGCATAATTAATACCAGTATATTTTTTCCCCTTCCCTGATGTAATTTTAAATCTGAGATTGACTTATTTCCTAGGTTCTTGTCTGCACTGTGTGAGCATTAGAAGTCAAAATGGTACTTTTCATAAAAGTAGGAATTTCCATGGGGAGGTGGATTAAGAACATAAGAATGGCCATACTGGGTCAGATCAATGATCCATCTAGCCCAGCATCCTGTCTTCTGATGGTGGCCAATGCCAGATGCTTCAGAGGGAATGAACAGAACAGGCACTTATCACATTTGGCAATCAGAAGCTAGGGGAACCCAGAGCATGGAGTTGCATCCCTGAACATCTTGGCTAATAGTCATTGATGGACCTATGCTCCATGAACTTCTCTAGGTCTTTTTTGAACCCGATTATAGTTTTGGCCTTCACAACCTCCCCTGACAATGAGTTTCACAGGGTGACTGTGCGTTGTGTGAACAAGTGTGTCCTTTTGTTTGTTTAAAACATGCTGCCTGTTAGTTTAATTGTGTGACACTTAGTTCTTGTGTTTATATGAAGGCATAAATAACACTTCCTTATTCACTTTTTCGACACTAGTCATGATTTATAGACTGCTATCATAACTCCTCTTAGTTCCTTTTCCAAGCTGAAAAGTCTCATTCTTTTTAATCTCTCCTCACATGGAAGCTGTTCCATACACTTAATCATTTTTGTTGCCCTTCTCTGTACTTTTCCCAACTCAATATATCTTTTTTTTTTTTTTTTTTTGAGATGGGGTGACCAGAACTGCCCACAGTATTCAAAGGTGGGGTTGTATCATGGATTTATATAGTGGCATTATGAAATTTTCTGTCTTACCTATCTCTTTTCTAATGGTTCCTAATGTTGTTAGCTTTTTTGACTGCTACTACACATTGAGCAGATGTTTTCAGAGAAATATCCACAATGACTCCAAGATCTTTCATCTGAACCTCTCCTGTCACTGTAGTGAGTATCTACACTGAGGTGCTATAGTGGCACAGCTGCAGCACCGCTGCTGTAGTGTTTTAAGTGTAGACATACTGTATCATTCCTTTCCTAGGGTGATATTCAGCCGCTTCTCAATTCCTCAGGGCTGTGCTTCTGTAGGTTAAAAGTGCAAATTAGAGATTGCAGGCCTGTCTAGCAGGATTTTTGTGGTTTGGACAGCTCTTTTTGTTTCTCTGAGGACATTTCAAGCTGCTGCATGTGTAGCTGAATCAACATTTATTTAAAGAAATAGCAAAATCATAAGCTGAAAGGTGATTGTCCCTTGCAAGAACTTCAGAAAATGCATGATGGGGAAATAATAGATTGAAAGGCTAAGTTTCTAAAGGAGGACATGGAAATACAAATGCATAGCCAGCAAAATTACTCCTGTAATTATATTAATTGCTTGTGCTTTAAAGTAATGAATCTAAATGGGAAAGCAGAACCACCTGGGTGGGCAATAGAGGAATGGTCAAATCTGTATGCAATTGTATTTTCAATAAAAACTAATTGTCTTAAGTAACAGGTCTTGAGGTCAGGAAATATGTTCTGTTCCCAGCTTTGTCACTGACTTTGTGTGATGATGAGCTCTGTTGAAACAATTCTTGGAGGCCCCACAGCTATCCTGTCTCATGTTTGTCATGTAACAAGTGGCCTATGTTATGAAGTGGAAAGAGATTTTGTACCTGAGGATTATCAGTCCAAAACGATATTGATCCAAGCAAAAAGGCACACACAATAATCTTGCTAATCTGCATACAAAATTGGTGGTGCGCACCCATCCTCTCTCAGCTAAGATTTATAGTTCAGTGTTGTAGTTCCACAATGAGAACTCAGCATTTTATAAAGTTGACTGCAGTACAATTGTCAAGGCTGATTCCCCCCTCTGGCACTTCGAGTGCAGAAGGTGGGAACCCACAAGGATTCTAAAAATGAATAGTGGCCACTCCAGGCTTGTATTAAACTCCTAAGATTACAGCTTTT
The DNA here is from genome assembly GCA_033296515.1 of Macrochelys suwanniensis. Lineage (NCBI taxonomy): Eukaryota > Metazoa > Chordata > Testudines > Chelydridae > Macrochelys > Macrochelys suwanniensis. The sequence continues at coordinate 39,207,128 of CM065784.1, forward strand.
CTCTGACCATGGATGGGTAGATGCTGACACCACCCAAGTGCAAAAACCCCTTTGAGAATCCAGGAAGGCACACTTGGGAATTCCTTCCTGTTGGGTACCCTCAAGCCCTTTCACACCTCTTCCCCCCCCCCCCCCAAGAGCTGAGAAAGAAAACAAAGGAAATCAGCTGTTGTCACCAGCTAATTAAACAACATATGCACAAACCTCTTAGGGACACACAAATCCAATCCTGTTCTTAAAAAAGGTAAATTTTATTAAAAACAAAAAGAAAGAAAATACATCTGGAACTTAGGCTTTTTGCTAGGTTTTAAAAAAAGATAGCTTCTTGAGGTCCAGCTTAAAGGTTACAAGCAGAGGAGTCCACAAGCCATAAAGAAATAAGAGAGAAACCTAATCGCGTCTTCCTAGACCTATTTACATATCTGGGGTTTCAAATAAGTAGTTTCTAGGTATGATCTGATGATTTTCATACCTGGCCGAAAGCTTTTTACAGCATAGTTCCAGCCCTGTCTGTTCTCCAGGAGAACACCACAGACAGACAAAAGGGAAGTTTTTTCCCAATTTAAAAAAGTTCTAGCCTTCCCATTGGCTCTTTTGGTCAGGTGCGCACTGTCTTTTACCTATGGACTTTTTAACCCTTTACAGGTAAAGCAAGTAGAGAACAGCTACTAACAGGGATTTTCTAGCTGGTTGGCTGGCTGCCTCCTGCCTCCTGGCTCCACGCACAGTGGCTGAGCGGGGAGGCAGGGGGTGGCTCGCTGTGGCTGCCTCCTGGCTCCAAGCTCAGCGGCTGAGTATGGAGCCGGGAGGCAGGAGGCAGCTGGCTGCCACCCCCCAAATCCTGGCACCCTAGGCAACTGCCTAGGGTCGCCTAGTGATAGCGCCGGCCCTGCATATCACTAGTGCAATTACCAAGGTTCTACTGCATTTCTTTACAGTAATATCCAGAAAGATAAGGGTAAAGTGTGCCAATATAATAGTGGGGTGACAAATTATTTGCCAAGTGCCCATAACTTACTGTGCTCCATACAAGGTGGGAGCAGACAGTCCCTTCTCCAAATACCTTACAGGGTAAAAACCTGTCAGGGAGAAACTCAAGACTTATTGAGTGACAGGTGTTTTCTAATCTCAGATCCTTGTCATATATAATGTTGCAATGCAGAAGGCATTTCGCATGGGTTAGTGTTTCTTGTGTATCACTCAACAGAGATAAGATAATAAATGCAGTAATGGATTTAAGCTGCTGCAGGGAAAATTTAGGTTAGCTAGTACAAGGTAACTTTACTATACAAATAAACAGATCAAGGGAGGCTGTGGAATTGTGATCACTGAAGATAACCAAGGCTAGATGAGATCATTTTTGGCATTGGATCAGGCATAACGAAAGCAGCCTGCCCCCAATGGAGGGAGATGGATTAGATCAGTGGTCCTAACCAGGGGCATGCATAACCCTGGGGGTACACAGAGATCTTCCAGGGGGTGCATCAACTCATCTAGATATTTGCCTACTTTTACAACAGACTACATAAAAAGCACTAGTGAAGTCAGTACAAACTAAAATTTCATACGGGCAATGACTTGTTTATACTGCTCTATAGACCATACACTGAAATGTTAGTACAATATTTATATTCCAATTGATTTATAATTATATGGTAAAAATTAGCAAGTAAGCAATTTTTCAGTAATAATGTGCTAGGACACTTTTTTTGTATTTTTATGTGATTTTGTAAGCAAGTAGTTTTTAAGTGAGGTGAAACTTGTGGGGTACACAAGAAAAATTGGACTCCTGAAAGGGGTTTGGTAGTCTGGAAAGATTGAGAACCATTGGATTAAATGGTCCACTAGAGGTTATTTTAACCCAAGTGACTTTAATGGGCTTTTATATTTTATTGGGAGTTATCTCAAACCATAAACTTTGTGGTATCTAGCATCATATTTAAAAAGTGAACTGTAAATGGGTGTTACTGTAAAGAATTTTGAAATCTGTAAAAATAATTACATTGAAGGAAATGTATTTATTTAATAGGAAAATCACATGGAAACTGGGAGTGTATTTTAACTTCTGAACAAAGATTTATTCAGCTAAGTTTGAAATCAGTGTTTGAAAACCTTTCAGTCTTGATACAAACCTGTTTGCATAGCTGAACTCTAGCCAACAAGAATTCCTGTCAAGTGAAACATTAACCCTGATGCCAGAGAAATGTAGTTCTCTCAGGGCAAGGAGATCTTGGCTAAGAATGAAAACTTAACACAGGTCTAAAGCGACTATCTTTAAAACATTTATGCACTCAGGGTATGGGATGGCTCAGGGGCTCGGAAATGAGATATGACATCTTTCAGTTCCAGCTCACTGGTTTGTATCTGGCCTGGGTCAGTAGTAGTCAAAAGCTATTACTGTCAGCTGTTTAGTGGCCTAATGTGTGATATTTTGTTTGTATCATAGCCATTTCTAGTGGGCCGGTGTCTACATGGCACAAACCACCACCACAGCTGGCATCCTTGTCTTCTCAGGAGGAGAGGGCGCAAGCAGCATTTCCTCCAATCTCTAGGCCCCTGCTCAGGAGTCAGGGGCAGCTCTACCAATTTTGCTGCCCCAAGCAGTCGGTGCTGAATTGCCGCCGCCGCAACAGCAGCAAAGCTGCCGCGGAATTGCCGCCGCGGCGGGAAGAGCAGCAAAGCTGCCGTGGAATTGCCACCGCGGGACATGGACTGCCACCCCATTCTGGATGCCGCCCCAAGCACCAGCTTGGAAAGCTGGTACCTGGAGCCGGCCCTGTCAGGAGTCAGTGGGGTGGGGGATTGGTGCCACTGCTCTATAAATGGTGGTGCTGGTGCTATCCTTCCCAAACAGGCACAGAAGGTGCTGACCTCAAAAAGGCAGAGTCAGAAGCTGCAAGCTTACCCAAAAGGGTGTGGATATGGGTGTCCAGCCCCCACTGTCTCAGCAATGGGCCTGGCCAGCTCTGTTAGCCAGTAAGGAAAGTATGCTGCACCTGTTTAATTTGAGGTGGGGCTGCTACTGCAGAATATGCTCCCTAAGGGCTTGTCTACACTACAAAATTAAATCAACTTTATCTAAGTCAACCTCGAGCCTCCGAATTAATTAAGTCAATTGTGTGTGGCCACACCATGCTCATTGTCTCGATGGAGTGTGTCCTCACTAGCAGTGCCTGCATCGTTGCACAAAGCAGTGCATCATGGGTAGCTATCCCAAAGTGCAACTTGCCGCAGTGTGTTTTGGGAAGTTTGTGCAATGCCTCATGGGACCAAAACATTGTCGCAGGGGAGAATGGGAACATTGCGTTGGCATCCCATGATGCACTGTGCTCTCTTCCTCATATCAATGGCAAACAATCCAGTGGTTTTCGCGCCTTAAAACCGTCGCGCGTACGCCATAACCCCAGAAGCCTGGACACTCAGTTGTACACTCTTGCTGTGAGCATCTCAAACACCTCACGCCTTCTCCTGCAGTATTTCCAGAGCTGAAGTAGGGTCCACCACGTGGAACATAACAATGTCCTGCAAGCAGCCCTCCTGCAAGCCATTGAAAAAAACAATTCACAGTTGCTGATGGCAGTCACAGAGCAGCTGCACTCTGAGCACCATTTCTGGTCCCATGAAACAAGCACTGACTGGTGGGATGACATCGTTTTGCAGGTATGGGATGACGAGCGGTGGCTGCAGAACTTTCGAATGCGGAAGGCCACCTTCCAGGAATTTTGTGCAGAGCTTTCCCCTGCCCTGCAGTTCAGCAACACAAAAATGAGAGCTGCTCTGACAGTGGAGAAGCGAGTGGCGATCGCTATTTGGAAGCTTGCAACGCCAGACAGATACCGGTCAGTGGGGAATCAATTTGGAGCAGGTAAATCAACCATGGGAGCTGCTGTGCTCCAAGTGTGCAGGGCCATTAATCGACTTTTGCTACGAAGGTAGTGAGTCTGGGAAATGTGCAGGACATAGTGGATGGTTTTGCCGCGATGGGGTTTCCTAATTGCAGTGGAGCGATAGATAGCACACATATCCCCATCTTAGCACCAGACCACTTTGCCAAAGAGTACATAAACCGAAAGGGATACTTATCAATGGTGTTGCAAGCGCTGGTGGATCACAGGGGGCGTTTCACAGACATCAACGTAGGATGCTCAGGAAAAGTTCATGACGTGCATCTTTAGGAACTCGGGTCTGTTCAAAAAGCTGCAATCCAGGACTTTCTTTCCAGACCACAAAATGATGACATTGAGATGCCTATAGTTATCCTGGAGGACCCAGCCTACCACTGGCTCCCATGGCTCATGAAGCCATACACTGGCCGTCTGGACAGCAGTAAGGAACGGTTCAACTATAGGCTCAGCAAGTGCAGAATGGTGGTTGAATGTGCCTTTGGTCATTTGAAAGGGCGCTGGAGAAGTTTACTATCAAGGTTGGACCTTAGTGAGGAGAACATCCCCATGGTTATAGCTGCCTGCTGTGTGCTCCATAATATCTGTGGGGAAAAAAGGGGGGAAATTTGCCACAGGGTTGGGCAGTTGAGACAGATCACATGGCAGACATTTTTGACCAGCCAGACTCCAGGGCAATAAGAAGAGCACAGCAAGGGGCACTGCATATCCAGAGGCTTTGAAAAGCCATTTCACTAATGAGTCACAGTAATGCGAGCTGCTTGTCTGCATTGTGGTTTCCCAAACCTTCACCTGCCTTGTATCACTGTCCCTGTAAAGCCAACCCACCACCCCAAGCCCACTGCTTCTACTCAATAAAGAACATTTATTTCTCTAATCCATTTACTTTATTTAACCAACATAAGTAAAGAGGGAGAACAGAATGAAAAAATAACCTTGGGGAAAAGGGGTTGTAAAGTTAGAACGGGAGAAACATTTTCAGCTGTGTAACATAACACTGCATTCCAGACCATCTAAGATCTGTGAACGGGTACCTTCTGTTCATAGGCGCTAACTTCTGCTGGCGCCGGTGGGTGCTCAACAACCCCCCCGGCCCCGCCCTGACTCCACCTTGCCCTGTCCCCTCCACCCCCCCATTCCAACCCCTTCCCCAAATCCCTGGCCCCGCCTCCTCCCCTGAGCATGCCGCGTTCCCGCTCCTCCCCACTCCCTCCTGGAGCTTGATACACCACGAAACAGCTGTTTTGCGGCAGCAAGCGCTGGGATGAGAAGCGGGGACGCAGTGCACTCAGGGGCAGAGGTGGGGGTGAGGTGAGGAGGGAGGTGGTGGTGAGGGGAGCTTTGCTGACGGCCCACCAATTTTCCCTGTGGGTGCTCCAGCAGAATTAATTCAGGAGTTGTGCGGGAAAGTGTCTGCCATGGTGGAAGAAATAAGACTGCCCTGCCCAGAAACCTTCTGCAAAGGATTGCAGAGTACCTCTATGAAAGTTTCCTAGAGAGATCCATGGAGAATTCCTGGGCTATCCCAGTCCACATAAACAGTCTTTTCTGGGCCCCCCCTCTGCGTAGCTGGAGCAGCCTCTTGTAAGCAGAGAACCACAGCACCTCACTTTTTCTTCATAGTAAACATACCATACCACCGAATGTTTGTGCCTGCTAAAGTTTAACTGGACTTTGACTGAAACTGTATACTCACCAGAGGTGCCTTCCCCGGCATCACGGTCAGCCACCATGATGTCCTGCAACCCACAGGGCTCCAGGATTAAAAATATTTCCTGGCTCTCAAGGAGAATGGACACTGCTTGCCTGTCTCCCATTCTACTTCTCCTCCTCTTCCTCATCCACCATATTATCCTTCTTGTTGTCCCTAGACTCTCACACCTGTGAGGTGTCCACGTTGCTTGTGAGGGTGCTGGTAGGGTCACTCCCGAGAATCGCATGCAGCTTGTTGTAGAACCGGCCTGTGTGGGGTTCAGCACCAGAATGACTGTTTGCTTCCCTTGCCTTCTGGGACGCTTGACAAAGTTCTTTTATTTTCTCACGGCACTGCTGTGTGTCCCTCGTGTAGCCCTTCTCCCCCATTCCACGAGTGATCTTTGCATAGATGTCAGCATTTCTTCCGCTGGATCGGAACTCTGCCTGCACAGACTCTTCTCCCCACATAGCGATGAGATCCACCACCACCTGTTCAGACCAGGCTGGAGCCTCCAGTAGTCCCCATGATCAACTGTGCTCAAGCTGGCACGCTCCCAATGCTGATCAAACAGGAAATGGAAACTCAAAAATTCCCGGGGCTTTAGCAGGGGAGGGTCTGTTTCCTGTGCACCTGGCTGCAGTGCAGCAGAGTTGAGAATCATCACCAGAGCGGTCACAGATGAGCATTGTGGGACACCACTTGGAGGCCAATTAAGTTGAATTACACAATGCTACATCTGCACTAGCTTGCGGTCGACTGATGAAAATCGAATTAAGTGCTACGCCTCTCACAGAGGTGGATTACCGAAGTCGACATTAGAGGTGACAGGTCAGCGTAAGGACCCGGTAGTGTAGACACATACATTAACAGGTCAACTTAAGGTGGCTTTCTTCGACCTAAGACCCAAAGGAATTTTTACTAAATTGTCAAAATTCCTGCAGAACAGCTCTCATTTCCCCTACCCCACGCCAACAAAGGCCTATGTCTCTAAAGCACAATCTAACCCTTATCTTTAAAAAAGAGAAAAAGAAGTGGGCATTTGCTTCATTTCTTATCAATACAAATAAGGGTCCAATCCATATACGCACAAGCTTATTTTTTTCCATTAATGAATTTTCCAATGACTAAGTTTATTAATCTCTAGTTATTTTCCAGAGGTATACAAGTGTAGCAGCTTGATGCTCATTGAAGTCCACATCCACTGGATTCTTTAAAAATGAACAATAATGATCTATCCGTGGGGTGGGTTTCTTCCTCTGGAGAACCCAACTCCACCAGGTAGTCTGGTGGCAAAGCACAAACACAGTTGTACGGTAGAGTTCAAGAGTCCCTTTCCTGGAATGACCATTCCAGACTCTCATCAGAGATCTGGCAGTTTAAAGCCAAACAAACAGTCTTGTAATAGAATTTTAAAAAAACCAACCAAGCAATACCAGCCCCTTTCCCAGGGATTCTTCCGAGGGAGCAGGAAGCTCAAATCAAACAAGCAAGCAAAGTTCTCCCAGTCTCTCAGAGAGAACACCAGCAGCCCTAACTGTCTCCAGAACTTTTCTTGGTCTGAGGAAAGGAAGTGCTTTTGTATCCTACCCCACTGATTAGGCCTACAAATCCCACCAGCCCTGGGACTGTAACATTCTTTCTGATTAGATAAGAGAGAAGTGAGCCTTGTCCTATGCACACATCAAGGTTCTGGGCCTGGCCCCTAGAATGAGCTTGACTGAGTTCTTCCCAAACCACAATCTTCTCCCTGAGATCGCTTCCTGTCTCTGGTTTTCTGGGTTTGTGTTTGCATGCCAAAAAAAAAAAAAGGGGGTGTGTATGGAGAATGGCCGAGCAGACTCCCATCTTCATTCTTAAAGGGCTAGCATATCCATTTACAACAAGCTAATACACAGCAATTTTAATTACTACTATTCTTCCTAGGCATGATGGAAGGGTTTTTTGTTTTTTAAGCAAAAACAATTTTCAGAGACCCTGAAATATACTTTGGTTTGGAGCAAAATATCACTCCTGTAGAATTCTGGCTTCTAACCTCTGTTCTCATTTGAATGTATTTAATGCAAGGGGTCAGGGATGGATCTTCAAGCCTGCCCAGACACAAGAGTTGCCCCTAAGAATCACCAAAATTAGCTATCACTCACAACAGGTTCAAAATATTATCATTTTGCTGCTTGATTCCCCCTCAGCAGGGCTTGAGTTAATATGTCCTAGGCTCTGATGAGCTTCTTGGGCTAGACTCCCTTTTAACTGGGGAGTGTGGGGGTGGAAACAAGTGGCGATATTTCCCAAATGCTACCCACTTGTGGCACCAAAATGAGATGATGTTACTCCTGGTAAACTGCAGGTCTGTGACCTTATCTCCCTTCCTTTACATGAGGAATGATATAGCTAACAAATCTGATACAGGCAAGTCTCATTTTACGCGGGGGTTCCATTCCGCGGTTCGCGCGTAAAGCGAAAACCGTGTATAGTGAAACGCCATTGAGTTGAATGGTGGACGGAATCTCCTGCAGCACCGATGCTGTTTTTAAATTGTTTTTTTTTTCTTTTTTTTCTTGTTTTGCCGACCGCGCAAAGCTGAATCCGCGCATGTTAAATGCGCCTAAGATGAGACTTGCCTGTACTTCAGTTATCACTGGGCATCTGAATTAACTCCTCACTGAGATGAATGGGGCAGTTCACACCTCTCAAATCTATCTTTCTAGACCCATCTCTCCATTGGTTACACTCAGGCTAGAAGTGCTACAGCAGTGCAGCTGTGTCTCTGTAGTGCTTCTGATGAAGACGCTCTAAACCGACGGGAGAGAGCTCTCCAGTCAGCTTTATTACTCCATGTCCCACGAGAAGCGGTAGCTGTGTCAGTGGGAGATGGTCTCTCACCGATATAGCGCTGTTCTAGTTCAAGTGTAGACAAGGTCTTAGTCTCCATGTTTTTTAGGATTTCTTTGCAACCATAACAGCCAGAGACTTACTTTCTTTTTAAATGAAAGCTGAGATTTTGGAGAACGCAACAGTGGCTTCAGAGAAGCGCCGGAATAGCATACTGGAGAGTACCAAGCTGTTTCCAAGCCCTGATTAAAAGCAGTCCGTGAAATATAAACTAATCCATGGACTTCACAGATATCTGAGCCATTCTTTGTGAATAGAAAATAAGATGTTACTTTAACTACTTTATAGTAGTTAAATGAAATTATGGGCAGCAGGTTTAAAACAAATAAAAGGAAGTTCTTTTTCACACAGCGCACAGTCAACCTGGGGAACTCCTTGCCTGAGGAGGTTGTGAAGGCTAGGACTATAATAGGGTTTAAAAGAAAACTGGATACATTCATGGAGATTAGGTCCATTAATGGCTATTAGCCAGGATGTGTAAGGAATGGTGTCCCTAGCCTCTGTTTGGCAGAGGGTGGTGATGGATGGCAGGAGAGAGATCACTTGATCATTACCTGTTGGGTTCACTCCCTCTGGGGCACCTGGCATTGTCCACTGTCGGTAGACAGGATACTGGACTGGATGGACCTTTGGTCTGACCCAGTACAGCCATTCTTATGTTCTTACAGTTTTGTGGGAGGGAAAAACTGATCAAAACCCGCCAACTAAAGTTAAGGCTGATGCTCTCCTTTCCCTACCTTATTCCCTTACCCCACAGCTGATCTACAGAATCATGCAGAGATCGGAGACCCTAGCAAATAACTTGTCCTGTGTTGCATAAGGAAAGATGGAATGAAGTCCTTAACTTTGAATAGCCACAGGTTTATAGTTTTAGCTTACACTTTTCACAACAGCTAAACATCCTTTTTAAGGCCTGAGTCCGTGAAATACTGAACATCTTCTGCACCAAGCTGAAGGCCCTCTACTCCCATTGACCTCAGTAGGCGTTAAGGGAGCTCAGCACCTCACAGAATCAATCCTGAAGTATGTTTATTTAAAAGAAAAATTAAAAGCAAAGCTAAAGAGTGTTGACATCCCTCATGAAAGGGCTTGTTGAGCTCTCATGACAGTGTACACTTCCTTTTCTGAGATTTTTATATATATAAAATGGCCTCAACCTATTCCCATTGGAGTCGATGGCAAAACTCTGATTAACCTCCAAAAGGAGTAGCATTGGATACATATTCAAGGCAGGCCATTTATAATTTTTCATCAATATTGCAGTTGCTACAGAAGCCTCAAACAGGTCACGTCCCTAATGTATTAGTCGTTGTAAACTCTAGGTCAAGACTGTCATTTAGCATATGTTTGTTTATCTAGCACAATGGGATCCCATCTGGTCTAAGACTCTAAAATACCAGACCACAAATTATAATCCCATAGTAAGCAACAGTCCCTGCCCCAAAGAGTTTACATGTACATTTTTTTAAAAGAGGAGGAATTTCCCCTCATTCCCCACCAGAAAGTAGTGCCTACTGGTAGCATATTTTAAATATATATAGTCAGGGGCAGCCTGTTAATTTTTCTTGCATGCCAGTTCACTTTTCCTTAACCAGTTCTGCTTTGATGGAATGAAAACAGTTATATAAATAAAGTGTTATATAATCTTTAAAATTGCCTTCGGGCTTGCTTGGGTCTCTCCTGGAATTTCGTGAGCACTAAGCATCATTATAATAAACAAACTAAACATTTCAAGGCAAAAATGTCACTAGGGATTTACTGAAATTGCATATTGTTGCTTTTGTCTGGATAATAGTCTGTTTGTATGCTACTGTATGTTGTTTGTGGTCCAAACAGAAACACATTCTGATGCCTGTCCTATGCCAATGGTTGTTCTTATTATGAACACATTTATATTTTGTTGTATTGAGCTATCTGCCACTTTATGTAAGCTGCACCAGCTGCTCTTGCTCTTACACAGCAGATTATTGTATGTAGCATTTTAGTTTTTCCCTAAAGCACATAACGCTTTGCACAATCCGGATTACTAAATCTCCAGGAAGTGATTGTAAATTATATTAAAACTGTGACAACTGAGAACAGAAACAGCCTTGAAGACCAGTACAGGCAGTGCAGGAGTCCTAACGGGACTGTGGTTATGGGCTGTTTTTAATATGGGTTGACCTATATTTGTTTCAGATTTTCTGCTACATTCTTTTTCTTATTGTTCCCTTCACTAAAATTTAGTCTAGAGCAGACCATGGTGCAAAAAATTAGCATTTAAATTTAAACACCAAAGAAATGTTTCATTTCATTTCATTTTTATGGCTTGAAATAAATTGAAATCTAAGCAGATGTACAATGAAATGGAGCCCAAGATACCTATTTGTTGCATTTCTATAATAGGTATCATGCTCTGCTTACTTGGCAGTCTTCTACATCGGGAAAACACCACCGCTTAAGTACAGTATTAACACCGCAGTAGCCAAAGTGGAATAATTATAATGTAACTTTACTGACATGGGCAAGATAAGCCAATCCATGTTATTGCTGGGCTTAAAAATGTGTTCTGGTCGGATAACAACTTTGCCTAGGCTGGAGTCTGTTTTTATTTTATCCTAGTTATAATATGGTTTGGACCTGACTGGCTGCCAAACAGTGTTGTATCCAAGTTCAGTCACTATCTTCCTTACACACAGTAGTTAAACACTGCTATTTGATCAGGGGCAGCGCTTGGGGTGAGTGCAGAGCCTGAGTGCAGATGCTGTGCAGGCAGCTGCAGGAAGAGTCAGGTTCTAATTGGCCTGAGGGGGTGGGAAGGAGCATGGGGAGGGGGGGAATGCTGGTGGGGACAGCAAAGGCTCAGCCGGGTTAGAGAAACCTGCCAAATCTGCATCCTCGCTGCAGGGAGCTGCTGCTGCTACCAGGGAGTGGGGAAAACAGATGGCTGTTCCTTTGAAGCCACTTACACATTAATCTCTCTGCCTATTTCTTCCTCCAATGCCTTCAGTGGCACCTGTAGCTACTAACCATGGGCACACATCCTGGAAGGCAGCAATTCACCTAGGGAAACAGCAGATTAAGATGATCTTTTTTTCAAACTGGCCCCATGAATTGGCAAAGGGATGCCAGGACTGGGAGTAGTCACATGTGTGAACACACAAAGGCTTTAACAGAGCAGGCAGAGCCACAAGGGAGTGTGCATGTGGGGAGCTGAGGAACGGTGCCAGCAGGAACTTGAAGGTGGTGTTTTGGTGAGGTTGCTGTAGGCTACGATTGATATTTTGAGTGGTGGCTAGAAAGATGTGCGATGGTAGACACTTTAGTTAGGTAGGAAATAGTGCTTTGAATTTGTAGATGGAGGGAGGGGAGCTTTTTTTTTGAGGAGGGAATGGCCTTTTCTGATAAATCCACATCACAAAGTTGGTAAGCATTGCTTGACAAAATATAAAATAAAATCTAAAAATATATTCATAGATTCATAGATTCTAGGGCTGGAAGGGACCTAGAGAGGTCATCGAGTCCAGCCCCCTGCCCTCATGGCAGGACCAATTACTGTCTAGACCATCCCTGATAGACATTTATCTAACCTACTCTTAAATCAATTATATCTATATCCAAAAGAGCAAAATCTGTGGAGGAAAAGAGACGTGTTTATTTTGTGTTCATATTTTAAAGTATTAAGAGACACATTATAAAGACTGGAAAACTATGAAATGTATTTGAATGCTGTTAAGAGGACTAAAGAAATGTGATTTGAAGGAAGACTGAAATGTGTGGTATGAGTCTGGTTTTTAAATTCTGCTTTTGTAATGTTTCAGGATTTTGGATTTTGGGAGCTCAGCCTTGGCTGAGTTAGCAATTCAATTAAATTTCTGTGTATGTCAATACATACAAAAATTCCATGTGACTGACGTGTACCTATGTAAAGGCACAAATCAGCTCACATGCTGGTTTTTCATTGTTGATCTCAACCAACAAGTTATGGGTGACTCCATCAGATGTTTCTGATTTTAGGCCAATGAACATGCATAGAAGATTTTCCTTCTCTCTGATAGAAGGGATGGCAACACAATCAGATAAGCAAATTTGGAGTTCAGCATCAGGATCAAAAAATTTTATCCGATCACCTGCCCTAGAATCTGCTCAATAAACTGGGAGAGAGATTTTGCAGCAGGAGCACTTCTGCCAAGGGGACACAGAAGGTTTGTGGGATTCCTATTTGTAAATTCTGCAGTAAGCGAGTTCTAAGCTTGTCTTAGCAAGAAAATCGCCTACTGGTTTTATCAGCTCTGGATTTGGCTCAACTGGTAGTGTTTGGCTCAGTGCTAAAGTCAGTTAATTTCCTTTTGCAAAATCAGTGTGCCTTCAGTGTTCTAGACCAGGGGTCTCCAAACTACGGCCCGAGGGCCGAATCCGGCCCGCAGCTTCAATTTGTCCGACCCCCACAACCAATTGCTGCCGCTGCCTCGGCAGCACTTCGGCGGCACCTCAAACACTGCTGCCGCCTCAGTGGTATTTCTGCAGCAGAGCCCCGTCGAAATCGGGCCCTGCACTCCCTAAAGCCGGCCCGCAAAGCCCCTTCAAAAATCTAATGTGGCCCTCATCTCCTAAAGTTTGGAGACCCCTGTTCTAGACAATCTAGTAAAACTGGTAATAAAGACTGATTTTTACCTACTCAGGTCCATGTGACTTACCCCATCTCTGGACTTTTATCATTCAGCCATCCTTCCAAGAAAGACACCAATGCCAAATTTTCAAAAGGCAAATGTCTGGCTTTCTTGCACAAAACAGTGTGCAATACTGGAAATATGGAGTTCCATGCAGGCATATATAGAAAATTGAGCACTCAAATATCTATTTGTGCATGCAGTCGCCTGTTTAATATGAGCTATTATAGTAAGCATGTATGTAAATATGCCCATGAAACCAAACATATCTTTAGGTATTGGCTGACACCTACCATTTAAAAAAAGAACTGGTCTTTAATGTGCAATGACATTATAAAAGCAAACAAATGTCCCTCCTTAATGTAGGCCAGATCCAACTCCCGTTTAAGTCAATGGGAGGGTTTCCATTTATTTCAATGGCTATTGGATTTGGCCCTAAAGGAGTAACTTAACGCCCCCCCCCCCATGATATTTATTAATCTTTGTTAGTCACAAAGAATCTGCAGACTTTCATCAAATTGCATTTGCATGATTCATAAGTCCAACATTTTTTGGACATCAGCTTGGTGAAGCACTGAATCTACTTTATGCTTCACACCTTCCTAACGAGAGAGCCTGAAAGTCAAATACAGACCCAGGGAAGACACCTAACTTCATAAATGCTAATAAACATGCTCAGTGAGTCCACTGTCTCCCTCAACAATGTCTGACAGAAAATCTGTTACAGAAAGCCTTAAGCGACAGCACCCTAAAAATAAAGCATCAGGTATTAAAAGCACTTATTGACTACATTTATATTATGGTGAAGTTTCCTCAGTCTGCATTACCATGGTCCATACCAACGTCATGGGAAAATAAAAGCTTCTGAAGCCTGGTTTAAGGTGAATATGTGTGGCCTATAAATCGGATCAACAATCTTTTGGGGATCTTTTTAAAGAACAAATGGTGACTGTGGACAAGGTAGGAAAGGGTCTTCAAGAGGAGTATATACATTTTTGGTGACAGATATGTGTATCTAATTTACATTCCCTTTCATTTATCTGTGACAGCATAGTTTAACATAATCCTTTAGCCTACACTCTGGTTTATGAGTCTCATGTGGGGAAGCTAGATTTAGCATAAAATACCAGTAGTACATTAAATCACAAAAGAAAAAAATCACATTAAGAAATCCTATTGAAATAGGATTTACGACTTAATGCTTAGATATTTTATGACTATATATCACTATTTTTATTAGTAGTGTAGGTCATGAGCCATCAAACTGTCTAAGTATACCTATAGACATTTATAAAACCCATCTGGAATTAAAATGATCATTCTTTAAAACATATACCATTTCTGTAGAAAGGTTATTACTTAGTTTTTGCCATTTAATTTAGTGCTTCCATGTACAGATGGGCCATGATCAAAGTAACAAGTTACTCCTTCACTTGCAGCCCTGAATAATCACATCTTCCTGCTGTCTTTCAACCTGCAAGTTCCTTGTACAAGTTATGACAGAGTTCAGAACCTGAATGAACTCCTGAAACTGAGTGGCTGGAATAGTATTGTCTTATAAATATATAATACCTTGACCTGAAGGAAGAGGAGAGAAATAGAAACATGAAAAGGAGCTTATGTGGAACTGTGCTGTCTTCAGATGGATATAACATGTAAGCAAAAATGAGAAAATTATACATTTTTAATAGAAAACGTTGGCTACACAAAGGCAACCCAGTCCTACATGCAGAAAAGTTTGATGTGTCCCAGCCCTATAAGTTACACTACAAAACAAAAAACTCCTCCAGCCAAACAAGAATTTAAGTGGGTCTTTTATCTTTGAGGGGAATCACTGTGTTACCTTCTGGTCTTTAATGACCGTGGGAATCCCTGGGTTGCTACTGTTATTGGGTCTATTTTTCCTCCTGGGTGGACAACAGACTTGCTCATTTTTTCCACCAAATCCCCACCATATGTGTGTGTGTGTGTGTGTGTGTGTGTGTGTGTGTGTGTGTGTGTGTGTGTGTGTGTGTTACAGTCGCCTACAAGATAGAAAACTTCAGACCTATTCAAATATATATATATATATATATATATATATATATATATATATATATAATATTTGAATAGGTCTGAAGTTTATTTATATATATATAAATAGAGAGAGAGAGAGTTAGTTAGTGAGTTCTCTGCACTGGAGCTGCTCCTTTAGCTCACCATTTAGAGGCCTATATTTTTGGAGCTGAAATCATGATGGGTGGCATGGGTGTGGATGAGCGTTGGCTCATTACCATGGTGTATATAGTATGTATTGTTGTATAATTGCAAGATCAGTACAATTTGTCTTAGCCTCAGTTTGTTTGTCTAGAACAGTTTAAATTTGACTTGTTTGACTTGTAAGTGAACCAGCGCTCCATGGGGGGAGGGAAGAACTCTGACAAGAAATGCAGTATGATGCATGCATACTCTGTCCCAGTACATGGCTGTTGGCAATCTGGAACAAACCACTTAGACACAAGGAGATTGGGAATCTATTAAAAAGAAGAGTTAGGCCCTGTTGGAGTATGGCAGGAAGGCAATGTGAGAGGCACAGGCACACTCCTCCTGTCTATGTCCCTTTTCTTGGCTGGGAGAAGGCGGGGAGGTATCTTTTGTTGGGCCTGTGTGTAGGAATCCTTTAAAACCCAACTCATGTATAGTTTATTCAGTGATTTAGAGGGTTAGAAAATGCAAAAAGCAATTTTAAGAGGTGGTGGTTTCTTACTACTCTAGAAATTTGGATTGAATTATTTGGATGCAAAGCAAAAACTGGGGAAAAGCCAGAAATTCACTGCTTTGACTTTGGGATGTGAGAATTTTCCCACAGCTGTAGGATTTAATAATCTCCTTGCTGGAGCATTTGAACTGAGCGTACACTCAATGCTAGATTACTCAGGCCCTAATGTGGGTTTATGTTAATAACTGCATGTCATAATCAGGATGTAAGAATGCACTAAACATTTGAATCTTTAGAGGTAACAGGAGCCTCCCACACACAAAAAGCACATACAAGTTTGCTCCACTTTTCCAGCAAGAGGCCTGAAAACATACTCCTCCTTTATGTATACAGTGATAAATTATTGTAAATTAGTTACATTTGAGGTTGTCTCAAGAAATCTTCCTGCTGATTCTTTCCAAAATTCTTAGGTTGATCCTGTCCATATGTGATATAATCATGGTGGATAGGAGTTGGGTCTATTTGGGTTATGCTATGGAAATGGACTAAAACCAGCGTACTTATTATATTGAACACCAAATTGCCTAGAGATAGTTGCCACTTCAGCCACTGACTTCCTTGGGCTGGATTTGAACTAGTGCCATCAAGATAAAAGTGTCTGTATCCCACTATCAGTCCATTATGAGACAGAACTAAAAAGTGACACATTTTATGAGTAGATGTATACAAATTCTAGAATTCCAAATACTAAGATGGGTGAACTTGAGTGCCTGCTATTAAATGAGGCTATTGATATAATAGGCATCACAGAAACTTGGTGGAATGATCACAATCAATGGGACACGATATTACCAGGGTACAGAAATATATAGGAATGACAGAGTAAGTCGTGTTGATTGGGGAGTGGCACTATATGTGGAAGAAACCACAGAGTCAAATATAGTAAAAGTCTTAAATGAATCAAACCATGGGTGGCAGGTGAAGCTTCCCCTTGAGGAGGCTAGTCTTTACCTGCCTCTTCTGGCCGATGCCACACCCCTGCATGCTGCTCTCAGCCCCAACCTGTGGCCCAGGGCAGGGAGGAGGGAATGAAAGCTTGGCCCTGGACGAGATCGAGCTCTCAGCCTCGGCTCGGACCATGGTGGAGCTTTTGACTCTGTCCAGAGCTCTAAGCCTGGAGCCCCTCGCCCATTCCGCCCCTTCTGCCCATGGCACCACCCATGGCCCCCAATCTGCCACTGCCCCCACACCCGGCGGCACGAGGTTTAGCGAGGCAGTCTGGTTCCCAGCTGCCCCGGAGAGGGACGAGCCTCTCTGGACACCAAAGTGAGCGGAGCTGGCTAATCCTGCGCCCGCCCCTCAGAGGTCAAGGGGCAGGACAGGAAGTATAAAAGCCGGTCCTCAGAGCTCACTTGAAGCCCAGCCATCAGAGAGGCCGGATGCCTGTGACGTAGCTCCCAGCTGGGAGGCCACGGCAACCGGCAGCCGACGCCTGACGCTTTACCCCGCGTTGCCGCCAAGCCTGCCACTCGCCAGTTACCCCGAGGAGCCCATGGTGTGTGACCCCTTGGAGGACGCCGCCCTGACCAAGGTACCCATAGAGGGGGAGGTTGGAAGTAGCCTGGGGGCAGCTGACCCTAGTCTGGCTGCAACACTTCCAGAGCCGATGTCAGTGTGTTGCAGCCAGGATCCCCACTGACACAGCAGGAGGTCTTCTGCTGCTGCTAGGGCCCCGGGCTGGGACGCAGTGGAGTGGGTGGGCCTGCGTCCCCCCTTCCACCCAATGTGCGGGTGGCAGTCTCCCCCTCTCCCAGGTCCCCCAGAGCCAGGGCCTGGGCTTGCTACAACTGTACTGTTTGCTCAGCCCCTGCCTGAGGGCCTGAGCCACTGACTGCTTGTTGCCTCACCCTGACCCAGGGCCTGGGCTTACTACTACTATACTGTTTGCTCAGCCCCTGCCCAAGGCCTGAGCCATTGATTGTTGTTGCCCGCCCTGACCCAGGGCCTGGACCTGCTAACCGCGAACTGTTTGCTCGGCCCCTCTCTAGGAGGGCCTGAGCTGCTGACTGACTACCGCACAGCCAAGCTAATTCCCCGACACACCGGACTGAAATAGCAAGGCGGTCTGGTTCCCAGCCGACCCGGAAGGGGGGGCCGAAACCCCTACACTCCCCTAGCCTCCATTATGTACTTCCCATGAATCAAACTGTACCATAGAATCTCTATGGATAGAAATGTCATGCTTGAATAATAAGGGTATAGCAGTAGGAATATATTTCCAACCACCTGAACAGGATGGTGATGGTGACTGAAATGCTCAGGGAGATTAGAGAGGCTATAAAAATAGAAAATTCAATAATAATGGTTTCAACTGTCCTCATATTGACTGGTACATGTCATCTCAGGATACGATTCAAAAAGAGAGTTTCTAGACACCTTGAATGATTGCTTCTTGGAGCAGCTAGTTCTGGACCCCACAAGGAGAGAGGCAATTCTTGATTTAGTTGTAAGTGGAGAACAGGATCTGGTTCAAGAGGTGAATATAGCTGAACTAGCGACTGCAATAAAATTAAATTTAACATCCCTGTGTGTGGGTGGGGGACACACACACTAAAGTAGCCCACCACGTTTAACTTCAGAAAGGGGAACTACAGAAAAATGAGGAAGCCAGTTAAACGACAATGAAAAGGAACAGTCAGAAGAAATAAATGCATGCAAGCTGCATGGAAACTTTTAAAAAACACTGTAATGGAGGCTCAAATGAAACATTTACCCCAAAATAAAAATAAAAATGCCACCATGGCTAAACAACAGAGTAAAAGAGGCAGTAAACAGCAAAAAGGCATCCTTAAAAATTGGAAATCAAATCCAATTGAGGAAAATAGAAAGGAGCATAAACTCTGTCAAGTCAAGTGTAAAAGTACAATTAGGAAGGCCAAAAAAGAATTTGAAGAGCAATTAGCAAGAAACTCAAACTGCTATTTTTTTAAAGTACATCAGAAGCAGGAAGACTGTCAAACAATCAGTGGGGTCACTGAATGATCAAGGTGCTAAAGGAGCACTCAAGGAAGGCAAGACCATTATGGAGAAGCTAAATGAATTCTTTGCACTGGTCTTCAGTGCAAAGGATGTGAGGAAGATTCCCACACCTGAGCCATTTTTTTAGGTGACAAATCTGAGGAACTGTCCCAGAGTGAGATGTCAGAGGAGGTTTGGGGATAAATTAAATGATAAGAAGTCACCAGGACCAGATGGTATTTACCCAGGCACTCAAATATGAAATGGCAGAACTGTTAACTCATTAATATCCTAATGCCACTATATAAAGCCATGGTACGCCCACACCTTGAATACTGCATGCAGCTCTGGTCATCCCATCTCTAAAAAGATATATTAGAATTAGAAAAGGTACAAAGAAAGGCAACAAAAATCATTAGGGGTATAGAACAGCATCCATATGAGGAGAGATTAAAAAGACTGGGACTGCTTAGCTTGGAAAAGAGACTACTAAGGGTGGATATGATAGAGGTCTATAAAATAATGAATGGTGTGGCGAAAGTGAATAAGGAAGTGTTATTTATTCCTTCACATAACACAAGAACCAGGGGTTCTGCCAATGAAATTAATAGGCAGCAGGTTTAAAACAAACAAAAGGAAGTGCTTCTTCACACGACTCTCAGTCAATCTGTGGAACTCTTTTCCAGGGGATGTTGTGAAGGCCAAAAGTATAACTGGTTTCAAAAAAGAATTAGGTAAGTTCATGGAAAATAGGTCCATTGATCACTTTTAGCCAAGATGGTCAGGGATGCAACACAATGCTCTGGGTGTCCCTAAGCCTCTGATTGCCAGATGCTTGGACTGGATGACAGGATGGCTCACTTGATAATTGCCCTGTTCTATTTATTCCCTTTGAAGAATCTAGCATTGGCCACTGTTGTAAGTCTGGATACTGGGCTAGATGGACCATTGGTCTGACTCAGTATGGCCGTACTTATGTTCTTATGCTATGTTCCTATCTTAACCATTCTAAACAATAATAAAAAACTGAAATATGTATGTAGACACACACACACACACACACACACACACACTAACAAAGAGACAAAAGAAAGAGTGTGAAAATTCTTGGTCTGTTATACAGTTTTGAGAAGAAAACTGGTATATTTCTGAACCACCCAATTCCAGTTCACCACCCCTCATTAAAATTTCTCCCACTTTGTAAGTGTTTTCAGGCAGGGCCTACATCTTTCCATACACATGGACAGTGCCTATTAGTGTGGATGATAGTGACCTATAAATGATAATAGAAACTCAATTTTTCCACAGTATCTACCAGCTAACCATTAATGGTCTCTGGGCTTCCCAAGACCATCGTGTCTTTTCTGTGTAGAGGATTTGAGGCAGGGATGATCTTCATTCTTGTATATTGTAAAATGCCAAGCAAATTGTTTGCTCTTAACAAACAGAGATGGTGGGGATTATTTTGACAAATAATTTTTCGTTGAAAAATGCTGATTAATTGAAACTGAAACAGTTTGTGAAACCGGGTGGGGCTTGATGAATTTCCCAACTCAAAAAAAATGTTGAGAAAAGAATTTCAAAATTGTTCAAAAAAACTTTGTTTTGAAATGTAAGTTAATTAGATGGAAAAAGGTCAAAGTCAAAACTAAATGTTTCAATGGACCCAAAGTTAATAATAATTTAAGTTTTTCAATTAATAATTTTAAGATTTTGACTATTTGTCTCGATTCAAGACAGGAAAAATTTCCAACACAAATGTTTTCTGCCCAACTCCTGTTAATAAATAATAAAATGTGGAGTCATTCTGTTCATTTTACTCTTGTGTAGCTTGCTAATGACACCACTATCATATCTATTTTCCATTTGCACTAGGTCTTTTTTGTGCAGTTCTCATACACTGTAGACCAAAGGTTCCCAAACTATGGGGCATGCCTCCCTGTGGGCACATAGAAGAATGTCCAGGGGGGCGTGGCAAGGCCTGGGCTAGCCTTCATGGGAGGCGGGGAGGGAAAGCCTCCCAGCCCCCAGCTGTATCCCCTGCCCCGTGCCTGGTCTTGTTTCCAACCTCATCACAGCTCCACTTCTGGCTCCGTGCAAGCCCCCAACCTCAGCCGCTGGCCACACTCCATTCCCAGCCCAGGGCTGAGGCTGGGGGTGAGGCTGGGAGCGGACCTGCACCTGGCCATGGGCCTGACTGCCAGTCCCCACCGCAGCCCGGCTGTGGCTCTGCTCCCACCCCTGCCCGCCAGCCTCGGCCCCTGGCCACGGCCCTGTTCCTGCCCCCAGGGCCCCACCCCAGCCTCGGCCCCTGTATCCCTGTCTGCACTCACCCACCCACCCACCCTCTGCCCCAGAGCCGCGGCCCCACTCCTAGCCCTGGCTTCATGGGGTGGGCGGAGGGTGTGTGTGGACAGGGGTAAGGGTGTGTGTGACCCGTAAAACTTTGGGGACTGCTGGTGTAGACACTGTTGTTTCAGTTCAGGCTTCCATTATATAGGTTATTGTAATCTTGGCCTTACTTTTCTTGCACTAAATGCATCACACAGATTACAGCTGGTTTATAAATGTAACCACATGTGTTCTTACTAGGAATATTTTAAAAATTCACAGGCAGCTGGCCAAGGTTCTTGCAAAGGGTTTATTATCTGGCTCAGTTCTCTAGTATCTTTTTGGATTGTTTACTGTTTATTTTCATGTCATTCACTGCAAATGCAAGTAGCTATTCTTGTGACTGCACAGCTGTTGCTGACCCCTACAGTATAATCTGAAACGGTGCTTGGAGAGACGGTACAATGTGAGAAAATCCAGAAATATCATGTCTCCCAGTGTAACAGAATATGCTTACACTGTAAGTCTACTGTGTTGCTGTCTTGTTCTGAAGAAGCAATTTGGAACTGTGCTAGCAAAGGAGTTTAATACTTGTGCATTATAGCTGTGGAATTCCTGGCCAGCTACAGTAAGGGACAGCATCTATCTTAAATGGATTACAATTTTAAAAGTCTCTTTGTGTGTATTAACAAATTTTAAGGTAGAAATGCACATATACTTTTGTTTAAAAGATACTTAGTGACAGAGTAATCTCATAAGGTTCAGAATTTAGATTTTGGTCAGTTAAACCCCAGTTCTGATGTTTCTTCCACAGTTTACAAAACGTGGCTAGCACTCACAGATGAACAGGTTTTCTCATGAGATATCTAGCATGTACGCTTCAGGTCACAGCTAGAAAAACTCTGAAAAAAGTCTTTTTGGCAGTATCTTGCCACTTCTGGTTCTGGCCAGTTTTCACGTTTGGATCTACAAATGCGTGAACAATGAAGGTACTGTCTTTTAAAAAAAAAAACTTTATTTTTCAGTCTGGTGTTTCCTTCCCTATCTGAGGTATTCAGATCTTCCACCAGTACTTCAGCACATCTTCCTTCATTAACCCCTTAATTCTCTCCTGGAGACACTCAGACACTTAGTCTGAACATGGGGGTGTGACTTCAACGTCCACTGAAATTTAATGCAGTGTCTCAGTGAGCTCTCAGCCCCTGTGTTGCTTGCCTCATTGTTATAGCTGGTGAAATAATTTTTTTTTTCATTCAATCATTAAAATTTCAAAGATGGGTTTAAAGCCACGAGCAAGTTGGCCCATTATCTCCCCTCTTCCTTGAGCTGATTAATAGACTTTAAGGCCAGAAGGGGCCATTAAATCATCTAGTCTGACTTCCTGTATATCACAGACCATAGAATTTCATGCAGTTACTCCTATATTGAGCCCCAAAACTGGTGTTTCACTGAGCATATCTTCCAGAAAGTCATCCAGTCTCAATTCAAAGACTTCAAAAGATGGAGAATCCACCATGTCCCCATGTAATTTGTTCCAGTGGTTAATTACCTTCACTGTGTTTTGTCTTTTTTTTAAAAAAGGTCCCTTTTTTCTTTATTAGGTGCCTTTATTTCAGCTTGCTGCCATTGGTTGTTATGCCTTTCTCTACTAGATTAAAGAACTCTTTAGTAGCCAGCGTTTTCTCCCTCCGAAGGTGCTGGTACACTGTAATCAAGTCAAGTATCAAAGGGGTAGCCGTATTAGTTTGGATTTGTAGAAGCGACAAAGAGTCCTGTGGCACCTTATAGACTAACGGACGTATTGGAGCATAAGCTTTCGTGGGTGAATACCCACTTCGTCGGATGCACTTTCGTGGAAGCTTTCACCCATGAAAGCTTATGCTCCAATACGTCCGTTAGTCTATAAGGTGCCACAGGACTCTTTGTAATCAAGTCATCTCTCAATTTTCTTTTTGATAAGCTAAAGACCTTGAGCTCTTTAAGTCTCTTTCATGATAAGACATTTTTTCTAGCCCTTGAGCATTGTTCAAGTCAAGGCCTTTCCACAGCTGCTCCAATTTTTCAAAATCCTCTTTCAAATGTGGGCACCAGAACTGGATGCTATAGTCCATTATTGGTCTCACCACTGCCATATGCAGGTGTGATACCACCTTCCTACTCATTAATCCCTTATTTATATGTACTAGGATCACAGGAGTTAGAGAGAGCTGCCAAATTTACCCTCATTACAAGAAGCAGCCTCACCCACGCAAAAAATCATACGGGTGCTGCCACCCATAACTCTCGTAGCAGGCCCCAGAAGGGAAGGCAGCCAATCACTCAAAGTCATAGAGAGTCTAGCAGCCTCTTTTACTAAGCACCAGTGTAAATGGTCAGAGAATCCATGGGCTGAGTAAGAAGAGGCACAGAACTGCAAAGGACGTCTGGGAGGGGGATGATGAGGCAGAGGCACAGAGCCATCAGGGTGAGGTTTAGGAGCGTATAGCATGGGTAAGGATAGAAATCTTGACTGGTCATCAAAGAAGGTGAGGAGTAAGGAGGGAGACTTTAATTTGGGCTTAGTAAATTTGGGCTCAAGGTGCTATGGGAGGAAGGATGGGTCTGTGGTTAAGGTAGTGCTTGGTTCAGTTCCCAGCTCTGCCATGTGCTTCCCGTGGGACTTGGAGCAAGTCAAACAGCTGTGAGAGATGCACCCCCTGCTGAGATATGCCATGAAAGGAGCTGCAACACATCTGGCATTACTAGTATAGCCAGGAGATGATGCTCTGAGTGAAGCTCTAGATGTCGTGTCTGTGGCTTTTTTTCTTTAGCAGGATGCTGCATGTGAGGGAATATCAAGCAACTGGTAACTGTGTCATACTCGGTGTGGCCGGCTACAGGCCCAGCTGCTAGTCTTCATGGCTGAGTGCACATAAGAACCCGGAGCAGGTGGTCACACCCTGAGTTAAAGCAACACAGCAGCTTGTTAGGAATTAGAGCAGTGAGAAGAGCTCTGTAGAGGTTTTCAAAGAAGAATACGTGGTAAAAAAATCAGTGGTAATCACCTTTATACACATAAAAAAAACCCCTCTAATGGGGGCTGAATGGGGCCAAAGCTCTTTGGCTACCATTAGGAATAGAAATATCCCTCAAAGACATGCTGTATAAGCCAGCCACCTAGCAGAGAAACTGTATTTTATCAAACTGCAGCTGTATCCAGTCCAAGCCCCCGAGAAACCCCAGCTCTATTTGCTACACATCTATTTGCGTCAATAGACAGCCACCTGCTGTCCATGTACCTCAGTAGTCAGATGCACCAGTCCAAAGTGGCACTTGTGGATGCATTTTCTCATTCTTGGTACACGTTTGTGGGATATTTATTGCCTGTAGTTCCTCAGCTATATAAAGGTCTAATGAGAAAAAAATAAGGACTAAGCTAGTTGTTCCTGCTGCTTCTGAGGAGGTGAGTGCGGTATATGAACGTAAACCAGATGCCAAAGATTCGGCACTCCCACATCCTCTCACTCCACCTATACACATAAACTTTATCCCTAAATCACCTGGCTAGTGTAAAAGGACAGCTAAGAACACTAGAGCTACCATAGGACGTAATAGGCATGGGAAATCTCTGAGTCGAGGAAGACTCGCACTTCAGGCACCTGTGGTTGCTTGTAGGCCATTTCTGTAAGGAAGGTTATTTCTGTAAGGAAGGGAGGCTGTGTCTGAGAGAGTCCCCCTTTTCTGTGTTTCAAGAGTTCCTCTGGGAAGGGTTAAAAGGGGACTTGTCTCCAATATACTGGTTCAGGGCTCAGCTCTAAGATCTCTATGAATTCAGGCAGGATTTGACCATTTAGTTAAGTTTATCTGTTAGATGAGAGAAGGTGCATAAAGAAATCAGGGAGTCCCTAAACCTTAGACTCACAGACTTTAAGGTCAGAGGAACCATCATAATCATCTAGTCTGACCTCCTGCACATTGCAAGCCACAGAATCTCACCACCCGCTCCTGTAATAAACCCCTAACCTCAGCTCAGTTACTGAAATCCTCAAATAATAATTTAAAGACTTCTAGTTTACAGAGAATCCACCATTTACACTGGTTTAAACCTGCATGTGACTCGTGCCCCATGCTGCAGAGGAAGGCGAACCTCCCTCCCCACAAGGGTCTCTGCCAATCTGACCTGGGGGAAAATTCTTTCCGGACCCCAAATATGGCGATCAGTTAGACCCTGAGCATGTGTGAAAGACCCACCAGGCAGATACCTGGGAAAGAATTCTCTGTAAAAATTCAGAGGCCTCCCTATCTAGTGTCCCATCCCCAACCATTGGAGATATTTGCTGCTAGCAGTCACAGATTTCACTTAGATTACCCCTTTTTAATACCTTTTTCCTGTTTGCTATTACTTCAGCTCAGAGAATAAGAGAAATGGTAGCCTTTTTATCCCCCCAACCTCCTCATCTGATTTTTCCATCAGGACAAAGTAGTTCCATGACCGTTTCCTTTATACCTCCCTAAGGGTTCTCTCCACTTTTCCCTTACTCCCTTTCTCCTATCTTCCTGGTCACTGTGGCTGACTGACCATTCAGTTGTTTATAAATCATTGACTTTCTCATTCTCCCATTCACTCCCTCCTGCTGAAAACCCTTGCTCTCAAACACAAAAAGCCAGTGTTTATGTGGCAGGTGGGCAAGCGCTTTTTGTGTAAATGCACTCATTTGCATGTGAATGTGCTCATTTGCACACAAATACCTGCATTTGCATGAATAAAAGACTCCCTCCCCCAACATAACACTTGTGTGAACAAAAATCTGGATTCATGAATGTAGACAGAAAAATGGGGGGAAATGTCAGGTTTTATTGCTGCTTGGAATTTGCTCATATGTTCACAAATAATTTTTACCACTATTCACCCAGCTCTACCTTAGAGATCTACAGATGTTACACTGTAAAGTCTTTTGGTCTATGGCTGTCTTTCCATTATATGTCTGTACTGTGCCTAGCAGAATAGGTCCTGAGTTCCTGACTGAGGCCTCTAGGAACTACTGCAATACAAATAATAATCTTTAAAGTTTGACCTGACACCCTGCCCAAAATCAAATAAAATTTCACTGGAGAAAAATTGACATAGCAGAGGCCCAGAAATCTTCTAAAACCACTTATGTGAAGTGCACCAAATAACTGTAATGAGAAAGACAGACAGAATAGTGGTGGGCTTTCTGTACCAATAAAGGATTAAAGTCCCAGTCTATGGGCAAAGCAAGGAGAAGTCACAATTACAGAGCTACTATAGTTAGGATGGTGATGGTCTTCCCTGTCTGACTTCCTGAAGCATCTAATGATGCCCTTTGTGTCTAACAATGTGGTCTTGTAGCACAGGGTGCTCAGGGTCATCAATACCATAAAAAATGCTATACCTTCCTACATGACAAAGAGGTGTGTATCTGAGAGATTTTTCTATAAGGAACTGCTAGTCAGATGTAATTGATAACAAATTTTATGTAATATCAATCTAGATAATTCTAGTGACCCATCAGCCAGAAATTAGGCAACAAAAGAGATTGAGTCAGTTGCTGTTTGGTAACAGGAGAAATGTAGGCAGTCTTTCTGGTTTAGTTTGCATTTTTCTGGATCCTTTGGAAGAAAGGAAGGACTCAACAGATGTGTATTTGTTTTAAATTTTTGAAACCTCTGTTATTAGTGGAAGGCCTGTGCAGAGAAGCATGTCCAGCTCTGTCTTTAAAAAGCGAGACTTGACTTATGCTAACCTTTGGAAGCAGGAAGTTCAACAACCAGGAATCTTTTACTGATAATTCTTTCCTCAACACTCAGATGTTTCATCCAAGGCTCCATCAGTCTTAGCTTTGCTATGGATCAAAGAATTCTGCAGTAGATATTGTACACAGAGAGGCCATCCTTGTGGTAGTCCAGTCCTAATGCTTTGCAGATTAAGAACAAGACCTTGATGTTGCTCAGGTATTGAATTGGGAGACAATGTGGAATACAAAGAGAACATATCATCTTGATGTTCCAGTCAGAAGATGGGTTGCTACATGTTGGAACTACCGAAGCTTTTGTGTGGTCTTCATTTTCATTCCCAGGTAAGAGGCATTGTAGTTGTACACATAGCGATGTTTACCTGTTTTTGGTTTCCTGCATTTTGAAGTACACCTGTTTGTTACAACCCATCCTGCAAACCTTTTATTTATGGATTCAGATCAACCTTTAGATCAGTCAGAATGGTTTGGGTAGTAACAATCATAACCATGCTCTAGTTACTCAGTTAAATATTCACATTATAATAAAACTCATTAAAGATTCCATATTTGGAATAAAAAAGTTCTGGATATGGAACTCTACCTAATGAGAGGTTGTCACAAGTTATGGAAAGAAGCACTAGAAAGTTATGGAAAGAGGTCAGGATTGAGTCTGCTGCTTGTTGGTTTTGGTGAAAGAGGGAGCAATCCATCAGTTACGAAGTGAAGCACTGAGATAACCAAAACCTAGTTAACTAATAACATTTTCAATATTTAAATGTCTTTTGGGTTGCAATGAGCTGGAGTGAGGAAAGGTATAGTTAAAATTAATCTGTGTGTCCTTGCTCCCACACACCAAACATTCTCACAGGCACCTAGCAGCAGCAGAGAGGAGCTCTAACTCTTTTATAAATCCAACACCTTGACTGAATAATTTATAGTCATTACAGTCAATATGTGTTTCAAAAAAAGCAAGGAAAGAATAGGAAAGGGGTTATTACTGGCCAGTGTTTGGAAAGATGAAAAAGAAATAACAGGAAGATGTTTCACAGCTTTTTCAGAGCCACAACTCAAAGGAATTGTTACAAAGTGAAGAAGTAAAGGCCAGTGTTGCCGCCTTGCACAGAAGGATCTAAAAAGTTTTTGTATTTTCTCTCCCTGATTTCATTACTCCTAATAACTCGTTTCCTGATGGAAGGTAAAGAGGTACCTGAAATATAGATTCAAGTCCTTTTAGTTAAACCTTTATCCCTTTGTCATTGCGTTTTTTTTTCTTCTGTAGCTCCATTCATCTGCTCTACTGGAACTTTCAGTCGCACAGTATTAAAATATGGCTGTTCTAAGCTAATATGCATTAACTTCTTAAAAACTGTTTTATACATAACCTATTGTATTAATATAAAACGTTAAGGCCATTTTATCGTTTCCTAGGAATGGCCCATTACATTGTGAGCAATCTACTCTTGCTTTTTAAAAAAGACTTTGAACTCAATACAAAAGGAAAATATAATCATGTACAACTATAAAGACCGCTTTTTTCCCTTTTGTGCAGTGTAACAGAGGTGGATGAGTAGCATGGTAATGAAGAGATGGACCGTCTTTATTAGCACACTCAGTGAAAGGGTTCTTTTCAGAACTTCAACTTTTCTTATCTTCCTAGTTTTCATGGTGTCTATTCGGACTCCTTCCTTTTCTTGACTTTCTTTTAAATGCAGCTAGCAGACTGGCAAAGCCAAGCCAGTTCATCCTTCTTTCCAAAAAAAGGGTAGATGCAAGGTCATGTGGCTTAGATGCTTCCATAAGAGTAAAAGTTTTCTTATTTTTAGACATGTAATGCCTCTTGCATTGCTTAGGTGCTTGTATAATATGTACTCTGTAGTATTTCTAATATTTCTGTAAAAGAAAAACCCATTAAAAATCCCCACTATAATACTTTTGTACTGTAGTTAATGGTGGATAATGATCTAGGAAGTTATTTGAGTACCCAAGAAAATAAAAAGACTAGTATTACCACTTAACCTTCTCCCCTAGAAATTGTTTAACAGAATAGATTTGCTGAGGACTAGTTGATGATCCCCAGAGCTCTTCTATGGTTTGTGCCTAGAACCCTTCTTGATATTTCTCTGCTCCTCCTCTGTGCTCCCCATTTTTCCTAAGTGCTACACCCATCCCTTTTGCTTTTGCATACTTTGTTGTACAGGGAGTTCACTTTTAATCTTTCTCAATTAAAAAAACAAAACACACAACTAAAAGGGAGTGATCCTATGACTGAGAGAGTCTCCTACAGGCAACAGAACAAAAAAAGGCTAACTATCCCATCACTACACTGAATTCTGGGGAAGGACCCTTCAAACACCATAACCAAGAGAGAGGCCATATTACTTAATTTTTTGGGTAGAAAGTTCATAGTCTTACCTAGAGGGTTAGTTATTATCAAGGACTTATAGCTATGTTGTATGATTGTGCTATGGGTCTTCACAGGGGACCATCATTATTACATTACTAGGCCAAAGTTTAAAAAAAGGAGTTCCAGCTGAGATATGTTGTTATACATCTTTCATGCTCTAAACCTACTAGTTGAGCCAGACCTTTTTAGACCACTTGGAAATAAAGGTCTTAAAGTAGTGCCACATGGCTTTTACATAAAGATTTACTAAAGACAGAAATAACTTTAGTTTAGACAGAAATAACATCACACACAAACTAAGGATTGCCTGTAGTGCAGAGACTGGTGCAGATATAGATGACGACATATGGACTTGAATTTGAATCAACTTTTGCTAGATCAGCTGTGGTTCTTAGAAAGCCATGAATACAAGCAGTTCTGCTGTTTGGATACTGGACTGCCCCCCCCCCCAAAAAAAAGTGTTTCTGCTTTGTAAGGTACTTCCAAGGCATCTATTACCACGATATCAAAACATCACCAGAGGTTGAGGTAAAACCTATAATGAAAAAGAAGAAAAAAAGCACAGTACGTTCTGTGAGAGTGTAACCTGCCAGTAAGTGATGTTTGGATGCGGGTCATGTATATGCATAATTTAGTTCTTCATATAGACCTGACCAAGAATTGTTAGTCTGTGTCATTGACTATTTAGGAATATTTTACTAGGATAATCAATTTTAAGTTTTTATTTAAAAAAGTAAAAATTTATATTTTTAACAGTGTCGCTAACTGCCCTGAGAATTATTCTCCAAAAATGGAAGTCCACAATAAAATCAACTAATACAGCAGTCCAAATGTTTTTTTACCCACATATATAAGAGTTTCCTTTCATGCATGTTAAAGAATTCCCATGTTTGTGGGCATTTGGTCAGCATTAAGAAACTAATGGCTACTGGTGGATTACACTTGTGTTACATTGTGTTTTTATTAATCAATATATGAGGAATCAAAATACACCTGATTAGTGGCAGGTTGAGTGTTTATTGTAAGTAAATATTTGTTTTCAGTATTAACAAATATTTTACCAAAAAAGGAGAGACATATTAAATTAAAGCAGATGCATTTTTGTCAAATCTCCTGAATTATTAGGTAGTCAGCCTTTGTCTAAAATGTTGCTGGTTTAAAAGAACTGCATTTAGTCTAAAAATTTTTTTTGTAAATATACTGCATATTGGTTTTTAAGATATTTGTATTTAGGACACATCTTCTTCCTTTGGTATCTTCAGATATATCTGAGTCATTGTAGCTGTAAAAGTTATTCTGTGCATAAGGCTACTTGAGTAGTAACTGGCAGTAACAGGATGTAACGTTAAGTACGAATGGAATGTATGGTCACATTATCTTAACAAGCTCTGACATGCTGTGACTTAAATTCACTTACAAGATTTATAAAATCATCTCTTCCCAGATGCCAGTTTCTGCTGAAATGCATTTCTATTCTTGTTACTTACATAGACTAAGTAAGTACATTATTGTGTTGGAAGGAATTGCCCTTTTCTGTGCAAGTGCTTGTTTTGTTTAAGAATATCATGAAAATCTGAGTTAATTTTATTATGTTGACAATTTTTTGTATGTTCCTTTTCATGACATTTAAAGGGGTATACATTTTCTGTGGATTATTTATTCTAAATTCTAGAGACCCAGTTTCCCATTGAGACATAGATGTGTTTGATGAAGAGCTTTCAGGAACACACGGCAAACTTCAGCAAGCTCTCTGCATAGAACTCCCATTGCTCACAATGGGAACAAGCTGATAATTACAATACATAATGAAATAGGCATCATACTTTTTTTTGTCAGAGAAAGGTGTGGAATTGATTTCACCATCACTTCAACATACTGTATTTAAGAAGGCTTTTTTTAAAGAAGTGGTTGGGTATATCAAATATTTCTTAGTTTTACTTTACCTGTTGTATCCTTTTAGGCTTGAGTGGTACAAAGCCCGCTGTACTGGGGTGAATTTCACCCTCTGAGTACAACCAGAAATGTTATAACCATCAAAATATCTAATCACTACAAAACAAAGGTATCACAATCAGGGTCTAGGCACTTAAGGGGAGAACGGGTGGTTTAAACCCCCCAAAATAAGCAGTTAAACCAACTGATTGCACACTGTCATTTCACTGGTGTAAGAGTATATCAAATAGGATATTTTATAAAATCTTGTAATGCACTGAACTTAATAGATATTCTGATATATGTACAACTGCTTATGGTTACGAATGTATGTGCATAAATACATAGAAAATGGCAATTGTAACTGTGGTGCAACTTCAGCATCACCTCACAACAGGACAGTGATCAATCAGGCAGGGATGGGGCTACCTCCCCAGCCAGAGGAGACTGACTTCAAGCACCCAGACATTGTCCAGCCCAGGAAAAAACAATGAGAAACCATCAAAGCAAATGGGAACAGCTTGAAACTGAAAAGAAGACCCCAGTCTTTGAAAACAAAGGCTGTGGCTACACTGCAGGGCTTACAGTGGCTCAGCTGCACTGATGCTCTACTGCCATCATAGACTATCCGCACCAATGCTTAGGATGGGGTAATTTATGTCACTCAGGACAGTGGCTTATTCACACCCCTGCGCGGCATAACTTGTACTGACGTAAGCTGTAGCGTCTACATAGCCTAGAAAGGAGGGAGTTTTCCCCACTTTGAATATCTATAGTGACTGAAGGGGGGTGGGGGTGGGAGGACCTGCAAACCCTTGTAAAATGGAAGGGGTTTGATTAGAAGAGCATGTGTATAACAGGTGAGAACAGGGTGGGGAGGGGCTGGTTTCATGCTTTCAAGGGTGACAAATCAGAGAGGAACAGTCCAAGTGTCTGGTAATTAAGAACTCATGGAGGATACATTTAGGGATACTCAGGAGTGGAAGGGCTGTTGGTGTCACCCTGCAAAGAGTAACTAAGCTGGGGAGAGCCAGGGTGAGACTGTGCTTGTGGGCTGGCTTCTGCTGTCAGGATCTGAACTGTAGCTGCTCAGCACAAAAGCCCTCAAGGTTACAGGGCTTGTGCTGACAGAATGCCTTACCGGTCTGGGTGGGCCCCAAAAGATCACAATAGGCACAGTAACTAAGAACAGGATATTAGATTGGTATGAAGCTGGAGTAACACAGCGATGAAACAGGCCTGTGCTACCTAAAGTTGTAGTAAGTACCAAAAAGCTCCTGCACTAGGGTTGACCCTGAGCCACTAACTTGGGTTTAAAGATGTGAAACTGTGCCTACACTAGGTCCTCAATGGTGTTTCACATGGGTTTAGCCAACATGATTTTAGCCAACACCTTTCATCCTAGTCCAAACAAGGCGGTAACTGGTGCAATTAGCGCTTACTAGGTAGTCTAGCTGGAGAGAAGGCATAGCAATTTTATTAACTGCAGGTGCCTGTGACTAAGACCAGTGCTCATGCTCCTGGAAATGTGTAGTTTATGCACTCTCAAAGGTTTAACACACCCCGCATAGTCACTCCCATACTAGTAACAGATGTAGCCTTCCAGTAAGCATAGTTTAAAAATGGAAAAATATATTTAAATGAATATGTTATTAGTGTTAATTACTGCGGTATGTGAAACATGCTGTAATACATTGTCAGTTACTTAACTACAAAAATTAGATCTCCTGGCTTGGTCACAATGTGGGAAGCTTTCCTGTGCTTTTTCTATATTAAAAATACATATATAAAAGAGCCTTCCTGTTTCTTTTAATACTATAAAATTGTGCAGTTTTGGCTCATGCTCTGGTTCCTTTCTGACTATGAGCACAGTAATCAGTGTTTGGTTCTTTATATCACCCACCTCTGATACCATGAAGGACCTATCTGGTTCACAGGTCTCAGACAGAAAACAATGTAGGGTAAATGGTCAGTTTTCACCATGGCAATTGATTAGTAGTGGGGGGAATAGCCCTGAAGTTCTGCAGCTTGACCAATGTAGTCTAATGTATTTATCAATGATGTGGAAAAAGGGGATAAACACTGAGGTGGCAACACTTGCAGATGACAAAAAATCTAGGTTAGTCAGTTCTAGAGGAGACAGTGAGGCATTTCATTGCCAGATGAATAGGCTGCATAATGACAGGTGAAATTCAGTGTTGACAAATGCAAGGTAATGTACGTTGGAAACAATAATTTGAATTACTAATACGTATTGCAGGGTTCTAAATTAACTATAGCTATTCAGGGAAAATACCTGTCTGTCAGGGTGGGCAGTTCTATGAAAACCTCTAGGACAGAAACTATGACTGGAAATGTTATACTGCTGTTAGACAAAGAAATGATGCATTCTTACCTATAATATTATGTTCAGTTCTGGTCATCTTATCTCAAAAAAGATAGCGCACAAATAGAATGGGTACAGGATACACAGCTAAAATCAATACATGTCTGTATGAAAAGATTGAAATGACTAATAATGTAGGATAGGTCTATCAAGGGCTATTAGCCAGGATGGGCAGGAATGGTGTCCCTAGCCTCTGTTTACCAGAAGCTAGGAATGGGTGACAGGGGATGGATCACTTGATGATTGCCTATTCCGTTCATTTCCTCTGGGACACCTGGCATTGGCCACTGTCGGAAGACAGGATACTGGGCTAGATGGACCTTTGGTTTGACGCAGGATGGCTGTTCTTATGTACTGTTTAATTGACAAAGGGCCTAAAAAGACATGATAGATACATACAAAATAAAGATTGGTACAGAGAAAGTAAAGGAATTGATCCTAATTACTTTTTCTCACATTAAGGGAGACTGAAAGGCACCACAGACATATTGCACAATTAACCCATAGAACTCCATTGCCACAAGTTAGCATTGAGGCCCAAAGCTTAGTAGGAGTCAAAAATGGAGTATATATTTGTGAATGTTCTCATTATCCAAATAATTACCGTAGATAGAATAAAAAATTGGGCATAAATCCTAACTGATGGGGCTAGGAAAAAAGAACCTCCATGAGCAGGTGACTCCATCATTCTTCTCTACAGGGTTTCTTGCCTCCTCCTTTGAAGCATCTGGTACTGGATTAGACTGGCCACTGGTCTGATCAGGTATGACCATTCTTAGGTTCCTCTTCTGGAGGGAATCAACAAATAGTTTAATTTCCACACCTATTTTTTTTTTAGCTTTTTCTGCTGAGACTTTCAATAAGCATGTTGGTTTCTTGGAGAATTTCTTTATTGTTTGGATTTAGAAATGGGTAACTCTCCATTAGGAAATGGACTGAGACCAGTTTATTTCATGTAGGCCACAAACCAGCAATCACATAGTAACAATTTTCATTCATCACCCATCTGGGCTGGATTTGGACCAGTGACACATTGTGAATCACGCTCACAATCCCTGAGCTAAATGATCAGCTCTCTAGGGAAATATTGTATGTTTTTGATATTCAGCTGCTAACTTATGTAGAGAGCATGGGTAAAGAAGTCGGTCAGTCCTCATAAGTAAATTTTAATGTTTGGTATATTTCTGTAGTTGAGAACAAAATCTCTCTCCTGATATGGAAACTCTAAGTGTCCAAATATGGAAATAAGGCCCAATATGGCCTTTTAAAAACAATTTGGCTCAGTCCCATGACAACTTGAGTCTGAATGACAGCCTTAAAATGCAGTGTTGCCATGCAGCTAGCTATTGCATTTGTACGCTCACAGTAATGGAAAATCTACTACAGAAACATTGCTAGTGAGCCTAGTGAAAGGGAAGGTAGCTGTAGTGGAAGTAATATGCTGCTATGCTAGCATTTTACTGTTAAATGCTTGCTGTAAGACTATCAGTTCATCGGTATTTAAATAAGTTCATAAATATTTAACTTGAAATGTGGGAGTAGGGAGATGAATGAGAGTCTGATTCCTGTTCTATTTGATAGAGGCATATAACGAAATATTTCACAACTGTGACTGCAGCCCAGAGTAGGGTGACAGATGTTCTGATTTTATAGGGACAGTCCTGATATTTGGGGCTTTTGCTTATATAGGCTCCTATTTCTTCCCCCCCCCCCCCCCCCCATCCTGATTTTTCACACTTGCTGTCTTGTCTGGTCACCCTAGCCCAGAGGCCAATAAAAAGTCAATTCTGATGCTGTTGTTTCTTTCAGTTTCAATAGATCTATATTTTTATTATTTAGTATAACATTTCATGACTTGTGAAGGGGTTGAGGTTTTGTAACTTTGTGTGACCT
Organism: Macrochelys suwanniensis; assembly: GCA_033296515.1. Taxonomy (NCBI): domain Eukaryota; kingdom Metazoa; phylum Chordata; order Testudines; family Chelydridae; genus Macrochelys; species Macrochelys suwanniensis. The sequence goes on from CM065784.1 coordinate 39,242,661, forward strand.
TCACACCAAACTTATTTAAGTTTGAAGGTGTATAAAAGGTCTAAGAAAAGAAACTAAAGAGACTAGTAGGAAGCCACTAAAAAGACATGGGGGGCAAAGTGTGGACCTGATTCTGATCTCATTACATTGCTGTGGAACTGGAGTAACTCCATGGTTTCAGAAAGGCTTTTGGTGACTCATTCAGGTACCCTACTGGCCAGATTTCACAGAACAGTTGTACTGACCCTAGCTAACTGAATTTCTGGCTCACTGCTTTTGGAACTACTTGCAGTAGTTAATCTGCAAGAGTAGTTAATACTTTAGATTATTTTGGTTGTAGTGATATTAGTGAAATAATGCCATACAAGGCAAATATAATTGAGACACTAAATAGTTATTCTATAGCACTGGATTTTTCAATATCTTCCCAGCTGTTTACTGTAATCCAGATTATATGAATTTCAATAGCCTGGGGCATAGCATACTGTCTCTGCAAGCCAAATCCACGAGATCCATTTGAAAATCATGTATATAGAGGATTATTTAAAAAAAAAAGAGGATTAACAAGGATTTATGTTTGATATTTATTTAAATTTCTGTTAAATGAACACTTATGTTCATGGAAGTTTAAGGAGAGGGTATGTCTCAAGTGATTGATAATGGGATATGGGACATTTGCTGCTGGGTCGCCAGTAGTACAAATTGAATAATTCATTGTAAATAATATTTTCTGTGAATTTTGGCAATTTTCCAACAAATGATTATTTATAAATAGAAATATGTATTATTCAGTCATTTGTAGTTACTAGTGAATAAAATTCATTGCCATCTGCTCTACTATATGTGAAATGAATTAGAGGCCTAACTCTAATGAATGGGTATCCCTGGGTGACATTCTGACCCCACTGAAGTCAATGGGAAAAATTTCAGTCTTTTTGAATCATTCCAATATCTTTTTGAATCACTAACATATATTAAAAAGAGTGTATTGTCAAAACTGAAATAATGTATTTATGCTTAAAGTCAACCAAGGAACAGTAGTCACTTTAGTTACTACATATCCTGGCTAATTACCTCTCTCTAGAAGTGGCTGCATTTTGGTGGTTTGGAAGGCAGTGTGAAATGAAGTGATCCTTCTATATAGTGTATATAGACCCTGTGCCTGCAAACACTTAAGCACAGATATAGATGTGTTCACTTGCTTAAGTGTTTGCAGGATTGGGGCCATAACTGGTCATTTGTTTTGAGGTTTATGAAAAGTGTCACAGGGAGGATACTGGCTGCTGGTTACTTCTGACAGTGCTCCATCCCTACTCCCAACTCACCCACCATGGTGATAGAAGACCGTTATGCTGCTCTGGCAATAAGCGATGAGGAATCACCCCCAAAGGAGGAGGAGGAGAAGCCATGTACCCACAAGGCTGGGAGGATTGCAGCCATCACTCCCAGGAGGAAACGTTGGTGACTCTCATCTGAGGAGGACGGAGGCACCCATGTGTCACCCTGACATGGCATCCCGGAGGTATGCTTCCTCCCAGGGGCCCGTATCTGAGACGTTATGGAGGGATTGTCTAGGACAGTGGTTCCCAAACTGGGGTTCGTGAACCCCTGGGGGTTCGTGAAATGTTACAGGGGGTTCTTGGGAAAAAAATTCCCTAATGGCGGACAGAGCTGTCCCTAGGGACCCCGGGCAGCCCAGGGCCAACAGCCTGGAGCCCCTGGACTTCCAAGAGCTAAGCAGATCAAAGCAAGCATATCTATCACACTGAGGAGATTTAAACTTCAACATTCCTTATAAGAAATGGAAAGGGAGGCGGATATTTTTTGCTGTTTTTAAAATTAAATAGGCAGCTTTGTTGTAATCTGTGTTGTTTGCCTCAACTGCTCAAGACCTGAATGCTTGTGTAGAAGGAACTTTTTGAGTTGGCTTCTTAAATACTTTCATGCTGTTTCATATCTGATACTCCTTGATGAAACATAGGAGCTTTGTCTTTAATAAGCTTATTCAAAGTGATACAAGCTACGAAAGAGAGATCTTGGAAGAGTGTTGCTGTTTTCATAATGTAATAATACTGTAATGATAAATAATAATTAATAATAAATAGATTCATAGATTCATAGATTCTAGGGCTGGAAGGGACCTCGAGAGGTCATCGAGTCCAGCCCCCTGCCCTCATGGCAGGACCAAATACTGTCTAGACCATCCCTGATAGACATTTATCTAACCTACTCTTAAATATCTCCAGAGATGGAGATTCCACAACCTCCCTGGGCAGTTTATTCCAGTGTTTAACCACCCTGACAGTTAGGAACTTTTTCCTAATGTCCAACCTAAACCTCCCTTGCTGCAGTTTAAGCCCATTGCTTCTTGTTCTGTCCTTAGAGGCTAAGATGAACAAGTTTTCTCCCTCCTCCTTATGACACCCTTTTAGATACCTGAAGACCGCTATCATGTCCCCTCTCAGTCTTCTCTTTTCCAAACTAAACAAACCCCATTCCTTCAGCCTTCCTTCATAGGTCATGTTCTCTAGACCCTTAATCATTCTTGTTGCTCTTCTCTGGACCCTCTCCAATTTCTCCACATCTTTCTTGAAATGCAGTGCCCAGAACTGGACACAATACTCCAGTTGAGGCCTAACCAGCACAGAGTAGAGCGGAAGAATGACTTCTCGTGTCTAGCTCACAACACACCTGTTAATGCAGCCCAGAATCAAGTTTGCTTTTTTTGCAACAGCATCACACTGTTGACTCATATTTAGCTTGTGGTCCACTATAACTCCTAGATCCCTTTCTTCCGTACTCCTTCCTAGACAGTCTCCTCCCATTCTGTATGTGTGAAACGGATTGTTCCTACCTAAGTGGAGCACTTTGCATTTGTCCTTATTAAACTTCATCCTGTTTACCTCTGACCATTTCTCCAATTTGTCCAGATCATTTTGAATTATGACCCTATCCTCCAAAGCAGTTGCAATCCCTCCCAGTTTGGTATCATCTGCAAACTTAATAAGCGTACTTCCTATGCCAATATCCAAGTCGTTGATGAAGATATTGAACAGAGCCGGTCCCAAAACAGACCCTTGCGGAACCCCACTCATTATACCTTTCCAGCAGGATTGGGAACCATTAATAACTACTCTCTGAGTACGGTTATCCAGCCAGTTGTGCACCCACCTTATAGTAGCCCCATCTAAGTTGTATTTCCCTAGTTTATTGATAAGAATATCATGTGAGACCGTATCAAATGCCTTACTAAAGTCTAGGTATACCACATCCACCGCTTCACCCTTATCCACAAGACTCATTATCCTATCAAAGAAAGCTATCAGATTGGTTTGACATGATTTGTTCTTTACAAATCCATGCTGGTTATTCCCTATCACCTTACCACCTTCCAAGTGTTTGCAGATGATTTCCTTAATTACTTGCTCCATTATTTTTCCTGGCACAGAAGTTAAACTAACTGGTCTGTAGTTTCCTGGGTTGTTTTTATTTCCCTTTTTATAGATGGGCACTATATTTGCCCTTTTCCAGTTTTCTGGAATCTCTCCTGTCTCCCATGATTTACCAAAGATAATAGCTAGAGGCTCAGATACCTCCTCTATTAGCTCCTTGAGTATTCTAGGATGGATTTCATCAGGTCCTGGTGACTTGCAGGCATCTAACTTATCTAAGTGATTTTTAACTTGTTCTTTTTTTATTTTATCTTCTAAACCTTCCCCCTTCCCATTAGCATTCACTATGTTAGGCATTCCTTCAGACGTCTCGGTGAAGACCGAAACAAAGAAGTCATTAAACATCTCTGCCATTTCCAAGTTTCCTGTTACTGTTTCTCCCTCCTCACTGAATAGTGGGCCTACCCTGTCCTTGGTCTTCCTCTTGCTTCTAATGTATTGATAAAAAGTTTTCGTTTCCCTTTATTCCTGTAGCTAGTTTGAGCTCATTTTGTGCCTTTGCCTTTCTAATCTTGCCCCTGCATTCCCGTGTTGTTTGCCTATATTCATCCTTTGTAATTTGTCCTAGTTTCCATTTTTTATATGACTCCTTTTTATTTTTTAGATCTTGCAAGATCTTGTGGTTAAGCCAAGGTGGTCTTTTGCCACATTTTCTATCTTTCCTACCCAGCGGAATAGTTTGCTTTTGGGCCCTTAATAGTATTCCTTTGAAATACTGCCAGCTCTCCTCAGTTGTTTTTCCCCTCAGTCTTGATTCCCATGGGACCTTACCTATCAGCTCTCTGAGCTTACCAAAATCCGCTTTCCTGAAACCCATTGTCTCTATTTTGCTATACTCCCTTCTACCCTTCCTTAGAATTGTGAACTCTGATTTCATGATCACTTTCACCCAAGCTGCCTTCTACTTTCAAGTTCTCAACAAGTTCCTCCCTATTTGTTAAAATCAAATCTAGAACAGCTTCCCCCCTAGTAGCTTTCTCAACCTTCTGAAATAAAAAGTTGTCTGCAATGCAGTCCAAGAACTTATTGGATAGTCTGTGCCCCGCTGTGTTATTTTCCCAACATATATCTGGATAGTTGAAGTCCCCCATCACCACCAAATCTTGGGCTTTGGATGATTTTGTTAGTTGTTTAAAAAAAGCCTCATCCACCTCTTCCACCTGGTTAGGTGGCCTGTAGTAGACTCCTAGCATGACATCACCCTTGTTTTTTTACCCCTTTTAGCCTAACCCTCAGACTCTCAACACTTCCGTCCCCTGTGTCCATCTCCACCTCAGTCCAAATGTGTACATTTTTAATATATAAGGCAACACCTCCTCCCTTTTTCCCCTGTCTGTCCTTCCTGAGCAAGTTGTACCCATCCATACCAACATTCCAATCATGTGTATTATCCCACCAAGTTTCAGTGATGCCAACAATGTCATAGTTGAATTTATTTATTAGCACTTCCAGTTCTTCCTGCTTATTACCCATACTTCTCGCATTTGTATACAGGCATCTAAGATACTGATTTGATCTTGCCTCCCAGTTTTGCCCTGACCCTCCTATCTCTTTGTCATTAGAGCCCACGCCCCCTCCTATTTCCAACCCATCTCCCAGGTCCCCATGTTCTCCACTTACCTGTGGGCTTTGCTCACCTGTCCCCGTCGAACCTAGTTTAAAGCCCTCCTCACTATGTTAGCCAGTCTGTATCCAAATAGGGTCTTTCCCCTCCTCGAAAGGTGAACGCCATCTCTGCCTAGCAGTTCTTCCTGGATTAGCATCCCGTGGTCGAGGAAGCCAAAGCCCTTCTGGTGACACCATCTTTGCAGCCAAGCATTCACCTCCACAATGCACCTGTCTCTGCCCGTGCCCCTACCTTTGACAGGAAGGATCGAAGAGAATACCACCTGCGCTCCAAACTCCTTCACCCGTACGCCCAGAGCCCTGTAGTCACTCTTGATCTGCTCAGTGTCACACCTTGCAGTATCATTTGTGCCCACATGGATGAGTAGTATGGGGTAGTAGTCAGAGGGCCGGATAATCCTTGACAATGCCTCCGTAACGTCTCGGATACGGGCCCCCGGCAGGCAGCATACCTCCCGAGATGAAATGTCAGGGCAACAGATGGGCGCCTCCGTCCCCCTCAGCAGAAAGTTTCCGACCACCACTACCCTACATTTCCTATTCGCACTGGTGGCAGCAGACTTCCCAGCCTTAGGAGTACGAGGCTTCTCCTCCTCTGCTGTAGGGGGAGATTCCTTCTCTCCTGTATCAAGAAGAGCATAACGGTTTCCTATTACCACGGCGGCAGGGTTTGGAGCAGGGGTGGAGCACTGCCTGCTGCCAGAAGTAACCAGCTGCCAGTGTCCACCCTGAGCCATTTCCTCCTCCACCAGTGGTGTGTCAGCAGTCCTGTGTACTGGGACAGCTACCTCAGCTGTCTCCACATGGACAGTGTCCAGGAATTGTTCATGGACTTGGATGTGTAAACAAATTTTATATTTCCAAGATCACTGCTTTTATAAGTCATACTCAGGTAAAGGAGAAAATCCCTGGAAATATTCATTTTTAGGAGGGGGTTCGCGATACTTGACATTTTAGTGAAAGGGGTTCACAGGTTGTTAAAGTTTGGGAACCACTGGTCTAGGATCATCCAGCCCTCTGACTACTACCACATGCTACTCATCCATGTGGGCACTAATGATACTGCAAGGTATGACCCTCAGCATATCAGAAGTGACTACAGGGCTCTGGGAGTAAGGGTGAAGGAATTGGGAATGCAGGTTATGTTCTCTTCCATCCTTCCAGTCAAGGGTAGGGGCCACTGTTCCCTCTAAGCTGTGCGCATGTGCGTGCGCACACAGATGCTAAACCCCGCGCACACGGTGAAACACTGCGTGCACAAAAATTTGTACAGAAGCACAACAATTTGCACAGAAGACATTTTTTGCACACACGGCCTGTCAAAAATTAGAGGGAACATTGGTAGGGGCCCAGGCAGAGACAGATGCATCCTGGAGGTGAATGCCTGGCTGCGAAGATGGTGTTGCCAGGAGGGCTTCAGCTTCCTTGACCATGGTATGCTGTTCCAGGAAGAAGGACTGCTAAACAGAGATGGGGTCCACCTATCGAGGAAGGGGAAGAGCATATTTTGATACAGACTGGCTAACCTACTGAGGAGGGCTTTGTAGGCAATGTAGGGAACATTGAACAATTAGACCACTGGTGTAGGAACGACTTTCTTCATCTGTGGGGAGGGGAAAGGAATTGTTGCAATGACTCTGTCTCCTTCAAAGCAGCCAGAAAAAAAGTAGAAAGGAGGAGAGAGAGGAGAGACACCTTACATCTTTACCTGTCAGCAGTCATGAGACTTGCATAGCTTTTATCCCCGAAAAGAGATTCATATTTTAAATTAATGGAATGATTTTAACAGAGACTTAGGAAATGAGAGATTTTAACAGAGACTTAGCCTACTACAACATTTCATCTAAGAACTCAGAATAGCTACAGCAAAAGCTGACCACTTACAAGAAAACTATTTTTAGGCAATATTGAAGTTAGAGGTTTAATTGATGGAAGCAAGAGAAGACAAGTACTGAAATCCCGTTCCTAACTATTACTCTCTCCATGACTTACTCAGTTCCTAGCTGGCATTGAACACATGCTGTGTAGTCCATAATTCCACACTCTGCTTTCAGACCTCTGCAATAATTAGGCCCAATGGCTAGAGCTGAGGACTCGTGGCAGCAAGTTCACACATTGATCCCACAGAGCTGCTCTCAAAGGCTAGGTCTTCACTGCAAAGGAGGTTTGTTTTTGTTTTTTTTTACCATGGGATACTAACACACTGTAAAAGCCTAGTGGAGACAAGGTGCCAGCAGTTTTTACCATGATGTAGGCTAGGAAGGTTGGCCCCAGGTGAGGATGTTGTGTTGATCTCGCCTAGTGATTTCACAGTAAAAACTATACTGCCTTGCCTCCACTAGGATTTTACCACAGGATAAATAGTGTGTGTTAGTTATCCTGCAGTAAAAAAACATAACTTTTCTGGCAGAGAGGACAAAGTCTAGAGAAAATCCATCTTGAGGCATGACAGGATTAGGAATACTGTTTTAACATAATTTTGGAATTTCTTCCCGCTTGTAAGTTTTATGCTCCCATGTTAACGTTGTTTAAATGAAGGTTTTCATTGAATATTTTTTAAATAGACTACACTGTACAATATATTGCTTTAGGAAATCCCTGTAAAGCACTAGCTTACTAAAGAGAAGGGTAAGAGGTGATTGACTGCAGTCTACAAGAACCTACGTGGAGAGACGATTTCTGATAGATTAAAGAGCCTTCTGTTAACAGAATGAGGCATAACAACATCCAATGGCTGGAAGTGAAACTAGATAAATTCAGATGGAAAACTTTTTAGCAGTTCAGTTTAGCAGTCTGAAATAACTTACCAATGGATATGGTGGATTCACTATCACTTGAATTTTTTAACTCAGGATTGGAGTCTTTGTAAAACAGATGCTGCAGCTCATCCAAAAGTTACTGACTTGGTTCACAAATTACTTGGTGAAATTCTGGGTGGCCTGTGCAATGCAGGAAATCAGCGTAGATTAATGTTCCCTTCTGGCCTTAAAAAAAACCCTATGAATTTATGAAATTTTCCATTATCTTATAGACTGATTTTTACCTATGCTTGTGAGACTGGTGATTTAATAATTGAAGGTGCTTTCTTGACCTATGGTCCATGCTTTCTCAGCTCTATTAATCTTTGAATATAGGAGTTTATGCTGAAAAAAGATTGTGCTATCTTAATTCTCTTTATTCCCTGAGTCCAGAACAGGGATACATGTATAGTCCTATGAACGTTTGCTGAACACCTTAGTGTTTTGCTCAAGCTTTTCATGGCACCTATCCCAAGTGGCTCCTGGGAAAGCACCAAGTGTAATGCTCAAGAGATTAATTATGCTTGCACGACGGGTGCTGCAATAAATAATCTTATGCCCATCTCTCCCCTTTTAAATAAAGCTGACATAGTGGAATTTGTTGAATAAATAGGTAGCTGAAATCCTTTGAGTGTCCAAACAATTACTATTAATTAAAACATGGTCCTTTGAGATATCTATAGATATTAATCACAAGTTTATAATGTAATTAACTCAGCACTAGTTGTTGTTTCTGATCTACTTACAAACAGATAAAGCAGCCTTAATCTGACAACTACAAAGTCTGGGCCAAATGGTGGTCTTATTTAGACACTACAGCCCAGCTGAAGCCAATAAGATACATTTGGATGTGAGTGAGAACAGAATTTGTCCATTTAGGGATTGCTTTATCCAGGAAATGTTAAAGCCCATCTTATTATTTTATTATTTCTTTTGGTAGTGTGCTCAGATGTATACTGTTTATCTCTATTACACACTAGATATTGTTTTTTCCCAGGTCAAATGTCATCTTGAAACTCAGATACTGTTTATTTTAAAATTGTGTATATATAAAAAACTCTAATTTTAACTTGATACATTGCATGTGAGTAGCATTGCACATAAATTGCCAAGATTCCAGATGCCTTTTTTGTCAATGTCAGAGCAATTTATCCAGTGTTTCATATTGTACACTAAATGTTCTGACTTTGCATTCAGAGCTTTAACAATAATACACAGGGCAAAGTGCACCATTTTCTTTGGTATACACATTTCACCTGCATGTAAAACATACATTGTTGATATCAGAAACAATACTTTATGTTGCATACAATCATATTAGAAAATAGAGATAATGTTATAGATTAGAGCCATTAAATGAATAGCACAAATGTAGAAGTTATGTACGGCCCAATTCTATGAAGTGTATTTTCACTGATTTCAGTGGGCATTAAGATGCTCTATTCCTGGGGTGGCCAAGCTGTGCCTGAAAAGGAGCCAGAATTTACCAATGTACATTGCCAAAGTAATACATCAGCAGCCCCCCATCAGCTTCCCCCCCACACTCATAGTGCCTCCCGCCCACCGGCAGCCCTGCCCATCAGCGCCTCCCACTTCCTCCCCGCACCTCTCGATCAGCTGTTTTGTGGCATGCAGGAGGCTCGGGGGGGGGGGGGAGGAAGGAGCAGGGGCAGAGTAGGCTCAGGGGAGGGGGCAGGAAGGGGTGGAGTGGGAGCAGGGCCTGTGGCAGAGCCAGGGGTTGAGCAGTGAGCACCCCCTGGCACATTGGAAAGTTGACTCCTGTAGCTCCAGCCCTGGAGTCGGTGCCTATACTAGGAGCTGCATATTAACTTCTGAAGAGCTGCATGTGGCTCTGGAGCCACAGGTTGGCCACCCCTGCTATTCTATGCTATCCTATTTAGGTTCATCCCTGTGCTATTGGCTCAGCACTTCTCAGTACCCTTTACTTTAAACACTGGAGATTTTTGTTGAACTACAAATAAACCCAAGTTTAAAAATAACCCTTTGAACTCTAACCTTTTAGCGGGATGTTTTTCAAAATTCTTGAATGGATGCCATTTGCTTGTGGGTCGACATTTTTTCCATGTATAACCAGATAATGAGCTCTTTATTACATTTTTATATTATGCACTCCTTAAGCTAAAAATAGTATTTAATCCATGGTTCAGAATAAATGACAGTGCAAATCAATTTTTTCTTTTTAAAATATTGTTAAAACTATTATTGATTTAAAAATTGTGTTATTGTGGATTTAAAACTAATTTGAGTATGTTCTTTAGATGTATGCAGTGTTGTTGTAGCTGTGTCAGTCCCAAAATATTAGAGAGACAAGGTGGCTGATGTAATACCTTTGATTGGACCAACTTCTGTTGGTGAGAGAGACAAGCTTTTGAGCTGACACAGAGGTCTTCATCAGGTCTATGTAAGCTTGAAAGCTTGTATCTCTCACCAACAGAAGTTGGTCCAATAAAAGCTATTACTTCATCGACCTTGTATCTCTATGTTCCTTAGACTCTTGCACTTCTGGGCTATACAAAATGTGAGCAATTGGCCCAGAGGTCTGTCTTGAGAGGGTTTCTCAAGGGAATTGCAACATAAATATTTGGGGCCCCAGCCAACACATTCTGAAGTAAGAGAAGGTTCCCAGTGGTTACAGTGGGAGATGGACTGGGTCCATAAAATCCAGTCCTGCAAGCTTCTCCTCATTGGTAGACCTTGGCATCTGTGGAGAGCTCAACTGAAATCAATGGGGGTCCAAACGGACACAGGGTCTTACTTTCCTGGAACAGATTGCCAGTTCCAGGTCTACCATAACTATAACTACAAATACAGAATTGAGGCCATTTTACTTAAGTTTTCCCTTAAGTGAGTGTACACAATTTCAGATACACCACCATTCACAAGCTATTAATTGTAATTTTCAACAATATTACAATGCTTTCAAAGTGTTTGACACTGCTACATATGAGATATTCCCAACTTATTAATGGAAACACAGAAGGGAATATCAAAGCACTTGTCTTTATTTCTTCTTTTTATTTCTAGCAGGTGAGTTTGCACCTACTGCTATACAAAGGGAATGAGTTACCTTAAAAAAAACAACACACCCAGATTCAAACTTGTGAAAACATTGTTCCAGGCAGAGCAGGCAAAGTGACTCTCAGGCAGGCACAAGAAATCTCTTGGGTTTGCCTGTTGTGAAACTTGGCCACTCATCAGTCTTTCTCCTCTTAGCCCTGGATACACTTCTGATTCTGAGTAATGCAAGCACCTGTATCAAAACTTCCAGTATATATTTACATCAGATCTATATACACTTTTTATAGTGTAAAGAGGGTTTTAATCCCTGTGTTTGCTATCTATGTGATGCAATATCTATGTAGCTCCAATGCTAGTTTATACATCTAGGAATTCATAGTGTCTTCCACCAGAGATTGGTGCTATTGCAATAGATTTTACAGTATCCTGAAAATTTGTAACTGGTGAGTGAAGTTTAACACAATCATCTTGTCATTATGAGCAAATCCCTCACATCCTCTCAATAGCAATACTAATATTATGAGGACACAACAGGTACCTATTAGTGGTATTGTTATTTTGTAGCAACTTTGTAGAGGAAAATAACCCTGCTCCTGTAAATCTCATTCTTGCCAGCAACTGAAATTAAACATGGTAATAACTGAATTCCTCCCCTCCTCTTCCTCCCTTTGCTTTCTCCATTGGAAACTCCACTGTTTTACCTATCATCCAGACCAAAGATCTTAATGTCATGTTTGACTCCTCTTTCCTATCACATCCAGGATGGTGGCTTTGTTGACACCTCCTGTTAATTCTTCCTTTTTAACATCTCCGTAACCAATTTTTTCCTCTCTGCTCCCGCACTGCCCCACAAAAAAACAAAACAAAACAAAAAACCACCTGAAAACAAACAAACACACTTCATCCAGGCTTTGCTCATCTCTTCCTTTAACTACTGCAACTTCCTTTCTGGCCTTCCTACATCTACCTCCCCATTCCACCCAGTCTATATGAATGCTGTGTCAACAGGCCTAGTGGCTCCTTTAAGAGGTATGGGCCAGTATACCTGTGATTCATCAGCTGCTTCTCAATTGGGCTTAATTGGCCACCTGGATCATATATGACCAGTGGAGATAGGACACCATAGGGAGTGTTGCTTGAGAGAAAGAAGAGCAATGGGGAAGTTGGCAAGAGGTGCTTGGGAGAAAGGTACAGGTGATGTGGGGGAGAGAGCTGAGTTCCTAGGAGAGCTGGAAGAGAGCTGTTGGTTGGAACTGACCAAAGCTGGGGAGTGGAAGAGTGAAAGGCTTGAAATGAGGCCCTTAGGAAAAGGTGAAGATCCAGCTTGATCAGGGGAAGCTGAGCCCAGAAGCAAAAAGGCTGTTGCTGGAGGGTAAATCTTCAGGCACAGGTATAGGACTCACAGGCAGGGAGGCCTGGGGAGTGGAACACTGCAGGAGAGGGAGTCCTCGGGATGAAGAACTGAGTGGGGGGCTGTTGGAAGTCTAGGTTGGTCCTGGAGGTTCTGAGCAGGGATAAGGCTCACAGGCAGAGAGACCTGGCGAGTGGAACACTGTGGTGAGTTCTGTCGGGGAAGACCTGACTAGAGTGCTGTGGTAAAGAGTCATAAGTCTGGCCACTCTCAAGTGGAAGCCTGGAGATTGGGGCCCTGGAACAGAGGGGAAATGAGCTGGAAATAGAGCATTGGTTGGGGCTAGAGTGGCAATGAATTCAAACAGTCTCTTGAAAACTTTGGCTTAGTTTTTAGAAGAAGGGCAAGGATTAGTAGAAACAGTTAATCAGTTTTCTATGTCTTACTGTGGGAATTAGAGAATGATTTTACTACAAGGGTTTTGGAGAACTACTCCACTGGTGTATATGAATAAACTAAGCCCAAAAGTGGGACTTTGTACTAGATGCTAAGAGACTATGCTCCTTTGATGGGTGAAATAAGGGGAAACTGAGATAGATGCACATGTGCTGTGGCCGGATGCTGCAGGGTACTCAAGGTGGGTGCTGCCACACACTGGCTACACACTGTCTTCTTCTCTTGTCACTTTCTGAAAATGTATTTCCCTTCTTTAAATCTTTCTACTAGCATCCTCTAATCTTCTACATCGAGTTAAAGCTTCTCCTCCTTGCCTTCAAGTCTTTAAGAATCTTTATCCCTGCCTAAATCCCAGCTTTCATTTCTTCCTCCCCTTGCTTGCACACCCCTTAAACTATCTTCTTTCAACTTTCTTTTATGATCTTACTCCCATTCTTATATATGTACCTTCTCCCAGGCCGTCCTTAATGCTTGCAAATGTTTCTCTATCCTTGTGCAGAAAACACGCACCCTCTGTATAAATCCCTCACTAAAACACTTTTTCTGAAAGCCCATCAGTATTAATCCCCCAGAGAAGGAAGTGAGGGATAGGGGAGGGAATTAGGTGAGATTAAACTATTCTCTGATAATCTGGTGCATTATACGTTTTAACTGTATTAGCTGTTTAATGTAAATTATGAACTCCTTGGATCAAGAACTGGCTTCCTTCTTTATAGCACTGAGCATGCTGACATCATACAAATATTAAATAATTAGTATTAGTCACAAGGGCTCAACTATAAGCATTACTGAAGAGAGCCAAAAACCTGTACGTAATATAAAATGTACTTACACACTAGGGATTTTGCTGTACTGCTGTGGTTGGCGGATTTAATACCGGAGTGATTAGGACACTTTTGAATGAGCGGGCAGTGAAACCTTTAAAAAATATTACTTCTTGATCTGTTCTCTTCCTTGCATCGCTAGCCCAGTGCCTCAGTACCCAGTCCTGAAGTTCTTGCTCAGGTTAATACCATTGACTTCAGTGGGATTTTTGTCTGAGGAAGGACTTCAGTACTAGTTACCGCTGCAAAGACACATCGATGACAAAGAGTGCAGAGCATTTCTCTTCTTCACTGCTGGGTAATTGTATTACAGTGAAAAGCTTTTAACTAAAAATCTGACACAGAAAACATTCCTGAAACATGAATTTCAGTCTGACATGCTGAATGTGCTGTTCCCACAGCTGCTGCTGTTGCTGACCAGATAGGAGAAGGGCACCTTAAGACAATGGGGTATGGGCAGGCTGGAAATAGGTGAGGCGTATAAATACTATTGGTGGGGGTTGGAGTGTCAAGGAATTAAAACAGTATCTTGAAAACTTTGGCTTAGCTTTTAGAAGAAGGGCAAGGATTAATATTTTCATACATGAAACACCCATCTGCACATGTTCACCACACACAGTAGCAGTTCTCTGTGTTTAAATTCTCATTGCATCACTGATCTGCTAATAAACCCAATAGAATAAAAGAGGCCTTTATTTTACCAAGTTAACTTCCAACTGAATTTATTCATTTCTATTACACACCGTAGCTCTATGGTTAATCTTACAATGATGACTATTTATGCAATAAAAATTGCCCTTTTTTTCATCAATAGAAAAAGATGCCTATTGCAAAGTAATTCAAGCTCTGGGTCCCTGTGAAACTTTTAAAAAAATCTAAAAAATGCAATACACATTTTTAATAATATTCTTCCACTATGCAAAACAGTTCAATGCTTAAGGAAAGAACAAAAGGTTATAGAACTTGGAAGAGACCTAAAGTTTGGAGCACCTTTTGTGCTGCTGATTCTTACCAACTTCTAGGCTTGAAGGGAAACTTTTAAGTGTAGTTTAAAAGGCTTCCTGATTTTAGTGTTTGTTTTTATGAAAATTAAGTTAATCTTTGAGAAGTAAAACCTGGTTCACATTGGTGTGTTGATGTTTTCTTACTGAGTCACTGTACCAGGCAGTTCTGAAACCCCCATGTTCCTACGGACAAGCCCCGTGTAAATGTAGGAGGTTCTTAGCACCAACCCATCACTTGTGCAGCCAGTTCTCAAGATTGCAAAAAATGGCAAATTTGGGGCGTGTTCAGTGGTTCAGCCAACCACTAGCTGACAGATTAGGAAGAAACTTTCCTATGACAAGGCTATTCCATAATTACGCAACCAAGAAGTTCCTTGTACCTTCCTCTAAAGCATCTGATACTGGCCCTTGTCCAGACACACGACAAGATAGACCACCTGTCTGAACTGGCATGGCAATTCCTATATTGGTACATTCTCTGTACCTGTCTGAACTGGCATGGCAATTCCTATATTGGTACATTCTCTGTACCTGTCTGAACTGGCATGGCAATTCCTATATTGGTACATTCTCTGTACCAGTGTATATATATATATAACTGAAAAGCTGGAGATGGGGATTTACTTTGTGGTAATGTGACTAATCTGTTTCAGTCAGTGGATTAAAGTGAAAGGCTGCTGCAGAATAATCCTGTTTGGCAGAATTCATTTGTTAAAATAATTGTGATGGATAATATTGATATTTTAAAGCATTGTTTTATATTTTATTGATTTAAACGTTAACAGTTGTAGGTAATTATGTGGGGGGTGGTCAAGCAATTTAATGATGGTAGATATTGAGATTCAAAAAGTTAAAGCTTCACAACTGCTAAAACACAAATTGTCTATTTTGACATGTGATATTGACAAAGTAAATATCCATAAATCAAACACTAAGTTCTCAAGCAGCATTTTTCTTACTTTGCCTAACTGTAAATTTTGATTATTATGGATGCAAACATTTGTCATTGATTTGTGTATGATGAAATTGACATTTACCAACATTTAACAATACAAATCAAATCTTTCAAAGCCTAAGCATAATGCAATGTAAAACAAATGTCCTGCTTCTGTAAAAAAACCTTTCAAATAACAGAAAGTAAGCAAACCCCCCCACAAACTTATTTGACAATGCCCTTTGAACAATTAATGTCTGACACATTTTGGAATGCTTTTTGGAGAATATTGTGTTGTGTTGCATTAATTTAGATGGAATAAATGGGCCAAAGGTGTTAACATAAACCAGTCATTGTTCAGTGTTAATAAGGTTTGGGGGTCTGATATACAGAGACCTCAGCCTGCTTAGTACTGTGGCAAACGCCATTAAAATCCTTTTAACCTCTTATCAAAGATAAGAAAAGCTGGTTAAAGCATTTGAAATGTAAAGTATGAAGTAAGGATTTCATTTTAACATCCTCTGTTCCCTTTTCCTTTAGCCAGAAATCATTTTTGTTTGTTTGTTTGACAATCTCTTGGATGGTATAGAAGATGGTGATAGCTGTCATTTCGGGCAAAAGAAGAAAAAATTAGTTCAATGGGCTGGAGGAGGAGTTGTTGTTGCTGTTATAGTTTGTCACAGGGTCCGCGGAGGGTTTCTCTCCTCTCGTCCCTGCGCCCTGTGTTTGGCTGGTGCAATTAAGAATCCCAACACCTGCTGTTGCCGGTTCACCCAAGTGTCTTTATTTATAGTGCTTGTGCAGTTCCCAGATCCCCCAACAGTTAGTGCCCCACAGACCCTCCCCAGGGTCTCCTAGCCCTTTGAGGTTTCCCGCCACTGTAAGGAGACAGCTAAACGCCCTTCCTGTCTCCTCTCAGGCTAGCTTTCTCCCTGAGGTTTGCCCTGGGCTTTATAGCCCTCCTGACTCCGCCCAGCTGCCAGCACTTAGCTCAGCCTGTTCCTCTGAGCTGGCCCTCATTAGGGCTTGCAGCTGGGCCGCCTGCTGGATACCTGCAGCCCTACCCCTGGCCAGGGAGCAGGCTGCAGCCAGCAGTTTGGCAGGGCTTTAAGGGGGATTTTACCCCTGCCCTGCCACACAGTCCAAATCTGTTTCATTCTAGATGTTTGGGATTCAGCTGGAGCAGGTAGTCAGGTTGCCAATTTTGGTTGGACGTATTCCTGGAGGTTTCATCGCATGACATAATCTTTAATTTCGGTTAGTTAAATTCCAGTTCCACGTCATTTTGTTTTCTTTAAACATAGTTCTTGAACCGTGCCAATAGGCCCTTTTGTTTAGGCTAATTTAGGGTATGTCTACACAGCAGCTAGGCACCTGTGCCTGGCCCCTGCTAGCA
Organism: Macrochelys suwanniensis; assembly: GCA_033296515.1. Lineage (NCBI taxonomy): Eukaryota > Metazoa > Chordata > Testudines > Chelydridae > Macrochelys > Macrochelys suwanniensis. The sequence continues at coordinate 39,259,520 of CM065784.1, forward strand.
GACTCAGGCTCATGGGGCTCGCTCTGGGGCTGTTTCAGTGCTGTGTAGATGTCCGGAGTTGGCTCTAGGACCCTGCAGAGTGGGAAGGTCCTAGAGCTTGGGCTCCAGCCTGAGCCTGAAAGTCTACACGGCACTGAAACAGCCCCAGAGCCCAAGCCCTGTGAGCCTGAGTCGGCTGGCATAGGCCACGTGGCTTTTTCTTTGTTGTGTAGACATACCCTTAGTCTTCCTGTCCCCCTTTAATACTTTTTCCAGCAACATTTCTCTTATAGGTTATTGTAACATCTTATGAACTTTCACATACTTTTATAGTTGAGCTCACAATTAAAGTAAAATTTTCAGCCCAATTATCACAACACTTGTACCCCAAAATGAGTGTTCTGTATAGGATTTCTGAGCTGGTGTGTTGGGGAGCAGACAGTTTCAGCAAAAGCCACCCGAGTCAAAAGCCTGTGTTTGCAAGCCATTAAGCATGAATGGGTTTATGTCCAAAAAATGGAGCAACTGTCACAGGGGCATACACAGATGGCCTGGTTGGTTGACTGGGAGAAACCGGTCCAAGGCAAAAAGAGGACATCACACCTGGGCCCTGTAACAAAAGCCATTGTGATATATACTAATAGGCTCACATAAGAAGGGTGGGGTTTTTTTTTTTTTAGAAAAAGGCATTTCCCTGACAGGAAGAAGAGACTAGCAGATGCACTCTTTGAAAGAAAAAAGGCTCGAGTTCCTAGGCTTGCTTAAACAGAAAAAAAAAATGTATGTTGGGTCTGCTCTGGTCCTGGAACTCAAGAGGAAAGGCCATTTAATTTGCCTTGTAGTGAAGCATATGATTAAATGAGCATGCATCCAATTTTGGCTTAAAATAATTTTCTCTAATACTTTGTTCCAATTGCCAAATCAACTTCTTGTTTTAAGAAGGCTGTTTGTCACTGCCCAGGAAGGGGATAGAGGTGCAGCCAGTCCCATAACTGTGGCAGTAACAGTTCATTTAGTAGGTAAAGTCAGAAAGAGGTATAGCCTTGGGCTACACTACAAATTTATGTCAGAATAACTGTCACTTGGGGTGGAAAATCCACACCCCTGAGCAATGTAGTTATACTGACCTAACTCACTGACAAAACAGTGCTATGTTGATGGGAGGGCTTCTCCTGACAACGCAGCTACCGCCTTTCGGGAAGGTGGAGTACCTATGCCAATGGAAGAAGCTCTCTTGTCAGCATAGGCAATGCTGCAAATATAGACAAACCCATAGTCTTCAGCGTTCTAGATTTTTTTTTAGAGATTAAAGTCATTCACTGAATAGGCATGTAGATGGGGAAGCTGAAAAAACATTATTATTATTTTATTTTATTATTTATTATTATTATTTCATTATTTTATTTTAAAATGGGTTCTGTGATTTCATTGTCTCTAGGTTCCATGCTCTATCAGAAAAGCAGCTTTCTGTCACAGTCCTTTGCATTTCTTTGGAGTCTGGTGGCACCTTAAAGACTAACAGATTTATTTGGGCATAAGCTTTCGTGGGTAAAAAACCCACTTCTTCAGATGCATGGAGTGAAAATTACAGATGCAGGGATAAATGTAGTGTCAGAGTCACTGTCAGTAAATTTATAACTGCATCTGTAATTTTCACTCCATGCATCTGAAGTGGGTTTTTTACCCACGAAAGCTTATGCCCAAATAAATCTGTTAGTCTTTAAGGTGCCACCGGACTCTTTGCTGTTTTTGTGGATACAGACTAACACAGCTACCCCTCTGATACTTGCATTTCTTTGTAATTTCTATAGGTGTTCCAGGCCTCAGAAAGGTGATCTTTATTCCTTTCTACCCCTTCAGAAAGGTACTCCAGCCTGGTTCTATTTGCAGGGATGCAAAGAATCTTCTGTCTGAGGGAGTTATTCCTAGGGAAGGCCAGAACTTTCTAGTGCCGCTGTAGGTTGAGGTGGGAGGGAAAGAAGATTTATTGGCCTATAGTCAAACTTCAGGAAATCTCTTGAGCTGTTCCCAAAGGGGAGGAGTGAGGGCTTTGGGATAACTCTATGCTTAAAATCCTTTCATTTTTGTATTTGCACCATTTAAAACAACTCTGAAAGCTTCTTGTCTTGTTGGAAGGTCCCCTCTGTGAGCTCAGCCAAGAAGAACCTTATTTAGCATTTGCTCTTGCTGAAGCTCTCTCTGTCTGTAACAAAATTCAGTGGGATTTTAGAACAGAAATGCAGTACAGACACTTTTTTGGCTATAATCAAGCTACAGGTGCAATGAATTGGTGTGTCCTGGGCTGTGGGGAGCTTGCTTCTGATTATAAGCTTGAGGAAGTTGGGGGGGTTGTTTGAAGGCCAGAGGAGAGGGTTTGGGAAGATTTTTGCATTTGTTTTAGTTTAACTTTCATCCATTGGATTGTGTTATACCTTTCTCTACTGAACTGAGGAGTCTGTTATTAAATACGTGTTCCCCGTGTAGGTACTTATAGACTCTGATCAAGTTATCCCTTAACTTCCTCTTTGTTAGGCTCAAAGAGCTTGATTTATTTAGCTTATCACTATAAGGCATGTTTTCTAATCCTTTAATCACTCTTGTTGCTCTTCTCTGAACCTCTCCAATTTATTAATATCCTCCTTGAATTGTGGATGTCAGAACTGGACAGTGATTCCAGCAGTGATCACACCAGCCCCAGATATACAGGTAAAATAACTTCTCTTCCTATTTGAGATTCCCTTGTTATGCATCCAAGGATCACATTAACCCTTTTGGCCATGGTGTTGCTCTGAGAGCTCATGTTTAGCTGAGTATCCATCCCAAACTCCAAAACCTTTTCAGTCACTTCTTCCCAGGATAGAGTCCTTTATCCTGCAAGCATGGTCTATATTTTTTGTTCCTAGATGGGTGAGGTACTAACTTGTATTGGACCAGCTTCTGTTGGTGAGAGAGACAAGATTTCGAGCTTACACAGAGCTCTGAGACCTAAAGAAGAACTCTGCATAAGCTCAAAAGCTTGTCTCTCTCACCAATAGAAGCTGATCCAGTAAAAGATATTACTTCACTTACCCCATGTTTCTCTTATCATAATAAAAATTGCCCCCCCATGGGGTCCCCTGGGTAAGCACCAGCGTTGTATATTGCTAACGCTTTTATATGTATTAAAGTATTTTGGGGAAGGGTTGAAGGTGTGAGTGTGGAGTGGAAGATTTCGTTGCAGGTTGCGAGAGGCCGAAGAGGGAGAAAGGAACGGGCAGAACTCGACAATCCAGCCAGGCCCGAAGATAAGGAACTTACTGCTGCCCAAGGCCAGCTCACACAAACATGCTCTCTGTGTGCCAAATAGCCAGAAGCCTGTGTCTCAACCCTGGCTGGCCATGAAAAATGAAAATTGAGCCAAACCGAACTGAAGGGGTGGCAAAATGAGTAAGATTGAGAAGGTCAGCAATTGGGAAATTAACAGTCTTGCAACCCTGGAGCCGATGTGTTTTGGGGAAGTCAAGGGAGCTTCAGAAGGTCGGTTTGGACTGGTACAGAGAGCACGGGGGATAGGGGGCCCCTGGACGAAACGCCCCCAGAAGAACCCAGGGCTTAAAACCCTCCCGAGAGCTAAAGCAAGTTGGAGATTTAAAGTGGACCGTAGACCTGTGCACAGGGCAGAACTCTCATCTACCCTTCCTCCTCTTCTTCTTCTTCTTATGTTACACCCAGGCTTGGCCAGCCTTGGGTTGTGCGTGTGCAAGTATGAAAGTGGGTTAGGGCTTGGGCACTAATGCTTTCTTCTTCCCTCTGAGTGATGTGGGGCGCACCTAGTACTCACCGCCGTTATTTGGTTGTTAAATCTTTAAACTTAGTCACTTGGTGTGCTCCTTCATCTCCTCCCCAACGATCCTGTGGCCTCAGCCTGATCACCTGAAGACCCAGGCAGATTGGTAATATAAATCTGTCACCCTCTAATATCCTGGGACCGACATAGCTACAACACACCAATACACCTTTTTGTAGTCTAAAGGTGTGGAAAAAACTAAGCATTTCAAGGACTCACTCACACCCCTGACTTGTATGAACTAAAGAGTGTTACATGATGCCTTCATGAGGAAAAAAATTGCCCATGGTCTGTCATGTGATGCAAAATACTATAAAAGAGCCTCAGCTGGGCTGGTGACTCTGCTGCATTCCTCCCTTATCCATCTGACCTTAGAGACCCCACTCTTCAGGGACTGAACTCCCCATATGTAAGCAGAAAGAGCTACAGACCAGTCACTGTGCATAGCATACTCACCTAAAGTCAAAGCAGATATCCATGCCAAAATTGGACCATTGGTAGCTGGACCAATGATATCCTGCAGTCTGTGGCTTTAGCGCAGCTGTCGGGGGTGGGGGGGAATGACACATGGCAGCACCCTCAGGAATGTATGGTCCCACCCCCTGCAGATATCACTATTGGAACATAGGCAGATGGTGGGGAGTCAAATCCTGCCCACCACCAAAGGAAATACGAGAGAAATTCTGAATGGTCTCTATTGATTCTAAGTGGTGATTTAGTGAGAGACAGGCGGCCGTGCAGTTGAGAGTCTAGATTAGTGAAAGAGCATCACTAGAAGTAGCATATGAATCCATCATACCTGGCCTCTGGATAAACAATCACCTTCAGTTTCTCAAAAAATAAATTTCACTGTGAAATCTCTTTTATTTACCCTCTATTGACTTCCGTGAAGCTATTTTTGGCTATGAAAACCTAACATCTGGATCCACCCTGAGATCTTACTAGTTTTACTATTTTTGTTTAGTTTAGTTGTACTACATTTTGTGGCTGAGATGAACTGATTTCAAATTGGCTCTCTTTTTAATTTGATGTATAACATACTGTAGATTAGATTTACTTGGCCTCCTGTACTCTGCTAGACACTTCCATTAAAAAATGCAGACGTTTCCAAGTCATGAATAACCAAAGTGATGTTTTCATGTTGCTTGGATACAGTTTGTTTAGTTGGTGACAGGCTTCACTAAAATATTTCAGCTTCTGCTCCTCAGAGCTATAAATGTGCTTTCACATGTAATCTTATAACCTCAAGTATAGTCCAATACATGCACGTTGTACATTCACAAATGAAAATGAAGAGCTGCATTGCAAAGACAGTGTCATTACTGAACAATCCTGTGTATTTGGTTAATTAAAAGAAGTTCCCTGGCTGATCCACTTCCCCTGCTGTTGTGTTACTACAGTGGCCTGCCACATGTGAAACAATGTTCAAGGGCAAACACCAGTACTTTGTTCCTCTGACTAGCAAGCCAAGGTGACAGTATTAGTCTCAGGAGATGGTTACTACTTTCACTACTCTTTCACCACCACCACTTAGCTTCCCAATTTACCAGCAGACTACGGTTATGCCTACATGGGCAAGTTTCTGTGCCACAAATTATACAACTTTTATTAAAATGCTGGAATTAAACCACTGTTGCATGTCCACACTGTGCTCCTTATGAAGCTGGAGCGCATCCACATTAGCAGTTCTTGCAATGGCAAAGACAGCAGTGCAGTGTGGTAGCTATTCCACTGTGCAACTGGCCGCAGGGTGCTTTCGGAAGGGTTTGCAATGCCTAATGGGGCAGGCACAGCATCACATGATGCAGGTTTCCCAATCCCATTGTTCCATGGGCATCCTACTACATTGCCAGCTGCTTTTCAACTGAAGGAGGGAGGGGGAGAGTGTGTGACAGGAGGGTGTGTGTGTCTGTGTGTGTGTGTATGGAGGGGGGAAGAGGGACAGTGTGTTTTTGGGGACAGAGAGTATGTCAGCATGCTGTCTTGTAAGCTCGGACAGTGGCAGGTAGCAACCAGTCCTGAGGCAGGGAGAGGGGGAAACCCCGACATCAGCCTTCTTCCCTTGGCTCTCTGCACAGCAATATCTCTCTCTCTCCACTCTCTCCCCCCATCCCCCCTTCAACAGCACGAGCATTCCACATTAATGGTTTGCTTTGTGTCCTGGAGCAGATCAGCACAGCACACAACAGCTACCAGAAACCGTGCTTTGGAAGGGGAGGGGTGCATGTCTCCAGGGCAGCCAAGTTCATAACAATGAGCAGAGCAGTCACTTGAGGTATAAGGGACAGCTCTGGAGGCCAATTACAGCACAGAAAACAATCAAGTGTCTACACTGGCAAAAGAGCGCTGGAGCCTCTGCGCAAATAGCTTTACAACTCTCGTTGAGGTGGGTTTTTTGCAGTGCTGCAACTGAGGAGTTTCTGCGCACAGAGTGGCTTGGCAGTGTGTACACGTCTGCAGTTTGAGCGCAAAAAGCTGCTTTACTGTGCAGAAACTTGCCAGTGTAGACAAGCCCAACTTGTCCTTTCAGTGACATGGGTAAGAGCAGCATTCACAAGGATAATGCATGACTAACGTTTATGAAGAGTTATGATGCTTGGAATTGGAGGGAAAAGTGAAACCTTAAGTTATGACCCCTGCTTGGACTAGCGAGATTCCATCAACAATAAGTTTGGAATGGTGAGAGCTCCCTCCCCTTTCTTTTACCACAGTCAAATTTTTGTGGGATGAGATTTGTAGTTTTGCTCAGGTCCCTCAACTGCAAAAATGCATGAAACAATAACAGTTGAATTTATTTTAAAACTTACTGAGAAGAGTTAATCTAATGAAACCAAGATAAACAAGCCTGACGCTTAAGTGAAGCATTCTGGATTTAAAAATCAATCAGGCAACCTAAAGCATACTCTGTTGGATTAAAAAATTGGGATGTCTGCCAGTTAAAGGGCCTTAATGATTCACAGTAGCTGTACCCTGAGCTGGGAATGTATTATAGCAACAAAAAAAAAAAAAAAACAAAAAAAAAAAGAAGGCTGCATCAAAATGAATTTGTGAATGAGGCAAAATAAATTGCGCTGGGTTCTCAAAATTTTTCAAAATGTTGACTACATTTTAATGCAGAAACTGTCCTCTCACATTTTTAATCCTACAATATCCTTGTGGTACCTGCAGCAAAATAGCTCAATGGTTTGAGCATTGGCCTGCTAAACCGAGGGTTGTGAGCTCAATCCTTGAGGGGGCCATTTAGGGATCTGGGGCAAAAATCTGTTAGGGGACAGTACTTGGTCCTGCTTGTGAAGGCAGGGGACTGGACTCCATGACTTTTCAAGGTCCTTCCAGTTCTAGGAGATAGGCATATCTCCATTTATATCTTACATGAGAAAACAATATTAGGGTTGTTTTGAATGTATTTGATTTATTTTTAGCTTGATTTTAATGCAGGTTAGCGGCTGTGTTACCTGCTCAATTTAGGGCATGCTGGCTACAATTGAAAATAAGATGCAGGATACAGCATCGTATGACCAGTCAGTGGTGGGGAGCACATGCAAGTGCTCTGCAGACCACAGTTTGGGAACCTTTGTATTGTATCATTCTACAAGGCCAGGGTGAATCCTCACCCTGGGCAATTCAGCTAACTATGAGCCCATCAGATCTGAGGGTAGTAGGTAAACCAGTGAACGGTATGGTGAGTCACCCCTAATACAGTCTGAAGAGCTTAAACCTATACGGTCAGGAGATGAAAGTGTATGTGTGGAGAGGCAGATCTTGCTGTATATAAGCGTATAAAGGGATCCCAAAGGAATGTTTGGGTTAGATCCTCTTCTGATATACACATTTTATAGTGTACCTGAAAGGTTCAGGTTTGAGCATGTTTTCTTGCTGTTGTATTCCATTGGGAGAAAGAAGCTAAATTCTTACAGCTTTTAAATTCTGGGGAGTATCCATGCAAGGGGTTAGTCTGGGAATTCCCCGGTTTCTGCCTTATTTATACAAACACTATGGATGATATAGATCAGCATCACTGATGGCATTGAGTGGTGCCCTTATTGGCCAAAGATGAAGATGAAACCCTGGGTAGTCCCTGCTGCTGAGTGTTGAGGCATCTTGGCATCACAGCTGGGGAAACCTGCATTTTTGTTGCCTTTGCCATATTGTGGATAAATAGAGGATTTCAGGCTTAAAGGATGTCAATCCAGCCCCCTTCACCAGCATTTAATTCTCTAGAAAAATTAAAAGAATATTTAAAAAAGAATATTGATATTCAAATTTAACAAGATGGGACACAGATCAAGGAAATGGCCCACTTTGGCTGTTTCTCTGGGCAAGAGGGACCTTTGAGAACATATGACACAGATGTCCCAGGCATGCCACTGGCTCTCCATTAGTTTCCAGATTAATTTCAAAGTCATGGTCCTAAATTTAAAGCCCTGAATGAGCTAGGGTCATGCTATCTTAGAAACTGCCTACCTATCCATATCCCACAGAAACAACCGTGCTCAGCAGAGATGTTAATGGCAGGGCCGGATCCAGGCACCAGCCGACCAAGCACGTGCTTGGGGTGGCACCTTTTAAGGGGCGGCCAATCTTGGGGCGGCGAGGCAGCGCTTGGGGTTTGTTGTTTGTTTGTTTTTGTTTCGGCGGAGCAACGCTGAGGGGTTTTTTGTTTTTGTTTCAGCGAGGCGGCACTCTGGGGGGGTGTTGTTTCAGTGGGGCGGCGCTCGGGGTTTTTTTTGTTTTGTTTTGGTGGGATGGCATGGGGGGGTTGTTTTGGTGGGGTGGCGCTCGGGGGGGGCAGAGCGGCTCTCGGGTTTTTTGGTGTTTTTATTTTGCTGGGGGGGGCAGCGCTCGGTTTTTGGGGTTTTTTTTGCTTGGGGCGGCAAAAAAGTTAGAGCCGGCCCTGGTTGATGGAGCCCAAAGTAAAACTTTTGGGAGCTAGGTCAGAATGTTCTTGGCGGAGGGCCACCACTTGGGACCTCCTTCCAACAGGAGAGCAGAATGATCTCAGGACTGACAGATTACAGAATAGAATGCAAGTCCCAATTGTTTGCACAAGACTTTACCCAATAGTAAAGGCTAAAGAACACCCCCAACATTTTGCAATGATGACGGAAGAGAAATAAAACAAAACACCTCTTAAGTTACAGCAACGAAATCAATGATTGGTGAAAAGTAGGGTCTTTTGTAGACAAACCTAATGTGTAACCCTTAATTTTGCATTTGATGCGATGTATTATTGTGATGGCTATATTAGAACTGTCTTTGATAATAAATACAGTAACTCTTGTCTCAGTGAAGCTAAATTAATCCTACAGTACTGGAGGTACTGTAGCAGCCACACAACCATCTCTACCTTGAAGGGTGCAAAGAAAGTAATCTAACTGACATTTGCGGCCATGAATCAGTATGTTGCTCCCAAACATGACTGTCCAAAATATTTTGGCATTTTTAAATGGAAAATTATTAATGTGCCTGTTTACATTTCAGCATGTTAGGTGGACTATTAACATTTCACTGCATCATTTTGCTCAGTTTGACTAAAGAGAGTTTAATTTTTCTTTCATTGCTCAATTTGAGAATTGACAATCTTGGTCAATAAGAGATTGTGGTTAGGCTATGGGGATAGGAAGATGAGCTTTTCACAAAAGAGTTTGTAACTGATGATCTGTTTGAATGCCCCAGATCTTCAAAGACTTTAGTAAGTGTCTAAGAACATGAGTGGTGCCATTGACACTACTCATCAGCTGAAAGCTAAACATGTTTAAATCTTTGCAGGATTGTGGCCTTTGTAAATTAAGTGAACTTTCCCCCCATAGTAGATGAAATATTCTTACTTACCGATTTCACCAAATGGACGATCTTTTATTTTTACCAAGATATTTTTGGTATTCTAGACAAAAGTTAATTATTCATCCATGATCCTTCATCGCTCTGGCCCTAGTAAAATTAATAATAATGGGAGGAGAGCTAAATCCCTCCAGCTCATTCCTGTTGTTGTTGCTATTTTGTTTTTTTGGGGGCTTTAAATACATTTTATAGAGAAATAAAAATAACAAACTGGAAAAGAAATCAGAAGAATAGAAATTAAGGCCCTGATCCTGCAAAGACGTAAGCATATGCATAAATTACTCACCCGAGTAATTCCATTTACTTCAGAGAAACTACTTAACTGAGTAATGTTTCTCATAAGTATTTGCAGGACTGGGGCCCTTAGATATTAGACATATTCTGTTTTCCTTGTAAAATACCATGTCTTAACTGAGAATGGAAACAGTGTTAGGTAGATTAACAGTATCTGGTTTAAAATAATCCAGAATATGAATATTTTTCCATAGTACCATACAATTTTTAGCAGGACATTTACCCTCTCAAATTTAGGCCCTGATCATGCAAACTGTTCCACACTCTTTGCAGCATTGTAGATTTATTTTTAAAAGCATCTTTTTTTTTCTTTTCTAATTATGGTCGTTCCTTTGTGGTTAGCTAGTCCCATTTAATCCCATTGGATGGTAGCCAGATACATCTATTATCTCAAGAGAGCCAGGGTTCATTGGCTTTAGGGTTCATAGTATGGTTTCATCCACAACAAAAGCTGTTTTTCAGTTTCACTTGTCTAGTAATGGATAATAAAAATCTAATTCTGCCAGTCTTACACTTGCCATTTTGTAGCAGAAATGCAAAAGTCTGACTTAATAAGTGAAGATAAAGATATTCAAATATTTTGTTCTGAAGTGGATTTTTGTAACTTTCACCATGCACATTTCAACATGCTCATTCTGTCACTGATTAGGGATTTTAAACAGTTTTTTATTTTTGTTTTATAAGAAGTTGTGCAGTTCACCTTTTAAATGATCTATTTCTATATCTATCACGTGGGAAACAGAATTTAATTACGTTCATAAAGTGGGGAATAAAAGCATGGAACATGGCACATGTTCATAGGTGACTGTAATTCACTAGAAAATTGTTTTTTAGGCTAATGTAGGAAGTGCTCAGTTTGCAATGGCACAGGCATAAGATGGTTCGAATGAATAATAGAGTTCTATTTATTTAATTGAAATATCAAACAGCTAAAAACTTAAAGTTGAGAAAAATAATATACTGCTCTTTCTACAAAGCAGCACCAAACATGTAAGGTTAGTTGGCTATTTTCCCTCAAAACTAATTCACATTAACTTATGAGAAATATGAAAAGCTTTTTTTTAATTGCAGTGCACAAAGCAGGATTTTTTGCCCAAGGAGATGGATGAGTAGTTCCCCTTAAAACTGGAGCTAGAATAATTAAAACATGTAAAACAAAAAGGCAAGAATTTAAATCTTTAGACTCCGATGTAGCACAAAAAGATTTAGGGAAAGTATTAGGAGAACAGATACAAATCTGATAAGCTTCTTGCACAACAAATGAAGACAAATGAAGTGCAGAAACATATTATTGGTGTCAAATCCCTTTAGTATATTGTCTTATAATTGAGGTGTCTGTTATGGCATAAAATCTTCTTCTGCAGAAAAATGTGTCATTTTAAAAAATTGTGCATCTGAAATAATTGAAAACGAAGAATAAATTAGATCACAGTGTCACTTAATCTGAATTTGCATTTTAAATGTAAGTGTGAAAGCTCCATGTAATTGGAGTATTTACATTCAGTTCCCCCCACCCCTCAAACTGGTAAACTCCATGCTGGTGATTTTTGTACTGGGGAGGGGGTGCGGAAAGAGGGAGAGGAAGGAGAGAGAAAGAGAACGAGTGAGCACATCGTATTTTTCCCACCAGCCCCACTGTGCAGGATTGCAGAAAGCTCCACATCCCTTTCTCCACAACTTTAAGCATTGTAATTAATATCGTGTGTGCTGGCTGAAACTCACCTCTGTGCTGAGGGCCTACACATGACCCTTCTTCGTCAATTCAGCCCCACTAAAGCTCCGCATTTAGCTTCATTAATGTGCTCTCACTGAAGTCAATGGCAAAAGCCTCATTGATTTTTGTGGAACTAGGATTTGGCCCTTAACATCAGGCCGAAGCAATGCAAATGGCTTGGCACAGCCAAAGAGTCAGATAGCACCCCAGGCTTTGCAATAAGTTGCTCCCACTCCCTCTGTATATAAATAGTTGTACCCCTTTAAATAGCTTGTGATAGTGCTCATTGTGTTTTATTTTACAAACCAGTCAGAGCAGCAATGTGCATTTGTAGCTGATCCGGCATATTGTGCATATATAATAAACATGGTGATCTGAACTCCTCCATCCCCATGTGATTCCTTCATATTATGTACAGTAACTCCTCACTTAAAGTCGCCCCGCTTAACGTTGTTTCATTGTTAAGTTGCTGATCAATTAGGGAACATGCTCGTTTAAAGTTGTGAAATGCTCCCTTCTAACGTCGTTTGCAGGCTATCAATTGTGGCAGTTCAGCTGTACCTTCCCCCACTGCCATGTGCTGCTCCCCGAGACTCCTGCCTGCTTGCTGTGTGGGGGGGGGGAGGGAAAGAAGAGGGGGGCTAATGTCAGGGTGCCTGCTTGCTGGAGTGGGAGGGGGGAAAAGAGAGGGGGCTAATGTCCCCCAGCTCCTGAAACTTGCTTACCCCATCTTCCATAGAGCAGGGGGGACACATGAGGGAGGGAGCTGCTGCCTTAGGCAGAAGCTGCAGCTGCTGGGCTTGCTGATCTAATTAACAAGGCAGTGTACTTCTGACCCCACTCTTGATACTTAAAGGAGAAATGCACATCTTTATCTCTGAAACACATCTGCCCTCACTCCTGTCCTGCTGGCTTGTAGAGTGTGAGAGTTAACCCTTGAGGGCTCAGCCAACTATATATAGTCTTTTGTCTGGTGAAAAAAAATTCCCTGGAACCTAACCCCCCACATTTACATTAATTCTTATGGGGAAATTGGATTAGTTTAACATAGTTTCACTTAAAGTCGCATTTTTCAGGAATATAACTACAACGTTAATTGAGTTATTGTAATATAAAGGGCAAAAGATGACAGCAGTGAATGTTGTTTCACACCCTCTTAGGCTGCACAACTTCTCTTTCCTTCTGGAACTATGCTGACTTTGTGCCCACTCTACCCTCCATCCTCCTGTAATTAGAGATTCAGGCAAAAGAGGCTTTTCTCCCTCTCCAATCTTCTTTACCTTGCTGCTGCTTGAAGGAGCAGTTTCTTGTCTGGAGGTAGAAGTGGTTGCAAAGGTTCTGCTGTTCATTCTACCCCCTGCTGCTGATGTGTGGTGCTTTCTGAGCTGCTATTTTTTAAAAATTGTGTAAACTTATTACAACTTTCAAGCATAAAATAAACTGAATAGTACATCTAATGTAACCAACCAAAGCTAGACAGGCCATTCAGGTGGGTTTGTAATATACAGCTGGGTGAAATTCTTTTAGTTGAATAGTTTATTTGCCAAAAAATGCAGTGTAGGGGGTGAACAGTTCCAGCCAAACTAAAAAATGAAGAAAAAATGTAGATATCTCTAAATAAAACATTTTGACTTTGTTTTAAAAAAGTGTTTGGTTTAGAAATGTAGCTTAATTTGTTTACTTTTTTTTAAAAAAGGTAAAAAAAAAACCCTGAAACAAAAACTAAAACCAACATTTTTCAGGTGAAAGTCAAACTGCAAATTTATGGTTAGTTGTTGAGTCTGCAGTTGTATAATTTTGTTATCTGGGTCTGAATCTGCAACATGCTGAGCCAAGTCAGCATCTCTTTGGAGGCACTGAGCACTTCAAAGAAATGGGCCTTCAATCCAGAAGTGAGACCCAATTTGCAAACTACTAATGCCAGTTGTAGGGCGAGCAAAGTGTTAACAGGGATCACAGATCAGTGCATTTTGCCCCATGAAAGGACTGTTTGCATATTCCCATATAGAAAATGCAAAGTTACAGCACATGTAAATAGTTTCTTTTCACATCACTTCTTTTCCGTGGATAAGCAGTATTTAAAGACCAGTGAATACATTTCTAGATGTACTATAGAGATGAATTTTGTTGTCATTTTATAACACCTGTTAAAATATTTTACTATGAATCAATGTAGTAATTAGTGTTGTGTTATCATCATAGCCTTCTCTCCTAGAGGCCTCAACCCCGCACCTGTTCAGTGCGCACCTTTATGAGGTAGCCTGAAACTTTTAACTGATCTACAGGTTTAGCTTCAGTTTAAATATATTTTTAAAAAGGATCCTGGAAGCATTAGGGCTGCAATTCATACCTTGTCCTGGTTTCTCTGCTAAAGAAGATTAACTGATTCTGCACCCTTTATGGACTTACATCTTCAACAGAAAGAGATGCTAGGGAAGAGACAACCTACAGGGATCCAATCTGTCTCTAAAACTGGGTGGTGTTGGCCAGGAAGGGGGCATGGCTGGTCCAAGAGAATGTGTTCATTCCGTATACTTGCCCAGGAGCCTCAGCCAGCAGGAACCTCAGCTGAAAACTAAAACTGCTCCCCTCTATTCCTCCCAGAAGACCCTGAGGGTGTGTCTATACTGAAATTAAAAACCCGCAGCTGGCCCGTGCCAGCTGACTTGGGCTCACAGGGCTCAGGCTACGGGACTGTTTAATGATGGTGTAGACGTTCAGGCTTGAGCTAGAGTTGGGATCTAGGACCCTGTGAGGTGGCAGGGCCTCAGGGCTTGGGTTGCTGCCTGAGCACGAACATCTACAACATAATTAAACAGCCAGTAAATTCATTCTGTAGCCCTTATTTTACTATTTTAAAAAGGCCCTAACAGAATCACATAAAAATTACAAAAAACAGATTTAGAATCTGCATTCTGGTAAAGCTAGCTAATAGACTGCTAACATTATGGGGATCTGTGTTACAAAGGAAAGCATATATATGTATTTTGGGCATTTTCTCTCTGTCACATATTACTTACAAAAAACTATATTAAAAAAACATTATTCTGGTTTCAAAGTCAGGCACTTAAAAGTTAGGAAATGCTAGTTTTAAGGTTGCATGTGCAACCTTAATTTGGCTTCTTTGTGCATATGCATTATGATATAGTCTTTAATTACTTGAGATACTATATGTTCCATAGGACCCCTGTTTCATTCAGTGCACAGAATGGAAGGTGGTCACTGAATGAGCAGCTATTCAATATTTTTCCTCCTCACTGTTCAGTGTATGGCCTCAGGCCTTATCATAGAATCATAGAACATCAGGGTTGGAAGGGACCTCAGGAGGTCATCTAGTCCAGTCTCCTGCTCAAAGCAGGACCAATCCCCAACTAAATCATCTACTGCACACTATTCAAAGCCACCTCTGAAGACAGAATTATTGACATCCTCATGAGCTTTTCTGTGGTGCTCCTCACTGTGGTATATAAGTGCTTCACAAACACATTTTCACTACACCCTAGGAGGTTCGGAGGTAGCCCAATTTTTACGGATGGGGAACTGAGGCCCAAAGAGATTAAAGTTAAAAGCATCCACTAATTTTGCATGCCCAATCTGACACCTCCAGGGACCTGATTTTTTTTCAGAGTAGTTAGCAGGGTGGATTGATTTTAAATCAAGGTGATTTTAGTCACCAAGTGGAAAGCCTCAATTTTAATTCGCTTTTTCATTTGTACTTTTTCATTTGCTAAAGAAAGGTACATTCTCATTGGTTGATATAACCATTAAAACATTTTGATTTAAAACTAAATAGAACCTTTACACTGGATTTGGTATATCCTTTTGCTACGTAGGAGGGTATACTAACTATATACATTTATTTAAGCAATTTTCAGATTCATATTGTACATTTTTAGTATGTTTGAAAATGGTGACCTGATATAGTCTTATTTACTAGATAATTAACTTTTTGCTCCTGATTTGTGCCAAGCTGCATTAGGATGGTAACTGAAATTAAATAGACACACAACAAAATAGAAAGTTTATTTTTATTAAGCAAAAAACTTTCAACGTTTTGGATACATAAACATATCTTATCAAAACATGTTTCACATTTATCACTAACTGAGTTACTAAACAGAGCGATTAACTGTAGTCAGTGAATTAAACTGGTTGTTTCAGGTCAGCCTGGGAACATTTACAAATATACCTGTGACTGGAATTTAAGGCTGTGTCTAGATTTAAAATGCTACAGTGGCGTAGCTGCAGTGTTTCAGTTGTGCTGCTATGGTGCTTTAGTGTAGATATTCACTACAGTGACGGGAGGGTTTCTTCGGTCACTGTACTTAATCCACCTCCCTGAGAGACGGTAGCTAGATCAACAGAAGAATTCTTGATTGATCTAGTGCTGATAGCATTGGGGGTTGGATCAGCATAATTATGCCTCTCTCGGGGTGTGGATAGCAGTAGTAGGTTCTCATCCTATATGTGAACCAGCACTAGAGGAAGACACATTTTCAGCGGGTTTCACAGCTATTTGCTTACAGCAGAGGAATGCTGAGACTCAGGAATCCTGTCTTCGCCCAAGCTTCTTGTCAGATATGTTTCCCTCCTCCCCTTCCCCAACACCCCTGTTCTCTCCCAACCTTACTGGGTCTCACTGTGCAGCTTGTCCCAGTCTCCCCCTTTCTGATCTCAGCATCCTTCCTCCCCACAACAGGCTGCCAGTCCCCCTCCCCCTTCCTTCAGTGGCTCTCATTCCCAGTCTCTCCTCTCTGACTCAGTCTCCTTGCCCAGTCAAACCCACTCCCTCCCCCTACTCCAATCCCAGTCTTCTCTCCTCCTCCCCTGCTCCCTCAGTCCCAGTGTCACCAGACTCCTTGTCCCCCTCTACTTCTTTCCCTTCCCCCTGGCCTGGCTTTTGTTCCCTCTGGATTTGAGTCCGACAGCTTCCTCTTCCATGCTGTCTCGTTGTCAGTGGGGGGTGCCATTGAGTGCACAGAAGAGACAGATTCCCTGCTCTCAGTTTCAGTGCCTGGCTCCCCCCTATCCTTGAGTAGCTGTGAGCAGCCATTACAAGGAAACTTCATGTGCAGGCTGGTCAGCACAAGAAGCTGTGAGAGGCAGGAGCATGCTCAGTGAGGAGAGAATCTTAGAGATTTTAGCGCTAATCTCTACAATGTCTCTAAGCATGTGAGCATTGTGGGGACTCCCCTCCCCCCGCCCAGCTTTATAACGTGGCCAATTTTGGGCAGATTTTCACAGGACCCATACAAGACAAATCCCTGACACAAAGGCTACCCTTCTGCCAAATTTCCAGTCCCTGTCCAAAGCATGAGGGTGTTAGAACTGTTCAAATAAAAGGCTGCCAAACTATTTTTAAATGGCAAAATATTTTTTATTTTTCTCTAGCCTCATTAGTATAAAGAACCAAACTCTTTTGACTGATACTTTACAACAAAATTCAGCCTCAAAGGAGGGAGGGGAAGAGCCACAGGAATAGCTCAGTGGTTTGAGCATTGGCTTGCTAAACCCAGGGTTGTGAGCTCAATCTTTGAGGGGGCCATTTAGGGATCTGGGGCAAAAATTGGGGATTGGTCCTGCTTTGAGCAGGGGGTTGGACTAGATGACCTCCTAAGGTCCCTTCCAACCCTGAGATTCTATGAAAGCAGAAACCAGACATTGAAAATTTTAACCTGGATGGTTACAGTTTGACAAAGTTAGAAGCAACTGAAAACAGGTTCTTGGGAAGTGTCCGGCAACCTTGATTAGAAACTGTACTACCGGCCTATAATATCGCAAGGAGTCACAGGAGCTGGAATGAAAAGTGAAAGCTGATTGTATGGGGTTCCCTATTTATGCCTTCAGTCTTCATCATTTCCTCTTTTTTTTACTTTCTCTAGAGTGCTCCAAAAAGTAAATCATGATGGGCTTCCCAAGAATAGTTAATCTAAAATGATCTCATTTTAGGCATACCTTGTTGGTAGCAGAATATATGGCATGATGTCACGGAATTTTGCCTTTCCTGTTGGGAGTTGAATGTTCCCTCCTTTATTTGTAGACAATTTTTTCAAAAGATTTAGCTTTGGGATAACAAAAGGTCTATTACAACTTCTTTTCAGTTTAAATGGATCATCTCGGTTGTTAAGTCATCTCAGTCATCTCAGTTGCTCTTAGGAGTTCAGAAAAAACGTATTCCTTTTTCCACTTTCAGATATATTTCCAATTCAGTAAGACTGCTAACATCAAAATTATAGAAATCAGGAATAGCAAAAACTGTATCTTGGCTGGGCTATGTTATGACAAGACAATGCTAGCACAGAAAGTTGAAAATGACACACTAAACCTTCTCTATAACTTAATCACTTACATGTCTAGTTACTTTTCAGGAACATTTTCAACTATCAAATATCTGAAAAGCCAAAACAGCAATGAGAAGAGATTTGCACAATAGAATCTCTGGCCACTACATCTGAGAGTCAGACTTTTGGCACAAGGTTAAGTGAATGTCTAAGAAATAACTGTGATGCTGGCAGGCCAGATGCCAGCACATGCCCAGGCTGTAGGCAAAGAACGGACAACCTTGTAGCTGAAGACCAAACCAGGTCACCTGTATGTTAGTTTTACTCAAAATAGGTATTAGTCTTATAAGAATGTATTTAGTATTTAGACGCTATGAAATGCTTGTATGTTGCTGCATGCATTAATCTCACTTATAATATCTGTATCCCATGTTACAAGATAATATTTACGTATTTCCTCTGAAACTTTAAAACCCAGTCAGGAGAGAAACATTACCAGGTGTGAAATACTAGTGTACCACAAGAGGTGTTATCTCCTGCCCAACAAAAGAAGACCCATAGACACCAGACCAGGGGTGAAAGTGAGCTGGTACGGCGTACCCGTACCGGCCTGTATTCACCTCACATTAAAGCGCTGCCGCCCCTGCCCCTTCCTCCGCCCCCACAGTCGGCAACCCTGCCGGTAGGGTCTGTACCGGCAGGGCCCCCGACAGGGGAAGAAAAAGGGGCAGGGACGTTAAAGCGCTGCCACGGCAGCGCTTTAAGGATGGTCCTTTGCCATGGCAGCGCTTTAACGTCCCTGTCCCTTTTGCCTCCCCCCCGCCACCAACGGTGGGTGGCAAAGGGAACAGCTACAGGCACTTACCGGTACGGAGCGGACCGGGGCTGGCTCTGACCCACCCAGCCCCACCCCTTCTGCCTGAGGCCCCGCCCCTTCCGGGGCCAGAGCCGGCCCCAGCCCAGCCCCGTACTGGTAAGTGCCTATAGTTACTTTCACCCCTGCACCAGACAAACCATTGTGGAACATCAGAGGACAAAATACTTTGATAGCTCCCTTCTGCCCCACCTCAGGAAGAGGAGACATGCAAGTGAACTCATCCCATCATCTTGAACTCTTTGGGGAAGGGAATAAAAATCCCTGAAAAGAAGAAACTGAATCTTTTTGGCTGTTTGAACTCCGAAGGGCCAGAGACTCTAAACTGAAGTCAGAGATCTCTACGGGGCTGCTACCAGGGTCTGCCCTGAAAGACTTTGAATAGAGAGATCACCACAACTCTGTCACTCTTCGGATTTAGATGGTAACTGATTGGTGTGTATATTTTTTGCTTGCTTTAACCTGTAAATTGCTCTCTTACTCTTTATTGCTAGTTAATAAACCTCTAAATAGTTTATTATAGGATTGGCTACAGGCATCCTCTTTAGTGCAGGATCTAGAATAGCAATTGATTTGGGGTAAGTGACTGGTCTCTCGGGAATGAGAGCGACCTGAATGTGGTGTGATTTTTTTGATGTAAGTGACCATTTCTCACAAAGTCCAGTTTGTCTGGGTAGCAAGATAGACTGGAGAGTCTAAGAGGACTGTCTGTGTTTCCATGGTAAGATTGATATTGTGATCCAGGAGTTCACATTTGTTACTGGCTTGGTGAAATCTAATTATAGAACACACCGTGTCTGCCCTGTTTTTGACAGTTTACCCTGAGGTAGACACTCATAGTCGTGAGCCACTCCAGACAGCATAACAATAACCATTCTCTGTTTTGGCGAAGAAAATAATGCTTTTTTTGCTTGATCAGTATGATAATTTTGTTAAATTACAGTCACTTCTGCCTTGTCCTTGAGAATTTCAGATACTGTACATATTAAGATTCAGTTAATTTCTGCAGTCTGTTCCAGCCATTTCTTCCCAGTCTAGTGCTCCCTCTTTCACCCTCTTTTTTTGCCTGCCCCTCATTTGCTTTGTCTTCTAGCCTTCTCTAATCTGCCTAGTCCACTTTATCCCTGTCTTCCTTCTTTAAACTATGAAAGAATCCATTGGAAAGACGGACATTTTTAGACAATTTAAAAGCTATTGTCAAGCATGAATCTTGTTAATTTCAGGGGACAAGAGAGACCTTGAAATGAAAAGACTCTCACATCAGGAAAATAAGAGACCACTGAAAATAAGTGAAGGTTTCTGAAGAGTTTGGTTATACGCCATATAGCATATATTGAAGGTTGTAGATTTGTTCACAACTTCCTCGAGCACTAATGGGAATTCTATATGGAAATCTCTGTGCAGCAAAATGGGTGTTTATTGCCTCATTTCTTTTGTGGTGTCTTATCACTAACATGTTTTTAATTCATTCAGACGCCTCTCATTGCTTGTACAAGCAGGTAGCACCTGATGGGTGCTGTTTTACTACAGGGCGGCTTGTGTTGCACAACAGCACTCTACAGTCTGTTTGCTACCAATAAATGCCATCTGTTTGTGGCAGCCAGAACGAAGCCCTCAGCTATGGCGTTTCTTAGTATTTATCTAGCGGCTCACCTTTGTTCTTCTTGGCTAGAACACTTTTCTCTCAGGGCTGTCTATGCTATAAACAGCTCAATCCTTAATCGTTTAGTTTGACCATAACGTAAATTATTTGCGTGCACAAGCTTGTAAGTGTTTGATTGTGAAGAATGTTTGATTATAAAAAGAAGCCTGTAAATATTAGTGTAAAATTTATTTTTAAGTCTAGTGTGTACAGTGTATTGTTTTATCAGATGTAAATGTCGGTGTTTGTTTCTCTAGTCTTCTTTACCCAGTTTCACTATTTATTTTTAAGGATGTGTTGGTGCCCCCAGCAGGCTCTGAGGGAAATAAAACATCTAGCAAGAGGCTAAAGTTGGTTCCTTACTCCAGTTCCTTATTTGTGGTTCCCACAGGCCAAAATTATTTTAAGAATATCAGTGTAAGATCAAATTTCTAGAAACTTCATCAAATTAATGTGATTGTTACAAATGTAAATTGCTAATTACTTATTAATTAAATAAGAAGCTGAGTTTTGAGAGACAGTATATGACAACATAAGTTTCTGATCACTTTTCTTGAGTGTGGAAGCACAGCTCTTCATCCATCTAAAAAGCTCCTCTTAAAGAACTCACAATTTTTATTCACATTTTTTTGTCTAATTTTTTTCTCCCAATCAATTTCATTCATAATTTTCCTCAGCTTTGGGAGGTTAGCCATTTTGTAGAACCAAGTATATATATCTATATCTATCTATCTATCTATATTTGTAGAATCAAGTCTGTGATTACTGGTTGGGACTGTCCTCTGTTTGCCTAGATTGAATGTAATCAGGTCATGATCATTGGTCCCCTACCATCAACATCCAGTGCAGTGATTAATTCACCATTACCTGTCATAATGACATCCAAAATGGAGTTACCTCCTGCTGGGTGCAGTACCTTGTGTTAGAAAGTTATCTATAATTTCTAATAACTGGAATGATGTTTTATTAGTGGCTGCATGAGACCTTCAGCATGTCTCCTAAATTGAACTCCCCCACAACAGCACCATTTCTGCCAACACATTAAGCACCTGTCTGTAAGGAGTAACTCATCTTATTCTCAGGTTTGATTTAGTGGCCTGTAACAGACCCCATCCTAAGCTTTATTAATTAGCATATTGATCCATGTACATTCAGGACCCTGTGGTTCTGAATTATTCTAAAACAGGTAATGGTGTTTTTAAATTAGAGTGCTACCCCCTCAATACACACACCTCTTTTACCCACTCTTCTTCCTAAACAGGTTACAACCAATCATGTGAATTGTTCAGACTGGTTTCTGTAATGCTAATTATATAAAAACATTTTCTCATAGACTTTAAGGCCAGAATGATCATCTAGTATGACTTCCTGCATATCACAGGCCACAGAACCTCACCAACCTACTCCTGCAATAGGCCCATAACCTCTGGCTGTGGTACTGAAGTTCGCAAATCTTGATTTGAAGACTTCAAGTTACACAGAATCCACCATTTACTCTAGTTAAAACCAGCAAGTAACCCATGCTGCAGGAATGAGAATTTCTAATTCTTCTTTCTTGTTAGCTAGAAAGCATTGGTATATAAGCAATTGAAAAATTCTTCTTTGTGTTTTTTGCCACATCAGTTCAATTTGCTCATGACATCTTAAGTTTGAGTTTTAGCACCCTCCCCTGGCACTGGTAGTTTAATGTCCTCCTTGCTGCTCCAGGTAATCTCCAGCCAAGAAGGTCAGCCCCCTACCTGTGACATGCAGGCCCATACATTTGTACAGTCACCTCTCCCAAGGGAATGTGGACCAATGTTCCACAAAACCAAAACCTTCAGTTTCAGACCAATCATGCAGCCAACAGTTCACCTTCAGTATTTTCTTCCTTCCCTCACTCATTGGACCAGTAGGATCTACAAGATCACGTGAACTTCCACTCCATTCCAAGATGCCGGAGGTCTTCTATAATCTGTGTATTCCATGTGATACTCTGTCATTGGTTCCAATGTGTATCACTGTCAGTGGAGACTTGCCAGACAACTTCATAATCCTATCTAATCCTGTGGTTACAACTCAGGGAGACAGCATGCCATCCTATTGTCCTTGTGTCCCTTACTGAATTCTCTGTCTACTCTTCTTAATATGAAATAACCAGTGATGATTGTCTGCATTCTTTGGATGACTGAAGACTCTCTCAAGACCTCTCTTGACTGCTGCTTATTTCATACTGAAAGAACACACATCAGGTATGTTGCCTGCAGCTTTCTGTTCCATTCCTCCAGAGACAGATTCTTCCGTAGCTGACTTGCTGAGTACTTGAAATGCTTTGATACTTTTTGTTGAGTTAAATGTCTCCTGGCTCTCTTTCCTCTCTTGGTCACAGTTGCCTGTCCACTTCTTTGGTTTCTACTTTCTCCAATTCTCTTATTGCTGATCTTTCCCCTGGAGGTGTCTGTGATAATGATTTCCATATCTGGTTAAGAACATAAGAACGGCCATACTGGGTCAGACCAATGGTCCATCTTGCCCAGGATCCTGTCTTCCAACAATGGCCAATGACAGGTGCTTCAGAGGGAATGAACAGAACAGGTAATCAAGTGATCCATCCCCTGTTGTCCAATCCCAACTTCCAGCAAACAGAGGCTAGGGACGTTCAGAGCATGGGGTTACATCCCTGCCCATCCTAGCTAATAGCCATTGATTGACCTATCCTCCATGAACTTATCTAGGTCTTTTTTGAACCCTGTTATAGTTTTGGCCTTCACAACATACCCTGGCAAAAAGTTCCACAGGTTGACTGTGCATTATGTGAAGAACTACTTCCTTTTGTTTGTTTTAAACCTGCTGCCTATTAATTTAATTGAGTGACCCCCTAGTTCTTGTGTTATGTGAAGGAGTAAATAACATTTCCTTATTCACTTTCTCCACACCAGTCAAAATTTTATAGACCTCTATCATATCTCCCATTAGTAGTCTCTTTTCCAAGCTGAAAAGTTCAAGTCTTTTTAATCTCTCCTCATACAAAAGCTGTTCCATAGCCCTAATAATTTTTGTTGCCCTTCTCCCTACATTTTTCAATTCCAATATATCTTTTTTGAGATGGTGTGACCAGATCTACATTCAGTATTCAAGATGTGGGCATACCATAGATTTATATAGAGGAATTCTGATATTTTCTGTCTTATTATCTATCCCTTTCCTACAGGTTTATTAACATTGTTAGCTTTTTTGACTGCTGCTGCACATTGGGCAGATGTTTTCAGAGAACTGTCCACAATGACTCCAAAATCTTTCTTGAGTGGTAACAGCTAATTTAGACCCTATCATTTTGTATGTATAATTGGAATTATCCCAATGTGCATTACTTTGCATTTATCAACATTTAATTTCATCTGCCATTTTGTTGCCCAGTCACCCAATTTTATGAAATCCCTTTGTAACTCTTTGCAGTCTGCTTTGTCCATGAAGTATTCATTTTCTCAGATGCTGCACAAGGTTACAACTTATGCTTTCAGACCACATAACTTCTCAAGTATGGCCACCAACTTGTAGAAATTTATTCCCTCAGAAGAAAGGAAAACATAGCACATCCAAGGCAGGTCACAGCAGTTTTTCTCTCACCATCCATATCTGCTATTTGGTATAGCAACATACTGTGGCAAAGTACCTTCTTCTCCGCTGCAGGCTCAGTCCCTTTTTGCCTTAGAGACACAGGCTTGGGCAGGGCAAACCCTTACTGATAGCTTAGGGTCCAGCTATACCTTCCCCTGGTCAGTCCCTTCAGTTTGTTTTCCTTCCCTTCTGAGGAGGAAATGCAACCCTCCTTCCAGGAAGGTTTTGGTGTCCTACTGGCAGCTTCCCTGCTTCTCACACACTCTCACACCACCCCTCCATTCCCACAGGGGAGGGTTTAAAAAGGTCTCCAGCAGTTGCAGCCAGCTTGACCTAATTAGCTCCCTAGCAACCCCTTTCCCAGCTGAACCTTATTTCCCCGTAGTTATCTTTCTTCTGTGGATAGGGAGAGGCCTTTTAACCCCCTGGGACTAGTTACTACCCCACCCCACCTTGGTAGCTGTTTGTCCTGGGTTTACCACAATACCTAAAACAGAAATTGTCCTCCCTCTGTAAACCTCCACTGAAACTCATCTGGTTTGCCAGTCCTGTTCACCTGGCAACTGACTAAGCCTCAATGCTCAGATCCCACCCTCACAAACAGAGAGGGAACAACCACTCAGAGACTTGAAACACTGGTTCGGTTCAAAGGCCTTCACTGAGGCATAAACAGATCTGTCTCACTGGCTAGTTCAGGGGCACATAGCCCAGCCACACAACCCTCATTACGAAAAATACAAACAGGGAACAAACACAACACACACCAAGTCCCTCTATCTGCAAATGCAAGATCCACAGCTTCACCCTCTGAAACATCCCTGTTTTGCTAGCTCATGTTAGCCCTGCTAAAGGGTATATATGTGTCTTGGAGGTTGAAGGAGGAGGGCTCGTGACATGGACAACCATTTTTCACAAAGAAAGTTTAAAGTAAGGGAGTTCCATGTCTCAGCTAGTTCACGACAGATACGAGTTGTGGGGCTGTGTCACTTGGGGTGACCTGAGACTTATTTTGGCTATGTCTACACTAGAACTTACTGCGGTATAACTTATATCAGTCAGGAGGGTGAATAAATCACTCCCCTGAGTGACATAAGTTACACCAACATAAGTGCCAGTGTGGACAGCGCTATGTCAGAGGGAGAGTTCTCTCCTGTCGGCTTAGAACGGCTACATTAGAGAATTTACGATGGCGCAGCTGCATCAGTGCACCTGCACCGCTGTAAACTCTCTAGTGTAGCTGTCACATACAGAGACAAGGTGGGTGAGGTAATGTCTTTTATTGGACTAACTTCTCTTGGTGAGAGAGACAAGCTTTTGAGCTACACAGAGCTCTTCCTCGGGTCTGGGAAAGGTACTCTGAGGGCATGTCTTCACTAGCAATGTTAAAGCGCTGCCGCAGCAGCATTTTAACATGGCTATATAGTCGCAGCACCAGCGCTGGGAGAGAGCTCTCCCAGTGCTCTAAAAACCCCCACCTCTATGAGAGGCGTAGCTCCCAGCGCTGGGAGCGCGGCTCCCAGTGCTGGTGCACTGTCCACACTGGCATTTTACAGCGCTGAAACTTGCAACGCTCAGGGGGTGTGTTTTTCACACCCCGGAGCGAGAAAGTTGCAGCGCTGTAAAGTGCCAGTGTAGACAAGCCCTGAGTGTCAGAGCTAAATACAAGATCAAACAGACAGTTTGGACTAAGTAGTTAGCACATATTCAAGGTGAAGTGTCCCATTAACACCCCTGTAGTCACAGGATAAAAAAGGTTAGTGGGTTACAGATTATTGTAATATGCCATAAATCCAATGTCTTCATTAAGACCATGATTTGTAGTGTCTAGCAAAGTTATGAATTTAAGCTCTTCACCTTGAATAGTCCCTTAGAATGTGTAAAGGGTCACATTCAAATCAGTTCAGTGCAAATTTTGCCTGAGCTGCTACTGTATAAGAACTTCAGGATTGGATTTAGCAAAAGTTAAAGGCAGTCAGTACTATGATCATAATAGCCCCTCAATGCCCACAGGAAGAGGCCCTCTATTCTGTAACTCATATTAGGCCTGACGCTACCCCCCAAAACACTGTTGTCATAATATGTATACAAAAGGAATCTTGTAATGTATCATGTGAAAACTGGTGAAATACTAGTCACGAATATGATTGTGTGATGTGTGTATGGGTTGTGTATAAATAATTATATATGTGTGCTGGAAATATGTTCTTAAAATGTGTTTTGGAGGCAGCTCATAAATCAAGCCCACCCTAGACAAAGGAATGTAGATTTCCCTGTCTGACGGGCTTGATTACTGGCAGAAGACAATTGAAGTACATTTATAATAAGGTAAACAAAGCAATTAAGCTAACAAGCAGGGGAGGAAACAGCGGGGCACAGACTGTGTCCCCAGGAAGTCTTCCTAGTTCTGGAAGCAAAGGCAATGGACTTTGGGTAATATAAAGGGAGTAAAAAGACATTTTAGTTATCCATCACTGAGGAGCCAAATTTCTGTGGAAAAGGGACTCTCCTACCTGAATGGATGGACTCGCCGATAACTTGACATAAGTTAAAAACCTGCTTAGGTAAATAACGTAACTTGCTAGAATTAAGTTTTAGTTACTGGAAAGTGTGTGTTGTTTTTTTTGTATCCATACCGGTCTTGTTTTCTCCTTCTTAATATCACTTAAATCTCTGTTCTCTATTAATAAACTTATTCTTTTTTTTTTATTACAAAACCATCTCAGTGCTGCACATTAAAGTGAAGTGTGAGTCCTCAGCTAAACTAACAGGCCGGGGTTTGTGCTGTCTCTTTACAGGCAGCACACTTAATTTCTGTGACTGTCCGGTGACAGGGACTGGATACTGCAGAGAAATGCCTCTGGGGAACTCGAACTGGAGTGCATTGTAGGTTACCAGCAAGGCAAAGTTTGGACTGGCAATCTTGAGGCATTTGTTGGTGAGGTGGACAGACTGTGCGGCAGGGATCTGACACAGTACAAGTGCCAGCAAAGCTCTCTCTTGCTAAGGGAGAAGAGTAACACAATGACTTATGGTTCTGAGTATCCTGTGGGGAGCATCACAAGCACTTCACAGGATTGGACACTTAGTCATATATCTTCTAGACGGCAGGGCTGGCCTTACTATGAGGCAAACTGAGGCAGCCACCTCAGGTGTCAGACTGGGGGGGGAGGGCGCCACTAGGACCCAGAGTGTAGAAAATTGTATCTGCTGCTGGTGCATATGTATTCTCTCTGCTCTAGATGCACAGAGATGGTGGAGTGCTGTGCTGGAGGAAGGAGGGCACAAGAGACCTTTCAAAGTTTTGGCCCAAGCGAGGGGGCATGGGGTTGTCATTTGAGCTTCCCACCTCAGGTGCCAAAATGTTGTGGGCCGGTCCTGCTAGACGGGCTCTTAAAATGGAATTTGCTAATTGGAAATTGAAAGTTGTGGGGGGTTTTTAAGTAGTGCAGCAGCTCATAAGATCATCATTGTATACAAGATAATTAGGACTTTTAATCTTCAGAGTGGTTTGAAAACACTAATTATTACAGCATCTGACTCAGATATGTGAATTATTATCCATTTTAAGATGAGGAAGCTGAGGGACAGAAGTGAGCAACATTAACTATCTAGGAGCAGCAGAGATATGGAGACTACAGCTGGGCAGAGGGCAATACTGAGGACCTAATAGACCAGGGCTGGCTTTAGGCCGATTCCCCGGATTCCGGGGAATTGGGCCCTGCGCCTAAGAGGACCCCACGCCAGTGGGTAAGAGGGCCCCGCGCTGGTGCCTTTTTAATTTTTACTCACCCTGCGGCGCGCCGGGTCTTTGGCGGCACTTCGGCGGCGGGTCCTTCACTCGCTCCGGGTCATCGGCAGCATTTCGGCAGCAGGTCTTTTAGTGCTGCCAAAGACCCGAAGCGAATGAAGGACCCACCGCTGAAGTGCCGCCGAAGACCCAGAGCTCCGTAAGGTGAGTACAAGCGGGTCCCGAATCGGGTCCCGCACTTGCTAAGGCCAGCCCTGTAATAGACCATAAAGATGTCTAATGATCTGTAGAGGGGGAACCCTGCTTTTTCAAAAGACTGAGAACCCCATCCTCTCTGCACATCTCCTGAGAGTTTCTGTAGGGTGCTCTAAATGGCCCTCTAAATAAAATTCTCCAGATATCTCCTCCCTGCAATGAGTTTTTCATGACCAGAGAGAATATAGTTACATATAAATCATCATAGGGAGGTGTGATTGCATCCAGGTAGAGGTGTACACTACACATCTTTTTAACAATACAGAAATACAAATAAGTAGAAGAATCTTGAAGTGATGATCAGTGCATTTGTTTTTAAAATGCTTATATATCAGTATGTTGTTTGGAAATAGAATCGCAGACCAAATGTTCTTGGATTCCTGAGATTACTGCTGGCAGAGTGGGGGAATACTACACTTACATCAAACTTATTTACAGTGAAGGAGGCCCCATTTGATTAAGATTAAAGTCAAATATATTTCTTAACTTAATAAAATGTATTTGAGGATGAAATCAATTTGAATTAAGTTTGAAAACAATATTGTAAAGATAATGAAATAGACATCCCTTGCTTTTTAACCATCTCATACTGTATAATATCTGGTAGTGACCCAATAGCTAAGAGGAGGCATAGTGAACAATAGGACAAGTCATGGAGGTATATAATCCCCATGGACTCCCATTCTTGAACATAATAAAAGTCTGCCCCACTACAATGGGACCCAAGCGACTGAGGATACTTAATGCACTGGGTGTGGTGCTTCAGTGTAGACACTCATGACAGCAATGGGAGGAGTGCTCCTATCACTGTAGTAAATTAATCCACTTTCCCAAAAGACAGTAGCTAGGAAGATGGGAGTTAGGTTAGGTTGGAATAGCTATGTCCTGGGGGTGTGGATTTTTCAAACACCTGACAGATGTAGCTATGCTGATGAAAATGTTCAGTGTAAACCAGCCCTTAATTGCCTACTTCATTTTATATGGTCACCTACAGCATGTGTAAACTCTTTATGCAAAACAGTCTAATTGGCTACTTCAGTTTAAATGAATTATATTTAACAATCTGTCCCAACTTGTATTTAGCTCAGTCCTGGTCTACACTAAAAAGTTAGGTTGACCCAGCTACATCATTCACCTAAGTCTCTATGTAGACATCCCTAGGTCAACAGAAGAATTCTTCCATTGACTTAGTTACCACCTCTCAGGGAGGTGACTTACCCATGCCGGCATATGTTTGCAGGGTTTTGGTTGTGATGTTTTGTTGTTCTTTTATAAAGATGTGTTTTAATATCTTGTCTTAATTTGCACTCATCTAGCATCCTCAATGGTAATCCTAAAAGGATTTTCTTTATTTGGGAATATACACACATAAAAATACACTTTACTAATCTATACAGCACTCCTTATAGCATCCATTGTCAAAGGGTAAAGACACTGCAGGTGTGTATTTAGTGTGAATCTGTTCTTTCAGAATACAAAGACAAGTTTCATGATTATCTTCTGCAAACCAAACAATAAGACTTCGTATCTAGAGTTATCCTGCTAATGTGTTTTGGTCTTAATTACTAATAAATAACATGATAGCATTGGTGATTGCCTGCCATGTATAAAGGGCCAGATCCTGCAACCTTTACATAAAAAAGAAGAATAAACAAAGATAGAATACAACCAATCAATCTTATGTATCTGTTTATTGTTAAATCTTTATCCACTATTGTAGCTAGAATAGATAAGTCCGGAGTTCATCTTTGTATAACTTACTGTCCGTTTGAAAATTATTACTAATCATTATTACTAATCCTGGATCTAATTATCATGCACCTTTATGTGTACTCATTTTATATTTTCTAAATCATGGAGATCTGAAAATAATTAGGAGCCATTGCAAAATGTAATAGTAGAATAAAAAATTAGGAGTGTGACTGAAAATGAGCATATATATTGTATAATAAAATCTTCACATAAACATTTTCTACTTTAATTTTCTGCTCCATTTAAAAAATAACCCCCCCCCCCCTATCCAAAGTGGTTTAGCTTGCAGATTATTTCAGTGAGCAGAGAGCATTTTTTTTCCTTATAGGAACTGGTACCATCAATTAACCAAGAGACTTTAGACGTAGATCCAAAGCTAAATAATATGATATTCCCATTGTTCTTAGTTTCAAGATTGATTTCCATAATAGCTGCGTGTTGTTACAAATACTGACTTTTAGCACATGATGACTGAAAGGTAAAAGTAATGATACAAATTCAGTGCTTTTAACACTTAAATATTTAATGTTGTAAATGGTTTTTCTGTTGTCATTCTACATGTGTTATGTAGAGCTGTGCATTTGAATTTCTGCCTAAACCTAAATAAACCCAAATGTGTTGATAGTTGTGTAGATCCTAATAACAAAATAGTCATATTTATGTAGTGCCTTTCATCTCTAAAGCACTGTTCTCCAACTGTTTAATATTCATAACATCCCATGAGGTATGCAACTGCGGATTATTAATCATGAATCTAAATATTATGTAACTTTTTGTTTTCATGGGCTCTTTTTTCTTCTTCTCCATTTTAAAGGGGCCAAAATAATAGGACATCTAGCCTTTTCTATCATAGTTCCATCATCCAGGGACTGAAAAAGCCTGAGAAGACCCAAACCCACTTGGGTTTTTCTCCCCTATTTTATAAGGCTATTTTGAGGAGTTAAAAAAATTCAAACAAAAAAATGTACAAATCTTGAAATAAAAAATACTAAAACTCACGCATTTCCTCGTGTTATCAATGTATGAATATCAACATTATTAGTAGAAGATCATTGCTTATCTTAATATGATTTCTCTAAGTCCTTTTATAACCCAGGATATGAGCTTACTTCATGTGGAAATCAGATAACCCTCCGTTCAAAATGATACTTTACAGAAAGGCTTTGATATTGGGCATCCAAAACTTTTGGCAAGAACGTCTGTGAAATATCCTGTTAAAGTTCTTCTGCCTAGTAATAATGCAAAAGGTGGTTCTGACAACAGTTTTTGTTACTGAGGAATGACATCACAAACTTGATTTTAATCAGATGCTAAATATCTGAGAGGTGATTTTGGCACTAAGGAATATTAGCTAAACATAGCCTTCTGTTGTGATTGGCCACACCAACTATTGTATGAGCAAACCCCTGAAGTTTTTAATTCATTTTCATTAGAAAGGGCAACATCCAATTAGGACAGTTAAAACTACTGCAGAACGCTACATAGCATAAGACCTATATGAATAAGAAGACATCTGCTGCTCAGGAAAGCTGTACAAGCTGGGCGTATATAAAATTACAGCCACAATACAACTCAGTTTAGGTCCTCCTGTTTCAGGAACGTTCCAGGTCCCTTTCAAGTCAATACAAAAATGCCCAATGATTTCACTGGGGCCAAAATGTTTAAATAGCTAATGAGAGATACACTATGCCATCCTTCCCCATCTAACTTTTTTGGTTTAAATAGCTAATGAGAGATACACTATGCCATCCTTCCCCATCTAACTTTTTTGGTTTAAATAGCTAATGAGAGATACACTATGCCATCCTTCCCCATCTAACTTTTTTGCATTTATGACTGCTTGGCAATGGTGCAATCTGCAGGCTCCTATATTTTTTCTCATTGATCTGTTATACAAATAATATATTTTGTCTTTGATAAGGCTGTAACCTTCCTGTAATTTATCAGTGTTTGAGATGGAATGAGGGACAAAACCAATATGTTGTCATCATAACCTTATAAACAGGATTATTAATATGTAGATCAAGTTGCTTTTGTATGTTTCACATCATCAGATGTTCTGCATCCATTGCAGCATGCAAATCCCACTAGCACTTCTGTCTTTATCATGCTGGGTCCTGTTTATCCCTTTGAAGTCAATGGTAGTTTATATATGCCACTAATGTTAAAGATTTAGGTTGGAATCTTAGCTGCGCTGAATCCAGCATGGGTTGGTGCTAAACTTGTCTCCATAATTTTAAACCTGCTAGATTCATTCTTAATCCCCCACCCCCCAAAGAATCTTTTGGAGTATCATCAGTTTAACCATACTCTAAAATGTATTCTCCTGCCATGTTGGATACACAGCAGGACCATGTGCTGCATGGGAACAGTAAATGACCAGTTTAGTATTTGGGGTCGGGAAGGAATTTCCCCCCTGGTCAGATTGGCAGAGACCCTGGGAGTTTTTCACCTTCCTCTGCAGCATGGGGCATGAGTCACTTGCAGTTTAAACTACTGTAAATGGTTGACTCTCTGTAACTTGAAGTCTTTAAATCATGATTTGAGAACTTCAGTAAGTCGGCAAGTGGTTAGGGATCTATTATAGGAGTGAGGGTGAGGTTCTGTGGCCTGAAATGTGCAGGTCAGACTAGATTATCATGATGGTCCCTTCTGGCTTTAAAGTCTATGATGTGTTAGCATGAATCATTGTTTGAGCTGGAGTCTGAGAACCAGATCCTAGCCTACACTAATTACTTTGCTTAATTCTGGCAGCACAAAGCAGACAAAGTTAACCTAAGTGACTAGTTGTGTACAGGGCTGGCTCCAGGCACCAGACGACAAAGCACGTGCCTGGGGCAGCGCCTTGTAAGGGGCGGCAGTCTGGGGATTCTTGGGGCGTCTGGGGTTTTTTTTGCTTCGGCAGTTTGGCGGCGGCCAATTTTTTTATTTTTTTTTTGCTTGGAGCGGCCAAAAAGCTGGAGCCAGCCCTGGTTGTGTTTTCCCCTAGAGTAAAGGGAATCCTTGAATGACTTATACTTGGTGGAGCCAGTCCTACCCGACCCCATCTCTCAGTCCCCTGTGTATGGTCTGGGGCACATCCGGGTGAAGAAGTCCTGCTGTGCTCTGGTGATCTCCAGCTTGTACAGTGGCACCTTTGGAGTCAATGTAGCTGTCTTAAGTTAGAATAGCCTGAGGCAGAACATAGGAAGCAGGGGAGTGTAACGATGGCTCACAGCCACCTTTGTTTCTTCTTGGGTCCTGTGTTGAGCACAGATGGCTGGAGCTGAGGAGTGAGCCCTTGGATTTTTGAGTGAGTTTGCCATGAAGTGAGATGGCATTGCAGAGGTTAGACTAAAGTAAATTGACAGATTATAGGCCCTGGAACCATTAATTCATTATTTATCATGACAGTAGTTGTATTTATTTTCATTGGTGGAGCAGGACACTGATAGCACCTAAAACTATAATACAAAGCATGGCAAGCCTTGCTGTTACCAGTTTTATCACAATATTGTAACAGTGGGGTGGTAGTTACTGCTGTAATTAATGTTGCAAATACATTTCCATAATAACTTTTGTACTGCTACTGTGGTAATGAACACCCTAGACATACATTTTAATAAATCATATTTTTCAAGCTCTGTCACAGGGTAGCTGGTCTCAGTGGATAGACTTAGCCGAGCTCCCCTGGACTAGAGCAGGTGAGCCCAATCCAGCTAATTAAAGAGGGCTGGGCTACTGCTGTTGGTAGGCAGCTGAGAGGAAGGACTGAGGCTGGCTGAGTCCTGGGGGAGGAAGAACTCAGGCTGAGCCCTGAGTTGCAAAGATCACATAAGAGTGGCACTAACTCCTGTGGTGAGTCCCTAGAACAAGAGGGACCCCAGGGAAGCAACCCTGAGGCTGCTGCTATAAGGAGGGAGCAGAGCTGGCTGAGGCTAGGAAGCTGCCAGGAGCTGGAGTGTCTGAGACTCCTGGGAGGGGTGGTTCTGAAGCTTGTGGGCCAGGTACTGACTTAGGGCTGCATTTTGGTTGTTGTTTTAACTGTTGTCACAAAAGAATAAATCTTGACTGGGTGTGGCCATGCATGTTTGGAGCTGGGGTGCAGTGGCAGCCATCTCGGTGACCAGCTCCAGCTCACAAATTCAGCTTTTTGGGATCAAATTCTTCATGTCTGGTCTCTGGCTGAAGATGACATTTTCTGGAACATTTGATCAAGCTCCCGTTAGCCATGTTTGAATTAGTCAATGGTGAATAACTAGCTAGCTGTTTTGAAAAACTCAGATAATGCTCTTTAAAAACAGATCTAGTGAAGAATGGTGGAAGTCTGAAATTTGACATGTTCAGCATTAAATCCAAGTACCACAAATTACAATGTGGGGGGAGGGGTCTGCATTTTGGGGTCTCTGAGGTCTTGCTGTTACTGGAAAACTTGCAGTCTGGCCTGATTTCTGGCCTTCACTGTTGAAGGCTCTTAAGTGTCACTGTTGTCCTTTGTAAACTGCAGCAGGTTAAAAAGGCATTTCATCCTTCAGATACTCAGGTTGACAAATGTCCATTTCCCAGCAGCAGAGTCCTTTAGAGGCAGCTGCCATCCCAACTCTTTATAGCTAAAGAGTCAAGTCTCATGAATCTAATTATAGTAAATCTTATTCCCCTCCCATTCCAGAGAGAGAAACAAAATTGGTGACAATGTTAGGAAATTTCACAAATGATGAAAAGGCTTAATCTGTTTTGAAGGAAAGACATCAACATCAGCAGCCATTTTAATAAAGTCTAATCCTTCCCATTTTCCTGAATGTGACCTTGCAAAAACTCTAGTAGAAAGTCAGTGTGGATGCAAGTACGGTTGAGCAATAGGTAATAAATGGTAATAAGTCTCAAACACTGCTTTGGGTCCCCTCTTTTATGAGTAGGTGTGCATCGTAGAAAAATAGTGACCTCTGGTCTGCATACTAATGAGGCAGTTAGCGATACATTTTCCTCCTGTGCCATACTCCTAGGCAGGAGAAACTTGCACTTGCTCTCATTAAACCGAGGCTAGGGCTGCTAAGTGTCACACCTCTCACAGACCTGTCAAGCACAGAGCTCTCAGGTGTGCCAGATATGGCAGGACATTCTGTATTTCAGCTGACTCAACTGTCTGTGGTGTGGTGATGGAGGTTTGCAAGACAGTTGCTAATGTCTCTGAAATAATGTCAGTCTTTGAGTGAATGGGCT
Organism: Macrochelys suwanniensis; assembly: GCA_033296515.1. Lineage (NCBI taxonomy): Eukaryota > Metazoa > Chordata > Testudines > Chelydridae > Macrochelys > Macrochelys suwanniensis. Next base: position 39,294,522 of record CM065784.1, read on the forward strand.
TCCCAAACTGTACTGGTACTATTGATGGCACACATGTGCCCATTATCTAAATCACTCCCCAAGGTGTACATGAATATGTGAACTGTTGATTGCTCTTCTTGCTGCAGTTGTCACTCATGCTCCCTCTAATTTTTCCCATGCATGTGCAGAATGAATTTTGTTATTTGCACCAATATGGAGGTGATGGGGGGTGGGGCCGAGTGGTTTGGAGTATGGGAGGGTTGGGACAGAAGGGGGTGCAGGCTTCAGCTGGGGGTACAGGCTCTGAGCTGGGGTCAGGGATGAGAGGAGTTTGGGGTGCAGGCTGCCCAGGGACTGCAGCGGGGAGAGAGGACTCCCCTCAGCCCTCTTGCTGCCACAGCGCCTGGGCTGAGGGGGAGGGGTGCCTCTCCCCTGGCCGCAGGGCCGCAGGAGAGGCCCTTGATAGGTTGCTGTGCGGCTGTGCAGATTAGAGGGAATTTAGGTCATGGGCAATGTATTTGGCTACCATTCTCTCATCCCTCTCCAACATCCTCTCAGTTACAGCTTCTTCTGTCAGTCCTGTTCCAGTAGCTCCTTCTGCACTTCCAAGAGCTATTATGATCTGCTGGCAAAGTCCCTCTGCATCTCCTGGAGCAGTTTGTCCCAGGCCCTCCTTTTCCCCGGGAGGTTCGGGGCCCTCTTTCTGACAGTCAATGACATCCTAGCGGACAGCCTCACCTCCACTGGAGAGAAGTCTCTGAAATGAAGTGCAACACTCCATTACTTTTCTGTCTGGGGGAAAAGATGAAAAGCTTCTCTCCTTTAACTTTCTGCCTCACATCAAAGAAAGTATTTCTCCGCTCAGAAACTGCTGTTTTCCAGTTTCTCCTGACTAAAACAATGGTGAATGCTTTACATTATATTTATGTATACACCTCCCCAACCCCATGAAAGCCAATTTTATTGTTGTTTATATATAATATAAAAAAAATAAACTGGCTTTTATGGGTTGGAGATGTCTATGGTACATCTCTCAGTTTTCGGCTCTCTAGGTGGATTGGCCCAGTCCAGGTTAATTGACTCACTTTCCCCTGATTTGGGGCAGGGGAAGGAGAACGACTTGCCATATGTGAGGGGTTCTTCTGGGAAAGTTGGGGTAGGTGGCATGAGAGACACTGTGGGGAAGGGTTGCCTGTGCAGTGGGGTAAGAGAGCAGATGCCCCCAGGAGGCAGCATGGGCACCTGGTGGGTGGAGGTGCTGAACGGTGTATATAGTGGGGGGCACTGAGCGCCATTGACCCAAATTGTAAACCCGGTAGATCATAGACATATAGGACTGAAAGGGAGCTTGAGAGGGCAGCTACTCCAGTCCCCTGTGCTCATGGCAGGAATATGCATTATCTATACCAGGGGTGGCCAATCTGTGGCTCCGGAGCCACATGCGGCTCTTCAGAAGTTAATATGTGACTCCTTGTATAGGCACCGACTCCAGGGCTGGAGCTACAGGCGCCAATTTTCCAGTGGGCCGGGGGTGCTTACTGCTCAACCCCTGGCTCTGCTACAGGCCCTGCCCCCACTCCACCCCTTCCCGCCCCCTCCCCTGAGCCTGCCATGCCCTCAACCCCCCCCCCCCAATGCCACGAAACAGCTGATTGGGAGGTGCAGGGAAGGAGGAGGAAGCTGCTGTCCATGGGCAGGAGGTGCTGGGAGCAGGGTGAGGGAGCTGATGGCGGGAGTGGGGGGCTGCTGACCTATTACTGTGGCTCTTTGGCAATGTACAATGGTAAATTCTGGCTCCTTCTCAGGCTCAGGTTGGCCACCCCTAATCTGGACTGTCCCTGACAGGTGTCTGTCTCACCTGCTCTTAAACTTCTCCAGTGATGGCGATGCCACGTGATGGAAACCGCTCCGAGCCTCTGGCTCCAGCACCTCTGTAGCGGGGACTGGAGCGTGCAGGGTCTGGCCCCGCACAGCCCTGCAGCGTCTGGCCGGGTGACGCTGATGCCGGCGCTATAGGGTGGCTCGGTCCCTTCCCCTGAGTTGTTTCTCACGCAAGGTGACCCCCTTTCTCCCCCCCCCCCCCCGCTGTGCCTTTCCCGGCTGCCGGCTCCCCGCCAGCTCCGCTCTGCTGTGACCCAAGGGCCCGCCCTGCTCAGAGCCAGCACCCGAGCCGCGGGCAGCCCGGGAGCGCCGGCCCAGGCGGCTCTGCCCACGCGGAGGCAGCCGGAGCCTGCGGCTGGGAGAGCCCATTGCTCAGCGCGGGGAGAGGCGGCAGCCGCCGGCAGGGGGGGAGGAGGAGGAGGCGGGCAGGGCGAGAGGCAGAGCCGCCGCCTGGGTACGCACGGAGCCGGGCAAACATGGTCGCTGCTCACGCTTCCCACTCGTCCTCCTCCAGCGAGTGGATCGCTTGCCTGGATAAAAGGTACCAGCATCTTCCCGGGAGCGGCGGCAGGAGGGCGGGAGCGTGCGTGCGAGGGGAGCCCGCTGTGCCTGCGGCCCCAGCTCCCCCGGCCCCGATAAGCCCGGCTTACATAAGCAGCGTGCTGCAGGTCTTGGCAACATGCCCGGGGGGAGCAGTGGGGCCGTTCGGGGGCAGAAAATGCCCATAGGAGGGGTATGTGCACGTGCACCGGCAGGAGACGGGGCGGGGGGTTTACTGCCATTGTTGCTGTGGAGTCGGGTGCCTAGGAAATATTGCACGTGGTGGAGGTGAAATGTATCAAAGAACCGCCCCGGGTTCCCGATGGTTGTTGGTTTAGGGGGGCTGCTGCTGGCTTTGCATAGGTTGCCGATAGTTGCAGGAGGCAGAGGAATCAGTAAGCTGCACACAAGTAGACGGTCCAGCGCTGATGATAAAAAACTACTGTGGGCATTATGGGAGAGGTTAAACCCTGTGTTGATGGGGCGTGGGACTGTGGTCTAGGTCTTTTCTAGCTCTAACTTCTCTGATCCTAAATAACATCGGGGTTGGTGTACTCTCCGTTAATAGCTCCAGTGGATGCTTTGATTAATGACTACTCCATATTGGGATTACAGCGTAAACCTTCTTGTGAACCTTTCAGTTAATAGACTGTAATGGTCTGAAAGTCAACCCCAACTACTTTCCTTCTGAATGCCTAGGGTAGGTGAAACCTACCCATTTGGTTTGTTGTGTTCATAGGCACTGTTCCGCATCTAGATGTAGGTTTGCATGAAGGAACCCCATCAAGATCACCCTTCTCTCCCCACAGCTCTCCCTTCCATCATCCATGTGGGGGGAGAAAAGGAGACCCCCATTCTGCTATCTCATTCACCAGGCTGAAAAAAGAAAAAGATCCTCACCGCCCTACACACAGATGAAGGACCCCTTGGCTTGTAGAGACTTGTATAAATACAAGTTTTCTCTGCAGTCTCTTTAAAGAGCACATCAATGGACTGTAATTATTCCCAAAACACTGAGCATAATTTTCTGTTGGATCAGATTGTAGGCCTAGTAGTAAACGCTAAACAGTTTAGTACTTATAGTTTAACATGGATTAAAAGGTGATATGTTACAACTTTATAAAATGCAAATAGTAAAGAAATAGTTATTAAAAAAACCCACTTTTGTATTTCACACTGGGTGTAGGTGGGTGGGGGGGAAGCGTAAGTCCTATGCTGTCAGCAGCTGTGTGATGTCTAGTTATATGGTAGGTGTGGGACATTATACATTCCTTACAGAGCCGGCTCTAGGCACCAGCCAAGGAAGCAGGTGCCTGGGGTGGCAAATGTGAAGGGGCGGCACTTGTGCTGCTCTTGGGACGGCACTCCATGTCATCGTCCCCGCCTGGCGGCATGGCTGCAGCAGGTCCAACATTGTTTCCTCTTCGGCGGCACGGCTGCGGCTTGGGGTGGCAGAAAAGCTTGAGCCGGCCCTGATTCCTTACTATATTATCTTCAGATTTAATTGATCGGATTACACTGCAAGCTTTAAAGATATCCAACAAAATATACAGTACTTAACAATATAGCAGATTATTGAATGCTTTTAGCAGTAAGAGTCATTCTGGGCTATATTTTGGTTGGCCCTTTGTGTGTGCGCAAGGAACCTTCTTGTTCCTTCTGCCCTTGTGCAGGTGCAAGCCATGGTGTCACTGGTGTTAGAATCCCAAAGGAGAGCTGGTTGGAGCACAAGTTGAGAAGATAGTAGAGCTCCCAGTCCACTGTGGACTCCTCAGATCCCATAGAAGAATTCTGGCTGAATCAGCCTCCCGGAGCCCACCACACCTACACAATGCAGGCTGTTACTCAAAAGTATAACTCTATTAAAAAATAACGTGTGTGAAAATTAGAACTACGAAGACAGAAATACAGATAAAACTGGAGTAGGTTGGTCAGACGTATACAATTATGGGCTACTTAAACTGAAAGCATGGGCTTGATTCTCTACTCTGATATTAACAGCAAGGGGAAAGGAATGCAAGCCAAAATAGGGAAAGAATAGGTTAAATAATAGTGAAATTAATTAGATGTATTCAAATTGTCACAGCCTGCTGAAACTCATCCAAGGGTACTTAAGGAACTAGCAGAATCAAGCTTGGAACAGTTAGCAGTTATCTTCGAGAACTCTTGGGGGATGGGTGAGGTCCCAGAAAACTGGGGAAGAGCAAACATAGGACCCACCTTTAAAAAGGGGAATTCTAGACCAGTCACCCTAACTTTGAAAGCTGGAAAGATACTGAGGCAAATTATGAAACTATCGGTTTGTAAGTACCTAGAGGATAATAGGGTTATCAGGACAAATCCTTTCGGGCAATTGACGAATAAATCAAGCTAAAACAACCTTATTTCCTTTTTGACAGATAGGGAAGAAGCAGTTGATGCAGTTCTAAATTACATTCTCATAAGCAAACTAGGGCAATGTGGTCTAGATGAAATTACTATAAAATGGGTGCACAGCTAATTTCCCTCTTAGCTGCATGGCCGCACAGCAGGCATCAAGGGCCGCACAGGGGCGAGAGGCTCCCCGGCCCCAGAGCTGCTGCAGCGAGAGAGGGCTTGGGGGAGTCCTCTCTCTCCCTGCCGCAGCCCCGGGGCAGCCTGCACGCCAAAACCCTCATCCCCAGCCACACCCAGAGCCTTCATTCCCCAGCCAAAGCCCTTTCCCCCCCTGCACCCCAACCCTCTGCCCTAGCTCTGAGCCCCCTCCTGCACCCTGAACCCCTCATCCTGGCCCCACCCCAGACCCTGCACCCCAAGCCAGAGCCCTCAGCCCCCCGCACCCCAACCCTCTGCCCTAGCTCTGAGTCCCCTCCCACACTCCAAACCCCTCGACCTCACCCCCAACTCACATTCCCTCCATATTGGTGCATATAACAAAATTCATTCCGCACATGGATGTAAAAAATTAGAGGGAACATTGGTGCACAACTGGTTAAAAGCTCGTACTCAAAGCATAGTTGTCAATGCTTTTTTGTCAAAGTGGGAGGACATATCTAGTGGGATGCTGCAGGGATTAGTCCTGGGTCTAATACTAGTCAATATTTTCATTAATGACTTGGATAATGAAGTGGAGAGTACACTTAGAACATTTGTGATGACACAAACATGGGAGAAGTTGCTAGCACTTTGGAAGCCAGAATTAAAATTCAAAACAACTGTGACAAATTGGAGAATTGGTCTGAAATTAACAAGATACAATTCAATAAAGATAAGTGCAGAATACTTCACTTAGGAAGGATAAATCAAACATACAACTAAAGAATAACTGGCTAAGCAGTAGTATTGCTGGAAAGGTTGGAGAAGTGGGTATTCACCCACAAAAGCTTATGCTCCAGTACCTCTGTTAGTCTATAAGGTGCCACAGGACCCTTTGTCGATTGTAGATCACAGTTTGAATGAGTCAACAATTTATTGCAGTTGCAAAAAAAGTGAATATCATTCTGAGTGTATTAAGAGGCTTCTGTTATTTAAGACATGGGAGATAATTGTCCTTTACTCAGCACTGGTGAGGCCTCAGTTGGAGTACTGTGACCAGTTCTGGGCACCATACTTTAGGAAAAATGTTGACAAATTGGAGAGAATCCAGAGGAGAGCAACAAAAATGATAAAGGTTTTAAAAAACAAACAAACCCCTGACATGAGGAAAAGTTAAACTGGGCATGTAGAGTCTTGAGAAAGGAAGCCTGAGGGCAGGAGAGGGGGTCTTCAAATATGTTAAGGGCTGTTATAAAGAGAATTCTTCAATTGTTTTCTGTGTCCACTGACCATAGGACAAGTAGTAACGGAGCTTAATCTGAAGCAAGGGAAATTTAGGTTAGATATTAGGAAAAACTTTCTAACTATCAGGATAGGTAGGTACTGAAATAGGTTATCAAGGGAGGTTTTTAAGAATAGTTTAGACAAACACCTGCCAGGGAAGGTCTAGGTTTACTTGGTCCTGCCTCACTGCAGGGGGCTGGACTTGAAAACTTCTCTGAGGTTTTATTGCATAGCTTTGTTGATGACATTACTGAACACAGATGCCAAACATCACCACTTAGAAATAAGACACATAAGACATTATATGTTAATGTTGTAAGAACAAAGCACAGGGAAAACATGACAGTCAGAGGGACAAAAAATGTCACAAAACCCTGGTGTGTTAAGAAGTTTTCATTGTTCCTGGACAGAATAGATCCTCAAGAAGAGGTGAACCCACATTCTTGTTGGGTACTGAAATTTATCTTGTAAGGAGCCTGATCCTGTTCTCATTGAAGTCAGTGGGAGTCTTGCCATTGACTTCTATGCCATTGACTTCAGAAGCAGGCCCACTCTTAGCATTTTTCCATCTGTCTTATCTGCATACATCTCTGTAAAAGGTTGCTAAATCTGTTCAAATATGTTTAATGTATTCAGCCTATGAGCAGTCCTTTGTGATTTCTTTTACCCCAACGTGTGTTGGTGAGAGAGAGAGTTCGAGACTGACATTTTTTCCCCAAACCATTAATTTTAAATGAATATACAGTATGTGTTCAGGGCAGGCTGAATGTCTTTTACAGAGTTCTTTCATTTCACAAAACCAGCTTTTATTCCTCTGTGGGTTTTAATTTGATTCAGACATCAACTCTTTTTAATGATGTACAATGCTCACAACAATTAGATAACCCAAAGATTTCAGCTCTGTCATTATAATTCTGTGCTTTCCTGTGTGTTCGATATAACCTGCAGTGCCTTAGCTGACTGGTATGTTTGACTGCAGGAGCAGATCACAGAGCAAATCATGTAACTTTGCTGTCCTGGTGTGTCAAGAATGTAATGATCTTGGCTAAGCTGTTTATGAATTATTTAGATACGAATGGGTGTTTTGAAGTCATATTGTACATAGTTACTTTTTGTATCTTTTCTTACCCTGATATACGTTAGGTCTCCATTATTTAGATCTAACAAGAATAAAAGACCACATGTGGAACACTGATCTTGCAGTCCTTAATCAGGCAACATTTTCATTTATTTCACTAAGAGTTAGACTAAGACTGGACTGTAGGATCAGGCCAAAAATTTGATTTAGGATTTCCCGTTTGGCTCATTGTACGTATGTTTGGGACCTACCCAGCTCTTTATACCCTTAGTGATAAATTCGAACAGGAGTAGCACTGATAGTGATTGTGCAGACAAACTAAAGTGGAGAACTGGGATTTTGAAAGGGGAATACATGGTGATAGAAAGACGGTAGTAGAAAGAAGAATGAGCTCACTGATTGCCCTCCTGGGGAATGTATCATTGCCTCAAGGAAGTAAGAACTTGATTGGCTTGTACTTAAGCAATAGTATAGATAGATCAGGCAGGTTATGACAACCATGTTTTATTTCTTTTAAAAATATATATTTTATAAGACTATAAGGAAGCACTCATTGCATTCTATGTATTTAAGTCTCTAGTCCAGTTTTATATTTATAATAATTCCTTGGAAGCAACATCACAATGTTTCGCCCAGTGTTTTCAAGTTTCCCATTTAATAGTCAGTCTTCTGACAATGATAAATAAAAACAGCTTTTCCTGTCTGTCTCCTGACTAAGGCCATTTTACAACTACGAAAATATTAATGTAGGCATACTGTAATGTTGTAGCCTCTTTGCATTTTGAAAATACCCATACCAAAGGCAGGAGTAACAAGGTACTTCAAGTAAACTCAAGAAGTTTTCTGTATTCACAAGGTTAGGACTTTCAGTTACACCAGCTTTCATTTTTGCATATATAGGATTACAGTTAGTTCTGCACTTATCTTCCTTTCTGCCTTCTCTTCTTTACACACCTACATAGGCAAAGTGAGTACACACATTATGTGCCTGATGGATCTTTTCATGGCCCATGAGTGCACTAGCAAATGATGTGTGGTGTCCTCTGTTGCAACACCAGGGTTTTTCTTTTCTGGAGGCATCTGGAAACCTGTCTGCGCTGGGTGCATCTGCAGGTGTCTGTGTTGCTTCTTGCATATTGATAGGATTTGACCATTGAAGTCTTGTATTCCAAGCAAAAATCCACATAACAACTTGATGTCATGTCTCGTTTGCTATTGCTCTCATGTTTCATTTGTCCTTGATACCGAGGGCCTGATTTGTCTTTTGTAGTAAGGTTTGTTTTATGCTGCCCTGGCAAACATGTTAGCGTTGTCAAAGCAATATAAAGGGTAGAGCTGGCTGGAAAATGAACTTTATTCCCATTAATAAATTATTTTTTGGACTGTCAAAAACAAAATCCAAAAACTCTGAAATGTTTAATTTTTCACATTTTTGCTTTAAAAAAACCCCAAATACTTTAATTGAAAATGAAAAATAGTGACAAATTTCAGTTTTGATTAAATCACATTTTTCAACAAATTTTAATTGAAAAGGTTTCAACCAAATCTAGTTAAGGAGTCTTAGCAGAACTGAGAATTGTGTCCTCAAAAACAAAGTGGTCATCAATGATCTTTATTTTTCACTATTCTAGATGACATTATTTTTGTAATCATAGGAATGCAGGGCAGGAAGGGATCTCAAGAGGTAATTTACTCTGTCCCCCCACACTGAGCAATTCCAAATATTCCTAGACCATCCCTGACACGTGTTTGTCCAACCTGATCTTAAAAACGTCCAAGAATGGGGATACCAGAGAAAGGTTAACTGTTTTTTCAAGTTCACACAGCAAGTCAGTGGCAGAGACAGGAAGAAAACCCATGTCCCTCAGCAATCAGGCTTGTGCCATCTCCACGAGCTATAGAAAGTGCACTTCTCAAACAATTACTTCAAAAAGTGGTTTTAACCTAAACTGTTCAACTGCCAAACACCTATTGCTAAATTATTCTAAATGAGTAACAGGGACAAAATAAAGTACCAGCCCAGCTGCCAATATGAAACATACAAAATAGCTGATATAAACTGAAAATCTGTTACCCAAAATGTGTATTTTCTAGAAACTACCATTCCCTACCCATGTTTATTCTTGCATTGAACTAAAATTCAGGCTTTCAGGTTTAGTCAAACTTGAAATTCATACTTCATAATCTATTACATTTAAATTGCTTGATAAATGTCAGACTATTCATTTAAAAATACTGGCCCTGATTCTCAACTTCCTCACATCAGCGGCAGTGTAATGCATTAATTTCAACGGAGTTACACACTCTAATGTTAACACACCATAGAATCACAGATATGTAGGGTTGAAAGGGACCTTGAAGTTTTCACATCCAGCCCCTTGTAGTGAGGCTGGACAAAGTAAACCTAGACCTTCCCTGACAGGTGTTTGTCCCACCTCTTCTTAAAAACCTCCAATGGTGGGGATTCCACAACCTCCATTGTTAACCTATTAACATCTTGATGGTTAGAAAGCTTTTATCTCCCTTGCTTCAGATTAAGCTGATTATTTCTTGTTTTACCTTCAGTGGCTATAGAGAACAATTGATCACCATCCTTTTTTTACAGCCCTTAACATATTTGAAGGCTGTTATCGGATCCCCTCACAGCTTCTTTTTTCAAGACTAAACATGCTCATTTTTTTCAGCCTTTCCTCATAGGTCAGTTTTTTTAAAAACCTTTTATCATTTTTGTTGTTGTCCTCTGGATTCTCTCTAGTTTATCCACATCTTTTCAAAAGTGTGGTGCCCAGAATTGGACATAGTACTCAGCAGAGGCCTCACCAGTGCCAACTAGAGCGGGATAGTTACCTCCTGTTTCTTACATATTGACATTTTTGTTAATACACCCCAGAATATTAGCCTGTTTTGCAACTGAATTACATTGTTAACTGGTATTCAATTTGTGGTCCACACTATAAGCTCTAGGTCCTCCTATTCAGCTGTACTACTGCCTAGCTAGTTGTTCCCCAACTAGCATTTGTATTTGTGCATTTGATTTTTCCTTATCTTCATTTCATCTTTGTTGTTGAGCTCAGACCAATTCTCCAATTTATTAACGTCATTTTGAATTCTAATCCTGTCATCCAATGTGCTTGGATGTCATCTGCAAATGTTATAACTGTACTTTCTACTCCATTTTCCAAGTAATTAATGAAAATATTGAAGAGTATTGAAGACCCTTGCAGGACTCCATTAGATAGATCCTCCCAGTTTGACAGCAAACTATTCATAACTACTCTGAGTATTTTCTTTCAACCTGTTATGCACCCATCTTATAGTAATTCTATCTAGATCACATTTCCCTAGTTTGCGTTTGAGAATGTTATTTAGGACTGATACAAAATGCAAGATTTAACTTTCTCCTTTTTGTTTTTGCATCTTGATACTTATTGTACAATACAGCTCATGTTGTGTTACTCCCATTATTCTGTCATCATTCTAACTGTATTTTGCATTATATCAACTCTTCGTATTCTTACTAATTTTTCAATAGAGTTAATGCACATTAACTTTAATGGCTTTAGTGGATGATCTTTGAATTAAACAGCTGTCAAAATTTATATATAGCAATGTAATTTTCCAGAAGTTATCTCATAGTTTCTGTAAAGTTAAAATATTTATTAACTTCAACATTAAGCTAGACTATATATGGGTAGAGGGGCAATAAGGATAAAGCTCTGTTCATGGATTCTCATGGCTAGAGTTTATATCGGAATATTTTTGTCACTAAATCATATTGTTCTGTTGTACATTTCAAACAATGTTTATCTCCACTAGTCTTCACATTAAAGCCCTCAAAATGTCTATTATAAAGCAAATGTGTCATTTAATGTAATATTGTCTAGCTCCACTCTGATCAGAAGGAATGGTAACTGTCTTTGTGAGCTCAAGTTCATATTTGAGAGCTCATATTTAATTCAATGACATTTGATCTGTATTTTAGTTCTAAAGTGTGCATTATGTGGAAAGGGTATTTTCACAAATGAAACAGATAAATTTCCTTATAATTTTAATCTCTTTCTTTAACATGGAGTATATTTGTTTTTTTCTTAAAGGTAATCTTATTATGAAAAAATAAAACAGATTTACATTTTCCTGTGCTTGAAACTCTTTTCCTGTAACTGCTGCACTATTCAAATAATGAATTTCTACCTGGAGATAAATCTCTCTGAATGTCATTACTCAACAAATATATTTTTCTCTCGCAATTGTTACAGCTTGAAAGCTGACCTTTGCGTTGGAAGAAAACTCTGTTTGTTGTTCAGCAGAATTGCCTGAGTGTATACAGTGTTTGTTTCCATGCCAAATGGTTTTTCAAGGGACACTGCCAAGTAGTTTGAGCTTAAAATGTAGTGTTCACATTTTGGAATATTAAAGGTGTTTGATACAAAATATTGTTTTTTATTGTACTATTCCCATGCAGTATTGCAAATCCCAACACTTGAGTCCCGTGCTAGTGCTGATAAATCATTAAGTGAAAGTGGCTATAAAGAGACCAGTCTCGCTTTACTTATCCTGTTGAGTCAAATGGAAGACATAGGTAAACAAACAGCATACATGGAAAAGAGTGTTTTTTTCAGAAAGACAGTCTCTGCTCAGAGACACTTACATCTAAACAACTGAGCTTACTGTTGTTTCCAATTCTCATGAGTTTATTGCAAGTCTTGTGATATTTGGTATTTTTCATAAAGCCACAGCTCCTAGAGTCATGTGATAGATGATAATATTAGGGTGTTTTTGTGTTTTGTTTTGGTTTCCTGATGATGGGGGAAGGAGTGGGGAAGCTTGAAAACATGAACTCTAAAGACTCGGAAACTGAATGCAAATTATGCCCCCCCCTTGTTATTTTAAAAACATCTGATGATTTTGGGAGGCCAAACATGACTTTTTTTTAGCGCTTGGGATTGACAGTACTGCCTCACTAGGTGCTGTGCACCTCCTGGGAGGGGCTGAGTGCTGTCCATTCCGTTAAAGTTAACACCGTCTCCTGACATGACATCATATTTCAAGTCCCTTCTTTCGTTCTGTCCTTGTATACCTCCCTCTCTCAGAGCATTTATATATCAGAGAGCCAAAGGGAAACATTAGCAGCCAGTCAGTGAGCCCCAAAACTGTCTGGAAGAGAAACGTGCTTCATTGTTCTTCTACTCCCAGGTGATGTAGGGGACAGAAAGCATTCTCCTGCTCCTGAGATTCTGCTGCTGTCTCCTCCTTCCCTCCTTCCTGCCAGAAGGTGGTGGAAGTGGGTACGCAGGGCATCTGGTGGAAAAGACTACCCCTGCTGCTTTTTGAAGCTACTTCAAAGCAAAATCTACTTTAACATATCAATAAAATGAGTAGGGTTTTCAGCTGTAGTGGTTAGTTGTACTTGTCAGATCATTCAGTTTGTGTTTATAGTGTTGGAAATAACTGTTGCAATTTTAGCCCATGGAAGGACTAGTTGTATTTGTGAAGGACCCTGTTGTGTCATTTTTCTGTGTCTAACAAACTGTAGACTCTTAAGGGTAAGGACTCTGATGATTTCTGTGTCTTGTACAGCACTAAGCAACATACAAATAATTAATAACACAGCCAAAATATTAAAATCTGTTTTCTGAAAAGTGATACATGCTGTACACTAAGGGAAATACTCTCCCAGATTATGTACAGCTGAGTAGGAGCATCAACTCTCCCTTTTTGTGTGTTTTTTTAAACCTTGAATTTGAGTAGCTGTTTTTGAAGATATAAAATATTCCCCTTAAGTTATGCTCCTGGAGGGATTTTTCTAATGTCTGTTATATAAACTTCCTTGCAAGGACAAATGTCAGGTATGTTACCTTAGATCCTGATGATCAAATAAATCAAGGCTAAAATGTTCTTTAGAGGAGAGAGATTGACATAATGGAGCAGGGTTATGTCATTAGTAATGATGCTGTCACTTGTGTATGCTTGCTGTGAAGTGGTTATGCAGTTTAACCAGGCAAGAAACTGGGGGCGAGAGGAATAAGAGGATGGAAGATATGAAAATGTTACTGTCAGATAAACTCTGTGCCATTATTCTGAAGAGGCAAATTAATTATGTAATATAAATAAATAACGATTAAAGTGTTCAGTGGATAAGCAAGGCAAGAGAGTGTATAGTGGACTGAGAGAAAAATACAAAATTCTGACAATGTAATGCATGATTTCCTACTTTGATTTTCACCTTTTTGTGATGCTGGTTTTTTGTTTTGTTTTTAACAATACTGTCCATTTTGAAAATTTGCATGCATGGATCGGGGTAGTCCTCTGACAGCCTTTCCCAAATTTACTCCCTTTGCCCCATCTTCAGGATCTAATTTAATGAAGGAAGAACATCAAGGAGGCCTACATGCAATTTCCCTCTATTTCCATAATGCTGCTCCTGAACTGACCCAGAGGAGGAGTTACAGAATGGTACAAGATACTTCCCAGCCCCTTCCCCCTCCCAGCCTCTCCAGGCCCAGGAGCAAAGAACCAAACCCAAATCTTGAACAGGGATGCACACAATAGTGGTGTGTTATTGCATGATCTGTAGACTACCAGCCTGATTTTTAGTATTTTTTTATATACTTTTCTATTAATGCTGAACAGTGCCAGCCTTCTCTGCCCATTTGTGGCTTCTGGGTTTTTCAGAGTCGTCTTTATCCCATCCATGATATGCTGTTGCTCAGCTGTAAAGTTCCTTACTGGGAAGTTCCCTGCATACTTTGGGGGACCTGGGGAAAATTGGAAAACTGTCCCCCCCCCCCGCGCCCCCCACCCTCCAGAGATGTTTCAGTTGAGAGATGAAAAGCTGTATTGTTAAGCTAGCAATGAAGCAAACGTCAACATTTCTTCATTTATATAACTTAAATTTTATTTTCCCTTTTTTTCCTAAGTGGGGCAACAGCTCAGCACTTCCATTGCATCCTGGATATTTGCAAAGTTGTAAATAATCCTAGAAGCCACTATAGTATTATCTTCAAAATAGAATACTAAGGCTCAAGGTTTATTGTTTGCTTTGTTTTGAACAAACAATTGGGCAGTATGAAGAATTGAACAATAGTAATAAGTAAACTACTAAAATGATTAAGGTTTTTAATTTCATTGTTAGATACAAATTGCAGAAATGCCTTGGACAGTGTCAGTCCAATTTCTGGGAGTGAAAACAGTATGTGAATTTGCAGATGGATTAAACTTTATTTTTAAGTGAAATTTTGTGTCAGAATCTGATGGTACATGTCAATGTGTAACCTAGTCTAGAATCAGAACTAATAGTTTGGAAGTTAGAACAACAAATATCGGAAAGAATCAATATTCAAATTTAATTCAGTTTTTAATGTCAGACAATAACCTTCTGAGAACTGATCTGAATCGTAATTACTTCTACACATTTAGACATGCTCTCTTTCTGGCTGCTTTTCATTCTCTTCCATGAGGCATGCCAGAAATTGGCTGAGAAATACTATGTGCAAAATATAATTTCTGCTACGCCCAGTCTGCACATTGATGCCACACAACTGGACTTAACTGAAAAATACTATATGAAGAACCAGTCTCCCGCTTTTTCTGGCTATGATGTTTTATCATCCTAGAAATTGATTGTGTCAATAAACATTGTCTGCTAATAATTACAAATTCTCCTTTATAGACTTAGCCAAACATTTGCTACCTCCACCTTTTTTTTTTTTTTTTTTTTTTAAACTGCTGTACTTTGTGGCCACAATTAAAGTTAGGATGCCCTAATAAAAGTAAAGCATTGCTAGAGTCTGTCACGTGAAGTGTTTCTATTGCACGTCTTGCAATGGTGGAATGGGACAGTATGCAGAATATGCTGTGCTTTAGAATTGTAGTTATTGCACTGTATATATTGTAATACTCCCCTTCATTTGTCCTTTCGGGGAGGAGGGAGGAGAGGAGGGCGTATCATATTCTCATTATAGCATTTACATTGTTTTTCCTATTTCTCACTTCATTCCATTAAACTCTTTAAAGCAATGGTTTGTGGACCACCGATGGTCAGCAGTGCATTGCCAGATGGTCCATAGGCCTTCTTTCTCTCACATTGGTTGAAGAGTCTGTCTTCAAGTGGTGATGCTATTGATAGTTTTAGCCCAGTACAGGACTCTTTAAGGTTTGTATAACACAAAGAAATGCTACTCTGTATGTTGTATGGGTGCTATATCTTTTCTGTGCTGTGTTTCTTTGGTATAAATTCAGAGAATCAAATTTACAGACAGCACCAGTGTTTGTAGATTTCAAGGGCAGGAGGGACCTGCAGTGATCATCTACTTTAGTATAACACAGGCCATAGAACTTTCCCAAAATAATTCTAGAGCATATCTAGGAAGGTCAGCAAACACACTAAAAGATAGGGACAAATGCAAAGTAATATGAACAGATTAGAATGCAGGGACTCTGAGGAGTATTGATTAAATGTGAAGACCAACATCCTGGTAGAAGAAATAAACAACGCATAGATACAAAATGGGGGAAACCAAGCAGCTGGGACACCATAATGACACCCAGATACCATGGTGATGAGCATGGTATAAAAATTCAGGAAGATGGAGTACATATCTCATTAGAGCAAGATTATTTTCATATTGTTGCCTTAAGAGCATTTTAATTTTATCCTCATGTAATCAAGCACCATAGTTACCTTGGGGAAAGGATGGAACTGGAATTGATGGAGGAGAGGATGTGGCACTTGATTGCCTAGATTCATGGATTTTAAGGCCAGAGGGACCATTAGGATCATCTAGTACAGTGGTTCTCAACCAGAGGTACTCTTACCCCTGGGGGTACACAGAGGTCTTACAGGGGGTACATCAACTCATCTAGATATTTACCTAGTTTTACAACAGGCTACATAAAAAGCATTAGCAAAGTCAGTACAAACTAAAATTTGTATACAGACAATGACTTGTTTATATTGCTCTACATACTATATACTGAAATGTAAGTATAATATTTATATTCCAATTGATTTATTTTATAATTATATAGAAAAATGAGAAAATAAGCAATTATTAAGTAATAGTGTGCTGTGACATTTTTATGTCTGATTTTGTAAGCAAGTAGTTTTTAAGTGAGGTGTAACTTGGAGGTACGCAAAACAAATCAGACTCCTGAAAGGGGTACAGTAGTATGGAAAGGTTGAGAGCCGCTGATCTAGTCCGACTTCCTGCATAACACAGACCACAGAACCTCACTTAGTAATTCTTGCATCAAGTCCATAACTTTTGTTTGAGCTATAATGTGTATCTTTTAGAAAGGCACCCGGTGTCAATTTACTTCTTAACCTTTACTGAAATGCTGTTTTATCTTCTTACAACAGTATTACTCTCATCAGTTCACAACACTATGGCTTCAACAGCAAGGGGAATATTTTCACTTCAGCAGTGGAAGAACATCGGTGTCACAATACACAACTAAATTATCAGTGTTCCTTTTTAGATTGATATGAATGAGCCCTGTACTTGAAGCATAGAGCTAAACATGATTGGACTCACATCTGCCATTAGTTTTTCCTTTCTAAATACTGGATCAATTATTAACTTTCTAAAGACAGTTTCATAATAGTACTTAGTTAGATCTAACATTAAATCCTGCTTTATTTATTAAAATCAAATCAAATCTTCAACCCCTTAATAAGACAGCTTGAGAAAGGAAGTTAATTTATTTTATACTGTATTGACATTGTTCCTTGCTAGGCAGCTTGTACTTAGAAAATAGATAGATTGTTAATATTTAATTTCATGATGATGATGATTTTGTTAAAAGACTTAAGCGGTCAGTGTGATCAAACCTTAGTTTCACTGGTGTTTTAAGGAATAAGTAATTGAAGGTATGGCACTTAACTAGCTCCATTACAGTTGGCTATTAAGTCAAATCATTCTTCCTTCAAAAACTGGTGCTATTGTTATAGTTTATAAATGCTTAATAAAATTAGCTTAAGTAAAACTACCGTTGTTGTTATTGGACTGAAATCTACAGAGTTGTACTAAAGCTGTGGTGGAGCCTGCCATACTTCCCCTTGCCTCAGTGCTACAGAAGCCCCTCTGTAGAATGGGCACTGTACAGAAAATTGGGTGCGGTTACAGGGGAGGGTGTAGTTAAGACAGATCCCTCACATCCAAAGTAATACATCTAGGAGCAATGCATGCACACTGTGCCTCCAGAATAGGGGCCTGTATTCTGGAATGCGACTCTGGCATGGTGAATAAGCAGCTCAACATCAGCTTCCAGTCCTTAACTGTGTCAAAAAGAGCTAGTGTAATCTTTAGAGATATAAATGGGAGTAGTGAACAGAAGCAGAGAGGTGACTTTACCTCTCTGAACAGCACTGGTGAGACTGATACTGGAATTCTGCATACAGTTCTCGTGTCCACATTTTAAAAAGGATGTTGGAAAAACTGGAGAAGGTGAAGAAAATGGTCCGAGGCTGAAGGAAATGCCTTGAGACTTAAAGAACTCAGTCTGTCTTATCAAAAAGAAGATTGAACAGATATAATATGATGACCTTATGAAGCAACAGGCGAAGACTAGCTTTGTTGGAAGAGAGAACTTTCACTGGAACTGGTCTAAATAAGCCTATGGCATTCATAGCCAGACAGAATAAGAGTGACCTCCACTCATTGCATTCTGAGCCAAATTTAAAACCCATCTCTTTGGCTTGTGGCAACCCTTTTAAACAAATGAGCATTCTCACGCCTTGTCCTTAAAGCCCAACAAAGCCATTAAGCTTGTTCCTGTTAGCAGGGCTGGAAGAAAGATGTTTCTTGTTCTTACTTTTCATGAAAGGTGCTCAGATAACAATGGTAGGCAATTTTAAAAAACCTAGCTCGCCTGCTAACCCTCCTTGCTTGTGTCTTGTCCCTTGATATCAAACAAGACAAAATACTAAGGCTATTTCCAGCATACGGACAGTCTGCTGGTTCCATATGGAGCTCACTGCACTTCAGTGGGGCTCTCCAGGGAAGCAACAGTCGACTTACGTATAGCAAACTGCAGGATCAAGGCATTAAATATTTTGAAGCATCTTTTTCCCAGCACTGTGCTTTCCCAACCCCCTGATAACATCCTCTGGTTTGTAAGTAGAACTGGGTGAATGCTGCAAAAAATAAAATGAAATATTAATTTGACTTTTTAAGTACATTTGCTTTGATTTGGTGTTTATTTTTTTGTGCCTGTGTAACCTACCAGTGTTTCCAACATGGAAGGAAGCAAATTACTGGAGGCAAAATGACACACATTTATTTTAAAAATTGAAAAAGTGACTTTGACATGAAGAGTTTAGGGCTTCTGTAGGAAAAGTGTGCTGTGCTAGGAATTATTATCATTGTTTTCCCTTTCCTTGTCATCCTTTGCTGTTAATGTTGGGGTACATGAAAGAAGTGAGTTGGTGTTCCAAGTGCCAGCATACTGTAGGTAGGGATCTAGTATAAATGGGTTTTAATTCTGTTTTCAAGCTGCACTTCCTAATATTCTTAAAAGCATTTTGACAAGAGAATTAATACTTATTAATAACTGGCAGCCAGTGCAAAGATTTTAAAAAAATAGGGAGGGTGAAAACCTTGCTTGAAAGAATTTAAAAGGGAGCAATTGTAATTGACTGTGGTTTGAAGAAGGTCAGAGGCTATACCTATGGTAGTAGGTAAGAGGATATTTCTATATTGTAGAAGCAACTGTATATACACCATAGAATTATTATTCTCATCTGTATTAATAAAGGTAAATTGGAGTGTAAGTGAGGATAGAGGATTTAATCCCTCCCAGACACAGTTTAATAAGAAATTGAGAGCCAGTGAGACAATGTGAGAGGGATATGGTATTCCTCACTGGGGCAAGCACTGGTGCCAGCATTGAATGACCAAAGAGGAACACCAGAAATCTCTTTGCAGGAAGAGCACTTAGACTGTGGACATTGCATTGTGTTGAAAGAGGGAAACAAATGCATTAATCTAAACTTTGTCCCTTTTTAGTCATGCTGTTTCCATGTATTTAATATTTTTTTTAGCAAAATTAGCATTTTGGTCAGTTAAATTAACTGATTTGTGGAAGCATTAGATTCAGTGAGTAGACTTGAAGGGCAATGAAAAGGATTTACATTTTCCAGACCCCTTTGTACAAGAATAATTTCAGCACCTGAATTTCCAACATAATCTCATAGAAACATTAAAATTGCCATACTACATCAGACCAGTGGTCCATCTATTGCAATATCCCACTCTAAAAGTGGTCAATTTCAGTAGTTCATGCAAGAAACCTTGTACTGAGTCTTCCATAATTGTCCTTCCTAATGCCTTCAATTAGTGGTCGGTTTATTCTTTGAATTACAGAGTTTTATAACTACATTTTAAAATGCTCTAGTAAAGTAACTATGGATGTTCACATTAGCCATGTAAATGTCAAATTGTTTTTTGAACCTACTAAGCTCTTGGGCTCAATGCCATCTTGTGCCAGTGAGTTCAACAGTCTTGCCCTACCTCCAGTTATTTTCACTCCCAGTTGTATTTCTCCTGTATCTGTTTAGAGATAGGTGCACTTTTTTTTTAATGAAGTGATTCATATCCAGATTACATAACTTGCATGCTTTAATACAACAGCATTTTATTTTTCTTATACAAAGAAAAGCACAGAAGAGGTGGAGCAGAGGAATGGATTTCTTGGAATCATTTGTGTTTCTATATGTGTGCAGAAAATTGAGTTGGAGATTCAGAAGTGGCCAGTAAGATGTAACAGAGTGGGGTGGGTGTAATAGTTACTGAGCATGCTTACTAGCATTCCTTAAAGTGATATAGAAAACCTCCATTATGGCAAGCAGTTCTATATGTCTGATGTATCCTCAATCTTTAGAGCTGGGCCAGGACTCTAGGTTTATAGGTTTCAATACCATGTTTACCCCTTGTTCCTCACATTGTGGTGTGGTTTTGGTTTTGCTCTTTGTTTTTGTTTTAAGATTGCAAGCTCTTTGGGGCAGGGACCATATCTTCATAAATATTTATACAGTGCTTGATACAATGGGGATTCAGTTGTGACTGGGGTTGTCAGGCACTATGATAATAATAATAATAAAGTTGGATCCAGTGGTTAGGTGTTTTGATTACTTGGAATGTCTGCAAGGTTGTTGCATGCACCTGCAACCTGCATTTAATGGCCTCACAAATATTTTAAAAATTTAACTGATAATCTTAGTTTTGGTGTATGTGGGTGGGAATTACCTGTTTCTGTGATAAAGCCCTTATGAGCCATTCTTTTTCTCTTCATGCAGACCATTGGAACGTTCCAGTGAAGATGTAGATATTATATTCACCCGATTGAAAGAAGTGAAAGCTTTTGAGAAATTTCATCCAAACCTTCTCCAGCAGATATGTCTCTGTGGATACTATGAAAATCTGGAAAAGGGAATCACATGTATGTTGTTCTTTCATAATATATTTGACTTGTAGTAAGTCAAGGTTTAGGATTCTTTTCTAGGGACAGATAAGGCAATAGTATATATGGGGAATCCTGTTGAAGAAATCTACATTGCTGGGACAGAGTTGACTGTTCTACTGAGTCCCTGGAGACAGTGTTCCTTAGTGGATAGAACACTGGACTAGGACTCTGCCACTGGTTGGCTGGATGACCTTGAGCAAGTCATGTTTCCTTCTGGTGTCTCCATTACCCTGTCTATACTTGGGGTTAATGATGCTTACCTCCTTTGTAAAGTGCATAACAGCTAGGTATTAGTAGTATGTGACCTGCAGTCACCCTTGTTAATACAGAAGCCCTCAATCTTGCAGCAAGTTGCCAATGCAGCGTTAGCTTGCGCAGACGTTTAGAACAGAAAAAATGCCACAAAAATACAAAGTCAGCAAGCAGTAAAAACGATAAGTTATTTGTCTAAAGTTATTTTCAGAGAAATACATCTCCAATAGATTTATAATGTGTACACAGCATGAACACAGTTTAAAGTAGGTATTAACACAAAAATGGTGATCTGTGCTACAGAAATTAGTCACAGAAACATTGACCTATTGCTTTTGCAGCATTGTGTGCCTTTGCTTGTTCTTTTACAGTCATAAGATGGATTTTTTGTTTTGGTATACATCTAGTTAATGTATCTAGACCCATTCTAAAGCACACATTAATATAGTACATACATCCTCTATATTTTACTTTAATATTAAATAGCATGAAATAAAGTTGATTCTCAGCATAAACTTTATTAAAGCACAAGAGAAATCCACAAAAGTAGCATTGTAAATAAATATTGTATGTCTTTTCTGAAGCAGTTATAGGGACCATCCCCATAAAGAGAAAAGTGAATTATCTCCTTGTATTTCTCCTATCTAAAAAAATTGATTAACCATTTATTAAACATCTGTTAATCATTTATTAACCTTATATAAAAAGAATTTTAATATAAAGTGTGACTGATGGGGAAGTCAATAAATATTTCAAATTTCAGAGGCACCGTGGTAAACGCAAGTTCAGAGAACCTTTTTATTAACTAGGATAGCAGAAAAAGGAAAAGCAAACAAGAAAGGTGGCCTGAAACATTGCTATGTATTTCCATTTATACTGAGATTATATGTATGGATTCCCTAAAGCTGGTATGCTGCAGTTTCACTGGGTATCTTAGCAGATAGATAAATCATTAGATATGGTATGGCAAATCCTATGGTGCTAGCAGTCAGTACAGTAATACATCAACATGAAAACAACGTTTGTCAACATTGTTAGATATGCTTCCAATAACAGTGTTTATTTACAATATTTCATCTTTCCAGTATTTCGTCAGGGTGATATCGGAACAAACTGGTATGCTGTTTTGGCAGGATCACTGGATGTTAAAGTTTCTGATACGAGCAACTACCAGGTAAAAATACAACTGTTCTTTAAAACAACCCAGTTGCATGGCACAAAGAAATATTATGAACTACATAAAGGGCTAGATGACAATGGTTTGCATAGTGTCAATACTTTGCTCCTTTGTCCATCATAAGCATGCTGGTGTTATCCGCATTTTCTTCTGTTTACTTTTTGTCTCTTTGCTCTTGTAGGAGGCAGCCCATGTTCTTGATTTACGGGAACTGAAATTTAATAATCTGAAAGAGGATCTGGATCTGAATGTAAAATAGGAATCACCACAGTCTGTCATATTGTGGGTTTGCATGGAAGTGCAGCTCAAGGTCTAACTTTTTGAATTGAATTCCGTGGAAAATTTTTATTTTAGTCCTTGACTCAAGAGGTTTAAACTGAAGCCACAGCCATTGCAGTTTGCTGATCCTGACTGTCAGAAAGCAAGGCCTGCAGAGCTGCACCCTAATAAGCACAGCTGGCCTGTAGTAGGCTGCCTGATTGGTTGGAAGAGTCATCAGACCAGCTCTTAAGCCCAGCAGCAGTTTAGTGGCTGCTAAAAGCATTTGCCCATGGCTGTGCTAGCTTCATTGTCTGCTTGCTCACAGCCTTGTTCCTGCTTTATTCCAGCCTTGATTTAGGCTTGTCTCAGCCCTGCTCCTGCCTTGGATGTCCTGCTCCTGCCTTGGCCCTAGCATTGCCCCTGCTTTACCTTGCTCCAGGTAACCTGGTCCTAACCCTCAGCTAGGGTTGCCAACATTCTGATTTGCAGAAAACCGAACACCCTTGCCCCGCCTCTTCCTTGAGGCCTTGCCCCCTGCACCCTCTTCCCCCCGTCCACCCCTGTCGCTCGCTGTCTCCCACCCTGGCTCACTTGCTCATTTTCATCGGGCAGGAGGTTGGGGTGCACGAGAGGGCGAGGGCTCCGTCTGGAGGTGTGGGCTCCAGGGTGGGGCCATAAATGAGGGGTTCAGGGTGTGGGAGGGGGCTCAGAGCTGGGGCAGGGGTTAGGATGCGGGCTCTGGACTGGGGGTGCGGGCTCTGGGGTGGGGCCATAAATGAGGGGTTCAGGGTGTGGGAGGGGGCTCAGAGCTGGAGAAGGGGGTGGGGTGCAGGCTCCAAGAGGGAGTTTGGGTATGGGAGGAGGCTCAGGATTGAGGTGCAGGAGGGGGCTCAGGGCTGGGGCAGGGGGTTGGGATGTGGGCTCTGGGTAGCACTTACCTCAGGCGCTTACCTCAGGTGGCAGGAAGCGGCGACATGTCCCTCTGACTCCTAGGCGCAGGGGCGGCCAGGGGTCTCCACGCACTGCCCCGTCCACAAACACCGCCCCACAGCTTCCATTGGCCGCAGTTTCCGGTTGGCTGCAGTGGCCGGCTCTGCGTGGCTCCCGGAAGCGGCCAGCGTGTCCCTCTGGCTCCTACGCGCAGGAGCGGGCAGGGTGGCTCTGCGCGCTGCCCCAGGCACAGGCGCTGCCTTGAGCCCTGGCTCCGCAGCTCCCTCTATCATTTCCATATTCAATATAAAAATGACAAATATAGAAACAGTTTTTGTTGTTTCACTATTTTTAGTAACTTCTTAATTGTACTGAGTATAGACCGAGGGGGAGAACAATTAGCCTAATTTGAGCAAGTTGCTGTACGGCTCGGTTGACAGCAGGAGTCTCACAATGTAGAATGATAATGTGCTCCTAGCAGTCCCCTTTCCATGCACCTCTAGTGGATGCCCAGGTAAAGAAGATCAGTTTATAGTTCCCCAAAAATGAGATTACTCCAGTGTTGAGGGCATAATTTCTTATTCTCTCAATAAAATATTGAAAGATGGATCTGAACCAGAATCTTAGATACAGACTCTTTAAATGTGGACTCTGAATGTTCTGGGTCAATCTTCTCTCTAGTGCCATTACCACTTAGAATGGTACCACCTTAAAAATTCTGGATTTTTAAAATCTAATGTAAGTAATATTCCTGGGCATTCTAGCTGACTAAGACAATCAAATGGCAGATACTAGTTAACTTACATGATTCATTTATGATTTCGGATTATGTTTTTCTCATTTCTGATTATTACCTTTAAACATGATCTGGAAAGTGTTTTGATTAAAAACAACAACAAACCATTTATTATCCCAGATCACTAACAGAATATAGCTCCATAGATTCCAAGCTCAAAAGAGACCATTATGATCATCTAGTTCAGTGGTTTTCAACCTGTGGTCTACAGACTATCTAAGATGTCCAAAGGGGTCTGCACCATTATTTGAAATTTTTTAGGTGTCCACAAATGAAAAAAGGTTGAAAATCACCAATCTACTCTGACCTTTGATATAACACAAGCCATAGAACTTCCTGCAAATAATTCCTAGAGTGTATCTTTCAGAAAAAAAATGCAATCTTAATTTAAAAATTGCCAGTGTTAGAGAATCCACTATGACCCTTGACAAATTATTGCAGTGGTTAATTACTTGCACTATTAAAAATTTGTCTTCTTTCTAGGCTGAATTTGTCCAGCTTCAGCCATTGGATCGTATTTATACCTTTGTCTGCTAGATTGAAGAGACCGTTATTAAATATTTGTCCCCCATGTAGATTCGAATAGACTGATCTAGTCACCCTCTAACCTTCTCTTCGTTAAGCTAAATAGATTGAGCTCCTTTGATTCTGTCACTATAAGGCAGTGGTGGGAAACCTGTGGCCCATCAGGATAATCCGCTGGCGGGCCGCCAGACCATTGGTTTACATTTGCATATCCGCCCGCAGCTCCCAGTGGCTGTGGTTCACAACTCCCGGCCAATGGGAGCAGCGGGAAGCGGCGGACAGGCCCATGCCGCTTCCCGCAGCTCCCATTGGCTGGGAGAGGGAGCTGCGGGCGGACGTGCAAATGTAAATCAATGGTTTGGCAGCCCACCAGCGGATTACCCTGATGGGCCGCAGGTTGCTTGCCCACCACTGCTATAAGGTATGTTTTTTAATCCTTTAAACATTCTCAAGGCTCTTCTCTGAACCCTCTCCAATTTATCAACATCCTTCTTGAATTGTGGATACCATATTCCAGCAGCAATCGCACCAGTTCCAAATACAGAGATAAAATAACTTCCCTACTCCTGCTTAATATTCCCCTGCTTATGCATCCAAGGATCACATTAGCACTTTTGGTCACAACGTTGCACTGGGAGAGCCTGTTCAGCCACCAGAGCCCCTAAATCTTTTTCAGAGTAACTGCTTCCCACAATAGAGTCCCCCATCCCGTAAGTATGGCCTACATTCTTTGTTCCTAAATGTATGCATTTACGTTTAGCTGCATTAAAATGTTTGCTTGCACTCAGCTTACTAAGAGATCTGGATTGCTCTACATCAGTGACCTGTCCTCTTCATTATATACCATTCCCCCAATTTTTCTGTCATCTACAAACATTATCAGTGGTGATTTTATGTTTTCTTCCGAGACATTAATAAAATTGTTAAATAACACAGGGCTAAGAATCAGTTCCTGTAGGACCCCTCAGAAAAACACCTGTTGGATGATGATTTCCCCACTTACAATCACTTCTAAGACCTATCAATTAGCAAGCTTTTAATAGTTTAATATGGGCCAGTTTAACATTATATTCTAGCTTTTAAATCGAAATGTTGTGTGGTACCAAGTCAAAAACCTTACAGAAGTCTTAAGTACACTACATCAACATAATTCCCTTTTATCAACCAAACTTGTAATCTCATTGGAAAAAGATATCAGCATAGACTTAAACATGGCAAATCAACAATTTTAATTTAAAATGGGATAATTAGTTCTTCTTT
Source organism: Macrochelys suwanniensis (assembly GCA_033296515.1). NCBI lineage: Eukaryota > Metazoa > Chordata > Testudines > Chelydridae > Macrochelys > Macrochelys suwanniensis. The sequence continues at coordinate 39,320,442 of CM065784.1, forward strand.
TTACTTAGCTGTTAACACCTGAACAGGCTCTGTGTTTCTTTTATAGTAGGCGTTAATGATGTTAACCACTATCAGCAAGACGGGAACGCAACTGTATGGTGTTGAAATTCCTGATTCTTTTCTATTTTATTAAAATAAGATATTTCCCACATTGATTTAGATGTTAGAGATAACAGGGAAAACACAAATTTAGGATTTGGCAGGTAAAACATCTTGTTTTACCTGCGTTGGGATAATATTAAGCTATCTTAATATGTGCAGAACTATAGTATATCACAAGAGGGCAGTGCTAGAATACATAAGAAACAAGAGAAATTAGCTTCTGAGGGAACCTGGAATATTTCATACCAAAATGACTAGTTTAAAAATCTCATCCAGCTATTTAATCTGTTCATTTTTTGAGTTTTAACCAGAATAGATTTCTCTGTTAATAGTAATTCTGTCCCTGTGACACAGAGAAAGATGCTAGCTGCTCCCTACTTCTGCAATAATTTCACTTGCCATTGAAATGGGGCAAGACCATTATAATGCAGAAAAGTGACAGAATTACATGTCCAGTAAATTTATGGGCATTTCCAGACAAATTGTTTAAGTGATGACTCTGTGTTCAGCAATATGTAAGAAACGGAAGAAGACGTGGTCTCTGTTTTAGTGATAAAAGTATCACACTGGAAGGCACGGAATAATTTTCAGTGGATTTTCTTGCCCTGTCCCTATTCCATTTATTCCCTTCTTTTATGGGTTAGTTAGTTGCACCTAACCTGATAACACTTGTACATGGGATTTCTACATAGAACTCAGTGAAGACTCCTCCGGATAAACAGCCTCCTTGCCCTGTTATGAGCTTGGTAGAATAAGGTCCTTACTCACTGTTGTAAATGGGTTCTGTGTACAATTTTTTCCCCCTACCGTGTTTTTAATTTATACTGTAATAGCACCCAAAGGACCCCATCATAATCAAGGTCCTATTTATGTGGGTGCTGTAGAAACACACAGGAAACCTCCACATACTAAAAATTTATTTATTCCCCTTTGAAAATAGGCAGTTTTTCAAGTGTCACAACTGTAATGCCTCAGAATGAAGCCGTTTAGGATCCTCTTTATTATTATTTTGTTTTTTATTGCCACAAAGTGTGCTAGACTCATAACAGCAGACATAGAAGGACTCTAGGCCAAGCACAAATCATGCCAAACCTACCTAATTTCCTACTTTCACAGGGTCACTGGCTTAGTGAATAGGAGGAAGCAGTAGATGATGTCTTGATTTTAGTAATGGCTTTGACACAGTCCCACATGACATTCTCAAAGCAAACTATGGAAATGTGGTCTATATGATGTGGGTGCACAACAGGTTGAAAGAGTGTACTCAAAGAGTAATGCTCAATGGTTCTCTGTCAAAATGGGAGGCTGTATCTAGTGGGGTTCCACAGTCGTGGATCCAGCACTATTCAATATATTCATTGACTTGGATAATGGAGTGGAGAGTATGCACAGAAAATGTGCAGAGGACACCAAGATGGGAGAAGTTACAAGGACTTTGGAGGACAGGATTAGAATTCAAAATGACCTGGATGAATTAGAGAATTGGTCTGAAATCAACAAGATGAAGTTAAATAAAGAAAAGTGCAAAGCACTTAGGAAGGAAAAATCAAATGCACAGCTACAAAATGGGGAATAGTTGGCTAGGTGGTATTACTGTTGAAAGGGATCTGGAGTTTATAGTGGATCACAAATTGAATGAGAGTCACAATGTGATGTATTGTGAAAATGGCTAATACCATTCTGGATTGTATGTAAAACAAGGGAGGTAAGTGTCCTATCCAGGACTAGTGAGACCTTAGCTGGAGTACAGAGTACAGTTCTGGGCCCCACGTGTAGGAAAGATGTGAACAAACTGAAAAGAGTCCAGAGAAGAGCAATAAAAATGATAAAAGGTTTAGAAAACCTGACCTATGAGGAAAGGTGGGTTTCCCCACCCCCCCTTTTTTTTAAATAAACTGGGCATGTTTAGTCTTCAGACTATCAGAGGGGGAGTCTTCAAATATGTTAAGGGCTGTTCTAAAGAGAACAGTGATCAATAGTTCTCCATGTCCACTAAAAGTAGGACAAGAAGTAATGGATTTAATTTGAAGCCAGGAAAATTCAGGTTAGATAACAGGAAATTTTTTTTGACTATAAGGGTAGTTAAGCTTCGGAATGGGCTTCAGAGGGAGGTTGTGGAATCCCCATCACTGGAGGTTTTTAAGAACAGGTTGGACATATACCTGTCAGGGATGGTTTAGGTTTACTTCTTCCTGCCTCAGTGTGGGGGCTGGACTTGATTTTTTTTTTCTCCAGGTCCCATTTAGTGCTACATTTTTATAATTCTTTGATTTTTATAAGGGACTGCTCCGGTGTAAATGAAACAGTCATTATTTGAGGGGTAGCGACAAAGGGTCCTGTGGCACCTTATAGACTAACAGAGGTATTGGAGCATAAGCTTTCGTGGGTGAACATTTCCACTGCTTGCATCCGACGAAGTGGGTATTCACCCACGAAAGCTTATGCTCCAATACCTCTGTTAGTCTATAAGGTGCCACAGAACCCTTTGTCGCTTCTACAGATCCAGACTAACACGGCTACCCCTCTGATATATGAGGGGTGAGTGTGTGTGTATGTGTGTGTGTGTGTGAGAGAGAGAGATAACAGACTATTTGGAACTACAAGAAACTTTCATGCAGTTTCTATTGTGAATTTTTAGACATTTGCTGCTCTGTGCATTACCAGTATTTTAGGACTGTTAGACTGCCGTTTAAACCATGCTTGTTACACTTGAGCAAAGTGTATGAGATCTTTGCCTAATTTTCCTATGAAATATCAAAACTATCTCCTCAAGCCATCTTTCTTTGGAAAATATGATTATGCACATGTGACACATGGCCTTTGCTGGATCCTGTGTTAACTATGTAAGTAGCCCAATTGGTGTGGTACGTAAATACTTTAATTGGAAACTAGAAGAGAAGTAGTGATTCTAAGAAACATATGATTATCCCCCAAAGCAAATTACCTTTCCTCATATAAAGAGTATTTCCCTAACAGTTTTTTCACAATGACCATATACTGTTGAACTGCTCTTCTAATATGGAAAATCATTGCCACCTTAGCTCTTACAGATAAGCCAGTAGCTTGGTAAGAGCTTCTTTTCTTAGCAGTTTAAATGTATTCTCATGTGGATGATACTACAGGAACATTTCTTCATAATACTGATTCTTCTGGTTCATTTATATCCTTTAGTTTCTCTGATTATATAAGGGAACTTGGCTTGAAGTAAACTGAACTACCTGAAATAGTCAGCAAGCCATGGTGTTTTTAACACATCACCTTTAAAAATACATATTTGTACATTTGTCAGAATGATGTGTAGCATCCAAAAGGGATAGATATGGGATGGGGAAATAATCCTTTTTTTAAAAACTGAAACAACCAAATCACCTTTCCATCATAAATTCAAAACACTGAATAAACTTAACTTTCTAATTAAAAAAATACCCCCTTGTGCCCCTGCAAAATTCTTTTTCTTTTTCTCATTCTCTCTCTTGTAAGATTGCTCACAGAGAAAAGCACTACTCCATATGAATGAGGGCGGGAGAATGTGGACCTTAGGGAATAAGTAATAACAGTCCGCCATGTTTGAAAAATAATGTTTCAGAAGAAGGGGAGAAGCATACATTGTGGATGTCTGGTGTTGGAGGGTTTAAATTTGTGATTCTGATCAGTTCCATTGAATGTTATTACAGCTCTCTTATAACTGAGGATTTTTGAGACAACATCTTTCATCACATGAATCTTAAACCTGACACTGAAATGCAGTGAACCTAAGTACATAGTCTGTGACCTGAACTCTCTATGATTTCACAGTGTGTGCAAGGAACATACAGCAAACATATCTTTCCAAGTCCTTCATGCTTCTTCCTTTTAAATAACAATGTGAACTTTGGCTGGTACCTGGCAGATAGAACCTCCTGCTGCTTCTGGGATTTCAGAGGGGAACAGCAGCCTGAGCTTCTAGCTGCCAGCAATCCTCAGGATAGTCTACATGAACAGCAGGAGATCCTTGAGTGTAATGTTAACAGGCCTATTAGGAAGTGTTCCTAGGGCGTGGGAGATATATAAACAGAGGGGGTGGGGTGGGGTGGAAATGGGACTCTGAAGCCTTGAAGAAGCGAGATGGGCTTGCTCCCTAACTGCTCAGAGAAACCACCTCTCCTGTAGCAAAATGATGGCTGGAAAAAAGCTGAAAGAACTTTCACTTGACAGAATCCTGTACTTTTCTTTTATGAACACATGATTCCTCAGGCTCCTTGACCTGAAAACCTATGGTGTTAATTTATTTCTTAGGTTGAACAACTGCTTCATCAAAAGGTCTCTTAGAAAGTGACTCCTTAACAAACACATGTCCCTGTCTATCCGTCATCTATCCTGGTTTTAACAAGTCTTTCCTTCTATTGCTAAAACCCCCAAAATGTGGATAGTTTTTTTCTATTTTTGAGGAGTAAAGAGAGAGTAATAGATGTAAATGTTGCTCATAATCTGTCTAATTGGAAAGTTTCTATTTATTCTATTCCATGAATTTTATTTCTGCAGTAAGGACAAAACAGAAGCCATTTACTGAATTTAATAAATAAAGCTGAGAGAATCAGAGTCCTTAAGAACAAAATCAGCATGGACAATAAAGGCATTTCTTTGTACCCCCATTTGAGTGCATTGTTTGATAATGGTTGGATAGTTACAGGATGTCACCTCCAAAAACATCATACAAAGCTTTGTCTAGGGAGAAACGTTATCTCTCGGTATAATGGGACTGCTGTGTAACCGCTGTCTATAGAATCCTATATGTTCTCTCCCACACACCCTCCCCACCAACTGTTCACAGTTGCCTTCCTGGAAAATGTATTACCAACAGTTGTTAAATTTTTCTTAGATCCTTAATTCTTTTCCAAGACCATACTTATTTTATTTTTCTGACCATATAATTTTATATGGAAATATCTGTACAAAAGCAATTTGCCATGGTTCAGGGAACTGAACTATTATGGATATTTGTCTTTGTAATGCGATTACAGAACCACTTACTTGGTCTTAATAACATTTGCCTATTATCACGTATTAAATGCATGAAAGGAAAACAATGCAATTTTAAGCACAGAGAATGATGCTGAAATATGCTCATGAATCTCCCCTGGTTTATGAGCCATGGGCAAGAAGTAGGTACATTGCCAGAAATTACTGATTATATTTTGTGGCCATTTCAAGAATCCTAAATCCTAGAGTTAGATCGAACCGTGTTACTAATGTTATATCAAGTAAAATGAGCTTACATTTTCTATATCTTTTTGTATGTTTCCACAGTAAACTACAATATATGCATTTTTTATCAGACTATTGGTTAATTTGGGTCCTTCATTTCTAGTACTCTCCTTTTGTTTGGCTGCAGTAATGTCATTTATTTCAGAACTATCCCAGGGGACTGGACTATGGATCTTTTCAGTTCTAAGGCCCTGATCTTACAATAAGATCTATGTGAGTGGATCCCTGTGCTCATGTGGAATCTCACCCACTGAAGTCATTGAAGTGGATTTCACTGCAGGATGGGGACCATAGTTATTGACCTGAATCCATTCCCAGTTGTTCTGGACTTGTTACCTTAAAATGCCTGATCTGTGTAAAATGAGTTTATAGTTTTAGTCCAATTTCAGTCGAAAGGCCAAGAATTGATTTGGCTTACAGAATGCACTGCCATCAGACCTTGAAAAATAGACAAATATATTGTACATAGAAGAGGATATAAATCCATTATTATTGAAAGATGACTTTGTTGAGAAAAAAGTTGCAGTCAAGTAGTCCTTCAAGCAGCCTATAAAGGGCAGAAGCTTTATATACAAGAATTGCCTTTTCTCTCCTAGTTACCTTCTGATCACCCCTGTCATTTTTAAAGGATCTCATTGTCACAGGTTGCCCCCCTTTAAGGTGCCTCCTGATGTACTGGGATACCACTGAGCCCGCCTGTTCTGCCAGCCTGGGCCCCCTTCTAGGGTACATACCTCTGTGCTCCCTAGAGTGGAATCTATCCCCTGTCAGCTGTGGGCTCACAACTAACAGCCAGAACAGACTCTTCACTGGTAAGCTTTGGGCCCTCCTCTCTCCTTCAATTGGGTTTGCCTCCAGTTAGAGTCCATGGAATATGCACCCATGCAGCAGTCTCTAGGATTCCAACACTTTTTTTCGTTGGGCTTTCTGCTAGGACACATTTTTCTATGCATTTTAGAGTGAGTTCTGTTCCTTGCTTAATTGCTACTTCCTGGCAGCCAGCAACCTGGACAGATTCTTTACTGTCAGGCAAAACACTCCCATCCCCTGAGGGGATAGTCACCAGACAGGAACTGGTTTTACCGACCCCCATTCCTTCATAGCAAACTGCTTTGCAGGGCTGCAGAGGAATTAGAGAGAGACTCTCCCATTTCCTCAGCAGTTTCTGTAGCTTTGTTCTCTCCCTCTGGGGCTTCAGCACAAGATTCTTTCTTGTTGCTGACAGAGCTCAGGACAGCCTGAGCCACATTAAAAAAATCGTTACCCAAAAGAACTAGTGTAGGATTATGAGGAACCACAGCAACAGTTAATTCAGCTTGCAGATCCCGAGGTTCCATGTGCACTTTAGCCAGAGGCACAAGGATTTTGTGACCTCCTACTAACAAAAATTCTGCCAGCTGTCCTGGCAGTATGTCTTTCTCCTGACTAAATTTAGTAGACTAAATCCACCCTGACTAAACTGGCCTTCAGTACTGGTTCTCCACTTGTAAGGTAATTCCCTTCTCTTCATGTGCCAATATATATTTATGCCTGTATCTGTAATTTTCACTCCATGCATCTGAAGAAGTGGGTTTTTTACCCATTACAGCCAGTATATGCTTAATTTCTTTGTCTTTCAGTTCCAGGACATTTTTCTGCCTGGCTACTTCTGCTTCCATGGCTCTCTGGTGGGCTGCCTCGCTCATCAATTTTCATCTGTTTCAATTCTAACCGTCTCTTATGCATTTTTTCGCTTTCTTCTACTTGCAATCTGTAGAGCGCCAACTTTTTGGTAGCTTCACTTTCACTCATTTTCATGCTTTCCCTGTCCCTACTTCTCTTGCTCGAAATAAGCAAACAGAAAATAACAAACCAGTAACCACTTTGTCTGTTCTTTAGCCAGCACACTTAAAATTTACTTAAACTCACCACCACTGTCTCATAGCAATAAACTGTGCACATTATCGTGCTCGACTACTCCTCTGTGATGGGTTGCCCCCCTTTAAGGTGCCACCTGATGTACTGAGATGCCGCTGAGCCCGCCTTTTCTGCCAGCCGAGGCCCCCTTTACCCTGTCTTGCTGAGCCAGGCTCTTAAGCCTCCGCTAGCACACGCACAGGCAGGGCCACACGCAGCTGCAGAAAGACACAGACACTGAGATCAGCTCTGAGAAGACTCAGCTTAAGGGACTTGCCCCAGCACTCAGGTGCTCACCTCCCTTGGAGTGCAGACCCAAAGATATATTGTCTTGCGCTGTATAGAAAAATCTGCACAGCACAAGCTCATAAAAATTCACCCTCTCCCTCAATGTGAAGAGAGATATGCACAGCTTTTTGGCCCTCTACCCCCAGATATGAATTGCACAAACTGGGTTATGTTATAAATAAGAAATAAGTTTGTTAACTACAAAAGAGAGATTGTAAGTGATTATAAGGAATAAAGCAGATTACTAAGCAAATAAAGCAAAATATGCAAACTAAGCTTGATTCACTAAAGAAACAGGTTACAAAATGTAATTTCTCACCCTAAATGTTGAATTAGGCAGGATGCAGAGTTTCTGTAGCTCAGAGTTCCAGTTTTTTCTTCTTACAGACTGGACCCCTATCTCAGTCTGGACTCACCCCCGCCTTTTCCTTCAGGTTAGTTCCTTTGTCCTTTCAGGTTCTTTCAGCAGTCCTTTTTCTTGGGTAGGCAATGGAGGAGAGTCGAGATCAACCCTCTCCCCAGCCCTTAAAAAGGATTTACCTAAGGCAGGAATCCTTTATTTGATCCCCGTGATCTTATCACCAGACCTGGTAGTATCAGAGCTACATCTCTTTGGAAGGAGAGAGATTAGTATCTTTACAGTCTTATTGTTTCTTCCTAATGGGTCATTCAGGGTGATCCCCCCCGCCCCCAAGTACACACACAGTTGTGATTGTTACATAGTCAATATTCCTAACTAGACACAGAAATGATACATGCATACAAATTGGATAATCACATTCAGTAAATCATAACGTTTCCAATGATATCTTACATGAGTCATCTTGTAAAAAGTATATCTTAGTTATGGCATATTCATATCATACACCCCATATTCGTCATAGAAATATGGTTAACATCACACTCATCATCACAGTTGCCTAAAGTGATACATGACCAGAAGTCATGACTTTTTTTTCCAAAGGAGGTGGTGACTCCTGTGCTCTGTACTTTACAGCAGGACAGATCTGATCCAACTAGTGAGCAGGGAAAACAGAAGTCCTAAGTGCATTCTGAAATCAAGGCTTCCTGCGCCACTGCACCAACCCAGCCCTGTCCTCCCACCCCAATGTTAAAATGCTTATCTTAGCAAATTAATTGAGAATCTAAGGCTGTGCAGTGTAGCATAATCAGCTGATGAGTAATATGAAACTACAGACTCCTTCAAAAGCCAGGAATTTAATACATGTCCTTTTTTATTTTTGATTCAAAGGATGCTGTAACAATATGCACCCTGGGAATAGGAACTGCTTTTGGAGAGTCAATTTTGGATAACACCCCTCGCCATGCTACTATTGTTACCAGGGAATACAGTGAGCTCCTTCGAATTGAGCAGAAGGATTTCAAAGCACTTTGGGAGGTAAAGCCAAAAGACTTATTGAACAATTAATATAGTTAGAGAAAAGTGAAATGTATGTATATAATGACATTATGATTGTGTCTTAATGTGTTCAGTTTTAGCAGAGGAATATAATTTTTTTTAAAAAAGTTTTGGCGAATGAGTGAAATCCACTTGTCCCTTTTTGGTACTTCATCTTCTGCAAGATTACATACCCTTATTTAATATTTCTTCAAAGACCATTGTGTTTCTTTTGTCTTAACAACTTTGCTTAATAAGTTATTCCACAAATGCATTAGTCTCCAACAAGAAATAACTTTCTGATATTTGTTTTAAAATTTACTTGCTGTATACTTCTCCCCTTCATTTATTTCGTAAAATGAAATTAACTCAGATTAACATATTCGTTTGTGCTCTCCATTTGCTGTTTGTCAGACGTATATTTACATTTGACACCAGCTAGTCGAATCACATAGCAGACCCTGATCAAATTGCACTTGCATATTGTTGCTCATTCCTCCTTGTTGTTATCACTAAATGGGAGAGTTTTAGAGTTGGTAACTGACAGAAGAGCACTTAAAAATTAATTTGTGTTATTTGGCATAGTGAATTCTTGCAAAGCCCCCCAATACTTCCCTCTTTAGTAAATGTATAGTTCTTGAATCTGCTTTCTGCTGTTATCTTGTTGGGTGTTCCTGCCGAGCAAGTGTCATTTGTGTGCTTGCATGCTTAGTTGGCAGATTTTAATAGTTTATGTCTGAATTTTTGCAAGATTTGAAAAATATTATTGGCAATTGGAAGGCACCATATAGGTCTAGTGTACACTATGCAATCTGATCCATATGAATGGACCGCTGGATCCATGCAGAATCCTATTGATTTAATTGAAATCTGTACAAGTTTAGGGGTCCACCTGCATGTAGCAGATTGTGGCCTAAAGTTGAGGTTCTGCAAGTAATAATTATGTTTAAATAATGATTACTGCTTGTAGCATTCCTGCTTAGTTTCCTTGGCAAGGGTGGGCAAGGTTTGGGTTTTTTCCTCTCTGTGTGACCTGTATTAACCAAACAGTGCTATCCTCTAGGAAGTATTCTGGTAATATTATTATAATAAGGCTTTCAGAAAAATTACCTGGCAACATTGGTCAGAGAAATGTCACTAGTGTCAGTCACCTGTAAACTTAGTTGTTCCAGGCATGTTTTATATACTATAGCATGGGCGGGGCATAGAGTGCCAAGGTACTGTTAAAACATGTCTGCCACTGAACACACTGATAGTGGCAGACTTTGCTTCATTGGTTGTGCTTCTGTAACTTAGAGCAGAATTTGGCCTAATATCTTTAGCTCAAATAGAGCTGTAGGAAACACTCGAGCAAATATGTGAAGAATGCTGTTCCTGCAATGCTCTAGGCTCCATCTCCACTACAGATTTTACAGTGTTTAAGTGTCATGCTTAACTATGTCATGCCTTGACTGTCTTGTAACTTGGTTTAGTGTTGCGTTTATAGATGGCAAAACTTGTAATGCAGATGGAGTCTTGGATGTTAGTATTGAAGAGAACAAACCTGGGCTCAGGTTTTGTCAGTTAAAATGCTTTTAGTTCACCTTTACCTAGACGTAGGACAAGAGATGTCATCTGTGATAGCCAAGGGATTTCCTTTCTAAAAACAAAGTCATTGGATCTCATCTCTGATAAATGGAAAAAAACAACCTTTAGCATATGTTTCCTTTTTTCGATTCTGAAAGTTGCATGCTTTTAAATATATTTTCCTCTGTCAGAAAAACCGTAAAGATGTTCAAACGAGAATTACAAAGCACTTTTAAAATGTTTTTCCTTTGACTACTCTTACTTAAACAGCATTGTATCAACCATTTATTTTTACAGAGCAACTTTTATTTTTTATAATGTTTAAATTATAACACCCCAATACAAAAATGGTAGCTACCATCAAGAGAGAGCTGTCTTTGGAGCTTTTAGCAGACACTTTTCAGTATATTTCTGACCTGTTAAAATTATATACAAAGAATATTGGACATGCTGCAAGTGTCACTCGTAGACTATAGGTTGACTGGCATGTGCTCTCTGCGCACTTTGCAATCAAATTCTTTCGGAATCTTTGTGAAGTCTCTCTTGTGGGCAATATTCCTGAACATCCAACAAGAATGCTGAAGACGTTAGCACTAGTTGGTAGTTTAAGATGTATTAGCAGGACTTGAAAGGAGTATTTGCTTTTTGCAAGGCTGATTTTGTCTCTATGCAGTATATTAATTCCAAAGCCACAACATATGTGGCAGCTAAAAAATAAAACTATTCTTTACAAAGAAGGTATATATTCAAAATATATGTGATTTCTTTATGAAAATCTCTGAAAATATTAGTAATATTATAATGATATTTTCATTGTACCATAAGTGCACCATAAGTTTCCCTTTACAGTAACTTTTTGATGAGTTGTGGGATTTGTGTTGTTCAGGGCTTGTTCTAAGATCAGGTCAGATTTTGGCAAACTTGTTCTGACACAGTGAACAAAGACCATGCCGTTCCATAACTTCTGTATTTGCATTTATTAAAATGCTCTACATAACTAAGAATGGGCCACAGATTAGTTTTCAGTGGTGTCCTGGGAAAGACAAAAGAAGGCAAAATGTCAGCATCATTACAGCAAATATCTTCAGGAAATTAATATTAAAATCCATTGCATACCATTTTCAGCCCTCTAGATAATTAGAGCTGAATTGCAGGGGTGGGATAGGAGAAGCTGTTTAATTTCCTTAACAAATTCAGGAAGAATTTTAAAGTAAGGCTATCTTTATAAAGTCACACCGTGGTGCCAATTTTGAATCAGAACTATTTTCATACAATTTTCTCTGTATATTGGTTTAAATTAAATTGTAAATTGGTTATATGCCTGTATAAAGTTACAGCACTGTAAAAAACAATATTATTGATCTTCTGTATTGCTTCATATCCCAGGACATGCACAACCCTATAACATAGTTAATGTGTATTTGGCTTAATACAGAACCTGTGACTCTTATTTTAAATATTGTAGGACTTCATTGAGAATACTTGACCCTCTGCCTGAAAAGTAGTAGATTTACTTCTATACAGATTTTTTTTTTTTTTGGTCTTTTTGCTCCCTGAATTTTGTAGACTTTGTATATATGGAAATACAGTAGTTCTACCAGATATGTGTAGGAGGGAAGGCAGCTTGTGTTCCTTGGGAAACAATATTTGAAAAAATAGGATATTCTTTCTGCCCTTTAAATACAGGATCTTCTATGACCTCCATTTTTAATACTCAGGGAATAAGCCAGTCAAAACAGATGATATTGTCCTGATAATAGCAATTACCAGTGAAAATGGTCTAGTCTTTTCTCTAATGACTACGTCTGTTTAAGCAGCACCCTGTTCATGAACATCTGCTCAGCCTCAGAGTGTGCTCATCCTCAGAGACATCTAGTTTTACGCCAACAGCTGCTGCAGCACATTGGAGAAGATGAAATCTCTGGCTAAGTTCTTACAGTGAGCTGAACATTACTGCTTGACAAAGAAGCTCCAGAAGGATTCCAGAATCTCCAGCATCATGCTTTTGTGCACTGGCTTATCTCTGGCCTTACTCTTCAAGGAGTGTTAACACAGTCAAAAAATATTCTTCATGTGAGAACTTATTAGTTGCTCTGTTAGCACTATAGGCTTACATGGTGTTTTATGAACGTATACTAAGAGACATTCCCTGTCCCCAAAAGAACTTACGTTTCCCCTTTGGCATTATCAAGTTAGTACCGAGCTACTTCCTAGCCCTGAATACTGCAAAGGACTAAGAAAACCATATCCAAAAATAAACATAAAAGCAGGGGCTACACACTAGGAGCTCTGGTCACGCATATCCTGTTGGGTCTGTGGTTCACTCAACCTCCAATGTTCTGATTCTTTTAGATAGATGAGGAAAGAACTACTTTTATTTGTATGGTGTATCTGTTATAGGAGTTCTCACTACTCTGTCTTCAAGCTTTGTCCTTTCATGCAGTCACAAACTGACTCAAACTAAGACAGGAAGGAAGTGCATCTGCTGGGAGGTGACTTATTTTTAGAAGTCTTTCCTACTACTGTGAATTGCTCAAGTTTCTTGGATAACGCACAAACAGCTAGTTTCCTTTTCTGTGGAATAACATACATTCCCTGAGAGATATTTGATCATGATTAAATGAAGAGCTGATCTTTACTTGGTGTGCAGTAACATGGGAGAGAGAAAGAGAGCTGGCCTCTACAAGGTCAGAATGAATACTTTTATTCTTTTTATTTGCGTTCAGCAGCATTACACACATTGCAGCCTGATAAATAATAGTGTAACTTGTGTCCTGCTGATGCCCTTCCGATGGTATTCTAGCAGACCTCGGTGTGTCTCACTGCATTGAAATCAGAACTTCTGAAAAAAATGCATTCTCTTGGAAAGTGCTAATATTGCCATTTAATGAGCTGGTCAAAAATGGATCCTCTGTGAAAACACAGGAATTTACAAGTAAATGCAGTGGAAATTTGTATAAGAAATACAAATATCGAACTGTGTAGTGACTTGAATGTTGCATAGTATTAGATGTGAACTTTTTGAAAGGGATGGTTAGGTTCACAAATAATCAGATTAACGGCAATTACTTTGCCCTCAGTGCACACGTACATGATGTCTGTCTGACCTTTTTAATGCAGTCTTCATTTTAGGATGTGGGCACCAATTTTATGTCAGTGGAAATTCTGTGTAGATCTTAACAACAGGCTGGATGTGTAAAAATTTTTATTCATTTATATTTTCCATTTGATCATTCTTCTTAAACACAGCAAACGAGTTATTTATCTAAACAGTACTGTGTCATTATTAAATTGCATTTACATGTTCTGGAATTAAATACAGTAGACTATTTCTGAGAGATAGGATTTCGCCTTTTCTCTTGATAAGTGGAGAACATACATTAAATATTGGTACAGAAGAACCTTATGTTTTCTTTGTAGTAGAATCTTTCTCAGAATACTGTTTCTTGTGTAAGGAATACTGGGAATCTCAAGTCAGTATCAGAACTTTCTAATTCACCTTTTCACCGTTGAGTATTGCATAGCTGATATGTTTCACAGTTAATTTGAGAGAGAGAGTAAACTAGATATAAGAAATTAAGTATTGAAATAAAAATGCAAGAGAAAAATCAGATTCAAGTCCAGACACCTAAATGATTTGGTTGATTTATGGTATACTATTTTGACAGTTTATTGCTCAATAATTAATTGCATAAATCATTGCTATAATTTATTGATTTCCACTAGGCAAGTACAGTATAGATATAAAACTATATAATGAATAAAGTGAAGAATATTTAGCTTTATGGGATGATCGCGTGATTTAAAATAGGAAGTGTTGAGACCCACAGAAGTATAAAAAATGTGAGCATGGAATATTCAGCTACGTGTAACCACTTAATGGCATCCTCTTCATTGGCTGCTGAAACTCTACCTGGATAGTTCATTTCTCTCAGATGGGTTTATTTAAGAAATGGAAAGGGGATCAGGTTATAGTAGATTGCCTTCTGAGCATAGCATTGGGCAACCTGTCAAATACTTGTTTCATCCAACTGAAGAAGAATCAGTCCATGTAATAAGGTAGACAACACACATTACAGGAAAATAAAATACGGAGAAGTACAAGCTTGTGAAATCTAGTGTCTTGTGGGGTAGTTCGGAAATACACACTTGACCATCAGATGCTTATGCAAAGGAACAGAGCTAGTGTGTGAGATGCTAAGAAATGGTGGTGATTGGCAGACAGAAGATTGTTGCTGGAGTAACACATTAAAGTCAGAGCACATGCTAATTACTAATATGACAGTAAACACAGATATGGCAATAAGTGGAGGGGAAAGCTTCTTAAGCAGCTAACATCTCACCTTCGTATCTTGCATATTACTCCTTTTACGTGTTTTACCAACATGAACAAGGAGAGCTTCCAAAATATTTATTACACTCAAATTAGTGTCAGATTTTGCTCTCAGTTACACTGGTATGAATTCAGAGTTACTCCCGTGAAGATGGTGAAATAATACTGGTTTTACACAGGTATGACTGAGAGCAGAACTGGCCCAAAGTGTTGCTAGTACTCTGGATTTGATTATTTTGCAATATGCTTTTACTGTTTGTTCTTTAGTTTAAATGTTTATTTTAAAAGAAAAGTTCTTAATTTTAATAAATGATGCTCTGTCTGGTAGTGCAGATGTAAATTAATATGCAATGAAATTCTAGCCCAGTAGGTGAATTGAAGCTTACACCAGAAGAAGCTGCAGTTGTGCTGGTGGAAAGTGGAATGCTGAATACTTGCCCAGCTTTTGTGGCTCTGTGGCAGGTCATGATGGATCATAAGAGTGTACCTCAGTAGGGGGCTTTGCTTAAGCAAAAGTCTCTCTAGCAGTATTTGTTCCCAAGCCCTCTTCAACTGCTTTTGAGATAAGTTAAGGGGCTTTGGGCTAGTCTACACTGGCAATGCTAAAGCGCTGCCATGTCAGCGCTTTAATGTGGCTTGTGTGGTTGCAGCAGAGCGCTGGGAGAGCTCTCTCCCAGCGCTCTAAAAAACTCACCTCCATGAGGGGCGTAGCTCCCAGCACTGGTGCACTGTCTATACTGGCGCTTTACAGTGCTGAAACTTGCTATGCTGAGGGGGCGGGGTGTGTGTGTGTGTTTTTTCAGACCCCTGAGTGAGAAAGTTGTAGCGCTGTAAATTGCCAGTGTAGACAAGCCCGGAGTAGACATAAGATGGAACCTTTCTTTGATAAAATCCTTGATAATGGCAGGAAAAAAAATAGGCATCCATTTGAGGTTGGGATTTTTTCTTTATGTCTGAGGAGACAGTACATTACAGATATCAGACATAGAACATGTGAAGGACATGTGATAGTTTTATTTGCATTCAGAGAACTATGTATATATTTATGGCTGTTTCACCTGAAAGGTGGTTCAATACTCTTTACCTCTATTTATGGCTTGAATTAAATGTTAACAGATGAATTTTTATTTCCATCATCAGTCTGTCATCTCATTAGATTTCATTAGCAAAGTAAGGTCAGGTCTGGTCAGTTCTTGAGTGAGAGACCTCCAGGGAAAACCTAAGGTGCTATCCAGAAGTGGTTCGGAGTATCTGAATATTATCGCTCTGAGGTGCCTTATAGTGCTCTTTCAGATCTATAAAGATACAAAGCTGAAGCATTGGCCACTGTGGTTATGAAAGATCACATGACACTTTTGAAAGAGTGGGCAAATTATATTCTGCCTACCTTGGTAGTTTTCATTTGATGTATTCGTCACTTCTTGTAACAAAACTGCTGTATATTATATAACACTCTTTATAACAAATCTATCTTCTGTTGTGAGGACTTTACTGGTAATTAAGTGTCTTAGAAGAGAAATCACCAACTGTTCAGAATTTCCATGGCAGTCATCCAGAGGAATTTTTCTGTTGGGGCTGATGAGCATGCTGAACTGATTTTGTAAATGCTTACAAATGATGTTTTAGTTTTCAGGTAGTGAGATTATGTCCAGTAAACTCATAGTCAGTGGTGATCTACTCTGTTTCAATTGATGCGCGGTGTCCTTCTGTATGATATCCAGTATTGCCATACAGATGCAATTTATGCGAAAGGCCAAAGGGGCCAAGTGGCATTAAATCCACTTCTCTACACAAACATTTTAGTTTATGGCAAACGGGGGTGTAAATTTACCCCACTTTAGCCTGCCATGCACTGTCTGTGCGGGCCCTGCTGCTGCACACTAACAGTTACTTAGGCACTTTGATCTACTCCCACTTCAAAGCAGAGTTTCCATTTCACTTTAGTTATTCTTGATTTAAGGTGACAGAGTCTTGGGAATCTCTGTGAGCAATTAAAAGGGTGGTCTCTGCAAAACAGTCTCTCTGTCTTTCTTGCCAAATGTACACTTTTCTTGTCAAATGTTTGCTTCAGTGACAAACAAAACAGCACCACGTGTAAACAAGAAAATCGCTGCATTAAAATTTAATTCATCTTGTCCAGAATTTGTGTTAAATTGACTGGAGCTCTGGTTCCGACTGGATTTGTAGTTGGCAAGGGCTTTCATCGCCTTAGAAAGGATACCAAAGTAATCAGCTGCGAAAGCTGTGCTTATACTTCTGGACCTTTTGATTTGACACAGTTTATCCATTCTTCAGCTCCACCTCAGGGTTATGGGGATGAGGTTATTTTGGGTATTGACACTTCCTAATCTCTCAGTCAATGTTGCCATCTCGGTTTTTGGTTTCTTTTCAAATGAATCTTTCTTTTTCATCTTGCACAAAAGATTAATCTGTTATCCACCCCAGAGGCAGTTCAATTCCTTCAGGTTCTCAAGTAAAATACATCTATTGCTTAGTTAGAGTTTCCTTTTAATAATGAGATATATTGCTGTTTTATATAACTCTACAGTGCTGGGTATTTCAGTGTGCATACTACCCCTGTGTGCTTGGTGCTTATGCTTATAATGGACAAGACAAATAATAATCTATCATTTATTACATCAATATATGTTTTCACATTTACATTTTTAATCCATCAGTTTCAGATACTGACAGTTTAAAAAAATTAATATACAGGTCCTTGATAATAAACAGTGGAAGATCTTTTTGCAGATTAATGAGCAAGCAAGCGAACAGAAAAGCAGTGATAGTGCATCAGATTGTACTCTCTTCACTTTTTTGATAAGTGTAGCTTAGTTTTTTAAAATATTTTTATACATTTTTGTGAATAACACATAAGACATGCCTTACAAAACCTACTTATTGTTATCAGAGGGGTAGCCGTGTTAGTCTGGATCTGTAGAAGCGACAAAGGGTCCTGTGGCACCTTATAGACTAACAGAGGTATTGGAGCATAAGCTTTCGTGGGTGAATATCCACTTCATCGGATGCAATACAACTACTTATTGTTGGTTTCCCCTTCCCAGAGGCTTCAGTAGCCTGCAACTAAACAAATCCAACTATTTAAATCTAATCTAGGTGTGTAGTATAAGAAATGGTCTAATTTTTTTTTTAAGTTCTTGGCCTGCCTAGGGTATAACAGTTCAGTTAAAAACCTTTCCTTTCCCCAGAATATATTCCAAGTTTTAAAATAGAAGTTCTCCCCTTCTAGGGTATAAGCAGGAGACCCTTTGCCCTTTCCTTGAGGCTGGTTTCTCCCCCTACCATGGGTGAAATCCTGACCTATTGAAGTCCATTAGGGTTACTCCATTGACTTCAGTTGGGACAGGATTTCATCTCAGATTACCACTTCTTGCTTCGTTTTAGGACCTGCAGTTTGGCCATCTCATAATCTATTGACACCAGGTTTATGTTCTCTACACCTTTTGCCACATTTTTGCTGTTTCCAAAGCTTTACCTAGGTGACAGGAAATTAGAGGGTTGGGCTGTACAGTAGATTTGAGGGCCAGTTGTTCAGGGGCTCCATGTAAATCAGACAGGTATAGGCTATATCTATATATAAATTAAAAGCAATAGATATGATCAGGTAAGTCATATTAAAGCTTTACAAAATATACAAATTCCATATGCACGAGAATAATCTAACACTTAGAAATGAAATTGTATCAAAGTTAAAAGCAAATCTCTTCTTAATAGGAAGATAATTGCTATACAGGATCCATCCAACGGGCCATATTCTAGTATTCTGTCTCCAACTCTGCCCAGTACCAAATGCTTCAGGAAAAGGTTCAAGAATCCGTGTGTAACAAGGCATGCTGGCACTGTAAGGCAGGCTGTATGCCCTGCACTATTCTGTTCCTGTTTCAGCCCAAACAAGAAGGTAATTCTGAGACTTGTAGTTTCCAGGATTGATGGGAGATAGAGGCACAGTAAGAAATGCTGGGGAGACACGCAATGGGATAAAAGAGTTATATGTCATAGTCATTTGTTTGCGGGCGATTATGTAATCGGAGTTTAAAATTGCTATCCTACGTTTAGTATTTATTGATATAAATTCAGACCGCTTATATATCAACCTCCAATCTTCCCCTGAGTAATCTGTCTTTAATTTTGCATTCCACCTCCTGGTTGAACTTTGAAAATATCCCTTTGAGTACCAATCAAAAACATCATTTTGGAGTATTAATCACTCAACTTTCCAAATATAGCTGAGACTCATTCAGTTATTTCCCCAAACTGTATTAAGATATTGTTTGAGTAACACAAATGGGCAGAAATGACCAGCTGGAATATCATATGTTTTGTTTTATCATTGAAAAATATATTGATATTTCTTTATCAAACACATCAGTCAACCTAATTATGCCTTTTCTACACACAGTTTAAAATAGATACCTAAATAAACTCTAGATCAACTAATATATTATATTAGATATAATGTTATGTAACATAACATTACATAACTATAATTATTACTATTGGGTTGTATAATCTAATTTTGATGACTTAATCTTTCATATTGGAATATTTTAATATGTTTAAAAGAATAAAATCAACATGATGAATCCTTACTACAGCATTCTGCTAATAATATTTTGTTGAGAAGTAGGCAAAGTCCACCTTCTATATAAGGAGTCTGATTTGTCTTGTGTACCCCATGTTTCACCTCACTTAAAAATTACTTGCTTACAAAATCAGACACAGCACACTATTACTTAACAATTGCTTATTTTCTCATTTTTGCCATATAATTATAAAATAAATCAAATGGAATATAAATATTGTACTTACATTTCAGTTATAGTATATAGAGCAGTATAAACAAGTCATTGTCTGTAAGAAATTTTAGTTTGTACTGACTTCGCTAGTGCTTTTTATGTATGTAGCCTGTGGTAAAACTAGGTAAAAATCTAGATGAGTTGATGTACCCTCTGGAAGACCTCAGCCTACCACCAGGGGCACACATACCCTTGGTTGAAAACCACTGTTTATATGATGTATTGGATCTGGGATTAGCCTGGTGTACAGTCTTCAAAAAATATATATTCCTTTGTTATCCCATGTAACCATGTGTGTAATATCTATATGTATTGTGTATGCACTCGTTTGATTAATACAATATGCATGTTAAATATAACTATATATAACTATATAACTATATATAGTTATATGTATATATGTATGTTAAATGATATAGCTTGTGCTTGCTCTCTCACTAACTGACAGAAGGCAATACCATAAGCATGAAAAGAAATAATCCTTATTGGACATCTGACATGTAGCTTTGCAAAAGCTGGAGCCAACAATTGGAATCTGCAGGATGAAAAACAGCT
This sequence comes from Macrochelys suwanniensis, assembly GCA_033296515.1. Lineage (NCBI taxonomy): Eukaryota > Metazoa > Chordata > Testudines > Chelydridae > Macrochelys > Macrochelys suwanniensis. The sequence goes on from CM065784.1 coordinate 39,340,642, forward strand.
CCAACTCTTCATTCCACAAGCAAAATGTAGAGCACCAGCAGAAGATGTCACCTATCTGCTAAGTGATTCCAACACTGTAGACTCACTCTCTTAGAGCTCTGGGAAATAATAAACAAAAATGAACATTGTCCTCAAGTAAAAATAAACCCTAAACCTTTGGCTATCTTACTGCTGTTGCCCCCAGACCAATCATTTATTTTTTTTATGCTGTACACATTCATATGTGTACATATTCAGAGGCATGTTTTGGGCTGTGCAGTCTGACTTTTATCTGAATTGGGTGCTGGCCACTAAATCCTCCTATGACACTACACATTTTTTAAAATTTTTCTTAAATTTAATTTTGGGGATTTTTTTTTGGCTGATATATGCTCTTTTGTTTAATTATCTCTGGAGGTAATGCTATAATCTCTCTCTCTCTAGATATCTATATCTATACACATACTCAAAAGCCTGTTTCTTTTCTGCCTCTATTTCCTGGACATAACCATTTTAATAGTTCACTTTTCTACCCCAAATGTATGAGTTTGATTTTTAACTTTGTTTTTGTCATTTTTAATGTTTCAAAACTCTACCCCACCCTTGCAGCTCTTATCCCCCATGAAGTCAAAGCCAAAATTCCCATTGACTTCAGTGGTGCAGGAGCATGCCCTGAGCTCTCTGGCAATCCCTGGCTGCTGGAAATGCCCTTTGGAGCCAGTAAATGGGTGCATGGCAGTGCAGTCCTGAGGGGTGAACAAGTCCCTTCATTGTCCCAGGATTCACACTCCCCCACCGGTTAGACAAGCCCTTGCACTCTTTCAGCTGTGTTGACTGTGGGAGCACAAAGTAGTAAAAGTTTAGTCATTTAAGCAGATATGACTGTGAATACACAGAAGCAGCAGATTTGATTATTTAGAAGACACCATTTTACATAGTGCCTTTTCAAATTAGAATCACATTTTACACTATCCTAGAGCTTAGAATAACTGGAGCATTTACCTTTGAGTTGCTGTATTACTGTGAGCTGTGCAGAGCGCTTTGGGCCATATCAGGTATGTCATCAAAGCTATGATAGAAAACCAAAATCTATTCTATAAACAACACTAAAGTTTACCAGTAAATGTTGGCAATATGAATGAATCACAGCTCCAATTTCTTTACATAAATGTGACCCAATTCTAAAATATATTTCAGATGTATCTCAGCATGTGTTATTTTTTCAGAGTATTTAGTGCCTGGAGTATGGTTGTTTAAAAGATTATAGATTATGAGATGATGGTAGAAGTTCACACTGAAACTCTTTGCAGGATATTTCTGTCAGATGTGATTATTCATTTTGTACTAGGAGTTGCCCCATGAAGAATGATACCCATTTTAATAAATAAATATCTTACACAGAGGCATGGACTTCTTTTGTTTTTCCTCAACAAAATGAAGGGTTTCCTGCCTTTGTGCCTTTCTAATGAATAATATAATGAGCCTTCAGGAAGCGACAGATGGTACCAGTCAGGTTATAAGTATATGTATTTTAACTGAATTGCTGACAACTTTGTACTCTCAAATCATATCTAATTTCTATACAGTTGAGACCGGCAGGATATATTGGAAATATCTCAGGAGTCTAGCAGAGCAATCATAATCTTACATGATGGTACTTGTTGGACCCACATGCCCTCTATTATATCACCTATTTTTATATAGCACCTTTAATCAGTAGATGTCTAAGCACTTTACAAAGGAGGTCAATATCGTTATCCCTATTTCTACACATGGGGAACGTGAGGCACACAGAGGAGAAGTGACTTTCTGAGGATCGCTCAGCAGGCCCATGTAGCCCAGTCCAGTGCTCCATCTACTATGTTGCTGGTGTCCATTAATTGGTCAGTGTCTTTGGGCAGGATTGGCAATCTCTCTCGAGTATGATGTAGTGCATAAACGTGCTGCTCACGAGCAGACAAGAGCCCATATGGTTCCAAGGGGAAAGTGATCTGCTACTTGTAACACTAGGAGCTGTGCTGAGTAGTATATTGCATGCGGAATAGTAGCCCAGCAGAAACTGCTCCCCAGAGAAAGTGCTCCTGTTGCCCAGTTTGTGCCCATTTGAAGTCAATAGGAGTGACAGGTCCTCAGCATCACTCAAGATTAGACCCTTACATTGTAAACTGTCTCTGGAGCAGTGATTGCATATATCTATAAAGTACTACATACACCTGTGTTGCTGTACATGTGTTGACTATTGTTCTCTGCATCCATCCTGTGTGCTATGTTTCTGTCTTGTTTCAGAGTAAAAAAATATCCTGCATAAAGATTCTCTCTGTGTGGATAAAGATTTACATCTTTCTTTCAGTGTTCATGGAATGCATAAAGTTTCATTAACGTTTTAAGGGCCAAATTCATACTTGGCATAAAGTCTGTCTCAGTTACACTGGGACTCAGTTTGGCCCATGAAGTGTTAGTTATGACTCGTTCTTTTATGCAAGGGAAATACATGTTTAGAGGTCAGTGGAACCTTTTAAGAACGATCAATATCTATATAAGCCGGATTCTAAGATGGTGTAAATAGCTTGTTACATGTTGTTATTCTAATTTTTATATTATCTCACTTCTTGGCATTTCACTTTCACTGCAGAAGTCAGAGAATTCCCTTGCTTTAGTCTAGAAATCTGCGACAGCTTTCTCCCTCCCTCTTCCCCCTCCCCAATCATAAGAAGTGAAAGAGGTCACTCTGAGTTTATTTTGGAAAGTGTTTGATGCACTAACTTTACCTGTGGTTTACTTGGAAAATTGCAGTCTTACTGTGGGGATTAGGCCAATTTCCATGGCCCTAATCAGCTAGGTCTGAATTGAGAAGTGGAGGCCCAGCCAGCATCATTACATAGCATGGGGCTTTTATACCAACCCTGAACTTTTTAAAGGTCAAATTCTGCTCTCAGATACATATGAACAGCTTCTAGTTGAAGTCAGTAGGTTAAATGGAATTATGTTTGCTTACGTCAGTGGTGGCTTTAGCCCAATGGTTGCTGGTCATGTGTCCAAGGCAGAATTTGTCCCATAGTGTTTGCAGGGTTCTAGTTATGAATTTCAGTTGTGAAGGATTGATTACAACTATTTGAAAAATGGATACCATATCATAGTAATGTTTTTATTTATCAATTTTAGTATTATCTATACTATGTTTTTATAAAATCTTATAGAGAGAATGATTACATAGTGCTTTTTTGTTGGGTTTTTTGTTTTTTGGGGGTTTTTTTGCTTAAAAATGTAGACAAAATTCTATTAAACTACCTCTGTAACTGGCAGATAAATGTCAAAATTTAACTAAAATGAACAGAAAATCTTGTAAAATTCAGGTATTTTTATTTAAGTTGTCCAATATTTCATTACGAAAAGGATGTGAGGCCACAGAATACTGACAAAGTTATTGCCACTTTGCAGAAATGCAGTATAAATCGTACAGTCTAAAATCCAAAAAAGCTTTTATAGCAAAAAGAAAAAGCAGCCCTGTTTTGAAAACTGTTACAGAATAATGAATACTGTCTTTATATTAAATATATTCCTTTTTAAGTGAATACATTTGAATGGCTTTCTTTGTATAAGAATGACTTGCTGTAATAGGAAACTCTAAGCGTGTGACACTCCCCAAAATCAGGACTATTCAGCATGAAGACAAGAAATAGAAATATGTATGGAAGTTTTTGATACCATTCGGAAGAAAATGCTGGTTATCTAAACTAAAAGATTAACTATAAAGATTCTGCAGGGTTACAAGGACTTGAATCTCCTGCATTGTGGACCTGTATCTTGTCATTTTTACTGCCACATCAAAGCTCTTCTTTTGCACTTGGCATTAATCAGACTCCTCCATCAGGAGAAGTGGGATAGAATTCTTGTATTGTCAGTTGCTCTGAGTGGCAAGCTAAGGAGCAGCAGCAAAGATGATATATTCCCAGGCTTTTTGTACTGAGCAGGCTGGGTTCTGGAAAATGACATCATCTTAAAAACTGTATTTCCAGTAGATGCCTAGGGTAACATTCTTTCTTCATTTACAGGACATCCATGCAATCTCACTGATGTCATTGTAACTAGTGATGTCACTGAAGGTAGAATTTGGTCCATAGTGTTTGCTCTAGTACAAGTGGGTTGTGACCCCGTTTTAATGGGGTCGCCAGGGCTGGCGTTAGACTTGCTGGCCAAAGCCTGAGCTCTACCACGCAGGGCAAAAGCCAAAGCCCAGGGGCTTCAGCCCCGGGTGGTGGGGCTCAAGTTACAGGCCCCCCTGCCTAGGGCTGAAGCCCTTGGGCTTTGACCTTGCCCTACCCCCTCCCCCCCCCCCGAGGCGATGGGGCTTGGGCGGGCTCAGGCTTCGATCCCCCTTCCTGCTGTCATGTAGTAATTTTTATTGTCAGAAGGGGTTTGCAGTGAAATGAAGTTTTGAGAACCCCTGCTAGCACATCATACAAAGACTTCATCTAGTCCTGTGTCCTATCTCCAGCAGCGATCAATACCTGATAGTTTAGATAGGTGGGTGAGGGGACCTTTAATGAACCTTGCCATTTATTTATGCAGTGCTAAATACAGAAGGAAGCAACATGCTGAGAGAGAATCCTGGAATTGGATAAATAAAAAGACTGGCATGTTTCTTTCCTCTCAGCCCTCAGGACTTGATTCGGCCTCATCCCTTCTTTTAGACCTAGAATACTTTTTTTTAAAAATCAGACTTGTAATTAATTGAAAGCAAAGAGAATCATAGCACAGAAGATAGAAATGGAAATGAAAAAGGCCTATTAGATCATGCTTTCCATTTCCCTGACAGAGGGGGATTGTTTCATATATAGTTCACTTTCTAGTGTTTTGTTTAGTCTAATTTTAATTTATCGTAAGTGATTGGACCTGCACTTGGGAGAATATTCCACAGTCAAGTGCATCTCACATTATTTAAGAACTTTATTCTGATATTCAGACTAAATTTTCACTTTTAAAATTTCATCCTATTATTCCTACTTGTATCACCTTATGTTTCCTCTATCATTTACGGCCTTCAAATATTTGTATACTGTTGTCTCCATTTTGTCATCTTTCAACAAATTTTACAGATGTCTGTTTTAATTTTCCTGAAAAGCTAGTTCCTCCAGCTCTGGATAATTTTTTGTTGATGTAGCCTGAACTCACTTCAATTTGTCACTGCCTTTGTTAATATGGTGCCTAGAAATTAACACAGCATTCCAGATGTGGTCATAACAGAGCCACAAGGAGTGTGATTGTTACTGCCTTACTCTGTGACATGATGACTCTTTGTATACAGCTCAATATTGCACTGGCCTATTTGCAGCCATATCTGCCACACATGTCTAATTTGCTGTATACTATCTCCCCTGCAGTGGTCACCATTTAAAAGTCATTATTTGCCAACTGTTACCATTCACTAGTGTTTAAGATGATAGCATTTGACCCATATATTTAGAAAGGCTATAGCTTGGTAACTGTGTGGTGTCTGATAGTAAAGGTAGAAATTTGAGTGGTGACTGATGCACTTTAGCTTTTCAACATTACTGCTTCCCAGGTTTCTCCTTCCCATTGAGTATCTCTTTCAGATTATTTCTCCAGAAAAATGTATTTTTCCAAGTTGAACCTCAATTTTGTTATTTTCTCCCAAGGTTTTTGACCTCTCTGGGTTCCTTTGTATTATTTTCCTGTCCTGATGTTCACAACTCCTCCCAATTTAGGATCATCTGTATTTCATTAACAAACATGCTGTTTACTCTCTCTTGGTAAATTATTAATGAAAATATTAAATAGGACAGGATCTAAAACCAGTCCATGTGGTACTCTGTTGGCTCCATATAGATAAGGTATCTATGTTTAATCACCTTTCGTTTTTGTTCATTTAGCCAGTTTTTAATCCATGACAGTGCTTCTCTCCAAGTCCTTTTCAGTTAATTTTTTGATGAGATGAGATGAGATTTCATGACATTAAATATCAGATACCTTAATGAAATGCAAATATATTATATCTACTGTATTTCCTTAATCCACTAATTTGGTGATGGATTTTTTAAAAAAAGAATCTGCCTTTCCCCCACAAGTTTGGTAAGATTTATTTAATTGGTTTATGAATTAATTAACATCAAGGCAATGTGGAGGAGCCCCAATCTAAAGGCAATGGTATCCGTAAATATTCACCCATTAAATACTTTCTTGTTTATTTTTATATTATCTAAGTTAAGCGTAAGGTGCCTAGACATCTTAAGTCAAATGCAGCCTGGAGTGAGCTGGTGTCATTCCCATAGAAGTCTTTCAGCCAAATCTTTTAGTGCCAGCATTGGTGGTATAAATTACTTGTTGGTTGTAAGCTGTTAGAAAATGGGTGTAAGTGGGGAATTTTCACTGATTTGGCATTTGGAAGGTGTGCAAAAGTGAGTGTAACAATGCATGGGGCAGGGGAAAAGGTATAGAAAAAGCTGTTGATAGAAGTGCATAATAAAAGCAGCCCCACTGATCTCTTTCTGCCCCGTCACATACTTTACCCTATCCCTGCATTACCCGCAACAGTCCCAGAACCAAATTGAACCCTGGCATCAGCTGATACAACTTTTACTGCATTTTTGTTTTGCACACCCACCAAGTTCCAAATTATAGCAAGTTACCCTGTTTTGACACTTACCCTGTTTCCCATCCACCTTCCGTTATGAATTTGGTTTCTTGGCAACAGGTGTGATGTATAAACTTTTAAATAAGTAAATCAAATTAAATTTACTAACGGATCTTCTGTGGCAGTGAATTCCACTGATTAATTGTAGGCTGCATTACAGGTTACAGATGTATTGCCTGGCAATTGAATGTTCTCTTGTTCCCATGTTCCAGGGCTGGATAAAGAAGAGGGAATGATCAATTTCTACTATACCTCTTCTGCATTTGGCATGACCTTACATTCACCTTCAAAGTTTCCCTTATTTGCTTCATTGCCCAATTTTTATTCTCCTAATGAAAATTTGTCTTGGCTTTTGCAAATAAGCAATTAAAGGTCAGGAATATAAGCAGAAATAGAACAATTGCAGCCTGTACATTGGAGAAGCTATGATTTTTTTAATGCATACGCAGTAGATTTGAGTGAACAGCTGAAATTTATTTTCAAGAACATAAATTTGCTAAAAAAAACCCCTACACTCCATCCTCTTTTGCTTGATTTCTGTATATATTCACGTGAAAGTTTATTAAACAAGATTGTTCACCAAAACGGTGAATTTTGAACTCCTAAATGGAGACATACGCCCCAGAAGCTCTATCTATCTCTATTACTGACATAGCTGAAACAAACCAGTCCATTCTCTGTGTCCTAGCCTGAGGGTCTCCATAGTGCAAGCTGTTCCATTTCCTCCCAATTGCCTTGCTTCCCTAAAAGCAACAAAAATAAGCCATGGAAGAAAGGAAACCTCTTCAAAAAAAAAATTCTAACATCAGTCTGACAAGAATGGCACAATGCAGGGGTTTGCTCAGGCTGGAACAGCAAAGAAGAGGACAGGGTCAGAGTAGGGGAGAGTTGGAGGCCTGGAGACATAGAGCTTTAGCAGCCCTTAAACTTTATTCTATAGCAATATCCCAGGATGGGTGTGGAGCTGGGCCCTTGTTACAGCCTGCCTTAGCCTTTTGCAATGCATCTCGCTCGGAGAGAACACTAAAGCCCAGACCTCATTGATCGTGAGACTAGAGTGAGGGTTTAGGTTCCAGAAACTTTTACCACTTCAGTATCTCTCCTTAGAAGTTGCGGGATGCGTTTTTCCGCTCAGATGGACTGAGTGAGAATCCCCCCCACAATATTAAATCTCTTAGTAAAAAGTTTTATTGAAAAAAAAATGGAGTAAAATAAAAAAATATAGATTTTATGCTTTGTGTCAGTGCTGGGCAACAGCAATTGAGTCAGCACTCTGGTCACTGCAACTGTAATTACTCCACAGCAGACCTCATTAAGAAGAGCTGTGCCTAACTGATGAGCTGAGGAGATCTAAGAGGCTAATAGGCTTATTGTAGGAAAGAGACCAGAGGGAAGTAGGAGAGGGAGACTGCAGAAGGAGAGAGAGGAAAGGGAGAGAGAATCATTTCTCTTCCCTGCTTGTCTCAGGAATGGAGGGCTCCCTTGGACTCTAGGGGCGAGGCTATAGAGTGTATAAGGGTGGTGGAAACTAATTTTGTAAATAAACCGCACCAGGTATTTTACCAGCAAAAAAGGTCTCTGAGCCATTTGTGAACTGGAATAGAGGCAGGAGCAAGCGGGCCCTGCCACATGTTTCTTATAAACTAGACAAGAACTCTACGATATCGAAAAAAAGGCAGTCACATATGTAAATAACTTTTCCTGGCATTCACCTCCCAGTCAGAGTTCCAGCCCCATGCTGTCCAGAGTGACAGATTACCCCCTCCCCGCAACGCTCTCTTTTGCTGTGCCCAGAAGATCTCTCTTTGGGTTAGCCTGCAGGCCAAGACATGCCATTTTTCACAGCAGGACATCAAAGTGCACTATGGAACTTATAGTGCACGGTAGCAGGGTCAATATGGCCAGTTAGCATGAGGCAGGCTAGAGTGCTAGAGTGCATTGTGCACTAACAGATTGTGTCGATAAACCCGTGGGCAGTTTATCCTAGTTCCCTACAACCACAATGGGGTTTTGGACTCGCTCCTTTCTCTGAAGCTGTGTCTAAACAAGAGCTAAAAGGTGGCCCATTAAGGATAAAGCGGCCTTTAGTAACTGACTTTCAAAGACTTAACATATTATCTCAGAGACCACTTTTCAAAGAGCAGTGTGTCCATCAGAGTGGTTGCTGTTGGGCCATGCTCACATTCCATGGAGAAAGGTAGTTTCATTGGACCGAGTGGAGGATTTGAAAGCTGAACTCACGTCCCTTGATCATTAAATATAAATTTAATGATGGAACAGGTTCAATCTGTCACAGATTCTTTAGGGGAAAACTCATATTGTTATGTGATAGTTTATGTTGTGATTCATCCTGACAAATTGTAACTGTCATATCATGTTTTATATGTCCATAACCTTCAGCATGGACTTATGCAACCTAATATGACATGAGAAGTTAAAAAAAAAAAGAGATGTTTTCCAAAACTCACAGATCTTGGGAGACAGACCAGTCCTCGCTTACAGACAGCCCCCCAACCTGAAGCAAATACTCACCAGCAACCACACACCATACAACAAAAACACTAACCCAGGAACCTATCCTTGCAACAGAGCCCGATGCCAACTCTGTCCACATATCTATTCAAGTGACACCATCATAGGACCTAATCACATCAGCCACGCCATCAGGGGCTGTTGTACTCAAAGTACTATGCAGGATCTTTTCAAGGGGATTAAGGCAAAACGCCACATTTATTAGTAATACAGGTATCAATCAATACTCTAGCATATGCATATATATATCTATCTATATATCTATATATCTATATATCTATCACACTCATGCACTCACACACACACAAACACAAACACACTCCGTCTTGCTGTTGTTACCAACTGGTTGCTCCCCTTAACTGCACTGGCCAGGTGAGTTAGATGGGGGAGGGGTGGAGCCGGGCTTCTGCCGATCTGGATCGATGCTCCGATGGTGACAAGACGAGACCCGGGGTCCTTCTGCAAGACACCTCACTTTTATAGCAGCTTCCCTCTTATGCAAATCCACTCCAGATTCAAAATCTGGGTCTGTGTCTGTTGGTCTGTGTCCGTTGGTCTTTGTGCTGCTTTTTCTCTGGGTGTTGTCCCAAGGCTGCTCAAAGAGGGTGTTTCCCAAAGGTGGTGCTTGCTTCTAATCCCCAAGGCCGTCAATATGTCTGCTCTTCTTTGATTGTCCTTTGATCTGGCTCCCATCCCCTCTCCAACTGTTGCAGTGTCTGGAGGTGGGTGTCTTCCAAGCCTCACTCATTCACACCTCTTTCAGTCAATAGGGCAATTGATTACAGAGTGGGGGAAGATCTTATCCCACTCCTAGCAAAAAGGCACGTTTCTTCTACTTTAACTATACTATCCTTAGGGGCTATAACATCTGATACAAAGTTTTCTACAGGTTTTCTATATAGGGATCTAATACAAAGTTCCCATATCAAATAGGGATCTAATACAAAATGGGGATCTAATACAAAGTTATATGAAAATAGAGAGGCACAATGCCAAGTCATATAACTACAAAGTAACACAATGCAACACACAATACAACATCATAAAGATTCATAGAGATACTTAATACAGAGATTTCTCTACAGGGCTTGTTCACCTGAACATCTACCAGTGTGATATATGCCATCATGTGCCAGCAATGCCCCTCTGCCATGTACATTGGCCAAACCGAATAGTCTCTACGCAAAAGAATAAATGGACACAAATCTGACATCAGGAATCATAACATTCAAAAACCAGTAGGAGAACATTTCAACCTCTCTAATCACTCAGTGACAGACTTAAAGGTGGCAATTTTGCAACAGAAAAACTTCAAAAACAGACTTCAACGAGAAGCTGTTGAACTTGAGTTAATATGCAAACTAGATACCATCAACTCAGGTTTGAACAGAGTTCAACTGTTTGTGTCAACTGTCCGCAATGGGCCATCTTGATTATCACTTCAAAAGTTTTTTTTCCCCTGCTGATATAGTTCCTCTTAATTAATTAGCCTCTTAAAGTTGGTATAGGTACTTCCACCTTTTCATGTTTCTCTGAATGTATAAATATCTGCTTACTGTATGTTCCATTCCATGCGTCTGATGAAGTGAGTTCTAACCCACGAAAGCTTATGCTGAAATAAATTTGTTAGTCTCTAAGGTGCCACAAGTAATCCTGTTCTTTTTATTAAAAAAGAAGCAGACCTACAGGACAGTTTTGGGAAAAGAAGAGTTTTAGCTTGGTTTATACTTTTATTGTTCTAACAAATATGTTTCAGACTAGACATTAGCTGCCCAAAAGGGTAAAGCCAATAGTGATTGGCTAATATTGCATCTTATTTCAGTAGTTTTCAGTATTGCACTGTTTTGGCACAAAGTGGTTTCCGTGATCCATGTGACAACATACTAGCTTTCCTGTTATGGTCACATTTCAGCCTTAGCCCTACAGAGACATTTTTGTGACCCATGAAATCTGCAGCTGCCAGTCTCCCTTGATTTTTGGGGAGTTAACATTTCAAGGCTAATCTCATCTTTCATTTAGAAAAATGTTCTTGCCAGTTTCCTCGCAAAGAAAGTCTGGAAAATGTAAACTGATCACTGGAGTTGAAATGTTGTTACTAATTGATTTCCCTTAAACATCACTGATTATTCAGTCTTCCTAAAGTCACCTAGGCCTGGTCTACTTGTAAAAGTGTTGTCAGCTTAGCTGTGTTGTTTAGGAGTGTGGAAAAAAACCACACACCAAACCCGACAGAGCTATGCCGGCAAAAGCCCTAGTGTAAATATGGTTATTCCGGGGGGAGGGAGGAAGTCCTTTTGCCAGTATAGTTTTTGTTTAGAAAACTTGTATAAACTATACCAGCAAAAGCACTCTGCATCTCCACTAAGAAGATTTGGTGGTATAGCCATTCTGATAATTCCTTCTAGAATAGGCAAGACCCGTGGCTGCCCTCTGGGACCAGTGAAACCCATGGTTATAATCCCTTGATTTTCTGGGGGACCACAAACTAATTCATGGCTGTTTTGGTAGTACTGTCTGGGCTGTCATTGTCACTGTTAGTCATTGTAAACGTCCTCTCGCCTCCCAGACAGTTGCTTGCAATTTAGCTGGCTCTTCTGCTGAGCAGTCATAGTGATCCTTGGCCACAAGGAGAAAGGTGGTCTAATATGATTTCTGGCTCTGCTGAGGTCTCCCTATGTGACCTTAATTAAGTCAATTAACCTTTCTCGCATTACTTTCTCCTCAACAAGGATAATCATATTTCTCTACCTCTTAGGGGTGTCATGATGATGTGTTAATTTTACAAATGCTATAAGTGTTAAAAATCACTGTATGCAAACACACAGCCCTTAAATAGGCCAAACTCCAATCCTATGTGGCAAGCTATCATTTGGACATTTTTAAATGTTGGCCAGGGACCTAGCAAAAGCAGATGGGTTCCATTTCTGTGGCAAGAGTCTGATTATGGCCTGAAGATTCCATGCATTTTAAAAATATGATGAAGAGGTCCCAAGGAATCATTTCACTGGTCCCTTTACCCCAAAACTTTAATGCCTGTCTGTATATATCTAATATTTGATCTTGGTAGGAAGCCTGACACCTTTTTATAAGCATTGTTGTGGCCTAGGGATTTGGTTTTGTGAATTAAGAGTAAGTTGGAAAAAAAATGAAATATGGTGGTGTTTGTTTTTAAATTATTTTTTCATGCAGCCAAGCCTGCTTGTTTCTCAATTGGCCAACTTTTCTGTTTTCCTTTTCGGCAGAAGTCATGTTTAATTAAAGCTTACTTGCATGTATTCAATTATAGATGATAATTTGTTTGACTTTACACTCAAAATTGCCTTGAGTAATTTCCTGTAGACGTACATATAATCCATATACATGTTTGAACTATTAGTGCTATATGCATTTGCATAGCTTTTGTGTAACGCTTAAGCCAATCACTGGGGCTTTGAAAGGACAGATGACTCTTTCTGGGGCAAATGGTGATGTGATAGTCTTTCTTGCTGCTCCTTGCTGTATGTATGTGGAACAAAATTTCTTTATCCAAACCAATGTTTCAGTAAAAGATTAAAGCCTTCAAAGGTAATTTTTAATAAATAATTAGGAATTAAGCAAACTGGAGATCGGATGGCTCAAAGCAGTGGTAATGTGATACAAATTTTTTTACATGTAGTCAGTTCACTTCAATGCATGCTGGAGTGTGTAATGGGATACTGGGACTTTAAGGCCAGAGGATGTTGTTTGAGAGGCCAGTTACCCTATTCCAGTTGTCTGGGGAAGGTGAATGAAGGCTGAAAGAATAACCAAAATGTACACTGAGTGAGAGGAAGATGGTCTCAAGGAATAGTTAGTGTCTGGGATGGGGATGATATAGGAAGACCATGCCATTGTTCCTTTAAAGGCCCGGGACCAGGAACCTCGTAGAGTGGACTGAGCAAGGCTCCCCTTCTCCGAGCTGGCTCAGACAGGTGTTTGGGGGTGCAGTAGAACCTTAGAGTTACAAACACCAGAGTTATGAACTGACCAGTCAACCACACACCTCATTTGGAATCGGAAGTATGCATACAGGCAGCAGCAGAGACCTCTCCCCACCCCCCACCCACCCCAAAAAAAAGGGGGGCGGGGGCAAACACAGTACAGTACTATGTTAAATGTAAACTACTCAAAAAATAAAGGGAAAGTTTTAAAAAAAAAGATTTGACAAAGTAAGGAAACTTTTTGTGCTTGTTTCATTTTAATTAAGATGGTTAAAAGCTGCATTTTCTTCTGGATTGTAAAGTTGCAAAGCTGTATTAAATCAATATTCAGTTGTAAATTTTTGAGAGAACAACCATAAAGTTATGTTCAGAGTTAGGAACATTTCAGAGTTACGAATAATCTGCATTCCTGAGGCATTGGTAATTCTGAGGTTCTACTGTAATTAGAACCACCTTGGAAGGGTCAAAGGAGTTGTCAAGTAATGAATGGGGAGTGAGAAGTGACTCAAAAGGAGTCTCCACACTCTGTCAGGAAGAGCTCGCTGAGAGGAGGAATCTGCCGCAACAAAGTCCCAAAAGGAGGGCTGTGGCAATCCTCAACCTAGGGTTGAGTGAAAGAATGTCTCTTTTGGGAGCTGGACTATATAGAATAAATTAGACTCCAAGAGAGGGGAATATTATTTTAAAGACTTTTGGCTTTGAGTGGATTATTTCCATGAACCTGAGGAAAACTGAGGCAGGCAAATGCAGCGGCACACAAAGCCACAAGGGGGATACATGTTTGGAAACTGCATCCTTTCTACAGATAGTAACAATGACTGAGTCAATCTGATACCTACATTATGGCCATGTCTATTGTACAAAAAAAGGTGTGTATTTAACGTGTTGAAATGCTAATGTAGACAAGACAGTTGTAGTTTTAATGCATGTTAGCTTGTTGAGATAAACCTAGTGGGAAGCCTAGGATTTACCTCGATCAGCTCACACATGTTAAAACTTGCCATGTCTACACTACAATTTCAACATGTGTTGTTTAACGTACCATTTTTCCTAATGAAGACAAGGCCTATATGAAATGTAGATTGTGGTCTCAGTCCACTTCCTAATGAAAAGGTGTCCATACCACCATAATTGTCAGCAGTTGGCACCCTTGTTGGCAGTATTAAACCAAGGACCTAATGGGCCTGGAGCCTTATCTACTTTCTCATCCCAAGTGGTGATTTCTCCAGACCTGTTTTGGAACACATAGATAGGTCAGTATCAGAAAGCCTATACAACGGTTTCCTGTGCTGTACTAGTACTGTGGCTAGGTAGAATACTCAAGCTCCACGGCTGTAAATCCAGTATAAATCACAAACACTAAATTCATTTTTAAGCTAAAAAAGCATTAACCTAAGAGGTACCATTATTTGGTCAGAAATTGGATAGAGGTGTAGTAAATCATGCAAACTTCCTCAGGTGCTGTACCAGCCTATCTAAGGCCTAGTCTACACTAGAAAATTTTGCTGGTATAGTTATAGCAGCAAACCCTTCTCGTGTAGTTAGTTTATACTAGCATAAAAGTGCTTTTGTTAATAGTGCATATTGGTTCAGTGAACGAAATAATCTGTGCTGGCAAAGGACTGTTATACCATTATAATTGCATTTACACTAAGGTGTATGGCTGTATACATTCCTACACACGGTGCAATACCTGCATAAATTTCTAATGTAGATGTGCCCGAAAAATTTGTCTAAATTAGTTTGTGGTCCTGTAGTAATTTGAGTTAACTGAGTGTCAATTCGATCAAATTAACTAACACTTTTGTAGATATTTTCCCCACAAATATTTATTCCAGGAGTATCTAGATTAGCATTTACAAAGGAGTTAGTTAATTGATTGCCAGTTAATTCAGATTCACTCATTACAACAGGACGAGAAAGTCTAGTCTAGACAAAACGTAAGGACTTGTCTACACTTGAAATGCTACAACTGCAGCACTTCTGTGTAAACACTGTCTACCCCAACAGAAGAGGTTCTCCAGTTGGTGTAGTTGTCACGGAGTATAGGGGAGTCCGGCCCTGCACCCCTCTTCCCCGGATTCACTGGGAGTCTCCGCCAGCCAGTAGAACAGAAGGTTTATTAGAGATGCCAGGAACACAGTCCAAACAGAGCTTGTTAGTACAACCAGGACCCCTCAGTCGGGCCCTTCCGGGGGGCAGGGAGCTTAGACCCCAGCTTGGGGCTCCCTGCGTTTTACCCCACAGCTCTAAAATGGGGGCAGGGAGGCCAGACCCTGTCTGCGCTTCCCTCTATGTTCCCCAGCCAGCTCCAAACTGAAACTGTCCAGCCCCTCCTCCCCCTTTGTCTGCTTCCCGGGCCAGGAGGTCACCTGATCCCTTTGTTCCAACACCTTTAGCTCTCACCTGTGCAGGGGAGGGGCCGGGGCCATCAGTTGCTAAGAGACAGAGTGTCAGCCATTCCCTGTGTCCAGGCCCCTCTGTAACACTCATGCACCCTTGTCCCACCACCCAGATACTCAAGCACTACATAGGGAAACTGAGGCACCCACACAGTACTCAGGGAAAACATTAACAACAGTCCTAGTTCATCACAGTAGGTAATCTACCTCCCAAGGAAGTGATAGGTAGGATCTAGTGCTGTCTACATGGGGACTTAGGTTGGCTTAACTACATTGCTACGGGGGGTGGATTTTTCACATCCCCGAGTGACATAGCTGGGTCAATCTAATTTTCTACTGCTATGTCTACACTGCAGTTGGAAGGTGTAATTCCCAGCTTGGGTAGAGTTACATGCACTAGCTCTGCTCAAGTATCATGCTAAAAATAGCAGTGTGGCCATGGCAGCATGAGCCAGGGGTTGGATTAGCCACAACTACTCTGCTCTTTTTAACACATTAGTATGTCTGCCTGAGCTGGGAATCACACTTCCCAGCTATAGTGTAGAAATACCCTAAAGGACCACACTTCTGGTAGGTAAAGATGTATTATTTGTATAACACTTTCATCCCAAAGGGTCTTCAAGTGTTGTACTGTATTTGTGCAGGTGAATAACTATGGATATAATTTGGATTTAATGCACCACTGCAATGCAATAGTAACTGGACTCTGTTTTTAGTATTGCACAATACTTGTATGGAAAAACTTCCAATGAAATCTTAAGTGCTGAAGGAAGTGGTATTGGTGATTCTTTTGAATCAATATTAAATCAGTGCCCTATTGAGTCTGGGTGCTCTTGTAGCTGAAGGATACCATCTTTCAAAGAGGGAGGGCCTATTTACTTGTGGCCATTAAAAATTCTACCATACCTTTTTGCAACAAGGGTACAAGTGTTTATCTATCTGTCCAGGACAAATTCCAATTTGGGTAACTACATTGTGCCTGCTTAAAATTCCTGTGTTAGTTTCAGTTGGATATAGTATTCTTCTTTATTTCCTGTCCTAAAGTGTTGTTTAGTGTTGCTGCATGCTTTTGAACCATTGTTGCATCCATCAGTGTACTGGCTGCACTTTATTGGTGGGTGAAGAAATTCTTGTGTATATATAAAATCTGTAAATTATTATTTAAATAAGTGAACTAAAATAGCAGATTTTTATGTTTTGTTTTAGGGCTTATTATAAAATAGTAAAAGAATAGTAAATCCTTTTTTGGCGATTTCATGCTTAGCCTAGAATGCTCCGTGTAACTTGTATTTAAAGTTAATGCCGGTAATAATCAGCGATCAGGGCTCCAAGAATCTTGTCTGCTACTCAGATATTCCTAGTGTTTAAGAGGCATGAATTGGATGCTTATTTAATAATCAAGAACCATGTTTGTTTCTTAAGGGCAGAGAGGAATACTAATCTTTTTCTGTATTCAAGAGGAGAAACCATCTAGGAAGAGCAGTGATATGAGCAAACTTGTCAGGATGTTCAAAATTTCCATGAATAAATGTTCTCAGACATTTACTTTTTTCCTAAACATTTTAAAAAGTCTTTATGAAAATTTAAACCATTGTGTCTCAGGGTGGCTTGAACTGAAAACTTCATGAATTAAAAATGGCATTTTACTGATAAAATACTACCTGTTTACTGGGAAGACAAAACCGGTCATTCAGTTTTGTTCTTACAACATTTTATAGCGAAGTATGCTGATTTCATCAGTTCCACAGTGTAAAATATTCCTAATCTAAGGGACAACATGAGAAAAAATGAGGGGGCAAATGTTTTAAAAATATCATTTTAGAAACAAAAAGGGAGCAAGAGGAAAGCGAGTTCATAACAAGCATATATATTGTAATATAGTGAAATCTTTCTTATTCACACGAGTTCATGTCTCCCCAGCATCCTTGGTATTTTAAAAAACCTTGTTTGTCTAAATTTCATGTTGGCCATGTCCTTTGGATAAACTAGATTTCACTGTATATGTACCTATTGTGTTACAAAGAGTGAAAATCCTATGTTTCTGGCTGAAGAATATCTGTTGTTTGGGGCCATCTGCACAAGAGTGTATTCCTTGTAATAGAATAAATCATAAAAAGGCCTTTGGACTACAGCAGTCTTATTGGACCCACCCTTCTGTGTCTCTGACTACCATTCTCAGCAGGGATATTGAAAAGGAAGTTCAATAGATTAAACAGTGGTATTCTTGTGTGAGACTAACTGCCTAGCAGTTGTTTCACAGGAAAACAAAATCTGGGCTACATTTACTGGCTCTTTAATTTGGATTGCCAATGATAACGCAGAGCCTACCGCTAAAGAAAGGTAGGATGCAGAAGGAGAAACATTAGTGCTAATCTGCTGCAGAAAGACTAGATAAATCAGCACGGCTCTCATACAGCACTAAGAGAGAAGCTGATTGCAACTTGACCATGTGCCTGAATAGTCACATCAGAGAGAAGAACAGAGCATGGATAAAAAATCTAAAATGTACCCTTAGGACTATTTGCTGTGCTGGATTTATGATAACCCATCATTGTAAGTTCAAGATTTCTTAATTTTTTTTCTCTGTGTTGTAATTACAGGTTTGAGCCTGTGGTTTACAAGCCTGTGTTTTCAGTTTACACAAATTTAGGATAAATGTCCTGGAGTAAAGTACAGTACTAACTAGATAATAGTTTGATGTTGTGTATGTCTGTAAATGATACGTACTTTAGTGTTGCTGTCTGTTTCAATACACAGCTCACTTATTGGTTAGACATTGTTCATTAGCAGCTCAGTCTTTTAATATATTTTAGGGGTACCTCATTTTCACCATTGTAGTCTTATATTTTGAAATGACTTAAGATGCAAGTAGAATGTCTCAAATGTATTCTACTTTTACTGTGAGAGTGTTTGTATTGTTTTATTTTTGCTGTTAGGAAAAATAATCATTGAAGGGTGTTTTCTAAGGACCTTTTTGTATTCCAGAATTAAGTGTGGATGGTTATTTTCCTGCAGTTCTTAAATTTTGTGCAATTGTTTAATTTAACATCACTTGAGCATCTGCAAAGCGAGAAGACAGAGATGACATGGAAACTGAATAAGCATTGATTGCTAGGCTGAAAATTACATTTAAAAAGTTTTTGCAGCAGATCTGATTTCAGTTTATTTTTCACCAAATTGGATTATCATATTTAATTGTTGAGAATGAACATAGCAAACAAATGTGTGAAACTATCCTGGATATCCCATATTTCCTGCTGTACCAGACTAAAAAGCTGTTGATTGTTGCTCCAAGGAAAACCCAAATGCTAGAATTCAGAGCAGCATGTTTAAATAATGCATAGGCAAGTGAAAAGGGAAGAATGAATTTTACTGTTCAAATGTTGAGGTGGTGCTTTTGTTCAAAGATAGAAGTATGAACTTAAAAAGGTACAGAAATGTAAACTCAGAGTTTCCCTTACTATTTCAGAGAAAGATGAGGGAAAGTCTATAGATGACTTTGCTGTGTACCCCAAGGGTGGGGAAATTTTTGAAATGTATTTAAGAAACCAGTTTGAATGATGTATTGAAATATTTTTTTAGGGTGGGGTAGCGGTTCAGGGAAGCTAATGTATGGAGTGTAAAAAGCAGAACTGAGGGAGAATTCGTGCTTTTCTGGGCTTCTGTGGAAGGGAATTCTTTTTAAATAAGTGCATTATCCTTTTTAATATAAAATTGGGATTACTGCTTCTATTATTTAGTAAAAAAACAAATCTTCACCCAGCTAGTGTATTCTATGCCTTTGATTCTGCAGACATGCTTCCTAATTTTTGGAACTGTTGATGAAGTAAGCCTGGAGTTATCTAAAAATACACGAGTGTCCATTTATTTTATGATATGAGTGTTGCCAAATATAATAAACAAAGGGGGCTTAGAAACAGAGAGAGCCTAAATGTATATTTTCTAAAATTGGCTTCTCTCTGAAGCAATTGGAAATGTTGTGGATGGTTGTGAAGCTGTTGCCCTATTCACTTTCAGCAACTGCATTTTAGCCTCCCAATTTCTCTGTCTTGTGTTTGCTTTGGGCTAAGCAGTAAGCAAAGTGAAGGTGCTGCTTTTGATATTTTCACCATATTTATTAAAACTAGAATGGACAAGGGGGAAGTGGTAGCTTGTTCTCCTTCCCAGCAGAGTAAATGGCCAACTGGGAAAAATGTCGAATGAGGTATGCATCAAGTTAGGAAATTGGCTTTAAAAGTGTGTGTGTGTGTGTGTGAGAGAGAGAGAGAGAGAGAGAGAGCGAGAGAGAGCTCATCAGTTGCCTTAATCCCTTTTCACTGTCATTCTGATGCGCTAATGAGGTATTAGATTAACAACTATGGGGCAGGCCTCTATTTTTATTTCTTCTTTGAACTGCCATATAAATCTGTGGCACAACATAAAATATATAATAGTGGGTTACACTGGTTTTGTCAAGTAAGGGACAGAACTAGGGCTGGTTGAAAATGTTCTGTTCTTGAATGGAAAATTAGATTAAATTATTTTTATGTGAACAGTATCCGCTTTCTTTGGAATTTGTTGTTGTTGAAAAACGTAACACCTGAAAATTGAAACTAGAGCATCATAGAGGATGCAGTTTGACCAGGTAGCCTGGCCTATTGAGGAGAGCAGGAGAATAAGGCAGGATGGTGGGTTTTTTGAATGACAATATTTTGATAAACTTTTTACCAAAAAGTCGGGGGAGGGGGGGAATTGTGGGGAAATACTTATTTTCCGACTAGCTGTAGAAAGCTGGTAGCTGTTCCTCAGAAGCAAACAAGGGACCATGTTGTTATTCAGTCACAGTATGGCTAATTTGGTCTTCTATTGACACTGCCAGAACAGTGCCAGTTAATGCCAATAGTGATGGTATTTTAATAATGTGCATACAGTTCCTTCTTGTTGGGAATGGCCTGAGAAGGACACATTTCACGTAGCCAGTTAGTATTAATTTTTAACGTGCATCAGTATCATCCCATTAGCAATTCCCTGAGTTATTCCATCCATCCCGAGTTATCCATTTCTCTAGGAGCTACAAAATTAAGCCAAGGATTGCCTAACAGGATGAACAAGAGATCAGCCACAACGGTGGCGTTGTTCAAGTTTCAAGTCCCCAAGAGGATCTACCCTTCCCACTACTTAAAAAAGACGATGTTTAGTTCTGTGATGCTTATTCGATTTTCAAAATGGAGTTTGTTTACAAAATCTGTATGTCTGTGATATCTGACCATTTTATTTTAGTAACTGCCTTTCCTTGTGGTTTGGAATGTTGCTGAACATTAAAGTATCATATAATGTGTGTACTCATATGTGTATATAACATACAGGTATAGAGCATTATTAGGCAGATCCTGCCCTCTACTTGGGCTGTTTTGTGCTGCTCCAGCAACACAGAGCCAATTGTAAAACTGGCTTAAACTGCTGTCTGAAGAATCCCCCTGCCTCGGGGAATCCCTGGATGGCATAGATCCCTGGCTGGCTTGTATGTAGCAGCTTCCCATGCTATCCTTTCCTGGCCCCTAAAGCAAAAGGCACAGAAGGGGTGCCAGCCCCTATGCCTGGCTGATCCCTGGCTTCTGGAAAAGCCCCAGGGCTGCTCTGACTATAAGGTGGGAACAGACTCACTCGCTGGCTTTTGGATTAGGGGAGCCTGAAGGTGGGTAACCATAAAGTCATCTTTTTTTCTCCTCTTGTGTCGAGTACAGCTCAGGCAGTGCCCCCCAAGCTCGGCACCCCAGGCAGTCGCCTGCCCCTAAATCTGGCCCTGGGCGTAGATGTGCTTGCACTAGCTCTGTTCGAGCTACCTCCTAAAAATAGCAATGTGTCTGTGATGGTACAGTTGGCTGTTTAAGCTACCTGCCCTGAGTACAGTCCTGCCCGACCTCCTGGCGAAGTACTCAGACAGCCTGAGCTGCTGTGTATATGCTGCTGTATTGAGGCATTAGCTCAAACAGAGCTAGCAGCACAGGAATGTCTTCGTGAGCTGGGGGTCTCATCTCCCAGCTCAAATGTAGAAAACCCCTCTATTGTAAAGGATTAGATTGACTGGGCAAACATATGCTGAATGTAGTGTTCACTTCTCATTTGATGTACCTCATACAGTCTATGCTGTGTGCACAAGTGACTAAACTAAAATAAACAGTACTGTTTATTAGTAAGAAACTAAAATAAACAGTACTGTTACTGGTAGGGTTTCTGATTTTACAGTTTTACTTGGCTTTTATTTACAGTTATTCCTATAATACTCATCTCCTCATGTGTTATAGATCTGAGAGTCTCAGGACCTAGTAGTGCATATCTTGTCCACCCAAAATTTCCCTTTATTTCAAAGGGTGTTGTGGCTATGTAAGGCATGCTGAATCATGAAGGTTGTAGTAGCATCCTCCATTCAGTCCAGAGTTAGAGTTAGAAAAGAGAACTTTAACTTTTTTTTTTTGGAAACATGACTTTGTTTTGAGTGGCCTGTTTGGACCTACAATATCAGTGTACAATATGTGAATATACAGCACTACTTTTAGAGGAGAGTCAGAAAACTGCAATATTCCCCTTTTGCAGACATCACTGCATCAGACATCAATCCTGGTTCACATTGATGGAACAGGGTTCTGTTAGTAAAGTAAAGCAATCCTACTTTCTGTGATCTGCATTCACTTAAACTTTGGGAGATTATGCTGGCTTTTAAAATGTGTAACAACAATTAAAAGCTTTATCTTCTCTTTTTAGTTCTGTAATCAGCCACAATGTGTTTAGATTTCTGCCAGGATTATTATTTTTAATGGGTCAGCAATGCTGCATTCTCCAAAGTGGAATTCAGCTGCTTTCACAATGAGATTTTAATACAAATGTTTGCCACTGTGGGTTTTCTACAAAGTTTCATTAAATAAGTGGACTTCAATTAGAGCCACTAACTAACAATTTACTGCTTTGCACATTGAGAAAGCTGGTATTCAATTGCTTTCCCTCCAGATTTCAGGGATTTTTTTTCTCACCCAAGAAACTGGAATTTACCATCTTTTTAAAAAAAAATAAAAAATGCCTGTCTGTGGGCCAGTTTTGAACTTGGAATGAGTGTGTGCACTCCCATTAGTCAATGAGAGGTACATCCTCTTCTTTCAGAGCTGAACTCTGGCCCATGTATTTATTTATTATGCTGAGTGTTTGAGTGTAAACAGTAGCTATTTCGCTAGACACACACGGCTTTTATTTCCGTTTTCTGTTTTAGTCAATACTTGAATGTTATCTAAATATAGTTTTGTGTAATGTGTAGAAAAGAGAGAAAACATGTGGTAATGGACATTTATTGCAGTTTCAGAGCAGCGGGTGACTTATTGATACTAGCATTTGCATATTAAATTTGCTTATATCTCTGCTATTCATCCAAACAGTCTACAGAACGTTCCTGTTCCCACTGAGCTTAGTGGAAATGCTGCCATTGACTACAGTGGAATCAAGAGGGCCCAGAATCTTAAAGGAGCACATGTCCCACACCAATATATCCTGTAATCAAAGGGCTTTATAGTAAAAAAAATTCTAATAATAATAATTAATAATCAAAGTTCAGACTATAATTTGTGTAGCATGTTTTGGTTACACAGCATTTCTTATATATTTCTGTTTACAAAAAAAAATCAACAGTTTCATTTTAAAATTGAATCCACTAAGGTCTAACCTGTACCATTTAGGCTCTTGAGGGGGCCTTGCATTGGAGGTCCCGCCTGCACAAATGGAGTGTTTGCATTGCTACTTCGTTTGAGGGGCACAGCATGTTCCCATCACGCAGCCAATCAACTCTGCTAGCCAGCAAGGGGTGTGTGTGTGTGCAGAAGCATGGTTTTGTCTACTTTCTCCCTCTCCCTGCCTCTTTTGGGCAGTGGGCCTGATGGACTAGTTGGGGAACAGTCCCTGCTCTTAGGGGAGCCAGGGGCTGCAATACTTTCCAGCCCTTACACCAGAGGTGGGCAAACTATGGCCTGCGGGCCACATCCAGCCTGCAGGACCATCCTGCCCGGCCCTTGAGCTCCTGGTCGGGGAGGCTAGCCTCCGGCCCCTCCCCTGCTGTCCCCTCTCCCCCGCAGCATCAGCTTGCCACGCCGCCAGCGCTCTGGCCTGCCGCTCCTGCTGGGCAGTGCGGTGGCATGGGTGGCTCTGGCATGGTAAGGGGGCTGGGGGAGGGGTTGGATAAGGGACAGGGAGTCCCGGGGGGGCAGTTGGGGGACAGGGAGCAGGGGGCGGTTGGATGGGGCGGAGATTCTGGGGGGGGGAGCGGTCAGGGGACAGGGAGCAGAGGGGGTTGGATAGGCGTGGGAGTCCTGGGGGGCCTGTCATGGGGCGGGGGTGTGGATAGGGGGTGGGGCAGTCAGGGGACAGGAAGCAGGGAGATTGGATAGGGGGGTGGGGTCCCGGGAGGGGGTGGTCAGGGGACAAGGAGCAGGGGGGTTGGGTGGGTCAGGGGTTCGGAGGGGGACAGACGGGGCGGGAAGTGGGAGGGGGTGGATAGGGGCGGGGGCCAGGCTGTTTGGGGAGGCACAGCCTTCCCTACCCAGCCCTCCATACAGTTTTGCAAACCTGATGTGGCCCTTGGGCCAAAAAGTTTGCCCACCCCTGCCTTACACGTACAAGGTGTGGGGAAGTCTCCTTACTCCTTTTTTTCTCCCCTTCTGCTCCATGCACACACAAAAGAGCAAGGCAGAATTCGGGCCATAATGACTATACTTTATTATTGATGCAACAGTAGTCTCTTGGGGCACTAGCCAAGGATGAGGACCCGATTGAGCTAGGAAACATATGGACATGCAGAAAATATAGACAGTGCCTGACCCAAAATACTCAGTCTAGATTATGACAAGATACAGGAGGTGGGACAGGAAGGAAGTAGGACAAAGCAACAATAAAGCAAGTAAGTAATTGTTCATTAAGCTGGGGCCACGACTCACTGTCTGCCTCACCCTTGTCAGCTTCTCCTGTTGGTCTGTGACATCATCTCGAATTTGTTAACCTTCAGGGCATGTGGCAAGGCCCATCTATTGCTGGGGATGGAAAAGGTGATAGAATAAGGTGGATAGAAAGCTGGCTAGATCGTCGGGCTCAACGGGTAGTGATCAATGGCTCCATGTCTAGTTGGCAGCCGGTATCAAGTGGAGTGCATCAAGGGTTGGTCCTGGGGCCAGTTTTGTTCAATATCTTCATTAATGATCTGGAGGACGGCGTGGACTGCACCCTCAGCAAGTTTGCAGATGACACTAAACTGGGAGGAGTGGTAGATGCGCTGGAGGGTAGGGATAGATACAGAGGGACCTAGACGAATTAGAGGATTGGGCCAAAAGAAATCTGATGTGGTTCAACAAGGACAAGTGCAGAGTCCTGTGCTTAGGACGGAAGAATCCCAGGCAGTGCTACAGACTAGGGACTGAGTGGCTAGGCAGCAGTTCTGCAGAAAAGGACCTAGGGGTTACAGTAGACAAGAAGCTGGATATAGGTCAACAGTGTGCCCTTGTTGCCAAGAAGGCTAATGGCATTTTGGGCTGTATAAGTAGGAGCATTGCCAGCAGATTGAGGGACATGATCATTCCCCTCTATTCGGCATTGGTGAGGCCTCATCTGGAGTACTGTGTCCAGTTTTGGGCCCCACACTACAAGAAGGATGTGGATAAATTGGAAAGAGTCCAGCAGAGGGCAACAAAAATGATTAGGGGGCTGGAGCACATGAGTTAGGAGAGGCTGAGGGAACTGGGATTATTTAGTCTGCAGAAGAGAAGAATGAGGGGGGATTTGATAGCTGCTTTCAACTACCTGAAAGGGGGTTCCAAAGAGGATAGATCTGACTGTTCTCAGTATTAGCAGATGACAGAACAAGGAGTAATGGTCTCAAGTTGTAGTGGGGGAGGTTTAGGTTGGATATTAGGAAAAACTTTTTCACTAGTAGGGTGGTGAAGCACTGGAATGGGTGGTGAAGCACCTCCTAGGGAGGTGGTGGAATCTCCTTCCTTAGAGATTTTTAAGGTCAGGCTTGACAAAGCCCTAGCTGGGATGATTTAGTTGGGGATTGGTCCTGCTTTGAGCAGGGGGTTGGACTAGATGACCTCCTGAGGTCTCTTCCAACCCTAATATTCTATGATTCTATGGGTGTTTGGTAGGGCTGGATAGTGGCGCTGAAACTCAAGTGGGGATTCTGTAAAGAGGTTAACTCAGTTTTGTTATCTGTATGTCGTCAGTGGGTTGTTGATTTAATCTGGGGTAATTGGTGGGTCAGTTTGTTTATTAGTGTATGTTAAAAGATTGTTGAGAGGACCCAGAGCATTAGATCCGTACGCCGTTATAGTAGAATTGCAAAAATCCAAATAAATATCTAAAGGATGAGAGAGGGAAAACTACAGTGGAAAGAAGAAGAGAGTTTAGGGTTACCAGACAGCAAGTGTGAAAAATTGGGACGGGGGTGGGGAGTTATAGGAGCCTATATAAGAAAAAGACCCAAAAATCAGGACTGTCCCTATAAAATCGGGACATCTGGTCACCCTAAGAGAGTTCACCATGAGCGTTTGTGCTGGAGATCAATACTGACAATACTGATTTGGGATTTGGAATATGCAATCTGTGTCAGAGCTTTACGCTGCTGCGAGAGAGTGCAGTGTGGCACCGGGTACTGAATTTGAATAATGGCCCACTTAAATTCCCCATGGAGGACCACAGGTGCTGTGCAGTCAAAAGTTCTTTATTTGCAATCCCAGCAAAACTACCAGATTACCAGTGCTCGGTGTACATGCATTATCTGTATGTGCTTTTTGTTGTTTTAGTGCTCCTTGGTGAAACTCTTAAGAGTAGGGAGTGGAGCAGAAGGTCCTTCACCATGGAAGCCCAAGCTTGAGGGTTTTTTCAGATCTCCACACAACCACCTCGCCTCCTTTTGTAAAAAAAAAACTCCTGTTAGCAAGGGCCAATGAATAGCCTGGCATCATTCTCCCTGGATAGGCAACGAGGGAGGGAGGAGGAGGAGGAGGAGGAAGACACAGAGAGAAAGGGGGTGGGGCTTGAAGAAGAAAAGGGGAAATATCACTTCTCAGTAACAGTGGCAAAATTCAGGGAGTGCTGAACAGAGCTTTAACGGATAGTTCTCTTGCATTTCTTGTTCAGTGTGTAGCTACTTTGGTGATAGGTACATTAGCAATACTAGCGAGAGAGAGAACGAGAACTCTGTAATACCAGTACTGGGCTACTGAAGCATTAATGTAACTATGCTGAACTGTATAAGTGATACAGTAGAAATCTGGGAACAGGCTCTTTCTTTTAATCATGTTTTTTGTCATAAGCTATAAAGTCTCTAATAATCAAAACAAAGATTCAGATGTTTTAAGCACCAGAATTTTTTTATCCAATAGGGGGACTTGACAAATGCCTAGGGGGAAACCCTACTCAGAGTAGAGTTGGTTATTTTATTATCAGAGGTTACATTTCTCATTTTGCTCTGCTGGCCAGAAATTCTTTAAAGATCTAGTAAATTGGAAACTCTGTCACTTGACATTTATCTGTTTGTGATGGGAAGGAAGTTAGCCATCCTAGTAACATCGCCATCCTAACAACAGCAGCAGCAACAACTACCTGTAGACAGTGCAATTTAGGGAAAACTGATAATTGCACACAAATACATGACGTCCCTAGGCCATGATAAGCAGAAGGAGAATTGCCAACTCCATTTTACAATGGAATGTTGCTTCAGTGCCCACCCATGTCTTTAATATTAAGTAGTTGGTGGACAATTCAGAATTAGCTAGCTGGTATATATTTATTTTATATTGGTTACTCCTCTTTGGTGCATTATGCATATACAATTGATTGTTATGATCAGTATAAAAACCCTAAGTATGCTCATTAATTGATGAATCTACCTCTGAGAAGGTGCTGTCAATTCTGGGTTAGACTTTTCAAATATTCAGCTACAGGAGGCCACATTCTGTCCTCATTTATGCAAATATGTTTGCACAACTCCCATGGTCTTTAGTGGAAGTTGTATAGAATCATAGAATATCAGGGTTGGAAGGGACCTTAGGAGGTCATCTAGTCCAACCCCCTGCCCAAAGCAGGACCAATCCCCAATTTTTGCCCCAGATGCCTAAATGGCCCCCTCAAGGATTGAATTTATAACCCTGGGTTTAGCAGGCCAATGCTCAAACCACTGACCTATCCCTCCCCCCTTACTTTGATTGTAAGTTCCTGGAGGCTGTTCTGTGTTTGTGCAGTGAGGACTTGGTCCATGACCAGGCACTATGATGATTCAAATAAGATATGCACACATTGTTTATGAGTGCAGAATTTGGACCAGTATGTTTTTGAGTTAGCAAACAATCTGGACTCATCTTACGCACTTACCACTGCTCTAATACATATAAGACTGAGCACACTTCTTTGTACATTATGAAAGCATTATTTTAAATTGATGAATTCTTTATTTCATATACAGAGCATGCTTATATTCAAAAGCTCATTATTACAGCATAAAGTTCAGCTTTCTGACGGGGGAAATAGCCTGTATTGCTCAGTACTCAAAGAGATCTCTTTTCAGTTCCTGTTGTTGCTGGCTATATCGAGAATTACTGCTGTGGTGAATGGCATCATTCCAGATTGCATCTTAGTCAAATGGATTATTCTTCAGAGTAGTGGTTTCCTGGGGAAAGGAACATGCAGGGGGCAGGATCTGAAGGTGGTTTTTTTTTTTTTTTGGCAATTTCAAGAGATTCAGATCTGGATAAGAGCCAATATTTTATAAAAATTTCATTGACAAAAGTCTTTAGTGCACATGCAGTCTACTTCAAAAGAAGTCTGGTGAAAACTAGCACTAAGTATTATAGGTGGAGAGTAGAGCTGTGAGAATAACTGATTTTTTGGTTCACTGACAGTTCATAAAAAAGTGAAAAAAATCAGTTTTGGGTCAATATTTTAGAAACTTTGGCTAAATGAATAATTAAATATTCATTGAAAAGGGACTGGAACGTGTTCCCACTGTTCCGCTTTGTAGACATTAAATATTAATTTAATTAATAATTGAAAGCAAAATGAGAAACGATTATGCGAAGGATCAAAATAGTTAATATATATATTTTTTCAAATTAAGGCCCAGATCTTGCAAATAATAACAGTTATTGTGCTACAATAAATATTTTATTGTGAAGCACTGAGATAAATATTATGACCACTTTGAAAAGTGCTGAGCAGTCAACAGATTCCATAGATGTAAAGGTAGTTTGAGTGGTGGCGTTTCAAAGTATTTTGAAACAATACGACTGAACTTAGGGTGAACCATTTAGTTTCAGGAAGAGCAGACACAGTGGAAGAATAACAGAAAGTTATCAATGAAATATAGGTTTCCACACAGAGGGAGTGCTCAAAGGTACAGACCTGCATTACTTCCTGATATGGGAGCATTTGTTTCCCACTGAACATACTTCTCTAGGATATCAATACTGTTTTCTACACAAATATTCTATTTCCAACTCATTGGATTTTTAGTCACACAAATATATAAATAAATCTGTGCAGAAAGTTTTATTTTTTTTTATTTTAAATAATGATTCAAACGAGACTAGGGCATCTCCTGGGATTAATGAGTGGCTGGCAGCAGTTGATAGCCTGAGGCACAACCACTGGCCCTTAATTCCAGCCAGTCATTAATTTCTATGTAAGGCCCTACGTTGAGGTCATTGTTGCTATTATATGATGGAAATGAAAAAAAAATTCATAGATGTGTGGATTTTGATGGGCAGTTTTCTTATGATGATTACATACATTTCTAAATTATCCATCACCCTAGTGTCTGATATAGTTTCAGTTGATATACTGAGTGCCGTTTTAGATCGGTAATGCCATGTATATTATTCATTCAGGAGGCTTGAATGGCCCTTCCATTCTAGGCTTTAAGCACAAACCCTGAAAAACATTCCAACCCATTTGAAAGATGTCTGTTGTAGTGACTTTTGTGAAAAAAGCAATTTGATGTTGGTAGCCCATAAAGGTAATTAAGATAAATATTTTCAAAACAGTATCCTGGGAAAATGGAGAAATTGGACCTATGGTTCACCTGCTGTGTATTTGCCGTGAAAGATATTTATGATGTGTGCAATTTCAACTGAATTCATTTTATAAAAACTAAAATGAACCTGACATTTTGAATAACATATTCATATCTAAACATGAATAGCGATAGCAGATTTGGGTAATTATTAAGTAGTAATTGAAACCAAAGATTGCCCATGCACAGTACTTTCATGAAGCCATAATGCACATGATAACATACCCTGGGCACATATTACAGCGGGAGATAGAGAAGAGGCACCATCTCAATTCTCACCCTACAGACCACTTGAACACCCATGACAGTTAGCCAGCTCGGGGGTTAGCTTTCAAACTGCAACTGCAGAAAAGGTTTCCAGAAAGCCAGAGACTGATAACTCTGGCTTAAATTGTATTCTAACATTTCTCAAAAAGATGGTTAATAATATTGTCTTTGTTATAGCACCTTTCACTGTAAAGGATCCCAAAGCACTGACATCCCTGCTGAGTAGTGGTGGGATGATTGACCAGTTGATGGTTGTACAGCACACTAAAAATGCAGAAAGTGCTAACTATTGTTGCTATTATACCTTTGGTTTGTATTATTTATCCACCACTGAAATTAGATATGGCCACTGTTTAAGAGCACACAATAATACTACACAACAGTTTAGGCTAGGAAGTGAAGAATACTGTATCCAGCTGAAACTACAGCAGAATTAGCCAAGTTTGTATTTCTCTAGGACATGGTAAACTAGTCTAAAAAGACACAAAGGAGTCGGGGTGGGGATAGCCATAGTATCTCTAATTATACCACTGGTGCTCAGCACATAAATCATACATGCCAACTTAAAAAATCATCTCCAAGGCTACAGCAACCCCTAAAACCATGGTGAGGTGGTTTCAGTACTGATGCAGAAGGAAGGGTGTTATCCATAAATTACACTTCCTACAATGCTCTGAGCATTCAATGTTGACTCCTCTGGACCATGTTTAGCTTACAAATTTCAAGTGGATCACAGCACAGGGTCCTGTAGCTACAAGTTTAAGAACAAATCCTCAAACAAATGTTTAGGGTCTACAAAGATAGAAGAGAAGTCTTGGGTAGATTGATCTTGGTATCAGGCTGTGGCTACACTCGAAACTTCAAAGCACTGCCACGGGAGTGCTCCCACGGCAGCGCTTTGAAGTGCGAGTGTGGTCGTGCACCGCAGGTACTCCACCACCACGAGGGGATTAGTTTACAGTGCTGGGAGCACGGCTCCCAGCGCTGGGGCACTGTTTACACTGGCGCTGTACAGTGCTGTAACTTGCTGCGCTCAGGGGTGTGTTTTTTCACACCCCTGAGCGAGAAAGTTGCAGCGCTATAAAGTGCCAGTGTAGCCATAGCCTCAGTCAAAACAAACTAACTAAAACCTCACACCTCAGAAAAGATTTTCACAGGAGCACTCCCTTCCCCAGTATTTAAAAATTCTTGGGAGTCTGAAAAGGACAAGTTAGTTTGTTCCTCTATAGATGTAACTCCCATTGACATTGGTGATAGTTTTATTTAGGCACAGGGAGGAAAGCATAGACCCAGTAAAGTGGTTCCCAGCTATGGAAAAATATCTATGAAAAATAGTCTTAGGCTCTATAAAGGTCCGTTTAAAAAATTCTTGTCTTATTTCCCCCCGGGTGTACTATAAGTTATAAATATTTGTCTTTTTAAATATTCTAGCTCCCTCCCATGTATGGGACTTGATAATTAAACTGATTATATTATTATTGTTATTTTTATTCGTTGTTGTTGTTGTTGTTTCACAGTAGCACTAGAGGCCCCAGCGAACATTAGGGATCCATCCTGAGAGGGCTACATTGATTCTCGTTACTTGGCAGTGCACTCTAGCTTCCTTTTATGCCTGATTCTAGGTATCACTAAATGCAACATTATTAAGTGACAATGATTCCTTCTTCTCAGGAATTGTGTTTACCTAGGGGGACATGCTTATTTTCAACAAATATATATGGGGTGGTACTTTCAAAAGTGTAAAGCATTGGCCTAACTGCTCCCATTGAAATCAGTGCAAGATTCTGCTTGGTGGTGCTAGCATGTATATACATCCACATTTATGTGGGAGACAGAAAAATCAAAAATGTATTCTAGTATTCCAAAAGTAGATTATTTTCCCTTATTCCTTTTCCTTACCAATGTCAGATGTAAACCTGCTGCATCCCATTCATTTTTGCCAACGTTGACTTTCCCTGGAGGTCGGCTCTCCAAACCTTAGTCTCTCAGTTGTACTACTGGTAGTGGTATGTCCAATTGAATGGATGGTGAACAGTCGGGTGTGTTGGAGCCAAGCTCAAAGGCTCATTATTATGATAGTTTGAGTATCTCATACAAAAGCAAACCTGAGGTACCAGTCCATGTAAGAGTGACCGGGAACCACTGCTTTAGAGCAACCAAAGGCTGCATTTGACCCATCATTTCATGTTCTGTGTTCCATGGAGGGACTAGTGATCTGTATATTGTTTCTAAAGCAGCATGACACTTAAATTTGATTGTTTATATATTATTATTCTAATGTATCTGACTTGAGTTTCCTTTTTCTTTGAAAGGATTTTTTTCCAGATATATTTTTTAAAATTTCCTTCCTGATGTCTGTCTTTTTTCCAGATTCCAAAATTAGAACAAGTCACATTTCCTCATGGAACTTCTGGTGCCAGGAGACATTGAGCTTTTCCAGCCCCTAGTCTGAAGGTGCCTGCGCCGGCGGATGACCTGCGCTGTCACACATGCTAACTGTCCCTAAATTTGACAATGGCAAACCTTAAAAAGTTAATGCATGTCCCTTTGCCCCCTCATCTCACCCGCCCCCGTCCCCAAGAATCACTGTCTGTACATTTTGAGTCTTGCTGAATCTTCTTTAAGAAACTATTTAATCTATTATTTGCTTGCTATTTATACTTTTAATATGTTAACTGTTAACTCAAGCAAAGTTTTGTTTTGTTTATTTAAAAATGGGCTTGTCAAAGTGATAATATTTTCTTTGAAGTCTAAGGGTCAGTGTTTGATGAAAAGGGTCAGTGTTTGATTAAAAATGACAGCAGTGTTAAATTGGTGCCCTGTGTCTGTCTCTTTATAAATGACTGATTAGTGAATTTGTGAATGGGCTAGTTTTTAACTGGTGTATTGTTTTGTCGTCGTTTTGATGGGTTGATGGAGGGGGACTGGGGAACCATTTGATTGATAAATTCATTATTATCTTTGACATAATGTCAAGATTAACAAGATGCAATTTGGGGGAAAATAAACTAAAGACACACATGAAATGTGTGGTTTTGAAATTTCTTTCTAGTAATGGGAAAAACTCAGACCAACATCAAAAGCAGGATGCTGGATTTGTGGTGATCTTAGTCATGAGTGTACGTACAACATGAGCATGGCATTGTCACACCATTCCTTTGCTCTGTCTGCCCCTTTCTTTCTGAGCCCATGTCCTGAAACTGATGGAAATCTGATCTTGAAAGAGCCTAGAGACCTAAATTCTTGTCCATTTCAATATTTGGATGACTCACAAGGGCAGAGTGGTGCTTACTTACAGTGATTTGCTCTATAGAAAGCGCTAAAATAGAGCAGGCAGGGGAAATGGTGTCTAGGTTTGTTGTCTTACAGTGCAACTGGGACTTTAACTCTGCTGCAGCCCTTAGGGGCTGGTAGTGGTGTGAAATTTAACTGTTGGGACACTCTAGAAACAAAGGTATAACTGGAATCTATTCACCTCTCCATTTTTGTAACGCCCAATAGCGTGAATGGTTTGGAATTTATGTACAATACATATGTCAAGAGGCGAATATATCCCTTTTCTTGTGTGCATGGGCCCAATTTTATAATCATTGTTCACATGAGAGGGATTTCTCTCAGGAGTAAGGGTTCCAGAATTGGACCCTGTGGTTATGTGTGTGGCAAAGAGTGCTGGGTTTGTCAACCTTGAATGTGTCCTTTGAAACATTTTGTTTTCTGAATATATTTCTGCTGTTGAGTTGATACAGAGCGATGTAGACTACTATGAAATAGAAGACTTAAAACTAAAGGACAGCTGCCAGTTCGTAGGTGCTCCTGATCCAGAATCTGAGCACTTCTTGGAAGTGACATATTCAGTCTCTGGGAAGAAAGGAGGCAACATACAGTACCTAGACACTCCTTGTGAGAAGGCCACGAAACGGTAGTGCCAGCCGCAGTTTGAGGCACTTGTGTGCTCTGTCAGGTGGAAGAAAGGCAATTAGACTTGGAAGACTTAAGTCCGTGTTTATGTGTGTACGAATTGGTGAAAATGAGATGTTGCATGACAATTCAAAGAGGACGGGAGAGTCAACTATTTCCTTAGCTTTTCTTTCAGTGGCAAAGGGCCTCTATTTTAATAGAAGGAAAAACCATCCAGTCAAATTATTATATTAATTAAGCAATAATCACATACCTCATGTTGTGGCACTGGAAATACCTTTTCCTTTCCTGGCTTCTAGTAATCAGATTTTTTCATTGAATGATATGAATGTTCAGTGAGAGATTCTAAAATGTTACATGTACTGCCGAAGAAGCCTGCACTCCAAGAGCTAGGTAATGGAGAGCTGTTTTAATTTCCCAATGGGTATTTTTGCAGTGAAAGAATTTTTATGGGACTATTGTTAGATATAACTTGTAAAAACCACTTATAATTATAATATGAGAGTGCTATCATGGAATCTGCTACCAGGTACTCTGTTTTTATTAATTTTATACTCTGTGTATTACTTTCCTTTATAATTTATGCAGAACCATAGCTGGGCCAAATTCAGAGGTAATGTGTAAGGGCATTGCAATGGAGTCAAGCTGGTATAATTTATACCTTCCGGTGGTCCTTCTGCATGTAAGTTACATAAGTTGAGACTCATAGACCCACTTACAGTGTTGCACTTCACCACAGAATTTGGTCAAATTCTCTACTGCAAATAGATTGTAGCCTAAATTTAGAACTTATATGCTGAGGGAAGGTAAGACACTTTTCAGGGGAGGGGACGTGATTGCAAGGGTTATGGCGTCCTGTAGCAGCTTCAAGGTGTGCTTTCTTGAAGAGTAAGGGAGTTTTGTTTCTCTTTAAGCTATATCTGAGAGGAAGGCTAGAGTTTAGAAATGTTGCTAAAGAAGGCCCTATTCTGTGATGGGGGAAAAGGTATTTTTAAAAATTCATTTAGGTGATATTATTATTCATGGTACAGAACTTTATATTGCCAGACTTAAATAGTGTTATTCAGTGCTGCTCTGATGACCTTCTCTAGTTAACATTGCATTATGAAAAGTCCTTTTTTTTTATTCCAGGAGCAGTCAATCCCCTAGTACTCCCTGATCCTAGCAATCAGCTTTTATATTCTCACAGTTTATGACCTGTGACCTTCTCATAGAGTGACATTGGACAGCCAGGAAAGAGTTTTCCAGCAACCCTTCAAGGTTTGTCTGAAACTCACCTCAGGGTTGGCATTGTGAATCTCAGCAACCCTTTTTCAGCAGACTCAGCCTGACTTTAAGATTGGTAACAAAATCCCAAATCAGGCCCGTTGGGCTTCATTATTGAAGACTTGCACAGTTCTACAGTAGTTTTTGGTCCTCCTGGAAATCTCCAGGGTTTCACCTATGGCCCTTGGATGGCAGCAGGATGTCTGATATAGTGTCCAGTGCAGAATAGCCTCAACAGTTTTGGTGCATCATAGGGTGTGTCTGACATTGGGTATGAAGTGTACCCTTTCTTAATTTTGTAAAACTTTGTAATGGGAACGTTTGACTCACCACTGCGGCACCTCCTGCTGGCTGTCTTGGGAATTAGCTCAGCGTTGCCAGTGCGCCCTCCTCAGGTGGTGTCTCACCCATCGTCACTTCTGTCTCCATCTCCGGGACCCGCATCACTCCCCAGACTGCGTCATTCTCTTCTGGACACAGCCCTCCGGCTGTGCCCCACTTGGTTCTTTCCCCCCATCCAGAGGACCAACAGTCCTCAGTCCAACCACTTGCCTCAGTGGCAAACTGCAGTCCAGGTTCTAGCCACTCGTCTCAGTGGCAAACTGCAGTCCATACACTGTCCACTCCCTTCAGTGGCAAGTCACGGGAGGGGTGGGGGGAGGGAAGAACCGGGGCCCGCCCACTACTCTGGGGCCTGACTCAGGGACCCTATAGCTGGTGGCCGTGTGTTGCCCCTTCTCCAACTCCGCCGTCTCCTTCCCTGGGCCACTTCCCTGCAGCCCCGGCACCTCTCCTCTGCCCTTGTATCGGGGCCTCAGTCGAGCACCCATCAGCCTGGAGCTTCCTCATACTCTGCTGACCCTCCTTAGCACTACTCTGTGCATGGAGCTCCAGCCCTCTAAGTAGCCAGTCCTCCTCCCTCAAACTCCAGGGAGTGACTGCCCTCTGCTCTACTCAGCAGCCCCTTCTAATATGGGCCAGCCTGGCCCTGATTGGCTCCTCAAAAAAACTTCTCCTAATTGGCTGGCACTACAAGCTTTTTCCTTATTGGCTGCCTTCCATGCAGACTCCCCAGGGCTGCTTTACCAGTGAGGGGCAGCCACCCCATCACAAACTTAAAAAAAAAATCACACCTCAACAAACAATGAAACTATATTGGGAATAAAATACATTGTAGAATAAGTTATTAGATTAATTTAAATTCCCAGATATGTGTACTGTAGATTTTGAATTCTGAACAAGTGGTGGAGATGGGGAGGTGAGGTTGGGAGGAATGTGAAGGCCTAGAAATGTTGGCCTAAGAAGCTGTACAAAACTTTGTTTCCGCTGTAATAGAATTATCATTTATAGAAACTTCTTCTAGTGTCTCCTCAATGTTCCTGGGCAGGGCACTCCTTTCTGTGCAGAACCCTTCTGAACTTTGATTTGCCCAAGTCAAACTGGGTTTCTCTGACTTTTCAACAGCTGACCCAGTAATGGGGACAGGTCTCCCAGTCTTGCTGAAGGGCCTAGTCATCTCCCTGCCCTCAATAGCTCCTGTGTTTCACTCCCTATTTTTGCTTCTAGAGTCAGATTTCTTGCCCTCATCCATGTTCATAATTCCCAAAGTGCAGGTCTGCCAGATGGGAGTCACAATGAACAGCTCTTCCAGGTTGGAGGTGAGATTTTTTCAAAAGCTCTCAGCATTAGGCTAACTCTACTCCCATTGAAATCATTGGGAACCAAGTTAGGCCAATGCTGAGCATTTTGGAACCCCCACGCCCCTCCAGAGAAACGCCGGGGTTTCACTGAATTTCCCTGTGAATAAAACATTGAATTTGCTTCTAGGTCCTGAATATGACTATATTGCACTTAACCAAACAGCAGTACAACAAATAACCTCATTCTTTCATCGCCCTTCCTAGGCACACTGTGAAGTTCCAGTATTTCCAAAAGTGCCTAAGCGCTAGATTTTTAAAGGTGCAGTTAGGTGCCTAGTGGGATTTTCTGAAACACCTGGGAGTTAGGTGCTTCATGGCTTTTGAAAATTCCATTAGGAACCTGTCTGTATCTTATGGCACCTTTGAAAATCTGTCCCTAAGTGACTTAAGAGCCTGAGTCCCATTTTCAAAAGTGACTTTGTCACATAGAAGATGCATTAATATTGAATGAGTGCCTGAGTCACTTTTGAAAATGGGGCCTACGTTCATGAAGCATTCAGGTGTTTTTGGAAATTTCATCCTTTCTTCTTGTTTGCCAGGAACTCATGGAAGGTTATTTGTTGAAAAAATTTGTGTATGTTATTATTCAGTATATTTGCATTAGGAAGCCTCCTGCCAGATTTCCCTTGACAGTTTGCATTTAATGCAGAGAGAAGCAGATTGAGGTTCATCATTCAGTATTTGTTGGAAGGCTCCATCACTGAGTGCCCTATATCTGTACAGCAAACCAATCCTTCATACAGTATTATATTCTGCTAGGAAATCTGCTAACCTTTTATTTAATATTTAATAGGTTTTATGGTCAATGCTGCAAAAGCCTTTCATACAGAAAGATATTCAGTTATTTTTTGCTGTCTCTGATGGGATTTGCAGTGGTTCTCACTACCACGCCAGATGTGTAGGTAAAACTAAAACAGGAAATTATATAGTCACTCTTCTCCTGTATCTTACTTTTAAAACCTATTTGGACAAGTTTTATGGAAGTGCTGAGGTTAAGTAGGCAGATGACGTGTGGGAGATATGGAGCAGTCAGGAAAACATTCCTGAATGTGACAATGAATATTAAGACTCAAACAATGTGCTGACATTACAGTGAATGTACTGAATGTATAATCATCATAGATATATGCATGCATTTTTGTATTATTTGCTAATCAAATGAATAGCTCTTTGTACATACATTCACTGACACTGATGTTTATCTCACTGAAGTTCTAATGATGTATATTTAAAAGGATATCACTCCAATTATGTATTTTAGTGTATGTCTGTC
Source organism: Macrochelys suwanniensis (assembly GCA_033296515.1). NCBI lineage: Eukaryota > Metazoa > Chordata > Testudines > Chelydridae > Macrochelys > Macrochelys suwanniensis. The sequence goes on from CM065784.1 coordinate 39,378,664, forward strand.
CCCTAAGAAATTCAGTATCATCATAATAGTATTTTGCTTAGCACTTCTGTAAGCACCCTTCACCCAAAGAAGTTGGAGTATTTTACAAATATTAAGCCAGCCAGCACCCTCAAAAAAATTTCGTAGGTGATGATCCATAGGCAGACGAGTGCTTTGGTCAAGTGTTTGCTTCATTGTAGGTCATCACTAGGGAAGTTTTTTTTTATGGTGTGTTTGGAAAAGGTTTCCATTGACTGTTTTGGGGAGGTTATTTTAATCAGCCAAATTCATTCTAGTATAAAACCATTTAAATCAATAGAATTACACTGAGATGTGTTTGCTCCAATGTATTGCTTATTTGTAGTGTATGTCATGCAACCAGATATCATGGGGAAGAGCACATAAATATGATTATACTAAATAAACACCTGATTCCCAGGGATAATTATTATACACAAATGCTGGAGCTAGAATCCAAGAGTCCTACCTCCCAACCCTTTGCATTAACTGCATCCAGCACTCTTCCCTGTGTTTCATGAAAGAAGAGTCCTGATGGTGCTCGTCAACCATGTGGATGTGAGCAGAAAGTAACATTGAGAAATTGCAAACTAAGGATGTGTTATCGTTGAGACTGTCTGTTGGATACTCTTGTAGTTTAGAGGTTTTGGGAGGACCACAGCTAACAAGATGACAGTAATGTCTTTTCTGTGTGTGCATTAGTACTGACCAAATGTGAGCAGGTCAGGCTTTTGACAATAGCTTTCCAGTATTACAATACTACATGGTAAACATTTATGAAGCCATTAGTTCTTCCTTAAAGAAGTGAAATTAACATCCTCACTGAGAATTCATCTCCCTCTAAATTAAAAATTGGTTGTATGTATGGTGATGCAGTAGCCTGGGATCTTCTCATAAGATCACTGTATTCTACAGCTTTCTCCCTCCAAACAGAGTGTAGCTCTGTCTTACAATGAAGCCTCCCTCCTCTTGCAAGAACTCATAGAATGTGCTGATAAATATCTTAAATTCAGAGAAGCTCCAGTTCACCTTATTACACAAGCTTTTTCTCAACCATACTGAGAACTGACTATGTAGCTCTGATAGGTAAACAGAGAGATATGTATGTTTGTTATAGCCATTTTATTATCCTTTATTCCCGCAGGTCCCTGGTTAGGTTTTTTAATGGAACACAGTTGTAAGGAAAAGGCCTTCAACTTATTTCCACAAGATCTGCTGCTCCAACAAAGGCACACAGAGTTACACAGTCCAGTTCAGTGTCTTGTTTTTGACACGCACCCTTTTGTTTATTAGCTTGAAACAGTTTCTCTTGTCTCGCCACCTCTCTGCTCCTAGTATGCACTCCAGATGTAAGAAATCTCTTCTTTCCAATTAAAGGCTCAATGTATCTAATTAGTCTGACGTATTAGTGGCTTGATTCATCTCTGTGTTACTTGAGTTGTATACCAGTGTGGCTCCAAAAGAAATGGAAAGAATTTTACATTGGTGTAAAACTGGATGAACACATTGATATATCAGGCCCTTAGTTTCTGTCAGTTGGAAAAGCAGAGAAACAGACTATTATATTGGTGATTTATGAAGGATTGTGCATTATAGTTAATTTCCACCTTCTCTTCATTGCCCACTGCTTTGTTGAAATGGAACTTTTGGACACTGTCTAGTGTCTATTAGAAATTCTGTTTTTCCTAAGAGGACTTGTTTTATCCTTTCCACCATTAATAGGTTTCTGTTCACTATGCAATATCCTAAAACCACCGCCTTTTTCTACATCCTTTCCTTACCTGACTACTTGTTTCTGTTAGTTTAAATGAGTAAACATATCTAAAGTTGACATCACTGAAACTCTGGTCAGACAATGTGGTCTTTCATAAATCAGTAGGCCTCCCAATTCACTGTGCTCTTCACATTTTTTATCACATCAGGTTTGTGATACCTACCAAATTCATTAAGCTTTGCTCTTATATTGATAATGTTAAATCACTGCATTCTGCCCCCAGGAGCTGTATAAGCTCCTCATCTGAACCTGAGTAAGAAGTATTTTTAATACTTGTTCCATAGAGATTGATAATGGCCTGATTTTGGAACCTGCATGATTACCTAAATTGCTGAAGAGTTAGCACAGATGAAAGTACACCTGACACTTTTATGTAGTCATTTTCACCTAACACAAACAGTGAATTCCTCACTCCACTAAAGTCAGTGATGAAAACTCCTAGTGACTCCAGTGGAGCCAGGATTTCACCCTGATCATCACACCAGCCATTTGAAGTAGCTCTATATTAATATACCTATTTTGTTTTGGTACATGTGCAGACGCGTAGCCAATGTTTTTATTTTATTATTCATTTATTGTGTAATGTTATGATTATTCAACATGTTATATCACATATATTCATTGTATGTTAGAGTTAATTTGTAGAGTTATAGAAGTAAAAGACTGATCAGTATTCAGAAGCAGGGCCGGCTTTAGGAAGTGTGGGGCCCGATTCGAAGGACCCTCCGCTGAAGTGCCGCCGAAGACCGCGGCAGCGATTGAGCTGCCGCCGAAGTGCCATCGAAGACACCGGCAGCGACTGAGCTGCCACCGAAGTGCCGCCGAAGACACGGACGTTGCGGGGCCCTCTTAGGCGTGGGGCCCGATTCGGGGGAATCAGCCTAAAGCCGGCCCTGTTCAGAAGAATCATGTATTAGACATAAGTAAAACAAGCTGAAATGCGAGAACCTGTAGGCTAAGGGCTGAACGTTTTGAGCTTAGCTATTTTAGGCCTTGGCAACAAGAAATGCTGACATAAGTAAATGACCAACAAATAACCCAATGCTCTAAGTTTATGGGGAAAAAGGTACCATCTGGTAATATTGCAAAAGTCTAGCCGGAAGATTAAATTTTAAATTATAAAATGCTATAACAGTAAATATCATCTCCAACATATGTGTTAACCAACCACAGGATAAAGATGATACATCAGTGTTAATGAGAACCTACACAGCCTATAGAATTCAGGGTCCTTATGTTTCTAGGGGACACAGACAAATAAAAATAGAGGGTTGACACTTTCATGTACATGGGCAAAATACAGGTATAGACCGAATCATATTCTATAAAAGGGTGCCCAGAGCAGACAATTTGAGTTTCCTATGGGAAACCTCCAGCAGGAACCCTCCTGTATTAATGATCAATCCATAAGAAGGCCATCAGACTCTTAACACCATCTAGGAGGATGTGAGTATGTCTGTAGTTATAACTGGTACATGGATATATTTAGGAATTGTATATGCTGTGACATTTATAACTTTGTTGGTAACATTAATAAAACTACTAAAAGATAGTGAACCTTAGTCTTGTGATTGTATGTGTTACTTGCCTATGGTTTCATGTGTTCCTATGGGCTCTAGATCCAGAACAAACAGAAATATTGAACTTAAGACTGTAGCTGCCAGAGCCAAACCCACAGTGGTATAATTAACATTAAATAAAATAAAAGGCTACACATGATTTCCAGAGGGTTATGCTCAGTCAGTGGCATACCTGGGAATAGAACGAAGAAGTCCAGATGCATAGTCCTGTATTCTAATCATTAGACAATGCTCCTTCCCACTCGAATAACTAATTACTTAGCTTCTTTGAGCCAGATCCTCACTCGGTGTAAATCGGTATAGGTCCATTGATCAATAAAGCTGTGCCAATTTACACCAGCTAAGGATCTGGTCTGGTTTACCTATACGTAATGGAATTTGCTTTTATTGGTGAGATTTTAAGGCGTTAGACAAATTAACTTGTTTATAGGATCAGATAGTAAACAGTGAAAATCACATCTAAAAGCTATGAAGGTTTGTCCTGAAATCCAGAAAGTTACTGTTGCAAAATGTTACAAAGTTGGAGAGACTATGTTATAATTAAATGACATTTTACAATGATCAGACAGGTAGAATTGTGGTGATATTTAGTTAAAAAAACATGAGCTGTATTCTAAGTGGAAACATGATGTGTATATTCATAGTGCTTCTTCAGACACAGTAGCTTTTTCTTTCCTGTGTTATCAAAGGAAAACAAACAGACATCATAAACGACAGTTACCATGCTATGCGCAAAAAATAAAAATCTAAAACCCCAAAACCCTTTCAAATGCATTATATGAGAAACATTCTTGTCTTACTTTCAATATTACACCGGCACTTTTTTGCTAAATACATACTATAAACGTAATTTTAAAATTGTGCTAGAAACGAGTATCTTTGGCAGAACAATTATGTAAGAGAGTATGTAAGGGAGATTTAAACCTGAAGGAAGCATTTTCTCTCTTTTGATTAAACCTTTCTTTGAGGCCATTTCATAATTACACTTGAGGCTTGGTGGATAATGCCTCTTTCTCACATGGAACTCATCTGATTCCTCTTGTGCCTCATAATGCACAAAAAGCATAGACTCTCTTGCAGCATGATGCATGCTGTAGTTTATTTACTTCATATTCTGTACAAAGACTTTCTTTGAACAGTGAGTGGATACTTGATATCAAAATCTGTTAACTTGCTCTGTCAGTCCTGAGTCACTACAGGGAGGAAAGCTAATAAAAATAAATTGACATTTTGTTCATTTGAAATTGAGCCACCATTTAGATCAAGAAGCATTCTGATATTGTATTATCATTGGCTTCCTCTTATACTGTCTTCCAGAAAGAAGAAAATTCTCATCTCAATGTATCAACATACTTGCTAGAAGTATTAATAATATTGTAATTTCTTTTTGCTGTCAGTTACTTTAGAGAAAGTACGTATTAAATTACTTGACTGAAAGGCACTCTATATCTTGGAGATTACATCCATGAGTATATAAGAATGTCCACATATATGTTTTATTACAGCAATAACAGACAACAGAAGACTATGCTCTTGACCCAGAACTGCATACCTCAGGTGCCCGGTCCCTTCAGGAACCTGAGAAGTGTGACTGTAGGAAAATAGTACCTAGTGACAAGTGCCTTATTGCTGCTCTAAAATGAATCCTGGATATAAAAAAGAAAAAAGGACTAATGAAGACTATAAAAAATAACTTAAAAGTCTCTATGCAGAGAGTCAAGTTCAGGAGATTCTAGCCAGTCAGGTACAGCACCATAACTGCATGAGTAAAGCTCATCATAGTCACCTAGGTTACTCTAATTCCTAATGCCAATATATAATAAAATATATAGACCCAATCTCCAAGTCCATTTAAGTTGCAATTAGTGTAAAACCAAAAGTGGGAGAGAGGGAGGAGAATGATGGCTATATGTCATCTTTACAACCTGCTGATCCTGGGTTGTTGGGTAGTTGAACCCTTGGTGCAAGCGCAGCTTCGGGCTGCTCTAAGCTGCACCCAGCTGTAAAGGTAGCAGAGTTCTGGCTGCTCCACCAGTCCATCCCAACTAGTTTATCTGTGCTTGGGCTGTGATAGGGTTCATATATGGCTAACTAATCCATTTCTGTGCCACTAGAGGACTTCTCTATACAATGGAATCTCAGCTAGCCAATTAGGTCAGCTTCAAGTCTGAAGCATCACAGATGTAATGAATTTGGATCCGGCCTTATAATTTTTTTGTACTAACATGCATAGGCCCTGAGTTTTCTTTTTTCTCAGGAGTGCTCCACACCTGCTCCGCCACAAGGTCCCACCCCACTCTGCCCCTCGCCTGAGGCCCCGCCCTCACCCTACCTTTTCCCACCGTGTTCCAACCCCTCCCCCGAGGCCCTGCCCACCTGCTGTTCTCTGCCCTTCTCCAAGCACTTCCCCTGAACAGCTGTGGTTGGTGGGTGCTCAGCGCCCACTATTTTTTTTTCTGTGGGTGCCCCAGCCCTGGAGCGCGCACGGAGTCAGCATCTATGCTAACGTATTTATTCATAGATTCTAAGGCCAGAAGGGTCTATTGCAGGGGTAGGCAACCTCTGGCACACTGATTTTCAGTGGCACTCACACTGCCCGGGTCCTGGCCACCGGTCTCTGTATTTTAGGTTAATTTTAAATGAAGCTTCTTAAACATTTTAAAAACCTTATTTACTTTACATTCAACAATAGTTTAGTTCTGTATTAAAGACTTATAGAAAGAGACCTTCTAAAAATGTTAAAATGTATTACTGGCATGTGACGCCTTAAATTAGAGAGAAATAAATGAAGACTCAGCACACCACTTCTGAAAGGTTGCCGACCCCTAGTCTATTGTGATCATCTAGTCTGACCTCCTGTATTGCACAGACCATAGAACTTCCACAAAATAATTCCTAGAGCAGATATTTAAAAACAACAACATCCTATCTTGATTTAAAAATTGTCAGTGATGGAGAATCTGCTACAACACTTATTAAATTGTTCCAGTGGTTACTCTCTCTGTTTAAAAAAAAAAAAGTATGCCTTATTTACAGTCTGCATTTTTCTAGCTTCAACTGATTGATTGAATGAGCTAGATTGATGAGCCCATTATTAAATATTCCTCCTAGTACTTATAAATTGTGATCTAGTCACTCCTTAACTTTCTTTTTGTTAAGTTAGACTCGAGGAGCTCAATTTATTTATCATTATAAGGCATGTTTTCTAATCCTTTAATCATTCTTGTGGCTCTTCTCTGAACCCTCTCCAATTTATGAATGTCCTCTTGAATTGTGAGCACTGGAACTGAACACAGTGTTCCAACTGTGGTCACACCAGTGCCAAATATAGAGGTAAAATAACCTCTCTTTTCCTACTTGAGATTCCTCTGTTTATGCATTCTAGGATTTCATTAGCTCTTTCGTCCACAGTGTTATCCACCATGACGCTCAAATCTTTTTCAGAGTCACTGCTTCCCAGGATAGAGTCCCCCATCCTGTAAGTATGGCCTACATTCTTTGTTCCCAGGTGTATAAGTTTACATTAGCTGTGTTAAAATGAATAATGTTTGGTTGTGCCCAGTGGATCAAGTGATATAGATCATTCTGAATCAGTGACCTGTCCTCTTCATTATTTACCACTCACCAATTTTGGTGTCATCTGCAGACTTTATTATTGATTATTTTATGTTGTTTATTGTTTTTTTTTTCTTGAAAAGCATCACTTTTTGAAAATGTCTTTATTTGCTAGGACAATAATTAGTCTGAATGTGTGTAACAGAGTGTACATCAAGAAAGGATCTCCTGGTAGCAAAAATATAGGCACTAAGTCATAGTTTGTCTTAAGAATTCTGTGATATCATTAGAAATTGTTCTGATAGGCAAATTCAGCTCTGGATTCAAATTTCTCCAAAGTATGATTATATTTGGTTAGGGGGCTGTGGTGGAGATCATTATACAAAGAGGGGACTGTGATGAAGTTTGGGTCCAAATCAGAACTTGCTCAAAGTTCAGGAGAGTTGGGATTTAATATTTTGGTTGAGGCCCATCTGTAGTTTATAAGGTATAGATTCAGGTTTTAAAATACAGAGAAGTGCACTAATAAAGGTAGGTAAACACCACTGATGTTAGAGTCAGAAGGTGCAAGCATCATTAGTGTCTTTGTAATTTAAAAACTCTCTTTTGAGAATCTAAGTGAACAGTTCATACTCACATTAGGTAGTGGTAGTGGTGATTCTGATGTGTGGAGTAAAAGTGAGGCAAAGAAGTGAAGTGACCACTGCGTCTGTAGCCAAGGAAGGATTAGAACTCAGGATTTCCCGAAGCTCATAAGTCTTCCTTTAGGAATATATGGTGTGTCTTCATTAAATACAAGGAAGGTCTTGTGATTAAGGAACTGAACTGGGGCTCAGGCAGTCAGGGTTTAATTCCTGGCTCTACTACTGTGTGACTTTTGGCAAGTCACTAAGGTCAATGGGCCAGGTTTTCAAAGGTATTTAGGTAGCTAACGATGCAGACAGGTGCCTATGGGATTTTCAAAAGCACCTTGGCACCTAGTTCCCATTGAGATCAGGAAAGTGATTTAGAAAGTGGCCACTGATTCTGGGTGCCCAATTTGATACACTCGGGGGCCTATTTTCCAAAGGTACTGAGCATCCATAGCTTCAGCAAAAGTCAGTGGGAGCTTCAGATGCTCAGTACATCTGAAAAATTAAGCCCCAGGCATCGCAAATAGGGTAACCAATATTTAAGGTGCCCCAAATCAGTGGCCATGTTCAAAAATTTCATTCCTAATTTTTCTGTGTTTCAGTTCCTCATCTGTAATGTGATTGTAATACTCTCCTGCCTCATGGGGATGTTCTGAGGATAAATTCATTAAGTTCCTTTTGAAGATTCAGTTCTACAGTGTTGCCTGCAATAAATCGAACTAACTTGTATTAAAAAAATCCCTACTTATTGTTTCTCTTCGTCTAACCTCTGTCTTCTTGACTCTGAGTTCCTCAGGGGGGGAATTTCTCTTCTTGTCTAGAAAGCGCTCAGCATATTGTGGGCATGATCATAATATAAATGATAATTAATGTTCAGATACTATGGTCATGGGGGCTATATAAATTCCTACATATGTAGGCTTAATGGATGTTATCTGGAACTCTTTGTCAGATAAATTAACAGGAAAAGAAATGGGAAATATTTCCCATCCTAATATATCACTGCAAAATCAGAACCTCATCTTACTTACTGTACCTTCCTCAAAGGGGTCTTCTGAGGATGGATTAGTTCATATTTATAATGCACTTTTGAAAGTGCAAACAAGCAACACATACCCTAAGTATCATACTCATATTGGTGTGTTAATCTTATTGAAACAATATGAAATTAAATATGTACTATGCTACTGTTTTTCTCAACCTCCTGTCTCTAAAAGCTCTTAATTTCCTTTCTGTGTATACAGTAAAGTAGTGTGTGCACCCAGTGCTGCTGTTTCCTGTATATAAATATTGTTACCACTAGGCTAGTCAAAGTTCAGCATCCTAGGGATATTCCAGTTTGAGTAGAAATTGGTATTTTATGTGAGTTTGGTATTTTCTTTGGTGCAGTCTTGTTTATTTACAAGGAAAGTAAAAGTCCTGCTTCTCCAAATGCAGGAGGAACCAAAGGCAAAAAAAGTAGTTTCTTTGTTTACAGGCCCAAGCTTCTTTTCAGCCAGCACCCCCAGACCAGAATCTCTCTCTAGGTTTCTCTCAGGGTCACGTCGTGCTTACAGGCTTCTGCTTGGATTTCTTCTTTCTCTGTCTCACTGTAGTTCTGTGTTCCACTTTCTCTCACACATAAACCCCATTCTCCCAAACTGTACTCAGCAAAACTCACTCTGCTCACATAGTCCAAAACTCCTGGGTCTGTTCACATTGCCCTTTTGTCCTAAGTGGGGATGGTGATAAATGTATCCATACAGTTACATTAATTAAAGGGTGCGTTCACCCCCATAAATCTCAGCGAGGCTTTAACTCAGCCCATAACAAGGCTTTCACCAGCTGATGACAGTATCATCTCTTTAATGCTTTTCTTCCAGTGGGTTTGGAATAAGAATTGTTAGGGTTCATGTGACATAGGTGACAAGCCCCCTCGGGCCGCCTGCTGGGGCATGTAGATTTTCCTATTTTCATATCATTCTGTAAAAGAAAAAAGATTCTGCGTAGATGTGTTTTAACAAAACATACAAATAAAACTGAGCAACAAACCACTGAATTGACTGGGCTAATGATACCATTTTAATTAGAAAATGACTGATTACTGTATGTGCTATTGGCTGTGAGGAAGATAATTTAGGGCACAACCTAGCTCCCATTGATGTCAATAGCAAAAGTCCCATTGACTTCAGTGGTGCAGAATTAAGACTTTAATGTGTGATTAAAATGATTTTCTGCCATGTGATGCGTAAATGCTGTGCCTCCGTCACTCACCCGGGCCTCTGCTCTGGGTTTCTGGGGGTTTTATCACATCAGTCTGGACTTAAGAAGCTCAGTCCTGTGGCTGAGCCCCAGATAGTCCATCCCTCTCTGGGTTTATCAATAAACACAAATGAAGTCAACACAAATGAACATCCCACAGGTGGACTGGTGGGTCGGAGTGGCATGAGACCTCTTTCCTCAGAGGGCTTATTGTAAAGCATTGGGCCCTATCTAGGCTCATAGGCTAGTGTCAAAGAATAGTTCCATCATAAGTGGATCCACAGCAGGTCCTCCCTCCCTTCAAGGATGGGTTGCCGGGCAACGGGCAGCTGAGGAGCCCTTGCCTTTAGCCAGGCCTTGCTCCTGGAATGGAGGCCTGGGAGATCTGCTCTCCTCAGTGGTCCACCACCAGCTGAGCTCCTCCTTCTAATTCTGACATCTCCTACAGGTGCAGTTGGGAGGGCCACTTGTTAGCTCGTTAAGCCTGTGTTGCCCAAGATGAGGTTTGTATACCCCCTCACAGTGCCCAGAAGAAACGTGTGCGCTCTAGAAGAGCAAACTCAGAAGCTCAAAATAGGAGTTTCATTTTCTAGCCATCTGTTTGTCTAACATTTTAATCAAGCACAATTTTGAAATATACGTTCAAGTGACTCTTAGAATAGCAAACCAAACTCATTAATGCAAACCAGTTCAATAGACTGCATCTTCCAACTAGCGACCTAAAAACTGACTCCCACCTGATAGCACAAGCACCCTAGTATTGGCCTATCAGACCCTAGATTTTGGGACAGGTGGTAGGGCATTCTTCCTAGAGCACCCTTTCATGTGCCTCATCATGGGTTTTGTTGTTCACTTTATTTTAAAACAAAAATAAAAAATTCACATTGACCTCACACATCTATGCAACCTTGTGTTCTTATAGCTGTCACCCTTGCCTTTCTCCTAACTCCACCAATTGTGTTACACCCTCACCTTCTGCATCTTGTCCCTAATTACACTGTAAGCTTTTGCAGGCCGGGCCGGCCGTTTATTCTTTATGTAGAGCACAGCCCAGTGGGCCCCCCAATTCTGTTTGTGGGTTCCAATTGCTTCTGTTGGGTGGAAGGACAGGTTTTATGTCACACTCTCTTTTCCTTTTGTTCCTTGGAGAAAAGAAGCAACAGTGAAATATTCAGTATATGCACCCTGAGATGTGGTTAGAGCATGTTTTACAAATCAGTATCAAATGAGGTTCTTCTCCTTATCCTAAACGATTTTGTGAATTGATCCCAGTTTTTCCTATTTCTCTTGTTATTTTTTTTATGCCACATTTGTATTCTGATTTCTTTTTTGCTGCTGTTTTTTTCCTTAAGAAATCTACAGTGCTTCCTCATTACTGTGACCATCTGTTTATCACTAAATGCCGTTCTGGTCTTAACCATGACAGATCATAGTGAGAATGAGGGCTGATTACAAGAAAAGAAAACAGAATGACCATTTTGTGATTATATAATGCACTGTGAAAGGAAACACCCATTAAAAGAAAGAACACAGTACTATTTAACTCGGAATTCTTGGCCGCACTGGAATACCAACCCTTGTTACAGCCATGTTCAAACTCTCTTGTCAATTTTAGCTATGCTAGCCAAATGCTTTCAATCAGTGTTGTAGCTGGCATGGGTTGATGCTCTTGGCCAAACTACCCTACAAAAACTGACCAAAGTAATTCTTAAAATATATCTCAATTGTGTTTGATCCATCCCATTAAAATAGGACAAATTATTATCGATAGGTTAAATGCATTCTGGTGAATGTTATGTTATTTTTTTATATGAGCATCTTCTCAAGCCCTCAAAACTGATACTTTTTTTTCCAGATTTCTCCTGAAGATCTGAACTCCTACTGTATTTCTAAAAAAATCCTGTATGCCCTGAATTCTCTGCCCCATATATTGCATTATCACTTTGCCTTAGAACTTGATGTTTTGCCATGATCACACATTGTAAAATCATACATAATACACTGTAAATATATAAACTAAGCCAGTGATGGGAGAACTTTCAAAGGTTTTGAGCAGTATCTTATGCGGATGTTTATCTGGACCTATAGAAACCTCCCACCTGGCCTCAAAGCCATCTCACACGTAGCCAGTCACACATAAGCCTGGGTTCCTCCTACTTGTCTAGTTCCTTCATTTACCCTCTGTGTGTGAGAAGCACCAGTAAACATCCTTTCCCCAGTAGCACCATTAGGGGTAGATGGCAGGCCTGTTCCTCCATTTGGCATATTTGTGGGTCATCTCACCCTTTTCCCTCTCTCTCTTCCCATGTTCCTTGAACTCCATTCACTTTCCATGGTGTTTCAGTTTTTTCCTCCTTCAGCTGTGGTATCTCCTACTGGGGAACCCACTTCCTTTCAGTCTGCTTATCTTAGGGTTTTCCATAGCGTCCACATCACCACAGGATGTGAATTCTTTCCAGGTAAATTAGGTATGCATGGCAAGGCCCCTACCTTATTTCATGTGTTTCTGCTCATCTCCCTTCTCTAGTAAAAGAGACTCTGCTTAAGTTATACATTTTTTGCCTTTCCAAACCTTGCCTCAGTGGGATTTCCCTCCTTTTTTCTGTCTCCGAGACCTGCTGTCTTTCATTACACCCTTTCATGATGGGGGGGTGGGGGGTGAGGCTGAAAATACTATTGGGGCTGGGGAGAAACAAGTGAAGGTGCCTACAGAGAAAAACACTTCAGGTAGTCTGAGAGCCTGCGTCTAGTCATGCTGTTTCAAGCTGCACAGCAGTAGTGAGTGCAACAGCTTTAGTAGCTCAAATGGATAACGACAGTATAAATTAAATGTTTTCAGGCTGAGGAAGTTGCCTGGGTGGACTTGAGACAGAGGCCAAAAACTTGGGCCTGCCCCATCCAAATCGGTACGGTTGGCAGTTACTTTGTAGGTTACAGCATAACTTGGCCCTATTCATACGTTACTACACAGTTTAGCTGCAACCAGTTAATGTTGGTTCCTTTGTAGTGTATAATAATACTTAGCATCTATTTACTCATTTAGATTTTGAAGCCTCGAGGCCTCATACAGACAGGGCTTTATTATAAACAAACACATTAGAAGAAACTGAACTTCAGACTGCTCTCATAGGAGGATTCAAGCATGGTTTATCAGCATGGCTTCTAACTATGAATGCAGATGGCACAACCAGGCTAGGGCTTAACCATGGTAGAAAATAGTTGAAATATGGTTGCAACCTGTGAGCACTATTGTGGAAACATTCTGAGTGGCAATAATTACTTACAACAGTGGGTCTCAAACTTTTTTACTGGCGACCCCTTTCACATCGCAAGCCTCTGAGTGCGACCCCCCCCCCCCTTATAAATTAAACACACTTTTTAATATATTTAACACCATTATAAATTCTGGAGGCAAGCGGGGTTTGGGGTGGAGGTTCACAGCTCATGACACCCCATGTAATGACCTCACAACCCCCTGCGGGGTCTCGACCCCCAGTTTGAGAACCCCTGACCTACAACCTATATAATGTTTTGGGCATGGTGGATTCTGAGCCACATGAACTGGCAAGTTAACTTCAGTGGTGCTATAGTAGTGACTGTGTTTTTGGTGTGGGGCCCAAGCATTTCAGGATCCTCTAAAATAATACTTATCAGATTTTTTTGAGTTGTTTGTCAGCGTCACACTGTTCTCCATGTACTGGACAGAGCAAGGCATGCACACACAAATAGCAATATAATCGTACAGTTTGTACTCAAGTGTTTGGTTTTTTTGCTTTGATTTTCCTATAGCATGTTGAGGTTTTGCAACAACATTGAGAGATATTTACAAACTGCTATTAAAGCTACTCATGTTATAATTAAAGTAATATTTAAAAAAAATCATTCAAGAAAAGATAATTCAGTGATCTGCACTCGGAGGAAAACACATTTATATTTGCTTACTTGCACTTACCAAATAAACTCATTTTTGTTAGATATAATCATCGCAGAAATTGTCTTCTCATTGTGGGATTACCTATCAAAAGAACTGATTTTATGGTAGAAGGGCTTCAGATAGCAGATGGTTTTTATGAGAGGTAAAAGCTCAAGGTGAAGTCTTGTCCTATTGAACTCATCATAGGGTTTGCCATTGATTTCAATGATGCTAAGATTTAATGCACAATTTTCTTCCAGCTGAAAACAAGCTTGTTGAAGAACATTTCCCTGTTTGGGAGTTGTAAATATGAACACCAATATTACACATCAGCTCACTCCGTTGATCTCTAGGGCTCTCATGAGGCCCCTATGCATCATTTAAGTCCTGCTGAAGTCCTATTTTTAGGATTTAAGTGTTGCATAGACATTGTGCTGACTCTGTAAAATTTCACCCTATAAGAGCACAACTTAGACCTTCCACTTCAGCACGACTTTCACTAGATACTTTATATAAATAACTTGTACTTAATTACCTCTCACTTTTGTTCAAACCAGCCCTCTTTTTCATAACATTCAAGCACAGGCCTATTAAACATGTATATCGTCCTAACACATTTGGAAGAGAACATTGTCGTGGTGGAACAAGAGTTTGGGTCAGAGAATGTTACGAACCTCTCCAATACACATTATTCCCTTTTTTCATATGACGCATGTGAGGAGATCAGAAACAATTGGGCACATGACAATAATAATATTTGCAATGCTTTCAAAATGCTTTCCAAACAAAATGCCCCTGTTAGGTATGTCGATGAGTGCTTTCCTACCCCCTCTTATACATGTGGGGCAAACAGAGGCAGAGGTGTTAAGTCGCTTGTCAAGGGCTAGGGATGGAGTCAGTGTCACAATGAGATATAGGTTATGTAATGTACCTTGGACATGATGATTGTTAAGGTTGAATGAAAAGATAGGTCTCTTTACTGTGCTGTAGTGGTTATATTTTAGAAAGTCATGTGATCAAGCTATGGTCATCCTTCCAAAAATTGGCATAACTCAACACAGTATGTTCATGTAGGCGGCAAATCAGCTGTTGTCTTTTATTTCCCCAGCTGCTGATACCAATATACATTTAGGGAGCCAGGACAGGGGGGACATATTCAGGCTACTCAGTCTTAGTCTACCCTAGTCAACATTACTACTATTGAAAAAAGAGTAATATACATTTTTCTTGCATAACTTTATCCGTGCCACCGGGATCTTGAAGTGGACCAGATCCTATACTCCATTGCTACCTTGATGGATACAGAAGAACATGAACATTAATAGAGAGTAGGATTTACCCAACAACTATTATGAAATATGACAACAATAACATATTTACTATATTTATATTACCATAGTACCTAGGAGCACCAAACAGGGATAGGGCCCCATTGTGCTAGCCACTGTACATGTACACACACACACACACACATAGTCCCTGATCTAAATCTAAGATTGCAAATGACATATGGTTGTAGAGGAGACAGGATATGATCAAATATATATAATTTTTATATGAAATACATACTTGATGTTAAAAATGGTGTATTTTCATATAATGCCAGCTGTATCCCCATCTGTCCTTCAACTTATCCATAATTAATGGGCTGATTTCTTATAGGTGTCTCAGAAGAAGAGCAATATGAAGGAGGAGTAGATAGAGGGGCAGATCCTCGGGTGCTGTAAATTGCCACGGGCCCATTGAAGTCAATAGGCCTGTGAGTCATTACACCAGCTGAGGATCTGCTACAGGAAGGGACAGATGGATCAGTTCAGAGAGGGGCTTCATGTGTCAGATGTAGTGTAGAAGGCAGCTCATGGATGTTTGTCAGGACCTGACAAATGCCAGCCTCATCTAGTGGCACCTGTAGCCATATGCACATTGTGTATGGTGTGTACCATTGGCAGCGGTTTGGAGGAGCGGCGCTGGTTGTCCCACATTCAGGTTTGGCCCTGCTGGCCCTCCATTATGACCGGTGTTGGCAGAGCCAAAGCTAAATGAGTGGCGTTGCATCCTGGTGCACCGGGTGCACTCACATTTGGAGGGGCTTGCAAACCCAAGTGGCACTGCAACCGCTGTGCACTAGATTGCAGAACCACTCACTCAGTTTTGACCCCGCTGCGTATAAGGCTGGAGAGCCGGTGGGGCCAAACCTGAGTGGCAGTGGGGCAGCCAACACTGTTCCTCCTTGCCACTGCCATGGAGCCAGCTTCTACAACAGGGCCCCCTCCACCCCCTTGGAGGCCTACCCCAACCTCTCCCCACCTTTCAGCAGCCCGTCTCTGGGATGGGGAGTGACACTGCACCTGAGCAGGCCAGGCTGAAAAGCAGGGAGGGGGAGCTGAGGCTGGCACGGACTTGGTGGGCAAGGCACTGGGGCCAGCAGCTGCAGCAGAGATAGCTCCACAGGGATTGGCAGTGCGTACCATGTGAAAAATTTCTGGGGGTGCCCCTGGCCTCATCCGCCTATTTGTTAGCTACTCACAAGAGTCTCTGCACCTTCTTACAGGCTACCCACCCACATCAAACTGACCTGTAAGAGCACTTCTTCAGTACTCTCATCATTAAAGTAATATGTGTGGGAAAAGGAACTGCACCTGCCTAATGTCAAAAGGAGCCCTTTTATATCAAACAAATTCAGGAAATTGTTCCAGAATAGCTCTCCCCTGTGAGAATCGGACCATGGCAATATTGTCAGTCTTGGCGAGATCTAAGGTGTTCTGCTGAGTTAGTGCTGTGCATGGAACTGAAAGGATGATCATTGTCAGAAAAACAATTATGTTAAAACAGCATTTTCCGACTCAATAGTTCTGCTCTGTGTGTGTTTTCAAGTCATAACTGTTGACTTCACCGTTAAAAACATAGTTTTACAATTGTTAGCACTCAAGAACAGCTTAAAGAGGGAGATAGATACCGTTCTGCTGCATGCATCATTCAGAACATTTCCAGCTAAGTTGTGATTTGCAGAATCTTTACAAGTGATAATAGAAGAGGCAGAAAAAACACAGCTTGATTTTCAGATACTAGGTTAAGATTGCAGCCATGGCACTTAGAGAAATCATCATCTGATTTGTCTATTGAACAAATTCAGTATGGAGATCATTTTGAGACACTATATATGGAATCCCATAATGTTCTTTTTATAGGTACTTTCTACTTGAACTGCACTTTACAGATATTTAGTTGTAACTTACTTAGTGTAAGTAAATGATTTATGCCACAATTTCAGAAGTGTAGTGAAAGAATACATAATGTAGATGGGTCATTTGTTTTCCTTTATATATTATTTTCTGCCCCCATTTGACCATGCACAATCCCCCCTCAAATCCATTTACTGAGTGGATTCCTCTAGGAAACAGAATTAAACATGCTGAGTTTAGAACCAGAGAGCTGCATGATGTCATTTCTATATTTAAATTAGATGGAGCAGAATAGAGCTGAGTACGGTAATTTGTTTAATCATTGCTCATGCATTAATTTCCTGGGAGCTGATTTTTTACAGTGCACTTTTATCTAGAATTTATATCTCTTAGCCACGTCTCTTATTTGGCATGATTTCAATGAGCTGGGCACATTTTTCTTCTTGATTTAAACCCAAGGAGATTCTGTGATCAAGCAAATTCTGCACACAAAGCTTTTCAAGCACAGTAAATTGATTTAAGCAGGAATGTGGCAGAAAAAATGTGTCCCCAAGACACAGAAGTGAAGTGAAAGCTAAAGCAAATTTGATTAGAACCAAGCTGAAAACATTTTGGAAAGTGGTAAATAAACAAGGAAAAAATGTGCAAGATTAATTTTGTGTACACATGGTACAATATGTACTGGGTTAATTCTGGGATCAGAAGTCAACTGACTTTTGGCCATGAGGTTTTGTGAGTAGCACTAACATATTTGGAGAACATTTGCCTCAGGGCTGGCCCACAACATTTTGGCACCTGAGGCGGGGAGCTCAAATGATGCCCCCATGCGCACTCACTTGGGCCAAAACTTTGAAAGGTCTCAATTCTGCCTTCTTCCTGTTCTACTCCTCTCATGGTACTGCTCTGCTACCTACCCCAATAAAGGAGAACTAACAACTTAAAATGCCTTGTTCAAAAATTTTAAGTAACACTTAACTTTCAAACGCCTGAACAGCAAATGTAACTTTTCTTGTCTGCATAGTAAACACTGGCATTTTTATCTGTTTGAATAATCAAAGTGGTGCTTTCTGTGCCTTCTTGGTTGCAAAGATTTGAACTGCTTCCTGAAGGTCCACAGTCTGGGCCAGCTCATGCTCTATTGAGATGGTTGCAAGGCCGACCAGCTTCTCCTGTGTCATTGTGGAGCGTAGATGTGTTTTTATGAACTTCAGCTTGGAGAAGCTGCGTTTTCCACTGGCAACTGTTACAGGAAGTGTTAGAAGTATGCGCAGAGCAACAAAAGCATTTGGAAAGAGGGTGGTCATCTTATTTGTGCACATATATTCCAGAACAGCCTTTGGAGTTGATCCTGCTGAAAGGTATCTTGAAAGGGCTTTCAGTTCATCACCTAAATCACTCGCATCAATATTGTGCATGTCATCATGTGTCAACACTGTCTCTAGTGCCCTGCATTGCTGGTGAGGATCTTCTTCAGGTATAGTGAGGAGTTTTGGAATATCATACAACATCCCAAATATACTGCTGTGTTCCTTGAGCTGCATGAAACGTTCTTCGACTGACTATATTGGTTAAAGAATTCAACTTTGAATTGTTGTTTGGGATCTCTTATGGGATTATCCCGTGCCTCGTAATCAAAATGTCGTCTTCTTCGGTGACTCTTGTATTCTTGAATGGGTGGGAAAATAGCTTCAGTGTGAAGGTCCTCTGCCAACTTCTGTGCACTCTTCAGAATGTTTTGAAATCCCTCATCTGACCGGTAAGACTGTAGGTATGACTTTGCTTTGTCCAGTTGTTCCATTGCTCCAGATATATCAAGGTCAACGCCTTGGAGTCTCTTGCTTACAACATTTATTTCAAACAGCCACAACACCAAGCCACACAGAAATTTGAAGTTATGTATGGTTCTGGTGATTCCATTTCCCTCTGCCACTGTTCTCCCACGAACAGTTACTGTCATAGCATTATCCTCCATAATGGCAACTATGGCATCATCTATCATCCCAATTTGGTGTTTGATAGGCTTTATCACCTCCACTTGACTTTCCCATCGTGTGGCACTCAGTGGTTTCAGTGTCAGAGAGGATGCTCCCAGATGTTGCTTCAAAATTTGCCATCGATGAGTTGATGCAGAGAAAAATACATAGATGCTTTGAACTACATTAAAAAAATTCAGCAGCCTCACTAGAAGCTGATGCTGCATCACTGACCACCAAGTTCAATGAATGAGAACTGCATGGGACAAAAAAAGCTCGAGGGTTTGACTCTCGGATCTGTGTCTGCATTCCTCTGTTCTTTCCTCTCATGTTGGCACCATTATCATAGCCCTGAATTCTCATGTCAGCTATCACAATTCCTGTATCTTCCAGCTTTGTAAGAAGCACATATGTCATGCCAGCTCCTGTAGTATCATCAATGTCAATAAATTCTAGAAAATGCTCTCTGACAGTCACCATTGCAGGGACATTTTCACTAGGTTCTGTTGTTGTTACAAAATGCACCATTAAAGTCATTTGTTCTGTATGGCTGATGTCAGGTGTGCAGTCCAGAATAACAGAGTAATATCTTGCTGACTTCAGATCTGCCACAATCTTCTGTTTGACTTTTGTTGCCAGGAACTCTATGATCTCATTTTGAATTGTTTTTCCAAGGTAGTGGTGTGTGTATATTTCTTGTGTGGTGACTCTTCTTAGATGCTCCTGGAGTACAGCATCAAACTCAGCCATCAGCTCCACAATTTTAAGGAAGTTTCCTTTGTTTGGCACATACAGCTGATCTGAAGTGCCACGCAGTGCTAGGTTTTGGGTAGCAAGCATTCTCACAATGGCAATGAGCCTTTTCAGAACATTCTGCCAGTAAAGAGACTCTGATGCAATCTTCTCTTGATGCTGATCATCTATGGTGGCCTTTAACCTTAGTCTCATCTTAAGCTCTTTCCACCTATGGAATGCTCTCTGGTGATTTGCTGCCTTCTCATGGCATGCCAGATTTCTAGCCAGATTTTTCCTGTCTTTTGTTCCTGTAGAACCTAATGTGGCTGGAACATTAGACTGGAAGAGTTTGCAACAAAAACAGTATGCAGCATTCTGGGTTTCTGAGTACATAAGCCTTGGCCTCTCCACTTTGTCACCATTGGGGATTTCACGCCAGTAATGTGTTGGATGGAAACTTCAATTTTTATTGTCTTTGGGGAACATGAAGTTTTTCACTTGCTGTGGCCCATGCAGTACAAGGAAGTCCCTCAGGCTACTGCTCAAGTGGGTCCACAGTCCTGGATCATCTAGACTTAAGGAACTAAACTCAGCAGCACTGTTTCTTGCGCCTCCACCACACTCGTCTCTGGTCTACACTTTTCTTCAGGAATGTGCATGGTTACATCCATTTGAGATGTAGCTATGGATGCTGCAGTAGCTGCCAGGTCACCTGCCCTCTGACTAACTGGAAGATCAGGCATCTCCTCACCACTCACATCCTCACTGGGGCTGGAAGGCTCACCGTGAACATTTGTGTCTATGTATCTCAGGAGAGCTCCTTCCTGCTTAGATAGAAATGCTTCCTTTGCTTTCTTTCTTTTTCTGAATGCTGCCCCAGAGAGGCTTTTTTCTTCTTTCACTCATGACTGCTGTTTTGTGCCAGCTATAGTGGCTCTCAACACTCAGTTGAAGGGGACAAATAAGCAGGCTGGTAGCAGGGCCTGAGTGAGGGAAGATATCAGCGTCTTAAGGGCCTAACTGGCTCCTACTGCTTCAGTTGACTGCCCTATTCTCCTCAAGAGGGTTCAGGGAAGCAGCAGGTAACAGGAGGCTCCCTGAGAAGCTGGTGTTAATCAGTCCTGGCTCCTCGGGGTGCTAAAGAGGTACATAAGAGGCTCTTCCTCCTCTCTCTCTCTCTCCCTGCAACTCCTGCTGCTTTCTGTTATTCCCTCTCACCTTTTCTCCTGCCTGCCTGTTATGTCTCTTGTGCCCTCCTGCCTCCAGCACTGCACTCCACCATCTCTGTGCATCTAGAGCAGAGAGAATACATATGCACCAGCAGTAGACACAATTTTCTACACTCTGGGTCCTAGTGGCACCCTCCCCCTCCCCCCCTCCCACAGTCTGGCACCTGAGGCGACCGCTTCAGTTCGCCTCATGGTAAGGCCAGCCCTGATTTGAATACAAAAATGTCTGCTTTGTACCTGTCTAATAAAACATTTTAGTATCACTTTTTATTCATTCTCTTTCTGCAGTTCAGGAAAAATATGTTTAATCTTTACTTGTTGCCTTATTATTTTCATTTAATTTAGTCTCCATTTTCCTTTCTATTTTTTTTTTAAATTATTTTAGAAAATACTTAAATTTCATTATATTGGCTGCATGGTAGATATGCTAGTATTTAGGAATATATAGTATATTTTAAAACACTGTCCAACACAAATCATGTATGTATGTAGTTTATGTACATAGCTTCCTTTTGTACTGAGATAAAAATATATCTGATTATCCCATAGTACAGTATATGCGCTCCATAACTCGTAACTAACCATTGAATACTGTGATATGCAGGGTGGTGATACAATAAGTATTTCACATTATTCTATCTTATTTTATTGCCATACAATAGCTGCTTTGTATTTGTGAACAAAGTTCAAACTATTTTCATTAGGTTCTCTACTGTACTGTAAGTCACATGTATACTACCAGGAGATGGAATTTTCATCGGCCAATTAGATTTCTGTTATTATGTGTGCTGTTTAATAGACATCTATAAGTAATGGAATGACACGGATTAATCTTCCCCTTTGGAGATAAGAGAAAAATTAAATTCAGACAGATATTTTTTCAAAAGCACATTTTAGAGTGAAATCCACACAAGAATCCCTATTTATTTCTTACATGCCTGGGTTACTTCCTTTGCCACTCGCATTGAAGCCCCATTTAAGGGAGCATGAAGCGTGTGGTGTGAACAGTTTTTTGTTCTGGAGTCTATTTTGCTGTGAAGATCAAATTTTAAATAAAGTCTTAATTGCTTAATCAGTAAGTGAAGTTTTGGACTGTTGATGCTGAGGTACCCAAGTTGCTTCACTTCCTAAAAGTTTGCCCTTATCTGAATAGTTTTTTCAGGTGCTTATCACCACTCCAATTTAGATTGGGTTAACATCTGAGTCAGTTATGACAGTAGTAGTAATGATATTACTGCAACCTCAGGCAAGGATTTACTTTCCAATAATAATTAGCCTTTGGGCAAGTCCTTTTTATGACATTCAATTAAGTGGCATTGACTTGCAGTGTGGGTTTTTTTTTCTATTTGAGTTTGCACTTACACTTACTAATTACCCTAATATACTGAGCAGGCAATATCTTAAATCAGAATCATGCCAGTGAGTTTTCTGCAAGTCTCAGAACATAATATTGTACAAATGTGAATGTGTCATATGGTTTTTCTTTAGGAACATGCATTGTATAGAAAGTAAGAAAATACCTAATGTTCCTGCATAACTTTATCATAATCTGCTGATGAATGCAATGTTATCACAGAATATACAGAAATGTTAGGCCATTTATCCAAAACTTGGGTCTGTCTTTAGTCCAATGAAGAGTGACCTTAGGAACACAAAGAATACTAGCCATATGGTGAAAGTTTGTTTTTGAAAAGACTGATCTGGGCTTGGCATTGTAGTAAGAAGGGGGACTTAATGCACCTTGTTTGGCTATTCTCCATCATTCAGTATAGTTTTGGAGAAAATTCAAGTTCCGTATGAACACAGGAAGTAGCAACATACCATATAAGCCTGAATCGTTTGTTTTACGTGGTACGAGCAGTATGACCAAAGCTCAGAAAAAAGTTTTTGAGGGCATCGGTGCTGGTCAAATATGTATTGTATTAAGAAAATAGACAACTTAGGCTAGATTTTTGAATATGATCGGACCATTTTGTGCATTCAGGGACAAGATTGTGCATGAAAATTGCCAACAGAGAATTCCCCTGATGGAAAGCTGGTGGAGTCAGTTCCTGTGACCAGCTGTTCCACCAAACTCCAGCATAGAGATCCACTCTGCTGAGACCAGTTGCTAGGGGGCTCCGGTCGGGACAGCACTGGCATAGATTGACCCGCCACGTTAAGGAATTGTAACCAGCTCCTGATCCTCACCTGTGTACGTACACACACACACACATTTTTGAACAGTTGTTTTTCTGCTGCATCCTCCCCTTGCCAGGGCTGACCAGCAGAGAAACAAATGGGGCAGGAAGGACCTTGGAGGTTTGGGATTAATGGGAAATACCTTGTCTAAACTTCACAGATCTTCAGCCGGGCAGATAGAGCAACTCTCCCTCCACGGCCAATTCGGTAACTGTTGGCTTCTATCCAATACCTGAACTCTGTATTTTTCCCCGTTTGTCAATCCAACCAGCAGTAATGGTTCCTGTTTTGGTGCATAATGTGTGGCTCATACTGGAATGAGGAACATACCATTTAGGGTGACTGTTCCCCAATTCCATCCTTTCCCCTGAGATGTATGCCCCTCTTTGTTGATTAGAGCTGAGTTTCTTCATAGTTCTTGTGGAATGGACAGAGGCAGCTATGTGCAGCAGAATTTGCCATCAGCATGACCCCTGTTCGCAGGATTTTTATGGCTCTGCTTCCCTATACATATTATAAAGCAATGGGCGGGGGAGGAGGGGGGAAAGAAAACATAGGATCTTGTACTTAGACATATTGTTAAATATCATGATTTTATTTGTAGTTTTTGCACTAGGTTGCTTGTAGTTTGCTTACCATGTGCCCTTTCCATTCTTTGGCTTCAGAGGTTTGCAACAGAAAAGGGAAGGGAGTGGGTGCTAATTTAGCACATTTTATCCTCCAGGCATCCCCAAATAGTTCACAATCACTGCCCTTTCTAATAGCATTGAATGGGCTTGTAAAGAGTTTACGTTGGCACTAAAAATAAACAAACCTCTTTTTAAAAGCTGTTATGTAAGAGTCTTTGCCAAATGATGTTAATGCTGTGAAAGGAAATCTAGTTATAATGAAAACATAATTTGAAACCAGCAGCCAAGTAGCACTGAACACGATCCAGCTAAGAGTGTGTGGGGGATGCTCTGAAAAGCATGCTTGTGTGTGTCTTTAAAAACTGTAAGCATGTGAAAATTCACTAGCATCATACCCCCTGCCCCCCCCCCATTCTGAAGAATATGTTGTCCTCTTTAATTTTCCCCTAATGTTTGCATTTTAAAACTCTCATTTGCTTCAGGAGATAAAAACATCAGGTTTAATTTTCTCAACTGCATGGACATTATGGAAGTGCTCTGGTTAAAAACTGTAAGAAAATATAGTGTCTTTATTATTGATGCTAATCTGCAGGATCCTGAATTTGCACAGAACATGCAGGGAGGATCTAATCTTTAAACCATTGCATCATGGAGTTTGTAAATTGGTAGATTTAGAAAGTGTAATGAAGACACGATGAATAGGTCACTGAGTGTAGCTTGAAAACCTGCTGTCATGATGGTTTTACAGATTTTTAAGACTCCTAGTAATAAGCAGGCTGCTGGTGATTTGAAAGCTACTGTTGCCTTTTGTAAGACACTTTTTCTTAGGGCTCGTACCACAAACGGAATGCATTCTAAAAAATCTTATGTAAATATTTGGTTCTTTTAATCTGCAGGATCATTGCAAATGTTCCCAAGCAGAACACTTTTGTTTATCGCATTTTCTTTTTATTTACAGACACTGCAGTAACAAGCTAGGTCTTGCATTGAATATTGTATTTTCCTCATTATTTCAGCTTTGAAAGATGGCATGCTTGGGACTCCATTACTCACCCTGATATTGTGAATCTTTACGCAGCCTATCCTTAGCACACACGCTTCCTCAGCATGGGATAATCTAACCTCTCTGGAAGTGAATGTCCTTTAGTGTTAATTTGACTGAGGGAAGGCTCCTTTTTAGTTACATTGAGCCATATTCATCCAAAGCCAATTCAAAGTGGCATGAATTGCACCTCCTTGTGGCAGCCTGCACTGCAGGTGGGAGGGTTATTCTGACAGGAAAGCACTGATGATATAGATGCCTGCCTTCTCTCAAGCTTTCTGCTGTGTGGGGGGAGGGCAGCTTTAGTCTCTACTGAGGCCCCTAAAGTCGTTTAGAGCAGAAATTTCTAAGGGGAGGCAGTGAATCAGTGCCTCCCCCATAATGTTGGCTTTACTGCCTTGCTGGCCAGCAATGCCCATTGCTGTACTGGTCCCCTGAGCAGGCCCACCCCAGTGGAATGGGAGGGTTTTCTAGTGGCATAAATCTGACTATCTGTCTTTCACGCTTTGTGCCTTGTTTGCTGTGGCTTCCTCTGGTGTAACACTGGGCTGCGTGTGGCTATGGC
The DNA here is from genome assembly GCA_033296515.1 of Macrochelys suwanniensis. Lineage (NCBI taxonomy): Eukaryota > Metazoa > Chordata > Testudines > Chelydridae > Macrochelys > Macrochelys suwanniensis. The sequence continues at coordinate 39,403,892 of CM065784.1, forward strand.
TGCACATAAGCAAGGGAGATAGTGAATGACGTTCCAAAGTTTAAGCATTGTGAACCCAAATAATTAAGCAAATAATATCAGAGCTGAGTCTGAAATATTGGACCTGTTATACTGCTAGAGACCATCTATAAACTTTGGGGGTGCTTAGAACTGGGGTTGTGTTTTAAATAATGGTAGGTTTCTATAGCACAGAAAGCCACATAGGATTCCAGCAGCCCTAACGTATCAGCTCACTGTGGTGTTTGGTATCACTGGTTGCTTGTGTGTGATTATCTCTCTCCCTTTGTGGCAGACCCTAGCAATTATACAGGCTAGTTACATCCTACAGCAAAGAGTTCTCAATAGAAGTGTAAAACTTGCACTTTTGGTGCGGAAGGTTGAATGCCTGCTGACAGCAGTAGTGTCTGTGTGTATGTGGCTCTGGTTCATTAAGAGTTCTCTATGTATTTTTCACTAAGTTAGTCCCAAATCATTTTTGGAAATGACGTATATTACCTGTTTCCTTTCATAAGCAGTGTAAGTCAGGAAGCATATTAAAGAATTAGCAAGAGAACTACAGTGGTGCTGTTGACAAGGAACATGATGTGATGGGGAGAAATGCACATTTTTTTAAAACTAAGGGAAAAATTCTCATCTCTGCTGCTCTCTGTGGGTCTCTTAGTGATGTCATTGGAAGTTTCATACACAGGACAAGAGCTGAATGTGGCATGCAGAAGAGATACGCAGTGTGGAAGAGAGGAGAATTTTGTAAGGGCTAAAGCCCCAGGAATATTTAGTTATGATTGCAAATATTTTGCTTCTAATAGTTTGTAGGTGGCTTATGAGTGAGGTTTAAATGATATATTACTAGGCTTTTAGTGTGTAATAATTTGTCTAAAAATTGGGTTGTTATTAAGATGAATATATAGTTTGTAGCTTTTCTTACCATTTAGAATACAAGGCATTTATTCTTTAGTGCCAGAACTAATGGCATTTTTATATCCAATTCCGCGCAGAAGAAATTTTGAAAAAGTAATTCAGGCATCCATTAAAATCCAGCAGACAGCATATTTAAACGCATACATCAAGCCAGTCCCACAGGGCAAAGAATAAGCCTTTTTAATTAAAATTGTATTATGAGAGAAGTTTTGTGGTTCAATTGTTAATGTATACTTAGTTGAAATCTACATGCATTTAAACTAGTTATTTTGTTCAAATTCAATTCAATGCATACATAGCCAGGCTACAAGATACATCCTACCCTATTAATTAGTGTTAGTATTCCCTTGGGTACAAGCTGATTGCCTGCCAGTTACAAAAGTTTACCCTTAAGCATGACAGCACTATATGATTGAAAACCAAACTGCCTATATGTATTTCCTATGTTTTTGTATTAAATAGGACAATTTTTCCCATAGTATTATTTCCCAGGTTAGTGGGGAGTTACTTAAATTGCAGACAGCAGGTTACATAAGCTTTGAGTGCTATTGATCATGTCTACACTGTACCAGTATTCACTGAAGAACAATATCAATTACTGTACACCAGTTATGATTGTATAGCTTACAGTGATGTAATGGGCACTATTTTCATCAATACAAAGTTCAGAGTGTTACTGCAGTTTAAATATTGAAACAGTGTACTAATGTGTTTACTATGCTTTTGTGGTTTTGGAAACCTCTGTTTATTTAATGTGATGGAATAAATAATTCAGAATTGTCACCCTCAATTTACAGTTTGTTGGGACCTATATTTTAAACTGTGTCTAGCCTAGAAACTGTAGGCAAGATAATATGCAGTACAAAAATTCTTACTGATGTACACTATATTAATTCTTCACACAACGCAGTTACCCCGTGGAACTCATTGTGATGGGATGTTGTGAAGTCAAAAGTATAACTGAGTTAAAAAAAGAATTAGGGTCATGGAGAATAGGTCCATTGTTGGCTATCAGCCAATATGGTCAGGGACACAGCTCCATGCTCTGCGTGACTCTAAACATTTGACTGCTACAAGTTGAGACTGGATGACAGGGGTGGATCACTCGATATAGTGCCCTGTTCTGTTTGCTCCCTCTGAATGATCTGGCACTGACCATGGTTGGAAGACAAGATACTGGGTTAGATGGACCAATGGTCTGACCCAGTATAGCGATTCTTATGTTATGTTCTTAATTAGTGGCCTTTCCTCCTCCCTCTAAGATAAAACAACTTGTTAAATTTGGTTTAATTTCAAGCAAGCCTTACAAAAAGGTGCATAAACGTTCACGTGTCACACTTCTGTGTACTATATCAACTTATGCTGGAACCCAAAATCATATACTCTGGGTAGGACAGGAAGGGAGGTGAGTGGAAATGCATTATGACTTTTGATAAAGTCAGTGCAATGAACACAGATCAAAAGAGCAAGCAATTGTTTTAAATGATAAAGCATTTATTATAGCATTAAGATATGATAGGGCATTTCTTACTGGCCATTAATATACAGCTCAGGTGCATGTGAAGCACAAGAGAGCAGACCTCATGAATACAAACATCACATCACCCGACGAATGGAATGTATATCTGTATCTTAGTGAATTTGTCACTGTTTTTCAGAAATATCGACAGTATATGTCAGGACTTCTGGCTCCTCCTTATGGTGTTATGGAAACTGGCTCTAACAATGACAGTAAGTACAAAAAAATATATATTTGGAAAACAGTTTTAAAAAGTCCCTCCTCCTTAGATATTGGAGTTTTGTTCTCTTTAAGCGTTGTGATGCATGATCTTTTTTTAGTGTAGACAGGAAGTGGTGTCAGAGTCCACCATAAAGAAAAAGAAAGTGATGGTGTGCTCCAACTTTCTTTCTTTTACCTACCTGTTTTTCAGCTGATGGCAGTGAGAAGTGGGGGATAACATGGCACAATTACCTACTACACACCAGTCAATTTGAGGACTGCATTCAGTTTTTGTGTTAAGTGCTGAGGGCAACATTTTCAAACATGTGTGCCTACCTAGGTACCTAAATTTACACTTAGGTATCTACATTGAAATGAAGTCTTTGGGAGCTGTAGATGCTCAGCACTTCTGAAAATCAAGGACGTTTATTTAGGTACCTGAATATGGATGTAGGATGTCTAACTTTAGTTGCTCAAATCTGCTAATGTTGGCCAGTACATTTGGTATATTTCTTGTATCTGCAGTGCTCATTACTGCGTTCCATGGGATTCATATGGCATCTTAACACAGAACATTTTTCTAAAGAAACACATATCAATGTTATATTCTGTTATGTTTTATAGAAAAATTGGTTGTTATGGGCAGTGCTATTTTTGTTTATAAATATTAAAACACAGTGTAATCCCTGGGCACAAAAATGTGTGTCCAGCCAAATGCCCATGTACAGTCTTGAAATCTTAAAACTGGGGGAGGTCTGCTTAACCTGCCGATACATGTAGGATTTATACATTTGTTATTCTTAATGGACATTTCATCTTTACAGCCTTCATACATAGGTAGGAAGTACATTTTTCATTTCAAACTTATTAAACCTCATAAGTAAATGCACATGTACTCAATCTGCTGAGACCCTCCTAATTTTTGTATTACTTTCATGAATGGTTGCTTTAATATTTAGAGAATGCACAATATGCTGTATTGATGTATTCCCTCTTTTCTTTTAGGGATGCCTGACAAGGAGAATATGTCTAGCAATGCTCTTTGCTCAGTATCTAAAAACTGTAATAAGGTAAATCACACATCATTCTTCACGACTTTGAAAATAACAAAGAATAAATATAGCATTACATTGGAAAAACAGCAAAACAATAAAAAGGGGTGGGGGGAAAGGTCCCAGTCCTGCAAAGGCTTAAAACACATGTGTAACTTTATTGCACATGGAAAATCCCAGGCTACAAGTGGGCTTGAGTCTTTGCAGGATCAAAGAGCAGTGGCTGAACTTTTCTCTCTCTCTCTCATTGCTGGTCCAGGACCAGGACATAAAAAAATGTCTGTTATCTCAAATATATTCAGCTACTGTTGAAGTTGGCAACAGTTGGTGCCTGGATCAGAACTTCACATCTGGGGCTCATCTCTATAATAAAGTCACAGGGATGAAAGTGTGTGTCCGTGACGAGGGCCAGTGCAAGCCAAGGCACCATTATAGTCCTAATTCAGACCTATTTTGAGGATTTAAGTGGGTCTTATGTAATGCATAGCCCTTGTACTGTCCCTTTGCAAGGACTGAATTTTACCTTATCTGCACAGAATAACCATAATCCCAATTCCCTTTCAGAAAGTGCTTCTCTGCCTTCATACTAACCAACTGGAACACACATATGATAATTTATGAGTAATACTGTCTGGGTTTAAAATAACCACAATAGCAGGAAGAAATGATAGTATCAGGATCTGTTCCTCCCTCCCAACCTGGGGCCTGGTTGGGAGAGTTACAGGGATATATAATGTTGCTTGGATGTTTTTCTTTCTGGACATATAGTCTAACATGATTCATTTATTTTATATCTTTAAAAAAATAGAACAATTTTTAAGTGGACATTGAAAACATCTCGACAGCAGATAAAGCAAAAGAATACTTTAGCCCATTTTGTTAATGTGAATATAACTAATTCAAAAAGGAAACCATTTGTTCTTACTTGTTCACTTCCACCTCTCCCTGTCTGCCTGTCCCTCTTCCTCAGAGATAGTGACCTTTCTTAATCATGTCTTTTAGCCTTTATTAAGCATACAGACACTACTGCATACGCAGTTCCTTTTTCCGCTCTGTTATTCACAAACAGCATAACACTTCCTGACCCAGCCTTATCCTGCATGAAAATTAACACTTTTCCATTAACTTAGTAATAGTAATTCTATGCACTTGAGAGCACCTTCCATTCTAAAAGATTTCTAAAAACATTTATGAATTAAGGTCACAACACCTTTATGAGGCATGATCATCTCCATTCTACATGTAACCCTTCTGCCAGGATGAGTTGACAGCAGCAAGGGCCAGGTTCAGTACATAGGGGTTCCCTTCTCAACAATGCAATGCAAAACCGGCTCGAGCCCCCACCCAGTAACCTGGGAAAATCTTATACACACCCCTGGGCGCCTCAAAGAGGCAATACTTCCCCTCTCGCAAGCACAGAGCCTCAGTGTAACAGAAATCTTTAATAGCAGCAGGTAAACGATACCAGCCTTAAATTGGGAAAACACCGCAACTAGGATCTATAAGCCAAACGGTGAGCAAGACCCACCCCAGCCAATTGGGCCGTGCCCTGTCCCTTGGGTTCTTGAGTCCAGCAACCCAAACGTCACCCAAAGTCCCCAAAAGTCCAAGAACCCAAAAGTCCAGTCCCAGAGTTCAAAAGTTCATCTGCAGGGTGCTACACGCCACCCGCCTGGGCAGCAATGGGAAGGGGCGGGGGGTAAGGGGCACCTTACGTGGCGTCAAGATGATTGCCTCACCCCTCCGTGGGGCTTCACTCTGCTCCGCCAGCCGTCTCACCGGCCGCTCTGCTCCGCCAGCTGTCCCGCAAGCCGCTACCGCTGTCCCCACGAACTGCTCTGTCCCACCAGCCGTCCTGCAAGCTGCTCCAACTGCAACCACGAACTGCTCCGCTCTGCCAGCAGCACCACTCCGACTGTCCTCACGAACTGCTCTGCTTTGCCAGCAGCACCACACCATCAGCTGTCTTGCCAACTGCTCCACCAGCCACTTATCTTCAGGCTCCCCCACTACTTAACACAGTGCTCAGTGATTTCAGCTCATAAGGCTGTTAGCACTTTAGTGATTTCAGCTTGTAGTTTAGGGGAGCCCTAGTGCTCAGTTGCACTATTAGCCCAGAGTGATTTCAATTTCAGCAGTCTGAAACCAGACTCTCAAGGAACTCAACATTAGCTCTGATATTCCACAGTGGAGAGAGGCGGAGATGCTGCAATTGGTGTCTCAGACCCTCACAGGGGTCCTACACCCACGCCCGCCCACCCACCTGCCTGCCTGCCTCTCTCAATTCACTGGGCTTTGGAACCCATGTCCCTTGGCTGGCGAGTGCTGTTTAGTTAATGGCAAGTTCCCCTTTAACATGACAAAAGGCCAAGTACAGTTCCACTGGCCATGATTTACATAAGCAGTATAACAACAGTTTATTCTTCCTGCCCCAATAACAGAAATTCCTGCCCCAATACAGAAAACTGAGGATCCTACAGCAGCCCAAAATGCCCATTTGGGCCACTATGGTTCGTACCAGGCAGGGTGGGTGTGCCTATGCAAATTGGATCAGCCCCTGGAGTGCTTTGCCATGACTCACCACCAGATGTCAGGGTGGAGCTCATCCTGACTCTGCTTACATACATATGAGGAAACTCAGGCACAGAGAGGCTATGTGACATACTTGAGACCACACAGGAAGTCGGTAGCAGAGTTGAAGCGAAGTAGTAGAGCGGAAGTTCACTTATGGAATCCCACAAGGATCAATGCTCTCTCCTGTCCTATTCAATGATCTGCATGCAGCTACTAGGTAAATATGGACTCAGGTGCCAGCAATATGCAGATGTCACACAGCTCTACCTATCCTTCATGACATATGGGCATGTGCTTGGATGAGATCAGCTCATGGATGCAATCAATTGGCTAAAACTGAACCCAAGCAAGACACAGATGATGCTGGTGGGCAAAGGAACGCATTTGGAAGGTTGGCAGCAATGGTGCAATCACTTTTGGTTGAAGGTACACATCCACAATTGGTCAATTCAGTCCATAGCTTAGGAATGCTCCTGGATTCTCACTGCTGCTAAGCTTTCACATAGCAGCATCTCTGAGTAATGCTTTCTACTGTCTCCAGTTGGCTAGGAGACACCATCACATCCTGGCAAATGATGACCATGCCTTTGTCACCTCTTGGCTGGCCTACAGCAATACAATATACCTGAGCATGAAGCCTTCAGCACTATGATGGCCTACGCTCATGAGGAGCATTGCCTCGTAGTCTGGGTTTATGGCCTTCAAACTGTGGACGCGGGGTTTGGTAGGGGAGCCCAGGCCCTCCCACTCCACCAGACTCCATCTCAGGGCCCTGTGAGGCCTATCAAAGGTTCGACACCTGGGAAACCTTAAGGCTGCCCTCCCTGAGCCACTTACTGTCATCCCAGGATTGTCCAAAGTTTGTCGTCTGTGGCAAGGAGATGTGCCAGGAGGTCCGCTCACCGCTTGGCACCACTTTGTGGCCATGCGTGGTGTGGTGGTTCCTCCTCAGCGTGGCAGCTGTCTTGTCTGGTGGCTTTGCCCTGGGCCAAGTCAGTTCTCAGTCTCTCCCCTGCTGGGGTAGTCCATAGACAAAAAAAGGGGAATTTAATGCAAACAAACTGAGTCTATATGAGAGAGGGGAAGTATCTGCAGCAGGTAGGGTTGCCAACCCTCCAGGATTAGCCTGGAGTCTCCAGGAATTAAAGATTAATCTTTAATTAAAGATTGTCATGTGATGAAATCTCCAGGAATAGATCCAACCAAAATTGGCAACCCTAGTAACTCTTCCCTCAGAGAGGCACCTTTGGGCGGTTGTTGTAGGGAGAGATCCTGTTTTCCCTTAGCTCTTTTCTCAGGAGCTGTGAGTTGCAGGTCTAGTCTCTTTCCTGGCCTGCTCCCTTTTAGCTCCTCCTCCAATCTGTGCATCTCTTGCAGGTGTGGCGGGGTGGGGCTGGCTAAGCCCAGAGCAACTCAGTAACCCTCTGTTACTATTGTGAGGTTTGTGTACCTCATCACAAGCTCTTAGGAAATTCCACTTGGTCCAGAATGCTGCAGCTACTCTCCTCAGCAACAGAAACTACTGTTGAACACATCAAACCTGTCCTCCACACGCTACACTGGCTTCCCATAGAATGTCAAGTCAAGTTCAAATTCTCAGCCCTTATCTTCAAATTTCTCAATGGCATGGGTCCAAGTTATCTAAACGATCAGCTAAAGCGCTGGGATGAAGAATGTGGTTGACAATTTCACTTCTCTGGCACAATGTAACTTTCTACAATGAGGGTGCAAGGCCCAGAGCTTTCTTGGGAGCAAGTCCAAGACTGGGGATGAACTCCCCCGGGAACCAAGGACCATCACAAATTACACCACCTTCTTCTCTAAGTGAAAGGAGCCTTTCTTTGATATTGAGTTTTCTGACATAAACATATAGCAACACATGTATATATTTAAGAACATTCCAAAACAAGCGACAAAGGGTCCTGTGGCACCTTATATACTAACAGAGGTATTGAAGCATAAGCTTTCATGGGTCAATACCCACTTCTTCGGATGCAAGCAGTGGAAATGTTTGCTTCGGATGCAAGCAGGGACATTTCCACTGCTTGCATCCGAAGAAGTGGGTATTGACCCACGAAAGCTTATGCTTCAATACCTCTGTTAGTCTATAAGGTGCCACAGGACCCTTTGTTGCTTCTACAGATCCAGACTAACACGGCTACCCCTCTGATACTTGATTCCAAAACAAAACACTCTACATACAATTCTTCTTCTGGGAGATGAGAGAACAAACATGAGATGTTAGTCACTTTGCTCAGTGCACTACTGAAAGATGCTCAGATACTATGGTGATGAGTGTGGTCTGAGAACCTATGTAGAACAGAATAGCTCATGACTCCTAGTTCTATGCCTTTGCCACAAGTTCATACTTCCTTTTATTTACCGGAAGTAAAAAAGCAAGTGCACCAAACAATATGTACATGCACAAATGTTTAGTTTACTGCATGTCAGATTTATTATATATGCATTTATGAATTATACCAATACTATAGTACCTGAACAACTTGTACCATTCTCATATCCTGCTATCAATTAAAGATTTGATTGACCTGGAAGATATGCCTGCAGGTCCAGATTCTCAGATGTGTCGGGATAGCTTTGCACTGATCCAGGATTCAAAGTTGCCCTAAATCTAGCCTTAATAGCCAGAGAAGGATTCCCCCTGTATAGATGAATCCTTGGGTAATGCAGAGCCACTTGAACAGCTACTAGGTTCGTGCAGAAGCATATGTCCAGGGAAAATGGAGTATCCTTATGCCACAGATATCCTAGGCTACTGGACTGGCCCTTAATGATGCTGGCAGTAGGTATAGTTTAGAGCAGGGGTTCTCAAACTTTTTCTTTCTGAGGCCCCCCAACATGCTATAAAATCTCCACAGCTCACCTGTGCCACAACAACTGGTTTTCTGCATATAAAAGCCAAGGCAGGCATTAGGGAGTAGCAAGCAGGGCAGTTGAATGGAGCCCCATGCTACAGGGGCCCCCACAAAGCTAAGTTGCTCAGGCTTTGGCTTCAGCCCCGGGTGGCAGGGATCATGGCCTCAGGCTTCAGCCCCATGCGTTGGGGCTTCAGCTTTCTGCCCAGGGCCCCAGTGAGTCTAACACTGGCTGTGCTTGGAGGACCCCCTGAAACCTGCTCATGGCCCCACAGGGGGCCTGGGACCCCTGGTTGAGAACCACTGGTTTAGAGCACCCTTCAAAGCTCAGCCAAGCACTGAGGTGGATGAGGTTTAAAAGAAGCTCTTTAAAATACTGTAAGAAAACATCCTGCACGGATCCAAATATATTTCCAAATTTTTTGTTTTTATTATTTTCGTCGAACTTGCTTGTTTTAATTTTGCAAGTAAATAATTCACAAATCTTTTAACATGGTTCATAAGTTTGCTTCAAATTAAATAGAATATATTCCGCTCTTTAAGTATGAAATGTATTAATCTCTTATTCAGTTTATGTTAATTCTTTTAATAGCTCTAGAATAGATGATTTTCCATATTCACCATCTAATTATTTGAGCTGTATGTTCATAGCTTAATTTTTTTCTCTTGTCACCTTTTTCTTTTTTGATGAGTAACATACAGTTTTTCTTCTATGTGTGCCTTCCAAGTATCCCACCGTATGGGAGCGTTTGGTATTCCTGGTTCAATTAAAAGTGATCAAAAATGCATTTCTGTCTGAAGAAAGCTGCAGAGTGATTTTTCTGGTACCAAACAGGAATTCATTTGCATTTGGGGTTACTTGAGTGCACATCATTTAATACAAAGACACAATTAAACTGAGCATAAAATAACTGAAACAAAATATGAAATGATTGTGTTAATGCCATCGGTTATATTTTGGGGAATGGAAACAATCAATTCTAGACTCTCTTACCTTAGAAAAAATAACATAAATACTTTCTGTTGGATTAGTTAAGTTTAATAATTGTATGATAGTGTCTCTTAAAATAGTTTTGAAAATTCTTATGGAACTAAACCTAGATATGACTGGGTCTAGTAGTTGAGCTTAAACTTCAAGGGTAAATGACAGAATCAATGATCATCTCAGATACATTTTGGGAAAAGTTACAGAAGAATAAGGACACAGGAGAGTCCTGATTGTGTACAAGTGAAGCTGGGAGCCATGCCTGTATTTAAGGTTGCCTGACCCTTTCCATCATGGGAACCTATTTTCAATTGCTTATAACTTTTCCAATCTTTAACTTTTGGGGTTGAAATTTTCCAGGCCAGGGGTCTGCCTGAGGCTGAAAGTTTCAGCTAAATTGGTTCGGCCATTTTGAAGAATGAGGTTGGAAAAAAATATGTTGTTTGTCCATGTTAAAAAAATAATTCTTAGTCTTTTCCTGGAGAAGCTCTAGCGCCTCCATGCAGGGACTTGAAATTTAGCAGTGAGTAGGGTGACCAGATGTCCCGATTTTATAGGGACAGTCCCAATATTTGGAGCTTTTTCTTATATAGGCTCCTGTTACCCCCCGACCCCGTCCCAATTTTTCACACTTGCTGTCTGGTTACCCTAGCAGTGGGTGTCGCCCTGGCATCAGGGATGCACCTTTTGCCATCCCCATAACACTTTGCCCAAGTTATAAGCCTCTGAAAAATCTCAGTTCGCACATGCTTGCTAGAGAGATTTGTTAGAGTTTGACAGCTAAATTCTCCAAAGATCCCATCTGCACTGGGCTCATTCTGCACATGCATGCCAGCTCATGGCTGCAGGAACTGAGAGGAGGGAGACGGTCTCTTCTGTGCTCTCAGTGCATCTCCTGTTGTCACCCAGGCAGTGAGAAGGAGCAGGAAGAAGCCGGCTGACTATTCCCAGGGGTTATGGAGATAGGGGAAGAGGGAACTGCCAGACCAAGACAGTAAGGGGAAGATGGCAGGGGTAGATAGGAGCAGAGAAAGACCCAGGCTAGGCGCATAGACTCTCTAACCACTCTCCTACAGAACCTGGAATTGAACTCAGAAGTCTTCAGTCTTTCCTGTCAGCAATTAATTGTGAAACCCTCTGCCAAAGCATGTGTCTTATCCTCCTCTAGTGATGATCCCATAGAGGATAACAGCCTACAACTGCTATCGTTTACTCTGTTAGCTCATGTGGAAGAGATCTGTGCTGTGAACCTAAAGATCTCAACCCTGTTGGTGTGCTATGCTGGGGATCAATATGGTTTCTCATGCTGGGATTTCTGGATTTTTTTGGTTTTGAATTAGGAAATTAAATCCAAAAACTATGTTAAAAGACCATTAAAGTCAAGCATTCAAAAGTTAGTCAATGTCAGAATGTACAATTTTAATTAGGCCCCCTTGTGTGTAGCTTTAATTACTTAATCACATTATTTTTTCTGTGGGACCCCTTAACAATATAAATTCTAACTTCAGACAGTAACATTGACACATTGTTTTTGTTTTGGTACAGCCTAATTCCGCTAACATTGCATAGAAAATTAATTTAACATATGCCTTATTTATGGAAAAATATATATCCCAAAGGTAGGAAAGTTCTTATTTTTCATTTTTTTCTTCTCGCTGCTTTTGCTGAAGACTCTTTATACACAGTAAATTAGATGTAATTGGCATGACTTTTTGCATGTAGATCTTGATATGAGCTTGGGAGTATACTTTGTTTGAACTCTCTGTTATGTTCTATTTTTAATGTGTTCCCATGCAGTCTCTTTATAGTTCTACTATATTAAAATAACAACATGGGCTCCCTCTGGTGGTCAAAGTAATACCTTTAAATACCCTTAACATTAGGTAATGTCTAAATAGCACAATGGCTAAACTGTCTGCTTTTTCTTTCAAAGGTAATGCATTCAAATCCTGCTGAGTGTAATTTTATCAAAAAAAATTTAACAAGACCTTTACAATATATACTCATAGATCTCTTTGGAAGTTATCTTTTTGTTTTGTTTCCTTCTTGATTTATTTGATAGACAATTTAAAATTGTACTGTATCTTTAATAAATTATAGCATTTCTGGCTTTTTGTCTGTTGTCCCATTTGACGTCTCACTTGCTAAAAGTTAGGCATGTGCTTAAATGCCTTGCTAGATCAAGGCTCTAGGTTGGTGTAATTGAGAACAGAATTTGGTCTAGTCAAATAATTGGAGTAGCATGGGTGGAAAAGCAGTATTTGGTATTTTGTCAGCCCTAGATATATTTAATAAAAATATCTAAAAGAACTTTTAGTAGAAAGAAAAAGTATAATCTCAGTATTAATTATTTATGATAGCATTTTCTACATAAACAACCACATTAATATTAATGCATTTTAATTTTTAAGCCCTTATTGGTAGCTCTAAGCACTTTAAAATAAGTAAAATGTACAGTTTACAAAGCTAACTTGAAAATTCACCAGATACAATACTGAACAGCCTATATGACATACCAGTCATTGTCATGCTGGTCCACTATAATAACCACAGTAGTAATAAGCACAATAATTCCATCTCTGGTTATACTGTCTCTCAATTTACCATTCCCAAATGCCTGAGGAGAATGCTTACCTTTTAACATATCCAATAGGTTAACAAATCTGGGGTTTGTCTGACTCCAAGCAGAATTCTCATGGAGAATTTTTACACTACTCTAAAATACTGGGTTTGTAGTAAAAGAGAGTGTGTGAAGTACTGTAGCAAGATTGTAGAGGCGATGACAGAGTTTTTTGGAAAGTGATCTCAGTGTGGCACTTGAATGAAATTTGTGTGTGGTAGTTTTGACTGAATTGATTTTCTGTGGTCTTGTCTACCTACTGTGGCAATGCGCATGGGACAGTTGTGAATTCTAAGTGCACCAATGTGGTATGCACTAAATAGCCCGTGTAATCCCTGCTGGAGTAGACTACAAGTTCCCTAGTGCATGTTCATGTTTTTCATGTACATGGTTTGTGTAAGTGACCTACAGTGTATACGCACTGTTATAAGTCCTAACTTTCTTGGGCTGTGTGCCAAAATCTATTATCCTATACACTCTCAGCATAGGATAGCAAAGGTAATAGTTTTGTATTTTCTGTTTAAAAACTGTTACATATGCTCTTTACACGATGATTTCTAAATAATATTTTTATGCAAACCGAACTATAATAGTTCTTTCTGGTGTCTGCTATAATATTTTGGCATCCATTATCAGATATATGAAAATATAATTTTCTTAGATGTCTAAGTTCTTCATTTTGCACTATGTGGAAATGCTTTGGGTTCAGTAATTGTCAGATTCCATAGCAATTTGGCTGTTTTAAAGACTGTGTGAGTGAGAATAGTTACTTTGTAATGACTCACACTGGAGGCAGCATATGGTGGGAGAGATAATAAATACTGAGGTTTGAGGTGTGAAGGCGTTTGTGACAAATTCATTTTTATACATTAGTAATAAACTTCATCTTGAAAAATGTGCAGGTCTTTATATGTCGCCAGATCTCTTTACATAAGCAACATTATTAGAAAGGCTGCAGTTTTACATAAACTTGTCTTACGTAAGCTAAATTGTTAGAGAGTCAGTAGGGGAGACTGAAAGACACCATGGTCTTAAATGTCAGCAGTATGCAGATGGCACACAGTTATACATTTCCTTAACATCAAATGCAGAAGCCATTTGTCCCAAAACATATGTGAAGTCAGTATGTGGATGTGAAGTATCTGTCTGAAGGTGAACCCAGGCAAGAAAAACGTGATGATGGTGGGACAAGAGAGGTGCTTCTGAAAACTAGCTAGCATTCTTTCATCACCTGTCATCCAATTCAACTGGCAGATCATCAAAAACGGTGTGCGGTTCTGAGGTCTTTCTGCACTCCTTACTGATCCTGGAGACCCAAATAGTGATGGCTGCCATGAACAATTTCTATTTGTAGCTGACCAGGAGACTAAGCTCTAATGTGACAGACACTGAGCTGACCAGAGTATTCCATCCTGTTGACACTTGCGGGATTAATTATTGATTGTTACTTGATTATTGCTATACCAGGAATGAACACATGCTTTGAAAAAACTCCGGCTGGTCCAGAATGCCACTGCATGTCAGTTAACCAACATGGCTGTTAATAGTCACTAACTTGCCTCTTCGTGAAATAACTGATCTAGTTCAAAATCATAGTCCTGATCTTCAAAACCTTCCCATGAGTAAGATCACCTCTCCTCCTACAATCAGGACTTTCCACCACAGCTGCACTTCTCAGGAACAATGGAGCTGTCCACAGCAAGAGTAAGACTGATGAGAGATGGAGACAGAACTTTCTTGGTGGCTGGTCTTCAGCTATGGAATCTTTTTTCCTGAGGAGGGAAGAACCTCACTACTCTCAGGTCCAATTGAAATACCATTTTCTTCACTTCTATTTTCTCACAACAATCACAAACAAGATCAGAATAAAATTAAATCTGCATAGGTTTGTTTGTGTATATACTAATTTAAAAATCTAGTCCAAATTACATTTATACTTTGGGAAGCCCTGGCAATGAACCCTAGTCTGATTTTTCTTCTATGCCTTCAGCAACCACAGCGAGGTGCAATAGAAGCACTTAAAACTGGTTGCCAAACTTTTTATAGTGTGGGCCATAAACAGAGAGATTGTCTTGTGACCACCTCCTCTCCCATTCACAATTGCGAAACATCCCTGTGGCGACTACAGTTGTTCACACATGAAAGAGTAATAAGTATAGATGTGTTGTTAGCTGTCGTTGTGCTACAGTCATGTTGTCTTTTTGGAACAAAGCTAATCATACTGTCTTCTTTTGCTTTTCGTTTTATCTTTCCTCTCTCTGTTCTTTTTTTTGTCTTCTGCAAATAAAAAAAGCCAACATCATGGGACCATGTAACAGGGTTCCACAACCCATCCCTCTTCCTGGGGCCGATTTGCCTCAGGGTTGTGCAACGCCCGTCTTAACGTTGTCCCACCAGTGTCCATCTATATACAAGCTTTACAGGTTTGGTTACCTCCCTTACAGGCAAAGTCAGCCTTCAGCTAGGAGGCCTCCAGCTCCCTCCCTCACTGACTTCTCCCTTGCTGCCCCTCTCCATCTGGCTCCTTCCCAGCCTTTATAGCCCTTGGCATGTCAGGCCGGCAGGTGTTGCCAATCCTCAGGCTGGCATCAGGCCTTTTCCATCAGCCCCAGTCTGTTTCCCCTGATTGGAGCTGACTGGGCAGGGGCTAATTAGGTGCTTCTGCACCAGCACCCTGCTACAGACCACCACCAGGTGCTCCCCTGCCTCTACAGTTTGGGAATCACTGGCCTAGATACATAGGATTGCGCACGATTGCTCTTTTTAGATACAATGGGCCAAATTCATCCCTGGTGTAACTCCAGTGAAATCAGTGGAGTTACTCTGGACGCACGCTGGTGTAAATAAGAGCCAAGTTTGTCCGTCTGTTTAACAATGTGATTTAAGCTAAGTAAACCATCCTTTTGTATTTGTAATGCAGGATCTTAGGCCCAAATTGTCCTCCATGCAGGAAAAACCCATGTAGAGAACAGGAAACTGTATGGCTAGCTAATGAACTTTCCCTTGGTTTGTTCCCTTGAGGAGCTGGCAGAATTTACCCCCTTCACTGCCCATGGCATGAACAAAGGGTGGTTTAACCCTCCATGCCCCACACCCATCCCAAAATCCATGGGGATCCACTGGAAGGATGGGCCATCTGTGTGGTGGCCCTATGCCTCTGCCCTCCACCTGGTTCCCTGGCAGCACAGCTCCATTGGAGCCCCCACTGGCAGGCCCCAAGCTGCTAACTCTGCCCTTATAAACACCCCCCTCCCACCCATCACCTCAGGATCTCCCCCGTGACTCCCTTTCTCCCCCCTTCCCCCCACACCCCATCAGCTCAAAATCTCCTGCCTTCTCTAGCACTCCCCTTCTCCCCCCACCCCATCCCTCAAGATCCCCACCCTTCTCCCAGGACTCTCTCCCATCCCAGGGGATTTTCCCAAGAAGTGCTTCTCAGGAGTCAGTGCCCCCTGCCAGGGCTGAAGAATCTAGCTCCACCTGCCAGGAATCCAGTGCACAGGCAGAGCCCTCACCCCGCACTGCCTTTCACCCTGCCTAGCCCTCGTGCTGCTGGATGTGGGGCTTCACCTGCCAGGCTGGGCATGCGTGTGGGCAGCAGTGTGGCTCAGAAATAGATTTAGGGGGGCACCTTCTAGCCCTAGCTCTCCGCAGCCTATGGTTATTTTAAATGAATGTCACAGACAGAAATAATTTCTTTTTCGTGTTTATGTTCCGTGTTTGTACAGGAAAATAGAGTCCTGATCCTTGAGTAGGTTGCACCGGCACTATGGTAATACAAATAAATAAAATAATAATAAAATCCTTTCACAGCTTCCTTCCCCCCCACCCTTAATTATGAATGCATCAAATCTTTGTCATCAATATATAGATGAAGAAGAGTCTCACCAGTTATTACCTCAGTGTAATGATTATTCACTGGCTGAGGACAACATTTGATTTTATGGAATACAAATTCCAGAATGCAAGTATATTACTTGTAAGACAGTGTGATACAGGAGGGCCAGGGAGCAGTAGTAGAGTGTGAGAGGGGAAATATATAAGCCCTAGGCTAATTAAGGTGTGGCTCCCTGGAGACTAGGGAGGGTGGCTACAGGTTAATTGGAGCACCTGCAGTCAATTAAGGCCCTCTCAGGAACCTAATAAAACCCCCTGCTTCAGGCAGACAGGGGGGAGTTGAAAGGAGTTAGAGCAGAGTGGTTTGGAGTTGGAGCAGAGTGCAGTTTGGAGGAGTTGGAGCAGAGTGGATTGGTGGTGGAGCAGAGGAGAGTTTGGAGAAGTGCTGTGGCGGGCTAAGAAGACCAAGACCCTAGGTAAAGGGACACCTGGCTTGTGCAGAGGGAAGGCAGGAAGCCCCACAAGCAGGAGAGGGAAGGAGCCCAGAGGAAAGTATCACTAGTACAAGTGGTTTACCCGCTATCCTAGGGCCCCTGGGCTGGGACCCGGAGTAGAGGGCGGGCCCGGGTCCCTCCCTCTCCATTCCCCTTCTCTGGGATACTAGTGGGACAGCTGATACCCCATTCAGGGGCAAGAAATGGTGCCCTGAAACCCCCCCACAAGAAGAGAAAGCGTGGGACCCATCATAGTAGTGCCGGCAATTTGCCACACGAGGTAAACAAAATGCTCTGCAGGAGATGATATGACTGACTATAAGAAATCTGATTTTAAGATCCCTGATTCAATTTTTCTGCCAAACTTGAGGGAATAATTACAAGATTCAAGAAACTAATTTTGCTGTTTCAAATCTAAGTGCGAAATGTGTTACTTGTGTATGCCTGAATTGCCTGAAGGCATGAACCATGAGAAGAATGACCCTTTTCCTCACTGTAATCACCCACGCTCTTCCTGCCTTTCAACTGCAAGAACTAAATTGAGCATATGTGCATGTCTTTATGGGTTGTGATGTGTAAAAGTGTACCCTTTCTGAGACACCACATCCAATGGTGCCAGGGGCAGGGCATCACAGGGGGAGAGCCCCGCCTGTATGCAGACACACATGTCAAGTGATGCTCCGCTGAGCACCTCTGAATATGCGAGCAGTGAGTGCCAATGGGCCAAGTAGGAAGCCTGGTCCCAGCTCTGCAGGACAGGAGCTACCTCTGTAGGATGAGTGTGGGACAAGGCTCAGCCCAACCCCCCAAGAATATTTTCACTGCCGCCTATGAGAAAAATTCTGAATAAGAAGTTACAAGTGTTAGACAGAAGTGTCAGATGTCTAAGACACCATTGAACATGTAGTTCTAGCCTATTCTTTCTAGTGATGGTAAAGTGCTATTCAAGTATTTAAAGATTTATTATTTCTTCATTATTTATTCTTTTTGTAAGTTTCTGTCTAGAGGAAAGCTTGACATGAGAGCCTTAATGTGTTTGATGTCTGTGTTGGGGCTTCATCATCAGTGAATTGAAGATTAAATTGAAGATATCAGTTAGTGAGGAAGTACAAATACACATAAGTACGTGAGTTTGCAAGTACAGAAGTGAAAGGAATGCATTTGGTTCCAGAACAAAAGCGATAAAGGAAGAAGTCATGTTCCCAACACCAGTTACTGTACAACGGTACAGTACTAACTTGGGGTTACTGTACTACTCATGTTTTCATCTCACAGAAACAGGGTTTTTATAATTTAAAGCAATGGTACAACGCTGTAGGAGGCATTTGACCCATTGAAGAATCAAGCCCTAAACAAGGATGTACCATTACCTTAAATTATAACTGGGAAGGAAGAGAGAAAGGAGCAGCTTAAAGGAGTGAGAACAAAACTGAACTTTGAATAAACCACTGCAAATCACAAAATGGTGTTAGTCTTTCCTCACTCTTTGAAGCTGCTAATGAGCCAGGTGTTAGTCTGAGGAAGAATAAGGAGAAAGCCCTTTCCATCATTCCACTCTTCTGATGTGTTTTTCTGTGTAGCAGCTTCTGAAAACCCCTTCACCCATTAAATACCACAGCCTGTTTATTGGAGTACAAACCACCATTAAATCTGTCCCTTTAATCAGATAAAACTGCAGTAAATTCCCCATCACCGTCTTCATGTTGGGATCTGAAGCAAGGACTCTGGGATCTAAAAGTCCACTTCAACTAAAGGAGAACTTTTAGTAGCAGAAAATTCTTTTGTCAGGCCTCCAACCACCAGAGGACAAAACCATTGCAAGTTGCAGCTAAATAGCAGGTTAAACCGCATAGTGTCAATCTCTGGGCTATGTCTAGATTCAGATTTTTATGATTTTTCCCCCCCATTGTTTCTGTAGTACTGGCTCAGATTTGGGCAAAGGTGTTTTTACCTCTGTGTTGTCTAGGGTTGCTAATCTTGGCTGGATATATTCCTGGAAGTTTCATCACATGACATAAACTTTAATTCCTGGAGGGTTGGCAACCCTAGGTTGTCTAACCCTGTTCAGAGCAGGTCTAGATGACATGCTGGTGAAAAAAAAAAAACATTGGTGAATGGTCTGCACTAACCACTGCTGATACTAGGAGAGCTGTGTTGATACTACATCAATGGTGGGAAAATTTCACAAAAACATGATTGTAGGCAAGACCATAAAAGTCTGCCCTAGAAAGGGGGGGTTTTAACGCATCTTTTACTTGAAAGTTTCAGCAACAGCTCTCTGACGCTCCTGGGACTAATGGTACAATATAATGAGAACTTCATGCTCCAAATATATGCATGCAAATTGCAAGCAAGGACAAGGAGGTTACTGTGCTAGAATCGCTAAATATTAGCAGTATCACAAAGGAGTCTGTTAGTTTCTCAGCAGCAATCACTTTATAAAACTCTGTCCTTGAACTGTCATCGTGAGTGTGTCTGTCTGTATTTGTCTTGTATATTTTAGAATGTAAGCTCCTGGGGGGAAGACAACATGTATTACTGCTTAGAAAGTTTGTGAATCTGTGGCAATTTATACACATTATTTTCCATAATAATATTATAGTGTACTGCACCATGAGGCATCATGTTACTTCATGACAGTCTCTCAAGCACACTATGTAATTAGAGGGACTGTTTAGTGCAGTGTTGCAGGAATTATGATTTTTAGATTTATGAGTTAGTTGCAAATATTGCATCTGCAGTCAATATTTTCACTCAAGTTGTTTTAGATTGCAGTAATTAAACTTCACATCTGGGACAGCAGACATTAACGGTTTGTCTTCACAGTATTTGCTTTGAGGATAAAATACTTAATCCAATCCAGTATGTTTTATCTAGCATCTTTTATATACAATACCACAAAATTCTTCACTTAAAAAAACCAATCATAAATTAAGGAAGGGTTTAAGGTTAGATGTAATGAGGGAGAAAATGTCTCAGAGGGAGAAGGAACAGAATTCTAGTTGCATGGAACCACACAGTCTGCAATGATATTAAAATTAACAATGAGATTAAGTGGGATAAGAAGAGACAAAGATTGTAGGTCATTAAGTATTCCACAAGGACAGATGTGATTCTGTGAAATTCTTGAAAGCCAGACTGACAGAATTTATAAAGTTTTTAGTAGGTACTGGGAGAGGTAAGACACAGCCACATTCTTCAGAAACTTGCTAAGGTTGTAGTGGAATGTAATGGGGTAATAGTGAGTGAAAAAGTGTCAAATGTTGTATTGTTATTTATCTGTCTGTAATGCTGTTGGATTAGAAGTTGCTGTTTTAGGCATATTTTTGGAGCCAAATTTTCCTTGTTTAACAAAAAATAGTTCAATTTAAAAATGGAAATAGATGACTGTCTGTTCAGAGTTATGCCAGTCACTCACTAGTCAAGAGGTAACATGAACTGAAATTCTGAACAATAGATACTTGTGTTCAAAACCATGTGAAATACATTCAGGACTTTCACTGTTTGCGGTTTTGTATTTCCAGCTGTTTTGTGCCTCTCTCCCATAAGTACCATCAGCAGATGTAGATAAGCTCAGTGGTTTCCAGCCTACCTACTGGCTATTCCAGTGTTACAGGTATTCCTGTGAACAGCCAGGCAAACCATGCATTTTAATACACACCCATATATAATAAGTTAATTTCAAATATCTTTACTGACATGAAGTCAATACACTGATTGCCAAACTTATTAAGTACTAGGACTTCACAGCATTTACTGATTTTTTTACATCATTATAAATTCAGTTTCATGCTAATCACACTTGTCTTCATAGTATTTCCTTTGAGTATAAGATACTTAATCCAATCTGTTTTATCTAGTATCCTTTATTTAGAGTATCACAAACTTCTTGACCATAAGATTGTGATCAAGTTTTATATAACAAGCCAGATTATCTGATGTTTTCCTACTAATATGTATTGTTAGAGTTAGGGTGACCAGATAGCAATGGTGAAAAATTGGGACACTCTTTTTTTGGGGGGTGTGGGGGCGGGGGAGGTAGAGTTGCATATATAAGACAAAGCCCCTGATATTGGGATGGTCCTGATAATATTGGGACGTCTGGTCACCCTAGTTAGATCTCACCCATTAATCCACATGTAGCCATTGCAGAAAGAAATGATGACGCCAAAGAGAAGTTGTACAGAAGATCCATGTTAGCTGTCTTTTTGGGGCCAACTCTCCTATCTCTCTGTCAAACCTGATCATTCAAAGATAGGTCTTCACTGTCTGCCTGGGCTCTGACAATCATAGACTCATAGACTCATAGACTTTAAGGTCAGAAGGGACCATTATGATCATCTAGTCCGACCTCCTGCACAATGCAGGCCACAGAATCTCACCCACCCACTCCTGGAATAATTCTCTCACCTATGTCTCAGCTATTGAAGTCCTCAAATCATGGTTTAAAGACTTCAAGATGCAGAGTATCCACCGGTAAGTGACCCGTGCCCCATGCTGCAGAGGAAGGCAAAAAACCTCCAGGGCCTCTGCCAATCTACCCTGGAGGAAAATTCCTTCCCGACCCCAAATATGGCGATCAGCTGAACCCCGAGCATGTGGGCAAGACTCACCAGCCAGACACCCAGGAAAAAGTTCTCTGTAGTAACTTCTAACATCCCATCATTGACCATTGGTCCTATTTACCACTGATGGCAATTAATTGACCCTTGACTAAGATCATGTTATCCCATCAAACCATCCCCTCCATAAACGTATCTAGCTTAATCTTGAAGCCAGTTAGGTCTTTTGCCCCCACTGCTTCCCTTGGAAGGCTGTTCCAGAACTTCACTCCTCTGATGGTTAGAAACCTTCGTCTAATTTCAAGTCTAAACTTCCTGCTGGCCAGTTTATATCCATTTGTTCTTGTGTCCACATTGGCACTGAGCTGAAATAATTCCTCTCCCTCCCTGGTATTTATCCCTCTGATATATTTAAAGAGAGCAATCATATCTCCCCTCAGCCTTCTTTTGGTTAGGGTAAACAAACCAAGCTCCTTGAGTCTCCTTTCATACGACAGGTTTTCCATTCCTCGGATCATCCTAGTGGCCCTTCTTTGTACCTGTTCCAGTTTGAATTCATCCTTCTTAAACATGGGAGACCAGAACTGCACACAGTATTCCAAATGAGGTCTTACCAATGCCTTCTATAACGGTACTAACACCTCCTTATCTCTACTAGAAATACCTCGCCTAATGCATCCCAAGACCGCATTAGCTTTTTTCACGGCCACATCACATTGGCGACTCATAGTCATCCTGTGATCAACCAGGACTCCGAGGTCCTTCTCCTCTTCCGTTACTTCCAACTGATGCGTCCCCAGCTTATAACTAAAATTCTTGTTATTAATCCCTAAATGCATAACCTTACACTTCTCACTATTAAATTTCATCCTATTACTATTACTCCAGTTTACAAGGTCATCCAGATCTTCCTGTAGGATATCCCGATCCTTTTCTGAATTGGCAATACCTCCCAACTTTGTGTCATCTGCAAACTTTATTAGCACACTCCCACTTTTGGTGCTGAGGTCAGTAATAAAAAGATTAAATAAAATTGGTCCCAAAACTGAACCTTGAGGAACTCCACTAGTAACCTCCCTCCAACCTGACAGTTCACCTTTCAGTATGACCCGCTGTAGTCTCCCCTTTAACCAGTTCCTTATCCACCTCTCAATTTTCATATTGATCCCCATCTTTTCCAATTTAACCGATAATTCCTCATGTGGTACTGTATCAAATGCCTTACTGAAATCGAGGTAGATTAGATCCACTGCGTTTCCTTTATCTAAAAAATCTGTTACTTTCTCAAAGAAGGAGATCAAGTTGGTTTGGCACGATCTACCTTTTGTAAAACCATGTTGTAATTTGTCCCAATTGCCATTGACCTCAAGGTCCTTAACTACTTTCTCCTTCAAAATTTTTTCCAAGACCTTGCATACTACAGATGTCAAACTAACAGGCCTGTAGTTACCCGGGTCACTTTTTTTCCCTTTCTTAAAAATAGGAACTATATTAGCTATTCTCCAGTCAAACGGTACAACCCCTGAGTTTAGAGATTCATTAAAAATTTTTGCTAATGGACTTGCAATTTCATGTGCCAGTTCCTTTAATATTCTTGGATGAAGATTATCTGGGCCGCCTGATTTACTCTCATTAAGCTGTTCAAGTTTGGCTTCTACCTCGGATATGGTAATATCTACCCCCACATCCTTATTCCCATTTGTCATGCTGCCACTATTCCTAAGCTCCTCATTAGCCTCATTAAAGACTGAGGCAAAGTATTTGTTTAGATATTGAGCCATGCCTAGATTATCCTTAACCTCCACTCCATCCTCAGTGTTTAGCGGTCCCACTTCTTCTTTCTTTGTTTTCTTCCTATTTATATGGCTATAAAACTTTTTACTATTGGTTTTAATTCCCTTTGCAAGGTCCAATTCTACATGACTTTTAGCCTGTCTCACTTTATCCCTACATGCTCTGACCTCAATAAGGTAGGTTTCTTTGCTGATCCCTCCCATCTTCCACTCCTTGTATGCTTTCTGTTTTTTCTTAATCACCTCTCTGAGATGCTTGCTCATCCAGCTTGGTCTAAAACCCCTGCCTATGAATTGTTTCCCCTTTCTTGGGATACAGGCTTCTGATAGCTTCTGCAACTTTAACTTGAAATAATCCCAGGCCTCCTCCGCCTTTAGGTCCATAAATTCTTTAGTCCAATCCACTTCCCTAACTAATTTCCTTAATTTATTAAAGTTAGCCCTTTTGAAATCAAAAACCCTAGTCTCAGATTTATTTTTGTTTATCCTTCCATTTAGTTTGAACTGAATTAGCTCATGATCACTCGAGCCAAGGTTGTCCCCCACAACCATTTCTTCAATGAGGTCCTCACTACTCACCAAAACCAAATCTAAAATGGCATCCCCCCTTGTTGGTTCAGCAACTACCTGATGAAGGAATTCATCAGCTATCACATCTAGGAAAATCTGAGCCCTATTATTATTACTAGCACTTGTTCTCCAATCTATATCTGGGAAGTTGAAGTCTCCCATGATCACACAGTTCCCATTAGTATTTACTTCCTTAAAAACATTAAAGAGGTCTCTATCCATATCCAAATTAGATCCCGGTGGTCTATAGCACACCCCAAGCACTATCCCAGGGGAGGCTCTAGTAGTTTTCTTCCCCAATGTGATTTTTGCCCAGACAGACTCTGTCTTATCCATTCCATCACTTTTTATTTCTTTACAGTCTACCTCATCATTGATATACAATGCTACTCCCCCACCTTTACCTTTATTTCTGTCTTTCCTAAACAGCACATACCCTTCAATACCTGTACTCCAGTCATGACTACTATTCCACCATGTTTCGGTTATTCCTATGATATCTGGTTTCACTTCCTGGACCAGTAGCTCCAATTCCTCCATTTTGTTACCTAGGCTCCTCGCATTGGTGTACAAACATCTTAATTTTTGCTGTTTGGCCTCACTCACATTCCTTACCCAATTTGGTATGGACATTGTACTGCCAGTATGACCTATTTGACTAGTATCCACTCTGCCCTTCCTCCTTATGTCCATTCTCCTACCCCCGGCTATATCCTCTCTTACTTGGTTGTCTTCCCTCTCAATGTTAAAGTCCGGCGTGGAGATTACCTGGACATCTCCCAACCGTCTCCCCCAAATTCCTAGTTTAAAGCTCTCTTGATCAGTTGTGCCAGCCTCCATCCTAGAAGTCTATTTCCTTCCCTACTCAGGTGAAGTCCATCCCGAGAGAACAGTCCTCTGTCCATGAATGCCTCCCAGTGGCCATACATCCCAAAGCCCTCCTTGTAGCACCAATCCCTGAGCCATCTGTTGATCATCATAATCCTGTCACACCTTTGTTGCCCTTCTCTAGGAACAGGCAGAATCCCACTGAAGATTACCTGAGCCTCGATTTCCTTAAGCGTCTTCCCCAGCCTGGCATAGTCCCCCTTGATTCGTTCCAGTGAGAATCTAGCCGTGTCATTTGTTCCTACGTGAAGGATGATCAATGGATTCTTTCCCGCTCCCTTTAGGATCCTCTTCAACCTCAGGTCCACATCCCGTATCTTAGCACCCGGTAGACAGCACACCCTTCTGTTCTCTGGATCAGCTCTGGTTACAGGCCTGTCTATTCTTCTCAGTAAGGAATCCCCAATCACGTAGACCTGCCTTTTCCTGGTGACAGTGCGATTCTCCAGTCTATCCCCTGTTCCCTCTGGCTGCAAGTCCTTTCCATTCCTATTTTCCCTTGTAATCCTCTTCAACCCATCCTGTATCCTCCTGGGGCTCATGTTTGGTGTTGTCCCCATCGACTCTTCCCCTTCTTCTATGGGACTAACCGCTCTTCTCTTCTTCCTTGCCCTTCCACCTTCAGTGACCACCTGCTGTACCCCTTCTTCATTCTCCAACTCTGCAAACCTGTTCTTGAGCTCTATTTCTCCTTCACTGGCCCGTCTTTTCCTCTGCCTGGTTCTCTTAGTCACATGCTTCCACTGTCCATTTTCTTCACCCGGCAGTCCCCCCTCAGAGGCCTTTGATCCTGCTTCCATCTGCATCTCTGAGCTTTCCCCATCAGCCACCTCGTGCCTTTCCTCCATCAACTGCTCGAACCCCCGTCTAAACTCAACCAGAGTTTCCACCTGCATCTCTAATCCTCGGATCTTTTCTTCCATCAGCTCTATCAGGCGGCACTTCATGCAGACAAAACTCTTATCAGGTACCCCCTCCAGAATCATATACATACCGCAGGTGCCACATCCAGTCATCCTCATTGTGTCCTCCACTGCTTGGCTCATGACCACTGCTGCCTCTATATCTGCCAGCCTTCTCACCTAAATGCTGTTAGTCCGGAAAACACAAAACAAACCACAACACCACCACCTTCCAACAGAACTCCCACTCAAACTCCCCTGTTTACAGCTCTGTTTGCTGGCTCCTGTGCCGCTGCAGCTGTCTGTGCCGCTGCCTGACTGGCTGGCTGCCTTTATAGGACCCCTGATCAGCGAAGCCCCGCCCCCTAATTAGGGCTCAGCTGCTCTCCCAGCACACTGCCCCTACAAGCCTCTACACATCCAAACAATACAAATACAAGACCAGAAACAAATACCTTCTCCTCCAACAGAACTCCAATCAGAGCATTCTTCTTCTTATTATTTATTTGTATTACAGTAGCACCTAGGAGCCCTAGTCGTGCACTAGGGCCCTACTGTGCTACATGCTGTACAAGCACAGAACAACAAGACAGTCAATCTAAATATAAAGCAGGAGACAACCTAGGGGTACAGACAGACAAGGAGATAATGAGTCAGTATTGGTCAGTGTAGTAGGCTCTGGTCTCAGCATTCCAACAGCCTAACCATTGCAAGGTGTTTGTAGGAGTCATGGAAAAGGAGAGTTTTAAGAAGGGATCCGAAGGAAGATAATGAGTTAATTTTGTGGATGTTAACCACAACCGTAATATTTGTTTTTAGGCCATTGTAACAGGAAAAAAAATACTGTTCTGAAAAGTCATGCCTGGCTGAAAGAAGAAATTGCCTCCAATTGTGTGTTTTTCCCTCCAAAAATGGGGTCCTCTCTAGCCATTGATATAGGGTTTATTTCCTCTGTTAATAGTCCCGACTAAGAACAATTTTCATGCATTAGGGAACTTTAACTACATCTGTGGAAAACAATACATCATCGTAAAGAATCATTGGATCTACTGTACATAAAAAGGTGTAATATGAGGTCTTGAACCAGTCAGATTCCTTTTCGGCTTCATTTTAAAAAAAAATTGTTTTACTTTTAAAGAACGTATTTATAGGAAGGTAAAGTTTACCTTTCACAGAGGAGAGGAATGTGGAGTACATAGGACAGCTGGAATCTGAGGCAGGTGCATTATACCACCAAAATGTTTCTTCTATCTATCTTCGTTTCACACAGCGTGGCAAATTGAAGCTGGGCAAAATGCACTGTTGTAAACCTGGGAGGAGTAGGAGCCTGGAGTCACCAAAGATGGCACAAGGAGTTATACATTATGTTCCCTGCACCAGCACTGCCCTGTCTGCTAAAGGAGAGATTTATCCTGCAGAGGGCAGACAGTGTTACCATTGGTGCCCGCTGCTCAGGGATTTGTAGGAAGCTTTTAAAACTCAGGGGATCTGTCTCACTTTGATGAAATTTTCTTTGGCAAAAATCACTGTAAGCTTAGGGTGAAACCTGGCCTCACTGAAATCATTGACGCCGATGATTAATTGATAGTGTTTTTGATCCCTAGATCTCAGAAACAAAGGTGGTTGATTATCATTATCCCCATTTTACAGATAGAGAAGTTTTGCTGGCTAATGTAGTGGGAGATCCCAGGAAGCAAAGGTGGCCTTACATCACCTGAGGTGCTATCCTGGCCCCAGTAAAGTCAATGGAAGTTTTGCCACTGATTTCAGTAGGTCCAGAATTTCACCACTTGACTCCTCCTCTCCTTAATCATTGATGCAGCAAGGCATCAGGCCAATCCTTGGCATGAGCCTGCTCAAACTTATATCCACCTCCCTAAGGCTCAAGGGACAGTTTTGGTATCTAGGGATTGCCAGGGTACGGGGTGCCTCATTGATGCCCACTTCCCCCCACACATGCCTCTTACAGAGGGGGTGAAGGGGTGGGTATATAAGTGGTGGGTGTCCAAAGAACCCAAGAAGAATCCTCCAGTACATGGTTAAACAATAACTTTATTTTAGTTTGCCAAGGCCAATATTTTGAGTATTTGTTATAAACAAAAACATGTTTGGGAAATGATTCTTTAAAAAAATATATCTGCTTTATTTATCACTTTGATTTTTCATCTGCAGTACCATATATTGCTTTTGGAGATGTAAATCATATCAGGTAAATCAGTTTGCCAATAATAGTGCCGCAGAGATCAAGAAAACACAGCAATGTTAGTGAGATACGGTGGGAAAAAGTTTCATTATTCTTCCTTAAGTTAAAAACAAATGCTGTGGCAGACAAATGAATCACATCTCCTAGCTGAGATTGTCCATGGCAACTGTATGCCTCTATCAGACTATCCGGTGCATTCTCAGTGGAGTTAGCATTTTGGGACATTTTATTCAATGCATTCAGTGTAGTTACCGCAGCTGTTTCATTGTAGCAGGGAAGTAGAAAAATTGCAGGAAAATAAGACATCATTAGCTATGTGAGAGTTGGTGCCTAACTTTCTTGTGGCTTGGCTTTTGAACTGTTATGATGCTGATCATTAATCCCCTTGTTACATTTTAAAAGCCCTAAAGAGTAAATAACTGCTTTTACATCTTCACATTTCATGTAATTTGTTTTAAAGTGCTAAACATTAAAGTTCTTCTTTGGGATGCCTGTATGTGGTTTCCATACTTCACTAGGAATCTTCCACACACATCCAGGGGCAGAGCTTGTCCCTAAGCATTGTTCCTTACGTTGTTCAGCCTTTTAGTTTTAATCAGTTAATCATTTTTAAGCTCATTTTTTTCTTACTTTTTTATTATTTGTTTCATTTACATTTTATTTTCCAGACACCTCTCATTGAACCTCACATCCCACTTCGTCCTGCTAAAACTATTACACAGGTAATGGGGACATAGATGTACCAGGGAACTAGGCTGCTGTGCAAATTGAAATAACTGATGGTAGCAGTTTTTCCAATATGGGGGCATGATAGTCAGCTAATACTGTGGAGATGCTTTGCTTTGGACCTTTGAGTATCTGAGGGTACGTCTATACTACAGAATTAGGTCGAATTTATAGAAGTCGATATTTTAAAACCCGAATTTATGGAATCGATTGTGTGTGTCCCCACTAAAGAGCGTTAAGACCATGAGGTCGATTGACTGTGTCCACAGTAGCGGGGCTAGCATCGACTTTCGGAGCATTGCATTGCGGGTAGCTATCCCACAGTTCCCGCAGTCTCCGCCGCCCATTGGGATTCTGGGTTGCGATCCCAAAGCCTGATGGGGCAGAAAACATTGTCGCTGGTGGTTCTGGGTACATGTCATCCCTCCCTCCGTGAAAGCAATATTTCTCGCGCCTTTTTTCCGGGGTTTCCGTGTTTGCTACGGAAGCCTGCTCAGCTCACAATTACCGTACATCTCCAGCGTACGCCTGGACATTAGGTCTAGTGGGGATTCAGTCACACTATAATACGGGCAGAGGGATAGCTCAGCGTTCTGAGCGTTGGCCCGCTAAACCCGGGGTTGCGAGTTCAATCCTTGAGGGGGCCATTCCGCCTGAGGCTGGTAGTCGCGGGACTACACAGCAGGAGCGCCTTGCCTTCTAGCTGCAGATGGTGCAATATGCCATAAATGGTCGTGGTCGCGGGACCACACAGCAGAAGCTCCTTTCCTTCTCGCAGCAGATTGTACAATATGATTGGTATTCGTGTGCTCCTGGCCGGCGGCCTATGGTGTGGCTGGCCGGGGGCGCTTGGACATAAATGGGAGTGACCAGAGTGACTCTGGTCATTCTCTTTTTTACGTTTTGTTTAAGGGAGATTCAGTACTGCCTGGAACACGGGCGGAGGGATAGCTCAGCGGTCTGAGCGTTGGCCCGCTAAACCCGGGGTTGCGAGTTCAATCCTTGAGGGGGCCAGGAGCTGATGATGGATATCAAGCATATTGTACCATCTGCTGCTAGAAGGGAAGGCGCCTCCTTGCTCACCGCATATTGTACCATCTGCAGCTAGAAGGAAATGAGCCTAACCCTTGCTCCCCCCTCCCTCCGTGAAAGCAACTGAGGGGGGAGCAAAAAATCCTTTCGCGCCTTTTTTCATATGGGCGCCATATTGCTGACTCCATTGTTATCCACCCGCTGCTTCTGCTGCCACTCTGCTGTCCTGCAAACAGCATACCAGGGAAAGCATGGAGCACGATCAGATCACCGCGGCTGTTCTCGCCGTTATGAACACCACGCGCATTGTCCAGGAGTATATGCAGAACGAGAACCAGGAGCTGCTAGAGCTACAGCAGGCGAGGAGGCGACAGCAGCGCCCTGAGGACAGTGATGAGGACATGGACACAGACCTCTCTCAAAAAAGGCCCCCCCGCAAGGTGGACATCATGGTGTTAATGGGGCTTGTTGATACAGTGGAACGCCGATTCTGGGCCCGGGAAACAAGCACAGACTGGTGGGACCACATAGTGCTGCAGGTCTGGGATGAATCCCAGTGGCTGCGAAACTTTCGCATGCGTAAGGGCACTTTCATGGAACTTTGTGAGTTGCTTTCCCCTGCCCTGAAGCGCCAGGACACCAAGATGAGAGCAGCCCTCACAGTACAGAAGCGACTGGCAATAGCCCTGTGGAAGCTTGCAACGCCAGACAGCTACCGGTCAGTCGCGAATCAATTCGGAGTGGGAAAATCTACAGTGGGGGCTGTTGTGATGGAAGTAGCCAGGGCGATCACCAAGCTGCTGGTACCAAGGGTTGTGAGTCTGGGAAATGTGCAGCTCATACTGGATGGCTTTGCAGCAATGGGGTTCCCAAACTGCGGTGGGGCGATAGACGGAACCCATATCCCTATCTTGGCACCGGACCACCAAGCCAGCGAGTACATAAACCGAAAGGGTTACTTTTCAATAGTGCTGCAAGCACTGGTGGATCACAAGGGACGTTTCACCAACATCAACGTGGGATGGCCGGGAAAGGTACATGACGCTCGCATCTTCAGGAACTCTGGTCTGTTTCGGCTGCTGCAGCAAGGGACTTTCTTCCCAGACCAGAAAATAACCATTGGGGATGTTGAGATGCCTATAGTTATCCTTGGGGACCCAGCCTACCCCTTAATGCCATGGCTCATGAAGCCATACACAGGTAGCCTGGACAGTAGTCAGGACCTTTTCAACTATAGGCTGAGCAAGTGCAGAATGGTGGTGGAATGTGCATTTGGTCGTTTAAAAGCTCGCTGGCGAAGTTTATTGACTAGGTTAGATCTCAGCGAAAACAATATTCCCATTATTATTACTGCTTGCTGTGCGCTCCACAATATCTGTGAGAGTAAGGGGGAGACGTTTATGGCGGGGTGGGAGGTTGAGGCAAATCGCCTGGCCACTGGTTATGCGCAGCCAGACACCAGGGCTATTACAAGAGTACAGCAGGGTGCGTTGCGCATCAGGGAAGCTTTGAAAACCAGTTTCATGAATGGCCAGGATGCTGTGTGAAAGTTCTGTTTTTCCCCTGTAATGAAAAGCCCCGCCCCTTCATTCACTCTACTTCCCTTTACCCAAACCGCCCTGCCCTCCCCCCCTCGATCACCGCTCGCAGAGGAAATAAAGTCATTGTTGCTTAAAAATCATGCATTCTTTATTAATTCGTAAAACAAAGAGGGGGAACTATGGGGCTAACTGCCACAGTCTCCCGGGATAGCTGGTGGAGGAAGGGAAGCACCAGGATGGGTGGTGGAGGAGGGGATGAGGGAAGGACAAGGACACACAGCACTTTAAAACTTATTGAATGCCAGCCCTTTCTTGCTTGGACTGTTCTCTTGACTTGAGTGGTTGGGTGCACGGAGGCCGCCCAAACGCGTTCTTGGGCGTCTCGGGGATGAGGTTATGGGACTCGGGAAGGAGGGCTGTTGGTTACACAGGGGCTGTAGCGGCGGTCTGGGCTCAGGCGGCCTTTCCTGAACCCTACGCCTTTCCTCAGCCATAAGCCGGAGGATTTCCGTTTGATCCTCCAGTAGCCTCAGAATTGCATCCTGCCTTCTCTCTGCACGCTGACGCCACCTACTCTCTTCATCACGCCACCTGTCCGCGCGATCAAAATCTGCCTTCCTGGACTCCGACAGTGTCTGCCTCCACGCATTCTGCTGGGCAGCTTCAGTGTGGGAGGATTCCATGAGTTCTGAGAACATTTCATCTCGATTCCTTTTTTTTTTACTTCTAATCTTCGCTAGCCTCTGGGACGGTGATGAAAGGGGTGGCGTTGAAACATTTGCAGCTGCGGGAGGAAACAAACGGGAGAGGAGTAGTTTAAAAGACACACATTAGAGAACAATGCTCCAAACATTACATATCACATATGCATTTGGTCCAAGGTTGCACTTTGCCTGTTATATTGAGGGTCTGCCGGTTTGGTGTGAGAGATCACACAAGCAACAAGTTGGTCCGGCGGGCAACAGAATTCGGCTTGCAGGCAGCCATGGTAAGCCACAGTCTATAGGCTTCTTTAACCTTCATAACATGTGGGAATGTTTTCAAACAGCAACCCCCTCATTTCCCATAACAAACAGCCTTTGGGCTGGCAATTTAAAACTGGTTGGCAATTGAAAAGGGAGGGGCGGCGGTTTTCGGGTTAACGTGCAGCGCGAACCTAATCGACACCCCCCCCACACACACACACACACAGACACACATCCAAGATGTTCGCTGTTCCCCCTCCCCCCACCGCGTGGGTCACAGCGGGGAAGATTTCCGTTCAGCCACAGGCAAACAGCCCAGCAGGGATGGAGCCCCTCTGAATACCCCCTTAATAAAATTCCCCTATTTCAACCAGGTGACCATGAATGATATCACTCTTCTGAGGATAACACAGACAGATAAAGAACGGATGTTGCTTGAATGCCAGCAAACACCGGGACCATACGCCGCCATGCTTTGCAAAGCAATGATTCCAGACTACGTGCTACTGGCCTGGCGTGGTAGAGTGTGTTACCACGGAGCACAGGATAAGGCTGCCCTCCCCAGAAACCTTTTGCACAGGCTTTGGGAGTACATCCAGGAGATCTTTCTGGAGATGTCCCCGGAGGATTTCTGCTCCATCCCCGAACATGTTAACAGAGTTTTCCAGTAGCTGTAGCTGTACTGGCCGCGAATTGATCATTAAACACGCTTGCTTATAAAACATGTATTAATTAACAGAGGTACACTCACCAGAGGCACCAGAGGTCCCTTCTCCTGCATCGAGCACGCCTTGGGTGGGTTCGTAGGGTACTGGCTCCAGGGTGACAAAGAGTTCCTGGCTGTCGGGGAAAAGGGCTTCTCCACTTCCTTGCTGTGTCTGGGCGCTATTTTCAGCATCATTATCATCATCATGCTCCTCTGTGGTTTCTGATGATCCACATACGGAGTCATACCACATGGGTGGGTCAGTGCTGGGTGCACCCCCTAGAATGGCATGCAGCTCATCATAGAAGCGGCATGTCTGGGGCTCTGACCCAGAGCGTTTGTTTGCATCTCTGGTTTTTTGGTAGGCTTGCCTGAGCTCCTTAATTTTCACGCGGCACTGTTGCGCGTCCCTGTTGTAGCCTCTGTCCTGCATGCCCTTGGAGACTTTGGCATATGTATTGGCGTTTCTTCTTTTGGACCGTAGCTCTGCTAGCACGGTTTCGTCTCCCCATACAGCGATCAGATCGCGTACTTCAACATCGGTCCATGCTGGAGCTCGTCTTCGGTTCTGGGACTCCATCATGGTCACCTCTGCTGATGAGATCTGCGCTCACCTGCAGCTCACCACGCTGGCCAAACAGGAAATGAAATTCAAAAGTTCGCGGGGCTTTTCCTGTCTACCTGGGCGGAGCATTGGAGCTCAGACTGCTGTCCAGAGCGGTCAAATGTTGCACTGTGGGATAGATCCAGGAGGCCAATACTGTCGAATTGCGTCCTCACTAGCCTACATCGATTCGGCAATATCGATTTAAGCGCTAATCCCCTCGTTGGGGGTGGAGTGGCGAGATCGATTTTAAGAGCCCTAGAAGTCGATGTTAAGGGCTTCGTCGTGTGGACGGGTGCACGGATCAATCGAAATAACGCTAATAAATTCGACCTAAACTCGTAGTGTAGACCAGGGCTTAGACTTACAGTCCTCACTATTTTAGTGTTCTTCACAATTGATCATTTGTGCAGAGGGTTTTATTTTATGGGGGTTTGGATGGTATTTTTTCTTTCAGCAAGCTGTATAGTCAGATATTAAAAATGTTTAACATCTGGTCATTTTGTTCCCTTTATTCTTCATCTTCACCAAGGTGCCATCAGAAAAGATCCTCAGAGCTGGAAAGATTTTACGCAATGCAATTCTTTCCCGAGCACCTCATATGATAAGAGATCGTAAATATCATCTGAAGACTTACAGGTATGTGTGAGCTGATTGTGTAAAGATCTTGGAACTTTTATATCTACCATCCTCTGACTTGTGATTTATGCCTTACCATGCCTGCAGGTCTCAAAAGGTCTGAAATTATTCTGGGGTGATACTTGTTTCTGGGTGTTATGCAGTGTTTAATGTGCTTGGTAAATCCTTTCTAGGTAATTTGACTGGAAATTTATTGAGAACGAAGCATACATATAAAACCCCCATAAAAGTTAATATTACGGTTAGCTGGAATATTTTACATGTCAGGGTGAAAATATAGATTCAGGTCTTTTGGTGTGTCACTAAATAATGGATGAAAATCTCATTAAAACACTATGCTACTGTATTGATCCCAAAAGAGCTGCACCCATTTTGCTCAATGTGGAGTTCTGAAAGTTCACATAGTGAAATGCAGTTCTCACAGCATATAAATTCTCGGGTCTATTTGAAATTAAACTTTTCAGTTTACAGTCAGTCTTTCTGATCTTCCTTTTGGTGGCAGCATTGTCTTGCTGAAATGCGACTTGTGTGACACTGGCAAGATAGGCATTGAAAGTCCAAAACTATAAATGATTCTTCTTCATATTGTCTTGCTGGATTAAGAAACATTGGAGTAGCTTTACTGTTTAATATTTAATACAAATGATTCATACATGAATCTGAGTATACAGCAAGTGGTTTACAATATCTAAGTACTTCCACTCTTGATAGTTAATCAGTGTATCACTGATCTACTTTTTCAGAGAGATACTTTTCCATTAGATTTCAGACTAAAATTAACTGACATTAATTTGATGTATTATAAACCAGTGAGAAATTTGGAACACTTGTGTTTATCTGAATGGTTGTATCAATATGAGTTTCTGAGGTTATAGTTCCTTATTTCAGAATACTTACAGGAGAGATACCCTGGCAGCATGCACAGTGCATGCAGGTCGGTGCTGTGGAAGCTCCTCCATACGACTCTGCCAATTTACCTTAAGCAAAAACCACCTGCTATTCTGTTCTTCGGCCTCTTGAATAAAGACTACCAGTGCTATAGAAGTGTGTCAAACTGTGTGCTGTTTATGTCATGGGGGCAAATCTCTAAGATGAGAAATATTTTTTTCTTGTGATCGAATTTGGATACACCTACAGCAAGTCTTCAAAAACAAGTCACTCTCTAACCTAAATATGAGCATTTCAGTAGCCCCTATCACCTTCATATTTAGAAGCTATACATGAATTGTAGAATAGTGAGACTTGTCCAGATGGACCAGACATTCCCTGTTTTGTATGTGGTTATTTATGGGCTTTTCTAACTTTGATCATGCTGCTGGGGTTTCTTCTGCTCTGTTGTTTTATCTGTTATGACAAAGAGTAGGCCTTTACATCTGAAGATGGCCAGAGCCAGGGTCTTTCTGATCTCTTTTGGGGGGTTATTCCAGAGTCTTGGGACTGCTGTTGAGAAGGGTTTTCCTCCAGCACAAGAGTTTATATGTGGGATGTGTCAGTCATGATCTGTTAGATAAGTACAGCTAGCATGGGGGGTCCTAGAGAAGAGTGTAAGCAAAATTCATCAAAAGACATTTTACAAATGTACAAACCAGAAAATCCAATAGTGATCAGGGAACTAATGCAGATTGTGGAGCACCATTATAATAATCTCTCTTCAGCTCCTCCTGTTTGGGCTCCATTGGTTAGCAAAGAGCTTGAGGCCTAATATATCTGTCTTCACCCAGGGCCCTGCAAAATATAAGAGTGGCCCCATCCAAAGGACAAAGGCAACAAATGCACTTTATCAGCCAACTGTCTCATATTAAACTTGTTACATTTGATATCTACTGGAGTAAAGCATATCCCCCCCTCTTTTTTTTTATTGCCTGATAATTTGTAGAAAGCTTTCTTAGGGTATGTCTACACTGGAAACTTCAAAGCGCTGCCGCAGGAACGCTCTCACAGCAGTGCTTTGAAGTGCGAGTGTGGTCGTGTGTGAGTGGTGGGAGAGAGCTCTCCCAGCGCTCCTGGTCATCCACCTCCACGAGGGGATTAGCTCCGAGTGCTGGGGGCCCGGCTCCCAGCACTCGGAGCCTGTCTATACTAGCACTTTAAAGCACTCAGACTTGCTGCGCTCAGGGAGGTGATTTTTCACACCCCTGAGCCAGCAAGTTAGAGTGCTATAAAATGTAAGTGTAGATAAGCCCTAAGTCACTGTGCACATGGAGTTTGGAACTCTGTTCTGGGTAGGCCTTGAAATGCTGAGTTAGTTTGTTTCTTAGGAAAATTATAGAAAGATGTGGCTACAGTGTAAGATAAATCTGTGAAATTTACTGCTAAAAGAAATGTAGTAAGTGTAAAAAGAATTGAACATTTATGTGAATCAGAATAGTATCTAAAGTTACATTAGCTAGGCTAAAAATTGTTGTTGCTGTTGTTAATTAGATAGTACCTCAAGTGTGCATGGCTCTTCAATTTCCCCACTTGTAAAATGGGGATCATAATACTGACCGCCTTTGTAAAGTGCTTGAAGATCTACTAATGAAAAGCGCTGTATAAGAGTTAGGTGTTGTTATTATTTACTATTTACAGAAATAAAAAAGATATAGTCCTTTACCAGTACATTATAATGATTAGCAGTCATTATACTTCAAGGTAAAATTTGATCATCAACTAGTGTCATCCCAGGATAGTATTGCAAATTTAGGTGCAATGGTATTTATGTATGATATTAGGTACTTAAGGCTTCCTTTGAAGTATGGGGCATAAGATACTGCACTAGATGATCCAGTTGGCACAGGGTAGCTCTTATGTTCTTAGAATTCCATTTTCCAGAAGGTTTGGATTGTTTTGCTTAAATAATTCTCTCAAAACTAAGCATTTTTGACAGGTCTTTCAAGCAGGTATAAATAGATGATATGCTTCAGCATTGTTTTTTTCTATAATGGGGTCTGAGTAGTCCCGCTGATGCAGTTTGTTGATACCGCTACTCTTGACAGATGCTTTAAGCAATCTCCTTTTACTGACCTGTTTTAATATGATTTTTTGACCCTCAGGCAATGTTGTGTAGGAACAGAACTAGTCGACTGGATGATGCAACAAAGTCCTTGTGTTCATTCCCGAACACAGGCTGTCGGCATGTGGCAAGTATTGCTGGAGGAAGGTGTTCTGAACCATGGTAAGATAAACTTCGTCATATGCCAGCTAACATGTGGGAAATGCCTCCCATCAAAGTCTTTATGGGCCTCCTTCATGAAAAGAGAAGGGATTGTGATCCCATTAGGAACACAGCAGATTGCATCTTAATTCATCAGGGTAAAGGCAGCAGTATTGACTGCAGTATTCCACCAATATGTCTTTGTAACTCAGGAGAATGTTAAATTGCAATCTAATGGTGGCAGGAATTCTAATTATGTTATTAGTGTGCACTCACAGTTCACGGTTAGTGTGATTATATAGGTTTCAGTGTAGTAGCCGTGTTAGTCTGTGTCAGCAAAACGAAAATAAGAAAGAAAAACTTGTAGCACCTTAGAGACTAACAAATTTATTTCAGCATAAGCTTTCGTGGGTTAATACTCACTTGCATCCGATGAAGTGGGTATTAACCCACGAAAGCTTGTGATTATATAGTCATCTTTGTATACATTGGGGAAAAAACCATGAGATGTGCTGGCACAATGACATTAAAGTAATGGATTTTAAATAGAAATGGGCCTGAGCTACAACACTGGGACCTGGATCCAGATGTTTTCAGGTGTTTGGATCCATGTTTTAGGGTTGGCCTGTTATAAGGACCGCTTAAAAAATTCAGATCTGGATCTCAAACATCCTAATGGTCAGATCTAGATTTTGGTTTGGGTTTATCTGTTTTTCCCCCCGGCCTTTACATATGCCATTGGTAGGTTATCTACGGAAATGGATTTTTATACTACACCCTTCCCTTCCCCTTCTGTAACATCACAAACCCTTTCAGATGAGGTTAGTGTCCGAGGTTTTGTGTGTGCAAATCACTGAACTTCCAAACTGCACCTCCATCTCCCTTCTTTGCCCCTTGCACCCCAGAGAAGATTCATCCCTGTAGGAGGGTAGAGTGTTTTCTCCACTGCCCTTCCCTGAGGCGGATTACAGCTCTAACTTCTGTCAAGGGCTACACAGAACCTGCAGTGTTTGCTGCATGGATGCCTTGAATCAGCACAGCACCTTGCCACGCTGGCCATGCCCCCTGTTAAGTCAGCATTTCCCACATTTGAAGTGGAACTGCCTGCTTGCTTGGAGGGGAGATTGTGGGTGCGTGTTTTGCCCTGTTGTAATCTTCTCTTGGCAGACATTCTGCTCTCAAAGGCTTTCCACTAGAGTCTATGCCAATGAATTTGGCACTGCCAATATACACAGTAGCCTCCGTGTTGTTAGAGTAGCTTAGAAGGAGTTTAGATATTTCTTAGTATATTACCTTTAGGCCTTGGCCACACTGAGTAAGGAAATCATACTAGAGGGTCTTGTTAGAACAGCTTTGTTTAAATGGAGCTGCTGTTAATACAATTATTGGTCCAGTGTGGACAGTTTCACTTGAATGAGTTGCTTTGAGGAAAAAATGTGTGTGAGAAAGCTACAAGTATAGAAACCTTTTAGAAAGCATTTGTAGTGCAAAATTAAGGAAAAGTTCCTAGACCTGCAGTTTTGTACAAACTATTAACGTGTATCAGAAAGAATAAGGGCAATTCCCTCTCTTAGTATTTCTCTGCCATTTTCTCTTGCTTGTTAAACTATTATGTCTCTGCCACACACCACATAATATACCATTTCTGTGAAGGTTCCTTTTTAATGAGGAGAGTTTAATATTGATACCTGATGTCAATGATGTTGCTTTCAGTGGATCAAGAATACCATTTCCAAGACAAATACTTGTTTTATCGATTTTTGGATGATGAGCATGAAGATGCCCCAATGCCAACTGAGGAAGAGAAGAAAGAATGTGATGAGGAGCTGCAGGATACTATGCTTCAGCTGTCTCAGATTGGTCCAGATGCCCATATGAGGATGATTCTCAGAAAACCGTAAGCAGATTAACAGGTTACTATTTTAGATCGGTCTCAACACCCCTGAACTTTGTAACACAGTGGGGTCAAAATTTTGGCCCAAATCTATTGCTAATTCTCGTGGCTCATGCCTCTGGCCTCTGAAAAATCTTTATATTCTGCAAGCCTTTTTCTCCATATAACATGAGAAACTATGAGGGAGCTATGGCATATTGATAGGCTTCCTTTTGGCTGATTACTCCCTTTCAGCATCAGTCCATTGAAACGGTACAGAAGGTAAAAGTGTCTTGTAAAATCCATCCAGTTTCAGCCCTTATCACTGTTTATAAGCTGGGCTGTGAATTCAAGATGAGCAGCCAGGTCTGTAAATAGTCACTGTGTTCACCTCTTTGGGAAGTACAGCATGTTGAACTTTGAGTTCTGCTGCCACTCTTCACAGAAATAAGAGAATATGCAATTTCAGAATACTGCTACATTTAACACTCTCAGAGCTGGCATGCCGCTCAGCTAGCTTTCAACCATTAAAAATTAATGGAATGTTAAGATATCAACACAGCAGATAGCTTCTTACCAGTAATGTTCAGTAGCAGTCGTTTGACCAAGTTCATATGTGGTAGAACTTCATTGTCTTCACTAGAGTTATATCAGGGATTAATCTGGCTTATTGCACTTACTAGCAAAATATGAAACTTTCCAGGACTATGGTTTATTTATATGCTTTTTATTGTTATAAAATCAATATTTTTTAAAAAAATTCGGAACCTGGGTCACATAAAGAGGTCTGTATTTTTCAGATGGAAA
Source organism: Macrochelys suwanniensis (assembly GCA_033296515.1). NCBI lineage: Eukaryota > Metazoa > Chordata > Testudines > Chelydridae > Macrochelys > Macrochelys suwanniensis. Next base: position 39,443,912 of record CM065784.1, read on the forward strand.
CTAACGCCTTCATACCCATCAGGTTAAACTTCTGTCTCAAAACCATTGGTTCAGTCCAGGTTTTTATTAATATACTCCAGGTACATTGAAACCCTCATTAAGGCCCTCCTCCAGTAGGCAACCCTATGTCTTAAATGCTCAATTTATAGTGACTGCAAAGCTTCCAATACAAAGTTTATTCAACCTTTATTTAAAGACCCCTTTATGAGGCACATGAATTTTGGTGACTGGTTAAGACAGGTTTCATTGGCTTTTAAATGCACCGAGAATAATTCTTTCAAGTGAACTTCTGATTTCAGAAAGGTCAGTTCAAGAAAGATATGCACACAGGGCCTGATCCTGCTTCCTTTGAGGTCATTGGCAAAATCCTTTTTGCATTTGCAGGAACTGGGCTGGGCCTATAATGTAACATGAAAGTTTTCCTACTAAAAATTGTTTGAATACAATAGAACTATTTGACAAAAGAGTCCTCTTGTAATCATAGGTGGTGAGTTATATGGACCCGTGGTGCCCGTGCTCCACCAATATTCACAGCATGCGGGTCCGGCTCCACCAATGTTCAAGGCTGGGCCTCTCCCCCGGCCCCGTCCGCCAGCCCCGCATGCCTCCCCTAGAGCGTCCCTGCACCTGGGCAGCGGCTGGCTGCCACTCCCCGCGCTGTGCTCCCTCGCTGGCCAGCTCCTGTCACGTTGCGCCCACCAGCGCTGCTCCACTACTCCGACTACAAGGGAGCAGGGCGGGCTGAGGCAGCTGCTGCTGTCTGCAGAGGGAGGAGGCACACTTGACATGATGGCAGCCCTCCCCCCGGGCATTGACCCTTCACCAGTCAGGCCACTAGGTGACGGGGCGTACCCTCCTCTTCCTCCCCCCACCCCGGCTGGGCAGTGTGCACACAGCACTGTGGGGGGCTGGTGGTGCGGGGTGAGTGTGCTGCCAGCGGCAGGCCCACCGACAGCAATTCTGGGCCCCAGGGCAGATCAATCAATGGGTCCCCTGGCCCCCTCCCTCAGCCGGGGCCACAAGCACCCCCGCCCAGAGAAGCCCCAAGCGCCCCTCCCCTGCCAGAGGAGCCCCAGGGCAGCCTCGCTGACCCAACCCACTCTGGGGAAAAGCCGCAGCGTCTCTTGAGTCAAAGACACTTTTGATATGCCCCATGCAGGTTCCAGGATGGCTGAGGCAACGGTATTTGCTACTCCGCTGCCTCAGCCACCCCAGAACCTGCATGGGGCATATCAAAAGTGTCTTTGAATCAAGAGACGCTTTTCCCCAGAGCAGGCAGAGTTACCGCGGCCGGGGCCCTCGGGTCCTTTTAAATCGCTTGGGCCCCTGGGCAATTGCCCCCCTTATCCCCACTGTTGGCAGGCCTGGCCAGCAGGGAGAGGGGGATCCCTCCCCTGGAGCTCACTGCTGCTGGTGGGGAGAGGTCTGTGGGGGAGTCCTGCTCTGGCCCCAGTCCTGGGGCAGCCTGCCTGTACCCTAAACTCCTTATCCCTGGCCCCACCCCAGAGCCCGCACCCCCCAGCCAGAGCCCACACCCCAACCCTCTGCCCTAGCCCTGAGCCCCCTCCCACACACCAACTCCTCATCCTCACCCCCAGCCAGAGACCTCATCCCCCCACACCCCAACCCTCTGCCCTAGCCTTGAGCTCTCCCCACACCCCAGAGTCCTCATCCCCAGCCAGAGCCCGTATCCCCCTGCATCCCCACACATCATGCAATATAGGGAAACTGTTAAATGCTTACTGTTTTCAGTCCATTTTTACATAATTTTAAAAAACAAATATTGGCTTACAAGGCAGGTGTGCGGGGGCGAGACTTGGACCCATTCTGGGCACCACCAAAAATTATACAAACCTGGTGTGCATTGCTCTTGTTCTATTTCTGTTCTGCATCCTTTCCCTCCTCCACTCTTGTCTCTGTGTTGTCTGTTTAGAATGCTCTTCGGCACAGGAGCCTGTCTTATTATATGTATGTGAAGCAGTTAGCAAATTTTTGAGCACAGCATGAATAACAACAACAAATGGTTAATAAAAATGTTGAATTTCAAAAAGTATAAGCATTGAAATCAGATATTTGGTTTTGTAGACGATGATTTCTAGTGTGACAGTACTTTAAAATGGACAGCTTCCATTTTTGTTAATGCTAGAGGTCACTACTACACTGAAAATCAAAGGAGCTTTCCCTGTGTCACACACTAAAGGAAAGCCAACCCATAAGCCCAATGCTTCTGCAAACCTATCTAGGGTCAGTGAAACTCAGCATTTTTCACTCATGGAGTTTTCCTATCTGTCTTCCATTGAGATGGGGAGCAGAACTCCTCAAACCCATGAGTAGATGGGAGTTGACCCATCAAACTCAGGGACTACCTGAGAACAGTGGAGACCAGAACCTTCTCAGCTATTGACCCATACTTTTGCACCACTTCCTAGCCCCTCACCACCCGATGGTTGCATGGCTTCTGTAAAAGTATTCCCATGGACTACGATGCTTACGGTGCCCACCAAATCCTTCTACATATGGTGGCTTTCACTGGACTCAGCACAACCAATATAAGTTAATACTGACAAGATCAGTGATAATTATCACCCTAACTCCTTCCAGAGAGATGAGAAGAGGGTGGGAGAATGTTGCTGGGAATAGTGTCTGTTCCCCCTCCATATGTCCTCTCCTCACCTCCACAGGCCTGATCCCCATGGAAAATCCTCTAAGAATATTCCATGAGGTGTTGGGAACAGAGAGAACATATTTCATATTTTCAGCCTATGGTACCATATTAACAACTGTTATAAAGCTCACTTTTCGTACATTACATAACTGGAAGTTTCGCATCCTGTCTGTGCTAAGATGTATCAATGCCTTTGAAACCTCAGTGGATCCTCAAAGGCCTAGCAGTTTTGATTAGACACCACTACATCTGCCAGGAGTTCAAGGATGTGTCAGGGCCTCAGGGACATTGGCTCTGCTCAGCCTAAGCAGGACCCCCAATTTTCAAACCAACACAGCTGCTTTTATAATAGTCACCATTTCCGGAGAGGTTGCAAAGCTCAGATAATTACCATGAAACAAATAAGACAATATTCTTTGATGAGAAGATTACTTTGAGAATTTGATTGTATAATGAAGCTGTTGCTTTGAAAGGTATTTTCTATTGTTCACAATCTGAAACTCTCCAGTAAAAAGTGTCGCTTGTTTTGACAGCTGACTTAAAAAATTCTCTGTTTATTACATTAACTGCAGCATTTTAACTGTCAAACTATGAAAGAATGTTCTATAGTTTAAAAAACAGAATAGGGCTTCAGGGAAATTTTTGACAGGCTCTTGTTGCTATTGGTATTTGAAAAAAACATGTACATTGTGAATGTGAAATTAGCTTTTTGTGAAGCTACAAACATAGCTCCCTGCTATCTCACAATGCCTGCTATCACAGGTGAAGACCTGTAGTAGGTTCTTGGGAAAATATTTTAGGTCTAACACAGCTCTAACTTGCAAGCTCTTCAATCCTTCAGTATGAGAATGACATCCTGAAACTGTTCTTTTTTTTTCTATTTTTTAGTTTGTGTTTAATATTTTAGCTGTAGCATGAATGATGGTAGGACCTAATTAAACATGACAATATAGATTAAAGCCAAACACTAATGACAGAATTCTGTCTATAAGGTGAAAAATGTGCCTTAGACGTAGTATTTAACTTAGAAGGTGATACTGTAATATATATTCTCTTTTGCACAGTCTTATACTCTAATTTGCAGTATGTTAGCAGCATGACTCTTAAAACAATAAATCTGTGCTACAGATTTCTTCTTGGTATTCATAAGTACATGAGTACACATGTGATCACTAATAAACTTTCTGTGTCCCGGGGACTTTACCTTGGCTCACACTTCAAAAAATATGGTGGATATGCGTCATGTTATAGAAAGGAAAATAAAAGTATACTGTACAAGGAAAATAGAAGAGGACACAGTATATAGCAAAATAAATGTTGCTGTTATTGCTAACAACCATTTATATAGCACCATGAATGTACTCTTTTACCCCCCAAAAATGTAATTCTAATGCCAAATTCAGCCTTGTTTTAAATGGACACAACTATAGTGATTTTTTTTCTTAAAGGCCATATTCTGATTCTATATGAGCCAATGGGATTTTTCACCATTAACTTCTATGAAATCAATCAAGAATTAGCACTGAGATAAAATTCAGATGTCTTTCTGCATTTCCCCTTTACTGAGGTTTGCATGATAATACAAGATAAATATGTGATAAAATGGAATTTAAGGAAATTGTCCAGGAGCCCTGAATTAAGAAGACATATTTAGATGGCCTTCTGCCATAATATGGTGAGAGAACACCCTAATATGGTGAGAGAGCACACCCACATATATATTAGTGACAGCTAAAAGTAGCCTATTGTCCTGCTTTCACTGTGAGGTCATAGCACAGAAAGATACGATATTTAGAATCAATAGGGAAAATATATGAACCTTTATGAAATCTGTGTGGAGTTTAGCTGCCAGTGTAATGTGTTTATATGTTTGTGTGTGTGTAAAATAAAGTTATACTGGCCCTTAGCTAGTCCCAACCCAGTTTTTATCATCTCAAAGTTTGGGATCAGAAGTGTAATAAAAATAGTAAATGATCTTTCCAGCACATACGTGGTTTCTTGATGGTTAAGTAAATTCTGTATTTTTGTCCACATTCTAGTAAAGAGAAGCTCCGTGTCTCTGACCTTGATAAATTCCCCAAACAGTGAACAGTATTTATTGATCACTTAATATCACCTGAGGTCTCCCATCCATTAATGAGTAGTCTGGTTCTCCATCTATCCCCATTTATTATCCTGTATGTAACCAGGCATTGCTGCTAGAATGTGTCCCCTGCAGAAACTAGGTCTTTACACAGCAGGATCCTACAAATCTATATCAATGGGGCACCACACAGGTTTAATCGAAACAGTGATGCCTAATATCTCTCCATGTGACATCTGGAGAAGCAGAAATAAAGACTGGGTACATTCACTATAGATTTCCACTCCTCCCCATGTCATGTGTGATACTCTTAGTAATGCTAAAGGAAGACAAATGAACACATCGACAGAACAATATATCCATTTCTCAGAAGAGATTTCATGCAATTGGACATAAGCCTTATTTTTTAATTCATGTACTATATATCTTTTCCCATTTATCCAGACATGCTGCTTTGTATACATCAAATGTGATTAATACTATTGCTTACTTAAAGAATAAATCGGCTTTAACTGTTAAAGCCTTACCTCATGTTGTCTTATTATGGCAGAAGAATACACAGTGAAAGACACTATGTACTAGCTTAGGATAAAGAGCTTGTTTTACTGAAGAGGGCACATGGGGCTAAGTTATACTCTCACTTATACTGGTGTATCCCAACTGAATCAAGTGGGGGCTTCACCCTTGTACTTGAGAGCAAAATTTTGACCAATTGTTTATAGTAACAGCAACTGGAAAGTGAAAATTTTATGAATCACTACAAGGCAGAGCAGTACCAAATCAATTTCTGTTATTCCCTGTACAATTTATTCTGTTCGGTATAAGAAAAGCATAATTCCATCCATGCTACCTTTATGCTAAGGTGTCCTTTCATCTGTATAATAATAAGTACATGCCATTGGTAAATGTAGAACAAAGGAAACGTTTAGCTTGCCTGGCAGACAAGAGAGGTCGATTTGTCTTATATTTTGTATGATCTCTTCACTACTACTTTTAACCAGTAGAAGTCTCCAACCAATTCGTTTTTAGGAAAAGATGAAATACTCTAACTCCAGAGTGAAAAGATTGCTAGGTGCTGCAACAAATCTCTCCCCCTCTCTCTCATAAATTATTTAGATAGTCTGTTGTTCCAACAGGTGATTAGACAGAGAACTTACAGAGCAATGTATTCATTTTTAATGTGATTCTCTGACCCTCTAGATACGGTTATTTCCTGTTGTACTGAATATTTTTTGGAAAAGTTTCTTTCAAAAAGCACCGTTGTTACATATCTTAGAGGGCTGTTCAAAGATTCAACTGTATTGTTAACACTTTGGATGGCATATGTAGCAGAAAGCTAAAGTTAAGGACCCTGCACTAAACTGTTTTCAATACTGGTGTGGAAAACTTCTCTGCGGCTCCTGCCATCTAGACCAGGCTTTCTGTATCTCTCTACCTGTCTCCATTTTTTCAAACCTAATCTTAAAACCTTGCTTTTCTCCCCTCCTTGTACTTTCTGATTGCTCCCTCCCTCTGATGTTTGCCCTATGATTGAATAATTTATTTGCCGTGAAATGTATTTGTATCATTGCTTTCTATGATTCATACCATATACTGTCTGGAATTATTTGGTGCTCTAAAGCAGTGATTCTCAACCAGAGGAACGTATAACCTTTGGGGTACACAGAGGTCTTCCATCTAGATCAGTGTTTCTCAACCTGGGGGTTGTGACCCCGGGGGTGGTCACGGGATGGGTTTAAGGGGATCGCAAATGCAGGGCCAGTGTTAGGGGGTAGCAAGCAGGGCAATTGCCTGGGGCCCCACACCACAGGGGGCCCCTTGAAACTGTTACATGCTTCAGCCCCAGGCTTCAGACAGGCTAACAAGTGAAAAACAGGCTCAAGTATCACACTGAAATGTAAGTACAATGTATTCCAATCGATTTATTTTATAATTATATGGTAAAAATAAGAAAGTAAGCAATTTCTCAGCCATAGTGTGCTGTAACGATTTGGAATTTTTATGTCTGATTTTGTAAGCAAGTAGTTTTTAAATGAGGTGACACTTGGGCTATGCAGGACAAATCAGACTCCTGAAAGGAGTACAGTAGTCTGGAAAGGTTGAGAGCCACTGCTTCAAAGTGTTTGTGAAACAGTTTTTGTGCCATATTTGTCTGTGGTGTAACTCTATTGACCTCAGTGGAGTTACATCACAGAGGAATTTGGTCCTGTACAAAATAAGGTTGTGGTGCACATTTAAAATTAAGTATCAGAGGGGTAGCCATGTCACTGTGGATCTGCAAGAGCAACAAAGAGTCCTGTAGCACCTTATAGATTAACAGATATATTGGAGCATAAGCTTTCGTGGGCAAAAGCGTCTGACGAAGTGGGTCTTCGCTCACGAAAGCTTATGCTCTAATATATCTGTTAGTCTATAAGGTGCTACAGGACTCTTTGTCATATTTAAAAGTAAGAGGTTTTGGTGAGGGGAAAGGAGTTGGAATATACTCAGAGGTTCGTACAGCCCTTAATCATAGTCAATTTAATGTATCCTTTAGGTGTGGAGTTCCTCAAAGGTAACCTCTCTACCATATATCAGTCCTGAGCACGTCAGTGTTAGTTGTTAATGTCCCCCAAATTATCCCAATTACATGTGCTTTCCAGAAACTCAAAATACCCCAATCAGTGTGAAGATTCTTTCGCTATTGCACTGCAGAGGGATTGTTCTCTCATCGAATATGCTTTCCATTAATATTAATGGGAGCTTTCTGCATAAACTGACCAAAGTAGAGCCTAGCAGAGGTAGTAAATAAGAGGCCCTTAACATACAAAACTAAAGAATAGTGCTGTGAGCTCCATTTGGGAATATTTTCATTGCTATGAACATACATAACCAAACTCTTGATCTGGAGGATATTAGGGTGTAGAACTCACTACTTCAGAACACGTGTCTCCATCTGATTCCCACTTTTTAAAAAAAAGGTTTAAAACACTTTTTTTCAAAAGTGATATTAGTCTTCCACTGTATTTTAGGATGTTTTCATTAAAGTTTATTGTTTCACACTTAATTGGTACAAAATGCTTTTGCAGAATTTCCACCACCTTGAAAAAGCTCATTAGGTTCTTAAGTAAATATTGTTTTGTATAATTTTTAGAGCTGATTTGCAGAAAATGATTGATTCGGCATAGTCATGCTTTTTTGTTTTTGTTCACAAGTTGTCTCTGAGCAACTTACAAAATGTATTCCCTGTTCAAGTCATTTGTCGACTAATTCATGGTCTATAGAGTATCTATGAGAAGCTTACTATGAGTGTTCAGTTTTCACAAGTCAAGTTGTGTGGGTTGGTTTTGATTGGACACACAGGCCACATGATGTTTTTGTTTACTGACTGGAAAAACATAACACTGACAATCTGGTTTCTAGTATAAATACTCTCATACACACATTCAAAATTCACTCTAAAATTCACTGATTCCATAAAGATACTTCCTGGAAATTAGTTGACTGGAATATTAATGGATAGTGAACAATAAGTGGAGCAAAAACAGCCCAGGAAATTCCTTTTATTCCTTTTTTCCCCCCAAGTGTATATTCACAGAACAGTGTTACGGTTCTCTTCCATTTCTTATTAGCCACACAAGTTGAAGGATGACTTTCAATTGTACAGCATACATAATATTCTTCTTTCCTTGTTAGTTACATTTTGTTTCTCAACAAGAAACACTTTAAATAGTTATGTTAGAGTTTATTATGCTATAAAGTTTATTCAGGGCACATTTATTTTTATAGTCAAGAAATATAAAGGCACTTAGCTGACCCCTTGAACTCATTCTGCAAACATAACTCCTTAGGAGTTAGTTTTGGGGTGGGTTTTTGTGGGTGCTTTTTGGTATTTTGTTGTTTTTGTCTTTTCTTTGTAGACCTGGCCAGAGAAGTGTAGATGATCTAGAAATTATATATGAAGAACTTCTTCACATTAAGGCCTTATCTCATCTTTCTACCACAGTAAGTGTTTTGGTTGGGTTCTTATATATATATAACTCATTGCCAAAAAAAAGGCTGAATAGTGGTTGGCCCTTTGTTGGTGCACAAAGGGTGGAATTTGAGGGTCCCAGGACTCTTTTCATCCCATGCCAAGAAGTTACCCATAGTTGGGGCACCGAGCACAGGCATGTGAGTTGCCAGTGCCACTTCTGGGTCTGGAAGTGGACTTTCAGCTGAGTCAGCTAAAATTCTTTTGGGGACTTCTGTTTCTTCATAGCCCTTCCTCATCTCCCTTATTTGTGACTAATGGCTTAAAGCCATGGTCTGGCCCAAAATCTGTATGTAATTTAATACATGTTGATCCTGACCCTGCTCCCAGTTAAGTCAATGGGAGCAGAATGGTGCCCACTGGCATGCTGTTATATTTAGCACCAAAAATGCAGTACACAGAAAAACTATAATTCTTCTCTCTTTATTTTAAGGTAAAGCGAGAATTAGCAGGTGTTCTAATCTTTGAGTCACATCCCAAAGCAGGAACTGTCTGTAAGTAAAAGGGATCCAACCATATCTTTTTTTCTCATGTGTGGTATTAGATGAGTATTTAAATTACTATGCAAAACTTGAATACTCCAAAGCTGGCTGTTCAGAACGTGCGAGTGGCCAGTTGCAAATCATCTCTGGATTGCTATTTGTACTTCCGCGCCCACTAATGTTTGGGGGTGTTTGTATTTGGGGTTTTGGTTTGGACTCATCTCTAATTAAAATGGATTTTAATTTTGTCATACGCTAATGAAAATGTTATTTTCATGGTATTCAGAAGCCCAGCTTTGTGTATAAAAATATTTAAAATGGGATTGTTCTGAACTTTTTATATGGCGAAGCACTGGAAAATGAATGTCAGGTTCTCTGCACTTTAAGAATTAGGGTTAGATCACTCAGCACCCTATGTATCAGTTAGCAGTTGATAACATAAAGGTCATAAAGATGCCTATAGAGCAATGGCAAATTACAACTGCTTCTAGTATTGTCTTAGAAAAAAGAAGGCTTCATACAAATAATATAAAATTATTAGTATTCATTTTTTTGTCTCAAATCAAAAGAAAATTGCTTTTAAATCATAATGTGACCTTTTTCAAGATGGTAAGACCCACTAAAATGACTTCAGTATAGTTATTTTATATTGGTGTAACTGAGGGAAGAATCTGGCCCACTTATGCTAAAAAGCACCTATATTCTCAACATAAAATCTTTTTTCTCTTTTTTGTAGTATTCAATCAGGGAGAAGAAGGTACTTCTTGGTACATTATCCTAAAGGGATCGGTAAATGTAGTCATTTATGGCAAGGTATTTTTGAAAACCTTTTATTATTCTTTTTATAGTGGGACTGTAAGAATAAATTTTACAGTTTGACTTACAGCAAGATTATGTTGTTTGGGGTAAAAAGTAGAATATTGTTTTCAGTTTGTAATCAAGAAATTATTCCAAATTATTTTATTTATTATACTTTTCCATGGCTGATGTGTAATTTCAGGACTATAATTTGTGTGTATATGTACAGTTTCAAGACTGTAGACCACCTGAATATAACTCAGTGCAGTTACATCCACACCTGTACTACAAAGTGGTTTAAATCAAACACAAACAATAAAGCATTATGTCATAGCACACCCTCTCCAAGATACTCAGTGACTCCTTAGCTAGATAGATCACACACATATATTTAGCACGTAGCAGTAGTTACTACTTTACTTACAATAGTAGCTGTCACACCATAATGGTGATATTGTGTTAATATAGCTTTGTTCTCATTCACTGATAGCCAACTACTAAACTGCCCGAAGTTATAGCATTATAATCCCTATGTAGCTACGTTCAACGCAACAAAAAATAATGTCCAAATTCACATGTAGGCTACATCTACACAACGAGCTGTGGTGTGATTCCCCTGCTCACATACACGTACTCACGTATAACTAATGTTGAAGAAGCTCTCATTGAAGGCTAGCAGTGTTGCTGAAGCAGCATGGGTACCCGCAGCGGAGGCACGGCTTTGCTGTACTGAAGACGTACTCACTGGTTTCAGGCAGGTTTGTACTTGGCACAGCGAGCTGTACTCCACTGCCGCTACCCGTGCTACTGTGGCTGTGCTGCTCTTTGTATTCTTGCTAGCTCTCATCGAGCTAGCGCATATATGCGTACATGAGCAGGGGAGTCACGCCTTGCTCATAGTGTAGACATATCCAAGTCCCTTTGACTTTCCCAGCCTGAGCTAAGCCCTGTGGCCACATCATGGTTGCCACAGTCCTTTGGGGAAGTAAGATCAACTGCTTCCTTCTGAGTTGTTGCTTATCATATGGGCCCATTGCTCCACTGGGAAATGATTCCATGACTTATATTCTCAGATCCGCTGCCAAATGATTCTGCCAGTCATAGTCTGACACTCCCTGGTTCCAATCACTAACCCTCAATGATTGGATCACCTCTTTTATACCTTCAAGGCCATTTTCACCCTGTTCTAAAGGCCAAAGCCTTTGGTTCCCCCTACTTCATCTGTCTAAAGAGATTCTAGCTGTGTGAAGTCTATCACATTTTTATCCTGAAAATATCATTAAATCTCTTCACTTTTGGTTATGGGGAAGGCTAAAATCCTTCTTAATTTTTCCTTTTGTAGCCTGAGATTCACCCTAACTTTCTCCTTTTGTTCTGCATTTTGTTCTCACTCTCCATGAACAGATCCAACACCATATGCTGTTCTGTCAGTTTAACTCCACCCTCGTGCTCTCTGCCCATTGGCTAGTGGTTTCCCACTTATCTCTGATTGGTCATTCATTCGTATTACCATTTGTGAGCATGATCACATATGAACCATCATATGTTAGATAATTTTTATTATCATAGAATCATAGAATATCAGAGTTGGAAGGGACCTTAGGAGGTCATCTAGTCCAACCCCCTGCTCAAAGCAGGACCAATCCCCCAATTTTTGCCCCAGATCCCTAAATGGCCCCCTCAAGGATTGAACTCTCAACCCTGGGTTTAGCAGGCCAATGCTCAAACCACTGAGCTATCCCTCCTTCACAAAGTATAATAATTTGTATACAGGAACTTTAAATACAAAAAAGTATTGTTCATCTTACTAACCTTTTACCATAACATGGAGATATAATTCTGTATTTCCTTTTATGTCATTTCATGTCTAATTATTTAAGCATGTATAACTAATGTTGAAGAAGCTATATAGGTATTTTCAGTGTAATTAATGTGTCACCTCTCTTTAGAGTATTTTTTAAATGTCCATTGATAAAAATGATCCCTTTAAGTATGTTTCCATTTTAAATAATATATATATGTATTGTACTTTTTGAATAAATTGACATAGATTGATGTGCGTTCCTCAACCCTCCCCCACAAGGGTACTCCCATTAAGTGGCTTCAAATGGTCTATTCATGTGAGTAAGGATGACTCACACAAGTAAAGGTTAGAAAACTGAGCTCTTAGTTTTCCTTCTCATTTAAGGTAAAAATGTCCCTAAAGGAGAGAAGATATCTACTACATATTCTGCTTTTGTACTAGGTATTTTGGAGGAAGGTACAAAAATCCCTATAGTGGTCAGATAGGAAATAACCTGTTCATAGAGGAAGTTACTTCCTAATCCCTGACAGTTAGTAGTCCACGTATGTCCCAAAGCATAATAGTTTATATCCCTTCTAAGAATGTTTTTATCCTGTCTAATGTAACTGTGTATTCTCTCCTTAACCATATAAATGTCAAATCCTTTTAGAATCCTACTGATCTTTTTGGCCTCAGTGGTACATTGTGGCAGAGTTCCAGAGATTAATTATAAACTGTGTAAAAAGAGTATTTCCTTTTCTCAGTTTTAAATATGTTGCCTTTTGATATTATTAAATTCTCCTTCATTCTTTTGAGAAAGGGTATAGAGGAGTACCTGATTTTTACCTTCTGTATGCCATTCATTATTTTCTATATCACTGTCATGCCCCTTTGATTTCTCTCCTCTCTAAATTAAACAGTCCTAATGTCTTTCTTCATATGGAAGCTTTCCACACATATAATCATATTTGTCTTCCATCTTTGGACTCCTTCTACTGGGAAGTTCTAAAGGAATCAAAGAAAGTTACTTTTGTAAAAAGGAAAAATGGGATGACCCGGGTAACTATTGGCTGGTTAGCCTGAGATTGATCCTGAGTAAAATTCTGGAAAGGCAGATATGTGATGCAATCAGTAAAGAATTAAAGGATGATAGCATAACTAATGTCAGTCAGCAGGGTTTTATGGAACATAGGTGTTGTCAAATAAACGTGATAGCATTTTTGATTAATAAATGTCACTGATAAAGTATCTTAAATTTCTGCAAGATACAAGGCGGGTCCGATATCTTTTATTGGACCAAATTCTGTTGGTGAAAGAAACAAGCTTTTGAGCTACACAGAGCTTTTCTTCAGGTCTGGGAAAGATCCTCACTCAGAGTGTCACAACTGAATAAAAGGTGGAATAGATTGTTTAGCATAAGTAGTTAACCCATATTTCAAGGGACCCTTCAAGGTGAAGTGGGGCATTAATACCCCTCTAGTCATCGGAGAAAAAAGACCAGACAGTATCCTGGATTGCAATGACACTGAAAAGGATTTTTCTCCTATGACTGGGGAAGTGTTCATGGGTCACTTCACCTTGAATGGTCTCTTAGAATATATGCAGTGGGGTTGTAGTCATGCTGGTCCCAAGATATTAGAGAGACAAGGCAGATGAGATAATATCATTTATTGGACCAGCTTCTGTTGGTGAGAGAGACAAGCTTTTGAGCTCTACAGATATCTTCTTGAGGTCTGGGAAATATTTCAATGGACCATTCAAGGAGAAATGGCCATTAACACCTCTCCAGTCATGGGGGGAAAAGGAGAGAAAAAAATATATTACCTCACTCACTTTATCGCTCTTAGAATATGTGTTAGTTACTTATGCTAAACAATCTGTTCCACCTTGTATTTAGTTGTGACACTCTGAGTACTTTCCAGACATGAAGAGCTCTCAGGAAGCTTGAAAGCTTGTCTGTTTCACCAACAGAAGTTGGTCCAATAAAAGATATTCTCTCACCCACCTTGTCTCTCTAATATCCTGAGACCAACACAGCTGTAGCAACACTTAAATTTCTGGTGGTCATTTGACTTAATCCCACAGACATCTGATAAAGAAATTAGCACTATACAAGGTCAGTGTAATCCATATTAAATGGATTACAAGTTGGCTAACTGATAGAAATAATATAATAATCATAAATGGGGAATCATCGTCCTATGGGGGCATTTCTAGTGAGATCCCACAGCGGTATGTTCTTGTCCCAATGCTATTCAATATCTTTGTCAATGATAAAAAATAAGGTAATTGCTGGTAAAATTTGCAGATGACACACAAATTGGTGGCATAGTAAATACTGATGGTGACAGGTCAGTTATACAGACAAATCTGGATCGTCTGGTAAGGTGGGTTTATTTGAATAATATGCCAAATGTAAGGTCATCTATCTAGAAACAAAAAATGTAGTATCCTGGATAGCAGTGACACTGAAAAGGATTTTTAGGTAACGGTGGGTAAGCATCTGAATGTGAGCGCCCACTGCAATGCCATGGCTAAGAAGAGGAACACTATCCTTGGACACATAAAATGGGATATGAAGTAAGAGTAGGGAATTGGTATCTCAGTATATGGCATTAGTAAGATTATTACTGGAATACTTTAAAAAAAGTTGAAAAATTGGAGCAGGTTCAGAAAAGAGCTTCAAGAATGATTTGAGGTCTGAAAAACATGCCTTCTAGTCAGACACTTAAGGAGGTCAGTCTGTTTTATTTATGCAAGAGAAGGTGAAGAGGTGACTTGTTCACATTCTCCAGTTACCTCCCTGGGGAAGAGGTTTCTCATAGAAGATGGCTCTTTAATCTGGCAGAATCGTGGGGAGGAGGACCTGTTAGTACTCTCCCTAAGTTGTTATTTGAGAAAAACATTTGCTTAAAGGGAGATGTTTGCGAGAGACTGAGGAATCTGGATTCCAATAAACCCCTATGGTTTGAAAAGTTAAGGAGACAAATGACTTTGAAACATTTTAATGTCACCACTTATTTCTTCACACACACAAACTTCCCTATAAAATCCTATGCATTGAACTCTAAGCCATGCCTCAGAAAAACTAGTACAGCACTCAAGTTTCTCTGTAGAAAGTTACAAAAAATTGTACTGTACAGTGGAAAACAGTAGATTTACTAGTCTGTAATTCGCAGGATCAGCCCATTACCTTTTAGAAAACTAACGTACAGCACTGGCTACCTTCCAATTCTCTGGCATAGGAGTTGATTTTAATGGGAGAGTGCATATTTTTATTAGTAGCTGAGCCATTCTGTTCTTATGTCCTTCAGAACTCTTGGATGAATACCATTCAGTCCTGGTGAGCTGTCACTACTCCATTTCATCAGGAGTTTTTGTCCAGGCCTTTACCACCATATTCACTTATATTAGCAAATGTTTTTATCTGACCCGAGTGCTCCTCTGTACCTGTCAGTTTTCCTTCAATTCCTACTTTAAATAACCCTCCAAAACTGTCAATTTTTGTGTCAGCAATCTGTTCTCATTTTAGTTAAGGTAAAACTCAGAAAGTGTCCCAGTGCCTAATACATTTTCACCTGTGAATATGGGAGCTCTTAACTCCTTTTGACTTTTAATGGTAGTTCGGCACCTAACTACACTTTGTGCCTTTGAAAATCAACCCTGACATTTTCTCATGCTGGACCTTCATGTGGAACCTTAAGCATTTCAGTGACAGCTACCATAGAGCTCCCAGTATTAAGCCTTTTTCTTATTCATCCAGCTTTAGCTTCTAGGTCATCTCTCACTCCACCCTGTGGGCCCGATTTTCAGCCAGTTAAATCGGTGTAACTCTGAGGTCAATGGAACTACGCTGATTTACACCAGCTGAAGATCTGGTTCTGTCTCTTTAATGTCAGTAGATAAAATAACCAAGCAACTCTCCAGCACTCACTAGAAGCATATCTAGATGTCTTGTGAGGTCTGTCATCTATATAGCTGGTAAGTCACTGAACAGTTCTCACAGTCATCCCATATCCAGCTATTCATATTTCTAATGATCAAATCCTCTGCCACCAGTCTGTTGACCTATTACAGTGGTGTTCCCACCTCCTGTGAGGACCTCCTTTGTATATGAGGAATGATCAGCCTCCTTTACCTAAACTGGAAGGTGGAAATTTGTACCTCCATTCCACCTAGATTCTCCTTTCATTAGATCAGGACATCCATCATGGGCATGTGTGTTATGGAAAAGAGCAGAATAGGTAACAGAGACTGACATGGTTGGAGAGGAGAATTTCACTCCAAATCTGTTCTTCAGCAAACTCGATCTGTATTTTTCATGGTCTCTTTTTTTAAATCAACAGCTTGCTGTCATCAGCAAGGCAAGAAGAGTCCTTCACTCTGAGTCTAATTTCAGAGAACAAGCTCATTCTTTTCTATTCTTGCCTTTCTCTAGTAATAGTTAATAAGCAGTTATCAAGTATTGTTTCCTAGTCATTATTTTAGCTGTTGATTTCCTGCCAAATACATTTGTTTTAATATTGGATTTTGAAGTCTGGTGTTTGCACATGGCATTTCAATGGGATGAACTATAATGATGATTTTTGTATATAAATGTTTTGCTGTTTATAGGGTGTGGTATGTACCCTACACGAAGGAGATGATTTTGGCAAGTTAGCGCTAGTGAATGATGCTCCAAGAGCAGCGTCCATTGTTTTACGAGAAGATAACTGCCACTTCTTGAGAGTAGACAAGGAGGACTTTAATAGAATCCTTAGGGTAAGTGTTGGGTAAGACATGACACTAACACCTGTCCTCTGATATTTGCCACCTCCAGTGGCCTGCTTTCTAACCTTGGAAACATTTTCAGAACCTGTGTCATTAGTATCAATAAATGCAAATCAACCCAAAGCATCATTTGAAATAACTTGTAATTAAAGAAGAGAGACGTAACATCCTAGAAAAAAACCAAAAAATAATCAAGTAGTACATTAAATAAACTACAGGAAAATACATTGACCCCCTTGCTCAAAGGATCTGGTAAGATGTACTGGCCCAATTTTTGTGGTTAATAATGTTAGAAGAAAAGCTCAGTTGTGGTGTTTATAACTTGAACGTGGGCCCAGATGATCTGATTGTGATTGGTTGGGAACATCCCATAATACACAAGGCCAGAAACATTATTACCCTAGATTGTAATGTCTACGCGCCTACTGGAGTGATGACAAAATCAGCTCAGACAGTGCTGTACTTGAAAAATTTCATGCTGCTGCTGAGTGGGACCTGAACTAAGAGGGAGTGAGATGCTTTAGGTACTGAGACCTGCTTGGTCTTGGAGACTCCAGTTGAGTTTTATGTAGCTCTTGCTGTCTGATTTTAGCAGGATTTCAAAGACTGCACTGATGTACTAAAACCTGGGTGCCAGATTGCTTTTCATTTGTATTTAAATGTGCACCAGTTTTGGCTCTGGCTTTGTTTTACTTGTATATAATTGTTTCCACCCTAGACTCTGAGTAGCTCTAACACTTTATTGGGCTAGGATTTATAATTCTTCTATCATCCTTCCAAAAGAACAGTATTTAAAAATGAATGGTCAACAAATGCCAGATTATGGATAATGATGATCATGGAAGGGCAGGGGTTGAAATGACTCTACATTTTAAAGGTGGAGAGAAGGGTTGGTTCTGGCAATCTGCTTTCTTCCCATTTCATACCTGTGATCCCCTTCTTGGAGGCTGCTGCTCTAGACTTCCCCATTATTCTCCCCGTGCCCACCAGGGAAGTCCATTTGCAGATCCTCTTCACTCTGCCTGCAG
Organism: Macrochelys suwanniensis; assembly: GCA_033296515.1. Classification (NCBI taxonomy): domain Eukaryota; kingdom Metazoa; phylum Chordata; order Testudines; family Chelydridae; genus Macrochelys; species Macrochelys suwanniensis. The sequence goes on from CM065784.1 coordinate 39,461,533, forward strand.
GGAGAAGGGGTGCAGAGAGGAAAACCAACACGGGAAGGACCAGCTGCAGAGACTTGGTTCCTCAGCTTTTGTTGAAGTTATTTGAAAGTCATTCATTTTTAAAAAGTAATTAAGCAGCCAAGTCAGGTGCAGTAACTGTATTAAAAATAACTTGTCTTGCAGGATGTTGAAGCAAATACAGTAAGACTCAAGGAACATGACCAAGATGTCTTGGTATTGGAGAAGATCCCAGCAGGAAACAGAGCTTCTAATCAAGGAAACTCACAACCTCAGCACAAGTATGTTTTCATTCAATAGTGCAAATGTCAGACTGTGATTAACCTTTTCATACAGTATTATTGTCTAAACAATAGCATATTCTCCCTTTCTGTGGACGAATTCAGTGTATGTAAGAGTTGTTGTTTTTTTAGCATCAGCTAATCACATACCCTGTAGTGCTTAATATATCAATTTCCAGCCACGCACTAGGTCTACAACTTTACACAATAATTCTCTAAAGCTCTAACTGTAAATATTCATCTCATGAATGGTTTTTAAATAGATTGCACATGGGGAATGATGAAACCCCATTAAGCAGAACAATTGTGTAAAATACATGGGGAAAGTACATTGTTTTGTTACTAAGTACAGATGTTTCCTCTTTGGATTTCAGATTCAGGATTCTAATAAAAATTTGCTAGGTTCAATTTATACACAGTGTGAAGAATTCAGACAGGAAAGTAACTCCCTGAATAGGCTTGCATTCTTTTCTATAATATTCACCACATTTCCCCTGCCTTCTTACCTAGAGGCAGGAAGGACCATTCTGAAATGAAATAAGAGTGTCCAGGGAAGTCAAGTTACCAATACTGCAAATGAATGGAACTGCTGGAAAAAATCCCCAAGATAGGGGCTGTGAAACTTAATGGTTTTCTGCACTTGAAAATAGGTCTGAATCCACCATTCAAATACATTCAGGTTGGATTGTTGGCTCCACTATTCCAATAGTTTACTTCTGTACTGGGGAATTTAATGACCTCATACACACACATTTGCATCCACATGCATATTTTGCACACACATGCATTCACATGTAGAGCTGGGTGAATAACTGGCAGTTCTGGAAAAAAAAATTGGGGGTTGAACTAAAACTGAAAATTTGGGGGGAAAAAACTGGTGAATTGAAAAAGTTGATAAAAGTTTTGTTTCTAGTTGAATGAAACATTTAATTTCTGGGCATTTTCAAAATAAAAGCAAAGGAAATAAAGCGTGATGTTCACAAACTGGTCTGAAAAGCTGGTGCCTCCCTTTTAACCTTTAGCCCAGTGGTTAGTGCACTCACCTGAGATGTGGGAGCCCTGCTTCAGTTCCCCTTTCTCTGCCTTATGTAGAGCAGGGAATTGATCTCGCACATTGCAGGAGAGTGTCCTAACTCTAGGTTGTGGGGTGTTTGGGGGTGGGGTTTTCTCATTCTCTTCTGTTGAGGCTGTTCCACTTTGTGTAAAATACTCGACTAATCATTGGGCCAGAGAGAGCACGCATGAGTGACTCAATAGCCCTCTGGGTAGAGCACCTACCTGTGATGTGGAAAGCCCATGTCCATGTCCCTGCTTCAATGAATGTTCAATTATTTTTATACAGTGGAACAGCTTCAACAGGAGAAGTCCCTCTTCTGCATCAGGCAGAGGGGGGAATTGAACCTGGGTCACTTGTGTTCCAGGTGAGATCGCAAACCACTAAGCTAAAGATTATAAGGGAGGCCCCACCACCCTGCTCCTCCAGCCATTTTGTGCTTAAGTCCACTTGTGAATTCCAGCCCACAAGTGTTTTTGGATGAAACTATCTGGTGAATTCCTGTCAAACTGGCAAATAGTTTCAGGTCAATTGAAACTACAGTTTTCAGCTAACAAACTATTGGTCTGAAAAATTTGACCCAGTTCTGTTCACACGTATATGCACTCAAATGCACCAATCATCTAATGCACACTTATAACAAGTACAAAAAAAAAAGCAAAATACAGCAGGAGATGGCAGTGATTTCCACCCCCACCCCCACCCAAAATGTTGTCATTTCACAGGAATGTTGTGCAGATTCCTTGGACAATAATGGATGTGCCCTTTGCCATCACATATCCAGTATGGTTGGCATCTCTACCACAGCTAACATTATGCATTGAGAAGTATTGGAGCCTTTTTTCTGCTCCTCACTTTTACCCAGATAAGGAACTAATTTTCCTTCTATTTTGAGGGGTTTTTTATTAGTTAAGATAAGACATAAGGTTAGTGCTAGCGCTGCCCATTTTTAGTACAATTTTCCTCTGATGTGTGATTATCGCCCATCTGTTACAGTATTTATAATTAGATATTTTATCTATAGAGATTTAAATAAACCATTCCTTATATTTTTACACACATTTTTCATCTGCTGTGTAATCTGTCATCACACCCTATGACTAGGTTATTAGACCCAGGCATTCTCTCTCAGCAAACAGTTTAGTTTTAGGGCCTGTAACAGGGTTAGCACCTGCCTCTCATGTGGGCCCCCTTTTCTTTGGCCGATAGCGCCTGCAAACACAGTTCTTTTTTGTGGGGAGGGGAGCACCCACCTCTCATGGATGGCCCCCTTTCTCTCTGTTAGGTGTGAGCCTGCTTTTGGGGTTTTTGTTCTTTCAGTGGGGTGGCACCCGCCTCTCGCAAGCTTGCCCCGGCTGCTGGTTCTCAACCAGTTTTTGGCAGCTCAGCCCTGCGGGGCTCTGGGGTATACAGTCCCGAGTTTTTATCACGGCCCTGGTATGGGGCCGTAGCTCTTAGGCCTCTTCCCAGAGGCACTGCCTTCTTCAGACACCTAGCTGGGGCCCATCTCGGTACCCTCAGCTGGAGTCCTTCTCAACAGCCCTCTCTAGGTTCAGTCTGCAACCAGACCAGCAGGGCCCATCTCGGTACCCTCATCTGGTCTGGCCAGGCTTTGTGCTCAGTCCCCTGGGCTCACCCCACCCACAGTGACCTTTCGATGGCTCTGCTGCTATACTATCCAGCCAGCCAGGCACCCGGTCTTTTGCAATCTTCGCTGGGCTCAGTTCTGTCTGGTGAGTTCTCTGCAGTGAGCTATCCGCAGTCCTGCTGTTCGTCTAGCCAGCCAGGCACCCAGTCCTCCCTCATCGAGCTCCACACAGCAACTGAAGGCTCTGCTCTGCTGCTTGTCTTTTATCTGGCCCTTTTGGCCTCTCATTGGTCACTCCAGCAGCCCTTCTGATTGGCTGCTCTTCTCTAGGCTGCCTAGAGGACTCCTCGCTGCTCTATTCTGGGACAGGGTGATTCAGGGCTGTGAGGCCTCCAGCAGGGGGCCTCCGGACCTAGTCCAACCTGCCACAGGACCAAATTCTTTAGTAGTGTAAATAAGTGAAACTCAGTTGTAGTCAGTGGAACTGCACTATTTTACATCAGCAGAGAATTTGGGCCTTTAGATTTTACCCATTTTGCTTTTTGTGACTTGATTGTGACCACATAATTTTGCGCATTTCTAAAACAGTTCAATGAATGTTTTATGCAAACATATTTCAAACACTGGATTTCTTGAAAACTCTTTGCTATGAGTATTACTTCTAGTATCTGACATTTAACAATTCAAAATTTGAACAGATAAGTCATATGGTATGTTTGTGCTCCCTGGCTAGATGAGGGTAGTTTTCAAAATCAACCTTCCAAGGTGAATACTTTCAATGAAAATTCGAAGGTTACTTTTCAGAAATATTTTATCAATTTGCTTAAATATATTGTTTCTGTGAACACTCCTGCCAGTGAACATTCACAGAACGCAAACACAAAAGGGGCAGAAGCAGAGAAAAAGCAAAATGGCTAAAAAATGTCAGCATTCACAAATAATTTTTTCAGAGTCCAGCTTATTCTACTGACTGTATGTTTGATAAAGTATTTGTATTTTAAACCTTTTAAACTGAATTAGTACTTGTGAGTGTGACATCTCTAGTTTCTGCTATGAGGTAGTAAATTGAGTGAGTGGCAAACGTTAGGTTTCAAAGTCCATATTTAGACACCTAAATAAGTGGCTTGATTTCCAAAATGCTGAGTCTTTGGGAATTACTGAAAATCAGGCCACTTATTTAGATGCCTAAGTCAGGAATTTAACTGTAAATATCCACCTTTGAAAGTCTTGGCCAGACCATTCTGTTTATCCACAGAAAATATAAAGCAGGGAGGCCATGCACTCTTCCCCATACTGCCCCAGCAGTGTTGCTCAGGCCTGAGCCGGAGAGCTCACCTCTCTGGCTGGGAGGGTGTTTTATTCTCCAGGTCCATTCAAACCTTAGCTTCTCTGCTGAGACTGTCAACAAAGGTACCAATTTTGATGTGGGCACTTTCTCACTAGGAAGTAAAATAATACCAGCAAGTGACTTTATATAAGATACTAAACTACCTTCAGCCTTTTGATCCCTACCAAATTATATTAATTAAATGAAGCGACAGGTAGAAACACTGTGTAGTGTATTGTTAGTTCCCTGAGCCATCCTGTCAAGAACTATTTTTTCCCTTTTCTTAATCTTAAGAAAGGCTTCATTTTGGGACCAGATGCCCTGAACTGCGGTTTGGGTCCCTCCCCAACCCCCTGTCTGCTGCAGCTCACTGAGCCACAATTTCAAAGAATGACAGGCTTGCTCCGAAGAGCTAACTCTGAAGTTCTGTCTTCCAAGCTCTAACTTCTCTCTTCGTGGGTGATCACACACATGCAGTGTTACTGACTGACACCTCGCAGAGCATTGCTACAGTCTACAGTCACTGTAGGCCACTTCACTGCTTCATTTTCACTTTCATATTCAAAGTGCAGCAAACTGGGTTCTCTCTGCCTCACTCACCTACAGACTTGGTTAGAATCTCTGCAAGGATGTGCACTGGCTTAACAAGTGTTCGTGTTCTTGGGACATCAATACAGTTCTTCCAAAGGGGCTGGCAGGTAAAAGAACTGTGATGGTCAGTGCTCAAAGTGAGGAGGAGCTCACAGGAGCTCAGCTCCACCACTTATTTCTCAGCAGGAGCAGAACACCTACACTTCTCCTAGGGTTTCGGGGGTTTTTTAAGTTTCATACTTTTTCACTTCAGCGTGGAAAAATGATGCAAAGATTGAAAGAATGAAATGGAAGATAAAAAGAAATCCTATTCACTAGGAAAGAGAGGACAGTTAATATAGGGCAGAATAGGGCAGCTCTATTCTGTAATATCCTCTGCTATAGTGCTGGAGTGGTACATAAATCTTGCCATTACCTAAGGCAATTGCAAGTTTTGAAGTTCCACCACTGTACGTTACTGTCTGCCACTATGTCCTTTCCCCAGCTCAGACCTGCAGTACTGCAGGCATTCATTCGCTTTTCTGTTTTCCCTTTGAGCACTGATGATGATACGTAGTAGTGCCCATCTAAGAGTTACTCTGTTTAAATCCATCTAAAGCCTACATTTTCAGAAATGTTGTTGTTGCTGAGATTTTTGTCCTTAATAATACTTAGCACTGACAGTGTTTTTCGGAAAGGTCTGATTCACCATTTCTCTGCTCCAGTTTTACACCAGTACAACTCCATTGAAATCAATGGTGTAAAACTGGAGTATTGCAGTGGAGAATGGGGCCCTTTATCATCTTAGACCTCATGGTAAGAAGGTAAGTATTATTGTTCGCATTTTACAGATGGGGAACCTGAAGCAAAGAGGTTGAGTGATTTTTCCTCTGGGCCACACAGAGAGTCCATGTCAGAGCAGGTATTTGCACTCTCGTGTTGTTCTTGACTTCCATTCCTGTGCTCGGAAGTCTTAGGTTCTACTTTTCTCTGGTACCAATTATTTCGTCAGTTGACATTTTCATTGTGCCTTTAGAAAATTAATTGCTTCTTTTCTCTTCCACAGGTATACTGTGATGTCAGGAACTCCAGAGAAAATTTTAGAGCACTTTCTAGAAACTATGCGCCTTGAATCAACTATAAATGAAGCGACAGGTAGAATTATGTGACAAAAGCTGTATTTCTATTCATAAATAAGATAGGCTCTCGAGATGTAAGTGAAAACATCATGCTTGGGAATGCAGCCTTTAATTATCTGCAGAAATTAATCTAATCAACATTTAGATACAAATTTTAAAAACTAGGAAATTCAAAATTTAAGGTGATAATCCACCATCCTTATCTTGCCCCATTGTATTTAGGGTTTGGAGAGTCTATTGATAGCAAAACAGCAAAGTCTCACAAGATGTTGTAACACAGGCAATTGCTTTTATTGGTCACAGCTATGATAAATGGAGACATGCAATAACCCAGTTACATTGCCACCACATAATGTACTTGTCATGATGCATGCCACATAACACTGTGCACTAACCTTGATCCCTCCTGCATCACTTTACATTTCTTTATTATACTTTTCCAATGGACTCTTATTCAAACAGAAGGAATTCAGCACATCAATTCCTCTGCTGTGTAAATTGCTGCAGCTCCATTGAAGCCTATGGAGCTGCAGCAATTTACACCAGCGGAGTCGTTAGATCCAAGAATATGAGTGTCTGCTGTCTTATTTCTTGTAGGTCTTTTCATTAAAGAAAAGTCAAGAAAAAAGGATTTCTCATAATAATAGTAGTTGTAAACTGGCACAGACAGTTTATATTATGTTATGTATATTAACTAAGACACCCCTTCAGTAAGCATGTTTTTGACCTTACAGATGGTTAGGAAGCATGAGTGTAAAGGCATTCTTAAATAATTCATAGATTAGTAGTGATGTAATCAATGCATCAGCGCATGTGTTGAAAGATTGCATGATGACTTATAACTTCTCTGTTTTAATTGCTTTTGTGAATAAAATAAGCTTGCTATACAGTTGCATAGTCATCTAGCAGCAGAAGCAGGGCATAGAGACTTCATGTCTGAAAACATCTGACAGCAAGTTTACCATCCTTATCCTTTAACTTTCTAAATAGTCTTAAACTTTTAAGTTGTTTCAAAACATTTCTTTTCCAAAATGTTCAATGGCAAAATTCCATATTTCAGCCTGATGACCTGTAAAATATCACATTTCACAAACAAAGCCATTCTTAAGTGGTAGGGGCACAAACTTCTGAAACCATTGATTTTTCATTTGTGCATTCTCTTAAATTAAAAACAACTAAACCAGTTTGTTTTTTGAATTATACAAAGAATACTCTGGCTGAGGTCCATAGGACTTTATATACTTCCAACAGAGAGACATTTCCAGATGCTGAATTATATAAAGAGTTGAAGCGATGATACAGTATGGATGGCACAGCTGTCATGCCATGTTTTCCTTGATATCCCTCCATTACAAGATCTTAAATTGTTGTTACGCTCTAAAAAGTGGCTCTATAAAATGGCTCCCCGGGGTAATGAGTTTATTGTGTTTCACTGATTCCATATAAAATTTGCTTCGTTTACAATTAAAACAAACTGCCAGCCCTCAAACTTATGCTGGGCTCTGAAAGCCAAACCAGATCAGTCCTGCTTATACATCATCACAAGTACAAGGAGTAAAAGATGCCCTCATTTACACCAGTGCAACCCCACTAGCAGCTCATTTGGAGGGAAGAGGTAGCTCTTCAGTTGCCATAAAGTAGCGAATGGTATAGTTAGACCTTCATTTCTTTCCAACCTAAAAATGTTATATTTGTATTATTAATCTCATCAATCTGTTTTCTGTGTTTAATTCAAATTTCATAATTGTGAATTGATTTTAATCAAAATATAAATTAGATCTTTGACTATCAATCTACTTATTTCTGGTCTTTTGCTGATTGCCAACTGGAGTCAGCAAGGAATTCTTCCCCATCTTAGTATACTATTTGGAATTGTTATGCTGATGCACCTTGTTGATCGGTGCTTCCTAGGTACCGAGATGTAGAGTGCCTGATTCTCACTACACTGAAGATCTTAGTGTACATGAGAATTATGCCCAAATATTTAACTATTGTACAGGAGTATTGTGATGTGTGGGATGCCTATTTCTGAAGTATTTATTATAAGCCCATTGAAGTCAAATGGATATAAATGTATGCTTAAAGTAAGGCACATGCTAAAGTAAGGCACCTTGCTGAATCAGAGCCTTAGTGCAGTATTTCATGGCAAGGATTCATTTGATGCAGACTGAGTAGTAGTGCATCTACTAAAGCAAGGCACCTATCAAATCTAGAAGCATAACCACAGCAGAATCCATTCAAAGAAGACAAATAAATCAGTATTTCATGATAAATACTGTGATACAGGAGGGCCAGGGAGCAGTAGTAGAGTGTGAGAGGGGAAACATATTAGGCCTAGGCTAATTAAGGTGTGGCTCCCTGGAGACTAGTGAGGGTGTCTACAGGTTAATTGGAGCACCTGCAGTCAATTAAGGCCCTCTCAGGAACCTAATAAAACCCCCTGCTTCAGGCAGACAGGGGAGGAGTTGGAAGGAGTTAGAGCAGAGTGGTTTGGAGTTGGAGCAGAGTGGATTGGTGGTGGAGCAGAGTGCAGTTTGGAGGAGTTGGAGCAGAGTGGATTGGTGGTGGAGCAGAGTGCAGTTTGGAGGAGTTGGAGCAGAGTGGATTGGTGGTGGAGCAGAGTGCAGTTTGGAGGAAAGCAGAGGAGAGTTTGGAGAAGTGCTGTGGCGGGCTAAGAAGACCAAGACCCTAGGTAAAGGGACACCTGGCTTGTGCAGAGGGAAGGCAGGAAGCCCCACAAGCAGGAGAGGGAAGGAGCCCAGGGGAAAGTATCACTAGTACAAGTGGTTTACCCGCTATCCTAGGGCCCCTGGGCTGGGACCCGGAGTAGAGGGCGGGCCCGGGTCCCTCCCTCTCCATTCCCCTTCTCTGGGATACTAGTGGGACAGCTGATACCCCATTCAGGGGCAAGAAATGGTGCCCTGAAACCCACCCACAAGAAGAGAAAGCGCGAGACCCATCATAGTAGTGCCGGCAATTTGCCACAATACATAGTTTCTCTGTACTCAAGTTTAATACTGTACCCAAAAAATACAAACCCGAGTCAAATTTGCTGACCTCTTCATAGTCTTCAGGAAGTTAATGAGATCTTTAACTGAAAGAAGCATCATTGTTATGAACCCTGAGTTGTTTGCAAGAGCTTAACTTTCTGCTTTATTTGTTTTTCTCTTCACAGATTCGGTTTTAAATGATTTTGTTATGATGCACTGTGTTTTTATGCCAAATAGTCAGCTTTGCCCAGCCTTGATGGCACAATATCCTTTTGTGATGAAAATTTTACATTCCTTTTAAGACCATTCCTATTAGAAAAGAGACAGACACATTCTGAAAATTTCCTAGCTCTCCAAAGACAAGTAAAGTTTAATGGAGCCTCACTTTTATGGCCAACCTCCCAGTGTGTGAATGACAGAATACTCATAATTAGGCTTGGAAGGATTAGATTTTTATTGGTAAATGTTGGTAATGTAGATTTCACCGTACACACACAAACCGACAACAAATATTTCCATCGATAGTAATCAACATTGACAGATAGGAAAAGCAAGAAAAATGCTGCTTAAGAATGTAAGAGTTTGATTTAAGGATATTTACTTTGTAGGTTTTGACATGTGATGTTGATAATTTGTGTTTCAATGGCTATAAAGCTTTAAGTTTTTGAATCTCAACATCTGCAGTCATTAAATAATTGTCTGCCCCCTCACCATTGCCTGACACACGCCCCATAATTTCTTGCAACTGTGACAATTTAAATAGACAAAATTTAAAATGCTTAAAATCCATAATGTTCTCAAATGTGAACATTTAAATTGATAAAAATAAATGCTTAAAATAAACATTGATATTATCTGTCAAAATTACTAACAATGTTTTTTTTTGCCAAGCCTACCCATAACTCTGAGTTTTGTGTGTTTAAGCTTCCAGCCAGTGGTACATGTGAGGGTCCCTACCCCGGGGTGCAACCTGGAACTGGGGTACCACTGAGCCCTCTGATTCACCAGCCTGGGCTCCCTCTCACACTGTGATGCTGGGACAAGCTACAGTCCTCTCCAGGACTTGCACTCACACAGACACTTACACAGACAAAGACACACCCATCTGTAGTTATGTGAGTGCTTCTTCTCAGCCACTCATGAACTAACAATAGAGAGGCTACAGCCAGCACCGAACCCCCCCCCCCCAGCTCCACAGCCTAGGACCCCAGAGCTGTACCGTCTTGCCCTGACCAGTAAAGATTATTACCCAGTCCACCCCCTCCCTCAATGTGGAGAGAACCATGCACCAGCCCCTGTTCCTGCACAGATTTCCTTTTTCAATTCAAACAACGCAGTGTTTTAGGTAAAAAATATAAAACAAATGTATTAACTACTGAAAGATAGATTGTAAGTGTTTATAAGTAATGGCATACAGATCAAAGCAGACTACCTAGGAAATAAACAGAAACACAATCTTCTCTAAACTGGTTAGGATTTGAATCAAGCCATGTCTCATCCTATTAGATAGTACAAACAGTCCACCAAGTTTCCATATGCAGGCAGGCTTCCTTCTTTCCCGCCTGGGACCCTCCTAGCTCAGTTCAGTCTTTAGTCCTAAAGTGTTTCCAGGTGTTGTGTTATAGGAAATGAGGCCCAGTGGTGATGTCACTTCCCCCTTTTATAGTTTTTTCCATGTGGAGGGAACTTCTTTGTTTCAAGCCAAGCCCCCAACACAGTTTGTGGAAAAATACAGGCACTGAAATGGAATCCAGAATCACCTGGTCTAGTCACATGCCCTTGCATGCTTCGATGAGTCATGGCAGCTATTATCCATATGCTGACTGAAGCGTCCACAGGTGAGGATAAGCTTTTCCCATGTCCCATTGTTTTCATTGATGGCCCATTACCTTGGATATTCCCTTCACAATGTGCTGGCTAGACTGGATGTAAACTGACCTGTGGGAGTTACCCAGGAGCAAACACATTTGAAATACAGATGCATAGTCAATATTCATAACTTCATACAAAAATGATACATGCGTACAAATAGGATAATAATATTCAGCAAACCATAACTTTTCCATTGACACCTCACATGGCATACTTTGTACAAGATGCATCATAATTATATTATAACCATATTATAATCATATCGTTATAGTGAATATTGGGCGCACAGTGTCACAGTACATACTCATTCCACTGAGTGACATTAGGTGCCTATAAGTTAAAACAATCCCTTCTGGCATGACAGCTGACCTCTTAAGGCACCTGGAGTAGATGAAAGTCAGTGGTTGCTTCAGCCAGCAGTTCCGTTTTTGTGCAAAATGAAAGCAGAATAATTAAAACATCAGAAGAAAAGTATCCCCAGGGAAGGAGAGTAGGTGAGTGGTCGCTGTTAAAATTGTCAGCACTGTCCATGTTACAACACAGTGGTATCTGTAATGCCAGTTTTCCCCATACATGGAATAGGAAATAGCTGTGGTTGTATGTTTACTGTAGACGAATGTTGATTGTTTTAATGGCAATCTCTTTGTTATAATTTTATTCTGAGAATATGAATTACAAGTAGCTGAGTTTATCTGACTGTATTTTCAGAAGGTGCCAGAAATTCTTGCCAGAACATTGTATTTTCAGTTAAATTTAATGACGCTAAACAATGAAGCCGGGAAGAGCAGAAACACATTTCATGAGTGTTTGGACTCTGTACTTCCTCTATGACAAGTGTGGACATTTCTCATGTAATTCTGGTCTTCTGTTTTTTTCATTTTACTTCAGTTTTCCAAATGACTCAGTTACTAATAATTCAGATCACTACAGCATGTGGGGACGAATGGGGTAGTTTAGATTCAAGTTGGTTGCTGCCACTCTTTCATTGTTTCTGTGCCTTTGGGGTTGGCTTATGTGACAGTTTCAGCTCCTGAATATGCAGTCTGTTTAATGAATAAGCAACATTTCTTTAATTGTCTTTGTTCTTCTTGTGGCAGCACTGAGCCAGATAACTTTTAAATTTAGTTTTAACTCTTTTAACTTAGAACATTTTATGAGTTCATTAAAACTTTTATTAGAGTTTGACAGGAAATGAAATTCTGTTTTCAAAAAGTCCAGACACTCCTGTTCTTCATATAAGAGCTTTCAGTTCTCAAAACAGTCTTTCAAAATTAAATAACTCTTGGAAAGTTACTAGCCTAAGTTGTTGTAAGTTGTTGTAAGTTGTTGACTCTACATGGCAATTTTTGGAATGATAATTTTCTTGTCTTCCTGCATTGAGTGAGGGTTTGATTGCGCACTGCCAGTAATTCATTAATTAATTCGCCATTAATGTAAATATTCTATGGTTAAATGGCTTCTTACATTAGTAATTAGTCTGGCATCAAATGGCCTTCCTATATCAGTAGATAAAACATCTTACTATTCATATAACAATGATATCAGGCAGTTATTATGAAGACTTGCATTTAGATACAAAATATTTGCAAATATACGTATTAAAAGAAGCTTATGCAACCTTAAGTATTTGAGAAACAATGAAGGGTTTCACCTTTAAGTGGAAACTTCAGGTTGAAGTAACCAGTTTCTTCTGTAAAACATTTCACACCATTTAAGAATGAATGAAGACTCTAATGTGTATACAAAAGAAATTATTTTCAATAGGGATATTTCTAGAATTCTTTGTGTGGGGGTTGGTGGTTGGTATAAGCTCACTTTACCTCTAGATTTATTGCTTACTTTGGTAACACAACCCCGCATTCCTTTCACAATCAAGTTTCTTCCTAAAAGTATTGACATGGTTTGTCTGCTTGATGTTTGCTTGTCCTTGGGAGCTAGAAGCAGAAATCTTTTGGAATTTATTTGATTAGCTTTTAATATTTTGTAACATAATTAGCTAAGCCAAGCATCTTGGCTATGACATTCTTATTGCTGTATCTTAATATTCATTAAAGATGCAAACAGGTTTGTCATGACTTAAAATAAAATTATTACGGTAATTTTATTGATATACATTTTGCATCAATATTGAGGTTTCCCTCACAATGTGAACTTTCTTCTTGCAGCTAATTGCTCTCAGCAACACCAGTATTATTACTACACCGAAAATGAAGTTCACCATCTCTGAACCCACTAATTGAGAATTAAACAAAAATCTGCATTATTATAGATAATTGTGACCGATCATCTTACTACACCTGTGGATGTTGCTCACTGCCACTCCGTTGGTTTTAACCCACTTGTTGCATCTTCTCTAAGTTAGCTCTTTGGGGCAGGAGCCTCTCTTTTACTATATGTCTACAGAGTGCCTAACACTATAGGGTTTCCACTCTGGTTGAATCATCTATCCACCGTAATATAAACAATAATAATAATCTACCGCAAATTTTAATAAGCAGTGTGAGGAATCCTAAATTTTATCTGAATAAACAAAAAGGAAACTAAAATTTGCATTGTACAGCATTAAATTGGAACAAATTATTGTCAATATCATGCACCAAAGAATAAATGAAACAAACATTGATCAATATCTCATACCTCATTCAGCTCTGAAGGAGTCTCTAACACAGCTGCTACTCTGAAACCTGACACTTTATCCAAAGACTTTAATCTATGGAAAACAAGTCAACTGATTGGGAATGTAACAGGTGACTGGTTCTCTAAGGAGAGGCGGGGCAGCCCCATCCGTGACACACTTAGCTTATCTCCCCAGGACCCCAAGTGGAAAAAATTAGCAAAGTCATGTGACAGGCAGATCATGTGGCTAAATAGGGTCCTCGGGGATGCCAATAAAACTTCTGAAGATCCAGAAGACTCAAAGTATGAACCCCTGAGAGTTGCCACTCAGTAAAAGTAGGGAGCCTGCATTGGCTACAGGTAGTGACTGTGCAGAACCCGGGAAAGGCTGAAAGTTGAGCCTACCTTCCCAGCCAGAAAACAGCAGCTTCCCAAACAGTACCCAATAACACTAGTCCGTTTCTCTTTCATGTGTGTGTGTGTGTGTGTGTTTGTACGTGGGTACCAAAATATATGTATATTAATACACACACACAAGTAAACAAACATTATATATGTAGGAAATGAGCTCAAGCCACAAACATTCAGGTCTAGATATCCCAAAGTCAGGATTTGTTCATAATTGCAGTTTGGTCTGGACCGATTTTAGTACGAATTGAATACAAAATCTTCAGGAAAACAAATAGCTTTTAGAAGTTCTATGTTGGGGCCAGTCATGTTTGTTTCTCTCTCCTAATTTCTGAACTCTCTCTTCTCATAAACACACACAAAATCTTCCATCCAAAATGTGATCATGATGCAGTAATCTTATTTTGAATATTACATCAGTGTCAACAGCTTCACTGACTTCCAGACGTGAAGCACTTTACCTGCTTTTACCAACAACTTAGTGACATAGTTTTCAGCAGATTGTTTTGAGTTTGCTCTTCAATGCACAGATAAATTGTTGTGAACTCACAAGCCTGGAGGGCAGTATTTTTGATTTCACCTGATTCTGAACCTCCAATGAAAAGTGTAAAGTAGCTGTAATCATCTGATCAAAAATGTGTCTCATGTAAACACAACAACAGTTTAGCCATTAGACCTTTATACTTACATTGGGCAGCTACAGAAAATACATTGTATGTTTTGTTAACTTCATTTACCATCATACCAATAAGAATTTATACTCCATCACAGTGAGGCACATTGGCTTTACACACTTATTAGTTATTAGTGTAGTTAAATTTTGATTGCATGGATGGAAGAACAGACTCAAAACTTGCTTCTGCTTCCTAGCAATGATATCTTATGCCAACATAACTAAGATCTAAGTACAGAGCTTTAACCATGTTGGTGTTGATTCATGTTTCACAATTAACTCCATATCTGACACTTACTTATTGAGAAAATACATAATATTGTGTTTCTGATTGCAAACTGTAATGCATCTACAACATGTAGAATTAGGAGGTTTTCAGTAACTTGCACCATGATAACATTAATAAAGGAGCCATTATGAGCCAAATTAAAAATAAGCAAATGAGCAGTAAAAATGACTGGTGCCTGTGGTGAGTCAGTTAATAAATAGGTAAAAATATATGAAATAATAAGTGTTTGAAAGGTAGAAACTGCATGAGGAAAATGACTCAGTGGAATGTTAAATTTGCTGCCTGAAATGTTAGGGAGCATAGCCTGCAATATGTTATTTACTTCCTATGATCCTCGGACTTACGCACTCTCATAAATAGGCTGACATGTTGTTTCCCTAGTCGTGTTAAATCCGTTCTAAACTAAATTAGAATGCAGATCTCTGTTCATACGCAAAAGCTTAGCAGTCATATAACTGTCCCAGCAATCCTGGTGAAATGTCTAATCTCTATGGGTATTTTTGGTCAGAGGGATATTAGAAAATTCTGTGTTCATAAGCCCATCTTTTTTCCAATTGATGCTTTATTCATATAATGCTTTATTGTGGGGAAAAAACAAGAGCCCTTGGAGTCATTTTCAAATGAAAAGATTGAAATATAGATCTTACAAAATATTCTGATTTCTAATGAAGAGTTTGAAGTCTCTTGGGTGAGTTCCTGAAACAGTGTCATGAATGAACCCTAGTCTTTGATTTGACTGAAACAATGGAAATAAATTAATTCTTAAAGTTCGCTAGGTCCAGGTTCATATCAAAGCTATCATATGTGGAAGAGGCCATGGCCAAAAATTCTTCCAAGGAAGGGAACTCCAAGTTACCACCACAGTCATTCTCTCCCTAATTCACACACAAACATGAGTTTATTGGGAGCAATTTTTCCTCTCACAATTTATACTATTAACCTAAAATCAACGAGAGGCAAGGCAAGTGCATGAAGGATCTGATCCTGCTCCCACTGAAGACAATGATGAAATTCCTATTCAGTTCAACAGGAGCAGTATCTAGGAGAGCCAAGTTTTTTGACCAGAAAGTCCAGTCGAAAAGGGGACCTGACTGTCTAGTCAGATCTACTGAGCAGACTCCCAAAGTCTGGTTTGGTTACTGCAGGTGAGGGATGTGGGGAGGTGCCAAATCATCACCCACGCCACTGCCAGCCCCCACTTAGCCAGGGCAACCTCCTACCTGCATTGGGCAGCTGCAGCTCCTAGCCCCGACTGCAGGCAAGTCTCTCCTGACCCACGCAGGGAGGAGGGTAGAGGGGAAAAGCAGTGAGCGATGGAGGGAGAGGGAAAGAGGAGCAAAGGGGCAGGGCCTTAGGGGGAAGGGGCAAGGCAGGAGAGGGGCCTCAGGGGAAGAGGTGGGGGCATGGGTGAGGCCTAGGAGGAAGGGGTGGGGCAGGGGCAGGTCCTTGGGGGGAAGGGGAGGTTCTAGCACTTGCTGGACAGTCCGGTTTTTAAATATTATAAAGTTGGCAACCCTAGCAGGATCAGACCTGAATTAATGTCGGCATACTGCCTATAATGGTGCGTACAGGTAATTTAAGATTTATGAGGCCACTACTACCCCATGCCAGGTTTTCAATAAAGGATGGTTGGGACAGGAAATGAGATCACTGAGGGAGAGGAAGAAGTCTTGGGAAAGCCGTGGGGGGGTTGATGATGTTTTTGGTTTTAGTGCCCAGAGTGGATTTGTATGGACAAGTAGACCTCTCTGTATTTATTATGTGTGCTTTGTAGTGATTCTGAGACAGACTCTTCCAATGAGATTCTGTGAGACCATGTAGACTTCTTTACTGCCCTTTTTATTTCCTTCTGCAAATTGAAATAAAGCTTCCCCAGCCCCAAAATTCCAACCCAAAAAGGGAGCTTTTTCTGTTTACAAATTCCATGGACATGCTTTCTATTTATCTATTTATGTATAAGGCCCCTTATGTGGCTAAGCAGCTTGATCTTAAGCTCAAGCTGAATGAAGCCTATAAAAAACTTTCAGGCCAGTTGAATTTACAGAGTACACAAATTATATACCATTACATACTGCACTTTACATTTGCATTATTTGATCTAATCCTGCATGATATGACTCAATACAATATTTAAAGAAAATGTAAAGAAAATGTTTTCCTAAACCTAGTCTCTGTGGGCCCAGTTCTCCCCAGTACACATCTGCTCATTACAGTGGAGGTACACCAAAGGTGCATTTGGCTTAATGTTACTAAAATAAAATCTTGATTCAATAAATCTCTTGAACCTTCCTCCCTCTGGTTGGAGAGAGGGTCCACAGGCCAATTCCCACTCTCTAGTCTGCTCCCCATAGATTTATAGAGGCATCAGTGCAGTCTTTTAAACAAGCCCAGTGCTCTTTAGATTACAGTTGTAGGTACAGGAGTGAGCACTTCAGAAGTGTGCTGTCCTTTGTGGTACTTAAAAGACGTGCACATAGGAACTGTGCTTTGGTGCAGTTTGCTTATATCTTAATCTTTTTCTACATTTTTTTTCCTTTTCAAAAAAAGTTTTTGCATCTAATTTCCATGTTTTTTGCAATTAAAAATGTAAAAAAGTAAAGCTACCCTTTGTTAAATATGTAGCTTTATATTTTATTGTTTGTTGTTACGTGCATGTCACAAAGTACTGTGCACAGGATATGATACGCAGCTAAGTTATGTGACAGAGTCGAGACTTCCTGAATGACTGTAGCTAAATCAGTTAATTCCTCTATGCCTCAGTTCCTCATCTATAAAATGGGCATATTTCCTTTCTTCTACCTTTTGTCTGTTTTGATTGTAAACTCTTCAGGGAAAGGACTATCTTTCAACAAATGTATGTATAGCATCTAGGACAGGGGAACCTGACTCAGTTGGGATTCCTGGGAATACTGTAATAAAATTAGAAATAAGAGTACCAAAGATTTACTGCCTGTAAACAGGTGGTAAAATCTCTTGCAGATAGAGGCTGAAATAATTTGTAACCAAAAAGGGGGGGAAAGTTTTTTTCTTTTATTTCCATGATTCCTTCTTATTCTACCAGAAGAACAGGACTGAATGTTCTCTTTAGATGAAATGATTAACCATCTTTTCCCTGGCTCTTAAGTGTCATCTCTCTTGCTCCATTATAAAGCTGTGACAAGCAGTCTGATTGTGATTCTTGATACGTTCCTTAAAAAATGCCCTCTATTGTTTCATGAACAGTGCTAGAGGCTTCATTATACCTTTACAATATGGTAAGAAACAAAAAAGGTATGGAAATCTGACCCTCTAACCTCACTGATCATGAAATTCCTGCTGGAAAGCCCCTGAAAAGAGTAGTTTCTTCAGTTCTTACTGTATTGGATATTTTAACTCAGTAAATATTTTCCTTGACACCTTGGCACTTACCATGCCCAGCCTTCCCAAGGTTCAGAGCAGGAGAAAATGGATTATGCACTTAATAATAAAAGACGAGTCATCCGACTGGTTCTACAGTGGGCTGCTTTGTATGGAGATCTACTACAAGAGGATGAACCAGCGATGGCCTTTCTGGAGGTACAGTGGGATTGCTATTGTATCATGCTGAAGAGCAGCTGCCAAAGAGGATTTGCATAAGTCCACTTCACAACCTTTAGAATTCTGTTAACAAGTATGTCGATGCCATAGATCATTTTAAAGTGCAAAGTTCTGTTTGTGTTTTCTTTCTCAGTTTTGGCTGCAGAGTATACACGTGATTGGTTTTTATTTTAATGCACAAGAATTACAGAGCCAGCAGGTACAAATCCTTGCTGTGTGGGTATTTGTAAGACACTCTGTCGCACGGTGAAGAGGGCTCTGACAACAGCGGAACCATTGTAGTTCTGCTGTGCAGTGGTGAGAGGCAGGATTTCACCAAGGGAGAACAGACCCTCTGCATGCTACACAGAGCCGGCTCCAGGCACCAGCTAAAGAAGCAGGTGCTTGGGGCGGCCAATACCAAGGGGCGGCACTCCATCTGCTATTGGGGCGGCACGTCCAGGTCTTCAGTGGCAATTCGGCAGCGGGTCCCTCAGTCCCTCTTGGAGTGAAGGACCTGCCACCGAATTGCCGCCAAAGAGTGGAGCGGTCATGCTGCCGCGGCTTTTTTTTTTTTTTTTCCGCTTGGGGTGGCAGAAAACCTGGAGCCGGCCCTGATGCCACAAAGGTCTTCCTAAACCCTGTCATATAGATTGTTTGTTTGAATGTTGTTGGGATGTACCAGGGAGGGGCTAGTATTACAGCACTGTCACGATGTGAAGCCAAAGACCACTCCGTCCCCAACTGAGGCTTCCCTGCAGCCACACTGGCTGCTGTAGCCTGGAGTCCTTGCCCCCAAGGTCCCTGCAGATCTCCCATACATACAGCCCAGCTACAGCATTTGACCCATAACAGTGTCAATTGTTATGAAGATTGTAAACTCTTTGGAGGCAGGTACCATGCCTTTGTATTTGCTCTATAGTGCACAGTAGATTTGGGGTGTCATATAAGAAATAACAACAACAACAATAGTGAGATTGCTCCTTTAAAACAAAATGACCTAGCTGTAACAGTGTTTCATTGCATTATGTATAAAATTACCTATGTTACCACATTATTTGTGAAAAAATAATGAATTCCATAATCTTTCTTTGTGATCTTCTAAAAATGTGGAGTATGGGCTTTGGCAGGGCAGTGCTTAACTAGAAAAAGCACATCCACATCTGTCTCACATTTTTACCATTATGCTTCCTTCCTGTATGTGCAGTTTTAATTTAAATCAGCTGGAGTTACACAAACAGAAGGGATACAGGAATAGGCCAGAATTTGAGTGTTGAGGGGCATCTTATTGTTCCCCTATTCACTAAACTGGATCTCACTCTTACATATGCTAGTTTACTGATGATTAAGCTCACTAATCCTTTATCCGTTTAGGTACAACTCATCTATTGTTTTGTTGTTCAAAGACTGTTCTGTATCATTTACAGGAATTTTATGTATCTGTATCAGATGATGCAAGAATTATTACAGCACTAAAAGAGCAACTCTCAGAGCTAGAGAAGACTGTAAAACAAATGTAAGGTCTTTACTTTTTTGGTTCATTTTACAACTAAATACCCAGTGAAAAATGTCTATTTTAGAGCTGGCTGGAAAATGTTCCCCAAGTCCATGGGAAGCTTTCAAGATGGCTTCTATAACAGAGAAATGCTTCCACGCATGCATGTTCAGATAAGCATATGTGACACTTTTTCTCTCTATGAACATTCTTGCGAATACCAAATTCACTCATAAACGTTCACAGAAAGAATATGAAAGAAATTGTAAATTCCACTGAAGCTAAGAGATCAGACTAGATGATCTAATCGTTCCATCTGGCCTTAAATTCTATGAAGCTATGAACAAAATTGCAAATTAATATTTGTGTACAATTTTTGCAATAGTTGCCCAATCCTGGTTTAGACTATGATACTCTTCCTTTATTTTCTTAGTATAAAACATGTATGAATACCTAGATACAATGGTTTGGAGAATGGTTAATGTCTAAACTGATATATTGTAAGGAATATCTTCCAAAATATATTTAATGACACAGTATGCTTTTTCTGCTTTCTATAGTTCGGAAGAAACTAAGGCACCACAAAAGAAGGTAAATGGACTTTATTTGGCAATCTTCTAAAACAAAGGCTTTGCTTTAAGACTTATAGACTTTCCTCTTCAGTAACATACAGTTTATTAGAACAACACATATTGAAATATTTTCAAGAATTAAACTGCAAGTTTATTTGTGCTACTTTCTCACCTGCATCTTTGATACAGTATGTCTGATTAGATCTAATCCATGTTTCTTCTTGAATTTATGATTATGGGGTTTTTTTTGTTTGTTTGTTTCTGGCAGCACAAAGTACTTTTGCAGCAGTTTAACACAACTGATGACAGAGCACAAAAACGCCAGCCGATCAGGGGGAGTGACGAAAGTAAGTATATGCATACAGGGGTTTGTGGCACTCTGTTTTCTGATGTTTGTAATAAATTTGTCACTCCTGGGGCAGAGATCAAAATAAAAATAAGTATCCCCCAATTTAGAAATCTGGGGCAAAAACATGTTTGCATTTCCTGGCCTAACATGGTGCTTAGTCACTGATTTTGATAGAACTTCCTCAGAGGAAAAAATACACTTCGACAGGCCCTTAAAAATATACTCCTTTAAAATAATTAATAAACAAAGCGGTTTAAAAACAGCACTAGTAATATGTAGGTGTGTAGTATGTGTGTAATGAGTAATCTGTAACACACATGACATTGGGGCCCTTATTCCCCACTAGTTATACATGGGTGTAACTGTAGATTTCATTGGAGTTACATTGTCATAAAATGTGTGTAAATAGAATGGAGAGTCAGGCTCTGGATCTCTGGCCTATGACAGAAAGGTCTATTAAATAGAAGGCTCAGTTTTCTTGCATGAACCATTTTGTCTTTAGTTTGACTCCCATGCAGAGTTGAAGATAAAATTTACATCAGTTCCTCAGACTGAGACTTTCAGCTCTACTCACATTTCAGACTTTCTTTTTACCTTGGGCTGGAGAAGCTCCTCTGTGTGGAGGCAGACTGGAGACCTGGCTCTGTGATTTATCCATTGTAACCAAAGATATTTTTAAAATCCCATAAATTTCCCAGCTGTTAGTCAACATTTCAAATGGGTGTTAAAATTTATCTTCACGATAAAAGCTGTCCCAGCTTCGAACCCAGCATTGTTCTGTCAGTCAAGGGACACTTTGGATAACTGTATGAACAATAATAGTAAAAATATAGCCAAATGCAAGGTTGTACATCTAGGATCAAAAAATGGACTTTAGAATGGGCGACTGTACCCTGGAAAGCAGTGATCTGAAAAGGATGTCGTTGTTGGTAAGCAAGTGAACGTGAGTTCCCAGTGTGAAGCTACAGCAAAAAAGGGCTACCACGATCCTTAGCTGTATAAAGTGAAGAATATTAAGGAGGTGGCATTATATCTGTATATGACGTTAGTGAGACCACTGCTGGAATGTTGTACCCAGTTCTGGTATCCAAGCTTTAGAATGGATGCTGAAAAGTTGAAGAGGGCTCAAAGAAGACCTACAAGAATAACTCATGGTCTGGAAACCATGCCTTGCAGTGAGAAACTTAGAGTTCAGTCTATTTAGTTTATGGAAGAGAAGTTTAAGAGGTGACTTGATGATGGTCTATTAGTACCTACACAAGGAGCGGTTATCTGATATTAGAGGACTATTTAATCTATCAGACAAAAACATAGCAAGATCCAATGGCTGGAATTTGAAGTCAGCAATATTCAGACTGGAAATGAGATACACAAGTTTTTAGCGGTGTGGATAATTACCTATTGACACAGGTTACTAAAGGATATGGTCAATTCTCCATCACTTGGAATCTTTAAATTAAGACTGGATAAAAAATGTGTTCTAGCCCATCAATTGACTGGATTTGCTGCAGGAATTACCAGGAGAAATTCTGTAGCTTGTCTCGTACAGGAAGTCAGGCTATATGATCATAATGGTCCCTTCTGGCCTTAAAATCCATGCATTTACGAGTAATGACATTTATAATTATGAATGCTAAGGTTAGAGCAATCAAATTTCATGGCTGAACGTGTTTGCTGATTGCCACAGAGAACACTAAGGAATTCCCCCCTGCCCATGTCCAGCACAGCCAGTTGGTTAGGTGCATTATTGACAGAAGGGAGTTGCCTTCCTGTGAAGTAGGAATGGGCACTGGGAGCCAGGATCATGTACTTAATGGATCAATAACCTGATCTCCTTTGTCTGTGTTCCTCCTTATTGAAATCAATAGAACTACCCCAATTTACCCCAGCTGAGAATATGACCCTTCATTTTTTTCTTATGGCTTCTCTGCTATATATGCTCAGCCTGAGCTAGTTTGCATTCTGTGTGGTGTTGTATTCAACTCTGCCCAGGACTCTCCTTTGGATAACGGGTGAAGGAATTCCATAAGAAATTTTAAAATACAAAAATTACTTCTTCAAAATAAAAAATGGAATAAAAATTTTGCCATTTAAGTGGTGTAGTTCAGTTTTGTTTCATATTCCATGAATGGTGTGAGTGAGACAGACTGATGTGTGGACAGTTATAATAGCTGCACAGTGGCAAGAATGACTGTGCAGAGTAAAAAGTGGGGCTCCTAAATGATGGAGCCGTTCCTCTTGCACTTCCAGCAGAAGTGGTCTACGTACGTAGGCTAAAGCAGCCCAGGAACAGCACTCGCACCTTCGGCACAGAACCTACACTGCAGCTGCGGCACACTTAGCACTGCTCGGAAAGAGTGGGTGTAAAGCTGTCCTTAAATCTCCTTACATAGACTCATAGACTCATAGACTTTAAGGTGAGAAGGGACCATTATGATCATCTAGTCTGACCTCCTGCACAATGCAGGCCACAAAATCTCACCCACCCACTCCTGGAATAATCCTCTCACCTATGTCTCAGCTATTGAAGTCCTCAAATCATGGTTTAAAGACTTCAAGATGCAGGGAATCCTCCAGCAAATGACCCGTGCCCCATGCTGCAGAGGAAGGCGAAAAACCTCCAGGGCCTCTGCCGATCTACCCTGGAGGAAAATTCCTTCCCGACCCCAAATATGGCGATCAGCTGAACCCTGAGCATGTGGGCAAGACTCACCAGCCAGACACCCAGGAAAAAGTTCTCTGTAGTAACTTCTAACATCCCATCATTGACCATTGGTCCTATTTACCACTGATGGCAATTAATTGACCTTTGACTAAGATCATGTTATCCCATCAAACCATCCCCTCCATAAACTTATCTAGTTTAATCTTGAAGCCAGATAGGTCTTTTGCCCCCACTGCTTCCCTTGGAAGGCTGTTCCAGAACTTCACTCCTCTGATGGTTAGAAACCTTCGTCTAATTTCAAGTCTAAACTTCCTGATGGCCAGTTTATATCCATTTGTTCTTGTGTCCACATTGGTACTGAGCTTAAATAATTCCTCTCCCTCCCTGGTATTTATCCCTCTGATATATTTAAAGAGAGCAATCATATCTCCCCTCAGCCTTCTTTTGGTTAAGGTAAACAAACCAAGCTCCTTGAGTCTCCTTTCATACGACAGGTTTTCCATTCCTCGGATCATCCTAGTGGCCCTTCTTTGTACCTGTTCCAGTTTGAATTCATCCTTCTTAAACATGGGAGACCAGAACTGCACACAGTATTCCAAATGAGGTCTCACCAATGCCTTGTATAACAGTACTAACACCTCCTTATCTCTACTAGAAATACCTCGCCTAATGCATCCCAAGACCGCATTAGCTTTTTTCACGGCCACATCACATTGGAGACTCATAGTCATCCTATGATCAACCAGGACTCCGAGGTCCTTCTCCTCTTCCGTTACTTCCAACTGATGTGTCCCCAGTTTATAACTAAAATTCTTGTTATTAATCCCTAAATGCTTAACCTTACACTTCTCACTATTAAATTTCATCCTATTACTATTACTCCAGTTTACAAGGTCATCCAGATCTTCCTGTATGATATCCCGATCCTTTTCTGAATTGGCAATACCTCCGAATGTTGTGTCATCCGCAAACTTTATTAGCACACTCCCACTTTTGGTGCCGAGGTCAGTAATAAATAGATTAAATAAAATTGGTCCCAGAACTGAACCTTGGGGAACTCCACTAGTAACCTCCCTCCAACTTGACAGTTCACCTTTCAGTATGACCGCTGTAGTCTCCCCTTTAACCAGTTCCTTATCCACCTCCCAATTTTCATATTGATCCCCATCTTTTCCAATTTAACCAATAATTCCTCACGTGGTACTGTATCAAATGCCTTACTGAAATCAAGGTAGATTAGATCCACTGCGTTTCCTTTATCTAAAAAATCTGTTACTTTCTCAAAGAAGGAGATCAGGTTGGTTTGGCACAATCTACCTTTTGTAAAACCATGTTGTAATTTGTCCCAATTACCATTGACCTCAATGTCCTTAACTACTTTCTCCTTCAAAGAATTTTCCAAGACCTTGCATACTACAGATGTCAAACTAACAGGCCTGTAGTTACCCGGGTCACTTTTTTTCCCATTCTTAAAAATAGGAACTATATTAGCTATCTTCCAGTCAAATGGTACAACCCCTGAGTTTAGAGATTCATTAAAATTTTTTGCTAATGGGCTTGCAATTTCATGTGCCAGTTCCTTTAATATTCTTGGATGAAGATTATCTGGGCCACCTGATTTACTCCCATTAAGCTGTTCAAGTTTGGCTTCTACCTCAGATATCGTAATATCTACCCCCACATCCTTATTCCCATTTGTCATGCTGCCACTATCCCTAAGCTCCACATTAGCCTCATTAAAGACCGAGGCAAAGTATTTGTTTAGATATTGGGCCATGCCTAGATTATCCTTAACCTCCACTACATCCTCAGTGTTTAGTGGTCCCACTTCTTCTTTCTTCATTTTCTTCCTATTTATATGGCTATAAAACCTTTTACTATTGGTTGTAATTCCCTTTGCAAGGTCCAATTCTACATGACTTTTAGCCTGTCTCACTTTATCCCTACATGCTCTGACCTCAATAAGGTAGGTTTCTTTGCTAATCCCTCCCATCTTCCACTCCTTGTATGCTTTCTGTTTTTCCTTAATCACCTCTCTGAGATGCTTGCTCATCCAGCTTGGTCTAAAACTCCTGCCTATGAATTGTTTCCCCTTTCTTGGGATACAGGCTTCTGATAGCTTCTGCAACTTTAACTTGAAATAATCCCAGGCCTCCTCCGCCTTTAGATCCATAAATTCTTTAGTCCAATCCACTTCCCTAACTAATTTCCTTAATTTATTAAAGTTAGCCCTTTTGAAATCAAAAACCCTAGTCTCAGATTTATTTTTGTTTATCCTTCCATTTAGTTTGAACTGAATTAGCTCATGATCACTCGAGCCAAGGTTGTTCCCTACAACCATTTCTTCAATGAGGTCCTCACTACTCACCAAAACCAAATCTAAAATGGCATCCCCCCTTGTTGGTTCAGCAACTACTTGATGAAGGAATTCATCAGCTATCATATCTAGGAAAATATGAGTCCTATTATTATTACTAGCACTTGTTCTCCAATCTATATCTGGGAAGTTAAAGTCTCCCATGATCACACAGTTCCCATTAGTATTTACTTCCTTAAAAACTTTAAAGAGGTCTCTATCCATATCCAAATTAGATCCCGGTGGTCTATAGCACACCCCAAGCACTATCCCAGGGGAGGTTCTAGTAGTTTTCTTCCCCAATGTGATTTTTGCCCAGACAGACTCTGTCTTATCCATTCCATCACTTTTTATTTCTTTACAGTCTACCTCATCATTGATATACAATGCTACTCCCCCACCTTTACCTTTATTTCTGTCTTTCCTAAACAGCACATAGCCTTCAATACCTGTACTCCAGTCATGACTATTATTCCACCATGTTTCGGTGATTCCTATAATATCTGGTTTCACTTCCTGGACCAGTAGCTCCAATCCTCAGATGTATCTGCACCAATCCAGCCCCTGGGTGCAACTTAGAAGAATTTACAGCCTGAACTAAGTTGCACCAGCTGCTTATGGCCCTAAGTGCCGTTATGGCAGCTAAGGATCAGAAGAGTTTAGAGACATCTTGGCCATGTCGCCTTTCCTCAGCGGTGCTTCAGGCACTGGTCTCGTGATTGTATGCATAGGAGCCCTCAGGGCAGTGCTGCGCCAGCTGAAGACCCCTGTCCTCTGGAAGCTGGTTTAGCTGGCTTTAGGGCACTTTGCCCTGAGACAGTGGGCCATGACTGCCATATTGCAATCTATCTCTGGATTTCTGACTTTTTTGCTTCTAAAACTATATTAGCATGATCTCCCTCTTCTTTTGCCCTCTATATCTGCATGTCCTTGACCAAATATCAGCTGCCACTCCCTTTCCAGCATGGAAAATCACAATAAGGAGATACTAGGCTCCTCAAATTTTGGTGGGATCAAGTTCCCACCCAAAAAAATTGAAAAGCGGGGACCCCATTCTGTCTTCCCCCCCACTAACTCTTCACCTCACTCTTCCCCCGCATTAGCCTCCTTCACACTTTCTCTGGGTTTGAATCATTTTTTTAAATTAGGTCAAGACATGGTTTAAATAGTGCCATAACCGATAAGATTTTCTTTCTTAACAGTTTCTCCAACCTGTGATAGGGACAGCATTTCCAGCAAGTGAGCCGGTCACTGAGGCAGGGACAGTAAGAACATCAGGCAAGAAGCAGGGTCCCCAGGCATCCTTTTTAGTGTATTTGTCTGTGCACTCTGAAGAAAATAGTGCCCTGCATCACTGTATATCTCTGTGTGTCTTCTCTCTTCCCTGCACCCCAACAACACACTGTCAATACAGTCACTCTTACCCGTACCAC
This sequence comes from Macrochelys suwanniensis, assembly GCA_033296515.1. Classification (NCBI taxonomy): domain Eukaryota; kingdom Metazoa; phylum Chordata; order Testudines; family Chelydridae; genus Macrochelys; species Macrochelys suwanniensis. The sequence continues at coordinate 39,488,762 of CM065784.1, forward strand.
TATTCATCTCCCATTTACCTATGCAGACACCAACTCATTCACTGTCCCCCTGCACACACCACCATGACCAGAAAGGGCCCTAATAGCGTCCTGAATTATTAAGGTTTCTGTCCCTTATACATGATGAAAATCTTGATATATTTGATTGGGAAACTGGTGTTGGTCTGTTATGGTTTATTTCTCATCCTAGGCAAGAGTGCCATTTCTGGAAATTTCTAGCTCTCTGTAGACCGCAAATCTCATGTTGGTTCACAGAAAGTACTTTGTAAATTACACAGATGCACATACCATGCCATGTTTTAAGAACTAGGCAATGTAGGAGGTAGAAACGTCTAAAGAACTTAAGCTTTAAGACTTACAGATGCACATTGTGTTTTACTCTGGCTGTTAATACAGTAGTCCGTCTTCTGAGAGAGCTGGCAGCATACAGGAAGCCAGAGCAAGAATTATTTCCAGAGTTGCAGTAGATCTAAACAGGTGCACAGCACACCTTTTATAATATAATTCATCTCCAAATCTTTAACATTTGAGAGAGAACATCCAGTCACTGCTGGAGTATTGAACTGGATTCTAGTTCAATACTCCAGCAGTGGATAAGGTACTTGAAAATAAGGAGCAATCTTGCACTGGCATCTGGAAAGATCTGATTACTCATAGATATTTTCCATCTCTGATGTCTTGTATTCTGTGTCCACTCTGGCCTTCAGAACAATCTTACAAGGTTTACTCCAAAGCCCTCTGAAATCAATGGACAGATTTGCACTGACTTCAGTGGGTTCTGGATCAGGCACTCCTTTATTTTCTCTTTCTCAAATCTCATCTTGAAACTTTTTTCTCCATTTTAGCTGACAGTCAACATTAAATTCTACTTGCCTTTCTTTTTCCCATTGCTGCATCCTTCCGCCCCCGCCGTACACCTTTTACTAGCTTGCTAGGATATTTACTTTCATCTCTATTGCTTTCACTTGTCTTCTCCCTTGTTCCTTTTGTTCTACTTTACCTTTGTATGTCATTTTATATAGTATGTTGCTGTACCCAACTCCTGTATTATCTTTCTATTCCACCTCTCATTGCAAAGTGTTTTACGATGCTTTGTATGGAGAATGCTATATATAAAATGTATTGTATTTTATTAGAGCCAGCACTCCAGGTATGTCCTGCTGGTAGAGCAAGCATCATATTTTGATTAAATCAGATATTTTAGAAAATTTATTGGTATTGTATTAAAAAAAATCCAACAACTACAAAAACCCATTGGCTCTGGCCTCTGTGGACTCCTGAACACCCTCACTCCTCCACGTCCCACCCAACAGTCCCTGGAAGCATGGCTCCATTAAAGTAGCATTGCTACTTTACAGCACTAGGCCACTAAAAAATACAGCACTAGGCCATATTATTTCATTCTGGGAATCGCCACCTGACTGGGAGAGGGACAGTGTCTGTACTCTTTGACCCTCCGCAACCCAATCCCTGCCCTCCCTCTAGCATGGAGCCAGATCTGTGAAGTAGGATTAGTGGGGGTCCATTCCACACGTGGAGGCAGCTGGTCACTCTGCTCTTCTGTATGAATAGGAGAAGAGTCATGCATGGAAGGGGCCCTCCATATGGGGATCTGTGAGTGGAAACAACCAGGACATTGTGTATCCACAGACTTCATGCTGATGAACCAATATCACATGTGGATCAGTCTGTACAAGTGTTCATCCGATATATGTATTTCATATCTCCATAGGACTCTAGAGGCATCTCCCCATGGATGTACATCACATATTCAGAGAGCCATAATTTGGGTGTCTCTCCTTTGGATTTAGATAGAGTCATAGAGTGTAAAGCCAGAAGGGACTACCAGATCATCTAGTCTGACTTCCTGTATATCACAGACCACTAACCACTACCCAGCCACCACCAGCAGCCATAAGGCCATACAGATTGCTTCCGTGGAGGAAACTCCTCACATTCTATAGGGTTATATAGCAATTGAGCCCAAGGCTGTACATTTCTCATTCATAGGGCAGGCACCAAAGTGAACATAAGCCATTTAGCTTGGTTTGGTAGTTGGGCTAAAGAAGTTCTTTGCTTGCTTCCTCTTTTGGCTTGAATTTAGGCCACTTCTGTCCTGCTTTTTACTGGCTGATGTAATATCATTGCAGTCTCTGCATGATGGTAACATTGGAATTTCTGATATCTTATAATTTGCTAGGAGTTCCTGCAAATCAGTCATTGAACTTAGTCAAACTTTAGAACAATTAGCAATCTTGGAGCTACAGTACCCAATAACGTTGTGGCAACCTGCTGGTGTTTGATATACCTGTGAGCAATGCGTTATTGAAGTACAGCAAGTAATTTGCACAGTAACCTGTATTCATGTATGTACAGTATTCACGATACACTCTTTTGTCTTTAGTTCTGTTTAAGGTATACTGTATAGACCACACCTACACTACTATCCGTGTGCCAGTGATGGCCTCTGTTAAGGAAGTGATCAGTGCGGTGACAGACAAGCTGGGTTCTGGAGAAGGCTTGATCATTGTAAAGATGAGTTCAGGAGGAGGTATGGTTTTTGCATGATCTTTAATGCTTCTCATTTAAAATGAAGCACAAAACCAGTGCTAGTTTGGTAAAGGCTATTCCAATAAATGTGAACACATGTTCAGCTAGTATGAAAGTTCTTTCTTAGGAGCAAATCCTGTCCCACTTTTTTGCAGTTGCAACATTTTTTGTTCAAAAGTGGGTGGTAGCTGCCTTCTTAGCATACACTGGAAGAGAGTGATTCATAAATCAATTTATAAGCTCTTCTTGACCTGTGATCTGCACCCCATTTTTTTAGCACTGCCATGATGAGGGCTGCGTACAATTTCCTGAGGGTGTGGTGAAATGCACTTGCTTACTGACTTTCAAGTCAGTTTTGGAATAAGAACAGCTATCTAATCTCTCCCTGCTCAGAGAATGGTGATCTAAACTGTAGGGGTTTCTTGCCCCTCTCTGGGGCGGCTGGGGACCAGACCGCCCGCTATTCTATTGTAGTTTGGGGAAAAAGCGCAGTTAACGGTGCCCGGGCCCTTGGTCGGGGCGGGGCAATAAACAGTTCACCGCTCAGGCCCTTAAGCAGGGGCTGAGCAATCAATAGTTAATAGGCCCTGGCCCTTGGTCAGGGCGGGGCAAGAGGCAGTTTCCAGCTCAGGCCCTTAAGCAGGGGCTGAGCAGTTAGGAAGTCAATAGGCCCTGGCCCTTGGTCAGGGCGGGGCAAGAAGCAGTTTCAGCTCAATTAGTAGCAAGCCCAGGTCCTGGCTCTGGAGAACCTGGGAGAGGGGGAGACTGCCACCCACACGTTGGGTGGCAGGGGGGACGCAGGCCCACCCACTCCACTGCGTCCCAGCCCGGGGCCCTAGCAGCGGCAGAAAAGCCCGCTGCTGAGTCAGTGGGGATCCTGGCCGCAACACACTGACCTGGGCTCTGGCAGTGCTGCAGCCAGACTAGAGTTGGCTGCCCCCGGGCTACTTCCACCTTCCCCCTCTCCGGGTACCTGGACCAGGGGGGCGTCCTCCAGGAGGTCGCAGACCATCGGCACCTCGGCGTCGTCTGCGGGCGGCAGGCTCGTCGGCTCCTCGGGGTGGCAGGCTGGCGGCAGGCCTGGCAGCTCCTCGGGGTAGCGGGCTGGCGGCAGGCCTGGCAGCTCCTCGGGGTAGCGGGCTGGCGGCAGGCCTGGCAGCTCCTCGGGGTAGCGGGCCGGCGGCAGGCCTGGCAGCTCCTCGGGATAGCGGGCCGGCGGCAGGCCTGGCAGCTCCTCGGGGTAGCGGGCCGGCGGCAGGCCTGGCAGCTCCTCGGGTCGGCGGCTGGGCGCCGGGGCCTCCCGGCGGGGAGCTGGACCTCGGGCGTCCGGCCTCTCCAGTGGCTGCCGCCCAACTGCGGTCTGAGGGCCGGCTTTTCTACTTCCTGTGCCGCCCCCTGACCCTTGAGGGGCGGGGACAGGATTCTCTGGCTCCGCCCACTTAGGCGTCCGGGAAGGTTCCTGGTCTTTCTCTGGGGCGGCTGGGGACCAGACCGCCTCGCTACATAAACCCTTTAATTATTGTTGGTTTTTGGTGCTGTGGTAGTTTCTAAAGGTTGCTATGCTGACTCTTGCTTTCAGTCTGAGGGGTTAGGATTCCACGTCCCAGATGGATGGGAGTTTCATTTGAGCCTTGCTCTTTTATATATTGATGTCACTTTTCTTCAGTCAGTGAGTTCTTATAGTCATCTACCTTGTATCTAAGGCATTCACTATACTCATTCAAGTAATGTACATATCTACTAATTTGTTGTTGTTAGGTCGCTGCTGTTAATTCCACGTGCATTTAATAGGCAATCATATGCTTTCATTTTTATAGAAAAGGCTGTGCTCAAACCTAATGATGTTTCAGCATTTACGACTCTCAGTGTTAATGGACGTCTGTTCGCTTGCCCACGAGACCAGTTTGATTCCCTGGTATGTATGTATACTGTTCTCAGCATTGCAAATCAGAGAGCTTCTTTCTAACTTAACTTTCCAGATACAGTAAAAGCTTTGTTATCTGGCATGTTGAGGAATGGGGGGGTGCCAGTTAGTTAAAAATTCCAGCTAAGGGTTATACTTACCAATGGAATACCAGTTTTCAAAGAATTAGAATACAATAAAATGAATAAAGTATAAAATAGTATACAGGTACTCACCAATCCAGTAATAGTACTGCACTGCAGAGTGGTTGGTTTCTTGAAGCACTTAGGTGTATACAGGTAAAGCTTTCTATACAGTAGGTTATCTTATAACACTACATATCACTATGTGCAGCGCATGGCGTACAGCTAGATCACTAAAAATACACTTAGCACTAAAACTATACTGAACATAATTGAATCTTTCTTTGATGATTCAGAAGGCACTTCAGGATCTTGCAGTGCCTCGGGGTCATCATTATCAATAGCTATTATCATTGTAGATGTAGAAGGTGTAGGAGATTGGGCTGAATTAGTAATGACCCTATGACACATCTTGGAAGCTGCTTTTTTGAATAAATCCCTGATATCAGCTTGCTGACTTCTCTTCTGCCTCTTTTGCATAAAAATAGAGTGCAGAATGTTCAATTGCATAACTTCCTGGGCAGTATACTAATCCCAGTTACTAGATTGAAGATTTGTATTGGGAGATATCAGAAATGCGGGTTAATAGAGCTTTCTGTTTGATCAAGTGCCAGATAACACAGCTATTACTGTATTTTGAACACTAGTAGCTCAAAAGTTTCTTGCCCCATTCTGCCTTTTGAATGTTTTAGCTCATCTGAGAGATTCAAAGCTAAAATGTTGTCACACTGCTGTGGAAAGAGCGCCCTGATAAAAAAATAGGGTAATAGTAGCATTTCTTAAACTAGGGCAAAAAGTGTTCTCTTGTCCACACAGCAAATTTTGACTCCAATATTCTAAATGGAATTGAGCATGTAGGCAGAGCAAAATATTATAACCCAGATTTGTGGTGCAGATCTGATTATAGAATTCTCTTCTCCCCACCCCATCCCGTCTCTGTATGTATAAGAGGAATTAGATGTTATCAATTAAAGTATTATACAGACTTGATTCATGCAGTAAGTGCTTTAAACCCATTTCTGCCTGACCCCCCAAATACCATGTCAAAATCACAGATGATTCTAACTTGAATCACAGAAAATATTTCAAGTAGAAAGTCTGGTTTTCCTTAAGTAAAATTATTCATAAGTGCTTACTTGTTCATACAATGTCTTTAACTTTAACAATGTCCATGGGGCCTGCTTTTATGGAGCTTGATTTTGACTGTACTTTTTGTTCCTTTTACTTAATTAAAAACAACTGTCATTGCCAAGCCATGTCAGCATAAACTCTATTACTCCAGACCTCCTGTATGCTTTTAACAAGTTACTTAATATGTATGACTTCTTTCGTTTATAGATATTGCGAAATCTGAGTTTTGCTTCTGCTTTAGATTTAGAAACATAGTTGTAAATTTTCAGTCCTTGACTGCCTTTTCCATCTTTGCTATCTCCAGTTAGCATGGAGTGAATATGTCAAATACACTTTATTGTGACAAGGTCCCAATCCAGTGATGTGCTGACTGTCCTCAGCTCCTGTTGGATTCAGGAGGAATAGGGGACATTAAGCATCTTATATCTCAGCTCTCCATAAAAAAAGTCTACACATTGACCATTCCTGCAGTATTCTGAAGAATGGTGTTAACAACTAGCAGAATCCTACAAAATGAAACACCTTTTACCGTTTAAGAATGCGCTTTCTAATTTGTGAATTTGTTGATGTTTTGCTTGGCAAGCCCCTTGTGAAAATAAGGGGGTTATTCTGGAATGGATGAATTTGCAAATATCTTGTGTGTCTAAGTCTAAATGTTTCTTCTCCAGCATTGGAAAATATATTTAGGGCCAGCTGCTTGTAATGGTAACACAATAATGTGTTGTGATAGTCTCTGAATAGGAACAAAAATCTATTTCACTTTGTGCAAAAGTCACTCTTTTCTAAAGGTAAAAATGAAAAGCTAGGCTTGTAGGGCCATAATGCCAGTAGTTTATTGCAAATTATTTTGGATCAGTTTGACCACAGTGATTGTATCATTATGTTGTTTGTGATGCAAGTTTATCCTAGAAAACAAAAAGTAGCAACTCTAGCAGAAATAAATTTACTATATACTTAGGGGCCTGCTGGTATATTAATCCAGAGAACTCTATTTATTTTTTAAATTTTGCAGCCATAATTTCTTTTGTAAATGCAGAATAATGTAGTAATCTTAACTTTTTTGTTTGGAAATATAGTCTGTTAAAATATGGGACCTAATCTTGCAGTCCTGGTTCAGGTTGGACTCAGGATGTGACCTGTTCTGTTGACAGCACATTTTTCTATCATAATCTGCAAAGTATTAGATTATAGTCATTAAAAATTAAAGATAGTATGGAGGAATTTGTAGAGAAAATTGTAAGTGAACTACACTGCCCTCTCCTGGAAGCAAAAGCAATTTAAAATGTAGGTTCACATGAAGCACTATTTAAGAAGTCCCAGGATGTGTTTACAGGGTGCCTGTGAACTGGCAACAGGTATATTGTTCGGTAATTGAATAATTTTTGTATGGATGGTTTAGAGTGTTTGGCCCTAATATATACAGTACATGACTCCAAACATGGAATCATCCCAGCCTACATTTTAAATAGATTTAGTTTAAGAATTATTTGTGTTCTGTGCAAAACTGCAGCTCACATTTTTTATTAGATTATCTGAAAATCCATTTAAAAATTAATACTTTAATAACTCAAAAGAATGTATTCTGTGAACACATAAAACTCCCAATAACATAACTGGGAGTTATACAATCACAAATGTCAGATAATGATCCGAGGACCGGAATATATGTAATGTATACTGAAAGAGAAAGTATAAGATACACTTATTATATGACTTATTAGATTATTACAGCTTTCTAAAGTATAATAAAGGAAATAATTCACATCATTAAAATCTGTTCGTTGCAAAAACATTAGGCTTGTACGTTGTGGTCTAGATCCTTGTACATGTAGAAATGGGACTTGATCATAGAGGCTTTATTGCTACCTATAGTTGAAAGCAGACATTGAACAAAAAATCATGAGTTCTGCAGAGGACTAAGCACTAGTGGTGCAATTTAGCATTTTGAAATATTCTTGTATCATTATTCTTATTCACAGACACCACTGCCAGAACAAGAAGGCCCATCCGCTGGAACTGTAGGAACTTTTGAACTCATGAGCTCCAAAGACTTAGCATACCAGATGACAATTTATGATTGGGAGCTCTTCAACTGCGTGCATGAGGTATGGGGAATCTAAATAGCATCTTAGTATTTATTATTAAACATTTAGCTGTACAGTGTAGATACTGATACTGTTTGCCAGATTTTCTGAGTTTAACTTGTAGAACCTTAGCAGTTGCAAGCCTTGAAACTATTAAATACTATTCCAGCCCCAGCAAAAATATAAAGTATATAAAAGAAACATCGCCTAATAGTGCATTCTATATTGAATTACTTTGATATGTCTCATTGAGGGTATTAAACTGTTACTACATAGTCTATATTTATGCTTTTAATGTGCCTTAGTGGTTGTCTACTGAATTTGCAATGCAAGCTGAATCTTTGTCAGCTGTATCATGCACACATTTACTGAACAGCAAGTTTCAAGCTTGAATAATTTAGAAACCTAATAGTGACTTCTCACTCCTCTCCAGCCCCCCTCCCCCGAAAAAGAGCCATCTGAAAACCAACCCTGTTTTTTCTCTCCTAGCTGGAGTTGATTTACCACACATTTGGAAGACACAATTTTAAGAAGATCACAGCAAATTTGGACTTGTTTTTGAGAAGATTTAATGAAATCCAGTTCTGGGTGGTCACAGAGATTTGTCTTTGCTCCCAACTCAGCAAGCGTGTTCAGCTGTTAAAGAAGTTCATTAAGATAGCAGCCCAGTGAGTATACACTAGTATATACAGAAAGAGGCTGAAATACATGCCAAGTTTTTAATATATTTGTTATTTGTAATTTTTACAGAGACTCAAACAGAGCTGAAAAAGCCTAATTAAGTTTGCCCATCCCTGTTAATGTAGGATTGTTCCCTGTTACTGTTTGTCTTCCCCTTTTCTGTTCCTCTCCTCTACTTACCCTATTTAACACCACCCTATACCGAAAACCCACTGACCGCTATGCCTACCTACATGCCTCCAGCTTCCATTCCGGACACACCACACGATCCATTGTCTACAGCCAACCACTGAGGTACAACCGTATTTGCTCCAACCCCTCTGACAGAGACCAACATCTACAAGATCTTCACCAAGCATTCTCAAAACTACGCTACCCACATGACGAAATAAGAAAACAGATCAACAGGGCCAGACGTGTACCCAGAAGCCTCCTGCTGCAAGACAAGCTGAAAAAAGAAACCAACAGAACTCCTCTGGCCATCACTTACAGTCCTCAGCTAAAACCTCTCCAACGGATCATCAGTGATCTACAACCCATCCTGAACAATGATCCCTCACTTTCACAGGCCTTGGGAGGCAGGCCAGTCCTCGCCCACAGACAGCCCGCCAACCTGAAGCATATTCTCACCAGCAACTACACACCACACCATAATAACTCTAACTCAGGAACCAATCCATGCAACAAACCTCGATGCCAACTTTGCCCACATATCTACACCAGGAACACCATCACAGGACCTAACCAGATCAGCCACACCATCACCGGTTCATTCACCTGCACATCCACCAATGTAATATATGCCATAATATGCCAGCAATGCCCCTCTGCTATGTACATCGGTCAAACTGGACAGTCCTTACGCAAAAGGATAAATGGACACAAATCAGATATAAGGAATGGCAATATACAAAAGCCTGTAGGAGAACACTTCAACCTCCCTGGACACACAATTGCAGACCTAAAAGTAGCCATCCTGCAGCAAAAAAACTTCAGGACCAGACTCCAAAGAGAAACTGTAGAGCTTCAGTTCATTTGCAAATTTGACACCATCAGCTCAGGACTAAACAAAGACTATGAATGGCTAGCCAACTACAAAAGCAGTTTCTCCTCCCTTGGTGTTCACACCTCAACTGCTAGAAGAAGGCCTCACCCTCCCTGATTTAGCTTACCTCGTTATCTCTAGCCTGAATCTTCCCTGCACTTTTATATCTGCCTCTGGACATTTCCACTGCTTGCATCCGAAGAAGTGGGTATTCACCCACGAAAGCTTATGCTTCAATACCTCTGTTAGTCTATAAGGTGCCACAGGACCCTTTGTCACTTCTGCAGATCCAGACTAACACGGCTACCCCTCTGATTCTATTTACCCTTGCTCCCTGCATTCTTAGAGCCCTGTCCTGCAACCACTCACATGAGTAATTCATTGAGTTCAGTGGGACCAATCCACTTATGTTACATGCCGGATAAAGTCATTTACCTTCTTCTAGGGTAGAAGTCCCCCAAGCAGAGTGAAAGTAGAGCAGGAGAGGAGCAGGGTGAAAGTGTAGAGAAGCTCCTGTTAGCCTCACTCTGTGATATTTTTTTCAGACACCCAAAACGTTGTTATTGTCTCTCTCTTTCCAGCTACCAAGCTTAAAGATGGATAGCAGCAGGACACATGGAGAAACAACAGTCCTTCACGATTAAAGCTTATTATAACATTCTGTAATACTCCAGCTGAGTGATACATTTTGGTTGACTCATTACAAAAACTAAGCATTTGCACATTTTGCTGGAAAATTGCAAATTATCCTAGTTTCCCCCCCCCCCAAAAAAAAAAGTATGGCTCAGTGAAAACACATAAGTTTGTGAGTAAAAACAGAGAATTGATCCCCAAAATAGGCAAAATGTAAGCTCACTTGCAAGCAAAGTGTATTTGGCTAGGTAACTGTTGGTGGGGATTGCTGATCTCTTTCTTTGTTAATATCTCATCATTTAAAATAAATTTAAAATTACTTGGAACCTTCAATTTGTGCGCTTAGGGCTTGATTCCTCACCACTGAATTCAGTAGGAACTTTCTGTTCACTTCAAAGGGAGCAGAGCCACAACTAGCCTATGTAACCAGAGTTGCTAGCACTGTTACCCTCTTCTTCCTTCCTCCCAATCCCTGCTATTGTTTGTTACACTCACCTGTTGCTTATTGTCTCAGAGTAGATTCTAAACTCCTCAAGGGAGGAACTGTGTCTTTCTTTGTGTTTGTACAATGCCTTGGATGATGGACCCAGATCTTGACTGGGGTCTCTGGGTACTATTATAATACAAATAAGTAGTTTACACTTAAAACATGGAAAAACATCTTTGCCTTTTATAAAAACAAATCCCCCATTTTTAAAAGTGTCATGAGGGAGTGAGGGAGGAAAGAATTACCATAAAATAAACTCTGAATTCTGCTCCAGAAATCATAATTTTCATATCCCAAACCTTTGCCCACGTACAAATCGTACACAAGCACTAGCATGACCAATTCTGATATTGCAAGGTACTGAGTCCCTTCTGGAAATTGCTGAGCGCTCTCAACATTCACTAAAGGTAGTGGAAGTTTAAGGCACCCAACATCTCACAGGATCAGACTCACAGTAAGGTAAATAGAACATACTCCTGTTGTCTCTAAAAACAGCCATTCCATTATCTCCTTCTTTAAAGGGAAACTGTAAACCAGAAAGCAGGTCTGACATATTCTGGCCAGTAGAGGGCAGTAGGATATGTACACACAAATGAATAAGGTTTATTCCTCAAATCAGTAATGTGAAATGGGAAAATGCATAAATGCAAGTAAATGGCGATATTAAGGTAAATTTAATAAACCTTTAAAATCAAGCATCTTCAAAATAACGGTTAAACTTCACCATAAGAAAAAACAGGGGAAATAATCAATCAAAAAGTGTCCCAGACCCATTAGATTTCCCAGTGTCACAGGGTTAACTTATGCTATTTAGATCAGCTTGATGACCGGTTTACTTCCATGTTTCAGGTCTCAGTACAATTCTAAAAATAAATGGCTAAACGTGACCTGCACTGAAACTTCTGTGTCTCCTAAAGGCAGGGAAGCACAAGATTTTCCTAAATAAAAACTGAGCTGGCAGATTTATTTTCAGTGGCTGCAAAAGAACTTTAAAAATTATGAGGCTCTTTCTTACCATATAAATTGTTTCCATGGTAACAGGTGCTACAGAACATAGTGAAACAAATATAATGTGCTGAAGAGTTAGAACAAAAAGAGCCAAGGGATTGGGTTAAAAAATGGTGGGCCCAGGTCTTGAAGTAATATCCCTGTTTAAATTTGCACATGAAGAGCCTTGAGAAACCAGTAACCGAATGAGAGTAGAATCCTTCCTGGGAGCAGAGGAAGGTGCACTAGACTCATTAGGGAGGGCACTCAGTTCAGTACAGCACTGTTAATCTTCCTGGGTAGCTGGTGGTGAAATTGTGTGGCTCTGCAGCTTTCCTGGCATACTGATATTCAGAGATAATGGCTGCTGAGCACCTTGGTTCCATACTGTGACTGAGGGGTCCCCACTTTTCCAATAGGCATGTTGTGTCTTCCCCAAAATGCACCCTTTTTGGTGCTCATGCCCCTAGGGGAAGTTGCGTAACCAGATGCGGGCTCATTGTGCTGAGCCTGGTGTACTTTCGGCTTACTGTGCAGTGGTTGCCCCTGCCACTTGCTGGGTAAAAGTGCGCAGCTCACTGGCTGCGAAGTCTTTGAAATAAAGGAAGAAATTAACTGTATCTCCTGTGGTGTCTTTCAGTGCTTCGACACAGAGATACATGCGTGCACACGCACACACATAGACTTTCTATGTATTGTCTCTACATACACGTTATTTAAAAGAACCTCTTTATGTGTAAACACAAAAGATATTCACTCACTCTTCTATGCCTCCTCTCTCTCATCTCGATACAAACTAGTTCACTCACAGTCATTAAAAACCTCTCTCAATATGCACACCCACAAAACATTCCCTTATTTCAGACAAAGGATAGTTGTAAGTTGCAAGTTGCAGATTCCTTAAATAAGCCCATACTACGCTTGAAAACTAGTATTTTAATATTTATTATTTCTACAGAACCCAGATTTATGCTTGGTGTCTCCCAGAACAAGTAAAGACATGTTACCATCATCAAAGCAACATGTGAGGGAAATAATTTTGGCAGCAGCATTGGCAGGTTGGAGGGTGGTGAAGTTGTTAACAAGAAGACCTGAGAGCAGAAGTGGTCACAGTAGTCAGTAGATGATTAGGTTGTGGACAAGCGATTTGACCATCAGGAAAAAAAGGAAAGGGTGTATCTTTTGAAATGTTGTGAAGGAAAAGCAACAGGATGTGGCTATGGCTTGGACATGAGGGGAAACAGAGCCAATTTAATCCCCAAGGTTACACACCTGGGTGTCAGGGGATTATGGTGAGTGTTCACTGGTAAAGTATAGTACAGAGATAGTTTCGCCTCCCAAAACTATGAGCTCACTCTTGGCCATGCTGAGTTTAAGGTGAAGATCAGCCATACAAGATGAGATATCTGAGAGACGATAAAATATTCAAGATTGAACTTCTGTAGATATTGCTGAAGTAGAGAATTATATTTGAGAATCACAGTTTGAATCTTTGCTTTTATAGTTTCCTTAATATCCTACTACCCAACCTTTGCAAGTCAAATAGCAAAAGAAGCATAGGCCTAAAGATTTCTACTTTGGGCAATTATAGTAACAAACATAGCAAATCATTTGCAAAGATATAGCATATCAGGTATTCTGTAAAATGCAGTTACAGCCTTCAGTCTCTCCTGAACACTAATGAAGGAGCACTCTTGTATTAGAGGCTAGGGAAGATTTAGAGCACCTCGTATGTGGGGTGTTCAGCAATGGATATGTTTTTAAGGGTCTTTATAATGATGAAGATGACAACTGGCACTTATTTTATTGAAAGCTCTCAAAGAGTTTAAGAAATGCACAAATTGATTACAGACTATGTATACAGGGGTCACTGAAACACAGCCATCTCTGGGCATCTGCCCCTTGAATCTGGAGTAAGACTCTTCTGGGGTGTAGACAACCTGCTAGCCCACCAAGTTCTGCAGCAGTGGGAGTGTAAACCATGCTTCTCCCACTCTTTTGAGCATTCTTTGGGCTTTAACGTAGTCTAGTGTCAAGAGATGCCCCACAGTGCACTGGTGGGAGGGAAAGTTGTTAGAAGGCCATGGATTCCCATATGCCAAAGATGACATCAGATAAGAGGAAAACTGGTGCCCAATTTTGAGGCGTGAGGGGAGAGAAGCTTCCAGGTGAATTTGAGCAGTATTGATACAATAATCCTGGGTTTACCAAGCTTCTCATTATGCACTGAGTTTGAGATTCAAACAAAACTCGGGGGGGGCGGGGGCGTGGAGAGGTGTTGCAAAATGATGTGTCTCAAGCCCATTTGGTACGGTTTGCCACAATGTAATCAAACTCAAACCAAAGATTTCTATTCCACTCTCTTCAGGACCTCAGTTTTACTTCTCCTCTGATTATATGCATAACATTAAAAGTCTGGACCTCTTGTATTTCAGCTGTAAGGAATACAAAAATCTTAATTCCTTTTTCGCTATTATCATGGGACTGAGTAATGTTGCTGTGAGCCGCCTTTCACTAACATGGGAGGTAAGTGATAGCTATAATCTAGTTCTGAGACCTTTGGTTGTAATTTCTGCTTTTAGTAAGCAACATCCATCCATCCATCCATGTTATTTCTAGAATTAGGGCTGAGAGGGAGGCATGCCATTCTTCAAGACAGTAATTCAGCTCCTGAGTGGAGAGGTTACTACTGTAGGCTAAAAGCTTGGAGACATCCCACACCATTAATGAGCATTTGTGTAGCACAATTCTGAGCTGCTGTGTTTTGTTTTGTTTTACAAAAAATGAGGTGAAGAGGGAGGCAAAATCATTGGGGGAAGCAAGGTGAAATTACATTTCATGGGCCAGTGTAGCCCTGCTCCAAAAATTCTGAAAGATTTTTCATGAAATTTTTTAGCAAAACATCATCAAAATTTCCATTTTTATAAGAATGTTGACCTGTATATGCTGGTTGAAAACAGAAAATGTTTGCACATTTTTTGGATATTTCTGTGAACTTTTTTCATGAAAAATAGAAAAATGTTTGGCCAGGTTGCTGTGATATGTCAGTGATATGTTACTGGTGTAATTGAAACCAAAATATGACCTATTGCATTTAACACGTTTCTAAAATTTGGCCTGAAAATGGGGATTCAAGATACCATCAGAAGGCAGCAGTTTACAAAACGACCTCAACCTGACATCTAAATATACACCTGCAATTTGCAGCCAGAGAAGCCTACATTGATTTTTCTAAATACCAACATAAACCTTTTGACGATTAACACTGAAGACATGAATTGAAGGCTAATTTCTAAATAACTGGCCCTTTATTTCTAGCTACTAAGATTGGGGGTTTAAAAGAGGGCAGAAGTTCTAAGCAGACAAAAGGTGGAATTTAATGTATTTACTGTGTACAACCAGCTGGAATTTACAGTAGATATTGGGATTGACATGGAAGGGGGAAGAGATAATTTGTAAGTGAAAGAGGTAAGATACTGTATTCAGATAAATGTTTTCACACTCTTTTGTTCAGCAGAGCAGTCAGGTTATCAAGACATAATCTAAAAGTATCTCTGCTGGGTTTTTTCAGGATATATACAGTGAACATCATTAAAAATAAATATTTAGGACCTGATTTTTACTAATGTTTATATGCAGCTATGTCAGTCCCACACACAAATCAGGTATTTGCAGGTGCATATGGCCACTTCATTCACATACCTAATTTGTATGCGTATGGAAAATAGACACACAGTTTGTTCATGTCCATCATTAGAAATGGCCCTTGCTGTGGTACTCTTATCTTGCTATAATATGCCTGTTAAATAGAGGAATACTTTCCTGCAGAATTGACTTTAAGGAAATATTTCTTTATTTCTTACAATGCCCACTAAGTGTTGTAATGTGATTTGATCAGAAAATATATTCAAATTTGTAATGCAAATTAGAAAGCTGACATGTTTTAATTGGATATATGAAAGTTACTGTGATCTTTGAAGCTGTCTTTTTCACGTACCAGTATCCACTTCCAGTAAACTTGCTCAACATTTCTAGTATAATGTGAGATAGAAATAGGGTGACCAGATTTTCCCAATTTTATAGGGACAGTCCCGATTTTTGGGTCTTTTTCTTATATAGGCTCCTATTACCCCCCACCCCCGTCCCGATTTTTCACACTTGCTGTCTGGTCATACATTGATTTGCCTAGATAGAAAGCAACTATTTAATAATGTTCCACCAGATCCTTTATTCACTGCGGGCATAACTGACAAAAGTTCATTATCAGTGTTTATTGTGAACTGAAAAGTTATTAATTAACTTAAACCCAAACAAATGAACACTGACCCTTGGATGCCAGGCAAATCAAGGATTTGTGTAATAACTGATGCTACATTTGCCTTAACAATATCTCCTGGAAATGCCCAGGTGTGGCTTGACTGACTTGTGAATATTCCAAAAGGCACATGGTCATTTATGTGAATGATCCAGCTGAAATAATACTGCCCAAGGTATTTTTGTAAATTGCTTTGGTTCAAACAGGCTGTCATTAAGGATGAGACTGAATTGGAACACTGAATTAAACTTTGGATCATTTGCATGTTGGATCCAGATATGAATGCGAATTACTCGGCTGCAGCATGTCACTGTAATGGGCCAGTTCAACGTCTGAATCTGAACATCTCAAACTGGGTAACTTCAGGGTTGGATCCAAATCAGGATCCAGGTTTTGTAGCTCAGTCTCATCTCTATTTATAATCTGGTTGCTAGGAGACGTGCTGTATTTTACGTTACCACATTGTTCCAAAAAGAACAGTTTTTCCTGCTTTAAGGATGTTTACAAGAAACACATACAGTAAAATGATTATACTAAATGCAGATTGAATTTAACACAGTTTTCTGTTGTTTTTGTTTTATTAACAGAAACTTCCAAGCAAGTTTAAGAAGATCTATGCAGAGTTTGAAAGCTTGATGGTAAATGGCAATAGATCCTTTATTCTGTGCACAATCTGTACTAATTGAATGTCTGAGTAACTGATTTGAATTCCTCGATTCAGAACATTTTATGTGTCCTTGTTTGAATTTAAGAAGTTTATGATCCCATTTTAGTGCCGCTAAAATAAGCATGTATGACTAATAAATTATACTCTTAGGAACCTACTCTGACAGAATTTATGTACCACTTAAAGTCAATCTGGGAAACTCCGAAAAGCTTTATAACATGTTTTCCCATTGTACATATGGGAAATTATATTTTCTAACATGGATTCTTTTTTGATTCCGGAGTCTGCAAATCCATTAGAGGGAGGAAAAATGTGAGATTTCTATTTAAATAAGCGGTTTTGTAATCACACTTATATCTTGCCATTTGATAGGAAAACTGTTAAATTTAATAAAAGCTGTCCTTGTTTTGAAGCTGCACTTTTTAAAGCTGCAAGACAAAGTAATTACATTTAATAAACACCTTGGCTTTTAAATGAAGCTATACAGTGTCTGCTTTTTGATCCGTGTTAATAATTGTCTGATCTCTTCTTTTTTTAAGGATCCATCAAGAAACCATAGGGCCTACAGGCTTACTGTAGCTAAACTGGACCCTCCTATAATTCCCTTCATGCCCTTACTTATAAAAGGTAATCTAGAAAATCTACTAGCCTTATTCATATGAAAGTTAATTGTCAGATATTTGAAGAGTGAAAGGCAATAAGAGAAAGTAAAATTCAATCTCAGTGGAAGGTGCAATCCTCTTTTCCATTAAAAAAAAAATCATGACATGGAGATAGGTGAAGGAGTTTTCAGTAAATCTGAACGTCAGACTCCAATTGCACTAACCTCAGTGAGAAATCTTTCAAAGTTTCACTGTAATAAAAGTAGCATGTTTTTTAACAATTAAATGGTATGATTGTTGTAACTGAAAAGATAGAGATACAGTGCTGTGCTGTTTTGTATGTTGTGATTCAATTAGCTATAAGACTATTGCATTTATTTCTATGCAGACATGACGTTTACTCATGAGGGGAACAAGACATTCATTGACAATCTAGTAAACTTTGAAAAAATGGTACGTACAAGTATGTTTTCAGCTGTTGAGATTTACAGTGGTACAAAAGAGAACTGATGGTTTTATATAAGAGACTTCTAGGTACAAAATAGGCACACAAACTTCATTTTCTTCTGAATCTGAGTTGCACTGTTGGCCCTTTGAGGGCAAATTTCCAGGCTTGGTAGCTCTCCTTCCTGTTGGTAGGGGAATCAGTGACACAAAGTCAGGGTTATGTTCCAGTGTAATTTATGTATTTACAAATGTACACAAGTCCTGTTTACCTAGAACAGAAGTGGCAACAACTGCATGCAGGCAATTTCCTTTGCAGAAATCTCACCTAAGAGACATCTTCCTGCTACTGAAAAGTGGGGGTTTTGTCATTGTCCGTATTGGTTACTCAGGGTATGTCTTCGCTTCAGAATTAACTCAGATGATCAAGCCTAGCCCCAGTGTAAGCCACCACATTGTAAAGCCCTACCCAAGTTACTGTGTCCTCCTCTTTGCTGCACTCTGCCATGTGTGCTGCTAGGACTAGTGGGAGCATATTCCATGGTTCTTTGTGCTGCAATAAGCTAAGCCACTCTGATTCTTTCCCAGTGAATTGTGGGAGAACTTGTCTGCCCTTCAAGCACTTGGGGAATTGTGGGAAGGCCTTGGAGGACTATCAGCACTTGATTGATTAGCCTGTGTGCTCACTGCAATGTGGGCAGATTATCAACCCAATTTAATGCATCGCTCAGATTTTAGCCTACAGCCCCCGACAAGCCAACTAGCCTGGGTTAAAAGCACCATCAAATTCAGGTGAGAGGTTCTTTTTAGGGTGGAGAAGGCTTAGGGGCAATGCCCAGGTAGCAGCCTGAGTTAATTCCACAGTGAAGGCATACCCTAACTGCACATAAGCACTCTCTGTTCCCTTCTCCTGCCTCAGCCCAGAGCTTTCTTCCTGGGAAAGAACTATTTGACCAGGACTTCATGGTTTAATTAGGTGGGCATAGGTGCTAGCTCTCCTTTCTGAAGTTGCTGTGCAATACACAGGAACCTCAGACAGTTTTGCCTGGAGTTGGCTTCTGGTCAGTCCCCAGACGGACAAAAGAAAGTGCTTAATCCCCTTAATGATAATCTGGATGTGGTTACTGTATGGTACCTCTAGGTCCAGACCATCCAGTTAATTCTTGCTATGCAAGGTTTCATACTGAATGCTTATATGTTGATGACTCATAACGTGCATAACATTAACTCCTTATGCCGTGACAATATATATTTGTGGTGTTAATTATTGTAACAGTGAATCAGGACAGCATTCAGATTTTGTGTGTGTATGTGTGTACGTAGGCTGCCTATTTCTATAATATATAGTTGTCGATTCCAAGCAGACGACTGACTTCATACCATTGTTTGTCTCAAGACTTATAGAGTCTGCCAGCCATAAGAAGGAATTTTTCAAACGTGTATGTCCACAACCTGGTTTTATTATTAGTAGCAGAAGATTTTAGAGGTAGTTTTCTACAGCGTTACCCCTTTTGACCCAAGCAGTTATCCAATATTTAGGGTCTTGTGGATTGTTTCCAATAGGAGGGGAAATAGATGATGGAGTCACACATTTCTTTGTTGCGGTCCTGTTCCCCTGAACACAGTAAGAATCAAACAGGAAACAGTTTGTGGGCTCACAGTTCCAAGCCTCTTCTTCAGCCCACACTGTACCCAAAAGCACTCTCTCTCGGAGTATGTCTACACTACAGCTGGGAGTGTGCTTCCCAGCGTGGGTAAACAGACACATGCTAGTTCTGCTTGAGCTAATGTGCTAAGAGTAGCAGTGTAGGCGGGGGTAGCAGGGTGGCTAGCTGCCCATGTACGTACCTCAAGGGGCTGGTCCTGGTGGGTTTGTACTCAGGCAGCTAGCCCTGGCTGCACTGCTGCTTTTAGTGCACTCATTCAAGCAGAGCTAGCGTGTGTCTATCTACCTGTGCTGGGAAGCACACTGCCATCTGCAGCTTAGACATACCCTCAGGGTCATGTTACAAGCACTTCTCTGGAAGTCTCTGGGGCTTACTTTCTGCTTCTGTGGTGTTTCTGCTGCTTCTTTCCACGTACACACAGCTCTCTCAAGCAATATGCAGCCTCCAGTCAAAGCTCTCACACATAGCTCAGTTCACCGGCCTGGCATGTAGCCTATGTTTTCGCCTCCTGAGTACAATCCCGTGGGAGACCCCAGGTACGTACTCTGACAGTTTGCCCCTTCCACCACTCACATGGCTGCAGTTACTCATTTTTAGCATGCTAGCTCGATCCAAGTTAGTGTGGGAATTTCTATTTAGGCTGGAAATTATACAATGTGGACATACCCACAGTGAAAGTAGTAAGATCTTGAGGGGGAAAGGAGGACAGATTAGGAAGGTAGGGAGAACGCATGGGGAAAAGAGAACATAGGAGGAAAGACAAGAAGAGGACACAGAGAGAGAAGGAGATAAAAGAAATTGGGAAAGGAAGGAGAAAGATTTTTAATAGGTGGGAGAGAGCAGATTAGTATATAGCTATAAAAGGCACCTGATGAACAGAGAACATCCACAGTGGGAGAAAAGGTGATTTTTTTTTAGCATGTGCTAGCTAACACATTGTAAAATGCTAGTGTGGACAAGGCAGTTCATAGTTTTTACATGTGTTATCAGATCAAGATCAATAAATGTGGGGGAGACTATTGTTTATCTCAGTCTTTTAACTCATGTCACAACTACAACTGCCTGGTCACATGTTAGTTACCATGTGTTAGCAAACACAGGCTAAAAATACTTTTTTTTCCTAGTGAAGACAAGGCCATGCAGTCACATACTACTGGCTAAATTCTGCTCTCATTTACACTGGTATAAATTCTGAGCAACACCATTGTCAATATTCTGCTGCTTTCATGTAGTTTTAGATAGAAACCAGAAAACAGACAGCGGCAGATTTTCTCCAGGAGCCATGTTTAGCGATTTGTCATTTCTAGCTATTTGTTCCACTGACTGATGGTGCTAGCAGATATAGTTCACTCTCATTGCTTCTGATGGTTAGGAATTATTGATCTGTCCTGAATTTCTTCGTCCTTTTGGAAAACAGTTTCTTTTGAGCCACCCTATGAGATTTTAAATTTTGTTTTTCTTACAAATAAAAATCTCTTGATGATCCTGACTGAAATCCTTGTTTAATTTCAAAAAGGGGTGTTCCCCTACTTCTGGCATAACTACAGCACTATGTCTGAATTCTCACCAAAGAGTTTCAGTCCCAACTGCTGATAGGTTACTGACACCTGTCTGCTTGCAATTGGCTACCTGGAAATAGCACCTAGCAGAATAATTGACATCCCTCCAACCAACACAGCTTTCTTAATCACTCTCATCTCTGTTTAATGTTTCAACTGTATTTTTAAAAGACTGACACTTTTTCAGACTTGTGAGAACTCTTTCATACATTATTTTCTCACACATCTAAAGAAATGCCCTTGTAATGGCTTTGTAATCCCATTATGGGAAGCTGGGAGGGGGCAGCAGATAGCAGGAGTTGGCCCCCGGGTTTATGGGGGCATGATCAATATTTTTGTCAGTAAATAGATGTTTGAATTATTAGCATACTAGTATCAGAGGGGTAGCCGTGTTAGTCTGTATCCATAAAAACAAGGAGTCCGGTGGCACTTTAAAGACGAACAGATTTATTTGGGCATAATCTTTCGTGGGTAAAAAAAACCCTCTTCTTCAGATGCATGGAGTGAAAATTACAGATGCAGGCATAAATATACTGACACATGAAGAGAAGGGAGTTACCTCAAAAGTGGAGAACCAGTGTTGGCAGGGCCAATTCAATCAGGGTGGATGTGGTCCACTCCCAATAATTGATGAGGAGGTGTCAATACCAAGAGAGGGAAAATGGCTTTTGTAGTGAGCCAGCCACTCCCAATCCCTATTCAAGCCCAAATTAATGGTGTTAAATTAGCAAATTAATTGTAGCTCTGCAGTTTCTCTTTTAAGTCTGTTTTTGAAGTTTTTTTGTTGAAGTATGGCTACTTTAAAATCTGTTATAGAATGTCCAGGGAGATTGAAGTGCTCTCCTACTGGCTTTTGTATGTTACCATTCCTGATGTCTGATTTGTGTCTATTTATTCTTTTATGTAGAGACTGTCCGGTTTGGCCAATGTACATGGCAGAGAGGCATTACTGGTACATATCACATTATTAGATGTGCAGGTGAATGAACCCCAGATGGTGTGGCTCATGCGATTGGGTCCTCTGATGGTGTCGCTAGAGTAGATATGGGGACAGAGTAGGCAACGGGGTTTGTTACAGGGATTAGTTCCTGGGTTAGTGTTTCTGTGGTGTTTAGTTGCTGGTAAGTATTTGCTTCAGGTTGGGGGGCTGTCTGTAAGCGAGGACTGGCCTGCCTCCCAGGGTCTGTGAGAGTGAGGGATCGTTTTCCAGGATAGGTTGTAGATTGTTGATGATGTGCTGGAGGAGTTTTAGCTGGGGGCTGTATGTGATGGCCAGTGGTGTTCTGTTATTTTCCTTGTTGGGCCTGTCCTCTAGTAGGTGACTTCTGGGTACCCATCTCACTCTGTCAATCTGTTTCCTCACATCCCCAGGTGGGTATTGTAGTTTTAAGAATGCTTGATAAAGATCTTGTAGGTGTTTGTCTCTGTCTGAGGGATTGGAGCAAATTCGGCTGTATCTTAGGGCTTGGCTGTAGACAATGGATCGTGTGATGTGTCCTGGATGGAAGCTGGAGGCATGTAGGTAAGTATAGAAGTCAGTAGGTTTCCGGTATAGGCTGGTGTTTGTGACCATCACATATTTACACTGTAGTGTCCAGGCATTGGATCTCTTGTGTGGACTGGTCCAGGCTGAGATTGATGGTGGGGTGGAAATGTTGAAATCCAGGTGGAATTCTTCAAGGGCCTCCTTCCTGTGGGTCCATATGATGACGATGTCATCAATGTAGCGCAAGTAGAGGAGGGGCGCTAGGGGACGAGAGCTGAGGAAGCGTTGTTCTAAATCAGCCATAAAAATGTTGGCATACTGTGGGGCCATGCGGATACCCATAGCAGTGCCGCTGACTTGAAGGTATAAGTTGTCCCCAAATCTGAAATGGTTGTGAGTGAGGACAAAGTAGCATTACTAGTGCCTTATAGACTTTGTCTTCACTGCCAAAAAGATCTATTTTTACAGTAACTACCATGTGTTTGCTATCTTGCTGAAAATCCTAGTGGAGAAAAGTGCAGTGTTGCTAGACAAGGTCAATATTGTACCCTCTACCCAGATTTGATCTCACCTAACTACATTGCAGTATAAGCTGTCTGTGCCTTTTGTCTCCACTAGGATTTTTACATAACATGCATTAGCTATCATACTGTAAAAACGTACCTTTTTTGGCAGTGAAGACAAAGCCATAATTATCAGGAGGGAACCAGGAATTGTTAAGCTTGCGAAGTTGTAGAAGTGCTGCTGTTGCAAGGTTGAGAACGTACAATTTGGGAGCTGCAGGAAGGTAAAGCAGTAGTGAAGAGGACTGTAGTAGACCACAAATGCAATAATTAGGCACCTCACACACGTTTGTCTCTCAGCTCCAAAAACAAGCCTCTACCATTTGAGGCAAAGGAGAAGTCCCGTAGCTGTTAGTAGTAGTAGTTCCTGTTTACTCCCGGTAAGCTAGCCACTAGAGGGCAACATGCAACCTACAAAGCCAATGCATAACAGTATATTATATATAAGTTGTACTGCTTTTGTACCTGTCAATTTTTTAACAGTTTCACAGGTTTTTGTAAATAGATGGGATATGCTAGGCAGGCCCTTTTCTAGAACTGTTGTTCTGTGGGAGGCTCTAGGGGCTGGCTCTCCATGTGGAGATGCTATATTCCATACCACATTTGTGTCCCCAAATGAATTCAAACATGGTCTTTATCTTTTCCCTCACGGTTCATTTGAAAGCCATTATTTACCACCCTTTCCTCCCATTCCCTCCATAACCCGAGTACATGTGGCTGTCATTGCAGCATCATGTCTTCATAAGGGAAGGCAGGGGATGCACTTCCTTTGGAGCTTATGTCAACACTATTCCTTAAATCATCTGGCAGCGTGATCAGAGATCAATTTACCTGGCAGCCTTGCGCACTCAGCTTCCCAGTATGTCACAAAAGTGGCACCTGCAGAGGGAATAGAAATTGCAAGGTGGCTCTGAAACCTAGAGCCCACCTTCCTATGGCACCACAAGACAGTACCATCAGGCCACAAAGCTGGTCACTGGTTCTTCTTTTATTGAGTCTCTTCATCCTTGAGGTGTGAAATGAGGATTAAAGAATTTGTGCATATTGGTTTTCAGGTTTTGTGGTTATGAACAAAAGGGATTTCACATTCTGATCCTTATGCAAAAAAAGGGCAAACATTCTTTCATTTTTGCAACATAAAGATTATGCAGAAGGTGTGTGACTAAAGCCCCTGGTAGTTTTCTATGGCATGTATGAATATTTATAACATTTAGAAGCTTAGGCTAGGAATGGATTAGCAGATAATGTGCTGGCCTGCTGCCACTCTTCTAGGCAGCATAAAACTTGAAACGGTATTGTTGTGTATATATAGCATGCTGATAGTAGCAGTTGCTATTGTGTTACGTGGTTGGTTCTATTTCAGATGGCTCCATATTTAGGTTTATATGGCTTTTCAGTAATGGCCTTTCTTAGC
This sequence comes from Macrochelys suwanniensis, assembly GCA_033296515.1. NCBI lineage: Eukaryota > Metazoa > Chordata > Testudines > Chelydridae > Macrochelys > Macrochelys suwanniensis. The sequence goes on from CM065784.1 coordinate 39,513,123, forward strand.
ATAGTGAGTGAACAAAGGCTAATTTTTGGAGTTATTAACCTGAGGCAATCCCAAGAGAAGAAAAGTTTAAGGTGCTAACAATCGAACTTCTATGATAATGTTTGCTCAGTAATACAATCCTTCATCTACATGTAATAAAACTCTGCTATTAATGGATCAAAAGAAGAGAATCCATCACATTTGCAAGGCACTGGTAAAAGAAATCTGTTTTTTCTTTATGAGCCAGTGATCTGTCCAACTCACAGCTTTTGTGTCAGTACTTGTAGAGTGTACAGGACATACAAAGAGCCATGTGAATGGGGCTTTATGTAGGATGTATGGTGTGCTTCTGGGGTCATCTCATTCGGTTGAAGCAACATATTCTGCTGTGTTAACTCCCACTTCCAAAATCCTTGCTGTTGCATCATTCTGAATTAAAAGGATTGGATGAGACTATCTTCAGAGCCATGCAACACCGCTCCTTAAAATGGAATCCTTCAGACAGTTCAGTGAGAGAATATACTCCTATCCCAGCAAGAGGCTAAATGCACAACTTCCATTTTCCTCATTTTGGATAGTTCATAAAGGGAGAAACTTAGAGTTAGAACTTTTGGAAGCTCATACTCCTGATTTCTTTCATCTTTCTGAAATGCACACAATAGACTCGTCCTGATCCCAAATGTTACTCCAATATACAGAACATCCCCAAAATAAAAAAAATACATGGGGTGAAAAAGTTTTGATGATGCTTGTCTCTTACCGCAAGGTAAGATTCTCAACCATAAAGTTGGATCCAAAACTAATCAAACTTTGGAGAAGTTTGAATATAGCTCTAGATCCAAACTTCATGCCTCAGTTCAAATTTTTGTGAACTGAGGCTTGAGACACTGAAGATTTATAAGTATAGAAAGATAAGGCTGAATATTTCCAACAAACACCCAGAAATATACAGGTCAAGCAACTTTAACCATCATCTTGAAAGACAGAACTTTCAGAAGTGCCTCCCCTAAAAGAAGTAATTCTGGAAGCTGCATCAATGCATTAGTCAGCCAGCCTTGTTCAACGCTATGATACCTCTCCTGGAAGTACTTATTTTAAGGGAATATTTCCTGAAATAGTATGATCAAAATAGCAACATCACTAGTAAGTGTGTTGGCCAAAACTACATGGCTTCCACAGAAGTATGTAACATATCTGTTTTCAGAGCATACTCATGTGTTTTCCAGTTTGATTAGGTTAGACTTCCAGGCTTGATCCTAAAAGGTGCTGTGCACTCTGGGTTGATCCAGCACAACACTTAGAATATCAGGGTTGGAAGGGACCTTAGTAGGTCATCTAGTCCAACCCCCTGCTCAAAGCAGGACCAATCCCCAATTTTTGCCCCAGATCCCCAAATGGCCCCCTCAAGGATTGAACTCACAACCCTGGGTTTAGCAGGCCAATGCTCAAACCACTGAGCTATCCCTCCCCCACTTAGTTATGTCTTTATCGTTAAGTATCTGAGTAGTCCTAGTGAAGTCAGTTGGACTACTCACGAGCTTACTGTTAAGCACATGCAAGAGAATTTGCAGGATTGGAGCCTTAGATTGTAAACTCCTAAAGGAGAACACCATGCACACCTGTAGTACTAGACAAGTAATAATAATGATTTGGAGAAGTGTAAAAAGAACTAAGTTAATAGTAGCGTTAAAATTACTTTTACTTGTGGGCTCTTTATCTGTTTAATTGTGCATCTGTTTATCTAGAGCGTATAAAAAAATCCTTGGTCCATATGCCCCAAAACATTGGCAAAGTTGTGATGTGCACTCAGGCACCTCTGTGGCACTATCACAGGCTAGTTACATATTGTGTAGGTATTAGATTTCTCATGCTGATCAACAATCATGCTTGTCTTGGTATGCTTTACATGCTGCATTAAAATGTCTGAGATTACTCCATTCATGTGTATGAAAAATGTCAGTTACAAGCCTGTTCTAGAGTAGTGCTTACCATTCTCCTCTGAGCTGTTGTGTTAAAAGCTGTTTTATTTTCACATAAAAGCCTAATCTGTGGATTTTTTTTGTGAGGCATCTAAATTTAACCTGACAAATTCTCTCACTACTCGGAAATAGGCTATTCCACTGTATGGGTTTATAATTCTCTTGATCATCTTAATTTCCAGTGTATGTAAAACAGCCTGTTGAGAATATGCTGTGAAAATATGTTAACATATAACTATTAGAACGTGTTTTAACATGTTAAATGTGTGGGAACACATGTGGACAAACTTCAGATTCCTTGTAGCAATAGGAAATTTGCCATTTGAAACTTTTTCCTATTTTTTTCTTAATTTAAATAAGTAAATTGAACCACAAGCTTTCATGCCTAAATCAAACTCCCCAACTATGGAAATTCAGATTTACTCCTGAAGTTGTAATTTAATTGATACTTTGCTCAGCCAAGAGAACATTATCAGGTGACAATTGAGCCAGTGAGTTAAGTTTGGGGTTGTAGAATTAGATTTCAGCTTCCTTCTTTTTTTTGTAAATCAGCAGCAATTCTACTCTGAAACATTACTGTAAAATGGCACTTCTTCCTTATCAGATCTACTCCCCATGTGTATTGAGTCTTTGTGGCTTACTTTAGTGACTGCAATAATTTTTTACTACATTTTACTCGTTTCCACTGCAGCGCAAGCACATCTAGGAGGGACTGAGTTGGATTCTGTTCCTTCCTGTGAATTATCAACAAAATAAATTTCAACTCCAGCTGTAGAAAAAGAAAAGAATCCAAGTTGAATTTGCAGGGCTGGTAGTTAGAAAAATCATGGGTGAAATTCTGGCGCCACTGAAGTCAATGGCAAAACTCCTATTGACTTCAGTAGAGCCAGATTTCCACACATCAGCTTTTTAATTATAAACTGAGCACATTTCATTGGGAAATCAATAAACATGGATCCCCAGAATGCCATTTTTACAGTCACTTTTCAAAGAGGAGCTGCATTTTAACTCAAACCCTTAATAAAATTTGAAATATCTTAAAGTGCTAAGTAATTTAATGGAATGTGTTCTAGGATGTCTTTGCTGTTAGGAACAAGTGACCTTAAAATTAAATTTGAGTATTCGTGTGCAGAGGGTTTGGGATAACCCTTTTGTTTCGTGTGAAGATGTGAACAAGGTTAAACATTAAAGGAACTGATTTTCTCTTATACTAAGACCCCTTTACACCACTTAGGAAATGGAAATCACATTTATGCCCACTTTGAGGCTCATGTAAATGAGAATCAGACCCAAAATGTCAGGGCAAAGTTAAAATTCTGAATCTTTGACATCATTTGAATATGTTTTAATTGAGTTTGTCAGTGTCTTCAGATCTGTGTTTAGTTCAAGTGATGATGAAATACGATGTTTGTTTTCTGTTTGCATCCTCCACCAAGAAGGACACTTAAAATACATTTTCTTTTCAGCGTATGATTGCCAACACTGTAAGGACAGTGAAATTTTGCCGAAGCCAATCTTTCAGTAAGTGTATTGCACTATGTGCATTGTCAGAATTCTCATTGGTAATTGGAATGTTAAAAATGAGTTTGTTGTGGATGATAGAGACATACTGGATAATGCATTTCGAGGCTATTGTTTCAGTATTTTCACCATACTTTGTGGTCATGCACAATGACAGAAGTCTGATCAACCAGACTGGATAATTTCAGCCTCTCTCTGCTAAAGAGCATCACTCAGTCTCTGATTTTCTTTTTAACACAGCAGCCTCCCATCCTACTTCACAGAAAGCAGAATAAATGGTGTAAAAAGAAACACCTATAATGGGATAGATCTTTTCCATTCTAGCTCCAGAATCTCATGTTGACTAAACTTTTCCTTTGTTCCAGCCAGCATCTTGCTTGGACATTTTTGCTTGCTCTTTTTTAATGTTGATTTATTAAGCACTCTGAGACCTTCAGATGTAAATGATTTAGAAATTAAAATATACTCATTATCTTCCAAATCTAAACACACACATGTATCTTCAGTTAAAGTCTATAGACATATGCACATACATTGAGAATAAAGTAAACCCTTTAGTTTGTACACAGTGTAGATTCTTCATCATCTTCTTTTCTAAAAAGAAGAGTGAACATTTGTAAAGCACCTAGTGCATATTGCTTTGAAGCAGCAGTTGCTCAGCTCTGAAGACACCAGTCTATGGAACAATATATAGCAATACTACACTGTATGCATTCCCACAATATTTATTAATTACATTATATTGTACAGTATAAATAGAGTAATAAGTGATTAAATTAAACATAAAAGACCTGATTCTCCCCTGGCTACCGCCTTGTGTGGTCATTTAGAGCATGTCTAGATAAATTGCTTTTAAAAATCAAGTTAACTAACTTGATTTAAAACAGCCCTTATACCTCATGTAGACACAGTTTAATGCCTTTACAATTGTGTTAGCTGATCATGTTGTAGCTTAGGCTCCTCCTAAGGGTTTGTCTGCTCTGCAACTGAAGGTGTGATGGTAGTCTGGGTAGAGGTACCCATGCTAACTTTAAACTAACTACTGTGAGTAACAATCATAACCTAGATGTGGTGGCACAGGCTTCAGCAAAAGCTAGCCACCCAAGTACCTGGAGCCTGGGTATGTATTCAGTTTCTAGCCCTTGCTGTAGCGCATGCTGTTAGCATTGTTCAAGATATTTAGGCACCTAAAGATGCAGATAAGGAGTTAGTGGGATTTTCAAAAGTATCTGAGAACCTAACTCCCGCTGAAGCCAATCAGTTAGGTGGTAGTCACTTTTGAAAATCCCACTAGGTGCCTATCTCCATCTTCAGGAGCTAAAATATCTTGACAGATCTGGCCCAAGGAGCTTTTAGATTGTAAGCCAGTGACTGTCACTTATTATATGTTTGTACAACACCTAACATAATGGGTCTGAAGCTGCTTGGTCACTAAGCACCACTGCATTGCAAATGTTAAATAATAAAGAATTAAGGATTACATAAAGGAGACCTAAAGCAATTTTACGGGTTTGGGCCAGTGTGAGCTTTCCTAGGTCAACAGTAGATATTAAATTGTTAAACTATACCAGCTAGCTATGTAATTATTACTATTGACTATTAAGTTAGGTATAAAACTTCACCCAAGGGCCATCAATTTCAGAGAATGTAGCCAAGGACACCAGGAAGCAGAGTTATTCTATGGGGAAAATAATACAAGATAATAAAAATAAAAAATACACTGGGGAGAGTGAATTCAAATGGAGGAGAATAGTGGAAGATAGATTTCTAAACATTTTATTTTTACTGCACCAGTATCTGGTGTTACCTGGTAGATTTCTGAAAAGAAGCGTTATATATTCTACTCAGGCTTTTGTTTGACCAAGTGTACCAATCCTACATCATTTCTGTTTCTTTAGATCCTGACGCAGCTCTAACTAATAAGAACCATCAGGATGTGCGGAGCTATGTACGACAATTAAATGTGATTGACAACCAGAGAACTTTATCACAGATGTCTCACCGACTAGAACCACGTCGAGCATAAACATTTAAAGTGACTACAAGAAATGATTTTTTTCCAGTCAAGGTCATCTATTAAGAACCTCCACTTATTCTGCTACTGCACTGCCACTACAAAAATAAGCAAAAACATATTCGAAAATCCTAGGTAACGCACAATGTACCAGCCCTCAGAGAAGTTTGACTAATCAAGAGTTTATACACTGTAACTGGGAGGGTGCACATGTTGTGTACTGTTAATTCATTTTAAGGTGAGGCAAAATTCCTGTAAATAGTGAAAATAAAAACAAGAGATAAAATAGCCAGAATAGCTGGTGAAATGTGCACCAAAAACTCTTAATAGATCTAAGGAATGTAGCAGTGTTTCTTTTCTCTAATTAAAAATACAGTATTTTAAGATTTATTATCTAGTTTGGGGCCAAAATCTGCCATTAGTTTTGCATGTTCAGTTCACGTTAACTTCAATGGGCGATGTATGTAAGAAACCAGTGGCAGAATTTGGGCCCAAGCTAGGCCCAATGGTATATTTCCAGGGTTTGGTATTCAGGGAGCTATTGAAAAAAATGTTTACTTATTAAACGCTACATGTATTAATAACAATTTCACATCTTAACCACATTTGCATACAACTGTAAAGTACTCTGGCCATTTAAGTTACCCTGGCAGGACTGAACTGCCATGTTTTGAATGATAAATAGATTAATATTTGTAATTTTACTTCTTTTGAGGTTTTCTTAAACTACCAACCAGGATTTTAGAAAATTTCAATTTGAAGCAATGAGCTTCATAAAATCAGTAGCATAAAGGTAGCAAGAGACTGATTCAAAAAGAGCACAAAATGCACAAAGACAATATTTTCCTGGACATTATAACCTTAAATATCAGCTACAATTAGTTGTGGATGATTAAAACACACTTTCTGGGCTTAAACATTTACAAATATTTCAATTTTTAGCAATTGTTTTGCACTTTCAAATAGACTGTAAATAGAAAAGTTAATTCATCATGTTCTAGAGTATTTATTTGTTTATGTAATAGCTATTGTGCCAAAATAATTGCTTTTTATTTATTTTATTTAGCATGTAATTGAAGTACAGTTTTTCTGTCTTTATACTTAGTCTGCACTTTATGTGTAAGAATTGTGTAATGTATGTTTTCTGTAAATAACATGCAGTATCTTAATTAAATGTAATTGCTTAAAAAGATTTGTTCACTGTCCTTAACATCTGTTGTGTTACTCCAATCTTCATTCCTGCAGAAAAACAGATGTTGTTAGCAGGCTGGTGTGGAGTGAACTTCAATTGAACTTTGCTAAGTGTTGAACTGCAATGGAGTCCTCCTGTTTCTACACACAATGGTCAATTCTGTCCTCATTTAAACCTGTCCAACCCCATCACCATCTTTGGAAGCTGAACAGCTTGAAAAGAGGCTCATTTTAGCTAATTTGTGTGGGGTTCCAGAGGAAACTCCCCCTCTGAATCAGCGTGAGGCTAGAAACCTTATACATTTCAAATATTTCAGAAATAATCAAGAGATTAGATTTTTTTATTATAGAAAGGGGAAAATTATTAAAATATCCCAAGCCAAATCCTTGCAATGTAATTGTAAAAAGAGTGTGTTCTTAACCTGAGTGAGTTAATTCTTTAACTTGACCTGCTAGCTCATGTGAAAACTACAAACTGGCTTGTCTTCATTAGGAGTTTGCCTGGAGTTAACTAATTCAAGTTAGAACACGCTTTTCTAAGGCCTTAGTGAAGACGAGGCCAGGGAGGCAATCAAGTGAGTGACAACAACTTTTCCATCTGCTCTTGATTCCCACCCTGCAAGGAGTTTACATTCTGTAGATCTTTTGCAGTCAGAACAACAGACTAGGTTGTGATGGGAGTGGGGAATGTGTTTTACCATGTACCCGCGTGATTGTCTATGCACTTTCTCTGACTGGGATCACTTATGGTAGCATGAATAATCCATGGAGGCAGCTGCACAACTGCTGTGCAGGCATCAGTGGATGACCAAAAGGAGGCTGCAAAATAGTGCTGACATTTGACATAGTGATATTCTTCTCTGTTCCACTCACATCACTTCTACAGTCTCAGAGTAGCTGGATGTTTGTGATAAATGTATCAAATGTGAATTAAAAGTGACTATTATCATCATCATTATTCTTCAGAGCTAACACACATTGGCCTATGTCAAGCTGTCTGGAGTGGCTCACAAACGTGTGTTCTATCATTAGATTTCACCAACTAAGTATCAAGTGTGAACTCCAAACATTATAACAGCCTTATCATGGAGTCACAGACAGTCTCCTCAGGCGCTCTAGTCTATCTTGCCACCCAAACAAGGCTGCCTTTGTGAGAGATGGTCCCTCACATGAAAAAATCACAACTATATTCAGGTTATTTCCAGTCCAAAAGAACCAGTCACTTACCCCAGGTCAGTTGCACCTAGGGTGATTAGATGTCCCGATTTTATAGAGACAGTCCCGATTTTTGGGTCTTTTTCTGATATAGGTTCCTATTACCCCCTACCCCCGTCCCGATTTTTCACCCTTGCTGTCTGGTTACCCTAGTTGCACCTCAGATCACACACCAAAAACCGTGCTTGTAGGCAATCCTGTAAAAAGCTAACTAAAGATTTATTAACTAAGAAAAGGAAACAAGAGTTCTTTACAAGTTTAAAGCAGGTAAACATACACACACTCACAAATGAGTTACAGTCTTAGGCTCCAAAACATGACAGCAGCTGCTGTAATGTGCAAGCTCTGTATGTCTGTTAGGGCTAACCCAAGCTAAGCAGCTTGGGGATCCCTTGCTTATGCTTAGAAATATAGCCCTCTTTGAATTCCTAGTAGCATAGTGATGACAATTTCTTCTTGACAGGGTTTTTAATCCCCTTCCACCAGAGTTCAAGCTGTTATGGGATGAGTATTTGTGCAGGTCACCTCTTCATGAGTGTGGAGAAAACAATCAACAAAGTCTTTTGTCTACTGATTTGTCTGGTGTCGATAGGCCTTTGTAGGGCAGGAGATAACACCTCTTATGGTAAACTAGTATTTCACACTTAGTAATGCATCTTTCCTGACTCTGGGGGTTTCCAGTTTCATAGTTACAGAGCAAACACTTAAATATTAGTGTGATGGGACGCCTGCCACACACTAGCCTGTTAGGGGTTAATAGAGACCTAGGGCGGCTGCGCAAAAAGCAGCCAATAGGAAAGAGGCTGCAAGGAGCAGCCAATCAGGGCCAGGCAGGTCCATATAAGACGAGCTGCAGGGCAGAGCAAGTCCAGTAGCTGACTGGAGCTTGATGAGGGAAGATCAGGCTCCTGCCTGGCAGAAGAGAACTAGCATCCTGGACCGAGAAGTGCTGTTAGCAGTACCTGGGGGAGCTAAAGACAATTCCTGATTGGCTATAGGCATTCACAGGTTGAGGCCCTGAGGCAAGGGCAAAGAGGGTGCTGGGGGCTGTGGGAAAGTGGCCCAGGGAAATGAACTGAGGCATTGGAGGGGACACAGCAAGTGATGGCCATCTACAGGGTCCCTGGGCTGGGACTCGGAGTAGTGGGCAGGCCCAAGTCCGTCCCCACCCCCGCTTGCCACTGAGGAAGTGGCCAGACAATTGGCTGCAGTTGCCACTGAGGGAAGTGGCTGGATAGCAGACTGCAGATCCCCCGGAACAGGGGAGAACAGCGCGTGACATGACTGGAGAGCTGTGTCATGAAGAGGACGCCACAGTTCTGTGAGTAATGTGGGTCGTGGAGCAGAAGTGATGGCGATGAGAACCACCAGAAGAGGGCAGACTGGCTAGCAGAGCCAATCCCAGGACAGCCACCAGGAGGTGCCACAGTGGTGAGTGAATACTGTCACAACTAGGATACAGATGTTATAGGTGAGATAAATGCATGCAGCAACTTATAGGCATTTCATTAAGTCCCAACACTAAACATCTCTCTATAAATCTAATACCTATTTTAGCTAACAGATCAGTCAGTCTGGTTTCCAGCTATGCATTTGTCAGTGTTCAGTGAAGCCTAGGGACCTTGGCATGAGCTGGCATGCCAGTGTCACAGCATATATGGGGACATTCTACACCTTTTTAAAAAACAACTTGGTATCAGAACATGATCGGAAGGTTCTTTTCACCCATAAAGCCTGGAAACTTCATTATTTTACTCAAAGCTTAAATGCTACAGAAACTGATGAGACCATCAGGAAAGTGCTGAGATGATATACCAGTAAGTATCTGCTCTGTCCCTGGATACAGCAGGTTAAGCAATAACATAGCTAAGAAATTCTCTACAGTAGTGCACAATTATTAGCACTCTAACCTATCACTTAGAAGCTATTTTAACTTACTGTCATCTTACTAGACATTCAAAATGATCTAGAAAAAAAAATCTGCCAGTAATATATAGTAGAGACAAATGTTCAAAAAGTTGCCCCTTTTTTCCAAGTGAAAGCTATTTGCTGCTTTATATCTATAGATATTTATATGAATCGAATCAACACAGAGATGTGTCTGATACAGGACATGCCCATAAGCAAAGCATGTGACAAATAAACTGTTTGTACATGTTTTAGTTCAACAATCAGATTTTTTTCCTCAATTTTAAATGGTAAGATTTCTGTCAGTTCATCATTTTCTTCAATCTTTTGTCCAAGGCTTACATTCGAGTGTCTGGACGCATTTACTCCTTTTGTGTATATTGGTTTTTAATGCTGCAGACTCAGGCCAGGCTTTGCTCTGTATCTAGGCTATTTCCTCAATATGGTTTTTCCTCAGTTTACCCTATTAGTTCTTAAAATCTGAGGGGGGAGGTGTCTTTTTTAAATCTTTCTAGGATTATCCTTGTGATGTGGCTCTGTTCCAGTGGAACATGAACAGAGATCCACATGGCATCTCCATGGTAACAGATGAATGCAGATTGCACACCTTAATTAAAGAGGTATAGAGCATATTGAAATCCTCCACTGGAAGGTGCTATATAAATTATAAGTATATTATCTGAGGGTCTAACTCACCTCAAGTAGCTGAGATATGATGCTGCTGCTCACAGTATAAATACCTAGACTGAAATTCAATAGACAGAACTCCAGTCTGGCCATGGAAAGACACTGAGGAGGTGTTAGGGTTCTCTGACTCCATTCATTGCGTTTGCAGCTGGAAGTCAGACCAAAAGAGTGTTTGGTTGCTTTTACTTGCTGTGCAGCATCTGAGTGACTCATAGAAAAGAATGACTGGAAAATCTGGGATAGCCTGAATAGGCCTAAGGAGCAATTCCTGTGTCTATACTACTTTGAACCTGCAGCTATAGGATACAGCCTGATTCTGTGGTCATTGTCGTGCTGTCTGGAGTGGTTCATGACCATGAGTGCCCACCTCAGGGCAGACTGTCAAAAAGCAGGGCAAACACCCCAGACTGGTGGGATGTTCTATAATTAGATTTCACCAACTCAGTTACAGATGAGAACTCCTGGATGACTGTAACAATCTTGCCATGGAGTCACAGACAGTCCCCTTGGGCACTCCAGTCTGTCTTGCCACGCATACAAGCTGGATTTAGTGATAAATGGTCACTTATACCAAAAATCACAAAATATTCAGGTTGCTCCCAGTCCCAAGAGACCAGTCACTTACCCCAGATCAATTTGTACCTTAGATCTCACACCAAAGACATCGCTGGTAGACAATCATAGTGCACTAACTAAGGATTTATTAATTAGGAAAAAGAAATGAGTTATTTACAAGTTTAAAGAGGGCAACATAAGCACAAATGAGTTACAATCTACTACAGCTGTGTCACCTTTTGGAACCATAATCTGTCAGCACTGAATGTCTTTTAGGGGTAATCCAAATTGACTCTGGGGATCACTGCTTTTGTTTCTTTGCTCCAGTCGCTGTGAAAGTCCAAACAGCAGAGATAAAAGTTTCTTCTTGTGCGCATCTTTACCTGACCTTCCCCCAGAGTTCAAACTGATGGGATGAGAGCTCGTGCATGTAACTTCTTCCTCGGTAGCTGGGACAAACAACACATTTTTGGCCCATTAAGTCTTGATAGTCCTTTTTGGTGGGTGGGTGAACTTCTCCTGCCCAGGTTCACAAGTTCAGAGCAGGCATTTTTACAATTATAAAGCAAAACTTTCATATTACCTTACAGCATGGGATAGACACTTTACAAGTAAGATTAATGCACACAGCAACTTACAAGCATTTTACAGAGACTAAACACATTCTTACAAGTCTAACACCTATCCTGAACATACATACAACTGAACCGGTCTGGTTTCCAGCTATGAATTTGCCAGTACTCAGCTGATGCCTACAGCCTTGGCAAGAGCAGGCATCTGGACTGCCAGTCTCACAATCATTAAAAGAGATCCCTCAGAAGTGGAGACACAGCCCCTATGGATCCATCAAACCTCACCCCAAAATAGGAGGCAGAGTCTAACTGCACACTCAGACTCTAAGGTATATGATCCAGGAGACAGAATGCATGCTGACAAACAGCTGTTGAGGACCAATTATACTGTAAGATCTGCAGAATGGGGGATCATCTTGTGTATTTTGAACAGCACTTAGCATAATGAGGCCTCAAAATTGATTGTGGCTTTTGGGCACTACCACAATACAAATAATGTATTGATAGCCTCATTTTTTGCTGTCTCACACACATTTTGCTGCTGTTGGTGGTTGGTTGGTTGCTTTGTTTTTTCAATTTCTCTGAAAATGTCAGGTGTTAGCCATTGCTGGGTAGGATAATGGAACAACGGTTTGATCCATTACAGCACTTCCAGTGTACTATTGTTCGGTGAGCACGTTGTCCAAAACATTTTCTCTGGACAACTTCCTCAACTCTAACCTGTCATAAAAATGAGAGAGTTACAGCGAAAACACTGCAATGGATTTGAATGAATTCTAGACTATCGTAGTTTTCTGCTGCTAAGAAGATGCAGTGCAGTGAAGCACACAGATGAAGCACAAACAGAGAGAAAGCAAGAGAGACAAAAATTGATTTCCCTCTACTCAAAAAGACAAGGGCCAAACAATCCTGGAAAGTACAAGAACTTTTAATACAATATAGAAATTGTACAAAATAAACTTAGAAAGAAATCAAAAGGTTTAACCTGCAAGAGTACATAGAGAGATAATGAGTTTTGCTTAAAGAAATGAAAAATATTTTAACAATGTAGCTGTAGAAAATTATAAGTCTTAATTGTTAACATAGCTTCTTAGCGAGGTCAATGGCATAATATACAGTACCTTAACCTCTTGCAGCAATTTTTAAACATCATGCAGCTTAAATAGACTTCTTCTGAATTCATCAGTATTTCTTCTGGGAGACCTGAATGCAAATCAAGAGGTAATAGTGGAAGAAAATTAAAAGATGTGCTATTCTCATTTCATTTTTTGTACTGATAATAAGAAAAGCAGCATAGAGTGTGATATGGCAAAGTGAACCTCTCCCTTGAATAGGTTTTCTTTCACTGTTAATCTGAAATGCATTACACCCCGCTTTTTCAAATAATCATTATGTTCTTTACTGTATTTTGCATTAAAGTTTAGCAGTCACAAGCAGCAGCTGTCACCAAAGGTCAATGTATTAGCAATCAATGAAAATAATGACCAGATTTAAAAGTTATCATTAAAAATACTATCAGAAACTTCTATAACATCCAATCTTCACCTTGAGCATAAACCCCCAGTGCAGTACTTTATATTTGAGATTAGGATAAATTAAAACCAAGTAAAAGGGAGATAAGAATCTATTAAAACTTAATTTGTTTAATCAAGGTCAGAGGTGCCAATAAAATTGTGATCGCCCCTATATTAGTGATACAAAACATGATAACACGAGTGACATCAAATATCATAAACTACAAGATCTGTTTAGACCAACTACTCCCACATTCTGCTCTCAGATGTGCAGCCAACGGGAGCTGCATGCAACATCCGAGAGTAGACCTCGCCCTGTTAAGTTAATATGAGCCATGTACAAAGTGCTTTCAGAATTTAGGGCCTAACCTGTGCCGGTTGACATCCAATTGCAAAACTCCTATTGACTTCAAAGGAAGCAGGATCAAGCCCTTATTCCTTAGGACTATATTGTGGAGTTAACCTACCAAGAGCTCTGAGTATGGGGGCGGCACACACTTATGCTTCCCCAGGAACATACCAAGGACTGGCTTGTGATTCAGCGAGACTCAGTTTGGTCCCAACTTTCCTCCCTGCTCCAGGGAGGCAGTGAGCTGTATCAGCCCTGCTTATTTTCCCCTCAGCACCAGCTCAGCCGTTCTCTCTCTGCCCCAGATTGCTGCTGTCTGACTACTTATGTGAAAAGGTGGAATGGCAGCTGCTCCCACTCAACCCATCTGCACCAGCACGGGAGTTACCTATACTGTGGGCTGGGAAGATGGCATCTCCTGCAGAGGAGGGCTTCTTTAGTTTCCTGGTAGATATGCACAGCAGCTCAAGAGGAATTCCCACAGAATGTGTGATTATGCTATATTTGCCTTTGTGTAAAATCTTGTTTCCCGTTTCTTAGAATTACAAAATACTGTGGTCAGCTTGATGCTGTGAGCAGTTAGTACATGTCTCACATATATTTACCAATTAGAATGCCGGGGGACAGCTCAGAAAGCCATGTGTTTGTTCATAGGTTCTGCATTCCAATTTCACTTATGAATTTTAAATAACCTCAGAAAACAGAATGAAAATGCATAAGAAATGAATTATCACTGATGCAAGTTGGGACATTTTTCTTGAAAACCAAGTAATGAATGACACACAAGAGACTGACCTTAACTTCCTGCCCCAATCCACATGGGTCAGAATTACAAAAATCTATCCCCTTTTACATTGCATGGAGTCAGTATCCTCTGCTAGTGGCTAGCGTTATATCTATCCTTTTAAAATTGCAAATTAAACATATCACCAGCTGAAAATAAAAATCAAACCAATACAGTCACTTAACAAAACACACATGGAAATGTCAAGGATAAAGGTGATGGTAGACACACGAGCATCCTGACAGACATTTTTTTACTTCTGTCTCTAACCACAATCTTTCAGCCTCTCATGGTTTCCTCACTATACCACCACTTATTTTTAAAACAATTCCTTCTGCAGAGAGTTGTTCAGCCACTGAGATGAATCTGTCACCTGCATTTGCTGCCCTGCCATTTTTCATGGTCAGTGATTGGGTGAATGTGTGGGTTACTTCTGTCTGCATAGGAGTACTGGCAGTAGCATTCTGGAGATGTCCTTGAGAAATAGAGCCAGTGACCTCCTTGGTTTTCTGTTGTCGTTTTCTGCTCCCTAAGGAGTGACCCTCAGGTCCTGTTATATTAGCAGATAGGTGGTCACCTTCTGTTCAGAAACTAACATTCTCCCTCTTGTAATGTGGGGAAGCTGTCATTCCTGTCTAGTGTTTCGTCTAATTTTCTGGCATATAGCTCTTCTGTATCTACTCAGGGTTAATTGTCTTTCATTCCAGAAGCTGGCTAGATGCTGGCACTATGCTTTCTGACCATTAGTCTCTGACCTGGTAGTCCTAATAAAGCATTATGAGGTGGATTATAATATATTCTAACTGCTAAATATGGATATGATGGCACTTTTTGAAAAACCTGATTCTTTGCTATTACTGATTTAATGACTTTGCTGCTCACCTATTTGAAAGGATTGTATGCAGTGTTGTTGTTGTCATGTCAGTCCCAGGACACTAGCGAGACAATGTGGGTGAGGTAATATCTTTTATTGAACCAACTTCTGTTGGTGAGAGAGTCCAGCTTTCACGCTTACACAGAGCCCTTCTTCAGGTCTGGAAAACATACTGAGTATCTCAGCTAAATACAAGGTGGAACAGATTGTTTAGCATAAATAGTTAACATATATTTCAAGGAACCAGCTGACATTATGAACCTGAACAGATATATCAAAGACAATTGCTGTACTCAATTATGTCCCTTTTTGTATTGACAGCTCATCTGTAAACCCATGGTGGAAAAAAAGAAGATTTATAAGGTGTTATTACATCACTACTCAAAGTGTTGTGCATTGGACAAACAAAAAATTGAAAGCAAGTAGCTCACTAATAACAGCTAATCTTTCCAATTTAATTCATGTAGAATCTATGCCCAAGGTCACATGACTCCATTGGCTACTGTTACACTCCAGGGAAAGCTAACATACTAAATAATTCGTCAAAATGTACTAAATGGTATGAAACAGTATAATTCTTTAAAACAAAAGCTGTTAAATGATCTGCATTTGATCTTCCTTTGGTAGTTCTTAGTAGATGATAAAATCTGATACTTAGCCAGTGGAATTACTCCTACTTACACCAGGACTCAAATTTATGCAACCTATTGGAAAAAGAAGATGGGTGGGAAATCAATGGATTGTTGCTTCAGTGGAACTTGCACTAATGCAGATTAGAAAATGCAACCTGATAAAGCAATGATAAATTCAGTATAGATTTAAAACAAAGAAAACTGTTAAACTGTAGCACATCTTGGGGAAAAGCGTCTCTGAAATTAGAACAGCAAATTAAGTCTATTGGACCACAAAATTTAATAGCAGAAATAGCATGAGGGCTATATATGATTAAAAATATGTAATAAAATGGTAACTGACCAGAGTACAAGATGCCAGATTACAGCTGAGTAAAACGATCTGCTAAAAGTGATGCCAGTAAGAGAAAGTACAGTAAAGATTACTGTAATTTTCTCACATATAAAAATCAAGAAATATAGAAAAATGTTCTTGTTATTGATATTCACTTTTTTGTAAAGTTTGTATCTGTGTTTATAGTGAGCATGTGCCTAGAAAGTAGGATATGCACATTTTATAAACTGAAAAATAAATTTAGAAAATGCATATGCACAGAGCACATCATTAATCTATGTACAGAACAGAAAATTATAAAAAATGCCAAAACACGCAACGTACCTACCACAATATGCATGTACATATTTGCAGTTTATTATCTGCAATGTAAATAATATACCTTTTAAAATGCTGACATTTATACATTAAGATCAATTAATGGAGACATAACAGGCAGGCAGGAGAAAAGGTGAGAGAGAATAACAGAAAGCGGCAGGAGCTGCAGGGAGAGAGAGGAGGAGGAGCCTCTTATGTACCTCTCTAGCACCCCCAGGAGCCTGGACTGATTAACACCAGCTTCTCAGGGAGCTTCCAGTTTCCTGCTGCTTCCCTGAATCCACTTGAGGAGAACAGACAGTCAACTGAAGTAGTAGGAGCCAGTTAGGCCCTTAAGACGCTGATATCTTCCCTCACTCAGGCCCTGCTACCAGCCTGCATATTTGTCCCCTTCAAATGAGTGTTGAGAGCCACTATAGCTGGCACAGAACAGCAGTCATGAGTGAAAGAAGAAAACGCCCCTCTGGGGCAGCATTCAGAAAAAGAAAGAACACAAAGGAAGCTTTTCTATCTAAGCAGGAAGGAGCTCTCCTGAGATACATAGACACAAATGTTCATGGTGAGCCTTCCGGCACCAGTGAGGATGTGAATGGTGAGGAGATGCCTGATCTTCCAGTTAGTCAGAGGGCAGGTGACCTGGCAGCTACTGCAGCATCCATAGCTACATCTCAAATGGATGTAACCATGCACATTCCTGAAGAAAAGTGTAGATCAGAGAAGAGTGTGGTGGAGGCGGAAGAAACAGCTGCTGCTAAGGCTAGATGATCCAGGGCTGTGGACCCACGTGAGCAGTAGCCTGAGGGACTTCCTTGTACTGCATGGACCACAGCAAGTGAAAAACTTCATGTTCCCCAAAGACAATGAAAATAGAAGTTTCCATCCAACACATTACTGGTGTGAAATCCCCAATGGTGACAAAGTGGAGAGGCTATGGCTTATGTACTTAAAAACCCAGAATGCTGCATACTGTTTTTGTTGCAAACTCTTCCAGTCTAATGTTCCAGCCACATTGGGTTCTACAGGAACAAAAGACAGGAAAAATCTGGCTAGATATCTGGCATGCCATGAGAAGGCAGCAAATCACCAGAGAGCATTCCATAGGTGGAAAGAGCTTAAGATGAGACTAAGGTTAAAGGCCACCATAGATGATCAGCATCAAGAGAAGATTGCATCAGAGTCTTTTTACTGGCAAAATGTTCTGAAAAGGCTCATTGCCATTGTGAGAATGCTTGCTGCCAAAAACCTAGCACTGCATGGCACTTCAGATCAGCTGTATGTGCCAAACAATGGAAACTTCCTTAAAATTGTGGAGCTGATGGCTGAGTTTGATGCTGTACTCCAGGAGCATCTAAGAAGAGTCGCCACCCAAGAAATGTACACATACCACTACCTTGGAAAAACAATTCAAAATGAGATCATCCAGT
Source organism: Macrochelys suwanniensis (assembly GCA_033296515.1). Classification (NCBI taxonomy): domain Eukaryota; kingdom Metazoa; phylum Chordata; order Testudines; family Chelydridae; genus Macrochelys; species Macrochelys suwanniensis. The sequence continues at coordinate 39,530,973 of CM065784.1, forward strand.
TCCTGTCAACAAAAGTCAAACAGAAGATTGTGGGAGATCTGAAGTCAGCAAGATATTACTCTGAACTGCACACGTGCCATCAGGCCATACGGAATAAATGAGTTTAATGGTGCGTTTTGTAACAACAGAACCTAGTGAAAATGTCCCTGCAATGGTGAGTGTCAGCGAGCATTTTCTAGAATTTATTGACATTGATGATACTACAGGAGCTGGTATGACAAATGTGCTTCTTAAAAAGCTGAAAGATACGGGAATTGCGATAGCTGACATGAGAGGTCAGGGCTATGATAATGATGCCAACATGAGAGGAAAGAACAGAGGAGTGAAGACACGGATCCGAGAGTCAAACCCTCGAGCTTTTTTTGTCCCATGCAGTTCTCATTCATTGAACTTGGTGGTCAGCGATGCAGCATCAGCTTCCAGGGAGGCTGCTGAATTTTTTAATGTAATTCAAAGCATCTATGTATTTTTCTCTGCATCAACTCATCGATGGCAAATTTTGAAGCAACATTTGGGAACATCCTCTCTGTCAGTGAAACCACTGAGTGCCACACAAGGGGAAAGTCGAATGGAGGCATTAAAGCCTATCAAACACCAAATTGGGAAGATAGACGATGCCATAGTTGCCATTATGGAGGATAATGCTATGACAGGAACTGTTTGTGGGAGAACAGTGGCAGAGGGAAATGGAATCACCAGAACCATACATAACTTTAAATTTCTGTGTGGCTTAGTGTTGTGGCATGACATACTGTTTCAAATAAATGTTGTAAGCAAGAGACTCCAAGGCGTTGACCTTGATATATCTGGAGCAATGGAACAACCGGACAAAGCAAAGTCATACCTACAGTCTTACCGGTCAGATGATTTCAAAACGTTCTGAAGAGTGCACAGAAGTTGGCAGAGGACCTTCACACTGAAGCTATTTTCCCACCCATTAAAGAATACAAGAGTCACCGAGGAAGACATTTTGATTACGAGGCACGGGATAATCCCGTAAGAGACCACAAACAACAATTCAAAGATGAATTCTTTAACCAATACAGTCAGTTGAAGAACATTTCATGCAGCTCAAGAATCACAGCAGTATATGTGGGATGTTGTATGATATTCCAAAACTCCTCACTATGCCTGAAGAAGACCTACACCAGCAATGCAGGGCACTAGAGACAGTGTTGACACGTGATGACATGCGCGATATTGATTTAGGTGATGAACTGAAAGCCCTTTCAAGATACATTTCAGCAGGATCAACTCCAAAGGCTGTTCTGGAATATATGTGAACAAATAAGATGACCACCCTCTTTCCAAATGCTTTTGTTGCTCTGCACATACTTCTAACACTTCCTGTAACAGTTGCCAGTGGAGAACGCAGCTTCTCCAAGCTGAAGTTAATAAAAACACATCTACGCTTCATAATGACATGAGAGGCTGGCCGGCCTTGCCAATTTCATTATTTTGGAGGCCTGACTCATGATTTTTAACACTTGGGGTTGTCAATACTGCGTCATATACCCATAATTGCCAAAGGACTTCTCATTCACTCTGTATATAGCAGGTGCAATTACATATTATATATAGCAGCATGTTAATAAAATTGCTGATGAAGAACATCATGCTTGTGCACTATAAAAATATTCTTGCTAGGATTTTTTCATTTGTGCGCTTCTGGAACATATAGCATATTCCTTTCTGTAATCAGGATGTAGAGTTAGAAATTCTAAATCTCACGCTGTCTATACGTTACTGGGGAGAAAATGTCAAAGACAAGAGGCCTCTAACAGGGTACTGTAGCGATGCGAAGACTCACCGGTGCAGTGCCTCCTGCTGGTCGTCTTGGGAATTAGCTTGATTCCAGCCCAGAGCACCCTCTGCTGGCCGATGTCTCGCTTGCCACTGGCCCGTGTCCCTCCCGGACCCAGGTGCCTTTTACCTGGGGTTCTGCCCCAGCAGTACCCCCTTACTCTGGGTTTCCCCTCCCAGGGGGAATCTCCAATCCTCTAAACCCACCTTGCCTCAGTGGCTACTGCCAGTCTGCAGTTGGCCCCTGTGAGTGGGGGCTAGATGATGTCTGTAATGGTCACTTGTCATTGGCAAGGGGTGTTTGGACCAGCTGCCTCTGCCTAACCTGGGGCTGCACCTTTGCAACCCCAGTACCTATTTAGGCCTTTAACAAGGCCCGCAGCCTGGGGGTTTACCAGGCTGGAGCTCCTCAGCTTCTCTTGCCTTCCCCCAGCCCTGTTCTACTTTAGGTACCTTGGTCACAGGCAGCTCAGCCCTCTCTCTCTCTACAGCCAGAGAGAGATTCCCCAGCTGCTGGCCCACAGCCCTCTTAGAAGGGCCAGCTGAGCCCTGATTGAGCTGGGCACAGCTGTGGCTGCTTCCCCCAATCAGCCTTTCACAGCCTCTGCCCTCTCCAGGGTTGCTTTTAACCCCTTCAGGGCCAGAGCAGGGTGATCACCCCGCTACAGGTACACTCACCCCGCACTAGATGGGGAAGGGTTAAATCCTCATTGTGGGCAGAGGAAGCCATGCCCCCACATTCCTACTGGGCATGCTCAAGGTGTAGCACTAGTCTCATATACATATAGAACTCATGAGTTTAGGATCTTGATGGGATGTAGACTCAGGAGGATCAGGGTAATCACTGAGCTACACCATAAGAAATATGCTTCATTCCTGTCCCAAGCATATGTAAGCTTGCTCATCACTGTTTTATTTTTCTGATAAATAAAATATCCTGGGTAAAGGACATTTTTATATGTGAAACCATTGTAATTTATAATCACCTGATTCACCTGTTGAGGATGCTGTACATTTCTTTGTGATTCATTTCAATACCATACAACTTTGTGATTCATTTTGATGAACAATGAATGTATATGATTCCATGTGATGTACATCTCTTTATGGTTCATCATGGTTTTTTAAATGTATTGTAATAATACATAATGCCTTGCAGCCCAAAAGATCAGGAAACACTTCACAAAATGTATAGATTCATGGATTTTAAGACCAGAAACAACCATTATGATCAACTAGTCTAACCTCCTGCATGGCACCTCCCGATCAGCTGTTTCGTGGTGTGCAGGAGGCTCGGGGCAGGGGCAGGAGGAGCGAGGGCATGGCAGGCTCAGGGGAGGGGCTAGGAAGGAAGAATTTTTGAGCCCAGGCACCATACCAGGGTTCCAGCATCACATTGCAGTATGAAGACCTGAGTCCAACCAATCATATTCCAGACTACCTAGCGCCCTCCCAAAATGTGGAGTGGGGGCAGGGCCTGTGGCAGAGCCAGGGGTTGTACAGTGAGCACCCCCCCGGCACATTGGAAAGTTGGTGCTTATAGCTCCAGCCCCGGAGTCGGTGCCTATACAAGGAGCTGCACAGTAACTTCTGAAGAGCCGCATGTGACTCCAGAGCCACAGGTTGGCCACCCCTGGACTACACTGTAACGTAGGACCAGGGTTAGTGGGACTTGAGTCCACGAACCCTGGGTTTGAAGGCCCAGGTCTTGAGCATCTGTGCAGTCATTGGTGACCCTCGGTTAAGAATTTTTGAGCCCAGGCACCATACCAAGGTGCCAGCATCACATGGCAGTTTGAAGACCTGAGTCCAACCAATCATATTCCAGACTACCTAGCGCCCTCCCAAAATGTGGCTTCTCTAGCCCTGTGTGGTGCAGTGTGGGAAAAGTTGACCTCACACAGCTCAGCAAGCTGTCATGGCACATCACACATCCTGCTAAGCCATCATTTTATCTGCCCTCTCCCAGCAACCAGAGCCAGCAACGTGGAGCAGCCACCAGCTGAAGAATTTCCCTTGCTTGGGCTTTCGCTCATGTTTCAGGGAACAGACTGAGCTTCCATGAGATGCGATCAGGGCCGGTGTAACCTAGGGCACCAAGATTTGGGGGGGGCACCAAAAAGTGGTGCCCCCCAATTTTTTTTTACACTATTGCTGGAAAACGTCCGGCTTTTTGGGTTTTAAATAGCCGTCTGGGAGGAATTTGTAAAACTCTCAAAAGGTCAGGGATTTCCCTCCCAATGCAGAGCCAGAGCGCAGCACGACTGACAGGGCGGCCCGGCTGGATTGAGCCACTTGAATCGGGGCCTCCAGCAGCCAGAGCCCCTCCCATGCAGCCTGGCATGTCGCGTGGAGCCAGACACGCTGGTCTGAGCGGTACAGTAAGGGAATTGGGGGGTTGGAGAAGGGGCATGGAGTCTCGGGGGGCAGTCAGGGGACAGGCAGCGGTTGGATAGGTGTGGGAGTCCCATGGGGGTCTATCAGGGGGTGGGGGTGTGGATAGGGGTCGGGGTAGTCAGGGGACAGGTAGGGAGTGGGATCCTAGGGAGGCAGTTAGGATGGGGGGGTCTCAGGAGGGGGCAGTCGGGGACAAGGAGCAGGGGGGGTTGGATGGGTAGGGGGTTCTGTGGGGGGCAGTCAGGGGGCAGGAAGTGGGAGGGAGTGGATAGAGGGCGGGGCTACACCCCCCCTCCCGCCGTGGAGTGTCCTCGTTTTTGAATATTAAAATATGGTAACCCTATGAATGAATAAAGAAAAGAGAAACGTCATTGAACTTGCATTGTAACTTGTCATTCTCTTGTACATTACAGCTATAGCTTACGCCAGCTGTGTGCTGCGGGCACAAGCGTACTGCTTCACTACGGTACAAAGTGGCAATGATGTCATTTTTCTCGTTGCGCATAATCTTGTCTCGTCCAGGGGGAGGGGAGAAGAAAGGGGGGGAGGGCGCAAGGTGGAAGTGTCCCCTAGGGGGCAAAATATCCTTGCACCGGCCCTGGATGCGATAGACATTTTGGCGGCATTTTCTGACTCTCAGAAGGCAGCTGACAGTACTAATGATGGAGCAGGAGTAGGAGGACAATACATACATGGAAGACTCAAACTGGCTGATGCTGCTCGTGACTTCAGTAGAGCCGCTGATGCCCCCTATGTAGACTGGCACTTCTGGAGCAGGGCCAGAAATGCAGACAGGTGGGATCACATCATCATGCAGACCTGCGATGACCAGCACTGGGTCCAGAACTTTCACATGAAGAAAAGTACATTTCTGGAGCCTTGTGAGCAGCTTGCCCCAACCCTCCAGCATAATGGCATATGCATGAGGGCAGCCATATTGGTCCAGAAGCACATTGCTATAACCATCTGGAAACTGGCTACTCCAGATGGCTACAGGTCCATTACTAACCAGCTTGGTGTTAGAAAGTCAACTGTGGGTGAAATGGTGATGGAGATTTCTGAGGTGATCAGCCTTTTACCCACTGGTAGTGGGCATAAGCAATATTCCTGAAGTAACTGCTGGTTTTTTACACTGTGCCAGGGTCATTGATGGGACTCGTGCCCATAGTTTGCCCTCCTCAGAGAGCAAATGAGTACATTAACCACAAAGGGTACAGCTCCATTGTTATGCATGCCCTTGTGGACCACAGAGCAAATTTATGAACACCAGTGCGGGATGCACTGGAAAGGTTCATGATGCCAGGGTTTTCCGCTGATCAAGAGCCTACCTTCATAGCAGACTGCAGTTACTGTCCCTACTGTTATTCTGGGGGGGCTGTGATGGGGTGTACCAATCCCACACTGGTGAGGTGAGGGTTAAGAGCTGCTCTGGGCCCAAGAGATCACAACCCCTCATCTCTGTTAGGCATGCTCTTAGTGGAGGAAGCATTTAAAAGGGAGCAACTCAGCTCCGTCTCAGCTGACTGCAAGGAGACAGCCTCCTGCCGGGAAGCCACCAGGACCAAACCTCATAGCCAAGCCACTGGAAGCCTGTTGACTGCAGGAGCTGATGGTAATGATTTGCCATTGCCCATGGAGGAGACTCAGGACATGGATCAGCAGGAAACAGGAGGGATTCCAAGTCCAGCCCAAGATGCTGCGAGAGGGACTGGAACAAGGGTAGAAAGTGACCTAGGGAGCGTGTTTAGGGGTATCAGACCCTACGCCTTGTACAAGGGCTACAGCTTTGAAGGGCCCTGGGTCAGAATCTGGTGGAGTAGGGTGGGCCCAGAGTCCCCTGCCATCCTCATAAATGTTAAGGTCCGAAGGGACCACTATGATCATCTAGTCTGACCTCCTGCACAATGCAGGCCACAGAATCTCACCCACCCACCCCTGCAATAATCCTCTCACCTATGTCTCAGCTACTGAAGTCCTCAAATTATGGTTTAAAGACTTCAAGATGCAGAGAATCCTCCAGCAAGTGACCCGTGCCCCATGCTGCAGAGGAAGGCAAAAAACCTCCAGTGCCCCTGCCAATCTACCCTGGAGGAAAATTCCTTCCCGATCCCAAAAATGGCAATCAGCTAAACCCTGAGCATGTGGGCAAGACTCACCAGCCAGACTCACCACCCTCTCCTTACTCTCACCAGTGGGTGACACTACCCTGAACTATTGCCGCTAGGCAAGATGGCCTCTGGTCTCTCACCAGTGGGCGACACTACCCTGAACTGTAGCTGCTAGGTGGAGCGGCCTTTGGACTCTTGCCAGTAGGTGACACTACCTCAAGCTGTAACAGCCAGAGCAATCGACGCTTGGACTCTCACCATTAGGCATCATGCCTCAGAGTACTGCCACCAGATAGCACTGCCAGCCTGGAGCACACAGCCAATCCCCAACAAGGACCCCATGTAACTCCTTTTGCCTTGGCTTATGACACCATATAGTGATCTCAGAAGGTCTGGCAAAAGGAGTCTTAAAAGAATGGTGGTTGAATGTACGTTTGGCAGATTGAAATCCCACTGGCGCCGTCTACAGACTGGTTTGGATTCTGGTGTCTTCAAGGCTGTTCGCATTATTGTGGCTTGCTGTGCTCATCACAATCTTTGTGAAGCCAAAGGTGAACCATTTGTCCCTGAATGACAATAATGGATTGCTGAACCAGTACACTCAACACTAAAGTTCACTGAGCATAGCTGGAGCATACTGAACAGGGATGTTCTGTGCTCCCACATTATGGACTAGTATGGGCCAATGGAAGAGGGAGAATAGTAGGAATGTTTCTGTACAGCAATGCTTGCAGTAAATGAGATATTGTCACATACAATGAAATTTGGGGGTGGGGAGGCAGTACTGTCACTGTACACAGTAAATGGGAGGTATTGATTGTCATGAATTTTTATTTTGGATGACATGACCGTTAATGTAATGTGCGGGTGGAACTGTGCATTTACATTATTGATTGATATACATGGATACATTAAGAAATTGTTTGGATACAATTACCCTGTGTTTATCTTTAGTATTCAAAATACACATGATAAGATGCCATGTAGTGATGGCAATATTCTTCCTTAATAAAATAAAAGCCTTTATTTGTATTACAAAAATAACAATATTAAAGTATTGCCAGGCAGGCCAGCTGCCACTAGAACACCGAGTAATAAACCAACCCACAACCAGTAGTAAAACAAAGTGCATAAACCAAATATTGAACAGTGCAAACAGTGCCATCAAAAAATTTCCTAATTTTGTGTGTCCCCTGGCATGTTCTCCTTTCCCTTTCTTGTGTGTTTAGCACACACTACCCACTGCTGCATGGGTGTAGAGGCCTGCGGGGAGGTAGCGGACTGCAAGAGGGAGGGGGTCTGCACAGGAGTATGGAGGTGGACAGCGGGGTCGCATGGGAGTGGAAGTCTACTGGGGGTAAATTTGTCCTCTCCAGCTGCTGTTACATCCCAGTCTTCTAACCATGGAATTGTCGAAAGCATTTCTGGTATGCAGTGCATGGTACCATGGAGGGGATGCAGGCTGGGGTGCGGGCGAAGCAGGAGCCTGCACTTTTCCATTGCATTATTGAAAGCAGCTACTCACAGTTCTTTCTGCTACACTGTCTTCCTCCCTCAAGTGATGTTCTTGTTCCAGGAACTGTGATGCAAGTGTCTGCTCCCAAGTTCCAATTCTATCCTCAAGCTCTACAGCCTGCTGGTACCTTTCTGCTTGCCTCTTACCAAAATCTGCTGTGGTCCCATGACCAGGAAGCAGCCAGTTTGACAAAGGACTTCTTCCAGTTTGGTGACATGGCAAATGCAGGAGAAGGTTCACTGGGTTTGCAGCTCAGCGATCAGAATAAAATGGAAAGGTTAAATGCTGAGCTGCTGTACATGAACAAGGAAGAGGGCTTCCATTTCCTGGGAGTTGATTGCTTCTCTTGGGATAGTGAGGACAAAGAACACATTGGTGGATCTCAGGGCTGGAGTTGCGGGGTCCAGGCTCGAGCTGCATCCACACTGCAGAATGATGGAATGTGGGACCTGGGCTTGAACCCCCCCGTAAAGGTCCTGGGGCCTGGGCCTGAGTCAGACAGAATTGTGTGCAGACAGAAGTGGGATTTGGCCTCAAGCCTGAGTCTGAGCCGGGAATTATGTTGCAGCATAGACATACCCTTTGGCACTTTTCAGGGTCAAAACTCTCCTTGGGATACAGTTTGTTTGTTTGTAGGGTGTGAGTTGGGAACATAAGAAGGTATTTGTACTGTCACTCATGGTGGAAAGGCTTTCTCAATTTGCCTCTGTATCATACCGATCTAGATGTACTGTGGTGTCTGAATGCCTCATAACCTTTAATGCATTTAGCCTTTCAACACCCCTTCTAAGGATTGCTATTCCATTAACTGATTTTCAGAGGTGCTGAGCATTCTCAGTTCCCAATAACTTTAATGGGAGCTGTGAGTGCTCAGCACCTTCAGATCAGGCCTTTTGTGACTCACTTAAGGTTCCATAGGAAGTCTGTGGCAAACCAAGGACTGGAATGCAGAACTCCAGAATCCTAGTCCCATGCCTTAGTGGCCACACCTTCCTTCCCTCTGGTACACTCACGCCCACGTATTGCAATTGCCTGACTGGAAACAATTTTCTTTGCTTCAAACTCTTTTGTCACCTCCTTAGAAATGTGACAGCTTAATATCAATTTTCTATAAAGCTTCCCATTTATTCATTTATTGTTAATTGAGAAAAACTATGTTTTTCTGAGCCAAACAGCACCTGCAGACAGCTGACCAAATTTGTATGTTCATTTCTGTACTTTGTGTAGAGGAAATGAGGAGGCTGAATGCAATGTAAGCTATAACGGTGAAACAAATTTTACCTATAGCTTCTCTGTAGTATTCAGTCTATAGTATAAGGTTTTTTAAACATGTGCAGCTGTTGTACAGGAAAGTGAAAATTGATAATATGAATAATAAGTTATAAACTTGAATAATAGGAACATGATCTTCATTCACAACCTTAAATGTGTTCAGCTCAGTTTCATCTTATTTAACATTTATATCAATGAAAGGATAAAATGTCCTGGCCAGAGGGATGGATAATAGATGTGCTTGACTGCAAACAAATACAAAATCTGCCATACTGGGTTAGACCATGGTCCATCTTGCCCAGTATCTTGTCTCTGACAGTGGCCCATGGCAGTGTTTCAGAAAGAGTATACAGAATAGAGCAATTATAGAGTGATCCATAGTAAGGGTTGCCCCGAGATGGGATGGCATTCCTGACCATCTTGGCTAATAGTCATTGGTTGACCTATCCTCCATTAACTTATCCAGTTCTTTTTTTGAACCTACTTACTTTTGGCAATCACAACATCCCATGGCAATGAGTTCCACAAGTTAGTTGTGTATTGTGTAAAAAAAGTACTTATTTTTTATTAGACCTGCTGCCTATTAATTTAATTGGATGGCCTCTCGTTTTTCTATTGTAGGAAAGGGAACACAGACACTTTTCTATTCACTTTTTCTACACCACTCATGATTTCTAGACATGTCATATCACCTCTTAGTTGTCTCATTTCTGAAATGAACAATCCTAATATTTTTAGTCTCTCCTCAGATGGACACCATTTAATACCCTGGATCATCTTGTCTGAACCATGTCCAGTTCCACTATGTTGATTCTGAGATGGGATAACCAGAACTGGACACAGTATTCAAGGTGAGGGAACACCATGGGTTTATATAGTGGCATTATATTTTCTGTTTTATTTTCTATCCTTTTTCTAACATAATGTTAGCATTTTGACTGCAGCTGCACACTGAGTGGAACTTTTCAGAAAACTATCTATTGTGACTTCAAGATCTTTTTTGAGTGGGAACAGCTAATTTAGAACCCATCATTATATATGTATAGTTGGGATTATTTTTTCAAATGTGCATTAATTTGCATTGATCAACACTGAATTTCATCTGCCATTTTGTTGCTCAGTCATCCACTTTTGTGAGATCTCCCTGGAACTCCTCCCTGTCTGCTTTCGACTTAATTATCTCGAATAATTTTGTATCATCTGCAAACTTTGCCATTTCATTGTTGACCCCCCTTTCCAGATCATTAGGAAATATGTTGAACAGCACAGGTCCCATTACAGATTCTTGAGAGACCCCACTACTCACGTCTCTCCATTGTGAAAACTGACTATTTATTCCTACCCTGTGTTTCCTATCTTTCAACCTGTTACTGATCCATTAGAGGACTTTCTATCTTGTCCCATGGCTCTTTAGTTTCTTTAAGAGCCTTTTGTGAGGACTTTATAAAAGACTTTCTGAAAATTACAGTATATCAACTGGATCACTGTTATTCACATGCTAGTTGACTTTCTCAAATATTTCTGATAAGATTGGTGAGGCCCAATTTCCCTTTACAAAAGCCATCTTGACTCTTCCTCAATTCTGATAATTCTGTTCTTTACTATAGGTTCTATCAGTTTCCTCAGTACTGAAGTTATGCTCACTGGCCCCTTTAAAAAAATCAACTTTACATTAGCTATAATCCAGTTATCTGGTACAGAGGCTGATTTCAGTGCTAGGTTACATACTACTGCTAGGCAGCTCCCTAAAACCATATTCTACAGGCCATTACCCTCTGATCCCACTGAGGGTTACCAAAAGAAACTACACCATCTGCTCAAGAAACTCCCTGAAGAAGCACAGGAACAAATCTGCACAGACACACCCCTAGAATCCTGACCAGGGGTATTCTATCTGCTACCCAAGATCCATAAACCTGGAAATCCTGGATGCCCCATCATCTCAGGCATTGGCACCCTAACAGCAGGATTGTCTGGCTATGTAGACTCTCTCCTCAGGCCCTACGCCACCAACACTCCCAGCTATCTTCGAGACACCACTGACTTCCTGAGGAAACTACAATCCATTGGTGATCCTCCAGAAAACACCATCCTGGCTACTATGGATGTAGAAGCCCTCTACACCAACATTCCCCACAAAGATGGACTACAAGCCGTCAGGAACAGTATCCCCGATAATGTCACGAAAAACCTGGTGGCTGAACTTTGTGACTTTGTCCTCACCCACAACTATTTCACATTTGGGGACAATGTATACCTTCAAGTCAGCGGCACTGCTATGGGTACCTGAATGCATAGGTGCTGACTCCATGGGTGCTCCGGGGCTGGAGCACCCACGGGGAAAAGTTGGTGGGTGCAGAGCACCCACCGGCAGCTCCCCACTGGCCTCCCCGTCCAGCTCACCTCCGCTCCGACTCCGCCTCCCCAGAGCGCGCTGCCGCTCCGCTTCTCCCTCCTTCCTCCCAGGCTTGCCGCCAAACAGCTGACCCCCGCAGCAAGCCTGGGAGTGAGAAGGGAGAAGCAGAGTGGCGGCGGCACACTCAGGGGAGGCGGAGCAGAGGTGAGCTGGGGCAGGGAGCGGTTTCTCTGTTTCCCCCCCATGGGTTACATCCGGTGGCCCTCCCCGCGCCCCCCCTGCCCCAGCTCACCTCTGCTCTGCCTCCTCCCCTGAGCGCGCCTCCCACCGGCGCCGGCCAAAGTTGGCGCTTGTGCCCGCATGGCACCACAGTATGCCAACATTTTTATGGCTGACTTAGGGGACGAGAGCTAAGGAAGTGTTGTTCTAACGCCCCTACTCTACTTGCGCTACATTGATGATATCTTCATCATCTGGACCCATGGAAAAGAAGCCCTTGAGGAATTCCACCATGATTTCAACAATTTCCATCCCATCATCAACCTCAGCCTGGACCAGTCCACACAAGCGATCCACTTCCTGGACACTACAGTGCTAATAAGCGATGGTCACACAAACACCACTCTATACCGGAAACCTACTGACCGCTATACTTACCTACATGCCTCCAGCTTCCATCCAGGACAAATCACACGATCCATTGTCCACAGCCAAGCTCTAAGATACAACCGCATTTGCTCCAATCCCTCAGACAGAGACAAACACCTACAAGATCTCTATCAAGCATTCTTAAAACTACAATACCCACCTGCTGAAGTGAAAAAACAAATTGACAGAGCTGGAAGAGTACCCAGAAGTCACCTACTACAGGACAGGCCCAACAAAGAAAGTAACACAATGCCACTAGCCGTCACCTTCAGCCCCCAACTAAAACCTCTCCAGAGCATCATTAAAGATCTATAACCTATCCTGAAGGACGATCCCTCACTCTCACAGAGCTTGGGAGACAGGCCAGTCCTTGCTTACAGACAGCCCCCGCAACCTGAAGCAAATACTCACCAGCAACCACACACCACACAACAGAAACACTAACCCGGGAACCTATCCTTGCAACAAAGCCTGTTGCCAACTCTGTCCACATATCTATTCAAGTGACACCATCACAGGACCTAATCACATCAGGCAAGCCATCAGGGGCTCGTTCACCTGCACATCTACCAATGTGATATATGCCATCATGCGCCAGCAATGCTCCTCTGCCATGTACATTGACCAAACTGGACAGTCTCTACGCAGAAGAATAAATGTACACAAATCTGACATCAGGAATCCTAACATTAAAAAACCAGTAGGAGAACACTTCAATCTCTCTGGTCACTCAATAACAGCCCTAAAAATGGCAATTCTTCAACAAAAAAAACTTAAAAAACAGACGCCAATGAGAAACTGCAGAACTGGAATTAATTTGCAAACAGGACACCATTAAATTAGGCTTGAATAAAGATTGGGAGTGGCTGGGTCATTACACAAACTGAAAACTATTTCCCCATGCTAGTTTTCCCCTACTGTTACTCACACTTTCTTGTCAACTGTTTGAAAGAGGTCATACTGATTATCACTACAAAAGTTTTTCTTCACCTGCTGATAATAGCTCACCTTAACTGATTAGTTTCTTAGCCGTGGTCTACACTGGGGGGAGGGGTGTCGATCTAAGATACGCAACTTCAGCTACGAGACTAGCATAGCTGAAGTCAACGTACTTAGATCGACTTACCGCAGCGTCTTCACAGCGGTGAGTTGACTGCTGCCACTCCCCCGTTGACTCCGCCTGCTCCTCTCGCTCCGGTGGAGTAGAGGAGTCGACGGGAGAGCGCTCGGGGATCAATTTAGCGCGTTTAGACTAGATGTGATAAATCGACCCCCGATAGATCGCTGCCCGCCGATTCTGCGGGTAGTGTAGTCATACCCTTATGTCTTCCACTCCATGCATCTGATGAACTGGGTTTTAGCCCATGAAAGCTTATGCCTAAATACATTTGTTAGTCTCTAAGCCCAGGGCTACACTAGGGGAGGGGGTCGATCTACGATACGCAACTTCAGCTACGTGAATAGCGTAGCTGAAGTCGGCATATCGTAATTGACTTACCTGGCCATGAGGACGGCGGCGAGTCGATCGCTGCCGCTCCCCCATCGACTCCGCTTCCGCCTTTCGATGAGGTGGATTTCCGGAGCCGACGGGGAGCGCGATCGGGGATCGATTAATCGCGTCTTAACGAGACGCCAAAAATCGATCCCCGATAGATCGATTGCTACCCGCCGATCCGGCGGGTAGTGAAGACAAGCCCTAAGATGCCACAAGTACTCCTCGATCTTTTTGCTGATACAGACTAACACAGCTACCACTCCGAAATACTAGTTAGTAGTTTTGCAATTTCATATTTGAGTTCCTTCAGCACTTGTGGGTGAATACCATCTGGCCCTGGTGTCCTATTGTGGTTGGCTTATCAATTTGTTCTAAAACGGCTTCTATTGACACATCACTTTGGGACAGTACTTCCCATTTGTGACCCAAAAAGAATACCTCTGATGTGGGTATCTGCCCTAGTACAGCCTTTCAGTGAAGACTGATGCAAGGGGTTTGTCTAGAGTACTACTTTAGCACCTTTGTTGTCCACGCTGCTGTTTGGCAGGCTTCCTGCTTCTGAGGGACTTTGCACCAAAGTCACTGTTAGTTTTTGCGTCTTCAACACATTGCTTCTCAACTTCCTCCTGGGCCCGCCTTAATGTACTTGTACAGGTTACTTGCCAGAGTGTGGGTTCCCTATTTTCCTCAGCTCTCTTTAACTCCGGGAAAATAGTCACTTTGAACACAAGGCTCAAGTCTGGGACAGCGAAAGACCTGTCAGCTTTGAAACTTCCCCGTCCTGTTACTTGGCCATATCCTGCATGCGGAGGATTCTCTCTCGCCCCCATTTTGTCTCTGCCCCACAGTTCAATGTCTCTCGTGTCAGGGCTGGGCTTGGGGAGGGGGTGGGGGACTTAGCTCCTCGCTCGCTGGCCTTCGCGGGTGGGGGCTGTGGGCCAGGCGTGGTGCCCGGGCAGCGCGGGGGCAGCGCGCGGGGTGGTGCCGGCTGGCGAGCTGCACGGAGGCGGGGTGTGCGGCTGACTGCTGGACACGAACCGGAAGCGTGGGAGACACCCAGCCGGCAGACGCGGTCACGCCGGTTCCAGCCTCCCCGCAAGCGCCCAGGCGAGTTGTTCGCGGCTGGCTGCGCACGGGCACCACCGGCCCGGGCTCCCGCGGGGAAGGTAGGGAGAGGAGAGCGCTGCGGGCTGCTCCCGGCAGGGGGCCGGAGCCGTGCGCTCGCTGGCGGCGGGGAGCCCCTGGCCGCGGCAGCTCCCACGGATCCGCCCGGGACACGGGGCTGGCGCGGGGCGCTGGGCGGGCCTTCGGGAACAGCCGCCCCGCGGGAGCCAGCTCCCTGCCCCGCACCGTGACGAGCTGCGGCTCCACGGCGCCAGCACAGGGCTGGGGTCAAGCTGCTTCAGTTCTGCCCCTGGGGTCGCGGCTTTGTCCCGAGTCTACTACCCTTCCCCTGGGGAGAGCCCGGGGCGCGGGAGAGCGCTGCCCTGGAGGGTTTGTGGCTCTAGCCCAGCCCCATGCCAGGAACGAACAAAACTCCAGCCCTGCTCCCCTGTAACTTTCAGCCTTGGCAGTCAGCGAGGGAGGCAAGAGCTACGCTTCCCCGCAAGCCTGGCCTTTCAGCCACACACAAGAGTTAACTTTTGTATGATTGCTTCCTCCTGACTGGCCGCTGGTCCTGGTTCTGATCTCAGTTGAACTTGCACCGTGTAAATCTGTGCAACTCCACTGAGGTCTGAATAGACAGTGATTCAACTGAAATCAGAGATCTTCACAAGGATGCCATTGGTCATTTGCTCTTCCCTCATCTTGTTATGACATGTCCCCGTTCCCACAAGCCACAGCAACTTTGAAAGTCCTTGGAGATATTTTAGTATGCCAGTATGTGACCTGACCTTTCCTCCTTGGAGCCCAGTCCTGGGCTCAGCATCCAGAGGAGGCCAATTTCTTGGAAAAACAAAAACTTTGCAGTTGGTTTTGCTTTTGGTAAGGGCACATCCATAGTTCCCCAGAACTGAATCAAAGTGTAATGGCTTACATTATTAGTGTTAGGTCATATTAATGTTTCGTGAGTGACAGAGAGAGAGTGTGCTAGCATACAGTGATATAACAAATCAGAATAAGAAATTCACCTTTAAAAATAATAACATTTACTTCTGATTATATGCAGGACTTGGACAGTTAACATTTAACAAAGAGGACGTCCTCCTTTTTTCTCCTCTTTTTAAATCAGATTTCAAGTGAATTCATTTTATATACACATACTAAATACACTGAACACATGCTGCCTTTTCCTTGCATTTTGCACTCCCTCACTTTGAACACTTGAATTTAACCTTCCTTCCCCCCCCCCCCCCGCCCCCCACTTCACAGCAAAGCAATATATTCTTCCTGTCATCTTGTTTCTGTGCTGTGGTATTTCTACATCTATACTGTTTCTTGCCTTGAATATGACTTTTTTTTTTATAATTCTTCCCTAAACCCTCCATCCAGCATGATTCTCATAGAGGTTCAGTGGTTAACCATCAGTATGCAATGGATATTTATTTTTTTAATTCAAAAAGCAGAACTAATTTGAAAATACTGGATTAACTGGGACAGATGTAGCTCGGTGGGGTGGTGATTTGGAAACATCTTTAGGGCCCAGTCCTGCATGGTTGAATTTAGTGGGATTAGGATCAGGCTTCTTGAGACTAATGAAGCTAAACAAATCAAGACCCTGACAAAATATGTAGACGTTGATCCTGGAATCAGATATGCTGGTGCCTGTGTGAGGCCCAGGGCTCCACAGATCTGACTGCAGAATCAAAGCCTTGTATTGTAAACTCCTTAACCATGTTGTGTACATTGGTGAATACATTGTTGGGAAATAATAGTGTAAAGTTGTAACTAAAATGGTGCAAGTGACTTAGTATCTGAGTGTATATTTTCTATTTAAAATGAAACATGCAGAGTCTTTAATCTCCACATGCAATGCAATATAGATCTAAAATAAAATAGTTCTGAATCATTTAAACTAAGCACTAAATTGTGCGATCCTTCTCTAAAACTAACAGATATATAAACTTCAGCTATTCAGACAAAATTAGAAATAAGTTAGAGGTTTTATAATTCCTTAGTTTTCAAACACATAAGATGGCAGAACTATAATTAATCATGTGATAAAGGCCTGCGCAGTGTTGATTTTTTCTTAATTTATTGTAAGAATTGGAGGAAGATTAGCAAAATGTTTATTTTAGAAAATTGCATGGAATTTACGTTTTATCCTTTAATTTTTATCGTAAACAATGAGGTGATAATGGCTCTGTTTTATATACAAAAAGTGTCTCCTGCATTATTTATTGCTTTATGTAATGCCCAAATTAACAGATTACCACAGTGATTCCTTGCCCCTTTTCCAGTCAGATAAAGGCACTGGACAACTCCTTTTTATGTTTTTATTTTAATTTTTAAATTTTGCTATTGAATGGAATATATTTGACCTCTTCTAGGACTAGAGACAGTATTAGAATACAAAAGCTTGAGGATGGTCTAAAAATGGATGGCCAAAGATCTTGAAAGCCAAGGAACTGTTTTTCCAAATAAGGAAACTTGGCACGTGCTACTGTGTATTTTAAGCTAGTACAAATGTAGTCCTACTTTATTGGCAATATGTTGGCAGTGTGTGACCCCCAAAAAGCCCTGAAAACTACTTTGACCATGTTACAAAATCAGAAAGTGCGGTGAGGGGAGTGAATAATTTAGTAGTTCCCTATGATAATTTGTAATGGGATCGCTAGAAATAATCCAAACAATTTAATATTAAAATAGCTCCAGGGATGTGTGCAACAGAACAGATTCAGTACTCTGTTTTATAAATGTACACAAATCCAACACCAGTATATTGGGACACAGACATATTGTGCAAGTTGTGCTAATCCTGTTCCCTTTTTTGTGTCTCTCTTACGTGTTAAACCATCAGTGGCAACTCGATCTACAATATGAGTAGTAACTGATAAAATATTAGGGCTCTGTGCTTCCGTGTGCACATACTGAAGAGGGGAGTTCTGCCTCTGTAGCATTTCCCCATCCAACACATGCAAGCCCTTTTGCAAAGTTGGAGAGGACAGGGGAAGTGGGTGGGCTTCATCAGGTTCCATACTCTAACAGTGAAACACAGCACAACCTGAGGCAGGATTAATTTGCACTGTTTTCCATTCAGTCCTGCAGGGCTCCCTCATTCATTAGAGAAGATCCAGGGAAAACCCCAGGAAACTTTTCTTTGTAGGAGCTAGTGAGGCTCAATGACAGAGTGAAGGCAGAGAGCATCTGGCAGGTCTTCTGTGGATCCCGCAGGATCCGTGTGTTAAGGGAACATGGGAGAGAGCAAACCATCCTTTGAGCCTCCGTTCCCAATGGAAGAATTTGGAGGAAATTCTGAGTTTCAAAACAGAGCTGTCTCTTTCGTAGATTGGTTATTCCCACTTAGAAGTGAATGAGGCCCATAGTTAAATGTGGACATTAATGGCTAGCTATCAGATGGTGTTGAGCATTCTGAGAATTTATTACTGTATTGAGCTGAGCATGCTGTTGCCGAACAATTTGGATACAAAGTGACATACAATAACAGACTGCTAGTCACTGAATTAAAATAGAAATCTAAAATACAACAAAATGTTTCTTAGATCCTCTTCTCTTTGGTGCGAAAGTCAACAATTTCTAAGATTGCTGCAGAAATTATTGTAAGGAGGGGGAAAAGTCTTTCAAAGGAGAAGATGGCTTCAGTTCTTGGGTTGTATTACTTCCAGCTCACGTTAACTGATAGAAATCAAAACTGAAGTTCAAGAAAGGAAAATTCTTTATTTTCATAAGGTGATAGGTACTTTAGAAATACTGAGAGAGAGAGAAAGGGATAATGACCGAACCATTGCTTCAAATACTTATCATTCACAGTATTACTGAGCTGCCACAGCTTCGCTTCATAGACAACAAAGCCAATTAACATAGTTTCCCCCACTGCTATAGTACAATAACAGCTAGAATGATAGAACTGTGGGGAGTACAAAGTTTCAGGCTATTGTGGTAGTTCTTTTTGAAAGAAGCAACACAGAAAACTTACAATGAAAGATGCTCTTGTCTGAAAAGATCTGAAAACGCAGTGCTCAAGAGTAGAAGAGTGAAGCACTTGTTTTGGAGTAGAAGTATAAAAACTCAGTCTGGGGCCTAATGAACTATAAGAATTTTCTGTTGATCCACTGTATAAACCCAGATTTGGCACACCATTGTAAAGTATCTCTTAAAACATGACAAGAAGTTAATTAATAATGGCATGTGTAATACTCTTATAGTAGTAACAGAGACACCCAAACAATTTTCTTCTCCCACAAAACAAAGGGATTAATCTTTCCAGTTGAGGATTAGCTGTTTTGTAGCTATACTGTAGATATGAAATAACAGTCAAATAGGTCTATTCTCTCATCCAGAAGAGGGCGACTGTGCATAACTCATGTTGGCATTAATTACAGATACCTGTATTAATAGCAGTTACCTGCATACATCTCCCATGAGCTCATTGGAAAATATATTTTGAAGAATGCAGTATGAACCAGGGTGTCATCTTTAAAATATATTAATGATATAGTATGCCAGTGACTCAGATGTCTCTAGGCTTGTAGATAGTTGTAGATAAACTGTTTGCATTGGAAAGAGTAAAGTTAGGGAGACATAAAATAACTTTTAGAAATTTTCATTGAT
Organism: Macrochelys suwanniensis; assembly: GCA_033296515.1. Classification (NCBI taxonomy): domain Eukaryota; kingdom Metazoa; phylum Chordata; order Testudines; family Chelydridae; genus Macrochelys; species Macrochelys suwanniensis. The sequence continues at coordinate 39,550,301 of CM065784.1, forward strand.
GGGAAAGACCCATTCTGGATTTTGGGAATTAGTGAGTGAGTGAACAAAGAAAATAAAGCATCACAAAATGTACATTGTTCACTTATGTGACGACTGTAATTCAGTTTTATTTATCCTTTGTAGTCTACTAGTAAATGTTGAGAGGTATATTTTGTCTAAATAACATCTTAATAGCATAAGATCTTGCTCTGTGCTAGTAAATTTTTGAGAAGCCAGGTGAATAATTTATTCTGTGAATGGGTTATGGGATCTGTAGGTTCTACAATAATTTAAAATAATTAGGTAGCTCTGACAACTATTAATGCAAATGGTAAATACAGGAAATAATTTACCTGTTCCCCCTAGAACATTTTCCCTTTCCCTTTTTTTCTGTTCCCTCGGTCATCTCCAGCTTAACCATTTCTCATCACCTGTTTACGATTCTCTGTCTAATTTATGATCCAATCCTATATACATTTATACATGCAAGTAACTTTATTGCAGTTAATAATTCCGTTGTCTATAGTGAGACTACTCACGTGAGTGAAGTTAAGTAGGTGCATCAGTGTTTGCAGGATTGTGGCTTTATGATGCAAGTCCTCAGGGTAGGGAGCTTGTCTTTTCATTTGTCTGTAAAGCACCATGTACACCTGTAGTTCTGCATAAACAATAATAATTAGTTGTGAAAACTATTGAAGTGAAGAGCACAAATGGGCTGTTTCTGGACACAAGGAAATAAGGGGCTAATGGCAAAGAAGCAGGAAGATAAAATTGAGTTTATCCAAAAAGAGGCTGGAAGGTCGACCAATCTGTTCCCAAAAGTTTTTTTTTAAATGTCATCTATATACAGCACACTTTCAAAGTTTTGAACCACATAAGATTAATAAACACCAAAGTAAATGCAATAACAACACTAGACCTGCTTAGGGAAGCAACCAAAAAGGGTTTCCACATAAATAAGATTAATTCCAGCTCTCACACACCAACAAAGTCAACAGTGCACTTCAGCTCAGGGTTTGGTAAGAAAAAGAACCCATATTCCCTCACAGATGGTCTGGGAGACAAACTATGTTTGTCTCTAAATTCTGTGTCCCAAATTTGCCTCTTGGGAAAAAAAATGCCTTCAATAAAAGTATTATGTTGTATCTTGCATCATAGACTAAATAGTCAACCAGTGCTTTTTGCCTTATAGGACTTTGTCAGTGGATAGTAAAGATGTTTAAAAGTAAGTAAGAAAATGAAGGAGACATTGCAGGTAGTCCTAGGCAATGTTTAAAGAACCAGTTGTTGCTTCACATCTGAAGACCTGCAGTAACCAAATAGTGACTGAAACTGGATTTCTAGCCAGCTGTAATCTAAAATCCATAGCACAGTTGCATTGAAATCTTGGGGGGGGGGGGGGGGGAGGGGAACCATTATCATTTTTAGTATTACAGTAGAGCCTAGGAACCCCAATCAGTGATGTGGGCTCCTTTGTGCTAGACGCCATTCAGACATGTAACCTAGAAGATAGTCCAGGCACCAGACAGTATACAATGCTTAGATGCTATGTTAATGAGTACTATAGAAAACGTAAGGGCTTGTTTAAACACAGAGTTGTTTAAACTCTGGTTTAACTCATGGTATAATTTTAATTGGTGCAGAGGCTGTCTGGACACATTATTTTGATTTAGCTTAAGTTGATTAGGAACTGGTTTAACATAAACCGCTCTTAAACTGAAATACAATTTTCCACAGAGGGATTTGCCCCAGTTTATCTAAACCAGTTTAATTAAACTGGTGCAAGTTTACAAATCATCTTATAGAAACCTTGCAAGAATTGCAGGATCCCACATGCTCAGCAGCGCCAGTGAGGATCAAAGCCTTTTTAGCTTACACCACTAAAAAAAAAGATTCAAAATTAATCCACAAATGTGATGGTTGTGAGTGATCAGCCACTCACTTAGGTGATAACATTTTTAAATACCTACTACAGCCATAGGATTTATCGCTTATAATCTACTGGGAAGAACAGTCTGTTCCTCTGACAACAAATATGGTATGATCTCTTAAAACTGTAAAATCCATTCTTGGCAGCAGGCACAAGATTTCACATACTATAACTGAGAAATTATTTTCCACTTATGTTTTGTTATAACATGCAAGCGTAACTGAGTTACTTTGGGAAGAGATTTTTATTTTGGCCATCTTTTTCCACGTCTTTGTGACAAGTACTACTACCTTTCTCAGCGTACTGAGAGTACATGGGCCTCTGGCTTACACTGCACTCTTGCCAGAATGTTCAGTTGCTTAGGCTATGTATATTTTGTGTGAAGTGATCACACAACATGGAGAGATTGCATGCTCCAGATTCCAAAACTCCTATGCAAGCTCCAGTTGAAAGTGCATTTCCCGTTTGTCAGTGTGCTTCATGTTAGGGGACCTGTTGACGCACTAGCTTTTTGCAGTGCTGCTCCAGTGTGTGCAGGAAACGTCACTAAATCCAAAGAAAATTCCTAACCATTTCTCTGTAAACAGCTGCTTTTCAAAGTCGGGACAAACTCTATAAAATGTTTGCATAGGCTATTGGCATGTGAGTTTCTTAACTTTACTTTTTCTTTAATCTGTTCAGTGGTTTTTGGTGTAACTTGTTTATGGCAATTAGTTCTTGCTTTATGATATCTTAAAGCATGGTTAGGAGTGTAATAATTCTGTGGAACAGATGTATTAATTAGACTTTTTCTCCTTACAGATTTTGTTGTGGTATATTTTGTCATTATGAGATGTCGTCTCTCAGTGCTTCATTTGTGCAAATTAAATTTGATGACTTGCAGTTCTTTGAAAGCTGTGGCGGAGGGAGTTTTGGGAGTGTTTATCGAGCCCGATGGATATCACAGGACAAAGAGGTGGCTGTAAAGAAGCTGCTCAAAATAGAGAAAGAGGTAAGAATTCACTTGGTTTTTTTTTCTGTTATGAAACAAATTACTGTAAATAAGATCTGAATGTTTTCCACTCTGTTGCTGATCAAGGAAGACCTCCTGGGGATTTTTTTGTTTGTTTGTTTAGTTATTTAAGCCAGATGAATGGTAGTTGTTAGAGTTTAAACATGCTGAGTGTCTTCTGCATCTGTCCCACAGGATTCTTCCTTCCCTGTTTCTTTCTGCCCTGCTCCCTCTTCAGCCACTCAGAGCTCCCTTATCACGGTGACCTTCTGGAGCAGGGCCGAATTAACGCAGGGGCTTTAGGGGCTGCAGCCCAGGGCCTCGGGCTAAGGGGGGCCCCGCAAAAATAAATCCATAATTATATACAATTCAGTGGTCACCAACCTGTCGATTGCGATCGACTGGTCAATCCTGGAGCCTCTGCCAGTCAATCGCGATCTCCGGGATGCTAGAAGTCCAGCAGCACGGCTCAGGCAGGCTGCCTGCATGCTGATTCCCAGCCAATGGGAGCTGTGGGGACGGCGCACGGAGACACGCTGTTCCCCTCCCCCCAGGGGCGCGCAAAGACGTGCCAGCAGTCGGCTGCTTCCAGAAGCGGCGTGGGGTCACGCCAGGTAGGCAGCCTGCCTCAGCACTGCTGTGCCGCCATCCAGGAGCCACCTGTGGTAAGTGCCTCCCGGCCGGAGCCTACACCTCTCACCCCCTCCTGCACCCCAACCCTCTGCCCCAGGTCAGAATCTCCTCCTGCACCAAAACTCCCTCCTAGCCCCTGCACCCCCTCCTGCATCCCAACACTCTGCCCCAGCCTGGAGCCCCCTCCTGCACCCAAACTCCCTCCGAGATAGAAACTATAACAGCTGTTCTAAGGTAAGGAGTAGGCTATTTTGAATTAACTATATTCTACATGTTGTAAGACTGAAATGTATAACCACAGAACAGCTTTATGTTAATTAAAAGGCAAGTTTAGTATAGCATTAATAGCCTCAATGCCATAATTGCGATCATTTTGTTTGAAATTAGGAAAAAGGCTTGTATACAGAGGCCCCACAAAATCTAATAGCCCCAGGCCCACAGGAGAGTTAATCTGTCCCTGCTCTGGAGGAGAAGAGCAAGGTGCATCCTATGGGCTACTCAGTCCCATTCAGTACTGTTGGCCAAACAGATCACCAGATAGTAATAGGAAACAGTTTGGACTCTCCTCTTTTGCCCTCTTTACCTTCTGGCCTGTGATTGAGGAAGCAGCCTTGGTCCTGCACCTTCCATGGTGTAGGTCTTCATAGAGTTAGCCCCAGCTTTTAGTTGGGTGTTACCCCTAACTCCCGTCATGTCCACACAGTAAAACCTCACCCAAGTTCAATGGTGCTTTCAACTGATCTGGCTGGGGGTGCAAGTTATAGACTAGGTTCCACTTTCAGGCTCACTTCGCAGTGAGGACACAGTCCTAAATCACTCAAGTGCTGATAGTCCTCCAATGCCTTCCCATAGTTCCTCCTCCCCCAACCCCAAATGACCAGAAGGATGGACAAATTCTCCCATGATTCACTGGGAAAGAACCAGAGCGACTCAGCTTAGTGCAGCACAAAGAACTATGGAATATAACCCCAGAAGCCATGGTGACACACAGGAGCGTGCAGCACCAGTGAGAATGCAGTAACTTGGATAGGGTCATGCAATGTAGCTGTTCACACTCAAGCTAGGCTAATCTGGGTGTCGATCAGATGGACTATGCAGTAAAATCTTACCCTTGTGGCAGGGAATTGTCTAATCCTTAGACGGCCTTTTCAGTACTAAATCCTTCTGATTTTCACACAATATTCTTACTCCCCAGAATTTCAAAATGTATTATAGAGTCAGTTATCAGCTAAAGAGGAGGAAAAAGATTTTAAGGGTATTACATCTATTAAATATTCAGACGTGACGGTGTCTTGAATGTGACGGCATTTGGAGAGCATGATTGTTTTCCACTTCAGATGACAGTCCAAATTAAGATGTCAAATCCCCACATCTCCTGTGGAGGTCAGTGGGAGATATGGATGCTCAATCCCATTGAAATTCAGGATAGAAATTCAGTTTTTAATTTGTATTAATTTTTTTCATTAACTTTCTTAATTTTATTTAAAATAGAGCTGTTGAAATAACTGATTTTTTTTAATGTTTTTTTTTGGTTTGCTGGCCATACCAAAAATGTGGTGGTATTTTTTTAAAATGTCTTCCAGATTAAATAACACCTTTTAAAATTAATTCTTAAATAAAATTGAAGTAAAACTCAAAACATAGACTCATAGACTTTAAGGTCAGAAGGGACCACTATGATCATCTAGTCTGACCTCTTGCACCATGCAGGCCACAAAATCTCACCCACCCACTCCTGGAATAATCCTCTCACCTATGTCTCAGCTATTGAAGTCCTCAAATCATGGTTTAAAGACTTCAAGATGCAGAGAATCCTCCAGCAAGTGACCTGTGCCCCATGCTGCAGAGGAAGGCGAAAAACCTCCAGGGCCTCTGCCGATCTACCCTGGAGGAAAATTCCTTCCCGACCCCAAATATGGCGATCAGCTGAACCCTGAGCATGTGGGCAAGACTCACCAGCCAGACACCCAGGAAAAAGTTCTCTGTAGTAACTTCTAACATCCCATCATTGACCATTGGTCCTATTTACCACTGATGGCAATTAATTGACCTTTGACTAAGATCATGTTATCCCATCAAACCATCCCCTCCATAAACTTATCTAGTTTAATCTTGAAGCCAGATAGGTTTTTTGCCCCCACTGAAGTACAACATGAAGTTGTACTGAGTTAACAAATCAAAAGATTTCATTTTTAAAAGGCCAAAACAAAACATTTTCATTTTTTGAGATTTTTGTTGTTTGTTTTGTCAATTGAAACCATTTGTTGAATTGTCATCAAATTCACAAAATGTTCCAGTTGACTCAAATCAGCATATTTTGGCAAAGAAAAGATTTCGCCCAGTTCTAAAAAATAAGTATATTTTATTTAAAAAAAAATATTTTGCTTCCTGGCTAAAAACGGGGTTGCAAATCAACACAGATATTTGTGGCTGATTTAAAATTTGAAAAAACCCTGATCTCTGGTAGTAATGGCAGATGTCACTGTACAAACATTGGCAGCATGTATCATGATTTGCTAATTATTTGATGCAAACTACTTAAAGCAATTGTTGACCTTGATAACTATAGGCTGGTTAGCCTGACATTAATTCTGTGCAAAATAATGAAAAAGCTTCTATGGGATTCAATTAATAAAGGATTGGAACATGATTAATGCCTGTCAACGTAATTTTATTGAAAATAGGTCTTGTAAAAAAAAACTGATTTCATTCTTTGATGAGATTGCAAGTTTAGTTGATAAATGTAACTACATAGATGTAATAGACTTAGACTTTTGTGAGGCTTTTCTGATTTAAAAAATTAAATGGATTAAGAACTGGCTAACTGACAGATCTCAGAAAAATGATGGGCAATCATCATGGAATGTGAGTGTTTCTAGTTGGGTTTTACAGTGGTCAGTATTAATCCTAATGCTATTCAACATTTTTCATCAGTGATCTGGAAGTTAATATAAAATCATTGCTGATAAAATTTGCAGATGACATAAAGATTGGTGGTGTGTTAAAAAAATGACAAGGAAGTCGTACAGAGTGATCTGGGTAGGATGGGCCCATTCAAACAAAATGTGTGTTATTGCAGTCAAATGCAAAGTTATACATCTTTGAATGAGGATTGCTGGCCATAGCTATAGATTAGGGGACTGTATCCTGGAAAGTAGTGTCTCTGAGGGCTGGTCCACACTGGGGGGGTGTCGATCTAAGATACGCAACTTCAGCTACGTGAATAACGTAGCTGAAGTCGAATATCTTAGATCGATTTTAAAAGGTACTTACCGCTGGTCCACACGGCAGCAGGCAGGCTCCCCCATTGACTCCGCTTACTCCTCGCGTGGAGCTGGAGTTCTGGAGTTGACGGGGAGCGGTTCTGGGATCGATTTATCGCGTCTAGAAGAGACGCGATAAATCGATCCCAGAACATTGATCGCTACCCGCCGAATCGGGTGGGTAGTGTGGATGTAGCCTAAGAAGGATTCAGAGGTCATAGTTGACAAGCAACTCAACATGAGTTCCCAGTGTGATGCTGTGGGGAAAAGGACGAACGCAATCCTGGTATATACAATAAAAACTTTGTTATCTGGCATGTTGGGTGTGGGGGGGGTGCCGGTAAGTCAAAAATTCTAGTTAACTAAGAAGAATGGAATTTGGATGCAGAAGGGAACTCTGGTCTGGGGTGCGGGGTGGGGGGGGAGGCAGGGCGCAGGGTGTGGGAGGGAGTTTGGATGTGGGAGGGGGCTCGGGGCAGGGGCTTGGGGTGCAGGAGGGCGTGCGGGGTGCCATATCTGGGCGGCGCTCACCTCGGGCGGCTCCCCGCAGGTGGCGACATGTCCCTGTTGCTCCTAGGCAGAGGTGCAGCTAGGCGGCTCTGCACGCTGCCTCTGCCTGCAGGCGCCACCCCCATCCAATACGTCTGTTAGTCTGTAAGGTGCCACAGGACTCTTTGTCGCTTCTACAGCTTTTACTGTATATCAGGAAAGTAGCGAGTAGGAATAGGGAGGTGGTTTTACCGGTGTATGTGGTATTGGTGAGACTGATACTGGAATACTGTATTCAATTCTGGTATTCAGATTTTTAAAAGAGCCACAAAAATGCTTCAAGGGCTGGAGAAAATGCCTTACCTCGAGAGACTTTAACAGCTCAATCTGTTTAGCTTATCAAAAGAAAATTGAGAGGTGACTTGATTACAGTGTATAAGCACCATCACAGGGAGAAAATACCAGCTACCACAGGGCTCTTTAATCTATTGGAGAATGGCATAACAAGAATCAATGGCAGAAAGTAGAAGTCAGACATATTCAAACTGGAGAAGTGAGGGTGATTGACCATTGGCACAAAATACCAAGGGAAGTTGTGGATTCTCCTGCTTTTGATGTCTTCATATCAAGACTGGATGCCTTTCTGGAAGATGTGTTTTAGCCAAACAGAAATTATTGCGTTCAATACAGGGGTAATGGGTTAAAATTTAATGGCCTGAGATATACAGGATGTCAGACTAAATGATCTAATGGTCCCGTCTGGCTTTAAACTCTAAATCGTAAGGCTTATCTGCAAAAATACTCAGAAAAATTAATCTGAATTAACTAAAGGTGTGATTTTAAAGTGGATTAGTTAACGTCCACATGAGTTAAGGTAGTTTATTTAGAATTAAAGTGGCCTTAAATCAGTTCAGCTTAATCCACTTCCGAAGTGGAGTCTGAATAATAGCACTCAAACAAGGATTTAAAGCAGTTTAACAATCCACTTTAAATTCACATCTTCTGTTAACTTTTCTGAGTTTCCTGTGTAGACAAGCTCTGTGATAGTTAAGATTCTTTTAATATGTTGTTCAATTTATCCAGAATTATGATTAAAAGCCATAATGATTCCCTGTAAATGTAACTGTCTTACCATTCTGAATATAATCAAACAGCAACTTGTTATAACTGTACATATTTATGTTGTTTAGTTGATGTTTGGACAATTTGCATTTGAGCCGAGAAACTAATTATTGCTGCTTATGGTATCTTTGGAAGTATCTCTTTTGGTATCTCTCTTGTTTCTATTAACTGCTGCCAGTGATCCAAAACAACTGATTAAAGAAAAAAAACGTAGAAGCGTTTTGGGGGAGCTTTCTCATTAGTGTTTTGTCATTGCTAGCTGTGATTCCAATGGTTGAAGCCAGGTCAAAAGAGCTGTGGTATCTTTCTCTTGAGTTATTTTGAGTTTAAAAAGAACAAAAAATAAAGCAAATAAAGAAAGCCATATAGTAAAGTTACAGTTCTGTACCTGGTTTTCTTGATTAAAAATAAATATAAAATAAAAAAGAGTAGTATGGGGTATGTGTGTGTGTGATAGTCAAGTGGGATGAGCTCTAGCTGTACATATCTGAAGATAATGCCAATCCAAATGTGTATCTACATATCTTAATCAAATATGTATTCAGAGAACTTCGTTATGAACATATTAATAAGTATTTTTCAATGTTAGCTCATAGAGTTTCATTATAAGCCATAATTAAATAATTGTGAGAAATGGGAAGAGCTCTGTAAGACACCAGCTTCTTACAGACAGACAATAAAATATGACGGCATATAAGGGTGTGTGTGAATGAGCATAGATAAATAGGCATATTGAGAAGAAGAAATATTCTACAAGGCTTTGATTTGAATACCAAAGCTGAAACTCAGTGCAAGACTTTGATTATGTAAACTGCATCTCAAATGATTATAAAATAGCAGTGGAAACAAAATTAAATTGCAGCTTTACTATTCAGTCCAAAATACTGGAGGGTTGCTGGGTTGGTTATAAATAAGGACCTGCTCTATGAATTACTTTTCATAAACTTGTATTTAATGATTCATATGAGTAGTATGATGTTTAAAATGCATGCAGGAAAAATAGAATTCTTTCCTATACTATAGGAATGTTGCTAGTGTCCCTAATGCATGCCTGTTGTTTTTGTGTATGGTCAAAATGAATTAAGGTCTGGAACCCTGATTTGACATCCATTTAAGGCCTTGTCTACACTGCCACTTTACAGTGCTGAAACTTTCTCGCTCAGGCGTGTGAAAAAATACACCCCAAACAATGCAAGTTTTAGTGCTGTAAAGTGGTAGTGTGTCTACCAGCATCAGTGCTGGGAGCACCTCGTGGGGGTGGTTTTTTTACAGCGCTGGTGCCGCAACTACACAGCCACGTTAAAGCGCTGCCACTGCAGCGCTTTAACGTTGGTAGTGAAGACATACCCCAAGTCAATTAGAGTTGCATTGGGCCCTGCAGGTCTAATCCTGCAAAGTGCTGCTAATCCTCAAATCATCCCTATCTCAATAACCAGCACAGATTTTCACCTGATGGAAATGTTCAAATTCACCTATTGTTTTAGACACTGCCTCTTTACATTTTAACTGAGCAGCATCTGCTAACCAAAATCCCCTCTGTTGTGTTGCAGAACTGTGCAGTTCAGTCATTATTCATTGCAGGTCATGGATTACTATGGGGGGTTTGAGTAACTGTTCTCAGAAACTATGTATGTAATCAGAAATATGATTTTATATTTTAAAGTTGCTGAGATGATGCAGCTCATTTCCATAAATATGTTTTTAGCAGACTGTGATGATTACAGATATAACCGTTAGCGTTGGAAAAACTTAATTTGAAATCCTATTGTTGCCAACCAGTAAACCAGCAAATAAAATAAAGAGCCTTTGCAAGTTAGACAGGTTTAACTAGCTCTTATGTGCAACTATTGGTGCACTACTCAGATTTTCTTGACGGAATTTTGCCTGAAAAATGCTTTGATTCAATTTTAACATCACTGTTCTTTAGCAGTACTTTGAAACCTTGCAAACTATCCTTACACCATTGATGGACAATAGCAATATGTGTAGTTTGTTTACTCAGTTTCTAGCATATATAAACATTGGTTTTTATAACAGGAATACTAACATACACAAAGAATAATTCAGTTTTATGCAGCATACCAGCAGTAAGAAAACACAGCCATTATAGTATCCATCATAGGTGCTGATGGTGGTCTGCAGTGTAAACTCTGAGGGTGAAGATTGGGAATTGTGACTAAAAGGAAAGCAAATTAAACCAAACTATTACGAAAAAATATTTCTGGAGAACCAGTGATGCACCAGCATTACCATTTGTGAATCAAAAATGTTATTTTTGACAGTGCTATTAATTCTCTGTGTTTTATCCTGTCAGTCATGCCTGGATAATGTGTTTTAGGTTTGTTGAGCATCAAGTATAAAAACATGTTTTCACTAGATCCGATGCCGTTGTCTTTGAAATCTGGCTACTCCCAATGGAAATCGGTTTAATATTGTCAGGTTTTCCAGTTTAGATTAGTGTATGCAAGGCGGTTATACTGTTGTTTTATAAAAATTGATTTATAAAAGTGGACTTGTTACATGGTGTAAAAAAAAAAAAAAGACAATTTGTTTGCATTTTTATTTTGTGATACACCTCCAGAGTGGGTCTCTACCGTAAATGCTGCCCATATATGTAACTTCCAAGCTAGATGAGTTCAGTTTAATCACATGAATGTTACAAATGTTTGCAATCTTAAAAGAGAGTATGTGGTAATGCTAAATCTGGGACACAAGAGTAGGAACTGCAAATGACTTTTGTGAACAACAAGAGAAAAGCAGCAGATTAAAAAAAAACAGAATAAAACAAACTGAAATCAATACTTAACTCAGAGAGGACTAAAAATAGAGGTGTTCTTTTTGCTTGCAGTTTATAGATATTAAAGATACTCGGTGCCAGTCTTGACTGGATCTCCTTTCTGGGAGGTGAATGTGATGAAGGGAGATATTAATGTCATTTTATCAGCTCTTTATAGGAACTATTTTTTCCTTTCATTTCAGTATCTGCAAATAAGACTTTTTTTATAGAATGTTTCTTCTACTAAAACGTCTGAGAATCTCCATTTTAATTCTTCGATTACATTTAAGAGGGGGGAAAGGGCCATCTTCTTGGTAATCAGCTCAGTTACGCCAATGGTGTCTACAATCACCCTTGCCTCCTGCTTCATTTGTCTTTTGTGAAAAAGAAAGAATTTAAAACATTTAACTTAACTCTGAGGAGAAGGGTGCTGTAGTGTGTTGTTCTTGTTCCATCTCAGCCGCTGACCGCTGGCGTTCGTTGGGCAGGGAACTCTGGCTACTACGCTGTCCACTTGAAACGTTCTAAAATGAATAGATGTGGCCAGGGGAGAGACGTCTAGTAAGAATCTTTGGCTGTGCCTGCTGCTGAAGTTGTTCTTCCACTCTTTTCTCCAGGAGATTCTTATGGAGGGCTTAAATCCTATAGGATTTCTGTGTTTGTGTTTGTGTGTGTGTGGGGGGGACTGTAGACAGAAGATAGTCTTAGATAAGGGATAGGCAACCTATGGCATGCGTGCCAATGGCGGCACGTGAGCTGATTTTCAGTGGCACTCACACTGCCTGGGTCCTGGCCACTGGTCCGGAGGGCTCTGCATTTTAAATTTAATTTTAAATGAAGCTTCTTAAACATTTTTAAAACCTTATTTACTTTACATACAACAATAGTTTAGTTATATATTAAAGACTTAGAAAGAGACCTTCTAAAAACATTAACATGTATTACTGGCACGCAAAACCTTAAATTAGAGTGAATAAATGAGGACTCGGCACACCACTTCTGAAAGGTTGCCGACCCCTGTCTTAGAGGATTCATTGAGCACAAGTGCTACTTAAGTCTTCAGAATTATTGTTGTCACAACCAATACGATGCCAAAACACTATCAATATCTAGCAGAGACACTGTTGGCAGAGATGGTATGACCTCAGAATAGGCTGATTGCTGGAAAAAATAGGCTTTATTTTTTCATTGTGTATGTATGGGTTTTGTTTTTTTTACTGTATCTTCTAATCCAGAAGTTTTCAAACTGTGGGCCGTGACCCAGTACTGGGTCGCGGAATGGAAAGCACTGGGTTGAGGTGGCTGTGGTCAGCAACCAGGCCATTAAAAGTCCCATTGGTGGTGCTGCCCAGCTAAGACAGGCTAGTTCCTGCCTGTTCCAACACCATGCTGCAGGAAGCGGCCAGCAGCAGGTCCGGTTCCAAGGCGGGGGGTTGGGGGGGCATGGGGCTCCGTGCGCTGCCCCCGCCCTGAGCACTGGCTCCACACTCCCTTTGGCCGGTTCCCAGCCAATGAGAGCTGGAGGGGGCCGTGCCTGCGGGCGAGAGTTGAGCAGAGCCGCTTGCATGCTTCCACCTAGGAGCTGGACCTGCTGCTGGCCACTTCTAGGGTGTAGCGCGATCCGCAGTGCCAGGACAGGCGGGAAGCCTGCCTCTGCACCCCAGCTGCGCTGCTGACCAGGAGCCACTGGAGGTAAGCCCATGCCCCAACCCCCTGCCCCAGCCCTGAGTGTCCCCCTCAAACCTGGAGCCCCCCCTGAACCCCAAACCCCTCATTCCCAGCCCCACCCCAGAGCCCTGACCCCCTCCTGCACCCCAACCCTCTGCCCCATCCCAGAGCCCCCTCCCACACCCTGACCCCCTCATTTCCAGCCCCACCCCACAGCCTTCACCTCAACCCTCTGCCCCAGACCTGAGCCCCTCCTACACCCCAAGCCCCTCATCCCCAGCTCCGTTGGGTCATGGGTATCAACAATTTTATTCAACTAGGTCGCCAGAAAAAAAGTTTGAAAACTGCTGTTCTAATCCCTTGTGCCAGCCTCCCCAAACTGTCATGAAAATGTATCTCAGCTCAGGCACAAAATCTGATTGCCTGCATTTTATCACATGACTGATCTATTTATGAATATGATATAGCCATACATTGGTAATTTCTAACGTAATGTCCATGATGAGGTACATATTAATGTCATGCCTCTTACCTTAGGTATTTCTACTACATGTGATAGGTTATACACAAAGCTCCATGTGGCATAGTGAATCTAAATTATACAGCAGGAACCCTAGATTTGTATGTGACCCTGCGTATCCTCTCCCTTTCCGATCCTCCCACTGCCCACCTTGTCCAGTTCAATCAGTTGCAATCAGTATGATATTCTGTCTATTCTTTATTTTCAAAATTTAATATATGCTGCCTCAATTTTAAATTTCCAGTATGCAGCAAATTTTCGGATTGCTAGTGAATGAATTACAGAAGATGTGATAGGAAGGCTAAGGGATTGACAACTAGCTGGGGGACAATTGGAGCTTTTTGGGAGATGGTTTGGTCTTTGGTGTCCCGCAGGCTGTTGAAGCTTTTGGCATTAGGAAAAGTATATCTCTCCCTTTTCCTTCTCCTTTTATGCAGGTGCAGAGTATTTTAAATTTGGAGGGAAAGTTGCATTACTCATTTCTCTCTGTTGGTGACCCTTGACACCAAATAGCTGCCCTGCTGTGTCCCCTCCTAATATCTGCCATGGCATTTAATGACCCATGGCTTTTGCTGAAATGATTAGCTGTTAGTTATTGTTGACTTCAGACTTCATTGTTAATGACTCAGGGACGTTAATAGGAGCAGTTCATGATTCTCTCAGGTACTTTGAAGACATCCTTGTGTCATTTTACACTCAGCTCACATGATATGTGTTCTCTCTGCAACTATTTAGACTATAGGACAGTGATACTCAGACTGAGGCTTGCAATCCACAAGTGGCTCTTTAATGTCTCCCCTGCTCTTTGCATCACATGATATTAAAACACTGTATGATTTAATTATTAACCAGTCTAAGTTAGTAACCCATCAGGATGCTTTTACTATGTTATTAGCCAATTGTAGATGATAAAATAATACTTGGTCAGTCATTTGGCTGCGAGAATTATAATTCTCGCAGCCAAATGGCTGACCAACTAAACTAAACATTTCCCCTATCATACTGTTTAAATATGAATCTATAGTACTATGGCAAATGAAACAATACATTCACATTACTGTGGCTCTTTTGTGTAATGTTGATTGCTAATTTGGCTCTTGAACTACAGAGGTCTGAGTATCACTGCTATAGACCATTTGTTTGACAACAGAGTAGCATAAAAGGCCCTGGTTATGGAAAAGAATTTATTTATTTTTCTTGTTGAAACTAGGAACATGCTGTACGATGGGCTGTTAAAATGGTGTGTGGAGAGACTGAAAGGTCCATCTCCCTCTCGCTGTAGGATACTAGGCGTAGGAGCATCGATAAGAAATTAGCTTTTTCTTCCAGCAGTGGACTGAGTTTCTGTTCTGTAGGATCCCTAATATGGGGTTGGAGGCATATTAACAGCTTAACTAAAACTCCGCTCGTGTTAATCAGAACTCTTGTTGACTTCAAGAGTTGAGTAAGGATCATATAATTTCACTCATTTTACATAGTTTCTGTACTGACAAATGGAGAAATAAAGTGATGAATAATGCTATTTCAAATGCTAGCTCTGAGTCTAATATGATCAACTTAGGCCCCAGTTCTGCAAATACTTACACACAGATTTTACGCATACGAGTGATTCTTTACATGTGCGCAAGTGTTCGCAGGATTTGGATCCTACCTTACAAGCTTTTGCGGGGAGAAACCATCTTTTCATTATATGTAGGTCCATTGCCTAGCACAATGGTGCATCAGTCTTTGGGTTATGCCTCTTGGCACTACTACAATACAAATAATAATGGGCTTTTGAATAATGTTTCTGTGCTCTGAGAGGGTCAGTAAAATACTTGGTAAGGCTAGTAATGCTCTCTCTTTTTGCTGTTCATCGGTTTCCAAGCTTATTTTTTGTCTGCATTCCCACAAGGTGGCTGGGTGAAGTCTGAGATTTTTGCTTTCAATAAAACTATATGCACAAAGAATTTGCATGCCAACCTGATAGATGCCTCAAAATTAGGGCTGTCAAGGAATTAAAAAATTGTGATTAATCACACTATTAAAAAAATTAATCATGCGATTAATCGCACTGTTAATAATAGAATACTATTTATATACATATTTTTGGATGTTTTCCACATTTTCAAATATATTGATTTCAATTACAACACAGAATACAAAGTGTATAGTGATCACTTTATATTTATTTTTATTATGAATATTTGCACTGTAAAAATAAAATAGTATTTTTCAATTCACTTAATCCCAGTACTGTAGTGCAATCTATTTATCATGAAAATTGAATTTACAAATGTAGAATTATGTACAAAAAAACCTGCACTCAAAAACAAAACAATGTAAAACTTTAGATTCAACAAGTCCACTCAGTCCTTCTTCTTGTTCAGCCAATAGCTAAGACAAACAAGTTTGTTTACATTTGCAGGAAATAATGTTGCCCGCTTCTTGTTTACAATGTCACCTGAAAATGAGAACAGGTGTTCACATGGCACTGTTGTATCAGGCGTTGCAAGATATTTACGTGCCAGATGCGCTAAAGATTCATATTTCCCTCCATGATTCAACCACCATTCCAGAGGACATGCATCCATGCTGATGATGGGTTCTGCTCGATAACAATCCGAAGCAGTGCAGACCAACACATGTTCATTTTCATCATCTGAGTCAGTTGCCACCAGCAGAAGGTTGATTTTCTTTTTTGGTGGTTCTGGAGTTTCCACATTGGAGTGTTGCTCTTTTAAGACTTCTAAAATCATGCTCCACACCCCGTTCCGATCAGATTTTGGAAGGCACTTCAGATTCTTAAATCATAGGTCGAGTGCTGTAGCTATCTTTAGAAATCTCACATTGGTACCTTCTTTGTGTTTTGTCAAATCTGCAGTGAAAGTGCTCTCAAAATTAACAACATGTGCTGGGTCATCATCCGAGACTTCTATAACATGAAATAAATGGCAGAATGCGTGTAAAAAACAGGAGGAGACATACAATTCTCCCCCCAAGGAGGTGAATTGAAAACTACTATTTCTTTTATCATTTTTATTGTGCAGATATTTGTAATAATAATAAGAGTACTGTACAGTTTGTATTCTGTTGTAATTGAAATCAGTATATTTGAAAATGTAGAAAAATATCCAAAATATTTAATAAATTTCAATTGGTATTCTTTTGTTTAACAGTGTGATTAAAACAGCGATTAATCGCGATTAATTTTTTTGAGTTAATCGCAAGAGTTAACTGTGATTAATCGACAGCCCTAATCAAAATAAATGTTACTTTAAGTGTGAAGGACGCAATCCAAACTCAAAAATTCTTTCATGTTTACCTACTGCCATTTGTTAAGGTGCTCATGAAGAAAGTTTCCTGTGTAAACTGAGGACTGTATAA
Source organism: Macrochelys suwanniensis (assembly GCA_033296515.1). Lineage (NCBI taxonomy): Eukaryota > Metazoa > Chordata > Testudines > Chelydridae > Macrochelys > Macrochelys suwanniensis. The sequence goes on from CM065784.1 coordinate 39,567,038, forward strand.
ATAATTTATAAAGAAATATTCAGCACCTGTTTGTTTTAGCTGAGCACTGAAGAAAAATGGTGAAAGCAGCTACTTGGTTAATGCTTACATTTAAATACACGAAGAGAAGGCAGAGCTTCCATCAATGCGCTTCTGTGATGGTGCCAGTGAGGCAAATCACCAAACCAGTAAATTCATAGATTCTAGGGCTGGAAGGGACCTCAAGAGGTCATCGAGTCCAGCCCCCTGCCCTCATGGCAGGACCAAATACTGTCTAGACCATCCCTGATAGACATTTATCTAACCTACTCTTAAATATCTCCAGAGATGGAGATTCCACAACCTCCCTGGGCAGTTTATTCCAGTGTTTAACCACCCTGACAGTTAGGAACCTTTTCCTAATGTCCAACCTAAACCTCCCTTGCTGCAGTTTAAGCCCATTGCTTCTTGTTCTGTCCTTAGAGGCTAAGATGAACAAGTTTTCTCCCTCCTCCTTATGACACCCTTTTAGATACCTGAAGACCGCTATCATGTCCCCTCTCAGTCTTCTCTTTTCCAAACTAAACAAACCCAATTCCTTCAGCCTTCCTTCATAGGTCATGTTCTCTAGACCCTTAATCATTCTTGTTGCTCTTCTCTGGACCCTCTCCAATTTCTCCACATCTTTCTTGAAATGCAGTGCCCAGAACTGGACATAATACTCCAGTTGAGGCCTAACCAGTGCAGAGTAGAGCGGAAGAATGACTTCTCGTGTCTTGCTCACCACACACCTGTTAATGCAGCCCAGAATCAAGTTTGCTTTTTTTGCAACAGCATCACACTGTTGACTCATATTTAGCTTGTGGTCCACTATAACCCCTAGATCCCTTTCTGCCGTACTCCTTCCTAGACAGTCTCCTCCCATTCTGTATGTGTGAAACGGATTGTTCCTACCTAAGTGGCGCACTTTGCATTTGTCCTTATTAAACTTCATCCTGTTTACCTCTGACCATTTCTCCAATTTGTCCAGATTGTTTTGAATTATGACCCTATCCTCCAAAGCAGTTGCAATCCCTCCCAGTTTGGTATCATCTGCAAACTTAGTAAGTGTACTTCCTATGCCAATATCCAAGTCGTTGATGAAGATATTGAACAGAGCCGGTCCCAAAACAGACCCTTGCGGAACCCCACTCGTTATACCTTTCCAGCAGGATTGGGAACCATTAATAACTACTCTCTGAGTACGGTTATCCAGCCAGTTGCGCACCCACCTTATAGTAGCCCCATCTAAGTTGTATTTCCCTAGTTTATTGATAAGAATATCATGCGAGACCATATCAAATGCCTTACTAAAGTCTAGGTATACCACATCCACCGCTTCTCCCTTATCCACAAGACTTGTTATCCTATCAAAGAAAGCTATCAGATTGGTTTGACATGGTTTGTTCTTTACAAATCCATGCTGGTTATTCCCCATCACCTTACCACCTTCCAAGTGTTTGCAGATGATTTCCTTAATTACTTGCTCCATTATTTTCCCTGGCACAGAAGTTAAACTAACTGGTCTGTAGTTTCCTGGGTTGTTTTTATTTCCCTTTTTATAGATGGGCACTATATTTGCCCTTTTCCACTCTTCTGGAATCTCTCCTGTCTCCCATGATTTACCAAAGATAATAGCTAGAGGCTCAGATACCTCCTCTATTAGCTCCTTGAGTATTCTAGGATGGATTTCATCAGGTCCTGGTGACTTGCAGGCATCTAACTTATCTAAGTGATTTTTAACTTGTTCTTTTTTTATTTTATCTTCTAAACCTTCCCCCTTCCCATTAGCATTCACTATGTCAGGCATTCCTTCAGACTTCTCGGTGAAGACCGAAACAAAGAAGTCAATAAACATCTCTGCCATTTCCAAGTTTCCTGTTACTCCCTCCTCACTGAGTAGTGGGCCTACCCTGTCCTTGGTCTTCCTCTTGCTTCTAATGTATTGATAAAAAGTTTTCTTGTTTCCCTTTATTCCTGTAGCTAGTTTGAGCTCATTTTGTGCCTTTGCCTTTCTAATCTTGCCCCTGCATTCCCGTGTTGTTTGCCTATATTCATCCTTTGTAATGTGTCCTAGTTTCCATTTTTTATATGACTCCTTTTTATTTTTTAGATCTTGCAAGATCTCGTGGTTAAGCCAAGGTGGTCTTTTGCCACATTTTCTATCTTTCCTACCCAGCGGAATAGTTTGCTTTTGGGCCTTTAATAGTGTCCCTTTGAAATACTGCCAGCTCTCCTCAGTTGTTTTTCCCCTCAGTCTTGATTCCCATGGGACCTTACCTATCAGCTCTCTGAGCTTACCAAAATCTGCTTTCCTGAAATCCATTGTCTCTATTTTGCTGTACTCCCTTCTACCCTTCCTTAGAATTGTGAACTCTATGATTTCATGATCACTTTCACCCAATCTGCCTTCTACTTTCAAGTTCTCAACAAGTTCCTCCCTATTTGTTAAAATCAAATCTAGAACAGCTTCCCCCCTAGTAGCTTTCTCAACCTTCTGAAATAAAAAGTTGTCTGCAATGCAGTCCAAGAACTTATTGGATAGTCTGTGCCCCGCTGTGTTATTTTCCCAACATATATCTGGATAGTTGAAGTCCCCCATCACCACCAAATCTTGGGCTTTGGATGATTTTGTTAGTTGTTTAAAAAAAGCCTCATCCACCTCTTCCACCTGGTTAGGTGGCCTGTAGTAGACTCCTAGCATAACATCACCCTTGTTTTTTACCCCTTTTAGCCTAACCCAGAGACTCTCAACACTTCCGTCCCCTATGTCCATCTCCACCTCAGTCCAAGTGTGTACATTTTTAATATATAAGGCAACACCTCCTCCCTTTTTCCCCTGTCTGTCCTTCCTGAGCAAGCTGTACCCATCCATACCAACATTCCAATCGTGTATTATCCCACCAAGTTTCAGTGATGCCAACAATGTCATAGTTGAATTTATTTATTAGCACTTCCAGTTCTTCCTGCTTATTACCCATACTTCTCGCATTTGTATACAGGCATCTAAGACACTGATTTGATCTTGCCTCCCAGTTTTGCCCTGTCCCTCCTATCTCTTTGTCATTTGAGCCCACGCTCCCTCCTATTTCCGACCCATCTCCCAGGTCCCCATGTTCTCCACTTACCTGTGGGCTTTGCTCACCTGTCCCCGTCGAACCTAGTTTAAAGCCCTCCTCACTATGTTAGCCAGTCTGTATCCAAATAGGGTCTTTCCCCTCCTCGAAAGGTGAATGCCATCTCTGCCTAGCAGTTCTTCCTGGATTAGCATCCCGTGGTCGAGGAAGCCAAAGCCCTCCTGGCGACACCATCTTCGCAGCCAAGCATTCACCTCCATGATGCACCTGTCTCTGCCCATGCCCCTACCTTTGACAGGAAGGTTCGAAGGATCGAAGAAAATTGCTGCTGTTCTTCTGCATGTGCTCAAACAATCTCAAAGTGGCTTACCTTTTGTTAGTGTCTGCATTCCACCTGTTACTGTTCACCTCTTTGAGAAGAGTACCAGTTAGTATCATGTGCCCACCCACTGCACTGTTAGTTTATAAACTAATTGTATAATTTGCTATTTAAAGAAAAAATTCACACTGAAGTTTAACTATTTTTTTTAAAGTGTACTTTTGGGTAACCATTTTCTGTGCTATCTTTCTGATTACGCCACCCATTGCCTGTCAGCCTTGCTAGCAGATGTGGAGAGGTGGGCACTGGGTCATGTATTCACCCCAGCACATGTAGACGGGCTAGTGCCCGTGGCAATGCTAACGTAGGTTAGTGCTAACCCGCTGGGTTTGTGCCTGCCTCCTGCATTGGAATGAAAGGGGAGGACAGAAGGCCTTGCACCTTCTTTTCTTTTCCTTCCACCTTGCACATCCATCCACCCAAGGCCAGCATGATTGAGTTATTAGTGTTTTCCTTATGGGAGAACCAATTTGATTTTTAGAATGAAAAATTAAGTTTAATCACAAAAAAACCTCACAACCCATCATAGAATCATAGAATCATAGAATCTCAGGGTTGGAAGGGACCTCAGGAGGTCATCTAGTGCAACCCCCTGCTCAAAGCAGGACCAAACCCAATTAGATCATCCCAGCCAGGGCTTTGTCAAGCCTGACCTTAAAAACCTCTAAGGAAGGAGATTCCACCACCTCCCTAGGTAACCCATTCCAGTGCTTCACCACCCTACTAGTGAAAAAGTTTTTCCTAATATCCAACCTAAACCTCCCCCTCTGCAACTTGAGACCATTACTCCTTGTTCTGTCATCTTCTACCACTGAGAACAGTCTAGATCCACCCTCTTTGGAACCCCCTTTCAGGTAGTTGAAAGCAGCTATCAAATCCCCCCTCATTCTTCTCTTCTGCAGGCTAAACAATCCCAGTTCCCTCAGCCTCTCCTCATAAGTCATGTGCTCCAGCCCCCTAATCATTTTTGTTGCCCTCCGTTGGACTCTTTCCAATTTATCCACATCCTTCTTGTAGCGTGGGGCCCAAAACTGGACACAGTACTCCAAATGAGGCCTCACCAGTGCCGAATAGAGGGGAATAATCACGTCCCTCGATCTGCTGGAAATGCCCCTACTTATACAGCCCAAAATGCCGTTAGCCTTCTTGGCAACAAGGGCACACTGTTGACTCATATTCAGCTTTTCGTCCACCGTAACCCCTAGGTCCTTTTCTGCAGAACTGCTGCCCAGCCATTCGGTCCCTAGTCTGTAGCAGTGCATGGGATTCTTCCGTCCTAAGTGCAGGACTCTGCACTTGTCCTTGTTGAACCTCATCAGATTTCTTTTGGCCCAATCCTCTAATTTGTCTAGGTCCCTCTGTATCCTGTCCCTACCCTCCAGCGTATCAACCACTCCTCCCAGTTTAGTGTCATCTGCAAACTTGCTAAGGGTGCAGTCCACACCATCCTCCAGATCGTTGATGAAGATATTGAACAAAACCGGCCCCAGCACCGACCCTTGGGGCACTCCACTTGATACCGGCTGCCAACTAGACATGGAGCCATTGATCACTACCCGTTGAGCACGACCATCCAGCCAGTTTTCTATCCACCTTACCGTCCATTCATCCAGCCCATACTTCCTTAACTTGCTGGCAAGAACACTGTGGGAGACTGTATCAAAAGCTTTGCTAAAGTCAAGAAATAGCACATCCACTGCTTTCCCCTCATCCACAGAGCCAGTTATCTCATCATAGAAGGCAATTAGGTTAGTCAGGCATGACTTGCCCTTGATGAATCCATGCTGACTGTTCCTGATCACTTTCCCCTCCTTTAAGTGGTTCAGAATTGATTGCTTGAGGACCTGTTCCATGATTTTTCCAGGGACTGAGGTGAGACTGACTGGCCTGTAGTTCCCCGGATCTTCCTTCTTCCCTTTTTTAAAGATGGGCACTACATTAGCTTTTTTCCAGTCATCCGGGACCTCCCCCGATTTGCCATGATTTGTCAAAGATAATGGCCAATGGCTCTGCAATCACATCGGCCAACTCCTTTAGCACCCTCGGATGCAGTGCATCCGGCCCCATGGACTTGTGTTTGTCCAGCTTTTCTAAATAGTCCCGAACTACTTCTTTCTCCACAGAGGGCTGGTCACCTCCTCCCCATACCGTGCTGCGGAGTGCAGCCGCCTGGGAGCTGACCTTGTCTGTGAAGACAGAGGCAAAAAAAGCATTGAGTACACTAGCTTTCTCCACATCCTCTGTCACTAGGTTCCCTCCCTCATTCAGCAAGGGGCCCACACTTTCCTTGACTTTCTTCTTGTTGCTCACATACCTGAAGAAACCCTTCTTGTTACTCCTAACATCTCCGGCTAGCTGCAACTCCAAGTGTGATTTCGCCTTCCTAATTTCACTCCTGCATGCCTGAACAACATTTATATACTCCTCCCTGGTCATTTGTCCAATCTTCCACTTCTTGTAAGCTGCTTTTTTGTGTTTAAGACGAGCAAGGATTTCACTGTTAAGCCAAGCTGGTCGCCTGCCATATTTACTTTTCTTTCTACACATCGGGATGGTTTGTTCCTGCAACCTCAATAAGGATTCTTTAAAATACAGCCAGCTTTCCTCGACTCCTTTCCCCCTCATGTTATTCTCCCAGGGGACCTTGCCCATCAGTTCCCTGAGGGAGTCAAAGTCTGCTTTTCTGAAGTCCAGGGTCTCTGTTCTATTGCTCTCCTTTCTTCCGTGTGTCAGGATCCTGAACTCAACCATCTCATGGTCACTGCCTCCCAGGTTCCCATCCACTATTGCTTCCTCTACTATTTCCTCCCTGTTTGTGAGCAGCAGGTCAAGAAGAGCTTTTCCCCTAGTTGGTTCCTCCAGCACTTGCACCAGGAAATTGTCCCCTACACTTTCCAAAAACTTCCTGGATTGTCTGTGGACCGCTGTATTGCTCTCCCAGCAGACATCGGGGTGATTAAAGTCACCCATGAGAACCAGGGCCTGTGATCTAGTAGCTTCTGTTAGTTGCTGGAAGAAAGCCTCGTCCACCTCATCCCCCTGGTCTGGTGGTCTGTAGCAGACTCCCACCACGACATTACCCTTGTTGCTCCCACTTTTAAATTTAATCCAGAGACTCTCAGGTTTTTCTGCAGTTTCATACTGGAGCTCTGAGCAGTCATACTGCTCTCTTACATACAACGCAACTCCCCCACCTTTTCTGCCCTGCCTATCCTTCCTGAACAGTTTATATCCATCCATGACAGTACTCCAATCATGTGAGTTATCCCACCAAGTCTCTGTTATTCCAATTACATCATAATTCCTTGACTGTGCCAGGACTTCCAGTTCTCCCTGCTTGTTCCCCAGGCTTCTTGCATTTGTGTATAGGCATTTAAGATAACTCACCGATCGTCCTGCTGTCCCAGTATGGGGCAGGAGCCCTCCCCTCTTGCACTCACCTACTTGTGCTTCCTCCCAGTATCCCACTTCCCCACTTACCTCGGGGCTTTGGTCTCCTTCCCCCGGTGAACCTAGTTTAAAGCCCTCCTCACTAGGTTAGCCAGCCTGCTTCCAAAGATGCTCTTCCCTCTCTTCGTCAGGTGGAGCCCATCTCTGCCTAGCACTCCTTCTTGGAACACCATCCCATGGTCAAAGAATCCGAACCCTTCTCTCCGACACCATCTGCGTAGCCATTCGTTGACTTCCACGATTCGACGGTCTCTACCCCGGCCTTTTCCTGCTACAGGGAGAATGGACGAGAACACCACTTGCGCCTCAAACTCCTTTATCCTTCTTCCCAGAGCCACGTAGTCTGCAGTAATACGCTCAAGGTCATTCTTGGCAGTATCATTGGTGCCCACATGGAGAAGCAGGAAGGGGTAGCGATCTGAGGGCTTGATGAGTCTAGGCAGTCTCTCCGTCACATCACGAATCCTAGCCCCTGGCAAGCAGCACACCTCTCGGTTTTCCCGGTCAGGGCGGCAGATAGATGACTCAGTCCCCCTGAGGAGAGAGTCCCCGACCACCACCACCCTCCTCCTCCTCTTGGGAGTGGTGGTCGTGGAACCCCCATCCCTAGGACTGTGCATCTCATGCCTTCCAGTCAGTGGAGTCTCCTTCTGCTCTGTTCCCTCAGATGTATCATTCACTCCACTCTCTGCACTAGTACCTGTGGAGAGAACATGAAAACGGTTGCTCATTGGAATATGCGTTTCTGGTACATGGACTTGTCTCATACTCTTCCCCCTTCTGGAGGTCACATGCCGCCAATTATCCTCACTGGCCTTCTGTCCCCGCTGCGTAGCCTGCTCTGAATCCTCAGAACACTGTGCCCGCTGAAGCCGATCCTGACGTCTATCCAGGAACTCCTCATTTTCTTTTATGGAACGCAGGGTTGATACTCGTTTCTCCAGACCTTGAATCTTCTCCTCCAATATGGAGATCAGCTTGCACTTTGTAGTAGAGTTTGGTGAGAGCCAGGCAGAGCTAAAATGTTATGCTTATATACCAGCATATAGCATTCTATTTTTTAAAAATTGGGGTTCCCAGTAGCAGCAGTGAAAACAAAATCTATGAGTAGTATCAGCAACAGAGGCAGTGAAGCTGTTTGCAGACTTAGGAAGAGAGTGCTGAATTGATTTGCATTCAGTTCACATTTGGAAAGTTAACTTTGCAAGCACACAGGCTAGGAACACATCTTTAAAATGAAAGCTTAGATTCTACACAAGTTGTCACTCATCCAGGAAAGACAGAGTCGCCACAGGTAAGTGTATTTTTCCAGTGCTGCTTAATAGAGATGCTGTTGACATGAAAATCAGTCATTAAAAAAATAGTTTAAAAGTAGTGTCGGAGACTACACCTACTAAAATCTTCCTGCCACGATGTGTTTTTTGCAAGCCTCTTCCCTGTCACCCTGAGAAAGACCGGCACATACAAAAGAAACTAGCTGTAGGGAAACACACTAAATAATTATACCCAAAGTGCTGTCAACTTGAAAAGGTGGTAGAAAATATTTTTTCTTTACTCACTTTCAGCTCTAGTAATCTTAGATATTATTTGAGACAGTAGTAGTTAAGATTGTACAGGGTGAATTAAAATACCAAATCTGATTTGATTTTTTAAATCATTTATTTTTCTTAGATTTTTAAAAATTTAAATCAAAAACAGGTGTAACGGTACAGGTGGGCCCCTTTATCTTCTTCCACTTCTGCACCCACAAACCAGCCAGAAACCTCTGCTTTGGTGTAATCACTTGTGCTCTTTATTTACAGTACAAGTTCCCACCACCTTGTAGGTGCAGGGAGTGTCAGGCTTACAGCCTCAGGGACTGCTAGCTTCTGCCACCAGCAGGAGAGAGTAGCCTCTAACTCCCTGGCTCCTCCCTTTCCTCTCCCCCTGGCTTTCTTCCTACCAGCCTTTATGTAGCCCCTGGTTATTGAAGCCGGCAGCTGTTCCCCGTTTGCCACTTTGGCCAGCTCCAATTCCCCTTTTCTGATTGGAGCTGGCATGACAGAGGTCTGGCTCAGGGTTTCCTAGCCAACACCCTGTCACAACAAGTTTACTTATAAAAAAACAACAATACATTTCAAATTAAATTTGAAATTGTGAACCTATGTTAAGGCCTCAACTCAAAATAATCTATTAAAATAGTTTAAAATACCAAAAATAATATTAAATAGTTCATGTTTGCTGCCAAATTTAAAAAAACAACAACCCTGAACTGCTGGAAGTTTCTGGCTAAGCACCTGCAACCAGAGTTTGCTGAAGTGATTAACCAGCTTTTCACAGCAATAGCCTCTTCTGCAGGTGCAGATTGAGTATTTTCGTCATTTCAGTTTATTCAGCTAGTTCAGGTCAATGGCTAGTTCATTCCAAGTTCAGAAACCCAGAGGAGTTGAAAAAGCAGGAACACTTGTTTTCCTCTTGAAATCTGTGCATAAAATCCAGGTGTGAGAGGATGGGATCTACTAGTTCTAAAATTTTGAAGGACATAGTGAGTTGAGCTGATTATTTCTGGTCACTAACTACAGATACTTCCCTTATTTAATAGATCAATTAGTTTTAAATGCAAAACATGGTTTAATAAACTTGATCTTTTTTTATTATGTATCCAGCACATTTAAGATAGTTGCATTTAATAAAATACAACATAATCATTAAAATGCTATTTATGCATGTTTAATTTAATTTGCATTTCCACCCAAATAGAACTCGACAAAATTCACAAGAAAAAATTAATCATCTGTTAAATAAGAAATGCATCTTCACCATTTTCTAACATCAGAAAAATGAAGTAAGTTAAGCTATATAATTCCTTAAATAAATGTGTATAGATGTAGTGTATCCTCCTGGTTAGGAAAAAGAAGCACCAAATTTAGCATAAAGGCTATATTTAGTTGCAAATCAACATGTTTTATTGGTTATCAACCAATGAGACCCAATCTTTCTTTGCGAACATGACTAAAAAGTACAACTGCAAAACATGATTAAAATTGATGATTTAAGTCAATGTTTCCTGCTTGCTGATTTTCAATCTTGATTAAAATCGGTTATTTAAATTGCTTTGATTTAAATCATTCCACCCTGACACCATATCAGACAAAAATGATTTTTCTGTTTGTTTTATATGGACTTTGTCCCTTTTAATCACCTAGACCAAGTAAGGGGCTATGTGCTATATTTATAATGATCTCTTTGTAAAGCATTTGCATAGTAAGGTGACAAATATGGTATAAGGATAAATGGACACAAATCAGATATAAGGAATGGCAATATACAAAAGCCTGTAGGGGAACACTTCAACCTCCCTGGACACACAATTGCAGACCTAAAGGTAGCCATCCTGCAGCAAAAAAACTTCAGGACCAGACTCCAAAGAGAAACTGTAGAGCTTCAGTTCATTTGCAAATTTGACACCATCAGCTCAGGACTAAACAAAGACTATGAATGGCTAGCCAACTACAAAAGCAGTTTCTCCTCCCTTGGTGTTCACACCTCAACTGCTAGAAGAGGGCCTCACCCTCCCTGATTAAGCTTACCTCGTTATCTCTAGCCTGAATTTTCCCTGCACTTTTATATCTGCCTCTGGACATTTCCACTGCTTGCATCCGAAGAAGTGGGTATTCACCCACGAAAGCTTATGCTTCAATACCTCTGTTAGTCTATAAGGTGCCACAGGACCCTTTGTCGCTTCTACAGATCCAGACTAACACGGCTACCCCTCTGATAAATATGGTATAAATGCTTAGTGACAGATAGGCAAAAATCTAAACCGTTTAGTCATGCTACCTGTTTTATGTTCTGTTGGTAGTATCCTGTATAGGAATTTGTAAAAGCCCTGGCATCGAGTATTGTGTCCAGAATTCCACTGGCTTCTACTCCTGGTTTCCCCTTCTCTATCTATATAGGTATTGATACCAAAATTATTACCATGGTCTTTTCCCCAGAACAGCTAATCCATTCTCTCTTGGCTATAACTTGATCCACTTGGACATTGATGATATGCCCTAGTTAATATATTTTCCATTTATAAGGGTCTCAAAACTGCTTTTTACTAATAATTCTGTACGTAGAATTCTATTATTTTCACTGACTGGGAACCATAATATGAATTAGTCCTTCCATGAGTAAGTAAACATACCAATGTTATGTAATTATTTTCATATGAAATCTTGTGCTGCCTTTTTTTGTGTGTGCCTTACTCTGTGGAAATATTATAGAAATAGAGCAGGTTCATTGTTTTTTCCCAAGACTTTCCTGTGATAAGTATTCCTGTGATAAGTATTCAGCAACATCCCTAATAGGGTGCATGGCTGGAGAAATTCTTTCAGAATAAGGCCCTGTCTACACTACAAACTTTGGTTGATGCAAATTACATTGGCGAACAGCTGCATATGTTGATATATTGCTCAGGTGTGTGTACGTGGCTGCTTGTGTTGGTGCAGTGCACGCTTACCAGGAGTTCTTGTGTCAATGTAAAGTGCGGTGCACTGCAGGTAGCTATCCCAGTGTGTGATGTGCCGCCATCCAGTGCAATGCCTTTTGGGACATGTTTTCAATGACTTTCCCAGGGTTCTCTGGGAGCTAGGGGGTCAGATTCCCAGCATGCAATTTTCTCCATCCCATAATGCCATCCATAACCCATAATTTTCATGCCTTTAAAAAAAAAAAATCCCACAAACCTGCACCACACTTTTTGGTCTTTGCCATCTCTGACAGAAGCCTGGATACCACAGAGCTCTCTGCTATTCTTATGAACATGGCAAATTCAGAACGGATGATTCTTCTGTATTTGCAGCTGAATGAGCATGGAGAAGGAGAAAGGACTATGGATAAGTGTGGCATGTGCTTTTCTTTACAATGGTCAAATTTCAACATGGCCCCCAGCCCATCCCCAGATTAACAAGACAAAGGTATCCACTTTTCATTGTTTTATTCATAGGAAAAGAGGCAGCAGTACAGCTAACAGAGCCAGAGTTGGCATCTGCTTTTCATTCCCCTCTGGGATTAGGCAGGGTAGGGATATAGGGGGAGCACTTTCTTTATATGAATAGGGATGTTCCTTTTATCTTCTTGAGAGATCTCAATTCAACTTTCATGCTGGTTCTTCGCAATCCTCTTCCGAAGGATTCTGGTGATGGCTGCATTATTTCTCCTGCTGCTGTAGAACACTTTCCCATGCCACTCTGTGATGAGTTCATCTGGTACCACTGCAGTAAACCGGCTAGCAGCATACGAGCCCTGTCTTTTTAATTTGGGGATAGACGGGTGAGCCATCTTTAAATTGAACCATTTTAAGGAAAAATGCTTCCCACGTGTATCCATGGTCCCTTCTCTTTCTTTAAGCTCATCCACGCTTTCCTGGTGGGACTGGCTCGACTCTGGTAGTCTCAAACCGGTCCTGACTCACAGCATGGCTGGAGTTCCTTGCCACATCTCCCCGCTCCTCTTCTTCCTCATCCTTCTCCTCGCTGTTCAGAGCAGGGTATCTGTGTCCGTGGTGGTCTGTAGGGTTCTGGTGGGGCATCTGCCAAGTGTGCCTTGCAGCTCGTTGTAAAAGCGGCAGGTGTGCAGCTCAGCACCAGATCTATTGTTGCACGCTCTGGCCTGAGGATATCCTGGTGAAGTTCTTTCACTTTCCAGTGGCTCTGCTGTTGATCCCTATCGCACCCCTTTGCCTGCATCCCCCATGCAATTTGCTTGCAGTTGTCCACATTTCTATGGCTGGTTTGTAGCTGTGCTTGCACAGCCTCTTCTCTCCACAGGCCCAGGAGACCCAATGCTTCCTGATCTGACAAATTGCGCAATCAGGAAAGGGCATTTAAGAAACATTTGGGGGATTTTAAAGGAGTGTGTGCGGGAAGAGTCTTCTGGTCTCCCTGAGCCTTGGGCGGTGGAGTTTTAAATTGTGACCAGAGCGGTCACTGTTGCAAGGAACCTGGCACTTAATGTCTACCTAACTTTGTAGTTAGGTAGATCAGACTTAAATGACATTTGATACTGTAATAGCATTGACATTGGTTGTTAGCTCCAGCAGCGTGTTCTTTTGTCTTCGAATGATAACCTGAGTTCACGTTTTGGGAAAGAAAGTAGCCCATAGACATCTTCAAAGATCAGGCTAGCAGCTTTCTTTATCTTTTAAAAAATGTCTACGTTTTTCTTTTTTGCTTGGTCAGTGTTTAGAACGATAAAAGAAGAGAATATGATAAAGACCAAGATCTTGCAGATACAGCTCCTTATAATTACATATTCAGCCAAAACAGTACAAAGAAAAGCTACAACCCTTTTTCTTTATGTACCATATTCTAGTTTTCGCTTCTCCTTAAATTGGCATTTTGGACTATGTTCACTAGAGCCACTGAAAAGCCTTAGCAGAAAAGAAGGAAACAGAGGGAGGGTAAGAAAGATAGATTCCCAAATGACAACCTTTTGAATAGTCCAAGTTCAATCCCTAAAACAAAAAGTAGAATCTTTTTTTTCTAAATAATATGCTCTACAGTCTCACCTCTCATCTTGAGAAACATGAAAGAGAAAGTAAAAGAGATGACCCAAATCACAGAGTTCCTTTGATAGAAGAAATTCAGCTGTTTTGAACACTTACAATCAAAGGAAGTGGTTTCCCTAATTACGTGAACTATGTGAAAGCTCTCAGAATAGCTCTTCCACCCCAGGATTCCTTGCACTTTAGAAGTTTGCATAAAAGCTCACATGGAGAATCAGATGCAAAGTGTTTGATTCAAATTTTATTAGGCAGAAGTGTGCATACATTCATATTGCTAGGTTTGACAGCTGGTTAAGTTTAGACCGCAATCCTGATTTTGATGGGTGCATTTCGGTCCCACAGTTTTAAATGTTTCACTCTTCGGGTTCTGTAGCAAGAAATCCTTTTAAGAGAACTGTGGCAATAGAAAAATTGAGAAAGGATGGTGGAGTCTTTTGATTGTGAGCCATCAGATCAGGAGTTTTCACCTTGATTGGATTTATACATAGTTTTATAGTTAAAATCCAGCCCTGTCTACAATAAAAAAGGAAGAATGGTAATATTTGTTTTTTTAAGAACACTGTTTTGTTAAAATGTGCACTCTGAAGAATTAGTCTCTTGAACTCTACAACTTCAGTATAATTCTAGCTATGCCATTTGCTCCAAACTATCAAAAATCTGAATTCAATAAGACCTTTGGACAAAAAAGAATCTTTTCAAACGACTGCTACCAACCTTACAGTCTTTTTGTACATGTACAGTAATAAAGGTACATTTTTCTTAATGAAAACAATCATTTTGTGAGTGGGGAAAGGAGAAGGAGGAGGCTTTTATAACCCCAAGATCTGTGTGCCTCAAAATTGCCTGTCAAAAATGATGAATTTTTTGATGGTGAGGAGCGATAGAATGCAAACTTTTGTAACAACGCAGAATCTAAAGTAACATCAAGACCAAAATTTTTACATGTGGGTAACTAAAGTTAGGTACCTAAATGTGCTGGCTGAATTTTTCAATTTCAATTTAATAGAAATTTCAAATTTTGGCAAAATAAATGATTTGTTTTTATGAAAAATGTTCCCATTTTTCAACCAGCTATAGTAGCTAAAACTTAATTCGATTGTGCCATCAGAGCAACTGGAGTAGGGCCTAGAATCAGGCCTTTGACTTTAGTCCATTGTCAAATTGAGGTCTTTGACCAAAATGATCAGAGCCTTTCGCCTGGATCTGACAGAAATCAGACTGAAATTAATCAAATTATAAGCAGTACTGTCAGATTTGTATTGTCACAACTTATCAATAAGCTTCCCTCAAAAAGGGGACATTAGAGACTGTCTGCTGAGGTGACTTCTTGAGGAGGGACTTGGCAATCTCTTGTCTGAGAGATCCTGGCAGCATGCCGCCTCAGAGAGAAAGGTATCAACCGCCTCCACAAATACTGAACCTTATGGTCCGCCATAAAATTTTGTCTGCCAATAGGGATGTGATTTCCAGATCAAAGCACCTCCAGAACCTCAGTGAGCAATACAGGGCAAAACCCAAACAGAGAAGATGTTGCATTTGTCCCACCGCGTAATACAGAACTGCTATTTTGATTCTAATTAGAATTTTCTTATCCGCAATGTAGGCAAGTGGAGAACTCCTCCTGAGAAATATCTGACTGTACCAGAACAGAGTTGTTAACCACCTAGACTTCAAAATACTTTATGCAGCAGTCCGATTCAGAATGTGATTTCCATTAGCAGCAGCTTGTTCCTGTGTCCTATCTGATATGTGCTTTTTGTCTGTACAGTGTCTAGCACAATGGGTCACTAATTTGGAGGTTCCTAAGTGCTAGTGTAATACAAAGTTCCAGCCTCCTTTCTTTCTTCATCTGTCAAATGTATACAAAGATCATCTATATAGATGGTACAAAAAGATGTTGGGGAATGGTGGGAAAAATGCTATTTTTAATCTCAAAATGCAAAGATCAATAATTTCCTCACTGTTCTTACATGTAATTTTTTATTGTGTACATAACTTCTAATTGCCTATTAGATGTGTGCATGGTTCCCATTTCATATTTGTGTGTCTGACATTTGTTTGGGTTTCTTTTTCCATCTAATAAAAGTTGAAAGTGTTGATTGGTGGGATGCAGCTCAATGCAATTGGCAGTAATAGACAAATACAGAAATAGAAGTAAACAAGGTTTCATGTGGTTGTAATGATGTTTCTAGGTTCTTAATGTATTCATCCCAAAATATACTGTGGTTTTGAACTGTACTGTTTTTCAAATATACCACCACAGTAAATATTTCAATATCCAGCTATCTTCCACCCACCACTCACACATGTCTTTTAAACTATTTTAAGGAGGTTTGGTGGTGGTGAGGGAGTCATGTATGTCCACTGCTTCTTAACAGTATACCATTGTTAAAGACAATTAGTACTTTGCCATTAACTTCACTGGGTCCAGGATCAGTCCCTGAATTAACAACACATTACTATGGGCATTTCTAAGTTTCCATTTCCTAGCAGACCTGAAGCTACTGCTGTATTACACACTTTCATTTGCGGCGGCTGTCTTGGATTCTTGTTTTGATTTAGAGTTTGGGGGGTTTTCTTTTAATCAACAGAAGTGTAAAAAAGTAAACCTCTTATTTTAAAGAATTTTAGGATAACAAAGATGAGGAAGGATACAAACAAGTCAACCAGTGAAACATTAAATCACATTTCCAAATAATCATTAATATGTCTCTGTTGTCAGAAAATAGATAGGTAGAACGAGAGGTCTAGAAGCGGAGAGGGATTCTGTATAGAGAATTCAGCACAGAAGTAGGAAGATTAGAGGAAAACCAGAACATAGATGTCAAACACACAGTGTAGTAGTAGAACTAGTCAATTTTTGTGTACAAAGGTTCTTCATCCAAAAATGGTGTTTTCTTTCCTTTTTTGAAGCTTAATTTCATGAAAAATTATCAGTTTTCACATGTTATGAAATGTCCTGACACTCATCAATATTCTAATGGAAACTTTTAAATCATTATTAATTGAAATAATTTGCAAAATTATTATAGAAAAAATTAATAACATTTCCATTTAAAATGTATGAAAAATTGGAAACAATTTCAACATTTTAAAAAAATTTGTCATTTTTTGAACATCTCTACCCAGTAGGTTTATTATTTATCCGCCATGTTTCTACATAAAATAAAAATGTTCAACCTTAAACTAGGCAATGTGTTAACTGTTCTGAAAATGAGATAAAGACCATATATCCTGAAACTTTTTGAGTTCTTGCTGTCATTTGTACAGGACTTTTCAAGGCCCTTGTAGAGGATTCCAGCTGTTGAAACCTAGCCTAGAGCACTGCCCTCAACAAGCCTTCAATCATACAGATAACCATATAGATATACTCTAGCCATCCACTTTTGTCTGGAAGGGGATAGGATTGCGGATGGCCCTCTATGGTTGGAGAAGAGCTTTTTGCGGGACAGAGTGATGTAATAGGCTGGATTCTTAGGTTCCAGGCCAACTTGGCAATTTTTGCCTAGGGAAAATTTACAGTTTTCATGACTGAGTTTGAGAAAATACTTAGCTGAAAGATAACTTTATCGGAAAAGTGGAGCGCAGTCCATTCTTCGTTACCTATGTTGGAGAGTCTATGCTAATATGCTCAGTGAAGAGTCTAGTTGAATATCTCCAAGAAAGTTCTCTGCTTTTCTAACAGATTGGGAACTCTGCAGTTGTTCAGGCATTTTTATCTTAATTGAAACAGGATATAAAACTTCTAAAAAAGGTGTGAAGTATCCAACACTGTTATCTTTAGGCAGGTGCAATAAGTCTAGCAGCAGCCTCTGGAAATGCCCATCCCCTCCAGGATGCTGATGATCATTAGGTTGTTGCATTGAGTCAGAACCCCCAGGTCTCCACTTTTTCTTTTTTCAGCCAGGCTTTAAATGGTTGTCTTTTGTCTTGGTCCCAAGTGCTGGGATGCTTGAAGAGAGTCCTCAAGGGAGGAGGGGTGTTCTGCTCATTGCATTTGTGCTGTTGTCTCTAGCAAAGTTGTTCACTTAAGATTTGTAGTGACTTTCATCTCGGAAATGATCTCCTCTCACATTCTTGCATTTGCTCCAGTACAGCAGTATCCAGATCCAGGTCAGTTCCCATTTCACCTGCTTTTGGAGAACAGGCAGAAATTTTTGGCATTTCACTACTTCTCTGTTCTTCTGGAGAATTCGAGATCTGGGTTAACATCTTCTCAGATATTCATAAGAGGTTCACTTGCAAAACAATGTAGAATAAAAGGGAAGATCACCCTAAATCTAACAGAAAACCAGAGTGATCCTGTTGGGTAAAGATACTGTTTTCTAGGAGTATGGGTATTTCAAACCTGATGCTTAGAGAACTATTCTACCCCTCCCACAGGTATCCGGTGTTGCTGTGCATTTTGACAGCTTTCATTTTTAACTGATCCCAGCTACTAAAGTTTGTATTTTCAAATACAGTTCACAGAACATGACTAACTTCTGAAATCTTACATCTGTTTCCTTACAACTATACAGTATCTTTATCTTTTAAATGATTTTGCTGTTGCAAACAAACAGAAAATCAGTAACCATAACAAAAACCAAATGTTCCTGGCAGATTTCAGTCTGTCATGAGTGCTAGTATAAAATTTAGATACGGTTCCATGCTGTACACTGAATAATATAATGCTCCTATGGGATTTGTCTGAGCTTCAGTGGGTTTCTTATTGAAATCCATGGGAAAGGAGGTGTTTATCCTTTATGTCAGTGCCATGTTTTAACAGATGGCAATGTATTTGTATCTGAAAAGGTAGTTTTCAAACTTTTTTGAGCCTGTTGTAATGATAATTTTATGCATAAAGTGCCCTTACTCAGCTTTATCCTAGATTCTGCAGCTTTTGTCAGCAATCTCTCCTTCCCTCATTGACAGGAGATTGTTGCCCACAATATAATGAAGACAAAGGCCCTGATTCTGCAGTTGATCCTCCCAAGTTATTTTGACCTTTGCATATATATATAGCTCAGTGGTTTGAGCATTAGCCTGCTAAACCCAGGGTTGTGAGTTCAATCCTTGAGGGGGCCATTTAGGGATCTGGGGCAAAAATTGGGGATTGGTCCTGCTTTGAGCAGGGGGTTGGACTAGATGACCTCCTAAGGTCCCTTCCAACCCTGATATTCTATGATATGATATGTGCAATGCTGGGAATTGATTGGGGTTCTGCATGGTTTCTTGGGTCTCCCATTGTGGTGTCAGTTGCAAGATTAAGGCCCAAGTTAGCGGTGTATTATCTCTTGTCAATTATAGTATCTTTAGGAAAAAATCTCCCAGGAACTTCTGATGTGCCAGTCTCCCTCTTCTCTAATTTTTTTAACTGAACTGTCCTTTAGAATTGTGATGTTCTGACAGGGAAGTCCTCCAGATTCTAAAAATCAGTGGATTCTGTTTATAATTCAGTAGCTTTAAAGTTGCCCTGAAAATTGCAAAATTATATGCAAAGGTAAAAATAACAAATTATAGAATATTATAAAATCCTGTTTCCTATTCAAGGGATCCATTTCCAATATACTTTAATATTAAACATTTAATACTACAGAAAATCTACATGCTTGTTGCTACAAAATACAATTAATACAAGTTAAATATATAAACTTCCAAGATCTACATACTGTTGCACAAACGTACAACAACAGATAATGACCACATTTTATAACACCTTTTCTACTCCAGCAACACATTACACTAACTGAGATACTTTGGGACTATCTTTCTTTTTTAGACTTTTACTAAACAATTAATATGCAATATATAAAATTAAGTGACGACCAACATATTTTTATTACAAAAGAAAAAAAACGTGAATTGGGGTAGTGTGTATAAAACAGGCAGGGTAATAATATATAATCTTCCATTACCCAGCAGTGGGAACTGGGCTGGATTCCATAATTTTCCATTTTTACACATTGTAGCCATTGGGGCTTTTTTGAAAGGTGTAGAATTTCAGTAACAAAAACATACTGGTTTTGGGTGTGAGCTGGACACCACTGAAACACGCTTCCAACCTTAACATTTAAATGACGGGTTTTGTATGTCTTTGAAAAGTACCCAAGCGAGTAAGATTTTTTTTAAACAAAAGTACTAGCAATGTCATTTCAATAGTGCAATTTAACTTTTAAGTAATCCCCTAAATGGAATAGAAACCAAATCAACCTCCTCCCCGTCCAGCTTTAAGTCAACATGCAAGCAGGGCTTTCATAATTAATTTGCAATTTGAAGTCAGCCATGAGATGTGTATTGGAGAGAGCACAGTCCTCATCAGAACAGATGATAACTCTGCTTATTTACTGTTAAAAGTTCTCATTGAATGTTCCTTATGCATCAAAGTCTTTTGACTACACTGTGCATCATGCGTTTTTCATCTTACTTTGCTAATATGAAAGAAGATTTAATGGGTTTAACAAACATGTCCTTAATTGGACAATAATTGGCTTCTGCTGAATAACAGTTTTTCAGGTTCTTCTTCGGGTCTCTGGGGCATGAAAACTACTGACCCCTTCCTTATAAAACTTTATGAGAAAATGCACAAATGGTTTCCTGGCAGGGTCTAAAACTACAGAGGGGTTTATATTCCACTTTTGATTTTCATGTTAGTGATCAAACAGTTTAAGGTTTTTCTTCCCCTGCTGTTATGGTTCCTCTCAATTAATTAGCCTCTTAAGGTTGGTTTATGCACTTCCACCTTATCATGTTTCTCTGACTGTATAAATATCTGTCTACTGTATGTTTCATTCCATGCATCCGATGAAGTGGGTTCTAACCCACGAAAGCTTATGCTGAAATAAATTTGTTAGTCTCTAAGGTGCCACAAGTATTTCTTTCTTTCTTATTTTCTTTTTGCTGACACAGACTAACACGGCTACTACACTGTAAACAGTTTAACAATTACTTATCATTGTTATGTGGTTATTTTAAAGAGTTTAATTCCAGGCTATTTTTAAAAATCCCTCAATTTACTGCATGTTGTAGAGGGGAAGGGGGAACCTCATGACAAGTTATAGAATGTAAATTCTAAGACTTGAAATATAGCGTGACTATAGTCTTAAGAGAACTAACTTATGCACATTTGAGAATGAGTGGGAAATATAAATAGTTTATTAAGCATCATATTGAGTTTAGCTTTAGAAAGAATGTCATTAAAATAATAACCAGTAAGGGCCAGTTTCTGCTTCCATCGAAATCTATGGGAGCTCTAGCATTGACTACAGAGGTGAGGCTATTTTTGTTAATATTTAAATAAAAGTGCAAAAAGAGTTACCAGGTTTGTTTTGATCCAGTATGTCAGTAAATAAAGAAGTGATAAATTTCAAGCAAACCAGTGTCTGCCCCGAACTCTACACAATTTTATGATCGATCTTTTAGTCTCCCCTAGTACTTTGTGTTGTAATTTTAGATATTAAGCTCCTAAATATTGTGTCCTTGGGAATGTGTTTTCTCTATGTTTAAGGGCCAGCCATTCTTCCAGCACTCAACAAATAATACTTTTAACCCTAAACCTTTGTCAGCATTTTGTGTTTCATTTAGTCTTGGTAATCGGTAAATAGAATAGTTTTAAATGAAACATTAACACTGTGATCCCAATTGGCCATTCTTACAGTGTAGAGAACATCATGGGAACAGCTAAGATTTTAAACTCTTCCAGGAATATGTTGGCGTTCAAAGCCCTTAAATGCTGTAAGACTTTGGGACTAAATCGTTGTCAAGTCTGCTTTAAATTCTTCTAAATGATTCTGAAGATTTCCATTATAAGCACAGCAAACATTTATTTACAGGAATGTAAATCATCAAACTCTATTGCACAACAATACATTAATAAATATTAGAGAACGCTTAGGGATGTTCTGCTAATCAGATTGCTG
Organism: Macrochelys suwanniensis; assembly: GCA_033296515.1. Taxonomy (NCBI): domain Eukaryota; kingdom Metazoa; phylum Chordata; order Testudines; family Chelydridae; genus Macrochelys; species Macrochelys suwanniensis. The sequence goes on from CM065784.1 coordinate 39,588,371, forward strand.
GAGTAGCTAAACATTTCTAGCCCTGTAATTTTGCATAGAGTGAAGGTGCCTCATGCTGTGCAATTAACTGATTTATTAACAGCAAAGTTGGTTGGCTGCTGGCTGGCCTGATGGTCTGACGAGAATCAGTATTTATTTCCAAATTTGATCTGAAGCAGCATGCTCAGACAGAGGGTGGGGGAAGGATGCATTGCATGTATTCTCCAGTGCTACCTCTCCTGCTCCCTCCTCCCCACCACACAGCCGTCTGGAATAATAAGTGGTGATGGTTGGTAATGTTCAGATGGAATCACTTGGACTTTTTTAAATCCAGGCCTTGCATAGTTTTGGGGGGTTGACAAGCTGCCTTTCTTCATTGGGCATGAGGGCAGGGGGCTGGACTCGATGACCTCTCGAGGTCCCTTCCAGCCCTAGAATCTATGAATCTATGAATTGTAGAGAGACAAAATGGGTGAGGTAATCTTTTTACTGGACCAGTAAAAATATTGGTGGAAAAGATATGCTTTTGAGCTACACAGAGCTCTTCTTCAGGTGTGGGAAAGGTACACGGAGTATCACAGCTAAATGCAAGGTAGAACAGACTGTTTAAGGTAAGTAGTTAACACATATGCCAAGGGACCATTCAAAGTGAAGTGGCCAGTTAACACCCTTGTATTCACATGTGGCTCTTTTACAGTTAAAGTGCAGTTCTCGACGCCCCCCTCCCATTCTCCGCTTACCAGACTGTTTGGGGGAGTTTGGGGCTTCTGCTCTGCGTCGGGGGTGGGGTGGGGTTAGGGGCTTCTGCCCAGCAGGGAGGGGGGTCTCAGGGCTTCAGCCCCGTGGGTGGCACCTGCCAGGGCTGAGGGCAGGAGTGGGGCTGAAGCCCTGAGCCCTGACAGGCACCTCCCATGGGGCTGAAGTCCCTAGCCCCACTACCTGTCACAGGGCTGAATCCCCAAGCCCCAGCAGACGCGCACCTGCTGTCAAACTTATGAAGATTGTCATATATGGCTTGGAGGGTCAATAAATTTGGCCACCCCCATAAACCATAATCCAGTGTCTTTATTAAAACCATGATTGAGTGCCTAGCAAAGTTATGAATTTAAGATTCAAAGGCTCATCTCATAGACTTTAAGGTCAGAAGGGACCATTATGATCATCTAGTCTGACCTCCTGCACAATGCAGGCCACAGAATCTCACCCACCCACTCCTGGAATAATCCTCTCACCTATGTCTCAGCCATTGAAGTCCTCAAATCATGGTTCATCTTTTTGAAGGTGTGCAGGTTTCCTTTGAGGATGATGACTGAGAAGTCCAATATGGAGTATTCATTTTGTGAAAAGTGTTCACCCATGGGTGATACCGTGGTTTTGTCTTTTTCATTTTTCTGTGTGAGTTCATTTGAGAGTGTAGTGATTGTCTGGTTTCACCCACACAGTTGTTGTTGGGGAATTTAGTGCACTGGATGAGGTACACCACGTGTTGTGATAGACATGTGTAGGACCCATGGATCTTGAAAGGTGTGTTGTTGGGAGTGTTGATCACAGTAGCAGTGGAGATATATCTGCAGGTTTTGCATCTGTTGTTCTGGCCTGGTCTGGTTCCACTTCGAGTTCGTGGATCCTGGTGCGTGGGGAGCTTGCTTCTGATGAGGACCTTATAGAGGCCAGAAGAGAAGGTTCAGGAAATATTTCTTTCGGGATGTGGTCTCCATCGAGTATGGGTTGTAATTGTTTAATGATCATGTGGATTGTGGTATGAGGTGGTAGGTGACAACTAGGGATGTGCAGTTGGAAGGGATTTTTTATGTACTGAAACTGGTTCTCTTGGTGTATTTGAGTGGCCCATTTCATGATGTGATCTACTTCTCTGGTGAAGTGTCCTTGTTTGGTGAAAGCAGTTTTAAGTGTGTTAATGTGTGTATCTCATACTTTCTCCTTGGAGCGAATTCTGTGATTTCCGAGAGCCTGGCTGAAGATAACAGATTTCTTGGTATGTTTGGGTTTTTACTAGATTTGCGAAGCTAAGTGTGGTGATCTATGGGTTTCTTGTCTATAGTTGTCTGCAGGGTTCCATTATTGAAGCTGATCATGGTATCCAGGAAGTTGATACTGGTCTGGGAGTGTTTTAGAGATAGCTTGATGGATGGGTTGTGGAGGTTGAAGTTGTGGTGGAAATCTATGAGGGAGTTTAGGTCATCTGTCCAGAGAATGAAAATATCATCCAGAAATTCTTCCATTGTATCTATTTTGAATGGAATTCACAATCTGACATTAAGGCCTTGTAGGCTTGTCTACACACAGGAATAGCTACAATTCAGTCATCAATCAATCTACCTCCTAAGTGTAAGCAAGAGCAAGACAGGCCTTGCATCGGCTGAGGACTAGTCTACCTTGGGAACTTACATCAGCATAGCTACACAGGGGCGGCTCTTACAATTTTGCTACCCCAAGCAGGGGCTGCAGCCCCGCCCCCAACGCAGGCAGATGTAGCGGGGCCCCGCCACGTCTGCTTGCATCGGGGGCGGGGCCCCGCCACGTCTGCTTGCATCGGGGGCGGGGCCCCGCCACGTCTGCTTGCATCGGGGGCGGGGCCCTGCCCCCGACACAGGCAGTCCCAGTCCGCGGCGGCAAGGGAAGGACGGCGGACCTGCCGCCCCATTGCCGCCGCGGCAGGCGAGAATGGGGTGGCAGTCTGAGTCCCGCAGCGGCAATTCAGCAGCGGGAAGAGCGGACCTGCCGCCAAATTGCCGCCACAGGACTCGGACTGCCGCCCCATTCTCGATGCCGCCCCAAGCACCGGCTTGAAAAGCCGGTGCCTGGAGCCGGCCCTGTAGCTACGTCTCTCAGGGGGTTGAAGAGACAGGAGAGATGATTCTGAGAGGTCAAGGTTGGGCACAATGTCAAGGTGCTCTGACATTGTCTAGCATTGTCAAGGTTGGGCACAATGTCTAGCTTGCACTCCTGCTACTGCACTCTGTGTTCTAGTGATGCCACACTTCATGAGCATTAATTTAATTAAAATATGTATTTTAATTTACTTCGTTTTGTCTTCTAATTTCTTGTCAATGGTTTAATTTTCAAACATAGCAAAGTAGTTTGCTTTGGTTTTCTGATTCACCCCACGCACAAAATGCTGTCCAATCTGCGCTTCAGTGGAATATATATTGTTAATATCATAGACATCTTAACAGAGATCAGCAGTTGCTCAGGTTCATCTAGAACTGTTGTTTTAGAATATTGTGTGATGAGTGGTTGGTAATGTGATGTGATTATTGCTATTACCTTCTGACTAGCCAAGGACTTACCCCACACCCAGTCATAGGATATCATCAATAAATTAGATGCCACTTGTGGTTGTCCTGCATGTCAAGTTGTAGTTCAACAGTGTGTCCAGGCGGTGTATGACTGAGCCAGTTAGGGCCAGTTTTCCAAAGATGATTAGGTACCTAAAGTTGCAGATAGGCACCTAGGGGGATTTTCATAAGTGCCCAGATGCTTTTGAAAATCCCAGTAGGCACCTATCTGTGTTTAGGCAACTAAATAACTTTGAAAATCTGGTCCTTAGCTATTTAGTCAACTACTGACTTTCTACAAGTTTCACTTAGAATATGGAACATCCATGTCAGAAGGGGAGAGAAGATTTTCAAAGGACAGCTGCTGGCTGTTTGCTTGGTCCCTGCTGCAGATTGGCTAATGTAATCCACAGCTGATTTGGAGCCATGGAAAAGAGCAAGACGTGAAAGGAACTGGTTGGAATCTCCTACTCTAAAGACAGCAGAGTGATTGATTTAAAAGAGGCCTAGAAAAGATTTCTCTCTAGAAATAATGGTCCTTAGGGCAAGATGTTTTTTATGACCTCCTAATTTGGGAGATTTTTATGGATGATTAATAGCTGCTTCCCCCAATCCTAGATACAAGCTTGCTCTGGCATCAGTTACATCTTAATTAAAAGATGTGAACAGCAGCATAAGATCAAGAAGAAAATGCATTAAATGCAATGGGTACATCAATGCCTGTAACTGCCCTGAATGGGACCAAAGTGTGTGTGTGTGTTACTACATTGTAAATAATGTATGGTAGTATGCTCTACAATCCATCATCTGATTTGATGGCTTGAGTTGGACTCTTAGAGTACGTTTATGCTGCAATTAGACAGCCGCGGCTGGCCCATGCCAGCTGACTTGAGCTTGTGGGGGCTCGGGCTATGGGGCTGTTTCATTGCCATGTAGACTTCAAGGCGTGGGCAGGAGCACGAGCTCTGGGACCAGCCCCAGCCCGAGCCAGCTGGCATAAGCCACCCACGGGTCTCTAATTGTAGTGTAGACATACCCTTAGATTCTGATAGTGCAGTAATAGATGCAATTGACTTCAGTGGGGCTCTGAATTGGCACAACATTCCTCTTGCTTGTGAGCTATTGCAGGATCGGTGCTTAAAGTACAAAGCACCTGCTTTGGACCTTTCTTACAATGAAATTGAAAATCGTGTTATCACATGATTTTAATATGTTTAAATGGTTCTCCATTACATTCTTGGTATATTTAGAGCCTAAAAGCGTGACCCTGGTTTATCATGAAGTTTAGCATGAAACTTCTCAGGTATTAAATATTGACTGACAACAAATGTATGGAAAAAAAAACCACAAGCCATGGTGTGTGGAGGTATTTTTTAATGTAGCACCATATTTCTAGGTGAAGAGGACATGGGTTTTCAGGTGGTCACACAAGAAGAGGAGTTGTTGTTTTTTTCAGGGCACTGGGGTGTTGGACAAAACAAAAGAATCCTAGATGTTTTCATTTGTGTTGGGCCTGAATTAAGAGACTTGGATTTGTTCATCTCACTTTTCATGATATTGTTAGGATTCAGGGACTGAGTTCTAATATTCAAGCAGGCAATATAGAAATATTAGTCGGAATCTTTTAACAGCTGCTGGCAGGCTATCTATGGAGCTGTGGTTGGAGTTCAAAGCTCCATCCCACTGGCAGATTCCCTGCGGGGATAGCAAGAATATTACTGTCTGTCCTTTGCTGGTGGTGAATCCCACCTCTGGCACAGTTGCTTAGTTAGGTAGGTGCAAATTAAATGCCTTTGCACCCATCTGGGTGAATTAGGTCCTCCAGCATTGAAATTCACAATAACCTTACAAAAGCCTCAAATATGATTTTGCACCTCCGATGAAAACATCTTGAGATTTTTTTTTAAATCAAAATTATTTAATTATGCTGTGGAGGGACAGAACTTTGAAAAAGAATTTTGAAACTCTCCATGAATCCTACATACAGAAATGCATGTACCACACCTGTAGAATATAAATTCTATATCCTATTGAAGTTGTTTGGGCATTACACTCTGTTCATTTGTGATAATAACTCAAATCTCATTGAGCAGGGGAAACAGCATAGTACACTGTGCAATCAGAAATCTTGGGGTTAAGTTCAAGGCTATGATTAAACTTTTGCATTGAGCATGTGCAAACCATAGCACACCAGCTAAAGGTGCTAATTCAAAACCTTGATGAAGTTATTTGGAAAAGGCTGCAAGAGAAAAACTATTGTAACCATGTGAAATGTTTACTTATTACACATCTATAGGCTTCCATATATGCACGTGTATATTCATACCACGGCACTCGGTAAAAATCTAGAGACAAATTAGGTTTGTTTTGCCAGCAGCTTTATATTTGTTAGGGTGGTTGTAGCTGCTGTAATAAAGCTTGTCAACGTCCCTTATTTTTTTTTTGTATTTGTACTCAGTGGGGCTGGCTGCTTTACTGACCTTGACTTTGTTTCCTTCCAATGCTTGTGCCTGATTTAGCTTGTAGAAGCTTAGAGGTTAATGTAATATTTCAAGGAAGGCATTTTTGAGAGGGATAATATATAATAGTATATGGCTGTGTTTGCATTCTATAACCCTCCATTTCTAGAGTGTGTGTAAAACAGTAACATGTTGTGTGGGGTTTTTTTTTAAATCATTGACTATTTTTTAAAAGAAACATTATTTATTTCTTTATTTCTTTATTATTGGGATATACTATCAAGCTGCAAAATGTTGAGAGGCCCAAAAATTAAACACACCATTATAAAACAAAACCCCCCAAAACCTTTTTTGACCAAGATTTTTAAAAAAGCTAGTCTCCTAAATCCTTATTTAGGCACTTAAAAAAGTGGCCTGATTTTCAGAAATGCTAAGAATTCTGCATTTTCAAAACTCTCTCACAGTGTTTTGAAACAAGTAGGTTTTCTAAGGAGAATACCCCAAGTGGACATTATTTTTCTGATTCATATATGATATGTGTGGTTTGTGCATGGAGTCCAATATATGTTATTGCAGTAAATACATTTTATTATTAATTGTCAAACTTTCTTTTGGTTTTTGAACAGGCAGAAATACTCAGTGTGCTCAGTCACAAAAACATCATTCAGTTCTATGGAGCCATTATTGAACCTCCTAATTATGGCATAGTTACAGGTGAGGACTCTTCCTTTGACTCTTTTCTTTATAATATAGAAGGTCTAATGTTGCTAGATCCTAACTCAAACTGTGAATTGTATGCTTTTGTTTTGCTATTGTAAGTGTATGGCATAAAGTCTTAAATAAACTAATTATATCTACATACTGGAAACCATGTTTCTATTTCTACCTATGATTAAATGTATTATTGACATTACTGAAATTCTGTCTGAATGCACTTACATTGACTTAGTTGCAGGATTGGGGGTTTCTCAACTAGGGCCTTATCTACTCTTAAAATTTAGGTTGACATACAGCTACATCAGTCAGGGATGTGAAATATCCACATTCCTGAGTGCCATCGCTATGTCGACTCAACCTCCAGTGTAGACACAGATAAGTTGAAGGAAGAATGCTTGCATTGGCCTAGCTACTGTTGTTCGGGGAGACAATGTTCTTACACTAACGGAAAAACCCTTTCCATTAGTTTAGGCTGCATCTACACTATGGGGTTATGCCAGCATAGCTATGGGACTGTAGCTATGTGGGTATAGTTGCCATAGTGTAGACATACCCTAGACTAGGCACTTCTCAAATAGAGGTCTCCATCTTATTCTCTCATCACTTTGCATAAATAAATTTCATAGTCCATACTCAGTTTGAATTAATCATCATTTGTCCTGTTATGTAGACCTTGTACATTAGCATTGTAAGCCCCGAACCGAGTCAATTTTTATCACAGAAGGCTTCCTGCATGGCTCTAAATTTTGTTGGCTTACTGTATCCTACCTGCAAGGTAATATAATGTGTAGCCAGTTTTAGTCACCACTGAATTTTTAATAGTTTTGACATTTAGAAAGCAAGTATGAAAATGATGACAAAAACTGCGTCTTCTGAAAGAACCAAAACAATTATTTTTACAAGCTATGAACTGAATTGCTTGACAGTCTTTTAACTACAGTACAGGGATATTTTAATAAATGTACTCAACTGGGTATACACGTCTCTCTCTTATCCAGTAAGTGAGTTATTGAAGTTTATTTTATTTCTGCGGCCCAGCATCTCCCACAATTCTGAGATGTCTGTGCTGTTCTGTCTGCAGTTCTGGAGGTGGTGCCACATTGCAGCACAGCCTGAACTGGCCACGACCCCTTCTCCAGTTTGCCAGTAGAATTTTTGCCTATATATACTGTGCTCTATATACTTTGCTTCTATATACTGTATAACAGCAGCTAGAGATGGTTTGCTTTATTCCCGACCATTTCCTTTGACTGTTCTATTTCAATTTATTTTGGAGTTGTATGAAATTTTAGTTTATACTGACTTCACAAGTGCTTTTTATATAAGTTGTTGTAGAACTAGCCAAATATCTAGATGACTTGACGTACTACCTGGAAGACCTCTCCGTTTGAAAGTAAACAATCTGTTTCTTTATCCCTCCCTTCTTGTTTTCACTGCTCACTACGTCCCAGACATCTCAATGTAGGAGATAGTGGGCTGCAGAATGGGAAATTCTTGCCCAGTAATGTCCTTTCTGTTAGCAGCATCTCTAGCAATTGCCCCCACGCCCTGCTATGTCTTCAATAGCCAAGGGACAACATTTATTTTTTTATGACTACCATTTGTGGGCCCATTAGCCTAGGTCACTGGTTGGTATTTAGTTAATTGTTACTATTCAATTCTAACAGTTTTTACACCGCTTTGTAATTAATTATTTGGCGGGAAGCTGAAGAAGGGAACATGGCCAGCACCACCTGTATTACAACAACATTGACCCACCTCTGGAAGTGCAGAGGGGAGGGGAACAGCCAGTCCTCATCATAAATAAGAGAATCTTAAAGTACTGTGTAGACAAGCCTTAAGACTAAAGTTCTCCTGTACCACTTATACTTGTAGTTTGTTTTCTAAGATTAGTCTATTGCTTATAATGCTAGGTTGCCAGATACAGGATATTGTATTTAGAAACAAAATGAATGAGTAGAAGGTAAAAAATGTTTATCTAGTAGAATGATAAAAGTATGTGACAAAACTTACACCTGCACTGTCTAATGTTTAATAAAATATATCTTCTTAAGTGACTTCGAATTGTTAAATTAATTCAGAAACAATAATAAGGGGAAATTGTGTGTTTATTTATATGGTACTTTCTTTGTAGGAAAACATTCCAATATATTGATACATTTACTTTTCTAGGTTGAGGTAGTGCCAAAATATAAAAAGAGAAAAAATAGTAATTTGACTATATTTGCTACATAGCTCAAATTATAAACCCTCTGTTTATAAAAACAAACAAAAAACAAAAAACCAACCAAAGACATTAGAGTGCTTTTTTCTTTCCTCTATATCTTTGTCTGGCCTGGTGACCAGTCCATCTGTAACAGCCACTGGGGATAGGTCGTATCTGATTGGTTACTTTATTGTATTTTGTTAGGGGCACTGTAACAGGCCCCCTTCTCGCCCTTTTGGATCACCACAAATAGTTTGGACACTTCTGAGTTTATAAGCACCAGTGTGTTATGTATTGGGTCTTCTCTACCACTTCACTAGTACAGTCCCTTATGCAGCAACATACAATTAGATGTAAACTTCCCTGTTAGTCCGTTCTCTGGGGATGAAGAGGCAAGACTTCACTGTCGTGAGATCCTCTGTCCTCCGGCTCTGGCCAGCCTTCCCCTTTCACTTCCTCTCTGTCCTTTAACTATTCCCAGCAGATGGGTTGATTGCTGTCATTAGTTCATCAGCCTCTGGCCCAATGGTGGAAACCTGCAGCTCATCAGGGTAATCTGATTGTGGGCCGCAAGACATTTTGCTGACGTTGACCGCCTGCAGGCATGGCCCCCCACAGCTCCCAGTGGCCGCAGTTTGACGTTCCTGGCCAATGGGAGCTGCGGGAAGCAGCAGGCCAGTGACAAAGGGGCATTACAGGGACCAACAGCAGTGCCATGTGAAAGTGAAGGAACTATGTCAGACATACCACAAAGCGAAGGAGTGCAACAAGAAATCTGCTGCTACCCTGCAGACCTGCCACTTTTACAACGAACTCCTTGCCATACTTGGTAGAGACCCAACCAACACCCTGCAGACAAGTTTGGATACTTTGGAGGCACCCGAGATAGACGCTCCTGCCATGAACAGCGTGCAGGAGGAGGAGAGAGGAAACTTGGTAGGGGACTCAAACTATATCATGTTCCAGGAACTGTTTGAAAGTCTGCAGGAGTCTAGCCTGTCCTGCCAGGCAAGCATAGATGATCCCGCTGAGGAGAAGGGGAAGGGAGCTTGGGTAAGTGTGTACGTGCATTATTCCTTGCGACTTTTTTTTTTTTTTTTTTGCTTTTCCTTTCTCTAAAACCTTATCTCCCTCCCTGCTTCCCTGGTGTGTTTGACAAAGTGTTGACTTTTTGTTGCTTTACTGATATTATGTTAGGGAATACATTCTAAGAAGGGTTTTATGGTATTTCAGTTACACATTTATTTAATTAATTAATTTATTTATTTTGCTGTTAGTTTTTGTGTTCTTAGCTAGTTGTTCTTCAAATTCTTTCTTGGCCTGCCTTATTAGCCTTTTTTGCTTAACTTGCCAGAATTTATGCTCCTTTTCTGTTTTCCTTACTAAGATTTGACTTCCAATTTTTAAAGGATGTCTTTTTGCCTCTTACCACCTGTTTTACTCTGTTGTTTAACCATGCTGGAATTTTTTATGATCTTACTGTGGTTTTTATTTGTGGTATACATTTAGTTTGAGCCTCTGTTGTTGTTGGCGTCTGTTAGTCTCGAGAGACGATGGATATGCGCCCATGGGGAATGTTTAGTTGATGGTTGTGCAGCGTCTGTTGTGGCTGTGGAGCCCCACATGAGAGTGGCAGTCTCGATTGCATTTGCTGCATTTGAAGGCGGTGTCAGCTGTGGGTTGGAGCCGCTGCTTCCTTTTTTGTTGAACCCGCTTTTCCTCAGCAAGCTGCCACAGCTTGTCTTCGCCAGTTTTCAATCCAGTGGTCAGAGCTTGTCTCCATCTGCATCTGTCCTGGGCGAGCTCTTCCCAGCTGTTGATGTCAATTTGAAGTCTTCAGGTCCCTCTTACAAACATCCTTGAAGCGAAGGTGGGGCCGTCCAGCATGTTCACTCTCCTCCGTCAACGCCGCCTCAGATGGCTTGGCCATCTAAGTCGCATGGAAGATGGACGGATCCCCAAAGACCTGTTGTATGCCGAACTTGCCTCCGGAAACAGAGCTACAGGACGGCCCCACCTTTGAGCCTCTATTACTGTATTTTTAAATAGTCTCCATGCAGTCGACACACATTGCACCCTTGCAACTGTTTCTTTTAATTTCCATGTAACTAGCTTCCTCATTTTTGTATAGTTCCCCTTTTTGAAGTGAAATGCTACCGTGGTGGGATTCTTTAGCATTCCTCCCCCCACCCCAGGGATGTTAAATGTAGTTACATTATGGTTGCTGTTATGGAGCGGTTCAGCTATATTCACCTCTTGGATCAGATCCTGCATTCCACTTATGACTAAATCAAGATTTGCCTCTCCCCTTGTGAATTCTAGGACAAGCTGGGCCAAATAGCAGTCATTTAATATGTCTATAAATTTTATTCTGCATCCCTTCCCGAGGTGACATGTACCCAGTCAATAGGATAGTTGAAATCTCCCATTATTGTTGCGTTTTCTGCCTTTGTAGCCTCTCTAATCTCTCTGAACATTTCTACTACTATATTCTTGTTGTTCAAGCATGGAATTTCTATCCATAGAGTTTCTGTGGTACTGTTTGATTCATTTAAGATTTTTACTTTATTTGGCTCTATGCTTTTTTCATATATAGCACTATTCTCCCACCAGCATGACTTACTCTGTCATTCCTATATGTTTTGTACCTTGGTATTACCATGTCCCATTGATTACCTTCATTCCACCAAGTTTCTGTGATGCTTATTATATCAATATCCCCATTTAATGTCAGGCACTGTAGTTCATCCATCTTAGTATGTAGACTTCTAGCATTTGTGTATAAACACTTGTACATTTTGTCAATATTCAATGACAATGTGTTTATTTAAATGAGACCTCTTTTATGTTTATTCATCACTAGCTGCTACCTGTACTCCTGCCATTAATTTTTAGTTCTGTGATCAGTTCTTATTTATCTATTAGGACAAAGTCTCAAAAAATTCCTCTGCGTTGGCCGCAACACTTCATTAGGAAATTGTCAGCTATAATGTTTAGAAATTCTAAGGGAGTTTTAGTATTGGCAGCATGAGACCTCCTGCATATGTCACTCAAATTGAAGTCCCCCAGGATGATGCAGCTGTTTTTCCTACAAATTATAGATAAGTGTGTAAGGAGACAGCCATCCTGTTCCCTAGTGTGATTTGGTGGTCTGTAGTAGACACCAACCAATACCCCATCTTGTGTTTTGTCTGTTAGGATATTGATTTGTAAGCATTCAAGATAATCTTCTTCCAAGTTATCAGTGACTCAGAAAAAGGTAATGCCATTTTGGACATAGAGTGCCACTCCCACTCTCCTTTTGCCTACTCAATCCTTCCTAAATAGGTTATAGCCATTGATTTTAACATTCCAGTTGTGCGAATCATTCCATTGAGTTTCAGTAAGAGCAGCTAGATTGAATTTATGCTCATAAACGAGCAATTCCAGTTCCTCTTTTTTGTTACCAGGCTCTTAGCATCGGTGTAAAGGCAATTCAAGAATTTCTTTTCTTCGTGTCCTTTGGATCCTTGATTAATATTGTTCTTAACATCTTGCTTTTGTGCTAAGGGAGTGCTTCTATCTTCCCCCTTTTTACCCTCCCCTTTTGCTATTAAACTAGTGCCAATATATTCCCTGTCATCTCCCTATACCTGTACCAGAGGGGATGGAGGGGGTGTAACCCTAAACTTCATAGTGACATGCAACAGGACACCCCCTGCTCCGACTCCTCCCTACTCACCATGGTTTGAGATAGAGAGTCGTGCTGTAGCAAGGCACTCCAAAGCCACAGTGCCAATAAAGCATTTCTTATTAAAAGTGTTTATGGGAATGACATAAGGCAGTTTTGAGGCTTATCTTTTCTTTTCCATTGTGACTATTAATCTAATAGTGTATCTGTCTGGTTTTATCAGCAGCTTCTGGTGTAATGGCCTTGAGGGGTCCCCCCACTGAACATCTGACCCCGATCAGGAGGAGAAAGAAGAGGACTAAGGAGTATAGGTTATGCAAAATCCATCCTCCCAGCCACAGGTGCCTTGGACCATGATCAAAAGGCTTGGCACTGCCCTTCAGAATGTGAAGAAGGAGAAAGGCAGACTGATAATGGAGAGAGTGATAGTTGCAGAAGAGGCAAAAGAACCAAGAGGTGCATCAGGAACATACCAGGACATAATGGGGTTGCTCAGGCAACAAACAGAAATGTTGCAGAGCATGGTTGACCTACAGGCCCAGAGATCTCAGACCCAGCAGCCTATGCAGTTCTTGGGGAACTGCATGGTCCCTGCCCCCTACAACTCCCAACATACCAGATGGCACCACAGTGTACATCGTTACACCTACCACTCTAACCAGGGGACATCAAGGAGAACCAAAGCTACACATATACCAATCTGAGAAAACTATTAGTCACCACGGACTACATTGAACTACTGTTTACACACATGGACATAAATGTTTATTGTTTACTTTCATTTTCACTTGCATTTGTAAACCGTGTTTCCCCCTCTTAACAGTGCTGGTAAAAATAAAAATAAAAAATTAGCCTTGTATGTCTTTGTTTGCACTTTAATTTGGTTAACTGCTATTTTCCACACAGTTTTTGGAAAGTCTCAGTATCTTTATTAGTTCATACCAGGCACCACAGAACACATAATGGGAGGCAAAGACTCAATGTACAGCAGGCATTCCAGAATTCATAGCGGCAGGCTTGGACCAAACCAATATATAATCTAAAACACATGACAGACACTATTTCATGAAAGCTGTGCTATGGCTGACTCTTGACATGCTCTTTTAAAGCCTCCCTCAACTGCACAACACTGGTGGCAGCCTCTTTCCCTTCACCTCACAGATATTACATAGGTCACAACATGCAGGTATAACCATTGGGGTGGTTTTCTTGCTGAGATCCAATCTAGTGAGATGCAATCCAGCTTCCCTTCAATCTACCAAAAGCACATTCAACAGTCATGTGGCACCTGGTAAGCCAGTAGTTGAATCTTTCCTTGGTGCTGTCGAGGTGGCCAGTGCCCAGCTTCATGGGCCAAGGGAGTAAGTGGTAGGCGGGGTCACTATTGGCATTTCAATATTGCCAATGGTAATCTGCCAGTTGGGGAAAATGTCCCTGCTTTCAGCTCTCCGAATAGTTCTGTGTTCTAAAAATGTGTGTCCCCCTGATCAGCCCACATTGTTATCTGTGAAATGTCCCTGATGATCATGAGCGCTTTTATGACGATGGAAAAGTGGCCTTTTCTGTTGATGTACTCTGCAGCAAGGTGGGCTGGTGCCAAAATAGTGATATGCCTGTTACTTATCGCCCTACTGTAGTTTGAGAACCCCATTGCTGCAAATCCATCTGTGATGTCCTGCACATTGCTGAGAGTCACAAAATACTTTGTTCTGAACAATTACATCTGTGCAAACCCACTAACAGAAGTGTGGTTGCACAGGTATAACTAAGGGTATGTCTACACCACAGTCGGAGGTCTATCTGCAGCATTTGTAGACACACAAGCTAGCTTTGAACTAGCTAGTCCAGGTACCAACTGCAGTGAAGCCATGGCAGCATGGGCTAGCTGCCCAAGTACAAGCCCTCCAGGGAGCCTGGGTACGGTCTCTGGCAGCTAGCTCATGATGCAGTTGGCACCTGAGCTAGCTAAATCAAAGCTAGCTCAGGCATGTCTACACATGCTGCAATCACACCTCCAATTGCAGTGAAGACATTTTGTAAATAATTTTGTTGACAATGAACAAGAAGGAATAGAATCCACCTTGCTTTCTTAGCAGTGTTGGCTCTGGAGGGATAAGAACAGAGAAAAGCATAAATATACAACTTTTTTAAAATCCTCAAGTCAGTAGATGAAATTCTGAATATGCAAATAGAGCAGACCTCCTGAGTAAAAAGGTGACATTTTACATAGTTGCTTTTCTGAGCAGAATTGTGCTCATCAAACTTTTTTTTTTTTAAACATCCCAATGTACCTGTCCCCAAATACTTGTCAAGCTCCTGATCTGGCTAATCTGAATTCTGTTTATGCTGAGCCTTTCTACTGTCTTAATTTTAAAATCCACTACTTGCCTGTCGGGGGATAATTTAAAAACAAAATGCCTCTCTTTTACACCCATGCAGAATACAGCCTGCTGTTAACTATTGAACCCACAGAGTCTTATTGCAGAGTTTTACATGAGGATTACATTTGTCTATAAGTAGTTTCAGTCGGTGGTGGTAAATCACCCAGCTTTTGACTTAGAAGCAGCATTTTGACACATGTTATGTATCTTTTTTTAATAGAATATGCTTCTGTTGGCTCATTGTATGATTACATTAATAGCAACAGAAGTGAAGACATGGATATGGATCATATCATGACCTGGGCAACTGACATAGCTAAAGGTAAGAGAGGCTGATTTTTAACAATAACTCCCTCGCATCGACCATTTCTACTTGTGTTTTGACTCTAAATCCCAGCAGAATATTTTTCAGAGGTGACTGTGTATAGAAATACATTGCATAGATATGTCAATATCTAGGTTTAGGGCTTGACTACATAGGGATAGTCAGGAAAGTTAACATGACATAAAGTGACCTTAGTGCACTTTAGCTTAAGCAAGACAGAGCTTCCCTACACTGAGAAGTTAATTTTGGTTTAAGGTGGGTGGGGTGTGAATTTTAAGTGGAATAGCTATTCCTGATTAAATTCCTGTGTGGATGCTTTCCAGTAAAAGTGCCTTATTCCAAATTAGCTTAATCCACTTCCAAAGGGAGTTAATCAGGAATGGCTATTCCAGAATACCTTCCCATGTAGACAAGCCCTTAGTTAAAGTAAACTGAAACCACTTTACTTCTAAATGAGAGCATCTAACACAGGGGTTTTATGCACTTTAAATAATGTGCTCTAACTTCGCAGCTTCAGTTAATTTGTTTTAACTTTCTTTAGTGTCCAGACAAGCCCTTAGACTATTCAATGGAACAGTTTAATTAGAAATGATCTAAGTAACTTAAGACAGGTGGATGCTATTCTGTATGTATTGTACCACACATAAAAATTTTAAAACGCACTTCAAAATTTCCTAAGTAATTTAAGTATTTTTTTAAAAAACAAAGTGTTAGCAAACAGTTTTTAGTCCCTTTTTATTTTTAAATACACATTCAAAGACTAGCTAATGTTTTAAGGCCCTGATCCTGTATTCAGACTGGTCAGCACTGATCCATGTGCACATGTGGTGTCCCACAGAAGTCATTGGGCTCTTCAGGAGTCCATGCTAGAGGATCTCAGTGCCCCAGGGCCTAAATGGCTAAACCACAATTTATTTTTATCTATTTTTAAAAGGTTTGTAACCGCAAGCCTTTTGGGGGTTTTATCTCAACATATCCAAGTTACTCGCTAAATAGTTTCATCTGAATAATGAAGGCTAGTGGTTACATTTTATATCCCCCAAGCACCAGAAGAAGGTACAGCAGACCAGGCATTGGGCTTGTCATTGTGATTAACTCTGTGCAATTATAGTTTAAATCCCAACAATGAGTGTGATGCTTAGACGCAAGAGCAAATTGCAGAATACTTCTGACTGTTGGGATGCAGATCATATTTTTGGTTGATAAGACACTGCGTCTCCCTGAAATCCAAGCATCAGCCTACCTTGGACTCACCCAGATCTGCCTGCATTCGATATATAAAGATGTTTAAAATAGGAAATGAAAGAATAGAAATAAGATCACAAAAATTATGTATTGGGTGGGTGATATCTCCATCCATTTCTGTTCATGTACATGGCACTGCATTACATGTATACCTTTTACATACTTAAGGCTTTCTACATGCAAATAATCACAGGCAAGCAGCATTCCTCTTCTAATGTACTATAGATCATCATTAACACAAGCATTGACAAGTAGTGGCCTTGCTAAACCAGCATAATTTAAAAACTTTCCCTCATTTTTCTATAGGAATGCACTATTTGCATATGGAGGCTCCAGTCAAAGTAATCCACAGAGATCTGAAGTCTAGAAATGGTAAAGTAACCTTGCACTTAAGTGATTCTATATTTCTACTTTCAGTTAATGTGACAGTTTAACTTTAGCCTTCGAGAGATACAGGGCTAAATCTTCAACTGTAGCTGAGATTTGCAGCTGAGGCAGAGAAAAGGCAGTACTAAGCCATCTTTGTGTTCCCTGTCCTGAATCCTGGGGATATCTGGGCACCATTCCAGCCCCTGGCATAATTCAGAGCAGTCTGTAGTGCTGCTTTAAATTATGCCTTGCTTCCCATGGTCTGTTCCAGCAGTAAAGGTTTGACAGGGTGCTTTCCCTTTTTCCTGGAAATGACCTGTATGCTGAGGCCCAGGAAGGGATGGTGGAGAACTGCTATGAACAGTGCAAAACAGCCAAAATGGACTTGAGAATCAGGCCCAGTATCTTCACTGAAAATGTTGTAGTTCTTTCAGCGTTGATTGAACTTTTGCAGCTGATAGTGCTTCTGAAGAATGTAAACTGGCTGTGGGGTTTGAATGAAACTGTTCTACTTGGTTAGTTCCAGGTCATTTATGAAACATGCTGAAAAGTGACTTTAACCGAAATATTTACTACTAGTAAGTGACTTACAAATTATTCTGATTCACCAAATGCTATATAAGAATGTCGTCATGGAGAAATGGCTGGATGTAGTTTCATTCTTAAGTATCTTTTTAAGAAAATATTTATTTTCTTTTATAAACTTTGATTAATCATTGATGCTGTTATTACTATCGTGAATCTGTGGGGGGGATTATTGTGAGCCTTGATTACTGTAATGGGAAGTATTGGACATTTCCTTCCGTATTTGTACTTCGAATTTTATAGTTAGAAATCTCCCTCTACCTTTTGAATAAGAAAGATTGTTTAAGGGTGAGCAAGGCTCACATCAGTTTTTGAGGTAAGCTTATTTTTTTTGTTCTGAATATCCCCATTAACCAGGCATAAAAGGCATTCAAAGCATATGTTTCAATTTACCCATCTGAAAATTTTATTTAGTTTCCATGAAAGTTTACTGGAGATGTGCCAAAATGTACCATTTTAGGAAGTCATAGATGGTGATATAATCAAAGGCTGCATGAGACGTTTTGACACAGAATGCTACATTTAGAGGCCTATTGAGAAATCAAGGTACAGCTGACAAACTTTCATGGAAAGTAAAAAGAGCCTTTTAACAAAAGAAAAGTTGAAACTTCTTAGTGTGCTGAATGCTTTCCACAATTTGGTTAACTCAGAACGGACCCAAAACATATATCTTTTAATATCAGTATCATTGGTTTATTACTATTGCCATGAGAATTAATCTGCATCAATTCCTAATTTGCATGTAAGACCAAAATAAACATAGAAAACCTCTGGATTCCAAAGGTGAGGGCTCTTCCTTAGTCCCAGGGATTTATCTGTATTCCTTAAAATATCAAATTTCATTTGAAATGCAAAGTGGAGGGGCACTGGTGGCAGTGAAATAGTGGGGAATTCAAAGAAAAATGCTAGTGCAGACAAGGTCATAATGCTGTTCTCTGACGCACTTATAGGGATTCTGTTTTCCTGTCCACATGAGCCAAAAACAATAAATAAAAATTAGAAGACAGATGCTCCAAGATGTGACAGAAAACCATGCTAGTGGTGAATAGCTGCTCTTGTAGAGTGGACACACCCTTATTGGTGTGCAGCAAGGTCTTGTTTTATCTTCTTTGCTCCACCTGGGAAGGAGCTGCAACAAAACCTGGGACCTGGAATTCCTATTTTCCCCATCTCCCAAGAGGTACGAGTAATGACAACTTCTCCTTTCCTCCCTCGCCAGACAGAGGAGAAGAGGGAGGTGATGAAGTACTTAACATCCATCTGCTATATGCATTCCAAGAGGGATTGGTACAGTTGAACTCACCTAAAGGTGATAGACAACAGAAAAACCCTGAGATTGCACTGTTTTTCACTTCTTCGTGATGATGAATCCCTGGAACATTTTTTATTAAAAAAGAAACCCCAAAATACGTTTCCCCCCTGCTTATATTTTACATTAGATATTCAATTCACATCTTGTCTGCCCAGATTGTATCTCTGATGACTAGAGAACTAGTGAAATGATGATGTCATACAAGGCAAGAGAGTGAAGGTTGAGATGTGTAATTGAGAGTAGAGATTTTTTTTAGTCAAACTCCTTGATTTTTCTGTTTTTGTTTTCAACTATTCAACTTTTCAATAGCTAATTAACTTGGGGGATACTGGACATCTTTGTTAAAGTTTAAATACCCCTGCCTCTTCAATTAAGGTGTTAGAGCTTACACTGAATATGAGATCTTTTCCAAGAGGTCTTTCAACAAAACCAGTAAAGACTGGACTTTACATTCCTGATATTCTAAAGTAAATCAAACAGAACAATAATTTTGACTAGGAGTGTGAAGGAAACCTTTAGGTGACCGGTTGTCTGGTGTTTTACATTATGCAGGAGGGTATGAGTCCAATTTAAAAAAATTTTTTTTATCAGTTTACTATTCGAGTGGAAAGAAACTTCACTCTAAGTAAAGTGGCACTTCAGCGTAAGAGGATTGAAAGTCCATTGAAACAATTCTGGACTTTCACTCCACTTTCAGTGTAAGTGGAATTTGACTCTAACGGCATTGCCTACAAGCGGGTTCCACTGTGTTTGCTAATGCGCTGTAAAAGTTTGGGTAAAGGTGATGGTGGAAAGGGTATCTGCTGAAAAGTGTCACTGTGAAATTGAAAAATAATTGAAACATCACACTGAATTTTCTCCGACTTATTTCCAGCTAATGTCAATAAATGGATACATACAGTGGGTGAAATTGTACCCACAATTACAACCGTGCAAGGTGTTTGAGGAAATGTGTAAGGGAGGATTGAATTATAACTAAGGAGTTAATTGTAGCCTGTTTCTTTACTAATAAATGAAAATTTAATTTGCTAACTATTAATAGACCTCTTTTGTGAATATTTTTCTAATGCAGTTATAGAGTTTATTCATAGACTTTCAGGTATCTGACAAGTGTTCTTCAAACACCTCCCAAGAAATCAAGAAAATTGTGTGTGCCAATATATTCAAGTCCTGGATCAGTGTGTGATCATTTTTCTTTTTAAAATGTCAATTGGTTTGCCATTAAGATGTTAATAACAAGATACATTGTTCTTCTTTGTAATGTAATTCACTTGCATTTTGTTTTTTGATTTTCCAGTTGTTATAGCTGCTGATGGAGTATTAAAGGTAGGAATATTTTAATTATTTGGAAGGTTTTGCAGCTACTTTGCCTGATATCTTTGAAGTCAAATTAATGAGAAGTTGGCATTTATTGTTTGTTTTTGCCAGATCTGTGATTTTGGTGCCTCAAGGTTTCACCACCATACGACACACATGTCCTTGGTGGGTACCTTCCCTTGGATGGCTCCAGAAGTTATCCAGAGTCTCCCAGTGTCTGAAACATGTGACACGTATTCATACGGTGTGGTGAGTTACTTTCATTTCTTTCTCTGCGTTTATGGGGCACTGGCATAACTGAGTTAGTAGGATGTAAAATGTGAAAACAATGTTCCTGAATAAGGGCAACAGAGAAAGTTCACAACATTTCATTTCAAAACAGATTCATGTATTTAAAATTACAAGCTGAAAACTGATAGCATGAGCAATGTCTTGCATGCTTAGTAAGATAAGTATTTGATTAGATTGTGCTGCTTTGCTAATCTGTGAAATGCAAACTGTATTTAAAATACTTTACTTATGTCAGGAGGCAGGAAAGAACTAGTAAACAGTTTACAGTTTGTAGCTGTGTTGTGTATGCAAAGGTTATCAGGAGCAACAGGTTATATTTTAGTAAGTTTGTTAGAGAGGGTTGCCTAGAGTATTTTCACACAGTTGTGTGTCATGGAGTTAGTTGGTTTAAGAAAAGTGTTCTTATGCCACTCTTCCACTCAGATTGCTGTAAGAGCCTGCTACAATCAGCTGATAACTGTTCTCAAAGGTAGAGAGGCACTGTATAGAAAGGTTGTACATGTTTTGTGGGTTCTGCCACTTATTTAAAGGGGGGGAAATGAACCTGTTTGTAAGCAAATAAATGGTGTGTATGTGTGTGCGTGTGCGTGCAGGAATTAACAAGTCCTTCCTGACATATTTTTGTCAGGGTTTTCTTAATCAGTAATGTTTTAAACCAACACCCTTAGCCATTCATCATTAAACCAATGAACCAATGGAAGAGAAAAAAAGCTATGCTGGCAGATCCAAAACTATAGTTTGACTTAATTGAGCTAAGACACATACAGTACTAGAATGTAAGCTAGCAAATGTTAATGTAAGCTGTTATTGAAAACAATAAGAAATATTTTATTGAAGGGAAGCATTTCAGTTCCAAATAGGAAAAAAAAACAAAAGAAATTCCAAGCTAGTTCTAGAATTTTCTAGTTCAAAAGTTGTTACAGTTTAGTCAATGTGAATCAGCTGTAAATAAAATTCTAGTGAAGGAACTTAAGGAATTGTTTAATATATTATTATATCAGGTATTGCACCCTAGGAGCATTTAGTTGGTAAAGTTAACGTTTATTTTCCCTGTGTATAAACAGTAAGGATCATTTGTTAATTCTGTGATTATAGGTAAAACTCAGAGAACTTACAGTATAGCCATATGCTAGCCTGTTCACTATTAGTGAAATATTTTAATACAATAACCTTCCCACAAAATGATTTTGTGTCTGTATACAGAGTTACATTTGCCTATGCCTTGTTGTCTTATAGTGATACTTCAGTGTGCATAATAATATGTGATCCATATGACTGTTTTATCATTCATACGTATTTTGGAGACTAATATGTTCTCATATGGATTCCTCCAATGTTTTAGAATTTTTAAATACTTGTCATGGGGTGTACCACTCACTGCTTGTCTGGCACCACCTCCTGGTCACTCGGGGGATTGGCTCTCAAGGCCGATGCCCCTTTCTGTGGTCGCACCCCATCACATTGTCTCTCTCCCAGGTCTGCAGCCCCTCTTTTGTCCCAGGAACCGCAGTGTCCTCTTTGTGACTTAGTCCTCCAGCTAGGTCACTCAGCATTCCCCCTTCCGGGGTACAATCCTTCAATTCCCTGTCAGTGACCCAGGCAGTCTTCCCATTCACTGGCCTGCTGGTTTATGCCACATCCTCGGTGGCTGGTAGGGGAAGCCAGGTCCACCCTCTACTCCACGTTCCAGTCCAAGGACCTTCAACCCAGCAGTTCTGGGCTTTTCTCTCCCACTCCACACTGCTCCTTCCCTGGACTGCTTCCTACAACTCCTTGTTTCCCTTCTTGTGCTGGGTGTACCAGCTCCAAACCCTCCACCCTCTTCTCAGGGAGTGACTGCCCTTTCCCTGCACTATCTGTTGCTAGCTTTCTGGCTTTATAGGCCCCACCTATATCAGCTGAACCTGATTGCAATCAGCTCCCTGGCTCTTCTTCCAGGTGCACCACGTTAATAGGCTATCTGGTCATCTTAACTCCTTCCAGGCCTATGTGGGATGGACACCCCATCACGGACACCTATGTCCTGATCCACCCTGATGTTGTTCCAGTTTTCCATTCCTCTAGCACATTGATTTCAGTGTAGATATTCAGGTGTAAAAGTGGAGTAATGCAGTGGTGAATCAGACTCTTGGAAAAATACAGTGGTCCAGATTCTCTGCTGGGAATTACTGACTTAGCAAAGAATTTGTCCTAGTATATCTTTGAAAGTTGGAATTCTCCTCAACCAAACTTTTAGACTAGTAGTGAATATGCTTAAGGGCTAAGAATTAAAACCGTGGAAAAAGTAGATCTCTTGCTCTTACAATGATTTTATATATTAAAAACAAATTTTGAACAGTCCAGTTTCGAAGTGTAACACTTGCCAGTGGCCTTTGTGCTAGACGGACAAATCTGCTTTTCTTCAGCTGAAGTGCTGATAACAAAGAGCAGTGCAAAACTCCCCATAAAAGTCAGTGCAGAACTGGTTCTACTCTAAAGCATACTCACTGAGGGCAAAGATCAACCTTGTGCAAAGGGAGTTCCTAAGAGGTTAAGTAGGACTTCATTAGTGCCTGGGTCTTGTTTGGGTCCTCTGCACAAAAGTGAATTTCATCCTTCTTGAATATTTTCCATTTTAATCCAGATTTGCTCCACTCCCAACATGAATGTTCAGATTATGGTTGGCATTAGCTAATGACAAATTAGTACTGAGAAATATCTTCTTTATTATGGTATGATAACCTTGGAATATGCTACCTATATATTACCTGACAAATTACATTCTGCACACATAAGCAACTAGTGAGATGCTAGGAAAGGGCATTCTGTTTGCAGAATCTGTAGTCTTCCGTACATTTTTTTTTCCGGAATGGGTTTTCTTTCTATAAACTATTATGTGGCTGTGAATGTTGTTTGTTATATAAGGGAGCCTCTTCCCATCAAATGACCAATCATTTCTGTCAGCACTTAGGCCTGAATCTTTCCTCAGCTGAGGTAAACTTTCCTATTTGCAAATAGGTCATATTGAATTAGAAAGGATCTCTCAGATATTGCATTCCAGTGTTTAGAGTAATTTGTTCTGCTCTTCATGATTGGCTTAATGGCTTCCAAATTCTCCCTTTGAGATTTTAGTAAATGATTTCATAAGGCTGACTAACAAATAAATTCAAATGTTCCAGCTGATTTATCCAGACACAAACATGGGTCTTGGATTTTCTCTGATCCACCAAATCCATACTACTCTAAACAACGGATGCTAAGTATCAGAATAAGTCAACCTAGATTCTCAGTCATGTAGATCAAGTTTCTTTCTAATGTCATTGTGTGTTGTACAGACTATAATTCTTCACTTGTCTAGCTGCTTTGAAAATGCTTGTAGAATAATGATGTTCACTCTTTAAAACAGCCATAGCTGTTTTGAAATTGTAAAGAAATATACTCAGAACATCAGTTATTTTATCCTAGCTCCACAGAATTCCATTTGGATATATTGTATATGTATTTAATTATAGGGGGTTTATGCAGTGTCTTTCATTGTTGAGATATTTTAGCACTTATAAAAGCAATTAATTAAATACTGGTTGTGTAGAGGCTGTGAAGTTAAATGCAGCAGCCATTGGCAGTAGCTCACACAGTGCCCTGGATGTGAGAACTTATTTTATTTTACACTGAGATTATCCCATACTTTTTTTGAAAAGAATTATGGGATCTTCACTTCTATTTGGATAAGTGCAGAGAGTTGCTGGACTAATCTCATTGTCAGGTCTCATACAAAGGCCGTTACCTGTAGTAGTACAACACCATCACCCCTCCTGCTGCACTACTTCTAACCCAGTTATGAGTCCAAATCGATAAGAGAGCTGTGCAAAACTATCTGTGCTCCGTTTTCTACCTGTTGTTTTCACCAAAGAGTTGAAGAAAGAATGAAAAATGGTTTGCTTTCCTTAAAGTACTAAATTGTGACGTCCCCTAGCCTGCTTTTCTAGCACACAGAATTTTTTACCAATTTCATTGTCATGTGGGATTTATACAGATATCTTTCAGTCATACAGATGAAGTGGTAAAAAGTGAATAACACAGACTCATTAACTAGTTGAAGTGCAGGTCTGTTTACCTGGTAACAGGAGGCGTGTAGAACATGTAAGCACAGTCTCAGCCATAGAAGTTGTGAAACAGTTTGATCCTTACATATATTTTATTTTGTTATTTTTATTAAACATCTTAAAATTATATATTTAATATGAAATGACATTATAGTAACCACTTCAAAACCACTTTGAATCATTTTCATTTGACCTCATCCAGTTTAACTCAAGGCTAGTATTAAGTATCTTTGGATGGCAGCATCTACAGCTCTCATCAGCTGGAAGAACGGATCATTCAAAAATCTTCAGCAGATCTTAGAGGCTGAGGAAAGAGGATCCGAGAAGACCCCATTCCACCTTCAAAATCCTTTCTTTCGTTTCACCCTCTCTAAAAGCAGTATTCAAACAATTAAATTTAGGATTGATTGCTACGCTGAAACCCTCTCTGAAAACAAACTTTTACAGGTAATGTGGATTAAAAGGGATATCCTCATTTATTTGGTCTTCCATTATCCACATTCCAGACCTGGCCACTACTGACTAGTGTAGTGGTCCCTTCTAAGGCTTGTCTGAACACACAGTTATTCCTGATTAGAAATCACTGATAAACTCCTTGTGTGCACACCCTTATTCCAGAATAAGTTTAAAGCTGAACAGGAACAAGGCACTCTTATTCTGGAATAAGAGTGTCCACAAATGGCGTTAATCAAGGATAGTTAATCAGAGATAACTCCATGTATAGAAAGCCCTTCACAAAAAGAAAAGAGGAGAAAGTACATGACAGTTTTGAGGTTGACGTGCTAGAGTCAACATGAAAGTTGTTGTGGGACTGGTCTTTCTGAGGACTCTTTTACAAAAAATCCCCTGTTGTTGCTACCACCATTTCAAAGCCAGAGTGGTAGCAAGGGGCAGAGCTCTCGTGTAGACAAGGCACCAGCGGCCACCAGTATTTTAATCATTGTGTAGACCTGCTCTGAGCAAAGATAGACTATATGGTACTTAAACTGCTGGCAGCTCCCTGGAGCCCTGTCTGTACTAGTGTTTCCAGCATAACTGCCCCCAGTGGAGCTGAACTTGGAGTAACAATTGGAATTTTTAGCAACTAAGTAATGTTGGGAAAGTATTTGAAACTTTCTGAAAAAGACAATCACACTCTTGCTCTTCATTTCTTTTCCTCCTCCCCATATGTTCACTTTCTCTCTATCTGTTCACAAGAAGGAGACTGAGCTCTCTAGGGACCACAATTTGCAAACCTCTGCCATAAATCCTTTTATGTATGGTTCTCTGAACTGTGTCTACAGTTAGACTACCTCCCTCTGCAGTTTTGGTTCCCCTTTGACTGACAGTCCAGTGCAGCCAGTTCATAAGACTCTGTTGAAACTCTTACAAAAACAAGGCAATGAAAATGTTTCCATGGAGCTCCAGCTTGGTGGGAAAATCTTTATCTTGATTGTTGACTTGAATATGAAATTGGCGTCACTGACAAAGCATTGTTCTAAGTAAATCTTTTGGAATAAACACAGAGACTTACGGGACTCAAGTTCCTCATCTTTTGGCTTTCTAATGCTACTAGTGAACAATAGGATACTAAAAGGGAATTCTTCCTACTTTTCTCTGATTCCTTGCTGTCTTCTGGATTATGAAGTATAGTTTGGAGTATTTGGAGCTAATACAGTTGAGTTAGGAAACCAGTGAGCTGTACAAGACAATGGAAATAAAAGTAAAAATGGCAACATTTTGCACTGAATTCCTTTATGATATGAGGAAACTTATGTTCATGAATGGAAACATACAACCACTACCTGTTTGAGAAAAGCAAAGCAAAATTGTCTTCTTTTACAGCTACAGGCTTTTGGTGATATATGAAACCTACATATTTCAATATGTAATATGGTTCACCTGAAGAATTTTAAATAATATTTTACAGTTCTAAGCATTGTTATACATTTGATGTGTGAACTTTAGTGAGAATTCCTGTGGGGTTTTGTAGTACATAGGGCACAGTAGCCTCACAGTTATACAGATGAGGTAGTTCTGCGAGTCTGCTCACCTACACAATTTGGTGGCTTTTGTTTTATGCTAACTGCTTATTGGGGTGTCTGAGCTTCATGGGAAATAGCAAATCAGTGAATTTTTTTGCAGTTAAATTCCCTTCTTTTCCTCAGCCTTACCAGCAGATGTGTGGTAACTGGAATAACAAATTGAGGTGTATTTTCCTTCTTCTAAAGGGAATGAATTGAGCCATACAGGGGATTGAGTACCTGTATGAATACTTTCCCTTGAAAATTTTTAGTACAATGACTTCTTCTAAGATACTTTTACCTTTACTAATCAGGTTCTGGCTCAAACAGAATTATTCAGCAGCTCTTTTGATAGAGCACCCTGTTCATTTGATTTTTCTGCTTGAACAGTGTCCGCCAATATTCTTGCATGTTCCTGCTAATTACCTTCAAAGTTGGTCATAATTCATTGAAAATTATGTGGCTTGAATAAGCCTGAGTACTAGCCCAAATAGCAGGGATATCAAGACTTATACAAGGTGCTTGGAACTTTTGGCTACGTGGTCAATAAATGTTGGCCCCTTTTTTGGTGTGTTTTGAGCTGAAGAAAAAGTTTTTATATAGTTATTTATATCTGTATCAAGAGATGCATATATGGAGATCCAGTGTAGTAGATACATGTATGAAAGGAGACACGAGTGACTTTTAACTTGTTGAACTCCAATATTATGTCTCTATAGTAGAAAAAGAAGTTGGGCTTATTGATTCTTAGCTCTTTTGTTGGTGATGATCTCATTTTTACGAAGTATTTGAGATTCTCAGCTACCATTTGATTTTATGAGTTGGTGCAATATTTGCAAAAATATTACATGCGTACACAGATGGAGGAGATTTTCCCATGTCTGAAGATAAAGTATTATTGTAGGGAGATTAAAAATAAAATATTAATATCCGATATTTGCTTTACCACTTAGTTTAATATAATCACAAACTTGTTGGTAGCAACAATTATTATATTACTTACAAAGTATATTTTGGGTTGGGTGTTTTGTTATAGGCGTATCTCAGAAGCTAAAAACTTATTGGCTCAAATACTGTTTACTAAGAAGCGCCATTTCTAGTTGTATAGAAATATTTTAAAATGTAGAATTATTATAATGAAAAGGTTTGTCTAGTTGGGGTTTGGGAGAAGGAGTTCACTATCTTGCAAGGCTGAACCACCATTTTATGGTATAAAAAAAGAAAAGAATATTTCCTATGGGTTTCACAAAATTGCAGTCACTGGGTCCCATGTAACCCAGTTTTTTATTTGATTTTGCTTTAGAGAAAAAACAGAAATAGTCAAATTAATTTAGTGAGAGGATCTTGCACACAAACATTTGTCCAAGTTACTGCAAATGGGATCTGGTTGCTGATTAATTGGCTACAGATAGTGCTGTATCAGGGTTTAATGATGTATTTAAAATACAAAGTACAGAAATAAAAATTCTTTTCTTTTTTTCTGCTCCAGGTTCTCTGGGAGATGCTAACAAGGGAGGTCCCCTTTAAAGGCTTGGAAGGATTACAAGTAGCTTGGCTTGTAGTGGAAAAAAACGAGGTAAGACTACGTTTCTACATTCAGGTACATAGATCAGAAAACAGTATTGGGGTTTTGCAAAAGACTTTTTCATCTTCTTCAAATTGAAAGTAAGTTCACGCGTATGGAAAGATTAGCAGTAGGAGCTAACACAAAGGGTCAAAGTGATGTTATTCCTCATGAATGGACCCTTTACATCTAATTGTTGCAGCTTCACGTCGTGATGCTGTAGATCAAAAATTGTACAAGTACTGTACTAGTTTCTCAGTCTCAATTGTAAAACCTAGGGGTTTGTTCTTAGTGATGAAAGAAGCCATTGCGTCCAAGGTAGGGGAACAGTTTAACTCCATCTCCTGCGTTTAGGACATCTTTTTACTGGCCGGGAGTTGATATATCTGTAAGAGACCTTCAGCTACTTCAACTTAACTCTCCCAGCAGGAGTCACTATAGTACAAGAAACTGCCGCTTAGATGAGAATTTCAAAAATAAAAGAAGAAAAAATAGTTTAAAAAAAAGAGAGAAATTACAGTTTTGCCACCTACGTTCAACACTACATTGAAGATGAGCTCCTCACTGGTATTGGCAAGGCTGTGGCATAGCTGCAAGCTTCCTCATGCAGAGTCTTTCCATTTCAAAAGAACTTCAGTGGTGTAAACACCGTTTGTACAGCGTCCCCAGCCTCGCTTTTCTTCTTCCTACAAATTGAGGCTTTCAGTTAGTTGGGCATGTGAGCTATATGTCTGAACACATGGTTCTTTGATATCAAAGACAGTAACTACATTTAAAAAACATTTAAAGTTGGGACTGTACCACACACAGACAAGCATGGAAATCTCAGTTAAGAGGAAACCTCTACTATCTAGACGCAGTGGAAGTTTGGGTAACATTATAATACAACCCAGTATTTCTACAATACAATTTTATATTCATCTATACAAACTGTTTCCCAAAATACTTTATACTTAAATAAAATAGAGTTAAATATTAAATAGCAGAAGGAGAGACAAATGAAGAGGGAAACACCTTTGTATTTTTTTTTAGTTCTGTTTGGGGACTGGATTGGTTCCACTCCCTGTCCAAGTATATGAGATGTCTATATTAGTTGGAAATGCTACATTAATAGAGCCTTATGAACTCAGCCTTCTACAGAATAATATTTTCAGAACAGGAAACATAATGGGATTCCTTCTCCCATTATGGGAAAAGCCTCATACAGCTAATGCCACATTATTTTGGAGAGAGAGACCAGAAACTTTTCCATATACTGTATATGGCATTCCTGTGCATATCAAGTACACAGGTTTATGCAGGATCTACCATACAATACCAGACCATTTAAAATGAGGTGAAGAGATCTGCTCTTCGGCTGAAAGATGTTAAAGAGTACAGATATATTTCCTCATGGTTTTCCAAAGCAAGGACCTATTAAAATATATTATAAGCAAAATATGGGCATGCCATGCTGCCTTACTACAGCCTGAAGAAGCTTAAAAAAAAACAAGTGTCCTTTGTGAATCTCTCAGTACTAGATGTTAGTTGCAACAGCATGGTGGTGCCTGTTACGCAATTTTCCTTCCTAAGTGATGCAATGAATAGATAGACACTGACAGTTTAACTCACACAGATTCTTTTTTTAATCTGAGCACAATCTATTGAACATGCCCAACACAGTCCTGCAAAATATTCACTTGCTCTCCTATTCCTCACTTCTCCAACGCAAGAAAAATGGAATGTTTGTGTCTCTCACCGCAAGTAAATAAATATAAAGGGGCAGGTTCTTCTCTCAAATAAACCAGTGCAAACCCTACTGATGTGAAGGGGGTTGCATAGGTGCGATTCAGAGCAGAATTAAACACACTGTTGATCCAATCCTGCATTCTTCTCCATCTAAAAGTCAGTGCAAAACTCCCCATAAAAGTCAGTGCAGAACTGGTTCTACTCTAAAGCATACTCACTGAGGGCAAAGATCAACCCTGTGCAAAGGGAGTTCCTAAGAGGTTAAGTAGGACTTCATTAGTGCCTGGGTCTTGTTTGGGTCCTCTGCACAAAAGTGAATTTCATCCTTCTTGAATATTTTCCATTTTAATCCAGATTTGCTCCACTCCCAACATGAATGTTCAGATTATGGTTGGCATTAGCTAATGACAAATTAGTACTGAGAAATATCTTCTTTATTATGGTATGATAACCTTGGAATATGCTACCTATATATTACCTGACAAATTACATTCTGCACACATAAGACAGATGTAATTGATGATTACATGTCTCCTGTTAACTTATTTTCCATCTACTGGAACAGTGAGGGTTACAGACAAATGCCATAGCAAGACTAGCAGACATATTTTTAGGCAAATGACTTGACCGAGTATCAAATAGCAGTGCAATTTGTTCATGCGCTATAGGAATTCCAGTGTATTTCTTATGCAGAAAGCTTTTTCACCAGCAATGCATTATTTTAATAACTACACTCCAATAATGCCTTTATTGTGTATCTCATGTTTCCAGTTTTTGTCTTGTTTAAATGCTTATGCAGACAAATTTGTTGTACTCCTATTTTGGCATGCTGTGGCTCATATGGCTTTGCAGGTCACGTTGCAGTAATATAATGGCATAATTTGATACAACTTACTCTGCTTTACTTGTGCAGTGCCAGAATTAGTGCATCAAAGTGCCTGGAGTAGCAAGTTGGTTTGAATGGAACTATAATTTCTTGGTTAGATCATCTTTATATGCCTCTGTCCTGTTTATAGCACTAGAGAATCATTTTTCCATCTTGGCCTCTCAGATTTCTAGGTCCTTCCAGATCCTCCAATGAAGAACCATTCTGTTGTGTATTTCCATATCTATTTTAGTTGGTATCAAACATCTGACGTCAGTTAACTGAGAGCCCAGCAGTATCTCCTTGTAAATGTAATGTGGTAAAGATACTCATTTCATCAAATGTAGTGGGATTTGTGTTCGGATCTTTCCAGACTGGAGAATGAGTTTGTAAATTAAAAGTTGCCTCTAGGATAGCCTGTCTTAGGTATCTTTCTAATTCCCTACAAAGGAAACCAAATTGGTTTAGAACTGGTTCCCTGTTGCAATAGTCCTGGTTGTAACCTACAGCTACTTGTTTTAGTACTGCCTTCTTCAGCCACCTAATATACAAGTTCTCTTTGATCCTTGAGGTTTTTTTTTTTTGAGCAACTGACATCACAATTAATCAATCTGACCACAGCTTCATGAAACTTATCTTGTGGAGTAAGGTTCTCATAGAAATCTCTCTCTTATATTTTTTTTAACTTCATCACTTCCTCAGACAATACAATGTGTATTTCAGTCATTTCTCTGTGATATCAACAGTGATTTTAGTAAAATATTGCTGGATTACTTTATGTGGGAGAAAGGGGTTAAGTTTTCTCCCACATTACATTTATATTGAGATACATCTGTGGACAGTAATGCAGTTAATTGGATCTAAACATTTAATATTCATTTGCGAGACTTTCCACGGGCTTGCCTCATTTGACCTATTGGGTACTTGTTAGTTTTTTAACCTACTCTGTTTGAATATTTGCTCCACCCATCCCTTATGGGTCTATTAACTGTACCTGTCCATGGTGTCTTCTTTTGGATTTTGTACATTGATCCTCAATTATGGAGTTTTGTCATACTAGCCTTTATTCTGTTAATGGTTATTTTGAACAATTGCCTAATCTTTTTGCTTGAAACATCAAATGACCAGTCTTACAGAAAGTATTATGACTAAACCATTACGAAAAATAAAATGCTCTTTGCTTTCATTTAACTGGTGAATCCTCTCTCTATTGCAGAGATTAACCATTCCAAGCAGTTGTCCCAGAAGTTTTGCAGAACTGATGCATCAGTGTTGGGAAGCTGATTCAAAGGTAATTTCATTTATTGTGTTCACGTTACATGTATCTATTTCTTTTTCGTCTTCATCATTTTAGTATGTAAGTCTTATTTTGTAGGGCACAACTGGCCTATTACTACTGCTGTAAACCAATTCAAAACTGTTAGCTAGGGCTCTTCATTATGATCGTCTAGAACGTATTTATGGCTGGATGCCTCTCTTGCCTTCTAAAGCCAGACCTGTTTATTGAAGTCAGTATTGGGATACTGACTGGAACAGCGGTGCATAGGGTAGGATGGGAAGAACTAATAAATTTTTTCTGTAACTTAATGAAAAAATAGTTTAGTTCTTACCCATAAAACAAATTTTCATCATAAAATTATTTCTTCACAGATGTCCCAAAGCAGTTGCACCTATAATGTAATAATTAAAGGTCTGATTCTGACAGGCTAAGCATAGTGGGAGCACTTGCAGCGTAAGTTCCTGCACAGTGTAAATAAGGATGGCAGAACAAGCCCTAAATTAACATGAAAACAGAATAAAAAGCAACTTCAGGAAGAGTTATATCAAGCTAGTAAACCTTTGCACCTGTTTAACTGCCCCTCTGGGGGTAACTAAACGAGTAATTAAAAGGAATATTTACTAAGTAAAGGCTCATATAGATGATGAGAAAAGTCCATTTTTAGTTCAGTCCATTGCCCTATTCTGTTGTACAGCAAATTAGTTTGAAAGGTACCTGTGGAGGTAGCTGGAAAACAGTTCATAATGGCATCAGCATTGTTATCAAATATGAGCAGGCATTTCTTTCTCCTGTGAAGATAGTTAAGGAAGGAAAATTATATTGCTTTACTCAGTTTGGTAGGGTCAGAATTCTGGTCCTGTTGAAGTCAATAGGAGTTTTGCCACTGCTTCAGTGGGACCAGGATTTGTTCCTGGATGAATTAGCTACTTTAAAGCTAGATCACCTTGTCGCTTGGAAAGAACCTGAGGGGGAGACAGGAAGAAGAAAACCTTTCTTGTAGAGTTTTTCCCCAGATTTTTCTGTGGGGGACAAGGCATGTTCTCTTCTTGAATGAATGGAGGGTTCTGTCGCTCAAGACCCTTGAGATCCACCAACAATATGGTGCCTTCCAAATGAAGACTCTGTGCCTCTTTACTGCAGACTCCTTAGACACTTTCAGTTTCCCATGAAGGGAGTCCCTTAGTTCATAGACAGCTCTGAGGAAAAGTTAATGCAGCATCATGCTGCTTTTCTGAAAATTGCTGGAGCATAACAACCATTTCCTTAGCCCACTTCCTCATGAGAGACAGATCTCCAGAGATGGTGCTGAGAAGATGGCCCTTCTTCTGTAAAAGAGGGGAGAGCTGCATGTGGGGGACTCTCTGCATAGGAATCTAAGGGTGACAGCCTAGCCCCTAGTTATAAAGGGTTCTTCTGAAATATTAGTGGCCAACTTGCTTGTTTTTAAAGTCATCACTTCAGAGGGAGTATATAGCGCAATCCTTGTTATAGACTACTGTGACCTTATTGTAATACTGCAATACGCAACTCCCCTGTGATTTGCCTGTGCTTAGTCTGTCAGTTTTTAGGCTTTCCTTTAAATTTTATAGAATTTCTTACTATTTGAAGAAAAGTATCTATCCAATTGCATTGAAATCACTATGACTAAAGCATGCATAGAGGAACTTTATTTATATAGTAAAACCTATAAGTTAAAGTAACTTTAGTAAAGTGCTTTTTACATGAAAAAGACAATTTATGTGCTAAGTATTAATAATGATTATTAAAGAGCACCTCCGATAGGCAACTACTTGTCTTAGGCAATCACTTTCAAGTGTCCCCATCTCTACTAGACAATCTGTTTTTCTAGGATAGTTATTAGATAGTTGCTTACACAAGATTTCTCCCTATTGATCTCTTTATTTACTAGAGATGTTTACCTTAAAACGGGGTCTTGTATTTCTTACAATTTCATATGTTTCTACAGCTTATCCCCCACCTGATCTGGGACATCATAAATTATTAGAAATATGATTACCATCTGAGGTTTGGGAGCTGGGAGAGGTAGTTGGAACAGATAAAGTAATAGAATCAAAGGACCTGTTTTTATACAAACATGCCAAGTAATAAACATTGAGGGAAAGGAAACACTGAAAATATTAGCCAGAATTCATTGTAATTGGAATTTCTTTTATAAAGTTTTTCCATGAGGCATTGAGAAGTAAGGGCCAAGATTTTAAAAAGTGACTACTGATTTTGGGTGTCCAACTTGAGACCTCTTTCAGGAGTCTTGTTTTCAGAAAGTGCTGAGCACCCACTGACTGAAAAGAAGGTATCTCAAGCTGGGCACCCCAAATCACTAGTCACTTTTCCACATCTTAGCCAAAGTCCTCCTGCGCTTACAGTGTTTTTATTAAATTAAAAGGTACCTTCCCCTTTTAAAAAAAAAATCAGTGTAAACCTGTTGCCTCCTTCCAGCTCTAGACAAAATCCCATCTACCCTTGAGAGAAAAGCTGTTGCAAAGGCTGATTCAGGTACTTACCAGGCCTGTAAAACAGTAGGTACCCACATGCATAGATGCAGAGGCATTCCCAGTACTGTTGTGAATGTTGACTTGGAACAAAATTTTGACAACCCCTGTGGCTGTCCTGGTTCACTGCTTGCCAATTTGGTGGTGGTGTGTGCAGGAACCTCAGGCATTGTATTGACCATTGTATTGCTTCATACAACTAACTCAGTCACTCAATGCTTTGAACTGCCCTTCAGAGACAGCTCTGTTCTCTGTCAACCGTTATATTCCCTCCCACTGTTCTAGGCAGGTCTGAGAGCAGCATAAGAAGTAGTCGGCTAGTCTCAGCCCTGCCCAGTGCTTCCCATATACCAAGCAGAATGCGCACAAACATTCTGGAAACAAAACTTGTATTAATTTCAATATTTTATTGCTTATGTAACAAGGGGCTTGTGACGCCCCTTTTGCAGCCTGCCCTGACCATGGCATTGTCAGAGAGGGCTGCCCCAGGAACCCTGGGTAACAGCTGCTCTCTCTTCATCTGCTCCTGAAAATCGGATAATGCAACTAGTTAGGTAAGGACGCACTACACACCTGTTAAGCGATTGTATAGTGTTTAATAGCACTACACAAATACATTAATGGGGTCTGGAGTTTGCAACATGTTCTGGGAGCTGTCCCAGTTGCATATCCCACACTCCAGGCAAACAGAGATGGAACATCAATGGAAAAGCCATTGAAATTACAGGAATGCATTTAGCATACATTGCTACTCACAAACCCAAAACAGGGCAAGTGACTGCAGCCCTGACCTTGTGCATTTCACTGGATTTGGGTCAGCAACAGCTAAATATATGAAAAGAATAAAACTTAAGTTGAAAAATCAGCTCCTGGCCTCCTGTAGCACCACCACCCAAAACTAGCAATGATTGTATTCTGGGACTCAAAGCACAGAGCCTATCTGCCAGTGGGTGCAAGGGAGCCTCCTGCCAAGCTTTACCCACAGCATCATCCATGTGGACTTGTGTGATGGTGTAGTCCCCGTCCTCTATAACGTATGTGGGGATTCACTCTTGGGAGAGAACCATTGTAACAAACTACTGGGATTGTTTACTAGAAACAATTTATAGAATTATAGCAACAGGTACAAATAAAGTACTGACAAGTTTGCACCTGCTACCGTGTTATGCAACTGTTCCAGGTTACAGTGCAGGGAACTCTATGGGATAGGTGCCAAAATGCACAGGTACAGCAGTGGCTGGGCAAATGCTGAGAGTCACAGAGAAAATCTGCTTGCTGCACCATTTGCCTGAAAATTGTGTAGATGGACCAAAAATGACAGACAAAAAAAGCCTCCGGTTAGCATTGAATAGTGCAGCACTACTGTATAAGAGAGGTTGTCTCTTTTTTTTGTTATACATTTGACACTTTTTTATGTTGTTTGACATTTGAAATAAAGAAATTGTCTCTCTTTTATAATGTAGAAATCACTTGGATCTTCCTGGGAGAGACACCTCAGCATTGTTCCTAATTGTTTTTGTGCACCCAAATTAAAATGCACGTTTTAATTGCTGCATCTGTAATTTTAGCAGAAATGGTGTAATTACAGATGAGATGCAGAGAGAATGTGCATCATCCCTTTATTATGAATCTACATTTTGTCTCAACCTTTTGTCTCAACCTTGCCTAGGGTCTGTCAAACAGATTAACGGAGTCACTGCTCTTTCGAGAAACATATTTAACTGTGGCTTTTTCAGTTTTCAACTATTATCTTATTCTATAGCTTCTTTGTGACTGCAGAAAGTAGAAAATGCAGAGAAGTTAAGACTGCCCTGAATGATGAGTGAATTTAGTTTTCATAAAGGGGTTTAAGAATGACAGCCTTTAGTTGTGCATAGGATACGAACAGCGCACACATGGGTACTGTGAACTTCCCCCCCACTACTTTGCCGACATACCCAGCTTTGTCATGGAGGAATCACCACAGTTGTTCTGATGTCTGTTCAGTCCCTGACCTCGGCTGAGACTACCAACGAGGGTGCCAGTTATGGAGGGGAAATTTTTGTAATGTGGACCTTTGTCTAGTAGGAATTGAACTGAGGTCTCACAGTCAGGCTACCAAATGGCTTGTTCAGCTATTAATAGTGTTGGGTTCCTACCTGTGACCTACAATTGCAAAGCTGTGTAATGAAAGGCATTACCAATCCCTTGGAGGCATCCTTCTACCAGATTAGGACTGTTAGGTAGGATTTTCCTCCTTTGCACTAGAAACCCTTCTTTCTAAGCATTATAAATCCCTTATTATATTATTATTGTTATTGTTGTTATTATTTATTATTATTTTATTTACATTGTGGTAGTAGCAGGTTGGGGCCCTATAATTGTAGATTGTTCCAGTTTCTATGCTGACTTTTCCATTGGAAAGTAAACAGTGTAAATATATGGGTTTAGAATCATTTCCCGTGAGCTGAACACCTGATAATTATGTAGGCAGCATCCCAGTCTGTGTGCTGTTTGCAGCCTTGTGCTTGAAGTTGCAGTAAGAGAAATCCCATTAATGTTTTAACATAGTCAGATATTAAAACAAAACCCTGATTATTGTTGTCATTTTGTCTTCAGAAAAGGCCATCTTTCAAGCAGATCATTTCAATTCTGGAATCCATGTCCAATGACAGCAACCTTCCAGACCAGTGTAACTCATTCCTGCATAACAAGGCCGAGTGGAGGTATGTTTCTTTGCTTCCAAAATAAGATGGTATAGTGTTCATGTGAAATGATGTGGGCAAATTAAGACTCCTTCCAGAGGGTTAAGTGCCAAATTGTGTGGCTGGCATTAGAGTTACTAAAAAGAGAAGAAATCAGACGCAGGTGGCAAGATGGTAACCTCTTTCTTAATACAAAATACTTGTTCTGTAGATAGTTTTGGAACAAATTTGATCTTGGTTTTTTTTAAGACTATCCAGAATATTGTGGAATGTGAGTTATGAGTCAATACACTTAAGCTGTGCACTTACTTAAAAAGTGTAATATTAATAATCACAAATGTATATGGGTTTTGCCATCCAAATCTTAAAATCAGGTATGTGTATTCAGTCTCTAATGTGAAGATGTTTGTGATTCAAGCTACATATGTACATGTAGTAATATCTGTGTGCATAAGTGTGCAAATTACATGTTACACAGGGAAGGGACATAAAAGGCCAAATTTTCAAAATAAGCCTACATTTATGAGTCTGAATCTTTGCATGTGCAGCCACTTGGTGTTATCAATTGTGCATCCACATGATAGGACTTACTTCTGCCAACCCCATTATTTGTGATAATGCACAAAAATTGTCTGAGCAAATGATACGACCTGTTTCCAGGGCCCTTTCAATTATTTGGAACAGTTTTTTTATCCAATTTTCAATCTATTTTATATGTGTGCAAAGAATAACATAATAGAAATGTTCCAAAAGCTTCTTTCTCAGTATGTAAGCTTAGCACTTCACAATATTTCTTAGTGTTTGGACAAGAATTTTGAAAGCAGATCTGCACAGGCAGAGGATTGTTACCAGATGATCTTACTGCAGTCTATATTAAGAAGCTTTGGCCGCTGTCCAGGTAAACTGGGAGCACAAATACTCAAATATTCTGTGCCTGCAGCTCTGAAAACAAGCAAAGAAAAACATTCAAGAAAACTGGAGCTGGGAAGTAAAGAATAAGGAAGAGATTATAGACATGAGGTTTAAACAAAACAATCCCAAACTTTGTTGGTGAACTTCAAAGGGGAATTGATAACTAGAGAATTTTATTGTGTGTGTGTGGAAAAAGTGAGCACAAGATGGGATGTTTGAGCCAGGTCACATGATGAGAGTATAAATAGCTTGTTTTAGAGCTGACATTATTCCTGCACTGACTCAGCAGAGAATCTGGTAACTGCATCTCAGCTCTCAGTACAGTATACTAACATTTTGCGCCATCTGCTGACATAAAATGTAAACTGCATGTATACTAGAAAATCTGCAATTTGAAGTGCCTGGTAAACAACAAATTCCTAATGTATTGATGTTCAACTATCTAAACATATTATTTTTGTTAAAAGTTCAGCTAGGTTTTATTTACCAGCTGAAGGAATCTGTTGTTCTTATGTTTAATTCTTCCATGTTTGTTTAAACTGCACTTAAGTTGTTGGATGGCTTCTATTAGTCACATTTATTTTTATAAGAAATCAATATATGTTTCCCTATCTTCCTCCCTCCATCCCCCACACATTGGGCTTGGGATATCTTTTGAATATGATTGTCTCTCAAATAGGGATCCACCAGATTCTTTTGGGATATGAATTGTTTGTTGGACACCATGATTCTTACAGATTTCTGGGCTGGTATTTTATCTATGTTGCATTTTTGACAGCAATCAGAAGGCAAAAAATGTTGGAAGAATAAGTCTCATCATGGGGGCTTATTACGTGACCACAAGCAGCCTCCACATTTTCTGCCACTATCCCTTTAAACTTTGGTGAGATCGGTCCTGCTACTATAATGGTAATTGCTGCTTTTTTTAAATAATCCGGATAGCTTCCTTTTGCATTATTGAGTGTTAAACTTAATATAAAAGTTAACCCAATGGATCTGGTAAGGAATATTTATATTAGAGACGGGCAAGTACTCAGATTCCTGAAGGAACCAAACAACTATCCTCTTAAATCTGGTCCATTTAGCAAAGTAGATACCTGTTGAATTGACATTCAGTAAAATTAAATGTTTATTCTTTTGGTAAGTTTATTCCTTTATCAGGAATCTTCTCCAGATGGCTTACCTGTTTTATGAACTATTTCATTTTGGGGCACAGAAACTGTTGCATTGTGAATACTGGCTGATGTTTTGTAAACATAAAGCACTGCAAATGAAAGGTGTTGTTTTAGCCATGAAAATGCATTTCAGCAAAGATACAGTTTCAAGGTAAAAATGAATTCTAGAATTTTTCAGAAGAGTTGATAAACTTATACACAAGGGAAACAGGAGAGGAAAAAAACTTATTCATGATCAAGAATAATTCACTTGGAAGCAAAGATAAATTCTGAGTTAAGTAGTCAGAGAAATGTGGCACAGTTAGAAAGAAACTGGGGTGTAAGGAGTTATATATAGTGGGGTGTATGGAAACTCTGTCCAGCAGTTGGGATGAAAAGGGTTTAGTCTACTGCTGATTAGAATAAGGGTCACGTTTGCCTGCCCTGAGTCTAGGGGCATGTTTTCATGGGGACACTCAGGGAAGATAATGAGAATTAACTAAAGGTGTGCAAATTTAAAGAGCCTTAGTTAAAATGCATTAAATTCCTGTGTGGACTCTCTTACTCAGAAGTAAAGTGGCCCAAGGGGATTAAGCTAAAGTAAACTTAAGGCCACTGTACTTCTGAATGAGAGCAGCCACAAGGGGCTTTAAGGCACTTTAACTAGGGGCTTTTCTACAATTACAGCACTGCAGTGATACCGCTGCACTGGCACCTCTGTAGCACTTAGTGAAGATGTTTCCTATGCTGATGGAGGGCTCCTCCCGTTGACATAGTTAGCCCATCTTCTCGAGAGGCGGTAGCTATGTTGACAGGAGAAGCCCTCCCATTGACATAGTGCTATTTACACCAGGAGTTAGATCAATATAACTGCGTTGCTCAGGGGTTCACACCCCTGAGCAATGCAGTTATACCAACCTAAGTTTCTAGTGTAGACCAAGCCTCAGGCTTTCTAAATTTACATCCTTAGTTAAGGTGAATTAACTTTCCTAATGTCCCGATGTAGACATGCCCTAGGAATTTGACCAGTAGCAAGTTGGGCCAGCTGTAGGTAAGAATAGGAAGTGCTGTCAAGAGTTAGCTCAGATGATGACTGGCTGCAGAAGTCAGAGAGAAGATTGGAGCTGAGGTTGAGAACGGGGATGTGGCTCTCTCCTTGCAGAACCCCTGGAGAGGTGAGCCACACTGTGTTACTTACATTTGGGATTTGGCTGAAGCCAGTCACTGCTGAGGAAAGTCGGTTTGCATTTGTTTCACCCTTAAAAGGGCAGAACATTCTTTTGTTTTGTATGATGATCAGCAGTAAATTGCACCCCAATAGGGCTGTATGATGCCACAGAGTACATAGATTCCTCTTTTGGACTTACTGTGGCTCTGACTGGCATGAAACAGAGAACTGGAGAGTTAATTTTGTACAGAGCGGACAGAGTAAAGATAGGCAGATGACAATTTTTCCCATCTCTAATATGTTTTTGTTTGCAAGCTGCCTGTGATGTCTGTTGGCAAATATCCAAAGTATTTGATTTACTATGTCTGTTTTTATCATTGTCTAAACATAATCCATATCTTCTTATTCCCCCTTATCTGATATTTTTGCAAATGGAGGTCCTTGTTTCTGACTAACAGTGTCAGGGCTGGCAACATAAAACTTATCTTGAAGAGCATATTTAATAGTTCTTTCTGCAGGTCTCTTACTATGGTTGAAAAGTAATGTAAATGTTCATTATTAAATAGAGATTGTATTTAGTATACATATTTTCATGTATACTAGCCACATTCTTTCCTTTTTTTGAGCGCCTCTATTCTGGCTATTTAAATGTGATAATATTAATGCTTGTTTTGATCTATCAGTGAAAATGCAAAACTAAAAAAAAATCACATACCAGTCACGATTTTTGTCTGTATCATTTATAATAAGACACATTCTCTGAGACTGTAGGATGAAATGGTTCAACAAAATCAAGCAAGCAAGATCAAACTGCAGAACTACAGATACACGTGTCTTATAATGTATGTTTCAAGCTGCTATATTTATGAAGTAACAGACTCATTAACTGGGCAATGTACGGTAGCTTTCTCTTTAATTACACTGTTTTATTATATACAGTGGAATTATTTTTCAGAATGCAGCTGTTTTCGCAGACTGACCTTTTATTATAAGAGACGTTTCTGTCTAATGAAGAGAGATAATTACAGTACACAGTATGCTTTTGACATATGGAAAGCTATTGTTACCAGGACTTTCCTGTTGCAGAATTTTATTTAAGAGAAAACTATAATTTACATATTTTAAAATATATAAAACTACATATAAGTAGCAATAAAGTTGAGATGCAAACCAACAAAAGCAATGCTCAAATTGTCCTATTGTACACACAATAGATATAATATTACACGTGGTACATAACGTAAGTTAGAATATTAACGTCATCGGTTTTCTTGTTCTTGTCACTTTCAGGCCTTTTAAATTACACAATACTTAGTAGACTTGGTCCTTTAAAAAGGCTAGGTGTTTTAGTCAAAAAATATATTAATTGTTCTCCTCTGCAAAACTGGCTGTAGCAGTTTTTGCAAGGCCTACAAGATGTGAGGTCTTCCTGGAAATCAAGGGACCGACGGTTATGTTGTTTGCTGGACCTTCAAAGGCCAGCCTTGGGTGAAGGGATTGTGAATCACCTATGGTCTTTAGGAAAAAACTAACGACAAGCTTTCAACCCTAGTAATCTGTTTGCATTAGTTCATATTTTCAAGCCTACTTTTTTTCTTTTCTTTTCTTTTTTTAAAATGAGGGTTCAGTTCCCCTTTATGTTTGTAGGTTCCATGACCTCAGGCTTTACGTGATCACAAAGGTTATCATTGACCTCTTCATACCTGAGATCAAATTTTGGCTAAGGTCACATGTTAAAATAAATGTGATAGACATTTGTTCTGACCACTAAATTAACTGTAAAATCAGCATGATTGGCTGTCTGTGCTTCAAGAAGTGCCCCCAGGCAGGACTGTAATTTGTATGCTAGAATTAGGTGTAGCTGCAGAGTTAGCAGGTTTGCCAAAGTGATGAAAATTCTTCATTTTCATGAGAACCAAATTCCCACACAGATTTCTTATAAAAAGACGGGAAGTATTCGATTTTGAGTATTTAAATTACTTAATTGTTATCATTTTTAAAAAAGTTGGAATGGTACATGAGCTTTCACAAACTTTCAGCCTGAGCTGCTTAAGGTGGGTGTTGAAGCTGAATCACCCTATGCTAGATTTGGAGGAACACTGCAAAAAAAATGTATTTACATTCTTTCAAATAAACCCACAATTCACTTTGCTCCAGTGTTTGCAGTCCCTTTTATTTGCGTTTTGCAAACATCTGTGGGAGCAAATGTTGTTTGGAAGATTGTTTTGTGGAGGTGGAAAAATCTTGTGAATAGTTGTTCAGGAGTGTTTGCAGCTGAAGTGTTCATGTGGCCATCTTGAAATCTCCCTATGGGAGTTTAGAGAGCAGAAACCATGCCATGTGACTAACCAGTCAGACAGCATGAATATTGGGCATTTGAGGCCGCAATAAGGGTACACAGTTTGCAGCAATCTACGGGCTACATTTTGTTCATATAAGGCATTAGTCAGATAACTTCAAATTATGAGTAAATAAGTACAAATCAAAGTCTGTTCTTGATTATTCACAAGGAAAAACCTGGGCTAACGTCAATGAATTATATGTTTGGCCCATCTCTATTATATACAGATTAGTGTACATACTATAAAAGAGAGATTGTTGAATGATCTTCCAAGGGGACTGATGGATGTTCCATCCAGAGACATTTTGATGCTAGATTGGGCAAGCCACTAGAAAATATGCTGAAGGGAACAATCTTGAATCTAATTCACCCCTCACGGATGAAACTTTACAAG
Organism: Macrochelys suwanniensis; assembly: GCA_033296515.1. Taxonomy (NCBI): domain Eukaryota; kingdom Metazoa; phylum Chordata; order Testudines; family Chelydridae; genus Macrochelys; species Macrochelys suwanniensis. The sequence continues at coordinate 39,631,210 of CM065784.1, forward strand.
AACAGTGTTGAAAACCCCTTTCCTACTCCTCCTTAACTTCCCATCGCTCATACTCATTCACACCCTTATGAGTCCTTCCTTTTAATTTCAGAGTCCAGGTATATTACAATTTGGGCCTCAAAAAACCCAACAGCCCTTTAAAATCAAAGCTAGTTTGATGTAGAGGGGTCCAAATCAAATCCTTATGAATCTAAACTATGTGACCCACAACTTTCTATTATTTTAAGCAGTGTGACCAAAAAGCGTTGCTATGGGGTTACATTTCTGTTATGTTTTAACCTTGAGAAACTGGGGTGGGGAAAGCCCTCTACTGAGACTGTGTATAACAAGTTTCAGACCAAATAATATTTATGGCCAAGTTATCATAGAATCATAGAATCTCAGGGTTGGAAGGGACCTCAGGAGGTCATCTAGTCCAACCCCCTGCTCAAAGCAGGACCAACCCCAAGCAAATGGGGCTGTTAGCCTACACGTGTAGTAATGCTAGTGATTGCCCTATTATCACTTCCAAACTGATTTTCCTTCCCTGATAGCACCTATTTCATTATATTAAAAGAAAAGATGGGATTTTCCTTTCTTTTTTTTTAAACAGTAAGGCATTCTGGTTTATCCTCTAGTATAAACATCACCAGTTGTTTTTAATGCTCTGAAAGGTGCTGTGTTTGGTGGTAATTAAATGTACTGCTTGAGTTAGTATTGTACTTTTCTGCTTTTCACATTTAATTAATGTTCGTGTGGGAATTATGAACAATTTATATCTGTCAGAAAAAGACAAGACTTAACAAATTGTCTCTCTGCAGATGTGAAATTGAGGCAACCTTGGAGAGGCTGAAGAAACTGGAGCGTGATCTGAGCTTTAAAGAGCAGGAGCTAAAGGAACGGGAGAGACGTTTGAAAGTATGGGAGCAGAAGTTAACAGAACAGTCCAATACTCCTGTAAGTAAAATAATTCAATCTTTCATCTGACTGCAAAAAGCATTTGGAGCATTGTCTGAGAAAATCTAGGGAAATTCCAATGAAAGATTTCTACTATCGTCTCCATTTGGTCCTGTGGGGCTGTTAAGGCCTGTTTTATTAACCAATACAAATAATACTCTTTAAAATTCACTCAGTGCATTATACATAAGATACTAACTATGGGCCACATTGTGCCATTAGAAAATAAACAGTTTCCCGTTGATTTAATTGCATTTCTAAGCTTAAAAATTGATGGTCTTAAATGAGAGAGCAGCACGCTCTTTATATGTCCATATTGGTGTTAATCTTGACAACGGTGTGATACAACAACAAAAATGTGCACTGTATTTCATATGTATTATTGTGACACTTCATACATTTTTTGTTTTGTATATTAAACCTGCGTATTCAGTAAAAGTACAATCCTGCTCTCATTCGACAACAAGAACTTTTCTATTGACTTTAATGGAAACAGGATGGGGCCCTAAAAGTAGTAACTTATAGTCTCTGCAGAAAAAGACTTCAGAAATGTCTCTGAGTGTTTGACAACTCGCTCTGCGAGGAACACAGCCAAAATTTATGTCTTTACATTTTATAGAAATCCACAAATCTTGAGTGGGCATTTGAGCCCTCAGTAATTAATGTGTAGGACTGATCAACATCTTAGTACTAGCAAATGCACATTATTTTATTAACTGAAAGACATGTGCCCATTTCCATGAATACATTAAAATAAATACTATTTTCTATATTAGCCTGAGCTGCTTGCTGAGGTTTAGCTCCCATTGACTTCAGTGGAAATTTTGCCAAAAACTGGAGTGCATGGTCAGGCCCTGAGTGTTTGTATTGGAACAGAGTTAATTTAGCATTATAATTGTGACACTTGCTTAATAGAATTACAGCACTATTTCTGCTTGTATTTTCAGTATTAGCCAAAACAAATACCAACTTGAGTTTGCAATAGTTTGCCATTCCCTTATGCAATCAGTTATGATTCTGTAGGTTCGGCATTCTAATACACAATTAAGTCCTGCTTACATAGGAAGATTGATTCTAACCAATCCAGTTTACTTGCAACTTAGTTTTGAGGCACAGCGTATTGGCATTTATATGAATGAAGTTGTGCACATGTTCCAGCTGTAAACATGTAGTAGTGTAATGATAAAGAATGAATGTTTTCCTATACCCAGACACTATGTTCTAAGACGGTATCTCTGTGCTTGCTTTAACACAAGCAAACTTCCAGTAACTGAGCTGTGGGCCATCTCCTATACAGTGCACAGCACGAGACACAGCCTTAATGAGCCAATCTTTTTGTGAGCAAGGCGCTAGGGCTGTTTTATGCTGTACTTGCTTATCGCGTCCACTTTTCACTTGTAGCTGGCATTGCTGAAGAAAGAATTCATTGTGCTAAGGCCTGTTGTGCTTAACATGGACTTTCGTTCTGCATAATATTAACCCACCTCTCTTACTTCATTTAAATGATTGAGAACAGTGTGAAATACAGCGATTTATTTTTCTGAGACCTTTAATGAACTACTGTATTGCTGAAGGTCTCCATTTTCAAATGTTTGTGTAGAGACAAAAACTTGCCCTGTTCTATCAGAGTTGCTTTCTTTATAGCAAAGTAGCTTCTATACAGTGCTAATTTACAAATAAAAAGAAATCTTGTATTCCTAGCCATATGGAAAACAGCACTCCTGGGCGTTCTCTTTGTAAGTGGTGATCCTTGCAGACAAGAGTCTCTGTGCTCCCCTCAGCTGTGAAGCATGGAGGAGGGCAAATAAAACTAGAATTATGTAGAGCATGGGTGGTAGCTAGATCTATGCAACATGATCCCTCACTTCTTGGCGCTCATGGGAGCTGCATCATGGTGTGGTCGAGACACCATGCCTGTGGGTGGCAGGAAGGGACAGAGTCAGAGTAACTGCCTCCTCTCTTCAGTAATATGAACAGGTGGAACTGCCAGAGAAGAGCAGCATAGAACGCTGTCTGGAGTGGTTCACAACTGAGAGTGCCAACTTCAGGGCAAACTGTCAAAAAGCAGGGCAGACACCCCAGTCTGGTGGGATGTTCTGTGATTAGATTTCACCAATCAAGTAACACATGTGAACTCTTGGATCACTGTCCTAGTCTTACCTAGAGTCACAGAACGGCCCTTTGGGTATTCCAGTCTATCTTGCTACTCAGGCATGCTGGACTTAGTGATAAATGGTCACTTGCACCAAAAATCACAAGCTCCCAGTCCCAAGAGACCAGTCACTTATCTCAGATCAATTTATACCTTCGATCTCACACCAAAGACAACTCTGGTAGCCAATACTATAGCAAACAAACTAAGTATTTATTAACTAGGAAAAAGAAATGAGAGCGTTATTTACAGGTTAAAGCAGACAACTGTAACTCATTTATGCTTATATATCTGTGATTCCAAAAGGTGACAGAGATGAAGTAAACTGTCAGTGCTGAATGTCTTTTAGGGCTAATCGAGGTTGACCCAGGAGATTGCTGCTTTTGTTTCTTAGCTCCAGCCCTTGTGAGAGGCCAAACTGAAAAGAGAGAAATGTTTCTTCTTGTGAGGATCTTTATATGACCTTGCCCCAGAATTAAAATCGATGGGATGAGGGCTCCTGCACATAACTTCTTCATGGGTGGATGGGGCAATCAACTAAGTTTTTATCCTACAGTGGCACATTTAGTCTTGATAGTCCTTCTTGGTGGGCAGGGAAACCACTCTTCTTGCCCAGAGTCACAACTTCAGAGCAGGCATTTTTACAATTATAAAGCAAAACTTTCATATTACCTTACAGCATGGGATACAGACATTACAAGTAAGATTAATGCACGCAGCAGCTTATGAGCATTTTATAGAGTCTAAACACATCTTTACAAGTTTATCACCTATTTTAAACAATATTAACTTGTAGGTGAGCAGGTCTGGTTTCCAGCTATGAATTTGTCAGTGCTCAACTGATGCCTACAGCCTGGGAGAGCCTCAGCAGTGGCCAGTGCTGCTGGCCCCGGGAACTGCCGGAGCAGCAGCAGTCCCAGGGGCAGCTGAAACAGCGGCTCCAGGGAGCACCCCAGGGCAGCCCCAGGGACAACCCAATCAGCAGTGGTCCTGGGGTTGGCCAGAGCAGCAGCTCCGGGGGGTGACCCTGGAGGCCATCGGGAGAGCAGTCCCCGTGGGCCTTGGAGAGCGGGGCACCAGGGGCAGTCAGTCCCCACTGATGGAGCAGAGGTCCCCCAGAGCAGCGGGGCCCAGGAGCAGAGGTTTAGTAATGGGTATTTTTAGTAAAAGTCATGGACAGGTCATGAGCCATGAATTTTTGTTTATTGCCAGTGACCTGTCCATAACTTTTACTAAAAATACCCATGACTAAATCGTAGCATTATTCACGAGCAACTTTAACTGACAGTCCATGCAGTTTTCCGCCCTTGGATGCAAAAATGTAGGGGTCACCTGGAAAGCACGAGGGAACTGTACTGCTAGTGGGGCACCCCAGAGAGCAGCACAGGAGCCCAAGGATCTGCAATGGTTGGAGATTCTTTCCTCAAAGATACCTGGCTGGGCTCCATTGGTTTTGAAGGGTGTGATCCATCCAGAAGGCCGCAAGTCCCCCTATTCCTCAGTCTATTAGTGTGGTAGCACCCAAAAGATTTTTTTTAAATAAAGCCCACCTGCTACATGGAGTTTTCTTGAAGAAAGAAAACCCAAAAAAGTGAAGTGTGGGAATTTTATCTGTGTGGCTCTAATCTACCGTAGGTGAAGCAATAGATGTGTTTGAAGTTAATGGAAAGCATGTGTTAATGCCCAGGAACAAACACACAGGGAAACTGTTCTGGGAATCGAGCTGCATTAGCCATAGGCTGAATTGATGGTTCCCACATTTAGTCCTGAGCAGCTCTTCTTTTAACAGCAGAGTTTCTCCCCATACCTGCTCTGGTTTGTGCAGCGGGCACTTTTTGAATCTGATATTCTGTGGCCCCAACATCTCTTGTAAAGCACTGCTGCACAGAGGAATCTGGGGCTAATTTGGAAAATAAAACATAACCTGCTGTACACACTGGTTCCACAACAGGACACCCGTCTGAAGGAGGAAAGGCCGCAGAGAAGGGAATGGGTAGGTTCCCCTGAGCTGGGTGTGCTAGAGCTAGAGGAAGGAAATTGGGAAGGATTGGTGAAGGTGTGCACCAAATTCAGTATTAACTTAGACTGCAATGTGCCTAGATCTGGCGTTTAAAAAAAAAAAAGGATTTCTGTTGTGGTTGCAACTGGAAACCCAGCTATGGAGCAGGACTCTTTTATGCTAGGCACTGCACACTCATAACATAAAGACAGTCCCTCCCTGTAAAGGGCATCCTTCTGTTCACCACAGAAATTGCGTGGACCCCAGTGGCTGTGTATTCACAGCACCCTTTTAATTTAAATTCCTTCTGCCATTACCACAACAGGAGATTTATAATATCTATGGTTCTTTGGCCCTCTCCCCCAGACCTGAGGGGAACTGAGGTCTCCCTTCCCTGAGGACTCTGTGTGACTGGGCTCAGCTAGCCCTGTTCCCCTGTCCCCAGCTCTTCCTTCCCATGCATCTTTATCAGTCATGGGCTGATGGGCTAATTGACACTTTATCCCACCTTGCCCACCAGCCTGATTAGTTAATTACCTCAATCAGCTTCCTGTGGGAACTAATTAGCATCTGAGTGATCAGAGTTCACTCCCTGCACTCTGTCACACTCCTCCAGAGAGCTCTTAGACACAGATTTTAAAAGGTGTTTAGGCATTTCTGCACTAAACATTGCAACACCTGTCTCATTTCAAAAGGCATTTAGGCACTTAGGAGCCTAAATCCCATTGACTTCCAATGGGTATGTTTACACTGCAATTAAAAACCTGTGGCTGGCCTGTGCCAGCTGACTTGGGCTCATGGGGCCTGACCTAAGGGACCCTCCCACCTCAAAGGGTCTGAGAGCCTGGGCTCCAGCCCAAGCCCAGAAGTCTACACTGCTGTTAAACGGCCCCGCCGCCTGAGTCAGCTGGCACTGGCCAGCCACGGGTTTTTAATTGCAGTGTAGACATACCCCAATGGGCCTTAAAATCACAAGTGCCCAAATCCTTTGTGAAAGTGAAACTTCAGATTTTACATCAGTTTGGTGTTGCAATGCTGATTTAAGCAACACCTGAACACCTTTAAAAATCTGGGCTTTAATCTTTGTATATGACAAGAGGCAACAGGTGGATACAACAAATACGTGGGGGAACACAAGGAACAGTGAGGTGATTATAATTAGCGTAATGAGCAGCAGTCACAGCACATCAGCTACCTAGCCATTGTCAAATGTTGTGTAGCCATCATGACAGAGGTGAGATTTAGAGAAACACTTTGAGGAGGACAATAAAGTAGTTTTGTAGATTTTTATGGGGGACTCCTCCCATGCATAAAGAGGATTCTCATATGCCTAAAATCCCCATATAGGGGCTGAAATAGCTCTCTGCCATGGAAGTAGTATAAACTGGGCACCCTGAAACTATGCTCAAGATTTCTAAGTACTACTCCCCAAACCCCCATAAATAAGAGCCTTGCTTTTTTTGGACTGAGTAAGATTTTATGGTAGAAGGTGACTTGTGTGGGTTTTTTCCCCTATACTGCTTGTAGCTTATAAAATTAAAGCTTAAGTAGGAGGCATCATATCATTCATAGATAGAGCTCTGTGATTTAAGGAGAATAATTTAATGGTTCCCCATAGGGTAACCAGATGTCCCGATTTTATAGGGACAGTCCCGATTTTTGGGTCTTTTTCTTATATAGGCTCCTATTACCCCCCACCCCCGTCCCGATTTTTCACACTTGCTGTCTGGTCACCCTAGTTCCCCATGTGTTGCATCCCATTGTAATAATTTTCCCAGTAACAAATTGTGGGCAGAAAACAGACTGAGCAGTTGTGATTAGGTTAAACACGATGTCTGGAAAGCAATACCGACTGAGTTTGAAAAACAGCTCTGGAAATAAAGGCCATTTCAGCAGTACAGAAATAGCATAGCATGCTGCCCCGTTAGTAGCTTAATTCTGAATCAAACACCAGAGCTCTTGCTCCCTGTGGAGAGCAGGTATGTTACAGAAGTTGCTAGCTTGGCCTCCTTGAAGAGGCATTAATTGTGATTTAGCTCCAGAGGACATTTTTCATTTTGTTGAGAAAAAAAATGGTAGTAACAAACTAAGTCAGGAGAATGCCCTGATGTGTAGGTGGAGAGTAAATCAGCAATGCCTTGTATTGCAGGGTATACAGAAACACACCAAATATATGTTGATATCAATGAATAACACAACATAAATTTCTAAGGTTTACAGAAGCAATTTATTAATAGTCCAGACTAGAGACCTGCTCCTACTTCCATTGAAGTTGGTAAAATTTTTGTCTCCGACTTTAAAGGTGTCAGGAATGGTCCATAATCCTCTTGATTGTGGCCTCAAAAATGGCGACCCAAAAATTAATTCAATCTATCCAGATCTGTACATACACGTTATTGCTGTGGTATCTTCTGACCTATACATAAAAACATTTCACTCTGCACCAGGAGCTTTTCTGGGTTCTTTAACCCTAAGTTGATTTATTGTTCAATTCTGAAAGCTAAAATTAAGCAACTCAGTCGAGACATGGCTCTGCTTGTACCTAGATTCCTGTGGTAAAGTCCACATAGGTTAGAGAAATGTTGTAAACCATTTTGTATGGTACAAAATGAGAGATTCAAAAGTTGGAACTTACTTTCAGCATGAAAGCTGGGCTACCTGAGGTCTTTTGCACACTGTTTGGTGGTGGTTTTGCTTTCTCATTTTTAAAAAATTTAAGCCAAGTGTGTTTTAATGAATTCTTACTTGAGCTCCATGTTTTGATTCACTAATCATTTTGCTTTCCATTTATTGCTAACTAATCTGGTAGTGTCTTTTTTGCCTTGAATTGAATTGGTTCTAACTTTCCTTTTTACTCTGTCCTTTCCTCCTTTAAATAGCTTTTCTTACCTATTGCTGCAAGAATGTCTCAGGAGTCTTACTTTGAATCTAAAACAGAGGAATCAAACAGTGCAGAGATGTCATGTCAGATCACAGCAACAAGTAACGGGGAGGTAGCTGGCATGAACCAAAGTCTGCAGGCCTTGATGATGAAGGGCTTTGGGGATATCTTCTCTATGAACCAAGCAGGATCAGTCCTGCATTCTGGAATGCAGATAAACATGCAAGCCAAAAAGAATTCTTCTAAAACCACCTCTATGAGAAAGGGGAAGAAAATCAACATGGCTGTGGGTTTCAGAAAATTTGACTGGTCAGATGATGATGAAGATGATGATGATGATGATACAGATGATTCTAGTGAATGAAATTAGAAATCTAATTAAGGCTAAAATTGGTTTCTAGCAAATCAAAGCAATAAAGTTTCACAAAAATCATCCTGTCATTTTGGTCTGTTTTAAACCCTGTAAAAGAAACAAAAGCAAAAACACTACATTTTTCTAGGCCAGTCATATTTGTATGTTAAAAATATATCTTGTTGGTTTTTAGATTGTGTTGATCTATATTTGCTTTGCTGAAATTTGGAACTAAAATTTCAAAACAAATCGAGGTTTTTAAAACCCAACAAATATAGCTGCAGCTCACATTTATACTGTAATATTTGATGTCTGATTACAGAAACTTCTGTGGCTGAATATGTTTAAGATCTGTAAACAATGGGGGAACTTAAACACCTATTTTACTTAAACATACATCCATTACTTTTCTTTTTGTTTTTGTAGTTTTCTTTACCCATTTTATTGTTGATCATATGAATATATTTGTGTTTCCATGTGGGCTTTTCCTATACAATCCATTCTTTCTGACTGCTACAGTGAAGTTGTTATGCTAAATTTGTGATTTCTCAATCATTTTCAAGGCAATATCCTGTGATATCATAAATACATTACTAAGAAGAACAAGCAGTGTTGAGAAAAATAAAGCCCTTTCAAACACAGTTTAAGAGACAGCAACTGAATACAGACAATCACTGGTAATAGATAATTTGTATAAATGTTCTTTTCTCTTTCTCTTTAGTTTGTGAAATTCACTCTTTAGTACAGTAACTTACAATAAAACCTCACCACCTAATTGCGTTCTGGTAGTCTACAAGCTCACTGGTTTTCTGTTACATTGGTGTAAATCCAGGAAATCTCATTAACTTTGATGGATTTACTCTGGTTTTATTCCGGTTTAGCTGAGAGCAAAATTGGTCTTAGGTTATTTACAGCAATTTTTTATTTTGCTGTAACTATTAAACCATTTATCACTGTCCTTCCCAGAATAGGGGGGAGAGAGAGACATTTTAAGTGTTTGAGCCCTCCTACTGTGGCCTAAGCTAAATTCTCAGTGATGACGTGAAGAATATGCTCTAGAGTTTAAATATCCATTTTTCTGCTGTGAAATCATTTTAAAAATATTGCCACTGTTGTTATGATTCATTCTAAAATTGAGTATATAAGTATCTGCTGCAGTAATTACCCCACAGACACTCTGTCCGGAACAGTGAATGTATTTTCCTGATGAACTCTTTGATGGTGGTACAGAAAGAGAGAAGGAAACAGATACATTCACACCTACAGGTGCAGAAGAAAGGCCCATTGTAAATGTTTGCCAAATAAAGAAGGGCAAAATTTTTTAAGGAAAAGTGTTACTTTCATGATCAGTTGGATTTGAGGGGATAATTAAACTCCTAAGTGCAATGTGTTGATGGTGTTTCTCTCATGAAAAATGGTGATTAGTGCTGTTTAAATACCTTAGAAAGTAGAATCGTTACATGAAAGCAGGTCTGAAGTTGGATCTCCCAGAATTTGGGACATTATATTCTACTATTTAGAAATAAGAGAAAAAGTTCTTGAAGTTTTAAAATTAGTTTTTCTAGGGTGACAAGTGCAATCTTTGAGATGTGAAAGGTAGCCAGCTTCCTCATGTAAGGCCCAGTGCTGTTCTGGTCACCTGCAAAGCACTCAGTGCTTTCAACTATGCTTGAGTTCAACTGGAGCTAAAGATTCTCAGCACCTCACAGGATTGGGCCCTTAACTATATGAAATGTATAGAATTTGAGCCAGGTTCCACCCTCTTGCTAGCAGGTTCAAGTCCATTGGATTGAAGTTAGCTTTGTGGTATCTGGGGCAATTTTTTCATGCTAGTAAGAATCTATAATTTCAACACTGAACAGTGCAATACGTTCTTATTGGGAGAATTTACTATATCTAGTCCAAGTGAAATTTGCTCCTACAATATCAGTGGTAATAGCATTTTAGGAGCACTAAACAAAGTGACTGAGGGTGTGGGGAGGGACAGAGAATAGAAAAGGGGCAACAAATTAAATGGAAATGGCAGCAAACAAGCTACTTCCAAATGCAAATTTGTATTGTTTTTTAAGTCTGCACCTGCTAACAGCTACCACAGTGACATTATTTTTATAACCACTGTACTACACGCAGGAAAAACTGAAGGATTTGTATAATCTAATGTGTGTGTCTATGTTAAACTACTGTACCATATTTCTAGTGTAGAGTTGCACAGCTGTAACTGAAGTCAAAATTGAACTCAGTATGTTTAGAAATGCAAAAACAAAAATATCTCTTATTAGCACTGATACTGATACTTTGCACTTTTAAAGCACCTAATAATCTCAATGCACTTTATACACATACGTGTTGGTTTTAATTAGATGTGCAAATCCACTTCTTGATTTAAATCTTCACCTAATAAAATATTCCAACACTACTATATCACATCACTTTTTTGTTGAGGACAGATATTCTCATGCATCTCTCATTAAAGTGAATAGGAGTTATTTGAGCATAATAAATAGAATAATTTGGCATCTTGTACATAGAGAGCAGAGCCGGTAAAAAGAATTTAAATGTAATTTTTCAGTGAAAAACAAGGACAACCTTTTCATGAATTGTCTCTATTTTTTAGCCAACTCTAATAAAGATATATTGAGAAATAAAGAAATAACTCTCCAAACATTTACTTTCATGTTCAAAATAGAAGGGTCCTAGAATTGTTGTAAAAGATCTACTAAGCTCAAGGCTTTTCCCAAGGTTTTCTGTTGTGATTCCTTTAAAGTATGATTATATTCAGAATAGTAGCTTGACTTAAAAAATGACATTGTGGAGGTCTATGTTTTTATTCTCCTTTAATGACTATCATACCAAACATGTTCAGTTTACAAGTCAAAAATAAATTGTGCTTGACTATCCAGTAAGTTGTTTCTGTCTCGAACATCCTCACTATATTTTAATGTTGAAAGATTTTGGTTAACAGTTCTGTTGATATGGAGGCAGAACACAACCATTTTGATCTTCCACTGTTGATTGTGCTCTGCAGTGCTAGCAGGATTAAACTTGTTTTTTAATCTATCTAGATGTCCAATCACCAAAGTGTCTACAATAGTTGCTAATAATAGTTAACAGTTACATAGCATGTCACATGATCAAAGCATTAACCAAAAGTTAACTAATGAATCCTCCCAGGGCCCTATGAGGCAGATAAGGTAAAGTGGTGTTATCCTATTTCACAGCTGGGGAAACTGATATAGATAAGTTAAATGCCAAATCTGAACTTCTCATTTGTACTCAGTCATTATACTTAAACTAACACTGGCTTCAGTAGGGCATATTTCCTGACCTGAGGAACTCAGAGCTTAGCCCTTTTATTTACCCACAGCCACATAGTGAGCTGGGATTAGAACTCAGGATTTCCTGACTCCTAACCCAGTTCTCATTCTTTCAGACTTGGAAAAGATGCAGGGAATAGATATACTGAGTAAGACTATTTTAATATGGTCACTTTTCTGACTGTAATAGCACTAATGCATTAGAATAGCAATTGCTCTGAGATCTAATGCTTAGATCTGAGGACTTAGTTTCAGGGCTTATATAGTTTGTGAAGTGTTTTGGATATGCTTGATCAGCTGGCTATATTTGTTAATTGTAGTACTTGGACTTAGTCTCCTCTAGATGCCGGGGATTTTTGAGACATGAGATCTGAAGTAGCTCTTCGGCACATGATCATGTTCTTGACTTGTTCATTTATCATTTACAGTATTTTGTTAGATATTGATTTCATTTCATTGTAGATCTTAAAGCAGTTATTCTAATTAAATATTGATACATTAATGATTTATATTGCTATCAGCAGCAGTAAATCCACAGAATGTATAATAAAGCTAATAAGTAACTAGCAAAGTTACTGTACATCTTTAGTAAGCTATTTCCTGTTTTTGTAATAAGGCAGCTTTTAAATAAGACCTCCGACTTGACAGAGGTTTAATTACAGGCCAATAGAGAATCCATTCTGTTCTTTCAACTTTCATGTAGCAAAGTAGGCTCACAGGACATGCAGTAATTTTTACAGTCCTTAAAATCTACTAATAGAAATCTGGAGAGGAATGCATTTCCCCCCCTTGACTTCAACTTAGTGCACACTATGAAGTCTGTATAGGGGTTTCTGGTGTGTGAAGGTTTAGTTTCAGGACTGTAGTACCAACAACCTACATTAAACATTTTACGTTGTGTGCAAAATATTCTGCTGACTTTTAAAGTCTGATATAGTTCACTGCATTTTCTTGCTTTTGCACTCTTTAAAAAGTTTTATACTTAATACTAGGAAATGATTCTATTTATACTCCAAGTGTGAGCAAATGAAATTTGAATAGAAAATATTTTCACAGTGTTAGAAAACTTCATCCCTTCCTACTGAAATACTTTGCTGAGCAAAACCTGTGCCAAAACTATTGTGGTGTAAACTGACTGGCTAATTTGTATGGAACATGCAATGTTACACCCTCTTGTGGTAAGACCTTTCAGTAGTTAGTTGTTTTCTTCACCGCACTTAACATGTGATGTCTTGCTTTATTGGATTTAGTTTTCCAGTTTTTTTAAAAAAAATGTAATGTATTCAGTTTTCTCAGTTGGTGTCATAAACTTGATTTTGATGTGAAGTTTTTTCCTTTGCTTCTCTTTGTTCCAAACTTCTATTTTGCAATAAACATTTTGACAGTAAATTTTTATGCTTCTGTGTTCTTGTGTAAACTGCTGCTGTTAAAGGGATTCCTCATTGCCTTCTGCTTTGATCTTTTTCATATTATGCAGAGCTGTGGTGTGGCATTTTCCCCTTTTTTCTCTCTATTTATTTGTTTGTAAATATATTTAACATTTCACATAACTAATTTTCCTCTCCTAAAAATGGGAATCATCTGAAAAGTCACTGTGTGTAGGCAAAAATGGCATATTGAACTTGTGCAATGGTAGAATACACAATGAAATACAGCAAACTGTTGAACCCAAGGTTCCCAATGGAAAGGAAAACACCAGCCCATTTGGAATTTAAGGGCAATTATGTTGTTAATTATTTATTGCAAATATTGTGGGTCTCTGCCTTCACAAGGGTCATCATGGTTTGCAGATCCAGCCCCAACTAGTTGCCAGTGATAGGTGGACCCCTTCCACCCTACAACTCTCTCTGCCCAATTTAACTGTCATGAGGGGAGCCAGGTTTAAAGTACAGGGGGAGCGGAGCTAAAAAAAGGTGCCTCTCCTTGTACTCCAGCTGTTTGGCGTGGCACTTCGGCAGCGGGTCCAGTCCCTTCACTTGCTCCAGGTCTTCGGTGGTACCCGCCGCCTAAGTGAGGCCGAAGACCTGGAGTGAGTGAAGGACCCGCAGCCGAAGTGCCGCTGAACAGCTGGAGCACCGGCGGGTGAGTGCTTTTTTTTAGTTCAGCTCCCCCTGCAGCGCCGGAGCAAAAAAAAGGCGCCGTTTCTGCTCAGTGGGGGAGCGGCCGCTATCCCCGCTCCCCCCCCAGTTACGCTACTGGAGGGGAGCCTTTTCTGGATTTTCCTGACTTGTAATTGGTAGGTTATGAAGCTTGGCCCACACATGGGGAAGTTAGGGAGACGAGGGAAACTTGCCTTTCCGTGTGGCAGTCAAAGCCAGCTTCCCATCCCAGTGACCACTTAGCTCAGGCATTGTTGGCTTTGTCCATCTGAAGAGGCCATTACTGTCCTGGAAGAGTTATGGCAGGAAGGGGTGAGCAGTGGGGCAGGTGTGGGGGAGGGTCAAGGGATCTTCACAGTGATGGACAGGGCTGGTCTGATAAAATGGTTTGTGGCGAAGGAATTTTCCCTAGAAGCAGATTGGCCAAGCCTCTGGGGGGGGTGTTGGGGGTTGCTTTCCTCTGTGCATCTTGCAGTGTTCAGCAGAAGCTGTAGTTCAGGACACAGGAAACAAGTGTAGGACAGTCATGAATCCATCAGTGGGAGTCCATATGGGAAGAGCAGAAAGACTTGTCCCAAGTTTGGGTGGAAATCATTGTGGGAGGCACCTTGGCCTGTTGTCCCACAGTCTGCAGGGTCAGGGAAAGGAGGAGACTAATAGATAATGATTTGAAAACATGGGGTGGCTTCCATGCATAGGCACAAGGTCTTTCAGGTGTGAGGGAGGAATTCTGGAGAGGAGGAACTGCAACCGCCAAGAGGTTGGGCACTAGGGTGCTTGTAGACTTGCATGGCCCACAATGTAAGGAGACCACAAAGACTGAGGGTTGACCAGTGAAATCTGAATTACAGTTTGGTAGCAAAGTCATTCAATAAATTTTCAGCCATTCCTGGGTTTCACTGACACATCCATCCACTCATGTATCAAGTAGATCCTGGTCTGATCCCCTCATACTTCAAGAGGGGAATCCTGATCCTCCATATAACAAAGCGTACCATACATGGAGCTGTGGCATTCAGCTGGCTGCGAAGTGTCCCCTTCAGGTTTTGTTCCACAGCTCCTAAAAGGAATGATCATGCAGGTGTAGGTGGGAACCGAAGGGTAAAAGGGGACAAACAAACTTGTACCTTAATCAGTAAGGAAGTCTACCTGCAGTGGCTCAGTCCCAAGTCAGTTGTGCTCTCCTTGTTATGCAATGACTGCTTCATTCACTCTACAGAAAACCTCCCTTCCAGCTGATATTGGGAAAGACCAAGACACACCTTTCACTACTGGAGTCAAGCAATAGTAAAAGCAATGGTGCAACACAAGGAGAGAGACAAAATTCCAAGACCGCTTTTGTTACTTGGTGATCTCCTGAGTAGTTTTAGCCCCAGGGGGTGTTGGGACTATTCCATCACTGCTGTAATATCACTGAAGCCAGCCTGTGATCACTTTGACTAATATGTAAACATGAGAAATGCTACTTTGATGACACTTTATGCAGTAATCCATGGAATAATGGGGAAAGTCCTCATCACAACCAGGAGGCTTCTGGCCTGAACTGGAGAGGAGGTGCCAAATAAAATCAGCCACCAAAGTAAACTTGGGGGGAGACCTGAGTAAATGATCAGACAAGAAGAGCAATATTACTCTTTTCAATTCATATTTCTCACACAGTTGCTGCCTTCCTTTGATATTTGTGCGTGGACCGAAGAAGATGTGGTAAGCATTTTGTACTAATTCGGTCAACATTGTTTTGATGTAGCTATAAAAGAAAACTGATGCACATCATAGTAAATGAAATCTAGATTGTAGTGATTTGAGAAGTCTGTGGACAAGATTCTAGCACTGTATATTTTTAAAATTCCTGTTCCAAAAAAGATTTTAAAATGACCCTATCCTAACAGAGGAAGGACTTTATCGCCTTGAAATGATCACATGCTCAGAGGCCTGTTTAAAGCATTTGGCTTGGCAGGTTATCAGCCCAGAAAATATGCTGCTGAATTGTCATAGTCATGGACCAAGCAACACTGAAGTGCTGTAAGAATGCATACCTCACCAGTGTCAGGAGAAAAAGAAGACTGCAAACATCATAGTCCCTTTGCCCAATCCAGCAGGACTGGAATTCATTTTAAGTTAAGATCCTAAAAAGGGGGATGGGAAACGACTTTCATATAAAATACAAAATGTAATTGCTTTTAGGGGACTAGCTATGGTATTAACTTTAGATCATATTTTGGACATTTGTTCAAGTTAACTGGTAAGCAAGAAATTTTAGATGTTTATCTCGAACATGTCAGTGTATCATAGCGGTTTTAATATCCCTTTTAGCAGCCTTTTGATACATCATGTGGTCATTTAACTAAAGGTTACTGAAGGACTAACTGAAAAGCCAATGCAAAGTAGTAATGGTCCAAGCTGCTGAACTTGTCCCATTCATCACACAACAAATTGCTAAATCTACATTAGGAGCAGTAGCAATTAAAAACAACAATAAACTGAGAAAATGGCTGCAAAGCCTTCCTGCAAAGAAGGAAATTTATAGTAAATAACAAACTTGCAAGATAGCGCCGAAAAGTAAATATAATGGAGAAGTTTGATTCCCTTGTCCCACTACTAAAAAGACTTTAAATTTTTGTTTTAAAATTGAATTATGAGCATTATATTTTTGAGTGTTTTAAGATGCTGTAACCTATGCATTATAATTGTGTAACCTTCAAAACTGTGCTTTTTTTTGTTTGTTTTGTTTTTTGTTTTTACAGTACTTTTGGCTGCACCAGCTTGTTGGAAAAGGTAAACTATACATTATAGCTCACAGATTTAACTTTTTTTTTCCAGTGAAGAATACTATGGATTTCTGTATAACTTTTCATATCTTAAGGTGATGCTTCTGGTGAGATGAATGTTTATGCCAACTTGTTTAAGGAAAATCATATCACTGGGAAACGGTTGCTTCTTATAGAAGAAGAAGATTTAAAGGACATGGGAATTCTTTCCAAAGGACATATCATTCATTTAAAGGTATCTTAACAACACATCTTGATAATCACTATAGTAAATATTGACAGTGTAAATGTAAATGACAGTGTAAATGTTGACAGAAATCATCAATTTTACCAGCATATTAGAAGATCTAAAGCTAAGGCTAGAAAACCCTTTCTGAGAAAGAGTCATATCCAGAACTTGCTTGCAATAGGCACCAAAGCAAACCTAAACACTTTCTGGGATGCCAAAAAGATTGGTAACCTTGAGTTTTTAATGTGTTTTGTTTTGTTTTGTTTTTTCCCCTCTTAAAAATACCCATGCTCCTCTGCATTTCCTGGTTTTGGCTGGGACAGGAATAGGAAATATTGCAAAAGACTCTTCTAATAGTATCTCCCACCTGAGTGAAACCTTTGGAAATCTTAGGACAGAACCTGTTCTCGCAAGACTTCCAGCCTAATCAGAGAGGTCTGGATAAACACCAAAAATGTATTTGAACTGAAATCTCTGAACATCTTGAGTTTCACCAATCAGCTCTAATTTAAAACTGCTTTGTGCACCAACCACTCTATTCTTGTACAATTGTAAAGCTAGTTGAGTTCTAGTGGGTAGGGCTCCTTTGCTGTCTGAGCTTTATTTCATCCACAAGAGATTGTATTGCTCTAATTATTTAATAGTTGCACCGAATCCAGCAAAACCCTTGGCCTGAAAGTAGTAACAGACATAGTAGTAATAATATTTACTTACTGTCACAGAACATGGCTTACATACCCATGGTTCTGCTCTGAAAAATGTCTTGAAAATGAAATTGTGGGCTTCCATTATGTCTGAGTGATTCTGTATACAATGTACTCCATTTACTAGTAAAAGGACGCTTTTTGTCTGATTGTCAGCCCTGAGAGTCACACGAGGTTATATTTATCTTTTGCATCAGCACAATAAAGGTATTACAGTCCAAATGAATATCGCATGTGTATGGGTTGTACGCCATTGTTTCCAAGTACTTCCATTAGTGACATGTGTGATTGCCCTCCACAGGGCTTGAGCAGGTAAAACTTATTAAAACTTGGTAAATAAATGGATGCAGAACACGGAATAGAGCAGCGGTTCCCAACTGGGGGTCTGCAGCCCACTGGGGGGCCACGAACCATTTCAGGGGGTCTGCCAAGCACAGCCACTCGGAGCCCCGAGCCCAGGTACCCCATGGGGCTGAAGCCCAGAGCCCCAGTACCTTGAACCCCCGGAGAAGCCACCCCACGGGGCTGAAGCCCTGAGCTCTCCAACCCCATGGGGCTTTAGCTGCCTCCTCACCCCGAGCATCAGAAGCCCCAACCCCCCTTTGTTCCGTGGGGCTCAAGCTTCTCTCCCCACATCGCAGCTGAAACCCAAGCCACCTCCCGCAAAGCTGGGCCATGGAGTTTTTATAGCATGCCGGTCGGACCCCCAAAAGGAAACGGGTTAGAACTCCTAGAATAGAGAATGCAGTTCTTGCTGAGTTGGCTCAGTGCAGCTAACAGGAGTAAAAACCAGTACAAACCTATATTTGTGATTGAGGGTATGTCTGCACTGCAACTGGGAGTGTGCTTCTCAGTGTCTGTAGGCAGACATGCACTAGCTCTTCTTGAGCTAGTGTGCTAAAACTTTTAGTGTAGCCCAGCATAGCGCGGGCGGCAGCTCAAGCTAGCCATTTGAGTACAAGCCCCCCTAGACTCCCTGGGTAGCTGCCGCCTATGCTAACCCTGTCTACACTGCTATTGCAGAGCTAGCATGTGTCTGTCTACCCATTCGTGAAAGCACATGCCCAGCTGCAGTGTAGACATACTCTCAGACCTGACTCTGAATACTCACAAGGGGGCAGATCTGCTGAATAAGAAGATGCCATTTTACAGTCCCTTTTTCGAACAGAACTGTGTATTAAGATTGGCTACAGAGAACACTATACACCCTGAATGAGTTACACACATACACACACTGCTATTTTTCAGTCCTGCATTTACGCTATTAGATCACGATGAACTATTGTCTGATTTGGGTTTGTTTGGTTTCTTACAGACTGCTATTGAGAAGTTAACTCATGATTACCTAAACATGTTTCATTTCCCACCATTAATGAAGGTAAGTATTTATTTACTTATTTAAAAGGTGCTGCCTGCCTTGACACAATAAATGTATCTATTCCTGTACCTATGCTGTGCTAGGAGGCCTTACACTTAGTATAGAGTGCACATCTACATTGTCACTATCTGTGGCAGATTTTTGAGGTCAAGTTAGCAATATGAGTATTTATATCAGAACAAGTAATATCACAACAATACACCCTCTCAATGAGGTTCAAAGAATTAATACAACAGAAAGATGCCTTGCAGGTTAACTATGATGGTAAGATCATACGGCCAGATTGTGACCCCCTTACTTGCATGGGTGAGCAGTTACTCCCATCAGTAATCCCACTGAAATCAGTGGATTACTCATGTGAGTAACTACTCATTGTTGTGAGCAAAGTAGTTCCAATCCAGACCATAAAGAGGACATCATTCCTTACTCTGTTGTCTTAAGCCCCCTGCATGCTAACCATACATCTTTTGGGTCTTGTGGTATCAGCAACAACAGGTAGGACACCAACAAAGATAGACCCGGTCTACCCCTCCTCCGGGGTCCTGCCTTTGGATGTAAGATATAAAGACTCAAATGACTTTTAGAGCTTACCATGAAACCCAAGATGGGTGAGGTAATTTTTTTTATTGAACCAACGTCTGTTGGTGAGAGGGACAAGCTTTAAGAATTGTGGTAAGAAAATTGTGTCTCTCATGAACAGAAGTTGGTCCAATAAAAGATATTACCTCACCCACCTTGTCTCTCTAATATCCTGGGACCAACATGGCTACAGCTACACTTCATACATCAAACCAAAGGAATTCTGTCAGCTAATCAGACAATACTAGACCCCAAAGGATCCAATTGCTATTATAGCTGTTATAATTTACAGCACAATGATACAGTGGGACCCACTTAAAATAAAGTCCATCATACAGTCAAAGGAAAATCCATAATTATTTACTGCATTGCAGATTTCAAGCCATAATTCCAGTGACAATGGACAGCTGCTCAAAATGACATTGTTCTGTGAAATAACAGCTTCATATGGAGCTGAAGGTGCTCAACACCTCACAGGAGCTGGCCCTATAACAGGCTGCCAGTGTTTATAGTGTAAAACAAGCTAACGTGTGAGTTCTGGTATGTATACTCAAGATAGCAGACTGCGAAGAGCTACAACGAGATCTCACAAAACTGGGTGACTGGGCAACAAAATGGCAGATGAAATTCAATGTTGATAAATGCAAAGTAATGCACATTGGAAAACATAATCCCAACTATACATATAAAATGATGGGGTCTAAATTAGCTGTTACCAAGAAAGAAATCTTGGAGTCGCTGTGGATAGTTCTCTGAAAACATCCACTCAATGTGCAGGGGCAATCAAAAAAGCGAACAGAATGTTGGGAATCATTAAGAAAGGGATAGATAATGAGACAGAAAATATCATATTGCCTCTATATAAATCAATGGTACGCACACATCTTGAATACTGCGTGCAGATGTGGTTGCCCCATCTCAAAAAGGACATATTGGAATTGGAAAAGGTTCAGAAAAGGGCAACAAAAATAATTAGGGGTATGGAACAGCTTCTGTATGAGGAGAGATTAATAAGATTGGGACTTTTCAGCTTGGAAAAGAGATGACTAAGAGGGGATATGATAGAGGTCTATAAAATCATGACTGGTTTTGAGAAAGTAAATAAGGAAGTGTTATTTACTCCTCATAACACAAGAGCTAGGGATGACAAAATGAAATTAATAAGCAGCAGGTTTAAAACAAAAGAAAGCATTTCTTTACACAATGCACAGTCAACCTGTGGAACTCTTTTCCAGAGGATGTTGTGAAGGCCAAGACTATAACAGGGTTCAAAAAAGAACTAGATAGACTCATCATAGAATCATAGGACTGGAAGGGACCTTGAGAGGTCATCTAGTCCAGTCTTCTGCACTCATGGCAGGACTAAGTATTATCTAGGTCATTCCTGACAGGTGTTTGTCTAACCTGCTCTTAAAAATCTCCAGTGATGGAGATTCCACAACCTCCCTCATCAATTTATTCCAGTGCTTAACCACCCTGACAGTTAGAAAGTTTTTCCTAATGTCCAACCTAAACCTCCCTTGCTGCAATTTAAGCCCATTGCTTCTTGTCCTATCCTCAGATGGTTAAGAAAAACAATTTTTCTCCCTCTTCCTTGTAACAACCTTTTACGTACTTGAAAACTATCATGTCCTCTCTCAGTCTTCTCTTTTCCAGACTAAACAAACGCAATTTTTTCAATCTTCCCTCATAGGTCATGTTTTCTAGACATTTAATAATTTTTGTTGCTCTTCTCTGGACTCTCTCCAATTGTGGCGCCCAGAACTGGACACAATACTCCAGTTGAGGCCTAATGAGCGCAGAGTAGAGAGGAAGAGGAAGAATGAGGCCTAATGAGTGCAGAGTAGAGAGGAAGAATTACTTCTCATGTCTTGCTTACAATACTCCTGCTAATACATCCCAGAATGATGTTCACTTTTTTTGCAACTGAATTACACTGTTGACTCATATTTAGCTTGTGGTCCACTATGACCCCCAGATCCTTTTCCACAGTACTCCTTCCAAGGCAGTCATTTCCCATTTTGTATGTGTGCAACTGATTGTTCCTCCCTAAGTGGAGTACTTTGCATTCATCCTTATTGAATTTCATCCTATTTACTTAGTGGAAGTCGGTAGAGGGAATTTGGATGCAGGCCTCTATATGAGCAAGGGTCATGCTGACTCTATTCTGCTGTCTTCCCACCCGCTTCTGATGTGAGCCCTGCTTCTACAAATCTCACATTATTACAGCTAGAGTTAGCCTGACTCTTGCTCATATAGAGGCCTGCATCCAAATTCCCTTTACCGACTTCCACATTTCTCCAGTTTGTACAGATCATTTTGAATTTGAATCCTGTCCTCCAAATCACTTGCAACCCCTCCCAGCTTGATATCATCTGCAGACTTTATAAGTGTACTCTCTATGTCATTATCTAAATCATTAATGAAGATATTGAACAGAACCAGACCCAGAACTGATGCCTGCAGGGGCCCTCTCGTTATGTCCTTCCAGCATGACTGTGAGCCACTGATAACTACTCTCTGGGAACGCTTTTCCAACCAGTTTTGCACTCACCTTATAGTAGCTCCATCTAGGTTGCATTTCCCTAGTTTATTTATGAGAAGGTCATGAGAGACAGTATCAAAAGCTTTACTAAAGTCAAGATATACCATGTCTACCATTTTCCCCCATTCACAAGGCTTGTTACCCTGTCAAAGAAAGCTATCAGGTTGGTTTGACATGATTTGTCATTGACAAATCCATGCCGACTGTTACTTATCACCTTATTATCTTCTAGATGTTTGCAAATTGATTGCTTAATTATTTGCTCCATTATCTTTCCGGATACAGAAGTTAAGCTGACTGGTCTGTAAATTCCCTGGGTTGTCCTTATTTTACTTTTTATAGATGGGCACTATATTTGCTTTTTCCAGTCTTCTGGAATCTCTCCCGTCTTCCATGACTTTTCAAAGATAGTTGCTAATGGCTCAGATATCTCCTCAGTCAGCTCCTTGGGTATTCTAGGATGCATTTCATCAGGCCCTGGTGACTTGAAGACATAGATAAGTTCATGGAGGATAGGTCCATCAATGGCTATTAACCAGGATGGGCAGGAATGGTGTCCCTAGCCTCTGTTTTCCGGTAGCTGGGAATGGGTGACAGGGAATGGATCACTTGATAATTACCTGTTCTGTTCATTCCCTCTGGGGCACCTGGCATTGGCCACTGTTGGAAGACAGGAAACTGGGCTAGATGGACCTTTGGTCTGACCCCGTATGGCCTTTCCTATGTTCTTATGTGGAATTACTGAGAGGACAACAGTATCCTCTGACCAGCCAACAGATTTGTAACATACAAAAGGAAAGGGTATTAAACTCTTACTGTCAAATGTAGCCTTATCACCAACTCAGAGAGACTCATAATAGAGGTCATTTCTTACACTGTGTTTCTGTGATAGGATTCTGCAAGTGGAAATGAAGAAAACATGGAGAAAGTAGTGAACCTGGAACTTGTTTTTGGTTACCACTTGAAACTGGGAAATGGTCCACAGGTAAATGAATCTTGTTGGGATAATACCATTTTATTTCTGTTTCTTTAATCATTACTCAAAAGGCCCAATAGCTGTAGAAATATTTTACATTTATAATGTGAATCCTGCTACTCAGAAAATCACTGAGCAAATTTCAAAGTACAATGCTGAATCAATGATGGATGGGTACAAGAAAAACAGTGGGTACAGAAAGTTTTGAATTAAATAGATTGTTACCTCATATGCATTTTCTCTAACTTCAGTTTTGTGATTGAGAATTTCTTATGTAAATCCTTGATCATACTGAACACGAGGCAATAGGTTTTTGTGAAAAGGAGGTAAATTGAGATCCCAGTGGAGGCTGGAGGCTTGGACTAGTATTGAATTTGTCTCATTCTTGGTTTGCTGTGTGGGGATTTCTCCTTCTTTTTCACTGTATTTTGGATTTCTTTTATCTGAAGCATTTTCCAGTTGTAACAATGGATTTTCCATTGCAGTGTGAATTGCTTGTACATCCCCAGTGCTCTCTGGCACCCATAATTTGTGGTGCTATGTCACTTCTTTTCTTTAGGGGCACATTGTGCCCTGCCTTGTGCAGCCATGCAAGGGAGTAAGGGGCATAAGGCCTTGAAATGTTGGGGGAAGTACTCTGTACCAGCTATATGCCTGGCACATGGGGGCTTCCCCCACAGAACAGGTGGAATCCAGGAGGCAGATTCTCACTCTGGGTATGTTTTCCAGGTTGCACCTGAACTAGCACAACAATGCACTGCCCCTTGTTAGGGACTCATGAAAAATCAGTGACTGAGCTCTTAGTGGGTTTCTTCATGTAACTGTGGAAAGCTTCCTTCTTTGGTGTTTTATTTTTCTCTCTCTCTCTCTCTCATTTTCCAGCTGGTTTTGCTTGCATTATGAGTTGGTGTGTGCATACAGGAGAAGGTATATTTCCACCCCTGAGGTGTACTTTGTGCTAACCCTTCCTTTTCTGGGATTTCACCTTTGTTTCATGAGTGTGTCCCCAATACAGACTTTCAGTCGCAACAGGAATGAACAAACGCTGTCCACAGTGGGCTTGTCTAGACAGTGAAAGCTTCTCCCAGAATTCTAACTGGGTTTAAAACTGGTTCAGCTAATCCAGTTATAAAACATGGTTGGGACCAAGTGCACCCTACCAATGTCATATAAACTAAGCTCACAGGGGTAGGGCCTCCCTGACAAATGTGAGCCAGGATTGTTTTGTGGGATGTTTTAAGAATCGTGGTAAGAAAAATTGTGCTGTAGCCTTCCCAGAAGGTTTGGTTAGCAGGATTCTCTGAAGAAATTCCTAGCTTTGCTGTTCAAGAAAACCATGTTGAAACTCTTTTTAAACACACTCATTTAAACCCGGTTACAACTAGCACAGGTCTGATTCATTTTAAAACTGGTCGGAGCCATAGAGTAAATCAGACTTGGATGGCCTGAACTGCCTTTACTGGCCTGGTTTCAAAACCAACGTGTATTTTTAAACTCTCTCTGTAAAAATAGTAGGTCACCTTCACCCTGGTCTATACTAGGACTACGTGGTCCTGACTTCTGGAAGAGTTCTGAAGGTTTATTTTAGTATTATTTATTTATGTAGCGCTATATCAGAGAGCTATTCCAAACAAATGTACCTGGTTCTCTGTCCCAGTGGGATAAGTCTAAAGACACAGGCTGTTACAGCACAGGACAATTCAGGACAACATAATACTAAAATGTAATGCTACATCATCAGTGTAACTGAATGCAATTTAATGAGAGCTTGTCACCCTTTTCTACCTACTGCTTCTTCCACCCTTTCCCATCTCTTTGAGACTTAGGGTACGTCTTCACTACCCACCAGATCGGCGGGTAGTGATCAATCTATCGGGGATCGATTTATCGCGTCTCATCTAGACATGATAAATCGATCCCCAAACACACTCCACGTTGACTCCGGAACTCCACCGCTGCGAGAGGCATAAGTGGAGTCGACGGGGGAGCGGCAGCGGTCGACTCGCCGCCGTCCTCATGGCCAGGTAAGTCGACCTACGATACACCGACTTCAGCTACGCTATTCGCATAGCTGAAGTTGCGTATCGTAGATCGACACCCCTCCCTCCCCCACAATATAGACCAAGCCTCAGAAAGTAAAGGAAGGCTAATAGCTCTTTTCTCTTTATAAACACTCCTTACTTCCGACAGAAACTATCTGTCAACACCAATTTAATTTGCTGTTTGGGGAACTCATCAGGTTAAAATCATGGCAAAAAGGGTTAGAGCTACATTCCATATCCAAAATTAAAAAGCTCCCATTTTCCAGCTTTTCAGTTGTACCTCACACACATCACATAGGTATGTTAACAACACTGCCTATTTCAATTCTATTTGAGTATTTCTTGTGATCCACAACCTCCTTAGCAAGACCTTTGAATGCGTTTAATCTCTTGCACATAACATTTTCTAGTCTAATCATCTTTAATTTAATCCCAAAGATTTCTCAGCATTTAAAAATTCCAGAATGTAGTATAGGAGTCCAAGCAGAATCATAGTCTTTTATTATTTATTATAGCAGACTTGTGAAGATTCTAATAAAGCAGAGAAAAGAAATATATTCTTTGTAAAACTAAAAAAAAATACCTGAGCAATAAAATAAATATAACTACAGTTTAACTAAACTGATTAATTGAATCTGTCAAAGTGGAGCATCATTTAGTCTGGCAAAATAGTATGCATCAATGATACAGTATCATTGCTCGTTGAAATTTTAGCACAAGGTACTTTGAACTCATCAGGTTTTCCATCAAGAAGGGAACACCCGGGCCTTATCCTGATCTGACACTAGTGTAAAACAGGTGCCACTCCACTGATTTCAGTGTGGTTACTCCTGGAACACCATCAGTGTAAATGAGATCAGAAGCAGGCCCATACTCTTTGAAGGTATTGACTGTAGGATGCAGTGCGGCAATTCCCATAGGAAATGCACATTTTTATTTAACGGTAAAGAGGTATATGCAGGCTCATAGAATTTTTTTGACTGAGTAACTTGCTCACTTGCCTTTCTATAGAACCTTTTTAGTATATATCTGCATTTTTGCCATGCACCCAGTCTGGATGAAATTGCCCTCTTCCAATCCCCATTCTCATGCACACAAAGCCCCAATAATCTGTCTTTGTACAGGGATCACTACAGGGACATAAGCAGTTCCCAACTAGGGTGACCAGACAGCAAATGTGAAAAATCGGGACAGGGGGCGAGGGGTAATAGGAGCCTATATAAGAAAAAGACCCCAAAATCGGGACTGTCCCTATAAAATCGGGACATCTGGTCACCCTATTTCCAACCCATAGACAGTCTGTTGGCTTGCAACACAACCTCGCTCCAGGGCACTACTCCAGAGTGAAGTCTAGAATAGTAGCCACTGCACCTCCACATGCGCAACTGTGGATGCAATAGTACTGCCCCAGCCTATCCCAAACCTCCTTACACGCCAGCCTCTCCTGGGCTGATATACACAATCCCTGTCGTGAACCCCTGAACAGCTGCTTCACCTAAAGGCAATCCACCCCGTGCCCCAACACAGTCCCATTGCGGAGTGAAAATAGCACAGAAAGCCTGCCACAGGCCCACAGCATTGGAGGGTGGATTTCATCCTTTCTGAGGGCATGTTGGGCTTACTCCCCTGCACCACTTTTGGAGCTGTCTGTCACTAGTGGTAAGTGAGAGCTGTCTACAAAAGTACAGGGGTTTGTTAAATGACATGAAGATATAGTCAGTGCTTGGAAAAGGGAATACTGTTTTCCACACTTCCACCTTTAAAAGATTGCATTCACAAACAAGTGAACTGGCAATTTATTTTTTAAGATGATGATCAGGGCCCTAAAAATCCTTATTTGCTTGCAACCACTTAGTGAAGACAGACCGTTGTAAACATGGCAGCTAATCTCAGAACCATTTCTGTCTCAGAATTCTGTCTGTCTCTCAGCTGCTGAAACCTGCTGTTTGAAAGGCATTAGAGCTGAACGTCTACTGACAGCACCTGGGTTATTTATCATTATGTATAACCCGCGACACTACATTTCATTATGCTGGATCTACACGAAAGATAATATCAAGTGAAAGACATTTTTGCATATTTAGCTACAGTAAGGTCCCAATATTATATTCCTCATTCAGGCAAAATTCCCATTGATCTGGGACTTCTGCCCGAGTGAGGAGTGAAAGATCAGGCCCTTCAAGTAACCACACAGGCAATCAATTATATAAATGTATGTTTAACTGGCATTGTTTCTTTATTTTTTAAGAGCACCTCTGTCTAAAGCCCCCTTTTTTCCTCCCCATACAAAACTGAAACAAAAAATGCAATGCAGGAACCTTCTCTATACCGGTGTCTAGTTGGCAACAATCTGCCCTGACCTGAGACATGAGCCATTGTTAAGGGTATAACACATTTACATATTTTGCAATAAAACATCAGTTATTTGCATTACTGTGTCAAGTTTTATTTGATTCTTTCACCTAAAAATGACTCATTTTCCTTTCTTGTATTTTAAAAACCAACTACTCTAAGCTTGTTTGAGAATAATCAAAAATTGCCCATTTAGCTAGAAGTCATTTTCTTTTCAAAAGGCAAACGTTATTTAATCTTTCAGCTGTTCATTGTGCCATCATAAATACTTTCTTTTCAGCACAGTTGTGGGGACTGAAATGAGCCCACTAATTGCCTCCCATTTCGACTGACATGTGGTGGTTTAGTGGAAAGAGAACACAGCAGGGAGAAGGAAATAGGAGGCTGAGAAAATGAGAGCTAATTATTTTCACTGCCTCATGTCAGGCTCTGTGTCAGCCTTGTTTTTACAAACTGGAAGGTTTAGCACTAAATAAAACAAACTGGCGTCATGTTTTTATATACTGGCAGTGTCATGGAAGCAGCTGCACATCTCAAAGACAATATAATGCCTGCATTCGCATGGACACCATCTGACAGCCACTGTGAGCCACTACTAATGAGGATATCACAGTGGTGCCAAGTGAAAGGTGCTGAATTATGTATGATTCTTCATCAGTACAGCAATAGTCCTGTACATCATTATGAGACATTGTTTTGCTGAAGAGATTAAAACATTCTTAGTTCCAGACCCTGCAACCTATACACGCTACAAGAGGTTATTAATGGAATTTTTAGGGAGAGTTTCTTGTGGATTTCTTTTTGGTTAAAAATATCTCATGGGACTAAGCAGTGGCAGGTCATGACACTATATATAAAAAGAAGAGAAGCAAATTAACCATACTTGTCTTATCTTCCTTTAAATCCAGCATAATAAAATGTAGTGTAGCGGGTTATACATAATGATAAATAACCCAGGTGCTGTCAGTAGATGTTCAACTCTTATGTCTTTAAAACAGCAGGTTTCAGCAGCTGAGATAGATAATAGCTAAGAATGTAAAGGAGCTACCAGGGGCCTAAATCATCAACATGCTACTACTTTTAATACCAGCATGACCAGCATTTTTTTCATATTTGTTTCATCTAGCATAACATCTTACATTTTTCAATATCCAGTTGCCTGCTAAGATGCTGTTTCCATTTTTCCTTGACTCTTAAACTTTTTTTTTATTGCAACAACTGAATTTAAAAACATATCCTAAATGCATGCCTCCTTCCAGAATGAGATCTCTCCCCAGAGAGAGTTTTTTGTACCTGCTATAACAAGAGTGTGTTTTGTTGTTTAAAGCTCCTGGCTGATCTTTTATGTTTTCCTTTCATTTTTCATTATTGACATTAATATTTGTTGTTTTTAAGGCAAGTGATATGATCACAGGAATAAACAGAAGGCCTGGTTTTTAAAGTGTTCTTGCTTACTATTATGGATCTTAGGAATAGTGAGTTTGAAATACTTTTATGATTTGCTTTTCTCTTACATTCCTACAGCCATTTTCAGAGGCTGCTGATTTATTGGCTTGTTCTAAATATAAGTCAGAAATGATCTGCACTCAAAGTTTGAGTGTTTGTGCCTCAAGTTATGCAATTGGCTTCCTCTTCGTAGTTCAAAAGCCAAATCTGTTTTATTTATTTAAATCAAAACTGAAAAGAGAGATATTTGACAAGGCTCTGTGTTTGAATTGTAAAGTGCCCAGGGAAATCTTTTGTGAAGGACATTGTGTAAATATACTTATAAGCAGAGTATTTTTTAATGTGCCACTTCCACAATATATGTTTTTTTTCCCACTTAAGCCAGGTAGTGAACTTCGCTTTGACTCAAGAGACCTTTATGGCTCTGATTCAGCAGAGAACTTAACCACATGCTTTGGTCCCAATGAATTAAATCATTTGAAATAAGTGCTGTGCCGAACTGAAATGGACATAAGCATGTATTTATGTTCTTTGCTGAATCAGAGCCTATATATTAATAGGGGGAAGTAGAGCAATAATCTTTTCTAGTTTTAAGCTTCTTTGAACTGTAGAAAGCTAGTGTTGCTTACCATATGGTTAAACCTAAAGATTAGTGTATACTTAGGGAAAGTAGCGGACTAGTGAACTGATCCCACAAGTGTCTTGTCCACAAATTGGGCTGGTCTCTTTTTAATTTAAAAGATCGGTATTTTAAAAGGTGATATAGCAATATTCCTCAGATAAAACAAGATGTTCGTTTTCCAGTGGAAATAGAGGGCAGATTGAATGGTTTGGCCTGTGACAGACACAGCATTTTGAGGAGGAGTATGGGTCTGAGGACAGAGTTTTAAGGGCTAAGGTTTCATATTTCATTGTATGAAACTGCAGTTTAAAGAAGAAAAGGTCTTGCTCGTGCACTGCTCCTAGTATAGCTGGGTCTACAACTGTTTGGGCCAAAGTGGTTTATTTACCCTATCAAAGAGACTTCTTCCTTTGGGCCTGATCCAAAGAGCTGCTATGAGCCTTTACGTTGCTGTTGAAGTCACTGGGAGTTGCCAGGTGCTCAGTGCCTGTAAGGCCCTATAGTTAATGCCGTAATTACAGTTTTTCCTTTGGAGATAGGGGTTTGAATCACATTGTTTACCAAAACAGATTGATGTTCATTAGATTTGGTTTGGAGGGAGACTTCACCAAAGCAGCACAAAATCCTGATTTACGCAGTAATAGACACCCTGAGACAAGATTCTGCAGTGCAAAGCATGGGAAGTGAAGTGGTGGTGATCTCGAAGTGCTTGGCTATGGTCCATATACAGTATTACGCAGAAATACAGTGTTAAGTTTGTGCACATGGAGAAATTGAGGCACACAGACTTGCCAAAGGCCACGTGGCAATTCAGTGTCACAGCCACAATTGCAGCTTGGGGGCAAGATTTCAGCAGCGCTCATAATCCATGTAAGCACCAAAATGAAAAGGCCGGTTTTTCAAAATGCTCCACGCTCAATGAGGCCCCAGATCTCCTGACTCCTAGTCTCTCTGCTCTGTCCACCAATCAGTAAGACACAGAAATAGACTACGCTGCTTCTCAGTTAAAACTCCCAGGGCCAGGCCAATGAGTCAGAGCGTGGGCATAATTTTAAGCGTGTTTAAGAGCTTTGCCGTAGCGCTCAACACCTCACAGAATCAAGCCTTTGCCAGGGGCTGAGTGCTTCTGCCTGGTGGCTTCAATCCAACTAGTGGGACTACTCACCCGCTTACAGTGAAGCACGTGCTTAGGTGCTTTGCTTGATAAGGGCCATAATTATTATTTTTATATGCAGTCCTGAGCTCCTTGAACTCTAGCTGAGATGAACAAGACTAGAGGGCGCTCAGTATCACACAGGAGGATGCTTGGTACCTGATATAACTGGGCTCTAATAACTTGTTGCCCCTTTATTCAAGCAGTTTTTTTAGTGGCATTTCTTAGACTCTATGATCATTTGTTCTTGGATTCACACGGAAGGACCTGTCTGGGTCCACTGGTATTAACTGGAAATAAAGCTGATAACTAGCTTCTCTCTACTGCTCTGTTACTCTGTCTCAGCTTGCTTATGGAAACCTTCCATGCCTGCTCCTGAAACAGTATTTACCTGTTAGTGTAAATATACATGCTCTATCTTCCCTGAGCCTCTCAGAGGAAATTCTACCATTTAAGAACTGTATCAAAATGACAACTGTTTCTCACATGTGAACTAATAGGAATGCTATCAAGAAAACGGAAAGGTTCATTCACTTTGAATATTTTTATCCTGAAAAGAATCCAGTAAGAATGTATTCCAAACCTTTGTTTTTAACACATTTAGGGTTTTACTGATTTTGTTTATTTTTTGTTTTGTTTCTTGTTCTAAAATGGTATTACTCTCTTTTAATACTAGGACTGTAAATGGAAAATGTACATGGAGATGGATGGGGATGAAATTGCAATAACCTACATAAAAGATGTGACATTCAACACTAACCTACCTGATGTAGAGATTTTAAAAATGACAAAGGTAGGGTTCTGTTTACAGCCTTTATGAATTCATAGATCTCAAACAAAGACATTAAATACCACAGCAGTAGATTTTTGTGCTTGTGAAAAGCTCCGTCTCTTGACAGCTTTTAAATAAAATGCATTATTTTTGAAGATTTGTATCATAATGGGAGTGATTTGTTAATGTTCCCTATTAAGCCAGGCTAACGATAAAGCAATATGAGAGGAATCATTTAAAATTTTCTTCTTTTACTTCCATGGTATTTTTTCTTTATTTGTTTACCACGTTTAAATGAAAAAAAAAAAGTGCAAGTGATGAAAATGCTCCACTTACTGAAACTTCCATATGCTATGTGTATTTTTTTAAAACTTTTACTTTGTTATGAAACTCTGCTCTCAAATGTGATAAGGTCTTAAGCCCTACCCTTACAACCAAGATTAGAGCTCAGTGCAAGGTATGGAACTTTGATTCCACAAAGTATTAGAAAAGTAGTTAGCAGCCAATGCATAGAAAAGTCACAGTAAGGGGGTGGGGGGCGGGGGGACCTTGTCCGTTAACTTTAGTAACTCAAGCCCTAATGGCATCATAAAATGCAGCTTGTGACCATTGTTTTATTTCAAACATGGGAAAATGTGGCAAAGAAATGGAGTGGGTAGTCGGATGTATTCCACATTGAGCACCTCCAGTGAAATATTGAGCATCTTTAACTCTACCTCAATGGGAGTTTAACCTGACTTCAGCATTTGCCTCTAAATATTTACCAGCCAGTGTCTTGACTGATTTTAATCTAGGAGATGGAAGTTGTTTTGATAGGCAGGGCACTCTGCCGTTCATTTGTAATTGATTGTTTTTTATTAATGTGACCCACCCTAATACCTTGGCAATGTGTAACAATATAAATTTCTAAATGAAAAAATATGCAACATCTTGATTGCCAATTAGAATGCTGCTCTAATGTGCCCTGATGGAAAAACTCTCATGAATGGCTTTAACTGTGTACATTCCTTATTCAGCGTTCATTGGCTGTTTTGTCTTAGGAACAACTGCTGGATCCAAACCCTCAACAGGGAAAATAATAGGACATAACAAAATATGGTGTTACCATGTTAGGCTTATTACATAGAATTTCCCTACTAGAACTAACACTAACGCTGTCCGTGTGTTTATTATGTGGCCACTGAATGCTGGAACCTTTATTATTAGTGTTAAGATTTGTTAGTTTTTGCATTTTCTCTTGTGAGACACATTTCTTTGTATTTCATTTCTCAAGGCTTTGCATGTTTTTTTCTGTTAAATTTTTATCAGTATTAAAACTAAACAAAAGGAGATTGTCAGGTACAAGCTTAATATTCAGCATACTTCTACGCTCTTTTAACCTGGAGGAGAATGTCTTTAGGAATCTAAGTATCTGCTCTTGTTGTTTTTTAAAATTTCCTCTTTGTTGCCAAGAAATTAAAAAAGAACTAAATAAAATGTTAAGGTCTCTACAAAAACATTGTGTTTCTTATGCTCTGTCTGCAAAAGCAGTTAGCTTAAGTATACTATACTCCACAAATACATATTACTGCTAATTTAGTAATGAATGTGGTGTACAAACAAGGAAGTAAACAATTCTGAACTGTGTTGCTTTATGTCCCATTAATACATAGGGGAAATATGGATGCATTTGCCACACGAAAAAGGACAAAAGTTGTAGAGAGGTTTTTTTAAAAACCTTTTTGGTGTAATAATAGAGCAATCAAATGACAAATAATAATCCTCCCCCGCCCCACACACACACATTGTTTATTTTTCCCTTTTCAGCCACCATTTGTAATGGAGAAATGGATTGTGGGAATAGCAAAAGATCAGAATGTAGAATGTATTATTACATATGAGGTAAGTGCAGACAAAGTAAGGCAAATATTTATCCAAGTTGACAACCTACAGCATAATTTCATTAAAAGCTGGTAGCAGGGCACTTTGACTTTGCTGCATACTGTAATCAAGGTCCAGCACTGCACTGCATAATTAATTGTAAAATATCGAGTTCTGATAAAAAAAAAACTGAATGATGTCTTCAGAGACTGTGTGTTCAGACTTCTGGCTGAGACAGCTCTCTCTCCCTCAAGTAAGAAAACTTTTTTATTTAAACAGTGGTCAGTATTGCTGGTGTTTGTTGAAGAGATGTGTTTCTTACCTTGTCAGGGAAGTGCTAATTAGCTGATGAACAACAGGAGGAGGAAGAAGGTGATAAGAGAAACGGAGAGAAACATAAAATAAAATCTGGAGACAATTTAGCACTGTTTAACCTGATGGAAATTAGACTTTGTATTAAAAGGTTTGGCTTACTTACAAAAAGTGTTTTATAAAGACCAACGGCATGCTTCACACTGAGGCTAATAATTGAAATCCAAGCTCTGTCCTGAGGCGTGGATTCAAGCAGTGCTATAGAGATAGGAAAATTCTGGACCTGGCTTGCTTGCCTCAGAAGTGAAGAACAGTGGTTTTCTCTGGCAGGAAGACTAACCCCAGGTTCCTTTTAGCTGGTAGTGCCTCACAGGGGTCCCAGGGACAGACTGCAGGATTAAAGAGCTTGTGACTCTAGGCAAGTTACCAGGAGGGGAACCCATGCAACAATACCTGCCTACTGCCTATCTCTTTTAGCAGAAAGGACTATTTACTTGAAGTGCAACTTGATTTAGTTATTTAAAATATTTGTTAAGAAACAAGGCATTTCAATCTTGCCCTCGTACAGGATATTAACTGAAAGGGGAATTCATGATCAGATTTTTAGCAGAATCATTAAACTGTTATCCAAAAGACTTTGGATTCTAACAATCTCTGAGATCAGGCTAGAGGGTTTTACACAGGCTAGAGTGTATACAAAATGGTAACACCCTCAGAGTGTTATTGGAAGGTCACTGGCGTGGCAGTTTATTTTGTTGTGTCCTAAATTGTAATCTGTTCTGTTTCTTGAATAGGGTGATGTTCGAGCTCCAAAAACCACCAGACACATACATGCAGTTCAGTGGAGTAAACTGAAAGCTCAGGATGAGGTGAAGTCAGTACAACTCATGATCCAGACCTCCCTCCCAAACTCAGAGGGCAGGCCAGGAAGCAGGTCCAGCTCAAGTACGTCAATATGTTTGAATGGCATTAAGTTTATGGCTGAAACATGCAAAACCTTTAAAGAAGGAATAGCAAAAACTCACTAACTAAAATTCTAGTTCAGCAATATGGGTCCGTCTCACTGCTTTGGCAGGGATCTGTGGCAGCTGTGATGTCCTGTTGGGATGTATGCAGGAGCAACACAGCAAAGCCATAGCAAGCCAGCGTAACTTTGAGGGATGTGAGAGAGAAAGACAATGGAAATGTTAGGTAGTCATGTGCTGATTGGCCCAACCTGGTTAATGGGGGATTATTCTGTATATGTTGCTAAAGTAGTGGATCTTTGGGACTGTAAATAATTCATGGCAATAAGTTGTCGCTATGCTGTGCACCATGCCACTTGGAGCTTCACAGTGACAGCAGGAACAGAACTCATAAGAACATAAGAAAGGCCATACTGGGTCAGACCAAAGGTCCATCCAGCCCAGTATCCTGTCCACCGACAGTGGCCAATGCCAGGTGACCCGGAGTGAGTGGACCCAACAGGTAATGATCAAGTGATCTCTCTCCTGCCATCCATCACCCCCCTCTGACAAACAGAGGCTAAGGACACCATTTCTTACCCATTCTGGCTAATAGCCATTAATGGACTTAACCTCCATGAATTTATCCAGTTCTCTTTTAAACCCTGTTATAGTCCTAGCCTTCACAGCCTCCTCAGGCAAGGAGGTCCACAGGTTGACTGTGCGCTGTGTGAAGAAGAACTTCCTTTTATTTGTTTTAAACCTGCTGCCCACTAATTTCATTGGGTGGCCCCTAGTTCTTTTATTATGAGAACAAGTAAATAACTTGTCCTTATTCACTTCCTCCACACCACTCATAATTTTATATACCTCTATCATATCCCCCCTCAGTCTCCTCTTTTCCAAGCTAAAAAGTCCTAGCCTCTTTAATCTCTCCTCATATGGGACCCGTTCCAGACAGCTAATCATTTTAGTTGCCCTTCTCTGAACCTTTTCTAATGCCAGTATATCCTTTTTGAGATGAGGAGACCACAATTGTACGCAGTATTCAAGATGTGGGCACACTATGGATTTGTATAAGGGCAGTAAGGTATTCTCCGTCTTATTCTCTATCCCTTTTTTAATGATTCCTAACATCCCGTTTGCTTTTTTGACTGCCGCTGCACGCTGCATGGACGTCTTTAGAGAACTATCCACGATGACTCCAAGATCTTTTTCCTGATTAGTTGTAGCTAAATTAGCCCCCATCATATTGTATGTATAGTTGGGGTTATTTTTTCCAATGTGCATTACTTTACATTTATCCACATTAAATTTCATTTGCCATTTTATTGCCCAATCATTTAGTTTTGTGAGATCTTTTTGTAGTTCTTCACAGTCTGCTTTGGTCTTAACTATCTTGAGCAGCTTAGTATCATCTGCAAACTTTGCCACCTCACTGTTTACCCCTTCTTCCAAATCATTTATGAATAAGTTGAATAGGATTGGTCCTAGGACTGACCCTTGGGGAACACCACTAGTTACCCCTCTCCATTCTGAAAATTTACCATTTATTCCTACCCTTTGTTCCCTGTTTTTTAACCAGTTCTCAATCCATGAAAGGATCTTCCCTCTTATCCCATGGCAACTTAATTTATGCAAGAGCCTTTGGTGAGGGACTTTGTCAAAGGCTTTCTGGAAATCTAAGTACACTATGTCTACTGGATCACCCTTGTCCACATGTTTGTTGACCCCTTCAAAGAACTCTAATAGATTAGTAAGGCATGATTTCCCTTTACAGAAACCATGTTGACTTTTGCCCAACAATTTATGTTCTTCTATGTGCCTGACAATTTTATTCTTTACTATTGTTTCAACTAATTTGCCCGGTACGGATGTTAGACTTACCGGTCTGTAATTGCCGGGATCACCTCTAGAGCCCTTTTTAAATATTGGCGTTACATTAGCTATCTTCCAGTCATTGGGTACAGAAGCCGATTTAAAGGACAGGTTACAAACCCTAGTTAATAGTTCCGCAATTTCACATTTGAGTTCTTTCAGAACTCTTGGGTGAATGCCATGTGGTCCCGGTGACTTGTTACAGTTAAGTTTATCAATTAGTTCCAAAACCTCCTCTAGTGACACTTCAATCTGTGACAATTCCTCAGATTTGTCACCTACAAAAGACGGCTCAGGTTGGGGAATCTCCCCAACGTCCTCAGCCGTGAAGACCGAAGCAAAGAATTCGTTTAGTTTCTCTGCAATGACTTTATCATCTTTAAGTGCTCCTTTTGTATCTCTGTCGTCCAGGGGCCCCACTGGTTGTTTAGCAGGCTTCCTGCTTCTGACGTATTTAAAAAACGTTTTGTTAGCAGCTTTTGAGTTTTTGGCTAGCTGTTCTTCAAACTCCATTTTGGCTTTTCTTCTTACATTTTTACACTTAATTTGGCAGTGTTTATGCTCTTCTCTAGTTACCTCACTAGGATTTGAATTCCACTTTTTAAAAGATGCCTTTTTATCTTTCACTGCTTCTTTTACATGGTTGTTAAGCCATGGTGGCTCTTTTTTAGTTCTTTGACTTTGTTTTTTAATTTGGGGTATACATTTAAGTTGGGCCTCTAACTCAGGTCATCCTGCTCCAAAAACCACCATCTCTTCCCATCTGAGTTAAAGGAGCATTTGCACTAAATATCAGTAGTAAAGGGCCTAAAAAACCAGCTGAGTAGATCTGATCCTATCAGGTAGAGGGCATGCGCACGCGCACACACACACAAGTTCATTACAATCGTTTATTTGAAGTTTATCTTAACGTCTCCACTGATGTGTTAATTGTAAGTAGTAATGGGAGGTAAATCAATCTTTTGTCCTAACTAAACAGCCTATTAGTGCTCCTGAAGATGTTTCTTTCTATCTGTCCAGTCTTCAGTTGTCTGAATGTTGCTTTCTCACATGCATGCAGTTTTACCATTTGTCTGAGCCCATCATGCAAGCCTTTCCAAACTGGAGGTTTGTCTGCACAGTGGTCAGTGCTCAGCAAGCAGGAGTGTAAATCTACAGTGCTCTAGCATGCTGCACACTAACTGGCCATGTGAACCCTGCTACCATGCACTAAAAGTTCTGTAGCGCTTTGACATAGTCCAGTTTGAGACAGCAGGACGTCAGAGCACACTGGGGGACATTTAGTGGCCAGTAGCAGTATCTGCACGGCACACTAAAGTGCTGTAAGTTTGCACCCGAGCTTCCTGAGCATGAAGAAACCCTGCAGGTATGCCCTGGGTCTCATACTCTTCTCTTTAACACATTAATGGAGGTTGGACCTACGCATCAACAGGCAAGTCCATTCATCGCTTCCAGGACTATGGCGGTCCCCCAGACAGTGGAGCCATGGCAGAGCTCTGCATGGACTCTGCAGGGACTCTGCATAGAGGGGCACAGCCATGGCAGAGCTCAGCTTGACCAGGGCTCCATGCTCAGGGTGGAGGAGTGCGGCCATGAAATTCACCACTGGGAGGATAGAATCATAGAATATCAGGGTGGGCAGGGATCTCAGGAGTCATCTAGTCCAACCCCCTGCTCAAAGCAGGACCAGTCCCCAGCTAAATCATCCCAGCCAGGGCTTTGTCAAGCCTGACCTTAAAACTTCTAAGGAAGGAGATTCCACCGCTTCCCTACGTAACCCATTCCAGTGCTTCACCACCCTCCTAGTGAAAAAGGGGATGGGGGGTAATGGGAGCCTATATAAGAAAAAGACCCAAAAATCGGGACTGTCCCTATAAAATCGGGACATCTGGTCACTCTATGTCCTGATACCGCCTGGCTAACGTTGGTTGAATCAATGTGTGATGAAGATGTATCTGTCTGCCTCCATATGCTAACAAACTGACTCTTAGCCAGGAAAAAAAGAAATGAGCCTGCTGTGAGCAAGAGGATCCCCCCTGTGTCTCCTCCCATCTCTTCCTTCCAATAGCTGTAGGGGAAGAGAGTCTTCCCCCAGTCCCTTCCTGGCTCCTTGGGGGGAGGGTTCTCAGTGGCTGCTATCCTGGCCTCCTCTCTCCATACTACACAAGGGGGCAGGAGTACTCCAGTCAGCTCTTGCCTTCTGCCTCCCTCTGTTCTGTTCATGGGCATCCTGAGGCAGGGGCAGCTCACACAATGCCAGTGAGGTTTGCTCTGCCTCCGTATTAGGAGCAATGTTGTGATATGGATTCTCTTGCTCTGCCTAGCCGTCTGGCAGAGGAGGCAGGGCGTTCATCAGAGCCATGGACACTGAGCGGCAAGCAGGGCCATGAAGAGCTTCAGCACGTAGCTCACTGGAGGGTAAATCCAGCCTCCACAGATGTGACTAAATGCCAGCAGTGCTGTGAAGAAGAATGGAAATTTGTATGACACGTTCTTCCAGCACATCTCAACGTGATCTCTTGGGCCAGCCTGGACTTGTGATTATTCAGTTCCAGAATCTTTATGAACAGTGTTTGTTGTGATTTATTCAATGAGTTAAATTAAACAGGCTTTAACCTGAGATTGCCGCACTGCTCAGACCTCTTTCAGAGCTGAGTGCACTGTTGACACGGTCAAACGGAGCCCTGCTGTAACTCCATTGCCTTCAGTGGAGTTTTGCCTGAAAATCTGCCCTCAGGACTCATGTTGTTATACAGACACACATAACTAGAGGCAAACCTGTGCCCAAGCTAAAGGGAGCCCATCAACATTCAAATATGGGAAACTTTTTTTAAAATTGCCAGTTCTACTATGGGCTTGTGTGTTTAATATTAGTAGCACTATAATATTTGACAGACCGACAGCAGATAGCAACAGACTGGAGAGTTTGGCCTGCTAGTGCATCCTTAGTGTCCCATCTCGTTAACAAACTATGCTGGCTCCATATTATATCCTTGCTAATAATTCAGCCTTGTTTCTCGCTACTGTGACCCTTGTCTCCCTCTCCTCCCCTTCCTTTGGTTCTACACCCCGTTACACCTTGTCACTATGAAGGCTGTAAGTTCTTCAAGGCACAGTCTGTCTTCTATTATATGGCTGTACTGTGCCCCGCACAATGGAGTCCTGATCGGGGGTCTCTGGGTACTACTGCAATACAAATAATATATGAGAGTAATAACAAATAATACAATAATATATGAGAGTAATAACAAAATAATGGCTTGCTACTATGCACAAACATCATACCTACTGAGCCATAGGATTTGTCCCACTCCGCAGAGAGATCGGGGTAGTTCCAAAGCTGCCAGTCTGAGGCTATCCAGTGCAGGCCTCTCATCCCCACAAGCTCTGCCTGCATAACGGGGCTGCCTAGGCCACAATCACATCTAGGACAAGGATTCTAGTTACAAGACAGTGGTCCCCTGACCCAGTTGTAACACAGCTTTAGTTTGCAATGCAGATGGGACCTAAAGTATGTTACATATATATGGAGATATGCCTATCTCATGGAGCTGGAAGGACCTTGAAAGGTCATCGAGTCCAGTCCCCTGCCTTCACTAGCAGGACCAAGTACTGTCCCCTGACAGATTTTTGCACCAGATCCCTAAATGGCCTCCTCAAGGATTGAACTCACAACCCTGGGTTTAGCAGGCCAATGCTCAAACTACTGAGCTATCTCTCCCGCCATGTTCTGTAGGGGTATGTCTACACTGCAATAAAACACTCACAGCTGGCCCATGTCAGCTGACTGAGGATCATGTGACTTGAGCTGCAGGGCTATAAAATTGCAGTGTAGACGTTTGGAGCTGAACTCTGGGACCCGGAGGGAGAGAGACCCAGAGCCTGACCTTCAGCCTGAGCCTGAACATCGACACTGCAGTTTTATAGCCCCGCAGCCTGAGTCAGCTGACACAGGGCAGTGTAGACATACCCTAAGGATTTGTCTTCATTGCAGAGTTAACTCAGGTGACTGGCACCCAGGTG
Source organism: Macrochelys suwanniensis (assembly GCA_033296515.1). NCBI lineage: Eukaryota > Metazoa > Chordata > Testudines > Chelydridae > Macrochelys > Macrochelys suwanniensis. The sequence continues at coordinate 39,671,526 of CM065784.1, forward strand.
TGAGCAGTCACATTGCAAAGCCAAACCCAAGTTAGGGTGTCCTCGCTGGTGCTGCACTCACCTGGGTGTGTTGCTAAGACTTCAGGAGGCATCTCCCAGGGTTCTTTGCAGTAAGTTGCGCTGCTGTAGGATGCATTCCCAGTAAATTGTGGAACAACTTTTCTGCCATTCTAGGTGTGGGGGGAATTGTGGGAAGCTGCTGGAGGACTATCAGCACTCGAGTGATTAAGCCTGCATCCTCACTGCAGAGTGGGTGGATACCACCTAGCTTGAACGTGGCACCTGATCTCTAATCCTTCCCCAGCCAGGCCAGCTAGCCTGGGTTTAAAGCACCACAAAATTTGGGTGAGGGGCTTTTTTTGTATTAATGGGAGGAGGATTAAGGGCAACACCCAGGTCAGACCCTGAGTTAACACTGCAGGGAAGACATACGCTCACTGGGCTACATATTTATTCTGCGTACACAATGTGTCAGAACCAAGATATCAGGATTCCTAACTCTGAATCAAGCAATGGGGAGAGGTAAAACCTGCTCTGGCCCCACAGAGATTTTCAAGGCATAGAAATAGTTTCATTGCAACAAACAGGTGAGGTCCCCACTAGGAAGCTGACAACCCCTGTGCAAAGAGTGACACAGAACAGCCATTAAAAACAGTAAGTGTACTACTTCAGGTGCATCAAAGAGAGCATCTCATTCAGGGAATCAGTTAGTCGTGGTTTCCCTGATGTTATGAGATGGCTGCTTGCCACATGAGGCCAGGATGCAGGTGTGCTTCTGCAAAATAGTAACAACCAGAGTCCCAAATTAAAGTCCTGAGGCTTCTATTCCTAGGTGTATGAGGTCTGTGTTTTGCATCCACAGGCTAGTGAGAAGAACAGAGGAGACAGAATATAATACGCAGTACCTAGAGAGCACAAATGCTCATACTGCGCACATTTCTTTAAACCTGTAACTTACCAGGAGACGGCTAAGTAACCTGGAAAGCCATTCACATCGTCTTTTTCAGGAGGGTTCATCTTTGTGTGCAGACAGAGCAGTCTGACATGGAGGCATCACAATCAGCCCTTGACAGGAAAGACTCTTCCCCTTTGATATATTTGACATAAAATTGAAGTGATTTTAATCCCTCAGGATTCAACTAAAGCCTGAGGATGGGAAAACAAATACTAGGGGACTTCCCCCCACCCCTTACCAAACCTACAAAATGGGAATGATTTTCTATTAATTCTCTAAGAAGAGAAGATATTTAGTTTGTGTGTATCCTGTAAAGGACAGTGCATCAAACCAGACCTCTGAAAATTTCCCATTGCAGATGCTGTGGTAACATCTCTAGTAAAAGACAGTATTCATGACAGCGCTATTCTTCCCTCAGAAAACCAGCAATAAAATAGAGGAATCTGAAATCCTCTGCTATAGCTATTTGCATTTCAGTTGAGTTTAAGCAGCCTGGAAATGCCAAGTCTATGGTCTCCTACTGGAATATTAGCATTTTTTTAAGGACAAATCCATTTAAATCTATTTTGAACAAAATTATTTAAGCTTCATCCTGTAAGTATATTGTATATATCTATTGTATGGCATCTCATACAAACAGGCCTGATTTTCAGAAGGGTTTCAACTCAAGTTGTGGGTGCTAAGAACTTCTGAAAATTAAGTCTTCTCTCTATCGGCTGCATTTACAGCATCCATCAACGTAGAACCTTCCCATAGAATACTTTCCATGTATTATATTTTGATATGGGTGCAGCAGGAAGGTTTTTACAAAAGTTTTCTTGTAACATGCCCTAAAGGTGGTTAGACTCTGAATTAGTCTGACCTCATTACACAGCTATTATCCCCTCAACCGAGAACAATATTTCTGGCTCTGATGTGCTTTGTAAAGTGCATTGTCCCACAGGTGCACAGCTTTTCTTGGCGGGTTCTGGATGGAGATGTGGTTCTGACCTGTTGATGACTTTGAAAATCAAGACCAAGTCCTTGTACAGTCTGGAGGTGATGAATGCAGGTCCACAAAAGCCAGATCCTCATCCAGAATGAAAGAGCAGTTTCCTAGTCAGATGCAGGTGGAAGAATGCATTTGTCACTATGGATGCTATTTGTTCACGTAGGCTTAATGAAGAGTTGAATCAGAATCCACCCTTCATACCAGTTAGACAGTTTCTCCCCTGCAATTTGTCAGTGGAATGGGGAGGACAATGTCCGGGCTATTTCTTCAACATATTTGCCCCTTCTGACCAACATGACTTCAGTTCTGTTTGGTTTGAGTTTGAGACAGCTGCTCTTTATCCAGGTGATGATCTCTTTCAGGCATTGGGACATCCTTGTGATCTCATGGGTTGTGCTGGTACAAAGTGAGATCTACAGGTGGGTGTCACTGGTATAGCGTTAGCAGAGGAGCCCATAGCATTTTGCCCCCTCTCCAAGCAGTCTTAGGTGGATATTAAACAGAATGCAAGACATCACCAATCCCTGTTGGAAGCCATGGTAGTGCTGCACCATCTATGTTACATAGATGTGGGGGGAGGGATAGCTCAGTGGTTTGAGCATTGGCCTGCTAAACCCAGGGTTGTGAGTTCAATCCTTGAGGGGGCCATTTGGGGATCTGGGGCAAAAATTGGGGATTGGTCCTGCTTTGAGCAGGGGGTTGGACTAGATGACCTCCTAAGATCCTTTCCAACCCTGAGATTCTATGATGTGGGACAACAGCATCCTATGGTCAACTGCGTCCAAAGCTGCAGAAAGGCCAAGAAGTATGAACATTGAGATATAGTCTCTATCCATTTCAATGAGGAGCATGTATTTTAGTGCTACTAGTCCTTTGTCCTGTGCCCTGATCTGAAGCCTGATAGTGAAGCTTGCAGTATGTTGGCGGATGTCACATTACTGGAACGTGGTTGCCTCTACTCTGTCAATGATTTTGATGAAAATGGGAAGTTAGAGAAGGGGTAGTAGTTGGACAGAATTTGCTCATCCAGCTATCTGAGGATCTGGAGGACAACAGGAAAATTGGTAGGTTTGTGGCTCTGAAAAAAACATTGCTTATTCTAGTTTGGAGGGGCTTTTGCTTTGCAGGAGGGGTATAGACCTGGTTTGCAGGTAGTGCCTTGAATATTCTTTAAGGGCTTCTAGGGCTACATCATGTGTGAGGGGACCAAGCCAACAAGAGTGGTATATCAGTAAATGCTATCTGGTCCTGTTTCAAGTTTACAGCTGCAGTTAGTTCTTCACATACTTGATTGATCTTTTCTGTGAAATGGGATGACAGCGCTTCATGCTGGTTGGTGCTTAGTGTTTGGATTATGTAAAATGGATTGACTATCCAATTCCGTATTTGGAATACCTCTGCCAGCTGTGATTTGATGATTGGATGGCGAAGGAATAGAAGGTGGGAAGGAATTCACGTGGGGTTTTTTGGGGGGTGGAGGGTGGGAAAGTGGGTGTTGCTTCTATTATTGCAGTGGTGTAGTTCTGCAGGAAGTCTTTGTGCTGTTGGTGGATGAATTCAGATCAGGTTTTGCATCACTTCTGCCTATGCACTTCATTTAATGTACTTTATGTGTGAACCCCAGTGATCGTTTTGGTTGGTGTAAGTGTAGAGAGTGGCTTGGGGCCAAAGCATCAGCAGTACTGGGTGTCAGATGATTATACAGTTGTATAAGCACCCTGCCTAGTAGCTGGGTGGTTTGGTCTCCTACAGCATGCTGAAAGAACAAATTTCCTTCCCTGTATATAGGCCATTTTTGTGACTTCCTTTATTTTATTGGCTCCATAACTGTAGTCCTTGGAGCACTTGCTGTTGGTCCAGGTGAACAGCCGGCCTGTCACATGATGATGTGGCTCCTTGTTTCAGGCTTCTTTTACAGGTCTCAGGCTCTTCTTTGCAATGTAGGCTGTGGAATCATTTCCCAAGGGCAGTAGCTGAAGACAGATCAGAGGGGATATTTAGAACTAGACCACACAAAACACAAGAAAACATCCTATAGGAAGCAAACCTGTTTTGGTGGGTAGATGGACTGTGAATGGTTTAATAGGTCTTTTCCATTTCTAACCTCTATGATCCACACAGGTGACACTATATGCACCAGTTAATTGATGCACTAAATAACACTGTTTTGAATACTGTAAAACTTGGGATTAATTTCTGGCAGGCTGAGAGGGAGGGGAATAATCTGACGGATATGTTATATTTTGCTACATTCTTGGCAGCAATTACTCTCTAGATGTTTTCAGTCTTTATCGCAGGTCTTTATTAAGTGGGAATGCATTTTCTTGGCAATTCAAACCACGTGACTCTTGTTTCCCTTTATATTTCAGGTATAGATGTTGAATGGATGTACACTTTAAGAATGCGTCAGATGGAAAAAAGCACTTCACACCAGCATTCCCATCCCCACAGTCCTAATAGTGTGACACAATTTTTACCATACCTTCACAACCAAGCCTCCTATGCTGCTGCTGTAAGACGGACACGAATTCCTATTAGCTATCAGATTACACCGATAAATCATTCCAGAAGTTCATCTCCAACCCCATATGGACTGATGAGAACTCTATCATCGCTACATCTTAATTCAAAGGGAAGTAGTACCTCTAGTGCTGCTTCTGATAGCCCTTCAGAAAGGGACAGATCTGCAGGCAAAAGCAGGAACAGTTATGGCAGTGACTCTGGACTCTCTATAAATGGAAGATATAGTGGAAAAAGCCCACAAACTGCTTCTGCAGCACCTAGACACTCTGGAAAAATGTACAGGACTTCCCAGTCAACACTCAACCCATCAAAGTCATATGACCACAAAAAGCATACACACTATCACCATCAACCCCAGTCCATACCAGGTATGCCTTTCAAAACAGAAGGCAAACCTAAAGAAAATGATGAAGAGACCAAAGTTAATGAAGGTGGATGGATAAAGGTAGACTATTCAAAGAAATCTCATAGACAGAGTACAGGCAAGTCAACTAAAGAGAGACCAAAGGGAACTTGGCGAAGCCGGAGAATGTTTTGAAGAGGGGACTAGCTGACATTTTCTTAAGCGTTTTTTTCCATTTAATTTAACAGAATTTTGGGTTTATACAATGAAATCAGATCTACTGTGGTTTAAAATTTTTCTACCCTTAGTATATGCCTTCTAGAGACACTACCTCTCACTGAGATGACAGCCAAACTCACTCCGTCTGTAGCATCTATCAATGGCCACTGTTGGAAGACAGGATAGTTGGCTAGATGGACCATTAGTCACCCAATATGCCCGTTCTTATGTTCAAACAGAGAGCAGAACTGGGGTTTCACTAGTCACAGCTCCCACAAAGAACATCTGTCAGGGACAGCTCCTGGTCATGATGTTTTCATTCCAAATGTTAGTGAATTGCAACTGCTTTTCTCTCCTCCCTTTCTCTGCTTGTGTGCCTGGTTGGCTGGGAGTCCATTACATTAGCTTAATCATTCAATAAAAACTAAATAAGATAACTGTGGATCATAACAAAAAGTTCTTCTGTTCATTCTTGCCAAGTGTTGCTGGATGCCAATACTGTGCCCTGATGTCAGGGGAGGCTCCAGGCACCAGTGCAGCAAGTGCGTGCCTGGGGCGGCAAGCCGCAGGGGGGACGGCGCTCTTCCTCACCAGCGCTCCGGCCGGGGCAGCAGGCATGCCGCGCTCCCCGCTGGCGCCCTGGCTGGGGCCGCGGGCATGCCGCGCTCCCCGCCAGTGCCAGGGCCGCGGGCATGCCGCCCTCCCCGCCTGCACTCCAGCTGGGGGAGCGGGGCCACGGGCGGCCATTTTTTGGGGGGGTTTTTTGCCTGGGGCGGCAAAAAAGGCAGAGCCGGCCCTGCCTGATGTTCAGGAAGAGATTAGTGTCTTATTTCACAGCTCTCAGTACAGATCTCCCCTCCACACACCCCAATTCTGCTCAATCTGCTCCTTTGCTTCCTTTTTCTGCTTCCAGTTTGCCCTCCACTGATGAGAAATCCCCACCTCTCCCTTCATTTAAAGGCACAGTTACTATATATTAGCACACTGCGAGACATGGATTTGTCATGATCAGAAGGGGGAAAAAAGTGACAGGTTTTTATGCTGTTCTTAGGAGAAAAAAAAGAGAGAAATTATCTTGACAATAGCTACATCTAATTCTATTGAAGCCTGTGATAATATTTATCCCTGTGCAGCAGGCATTTTTTAAATTGCATTTTAAGTGCTATTTTGTCTTGCAGTCTTCAAGTAGTAAAGAGAAGGTCAGAAAACTTTGTGATTAATGTGGTCTGTAACACCACTGAAAGGAAAGACGCAGCTGTAGGCCTGCTTCTCTTCAGAAAGTTTCTTGTTGACCTTTTCACTCAAATTGGATTTCATGCAATTAAAAAAAGTTAAGATTTCCCAAGATTAAAAAAAAAGAAAGAAAAGAGAGAGAGAGAGAGAACAGAAAAGGAGCCCAAGGCAATGATGGCGCAAGCTCGAAACTGAAAAGCTGTAAATTAGTGATGACTTTTGTTGAGAGAGGCAGCAAATTCCAGCCTTGCTGCAACATGACTGTGAGCAGCCAGGGGTCCTGTAGGACAATGGGCAGGACGTTTTGGAATACAGCTACAGTCAGTTTTAATGAAACTGTTTGTAAGGTTGGAAACTGACACGAGTCCACCCAATTTAAGCTTAATCAATTTTTGCCTTTATTTATAAATGTTTCAGACAGAATTGCTCCTTAAAATTCCTGGTCATATAAAAACAGATAAAATGGAACAAGCTGGGGCCCAAGTTACTGAGTTCCCAGGTACCAGGAGCCTCTTGTCCGCTTCTGGTCCAGTATTCTCCGACTTGGGCTCTGTTCACTTGGTTTCTTATATCTTCCCACGTTACATATTCATTAGCTTTCTTCCAATCAACGATGAACATTGTGTCTTACATAACCCGTACAATACTCATGTGCAAGCTTCAATTTAAATAACTTTTCCTATCTACGCTGTTTTCATGTCATTATGTCTCATGTCACCCTACTCCTGTTTCTCCCAACAAATGGACTTTTTAGCATTATGTTTTGTGTATTTTATTGTATTGGTTAACTTCCTCTTATCTATGTCCTCCATCACAATACATCCCATGAACAAAACATCACCTTTATCCTATCAGTTGTGAACATTACTTAAGCCCCGCTACGTAAGTGAGAAATTGGCACGTCAGCACTCATGTCAAAGCAAAGGCTAGGCCAAAGCCTTGGCATAAGTACTATCCTGACCTATCCAGACTCATTCTTTATACATAACCATAAACCTTTAATATCAGACTAACGAAATGTTCCATTCAGTAATTCTTCAGCTTTGAAAATCGTAATTCAATACTGTACATACATATCATCCTAAATTGTTCATTAACCTTTATTTTTTGAGTAGGGGAGTGATGGAGACCAATGTGACCTTAATGTTACCATTTTCTTATCATTTCCAAACATGGATTATCAGGGGACTTTTTGCTTAAAGTCTAGCATCACACTTGTATATTATTAAAAAGCATTGTCGGTATTTTGCCTGTTGCGTTTTGAGGTACTTTATTCAATTTTAGGGTTTAGGTATTTAATTGTTCCCCAACATATTGACTCTTTTCCAGCCAAAATAAGGTAAGTGACAACAATCCTATTTTTGCAGTGAGTCTCAGAGCCCCAGATGACTCGGGCTCACGGGGCCCCTGCCATGGGGCTAAAAATGGCAGCGCAGACATTCGCATGTGGACAGGCACTTGGGCTCTGAAACACGGCAAGGGGATGGGTCTCAGAGCCAGAGCAGCAATGTCTGCATTGCTATTTTTAGCCCCATAGCTGAGTCAGTTAACCCAGGCTCTGAGACTTGTTGCTACAAGGTTGAGTTTTTTTGTTCTGTTTGTTTGTTTGTTTGTTTGTTTGTTTGTTTGTTTGTTTGCGTGTAGACCTACCTTTAGATAGATGATGATTGTGGATTCCCAGGTATTGTTAGCTTCACTTCAATATTCACCAACACAAAGTATCAAATATCCTTTCCTTTGAAGCTATTTTTCAACACTTTATACCAAAACAAATGATGGGTTGTGAAGGCTATGCAGTCAGTTTCTGTTCTGATAATCAGCCTGTCACCGGGCCAAGGTGAAACACAGAGAGAAAAGTTACCTGGAGCTCAAAAGCCAGGATAGGTTTTATTGTGCAGGGACTCTGGGTTAATCCAAATTTACAACCTGCAGACTGCTCTGGTTTACACTGAGGATTTAGAATGCTGCTCACGGACTAAGGATCATCAAGATGCAAAAGGTGCCTTTGTCCCCATCTCTCCACACTTGGTCTGAGCACAGCTCAGCTGGTCTGAAGAATCTGGGCAACGAATTTAGGTGCTGATTTAAAAAAAAGAAGAAGAAGAAAGGTCATAATATAAACACTGCACAACTGTCATTGTTTTCCTAGAACGTGTCTACACAGGTAAATTGACCGGTATAATTGGTTCAGAATAAGCTATTCCAGAATAGCTTCCCCTGTGGATATTCTGCTCCAGAATAGTGACTTTATTTCTGAATCATTACAGAACAGAGGAATTATTCCAGAACAAAAGTCACTTTTATTCAGGAATGCGGTGTCTGGAATATTGTATTCTGCAATAGCTCTGCTGGTCAATTTCCCTGTGTAGACAAGGCCCAAGGGTGAGGGATTACACAGATGAACACTACAGTATGAACTGTAACATGGGACCTGGAGGTTGACATCACAGCTCAAAGCTGAAATTTGAGCTGTGGCTCTACCAGCCCCCAAGTGACAGGGAGAGGATGCTAGGTTAGGTCTAAGAGCTCAAACCAGGTACCTGAAAACAGGGATGTTTGGAGGCCTCTAAGTATGTCACTATGGCTCTATGATTTACTTATGAACCACCATCATGTAGGCTGTCATTCCTGGAGCTGCTGCCCTCAAAAGCTGCAGTTCTAGGAAATAATATCACAGTGTCATGTCAGACAGTGCTCATTGGATTGATTCCTAGATATATCAATACCAGAAGCAGAGCAGCTGAGAATGACATAAAAACATAGCTGCCCCCACCATTTTGGACTGAATGATAATAAGGAGGGAATTCTGCTATTCCTGATGTAGCCATTTGGCTCAATCAACTTCAGGTGAAATTGTGCTCTACACTGGCCATACGAAAGAAGAGGAAGAAGGAGGGAATTGGCACATTGAGGTGGAGACATACTTGTTACACTGAATCGGGGTATTTATTTCCTATGTTCAAAACATGTTCTCTCAAACCCAAGCTAGCAGAAACAATGGTCACTATCGGTAGGGCCTTGTTATAGAAAACCTAAGAACTTTATCACTTAGCTATCTTTCCTTTTCATGAAAATATTGCATGACAGAAGATGGAACAAAATAATAAAAAGACTGAGCTAGAGCTGAATTAGGCTGTAGGTACTGTGGTACCGGTGTGATGTAGGCTGTAGGTACTGTAGGTTGCTGTGTGATGATAAAGTTGTTTTATGTTTGTTTTAAAGTGCTCAAAGGTGTTGAGCCACTCTTATTTACCTGAGCATGGCCTGAAAGAATAGCTGCATAAAGTAGCTATTGCCTTAGTTAGGGTACATCGAAAATCAAACACTGAACATTGTTCCCCACTCAGAACAAGAATTCTACTTTCATTGGTGTTCCCTAACTAATATTTCTTGGTCTAACCAGAGTTGAATATTGTGTAATACCTGGTGTTAATTGCACCTGAGACTATTTGCTAGAATTGGGCCTGAGTGGTAAAATTTGAAGATCCAAAGATCAGGAATGGAGAGGGTTGCATCCAGGATCATGGTTTGAGCCTTCCCTAATCCCAGAAAGAATTTGTGACTGTTTGCAAGAGGGTATTTACTTTACAGATGGGTCAGGAGGACAACAGGGTAATTATACTGATCTTGGATAAGGCCTGACCTGACAGAGATTCTAGGAGGTGTGGTATTGGTGGTATCCATCCAAGAGCTGTCAGCTGGCGGTGGCTGATTATCAAGATGTCCAAACTGATTCCTCTGCTGTTTGTAAGCAATTTAATTCTGTGCCTAATTTTAATCTGCAATATACTATGTGTGTCCACATCTGCTGTGTTAAAGCATTCATTAGCATTTAAAGGGAAATCTGATGGTATTGATCACTCTTATTAAAACTAAACGATCACGTATCTGTGACTGACTAGAAATCTTCTCCCTGTGTAATGATGGCTGTTAAAGCAACAATGACAGCACTTGTCAAAAATCTATGTGCTAAAAGTATTTGATAGGCTAGATTGAGGTGTTAAAACTCATCTTGTATTCAGATGCAAGTGTGAAGGAAAATATAAATTACAAAGTAGCAAACTAGTAACATTCAAAACTATCAGTTTGAAATACATTTTGATTCAAATCCTATTTAAAATATTAAAATATTATTTTTAAAATAACAAAATGCACTGCACTCACACTCTCAAATAGTCTTGTCTAATGCTAACCAAGTGTAAAAGGCTCAGCAAGACCTGTATATGCTTTTTAATCTATGTTGCTCCCAATCTCTTTATTCCTTGTGTTAATAATAGATAATGGTATAGTACATTTACAGAGCCCCTTTCATCCTCAAGTGTTTTACAAACTAAAGACATTCAGGATTCATTTAATCCATCATTGAAATGCAGCCACCTCTGGGGTGGAAGGAAACCTGCAGCATGGTACACAACATTACAGAATGGGACATTTTGGCCAAGGACATCAGAGGAAACCACTCCTCTTTTGAAAGGTGACATGGGATTTTTAAGCTTTGCCCACAAAATTGTCCAAGCTAGAACTGGAGCTAGAGTATCTGGATTTGCAACCTGTCTATAGACAACTTTTTTCCCTGAGAACTCTTAATACACTACCAACTTCATAGTATGGTTTTATATCTGTTTCAAGACAAAGAAATCCCTGTCTACACTAGTCAGAAAAATCAAATTAGAACCCTGCTAGCAACAACCATATTTATAAACACAGTTTTGTTGTGAGCCTGAGGGTCTGATCCAACTCCTACTGAAGCCATAAGATGTCCCACTGATATCCACACAGAGAAGGCAGGGACCTTGACATTTGAGATCTCCTTTAAAAGACCCCTCTCAGTAACCAGCATGAAGCTGAATTTATCTGCCTCAGAAGGATGAAAGGTTGGGTCAAACCCATAATTCCTAGTGTTTTATATAACACACGCTGGGAACAAGAGAGGACTCCAGTTTTTAAAACTAAGCTGAGTCTTAATTAAAATAATTATTTACAGAGATGTGGCAATTACAGCTAGCATTCCAGCCATGTGCATTCAGACTGGCTTCCTGGGCCTCCTCCAGACTCTTCCCTCCTGCAACCTGGGCTCCTTCCTCCAAGTTCCATGCAGGTGTCCTTTTACCAATTTTTATTGTTGTCTCTTCTGTGCAAGTGTTTACTGGCCTGCAGGGGCCAGAGGTTACTAGTACACAGCCCACCCTAAGGATATGGCCCGTTGGACCTCACAGTCCTTTAACAAGCACTGACTGGTGGGCTTGCATCGTTATGCAGGTATGGGAGGTGAGCAGTGGCTGCACCACTTTTGGATGAATAAGGCTGCATTCATGGATCTGTGCGCTGAGCTCATCCCAGCTCTCCAGAGTAGGAACACCAGAATGAGATCTGCACTGACAGTGGAGAAGCGAGTGGCAATCACAGTGTGGAAACTTGTAACGCTGAATTACTACCAGATAGTGGGAAGACATTTTGGAATTGGAAAATTCACTGTGGGTGCCATTATCATGCAAGTGTTCAGGGCCATTAATACTCTCCTGCTATGCAGGATTGTGACTCTCAGCAATGTGCAGAACATAATGAATGGATTTGCAGCAATGGGGTTCCCAAACTATGGTGGAGCGAGAGACAGCACACACACACACACCTATTTTGGCAGCAACAGAAATGGCTATTTTTCTATGGTTATGCAAGCACTGGTGGATCACCAGGGACACTTCACTGACATCAGTGTTGGCTGGTTAGGGAAGGTGCCTGATGCTTGCATATTTAAGAACACAGGACTGTTCAGAAAGCTACAAGCAGGGATTTCTTCCCTACCGGCGGATTACCATGGGTGAGCATCAATGCCAACAGTGCTCCTGGGAGGCACAGCCTACGCCTTATTCCCTTGGCTCATGAAACTACACTAGGCACCTCGACAGCACCAAGGAAAGATGCAACGACTGGCTCAGCAGGTGCAGAATGACGCTGAATGTGCTTTTGGTAGATTGAAGCGGCGCTGGCATTGTTTATCCACAAGATTGGATCCCAGTGAGAAAAACATCCCAGTGGTTATAGCTGCCTGCTGTGTCCTAAATAATGTCTGTGAAGCAAAGAAGGAAAAGTCGCCACCAGGGTGGAGGTAGAATGGCTGTCTGCTGCGTTTGAACAGTCAGAAACAAGGGCTATCAGAAAAGCTCAATGTGGAGCTATACAGCTCAGGGAGGCTTTGAAAAGAGCATTTTAACAGCAAGCCACAGTAATGTGATATGATGTACTGTGCTCTACCAGACCCTGCAGTTTGGGGGGCCTGTTAGGAATTGTGTGGTGCATGGTGCACATCTATGAATATAACACTGACAATGCACCTATTCATTTTGTAGTGCTTGCAGTACATTTATGATTATTACACTGTATGTGTCACTGATCCTGAGCTGAGTTACAATGTACAATAACAACTAAGTGGGTGCTTTCACTATCGCCAGGCATTCTGCAGCATATGTTGGGACCTAATAAAGATTAATTGTTTTCCAAACAATAGAGTTTTATTGAGCACTAAAAACACTTAAAAAAATTCTGTGCAAGTTAAAAGCAAATACATTAACACCTTAATAAATTTATGGTGCAAAGCTTAAAGAAGGGGAAGGAATGTTCAAGTCCATTTTAGCTACACATATAACAACCGTGGCTCTCACAGGTCAGTGTATGTGAAGCTGTGGTTGTCTTTAATGTCCCCAATGTGAAGTGGTAGGGGTTGAGATGTAGCCCCTGATGCCGTGTGGAATGTTGAGGGAGGTGTAGAGAGTTGCTATAGTGGAGCTCTCCAGGGACTGCAAAGGGAGGTGAGCCAGGATTGTTGACCACTTGTAGGTCCACAAGAGTTTGTAGCATCTGTGTTTTCTGCCAGAGAAGCCCCATTATGTCCTGGTGCATCTCCCTCTCCTGTTCCATCTGCAACTCCTGAGCCTTTCTCCTGCTGCTTTTTTCTTCTCCATACAGTCTGTAATATTCATCCTGCAGGCCCTCTGCTCACAGTCTGACGCAGCACTGGCAGGATTTCTCTGAACATGTCATCCCAAATCCTCTTCTTTTTCCTACTTCTCTGGCTCAGGCATTCCACAAGGGTGGAGGGGCTGAATGGCAGCAGCTACAGATAAAACACATAGAGGTACCACTGTCAATACAGGCACAACGGCAAGTTCATGTTAAGATTCAGAACGCCCTTCCCTTGCTCTGCTAAAGTTTTAAACAAGACATGCTTATCGACATTTCTGCTTTGGAGTGCTTGTGCACAGTGCCACACACAGCACCAGCCATGGTAAGTATGGCTCACCGGGAGTGAGGCAGGAATTGCTCAGTTGCAAGAAACTATTATTAGAGGCCAATGGCACTGAACACTGGCACTGTCTTCCACAAGCTTGAGTGATTTTAGCCTCACTCCTGAGGGTAACAAAGGCACAGAGAGTACAGCAGCTGCTGTTGTCCCAAAGCCGCCCGGGCCCGTACACTGCTAGCCTGTTGAAGTTATTGCTGACTGGTGTGGGAAAGTGTGTCCTACCACAGAGGAAGAAATAAGGCTGCCATCCCTAGAAACCTTCAAAAGAGGATTGCAGAGTACCTCCATGAAAGTTTCATTGAGATCTCTCAAGAGGATTCAGGGGTCATTCCTGTTTACATAAACAAACTTCTCCACATTCCACTCCTCCACACCGCTAACTCCAGAGGGGAATAAAAGCAGATAACTCCTCCTCTCTTTGTACCAATACCTCTTCTAGTACCAGTAAATGAATGAAAAGTCAATAGCTGTGTCCTGCTAAGGTTGGGGCACCATCACTGTAATGGGTAATAAATTTACACTTTTACCCAAAGTTCCTTCCCTGGCTTAGGGCTCGTCCATGCTCAGTTGCCAGGACTGACTGGACTACGGTGGAGTCTCAAACAGGTCCTGGCTTGGCACTGGATCAACTGGTGGCCTCCCTGACCTTCTGAAAAGTCTGAAGCTTTTCCTTCGCTTTCACGTGGCACTGCTGCTGGTCTCTGTTGTACCCCCTTCTCCTCCATCCCCTGTGCAATCTGCTCATAAATGCCCATCTTTCTGTGGCTGGTCTGTAGCTGTGCCTGCACAGCCTCTTTTCCTCACAGGCCCAGGAGCTCCAATATCTCCTGTCTACTCCAAGCCAGAGCACATCTGGAGCATGTATCCAGCACGGTCAGCTGAGCAGTTGCATGCAATAATGGAGAGTGGCTAGATGTGCTTGCCAAGCTGGACAGTTAGAAAAAGGAATTTCAAAAATTTGTGGAGTTTTAAAAGGAGGGGTAGGGGTGAGGGAGGCTTCTGGTCTCCATGGCTCCTGGGCAGTGGAGTTCACAACTGTGACCAGAGCAGTCTGTGTTGGTCATTGTGGTACAGCTAATGGAGGACTGTTAGGGCTGATAGACATAATGCAGTCTCTACACTCACACTGCATTGACCTCAGTACAGCGACCAGGGCTTACTGTCACTCAGGGAGGTGGTTTTACTGTGTCGGTGTAAAGGAGAGCTTTCATCAGTGGGAGACAAATTTAAGGGTTGACATATGGAGAACTAGGTCAACACAAGGTGGCTTATGTCCACCTAATTTTGTACTGTAGACCGAGCCTCAGTGTCTGATTTGTGTAATAAAATCCCTCACCATTACAATATCTACAGCAAATATTACTCTGGCACTAAACACTTTTGGGAGTCCTGCTTGTCTTATCCTGGTACTATGCACTCCAAAAAGATGAGTAGGAATTGACCCGATTGAGATAATGGTAAGAGGAAGGAAATCAAATGAAAACAGAACTTATTTTACTTGAGAAGTTTAATGAAATTAAGATTCTAGTCTGTAGAACTGTAGCCACACAGCCCTTCTGCATCACTGGCACAGAGGTTTAGTGATGTCATTGGATCTGCATAGGCCCCTAGTCTTGCTTGTCCCAACATTGCTTTCTGCTGCTTTGGAGACCCGTTTGTAGTGGGCAGGGGGCTGCAGAGGATCTATTGACTTGACAAAACACCATATTATGTGCTACGCACATGCTGTTTTTCAGGATTTTTTAAATTGCTAAAATCAGGCAAAATATTGCAAAATGATTAGTGGATAAAATACTTCAGGTTCAGCAGAAGGGGGGAAAGTGCATTTTAAAAATTACTTAGATTTCTTGCAGGAATTAGCTAATGTACATCAAAAGAATGTTCTCTCCTACTGCTTCAGGCTGAGATGTGAATATAACAGAGGTCGGAGAAACAGCATTCCATGGTTGTATTGCTTGTCAGCATGGCAAGCAGCTACACAGCAGCCTGAGCCAACTTGGCAAAATGGCTTCTTTTCAGGAGTGTCAATAGAGATGTATAATAGGGGTGAAAGCTGTGTTTAACCCTAGCTAACAGATTTACAACCAGAGGCTGAAATTAAGTTTAATCTTACTGTACAATAAAATGTAACACCACTAGACAGAGAGAACACAACAGCCTAACTATATTATTTCATTCCCTTCCCAATGCTAATTGCTGTTGTCTCAGAGGATCTCTGCTAGGAAGTCATTAAAATATATATATGCAATGGTCTCATTTCTGACTCAACATAGTCAGGAAAGCACTACGAGAATCCAATCTGCCCACAGATTGTTGCAGGCTGCCGGTTTGACTAAACATTATTATCCACAATAGACAGTTTTGGGGTTTCTGACAAACTAGTACATCCTCACTAGTTGGGTTCATTCATATACAGTGGGTTTGACTGTTACATTGCTTACTTCTTAAAGAAAAAATTCATGGCTCTAATTTCTCTCTGCCTAACGTGCTCCTACTGAATATTTCTGAACTGGTCATATCTGACAACCACTGACAGCAACGCTACCCTACATGGGCATACATCAAAACCCCCATATGCTGACCATTATCCAGCAACTTGCTGAGCTGATTTAACGAGGTGAAGTTGCTCGAATACACTTTGTTCCTCCCCTTCCTCCTGTGAGCAATCACTCAAAACAATGACCTCTGTGTGTTGCACCACTTATAACAATTCTGCTCTCTAACGCAGTTGATGCTGCTGAGGATCAAATCGTAAGCCTTTTAAGACTAATACATTCTATAAACTCACTCCCAAGAATACTGGGACATGCTTCAAAGATACACATTTGAATTTTTTTTGATGGTGCTAGTAAATGCACTTTGACCTAATTATTATTATTACTTTAGATCAGAAAAGACAGGCTGCTGCTTTAGTAATTGTGGAAAAACCCCAAACCGAGAGACCTCCTGACATTCTGTATCACTAAAATGGAACAAAATAACAATGCTACCACTGAAAATTATATCTGACAGAATTATTTTGTATGTATGTGTCCACAATGGCAGTGTTTTTTGCATAATTCTCTTCCTTAATGAACTGCCAAAGTTTGTCGGTTTGTTGCAAAAAGTTAGAGGTTATGTAGGAGAAGTCTGTTACGGCAATAACACTAATAAAGGTCCATCATGATTATATATATCCATGTGTAAACAAAACCAGGTTGAGACCAATGTTATACTCATAAAGGATGGGAACAATGCTAAAAGTCAATTGCAGCCCATGATATGGGGAGACAACATGATGGTAAAACACTGGCATCCTGTCTACAAAACAGCTTCCTCGAATAGTTAATTATACCTACAAAGTCTGCTGATATAACACATACCTTACAAGTCTCTCCAGACAGTTGTATATTATAGAACAGGTTTCTGGTATCTTCATAACAATGACAATGTTTAACTGCCAACATTACTGATTTTATATGTAAAAGTAAGCTTGGTGGATTTATCTGAGATCAAAAAGATCAACTACTTTCCGCCTTTAAAAATGACTTCAAGAAAGTCAGTTTCAGCAATAGTCTCTGCAGTAATGAACGTGCCAATTTGCTTATGGGTTCTGAGAGCTAAGGGGGGTGGGTGTCAAGACAGAGGGATCAGAGCGCTGTGGCACTGCAGGACCTTTATCTTCTGTCCTTGTTGTGTTTGGAGTAAAAGTATTCAAGAACCCAGAGATGTCTCAGAAAAATAACTGACTTTATTAAGTATAAGAGATTCGTTCCACTGAGGTTCACTGAAAGTGCATGAGAGAGCTAGGAAGGGAGAATTCTATTTTACAGGAACTCCACCCACCACAGCTCCTCAGCAGGATGTCAAGTTACAAGCATCACATTTCCAGGACATTGGCTAAATGCACCCAGTAAGGTGACTCTTCGCTAGCTGCTGGTGGAAGCAGTAACCTAATGCAAATTAACACGTATATGGGAGCCATTAAACTCTTAAATTACAAAGTAAAACATCCTTATTTTAGCAGGTGGCATCATTAAGGTGGTGTTACCAGGCCTGCTAAAGCTAGTAAAGCTAATAGACATGTCCATTTGAAATACTGCTGTTTCCTTTTGGATCAGAATTGCTCTATCTATGCCCTTTATAGTTGACAACTAATGGAGAGTCTCCCTTAGCTCAAATGGGAGAGGCCTGTAATTTTGGAACAGGAAAAGAAATGCATTTTTCACAGTTGCCATGAAATTTTGAATGGCCTTGAGATCCTGCATAGTGCAACCTGTAAAGTCCTAGGTGGCCACAGATTCATTACAACAGTCTAAGAGCATTAGCACTCATATGTGAATATTTGCACCAAGTGGATTTCAGTCCTCAAGCACTTTTTTGCATGTTTTACTGTCTGTATTCTGATATGTCCTTGTCCACTACTACAAGTTTTTAGGGAGTTTTGTAGGTGATTTGGCCTATTTTGATGTTTTCAAAAAAAATATGTAAAGCAAAATGCAAATTCTGGGGCACAAAGCAGTAAAAAGTGTTGAAATATTGAGGTTTGAATGGCTATAGGATAGGGGTGGGCAAACCTTTTGGCCTCAGAACCACATCGGGGTGCAAAACTGTATGGAGGGCTGGGTAGGGAAGTCTGTGCCTCACCCATCTTGTTTCACAGGGCACTAAAGACATTTATCAACCAGTATTCTTTATCTCTCTGGGTTATATTCATTCCTTTGGGCCTCTTTCTCCTCCTCTACTCCCTCTTATGAACTTGAAAAAATCTCCAGTTCATGCTATTGTGTATAGCAGGGGTCTCCAAACTACGGCCCGTGGCTTCGATTTGTCTGGCCCGCAAACCAACACCGCATTGGGCGGCGGGACCCTGGCTGGCAGGAGCCCGCGGCGGGAATCCCAGAGCGGCGGCAGAACTTCATGTCACTGCATTCCTGCCAGGGTCGCAGAGCTGATGAGCACACAGTAGGTAGGTTAGTAGCGACAGAAGGAACCAGATGTGTGATGAGTCATTGTTGTTTCCCTCGGTTTTTGTCTTAGCGCGTGTCAGACTAGTGACAAACATATATTCGTTGTGTTTAAGTCCGTTGCTATTGGGGTGATTATGTTGGGAAAAGGACAGAAGAGAGAGGTTGATTCTGAATGTCGCATGTTTAAAGAACAATAGAGTGTGGACTATTTCGTTATCGAATCAGGTAGTAAAGTATTGTGTTTAATATGTAACGAAACTATCACAGTGTTAAAAGACTACAACATTCGTAGACATTATGAAACCAAGCACTTGTCGAACTACTCTCAATTTACGGGAAAGCTACATTCAGATAAATTAGAATCCATGAAAGGTGGCTTATCATCACAATAGTTTATATTTAAGAAGAAAAAAACTGAGAACGAAGCTGCAACAAGAGTCAGCTTCCGAGTGGCACACCTATTAGCAAAATGAGGAAAACCATTTACTGATGGTGAGCTAGTTAAAATATGTATGATTCAAGCAGCCGAAGAAATATGCCCAGAAAAAGTAGATTTATTTAAGACAATTATTTAAGTCTTTCTGCGAACACAGTTGCTCACAGAATCGAGGACATTGGCAGTAATATAATTTTCCAGCTGAATGAAAAGGCTAAGAAGTTTGAGTGGTTTTCCCTCGCACTTGACAAGGCAACTGATGTTTCCAGTACTTCACAGCTGCTGTTGTTTATTCATGGGGTCGGCAGTAATTTTGAAGTTACGGAAGAACTAGCTTCTGTGCATAGTATGCATGGAACAACCACAGGTGAAGAGATTTTCAAAGAAGTTGAAAAGTCACTTTCTCAATACAACCTGCAATGGAAACAACTGAAGTGCATTACAACCAATGGAGGTAGAAACATGTGCGGTTCAAAAAAAGGTTTGGTTGGACAAATCTACAAAGCTTGTGAAAGTGCAGGCTGTCCCAAGCCTATGATTCTTCATTGCATTCTTCATCAGCAAACATTGTGCGGGAAATATTTGGATTTGTCATGTGTTATGGAACCTGTAGTTTCAACCGTGAATTTTGCTCGCATGGATTAACGCTCACATGGATTAACCATAGTCAGTTCCAAGCATTTCTGGTGGAAATAGAATCAGAATATCACGATTTGCCCTACCACACTTCAGTTCGATGGCTTAGCTGTGGAAAGGTTTTGTCGCGATTTTTTGAGCTTCGAACTGAAATTGAAATGTTCTTATATAAAAAAACCCGACCTCTACCTTTACTCACAAACAGTGAATGGCTTTGGAAATTAGCTTTTTACGTAGACTTGACCAAGCACACGAATGTCTTCAATCTTAGACTACAAGGGGAAAACGGGCTTATCTGTGACATGTACACCCAGGTGAAAGCATTCAGGCAAAAACTAGTTCTTTTCGAGTCCCAACTGATGAAGGACTGCTTTGCTCATTTTACATGTTGTGAAAAGTTCAGCCAAGAAACTGAATCACGATTCTCAACTAGGTTTGCACAAGAAATCATTTCTGATCTGAAACTACAGTTCCAGGAGCGTTTCTCTGACCTTGATGTGAATGCAGGAGAAATACGGATCTTCCAAAACCCATTTGATTGTGATCTCGAAAAACTGCCACCTGAACTTCAAATGGAAATGATTTACCTGCAATACAGTGACTTGTTGAAGGACAAAGATAAGGAAGGAAATCTGTTAGAGTTCTATAAATGCCTGCCAAGTGATCAATATGCTCATGTAAAAAACTTTGTCCGTGGGTTAATGTCAGTGTTTGGCACTACTTATGTGTGTGAAAAAACATTTTCGATGATGAAATATGTGAAATCCAACTACAGATCGACCTTGTCTGATGAACATTTACAATCAGTTTTGATGATAGGGAACATGAACTTTGAACCACAGCTAAATGCAATTTTGTCAGAAAAACATCAGTACCATATTTCTCACTAATCCTAAAATAATATTTCTTTTTTTAACGATTTTGCATATATTTAATTTTTTCACAGTTGCTTCAGCCCATGAAGCCCCTTCAAAAATCTAATATGGCCCTCGTCTCATAAAGTTTGGAGACTCCTGGTGTATAGGTCAGATCTTCCCACTTTCAGTTCTTAGTGCACAGTGTACTTCCACCTTGCCTTTACTACTAAATAACACATAAAGCGCACAGAAATATTTTTAAAATTAAAATTTTAAAATGCACATGAAATTTTTCCCCTGGGAAGAAGGAAAAGACAGAGGGAGAAGGAAATAAACTATGCATGAGAGATACTAATCATATTGCTTGCTGTGTGATGCGTTGCTGAACTGATATAATAAATGTTAGCTATCCTAGCTTTTGCCGTTAGCTAATAAAATACTCTAGAAAATGTTTATATTCACATTTGCTTTATTTTATACATTCATTGTATCTGTAAATTTGTGTTTATTTTTTCTGCAAAATCAAATTTTTTTTTACAGATTTAAAAAATCCACAAAAATAAGCACATATACAGCAAAACTGTAGAGTTCTAAAATATTACTAGTGCAAACATGGGAAACAGTTGTGTGCTTATTGTTTTTCTAGGACTAATGTCCTCCATAGTTTACAACCACTCCAAGGACAAGATCATACAGTTTATTGAGGTTAGTAATACATCTTGTGCAGCATTATTAACCACGGAATGTGACATGAACACACACATGCCTGAGCAGATCTGACATCAGTCCAGTAAAAGGCAGAATTATACATACACACTACAAGGGGGGGGGGGGGAAATAAGTGTCATAGGTTATCGAGTTACACGTAAATCAGTGTTTGATTAATGAATGCAAAATAGTTCCTGACTCATTTCAGTGCACTAATAAGAATTGTAATAATACACTATAATTTACTGAGAGGAAGAGGTGATTGGGCAGCTCTTAAAAGTAATTTTTAATTATGGCAATTAGCATTTATAATCTTATTATTTTCTAAGGATTCAATGTATTTGGTAGATTTCTCTGTGCAACAGGTAAACACCACTGTGAGTTTGAGAATCCTAAACTTATCACTTCCATTGATTCATTATTTCATTTGTACCTATCTATGTCTAGGGCTCCCATCACTACAGTAATTGAGTGTCTCACAAAAATGAATTAATTTAGGCTCACAACAGCTATCTGGGAGGGGAAGTATTAGCCCTAATTTTACAGACAGGGAACTGAAGCACACAGAGATTAAGTGGCTTGTCCAGGATCACACAGGAAGTCTGTAGCAGAGCCAGGAACTCGCTTCACACGATCATTGCCTGCTGGTTAGCGTTTTCTGTACCACAAGCCTGCTAAGCTTTCAGAAAACTGCACAACTGTGTGTGAGGAGCTTTGTAAGAATCCAGACAGCTGAAGTCTGAGTAATTTAGGGGACCAATCTCCCTCTGGCTGGCTTCACAGGGACTAAAGTTTGGATTTATGGTTTCTGAGAATGGCACTATTGTTGTTGAGGCCATACGTTTGAAGCTACTAATAGGGAAACATCTTTGGTTCTTATAGGCCAATGCAAAATGTGCTGCCAGGATAACAACTTAGTTGTTTCAGCCATACCACCAATGTTGGATGTACTTCAGCTGTGTCCTAACAAGTAAATACTTGAAACACCAGCAGCTGCAGCAAGATGAAACAATATGATGGAATGCAACTTTTTAGTAGGGGTCATGCTACAACAGCTACTGCAGTAGAAAAAAGCAGTGGCTGATCACTGTTCGGAGCACATTTTACTTCTGACAGGGTACTGCTCCTTTTGAGATAACTATCCGTGATATGTCCTTTGATGATTTCAGTGTAAGCCAGCTCATGTGTCTTAACAGACTCCTCAAATGCTACCTTCATATATTAAAAAAAAAAAAAATCATTTCAAGAAACATGGAGATCTGAAAATGTTTCTCCCATCCCTGAAAACACTTGACAAGCTTCACTACAGCCCAAACCTGGATAGGGTTTGTTTTGGGATTTTATGATGACACTGGTAGGGGTGATCCTACCTGTCTATGTACTATGGAGTCGAGGAATCAGCATGGGATGGATGTCTTCACAACAGGTTAGAAGCAGAGGAGGACTATATGTTCTAGTATATTAGGAAATATAGGCCCTGGATTAATGAGCAAAAAGGATTAAACAGACATTAAAAGGTACAGTGACTAGAGTGAAATCCCTGCAAGCTGCATGGACACTTTTCAAAGACACTATAATAGAGGCCCAATTTAAATGTATACCCCAAATTAAAAACACAGTAAAAGAACTAAAAAAGAGCCACCGTGGCTTAACAACCATGTAAAAGAAGCAGTGAGAGATAAAAAGGCATCTTTTAAAAAGTGGAAGTCAAATCCTCGTGAGGTAAATAGAAATGAGTATAAACACTGCCAAATTAAGTGTAAAAATGTAATAAGAGAAGCCAAAAAGGAGTTTGAAGAACAGCTAGCCAAAAACTCAAAAGGTAATAACAAAATGTTTAAGTATATCAGAAGCAGGAAGCCTGCTAAACAACCAGTGGGGCCCCTGGACGATAGAGATACAAAAGGAGCACTTAAAGACGATAAAATCATTGCGAGAAACTAAATGAATTCTTTGCTTCACTCTTCACAGCTGAGGATGTTAGGGAGATTCCCAAACCTGAGCCGTCCTCTGTAGGTGACAAATCTGAGGATTTGTCACAGATTGAAGTGTCACTAGAGGAGGTTTTGGGATTAATTGATAAACTTAACAGTAACAAGTCACCGGGACCAGATGGCATTCACCCAAGAGTTCTAAAAGAACTCAAATGTGAAATTGCGAAACTATTAACTATGGTTTGGAACCTGCCCTTTAAATCAGCTTCTGTACCCAATGACTGGAAGATAGCTAACGTAACACCAATATTTAAAATGGGCTCTAGAGGGCAGCAGGTTTAAAACAAATAAAAGGAAGTTCTTCTTCACACAGTGCACAGTCAACATGTGGAACTCCTTACCTGAGGAGGTTGTGAAGGCTAGAACTATAACAGGGTTTAAAAGAGAAGTAGATAAATTCATGGAGGTTAAGTCCATTAATGACTATTAGCCAGGATGGGTAAGGAATGGTGTCCCTAGCCTCTGTTTGTCAGAGGGTGGAGATGGATGGCAGGAGAGAGATCACTTGATCCTTACCTGTTAGATTCACTCCTTCTGGGACACCTGGCATTGGCCACTGTCGGTAGACAGGATACTGGGCTGGATGGACCTTTGGTCTGACCCAGTATGGTTGTTCGTATATTCTTATGATGGTTTTCTCAATTGTGTTAGCTCAATCAAGTTAGTTTAATTGATTGAAAAGTCTTCAACATTCACAGAGATGCAGGCTAACACACCCAAAGCCATGTTAAATGGCTGTGTTGTAGCATAAGGCTCCCCATTGACATGGCTTCAGACATGGGCAGCAGCTGTAATAGGCCAAAGGAGACTAAGCCTCCCCAAACAGCTGCAGACCCGCCATGTTTAAGAGCGCAGATGTCTGGGCTGTGGCCCCTCCTGCACTCCACCCAGAGGCCCCACTCCCACTCTTCCCCTGTGGCCCTGCCTGCGTTGCTCCAGCCTCCCCAAGTGCTGGAGTCACACGCAGGGCCGGCCCTAACTTTTTAGCCGCCCCAAGCAAAAAAAAACAAAAAACCCAAGTGCTGCCCCCCCCCCAACACCGACCAAAACAACCCCCCTCCAACGCCGCCGCCCCACGGAAACGCCTGGGGGGCCGGTGGGGAGGGCGCCATGCCCATGGCCCTGCTTCCCCGGCCGGGGCACTGGCGGGGAGTGTGGCAGGTCCGATGCCCCACTGCCCCGGCTGGGGTGCCGGCGGGGAGCGTGGCACACCCGCAGCCCCGCTGCCCCGGCCAGAGAGCCGGGGGGGAGCGCTGCACGCCCACCGCTCAGCTCCCCCGGCGGGGGCGCCTGTGGGAAGGGCGGCACGCCCGCTGCCCCGGCCAGGGCGCCAGCTTGCCTGCCGCCCCACTCCCCTGGGGCACCAGCCGAAGATTTTTTTTTTAATAAATAAATAAATAATAAAAAATAAAACGTGAGTGCCGCCCCCCTCCAGGTGCCGCCCCAAGCACGTGCTTGGTGGGCTGGTGCCTGGAGCCGGCCCTGGTCACGCGCCCCCCATGCTTACAGACCGAGAATGGAGACTTTGTGAGGATGAGTAAATCCTTTTCTCCCATATTCACTGTATGTGGTGAACTCACAGACATTCTGAGGATCTTATTATTGTCAATGTGTAGACAAAGCACCACTGAATCTGACTTGTGCATTCCAGACAGATTCTCACAGGCCTGCGGATGACCAAATCAACTTTGTATTACATGTATAGAGTAAGTGCAGCAGCAGCTAAGTGAACCTTTTCCACAGAGGTTACCACTGATGTTTCAGGGGAGAAAGTAAGGGTATGTCTTCACTAGCAATGTTAAAGCGCTGTGCAGTTACGGCACTAGCTCTGAGAGAGAGCTCTCCTAGAGCTGTAAAAAGGGGGTGTTTGCAGCACTCAGGGGTGTGTTTTTTCACATCCAAGTGAGAAAGTTGCAGCGCTGTAAAGTGGCAGTGTAGATAAGGCCTCAGTGTCAGTGACCAAAAATAGGGCTATCCATGAAAAAAATAGTGATTTTCACTAATGCAGAGCAGCTGAATATAGCTATTGTTCAGTATAAAAATGGACTTTAACCTGTCCCTGTTCTGCCACACTCCTCACTTCCTTGAGACACTTGCCTTGAGTGTCAGTTAGTCTATCCTTGAATATTGACTTTGAACACAGCTTTGAAACTTTACTATGCAGAAGACAAATGCTGCTTTTAATCATCTTAACTTAAATGAAACAAGCACAGAAACGGTTTCTTAACCTTGTCAAATCTTTTTAAAACTTTCCCTTTATTTTTTTTAGTAGTTTCCATTTAACGAAGTACTGTATTTGCTCTTTTTTTTTTTTTTGGCTCTGCTACTGCCTGATTGGGTACTTTCAGTTCCAAATGAAGTGTGTGATTGACCAGTCAGTTCTCAACTGTGGTGTTTGTAACTCTGAGGTTCTACTGTAGTATGTATATTTTAAGTTTTAGATCTTGTTTTGATATCATGCACTGAATCTCAAGAAGGGGAGTCCCATGATAAAAGTTTCATGGGCCTCCGCTTCTCCTCTCCTCTGATATTCTAAATCTCTGCACAAAAAAGTGTTTGAAAACAGTTCCACTTTTTTTTTTTACAACTTTTTAAAAAAATCTCAGAAACCCTCTAATTTAATAGCTTCAGAATTTCCCCACAAACTCTATCCAAGCCTCTGATCTGGCATACTAATTTTTAAGCCAATCTGACTTCTTAAATTAATTTTAAAGAGAGACAAAACTCACCTGGAAACAGAAGATTAGCTGCAATCTTACCAATGGAACCAGCTCGTCATCATTCCTTAATAGGATCTGGTATGAAGCTAGTAAAATTGACTTGTACATATTTGTCATTTTTCTAATGGCAACTGATGATCTTCAGGATTCTGGATGTTAGTAAACTCTGATATCGGTGGGAACCTATTCTTTAATATTTTCACCTCTATATAAATTTGTATTTTGTAGTTTTCTGAAAGTTTAAAAAAACAAACAAACCTCACTGTTTTGGTTGAGAACTGTCTGGGTGGCAATCCTCAACTAATGTGGATTTAGGAAAATCAAGTGCGGTCTGGTCTCTGGAGAACTGTTTTTAGTTCATCTGCTTTTGTGTGCAGGCTGTGAAGCCAGTGGTGCAGGTAAGTATGTAATTAAGGGCTTATTTAAAATGGAGATTCTTTTACTTGACAGACTGCAGCATTCTCAAAAGGAATCATGACCAAAAAGTATAAAAACCGCTTTAGTGTTGTTGTATTCTATTGTGTTATGGCGTATTTAAGGTGTTTGGATTACAGCTCATTCTTGGTTCAATTACACAGTATCAGGTTTGAGTGTGCCATACACGTGCAGCAGGGCCCAATTCTGCACTACTGATGTAAATGGGAATTTCCAACCTTGAGTAAATATTTAGGAATTTATCATGGAAATGCCAACTATAACTACAGTTGCTCTGTTACAATCCTCTCCTAAACCAGTGTGCATCAGCTTGGTGATTGTAAATGAAATATTACAGAAAACAGAAGATATATAACTTTTCCCCTTAGGAATATCTGAATCTTAAGCTATCAGGTATACAGCCCCTTAAAGTTCCCACTGCCCTCATTACAACTGTCAAACAGGGGTAAGTTACAGTAATTTTGCTCTCTTTGTGTTATAACTATTTGATTTAATGTGATATTACACCTTACATAAAACTAATGGCAAAGAATCTACTTTCTCTGTTCCTCTCCAAAATATGTTTTGATTTTAACACAAAGTTTATTTTATTTAAAATCCCTATGCACAAATAAAATGCCCTATTTCAATCCCTGCCTGCAAAGAGATACAGATTGCAATTTGCAGTTGAACAGATTTGTGACCTTATTCTCAGGCTATGCTGCAAGTGTCTAATTGTACTCTTGGTTGAACTTCAGATAATGCATTATTCACTGACATAAAAAAACCTCTTTTTAAAAAGTATTTCTTGACCCTTCACTACATTTTCTCAAAGTGCATTTTTTCATTGAAGCTTGTATCATCCACAGAAAGTGCAGGGTATCTGCTAAAAGAAGACCCCAGATACTGTACAGTATCAACTCTGGGTACAAACTTCAGATCAAACAGGACCCAGAACACTGTGAAGAAAACCTTTTTCTCTACATCAAATTGTATGGAGGATTTTCCATTTCCAGAAAGTGTTTTGTCAGAACAATTACAATCCTTCCAAAATGTGTTGTGCTTTATGCAAAATATTGAAAATTATTCTGCTTAGCGATTCTTACCCATCTTTTTATGTGTAAACATTTATTCGTGAGAAAAATACTTTAAGTTCACTGTAGCTTAATTTCTCAATTGTCTGTCTCCTCGTGATTTCTGTGCTAAACATGCCTGCAGTAAAGTCTTAACTACTCGTGATGCATGGGCCATAAACTTTCAGGTTCCCTGTGTGCTAAAGAGCCATGGACTGAAGTGGTTTTTCATCATCTCTCTGCTATCCATGCATGAATTGGCCGGAGCAGGAAACGTGCCTACGTTGTTTGTTTCGTGCCATAACCCGCTCGTTTGTGGTTGATTAAACGCTCTGCAGGGCAGCAGGATCAGTCTTGCCTCCTGTGCACTGACCTGACCCCCTCCCAGGGGCACTGGGGACTAACCACGCAGACCCCACGTGCACAAGGGGCGAGCCTGCAGACGGCTCTGCCCCCCCCCATCCCCTCCCCTCCCCATATGCAAATACTACTGCTTTGCTACAGGGAGCATTTCGCGCCACAGAATTAGGCCCTTACAGTACCACAAACTCTGCTACAGGAAAGAAATACTAAAGGATACTTTTCGGCTCCCTCTTTGCGCTCCCCGGAGCCCTGTGCTGCTCTCTACACGGGGCAGGCTGTCTGTTGCACGGGGGAGCAGTAAGGGGTCCCCTCCTAGCGGATTGTTGCCTGCACCTTCCAGGACTCGGGCTCCAACGCGGGAAATGTGCCCCCAGTCCCCGCCCCCTGACAGTCCCGAGCTGGTTTGGCGCGAGCTTGCAGTCTCCTTCCGACCTTCCCAGTCCAGCGCACGCTGCCCGGATCACACCCGGGCTACTCGTTATGACTACCCGCTGCAAGAACCGCGCGCGCCCTGCAGCTGCTAGCATGGATCCCTTCGGCATGCAAGTGAGTGGCGGACGGGGGCCCAGGGCTTGAGGCGCTGGAAGAAGGGGGGGGGGGGTTGCAATGAATTGCAGGCTCTGGAGGATGGGGTGGGGGGTACAGTGAATTGTAGGCACTGAAGGAGACTGAGCGGGGCAGAGGGTACAATTAGTTGCACGCGCCAGAGGAAGGGGGCTGAATGAGATGGGGGGGGTGAGTTGCACGCATTGGCGGATGGGGGCTGAGCGGGGCAGAGGTTGAGGTGACTTGGACGCGCCGGAGTAAAGGGGCTGAGCGGGGCAGAGGGTGCAATGAGTTGCACGCGCCGGAGGAAGGGGGCTGTGTGGGGGGTGAGCAGGCAGAGGAGCGGGAGGTGCAGTGTGTTGCAGCCCCCCCAGGAGGAGGGCTGGGCGGGGTGCAGGAAACTGTAGGCGGTGAAGTAGGGGAGAGCGGGGGTGGGCTGCCGGCTGGATGTGGCGGCCAGCAGTTCCCGCCCCCCTCCCCACACACACACACGTGGCCCCGTGGAAACACACCGCGACGCCCTGTTTTGCGGGGGTGGAGGATGCCGCTCCCCGGCCCGGGTGGCCCTCCAGGCGGGGGCCGTGGCGGCGGCGCTACGACAGCGGATCCTCCGGGGCTGTCTCTGCCATTGGTCCGCTTGGACCCTTCCAAACGCGTGTTCAGCCCAGTGCGTCCCCCCGCCGGCACGGGGTCGATTGCGGAGGCAGCCCCGTGGCCTGGCCTGCTGCCGCCCCGGCTGCACGAGGGACCCTCTGGGAAAGGTGGAGGCGGCAGAGAGCCCTGCCGCGTGTCCCGGCCGGCACGCGGAGCCTGTGACCCGCGCGGCTGCTCCCGCGCCCCGCCCTGTGCTGCCTCCAGGCTCGGCGGAGCCGGCCCCCAGCTCGCCTCCTGCCAGGCTCTGCCCTCCTCTTCTGCCCCAGCCGCTCTCAGCCCTGCTGCTCGCCCGGCCCATGGCGATCTCTACCCTTCGGGGGTTGCTGCTTGGGGTCCCTGCGATTTGCGAAATCCGAACACGGTCCTTGCACTCTCTCCCCATCAAAACAAGGGTGGCTGCAGTCTCCCAGTTGGAGTAGGACGTGTCTCCGTGCAAAGCTGCGGCCTTCCCAGTGTCTGGGTGGAGGAGAGCTTTGCGGGCTAAAGCCCTGGGGATCGCTCACTGGAGGAGAGCCCAGTGTTCCCAGTTCCCCACTGTGTTGGGAAGAAATACTGCCAGGTTAAAAACTGTTCTTTAGAAAGTCTCTCCGTTGTCTACTGGATTTATTTTGCTTTGGCGTGGCTTCACTGGTCTTGCTCTGCATCTTGGTGCAGTGTGTGCCACTTGTGGTTTATAACCACATTGCTTTCAAACAAGCCCTCACTCCTCTGGCATGATTAAAACAGAAAGGATTTACAGTGAAGATGGTCAGGTTCACTTCTCTTGCCCATAGCTCTACAGCAACTACCATGTTGGGGTGACCTGGTTGACACTCAGTAGGGTTCCATCTTGTGGTGTAAACCTAACTGGTGTGTCTGCAAAGTGTGCCTCAGGCACAATTTGGGGAGACAGTTGAAACTCGGGTTCCTTCAAACAGAATACTGTGTTTAATAATGGAATAGGAATTGTGATTCTTGTGGTGCAGAAAGGACTTTTCAGGCTGTCCTGTGCTTATCTAATGTAGTGTCTGCTCTGCACCACAGAGTGTAATGTAGGTTTTTATTGGAATGCTGGTCTTAAAAATAAAAAAAATAAAAATCAAAAAATCTTGCCCTTGTGGTTTTGTAAAAGGTTCACATCTGTCTCAATACTGAGCTGATACCTACTTTGCTTTTTCTCTGCAAACCCACCTTTACCTCTACTGAAAGACAATAGGGTCTCTAAGGATGGGGTTTTGGTGGGAGTGCAAAGTGTCTAATTGGGGTGGAAGCTTACCATGTTGGAGGATGATTAATAGAGTATTAAAGGAAGAAGTTTTAGGCTGGTTTACACCTATAATTTAGGTTGACTAACTATGTCCCTCAGGGGTAAGAGAGAGATGTTAAAGCGACCTAAACCCCAGTGTAGATACTGCTAGATTGACAGACGAATTATTCCATTGACCATTTTTTGGTGGTGGTGGTGCTGGTGGAGATTAATTACAAAGTGATGGAAAACCCCCTTCCATTGCTGTACCACATATTTACACGACAGTGCTATAGCTGTGCTGCTGTAGCATGGACATAGACTTACCCTCTCCATTGGCAGGTTTAGGAAAGCAGTAGCTATGATCCAGGTGG
This sequence comes from Macrochelys suwanniensis, assembly GCA_033296515.1. NCBI lineage: Eukaryota > Metazoa > Chordata > Testudines > Chelydridae > Macrochelys > Macrochelys suwanniensis. Next base: position 39,702,039 of record CM065784.1, read on the forward strand.
AAGCAAATAACTGTGTCTAATTGTGAGGAAAGAGAGAGACTGATCTACATGTTGGTGCAAATTTCAAACTCAGAACTGGGGGCAGATGGGCATACCCGGCAATAGTTTCTACAGTTCTGTTAGAAATTAGTTTACCTTTTCATGGCTCAGACAAGAGTATGCAATAGCCAGCATGTGCAGACAGCACATATCTTTAAACCTCTCTGTGTTGCTACATTTTAGAGATTTCTTAAATATTTTGGGCTCAATGAGGTTGGCCTATGAATTGCTAGTAACCATAAGAGTTCTTTCAGCTTGGCAGGAGCCACATCAATCACCGGTCACGTTGCAGTAACTGTTGGGTGGTGTAGTGTGTTTAAATATGGGTACAGACATGGGTCTCCATATACAACTCAAAATCTTGAACCATATTTACTGAGGATATGTAAGAGTCCAAGGAAAAGGATAAATTTAAAGGCCATCAAAAGATAAGACATTACAACCCAATGATGGTACCTAATGAAATAATAAGCCATTGTCCCTAAAGCAGTTGTTCTGGTGTTCCTTTTCTGGGCTTTTTAATGCTTTAAAGAAATTTCGTTGATTAAGTATTTGATTTCAGAAATTAAACTACAAACTAAATGGTGATTGCTAGATGCTAGTCACACTCTAAGATTCAGTGTAAAGTAAAACTTGAAGGACTTTCAGAAGGGATGTGACTTATTTTGGTGGGATTTTTCACAAAAGCTATTATTTGCCAGAAGAAGAAGAAGAAACATTTATAATATTCAAGGATAAATCACTTATGTTAGTGACCAGAAATGCATTAGAGCAGAAACTACTCAATTTTAATTTTAGAGCTCTGCTCTTGTCTCTTATCATTACCGATGGTGTACTGAATGGATACAAGTCTACTGCATATCTGAAAATATAACCACATTAGGCTTTATAAGCACACTTTTAAAAGCTAGTGTACTATAGTAAATCTCACATTTTAATGATATTGTCATCCTCCCCTTGCAGCAAGCAGACCTTTCAGGAAAGAAGAACTTCCTAGCATTCCGAAATATGAAATTGATCCCCATGGAAACGTCATCATCTGATGACAGTTGTGACAGTTTTGGTTCTGATAATTTTGCAAACACCGTAAGTACAGTACACGAATAAACAAAACTGAATGTGCTGTGTTGAAAATGTCCCAAATGCTTCATGTGTGATTTAAAACTGCTTGCTTTGCTTACATTTCTATACAGTAGCTATGAATCTACAGTATGCACTATAATTTCATTTCACTTTTTGCTTGTGCTTCTAGGTAGTAATTGTTGGAGGCAGATTAGCTATTTATTCTATTCTTTGAAATGTCGCTTAAACTAACATGCCTGATGATTTGCCATAACAGCTCTGAAACCATTTGTAAATCCCTGAACCATTTTGTTTTCTTTGTTACAAAAGCTATTCTCTTGTAGTGCACTTGTAAATGTGATTTGCTGTCTGCATGGTTCATGAAAAATGGTTCTTTTTAAAAACAGTGTTTTTATTCTTTTTGCAGAAACCAAAGTTTAGGTCAGATATCACAGAAGAACTGGCTAAAATTTTTTGTGAGGACTCGGATGATGATTCGTTCTGTGGTTTTTCAGAAAGTGAGATTCAAAATGTATTGGTGAGATATGCAAATTAACTCACTAGATTTAAAGTTTAAGTAATTACTAATTACTGAAATGTTACAGCCTCTAGGACACTTGCCAGATAACTTTCCTTAATTTTAAAATCGCTTCTATAAGTGAATGAGAACGTGAATGCCTAATGTGGAGAAAACTAAATTAAGTCTTGCGAGAGATAAAATTTGTGCATTTTAAAAATATATTGTTTTTCCAGATTTAAAATTTAGTACAGATTGAAACATTGTTTATTGGATATGTACTCTGTTCATGATCATCTTGTATTTTCTTTTAAAACTATTTGGACAAGATGGCCATCATTTGCTGGAATCTGTGAGCTAGCACGATATGATACTGGTCTTCATGGCACTCGTGTAGCATAACAGGAAATAGTACAGGAAATTCTACACTTTGTAGGCAATGTAGAAATAGCAATAGATAGTAGAATTTCCCCTGTTCTACCTTTAATCCACTGCAGAACATTATAGCAGGCTTATTGCTTAAAAATAGCCCAAGAGTAAATATTGAGTATTGTAGAGAGCAATATATTCTTATTGCATGTAACATGGGTTATTGGAGTATAATGTCAAGGGATGTCCAGAGAAAAGAGTAGGTGCTCTTCTTGTGGAAAGAGTACATATCTAAGTTAAATAATAAATAGTAGTACAGAGAACTAACAGTGACAAAGCAGGCTCATATATTCAAGAAAAGGGCAGGGACAAGCAATAACAGCATGAAAATTGGTGAGCAAGAATCACATATCAAGCTTAATACAAAATTATAGAAAATGGGATTGTCAGTTTGAGCCTTGACAAGTAGAAAAAGAATTACTAATGGTCCACAGCAAGGTATCTGTTAGTTAGTCCTAGAGGGAAGCAACTTTATTTTGGTTAAAGTAAGATAAGACATGTCACTGAGTGGATAATTAAGCAAACAAAAAATAGAATAACCATCTTCATTGGCATCACTAGTAAATTCTCATTACAGTTGTGAACAGCATCAGAATACTAAGCTGATAAAATACTTGATTTGGGACCATAATTGTCTCAATGGCAATTTGAGTTGGGGCTGTATTTGTCTCAGTGGCTAGTCCTGTGAGTAAGTTACAATTTGTTTGTGTTGTTTCCGTATCCATTGAATTCTTTGTAGTTTACAAACTTAAGCCTGACCCTGCACTGAGAACCATGGTGGGGGACTTGTACACCCATGTAGACTAACTTGCAGGATTGGGCCCTTAAAGCGTACCAACTCAAATGACATTTTTCTCTGAAATATTTTTACTAACTAGACTTACGAGTGAAACTAATCTCTATCTTTCTGTGTATTTGAGCACTCTGTAAAACCACAAAACTTGTCAGGGGGTTTCATAGATAGTAGTGCCCAAAACTTTTTAAAAAAAATAAACCAACCTAGATTTCAGGTTGGTGTCCTTTTAAATAAACTTGCTTGTCAAACTAAACCATGCAGCAATCCAGTGTCATTCATAAACAACAATATTGGTTTTTGATAGAAATTGGAGTCAGACTCTAAGGAAAATGATTTACGTGCTAAGGAGAAGTTGCAATATAGGAGACGTGAGAGACGCTCGATTCCTCTGAAAGTGGCTATGAAGTTTCCAACTCGAAGGTCGAAAAGGGGAAAGAGCGAAATAGCGTCAACTTCTGAAATACAACCATCTGCTCTGGATTCTGACTCTGAAGAAAAGGGCCCCAAATTCTTAGAGAAAAGAGCTTTAAACATAAAGGAAAACAAAGCAATGGTAGGTATGCAGGAAAGTTCTTCAATTCATTTTTCTCCTTGGCTTCTAATCTCCACGCAGGTCTCTACTCTTAAATAAATTAACATTAATGGGAGTTATGTGAATGCATTAACAGAAACGTGGATCCCTGATACTGCACGTTCACTGGCACGTGAAAATCCACATAATGAAATAGGTTCTTCAGCAAACATCTCTGTATTCGAAGCCTTATTCCATGTTTAGGCTGGCAGTGTATTAAGCTTAAGCATCATTTTCAATCCACTTTCAGGCACCAGGATATAAAAATAAGACATAAAAGTAAAATTCAAAGAATATGACTGCATTTCCTATAAGGCAATTGTTCTTCTAGGCAATTGCCCTAATCTAATAGCCTGTAATAGCACATAAACTCTTTTTAAAGACGGTATGTTTTTCTTTTTTTCCCTAGCTTGCAAAACTAATGGCTGAATTAAAAAATGTTCCTGGTATTTTCACTGGCGGAAGATCATTGTCAACTACCAGCCCAGTAAGTAGAAATTTAATTTCTCTTTGTCTTATACTTCAGTCATCTGAGTGTATCTACTTTTGATTTAAAAAAAACAAAAACCCTTTCAAATAAAAAGCTTAATAGACCAAGTAAATCAAAGTCCAGTTGTTCAGAATTTTATTACTTGTTAAAACAATCATCCTAGTTGTGCAATTCCCTTTTGATTTGCCGTTCTATAAAAACTGAACAACATATCCAGTCATAGGCACCTGGAAGTGTCCATATCAAAGGCAAATTAAAGCCATAAAACAAAACAAAACCCCTTTCTAAGTACTTATTTACACAAAGAATGGAGAAAGCAGGTTCAGGGGGCTTAAGCTTCAAAGATCAGGTCTGAATATCATCTACAGTTTGAAGGTGCTTGGATCTAGATTCTGGTTTGGGCCCATCTATATGTTTTAGGGCTGCAATATCAATCTACTTAAGGAGGCAGCATATCCCAGTGAATGGGTCACAGGATGGGGAGTCAGGAGTACTTGGATTCTACTCTTGGTGTTACCAATGACTTGCTTGTATGACCTTGGGCATCTACTTTTCCTTTGTTGTGCCTCAGTTCCCCATCTGTAAAATGGGGATAAAGATAATATGCCTTTCTAAATAAAACATGTTGAAAAGTACTATTAAAGTGCTGCTTATTTGATTGATTATTAAGGTACGTGGAATCCTATTGAAAATAGATGCTTTTTCCATAAAACAGACAAACATGTCTAAGCTTGTTGAGACTCTTATGTTTACACAAGTGAATTGCTGCCTTATACCTTATATAGGCACCGACTGCTGCTTGTATGTTTCTACAGTTTGTTGAATGGCAAAGGTGAATTTACCTGCAATGTAGTAATTGTACTCCGTTTTCCGTACTAGAAACAGTTCTTTTGTTTTTGTTTGCCTTTGGGGGCAAACGGCTTTGTTTAACTCATCTTTTCTTCCAGCGACCAAAACGGGCTCCAAGAAGCTCGTTTCCCCAAAATGCTTTAAGGAGGAACCCAGACCGAATTTCTCGGCCTCACACAAGATCCAGGTCCCTGATTGATGGGCCACCTACTCCTTTACAAGAGGAGGAAGAGGATGACAGGTACAGCTTAGTGAGGAGAAGAAAGCTATCTGATGATTACTCAGAGGTATGTTGAATGTGTTGGCCTTTTACAGTAGAACATTAATTGGGAAACTTAAAAATATAATTCAGTATTGGTTATTCAAATAAGTGCAGCTTAAGTCTGGTTGTTGGTCTCTTTGGCGGAGCTAGAAGCTCAGGCAGAGCTAGCTAGTGTTCCAATCCACGCTGAGGCTAATGGGAGGTATGGGAAAAAATGGAGCATATTGCACAATTAATTATCTTTTTATTCTATTTTTATTACCACAGTGGAGGAATAGTCACTTCCTCCATTGTAGTAGGAGCTGGAAAAGATCAAATAGCATTTGATTTTTGTTCTGTTACATTTCTAGCACTAAAGCTGGAGACCTGGACTGAGATTTTCAAACCGTCCCATTAACTCAATACTTATCTGCTAACTCTAGTGGAAGATACACATCTAAATCCTTTAGACTGCTTTGAAATTCTCTGCCCTTGTTTGTACGGGGTTTCTGCTTGCTGTAGTGTTATGACCACAAAATAAAACTTAAATTTTGATTCTTCCACACTCTCCAGCAAGAGATTCGAACTGCCAGGAGAAGTCGCCCTGGTGCTATGGCTCTTCCTCACATAGTGCGTCCAGTGGAAGAAATAACAGAGGAAGAGTTGGATAATATTTGTGAAACTGCCCGAGATAAAGTATATAACCAGGTGATGGTAAGTGTATTGCAAATCAGAGAAATGCAGATTGTGTATGTTAGGCTAGCTTTCTCTTTGTTTAAACTTGACACCCTCTTTTGGGTTTCCTTTAAGAATGTCAGGTCTTGGAAGAAGTACTAATGCAAAGACCGAAACTATGCTGCAAGGGATGGGTTGGTTGTTAAATGTGCTGTTTTGTTAACTAAACTACCTCTCTTGGCTTTCTTGTCTCCTGAACACCTGTTTGTTGTTGTAGGGATCCACCTGTCATCAGTGTCGCCAAAAAACTATAGACACAAAGACAAACTGTCGTAACCCAGACTGTGTAGGTGTGCGAGGTCAGTTCTGTGGACCTTGTCTTCGCAATCGATATGGGGAAGATGTCAGGACTGCATTGCTGGATCCAGTAAGATGATTTAATGTGGGCACGGGGTTTATCATGCTTAATATAGCGGGAGCCCTGTTCATGGAGTGATGGATTGTAGTTAACGCTGAAGATGGGATGTTGGTGGGCGAGCTGTGTTTTAATGCCTTTTAATACTGTAGTACATGCATACTTTTTGCCTTTAAATATATGTCACGGCATCATGGGTGGGGGCTCACAGTGGAGACTTGAGCTCGTATGCATCCTGTCGCCTTGTGTAATTCACAATCCTGAGTTAGTGTCCAGGTTCTCTATAACATGCATGGGGAGAATGGGATTCACAAATACCAGCATGCTGAGTGGGGAGCCACTCATCCAGAGTCTGGGAGACCCAAGTTCAAATCCCCACTCTGTCTGATGGAGCAGGGACTTGAACTTGGGTCTCTCTCCTCCCACGTGAGTGCCCTAACCACTGGGCTGTTGAGTATTCTGGATTGGTCCCTCTCATTTCTCCTCTTGGATCTGTTCCACCATGCGTAAATAAGTAAATGGTCATTAGGCCAGAGACAGACTGATTGTAGAGCCCAGTAGTTACAGTGCTGACCTGGGAGTTGGGAGAGTCAGGGTCCAGTTTCTTGGCTTCATAGCACATTTATACACAGTGGCACAGCTCCAACAGATTGCGAAAGACTTGTCTCTGAGCAGGGGTTTCGTGAATGTCTGTGCCACTAAAATTCTCCTTGCCACTCCTACCTCATGGTACCTCGCAGTTCCTGTAGCTACTATGGTAATAACTATCAATTATGGAAGCAGTGCAACCACTAAAGCATATTCTTAAACTTCAAGCTATTGAATTCTCAAAACAAAGTGATTTCACTTTTGTCTGGCTTGAGTGCCCGTGTTGTAGGGAAAGGAATGCTGCCTCTCATCCTACAGAAAGCTACAGCGCAGGAGTTCAGTCAGCTGCTTTGAACAGAGAGATAATTGTCACTATGTTGGGTCTGGAAGGGAGAGGGGAAAATTGGGGTGCTCCTTATAGCTCCATTGAAAATACAGAAGATGCCTAGCACATTGGAAAACTTACTCTTTACTCACAAACACTAGCATTTGTTGGCATCTCTTGACAGCATTTATGCTAACATGGAATTGTTTTGAGCCAGTACCGGAGAGGGAAAGGGGTGGGGTGAGGAATCTGAGATTTCAGTTTCTTTAAAAGATGTCTTATTTTTCTTTAGAACTGGCGCTGCCCACCTTGCCGTGGAATCTGCAATTGTAGCTTCTGCAGACAGCGGGATGGCCGCTGTGCTACTGGTGTGCTGGTTTATTTGGCCAAGTATCATGGCTATAACAATGTTCATGCTTACTTAAACAGGTAATTGTTATTTTTTTGCATGGTCCAGTTTTGTGGGTTAGGCAAGGGTCTGAAAGCCAGGAATGGAGAAATCCTGGCTTTTCCACTAAATTGCTTTGAAGTCTTAGTTAAGTAAATCTCTTATCCTCAGATCTGTCATCTGTGAAATTATCTCAGAAGGATCTCATGGAAATTGATTGTTACTTAGTAATGTGCCAAAGTGGTGTACAGTGTAAACACTAAGTACTTACTCTGCTGGCAGTGAAGTTCAGTTAGTACTTATTCCCACAGCTTTCAAACTATCTAAACTGCATGGAAATCAAATTCTTTAATGGCTCAATCTGCTTTTCCTGAAACTAAAACAGGTTCCTCTTTGTATTTTGCAGTCTGAAACGTGAACTTGAAATGGAAGATTGAGGTTGTGATGGGTTGTCAGCGGCACCTTTCTATAGTCATGTGCTCTTTCATCCATGTCAGACTTCGTGTACAGTTAATTGTTCAAACATTTGAGGGTTTTAATCCCAGGGTGATCAGCATTTTCTTTTCTTTTCTTTTTTTTTTCAGGTAAAAAGGGACAAAGATATTTTCAAGATAATCAATAGCTTTTCCACAAATCACGTTGAGTCCTTTAAATATTGTTGGGTAGGCTCTTTCTTCCCCTTCCTGTTCTTACGCAGTCTGGCTAGCATCTACTTTTTTTCCCCTTCCTCCCTGGAACGGGAAGAGAGACTTGACTTGGCTTTAAACTGATAGTGTCTTGTTCACACAGTTGCCCTTGCTGCAGTTTTTATCTACAGTTAACAGTTATTGAAAATGTTAAATGCATTTAAAATATTAATAGCTGTGTTTCTCATGGACCCAATGGAAATGTAGATGTTAACCAGTTTAACCAGGCCAAGGATTAACATTTTAGATTATTTCAGGAAGAGTAACAGTAGCAAATGAAAGCTGAAACCTTTTACACATTCTGCTTTAAAATTAGCAACTCCAAAATCATCATTAGTCCCTCAAGTTTAAAGAGGAAAAACTTACCTGTGATTGGTTTAAAAACTTCTTTACAATGCGTAGATTTCCAGCATTTGGTTTTAGAGTGCTCAGAAGTGCAAAACAACAGTGGGGGCAAAAATGCTGCATAACTAAGGAATTAATATAAACATTTAAGGTTTCCAGAGTGTGACAAAATGGGCAAAAATACAACTGAAAGACTACTTGAGTAGTCAGAAATCTTGATGGGCTCTGTTGCTATCTTCCTTTGTGATGTGAGCATGGAACACTGTTGAAAACTTCTAGGGCAGCTACACATTTCCTCACTGAACTAGTGCCAGTGGTTTCAAAGCCCATAGTTAGGCTGGACCCTGTCTTGTATGAAACACATCTAGCTATGTAGTGCAGCTGAGATTCGGATAACAAAGTCCTTTAAAAAGAAATTAAATGTCCTGACTGATGGGGTATTAAATGAGACTTACAACCCTTTCCGCTAAAGGCTAAGAAGTAAGTCTAGGAGTGCAGATGTAATGGTTGAATATATTTTGATAGTATTCACACATGCAGTGGCCTGATCCTGAGCACAGTCTAGCTGTATTCCCACTTAAAGTGGTCTCAGCCAGCTGTAGAACGTTATTTTGCATGACATGATTAATGAACCATAAGTACAGCTAAAAGCAAGGATATAAGTTGAAAAAATCTAATGTGCTGCATGCATGAGACCACTCAATACAATGGAAAGAGCACTACATCAGCTGAACCAATGTAATTATGAAAATTATTGTACAGTTAATGAAGACTTAGAATATAATATTATAAATGAGATCAATACCAAGTAGAATCATCTTGGATTTGTTGAGCCATAGCACTAGATATGGCCTTGGATCTTTCTGCTAGTAGGATATTTTATGCAACAACGCTTTTCTCCAGTGGTTTTTGCCCCTTACCACAATTCAGCACCTCCTACTGCAGCAAGGAACTATAGTAAGCTAGAGTGAGACTCTTCAAAGGCAGTTAGGCATCCAGCAACTCCCACTGCCTTTCATGACTGTCATTGTTTGTCTCTGAAAATCTCTGTCCCGCCTCCAAGCTCTTTCTTTTAATTATGTCAAAGCTTGAACTGACATATAGTCTAAGGTGGATAACACAATCATCCTGAATAGAGTGAATATTTCCTTCTTGGTCAAAAATCTAAAGTTGATCTTTTGCATTTCATGAAGAGGGAACTATATGTGCTGTGATAATTCAGGTGACCGTCTAATTGCCATACCTGCCTTTGAGTTGCTAAGCTGTGTAAGTATTTCTGAAAGGTTTGTATTAAGACAAGACCTTAATGCCCACCTTAAACATGTCGTGAATAAATGCTGTAACTGGGTCATCTGATCTATGAAGTGCTTTTGTAAAAAATTTTATTTTGATAATAAAAGCTTTGCCAAGAGTTTCTGCCTCATTTTTTGTTAACATTCAGTCTTACGTAGGTTGTCTTGTGCGTGTTTGCTTGCTTTTTTCTGTTGTTGTTTTTGATGGTTGGGTTAATATTTATGCTAAAGTTTACTACAGAATTAAAGAAAAATATCAACTAAATACATGGCCAACTACTCATTCTCAAAATAGAACTGCTTCCACTTTCTATAAGATCCCATATGTAGCTATTGGTGTGAAAGCCATTTGATTAGAGAAGTCTGCCTAATTATACACGCAGTGACATTGTTTAATTTTCCTTCTTGTCCCCGAACATGCAGCTTCCCTCGTGGCTTATATATAAAGCTGCAAGTTGTATAAACTCATCCTTAAGCCAATACAAGACTTGGCTTTATTTACTGTAGTAGAAAGTGATGTTGTTTTTGTGTGTATGCAAAAGACTATTATTGCTACTTGTAGATCGATTGCTAGACAGTTTAATTTTAAGTAATAGTGCATTTGTATAGTATGCATCCAGCAAACCAGGAATATACTAGTGCTGTACCAGAGCTGGGCACTCCTCATTAGTGTAGTGTTTCCCCTCCCCAACACGAGCCCAGTAAAGAAAGAAGATAGGGGAATGGAAATAGCTGCAATTGCAGTGAGATACCAGGTGGGTGAGAGAACCTCTTTTATTGGACCTACTTCTGTTGGTGTGAGAGACAAATTTACACAGTGCTCTTCTTCAGGTCTGGTGTGAAGTGTGCTACTGCACACTAAAAGTTCCATACTGCACTTTAACCTGCCTGTAGGTCAAAGCATACTATTGAACTTACTCTGCAGTACCAGGGTCAACACAGCCAATGAGAGAAAAGCCCAGTATAGGGCTGTAGATTTACCCCTCAGCTTGCTGTGCGCTAATACTCTCGGTAGATGTCACTTTTAAAGTGAGTAACAGTGCACATCTTTCCACACTCACTGCAGTCTGCAGCACATATATTAAAAGGCTTTAATTAAGTCTGGGCCAAGCTAACTCAGTTTCTTCACACACCCAGGGCCTCGCTTTAGTTTTTAAATGGAATGCCTACATGTAAGTGGAGCCTCTTAGTTTTGTTGTATAAACTGGGCATTCATACATGTTTCTTAGCATCTCTCTGGCATGGGGGATGGTGCTCACAAAAATAACAGGACTCTCTGGTTCTGATGCTTTCAGAATGAGTACCAACTATATTTTCCCCTTGAATGTCCCAGGGAGTGCCTATAAGTATTTTAATTTACAGCTATATGGCTTCTTAATCACTTCAAAGTTAAAGTTGCATTTGTTTTTGATGCTGAAGTGAACATACAAACACAAACTGAGTTTTATATCTTGTGTTTTATTTAGTTATGTTACAAATTATTCCAGTTAGGACACGCACAGTTCGTTTCTAGGCTGAGGCAACCAAACAAAAATTCAGACTGCAGAATATTTCAAAGTTAACAGGTTTATTACGCTCGAGCGTGGTACCTCTTCTGCTAACCAGAGAGGGACCCTGGTTACAGGTTATACAAAGCATATATAGTTTTGGCAAGGCATGCTATGTGCGTGCATCGGAAGCCCTAACCAATAAACAGGCCTCCCTATCTTCTACCAATCCCTATAGTCCCCTGCCCTGCGCAGGCTGCTAATGTTGCAACTTCTTAGGCATGCAGCTAGTTCTTGTGTCTATTGTTCCCCTTATCTCAGGCTAAGCCCAGATGTCCCCCCTGGAGGCACCCTCCCTTTCTTAGTACGTGATGTGCTCGCTTCTAGCTAATGGCGGACAGGACACTTAAGATGGAGTTGTTTAACAAAATGGAGTCACATATGCTAATGTCCCTTAACAGTTACTAAGGGTCAGCTCCACAAAAGTAGGGGTCATTGTACTGAAAATGACTCCTCAGCTGCTCCCTGAGCCTGTCCCCAGCAGTAGGCATGCATAAAGTCACCTAAGCATATATTCTGTTTACTGTATTTTTCACTCCGTGCATCTGATGAAATGAAGTTTTAGCCCACAAATGCTTATGCCCAAATAAATTTGTTAGTCTCTAAGGTTCCACAAGGACGCCTCATCGTTTTTGCTGATACAGACTAACACCCCTACTGCTCTGAAACCAAAACACTGACAGTATCTCATAGCCCTTGCGAAAGCAGGATTCTCAAACTTGGTGTTCCCCTTGCCTATCTTGTCAGGAGTGAGATGTGTCACCCAGACTAATGATTAGGGTGCTCCTGGGGATCTATGTGAAAGACCCAATGTCAAATCCTGCTCTGAGTGATCTGATGCGGTGGCTTGAACCCAGGTCTTCAAGTAAGTGCCAGAACGACTGGTATTGTGGGGTAAGTCCCTCTCAATCTGCCTCCTGCTGAAGCTTTTCCATGTAGAATAACTATTCATTAGGTACTGCAAAACTCAGCCTTGCAACTTTTCTGGTACTAGCCCTAAAGTAATGTGCAGTATTTGATGTTACAGTGGGCACTTAAAAAAATTCAGTCTAATGAGAGGACCTGTTCTAGTGCTAGACCCCAATTAAACATAGAGCTTCACTGTAAACCAGAATGAATTTTTAAGTGCTCTGGCTGCAATCTTGCTCGAGTCTCCCTCCATAAAGCTTATTAACCACATTTAGCAATGGGAGAAATTAATTTTCTAGTGCTCTAGCCTATTTTTAATGGCCTTTGGTTTGTGAACTGCATGTGGCTCTTCTACAGCTAAAGTGCAGTTTGCAGCACCCACTCCCATTCTCCACCTACCAGACGGGGGTGGGGAGAGGAAGGGCGGGACCTCTGCCTTCCAGCAGGGTCATGGGGTAGGTGCTTCTGCTCACACGGGAGGAGCGGGTCTCGGCTTCAGCTCCTCAGGGTGTGCCTGCAAGGGCTCAGGGCTTCAGCAGGAGCAGGGCTGAATCAAATCTAATGTAACATTGGCAGTAAGGGGACCTGTAGAAGGTACCAAGAGGCATCATTTTAAACTCCCTCTCATTTCCTTAGACTCAACTTTGAAATTGTCCTAATAGGTGGATGAAAGGGACACTATCAATTTGAAATTAACAATTACAAAAAAAAATTTAGATACATCAGCTGCACCTTGTCACCCTGCTAATTTTTGTGGATTTATTATACTTTTCTCAGTTTAAATGTTGGGTTTTTTTTTTTTTTGCTGTATGAAATACTGATGCAAGTAACACAGACTTCATGAGGCAACACTAAAATTGCATTAGACAGTGCTTTGTTGAAAGAAAATAGGAAAATATTCTTTAATTTGTCTCTCAGTTATAGACGAAAACTGACCTTTTTAAGTTTAAATCCTTATGCTGAAGTGCTTTGACATATATACTAACATGCCCTTACTGTGGGCATTGGCTTGTAAAGGGATTGTTGAAATGGGCTCAAATGATGGCAGAAAGTAGAGTAGAGAAGATTACTTTATAGCCTTGATGTGTGTTATAGTGCACACCATATTTCTGTATTTCTAAATCTGTAAGCAAGACAGAAAGCGAACTAAACATATTATGGTTTGCCCACAAGTGTTGGTCTTCTACCTTCATTGTTAGGTCTGACATTGTTTAGTTTCACTGATTTACAAGCTAAAATAAAATAAACATAGACTAAACCAAACTGCTTTGTCAGGGGCTAGAACAGAGTGAGTGCAAACACAGTGGAGCACTCTGACACCAAAATACACAGCTATGATCCCTTTATCTTTACTAATGAGCAGTATTTTACTTTTTGCAACAGATACGCCAATTTCTGTTTCAACCATCTGTTCCTTGACAATTGACACTTTAGAGGTCTAGCTGTTACTGAATAGCCATTGATATGAATACAGTACATTCTTTACAAAATAAAAATCAATAGTCGCTGACATACTGCGTATTGAGGAAAATAATTGTTTATGGCACTCAGCTTAAGCTGTTCTGGTAATCACGTTGAAAAATACAATATTTATTCATTAGATCAAATTTAATGAGGCCTCCTGGCAGTAATTATAAAAATTACTGTAGCAGTAAATTACTAATGAGCTGTGATGTGCTTCCTACCTGTGAGGCAGGACTGGGGGTTGAAAAAGCCTGATATCCAGACAACAGTAAGGAGGAAGAGATCCTGAGACCAGAAGTAGAGCTTGTGGCAGTGCAGCAGACCATCACTGTACCTTAGTGGCAATATAAAGAGGGGAGAAGGCTCACAAACAAGTGTGTTCAAAGGGTCCCTTTAAACAAGCAGTAAATCTCTATGTTCATTTCTGAACAAAGATGCATTTGCAACAACATTATTTGGCATAAGATTATTAATGGCAGGAGGACATATGTATGGACAGGCTAAATGACCCAATAGGTCTTGATGTTATACTGACCTTTTTTCTCCCAGAATGAGCGTTTTTCCTGAATGCTGTTCGAACATGAGCAGGGTCAGGAGTGCAATTCCATTACTAATCAATAGTGGCGGTGGCTTCTGGCCCCAGTAGTTGATTATTTTAGTTTTCTGGGCAGATTAATTTCTCAGCTGTGCATAACCCCAGGGACAAAATCAGCTGTTGAGCAGTTGACCATGTGCTCAACAGCTGAGGTGAGCTGATCCACACCTGTATATCTCAAGCTAGGAATGACTTCTTGCTTTTTGGTAATTATGATAATTGGACAAATATTTTTTGCAAACTGACTCATTATGGATTAAAGGTGGGGGTAGCAGCTGACTCACGGCACAGGGTTACTGCATTTGGAGGGGTGGATGTTGTTGCTGGAGCTATGAACTGTACAGATGCGCTTGCTCACAAAGCTGTCTGGGTGAAGCAGTGATGCATGGCCACAGCTCTGACCCATATCCTGGAGTAGAACTGCTGCTTCAGTCTTTTTTATTCTAGACCTCAACCCTAGTTGTTTGGACTGAGTGCTCTTTGCCAGCATTTCGATTGTAATTCTTATAGAAAACCTAAATAAGTCATACAGTTACTGACATATGGGGCATATGCTGCATAAGATCGTACTAGAAGAGGTAACCCTTTAAATGCTTTTTGGCTTCTATTTAAAATAGTAAATAAATATAAAACAAAATTTGGAACATTTTGGAAGAGCATATGAATTTGAATAGCTGTTCAGTGAGCAGAAGGATTGGTTGGTGGCTAAAGAAACAGAACTGTGAGACTAGGTCTGTCCTCACTGCCAAAAAGGGTATTTTTTAAAACATGTATTAGAGGCCAACAGTGTAGCTTCCCACCTGGGAGTGACCTCACCTACCTACATCACAGTGAAAATGTCACCGTCTTGTCTCCACTACAATGTTCCATCAAGCTTGCTAATGCACGATAGTTATCTCACTGTAAAAAAATAGCTTTTTTGACAGTGCTGATATAGCTTTAGATACAGGAGTCCTGTATTCTATTCCTACTCAGTCACACACTTTCTTTATGATCTTGGGCAAATCACTCTCTCTCTCTCTCTCTCTCTTCCTCTGTTTCCTTACCAAAGCATGGGAACAAGGCTTTTCCTTTTCCTTTTCCCTTCCCTGCTTCCCTTTGTGGCATCTACAAGGGCAAAAACAAAAAGGTCTCCTTGGACAGCCATGATACCTTTTTGAACATCATAATTTTAAGGAGAAAACCTTGTAGCTAATGAAGAAATAGAGAAAAATACAGTTAAAATTCTTTTACAAATCCCGTGAAAACCTATGCCCTAAAGACAGACCTGGACGAGGGCTGGCCTTACCATGAGGCGAACTGAGGCGGCCGCCTCAGGTGCCAGACTGTGGGGGGTGCCACTAGGACCCAGAGTGTAGAAAATTGTGTCTGCTGCTGGTGCATATGTATTCTCTCTGCTCTAGGTGCACAAAGATGGTGGAGTGCTGTGCTGAAGGAAGGAGGGCACAAGAGACATAACAGGCAGGTAGGAGAAAAGGTGAGCGGGAATAACAGAAAGCAGCAGGAGCTGCAGGGAGAGAGAGGAGGAGGCGCCTCTTATGTACCTCTCTAGCACCCCCAGGAGCTGGACTGATTAACACCAGCTTCTCAGGGAGCTTCCTGTTTCCTGCTGCTTCCCCTTGAGGAGAACAGGCAGTCAACTGAAATAGTAGGAGCCAGTTAGGCCTTTAAGACACTGATATCTTCCCTCACTCAGACCCTGCTACCAGCCTGCTTATTTGTCCCCTTCAACTGAGTGTTGAGAGCCACTATAGCTGGCACAGAACAGCAGTCATGAGTGAAAGAAGAAAACACCCCTCTGGGGCAGCATTCAGAAAAAGAAAGAAAGCAAAGGAAGCTTTTCTATCTAAGCAGGAAGGAGCTCTCCTGGGATACATAGACACAAATGTTCACGGTGAGCCTTCCGGCCCAGTAAGGATGTGAGTGGTGAGGAGATGCCTGATCTTCCAGTTAGTCAGAGTGCAGGTGACCTGGCAGCTACTGCAGCATCCATATCTACATCTCAAATGGATGTAACCGTGCACATTCCTGAAGAAAAGTGTAGACCAGAGAAGAGTGTGGTGGAGGCGCAAGAAACAGTGCTGCTGAGTTTAGTTCCTTAAGTCTAGATGATCCAGGACTGTGGACCCACTTGAGCAGTAGCCTGAGGGACTTCCTTGTACTGCATGGACCACAGCAAGTGAAAAACGTAATGTTCCCCAAAGGCAATGAAAATAGACGTTTCCATTGAACACATTACTGGTGTGAAATCCCCAATGGTGACAAAGTGAAGAGACCATGGCTTATGTACTCAAAAACCCAGAATGCTGTATACTGTTTTTGTGGCAAATTCTTCCAGTCTAATGTATCAGCAACATTGGGTTCTACAGGAACAAAGGATTGGAAAAATCTGGCTAGAAATCTGGCATGCCATGAGAAGGCAGCAAATCACTAGAGAGCATTCCATAGGTGGAAAGAGCTTGAGATGAGACTAAGGTTAAAGGCCACCGTAGATGATCAGCATCAAGAGAAGATTGCATCAGAGTCTCTTTACTGGCAAAATGTTCTGAGAAGGCTCATTGCCATTGTGAGAATGCTTCCTACCCAAAACCTAGCACTGCGTGGCACTTCAGATTAGCTGTATGTGCCAAACAATGGAAACTTCCTTAAAATTGTGGAGCTGATGGCTGAGTCTGATGCTGTACTCCAGGAGCATCTAAGAAGAGTCACCACCCAAGAAATGTACACACACCATTACCTTGGAAAAACAATTCAAAATGAGATAATACAGTTATTGGCAACAAAAGTCAAACAGAAGAGTGTGGCAGAACTGAAGTCAGCAAGATATTACTCTGTTATTCTGGACTGCACACGTGACATCAGCCATACGGAATAAATTACTTTAATGGTGCGTTTTGTAACAACAACCAAACCTAGTGAAAATGTCCCTGCAATGGTGAGTGTCAGAGAGCATTTTCTAGAATGTATTGACATTGATGATACTACAGGAGCTGGTATGACAAATGTGCTTCTTAAAAAGCTGGAAGATACAGGAATTGCGATAGCTGACATGAGAGGTCAGGGCTATGATAATGGTGCCAACATGAGAGGAAAGAACAGAGGAGTGCAGACACAGATCCGAGAGTTAAACCCTCAAGCTTTTTTTGTCCCATGCAGTTCTCATTCATTGAACTTAGTGGTCAGTGATGCAGCATCAGCTTCTAGTGAGACTGCTGAATGTTTTAATGTAATTCAAAGCATCTATGTATTTTTCTCTGCATCAACTCATCAATGGCAAATTTTGAAACAACATCTGGGAACATCCTCTCTGACACTGAAACCACTGAGTGCCAGACGATGGGAAAGTCAAGTGGAGGCGATAAAGCCTATCAAACACCAAATTGGGAAGATAGATGATGCCATAGTTGCCATTATGGAGGATAATGCTATGACAGGAACTGTTTGTGGGAGAACAGTGGCAGAGGGAAATGGAATCACCAGAAACATACATAACTTCAAATTTCTGTGTGGCTTAGTGTTGTGGCATGACATATTGTTTGAAATAAATGTTGTAAGCAAGAGACTCCAAGGTGTTGATCTTGATATATCTGGAACAATGGAACAACTGGACAAAGCAAAGTCATACCTACAGTCCTACCGGTCAGATGAGGGATTTCAAAACGTTCTGAAGAGTGCAAAGAAGTTGGCAGACAAACCTCACACTGAAGATATTTTTCCACCCGTTCAAGAATACAGGTTTCATGCAGCTCAAGGAACACAGCAGTATATTTGGGATGTTGTATGATATTCCAAAACTCCTCACTATATCTGAAGAAGACCTACACCAGCAATGCAGGGCACTAGAGACGGTGTTGACACATGATGACATGCACGATATTGATGCGAGTGATTTAGGTGATGAACTGAAAGCCCTTTCAAGATACATTTCAGCAGGATCAACTCCAAAGGCTGTTCTGGAATATATGTGAACAAATAAGATGACCACCCTCTTTCCAAATACTTTTGTTGCTCTGTGCACACTTCTAACACTTCCTGTAACAGTTGCCAGGGGAGAACGCAGCTTCTCCAAACTGAGATGTGCAGATGGAAGGCACTTCAGAAATACAAAAGTGTAAATTCAAATGCACATACAGTAAAAGCCCTCCGATAAATACAAGAGTGTAGACCAGGTGAGATGTTCCATGTTTTTTAAAACAGTTAAGTCTTGGGTCTTTACAGCCACTCAGAGAGAGAGTCACAGGTTTTCAATTCAGGCAGCCTATCTATTGTCTTACAATACAAAGAAGATGGTTGTTTAACTTTGTGAGTTCTTACACTACCTCAAATTGCTGTGCTGGAATGGAGCTCATAGCCCCAAGGGTCTACTTCTGCAGCTTATGATGTTACTTAAAGGGGAGCTGAGTACCACAGTAGTGAAGCATACAAGTTAAACAGTACTGCTGATGCTTTCAAGAGAATGTCACAAGTCTCAACAATCCAATAAGTAGTAAGACTGTTGCTGTATATTAGTACTATAATTCAATTACATTAAACTAATACATTAATCCGTCACTAATACTATACTTAGCGGTAGGGTTTTGTCACATAAACAAGCCTTTAAACTTCTCCATTTTGCTGTGTGAAATGCAGGCAAACATAGAAACTGAAGCAGCAGAATATGACAGAAAAATGTTTAGCAAAAGGTCATCTTGTTCAACATGCCAGTCCTTCTTAAGGGGGTAAGTTAGGACTGCCAGAATACATTTACCAAAGGGCTGGATCAGAAGATGTGTGTGAGAGGTAGCTAGTTTTAGTTATTTGAAGCCATTAAAGTGCCACTGTAAACAATCTCTTTTCAGTTTTCCCTTGAACTTGGACATATGGATGGTTACAACAGAAGCTGCTCAAATTGGGATGTTAAGTAATAAGTGCAAACAAAAACTGAAGTGAAGCATCAACGTTTTCTTAAAGCAGAGGTGGAAAAAGGAGCCTACAGTAATGAAAGAGGGGCTACAGATCATTCAAACTGTGATAGCATGACCAGTGCAGTATGGCAACTAGCCTGAAAGTCTTAGCCACTAAGGCAAAAAACAAGCTAGAAGAATAACATTATCTCAGACATTCCCCTAGATCCCATGTCCATCATGGCATCTTGGTCCCTCTTCCCCATGGCAACTCCTGCCCCGTCATAGCCCAATATGCTTTTTGCAAGTAGTCTGGTGGTGTTGAATTGCTGTCAAGTCATTGCATAAACTGTAGCATTGCGCCAGACTAGCTGTCCTTTCCCCAACCATGCAAATTATGGTTCAAGCTAAGGCTGCCTTAAATGTGTCCTTTAAAATCAGGGCAGTTGGTTTATTATCAGTGACCAGCATGGCCAAAACAAGGTAGATTTTTTTTCGTTTTATTTTTTGAATGATCAGAAACAAATAACCAGATTTCTGTCCTATCTGACACCACCACATGCATACACACAGCGTTAGACACTTAGAATATACCAGGACACACTGGTTGACAGGCCACAGTATTTGTGGTATTTCTTTTACTTACCAAAGGCAGTAGGTGCACTGATAATAAACAAGATTCCCTGTATTAACTTGGTATTCATTGCTTACTGCTTAGTTGTTGGAGTGCCAGCCTATTAGGATGGCTCAGCTGTTCATGGGGGAGTCAGAGGTCAGGTTCCCATCTTTCTGCTGCCTGAGGTAGGCATGAAATAGGAATAATATGGAGACAGCACCTTATGAACCCTCTCCACCACTGACTGATTCAGGAGTAGTCCTTGTAGCCTCTGCAGGGAGCTTCGGCCATGATATGTTTATGCTGTGTCCATGCTTTTATAAAAAATGCTCACCAGTTTGTAACAATACTTTGCACATCTGTGGTGCCTAGCAGCTGAGGCTCTCATGGTGTTTTAAAAGAACTAAAACTCTCAGCCCCAATGAGCCATGCATTGTTTGAGGCTCAGAGAAGTTGAGATATGACCTAAGTCACTTGAAAAGTGGGAAGAATTGGGCAGAGAACTCCTAATATCTCACTCCCAAGCCTATGCTGTAATCATGCTACTTCCCATCTAATTTTCCTGAAACCCAGGTCTATGCTCTTAACTGCATTTCCTCATTTCTAGACATAGTGTGTGTAATAAAAATAGCATTGTTTCAATGGTCACAAGATATTAGTTTCCAACTCCATTTAATCATCTGGAAAGCAATCCTTTGACAATTGGGTGTAGATATGGCGATGAAAGAGAAAGAAAAATGTCTTTTTACTATTGTCACAGCTACGGGGTCTTGTCTCCCCTGGAGGTGTATAACTCTTGTGCATGCCATTTACATGGCTTCCTGACAGAATAGGATCCTAAAGCGACAATGTCCTTCATGCATAGCCGCCAATTCTCTACAAAGCTTACACCTCACAGGATTCAACAATATTGGTTCTTTTGGGATCAATGAGAAATTCACCACCCATCTCCACTAGCTCTGAATTACAGAGCAGAACCAGATCAAATACAGAAGAGTTCCCTCATTTATCCTGCCTCTGAAACACTTCAGAGTATGTGCTGCATTCATTTTGTGTAGGCGGGCTGGTGTCTAATCTATTCTGTGAACATATTTATAAAAGATTAACCTGTGCCTAGTATTCCTGAAAACTGATTTAGTTAAAATACATTTTACTCCACTTGTCTCAGCCGTATATATCTTTTCATTTATCTTTGATATTAGTCATTTTCATTGGAGCATAATGTACTGTACATTATCAGTATTTCTTCTACGTATGACACAGCTTTCTCCTAGCCACTATCATTCAGAAGATTATATGCGCTGTGTCTAAGAATTTTAGCATACTGTTAATGCTTTCACTAATGGGTTGGACTATGCTTCTTAACAAATAGCTGAACACCTGGGATTTCATAGAATGCTGTAACGTTAAAAGTGTTTAGGAGCACCATGGAACCACAAGGTCATGCCTCAGGGCACCTGAAAAGCACCCAGGTGCAATGCATGCAAGAACATATGCTCCTGCACACGCATGTGCGCATGTCTACACACACTCCTTGCACCTCCCATTTTATATATGATCCAGTAAGGAGTGAATCTCCTGCAAGTGTAAAAAGCTTCATATATGTTTTAAAAATATGAATTTAAGTGCAGATGATACTTGATTGACTTAGGGGAACGATTAAAAGGAAATGCATGTTTATAGTTTGGTTATTCTGCGGAGACAGGATCTGCTCACCATCTACAAGTATTTGAAGAAGAGAGCAAACTTGTTAATGGTGATTCTGGGGATTTAACTAGAAAGGTTGGGATGAAATTAAGAATGTATCAGTTTGGGTTGAGTTAGACAACATTCACTACTGGTCAGGTTCATGAAATAGTCTCCCAAGGGAATCGTTGGAAAACCCATCACATGAAAGATTTAAAAGTACTAGACCTGGGAATTCAAGATGCCACCAGCAATGGCAGCCATGATCGCTTAATTCTCTGCTTCTCTAACAAGCACTTTCTCACACCCTTCATGAGTAGGAAAAGTTTTAGTCGAAATTCCTACAGACACTACCTCATCCTTCACGTCCTGCCTCAAAACTCACTACCTCTTTAATGAATACAGTATAGTGCAAATTGTTAACAGCTAGGGAGTTGTGATTACTGCTCCCAACTAAGAACTGCATGTAGCCTATTTTTTATTACTCTATTTCCCCTGTCCTCGCTCAGACCTGCTGGTTTATCTCATTCACCTGTTATGCCTTGTCTTTTAGATTGTAAGGTCTTAGGGGACTGTCATTTGCTGTATGTTTGTACAGCACCTACCACCATGGGACCTGGCCTGGTTGAGCCCTTTGAGTGTTACCACAATACAAATATTAAACACCACCACCCAGTGCTACAGTAGAGTTGAATCTGATGACCTTAATAGGCTTTTCCCATTTCTACTGATAGATTCTACACAATAGATTTCAACACTAGTGTAGCATGTGGTCTCACACTCTGTAGTTTGCCATTCAGGTGTGTCCTGCTTTTCAGCCTAAGTTGATGCTGTTCAGCTTTAAGATTTCAAATTTGTGGATATTAGATTTCCAGATGAGTTTCACTATGAACCCCATTGTTATTTCTCATAGCTGTGATTTAGAGACTTATTGAAGCTTTACAATATATTAGATGTATTTCTTTTTGTAATAATTGGCTCTTGTAACCCATTTTACATGTATTATCCGTGCCTAGAAAATACCTACTCTGCATATATTGGGAAGGCAGGTTTTTTTTGGAAAAACCTGGATTTGTTCTACAGCATCTTGTGCATTGTGAATCCAGGCAACTGATGGTGTAATTGGTTGATTATTAAGTATGTTTGTACTTTGACTTGGTGCATTTCATTCAAGTTCAGCCAGTTCTGCGTTCTGTTGTGATTTCCTTATATATAACCCATTGGTCAGGCACCTTACAGTATTAATTTTTTTCACTATCAAAATATCTTATTCTGCTATGATGTAACAAAAGTCAGCATTTTTTCCCCCAGAGCCCATCAGTCAATTTTTATAGTTCATTATCTTCCTCATTGGTTTAATGCCAACTCAGAAGCTTGAAAACGTGTCTCTTTTTTTTTTTTTGGCCAGGACAGTGATACTTTTGCCATGGCACACATGTATGAGTTTTTCTTGTTTTGAATGCAGCTGAACAATAAATCCTTCTCAATTTAACAGCAGCCCTCTCACATTATGCTGTTTTGTATCTTTTTTTATTTCAGCATAGATCTGCAATTGAATTTGTTAATTAACTGCTTCTGAGCAGACAGCAGTCAGAGCAGAAAACTGTGTGTCTGTAGGGACATCTAAAACAGGTTAATTTTTTTGTCTGTTTCTAGGTATATCATAGAGCCACACTAGCAGCCTCAGTTTGGTGTGGCGTGTACTAAAACTTGCAGAACGGTGGGAGGGGTCCTTTTAATCTGAAACTCTTTTAGTTGCCTTTCCGGTTACAGCTTCCACTCCCTTTTTATGTAAATTACACGTATTGTGCACTTTCACTGAATCCCAAATCAGTGCATCTTACAGTTTTTTGGCTGGCTTCACAGAAAAAATAATAATCTGTGCCTCAGGTGTTCAGTGTAACTGAGATTGTTGTAATGTCACCCTTCCACTTGACTGACAGGCATCTTCCTGAATGCCCAGTACATTTCATCCTGGACTGCTCCGTGATTATCACCATTAGGCCACCCCTCACCCCCATCCTCCTGTTCTTGTAGTATTCCTCGGGTTTTTTTTTAACTAGGATTCCTTCTCAGAAGAGTAATACCTGCCAACTCTTTCACATCAGCGGCTGATTCTGTTATTCACTATAAACATTTTTTAAAAGGCCTTTTCCTTTTAAGCATGTTATTTTCCACTTGGTGAGGGAGGGAGACAGTGCATTCATGAGATATTTTTTCCTATGCCTGCCTTTGCTTATCTTGTATAGCACTGTCACATTTTACAAGGTGCAGTTTTCTGTATTTTGCAGCATCCTTTGTGGAATTTTGCTGTATTTGTTGAAAGCCAGGGTGGGAGGGCATGTGAGATCAGGTTTTTTTTCAAATGAATCTTATAGATTTCTCTGAACTGCTGTGACCTGAGAATCAAAGCATCAGTACATTTCTTCCTTTTATGCCACTTAATATCATCTAAGTCTCAACCACCATCTTTCCATCACAGGTCTCTTCTCTTCTTGGGAGCCATTCAATGTTGCTTCATAATAGATCACTATTAGGTAATGCGAGGCATACCTTCCACCCGAGGGGCAGACATGCTGCCTCTAGCCCACGGGTCACAGGGAAGTGCCTCCTGGTGCAAGGGCAAAAGAATGAATCCAGGCCTCTTGTCTGGCACAGCAAAACACTAGCCCTGGGCTACAAGGCTAGCTCTTGTAAGAAAGCATTTGACAGTATTTGCATTAGCTTTAAAAAAGATCCTGAGAGATCATACAGATAATACAGTTACTAGGTAGTCTGACATTTAGCTCCTTAATTTAATCACTCGTACTTGCTGTTTCTATGACATATTTGCTGAGCCCATGAAGCTCAAACTGTTCATTTATTCAGATTTTGCCCTTCACCTCTTTATCCCACCTCACCCCACTTTGAAACGGCATCTGCTTAAAAAAAGCAAAGGGTTTTAATCTGGTGTCTCAGCTGGTGACATGTCAGGCAGGGATACAGGAGCATCCTGAGTGAGGCATCATCTTACCTTGCAATGTGTGTGCCAGAGAGAGGCTATCCGCCACTGAAAGCAATAATACAAATTATTACAGAAAGGATTTTCACGTGCAACAGTCAATCAGGTTTTATTTGTAGGCTCTAACAGTGGGCTACTGGTCTCCCTCATCCATGTGGGCTCTCTGACCAATGGATCAGTGCAGATTGCCATCCCATTAGCCACACCCATGCATATCCCATGGGCCACCCTCAACCCCACCCCTCTACTATGCTCAGTCAGAGAAAGCTGGCATGAAGCCCAGCTGTGTGGCACAGAGTCCCTCTTGCACTGCATTCTGCTTTTCAGTGATTTCACTGCACTTCACACCTTATGCAAAGGATAATCCTTCATGTTAAATCCTAATACTTCTGTCAGATATGTTTTAAACAATCAGTGCATACTTTTGCCCTCCTCTCCAGACACGAATATTGGGTCTAGCTTGACTTTCCCATACATTTTTTTTTTTAAAGAGCAGCTGTGTTGTCCTTTATGAGAACAGCTTATGATTTACCATGACTGCTTTATTTCCCCATGGCAATGCTTACTGTCTTCAGCACAGTTGTCTGTCAGAGGCTCCACAGGATCTACATGGTGCTCCAGTTTCCCATCAAGGGAAGCTAAAGCCCCACGATGCTCTGGCTGATCTACTCCAAAATCCACCTCTGGTGCTTCATGATTTCCCGCCTCTGGTCAACAAAATTGCCTCCTTCCCTTTTCCTCTTCCAGGGGTCTGAAACGGCCTCAGATGAACTCATTTAGTTTGGACTTGTTTTGCTTTTTGGCACTCTTTCCTGCTATGCCTGGCAGTTCCTGGCAGAGCTCTGCTATCCCTTGGGTGGCTCTACAGAGATGGCACAGTGCAGACTGGTAGAGACCAGCTCCCCATCCCCTTAGGATGGCATCAGTACAGGATGAGAGCACCCAGAATTCCTTGGGTGGCTTCTAGTGGGTCCACTAGCTGGTGGCAGTGGAAGCTGGCAGAGCTTCATTCTCTCCTTCTGTCTGCTCCTGGGAGTGTTTCAATGGTGTTTAGGCGGATGTTTTTATCAACAAATCGTCAGTGAATTTTTTTCTTCTCCCGACTTTCACTCCTTTGTGCAATAAGATACTCACCACTGATGCTAGACTCATGTATATTTCTGGAAATGATGCCCCATTAAGGCTACCCCTCATGGTGGCAGAACTGGGTGGGTCAGCACTGTATGCCTGGTCTGAAACATCTCCTCCAAGTTTCTGTGCCCTTAATACAAAGTGCTGTGCAACGGTTACCACTGGAGTCTGACATGTTCCCCTCCATGTACTCAACGAGGTATTTGTTATATATTAACATTATGAATCATGACCCAAACAAAAGACCTGAGGCCACGTTTAATCTTTCGAGTGGTAGATACCACATGTTACAGCTCTCTGCCCAGCTACTTTGAAGAGCACTCACAGCTTGATTTGAAAAAAGAAAGAAAAGTGAGAACTAGAACATTACAGAAATTGTCCAATGTCTCCAACCAGAGCAAGGTAAATGCAAAAGCTTTTTGCTTTTCACACTACTGTTAATATCAAGCTACAAAAAGCTATTCTGAATTATGCACAGACACAGGATATTTGCTGGAAAAAAAATCCAATCATTCATATTCTATTTGTCTGATGGGCAAGAGGCACCGTCCATTCTGATTGACTGTTGTCATGCAACTTACTACTGAGCTAGACTGTATGTTGATGGATAAGCCAGTCTCATCCAAGTGTCAGGAAGATTATATGAAAAAAAAAAAAGAGAGCTGTCTGTAGTTGCTCCATCTCTGAGGAGATTGCCAACTCACCCTAACAAAAGAAAACATTAGTGTGCTATTTGCGTCTCACAAAGAGGCTGTGATAAGATGACATGATAAATGATAGAGAGCTTTTTTCCCCCCAATAAAAACACATAAGGTAGCTAAATCATGTAGTGTAAAGAATATCTTGGCTCTTTGAATTGGGGCAAGCCATTTATTAAAAATAAAAAAGGTGAAATTGACAGAAAAACGAGTGTGGTTTCCGTTTTTTCTGTATTTCTTAAATTAACTCAAATTACATTATGTAGGGGAAATACATATGTATACACTGAATATCCTAAGAGCCATCTCTTTCTGCACCCACACAAAATTGCACAGGCAAACAGGTTAGGAGCTTCACTGTTTATTTGTATTAATGACTATTTGAACACCCCAATTCTATAAGTATTAATTAAAATAGGAATGTGTGTATTTCTATTTGTCAAAATTGCAGTCTACTTTCAAAATTTGGTACTAACGATCATATCTTCAAAAGCCAGTTGTAGAACTATGTGCATTTGTCACAGCTTTGCATACAAAGCACTTGATCATAAATGCAACCTTCTGGTTAGGCATCTAGAAAGCCATTTAGATGCACAAATGTGATCTGAACGTGCATTAAGTCCAAACACAGCAAGGTATGTTACTGCATTGACATTTCTGTATCCAAATATCAGGCTTCCCTTTGTGAACATTTGACCCTAAATATTCAAGATTAGTGAATGTTATTATCTACACACTCTGGTCTTACACAATGAATAATAAATACAAATAAAGGAGAGAAGTATATCACAAACCCCTACAGGTTAATTATAAACTATTGCTACAGTCTTACTTATGTTAGTATTCCTGGAGCACTTATTGAACATGTGACCAGGTAGGACAGCACGTATCAGCCTCATTTTAAACCTGGGTATGTACTGAGACTGAATCTTATCCAATGGCTAATGATTACCTTCTAGTCATGGTCAAAGGCACACGCTAATCCATTTAAGTGTTCCAGCGGGCGTGGCCGTATATGTTGTGGACCACTCAATATTTTTGTCTCTGTGAGCAGACCTCATGGTGGATTTGAGTGGATCCATTTTTCCCCCCTCCCAGAGAGTTCCCAAAGTGGGTATTGCCTTCTAGCCTAAGGGTTCCCTCATGATGGGGGCATTCCCAAAATAACCACCACAGCTGGCAACCCCTCTTGGTGGCACTTGTAGCAGAGAGGCTGAAGAAATGAATGGGCATGGGGGCTTCACTCCCCTCTCACCAGCTCCAAACTTGGGCTGAGGCACAATGAGAAGGCAATACTCAGAAGGTTGTACTGTTACTTCCTAATCTGGGGATAAATGGAAACTTTCAGTCTTCTGAGCCGCACCTTTTGTGATCATCCATTTCACACAATTTAAAAACCCAACAAGCCATTTTAGAGTTGACAAACCACGTAATAATATTTGTTAAAGTCCGTGCAATATGAGATGACAAAACGCCCCCCAAAATGCAGACATCTACTATATGCATACACAGTCGAGTCTTTATTTAGACTGGATCATCCCACAAGGCAGGTAAGCAAAGCACACATACCTCCAGAACTAAATCAAGTCTCTTAAGTAAATGCCTTATCTCATGTATTAGCATATTCATTCTCTCACATTCTTGAAAACAAACCAGTATATATGGGCAGCATTCTGCTGTTTTTGAGGTAATGTCAGACATGTTATATTCTTCTGGAAGTTTCTCCTGTATGTCATCTAGTGTGCCTTTATCTTCATGTTTTCATGTTGAAAGTTTCTTGTGTATCCAATTCTGTGAGCATTTGTAGAATTTAGGGGGCTATTTACATGCAGGGGAAGTTACAAACATACATACATGCTTAACTTTATGCACTGAGTAGTTCCACTGATTCTTGTGGGACTAATCTCAATGCATCACATTAAGTAAATGCATAAATAGCAGGATTGGGGCCAACACCTAAATGTTAACTACCTGGGGAAAACTCCAGCATGACCTTTGGAAAATAAGACCTCTTAATGTGCATGCTTATATTGATTGGAAAGAGTGTCTGAATCGAATGAAGAAAGTCGACAGCTTGAGTATCTGACAATTGACTACTACTTTGCATCTTGCAGTTATGTTGTAGTTGTGTTGGTCTCAGGATATGAGAGTGACAAGGTAGGTGAGGTAAAATCTTTTATTGGACCAAATTCTGTTGGTGGAAGGGACAAGCTTTCGAGTTTCACAGAGGGCCTCAGGTCACCACTTTGCTAACCACTCCATATTGTAGTATTAAATTGTACCCCTTGCACAATTTGCCCCATTCACACAATGGTGTTTGTATGTGGAATGGAGAATTGCAGCTGCTTCTGTAGCACCATCTCCCACTGTGTCTCTGGACTCAGGAGGTGCTTGGTGTGTCTGGGAATTGACACATAGGACGGAAGAAAACCAACCTCGCCAGAAATCTGCCCAGGAGTTCTTCCAGCTTCTCCTTAGAAGAGGGCAGGAATATCAGGGGAGGCTACTGACAGGGTAAACTGGAATATTTGAGAGAATTAGGCACTCCCAGCATGGGACTACGGAGGTAGATCCGCATAGATATACTTGGCCTCCTCTGAATCCTCCACAGTATTTGGGGGCTTTTTCTTTAGGAATGGGAAGGGAGTGGAAACAAACCCTACTCTCCCTTCTCTGGATCAATTTGGAGGAAACTATACAAGAACACTTCACAGGGTTTTCCTACAGGATGGCAAGTTCTGGGGTACAGTTCATGTTAAAATGGGATACTGCAGCTTGACAAAGGATTCTAAATAGCTGAGTCCTACTAAAACATAATAAGACTCAAAAGGGATTACTGTATGATTCAAAACGGTGTTTAATGTATTCAGATTTCTTTTATGTATCATTTAGCCTGTAGATCATTTTCCCGCAATACAAATTTCAAATCAAAGCTTTTTATAAAGCCATACAAAATAGCTTTTACTGGTGAAACCAAAGAGCCGGCAGAAAAAACAAACAAGCGATACACCATCTTGTGAAGGATTTGCAATCTGTTTTTACTAACCTTTTCTTCCACAGTCTGCGAGACTCCTTCCCCGGTAATCGAATCCTTGGATTGCAGTTCCAATAGCGTATGGAACAGTTTGTCTGACGTCGCTGTCAAGAATTCAGTCTCTGCATTGGGCGCAAGCCACAGTGGATGGGGCTTTCAGGAGGTAACATTTCATCTGTATATTTATGGTAACGTTGATAATCCAGGACCACAAACCCAGGAGCAAGACCTAGCTTCCTGTCAAACTGTCAAAAAAGAAAAAAACAACAAACCACAAGTGACAATCCTTGCTAAACAGAAAAAGGAACCAGCTAGCTATAAATCAAATTATTCTGTTATGGAGTCATTGATGAGAATGACATGACTTCTTAACAGTTTATGTCCATGAAAATTAATCAAATTTGTTCCATATTTTAATTAGCTTCTTTATATCACATACAGTTACTGATGTTCACAAGACAAAAACTACATGAATTTGCAAAAAATCAGGGTTTTTTTTCAGTTAGCAAAAAACATACTGATAATTTTAATTTAAAAAATAGAGAGAAATATTTTAAAAGAAAAATGTTATTTCTTCTAAATTACAAAGTGCTGCTCTCTGGTGTAACATTAGTTAATAAATTGGTATAAGGAATAATAAATCAATGTATGGTAGTATCTCTGAAAAATGCCATCCCTTCTTGAAATGAAAGCGAGTAATAGTGTATGGTTTGCAAAATAAAGAGGCATGGTTTTTTCTTCATATTATTACCAAAATACATGTATTGTCTATTTGACAATGAATACACTCCATAAAATAAAATAGAGCTATGGTATCATCATCATAATTTCTTTTCAAATGGTTTGCTGAGAGCCAGATTTTATCCTTTATGGAACAGAATGGCAAAATTGTTTAATTCAATATTATATATTCATAATAAGCTATAATTCTGCTGTATCTCAAAACTGCTACGCAAATATTTTAGGCTCACTAGACATTTAAAACAACAGACATGTGGGAGTACATTTATTTATTTACATTTGTACTGACTTAAAATTCAAAATGCTATTTGATGCTTTTGAAGTATTACTGTGGGATGCTAAATTACTACTGAAATCTTACAGTTTTGTGATACCTTTCAACCTGCCAAGATACATAATGATGGTGATGATGATGATGATGATAACAACAATAGCAGTAGTGCAGGATCCTTAAAATAATGTGGGGCTCATTTCTGAAAGATAAATACCATTTTCTCTAACTTCAGTTTTGTGATTCAGCATTTGTGATGCAAGTAATCTGCAATAATGAAAGTAAAATAACCCCAGGTTTGTGTGGGATGGAGATACATTTGAATCTAAAATGAGGCACCTCCCTTATAATGAGGGACATGTTAGCAGCATGCAGAGCCATGATGCAAGGCTTCCTCTAGAGAAACTGCAAAAAAGTTTGTCTTCAGAAATGACACTATACTGAAAAAATGAACAATTATTCTAGATGTGCCTCCTGCCGGGGCTCAAGTTTTTTCAGTGCCTCACCAGATCTGTTTAGAAAAGGGTTTCCCACTGTTTCTTTGAGAGAGAATGCACCACGCTAGTAGGGCCAGAGACAGCTGAATGACCCTAGATTCATGGCAACCCCAACTCCAAATATGGGTAGCTCCTTGAAAGGAGTTACAGCTTTCCTCCCTGCAGCCCCTCTATATTCTGCTCTCTTTTTAAAAATTCTTGTTTCTTTTCACTGCATTCTTCCTTGGCTGTCTTTTAATCCTTTTCTGCTCTTGTTCTTTTGTTCTTGTTCTTGCACTCAGAGCAGGTTACATACTGCGCAGGGTGGGTAGGGAATGTACACTGCAGGCTCTGTGGGCATGTTCTCACACTGAGCTGAGCTGAGTGGCACATGGGACGGGAGAAAGGAAGAGAAGCTTGAGCCAGTGGGCTGCTGCCTCGGCCTGCAGCTGTATACACCTGGGGCCTGATTCTCCACTACCTCCCACTTTGTGTAGCCATTTACATATGTGCACGGTGTGTATAAAACACTACCAATCTCATCTGGAAGTGTTGTATACCCACTTCGCACAGGCTTGTTGAGGACAGGAGAGAGAAAAAATAGATCTAAAAGGACTATGAATGGGGGCAAATATAATGTTTCATGGGGTAGGATGAGGGAATCACAATAGGTTAGTGTTCATCCATGTCAAAAGGGATCCCAAAGAGAAGCATTGGGAACCGCTCGTTAACAAAAATCAGAATGATCCTGATTCAGTATCCCACAACTCCCATTGACTTCAGTGCAGAATCTGTGTCCGTCTAAACAACAATAGTCATAATTGTGCACAAATGAACTCCTTTGTACAGCATGAAGTAAAAGGGCTTTTGCTGCCACTGACTCCTACCATGTGATTTTTAGAACTTGAGGGAGTTCCATAAATATTATAACCCTCTCTATACTGCATTTAGTACTACATTAGCAGACATCTTGGGTATTTGAAGGGAGATCAGAGACCACCACCAAAAATCATCAAGGGATTGGACAGATAGACTTATGAGCTAAAATAGCTAAATCCTTAATTGAACCCAAGATGCTTACATGGGTAGGAGTGGAGGAGCACATTTGAGGATGCCTAGGTGGAGAAAAAATAATGTTGCTTAAAACCAAAATCCACTTTCTATGGACCATAGAACTTTGTGCCAATGGATGGATGGATGCAAGGCTGGATAATCACTGGGGAATCTCCCCTGGCAAAACCTACTGATGTTCTACTTTTACTCCAGTCCCATTAACTTCACTCAGACATAACCTTATGCTTCAAGGCTTAAACTATATCTAACCAGTATGGGTTAGGGTGAGACCTTATTGGGAAACAAGTTATACCACACAGAGATCCTACTCTGAGGTTTGTTGTACCTTCCTGTGAAGCATCTGGTTCTGGCCACTGTAGGATACAGGACAGTGGAATAGATAGACCATGCCTCTGATCCAGTCTGACAATTCCTAGATTCCTATGCAGATGCTCATGAATATAAGACAGAAGGATATATATACCTACTGCATTTTGATATCACATTATTCTAGTGTGTGAATGATGTCTCTAAAATTTCAGCATATCCAGAGCTGTTATACAATGAAGTTATCCATGTTTAGTCAACTTAACCCTACAGTTTTTGATGTTTAAAAAGTACTAAGTTGCTCATTACTGAGTTACTAGTATTCCATTTTTACTTTGAATTTGAAAGGGAAGAACCCAAAGCATGATGAGTACAGGCCATGTATCATAGAACTGAATACACAACCTAGATAATGTGCAGGGTGAGGTAAACCAGTCTGATGACAGTAATGAATTACCCAAACATTTTTATAAAAAAGATGAACAGAATCTTTTCTGCAATTCCTAATTGTTCAGGTAACTTCCTTCACAAATTATCTTTCATATTCATATGTCCCTTTAATTCCTGATTCCCATCTAAGACTGAAAGCAGGAAGTTGAAACTATCTTGAGAACGAACTCTTTGCAGGGTAGTTCTGTCTTAACTGGAATCAGGAAGCATCAGAAGTCCCACAAGCCTGCTTGAATAAAAAGGCTGCTTGAATCCAGTTTGGTTAACATAAATGATTTGGGGCTAAACAGCCACACCCACATTCTTTTGGGGATGTATCCTAATCTACCCTATGGAGATTTACCTATTGATAATTGAATTACAAGCAGCTAAGCAGTATCCTTATAAAAATAGTAATCAGCGGTCCAAAACACTGCAGAATCACTATTGTAAGCTTTAGACATTTGGATCCTTACTGTAAAATAATGTAACATTTTCTTTTTTATATATGGGGAGAAGATTCTGTTTTATTGTAAAATGAAATGATTTAAGGTAAATAATGTTATGAAAGGAAATAATTTTCACTGCCAATGTAAAAATGGATGAAAGAGCCAGGGGAATTAAAAGGTGAAATAGCACATCATGATCCAGCAGTGCACTTATCACAAATAACACAGGTTTAAGAAAAATTATATTCCTCAAAAGTATTACGTTTACATATAAAAATGTCTCAGCTTCCAGCAGGGGGAGCTCTAACTCTGGAAACACTTCTGTGGTTGCTGAAGCTTTTATTACCTGATTTGGTTGCATATACTGTACTCTTCCAACTATGTGCGACAGTCTTCTATCCTAGTTGTCTGTAATATGACCACCATACATAATCTAGCCAAACAAGTAACGGAGATCTTCCCAGGGTACTTACAACAAGAAAGGTATTTTTTAAGTGTAGGGTTTGATTCTAAAGGAAATGAAATAATTATTCAGCCAAAGAGCAGAGGCTAGTTAGTGTATCGGGATTGCTACCCTCAGTGAAGAAAGATTCAATTCTGTTTGCCAGTCAGGTTCAGAACAACAGTTGATGGGGCAGAAAATTTCCACTATTCTACTTGTCACACAAGAGAGGTCGCACAAAGTCATCCTTCGTAGAATGTGTTAATCATCTTTAAAATTCGTATTAAAAATAAAAACCCAGTGTTGCACATATAGGAAACAACAGGATTAGGTACAGCACATTTATTAAAGTAGTCAGGGATGGCACATGCTTAGTTAAATGGGTTTAAGGAAATGCAAACATATCTGAGAATTTGCTTTCAGGTAGTTGTACAGAACACAGACAGAAATTGTGAGGTCTCCATTGTTAAAAGGGTACTTTCTGTTCTAGCCCTGAGGTCCAAATTTCTGCCGCTCATCCACACAGGCATGACAGTAGCAAAGTGAAAAACAGAATAGTCTTGAATTCCTGTTCACAGATACACCGATCAAGCAGGTTCTGAAAGATCAGCGAGATTTCACTTATTCAAGAGACTCCATCAATTTGAAAATTTCTGTGTGAAGATTTAGTACATCCTATAATTATAAGTAACACCGCAGATGACTATAACTGACAGAAGTTAGTGACAAAAGTATCTTCACTATTTTTTGCAGCTTGTTTACTTTGTGCATTTGTCAGCACTGCGTCATTGTTTCCCCTGTACAGTCCGCTACCTGGTTTCTTTCTTGCTACAAGACTCCTATAAACATCAACAGGGGCACAAAAAAAGCCATTATAATTTCTAAAGGGATTTTTAAGATGATTTGCACACCATACTATTTAAGATGTGAACTATCAGAAAATAGATTTTTTTTTGCTATTAGGCAATTTCTCAAAAAATTAAAGTTAATGGTCTCCCTTTAATGTGACTATACATGTTAAAGAGCTAATTGATTTCTATGACTGTCTGTGCAACGTTGCTTGCAATTATTAACTGTTATCAGTGTTTGTGTATCTTTTAAATATCAACAAAAGTATTATAATTAAAAACACATTCTACAAAATGTAAACAAGTTGAGAGAAAAATGATGATGATCTAGTACAACCAAAGTGATGTATCATATTACATATGATCAAAACACTTCAGACTAGATGCTTAGCTGGTGTAAATTGGGATAGCCCCATTGATTTCAATAAGGTTAATTGATTTACACCAGCTGAGGATCTGACCCCAGTGCACACTATATACAGAAATAGTACAAAATATTCCAATGGCACAGGGCACAAAAATTCATGTTCTCACATCTGAATTAAAGAACAAAATGAAACCAGACCAAAATAATTTCTCATTTCTCCACTACAGTAATTATCTGTAATGTCTGCAAACTGTTTCCCATGCACACAGGAATATATTTAATCAAAAGCCATATTTCATGCTTCAGAATGAGAGGGTCTAATTTCTTGTTTGATGTACAGTTACACCACTATAAGACAATTTTCTGAATGGATCTTTATGTAATGAAGTTTATTCTATTTTATTATCTCACAGCCTGCAGTAGTTGTCAGTGACTTTTCAATTTTAAATGACTTTACAATGATAAGTTTAATAATCCTATTTTTGTATTTTATAACCCCTGTGATGTTTTATTTGCCTGGCCAAAATTATCCAGTGCAGCATGAAGATTAGCCAGCATTCCAGTGGGTGGCTCATTGGTTATTTTAATAGAGTTTTCCAAAATTCCCTGTGGAATGACATGATCTTTAGGAGAAGGGGCAGGTTCAGTACTCATAAAAACCCGATAGTCTAGGTGACTTCCTTCACTGTGTTTCACCAGGAATTCCTCTAATGTGTCAAGCCACTTTGCTACAAGATGAATATTCTGGGCAAGGGGGTGGGGAGGTAGGAAAGAGAAATAGGCTTCCCAGTGAGCTATTGATTTGAAATATGAAACATTTTATTGATACAAGCAAATCCCAGGCATAAGGAAGCAGTTTGATATAGCACAATATTTGAAAAAATCATGTGCATCTGTTTAGCACAATATACTGCATAATGACAGCAATCTTCCCTGTTTGTATCTATTCATCTGATTATAGAGAGTAACAATTCTTTTTGCTACACATTTATTTACTAAAGGATTTTTTTTATGGATAATAAATTAGTAAATCAAATAGCATGTGTTTGGTAAAATACTTTAGTCAACTCCCTGCCACACAAGGCAGATGCAGTTCACATTTTATGTGAGATTCAATGACTCATTAACACTCACTCATACCTCGATATGAAGTTATGAGCTTCTCTTTTGGAAGAGACAAAGGAAGTTGGTAATCATTATTTAGCGCTGTTTTATCTAGACACACATTATTTTGAAAAGCTTCCGTTTTTAACACTGCAATGTAGCACTGTTGTAATGAAGAGCTTTGACTTACTTGAAGTATAACCCAGTGGCCTTCTTTTGATGCTTTTACCATAGCTATTTCTGCCACTGCTTCCTGTCCTTGACCCAGAGGTACATTGTGAAGTTTTCTGGCGTCAGTGGTAAATTCAAGCTTGCTCCCTAAACAGAACAATATATCGTATCACTTCAACCCAAATAATTAATATCGTTCAAAGAATCACATACTGTGTGCAGAGCATTTAAATTGTACACATCATAGAAGTCACTAAACTGAGAATAAAAACAATTAAAAAAATCCTCCAAAATATAGTTTTATTAGATCAGATGGACTAATGTTTTATTCCTTTTGTGCTTCTTACAATATAAAATTGCAGATACAATAAGTGGCAATCCAGAAGGAGAACAACCAGCTAATTCCCACTAAGGAAATCACTACCTACTACACATATAAAATACAATTATACCACAAAAATGCACTTGCTGGTAATGTAATGTAATGTAAAGAAAAATATAAAAGAACTTCTGACTAAAATAACATAAACTGACTAGGGTATCTGTTAAGCAGCTGCACATCCTATTTACGTACACACACCGTGCAAGGAGTTAACTTGTAGTCATTACATTGAAATTGTGTGTGTGGGCGGGGGGGGGGGGGGGGAGAGTCGTGGCATAAGGAAGGATGAGTTGAAATTAATACAGTTGTCTCTTATCAATGTAACTGGGCCAAATTCTGCTCATGCAAAACTATTGACTTGCACTCATCTAATCAATCAAAACAGATGCTGGCCCTTTATTTTTTCACCAGAGAGCAACCAACAATTGCATTGTACGCTGTCTGAGTCAAGCACTACAATTGTCATAAAGTAGTATGCTTTCCAAATGTCATATATTTAGTGAATTAATATGTGACGGTACTCAACAATAATGGAGGCTCCTTATTTATTTCTCTAGAGGTATTGTAATAGCATTAATTTCAATAAATTCTTTTGGTATTAATGTGAATGAGAAGGAGTTCCACTCCAATTCAATAGAAAGTATGTTAGTTGTAAGCATTCCCTTTTGTGCAACATAAACAGACATGTTTGGCTTGGACATACCTAATGATTCTATGGCTTTCAATGGTTCAACTCCAGGAGATAAATGAAAACTAGCAGGACTGTTTTGCAAACTCAGTTTTATGCCTCTTTACATATTTTGTTCCAAATTTCTCTTCAACAAAGTTCCTATAAATTAAGAATTGCAAAATGATAAAGCCTCAGGGAAACCAATATTTAAAATCTATAGAAAATACTAGTAGTATTTGTATTTTATCATGACTCATATTTGGTAGAAATCCAAGAACACCGCCCTCTGGAGGCAAAAAATCTGTCCCTCAAAGTGTTCAGGTTAGTAATCCAACCTAACACCGTACGTCAACTGATCTGGTCTCCTGGCTCACATCATAATCAGCTTCTGGCGGGAACTTTTCATTTTCCATTCTTGTTAAAACTTCTCTTTCTTTGGACATTCTGATTCCATCACTTTTTTCCCTTCATTTTGGGGAGCCTTCAGTATCTTTATCCAAGCCACAAAATTCATCCCCAAAACACATTGTCTAGAGATGAAAAAAACCCTAAGCACACTGATCACATTTGACTATATCCATGTATATTTTGAATAGCAAAACATCCCAAATTATTTGCATAGATTTTTTTTAAAAAAACAAACCCGATGTTTGTGGTCTTCCTTGCAAGCCTACCCAAGTTCCTGGGTACATCCTACACCTTAATTACACTCCATGCAGAGCTGGAGTGAAAATCCAGTAGACTGTTTTAGCTGTTGTCAATATTAACTCCGAGTAAGAAGTCAAGTTCACAAGCATCGATTTCCTTATTCGTAAGTAAAAGCTGCAAGACAAAACATTTACATAATTAAATGAACAATTCCCCATGTAATGCCTACAGCTCTTTACATTTGTAAGAGCTTAGGACCCCATTCATGACCAAATCCCAAGTTCTAGCAGTTTTTTTAAACATGCAGTCTATGGTTACCATAACATATTGATTTAAATATAGAAGTGTTCCCTACTGCAGTTGAATCAATTCACAGTAGATAAGTGGACAAAAGGTAGCAATTGAGTAAGCCCATTCGAATCAAACAAAATACACCCTGAAGTTAACATTCATACAACATTTGAACCAAACCCCAAACCTAAAGCTGTTTTGAAGTTCAAAACATTTAACTCTTTCTGTTAATTTTTCGCTCCCATGTGTGTGCCTTTTTTATATGGGACCAGGGCTAGAAACACTAAAATGTGGGAAGAAACAATGTTTTATGGTGTTCCTGGCTCAGTCAAAACCAAATAGCACTGGAATGTCATATTACATTTCCAGAACTGAGAGGATTGGATAAGCAACCAAATTTTTGGATGGTTATCAAATCTGAATCTGAACTATCTAAGATTAGCACATTGCCAGCTTTTGGTGACTACTTTATAGAAATCAAAAGTAAACATAAAACCACTATAGTATTTAACTGTCTTGTGGAAGGATATGTTGCTTGCCAACATTTGGAATTTACTGAGGAAGCATTTCAAACAGAACAGGAATGTTTTTTTGGGGAGAGGGGAGGGCGGGTGCATCCTTGCCCCTGGTGGAGGTCATTATTCTCCGGAAACTGGTAAACCAACCCTGGCTCATGTAGATACTTGAGAATAGGAAATGTTTTGTCTTTGAAATGCACCAGATTACATGTAGCTTCAAAGAGTGTTCATGAGGAAGACACCCCCGGGACCACCTTACAAGGGCTTTATTTCTTGCCTGCAAATTAGTCAGTTCAAAACACTGCTCTCCTCTCATCTCAGCCCTCAAATCTAACACTGCAGATGCCATTTGCAAAATGGGGCGGGGGGGTGGTTAGAAAAAACAGCAACTGTTTTGGAGGAGACAAAAATATTTCTAAAAAATGAAGCCAGGCGCTGCAGAGACAGGAATAAGATGCAGTTCAGCTGGCAAATAATACATTGACAGTCTGATGGATTTTTGAGGCATTTCAATAAATCCCTCTTTTTCAACTTCAGCAGGGGCGCATTGAAACAGCTACATTTTCCAAGTGGCAGACAGACAATAGCATCTAAATTATTTTTAAGAAAGCACCCACGGCATTATGATGACTATAACTAAATCCATCTTAAAGCGGAGGGAGGGAGGTCAACAAATGTCTTGAGCTCTTTTGTAGTGCCTCACTGACATTTCCCAACTCCCTCAGTCGGCTTTTTGCCTCTTAAAAAAAGAAAGGTTTTTTTGAGAAACCTGGTAAAATGCACTAAAGGATTGAAGGTTATCGTCTGTCTCTCTGTCTAACTTCTGACATATTTTTATGACAATAAAGAGTCACAGTCAACTGTAATGGGAGGGCAACACAATGAATCCTGGTAAGTCAGGGAGGGAGGTCGTTTTGTTTTTTTTTCAACTTCGCTGCCCTCTCACCCCCATTTCTTCCTCACATAACAGAAGTGCCATCTGTTCCTACCCCAAACATGCATGTATTTGATTTCCATTCAGTAATAGCTAACAGAAAAAGAGATTATCAAGCGATCTAAAGCACTCATCAGCATTAGCAGTCTCTCCCATCCAATGTGTTTTGTTTGCACTTCCAAAGATTTAGAGACAAAATGAAGACAGACAAGTGCTGTCATTGCCTATAATTATTCCTCTCTCTGGTAGGGGACCATATATTCAAAGGTAAAGAACATGGCTGCAGTAAGGAAATATGAGGCTCTGGGGTCAGAAAGTTTTAGGAGCCCCAAATGAAGGGAGGGATGTTTAGTTTATAGTTTTGTGTGGTCTATCTTGCATTCATATAGCAAGCAATATTACTTGGGTGCTGTGCTATCAAGATGCCGCATTAGAATACATCATTACCAAGTAACAATGTTGCATGATGCAATGTCACCGTGTAGTGATGCAAAAATCTGTATACCTTGCAGCTGGGGTGTCAACGTTAAAAACGTGGCTCCAAAAATCAACTCTGTACAAAAGTCATCCCAGGGTTCCATGTTTAGTGTAACTCAATTTGGGATCTTAAAGTCAAGCTGGGTTCTTTCCTTCCTATCTTGTTACCAGTGTTAATGATTCTGTAGGCCAAATCCTGCTCTCAGTTACATCTGGTGCCACCTCATGAACGCAATGGCTCCAAATTTGGAACTTAATTAATGGCTCAATTGAGGCCAGTTTGTGGTTGTCCTGAAGTAGTGCTAAAAAGAAAAGAAAGGAATATGCATTTTGTTACCCAGACAAGCAGACGTGACAAGATACATTCATGGAGCAGATCTGCTGAGACAGCTGGTGCCAATTTGACTTAATTACTTTTCAAAGTAGAATGGCACTTTAAACCCAAATTTCTTAATGATCTAACCTCTGTCCCACTCCTCTTCCCTCACTTTCTACCCCTCCCTCTCCACTCCTGATTCATAGATACTAAGGCCAGAAGGGGCCATTGTGATCATCTAGTCCAGGCAGTGATTTCCCTACATGCCCCCCCTAGGGGGGGGTGTACACCCCCCCGAATTTTCCCAACACCCCCCCCCCAGTTTTGTGAACTAGTTACATGCAGTGTTACCAATTTAGTGATTGTTTGGGAATTTGAATTTAAATTGAAACATTAATACACACTTTAAAAGCATATAATGTATATGATAAAATATGTGTATCTGAAAATGTATAATAGATTTGAAAAGTATGAACACAGACTAGCTTCCTTATACAGCTTTTGTTTTTTGTGACTGTCAGTGCATTCATTTCGGTGATGTTGGCTAACCTAATAATTTCAAATGATGATTTGTAAGCAAAGTCTAAAAGAGCTCTCCCTGACAGCTAGTGATGAGCTGGGAACTGAGGGGAAAGGCTTCAGGACCAGATTGTATTTACATTCACACCTAATCTACCTAGGTATCCACCAAACAGAGCTGTGTGCCCCAAGTGATAGATTTTTGGCTGGGTTTGGGTTACAAATCACTTGAATGCGGGGGCGGGGGGGGTAATGAAATGTTGTTGGTTTTATTGTACGAGTAAAGGGCAGTAGAACTGTCCTTAGCCTGTGCTGATTGAGGGCATCAAGAGAGAGGGTGGGGACAGGTGTTTTGCTTTATGGTCTGCCTGAGTCACAAGTACTATTTGACCTGCGCCTCTCCACTGTTTAAAGACCGAGCTGATTAGGCTTCATAGCGAGTCGTCTTTTGGTTTAAGTGACCACTAGAGCGGAAATCTCTGATAATCAGGTCTAAGTGCTTAGACCTGCTGTGGGACAGTGTTTCTATGGAAGAGATGCCCCAGTCTGCACTAGCACCGAGGTTCCCCCCACCCCGAAGAGCTGAAATCACTGAGAGTCAGGTGGAACCACGAGAGACCGACTCACAGAGGTCACAGTGGCAGGTGGCAGCAGAAGGTGACAGTGTAGGGCTATTGGGGCACAGCAGTAGAGTGAACGGTGGCATGACAAACAACAGCGGCCAGGAGCATTGGACTTAGGGTGACCAGATGTCCTGATTTTATAGGGACGGTCCCGATTTTTGGGTCTTTTTCTTATATAGGCTCCTATTACTCCCCACCCCCGTCCCGATTTTTCACACTTGCTTTCTGGTCACCCAAATTGGACTATGTTTTAGTGACCTTTCTCCAGAAGCTATATTTGTGACTGGGAAAGTTAAATAAATATATGTTTCCTAGTAGGCCAAGATTTTAAAAATGCATTATTTGCCAAGATCATTATCTCACATCATCGCTATCTCAAGAGGTCGTTATCTTGGGGAGTTTCTGTACTAAACTTTTTTATTATTATAATTTTTTATGTAAGAATGGCTATATTGGGTCAGATCAATGGTCCATCTATCCCAGTATCCTGTCTTCCGAAAGTGACTGTTCCACGTGCTTCAGAGGGAATGAACAGAACAGGGAATCATTGATTGATCCATCCCCTGTCGTCCACTCCCAGCTTCTGGTCAACAGAGGCTAGGGACTTTCAGATCATGATGTTGCATCCCTGCCCATCCTGGCTAATAGCCATTGATGGACCAATCTTCCATGAACTTATCTAGTTCTTTTTTGAACCCTGTTATAATTTTGGCCTTCACAACATCTCTGGCAAAAAGTTCCATGGGTGACTGTGCGTCGTGTGAAGAAATACTTCCTTTAAAACTTTGTTTTAAACTTACTGCCTATTAATTTCGTTGGGTGACCCCTGGTTCTTTTGTTAAGTGAAGGGATAAATAACACTTCCTTATTCATTTTCTCCTCACCAATCAAGATTTTATAAGACTCTATCATATCCACTCTTAGTCGTCTCTTTTCGAAGCTGAAAAGG
This sequence comes from Macrochelys suwanniensis, assembly GCA_033296515.1. Taxonomy (NCBI): domain Eukaryota; kingdom Metazoa; phylum Chordata; order Testudines; family Chelydridae; genus Macrochelys; species Macrochelys suwanniensis. Next base: position 39,744,316 of record CM065784.1, read on the forward strand.
CCCAGTCTTCTCTCCTCATATGGAATCTGCTCCATACCCCTAATCATTTTTGTTACCCTTCTCTGTACCTTTTTCAATTCCAACATATCTTTTTTGAGATGGTGTGACCAGAACTACACACAGTATTTAAGATGTGGGCATGTCCTGGATTTATATAGTAAAAGTGGAGGAGCTTGGTTTGCCACACTGATCAGCTAAGCCAATACTGACAACCTATACGAAAAGCCTGCAAAACACCATGCTTCTGGACTGCATCAACATGCAGAAAGCTTTATAAGCCAGTCACTGTCAAAGCCAATTTTAGAAGAACTTAATGAGGCTATTAAGAATGCTGGAGACACAACTCAGTTTATGTGAACCAACATGGCTATTGCATCATACTTGCTATTTAAGCAAGAGATACCACACACTACAAACTAGAGGCCTATGTTAAGTGCATTGTCACTTGTTAATCCTGAAGTTGGACACTGGTTCCGAACAAGACTGGCAAATGCTCACTATCTTTCTGCAAAAAACTCAGCTGACTCTCTTGAAACATGTGGTGCAACAGTGAAATACTCAGGAGTTGAAAAAGTGAAGAATTCTCTCACTATATTCAAAATATGTGCATACATGGTCGACAAATGCACCAATGCAAATAGGCATCAAGTATTAAGTCATTACGTATGTTATCTTGATGTCTGTGGTAGGCCAGTAGATGCATTCTAGATGTTCAGTTATAGAAGACACATCAGCTGCATCTGTGACATCTTAGAAGAGTTAAATGCTTGTAAATTGAACCCCAACCAGATGGCTGCTTGTGCATTTGATGGAACTACAAACTTCTCTGGAAGACATAGTGGAGTACAAGCTTTGCTCAGAGAAAAGTGTATCCCTAATCTCTCCTATACACACTGTAGAGGCCATCTACTCCTAGCACTAGTACAAGCTGCAGAATCTTCAAAAGACATTAAAAAGCCACAAGTTTAATGGCTTTTTTATACTCTTTTTTTTTTTCAGCAAGAGTCCAAAAGGACTGAACATTTTGGAAACAAATAGAAGATACACTGGGATTGAAGTTCAAATGAGTCCAACCTGGGAAAACCTGCTGGCTTTCTCATGAGTGATTCTTGGCAGTTGTCTTAAAATTACTGCAACCGTTATTACTGGCTTTAGAAAGTATCCACCAAGATAGGACAGATCTAAGTAGTGAGGCTGGTGGACTACTTTTGTAACTAAGTTCAGAGAAGACTATGGCAATTCTCTCTCTTGTAAGTCTACTGTTGAAACAACTTGGGTCATTAAACAATGTAATCCAGGCATCTACTACAACAGTAGCAGATCTTTGTCCAGAAATAGAAGCTATCCTTGGATCAATCAGAGATATCCATTGAAAATGTACTGGAAGAAGCAAAGACTTCAGTCCAGAAGTTGACTAATGAAGGTACTTATATTGACTCCACAAGTGAAGAGGACAAGAAGTGTTTGTTAAGCCACCTGAAAAAGTACAAAGACTTGATTCTTACAAATCTACAATAGAGATTTCTGGATTCTATTCAACCTCCACGTAGCTTTTACAGATGCCTGTCTTATAAAACACCTACAGTTGAGTGGAGTGAGGCACTACCAGCAATGGAGCTGCTATGTGATCAGGGCAGAATAGAGAATTTTGAACACAGAGTGGAATATCATACGATGAACGAATGAAGATTTAACTTCAACTTCTTTATCATCACTAGTGGTTCAACCCAATCTTTGTGCTATGTTTCCTGCCATGAAAGTAGGAATTCATCTCTTGCTAATCCCAGTCACAACAGCTACAGCTGAACATAATTTTTCCTCATTGAATAGAATTTTGTGTTCTGAAAGAAGTCACCTTCTGCCTGATCATGGGCATATCATGAAGGACTGGAAGTAATGGACACACAAGAAGACACCAAGGAGTGCAAAATTACAACAAGAAACCACGACTGATGTACATGTAGTGCTTCATAGTAGGCTTGAATAGCCAACTTTAATTTTTGTGATGGTTTTAAAACATGAGTTAAATCTAATAAAATGGTCGTGAAACATTTTTCAGTTTTTACTATAGTGCCATACAGCCCACTTTTGCCCTCACGGTCTCAGCCCTCATCGGCCCTGACACCCCCCCTGAATATTTCAACACCCCCCCTAATTTCAATTCCTGGGGAAGACACTGAGTCCAGGGGTCTCAAACATGCGGCCAGCGGGCCGCATGCGGCTCACGGAGCGCTTCCCTGCGGCCCGCTGGGCTCCCCGCACCCCCGCCCCCAGTTACGTTCTGAAGTTCCGCTGCCAGAACAGCTGTCTGGTGGCTTCGCGGTTTCTGGGAGGGAGGGGGGAAGAGCGGGAAGCACGCACACAGGGGAGGAGCGGGGGAGAAGAGGCAGGCCGCCGGGCTCTCCCTTCCCCCCCTCCCAGTTACGTCCTATGGCCGCCAACTCCCCTCACCCCCGCACCCTCCCCTGTTACATTCTGTGGCCGCCAACTCCCCTCACCCCCACCCCCAGTTACGTTCTGTGGCTGCTAAGATCCCCGTTCCCTCCGCGCTGCTCCAAGGTTCTATTTTTACCCCCAGGCAGTTCCCGCCGCCAGAACAGCTGTCTGGCAGCTTCGCGGTTTCTGGGAGGGAGGGGGGAGGAGTGGGGAGCCGCGCACACAGGGGAGGGGGCGGAGAAGGGGCGAAGCCTAATGGAAGGGGTGGAGTGGGGGCGGGGCCAGGGGCAGTGAGGGGGCGGGATCAGTGATGCGGCCCTCAGGCCAATGCACTAGTCCTCATGCGGCCCTCGTGGTAATTTGTTTGAGACCCTTGATCTAGTCTGTCTTTAGAACTTCCCCAAACTAATTCCTAGAGCAGATCTTTTCAAAAAACATCCCATCTTGATTTTAAAATAGTCAGCAATAGAGAATCCACCACAAACCTTGGTGAACTGTTCCAATGGTTAATTACTCTCATGGTTAAATTATCTTTCTCCATCTCCTGATTCTTTCCTTTCAGTCCCTGCCTCCTCTCGCCTCATCCTTCTCCTGCTTTCATCTTCCTCCTGCCTACTTCCTTAATTAAACCAGCTCTGATATGTCCAGGGCCTTTCCACTTTGTCAGACCACTGCAAGATGGGATCAGAGCTGGGAGTGGGGCAGATCCTGGAGCACCGGAGATGTATGGGCAACACTCCCACACTGTGGAACTAACTGGCATGGTAAGACAGTGGAATACAGCCAGGAAAAGCAGGCTGTGTCATTGCATGGGGACTCCAGGAAGCTTTGCTTGTGCTTCGGAGGTAGATGGGAAGGCATCTACTCAGCAGTGTTATGCAGTTCAGCTGCAGGGGACCTCCCTATACATGGCTACTAGCTGGGTTTTGATGCAGGAGTTGTGGAGGGCCAGTAGATCCAAGCTTATGTACCCAGGGATCTACCAAATAAGGAGAGTTAATCAGAGCAAAGGCTACCAAAGCCTTGGGGCTGCAGTAGATGCTGCAGGGCGAGTGCCGAGGGGGCTGGGAAAAATTCCCTATGTCCTGTAGGGCTGCTTACCCCAAGCCCAGCTGCTCATGCTCAGGGTGGTGGGCAATCTACAATGCAGCTGTGCACATCAAATATTGCATAAGCAGAGTCTGAAGCAGATCTGTCTGGCAAAGCTCCTGATTTCTACATTATGTCAAAATACATGAGTCAACATTTCATTTTCCCAAATTTTCAGTAATTTAGTTGCCCTATTCTTGTCCTTTATATCCTACACCCGGATGACATTTTTGAACCATATTTTAGGAGCTTAATTTGATCAAATGAGCTAAGGGAACTCCCAGTAGATACCTCTGAGTTAATGCTAGATGTGTTATAATGGTTAGCATTAAAATGAAGTTTTATTCTGCTCCAGTTAATTTGTAGGTAATACATGCTTTATTTTTTACATGAGTCAGGAATGCATGTTCCTTTTTTTGCAGTCCAGTTAGAAAGTAAAAAAAAAAATAAAAAAACAAAACAGAGCTCAACTTTGCAAAGTGCTGAGCACCCTCAAAGAGAGCAGAGGGTGCTCAGCACCTTGCTGGATCAACCCCATAATACATCTCCCAATGTGACAGACTTAACGGTGACCTGTAGGTGACCCAGAAGGGGTTGGGGGAAGACACAGCTAAAGGACTGATATTCGGATTTGGTAAATACTAGCAGTGTCTGAATATCAGCTTTCACAGCCTCTTTCCCCTTCTCCACATGAGGAACCCAGGGCTTAATTTGAATGAAAGAGGTATGGAGTTCAAGCAATTAGGTGCTGGAGTTCAAGCAATATTTTTAACATTAAAAAACAATACAGCAAGCCCAGAGGTACCGGGGCTCAGCCCTGCCAAGGCCTGGCACAAATTAAGCACCAATTCAACCTCCTCCTTCCCCACAACACATGTTCAATGAGATAAACTAATCCCTCTCCTAAATTTACCACCTTCCTCCAGGACCTGGCAGCTAATATCCCAGTAGGCCCTTGGTCCTTCTCCTCTGTCCCCATTTGTGTTTTTTTTCCAAAAGAAACTTGTAGCTTGTGGGGAGGGGTACTAAGGTCTGTGCCCATCATACAACCCCCTCTGTGAACCCAGGGGAGCAATGTCTGGGTTGAGACGCAAAGACATAACAGAGAAATTTCTAGCTATGCGAGGGGGAAAAAAGGCATTTTATACCAAATCAGAGAACATTACACAATACTCTTCCCTTGCATCATAAGAACAGCCATATTGGGTCAGACCAAAGGTCAGTCTAGCCCAGTATGCTGTCTACCAACAGTGGCCAATTCCAGGTGCTTCAGAGGGAATGAGCAGAACAGGTAATCATCAAGTGATCCATCCCTTGTCGCCCATTCCCAGATTCTTGCAAACACAGGCTAGGGACACCATCCCTCCCCATCCTGGCTAATAGCCATTGATGAACCTATCCTCCATTAATTTATCTAGTTCTTTTTTTAACCCTTTTATAGTCTTGGGCTTCACACCATCCTCTGGCAAGGAGTTCCACAGGTTGGCTGTGTGTTGTATGAAGAAATGCTTCCTTTTATTTGTTTTAAGCCTGCCGCCTATTAATTTCATTTGGTGACCTCTAGTTCTTGTGTTATGAGAAGGAGTAAGTAACACTTCCTTATTTACTTTCTCCTCCCCCTCTGGGTTCTGTGTGTGTGAAAACCATGCCATCCTTGGATGACCCAGTATATAATTTCAAAAATTAATCAAGGGCCCACATTTTGCTCCCAGGATGGCTAGTGAGAAAATCAACTCTCTTCACTGGGATAACTTTCCAGGGATGATATTGTTTTTGTGTCCTTAAGAAAGCAACTTTGAGTGGCTGGGAGTACTGTGGGAACAGCACACTTGGCCCCAGGGAGCATCTCAGACTCAGGGTGACACTGATGGACCAAAGGCCAACTCTCCAGAAGCCCAGTAGAGCTGTCCTTCAGCATAAGCAGCTCAAGAACCAGTATGGAGTCCTAGTAAATGTACAAACCAGTTCAATCTCTCCCTCCCACAGTGGGAAGAGAGGAGGAGGAGGAGATATCTCTATGTCAGAATCTCTCCTCACGCTCAGCAGACACCTCACGGGTGCTGCACGTGGTAAGGTTAGTTCTGCATAGCTAATGACTTATGGAGCAAAGTACTGTGGGGGAAAGAGATCATGGACTAAGCGGGCACGGTCATGAGAACACACCCACCCAACAACATACAAAGGTGTCTCCGTAACAGACATACCGCACCTGGAAAGCTAACTGGGCTGTGAAGGTAAGCGTGTCTCTTTCAAACAGACCACGACGGATGTAAATGAAAGTGGAGTATATCACACACTCGATCGGGTTGTTTACTCTCTCCCGCCCATTGTCAGAGGGTTCTGCCTGTTGCACTGCTTTGTGAAATACAACATAAAAAGCCAGTGACAGAAGGGAGACAAGGGTCTAAGCCAATGGTAACACTAGATTAAAACAGCAGCACACAAACATATTGATCTCTTCCTAAATAGTAACCTTGAGCGAGAACTGATATATTGGATTGATTTTATTCAGCTCATCCATGAGGAAATAGAGCAGGGACGCTCTTGCCACTACTGGCCGATAATGCTCATGAGCCTCATTGATCTTTACTTTGTTGACTTTTGCTTCCAAAACCTGCAATATACCAGAGATACAGAAACTGTGTGTGAAGAGCTGGACTTGGCCTGACTGGATTCGGTGAGCAGCATTGTGACAGAGGCCTCGGGAGAAGCCAGAAGGTTTGAAAATGATGGAGGTAGCAACAACTTTGGGGTCTCTTTCTAGAAGGTTCTGAGAGCCTTAGATTCTGCAAGGTTCAAGATGTGACATACTCGCAACTCCCATTACAGTCAATGAGAGCTGAGAGCACTCAGGATACAGCAGGAGGTGCTCACCCTTTGAAGGATCAGGCCCTTGAGGCAGCCACAAAATTAAGAAGAACATGAACTTCTTTTCCCTGCTTCAGTTACTTTTCAAATCATTTTAGGGCATTAGAAATTCAAAAGGCCGCATCCTAAAATTGTTTTACATGCAGCACTCCCAATAAGGCAATGGAGTTTTGAGTGCAGACATTGCAGGATTGAGTCACAAATATTTAATTTCAACCCATTTGTTTCTCACTGCTCAAACATTTTAAAAGAAAGAAAGAAAATAAATCAGTGATTACTTTCCCTCAATGGGTTTTGTGAACTGAGAATAGAGAGAAGACACAGAAAGTATCCAGCTACTATATATGCCCATAGCAAATGCAGCTGCTTGTAATGTGCTAGAACATCTGCAGGAACATGACATTCATGCAGAATCACACACATTAGAATACAGCTTTATACAGAGAACAGTTTAGTTATGAAAGCAACATAAATCTATTTTATAATAGCTTTGTCCACCACTTCCCCTTGCTCTCTTTACATAATTTTAACTGAAGAATACTGTCAAACTGGTCATAATGGGACAAATCCTCAAGTCCTTCATCATTTTTTCTCAGTTCTTAGTAGTATGAGTAATGTCATGGCAAAAAATGACTAAGGATTTCAGGATTTGGCCCTTTTTGCATTAATAGCCACTATGTAATTGTAGCTCTTCAGAAGATGCATGAAGCTACGAAAAGAACGACAGGCGGAAGACATCCGTGCCTATCTGAAACAGCTAAACTCATTCCAGGCAGAGGCATTCTGTAAGAGGCACTGCTAGTCCGCAGAAACTAGGGAACAAGGACCTGAGTTTCTATTCCCCTGCACCTTACGTAGTCATTTACACCGGTGAAAAGTAAGTGGTAGAAATGTTACCATTCCAACTTTGCAATGCTGTAAATGAAGGCACAAGGTCCATGGAAATGGACAATCATGCCCCCAAATGTGAATTTTTGCAGAGTAAGAGGCAACCCCTTCCCAGGTTCCTTTACAAGTCCCAGCTAAACTCTCTTCCTTAAGATTCACACTCAACCATTTTTAAAAGCAAGAGTTCGAAAAGGTTCTTTTAAACTCCAGTCTGTCCCAACAACCTGTTTATAAAGAGTTCTGATGCTTTAGTTTATTTGATGGCTTCTTTTGAAAGAGGCTTTTAATTGAATGTTTGCTATCTACTGCTGTTTCATCAATATAGGCTGTTTCCTGAGGATTTTTATAGGGGAAACTTTGGCACCAATTTATGTTAGTTTAAAGTTATCTAGGAGACGGGTAAAGATGATCCCACAGTAAGACAAATACAAGCCTGCAGCTAATGTGCAGATTCGCAATTTGCTGGGTTCCTTGGGAACATCTTACTCACAGTCCCCTAAGGAGAGTCCAGGCAGGATGCGCGCGCGCACACGCACACACGCGCACACGCACACACACACAGTAATCAGCTCCAGCCACATTCTCTCATTCTTCCCTCTGACTTCAGGGCTCAGACAAGCCTGATGGAAGAGAAGCCCAGCAGGGTTCCAAACTTTCAGCTCTATCTAGCCCCCAGCACTTACTGAATCCTCTCCACCTAAGGAAGACCTTCAGAAGTAAGCGACTTCCTTTTAAAAAGACACTGTCACGTGATTAATGTTCCAAGACACTTCTGTGGTTGTTTGTTGATGTTATCTATTCTGAGTTGGGGACAGGATGGGATAATAGTGTCTCTGTATTCTGATCTGGCTTGAATGCTGACATCCTCAGATTTTTTAGTCAAGTCACTTAATCACCACCTCAGTTTCCCCATCTGTGAAACAGGGTGAACTACATATTCTTCTACCTAACAGGGACGACCTGAGGATGAATTAATTAGTTTGTAAAGCACTTTGCCAATGAAAAAGAGATGTAAGTGCTACGTATTTATTACTGATATCACATGACATTTTATACTTATGAATGTAATATTTCTCTCTAAACTGCATATGAACCATGACTTTAAAATGCAATGATTTCTAACATTAGTTTCTTGGTTTGCATACTTAGCACTGTTTGCACAAGAGATCCAATGATGTGCATCAGCATAGCAGAAATGAATATAGAGCTCCAAAATGTGTATTACATTCATCACTTTCCTGTTACCTTCTTGAGTTCCTCAATTTGCATGTGGTTCATTATGCATCCACTGAAAGGGTTTTCCATACTGGACATATGTTTTTACAGTCAGTTCTGACTACTTAAAGCCAGAGAAAACAGCTCAAGTGATTGAATCTGCCTGCCTGTATTTCACCAGAGTAATTCTTGCACTGTTCCCTCCTGTTGTTTTATCTAATCTCCTCGGGCCCTTGGGAGTTAGGTGCCTAGGTGCTTTTTGAAAAACCCACTATGTGCCTATCTGTATCGGTGCCTAAATACCTTTAAAAATCTTTAGTTTTATGATTGAGCAATGTCAAACAACCAATAACGCAACAGTGTAATCTCAACATAATTCTAAACCAAACAACATAGAAAAATATCAGTAAGCATTTGGCTCATAAGAAACTATGAAAAGAGCTGTGTCAAAGAAAAGCTAATTTTCAGTTACCAGTCACATGTGAAATATAAAACATCAATCTAATTCTCTTCATCTTGCAGTTTTTATTTTGAATTGATAAAAGGATTTCATTGTGATTAAAACATTTTAGAATTATCAGGGTACAAATTACAGAGAGATTCTACTACACTACATACACATTCAGTTTCACCGACATACGTAACCAAGACTGTTACCCATGGAAAAGAGCTATTAAAAAGAATCTCTGAAACACACTGAGATCCTCACAGATTAATATGTTGAAAAAAGAGGTTATGCAATAAGCATAATTATGAAATAAAAACATCTGGTTCTGATTAAAAAAGCCATTTTCATCTTATGAAAATGATCATTATTGTTGCTGATCTGATTCTTCTCATATTTTACCTTTAGTTCTATTTCTGCTGCTGTGTGTAGTGTTGTTTCCAGCTTTTCAACCAGAAGTGTATCCCCAAAGAAATTACTCTTGGCATTTTCAACTCAATTTTAAAATAATTTTGCTGCTTTGTGAGTTCATACTGAAATGAAGATGGCTAGTTTGCAAATCTATAAATCAAACAATGTTAATATAGGAAATAGTGCATCTCTTTGCTTCAAACAGACTGATCTCCTAAACCTTCATTATAAACCTAATTTTTAGTAATTAAGTTTTGAATTAACAGCAAAAGGAAGAAAATGTATAAATTGTGAAATATTATTAAACAGATTTAAATCAGAAAAATTAGCTAATTACTGGCTATAGATTGCATCCTAATAAATGTGAGTTGAACATCCAGATTTATGTCTGACCATATCTTGCAATTATTTCTGTGTACACCACACACCACTCATGTCATCCTCTTTCAGGCAAAAACATGCAGAAGAGGGAAGCACTCATACACAACATTAATAGCTTCAAAGCCATGGAAAACCTGAGATATTAGCCCCTTGGTTCAAAGGGGTAGTAGCTGAGCAGACCTAGCCTGGCATGTGGCTTAAGAGTACAGACCCTTGATGATTTGCAAAGTATCATGGCCCCAAATGTCAGTCTGAGGGAATTCACGTGGCATGCCTGCCTCACCAACAACTGCAGAAGCAGCTTAGTGACCTTGCTGGCATCGGTCCCTGGTCTCCAGCTGCAACTTTGCAGTGACTACAAACCATAGACTGGGAGCACTAACTTCTCAGCACTTATCTGTGACAAATCTGTAGGGTTCTGAAAGGATTATGCTATCTACAGGCAGTTCCCCACAGCCCTTCCGCTGACTGATACCTCCAACCCCTAGCCAATAGACTGCCACACTTGTAAAGAGGTTGAGGAGAAACTGCTGGGGAAGGGGTTGTGTAGGCTCTTCTCATAGGTTCTGCCTTGGCATTTTTCATGGCCCAGTTCACAAGGTCTATTCAATGCGTTCATTACTTGTCACATTGATTTATCCCTTTCTCCATTATTTCTCAGTTATCCAAGTGTGGCTTCTTCAGTGAGGATTCTGTGCATGCCAACTCCAAAGTACTAACACAGTTATCGTCAGTTATTCTAGAGTAAAAAACGGATGCCACAACTTTTACGAGTATAAAATGTGTATTTGTTCCACCCTCAAAAAACCCTTTTTGATGAGACCAAGCATAAGATATTTCAGTTCAAAAGGAGCATTCCAGGATGAGCTTATACATGACATATCCATCTCAAACATAACTATAGTGTTGCCGCTACAGTGCTCAATTTGCAACATTCAGACTTGGTGTGTGTCCACACCATGGGGAGGGAAGCTTTAGGGCAACATTTTCAAAAGTGTCCAAGTCACTTAGCAGTTAAAGTTCCATTTTCAAAAGTGACTTGGACACTTAGGACCTAAGGCTTATTTAAAGTCAGTGGAACTTAGTTTCCTAAATGCCTAAAACCCCACATCCTTTTGAAAATCCATTATGCTCCTAAATTAAATACTTGGGCACTTCTGAAAATTTTAACCCTTCACGATAGGTAAGTCTACACTGCAGAAAATACCCAAACTCACGTCAGTGAGTCTCAGAGCCCAGGCTTGCACTATGGTGCTAAAAATAGAATAGACATTTGCGCTTGGACTGGAGCCTGGGCTCTGAGACCCACCCCCCTAGTTGGGTTTCACAGCCCAGGCTCCAGCTCAAGCCCAAACATCTACGCTTTTATTTTTAGCCCCATAGCGCAAGCCTAAGTCATTTGATCTGGGCTCTGAGACTCATTGCCACGGGTCTTTTATTTTTTTCTTCCCAGTGTAGATGTACCCAATGAGGAGACAATGCATCTTCCATCTTGTTTAGCCATATCCTCATCCAGCCCAGCCCCACCCAGATTGCTGTGCCAGCCAGCTCCTGCTGCTCCCCACAGAGGAGCACAAGCTGCAGGTGGCTTGCAGTGGTGCTCACAGCACAGAGGGCCCACGTCTGGGTTTCACCACCAGAAGAGGCTAGCATTTCCCCTGCATTTCAGACACCCCCAGGACTGGGGGGCAATTGAGTCTGGGCCAATTTGAAAGATGGGGTTATTTGTGAATTCAAAGATGGGTCCACATTTGGATTTTGAATCCCACTAAAATTTGGGAATATTCAGGTCCATAGCTTTGGTTCAGGTCCATCTATCTAACATCCATAAAGAGATTAAACTGATTCAGTACAGTTCCGATTGACACTAGTGTATGGGAAATTATAATCTGGCCCATTGAGCACAATGAACAAAAGTTCACCTGCATGCCTGCTGGGCTATATATATTAGTATGACAAGTACAAATCTATTGATGAAAGTGAAAAAGTTTATTGTGTTGGTCCCTCCAGCAAGTGGAGGTATCAGTCTAAAGAGCAATAACTAACATGACAAATGCTACAGTAACACACACACACACACACCTTGAAGGGTTCTAAGTCTGGTCTTCCCAAATTGACAATGTGTACCAACAACTGATCTTCTAAACCAGCTTGAGTAACAGTGAAATTGATTAAAGTGTTCTGGGCCTGGATTTCTGGTTTGTAATGGGGATTTGCAAACTGTGTGAGGAGGATCAGCCAGAATTTAGGGTGAAACTTACATTCCTTATCCCCTACTCTCATATACCTGTGGGGGGCGGGAAACTACGCCCCTCACGGAGGTGGGTTTTTAGAGCAAGCTGGGAGAGCTCTGCCGTGACCACAAAGCCACGTTAAAGCAGCTTTAGCATTGCCAGTGTAGACTAGCCCTTAGGAAGGCTGCTCTCAATAGGTAGACAAACTGAGAAGTAAGATTTAAAGTTAGGTGGGGAAGTTAAGATAACAAGAGAAAAAAGTTAAAGGATCAGGACAGGAATGTGGGGATTGTGATGACTCCACTTTGTTCCTCAGTTTGACCTGTTTGATTAGGGATCTCACAGCTGCTGTAATAAGAACTAAATTTCAAGAGTCAGAAATTCATTACCGTGGCTCACTAACTGCTTTCTCCCAGTATGATTAAAGAGTAGAGAAAAGGAACTGAAGGAATTCTATGCTATTCCATTAATAGAGTTCTCTCTTGCCTAAATTGTAGGTAAGAGCTGCATTATGGCAACTTTCCCAGGGTTATGTGATTTAAAGAGATTAGTCAAGCCCGGTAATGTAACAAGCTACCGTGCATGAGCCCTATAGTCAGAAACAATCTTGGGCAATAGAGGCAATGACCAGGAGAGATGGTATATTCTCAGTCTCTGGCAGGGCCATGGGATGGAAGGGAGAATCCCCGGTAGTTGCACAAAGGGCTGTAGGTGCAGCTAAACTAGAGGGAGGGAAAGGATTCAGGCTTATAATGGGGAGGAGGGGGAAATGCCACTAGATAAAAGGGGAGTGAATAGCTGAGGAACCCACTCGTATTAGCCCATCTGTATCTCAGTGAGGAGGGTACACGACTTGAATGGAGGGGGATACAGCTCCCTCTGTCAAAATAGTGAAATAAAGAAATCAAGTTAATAAAGTGGAGGATACGGATTCCTTCCAGCCACTCCTCCTCCTTGGGGAGAAGAGACAAGAGCATTGTTAAATGTGGCCTATTTTTGATCCCTGAGTGGCAGCACATAGGTTGGTATAACCCCTCCAGTGCTACAATAGGGAAGTGAGGAAGATTCCATATTGGTGTGCTGTGGAACACTACTTATCTGGGTCTCACAAGGTCCCCGGGTAGTACAGCCAGGATTGTGCAGATAGAACCCTGGCCCAAACTTTAGTTTTCCCCTGTCAGGTGTGCATGGGTGTAAAGACACACAGGGAAGGGTTAAGCAGCTGGGCCCAACAGTTCAGGGGCCATGCAGTACCCAGATGGTAGCACACCCAATCACACAGGTGCTGGAGAACTTTGATGAAAAGATACATTAAATATAGATAAGTGGAGAGATGGCTGATGGCATGTTAGCAAACTGATTTACCTTCCTTTCTTTAGCATATGCCTTCCAAGTAGTGGGTCAAGTACAGGATCAGTGGTTACGTGGGAGTTCTCTATCAAAACAGGATCTCCAGCAACAACTACCTGCTGTATAATATCAACAAACCTGTAAAAATCCACAGGGGTCGGGGGAGACATGGACACAATGCTGAAGATGCTAGCAGACAACTCAATTAATTATTTCACTGGATACTTTGATAAGCTTACAGTAAGAAAACAGTTTAGTAGTTTTTAATGCTTCCTGGGATATAAAGAAAACAGTTCAGGATAAAATTAGCCCCCACACCTCTTCAGTAGCTCAACAAATAAATGTTTCTATTCCTACTAATTCTGGTAGCTGCCAACTAGCTTTTATCCTGCCTGACTTAAATAGACGACTTTCAAATCTGAGCCATATCTTCTTTTTATCCATTTGATCCCCCTGGAGCGGGGGGTCAATCAATAGAGGCCAATGTTCATCATTTGTAAGAATAGTGGCATTTTGTGTGGACATGTATTGCTAGGCAAGCCTTCATTGTTCCATTTAGCAATTGTTGCATCATCCGTCAGCATGGAGATTGGATCAAGACCTTCCGTCATTGGAATGGGGACCTAAAGTAATAAAGGTTAACTTTTAAATTGCTAGTTTCAATGGCTTGTGTGTCACAATATCTTTTCACACATATTTGTAATGCATGTAAAGAACAAACTGCATCAACAGGAAAAAATGCATTACACTTCTAACTTTTTACTAATCAACACATGAATGTAAGAAATTGGGTTATAATTTTAAACAGCCAAAAGACAGGAAATACACAAATTAAGATGATCAGACTAATCTCAACTCTCCAGTGCGGCACATATGGAAAGCAATATGACTGTCTTGTTCAACATTCATTGAAGTATTTTAGAGTTATACATACAAGGGCAGAAGAGTAGTCACTGTATATTAAACATTTAGCAGTATAATCAGTACTTGGTGGGCCAATTTCCACTCTCAGCTACACTGTCTCATAGCTATAAGAAATCCTTTTTGTTCAGATAAGTTACTGCAGACTTAGGGTGGTATAACAGAGCAGAATTTAGCTCTACACATGCCATGTGGGCAAGTTACTATGAAAACCTCTGCTTTTTGTACATCCTGACTGTAGAGTGTTTAACATTATGGCCTTAACATTATTACATTAATAAAAATGTGTATATTTTATTTCCATGTTTTTAAGAAAAAAGGAGATTCAGGCCCAAATTTTGTCCTCTATTAGCACAAAGTTGATCTAACACTGGCTTAACCAGCCCATAGAGGAGATGTAATCAAGGTCTAGGCACACAGGTCTAGACTCCAGAGAAAATAATACAGAAATAAAATTAAGAATAAGAGAATAAAAAGATTTTGTGGTCTGTTCAAAAGCATCTGGTAGTCCAGATTTGGTCCACAGTCTGCCTATTGACTACCCTTGCCACAGAGGATTCCTCTAGTGTGAGGGAATCCTTGGGTAGCACAGAGCTGCTTTACTGTTCCTTTGGCACCGGCTACTCCGCCCATTGTTGCAAAGAGTATGTCTGGGGAAATGGAGGAATGTTTTCTTTATACACTGAAAGTCCTTAGTTGAAAGGCCCTTGATGTTCTTGGGAGCCTGCATAATAATTTAGAGTAGCCCTCAAACTGCTCTAATTTACTGAGGCCAGCCTGGCATCCAGACAGCCCCAGGATCTGGAAAGGATAAAAGCAGTCTAAGGCCAACTTTGCACTCTCCTCTCCTCCTGAGCTGTGCCTAGCACTCTCTCTGGTCAAAGCACATGATTCACAAAACACTAATTACTACACTGCGAGCTTCCACGTTTTCATAGACAAAAGCTACTGTATGGAACTCCACAGTGAAATTGCAGCACAAAACACTGGTATTATGTAATTATAATATTTTATAATATCTTAAATAAGATTATTACTTTAAATTTACGCTAAGTGATTCATAATAGAAACATCTCAAACAAATTGGTTACTCGTATAAAACACTATATGTAACTTTTTATTTCTCTTTCTTTGTAATTAGCTTGGAGACTGGCCCTCAGTCAAAACTAGCCACCTGGAAAGTTTCAGCTTGTAACATTCAGCTTTTTGTGAGTCATAAATGTGCAAAAAAAGACTTTTTTACAATAGAAAAAATACCTTTTTTTCCCCATCCTTGCATAATTCAATATCAATGAATGGATTTTACTCAGGCTTGCAAAAAAAAAATCACATTTCAACTGAAACCAAGCATGAAAAATTTCAGATGTAAAGGAAATTTTCATCTGAAGGAAAGTTATGAACATGAGACAACAGCAGGTTCTGATGGAAGTCTCAATGCAACTTTAACTATAGCAGTCACCATGAAGCAGTGTTATAACCGAACACTAAATCTTGCTCTGTGCTTCACTGGTGCACAATGGAGGAGCTAGAATAGGGTATTAACAGCCTGTTCCCTCATGCAAGCAGCAGGGAAGCTTCTCTCCACAGCACTCAGCAGAATACTGGCTGGGCCTGGCAATTGCTCCGGGTTGCAAACCATTTCCCCAAGGTCTGTGGGTTAGGCTGCATGTCTAGCCCTCATCAGCTAGTGAATACGTTTCAAACAGCAGCAAGCACTAGCCAGTGGCATAATTTGTTCTTGTTCAGGAGTGCACTTTGCTGATTTATTATTTCTAAATGTACCTTCCTATACAATGAGATATTTGCAGAAAGTACATTTAAGCTACATGGTGAGTCAACAGGTAAAAAAGGAAATACAGCAGATGTTGGATTTTTCTGATTGTGCTTTAAAAAAAAATAAACAGTACAAGCGCTTCAATTAAGAAGGCGTGTGCAAGTCTTGAATTACCCTGGAATTTGTCAAGTAAAGTATCCACAGGTTTTGAACTAGCTCATGCCAATCTCTCTTTGCAAATGAACCAGCATAAGAAATAAAAGCTGCAGGTAGGAGCATATCTCCACACAGAGTTTGCTCTTGTTCATGATCTTGAGGGACTGACTGAACCCATCTCACATCTTTGGCCTAGAATACAAGGATGAAAGAGCCTTGTAAATTAATTGTTTACAAACATACTGCTGAAAGGAAGTTGTTATTGCCCTGGGAGCATGTGGTGTTACTCACACGTGTTAGAAACGAGACAAACAGTTTGGAGTTCGCACATAGGAAGTCTCAAACAATTATGTTGCACAAAATATCCTGTGTTCAACGTTATGTTGATCTACTGCAGGTTGCTTTTGGCAGTGTGGGGGACAAGCTCCAGTCAACAGCATAGTAGGGATCGCTATGCTGCATAGATGCAGGAATTTCTAGGGAAGGGTTAAAGCTTCATCTTGTGTCTGGTTGGCTTTGGGGCTTGGTAATATCGCTGATATCCAGATGACTTGTGAAAAATCAACTCAAGGCATTAGTGGTGGAAAAGTTGTTGAAAATGTCTGGTTGGTGATTTATATGAAATGAGTTGGTGGCCTCAGTTCTGTGATTAGCAGGCAGATGACCACAGCATTATTGGCACCAATCTAGGGTGACCAGATGTCCCGATTTTATAGGGACAGTCCCGATTTTGGGGTCTTTTTCTTATATAGGCTCCTATTACCCCCCACCCCCCATCCTGATTTTTCATACTTGCTGTCTGGTCACCCTACACCAATCAGAGGCCAAAGATGGAATGGATACGGAGACAGAACTAACTTCTCAGGCCCTAGAGATAATCTTTTGTGTCAGGACTCAAGGACACTGGTGGAGTGGCAGGGGAAACTTACACTGCCATTGCCTGTTTCACGGCTTGAACTTGCATCCAGTAAAGTCAATAGGAGATTTGCTATTCACTTCAACTGATGCATGAGTGATCCCTTGTTCCTTTTCCTGTGGCTAGACAACTTCAGCTTCCAAGACTGTGCATTCAGTACTTTCCCCCAGGAATTAGAAGAGAAAACACAAGCACTGGTTATTAGCATTAGTATACGGATGATTTTCAGGATGAAATTCCATTTAGTCTAAAAAAAATTAATATATATATTAATGCAATAGAAAGATCCACTTATGTAGCACTTGATCAAAGGGAGTTTTGGGAAAGATTACCTTTCTAGTATTTGCCAGTGCAATGTGCAACTATCACTGCAGCAAGGGCTTTGGCATAAAGCTAATGAAAAATATGTTTTCAGCAAAAATGAAGATGAAAAGAAATCAATCCTCTTGTTCACTAGGGATATGGTCTAAGAGTGTTCACTTCCTACAGGCCATGCAACAACCATCCAATGGTAACAGCTTTGGGTCATTACTGACCTTGGTCAAATTTGATACAATTATGTACAGGTGATAGACTCAGTATCCCACCAACAATCCCTTGAGCTATCCAGTCTCTTCACTGAACTGTTGCTTTGAGAGGTGCCTGGTGAAGGACCTGCCATTACAATTCACCTGACTGTCGTCTTCATCTAGTGAATGACTCAACTTTTCTTTCCTTTCATCTCCGTCTCCTCCTTTAGATTATTTTTCATTATACGCCTCCCTTTTTCATCTCTCTGTTGCTATTCCAGTGCTTGTCAACCACAGCAGGAGGTTATGGTGGAACCAAACTATATGATACATTAGGTGGAAGAAAATAACATCTGATGCTCCAGAATAACCATTTATTGCAATAATTTTGAAAGGTCTGCTATATTAGATCCTTTATTATTCTGTATTATGTATGTGGTTTAATTTTAGAGGCATTAGTTTCTCACTAAAAATATAGTATGCTTTCAATTAAATTGGGATGTTAACAATTTAAATTATTTGATTTTGCTTCTTTAAAGAGAAACAGTGGGCCTTTTGCATTCTCCTTCAGTCAATCAATCCTTTCTATTGTTTCTGGAAATGTTGTGGTTTATTTTAAGTTCTGCCAGAGAGACTGAGCAATATAATTTTACGCAATAACAAATAGATCTTTTATTTTTGCTGTCCACATATTTGGTTATCCAAGTCAACTTCAAATGACTGGCTCAAATTGCACAACACCTATAATGCCAGTAAAGTACAGCAAGAGATTCCCCCAAATGAATTTTAACATGGAATAAAATATCTGAAAAAAATATATAAGGTAAAAATCTAGATGGATGATAAATGAAAAAATCCATCAGTGAATATGGATTCCCCTGAGCCAACCTGAATCAACAGACAATATGGATTTTTGATAATTCATGGTTTTGCCATTATTTATTCTCTCTCATGTAATACCCATTGCACATCTCAGAGAGCTAATTAGAGAATTATCATATTACTTAACTAAGTAGCCCAAACTGTATTATTCTGTATGTACCCCAAGCGAGGGCAGTATCATTAGCATTGTTTAATTGTTGCAAATAAAGCCATTGCATCTTATTAAATCGTCATCATTGTCAATACCTAAGATTCACTAGATCCATTCTTTTAATGTTCTTGGATGTGTTAGTTACTAGGTAATCTTACAGTTAATATATACCACAGTGAGGCAAAATATAAGAAAATGTAAAGGTCAAAAACATGCTTCTATTATGAAAAAAATGAATGATAATGACATAATTTTTTCAGCTCATCAGGTTCTTTGCTAAGTGCCTCTGTTATTGCCAGATCAGTAGTGGATAACAAAGAAATGCTTTCTGTAGGCTGCTTCATTAGCCTGCCCTGTAGGACCTCACCTCCAGACCTTTCACTAATCTGTTGGCCAGCTCAATAGTCTTGTTAGTTCTATTCACTTCTTCCTGGAAGCGGATTTTCTCAGCTGTAGCTCTCTGAAAGGCAGTGGTTAAGGCAGCCAGGTTTGTGTCTAGTTCCTTCAAATAAAAACAGTAAGAAACAACTTTGGACATTGTACGAACAAGTAAAAATATTTCTGCTGTCTTATTTTATATTTCTGAAAGTTAAATTATACACTGCGAGAAAGATGTAAACATGACTGCTCTTAGCATCCTTTCCCAATTCACACTATCTGATGGTACAGCTAGAAAGCAGTAGGAAAAAAATGTGGCAGTTTCTGTAATTTTTGCTATTTGTTCAAAACAGCATTAAAAAAAGAAACCACAGATTTAATCTCATAAAAGGGAAAGAAGACTGAGCTTTTTTTTCAGAAAGGTGTCTCAAATTTAGCAAGCTTTAATACCATGTATTACTTATAAGATTGCCTACTTTATAGGTGTCAAAAACACTCTGCAGAGCACTCCATTCGGCAGGTAAAGAGAACAGACAGGTTTAATGATGAGGGGTAAAAATTTGCTAACAGCATACACTACAACGTTAGCTCGCCGTAAGTCGCCTTGCATCAACCTATTAGTGTAGGTGTCTATGCTCAGATTTGTCTTTGGCTGACATAAGCACCCAGTTATAGTGACACAATAAGCAGCTCTCCCTTGTGAGCAACTGCCCAACCCACCATGGAGCTCCGTGTACTAGACGCATTCCCGCCTGGGGTAGACAGGAAGTATTGTATCTCCTGGGCCTGTGGGGAGAGGAGGCTGTGCAGGCATAGCTACAGACTAGCCATAGAAACATGGACATCTACGAACTGACTGCATGGAGGATGCAGGCAAAGGGATAGGCAGCAGTGCCGTGTGAAAGCGAAGGAACTGCGGCAGGCATACTGTAAAACCAGGGAGCTCAGTAGAGCTGGCGCTGTGCTGTAGCCCTGGCACTTTCACAAGAAGCTGCATGCCATACTTGGCGGAGACTCCAGCAGCACCCCGCAGACCACTGTAGATACCTCGGAGAAGCCCAAGACAGAGACTCCTGCTATGAAGAGGGAAAGGGCCATCTGGTGGGTGGGGGGCTCCAGCCATGCCATGAGCCAGGATCATTTCAGGTATGTTTACACAGCTCAAGGACACGCGCCTTGCAGCCCAGGTTGATGGTCTCGGGCATAGTGGGACTAAAGCGAACGTTCTGAAAGTAGCTGTGCAAACACTTTGACGTTGTGGCTGAAGCTGAAGCTTGGGCTCTGAAACCTAGGGATGGGGCGGGGGGCGCTTCAGAGCCTGAGCCACAATGTTCAAGAGTTGCCTACATAGCTATTTTTAGAGCACTAACGTGAGCCCTGCTAACCCAAGTCTGTTGATCCAGGCTGGGAGGCTTGCGTCCGCAGACTCTGTAGAGATCCCTTTCAAGATTCCACCCTCATCTAGCCAGTGTCACCAGCTGAACATGGACAAGGCCAATGAAGGGGAAGGGACCTCAGGTAAGTGTAGCGTGCATTTTTCCTCACAATAGTTAAATGTAAAGATGGCAACTAGCCCATCCCCAAGTTAACAAGACCCAGGTATCAACTTTTCCTTGTTTTACTCATGTGAGAAGAGGTAGCGGTAACACCAATCAGAGGTAGAGTTGGTATCTGCTTTTCACTCCCCTGTTGTGGGAAGGGGATGTAGAGCAGTTTGTGTATATACACTAGACCCTCAGAGTTACAAACACCTCGGGAATGGAAGTTGTTCGGAGCTCTGAAATGTTCAAAACTCTGAACAAAACATTATGGCTGTTCAGTCAAAAGTTTACAACTGAACATTGACTTACTACAGCTTTGAAACTTTACTACGCAGAAGAAAAATGCTGCTTTTAACCACCTTAATTTAAATGAAACAAGCACTGAACAGTTTCCTTACCTTGTCAAATCTTTTTTTAAACTTTCCTCTTTATTTTTGTTAGGAGTTTATGTTTAACACAACACAGCACTGTATTTACTTTTTTGGTCTCTGCTGCCTGATTGTGTACTTCCAGTTCCAAATGAGGTGTGTGGTTGACTAGTCAGTTCGTAACTCTGGTGTTTGTAACTCTGAGGTTCTACTGTACATAGGGACGTCCCTTGTATCCTCCTGAAAGATCGTGCTGCAACTTTCATGGAGATTCTTTGCAGTCCTCTCTGGAAAGTTTCTAGGAATGTCTGCCTAATTTCTTCCTCCAGAGTAAGACACTCACTCATTCCACTCTGCAATGAGTTTGGCTGGCAGTAAACAAGCTAGTGGCATACAGACCCAGATAGCTTTGAGACACCAGGAGCAGCTGTGTTCTCTGTGTCTTTGTTATCGTCAGAAGTGCGATAGCAGCTAAAGCCACCAAAGCTTGTGGGGAAAGTAGTGACAGTCTTCAGTGCCATTGCCCTATAGTTGTACCCAGGGAATAGGAACCGAATCTGTATTATTGCTTGCAAACGCCCATGCCCCTGGCAGGCCATAGTCACCATGCCTGGGGCAGAAGAGCAGCGGAGCAGGAATTGATTAATAGCCCTACATACTTGCATGACACTGACCGTATTGGGACCCCAAAATGATTTCCCATTGACCAGTAGCAGACAGACTGCAATTGCCACTCAGGTCTCCACTGTCAGTGCAGCTCTCATTGTGGTGTCCCTGCACTGGAGGTTCTGGGGTGAGTTCAGCTGACAGACCCAGGAATGTTGCCTTTCACAGCCGGTAGCACTGCAGCCACTGCTTGGTGTCTCAAACCTGCATTACGATGAGATCCTACCAGTCAGTGCTCATTTCTTGGGCCCAGAAGCAGCACTCCACCATCTGCAGCTGCTTTGTGAACTCTACCGACAACCTTCAATTGTTTTTCACCACAACCTCAATAAACCATCCTCGACATAAACCATTGTCATATCCTCCATTGTTGAGGAAATTATCATATCCTCCATCCTTCCTAAGGGTCTGACAATCAGGAAAATCATGTGGCCTGTTTTCAATGTTCATGAGAGTAGTGCTGAGCTCTGTGGGCTCCATGTTTCTGTCAGAGACAGTGGACACTAAAAAGTGCTACATGCGTTTGTGGGATTAAAAAAGAAGTGCAAAAACTATGGGATGAGATTATCAGATGAAGAAAGTTGCATACTGGGAAATTGACCTCTAGCAGCCAGAGATCCCTGGGCAACTCATTTCTACCTCACAACAGTGTGTGAATAGTTCCCCAAAGGCATTGTGTTAGATGGCAGCGGCTGGCACGTTGGAATACCTAACCATGGTATTCCACATTTTGCATCGACAAGCACGCCTGGTGAGTACATGCAGCATCCACGCAAGCAACCAAGCTGCTTATGCACAAACTATATACAAACTTCAGTGGCTGTACTCCACTGTAACTTGTGTCAATCAAAGTTTGTAGTTGTAACGCTGGCCTTAATAAATAAATTGTGAATGGGATTTAGGCTCCTAAGTCCCTAAGTCACTTTTGAAAAGTGGCTTCCCAGTTACTTGGGTGCTTTTGAACATTCTACCTAAGATTTGGAAACAGGAAGCAGCTTGGCTCATGAGCCAACAATACACTTAAACCCACTCTCAACTGGATCGGAGCCTCTGTTGTTCCCAGAGGACGGAATGGGAGAGACAGTTAGCATAGCTGGTTGGGTGTGCGCACTAGTGAAAGCATGATTTCCAACTCAGGAGCATCACAGCAAAGGAACACAAATGACTCCAAGCGGAGAAGCGCAGAATGACTTGGCTAGTGAATGGGTTGATGCGACATTAATAAATGTGTAGCGAATTTTGAAAGCCAAAAAGGCAATTTTAAATTGTACTGCAAGGCCCCAGACCCAGTGAAGCACTTAAACAGAGGTGAAATTTGGAACATGTGCATACGCCCATTGGCTGGGATCTGGGATTTAAACCCTAAAAATACTGCAGTTGTCCAGTATGAGATTTCATAACTATAACTTTAAGCAGAATTTTGTCCTTTGTAGATGATGGTTAAATCAGGTGACTTAAGAGCTGTGTGTGTCAACCCCAGTTCTGCCACTCACTTGCTCTGTATACCTTGGGAAAAATCAAAATGTCCCTTTGCTGTGGTTTGCCCAGTTGCAAAATAACGATGATAATAATACTTAGCTACCTCACCGGTGTGTTGTAAAGCTTCATTCATTAATGGCCGCATTGAAATCCCTTTGTAGGTGGCATTATAGGAGGGTAATGTATATAATACAGAACACATGTGGCTGGTACAGAAATTTTATTGGCATGAGTTTGGCATGACCAAGTGAGTTATACAGCACAGACATTCCTAACAAGGGCCGTTACATATATTTCAGATAAGGAACAATATAACTTTTATACCGTACCACACCATCATATTTAGGGTCAGATCCCCAGGTATATCACAGTAGCACTCAGAGCACAGAGGAGTGAAAGGCTGGGAGTAAAGGTGGTTTTCTGTTACCTTCCTGTCCCCTGCATGGGGCACGTTAGCGCAGCCTCAGGCTCAGGAAGGATTGCCAAGGCATGTTGGCCCAGCGCCTCTTGGGTATTAGGTATGAAATCAATGGGCGTTAAGTGCCTAAATACCTATTGACCTCTGGCTTCACCTCTTATACTGGAGAGGCCAAGCCACCTGTCCCATACCAGCTAGGCATGCCCCATATACTGGAAGAAACGTCAGGCAGCATTACATCCCCTTTGTGCTGCTGGAGGGACTGAGTGTATGGCCATGAGGGTTATGCTATATATTTAACAAACTTTTAAAAAATATTAGGGAGCATTGGAACTTTTTTACTGGAATAATTTTTGCTTCTCTCTGCCCATTGAGTACAATGAGCCAAGCTGTAAATCCCTCAGATGCAGAAATATATGGCAAATTGAATTTTAGAGACCTCTAAAATCATGATTTTGAAGTTCGATGTCTCTGAACTTTCCAGGGTTAGAAGCAGGAGCAGCATGCCCCCTGGAATAACTGGGTCATTGGTCTGAGGCTCAGTGTGAGACCAATGTAATTTTTGGCAATTTTGTTTTTAATAAAAGGCAGCTGTCTGAAGGGAAAAAAATAGGCAGACAGTGAGGAGATAGAGACGAAACCCCTGTTTGTGATTAATCCACGAAAGACATAGTTCCAGTTCATGTAGGTTAAATATATGACCTGTGGACTGCTGCCAGAGCCAGGGAACCGCTGGTGAGCTGATGAATAAGAGCTGTTTGGGGAACTGGAAGTTGCCTGGGGGCAGTATTAACTTACCTAAGCAATTTTCTCAAGATTTCACCATATGAAATATTACATGCAAGAAAATGGAACTCGCTTTTAGGTACCACTTTCCCCCTTCCCTCGTTTTCTACTCCTTTTGTGACATGTGCACCCCTTCCTGTGCCCACACACACCAGGTAAGTTGTGGCTGAATTCTAGTAAGGCGAGAAGAAGAAACTGCAGGTAAATTTAGAAAGCCATACAGCACTACTTCCTATTCAATTAAAAGTCCAAGACAGTAAGGGTCCCTGATATGTTACCTTTCATTTGGCTACCCACATTTTTTACTTTCTGCAAATAATGTACTAAATGGATAAAAGAAGATACCATTTTTCTTTTCCCCTGAGTTATAGATAACAAGACAAGTCCCTTCCCTTACAGTTTGTGCATATCAATGTGATTTAATGTTAAAAAATAATAATAATAAAGTGCCAAAATCTCTCTCTCTGTCTCTGTCTTTTTAAAGCATTGCCCTTTTCAAAACAAGGGGAAATTCAGTATAGTTTCAGTGCCACAGTGATCAAACAGTGTCACATCACTATGGCAATTGCTGCCCAGGCCAGGAATACAGATCAGCTTTAATTGTGCAACGCCTTATTGCTGGTGCATGTCAATCAGAACCTATGAATTGAGAAAAATTTGCTCTGTTCATTCTGTTAAATGATGTATCCAATTAAACCTGTTAGAATTCATGATCTTCAGTCAAGGTTAAATGAAAGTAGTTACTCCTGTCAGCTAGGTGATTAAATGCTGCCTACATCAGGCACATTTATGTGCAAAATTAAAATTTTGGTATAAAGCATGAATCTTTATGCATGCCAGTTAATTATCTTGCGGTTCCTCCATTTATTAAATGCCCACTGCATTTCTTCTTAATCATCAGCGTCCTTTCAAAACTTATTTCATAGTCCACATTATGCCAAATTTCAATGTTTAAATGAAATGCTTTATCAATGAAAACTTGCTCTTTTGAAGGATTTGGCTGGTGCTACGCTACTAAAGATGGCCATTATTAATAGTTTTTTAGCCATTATGCAAAAGATCTATTTGTGTTGTGTTGTATAATTCTGAGTGACTGTGATAGGAATCCCTTGTGTTGTTGCTGTCGGTCATTGCCTCATTCTCTGTACCTAGCTGGGACTTGTGCTGCATATCAGCCAACTCCAACAAACACCAAGACAGTAATATACAGTGCTACAAAATTAGCATAAACCTAACTGCTATGGGGCCAGTCCTGACTCCCTTCCCCCCTATGTGGGAATGGAAGGCCTTGAACACAAAGCCAGAGCAGTTTCTCGGGGGGGGGGGGGGGGGGGGGAGTGGGCGCGGAGAGAGGGAGAGGAGGGGCAGGATCTGGAGAGCCTGCAGGATACCCATAGCCTCTGCATGTCAGATAAGGATTTCCTTGGAAGCAGGGCCAGTGGATCCATCAGCCAACCACCCACACATAAAAGAGAACATAGACGCTATGGGGTCTACGTAGCCTAGAGGAGGAGCTCTGCCGCTGCTCCATGTTATGGGGTGGATAGAAGACTTTGCTCTCTTCCTCCCTCCCCCAGTGCACAGTCTATTTACTCTGGCTATGTGCTCTGTCCAGGATTTGCACAAAGTCATTCACTGTACCTCAAAAGTATTGTTCGAATTAGGAGCAAGAATTATGTATTACATAATTTGTAAGGTCCAACAAAGCCAGGCTTTGAATGCTGCATGCAGTGTAGAACCAGGATACAAATGTGTGTAGTGATCGGTAAATACATCTTTAACTCGAAACATATTAAAAAAAAGACTGTGTGAAATACTCATTTGAAAAACTACAATGTGGCACTACCTTTGCTCTGACAAGGAACATTGCTTCCTATAGTCTGAAATATTCTAGGTGGACATTTATTCCTTTTCTTTCTGAAACAGTGTTAAGAACCCCTCTTACAAACAATCAAAATTAAAAATCTACCATGCCTCTTCACTAGGGTGACCAGACAGGAAGTGTGAAAAATCGGGACAGGTGGTGGGGGGTAATAGGCGTCTATATAAGACACAGCCCCAAATATCGGGACTGTCCCTATAAAATCGGGACATCTGGTCACCCTACTCTTCACTAACTACTAATGAATAATATTTAAATCAGACTGGGAGATAAACTAAGTTTAACATACTGTACTAAACTGGTACTAGAAAGAAGCATGCCGCTGTTATTAAAGGTAAATGCCCACAGTAGTTTTCTACTTGTGGAGTGTTATAAGTGTAATTTTTATTCCCATAACATGTTTAAAAATAAAGCTAGATAAAATAAATATTGAGGGTGGCAGAAGGAGTACCACCAATGGAAAGACTGTTGAAACCAACTTGCTGGTGTGTACAGCTCTATCTTTGACGGTCCTCAGAAATTATGGAATGCTGGTTTGACTCTTAAAGGTGATTGATGTGATTTGATTTATTCAGGATCATACCAGAAAATATCTGTTCAGAAAGTATTTCCACAGAAGCTTACACAAATGGCAGTGTTCTGTCACTCAACATATATTTCTAGGCATTCAGTAAGTTTCCTGCACAAATCTTTTGTGGACTGGAGCCTGTAAGCCAATCAATTGTAGCTGAACTTTGGCTTCAGCTTTTTTGAGTCCAGCTAAAAACAACGTGTTTGTCTCTTTGAAAAAATCTCTGAAGCTTCTTGATCCATGCAGCAGCACACTGAAGGGTAACTATCACAATCGTATTTCTGGAGTATCTGAAAAATGGAAAAGGTCACTCCACTGAAGCTGCCCTCGAAAATGCCTGGAGCTCGAAGCAAAGGCTTCCCTTTGCTCTCCCCCTTAAACAGCTAAAGACAAAGCCCTCCTTCCGGTCCTAGGCAGCTGCAAACAAAGGTCCCTCTCCTCTCCCCTATCAACTGCAAATAATGGACTTTTCTCTCTTGGCAGCCCCTAGGAGAAAAACTGTGCTCCCTCCTCTCTCTGGCAGTTGTTTACAGCCACTCCACACCAAAGTTCAGTATTTTTAGGTATCTAAATATAATGCTGTCAGCCACTGTGAATAAAGGAGTATCATCAGGCTTGCAGACAACAGAATCCTCACCAAGCCTTGCAGAGGGTGGTGACAAGCCTTGAAAAGTGAACTGGAAAATAAGCCTTTCACTAGCTTCCCACAAGGCTGATGCTGAAACTCCTGGATTTGGCTCGGCCTGTCTAGCACATAAATGTTCTTTATTCTTCTTCCTCCACCCACACTTAGCACTATTCCACTCCTCCAGACATACACAGAGGCCAGGAATTGCAGGCTGTATTCTACAAACCCAACATGTCCTTTCCATTGTTAACTGTTGCCATGTGCATCAGTATGGATTAGTACTTTAGCTGGATTTTTCTGCTCAAGTGCTCCCCAGCAGAAATTCTCAAACTTTTTTGCTGTGTCCCCCTTTGGCGATTCATGTCTTATGCATGCCCCCTTCTTTCTCAGAAACTGTATTTCCATGGATGCCTGGGGTCTAGCATCCCATCCCATTCCTCCTTGGCCCAGGACATGCTCTGGGTGGGCAGCTCCAGCAGGACACAGAGAGCTGAGCTGCACTCTCTTCTTATGCCTCTGTCCCAGGGAGCCCCAGAATCACCCACAGGCCTGCCTCTGGCTCCTCTAGCCCTGGTGCAATCCCCAGCATGCATGAGCAAGAGCCTGTGCAGGCAGGAACTACTTCCCCAGGGGGAACATGCACATCAGGCTCTGGAGAAGTGAGCGAGCTGGAATGTCTCCCCCACCGCCCAAACAGAGAGAGGCCACTCCCTTCTCTCCTCATCCTTCCTGCCTCCTTGTTCTTCCACAGCAGAAGCTGGGGGCAGGAGACTCAGCTAGTGGGAGGAATTCTTATTTTATTGTAACCCTTCTGCCAGGTGGAGTCAACAGCAACCAGGGTCTGGTCCAATATCTAGGGTTTCCTTTTCAACAATACAACACAACATAGAACCGGCTTGAGCCCCACCAGCTGCCGTTCCACTGGCTGCTCCACTGGCTGCCCTGCCAGCCACTGTGCTGCACACAGTCACCTTCTGCTGTCACCTGCTTCTCTATGGCAGGGGTCTCAAACACGCGGCCCACGGGCCACATGCGGCCCGCAGAGTTATTTCCTGCGGCCCGCCATAGGCGCCGACTCCACTGGCAGCCAAGCTCCAAACATTACTGAGTGTTTATATTTTATTAAAACCCCTCTTTGCATTACAGTTTTTAAAAAGTTAATACATTGACTTTTAAGAGAATACTATATTACCCTTCATTTTTTTCATTTTTGACTATACTTATGTATCATTGTATGAAACGGTTTCAGTGATGCGGCCCTCGGGCCAATTTACTAGTTCTCATGTGGCCCTCACGGTGATTTGAGTTTGAGATCCCTGCTCTACGGTGACCTCCGTAGGTCAGTCTCTTGAGGTTCCCCTGCAGCTCTGTGTGATTGTCAGCTCCTAGCGGGGAAACTTCCCTGGAGGGCAGAAACGCTGTTCCACAACAAGTGATTCCAGCTCTAATGATCACTTAACAAAATGAAAAGACTCCTAATGGAGCCCTACTTAGCTCAGTCTTTGAACAGTGGGGAGGGGCATGTTAAACTGTGCATGGGGCTCTGAGATAGAGTTCACACCTCCTAACAGGGACACCTGTCCCCACCCCTGCTTACTTTCACAGTGGTCTGCATCTGAGCCCCTGGTTTAGCAGAGTTCATTTCAGTTGAGGGTGACCTCCTCAATCAGGACAGGCTAAGCACAGTTCTAGTGCCCTTTACTTATACAATAAAGATAACAACGTTTCACTACCTCTGCATTCAGATTTACATTTTTTATTAAAGCTAATGTTAAAAAAGTATGTAATACATAGGTTGAGAAAAGAGTGTACATCTTGGTATAGTGCTTAGAATATCCACAAATACAAAGTTTGTTTTTAAAGTCATAGGATAGATAGAGTACATAATCAGCAATAACCCACATTTAGGTGAATAGATTTAACAATACAGTTTAGATATTAGAATCCGAATACTTGGGCATATCACTCATGAAAAGTTGTACAGAGATTTGGTTGTGGAAAGCAAAATATATCAATGAGTGGAGATTGTCCCTCAGTAATTGAAAATTAGGTAGGTTGTCCATTTAGAAAATACAGTGCATGAGGAAAGTATTTCAGTTACTTTCCTGACTGATTTGTAACCCAACATTAGCCAAAGTTGATCACTTTGGGCAACACAGCTCTGCTGGATACCTAGGCAGAGTGTGTGTGTTGATGTAAATACGATCTGCTCCTGAAATCTTTTCCCCTCCCTAGCTAGCTGTCAGGGGATGCTTACATCATCAACAATAATTGGAAAAAACAAGAAAACATTCTTAACCAGTCTCTTCCTTGCACCCCCTAATAATCTCATCATGCACCGCCCCCCCACCCCCCCGTTTGAAAATCCATACTCTACGATAAAAGAGTTGATCGTTAGGTTTCAGTGTTATCCCACCTCTCTTAAAGACGTTGGTTCAAGCTGTGTATCTACAAATTTAAGGACTGCAAACCCAGCATCGATTTATATTTGGAGTAGGGTATTTCACAGGCATAAGGGTTAGGAACTTCTTTAATGGCAGATTAAATTGTGCAGAAACTGAGTGACACTAGCAGGGAAGAAAAAACAACCACTTAAACACGCTGTGGGTTGTGCATCACAGCTATACATGTACACAGGAATATTTGAATACATATACGTTTGTCTGATTTCATATGCTATTTCTCAGTCTGATCTACAGATATAAAAGCAGTATTTTACAGTAAAGAGAACATCAGATCTATGAATTCCATAAGAAAATCACTATGGAGTTCTTTACATTTCAGTAACTCATGACAAAATCCAGAGAATTTTTACTTTAGGATTTGCAATCACTTTCAGTCAAAACCTCACCTATAGATAGAAGACTATTAAGCATATTTGTATCTAGTAATTCATTATTCATTGTTTTAATTTTTGTGTGTGTTTTGCCCCTAAAAACTAAACAGACTTCATCAAGGAATGGAATGGAAGGAAATTTTTTTTACTGATTATAAATGAATTGAACAAAGATTGATAGTGTTTGTCATTTTCCTTATCTGTACACATGAATACGTTATATACTCATTTCCATTGCAAATGGTACATCAAAATGATCACAGCAAACTGAAATATATCGTACATTTCATTATTTAATTTCTTGGAAAGAATCACTCACAAAAATATTCACCATTGTCACCATTCTTGAACTAAAGCTTTATGGTGCGATGAAAGACATAAAAGTGCTAATGGCATCAGTCCAGAATAAAAACAGGCCACGAGCTTTGGAAAATTATTAATTATTTGTATTTAATTAGCTAGAGTCCCTAATCAAGTTCAGGGCCAGTCGTGCTAGGCGCTGTACAAACAATCACTCTGCTTGTAGGTTATATTCCTTTCCCTTACTCTTTGTATGGCAGGGGTTAATCCAGATCTCAGAATGGCGTTCAAAAATACGGTAGGAAAAATAAATCCAATAGGGATCATGGATTGGAGTTCCTCACCACAATGTTAGGAAGGGCCTACCAATCAGAATAGGAGAAACAAGATTGGGGAATAAATATATAACAGGGAAGATAATCACATCCTTTTGGAGCTAATAGGACCAACATCTGTGGGAACTCCATACATATATCTCAGTGCATAACTGAGTGCTAAATTAATTATTGTAAACAGCATATCAGACCAAACCCTACAACCCTTACTCGTGCACCCAATGAAATAAATGGGAATACTTGTGTGAGTAAGGACTGCTTATTTGCCTTACCAAGAGATTACATGATCAGGTTCATTTTTTGGAGGATTATTGGATAAATGCTAGAAAAACCACTCTCTCTTCTGAGACACTGTCTTTTGAAGTAAAACAAACAAACAAACACCCCCACGCACTGGATAATTTTGAGTTCAAATGTTCATTGTTCCTGGGTGTTTTTTAAAATTCCTTTTTAAAGCTAAATGGTCAAATCAAAATGGAGTGAAATGTTCATCTACTGGTGTGTTTTACAGCTTGTTTTTATAACTAGCTTTGTTACTTAGAAATGTTACAGAGGCTAAAGGCAACTTTGTACTTAACTAGTCTTTATCAGTCCAAACAGGCACACACTCAAGTTTGTTGTTCTTTAATACGGCTGTGTTGGCAATTCCCTGAGTTTAATGTCAAATAGGAGCCAAAATCACATTAACATGAAAGGGAATTTTTGGAGGGTGGCTGAGTTTGTTTGTTTTGGGGGATGGGGTGGGGTTGTTAGTTATTTGGAGCTTTAATTTTCAGGAAAAATTAAAGCTAGAAAAACTCACTGTTTGTTGAGGGAAGGAGTCCCTTTTCTCGAAATACTTTTATTCTAGTCACAGAAATTGAATCTTTTGCTATAATTGTTCACATTGATTTAAGCACATTATTTTGTGGGGGTAAAGACTGGTAATGTGGGAAAGACGGTTTTAATAGTGTTCCTGTTACAGTGTAACATTTATGGCACTCCATAAACCACAGCGGAATATAGCTAACTACTAGTTTAACTACTAACTGGTTAGTACAGAGGTCCAATCAAATAATACTAAGCCTAGTTGGTCTACAATTATAGATATTTATGGTCAAGGTCAAATGTAATTTTCAAGTCTGAAATATATGTTGAGTCTCCAAATATGGTTGCAGCACACTTCACCCATGAGGGGGAAAAACACAAAAGAAAAGCACGGTCAATTCAAACAATAAAATAACCTACTTTAAGCTTCTTTCAAATAACGTTGAGTTTTTCTGCTGCAATGGCAAGATCTGCATTGGCCTGAGGCAAGGACTGGAGTTTTAAGATCTATTTTACAATACACCTAAACTGTAAAACAGTTTCAGCATTTTAAAAGTGAAATAAGTAATTGTTTAAAAAGATCATGGATGGTTGGCACCCATATTTTTGATCACACCAAGAGATTGATAAATTAAGATTGCTAATGAGGAATAGTGAATAATGAATTGGAATTAATCTCCTCTTTCCTAAAGGCAAAAAGTTGGGGGCGGGGGGGGAGGGAAGGGAGGAAGCAACCCCAAGTAGATTCAAAACCCATAGAACCCTGGACTGGAAGTATTTGGCTCATATAGCCCCCAGATATTTCACCAAGAATTCACACAATCTTCCTCCAGTCAAAGTTAATAGGCATTTTGAATGTCCAAAGAATGAAGGATTGACCCTTTAGAGGCAATGATTTAAGGGCTCAGTGTTGCAAAATGCTGAACGTCCTCAGCTCCCATTAAGTTAGTTCAATGAGATTTGAAGATGCTCAGCATCTTGCATGACTGAGCCCTTATGTAGTACCCACTCCTGCACCCATTGACTTCAGTGGGAGTTTGGTCTAACTCAGAAGTGTAGCATCAGCCCTAACCTATTTTATATATTCTATTTCTGTTCCAATTCCACTCTCCTTTACCCTCACGTGACACCACGGGCCTCCACGCAGTTGCACAGAGTAACCCAGAGCTAAATTTGGCTGTCTATATTTTATAATAAAAACAATACCCAATATAATTCTGTACTTGTTGATAGTATTAAGCCTTTTACTAAGATCTTTTAATTGTTTGCATAGAAAAGTAGAGTAAAAATAAGGAATTTTGTTCAAAGAAACAACACTATTGCACTGTCCCAGGATCAGCCCAGCAAGGAGATTGTTCATTTGCTGCTCCAGGGAGAAAGTAAACTGCAGCAGGTCTATTCCTAGTGCAGTGCAGTCAGGGCCGGTGCAAGGTTATTTTGCGCCCTACGCGAAAATTCCACCTTGCGCACCCTGCTGCACATCGGTTCATTGAGGGGCAAATCCCAATGAGCATTTATAGACCGCAGGGGCCAGCCTGCGCAGGGGCTGCTCCCCAGACCAGGTTCCCCTCTCCCCGCTCCCATCCACTGCCTCCCACTTCCCACCCCCTGACTGCCCCCCTCAGAACCTCCAACCCCCCTTGCTCCTTGTCCCCTGACTGCCCCCTCCTAGGACCCCTGCACCTAACTGCCCCCCAGAACCCCACCCCCTACCTAAGCCTCCCTGTTCCTTGCCCCCTCCTGAGAACCCCCCATCCTAACTGCCCCCCTAGGACCCTACCCCCTACCTGTCCCCTGACTGCCCCAACCCTTATCCACACCCCCGCCCCTAGACAGACCCCCGGGACTCTCACACCCCATCCAACCACTCCCCGCCCCCTGACAGGACCCCCAGACCTGACCCATCCAACCCCTCCTGCTCCCTGTCCCCTGACTGCTCCGATCCCTCTCCACAACCCCGCCCCCTGACAGCCCCCCCCCAGAACTCCCAACCCTTCCAACCCCCCCTTCTCCCTGACTGCCCCCCCCCCGGGACTCCCCTTACCATGCCCCTGCCGCTGGAGCTGCTTGCTCCACGTGGAGGCAAAACACGCTGCCGCGCACACAGCCCCTCCCCCGCAGAGAGCTGAGGCAGCGGGAGGGGCAGCAGCCGCTCACACTCCATCCCAGGAGCCGCAGAACCCGAGCGCGGTGAGGGGGGGAGCCGGGGGCGAGCCTGCCCGGGCTGTGGCCCGGCACCCCCACCCCCCACCCCCGGGGAGCTCCTGCAGTGGACGCATGCGGGCGGCAGCAGCCCCCATGCGCCCCCCGGCCCCCCCCCTCGCCACACTCGGGCTCGGTGCCCCCAACCACTTGGCGCCTTAGGCGACCGCCTAGTTTGCCTAGTGGTTGCACCGGCCCTGAGTGCAGTGTACTATTCCCAGCAAGCCTGTGCAGCTATGCTCCTTGGTGCATTGGAGAGTGGAGCTAAGGCCCTGCCCTCTTCCACTCCCCTGTGCAAGGGGGACATAATGGTCCTGTACATTTATTTCCCTTCTCCTATGCTGCCACCCTAGCCTTGCCACTCCTTCCACCCCCTAAATCACCAGGCTAACTGGGCACAATCTGGCCCTATGAGAGCTGACAATATTACCTTACAAAGAAATGCTCAACAACAATACATAACAGGCTTGTACAAATGCATACTTACCTTAACAAGTACATTTCAAACATTCAATTAGTTTACAGAATTATATTATGAATGCATTTATTTGTCTACTGGTAACACAGTAAAATGTCATTAAAAAAAACAAGAGAACAATTAGGAACATTAAACCCTTATACAAGCTCAGCAAATACGGCAGCAAGAGATCATCAACCTCTTTAGTGTGTGCTTTATTTAACTGGTTACTATATTAATAATATTAAAAGTGCACCAGTTCAGAACCAAGAAGCTTATACCAAGTAATGCTACAAAATCTAGGTTTTTACAAAAACTGTGCTGCGTACAACACAGGGAGAAGAAATGCCTGTTTTAAAAATATCATAAAAAAACAAGGCCCCAAATCAGGTTAAATACATACATCTTTTTGAAGTGCCATGTGGTAGGAGAGCAGATTGATAAAGGACAGAAGAAATGCTAAATTTGCATCATGACAAACAGTGAAAAATTAAGTATTGTAACTAACATTAATTACACTCTTGTAAGATGAATAGGCTGCTCATCATTAATGAGAACGTATACCTTTGTCTAAGTTTCACATCTACCTGTGATAAATGTGCTAATGCTGATAAAATTCATCATAGTAACATTTGAATTAACAGCACACTAATAGATTGACATGCGAGTATGAATAAAGCATTTAATCATAAACACTGTACACACCCAAGAGCAAATTTTCTTTTATGCATATATCAAACAAAATGGATATGATGAACATTACAATCTTATTTTCAGTTATATTGAGATAACCTCACATTATTGCCCCAAATATTTATAATCCAGACTATTAGATAGTTTGGACAGAGTACACTTGTAGGGGAGATTCAGGCAGTGTAATTAGAGAGTGATGATAATCTCTGAATAGAAAGGGTGGGACTTGGGCTCAATACAAAATACCCAGTGACTCTTTCTCACATGACAGGGAGGGAATATTCAGACATGCCTCATATTGGTCCAGATCCAGCTCCCACAGAAGTCTGTGAAGCCTTGTCTACATCCAGGGTTTATTTCAAACCACCTTTAGTTTGTGCAAATTAAAATGACTTACATCCACACAGCGCAATTCTTGACATGTATTAACTAGCCAGTTAATATGTATTCTACAATCCACTTTTAATGTGGTTTAATTCATTGCATATTGGGTTAATACAGACTATTGTTCACAGGGGCACAGCTGTACCTTGCATTAGCTTTGGCAGCCTTCCAAATGCCATCATACAATGCTTTCCATTATGCCAGGACTGGCCTGTCTGTTTACCTGTGTGCCCTGCACTGCTCTAGAGTCATCCTGACCAGATGTCACCTCCCCATTTAAATGCTGGCACAAAGCCAAGATTGGTCCATTTGTTGCTGCACCCCTGGAGTCATATATATTCTACATTGCTATTGCAGCACTATGGCACCGGCCCAGGAGCCATGCAGAGGGCCGGGATCTCCTATCCCACTGGGGAGAGGTAAGGGTGGACGCAGCCCTTCCCAGGAAACACAGAAATAAAGAGATGTAGGAAGCAATATCTAAGGGACTGGATGAGAAGGGTCACTTCCAGGACCCTGTGCAATGCCAGCCCAAAGCAAAGAGGCTCAGAAACACTTACAAGAAAACAAAATACAAAAACAGGCTCTACAGCAGTGCTCTTATTGAGAGTCTTTCCATCAATTTTAATAGAAGTTTGATAAGGCCTACTGCCCATTTAAGTCATTGGGAGCCTTTCCATTCTTTGTTCCTCATAACTCCACCCTCACTCATGCTTGGCTAGGCTTATGTAGCCGGGGACTGACCTTTTCCTACCCACAGAGAATGCAGGCTTATCTCCTGACTCTCTGCTTTCAGTGGTTTCCTCTTTGTCATCTGCTGGCACCTCTCTACTGCACAGCTGTAGCTCGCAGTTCTTCCATCAGCTCTAGAGGCAGCTCTAGAGGAGGGGGAGAGCTGGAAGCCAGCTGCTACAATTGAGAGAAGTAGCTGGCAGGGAGGAGTGGGAAGCGCAGTCTGACACGTAATCCTGGGTCAGTGACAGGGACATATGTTTTCCAGGGATGGGTTCCAAACCTAGGCCTGTCCTGACCAAACCAGGCATATTAGCAGGTGGCTTCCCTTCTCTTCCCCATCCTCCACTTACTAGAAGGATCCATGCATGAGGTGAGCCAAGGAAGGGGGGAGGCAGGCTGGTTTGATGCCTCTCTGGTACCTCTGTGGGGAATGGAACAGGTACCATGGGTGGGTGGCTGCTTGAAGGGACTATGAAGAGAAGGTAGGCGGGTAGCTTAAAAGGAGCCACTGTCTGCTCTCCACAGAGAACTTCTGCAGCGAGAGCAAGAGTCTGGCAGTTTCTCCACACCAAGTGCTCCAATCCTCCAATCAAATGTGGGCTATTCCAGCTGCTATCACTACTCTCCTGCCCCACTCTCATGCAGGCCAGAAACAGGATGGTGAGAAGTCAGCCACTGGAGTTCAGAGCCTCCCTTTGTTTTTCCACAACCTGTTCTGCACACAGAGTGATATCAGCAGCCACACACAGCTGGAACCACTGCTGAAGAGGTCTGCTGCTTCCTACAGGTTGGGAAGTTCTGCCCTATGTACTGTACATTCCTACAAGAAGAAAACTTGCATTCCTCATTGTCCAGTGCATTATGGCATCCCATTGGAATTCCACATCCGAGCACAAGTATAACTGGAGCAAAGGCTTTCTCTCTTCTCTGTGGGTGAAGACTGAGGCACATAGAGTAACTCTCATTAATGCTAATCACATTTAGATACATAAATCCCTTGTCCTAGAGCAATAAAACCAGTGATTAGTTATTAAAAAGTTTGAAACGTTATCCACTGAACTTTCAATTGGCACATTTAAAACATGCTATTTAGTGGAATCACTAATAGCAACAATTAGCCCCTCACCAAACCAACAGAGGCAGTATCAAAGCAAAGTCCATGCACAGAGTAAGCATACAAAAATTATTTCAACATTGCTAATGTGGAGTTGTTCTAGCCACTCATCTGATTAAATATAATTTACTGCAGGTTGTTCAAACAATACAAATGCATTGGTGGGTTTTTTAAACCATTAAACAGACGTTTCATATACTTCAGTTTCAAGGCTGTCCCTGGCCCAGCTCCTGCCCCTGGTCCAGCCAATCTCTGCCCCCTCCTCCAGAGGAGACTCTGGGGCCATGGAGTGCCACACCGAGGCAGCTAATCCATCTGCTTTGATCAGAAAGGGAAGATCCATGAGGGGATCTACGGGAGGATGACCCAGCCAATGGAATACTAGTGAAAGTGAGTGGAGAATCGTGCCCTCCCCCAACCTTTGCTGTCTTCCCAGCATCAAGACTGTTTACTTTGGCTATGAGCACGATATGGCTGGCAATTTCACCCTCCAAACAGTTTACACTACCACTACAAAAGGCTAGAGAGGGGCATGCATATAGTCTAGCACCAGAGTGCAGAACTAAACACTAGGGACTCCTGAGGTCTGACTCTGATATGACTCATTGCATGATCTCGTACAAATCAATTCACCTCAGTTTCCCCCATCTCTAAAATGGGGACAATACTATTTCAAGTGATGTTGGATAGTTGGAAAATTAATTAGCTTACAATTTAAACTTTTGTAAAGTGCTAAGCATTATCATATTGTACAGCAAGAAAGCAAGCTACTGTAATACAGTATTATTGCTTCATTAGCTATTGTAGTCAAATAGAACACTAATCAACTATGTATTTCCTATTAATACAAATACTATTCACTCAACTTCAAATTAGCACAAGTTTTTCTTTGCATTTTGAGTGACAAATTATTGATCAAGGGAAATACTTCTAAAAATCACTCCATAATTTGATATTTCTAAACGTCAGAAGTGCACTAACGCAACTATCACATTTTACTTTGATTTTGTTCTCTGTTATTTCATGTACCTAAGAAAAATATTTTACTGATTCTCCTACACAGATCTAAAAGCAGGTATGTATTATCATCATCCTCATTTCACCGATGGGGAAACTGAGGCACAGAGAGGGGAAATGACTGGCCCAAGGTCGATCAGCAGGCATTGGCAGTGTGCAGGAATAGAATCTAGGTCTCCTAGGTCCCAGTGCCCTATTTGTTGGATTACACTTACAAGGTCAAACCCCTCCAAATAAAGGAAGATGGTAAAGTTACCACTATGCTTGAATCCAGATTTACAGATAATCTATGACATTTTAAAAAAATTCTCATATACTTTATTATGGCTATTGACAAGAAGTGAATTCTTTTGCATTTTCAGAAGAGTATGGCTGAAAGAAGAGAAATTTTTAAACTCTAAACTGAACAGATTAATACTAGTTTAAAATGGAATCTAATGATATTAATAACCCAAGCACAGAGTCTGACTGCTGCTAAAGATTTTGTACACACAAATGGTGGGTTGAACTCTGGGTCACTAAGATAATCTTTTTTATAGTCTTAACTGTGATTTCATGGGTGTGTTCCTTATCAAAATGTACAAGATTTTGGAGGAAATCGTCTACCTCGAAAACAAAGATAAAACACTGTGAAGATGTATTAATCGTGTATACAGGAAACTTGAGGAGCTTTTAGCACCTGCCACAAAGCACGAGCCCAGTAGATCTGGGTCAGTTTGCAACTGTATTTCCTCATTTGCAGACAGTACTTAGAGAGGGTCTGGGGAGAGTGTCATATTCACAGTTCAGCTATGAGAGCGAAGCAAGCAGAGATAAATTACCAACACTATTTAGAAACTACACAAGAGCACTTAGTGCAAGCCCTTTTTTCACAAACCTCCAGGTATATCCACATACTAGAAATTGATAACAAATGGCTTGAATCTACTTTTGTTAATCATTTTGAATGTTAACTTTTTTGAAAAAGATTTCTTATTTGTGGAAACCTGTTGTTCTTCTTTCTAAACATTCTTTTCACTGAGGTTAATGATGACCTGAATATCCAGGTCGACCCCAAACAAACTTCCTCTTCCTTTTCCACGCTACCAAACAGATCTATCATGATCCATAAACATTGTACATGGCAAATTTAACTTGAGACATCTAACTGGTCAGAGGTAAACAGGATGAAGTTTAATAAGGACAAATGCAAAGTGCTCCACTTAGGTAGGAACAATCAGATTCACACATACAGAATGGGAGGAGACTGTCTAGGAAGGAGTACGGCAGAAAGGGATCTAGGGGTTTTAGCAGACCACAAGCTAAATATGAGTCAACAGTGTGATGCTGTTGCAAAAAAAGCAAACTTGATTCTGGGCTGCATTAACAGGTGTGTTGTGAGCAAGACACGAGAAGTCATTCTTCCGCTCTACTCTGCGCTGGTTAGGCCTCAACTGGAGTATTGTGTCCAGTTCTGGGCACCGCATTTCAAGAAAGATGTGGAGAAATTGGAGAGGGTCCAGAGAAGAGCAACAAGAATGATTAAGGGTCTAGAGAACATGACCTATGAAGGAAGGCTGAAGGAATTGGGTTTGTTTAGTTTGGAAAAGAGAAGACTGAGAGGGGACATGATAGCGGTCTTCAGGTATCTAAAAGGGTGTCATAAGGAGGAGGGAGAAAACTTGTTCATCTTAGCCTCTAAGGATAGAACAAGAAGCAATGGGCTTAAACTGCAGCAAGGGAGGTTTAGGTTGGACATTAGGAAAAAGTTCCTGTCAGGGTGGTTAAACACTGGAATAAACTGCCCAGGGAGGTTGTGGAATCTCCATCTCTGGAGATATGTAAGAGTAGGTTAGATAAATGTCTATCATGGATGGTCTAGACAGTATTTGGTCCTGCCATGAGGGCAGGGGGCTGGACTCGATGACCTCTCAAGGTCCCTTCCAGCCCTAGAATCTATGAATCTATGAAACAACTAGTGACAAACAACAGATAAGTTAATAAAAACAAAAATCCCACAAAGAGTGCAAATGGATTGTTTTGTATGTTTTTCCTGGCTTTGTATTTTTGCATGTTTATGGGGAAAAATGTTTATGAAAAAAAATTAAAATAAGAAACCTCCCTCTGAAATTAATGGGAGTTTAAATGAGTCTGGCTGGCAACACATGGCTCATAGTGTCCAATCCTGCTGTCACTACACATGAGGAATTCCCATTGAAGTCAATGAGAGGTTAGTGTTCAGGAGGACTGTAGGATAGTGTTTTCCCCTGGCTCCTATTACTATTTGCAGATGGGTAGTGTTGCTTTTTTAAATTCACATTACTAAGTATCTTGGGTATTAGACATGACCTTTTTGTGCAGGCCTGTTCTTTGATCTCAACAAGTCTTTTGGGTAATCTGGCAATTTGCTAACAACGACCTCAAAGAAAAATAACACAAAGCTTTCATTCTACATGCAAGCTATGCAAATACAGTGTCTCTCAATGATGTGTTTCATAACCACAGCTTTAAATGTCTATGATCACGGAGGTATTCTAGCTGTTCCAGAATACTGGAATATATTTCATCTCTGGAGAAGATCAATATTTAATCCGGGTAATGACTGATTCACTAACATGAACCCTACTTGAAACTTAAAATAATTTATTTTCCTTTTATTCACTGAAGTTTGTTGTTATTGTTTTATAATGAATAATAAAAAAACAAGGTAACTAAATATTTAAAGTTCATTACTTTGCAAAAATGTAATTTATGAATGCTTAATCTAAACGGCCTAATGGTCAATCATTAACTCAGTATTATATAACAACATGACTCAGTTTATTCTTCCGGTGATAAACAACTTTGTAGCAAAACAAACTGATTCTGCCTAGTAGTCAGATGAATAACCAGAGTGATAGAGCTGGATGCAGAAAGGTTAATAATTAATCATTCTGGCTAGACTTAAACTCTGAATATACAGCAGTCCAATGACATGGTCTTTTTACTTAGGGCTTTAATCTGCATGGAACCGAATGCCCTCCACTCCCCCTGAGAACCTTGTGCAGCACTGGACTCTAAGGCACGCTTCTGAAAGAGAAACCTATTTAGCAGCTATTGAGGGATGATTATAAGATAAGCACCTGTAAAGTCCACCTATAGTCAGGGCTTTCAGCAATTTTATGACTAAATGGGGAGACAAATAGGCTAACGATTTTCCCTTTTCATTCCAGCACAGCGTAGCTTTGTATAAGTACCAGCCGTTTTCCGTTAGTTCATTTGTACTGGAGGATTTTGGTAATATTTTTGGAGGACATGGTTGGTGACATTAAAGGAGGCTGAAACCTGAGCTGGAGCTCTCCCACTCCCAAATTTCAGACAGACTCATACCTAAGTGGTTCAGCATCACCAGTGTTCTAAGCTACTTTAGCTTTTGAGTTGAATAAAACCAAACAGCAAAATTCTATTCGGCATGTGTGAAACTTCCCAATGTCACCGTTCTTCACCTCAAAACTACCAAATGATTTTTTTTTCACAATTGCTTAGTAGCTTAGACGTCCATAAGATTAACCCACACCAAGTCTGATGTCTACTTTCTAACTACCCACAGCATTTCTGATTACAGCACAAAGGGAAGAGTATTTTCTCTCACATATGTGTGCTTATACCCCTATCGCCAAAACCTCTGATTTTGCTCAGACTCTTCAGAAACATTTACCTTTGGATCAAGAATGGAAAATTTCAGCTTCACAGAATTAGTACGGAAAAGGTATGCACAACCGGAAAATAGGGTACAGAACGGAAGTTGGCACATATTCTTTATGCACGATGCTAGTCTGCTACAGGGGACTATCACAACTTCCTTCACAATCACACTTTCTTCATCCATTCATAGGAATCCAGTGCGTCATCTAGCCCTCTTCTCAGCATATACTAAAGCTTACTCCATTGGTAGGAACGGTGCTGCCACAGTGTTTATGAAAATTAGATAAGAAATTTCCTAGCATCCATCAGGTGTTTCCCCATTGCCTAGACACCTTTGTGACCTCTGCGCTTTCAGAAGTATTTGTCCCATACTTTTTATGACTGTGAGGTGCAAACAGAATTATTTCTCTAACATGTATCAAACTTAGCACACCCATTTAAAAATATGATCATCAATGAAAAATCCCCCTTCCTCTGAAAGTTCTGTAAACAAAGCCTCACTAGGCTAACAGCTATACATATTGGTGTTTATAACAAGCGGTTTTAAAGATGTTGGGCCTTATCCTACAGCCTCTATTTAATCAAAACTCCTGAAGGCTGACTGAGGATTGGGCCCATAAGCAGTCCGTTCAAACTGTCCCATGAGACAAAACTTGCACTTTAGTGCCGTGCTGATGCTTGACTGGGCCATAAAGCTTTAGGATGCAATGCTGAGACCAAACCTTTGATGCTTGATGCTACTAACCATAAGAAATTCACCAGCATGATGAGCGTTCCTCTTATGCAATATCAATGGCTGCCTCTCATACAGTATGAAATTAATCCTTCACCAACAGCAACTGTTTTGCAATCACTGTATCTTAGTTCACTAGACTTGCAGACAAATTGACAGGATGTGTGATAGTGGAAGCTGGAGAAGGCAATCTGGCATAAAGGAAACGAGACACAGTGAATGGGCACACCACAAGCCTCCCTCTTTGGGGTGTCAGCAATGCTCTCACTAGTCCTCTCAGCAAAATGATGAGAGTTAATACCTTCCTAGCCCCGAACACAGTGAGTGGGGGTTATTTTCCTCTTGACACATGTGCATTACTTATGGAATTACAGGCATCCAAATCAAGTTGAAAAAATAGAGCACAATGTCGGGTAGATAACCCCAGCACCTCCCCTTCTGGCTTTATTTGTTGACAGTATTTGACAGCCAGCAAGGTTAAAATATTCTTACATTTCAAGGGTGCAGATGCTTGAACTAGTCCAGTCTGAACTAGTCTGATAATGACAGCCTTAGCTAGAGCTGTCACAGCACTACATTAAAAGTACATATTAGACTGATTTTTTTTTTTAGGGTCTTTTGTAGCAAGGAGACTTTTCTACAGTACTCATCACTGTAGAATCTGGACTTGCAATTTACATCTTGGAGTCTATGTTTAACAAGTATCTTCTTGGGAAATCGTCAAATATGTCCTATCATTTTTAAGAAATAAAACAGTAAAGGTGTCTGTATTTATGCTGAAACATTTTTTGAATTCATTGACAAACTCCTGCCTTTTCTGTGATCTTTGGCATTTGCTGCAGATATCACCAATAAGCCAGCACACAGCAATAAAGACTTATTTACTTGGATTGCTCCAATACATAATACTTCTGAAACATTCTAACACATTGTTACCTTATTCATGTACATCTTTGCACTCTTCCAGCTTTGATCCTTTGGAATTTTGCCGCTGGGAGACAAAAGGACTAGAACAGCAACAGTCCCTTTGGTTACAAGAGCAGGTGAGTTAGGGAAAGTTAAGGCAGCATTTGTGGCAATAAGAGCAGGTCCAGCTTTGGCAAGGTCATCTCCAGAATCTTGCTGCTGCTTTGTCACTTCTGCTTGAATTGCAGCAACCTGGAAAACATCCCACAACCAGTTCCACACCACTCTGTGATGTTGCTGCAGGGTAAACAATGACAGGAAACAGACTATTTAGGCTTAATTTCAGCCCATGAAATCCTATGACATGATATGCACAAGTGCAAATGAGGGCAGAATTTATCCCTTAATTTCAATGTCTAGGTTTTATCTATTAACTAGGTTTATTATATTTGGCATACTTATCTCTCTACAGTCTAAAGGATTCTATATCTGTATAAAAGATACAAGCTGTATAAATGATTTGCTTAGTTAAAAAACAGCATTATGCGGGCATTCAAAAATTTTCCAGGATAGCACTTAAGCCAGAGATGGGGTGCATAAGAAGCATCAGAAACAAATATGATGAATCATATGCAAATATGAGGTCAGACTAGATGATCATGATCGTCCATTCTAAGTCTATGAATCTGTATTGCAAACAAAACAGTTTTTAGGTAATGGAATAAGGCAGGTATATGAAATATGTAAAATACTGAATTCCCTAACATTTCACAGCTTCCATCAACACCCTCTGGATACACAATATGGAAGAACAGAAAGGGGCAGTGATGATGGCTGTCACCAGCATCAACAATCATAACAAGTGTCTGGCATATCAATCGAAAGGAAGACAAATGATTTGATAGCATTAATCAGAACTGGCCCACCACCAGATACCATGCCAAGTCACTTGAATTTGTGCCCAGTGCAAATTGTTCACTTGCTGGACGTTTGGATGTGCATGCTTCTTTGTGGATACATTCATACTAAAAACACTGAAATAAATCAATGCACATTGCTTTCGCTTGGATGTAAAGGCAATTGTAACCGAGTTAAAGTTCAAAGAACCGGAGTAGAACAAACACTACGTGTTCCTAAACATTAGCTGGTAAATGCCACATGCAGATGGGACGGGAACGATGTCAGGCCTGACCCGAGGCAACAATGAAGGCACTTGAGAC
Source organism: Macrochelys suwanniensis (assembly GCA_033296515.1). Classification (NCBI taxonomy): domain Eukaryota; kingdom Metazoa; phylum Chordata; order Testudines; family Chelydridae; genus Macrochelys; species Macrochelys suwanniensis. Next base: position 39,789,061 of record CM065784.1, read on the forward strand.
GGAGATGGGATCTGGATGCTTCCCAGAGTCCCCAGCTACTCTGGGCAAGGCTCAGGGAAGCAATCCTGCTTCGTGGTTTAACTGTTGCTATAAAAACAGTTCTGTAGGGGCAAAAGGTCTTGCTAGAATCTTTCTGATGGATGTAGAAAACTCCAGTCTGTGCTTGTCACAGGTAAAATCTCTTGAATTAGTCCTAGTGAAATAACAAGGTAAAAGTGTTTTGCCAGTCTGAGACTAGATTAGGATTTGTTAGCAGGGCCTTTTCACATGGGACATTCATGTTACAAACAAGTTTGTGAGATTGATTTACACCCCCCCCCACCCAAAGAGGTGGGCAGCAATTACACCCACATGCATCAGGGGCAGCAATAGCCCAGCATGGCTCACCATTGAAAGAGGCAGTAGATGTTCTCCTTGGAGACAGCAGCTTTAAAACATGGTCAGGGCTCTGTAGGAATCCCACCAGCAGCAGTTCTGCCATAAACGCACTGAGTCAGCACATCCTTTCAGTGTGCTGCCCATGCCATCTCCCAGTTAGTGCGACCCGCTTTTGGAGCTGCACCGGCCAGCTCTTGGCTCCTTGGCAGTGCAAGCTTTGAGGGTGCCTTGAACCACTGGGATCCCCTGCTCTCCCCCAATTTGGACCTTCCACTCTTGTGGCCCACAGCCTGGATTTTGCCAGCTGGAGTTAATCAAGCTCTATATATGCACTTGCGTGTGTGTATATTTGTACTGATATTTTACATGTGTTTATATGAGAGATCAGCTCAGTCTTGTTTTTATTAGGCATATATATACCCTCTGTGCCTCATCATCCACTGTGGCTTTTTCTTTGCTAGTTCTGTCTATTGTTCTATTTTGACAATGAGCACCTCAGTGTCGTCGTTTCTCAGATGAAGTTCTATTGCTTGAACAGCAAGTTTAGACTTCAGATCTTCCACCAAATTATTACAAGAGAGAACTGGTAATTAAGTTTTAACAAGATTTAAATTATATTAAAAACAGACAGCTAAAAGGAGAGACTGCTTTGGGCTTTATTGTAAATTTGTATAATTATTTTTAGTCCTCTAGAGGATGCATAATTATGTTTCTGTATTTATAAAAATACTGCCCCGGAGGTACCAAAATGAATTTTACAGTCTGTTGATTTGCATATTAATGTTCCTTTTGTGTTAGATATTTTCCTAACAATGAAATGCTCACAATGATTTTCAAAATGGCCAAAGAACTTTACAATATTGCTGCCTTGGTTTTGAAAAAACTGCTCTCTAATGAAGAAAAGGAGGAAGAACAAGATACCGTGGTGATAGGCATGGCATAAAAACCCAGAAAAATAGATAGATAGTGGAATGTATAGAGAACAATACCTATACCAAAACTATAGAGAACATACAAGTGTAAAGTTTAATTCTACCTTATGATTTAATGTTTATGGCTCAGTTTACTTTTGTGCATGTGTAGCTAAATATTTAGGCCCAGATCCACAATGGTACCTAGGCACCTAGACCCCAGACTTAGGTGCCTCAGTCTCATTTTTAGGCTCCACTGACATCCACAAAACCCACACTTGGCTGCCACATAACACTATAAGCATCTAAATATTTGCTCTAAAAGTTTCCTAGGTGTCTAATTTTCTGCCTCTGGGCATGTGTGCTGCATGCCTCAGGCTAGGCATCCAGACACCTATCTCCCCGTGAAGCCCCAGAGTGATCTATGAGCCAGGAGAAGATAGGCAGAGGAGCACCTATCTCGCCCATGGGACCTGAGCTCAGTAGTGTAGCCAGGGGGGGAGCAGGGGGAGTGGCCACTCCCCCATGAGGAAAAGCGGCGCTAAGGCGCCGCCAGAGCCTCGCTAGGGTGGTGCTTTAAAAGGCCTATGGCTCCTGCCGCAGCAAGCCGCCCCTTGTCTCCCCGCTCAGCTGCTGAGCGGAGAGACGCCCCTTGTCTCTCCACTCAGCAGCTCAGCGGGGAGACAAGGGGCAGCCCCGGCGAGCCGCCCCTTGTCTCCCAGCTCAGCAGGGAGGCAGCGGGCAGCCGCAGCAAGCCGCCCCTTGTCTCCCCGCTCAGCCGCTGAGTGGAGACACAAGGGGCAGCCGCAGCAAGCCGCCCCTTGTCTCTCCGCTCAGCAGCTCAGCGGGGAGACAAGGAGCAGCCATGGCAAGCCGCCCCTTGTCTCTCTGCTCAGCAGCTCAGCTGCTGAGCGGGGAGGCAGTGGGCAGTTGCCCGCCGCCCCCCAAATCTTGGTGCCCTAGGCGACCACCTAGGGTCGCCTAGTGGGTGCGCCGGCCCTGCCAGCGGCTCCTGACGCTGCGGGGAGCCGCGGGCCTTTTACAGTGCCACTGGAGCCCTGCTGCCAGAGCTCCGGCGGCGGCACTTTAAAGGGCCCGGGGCTCCGCAGCAGCTGGAGCCCCGGGCCCTTTAAAGCGCTGCAGGGTGAGTACAGGAGGAGCGGGAGGCGCCTTTTTATAGCGCCGCTCCCCCTGTGCTCAAGACCTGGCTACGCTACTGCCTGAGCTGGTAGGCGTGCTCAGAGGCATTCAGCATCTAGCTGTTGGTGTTGGCAGTGCCCACCTTTTAGCTTTTAGTCCAGAGGTTAGAGGACTCTCCTGAGATGGGGGAGATGCCTGTTCAAACCATTTTTTCCCATCAGGCAAAGGGGGAGAATTGGACCTAGTGTCACATCTCCGGTGAGTGCTCTAGCCACTGAACTATGGGATAGTCTGATGTGGGGCACCCTCAGTCTCCCCTGTGAAGCTGTTCCATTTTGGATAAATACTTAAAGACTCACTGAGTAATAAAAAGAGAATGACTGCATAACCAGGTGGTCAGGTCACCCATCTGGAAGATGGGAGAACCTGGGTCCAGTGCCCCAGCTCGAATGAGTCTTTCATTATTTCCCCACAGTGGAACAGCATCAACAGGAGGAAGAGAGAGGGAGACCCACATCAAAATATCCCAGAACTCAGTGGTTAGAGCACTTGCCTGAGAGGTAGGAGTCTCCTGTTCAAACCTTACCTCCCCTACCATGGATGCCCTCCAGACTTCCAGTCTGAGGAGATGATTAAGGGGGACACAGACTTTACTTGTCGCTGCCTCAAAACTGTCTTTAAAAGCTAGGATAGCAATGGTGAAGGAGGGAGCTCCGAACCAACGTGCTATTTGCACTGCCAGAGGGGCTCTGGGCCAAGCTCTGGTGCCACGCGGATAAATGTGAACTTTGGTATTCCAAGAAGAGATCAGGAATGGTCAGGGTCCAAAATGCTCTACACTGGAAATCTCCTCTTTAAAATTTCAAAAGGAACTCACCACTGGCCTTCCCTCCCGGCTTATTTTTGCCTGTTACTTTATAAAAAATTCATTTTTTAATGTCCATAAGAGATTTTCAAAGACACAAATTCTAACTCCCATTGAAAGTTAATGTCAGTTGGGTGCTTATCTGCACTTTGTGCTTCTGAAAATCTCCCACTTAAAATATATATTTTTAAAAAACAGTAATAATATCAGGATCATACTAATATAGGATCCAATCCTGTGTCCATATGTAGGAAAACTCTCATTGACATTCAGTTAACACAGTGAAATCAATGTGAGATTTTCTTGTGTATGGACTGCAGAATTAGACCTCTACTTACTGGTAATCCAGTTTTCTTACGACAATAAATTCATTGGGTTTACAGTTTATCTTCATATGGAACTAATTTATTACCCACTAAAATAATACTACCATTGCTTAAGCAATAATCTTAAATGGTTATTTGTATTTTAATCTTATATATAGCTTATCATCCAACTTTATAAAGAGATCTATGTAGGCGTTTTTTGATTCTCACACAGTAGAACTGAGATGTACTTTGTGTGCCAAAATTAAATGAAAAAGTGACAATGTACAGTGTCTAATATTAGCAGATAAGGTGAATTTTATGCAAAATACTGAGTGTCAGTCAACTGCTGTCTTAGGACAACACTTGTTAGTCCCTAAATGATCTGATTGCATGTTAACTACCATTTCCGTGAAGCCTCATTCAAGGAGATATTAATGGTCATTATTGAGCTGCAACACAAAGGTATCACAGAGAGAAAGTACAAATGACACTCTTCAGCTGTTCCTTGTAAGCATAACTCCTGAAATGTGATCTTTTCATCTATATTCTCTTATCAGAATGTTTAAAGGATCAGTAAAAAGGTTAAAACAAGAAAGGACTGAGCTAAATGTTTCTGTTAAATTAAAGGATTGATTGCAAACTGGCTACCATACAATATTGTCGGGGTGGGGTGCAGGGAGAGGAGGAAATTAGGTTGCCTATAAAACAAAGTCCATGAAGTTCTTAGGATTTCATAATGGACAAATGTTTAGGGGGTTGTTTGAGAAAGTTTGCACGTTCAACCAACCTCAGGAACAAAACTGCAGATGCGATTCCAAGGGACTCATCCTTACAAAGTGCTAAGTGTCTCCTGCAATGCAAAAGTGGGACATGAAGATGCTCAGTATCTTGGAGAATACAGTACTAAGGGCACAAATCACAGCATTTAGATGTCTAACTACCTGGGCGCCTGAACTTCTAAATGCATGCACCTCTAAATGCTATTATGGATTTATCACTCAGACACTGTTGCTTATTAGTTTTAAAACAAAGTGCAGAAATGCACAGTATGTTTGTTGCTGTTTAAAATGTTCAGGTTTTGTTTCCAATGCTATTCATCTGTGGGTAGACTGTAAGGTTTTCAGGGAAAGGACCTATTTGCTTGCCACTGCTGTTTGCTCACCAACTGTATAATGCCATTTATAATAATAATAGCGCTGTATAGATAGCTAACAAATAACACAAATATTTGAAAGAGCTATCTGTGAAGCTGTCGTCTGGAGCTTTTGTAAACCATTTTCCAGTCTTTCCATTTTTGTAACCAACTCTTTTCTTCTCTTCCCAAGTAGATTCTGGTAGAGTTTGATAAGTTCCAGAAAGCTCTTAGGAGTGGCATAGTTATGATGTTTTTCATTCTGCTCATACTTAACACTTACTTCATTAACACTTGTATGTGCAAAAGCAATGAAGTAGCTGAAAAGCAAATACACAGAAATGAATACTTTGTAATATACAAACGAAATCCCCTATTTTAGGCTCTAATCAAGCTGACATTTTGCAAGCAATGTTTAGCATCACTAGTTGATTTAATCTCTCTTTTTCAAGATGACCCAAACAATTAAGGGCCAGTTTGTGGTTGGCTTCTGTGTGCGTGCAGGGGGTGAGATGGTATAAGAAGCTTTCTTCCCCACCTGGGCAGCCGGCATAAAGATCAACCACAACTGTAGTGCTTTTCTCAAGTAGAACAGGGACTGCTCCTATTCTGAGACTCCAGGAGCACAATCCATCACAAAGGGACAGGGGAGAGAGGGGGGCCAGGTTCGCAGAACAGGCCCAGTACACCAGAGGGGGTATGTTGCACACAGTGAAGAGATGTAACAATAGGCCAAGATGGGGCGCAATCTGCCTCCTTGAATTCCCCAGTGGCAGCACTTTTTACACTGGACTGTTTGCATTTTGTACAGTTTACCCTAAACGAAGGAGAAAATAGAAGTGCTTTGAGGGATGCCTGATTTCGCAGAGATGGAGCATCACAAAGAGGGAGACATTTAAAGTCAGATGACTGATGACAATACGACTATCCATGCCTCCTTAGTAAAACTGCTAATGCGATACCCTCTGAACCTGATTTATTACTAGCACCTTGTGCCAGGAGTTTGCAGACCCATGTAGTACTTGGCTGCCTCATTATACAGAATCTGCACCCTAGACTCTTTCTTTTGAGACACTGGCTGGTGTCATTCTGGAGCAATACATCATTGGGTACCATACTAGGCGATGCATTACATGAATACATCAGAAAATCAACTGGCTCAGTCTCTCAATCCTTGGAGTCCAGCAACAGCTGACTGTGATGATGTATTACACAAACACCCCATTCTATCATTGCAATACATCAGAGCAAGGCACTGGTCCGAAAGTGTATTACTCAAAAGAGGGCATTGCTGAAAGAATCTGTCCAGAAGGAATCTAGGTTAATTATGAAACAGAAGGTATGGTACACTGCTAAGAGGAGGAGGCTTCTTAGCTTCAAATTTTTGATGCATTGGTAAAATACAATTTGCATTCAAACAGAATATATTACAAGAGAGGGTCATGTTGTAACTGTAATTACTCAGTTGGAGACAAACACCACAGCTGGGTCAAGACACTGCCACCTGTGTTGCGTATCAGAGTAGGGATTAGGTACAGTTCGTAAAAAGTCTCCATGGGCCTTGTTCTGCCCTTGTGCACAGAGGTTTCCCATTGACTGGGAACATTGCTCATGCATCTGAGGGCAGAACTTGGTCCTGAAGTTTCGAGGGAGCCATCTTGTGATTGAGACGGCTCACCATGAAAAGAGTGGGTCTGTGCACAATGCCATGTGAGGAATGCGCATGACTGATTCAGAAGATGATGGACTGGCAGTGGATATGAAGCAGGACTCAGGTGAGGATTGTTTTCAACAGTGGCTCCCTCAAACATGTTAAAACAGATCTGGGAACAAAGTTACCAAGTATCACTTTTTCACGTCCCGCTCCTCTCAAACTAGGTTGCTTTCAGAGCCCTTCACTGACATCTAATTCAGGGCTGTCACGTCCTTTCTCCAGACTCACTCCCCATTCTGATAGCCCAGATAACTCCTTATACAGATGTGTTGTAGATGGTGAAGTAAGTGTGTTGTGTCTCATCTTACTGCATGGTGGAGGGTGCACTGGATCCTCCTGTCCCCACACCCACTTGACCCATTTATTCCGTGCTTCCCATTGTGCTCAGCTGATGGGAAATACTTCTGTGAGGAACACACTACTTCCTCGGGATTCAGACACATGAACAGAGCACTGCTCAGTGTGTTTCACCTGCAAACCCAGTGATGAGAGATGCTTTCCCACTAGCAGGCAGGGCAGCATACGGACACCTACAGTTCTTGGCCCTCCTGCAGATACTGACCACTGGTTAGAACTATGGCAGCTGTTGGCGCTCTTCACCTCCTAGTGCTGAAACTATTACTACTAGACATTGATCCACAACCATGAGTTTGCACCTTTGAATCCCTCCACTGCCTCCTCACTGCCCTGCATATCCAGTTCAAACTTCTTCCCCAGCACACCTCTCCGACTTCATCTCCTACTGAATGCCTCTTCCCTCCTCCACTGATGACAGCCTTCATGACCTTTCCTTCTTGTCGGTCTCACTCATGTGTGCATGTCTTTTATAACAGTGCTCCTAGGCTTGGAACACCCTTCTATATCAGCTCACTTACCTCAGTCCCTTAATTTAATTCTGCTGTATTACCTACAAGAAGTACAACTAAAAACTTAACGATTTTCTACAGATCCTCAATATATGCATAAGCCAAAACTGGGTCAATGCATAATAATCCTTGTCCTACCTTTCCCCACTACTCTGTCACCCCTTCTAAAATTGGCTCACTAATTCCTCAAGGTAGGCCTTTCCTACATATGTGATTCTGTAAAGCCCCTAAGCACACTTCAAATCAATATAAAAACAACAAATAATAATAGTATCTCAGTATATGTCCAATTCTAATCTTTAATACATTTTCAGGGAAAGCCTCCAGCTACCGTGGCATCTGAACTAGGTAAAACAATGAAGCTGCATCATTGTAACAGATGATGGATATCGGAACAGCACTTGGGAAGAGGAACTTCACAGCCATATCAAAGAGATATTCAGAGTGAGAAAGCGAATAGAAACTAGGGAGCTTGAAGTAAAAGGAACAACCAAGTCCAACACTGCTATGGGTGTGCCAACTGACTCGTGGGGCTCAGGCTGTGGGGCTGTTTAAGTGCATTGTGGACATTCAGGCTCAGGCTGGAGCCGGAGCTCTGTGACACTTCTGCTCCTTCAATTTAATCAAAAAAATTAAAAGCTGTTTAATAATATTCTCAAAATCCTAATGAAACATTTTATTTGGGGGTCCAACAAAATGCTCAATTCATCCAAAATGCTCAATTCACCTGATACCTGTCCAGCTCTAGCTGGGACGTTAGTCAACACTGTTATTCTGCATAAATATGATTAATAGCATATGTAAATATGACTCAAATACATGAATGGGGGTGGCCATTTCAGGAATGTGTCATATATTTGCTCGAGACAGTTTTAGGATTTGCTTTGTTGTTCAAAAGAAGATCTAAACAGTCTTCTGTTTATGAAAGATGTCACCCACACTGATATGCACGACAAGCAGCCCCATGGGTAACTCAGCAAGAATAGACAGATAGTACTGAATGATTAATAGTTAATAAGAAATGATTCACCCAAGACACTTATACCTTCCTCCATAAGATGAGCAACAGGGTTCATAAGTGATGCAAATTTAGACATGAATGTAGATGTTGTGTCTTTCACTGCAATATCACATTGCTGTACTCTTGGAGTCTGGGGCAGTTCCCAAGGGTTAAGGATGATGGAGCCATAAAGCCATGATGGGAACTTGGGGTTGAACTCTAGCTGCTACCTCAAATTAAAAACAGATTTGCCATGTCTTCGCTGCTGTTTTAACCCAAGTTAAGAACACACCTTTTTTTTTTTTTTTTTTTTTTTTTGCAGTGTAAACATACCCTAAGACTGCAAGGTCTTCAGAGCTGGGAATTTATTTTCTTCCTTCTCTATAAGCACCATGCACAGCAACAAAGCTATATAACTAACTAAAAATGTGGCACAGTTTAGTGTGTACATATGTAATAAGAAACATGTTCTAATGGGATTAATGGCTCAATTCCACCTACTAGTTGGCATGCTTCTTTGCTGGTGAATTGTATCGTTTCCAAGAGAGGTACTGAGGCACTCTGAATAAAAGAAGGTACAGTCAAACCATAAATATTTGTAAATATTCTGCCCTGACTTATAGTAGGGGCTGCTTTGGGTGCAATTCAAGGCACACTTTACCTTTAATTCCTTCCTTCTTTTAATGCACAACTCCCAGTAATAAACACTGAGGGAAAGTTCATTATTTTTCAAAATCTAATTTAGGCATCTACTTGAAGCTACTGCAGTACTTGAATCTGGCACTTTATGTGATATCAGTGCTCCATTGTTACTTAGTATTTGGACAGCTGAGTTACAATTCTGAAGCACTATATTGTTCTGTTTCTATGAAAATCACTTCTGTGTTGACTATGCTTATTCTTTTCCACTTCATTTCTATATTATAAATCAACTTAAGATCATCAGGGATATTATTAGTAACTTGTTACCTTTTTTCAATACCAGCACTCCTCAGTCACAAGTGTCAGCATATTAAGTGCTGTTCAGACATCTGAAAATAATATATCCCGCTTCTAAGGCTTCCATTGCATTAGTAGTATGTTCATTATTACAGCAAATGATAAAACACTGCAAAATTGTTTTCTCCCCCACCCTAATAACATAAATAAAAGGAGCAATTAATTTCCTACAATAAAAACAGGCAATACAATAACGTACAAATGTAGAGTTTCTTCATTATTGCATCAAATTGCAAAACGGAAACATATAATTTCAAAAGGCTCAAAAGTAAAAATGGAAACACAGCTGATGTTGCATCAGCATGTAGGCTACAAAAAATGAGAGGCTTGCACAGCTCTCAACCAGCCTCCTTGGATAAGACAGTTCAGTTATAATTTCTAAACTAAAAACTCTAAAGTCTAAGCCGTCGCTTGATACAAAAATACAGCGTTCTCTTTTCATTAGGCTTTACTTTTGGTATTTCAGACAACCAGTTTTCTAAGCCCTTATTCCTAGTTACCTGTATAATTCTACAAGCTCATAGTATTGCAACTGATCTTTAAACTTCCGTATCGTGTATGTACAGATATTTTCACAAATAACAATAGTTTTTCAAATGGCATTTTAATACACTCAAACAATACATATTACCCTTCACATACAGTTGCCAGCAGTACTTTAAAATTCTCCAGTTCCTCACTGATATTCTGGTTGGTTGATTGGTTTTTAGTTGCTGAAAAAGGTGACACTTTTTTTTGACATTTTGTGCAATTTTACAAGTATTCAGGGCACATTCCCTGCTTTGCATGGAAAATGTATTTGCACAGTTGTCAGAATGATGGACAGGGAGAGAATGATAGGAAGGAGCACTGATCTTTGCTTGTTATTACATACAATAGCCCAGTAGGAATCATGATGTGTTGGTGAGACAAACTGTGTCCCATCCTGGAACATATTAAGTTTGTCTCCAGGACACACATGACTTCACTAGGGTGTCTAACCTCATTCATAATAGATGCTAATCTTTTCAGGGCTGACTGATGACAGCACTTCCTGCCCTTCACGGAATTAGAGCTGGGTTTTATCAAAGGACTCAAACTGCCTGCTAATTAGACTAATTCCCTTCATCATGAATTATTTATTTCCATTGGTAACCGATCACTGTGACATTAATGGGTTCTGCTCAACTTAGTTTCATACTAATATACACTATAAGTTAAATGTTTAAACACTCCTGATACTTTACTCCAGGTCAAGTGTATCCTAGTCTAACTCTTGACAGTTTCAGTGAAGTTTTGATTGGTAAGTTCAAGTAGCGATTAAAAAATAGAAAACAAAAATGCAGAATAGCTTTAAATTCTGCAAGCACATTTGTTTTTTGTCAGTTATCAGGTGACTGAGGCAAAATAAACATATACTTAGGGCTCAAGAGTGCGAAATACTGACCCACAGCTTCCAGTGGTTTTGATAAGAGTTCATGGTGAGATTCTGCAGTGCTTGCACATCCAAACTCCCATTCAGTGCAAGAAGTTTTGGGTTGTAAGTATCAAGGCTAAGTGAAGGCAAATGATATGTTATCAAGTTAATGGGGACATACATTGAATTAACCCTAATTCCAAGTAAGGCTAAATTGTAAGAGCCACAAAATGATTTACCCTAATCAGAAAAAAATTATACCTCAGTTACTATTATATAAATCCCTTTATAAAATACCTTGCTATATCTTACTATTTAAAGACTAAACTCAATTTTTGCTGAAATGGTTTATTAAACTGCTTAATTAGTTCCTAATTTTGTGTGTATGTATTTTTTACTTGGTATAATATTATGATGTTTCAATTTGCTCAAGGCAATGGATGATGTTTTACCCCACCATCATTACCACTGAATTTACACCACACCTTTGACACATGTAGTTGTTATGAATCATGCTTAGGTACAGTATAGTACAATGCCATTGTTTTCTCCCTGCCTTCACTGTTTAGGGCCCAGTCCTGCAAAGATGCTATGTGCCTTCTGGGAGGTGATGGGCACACTCAACTCTGATCAACTTCAGCAGGTGTCGAGCATACTCTGTACCTCCAATGGGGCGTACAGTGGTTGCAGGGCTGAACCCATCATTTGAAGCTGAGTGTATTCCATATGCATCTGCACTTAAATGCTGCTGTTCTCTCTCTCTGATCCTGTCAAGTCAGTCAGAGAATAGGTTTTCTGTTTAATCATCCTGTCTATAAAATGTTGTAAAACAAAATGCTTACAAGACCTAGAAGGATCAACAGCCAGGTTTTTTGTATTAATGAGTGTAGAATAATACCTACAATGAGATATCTGGGCAGAATAGTCTACATCTCCTGGACTAATAAAGAATTTGTACGGTACATCTGACAGACATTCTTGCATAGTAGAATCTAAAGAAGAATGTGTGTGATTTTAATGTAAAGTGACGTCTCAGAGATTTGGTTAAAAAAAAAGATAGAGAGATCATATTCAGGAAGTATATGTACATTTTGGTCACAGTGGGGGTTACTTTCACTGTGAAAATAAAGGTGTTATTTTTCTACTATTGAAATAATACAGAATCAATGACAGACAACTGTGAACTTCAATGGCATCAAGGGGTTTCTGTTGACATCATAAACCACAAGAGCAGAGCTCAAATGGATTGAGATGTCACCAGAAACCCCAAGATGGCATTATAGCCTTGTTTTTCTAAGTTGCTTTTTCCCCCATAAACACATGAAATCCAACTTTTATTTTAATTAGAAAAAGTAAACCTCTCTCATTTCCTTCCCATCCTCCTAGTTCCTGTCTCTTCTTTCGGGTTCTTCTCCCCTCCTGTTTTCCTCCATCCTCCTCTTGCCTTTTCTCTCTTTTCCTACTCACTATTCCCCTCCCCTCCTGCCTCTTTCATGCCCTAAAGCAAACTGCTGCTGGAATGGGCAAATTATGAGATTTTGCGGGACATGGTAGCAGTGATTTCTAATGTCATTTCAATAGTGCAAATAGTTATTTTGATAATACAGATAGTCTCAGATAGAAAGAGGCATCAGTCAAGTACCTCTCATTGTGTGTACAAAATTCCTGGCCAACACTATAAGATTTCAAAGAGCTGAGGTTGTCTCTAAGCAACTACTGATGCAGCTACATAAAATATCTTTCAGTTCAGACTTAATATTACTACTACTCCTAATAGACACTTATATGGTACCTTCCATTTGATGATCTCAAAGCATTTTACAGACACTAATGAATTAAGTCCCAAGAGCCCTCTTATGTAGATACTATCCCCACTTCACAGAGGTATATGTTATTTGCACAAGGTCACACAGGTCCTGATCCCTGATCCGTTGCATACAAAGAGATTTTTGCCTTTGTCTTCAATGGGCACAGGATCAGGACAACAGTGAGTAAACAACAGAGTCAATAATAGAACTCGGCTCTCCTGATTCAGGATCCTGTGCTTTAGCCACTGGGCTGGACATTGTGTGGTGTCAACTTGCATTCGTGGAGGGATGGATGAGGACAAGCCAGACAAAGGTGACATTGCTTCTCCTGGTAGAAATGAGAGGATATCCTCTCCACAGGCTGCTGTACAAACACTGTATGAAACATTTTGATTCACATTTCTAACTTACAGTTCATCTGGAAAAGGTAGACGTTGCCCCTCATTGCTCTTCTGTCATGAACAGACCCACCCAACTCACTTTTGAATTGTTTGTTTTAAAAGGTGTTCTGGAACTGTATCCTGTTGTATAAATAACATTGCAACCTTAAATCTAGCTTTTATTATAATGAAAGCCACCATGCAGTACAAGGAAACAGAAAGAGGACACTATACAAACACACACCAAACATTCCCATATAACAATCACAATTTCCTTGTAATATCTTTAGACCCATGAGATGTGTGCTGTCTTATTCAGGGTGTTACTGAGTTGTGCTTAATAGATTTGACTGATATCACAAGATTTTGACAAAAAGATGTCATTCACATCATCTACAAAGTTTCCTTCTTTATATTTATTTTTGGAAAGTTCTGTTTTTTGAGATACACGATAAATAACCCCCAGAAAAACAGGAGAAAATGTGTCTAGGGTATTTTAGTTTTACAACTGCAATTATTGGATGATTTAGTTGCAGGGAGAAATAAAGAGACCAAGAAATGCAGTAGAGAAGGTCACAGGGGCTCTAAAAGGGATACTGTTATTAAAAGGCCAAAGCACAGAGTAACAGGAGATGCCATCATGGGCAACCTTTATAAAAACCAACAAGTTTGTACCATGTTCATGAATGTGCAGAATCAATTTAAAGCAGGACCAAAGATCAGGAATTCTAAGGACTGAGGGGGATGTTGCGGGGGGGGGGGGGGAGGGGAACGACAGGGGGGAGAAAATTGAACTTTGCTACAATAGAAAACCTTTGTGAATAAAACTAATTTTGAGCAAAAGATGAAAGAGGAAATTGTTGTGGTATTTCAAATGATAATGCTGGATTCTGACATTAAGCATAGCAGGTAGGCATATCCTGCGTGGATTTTAAAAGATGTTTGTTTTTAAAGTCCTGGTCACTGAAGTGCCAGTGAAGCATCAGAAGATAAGTTTGCATAGAGGGGTGAGGAGTGCATGAGCTATAGAGGTGGTGACAGGAGTACTGTGGCTGAGTGACTAATTGTGTGGGATGCTAGAGCAGTACCAGAGAGACAGGTTATTCTGAGACACAAAGAAGGCACTGGAGAGTTAGCATGGTCAGATCCCAGGTACAGAAAGGGGACAAGAAAGCAGTAAAAATAGAATCTGATAGGTTTAGCAGCAGCTGATCCTGAAGTACTGGAGTGGAGCTGAAAAGGAAGGAAAGGAGAAGTACCTCTAGAGTGAAAATAAGGAAACGTATGCAGGTTTGGGTACTTCTGGCACCCAAAGAAGGTTGTATTGTTATGCAAGCAGTAGCTACAACTGCCTCAGGTAGAGAGAGTGTTACTCTTCCCCGGTGTGGGTGAGACCACGAAGACACTGCCGACAGAATCACTCACGTTATAACATTGACCACGAATTTGTGAGGATAAACATCTCGGTTTGAAACTAAACTAAATAGCCCTCCTTTCAGGCCTGTGGTGTCCCACTCAGACCTATAAAATGAGTGGTCAAAATATAATGAGATTCCCTCTAGCACCACCCCCCAACCAACTCCCCCCCCCTCCCCCCGCATGTACCCACATCCAACCCAAATATTTTCGCTCACGCAAATCAGGGGAATGATGTGGCCCCAAGCCACAGCCTGTTCTTCCTCTGCACAATGGTGGAGCAATACTCCCAGCTGCAAAACCAGCTGTAAGAAAACTGGAGCCCAGAGCAGGGACTATTTTTAGTTTCCAGATTGAATGAATAAGTGGGTTGCCATCTCTGACTTCCCATTGTATTTGTCTCTTTCCTCTGACCCACAATTTCTTCTTCCTGCCTTCCAAGATTCTCTCTCTATTTGCTACTCAATCACATTAAGGCAGGGAATTTAACCTCTATCTTTTCCTGCAACCTGTGATTTACAGCTGGATTCCTGGGGGTCTTCTGGCCAGATGGCTGCTGCTTACAGTGGAGTTTTCCCACCCTCTGGAGTCGTGGCACTCTAAACACCCACATATCCAGGGGATGCCTGAAAAGCAACTCCTGCCCAATACCCCACCACTGTGAAATATTGCTTGGGGACAAACATAATAAAGGTCTCATTCTAAGACAGACAGACAGACAGACAGACACACACACACACACACAGAGTATATTACTATTATTCTCTGGGAATCCATGTTTTAAAATGTTAGTGAAGAAAGAAAAAAAAACCTATGAAAAGTGTTTTATGGACTTGAAATGTCTCTTCCTCTGTATACAATGTGTGCCTTTGAACAGTGTGATGCCTTCCCAGGTCCATACCTCCTGTTTTGTCATGCAAGTCTGGCAGCCACCCTGTCCACCCCCACAAAATAATTGCCATCTTCTTCCCCAGAGCTGACAAGCAGGGAATAACGGACACCTGTATAACTGCGAGGTCCAGCACCAGTTTTTGAAATCCCAGGCACAGTTCTGTGATAAGTCATTTCCAGGCACGTTAAGTCATCCCCGCAAATTCTGTCTATGGCAGCTCCTTTGCAAAAATCTTTGCTTTGGAATCACACCCCCTACAAAAATAAGTGATGAGAGAGTCCCTTTAGGGCCAGGAGTGTCTCTTTTCTATGTTTGTACAGCACCCAGCACAATGGGGCCCCAATTCCAAATGGGCTCTTTGGACACTGTTATGAAAATATTTATTAGTTATAAACAATAGTTTGTGCTACACTGCTACCCAACACACATCATTTATATGCAGTGAGTAGGGTGACCAGATGTCCTGATTTTATAGGGACAGTCCTGATTTTTGGGTCTTATCTTATATAGGCTCCTATTACCCCCTACCCCCCATCCCGATTTTTCACACTTACTGTCTGGTCACCCTAGCAGTGAGGGACTATCTAGCAAGTTTCCTGAATCCGCTTCAGTTTACCACAGCATCTGGGAGTTTTAAAATAATAGGAAAAACCTTAGTTTGACATTTGTTCAAACAAAGAACTGAATCTGCCTGAGAACTCAAGAGAGAGAACCAGTGGGCAATTCAGTGGCAAATTAGCATGGCATTTAACCTCACCAAACTCCATCCTCCATACCAATTATCACTTTAGCCTGGTAATTTACAAGTGTTATAACTTTAGAAATATAAAAAAAAAATTGGTGACCAGAAACTTCTGCACAGCTTAAGCTATGCCCTGATCAGTCCAAGAGGTCATTTGAAGGTTAGGCATATAATGAGTACTTTGAACAAACCTCCATGAGTGAAGCAAGCAAAAGTAAATAGCAAGTTTTCTTTCAGTTTCTAGGTTATCGAAACCTACATCTTTCCATAAATGAGTTCCTAATCATATGCCAAAGGGTCTTGCTTTCTGTTTGCCAAGGTTTCTAGAGGGTATGTGGTCTGAGTAGGCTAATATACCAATATTTAAGCAGAAAAACAAAAGATGGATTATTAAACTTCCTTATTTTTGCTTGGGAATCTTTTTGGTTGTTCGCTTGCTTTTTGTCCCCCCCACCCCCACCCCCCGGTAAAATTTGGACATTTTAAAGTCCAAATAGCTCTTTTTATTTTGGGTTCTCTTCCCCTCTGCCCCATCCCTCCATGGCATTTTGCATAGCTTGGCAAAATAATTTTTCATTCATGCAGAAACAATGCTGCTTTGTGATCTCCTGAATCTGCAGGTCTTTGGGGTGGACTATAGTAGATCAGAAATTGTGTCCTTTCTGTCAGATTGCCATTCACACTAACAGTGTTATTTTACTCTATTTTCAGTTACAAAATCACTCCAGTAGGGGCAGTGAAATCTAGCCTCTAGTTGCACTATTCCATAACTGGTACAATCGGCAAGATGCTAATAGTGCAAATTAAGCAGCACTTTTGGTGGCTAAATCATAATAGCATGTGCAGGCAGTCTCAGAAAGCAGGAAAACATTTCACATGAGTCTGAAAACTTTGTAGTTTCCCTGTTTCTATAATGACTGAACCAGAATCACAGAGCTCAACATTCTGGAACTTTGGTATGTTTAAAATCCAGATGCAAATTATGACTCAAACCTCTCTTTAAACATTTTTAAGATACGTACATAGTCCTATTACACACACACATGCACATCCATGCATATTTATTTACAGTACATAAAAACACATTAAAGAATGTTAAGATTGCAAAGGCAAACACTCAAACAATAGGAAATGCCACATTAAGGTTGCCTATGCAACCTTAATTCAGCCCCCCGCTTCCCCCCATCCCGTGCACATGTATTATGAAACAGTCTTAAATTACATGATTACAAACTATTTTTTCCACAGGCCCCTGCCTCAGTGCACAGGGTGGACAGTGCTCACCGAATAGTCAACATTTCTTTTTATCCTCATGATGTGTGTGGCCTCATACACTTAGGAAGAAAAATCAATTACAATTGCAAAATGGGGAATAACTGGTTACAAGGTAGTACTGCTGAAAAGGATCTGAGGGGTTACAGTGGATCAGAAATTGAATATGAGCCAACGTGAGGCAACTGGAAAAAAGGCTAATATTTGGACATTTATTAACAGGAATGTTGGATATAAGACAGGGCATGTAATTGTCTTGCTCTACACAGCACTGGTGAGGCCTCAGCTAGAGTAGTGTGTACAATTCTGGGTGCCACACGTTAGGAAAGGTGTGGACAAATTGGAGAGAGGCCAGAGAAGAACAACAAAACTGATCAAAGGTTTAGAAAACCTGACCTATGAGGAAATGTTAAAAAAAGCCAAGCATGCTTTGTTTTGAGGGGGAAAAAAACTTTAGGGGGACTATCTTCAAATAAGTTAAGGGCTGTTACAAGGAGGACTGCGATCAATTGTTCTCCATGTCCACTGAAGGCAGGACAAGCAGTAATGGGCTACGGGCTTAATTTGCAGCAAGGCTAGATATCAGAATATTTTTTTCCAGCTAGAAGGGTAATTGAGCTCTGGAATAGGCTTCCAAGGGAGGTTGTGGAATCCCCATTATTGGAGGATTTTAAAAACAGATTGGACAAATACCTGTCAGGGATGATCTAGGTTGACTTGGTCCTGGCACAGCGCAGAGGGCTTGGCTTGACTTCACGATCCCTTCCAGACCTACTGTTCTATGATAATTTACTTGATACTTTAAATGACTGCTTCTTGGAGCAGCTGGTACAGGAACCCACAAGGGGAGAGTCAACTCTTGATTTAGTACTGTGTGGAGCGCAGAATCTGGTCCAAGAGGTAACTATAACAGGACCACTTGGAAATAGTGACCATAATATAATAACATTTAACATTCCTGTGGTGCTAAGAACACATCAACAGCCCAACACAGTGGCATTTAATTTCAAAAAGGGCAACTATGCAAAAATAAGGGGGTTAGTTAAGCAGAAATTAAAAGACAAAGTGACTAAAGTGAAATCCCTGCAAGCTGCATGGACACTTTTCAAAGACACCATAATAGAGGCCCAACTTAAATGTATACCTCAAATTAAAAAACAAAGTCAAAGAACTAAAAAAGAGCCACCGTGGCTTAACAACCATGTAAAAGAAGCAGTGAAAGATAAAAAGCCATCTTTTAAAAAGTGGAAGTCAAATCCTAGTGAGGTAACTAGAGAGGAGCATAAACACTGCCAAATTAAGTGTAAAAATGTAAGAAGAAAAGCCAAAATGGAGTTTGAAGAACAGCTAGCCAAAAACTCAAAAGCTAATAACAAAACGTTTTTTAAATATGTCAGAAGCAGGAAGCCTGTTAAACAACCAGTGGGGCCCCTGGACGATAGAGATACAAAAGGAGCACTTAATGATGATAAAGTCATTGCGGAGAAACTAAACTAATTCTATGCTTCAATCTTGATGGCTGAGGACGTTAGGGAGATTCCCCAACCTGAGCCGTCTTTTGTAGGTGACAAATCTGAGGAATTGTCACAGATTGAAGTGTCACTAGAGGAGGTTTTGGAACTAATTGATAAACTTAACTGTAACAAGTCACCAGGACCAGATGTCATTCAACCAAGAGTTCTAAAAGAACTCAAATGTGAAATTGCGGAACTATTAACTAGGGTTTGTAACCTGTCCTTTAAATCGGCTTCTGTACCCAAAGACTGGAAGATAGCTAATGTAACACCAATATTTAAAAAGGGCTCTAGAGGTGATCCCGGCAATTACAGACCGGTAAGTCTAACATCCATACTGGGCAAATTAGTTGAAACAATAGTAAAGAATAAAATTGTCAGGCACATAGAAGAACATAAATTGTTGGGCAAAAGTCAACATGGTTTCTGTAAAGGGAAATCATGCATTACTAATCTATTCGAGTTCTTTGAAGGGGTCAAACAAACATGTGGACAAGGGTGATTCAGTAGACATAGTGTACTTGGATTTCCAGAAAGCCTTTGACAAAGTCCCTCACCAAAGGCTCTTGCATAAATTAAGTTGCCATGGGATAAGAGGGAAGATCCTTTCATGGACTGAGAACTGGTTAAAAGACAGGGAACAAAGGGTAGGAATAAATGGTAAATTTTCAGAATGGAGAGGGGTAACTGGGAGGTGTTCCCCAAGGGTCAGTCCTAGGACCAATCCTATTCAACTTATTCATAAATGATTTGGAAGAAGGGATAAACAGTGAGGTGGTAAAGTTTGCAGATGATACTAAGCTTCTCAAGATAGTTAAGACCAAAGCAGACTGTGAAGAACTTCAGAAAGATCTCACAAAACTAAGTGACTGGGCAACAAAATGGCAAATGAAATTTAATGTGGATAAATGTAAAGTAATGCACATTGGAAAAAATAACCCCAACTATACATACAATATGATGGGGGCTAATTTAGCTACAACTAATCAGGAAAAAGATCTTGGAGTCATCGTGGATAGTTCTCTAAAGACGTCCATGCAGTGTGCAGCGGCAGTCAAAACAGCAAATGGGATGTTAGGAATCATTAAAAAAGGGATAGAGAATAAGACGGAGAATATCTTACTGCCCTTATACAAATCCATAGTGCGCCCCCATCTTGAATACTGCGTACAATTGTGGTCTCCTCATCTCAAAAAGGATATACTGGCATTAGAAAAGGTTCAGAGAAGGGCAACTAAAATGATTAGGTGTCTGGAATGGGTCCCATATGAGAAAGATTAAAGAGGCTAGGACTTTTTAGCTTTGAAAAGAGGAGACTAAGGTGGGATATGATAGAGGTTTATAAAATTATGAGTGGTGTGGAGGAAGTGAATAAGGAAAAGTTATTTACTTGTTCTCATAATAGAAAAACTAGGGGCCACCCAATGAAATTAGTGGGCAGCAGGTTTAAAACAAATAAAAGGAAGTTCTTCTTCACACAGCGCACAGTCAACCTGTGGAACTCCTTGCCTGAGGAGGCTGTGAAGGCTAGGACTATAACAGGGTTTAAAAGAGAACTGGATAAATGCATGGAGATGAAGTCCATTAATGGCTATTAACCAGGATGGGTAAGGAATGGTGTCCTTAACCTCTGTTTGTCAGAGGGGGGTGATGGATGGCAGGAGAGATATCACTTGATCATTACCTGTTAGGTCCACTCACTCCGGGTCACCTGGCATTGGCCACTGTCGGTGGACAGGATACTGGGCTGGATGGACCTTTGGTCTGACCCAGTACGGCCTTTCTTATGTTATGTTCTTACTGCAAAGCACCAAAACCCTGCACTGAATACTGAATTATTAATGTCCTTATGGGCTTCTCTGAGATGCTGTGATCTTAGTAACTTAGTTCTTTATAATTATTATTGAATGTATCTTCACAACATCCCTGTGAGGTGATGGGTATTATTATTCCCATTTTACACAAGGTGAACTGAGGCACAGTGGTTAAAGCCAAAACTATCAAAAGTGTCAACTGATTTTAAGTGTCCAATCTGAGAAGCCGAAAGCCTGGTTTTTCTGAGTGCTGAGCATTTTGTAGCACTTTATATGTTCGGTGTACTGCTTCCGTTGACCTCAGTTGCAATTGAGAGTTCTCAGCACTTCTGCAAATCAGACCTGAGAGGTCTCAAGAATGGTACCCAGAAAATGAGGAATACACAAGTAGGGCTGGTCAAAACTTTTCCATCTGAACTGCTTTTCAATGGGGAATTGTTTTTTGTCTAAATAATTCTTTTTTGCAAAAAGTATCTGCTTCCCAGGGAAAATTTTTGTTTTTTCCATCTAAATATTTTGCCAAAAATACTTTGGCTTCCAGCTGCAAACTTGAAAATTTCCATTGGAAAAAAAATTGGACCAGCTCTAATACACAGTGGCCACTTGTTAAATTTTTGCTTTACGTGATTTGCCCAAATTCACATCAGAACTCTGTGGTAGAGGCAGGGATAGAATCCAGTTCTCCTGGGCAGCATTCAACTGACTTAACCATGAGATCCTCCTTCCTCTTCTTGCAATCCCTTGCCTCATTCTTACACACATTACAGCTTCCACAACAACTGAACAGGGGTCCTACAGACAACACCAATAGGGGGAGTGAAGAAAAAAGAAGTAAGGAGTTCTGTGGAAAAACCCGTATGTGATCATGTAATTGAAGACTGTATTATAATGCATATGCACAAGGGATCCTTATAAAAGTTGCACAGGCAACCTTAAAACTGGCATTTCCCACCTAAGGTTGATTTTGCAACCTTAACGTTCTTTTAACATAGTTTTTTTAAAATGTAATTTCCCAAGGTTTAAAAAACTGAATAATCAAAGGTTGTCTCATATGGAACTATACTGAGCCCCCAACCTGCCATCAGCAGGGCTGGGATCTCTACATCAGCAGCGCCGTACAGAGTAACTGGTAGCAGTAAATGGCTACCTGCCACTAAAACAGACAGATACACATCGTTGTCTGTGGGTTTCATAGCTATTTTCTAGACAGCAAATGAATGCTGAGACTCAGGGCTCCTGGATTCAATTCCAGGTTGTGGAGGGGAGCGCTTTCTAGGAGTTAGAGCCCTACTGTCCCATTCCTCCCAGCCCACTCATGTTTCTATAACTCACCTCCCCAGCTCCAACCTCTTCCTCTCAGTGCTGTTTTCCACCTCCCACTCCTATCCTCACTTTCCAGCTCCCGTCCACGTTGCCCCCACCTCTGCTCCTACTCTCTCCTCTCCATAGCTCCTGGTTTTCCCCCACCCATCTTATCACTCTCAGCTCCTTCCCAAGTCCCCCTCTCAGCTCCTGCTCCTAATCCCTGTCCCCGCATCTCTTCCCTCATTCTCCCACCAACACTACTTCCTCACCACTCAGCATTTGAGTCTGGCTCTTTCCTTCTCTTCCTCCTCTATGCTGCTGGGGCATCAACAAGGAGAACACTGAAAGTACAGGAGAGAGCCTCCCTCCTCTCAGTGCCTGTGTTCAACCTCCAGTTGCTAGCAGGAGCAATTGTAGGAAAAGTCCTTCTCAGTCCCCATAGGCTGGGATGGAGCAGGCTAAGTTGCTCTGTAAGGCTGGTGCTTGCACAGTCTATTGGCAGTAGGGTGACCAGACAGCAAATGTGAAAAATCAGGACAGGGGGTGGGGGGTGATAGGAGCCGATATAAGAAAAAGACCCCAAAATTGGGACTGTCCCTATAAAATCGAGACATCTGGTCACCCTAATTGGCAGACAGGAGCTGTAGAAGACTGGAGCACACTCGGTGCACATAGAATCTTCAGAGAATGTAGCTGCTGGACTTTAACAAGTCTCTACTAAGTATGTGCAAACTGCTATTTTTTGGGGCCTTATCATTCCGCCAAATATGGGTGGGATTTTCACAGATATGCCAAAAGGCACTGACTCCACAGTGCTAAGTACTGCCAGATTTCAAACCCTTGCTCCAAAGCATAAGGCACTACAGCTTCTCAACAACAGAGTTGAAAGAATTTCCGCCCCCAACCCCTAACCTCGTTTTCAGAAACAGCTGAACCATTTTATCTGAAACTTTCCGCCGAAAAACTCAGGACCTTTACCTCATTCAATGCAAAGAATAAATGGTGCTCACTTAATAAGAAGCTGTTCTCTATTTTGTTTTATCCTCATTGTACAGGGTATGACCCCAAGACTTATTACTGCACACTATTCAAACCCTGCTCTGAAGATAGAATTATTAATTTTCTCCTAGGCTTTTCTATGGTGCTCCTCACCATGGTATCTAAATGCGTCACAAACATTAATTAATTTATTTTCACAACAACCCTGTGAGGTGAGAGTGCAGTATTATCCCCATTTTGCAGATGGAGAACCAAGGCACAAAGAGATTAAGGTCAAAAATATCCACTAATTTTGGATGCCCAATTTGATACATTTAGGACTTGATGTTGCAGAGTACTTAGCATTATGCAGCATTTTATACAGTCAAAGCACAGCTCCCATTTACTTCAGTTGCAACTGTGGGTGGTCAACATTTCTGCAAATCAGACCCCAGGATCTCAAATCAGGCACCCAGAAAAAGGGGAACACACAATTAGTGACCATTGGTGAAAAGCCTGGCTCAAGTGACATGCCCAGCATCACACAGGAACTTTGTGGTGGAGGCAGGGATTAATCCAATTTTCCATTTAACTGCCTTAACTATGAGAATATATATCATTTCTCTTCCTGAAATTCCCTGCCTCATTCACTATACAACTTCTAGCTTTTGCAACAAATGAGTTGGAGGACTCGGCAACCGTAATAATAGATGATGCTACTAGTTCTGCCTATAACTAACATGGCCAGAGTTCAAGAGTGCCTGCTGGTTTCTCGGGTTGAAGGTGGAGATATATAGGTGCAGGGTGGTAAAAGGCAGATAGCTGAGCGTGAGAAAGAAAACTGATGAGTGTAGACGGGTTGTTGAATGTCTTAACTGCTTATTTTCTTGCTGTTTGTGGTTTACATTGATGTAATAGAAAGTTTCACAATCTTAACTCTAAACTAACAACATTTTTTTGAGCAGGAATATATATAAAAATGTATACCTACATGCAGTTGCTCTCTAAAAACAGAAATATGAAGTCCAATGTATGCATAGGATTGCTTAATTTAACTAACAATGGTAGCTCGTTGACAAAAAGGCCCTGCTGGGTTCCACAACCTGGAAAAGTAGTTTTTATGAAGCAAATAATTCTTAAAGAAATGAGTAACAATACAGTTTTTTTCATATCAGTGTCACAATATTTAGCTCTGTCATTTAAGTATAACTGCTCTAATTTTACAATGTTACCACTATTGATAAATGTGGATTACGTGGAATAAGAAAATTCTCCCTTAGGATGGCAACATGATTATTTATTAAAAGGAGAAAACTGCTACTTACTCATTTCACAGTCTAGATTTAAAACAAATGGTAAATTTAGGTATGACATTTCAATGATTTTGTGTCTAATATTTTTTATATTGCAATATAGTCTGCCTACTTTACAGACAATATATATGGGTTTATGCAGATCACAATTTGCTTGTGGCTGCTGTCTTGCTGTGTGGAAATGCCCAGTCCTTGTTTTAAGAATAATCACAGCAACAAAAATTGATATTTTAGGTGGTATCTGTAAAATAAATCCAGTCTGAAATGCATTGGTTTCTGCCAGCAACCCACAATGGCTGAATCCTCCCTATGAATAAATCCCACTGCGGTATCATTTTGCCATTTTTAATGAGGAATTTCACCTGGGTTGCAATAAAAAAGGTGTGGGTGTGTTTTTTACTTTGTTTTTACTGAAGTGAGTCTTCCCTTAAAATCAGCTCATCATTTTATAATGAATGCACATTTTTGGCTTCACAAAACTTGATATCTCTGGGATTAAACATTCATTTCAGACTGACTCAGAGAAAAAATTACTTCTATTACCTCTCAGCCACCTAAACACAAAGAAAGGGTCATTTATATAATGTTCAACTCCCTGGTTGGGGTGAGGATCTGATGGGACTAGGTGGCCGGGGCCAGGGACCAGAATTCTCTCTCTCCTCATTTATGCAGTACTCCCCTTCCCTTCGTCCCCAGTTCAGGAAGGACTTATGATACTACTTACAATGGAAGGGTGGCGTACATGCTGGCATTGTGGTGTGAGGAACTTGCATCTTTGCTCCACTGCGCTTTCTGGCCCCATTGGGAGAAACAGGAAGCCGGACAGGCTCACAGCTTCAATGGGATGGGTGTCGGTGTGTTATATTGGGAACCCCTGACCATAAGCAGCCCATTCTAGTGCCCCATCCTTCACCCCCTGAGATACATATGAAGGATTTCCTGAAATGCCAGAGGCTCATGTTATCTTTTTAAAGCTCTGGGAGGGCTCTTTCCCTTTTGACAAAATTTGCAAAAAGCCTAGCGGGTCTTCTAATCTTTCTCTTGGCAGCTAGTGTGATATATTGGGGACTGTGCGCTTTAAGGGCTGAGCTTCCCAGACAGAGTCTAGGTGGGGCACAGTGAAGCTCAGCCCTTAAATAAATAAATAAATGAAGACATGCCAATCTCCTAGAACTGGAACGACCTTGAAAGGTCATTGAGTCCAGTCCCCTGCCTTCACTAGCAGGACTAAGTACTGTCCCCTGACAGATTTTTGCCCCCAGATCCCTAAATGGCCCCCTCAAGGATTGAACTCACAACCCTGGGTTTAGCAGGCCAATGCTCAAACCACTGAGCTATCCCTCCCCCCCACTTAAAGGTCATAGTCCCTAATACTGCATCTAGGGGTCTGGTTGGGAGACATTCTTTGTCACAACTCCGTCCTAAACCCCTGCTATAACATGTAAAAGCGAAATATCATAAGGTACCTTTTGACTGGTTTAATCAAGGGGAGCAGAGTGTTGTAAGGGAGAGGAGAAAACTATTTGTAATATTGTCTCCTTACACTTTTGGACAACTCCTGGAGGGGAGCTGGTATAAAATGGACTAAAACAAATGATCCTTGTCAAATTTCAAATACTGTAAACCTTCCAGTTCCTTGTGGACCTCAGAAACCACCATCATAGCTGGCACACTCACTAGCAATCTGAGCAGAGAGGCAGTGTACAGAATGGGCATGGATTCTGAACTACACATTTGGGCTGCATGGGAAGAGGATGGACCCTAAGATCTGGGATTCAGAGTGGGGAAAGAGCCATATCCACAGATCTCTGGTACCAGGGGTAGAAGCTGGATCCCCCGATGTGGAGTGTGTGGGAAGAGCTTCTGTATGAGAAGAGTATGCTCTCAAATAGAATTGCAGTATTCGCAACGGCAGGCATTCAAAAATCATGAGTCAGCCCACCATAAATCACGAGATTGCTTAGAAATCATGAGATTTTTAAACAAATGATACGTGTTGGTTTCTTTATAGTTACCATCTGTTTTCTGAGTCTTTATGGTTCACCCAATCATGTTTTCAAGGTTTTTTCTGGGGATCTTGATTCTGGGGCTTTAAGGAAAACACTAAATATTGAGAAACTCATGAAAAAGTCTTAAGAGCTGGCAAGAATGGTCTGTTTTGGCACATTTGTAGGACAGCATGTGGAAACTTGCACCCTACTTTCCATGCTGTACATAATCTGTGGATTAGCTTTCATTCTCCACAGCTATCCGTCTGGCACCTTTCAAAACGGCTAAACAGATATAAAAATTGAAAGAATCTAAAAGAAAATCCTGTAAACCTGGAAATGGCCCCCCACAAGTTGCTTTGTATCACTGAGCTGCCTTATATTTAGTAAGAACAAGGCCTGTTAGCAAATCAGCATTTGTTTAAAGCTCTTTTACTGTATAACATTGAACAGCTAGTCTGAACTCATTCTAAGTAATTTAATATTAAGAAAATTTCCTGTAAACAGAGAGAAACAAACCAATTGGAACTTATATCAGGTAAATTCACCTTCTCAATGAAACTGCTGCAGAGCTCCCAGTGGCCAGGCATGAAATCAGTCAACGGCTGTGCAGCTCACCAGAGCTAGAAATTTCCTTCCTCTTGCTCTCAGTATAAAACCCACAGGGGAGAAGCATAACATAACCTGGAAAGCAAAAAGGTTAACACCTTAATAACGGGTTATTAAAAAGTGTCTATGGAACAAGTTTCTGATCCAGTCCAAATTATATTCAGAACAGTATTAGCACCAAGGGTAGGGTGACTAGATGTCCTGTTTTTAAAGGGACAATCCCGTTTTTGGGGACTTTTTCTAATATAGGCACGTATTACCCCCCCACCCCCTGTCCCGTTTTTTCACATTTTCTATCTGGTCACCCTAACCAAGAGCATAATGACTTTTGGAGTTCCCTCCTGCCACACCCAGCAAAACTTCAAATCCACCATCGCAGTACTCCCCTCATCCTCCTGCCTCTGCAAAAGAAAAAAAAAAAAACACCAAACACCCCAGACATTCTTCTCTGACAGGCATGTGTCATGAACTGTACTGTCCTCAAAACATTTAGCCACTCTACCCTCAATAAGAGGGAGTCATAGGACAATCATCTACCTTCAAAGTCCCACTATAGCCATGCTCTCCAATTTCAATTACTCATTTCTGGTATTCACAAATGGAAGCAACATACAGAGGTAATTGGTTTGTCATTGAGGGGTCTGAATAAGAAAAAGACTGAGATGCCTCATGGCTTATTGCTAACAATTCCCATGCTTTATGTTTCCATTCTTCAAACTCAGAGCCACTCCACTTCCCATTGAAGCATTCTGGGTATTCTTATTAAAGGATTTCGCCAAGGGATTCAATGTTTGATTATAGTCTGCTAGAATTAGAAATACCAGTAGAGAGCATTCAAAACACTATGTGCAACTGTTTCTATAGTACTTTACAAAAGGCACTGCCCTAATTCATGCATAACCTTGGCTATTACTCACGTCTTTATTCCTAAGGTAACTTACGTCTCATCAGGCTTTGTTAGCTTCCTCACAGGAACAAAACATTCAAGTCTCTTCTCTGTAAGAGTAGTTTATTCCATCTCTTAACTTCATGGTGGTTTCTGCTTCCAATCCCCAGATCTTATGATGAGCCCTCTCAATTCCTTCCTTTCCTTTATTCTCACCCCTCACTTCCTTTTTCTTTATTGTCTTATGAACCACTCCATTTTTTTGCCACCAGGCACCCTCAGTGCTCACCCCATTACTAGGGGGTATTTCTTTTACCACATCACATCACTCCAGAAACCACTGTTTTCCACCAGAGCAGATCAGCCATTGTCCTCTGCTTTTACCAGTGCTGCTCACCAGCTCAGGGAAGAGAAACATCGTGGATATCAAGCTTTAACCACTTTAATTGTATCAAATATGCCAGGTAAATCTAGATATTCTATTGATTTAAAGAGACATCCATTTAAAAGAGCAGCAGTTTAAAGTACGAGGCTGTAAAGCAACAAAAAGAAAAGCATTAAAAAGACAATCCTGATGTATTCTTTTCTTCATCTTTGATTTTATTAGATTTTGAACATCTGCCTTTCTTCTGCATGTAACAAACAATGTTCTCATAGAGACAAACCAGAATTAATTTGGCAAATTCAGTCTTGGTGTAATTCCACTAACTTCAGTGCAGTTATATCAGGGATTAACTGGGCCCAATATGTGCATTCAGTAGATATGAGTAGTTGGCATGAACAATAAAATCTTTAAGGATTAAAGGATCATTTTATTTTTCATATATACTTTACTGTCATTTCGAAGGGGCAGTGGTAGCTTGAAAAATAATCACAACTTCTCTTTGAAAGTTTACCGCCTACTATAGTTATCTAGTAACACTAAAAATTGAAGAAGATGTAGGGGCGGGAAGAGTTTCTCTACTTTTTCAGTTTGTTTACTTTGTGAATTTGTCAGAACTTTATGTATAATCAGTTTCTCCATTTCCTCTGTGAACAGTCAGTCAGCCCCTGGCCAACACAATTTTTATAAACACTAACAGATAAGGGAGCAGAACAACCCTTATCTTTTAAAAGTACAGACAAAAGATCCGGACTATTTAAAGGTTGCTTCATCAGAAACTGGATTTTAAAAAATTGGAACATTAGAAACAAATTAAGTTGACAGTTAAAATGGTGCTTGGGGTTTTAGCAAGATGCATAAGCATTTATGATACACTGCCTGGGCTTCCTTAATGCTAATTGCTTTTCACAATAAGATACTACTGCAATTTTATCCATCTGAGACTAAAACACAGTCATAAATACTTCATGATTCTACTATGCAGGCCAATCCATGGTGCACCCAACCATGTACACAGCTGGATACAAACACACACACTGCATATTGTGGTGATGGGCAATATAAATGGAGCACTGTGAAAATTAATTCGGATTAGATAGATTTCAACTCAGAAAACATTTTGAATGACAATTAAAGATGATACTTCAAAAGCAGTGATCCTCAGAAGTGGTGGTAGTGAAGTGTTGGTGCTTATCCAAAATTATCCACCCTTTTCAGGATTCCTGGCTTCATCCCCTGCTCCCTTCCTGTTACCAGCCCAACATGCAAGAAACTCTAGTAGCCTCTCTGCTGGAGGCTCGATGCTTTTGCATTCAGATTTACTGCACTCTGGAGCATCACTGCTCTCTCACAAAATAAAAATCACTGTATTTCTTCCTCCTTCAGTTGAAAATAGTGGCTGCCTGTTGACCCGGTCTAATTGTGACTCCAGCTTTAACCACTAGGAAGTAAATTGTGTCCTTCAGTTTCCTATGAATTACGTTAATCTCTGCCTAACAAAGTGGCAGGGAGAGCATGTGCTTTCATTGTCATCTTCTCTTCAAAGTGAAGGGGGAACATCTGGAAGCTTACATTTGAATTATTAAAAATTCCAGCTAAGAACACTGACCTTGTATGGGAGTGGGACACTCATCTAGACTCACTTGGGGTATGTTTATATTGTAATTAAAAACCTGCGCCTGGCCCGTGCCAACTGACTCAGGCTTACAAGGCTTGGGCTAACGTGCTGCTTAACTGCAGTTTAGGGTCTCAGCCCACACCCCGGCCCGAGCTCTAGGACCATGTTAGGTGGGAGGGTCCCAGAGCTCAAGCTGCAGCCCAAGCCGGAACGCCTACACCACAATTAAACAGCCCCTTTGCCCGAGCCCCATGAGCCTATCGGCCAGCATGGGCCACTCTTGGGTGACTAATTGCAGTGAGGGGACCAGAAGGAAGCTTCAAGGCCAGCTTGGTATCCTGTGGACAATAATTTCTTATTATCCCCTTAGGGCACCACCTCTAAGTGCTTGAGCTCTCAGTCATATGCTTCTGATGGAGCTAACATGTTGGAAAGCTGTAGATTACCCTTAAAACTGGGTTAAGCACAGACTAAGTAATGTAGGGCTTGCTCAAATGGCACCGTCTGCTGCAATGTGAGATTCAGAACCTCTGTAAATAGTTGTTTAACCCCCAAAAGGTCAAAATACAAGATAAAAATAATTTACTTTGATTCTGTATTTTTTGCAATGTTAAAAATTGAATAAAAACAGATGAAGAAAAAGATGTTCCTTAACCCTTTGACAACTGGCATGATCCGGAATGCCAGCCGAAGAATTCAGAACCGAAGGTCAGTGCTGGAAGAATTTGATGGCAGATAGGAGACCAATAAAGATTAAAGAGTTACCGAAGCTATTCATCATCTGAATAAAGGCAAAGCAGCAGGTATTGATCACCTCTCTGGAGAAAGGTTGAAAGGAGGAGGTAAGGTCACTTCATAGAGGTCATACAAGATCTGTGCAAGAAGTGGAATCAAGATCAAGTGACAGTCATGAAACCAAGGAATCAATGTACTATACACACCGTATTAGCTATAGCACAGCTGAAGGGCAGTTTCATGAACTGCAATAAATACCAAACCAATGCGTTATACGGCCCATGGATGTCCAGATATAACCCAAAGACAATGAAAAGGGAAGCCATGATACAGCCCTTGGTTGTTTTGCATGATCATCTTAATGAGTTAGTTAGGCAGTTAGTTGAGCTGGTAGTTGGATCAGGATCCTATGCTACGTGGAATGGATCTGCAGCTTCTATCAACTGATGAACAGAATCTAAATATAAAACCATGATAGCAATTGGCATTGTGACTTACAAACACCAAGCAATTTCATAGAGTTTTGTCTGTAGTGCAGATGAGCGATAGGCAGCAAACACCCAGCTTCTAGGAAAGAGTTTAAAAAGCTGCATGGAACTCAGGGAATCAGAGGGTGCTGTCCCTATTGCACTCTCACTTTAGGTTCAGGAAATATTTGTTCCCATTTGTGATCCAGTACTGAATACATTGCCCCTTGGTGCTTGAACTAAAACCATCAGGGCAGGAACCTTTGGTTCTAGCTACCACCACTCAGGTCAGCACATCATCATAGGGAAAAACATAACAGTCTGCACTGCCTATTATTATAGGATATTCTACAATAGGGGTGCAGTGCTGTGGAGCCGGTATTACCTATTTCAAGGAAGACCTACTAATGCTATGATGTCACAACTCGAAGAATGGATAGGCAAGGAAGACAACCACTTACAAAGCAGAAATCATTAAAATAAATGCTCCAAGATTGGCCAAAATCAGGCTGAAAATCTTAACTAACTACTTGTGCGGTGTCAGAAAGAAGATGGTTATGCTTGGCACCACATGACACAAGCAAAATGTAAATCCTTTTGTAATTAGACAATATCATCAAGAAAAATTTTTAATCAAAACTCTGGTGCCTGAAGGCCTAGCCTCCTGTGGAACTGTGTGGGTCCTTGGGTCTGGCACACTAAAGGGGTCATTCCCAAGAGTTACAGGCTGGGTATAGACCAGACCCTGTGGATCCGTGACTCCACGCTTCTAATTTTCTGCGTAAATCTGGTTGTTGAAAATAAAGCCACCTAAAATCAATGCAGCATCATTGTTGCTCAGCTTCATTTCCAAATCAAGGGGACAAAGAGCCACACTTTGTGTTTGCCCCAGGCTAAAAGCTCAGAGAAGTGGGAGACACACACCAGGGATGATCATGCCATAAAGTTTTGGATTCTTTCCACCAGCATAATAATGTAAATAAGATCAGAATCTGGCTGTATGTGTTGCAGAGTCACATGGACATGATTTTCCTCTCATTTACACTGGTTTTACACCAGCACAACTCCCTTGATTTAATACTCATTCCTGATTCACACTGTGGCAAGTGCTTTTCAGGATGTTAAGCATTTGTCAACAAAAATTACATTTGGAATATAATGTTATGGCACTGGAGGACTTGGGGGATGGAAGAAAATGGATCATTTCAAATACTGCTAGAGCATAGTGAGAAAGCTAGAAAACAGCATCATGTTTAGGGTAGCCTTTCATACACTATCAAATGTCTAATTCAAGTTGATGCTAAACTCTAACTGCCTCATTTTCTCTCATTGGAATGTTTCACAGAATGCTGCTGCAAACACCTACATACATCAGTAACTTTGCTCATGCAAATAGTCCTTTGAAGTCAATGTGATTACCCACATAGAAAAGTTACTCATGTGCATGTTGGCAGAGTCTGGTCCAATAATTGCACCCAACCTGTTGTAACTGACTTGAAGCTGCAGGAGTTGCTATATAGTATTCCTTAAAATCAATCCCAATGTTATGATGTTATTTCTGTCATTCAAAAACTTCTTCCTCCCTCAGTAAAAAGAGAACAAAACACTGTGATTCTAGGCAGAGTTTCCCTAATTTACTCTTGTCTTGAAGGTAATATGAGGATTAAAAGGATGGTTTTTTTCAGGCCTCCTACAAGTAGATTCTTCACATAAAAAAAAATCATCAATACATTGATTTTTCCTCACTAACAAAGATAATTTACCACAAACACTGTGCTTATGAGAATTCATTCTGCTGTACTTCTGCCTGGAGGAGTTATTCGTCAATTGGAAAAGAAAAAAAATTTCTCATCATTCCTATTTATTACCCCTCCTCACCTTAAACTGTCAAAAAATTCTGCCAATAAAAAATTGCCAGCCGCTTTGTCTCAAATCTGCCTGACCGACCCCTCGTAATTCCATCCTTACAGAAGAAATGATGCTATCCACTTCGCCTTCACAAACAAGTCAGGGATATCACCTTCAAACACAAGCATTCTGCTTAGCAATATGAGGGCATTACATAGAACTCAGCCTTTTCCACCTGTCATAGCTTTTTCAGCACCTCTCACTTAGAGATCCCAAAGTGCTTTACAAAAATGAATCACTTAAGCGTCCACACCCCTGTGATATAGATGTTATCACCTTCTTGCAGATGGAATATCTAAACCAGAAAAAGATTAAGAGCCAAATGGTGAACCCCGTACCGCCATCGGTGAGCAGTTACTTGCCCAAGTAGTAGCACTGAAATTAATGGGGCTACTTGTACAAATAGTTGCTTGCTTGTGGGAGTAAAGAGTTCTCAATTTGGCCTGAAGTGACGTGCCTAGTGTTATGCACTAAGGATGTCTACACAGCAGCTGGAAGGTGTAATTCCCTACGCAGGTAGCCATACACACACTGGCTCTGTGTAAGGAATCAGGGTGCAGGCAGTCTGGCCTACCAGTCACAGCTGGGCTGAGGTCTTCCTACCAGGGCCAGGAATTGCCAAGAAGGAGTTGGAGGAATCTCAAGGCCAGGTCCCATAAACAGGAGTCAGGGTCAGAGTCAGGCCAGGGTCAAAGACAGTGATCAGAGGCAGTAACAGGTTAGAATCGAGAGGCAGGCATCAGGGTCAAACTCAGGCTGGAGTCAGAGACCAGATATCAGGAGACAAGGCAAAGTCTGGCACTTCAGCAGACCATGGTCTCTGTAGTTGCCGAGACAACTTCCTGGGGTAGCCCCTCGGGTTAAGTAGGGTCACTTGGCCAACCAGAGGGCCACAGAGTACTGTCACTCTGGGTCTTGTGGGCAGTATGTCCTGGAGCACCTACTCTCCACATTACTCCCTGGCTGTGTCCAGAGGCACCAACTCCGTGGGTGCTCCAGCCCTGGAGCACCCATGGGGAAAAATTAGTGGGTGCTCTGCACCCACCGGCAGCCAAGTTCCCCTCATCCCCCACCCCACCTCCTCCTCCTCCCCCGAGCGTGCCGCGTCCCTGCTCCTCTGCCTACCTCCTAGCATTTCCCGCCCGGCTGCCACCAAACAGCTGTTTGGCAGCTTTAGCAAGCTCCGGGGGTGGGGGAGGAGCAGGAACGTGGCACACTCAGGGGAGGAGGCAGAGAAGAGGCAGGGCCGGGGATTTGGGGAAGGAGTTGGAATATTGGCAGGGAGGGGGAGGAGTTGGGGCAGGGACTTTGGGGAAGGGGTTGGAATGGGGGCGGGGAAGAGGTAGAAGAGGTGGGTCAGGGGTGGGGCCTCGTGAAAGGGGCATAGTGGGGGCAGGGATGGGGCAGACGGGAAAGATGGGAAGTCGGTGCCTATGTCTGTGCCTCTACATAGCCTCCTTGTGGCACTGTGGGATTATCAACTGCCCCAGGCTCTGCAGACCTGGGTTATGGCCCTTACGCTCTAAGCGAGTGTCTAAAAATAACAGTGTGGCTGCAGCAGCATGGGCGGTGGGTTGGGCAGGATTGTTTTTAGGCAACTAGCCTGTCCTGCTACGGCCACACTGCTATTTTTACATGCTAGCTCAAGCAGACCGAGCATGGGTATGTCTACCTACACTGAGATTACACTTCTCAGCTGTGTAGCCATATGCTAAATCCCTTAGGACATGTCTACATTATGCACTGGATCGACGGGCAGCAATCGATCCAGCGGGGGTCAGTTTATCGCGTCTAGTCTAGACACGACAGATCGACCATTGAGCACTCTCCGGCCGACTCCGGTACTCCACCGGAGCGAGAATCGTAGGCGGAGTCGACTAGGGAGTGTCAGCTGTCAACTTACCACAGTGAAGACACTGTAGAGCTAAGTACGTCGACTTCAGCTACGTTATTTACATAGCTGAAGTTGCGTAACTTAGATCGATCCCCAACCCCCTTGTGTAGACCAAGCCTTAGAAGGGCAGCACAGTCTAGTGGATAAGACACTTGCCTAGAAGTCAAAAGATCTGCGCTCGATTCCTGGTTTTTCACTGATTTGCTGAGTGATTTTGAGTAAGTCATGTAATCGCTCTGTGCCTCTATTTCCCCTCACACCCCTTTCTGTCTTGTCTCTTTACATTCTTTGGGACAGGGACTGCTTCTCATGAGACATTAATAAAGCATCTAGCACAATGGGGCCTGGTCTTCAATAGGCACTACTGTCATACAAATAACTAACAACAATATAGTCAGTAGCAGGAACAAAAGCCAGGACTTCTGATTCTGTTTCCTGCTCTAGCCACACAACCTGCTTTACAAATCATATTGTACGTGAAAGATTTTGTATTACTTTAAATGTACATTTCTTTGGATATTCTTTTATCCAAGTTCTAATTATTATATCGATCATTTTCTGCTATTCCTACTACATTATTCACTCTCTCAAACAAATCAAGCAATACTTCTCCATTGCATCTCCTAAGCTTTCTTTTATCTCAGTAAAACTTACAGGAAATGAAGTTTGATTCCTCTCCTTTCGTTTTATTTATTTTTAGTTAGGTGCTTTTGATTCACTAAAAGCCTTTTTCCCCCCTGTCTCTCTTTCCACCTTTGTGCTTGTTCTCATCTAGAACAGGCGCTTTTGCTGTCTCTTGCTACTTCAATCAAAATGATGGTGGTCTGACTCCGAGTTACTTTGTCTGGATGGCAGTTAATTTCTTGCTTTTATCCAGAATTTCACCACAGGAACCTCTCTCATTTTCCCAGTATATCCATCTCTACTGCTCTCTTCAGTCATTATCACCAGCCCAATTTACCTCAAATGTCAATGCAAACATTGATCCATGAACTAGATGGAGTACAACAGGGGGTTAGTATGTACAATGGTGACAAAAATTCATTCAGTTTCTTTCATGATATCAAGTATCACTGAAGAACTGTCCGGATATGTGGACTCTCTACTCAGACTCTATGCCACCAGCGCTCCCAGCTATCTCCGTGACACCACTGATTTCCTGAGAAAACTACAATGCATTGGTAATCTTCCAGAACACACCATCCTAGCCACCATGAATGTAGAGGCTCTCTACACAAACATCCCACACACAGATGGAATACAAGCTGTCAGGAACAGTATCCCTGATGATGCCACAGCACAACTGGTTGCTGAACTCTGTGATTTTATCCTCACGCACAATTATTTCAAATTTGGTGACAATATATACCTCCAGACCAGTGGCACCGCTATGGGCACCCGCATAGCCCCAAAATATGCCAACATTTTTATGGCTGACCTGGAACAACGCTTCCTCAACTCTCGTCCACTCACGCCCCTTCTCTATCTACGCTACATTGATGACATCTTCATCATCTGGACCCATGGGAAAGAAACTCTGGAAGAATTCCACCACGATTTCAACAGCTTCCACCCCACCATCAACCTCAGCCTGGACCAGTCTACACGGGAAGTCCACTTCCTAGACACCACGGTGCAAATAAGCGATGGTCACATTAACACCACCCTATACCGAAAACCCACCGACGGCTATGCCTACCTACATGCCTCCAGCTTCCATCCCAGACACATTACACGATCCATTGTCTACAGCCAAGCGCTGAGGTACAACCGTATTTGCTCCAACTCCTCAGACAGAGATTAACACCTACAAGATCTTCACCAAGCATTCTCAAAACTACGATACCTGCATGAGGAAACAAGGAAACAGATCAACAGGGCCAGACGTGTACCCAGAAGCCTCCTGCTGCAAGACAAGCTGAAAAAAGAAACCAACAGAACTCCACTGGCCATTACTTACAGCCCTCAGCTAAAACCTCTCCAGCGGATCATCGGTGATCTAAAACCCATCCTGGACAATGACCCCTCACTTTCACAGGCCTTGGGAGGCAGGCAAGTCCTCGCCCACAGACAACCCGCCAACCTGAAGCATATTCTCACCAGCAACTACACACCGCTCCATAATAACTCTAACTCAGGAACCAATCCATGCAACAAACCTCGATGCCAACTTTGCCCACATATCTACACCAGGGACACCATCACAGGACCTAACCAGATCAGCCACACCATCACCGGTTCATTCACCTGCACATCCACCAATGTTATATACGCCATAATGTGCCAGCAGTGCCCCTCTGCTATGTACATCAGCCAAACTGGACAGTCCTTACGCAAAAGGATAAATGGACAAAAATCAGATATAAGGAATGGCAATATACAAAAGCCTGTAGGAGAACACTTCAACCTCCCTGGACACACAATAGCAGACTTAAAGGTAGCCATCCTGCAGCAAAAAAACTTTAGGACCAGACTCCAAAGAGAAACTGTAGAGCTTCAGTTCATTTGCAAATTTGACACCATCAGCTCAGGACTAAACAAAGACTAAGCCAACTACAAAAGCAGTTTCTCCTCCCTTGGTGTTCACACCTCAACTGCTAGAAGAGGGCATCACCCTCCCTCACTGAGCTAACCTCGTTATCTCTAGCCTGACTCTTCCCTGCACATTTATATCTGCCCCTGGACATTTCCACTGCTTGCATCCGACGAAGTGGGTATTCACCCATGAAAGCTTATGCTCCAATACTTCTGTTAGTCTATAAGGTGCCACAGGACCCTTTGTCATTTCATGATATCTTTATCTCCAATGCTTAAATTCCAGCACAAAAGGCTTGGCTATGCCCTCCAGCCAACAACTGGACAGAACATCTCCCTCCACACCCACAGATAAGATTGGTTTCAGTGTAGTAGCCGTGTTAGTCTGTGTCAGCAAAATGAAAATAAGAAAGAAAAACTTGTAGCACCTTAGAGACTAACAAATTTATTTCAGCATAAGCTTTCGTGGGTTAGTACCCACTTCATCGGATGCATGGAATGAAACATACAGTAGACAGATATTTATACAGTCAGAGAAACATGATAAGGTGGAGGTGCATAGACCAACCTTAAGAGGCTAATGAATTGAGAGGAACCATAACAGCAGGGGGAGAAAAACCTTTGAAGTGATAAACAAGATGGTCACACAGGTGTGAATGAGGATCGTTAACTTAAGGGAAATAGATTCAATTAACGTAATGGCCGAGCCATTCGAGGTCCTTATTTAATCCTGAGGTAATGCAATCTAGTTTGCATATCAATTCGAGTTCAACAGTTTCTCTTTGAAGTCTGCTTTTCGAGTTAATCTGTCGCAACACTGCTACCCTCAAGTCTGTCAGTGAGTGATTAGGGAAGTTGAAGTGTTCTCCTACTGGTTTTTGAATGTTGTGATTCCTGATATCAGATTTATGTCCATTTATTCTTTTGCGTAGAGACTGTCCGGTTTGGCCAATGTACATGGCAGAGGGGCATTGCTGGCACATGATGGCATATATCACATTGGTAGATGTGCAGGTGAATGAGCCCCTGATGGTGTGGCGGATGTGATTAGGCCCTGTGATGGTATCACTTGAATCGATATGTGGACAGAGTTGGCATCGGGCTTTGTTGCAAGGATAGGTTCCTGGGTTAGTGTTTTTGTTGTATGGTGTGTGGTTGCTGGTGAGTATTTGCTTCAGGTTGGGGGGCTGTCTGTAAGCGAGGATTGGTCTGTCCTCCAAGATCTGTGAGAGTGAGGGATCATCTTTTAGGATAGGTTGTAGATCTTTGATGATGCGCTGGAGAGGTTTTAGTTGGGGGCTAAAGGTGACGGCTAGTGGTGTTCTGTTATTTTCTTGTTTGGGCCTGTCTTGTAGTAGGTGACTCCTGGGTACTCTTCTGGCTCTGTCAATCTGTTTTTTCACTTCAGCAGGTGGGTATTGTAGTTGTAAGAATGCTTGATAGAGATCTTGTAGGTGTTTGTCTCTGTCTGAGGGACTGGAGCAAATGCGGTTGTATCTTAGAGCTTGGCTGTAAACAATGGATCGTGTGGTGTGTCCAGGATGGAAGCTGGAAGCATGTAGGTAAGTATAGCGGTCAGTAGGTTTCCGGTATAGGGTGGTGTTTATGTGACCATCACTTATTAGCACAGTGGTGTCTAGGAAATGGACCGCTTGTGTGGATTGGTCTAGGCTGAGGTTGATGGTGGGATGGAAATTGTTGAAATCATGGTGGAATTCCTCAAGGGCTTCTTTTCCATGGGTCCAAATGATGAAGATATCATCAATGTAGCGCAAGTAGAGTAGGGGTGTTAGGTGACGAGAGCTGAGGAAGCGTTGTTCTAAGTCAGCCATAAAAATGTTGGCATACTGTGGGGCCATACGGGTACCCATAGCAGTGCCACTGACTTGGAGGTATATATTGTCCCCAAATGTGAAATAGTTGTGGGTGAGGACAAAATCACAAAGTTCGGCCACCAGGTTAGCCGTGGTAGTATCGGGGATACTGTTCCTGACAGCTTGTAGTCCATCGTTGTGTGGAATGTTAGTGTAGACTTGAGGGTAGCAGTGTTGCGACAGATTAACTCGAAAAGCAGACTTCAAAGAGAAACTGTTGAACTCGAATTGATATGCAAACTAGATTGCATTACCTCAGGATTAAATAAGGACCTCGAATGGCTCGGCCATTACGTTAATTGAATCTATTTCCCTTAAGTTAACGATCCTCATTCACACCTGTGTGACCATCTTGTTTATCACTTCAAAGGTTTTTCTTCCCCTGCTGTTATGGTTCCTCTCAATTCATTAGCCTCTTAAGGTTGGTCTATGCACCTCCACCTTATCATGTTTCTCTGACTGTATAAATATCTGTCTACTGTATGTTTCATTCCATGCATCCGATGAAGTGGGTACTAACCCACGAAAGCTTATGCTGAAATAAATTTGCTAGTCTCTAAGGTGCTACAAGTTTTTCTTTCTTATTTTCATTTTACAGATAAGATTGTTCCCTAGGGTCACAAATGGTTCCAAAGATTGCCCTGGCTTTAAAATGGACTTGCTGGCCTTTGAGCTTCCTCTGTTCTGCCCTGAAATACAATAAAATAAGCATGTGAGCTGATAAAAAAAAAATCTCCTGAAAATGTTTCTAACAAAAAAAATTGAGTTGAAACTTTATTCTTACATTTCAATTCATATTTTGAAAACAAACATTTTTTTATTTTATTTTCAGTTTAAGGATTTTCTGTCTCTCTCCCATCCCCATTTTTCTTCCTTTCCCCCCCTCACTTTAATTATACCTCTGCTACTCTTTAACTTGACATAATTTCCTATATTTTTGAAAAGGTTTGGACTGGCAATATTACAGTGTTTCAATTTTTCCGTTTAGCACTCTGTAACTTTTCCAAAGTTGGACTAGTTTTGAAAAGTTAGAGTGGAAAACAAAACCGAGAAAGAGCAAAACTAAATGATCATAATGGTCCCTTCTGACCTTAAAGTCTATGACACTATGACTCTTGTTCTCTTCCTCCAAGTGTCTGTCACTACTTCCATCTTCCACTTTCTTCATCCCATTTTCTCTTTTGCTTCCTTCCTTTGTGTTCTTTTCCTCTCTCTCTCTTTTTCCTGCTCCACTTCTCCAGAGTATCTTTTCCTTAGTCCCTCTCCAACTTCTAATATTTTCTCTTCCCTGAAATCTTACCTCAAAATATCCTTTTCCCTCACTACCTTCTTTAACCCCACAATCGCTCATTACCCTCATGTTCATTTCCTAGTCTCCTCCCTCCATCCCATTCTCTCTTTTGGCTCCCCTCTAACTACACGTTTAGTAGCAAACTCTGGCATCTACTTCCACTGCTCTTGCTTTGGGGTTGGCTCCTGCCACCCATGTTCCAGGATGGACTCCAAGGGCATGGGATTTTTTCTTTGAAAGGTCTCTCTCCTTCAGAGATCTCTTCTCTGTGTAGCCCAACATTTATTGAGCTGTTCACGCTCTTTCTTTAGCTCAAAGCTAGCATTACAATAAGGCAGACAAGCAAGAACCAAAGGTCAACATTGCACTGGTATGATGTGTCAGCTAGATATGGTTCAACAAGAGCATAGATCGCTATACCAGACTGTTGCATACAATGCCTCAGTTCAAGCATCAGATATATCAGCATATTCCTGTGCCCAGAAGTCAGCACAAGATCTTATGATGGATAATAAACTAACCAGAATGACATTAAGTGGCACTGTTAGTAACAGGAGACAGTTTGTATCACCATAGGTGTGTGCTTAATCGCTCTCAATCTACACTACCGCTAAACATGATATAATTTACGTAACTCAGAGGTGTGAAACCCCCCGACCCCCAAGTGACGTAAGTTACATCGATTTAAAGCCATGTCTACCTACACCATGCTATGTCGGCGGGAGAGCTCTCTCCCATCAACAGAGCGTGTCTTCACCAGACGCAGTTGTACCGATGTAGCGCAATAGTGATTAGCCCTTAGTCTAGGAATCAAGAGTCTGCTACCCCTGCTGCTCCTTAACTAGGGTGTCACTTATGGCAACAAATCTGAGGTTTTATTACCTGATTAGCTACAAAGTTAATTTGTAAGAAAAGACAGAGCACCTGTCTGACTTAAGATGCAAAATATGAAATGAATAGGAGATCAGAATTAGTTAAGATGGGACGGTCTTAATTTTTGGTCAGTAATTCATTTACCCCATGGGGATTTATGGATTTTAAGTGATAAGAGACTCAATCTTATTGTCATGAATTCCGGTGCGGCACAATCTCAGTCAGAATCTTTAGGTGTAATACAATTAAGAAATAATAACAAAAAAAAATCTACTTAGTAATATCACAATTTCTATAAGAAATTTTAGAACTGATGTGATAAATGGGGCAGGGGGAGCTCCCTTTTATGGACACACAGCAATTCAGTAGCTATAGAATCCTCCTTAGCGCAGCTGTACCCTAATTGCCTTAACTGTAAAGGGTTAAGAGAAGCTTAACCTGAGTTGGCACCTGACCAGGAGAACCAATAGGGAGGCTGTACCCTTTCAAATTGGAAAAAACTCTCAGGCTGGAGAGCGGGGAAGGCAGCAACAAGCTGTAAGCTTTAAGCCAGATATGGGAAATCATCAGCATCATACCTAGAAACTCCTCATTTGGAACCCCAGATATGTAAGTAGCACAGGAAAAGTTAAGACAGATGTGATTAGGAACCTTTTTGATTGTTTTGGTTTGTGGATTCCTCTGTGTTAACCCCAGGTGCTTTTGTTTTGCTTGTAACCTTTAAGCTGAAACCTAAGAAAGTTATTTTTGGTGTTTAATCCCTAAAGCCTGAGTTTCAGATGTTTCTTTCTTTTTAAATAAAATTTCCCTTTTTTTGAATCCTTTGATTCCAAAGTCCTTAAACAAGGGGTTGGTCTGTGCTCACATAGCTAAGGCAACCGGTTGGTATTTTATTCTCAAGTCTCCCCAGGAAAGGGGGTGAAGAGGCTTGGGGGGATATTTTGGATGGACAAGGATTCCAATTGACCCTTCCCTGAACATTCGTAAAAATCACTTGGTGGTGGCAGCAATATCTGTCCAAGGCAGAAGACTGTGCC
Organism: Macrochelys suwanniensis; assembly: GCA_033296515.1. Lineage (NCBI taxonomy): Eukaryota > Metazoa > Chordata > Testudines > Chelydridae > Macrochelys > Macrochelys suwanniensis. The sequence continues at coordinate 39,831,301 of CM065784.1, forward strand.
TTGGAAGAGTTTTAACCTAAGCTGGTAGAAATTAAGCTTAGGGGGTCTTTCATGCGGGTCCCCACATCTGTACCCCAGAGTTCAGATTTGGGGAGGATATACTCTGACAACTGATATCACAGAGATTCAGTGCTGCTTCTAATTTTTCAATCAGTTCCCCACAGACAGCAATACACAGGTGTCTTAACCTTAAATTTAGGTAATTATAATTAAAGCTCTCATACTCCATTCAAAAGCAACTGCAGCTCTCTCTCTCCCTCTCTATAGTCTAAAACCATTATTCTGCATGTAGTTCCTTTTTTGTTCTCTGCTTCTTTGGTCCTCTTCCAAGAATTGGCTGGTGATTATTTAGACCCTTTCTCCGTGTTTTGGTATTTTGTGCTTTGCCTCCTCTGATTCATGGATTATTCCACTCTCAGATATTTTCTATACCCATGCACAGCCGTTCCTCATCCCACGTATTGTAAATATAATGCCCATCTAATCAATCATTACTTCTATATCTCAAAATAAACCATCCTTTCTTTATTAAGTTGGGAAAATTAGTCAAATGAATATTTTCTAAAACTTGCTGCCTTTTTAGGTCCTTTGGCTCCCAGCCTGTGTCTCTCCTGCACCCCCTTTATAGTTCTTTGATTTGCACACAGTACCAATTTAGATCAATTAGTGTTTATGGGGATATTTTGGCCTTCCTGATTTTACCATAATAATTTAGTTTTATAGACCACAATGACTGTGCAGAGAGCATCCCTTCCCAGAAAATCAGGGTCAGGGGTGGCATATAATTTACAAATAATGGTTTCTGACCATCCCCCCTCTAAATCTGAACTTAATTGATTTTACTTTCATAAGAATGGCAATCATATAAGAGGGAATGTGGTATAGTTAAAAAAACCAGGGTTTTATATATTACAACTTCTACAACAGACTTGCTGTATTACGCTGGGCAAATTACTACTTAGTAGCTCTGTGCCTAGTTTACCAGTCTATACAAAGGCTAAGAAATGGTGCCCACTTCCAAGAGGTGTTCTGAGTCTGTTGATTAACTGATGTTTGTGAACTCCTGAGATCCTCAAATCAAAAGCACAAAATGTTATAATGCAATCAATAATAATAATGACTTGCAAAATGCCATTGTTTGTAGCTTCCATATAAAACAAACGTGCGGACAATTATTTGATTCTGCTCCCACTTACACCAGTTTAAGGCCCCAGTTCAGTAAGGCGCTTACGCGTGTACCTAACTAAGCCCTGGGCTACACTAGACCCTGGGGGGGGGGGGGGGGTCAATCTACGATATGCAACTTCAGCTACGTGAATAACGTAGCTGAAGTCGGCGTATCATAATCGACTTACCTGGCCGTGAGGACGGCAGCGAGTCGATCACTGCCGCTCCCCCGTCGACTCCGCTTCTGCCTTTCACCGAGATGGATTTCCGGAGTCGACGAGGGGCGCGTTTGGGGATCAATTAAGCGCGTCTAAACAAGACGCGATAAATCGATCCCCGATAGATCGATTGCTACCCACACATGCTTAAAATCAGGAACCTGCTTAGATACCTTTCTGAACTGGAATTGAGTCAGGAGTAACTCCAGTAAAGTCAGTGGTATTACTTCATAGTAGAAATAGAATCGGGACCAGGCACATCAGACAGAGTCCAGATTCCTCTCCCCCTTTCAAAATGTGTTTTTAATAAGAAATCCCATATTTTAATAAATTGCTTTCTCTTTGAGTCATCAGAGTGTTCATGAATTAATGCAATTCAATACAGTCTGCAGAGCTGCATCTGTTACTCTATGGAGTCTCCAGCACAAATCCAATTCCGGTGAAGTCTTACTACTGTCCTAATGGAGCAAATGGCTAAAGACTGAATTCTTTCTAATGTGTATGTGATATATATGCAATTAAATTCCTGTTATAGTGAAGAATCACTGTCAGCAGAGATTATTTTAATGGATGTACAGTAGTACTCTAAACTAAGTCTTCACCATCTGTTCATCTTAATTATAAATGCAAACACAACATATCTTACATTAGCATCAGAACATAGTGAAATACCAGCGATTGAAATGCCCATACATACTCTTTGTACAATACTGAATGCATCTGTGCTATTTTTCCTCTCTCCCCCACCCACCAACACAAATTGGACCAGGGGAAGGAAAGTGCTTATTCCTCACAGATAATTTCCTGACATGGTTGAATATTTTCCTGGCAAAGGATTAATTACAGAGAATTTTAATGCATTATGCCTCAGAACACTTTCTAAAAGTATGCAGTGCAATAGGACTGCCACTTAATTTTAGCTCTTTTTAGTTGTCTTAGTTTTTTTCCCCGTTTAGCCAGCAAAAGCTGTGAGAAACAGCAAATTCACTCTAATCCTAATAAATCACTAGCTTGCGGGTAAAAAATAGAAATAAACTTGAGCTTTTCTTTTTTATAACTGAAATTTAAGAGAGAGAAACACTGCAGACAAATAAAAGGGAAACACTTGATTGGGAAAGTTTACGGATATCCGTACATTTCCTTTTTGATATGGCTCTCTATGATTTTGCAAACTCATTATTGGGAAGACAATAAAACATGTCAGACCATAGTCTAGAATCTAGATGGTAGAAGTATGGATTCATTATCTCCTTCGATTTCATAGTTATACTATTAGGTGTTAGATTCTCACAGTTTATATTGGGGCTGTAGCATCACTATAGTTAACATTGAGACTAGTTTACTGTTTAACAGACCATTTCTCTATATGCTCTAAAATCCATATGTTGACTCAGATTATCTTGAAAATTGCTGTGTCTCATAGGGATGCAGAATAGGATTAGTGAGCTAAATTTGAGGCTGCTTGAGCAATGGGTTTTGGAGATATAGTCCGCCCCTCTCCCAATAACATGAAACCAATGCAAAGCAAGTAATTGTGATTCTCATCAATGTTAGCATGATCAAAGGGGTTGCTGTGCATTAGGAACTGCACCCATAAAACAGAACTTTATTCTAAGGACCAGTGTAAGGTGCCATTAACTATTTCAGCACCAGGATAGTCATCAGTCAAAACATGAAAAATAAAACACACAAAACAAATGTCAACTTTCTACAATAATTCCATCCAAACAACACAAACCAAGTGATCACCCCTATCAATTTCACCCCTCAAAGCGCAGTAGTTCTGTGAAAATAGGTTCTGAAGGAAACGTCAGACAGTAGAAAAATCTTAGACACATGGCTTTCTTTAAAGGAAATCTCAAATTATATTCCCCTACACCAAACTGCTATGGTGGGGGGAGGGGGAGAAACTCAAGCAGTGTACAAACTAGAATAAACCCTTAGAAATAATATTCTAATCTCAAGAGAGAGAATTTTTCTATATCATTTTCATTTCTGTTAAAATGAAAATTCTGGTGTAACATTAATTGTCATGATAGGTTTCAGTGTAGTAGCCGTGTTAGTCTGTGTCAGCAAAATGAAAATAAGAAAGAAAAACTTGTAGCACCTTAGAGACTAACAAATTTATTTCAGCATAAGCTTTCGTGGGTTAGTACCCACTTCATCGGATGCATGGCTGGGGTAAGTGGAGATGTTGTTCCAAAGGGAATCTGTTGGACAAGGGGCATGGTACCATCAGGCAATTCTGGGGGGTTAGTGCATGGTAAGTGAAGTGGTTGAATAGAGGCCAGGTGTAGCCAGAAGGTGTTCACAAAGTCCACCTAAAGGTGACCTCTCCCTTAGTGAGGACATGGTCTGACAGTTTCTTTTACTTTATCCATATGCTTTGTCTCTGCAGTGCTCCATCTCTGGGAAGAAGAGAGCTCTAAAATGTCACTCAAAGAGAGTAGTGCGAGTGTGTGCTGTGACTCTTTATTCCCTGATTTTCTGTGGGTTAAGCATCCATGTACTCAGCGTTCTGGAAGGGTGTTTTTGGGCAGTGAGTTTTCCTTGTCCTGAGGAAGTGGTGGTATAACTGAAGGCAGAAGAAGGCTTCCTGGGAACACTTAGCCTCTTAAGGTTGGTCTATGCACCTCCACCTTATCATGTTTCTCTGACTGTATAAATATCTGTCTACTGTATGTTTCATTCCATGCATCCGATTAAGTGGGTTCTAACCCACGAAAGCTTATGCTGAAATAAATTTGTTAGTCTCTAAGGTGCTACAAGTTTTTCTTTCTTATTTTCGTTTCACTAATTCAGTTACCAGCTCTGCCCTCCTCTGGGTCCTTACATGCCGCTAGTAAAAGTTGTGGAGAAAGGAAGGTGGCAACCAACAGGCTGTGAGGAGCACAGCTATTAGCTAGAGGCAGCACAGGGGAGTGAGGGTAGCCCCATACATTGTACTCCCCTTTGAGGGCTAGGAAAGTGGGAAGGGGTTCTTCACAACCCTCTAGCATTTAGAGGTGTGAAGTGGCCCATTCATTTCAATTCATCTGAAAACCCCATGGAGATTAATACAGCTTCACACAATAGCTCTGAGAGGTGTGAAATGACCCATTCACCTCAGTGGGTGTTCTCCTTCTCCCTCTCCCAAAGTCTATGCCAGCCCCTGTTGTCAAATATCAGTTTTCAAGACAGTTTTGGTAGGCACCTAGGTTTTAGAGCAATTTGAATATTAAAATCAGCTCCTTATTGCAAGGTGCTACATTTGAGGAATGCCTGCACCAAGAGAGAGAGGCATACCAATATTCAACATAATCTCACTATGCACTTGGATTTTAGAACATTTTGAAAATTAAAAGCAGCTCATAATATGGGCAACCGTATATTGGACCTTTGATTAAATGACCCCCAAATTTGCACCACAAACTCTAGCCAGACCCTGTGGCAGCACAGCATTATGATGCTGGGGCAATAGAAACATGACAATTAATAACAAATTTATTTCAGCATAAGCTTTCGTGGGTTAGTACCCACTTCATCGGATGCATGGCTGCTACCAGACTGCTGAAAAGCCCTACTGCAAGAATAGACGATTGCGCTCCTCAAGTTGCACAACCCACATAACTCAGCACAGAAACGAGGGGTCCATGATCCCTTTGGGTGCAGAGCCACCTCTCTTCATGTCACAGTGTGAGCTTTGGCAACCTGCTGCCAATAATCACTATGCTATGGACAGCAGTATTCACTAATGCAGGGAAGGGCAGGTGGAGTTCATGCAGACAAATAAGAGAATACAATACACCACATAAAATGGCACATTTACATAGCGGTTCCTTAGGTCTGTTTAAAATAGGGCAGCCCTAGCTGAAACCGATTTCTAGAGGGGAACAAGGCACTGCTTGTCAATAGTTACTTTGCATTAAAATTGTTGGGCCAGGCACACACAGACACTTTGGGCCAAATTTATAAAGGTATTAGGTTCCTAGTGGGATTTTCAAAAGCACCTAAGTAGATTAGGCACCTAATTCCCATAGAAACTCCTATTACCAAATCCAGTCTGGATATGCTCAGGATGAGGGAAATCTTACAAGAACATCCATTTTCACAAGTTTTTGGCCAAAGATGAAGGAAAGCTTGGGGGTGAGGGGAGCGGAACTTTTGAGATTTATACTAATTTGGGTCAAAGTCTTATGGGAACAGCGAGTGAAATTTCAGCACACTCAAACCTGAATATAAACCCTACTCCTAGTTCAGCCTGAAACCCAAATTCCAAACTCTGGCCTTCAATCAATCCAGAGTCAGATACCTCATCAGACCACCCTTCGTATCAACATGGGAGAAACAATGATGTAAATACATGACAAATCAAAATATAAGTATTGCATACTGTAAGTCTAAGTTAAAGTATTTTATTTGACAATCCCTCACCCACTTTTGCCAGTTCTTAGAACTCAGTAGTATGTACTTCAAAGAGACAGCGGGTATCAAGTTGTTAAGAAGGCCAAATGAACTCAAACACAGGTGTGTAATGCAAGACTGCAGATTATCCTGCTTGATGGAGGATCATTAAACATTTTTATCACTCAAGTATCTATGAGGACAATATAAGGACCAAGCCTCACCCATCTAAAAGCAAGCCTTCAACTACTTAAGCAAAAGTAGGTTTGGAGAGGTATCTCCCAACAACTTTGTACTTTGAAAAACAATGTCATGAAAGCACCACAAATCGTTAATAATGACACTTTGTACTCATGAAATGCAAGTGTGTGCATTTTACATTGCACCATTTTAAATAACAATATTAAAAGGGAAAAACATTTTGTAATAAACAGCATTTTTGCTGATTGCACATGATTATGTTAAATAGATTGTTCTACTGGTGTCAGAGGTGATTTAATAGCTAGCTCCTATAACTAATCTCCACAGCTGACCTCTCCCCTCTGTTGATGAAGCCTATTCAAATCCTGCTGCCCTTTGCTCATTTTAAGATCTTATATTTCTGATCATGAATATATTTGTCAATGTTCTTTATTTTAAACCTGTAAAGATTTCTCCAATGGTCGTCTTAACCTGCATGATTTGAGTTTTATATATTACTTTATAAAGTGCAACAGAAGCTAATTTTCATTGTTGTTATTTTTTACCTGATGCTAGCATGTCATTAATTAAAACAAGGAAAGACTCATAGGATATCTGAGAACCTGTGAGAAGGAACAGTGCTAATAGTCTTCACTACAACTTTAAAATAAAGGGTGGAAACATCAGTTGGAGATAGGAAATACGATAGGTCATTTCCACAATCTGAAAATACATAGACATTAAGAAAAACACTCCTTTGGAAATATCACAAATTAAAAGTTAAAAATCTGTTTTATTAAAATAATGTGAAAGGAATTTGTATTTATGACATCATATAATTCCATATATATATATACATATATATATATACATATATATATATATATATATATGTGCACACTCCCTGTATAATATACACATGCATGCCTGCTTAAAATCCACTGAACACAAACCACACACCCACTGGACAAACAAGATGCCAATAGTCAATACAAAAAAACAACCTGGAAGAAGTTAAAAAGCAACTTAAAATAATTATATCTGGAACAGGAGATAGTCAAAGTTACTATCAAGGTCAAAAAAAAGGTGAAGAGGAGAGAAGTTAGCATTCCATATGAGAAATACAGATTGTAATAAATAGATCCCTTAAGGCCTGCAAGCAGGTTGCCACAAACAAACCACAAATCCCTAGAGGGCAGTACATAATTAACAATTTGAAGATCTAGCCACTATCACAAAGAAAGACAGGGAAGGCTCCCCAAAAAGGTGAACAATACATTTTGCTCTCAGATCAGCTTGCTGATTACTCTATAAGCCCATGCTGATTGTTCCTCACGCAGTATTTTCCTACTTTCCATCACAAATATGTTTTCCTGTATACTGTTTAGTTTTCCAGTAAAATGCTGGGATTCTAGGCAGGACACAACGACTATAACTAAGAAGAGAGAAGCAGTGAAACAAGCATTTCTGAAGGCTGGGGGAGCAGGATGGTGAATTTAAATTATTGTGAATATCAGGAAGATGACTTTTATAATCTGGCTAAAATGTAAGTAAAACTTGAGTAGATGGTGTTTTGTGAAAAGCAAACCATGATGCTCTGGAGTACATAAATCTGATTTAAGGACCAATTCATGAAAAATTCTGACTCATATTTTGGGATTGACAGAATTGTTCTTCATTTTCATACGACCAAGGGATGTTTTTGTTCTGTTGTTTCTAGATAAGTAACATACATACAATATCTGTGCATCTGCTAAAACCCCAAAGGGTATCCAACTCAAAACTGAGAGACACAGTTCAGAGCAGGAGAACATGAGGTACAGTTGGTTCATTCAGTCAGGCACTGATCTAGCATTGAGAACCACATGGGTGCACCCACATATAGCCCCATTTACTTCAATGGGTCACCTCAGTGCCACTCTGAGTTGCACCTGTGTAATTTGCAATGCATAATCTGGGCACTATCTGGTATGGAAACATTCAAAAGGGAGATCTTTTTAAAAAAGGTGATGAGGAAAATACTGAAGGTCAACTGTATTGATCGTATCTGCTTATTTTCTAGGCCCTTGGGAATGCCAAAGCTACAGTAATTCTATAGGCCCATATCACATATGGGGCCAAGTTAACCCCTAGGATAACTCTACTAAATTCAGTATAGTTGCACTAGAGGTAAAAATGGCCCGTTAATTTGTAATTTTTCAGCTATAGATCATTTTGTCCCAACAATAAGTTACAGATGGTAAATAATGTTAATGTCCTTTTATAGTAAAACCACGTTTCTATTTATTACTTTATTTATTGCATACAGAAAACAAGGAAAGGATTGCAATTGGCCAGGGTTTAAACATGTGGACATTTATTTCTGTGCCACCATTTTGGTGATACCTAGGGACAATGTATCTAATAATTTCAGAGCAGCCATCATCAGTTTGTCTTCCAAACATTGCTTAGATACCACTGGGTCCTCAATAAAAAAGTGCTGTTGCCATGAAGATCACTGCACCACCCCTGAAACTCCACATAAAAATGTATGAAGATGACAAATCTTCACAGGCATGAGAATCCAAGTTAAAAACAGAGACATGTAGATGAATACAAATAATTCATGTGTCATACTCTATTCTTGTTTTTTACATGAGAAAGTATGGACACTAAAGGCATTCATAAATCCAGTGCAGAACACATTGATTAAAAAACCACAACAGTACTTTGACTATAATATGCTAATACAAAACTACTCAAGATAGTTAAGTCCCAGGCAGACTGCAAAGAGCTACAAAATGATCTCTCAGCACTGGGTGATTGGGCAACAAAATGGCAGATGAAATTCAATGTTGATAAATGCAAAGTCATGCACATTGGAAAACATAATCCCAACTAAACATATAAAATGATGAGATCTAAATTAGCGGTTACCACTCAAAAAAGAGATCTTGGAGTCACTGTGGATAGTTCTCTGAAAACATCCACTCAATGGGCAGCGGCAGTCAAAAAAAGTGAACAGAATGTTGGGAATCATGAAGAAAGGGATAGATAATAAGACAGAAAATATCGTATTACCTCTATATAAATCCATGGTATGCCCACATCTTGAATACTGCATGCAGATGTGGTTGTCCCATCTCAAAAAAGATATATTGGAATTGGAAAAGGTTCAGAAAAGGGCAACAAAAATGATTAGGGGTATGGAACGGCTTCTGTATGAGGAGAGATTAATGAGACTGGAACTTTTCAGCTTGAAAAAGAGACGACTAAGGGGAGATATGATTGAGGTCTATAAAATCATAACTGGTGTGGAGAAAGTAAATAAGGAAGTGTTATTTACTCCTTCTCATAACACAGAACTAAGGGTCACTGTAGCGAATCAAGACTCACTGCCGCAGCGCCTCCTGCTGGTCGTCCAGGGAATTAGCTCAACTCCAACTTCGGAGCACCCTCTGCTGGCTGATGTCCCGCATGCCTTAGGCCCCCGTGTCCCTCCTGGACCCTGGTGCCCCTTTACCTTGGGGTGCTGCCCCCTGGCAGTGCCACCACACTCTGGGTCTCCCCTCCCAGGAGAACCTCCAACCCTCTCACCCTCCTTGCCTCAGTGGCTACTGCCAGTCGTCATAGCCCCCTCTCACTGGGGCAAACTGCAGTATGTAATGGCCACTCATCATCAGCAAGGGGGTAGGACCTGCTGCCTTTGCCTATCCATGGGCTGCCCCTATGCAGCCCCGAGTACCTTTCTTGGGCCTGTAACAAGGCCTTCAGCCTGGGGAGTTGCCAGGCTGAGCCCATATAACAGGGCCAGGTGTGGCCTGATTGGGGCATGGCCCCAGCTGTAGCTGCTTCCCCAGTCAGCCTAGCCTTTTTTCTAGGAGCAGGGTAACTGCTCTGCTACAGTCACCAAATGAAATTAATGGGCAGCAGGTTTAAAACAAACAAAAGGAAGTATTTCTTCACACAACGCACAATCAACCTGTGGAACTTATTGCCCGATGATGATGGAATATTCATGCCCCCAGGATGAAATACTGAAAGAGAAGACCACCACCTACCGCCCACCTCTTAGACACACAGGAGTAAGTTTCTTGATCGCAAGATTCTGCTGATGAGAACAGTAACAAATCTTTTTTCTGTAGCTTGAGTTTCTATATCTGAACTCTATTACATAATATTCTTTAATTACTTATATTTTATTATGTAAATAAATGTAAAACTTATTTTTACTTTTGTAATATGAACATATTCTTAGTTACTTGGAGCCTTCTTTGGAGATCTTCTACTCTTTTATAGAAATAAGCATTTAGGAAATTGTTAATAACATCATAGTTTTGACCATATATTTTCTGAAGGTTATAAATTTTATGTTTTAATCTGTCAGTCACAATAGGGTAAAGCCCCTTTTATTTTCAATGAACTACAGAAATATGAAATAAAGTTATCCACTGATTGATTTTCATCTCTCTCTCTCTCTCTCTCTCTCTTCATTCTTGAGGCTAAATTACTTTGTACTACAAGTCCACTGACTTCCAGCTAGTAACTTTGGCCCTTAGTCAAGATGTTATGGCTACAGGCCAATATGAACAATTGCCAGTGTTAGGTCACAAATAAAAGCTGGCCAAAGTTAAGCTGCAAGTATTATGTGCACTTTAGTGATTTAGTCCATGCTAAGCTGGGTGAATTTACCTTGCCTAATTTCTAATTCTCTCAAACACAGAGTTTGAAAGTTAAACTCAGAATTAAATGATATTTGGTTTGTGATTCCTTAGCAGAGACTGTGAGCTGAAGGACAAGAAAGGAGACAGAAAACAATTCACATTAAAAAAATGTACACAGTGTGACATATCCCCTATTTTGGCTGCTTTGCACCACTCAAAGCAGCCAGAAAGTCATCTTCACAAACTATTGGATGTTCCCCCTGGTAAGGGGGAAACCAATCAATAAAAGGAGCATGTCTAGGCTCACAATATACAACTTTAGTAATGGGGAGAGGCAAAAGCCACAATCACAGTGTTGAGGGCTACCATCACTATGCACAGACATGTACACACACACAAAATAATCTGTTATTCATTGCTCATGTACAGTACAGCAAGTAATCTCCCATCATTGGCTGACAGAAAATGGGTATTCTATGAATGTTGTGAAATAAACAGTATGTCAAAAGAAATTAAAACTTTTACCCTGAGATCATGAATAGCATTTCCTTTACCAAAAGCTATTTGGAATACTGTCGGGGACCTGAGAAAGGCTGCTTAGCAGCCTAATTTTGTTTGCCCTTACCTCCAACTCCAATTAAGACAGCATTGCCATATGGGGCCTCAAGAATGCAGCTGACATGACACCTATGGAAATGAGATTAAAATTCAGTGTTTTTATTTTTGCTTGGTAGCAGACATGTCCATCGTATGTAATCTATCGAAGATTATGGGCTAGAAAACGTTAGTGTGATTTTCACAGATCAATCCAAGCTGCAAAGTCCCAGACTGGATTGCCATCCTCCTAATATTTGGGGGTGGGACTTGGATCGGAGGTTTTTGCTTTGGGCCCACTTCTACTAATTAAGTCATTCCTATTATTTTTTAAAATTGTAATACTTGTGAAAGCTCCCGTGTAGTGTGACTCCCTTAATTTATTCACAGAACAGATGTGCGATGTCATGGGCTGGATTACTGCAGGCATCATCACAAAGCCTCCCATGTGCCTAAATTCTAACCTGGAGAGAATACCAGAGTACTCCTGTCCCTATGTATGCCTAGTCAGCCTCTGGCTTCTCTGCTGGGACTACCACTTAGTGCCAGTGGTAATCTGTAGGATGTGGACACCTATCTACTAGGAATTGGACTGAGACCTTCTTCAAATACAGACAGCAGATGGCGGTCAGTACTGTCACTGACTGCATTCAAACTGGTGAACTAGATATGAACGGGTCAATACATTCCCCAATTGCCCGTTCCTGTAATTTCCATGTTGAAAAACGTTGAACAAAAACATCATTTAAGATCGTCAAGACAAAACCAACTATGTATAGCCATAAAAGGATAAAGCCTCTATCGTATGGCTTAATTACATTCCCACTTGAGTAAAATATAGAGTTCTTTTAGCTACCATAATTGATGAGGTTCTACTCTATTAACACTGAAGTAGCACAAGAAACTTATGCTATCTCAGACTACGTGACATCTGGTCTCAGGCTCAGTTCAGCCTCTACATGCACTGCTTCCTGTCAGAGTAATTAAGTACATTTTTCTTGATTAACAAAATCCAAACAAGATGAAGAGCTAATATGCTTTTTGCTCTGGGTCCCAGTGGAAGAAGAATTTTTACATTCCTTTGGGGATCTTCCACCATTGACTTGTATTTCTAGTTTTGTGTCAAGGTGAATCTAATGACATTCCTCAAAATGGAACATATTGTTCACAATTTGTAGGTATCATTGGAAGGCCTTTTTGCTGTGCCACGGGATACAGACGCCTATTTTAGGCTTTGAGGATGGGGGAGAGGGGAGGGAGGTAAGGGATTCCAAAAACCAGCAAACAGAAATATTTTCTTATTTTGTATTATATTTTAGTGAAAAGTGTGTGTAAGGGGGAGAGATTTGGACGGGTTTTAAATTTCACCTATAATGTGAGCTCAAAAACACTGGCATTGTACACATATATGAGAACCAGAAGGTGAAACACCATATACAAAGCAAAACTGACCAGTTTAGTTTTACTATTTAAACTAAATGGGATGCAAAAAATGAATAAACAGCAAAATCAGTGAACACTTAATTTTAATAATGGATCCTGAAAATCTTAGCTCTTGTGAGTAATCCTAATTTACACATGCAGTGAGTGTCTAGCTCATGTTTGGGCTAAAATAAATGTAATAAAGAATTAAATAAACCTAATAAAGTAGAAGATAATGGAGTTAAAGCAGAGCTAAATTTGGCTCCCTAGGTGCAAAACTTAGGTCTGTATTAAAAAGAGCCTGTAAAATAATTTTATCAATAAACAATCAGTTTACAAAACATGCAAGGGATGCCCCAGAAAATCCACCCAAAGGGTTTAAAATGTAAATCTTACTTTAGTTCCCTTCCCCCACCACCTCTTTTTCAGCCTTTGCAAAGTCTAGACACACTGGATTAATACCTCCAGTTGTAGATGACCTCCTGTCATATCCATCACTGAACCCCACTTCAGATTGGAGTGAGCCTGGGGGAGTTAATTAAGCCCCCTTCCTAGAGTATTGTGCAGATTTCAAAGTGTTTTTTAGATAGCCTTTATTTCATTCCCACATAGAAATGTAAAATGTTTGAAATCAATATAATATTGTAATAACGAGTCTTAAAATATCGTAATGGGTAAAGCTTCAGTCTGCTTTGGGGCTCTACAGTGGAGTTGATGTGATCAGCAGCATGCTTGGTAGGTTACACAGAGAGGAAGCCAACAATTCACAGTGGGTGGAGGTTTCTTGGAACCTTTAAAAGTAAAAATTGTTACATTTTATTTTAAAACAGTGCTAAATGCCTGGCTTAATCTGGTCACTTGGGGCACTCAGCACACTGCTCTAAAGATATGTGAGGTTATTTTTAATACCCTTGCAGGTCACCTTTAAACGAATTTGCACTTCAGTGATTATCTTTGTTAGAGCACACATTATACCAACTGAAAGTAAGGAAACTTACATGTGCTGTATAGCATCCTCAAAAAGAACAAGATTCATTGCAGCATGAAGCTCATTGTAGTGCTCTAATGAATCTGTTAAAATTCTGGTCAGCTTCTCCCAATCAGATACTGGAAAGTAACAAGGTTCTCCAGCACCATGGGCAAAGTGGCAGTAAATTAGTGGCTTATGGATAAATACGTGCTCATCAACACCCTGATGGTAACAATATAGAGATATAAACAAGCATTCACACAGCACATTAACCCTTTATCACATTTTTTCTCCTAATTTTAATGTTTTGAATGATTTGTTAGTGCTTGTGAAAGCTGCTGAATTGACATCTTTGGAGGCTGAAATCCTCTACCCACAACACAGATACAGCATACACAGTGGCAATTTACATTTCCCCATCATTCCCTGCCAACAAGCCACAACTGTAATCTGGAGGGACTCCTTCCAGAAGTTTCGTTTTCATGGTAATTTTGTCTTTGTCTTCTCTGATGAGCCTACCAACAAGGGTGCCAGTTAATGACAATCATGCGACAGTTTTGCACGGACACTTGTTCAGGAGGAAACGATTTAACACAACCAGACCATTTCACGGAGGCTGCTACTCAAAAAGCAGATTTTTATATATATATTTATTAATTTCCTTAGTTTCTATCATTAGTTTTACCCATTTACTAATACCATAAGGCTCTTATTTTTCATTGTAGCATTCACCATGAGATTGTAACATACAAGCAGCTGATCAGAATGGAAGGTAAACAATATAATTTCAAAGAAGAAACTGGAATAACTATGTTTCCAGTATAACAGGGGGTATTTAATACTATCCTTTTCATAATATTCAGACCATGTCCAGTTAGGCATATGAATACATAGAAACAAGAAAAAGGAACCTGTTATACAATGATCCACAGAGCTGTCAGGTATCTTTTATTTAAAATCATGAATCCCATTTTAACTATCCTAAATTTGGGATAAATGGGAGGTAATATGGCATGAAACAGCGTAGAAGCACTCACACATGTTACTCATAGGTATCTTATATATATTGAAACCATACGGCAAAATATCTTTTTACAGTATCAATAAGAACTTTGTTAAAATGTTCAATATCCTTTTCCTCCATAAGTTCATTTGACTAGCCTCAGAATGATTCATGGAAGTCATAAATTAACCAAGTCAATAGAAAATCTCACACACTCTTGAAATGCAAAAAACATTCCCTGCAAAAATATTTTCAAATTTCATTTCCACGCTTGACTTTTTATGAACATTATACTATCCATTTCTAATTAGTAACTAAAATGCACCATTCAGTTAGATGCATTTTTGGGTCACCAAAATATGAATATTTGCTTTCAATAATGTGAGTGTTTAATAGGAAATTAACGACTTGTTGTCAGAGCAGCATAAGTTATATAATGAGGTTGTGCGGCTGCTTCAGGAACAGTGATCCCTTTTTCTCCCATTCTCTACTATTATTTCATTTTTGTTGAGATAATGTTTCCTGTTTTATTTGTCTCTGACATGCTTCTCTCCCTCTGTTCAACTCAGCCTCACTATATTTTTCCAGGACCACACTGTCCCCCCCACTCCCACTCGCATTCTCATTACCTCTGACATATATTCCTAGCTGACCTGGTAACACACCTAAAGGACTTCACTACCAGTACTACTAGTGATGTTACAAATAAGTGAGTCTTTAGTCCCCTACTATCTCGCTTAAATTTGATTCCAATTGGCTATACAGTTTGACTGGCATCTTCATGGTACTTCTTATTGCCTAAACACTTTTCTATCCTCCATTTTTCCTGACTGGTCACCATTGCTTAGCAATATATGGGGTGAAATCCTGGCCCCACTGAAGTCAAAGGCAAAGCTCCTACTAACTTTAGCAGAGCCACTATTCAACCACAATTTCTACTTGTCTCCAGAGTTGTGAGGTCATTAATCTCTAGGCTTCAGCAGCTGAAATTCTGTCACACATAGTGCTAATGCACACAATGCATTGACTTTGGGCAGCTAACACTATGGTGTCACCCTGGCATATCAGTCTACGTCTTGAGAGCATAAAGCAGGTGGCTCATGTAACCGTACCTTCCCTAACTCTCTCATTCAGGGACATGTTAATCCTAGCTCACTTATTTAAGCCCAGAATTCTACACCTGGTGTGAGGAGCCATTAGGAACCTATCTGGGCATTTTTTGACATCAGGGGAGTTTCTTGGGGAAATTTTTCCTTCTTTGGTGACCTTGTCATCCAGTTGTAGTAGGAGATCTTAAAAACTAACATCCAGCACTTCCTGCATCTAAACAGATGCAGAAAAAGCAGGAGTCAGGGACCTTGGCTTTACAAATGTGAAATAGACCACAAAAGCTAAACAGACCACAGACAACCAATAACCAACCAGAAATGGTATAAGGGCCAGATCCTCAATGGTGTTTAAGACTAACTCTCATTGAAATCAATAGGAGTCAGGTGCCTAAGTACCTGTAAATAACAGTCACACTATCAACAGCATGTGCTACTGCCCGCTCTGCTCAGGCTGCCCAAATTGCTGATCTCCCTCGCACGCCAGCAGACTCCCTATATGCTGCCTCACACTCGTTCTAGCCTCCCATGAACCTGTCCCACAATACCAAAAAGGTTCTCACTTCAATCAATAGTGGTAGGATAAAGGGAGGGAAACCACCTTGAGAACAAAATCGGAACGCTCTTCTTCCTCCGCGACAAACCCTTCCCCCATTTTTAGAATCAAACACTGAACTTTCTGATTTGTGCTCTTATTAATTTCTATTTCCATGCCTCTTTGTCCTTTCTGCTTCCAACACAGAACAGGCAGCATTAGAATCTCAGGAGAAAACTTGGTCTCTTGAAAGTTCCTGCCAAGGCAGCTGGCTAACTGGGGTGGGCATTCAAACTTGGGGGTACAAACTGACACTGCTACACTTGAACCAGGTCTTGCAAGGTGCCAAGATCCTTCTTAGAGGGCATGAGAGCCCTCATCTCCCACTGACATCAATGAGAATCTTAGGAGATGCTCAGTGCCTGGCAAGATCATTCCTCTTGAGATTCACCCTGAAGAAATGTGCAGTGGAATGTTGTCCCTGAACACCCTGAGCACATGGCCATGTATAGTGATTACAAAGACAGGAGGTAGGAGCAGACTATAACAGGGAAGTGATGGCATGTCCACCCCACTCAAGACCTGAAGGGGTTAAGGTGGCAGGTGGGCTAATTAACCCCCTAGGCTGCCCCCGGAGGAGGAGCCCGGGAACAGGGATGAATTAGAGACGATGCTCAGCTGGATGAGAACAGGAGGGGCCTATATAAAGCCAGGAGCTGAGCACAGAAGGGGGCTGCAGAGAGAGAGAAACTGCAGTCACCATCAAGGTGAGAGACAGTAAGGGAGGAAGTAGCTCAGGGATCTAGCAGTAAGACTGTGCAGACCTTGACCGCTTGTTGTACGGTCCCTAGGCTGCAGTGGAGGATTAGCCACTAGGCCAATGGGGCCCGTGCCAAGGGACCCTGGCCAATTAGGGGGCCCTGGGGAAATGGGAGCCCACCCAGCACTCCTGCCAAGGAGCAGGGCAAGCCCCTGTGCCCTGACCCCATTTCCCCAGCAGGAGTGCCAGAGGCAGTCAGGGGGGACTGCAGGTGGAAGAGATGGGGAGGGGCCCTCACGTACTCTGGCCCGGGGCTCCACAAATCCTTAATCCACCTCTGCTGGGCTGGAACCCCATGTAGAGGGCAGCCCTGGGTTCCCCTACCAGACACTGGACAGTGGTGTTCTTAAAGGGCAGGGAGAGGAAAGATTGCCTGGGTTCCCAGAGACTTTGATGTTCTGCAAGGAGAGGGCTGCAATAATCTTGCTGGGGGGGCCAAGCATGAAGCAGTGAGTCCTGAGAGAGTGAGATAGAGAGTGATGGAGTGAATAATGACAGGAGGGGTGTTGGACTGGCAGAGCTAATCCCCAGAGGCAGTCAGAAGGAAGTGCTCCGGCCCTGAGCACAGCACCCCACGGCAAGGGGGTTTTAAATTCAGTTTAGAGGAGGTCTTGAATGTGAACCTCTTTTCATCATATGATAGTTTTCATGGCTGAGAAAAGCTTGATGTACTGCATATACCTACATAGGTAACTATCCTCTATTAGTCTTTTAATCACAAACTTCTGATGCTATGAATAAGGGTGTGTCTATTATTAAACAAGCACTGGGCTGCAGTATAATTGAAAAAACAAAAAAATGCTCTTCTAGGGTTGCATAAAGAGTTTAAGTCCTGGTTTACTCAGGCACAGCACGGTGTGGAATGTGAATAAAACTATTCTATTGGTACCTTTACATCCCTTTCTCTGCCTGGTGGGAAGTGTATCTCCTTATCTCCCAGGATGAAGCTCCTGCATCCTCCATATCTTTCAACTGAGGGGGATGTTCAGGGACTCAGGATGCTGAACTATTTTCTAAGGCTTGTGTCTCAACATAAGGGAACCCCATTGCAAAATATTCTGGAGATTATCAACTCCTTTTGGCGTTAACAGGGGTCATGTGTATGTATTTATGTGAGGGCAATCCCCAGCTCGACTAGAGACTTTAAGAAGCGCAACATAAATCATATAAACATTTACAATGCATGGTGGAGAAAAAGGGTGATTGGTCTGATCCTATACATAGCAGAGGAAACTGTGTTGCCTGGAATATGGGTAGGGAAGAAGTACCTCTTAAATTAAAAACATAATGGAATCTAATAGCTGTGGGTAGGAAATTCTAGGCCATTTTCTGATGCAGACAAAGTGCAGCTTGTGTGAGTGTGCTGATAGATTTCAATACACTGTAACTGAAGCCCCAGTGCTGCAAATGGATATGTATGATGCTGCTGTAGATGGTAGCTAAAGCATCCATCCTTGAGAAGTGGATAATAAACACAGAGGAAAGTTTCTGAACGAAAAGAAAAAAAGTGAATGGAGAAAAGGGTCATTATTTCTTTAAAAATACACCAATATATTTTTAATAAAACTGAAAACCTTGAGGTTGAAAGCAAGAGTTGAAAAGGTTTTCACAGCCAATGCACACGGTGTTAAATATCTTATTCACTCCTTGTCTCACTCTATGGAGATCATAATTACTATCAAGTTAGTATTTAACCTATCAAATGAGCCTGACCTCAGGGAAGTGCAATCCTTTGCACTGCACTAGCTCTGTTTTCTCTCCAAAATGCTTGCTAATCTAGGTTTATTTAATGTACGCACATGGAGTAGGAATAGTTTGAGGACTGAATGACATCAAAAATTGCAAATGCCAGACATAAGAATGCAGATAACACCTTAGCACAACAGTGTAGTGGCAGGAAGGAGTGGCTCTAATTCTTAGGAAGGACATTATATTGATGATTTATTTTATTATAAAATACACGAATAGCTCTTATCAATATAATTATAGTCTTTTTTTTAAACAAGGGCCTGATAGCCACCAAAGTGTTCAGAAAAATTACAAGAATGTGTAGTTGGGTTTTTCAGATGCAGCTCAAAATATACTAGGACATACATTTCTGGGACTCTGACTGCTTCTGCTTAGTGAAAGCAAGGAGCACCAGGGAAAGGATTTGGCAGTAAATATTTCTCAGTTATTTATCCATTTCCAATCCAAAACTTGACAAACTCAAAGGAGAAACAGAAAACACCTCAATTTACAACTGCCGGGAAGGTAATTCTAGTTAGATGCCTCCCATCCCCTCCCCCCAAATAGTCCATGCATCTCCAAGCATAACATGTATTGGGACTATTGAGATAAAATTTCTGCCTTTGATGGGAATATCACATAGCACAAGGTAAACCCTGTCAAGCAAAATTCACAGTATCTAGCTGG
Source organism: Macrochelys suwanniensis (assembly GCA_033296515.1). Taxonomy (NCBI): domain Eukaryota; kingdom Metazoa; phylum Chordata; order Testudines; family Chelydridae; genus Macrochelys; species Macrochelys suwanniensis. The sequence continues at coordinate 39,850,757 of CM065784.1, forward strand.
GTATTGAGAAGTGTAAGAAGAGAGCCCCAGGCATAAATCCTGCCATCAAAAATAAGGACTCACCTCTTAAGTTCAGTAGAGTTGCTTTATGTCACTCTGTTGGAAAAAGACAACCTGAAAACTGTCTATTGTAAGGGGCCTTGGATGGTGTAGAATTGATATAGCCATTTCCATGCCCCCTTCCTACAGCTGGGGTGGTATCTCTATGCCCCTGTAACCCTCAGTTGTCACAACACACCTCTGAGGCTTTTGCAGCCAGTTGTAAGTTAGAAGAGCATGACTTAGAACAATCACAGAGAGAATAACTATAGAGCTCCACAGTGTTATTTTACAGCCACTTTGCAGACTGTAATCCCATTTTAAATACTGGATTTTCAAAAAAGAATGCAATAGGTCAGCCCACAAACATCTGTATGGAAACAATCATTTGCATGTGCAAATTAGTTAATGGTGCACCTATGTCCCTTTCTGCATGTCAATTATCAATCTACATGCACAGCAAATAGTAATTTGAGTTTGTAATTTCAGTAATACCATGTGCAAATGGATGGATAGGTGTGAAATTTCAAAATCTGCTGACACATACAGCTGCTTGCACACACAAATACACTGTCAGAGGGTAGACTGGCCCTTTTAGGAAACTGGACTTTGCTCTGTCATTTTGTTATCCATCCCCTTGTGATGGATTTGTGTATGGGACAGTGTGCGTTTGGTCAGGTGAGCAGGATTACCGGATAGCAGCCTGGGGGCAGGATTCCCTATAAAAGGGAGCATGTGCGATCAGTGAGAAGGAAAAAGACAAAGGGATGCAGGGTATCCAGAGGGGACTTAGAATCCTGTCAGGAGCTACCTTCAGTGAGAGGCAGGAGCAGAAGCCTTAAGAAGAGAAGGCTTGAGGAACAGCAGACAGGAGGACCTGGGTTTTTGAGGAAGAACTGCTGAGTTCAGCCAAAGGCTGAAGAAATGAGGAGTGCAAGTTCCTGCATGATGAGCATCAAGATTTATGCTCCAACATAAGTGCAAGTGGAAGCTATGCCCATGTGTGAGGTTAACTACAAGGGATAGAAAAAGACCTCTTCACCACAGGAAAGATCCTCACAACATTGACAGCCCCTTTGACCCAATACACCCCAACCAACTAAAAAACCAAACCAATGCCCAATCCTGAAGCCAACCACAACCAACCAATGCCCTAACAAAAGTAAATTACCAATCTTAAAAACAAAAGCTTTGCCCCAAGCAGAGTTTTTACCCTGAAAAAGGAAAAAAGTGCCAGAGACTTCATGAAGTCTACTAGGGACGTCACTGTTGGCCATTGGTTTTATGTGGAAGGTACTCAGATACTACTGTGATGGGCAGCAATATAAAACCCTAAGGCAGGCAAGGCAAACAAAGAGTTCTCCATGCTCAGCAGAAGTAAGTTTGGCTACATCTACACTACAGTTTCTGTCAGCATAACTTATGTTGCTCAAGAGTGTGAACAAACCACCCCCTGAGCAACATAAGTTACACCAACATAAGTGCTGGTGTGGACAGTGCCACTGCCGACATAGCTTCTGCCGTTCACAGGGGCTGGAGTAATTAAGCCAACGGGCAAGCTCTCTCCCATTGGCTTAGAGTGGCTACATTAGAGAGCTTACAGCGGCGCAGCTCCATCAGTGCAACTGCACTGCTGTAAACTCTCTAGTGTAGTCGTGCCCTTAGAAGTTCTCTCTCTTACTCTCTGCAGGGTCAAAAGAGCAGAGCTTGTGCTGAACGTCGTAGATGCGTCTTAAACACGGTCCTCATCATGCTAAACAAATGCTTATCCCCGTGGCCTTATTTCTGCTACTAGGCAGGGATAACTTGAAAGCTGCTTTCATGAACGCAGGATCAGGTTTCTCTGTGCTCCCCAGCCCACTCATCACCTTTTATCTGGTGCTTATATGTTTGTCAATCCACACTTGTGCAGTGCAAGAGCTAGTTCTACATGTCGGCTTTGCAAGTGTGTAATAAGAAGTTGAAGCCTTTCACGCTCAAATTAAAATAGCTCAAATGAGAAACATTTACTCACTGAAAGGAAATACGTTTTTAACTAAATGTGGCACTTGTAGCACCTACCTGAAGACTCTGATGTATTGAAAAAACTTCCAGCAGTACGATTCAGGCACATGACATACTGACAATTGTGGATTTCTTTTAAAATCGGTTTGTCTGTCATACCTATGTAGTTACAAAATAACAAAGGGATAATAAAGTTCAATTGTATATTCACAGTTTGAGATTTCTATTGACAGATGTTCACACTGAATGCTGCTACAAGAAAGGCTGATTATGTAGCTCTGTGTTAAAAGAACTGAAAAACCCTCCTTTGTTCAAACTCCCTTACACACCATTTGGAATCCTTTAAGGGACACTGTCAAGGTTGACAGACTCCAAATGTGGCCTCCTCTCACCAAATTATATTGGCAGATTTAAAATAACCACCAAGTAGGGGGAAAAACGCAGCTGTCAGCCACTCCAAGAAAAGGGCTGCAACAGTGTTAAACATCCCAACTCCAGGCAAGGGAGCATGAGCTAGCAACAATTAGCCCACGGTGCTTGGTGAGAATCAGAACTATGGGTGCACAGAATGAGAGCTGATATATATGTGCCATGCCATCTTGTGACAGAATGTACTACTGTAGTAAGTTTTGTACAAGGCATGTTTTGTAAGGTAACATTTGAAAACTCAACTTGCTGGTCAGTATAATCCTGATACAATGTGTGTGGCAACACTGTATATAAAGTTATAAGATTTCCCTGTATGATGTTATTAACACATGTTCCAGACTCTACCACCCTGCCCAAACAGAAGCTGGAAATGGCTTTCAAGAGAAGGGACTGAAACTATCAAAAGGAGGAACCCAAGGGACACCTCTCTCTCCCCCAGCCCATTGCATTCACTGCACCTGAAGTGACAAAGGAAGCATTTGTTGGACTCTGGAGGAGGGGTCAGTAAGACTGCTGAAAATGTGGTGAGAAACTTTGTTTGGATCTAATATAGTTTAAGTTCAGTATTAGTAAACATCTTATCTTCATTTTTCTTGTACCTATTTCTGACTTTTATGCCTCATTACTTGTACTCACTTGTATAAACTTGTTTTGCTGTTTTGTCTAATCCAGTGTGTTTAAACTGAAGTCTCTGAATAACTATTTGAGATAATGAGCTGACATATTTTACGAATAATGGATTTCATATAATGTGTACTGTCCAGAAGAGGGCTGGGTAGTACAGGACATACATTTCTGGTGTGAAATCTAAGACTGAGTGTGTGTTGGGGTCACCCTGCAGTATAACCAAGGCTGGTGAGAGCCAGAGTGTAGCCCAAGTATGGCTGGCAGGCTGCAGTTAGACACAGACACTCAGGGTGTGGCATGCATGCTGGAAGGCCGTTTGTGAGTGGCCCAGGTGGGAGCTACGTCAGCAAGTCATTGTAAGGCACCCAAGTTTTCAGGAAAGGAATGACACAGCTGCTCATTAGTCTGGATTGTACCCAGCTATGTCACACATCTCTTCTACTCTCCTGATATTTCAAAATTGCCATGCTACCTTATCCACCTACAGAGGAGAGGTCTTCATATGTTTGGCCTAATTCCAACATTTTCTCTTACAGTGGAGAAGAGAGATCCTTTTCAGTAATGTATCACAGTTTTGTAAGCGTCCTTTCAAAAGGGAATATTATATAGAACTTATAGCACAGAACTCTTGGGTTCTGTTCTAAGAGCTGACTTTAAGTATGCCACCACTGTACTATGACCTTGTGGACTTTATTTAGCGTCTTTGGATCCTTGTTTACCTATCGTTAAACTAGATCTGATCATATTTGCCTAATTCACAAGGATGTTGTATGGTTTACTTTGACCAGGCTAATCCTGAATCCTTGTTCAGAAAAAACAAAACAAAAACACACTGAGGTCAGCAGATTTGATTAAGGACTGAGAAGGATTTAATGACTGCCCCATCATGTTTATATAAAATGCCTTGAGATCTTTGGATGAAAGTTCCTATAAAAGTGAAAAATATTATCATCATCAATTTCCCAATGATATTTCTGCCAAAAAATGGAGGGTATGTGAAATCCCTGACTCAAAACACAGAAGGATATCTCTGTTGCCAAGGATGCATAAGGTGCTAGGTTTAGGTGAGTATACAGCCCATCTACATGGAAAATGACATGAGTGGAGGGGAAATATTTCATGTTTGCCAATCAGATTTGTAGGAGGCACATTTTTCATGAAAATATTGCTAGTTTGGCTGCATATTTACAGCAGCAACAGAAGGATGGAACAGAACTATCACACTCAAGCTGTCCCATTGTACCCAGCATGCTGTGTGCCTTCAAATGAACAAATCAAAACTTGGAGTTGACTTTTAATGTTAAGGCTGCATGTTATGAAAAGTGATGATTTCTACATACTGAATGTCAAAAACAGACTCTTCCCAGATACATTTTTTGGTACAGGGAACAAAATGGTACAAATAGCTGAGAGAAGCTAGAGTCCAGCATAAAAATGAGCCTGGCTTCACCCCACCTTCAAACGTATTTATCAGTGGAACCAGGACAGCAGATGACACCGACAGAATCTGCTGCCTAATAGATCGCTGACGGACAGACAACATGTTGAACAGCTACCTCACAAGAAACCTCAGCGCAGCCAGAAATAAGACATCATCATAAGACGACTTCTGTTGGGCTCAATACTTTTTGTAAGAAAATTTTAAAATGTGCTCATCCTTACAGTAGACCATTCTTTCTCATCAAAAATTGTAAATCTGACATTTTATGGATCTCTAGATGTAAATATCTCCTTTTAATATTCAGTATCTCCAAAGGGAACACTATCATTTTAAGATCAGTAAAGTACTCTACAGTATTTAGTCCTTTATTTTTAACTGAGCTGTGTTGGCATACACTGGACTAACACTGGGCAGGATTACAGATGGTCAGTAATACTGGATGGAAATAGAGTCCCCAGTCCAATGATATTTACTCATTATATGATTGGGCAGGATACATTGTGCACATTGTGTGTCTTGGTTATGCTATTTATAACACAACACTTTCTGGGCTATCCTGGTAGCTGGTGGAAGTTGCCTAGTGTAGAAATAAGATGGAAGTTCTGTAGTTTAATTTCCTACAAAGCATTCTGCACAAGCAGTAACACTTCTGTATTCTTATTGTCCAGGAGCATCAATAAGAGAGAAGTTTATTTGGGAGCTTTCTTCTACTTTCAATAGCTCTTTTTCTAAAAAGATTGCATGTTCTGAAAATGCAAAATTAACTGAAACAAACATGGAATCCTCGGAAAAACAGGATTCATCTCTAGCTTCCACAATGCATTTTTCCCTCCGAGCCTGTATTTCTTTCTGGGTCCACACCATTAAGCTCCTATCATACATACTCATTGCCACCATCCCAGAGATAGTGGACAAAATTGAGAAATGCAGCCATCTCAACTAAAACCAGCAATCACCACAGTGATGCACAAACTCCTGTGTTCATGTCAACATAGGCGCCGACTTTAGTGGGCGCCGGTGGGTGTTCGCGCCCCCGGCCCTGCCCCAACTCCACCCCCGGCCCCGCCCCCATTCCACCCCTTCCCCAAATCCCTGCTCCCGCCTCCTCCCCCGGGCACACTGCATTTCCCCTCCACACCCCCCCACCCCACCCCGGCTTGCAAGCCTGGGAGGGAGCAGGGAGAATCAGCAGAGCACTCACCGGCAGCTCCCCGCCGGCCCCCCCGCACCCAACTCGCCTCCGCCCCTCCGCTTTTTCTCCCTCCCAGGCTTGCTGCGCACCAGCTGTTCGGCGCGCGGCAAGCCTGGGAGGGAGGAGGGGAAAGCGGAGCGGCGGAGCCTCCGGGGAGGGAGAGGAGGCAGAGCCGGGCTGTAGCTCACCTCCAATCTCTGAGCCACCTAGTTTCTTTTAGCCCTTGTTTTTAATTTTTCTTTTGGTTAATTTTTTGGTTGCACATCATCAACAATAGCAGAATATGACTTACAGAGGAGTTTTTCATGAACTTGTGCTCTTTCTGCTGGCTCCGTTGTAGCATAGTCCAAAATATTGTAGAACCTACATAAATAATGTCTGTATTTTTCAAATTCTCGATTACAATAAAGGTGGTAAAAATAAACTTTTGGAATCAGGACATTTTCCATCAGAGTTTAACAATTTTACATCAGGTATTGAGCCTAGACTAATAGCATTTCTTTAATTGCAATCCCACTCTCCTGCCGTATACTATAAAAATCTAATACTTCATGCACAACATTTACAGTAGTGGAAGATAATTATTCACCAATAAATTAGTGATTTGCTACATGAATACCATGTCTAGCTTGGAAAAGGAAATGGTAAACATTATGTGAACTCTTCCACTAGAAAAGATAACATTTCTTTTGGAGAGTTACGGACAACCATTAATTGAGCTATTTGGGTTGTTTAGTTGCAAACTGAATGTGCGTGTGTCCTTATGATAAATAAATGGCACAAGGCTTACAATTTTAAGGCCTGATTCTCCTCTCCCTTAAACCAGTGCTAATCAATAGTAACTCTATCGAAATGTATCAAGTCCCACTGGCATAGAGACAGGCTAAGTGAGAGGAGAATCAGGTCCTTGGAATGGGGAATGGTTACAATTACGTATGCTGAAGCATAGCAGATGTTGTGTAGTAAATGAAAGGGACCTTGGCCACCATGTAATCTTCTGATAGCTTGGTCAGACACAAGGACTGCTTTTCCAACCCCAGCATTTCCGATTAGCATAATTGGCTTCCCCTTCTCCAAAAGTAAATCCACAAAATATCTCAGGCAAACTTTCTCAGCAGTATGAATCAAGACAGTCTACTTGCAAAGAAAAAACTCAAGGCATATGTGTATTAAAGACAAAGAAAAGATGTATGTTATACAGTTAAGAGTTTAAACACTACTATAAATCAAATAGTTTGTTTTTAATACTTCAGTGTAGTGACAAGAAAGTGAATTAATACGCAAGATTAAACAAGTGGAAATATACAGCAGAATTTATATTTATCATAATCTTAATTTTGTAACAACAGCGAATTATTTTTAACACTGCAAAGATCAGAAATTAAATAGATAGTCTAGTAAGATTACATTATATGGCGTTTATAACTCAAAGTAGTAGGATACTACATTTTCCTGTCACTGGTAAGATATACCAATATCTTATATAGTATTAGAATTATTGCAATATCTATACACATTTTCAAATATAAATGGCATGCTATAAACATAACTCATTCCACTACTACTGTATGATTATGTTGAAATAATATAACATGGATATAAATGAAGAAAAATGATGTTGAATTGCCTTACTAGATAGTTGGAATGAAATACTTCCCAAGAAGATCAGAATTAAAATTGGGAAACTGAGTAAATACTGCAGCAATAGTTTCATTCTCAGAAAAGCACCAATTTCTTTTGAAAATGAAATTGCAGATATACTTTAATATTTATCACACCAGGTACTTCATTCACACTGTACAAAATAGCCATATCATTGGCAGAAATGAAGTATGAAGTCAGCTTCTATAGCAGATAAAATTAGAATCTAGTGAGTGGTGGAGAAAAAAAGATTTCTCTCTACAAGGCTCCAAATAAAAAATAAAATATAGGGCCTGTAATGCACCATTATTTATACAAACGTGTGAACTGGAGGAGGCAGATAGAAAAATGTATAGTCGTGATGTGTTTTTCATATTGAATAAATCCCACACCTTCAGTTGTGTTCCAACTGTCTGGCTGTGCATATGCAACATATTAACACAAGTCATGAGTGGAAAGGTCACGTGTGCTAAAACAACACTGCTTAGGCATAAAACAGTATGTCTAATGGTTAAAACATGACAATGGGAAACAGGGTTTCTAAGTTCTTTTATTGCATCTGCCATTAAGAGAGAAATGTGTTCTTGAGAAAGGCCAGGTTTATACTATAAACTTACACTGGTATAACTATGTCGCTCCGGGGTGTGAAAAATCCACACCCTGGGCGATGCAGTTATACCGACTTAAACGAGAGGCAGTAGCTATGTTGACAGGAGAAGCTCTCCCATCAGCACAGTAACACCTTCACTGAAGCGCAGCAGCGTTTTAAGTGTAGACCTGCCCTTAGTCAGTTAACCTCTCTGTGTCTCAGTTTACCCACCAGCATAATAGATACTAAATACCTACTTGACAGGGATGTTGCAAGGCTTAATTAAGGTCTTTTATTTGAGATCCTTGGGTGTAAGGTGCTAGATAAGCACAAAGTATTTTAACATGGAGAAATGGTAGACTCTTCTTAATAAAGGCTGCAATCACGTTCCATTGTACAAAGCTTTTTCTCTTTATAGCTTTGGCTTGACCTAAAATGTACTCTGAATGTAAAGGACCATGTTTCGATCTCTGTCAATGAAACTGACTGAGGAGCCAAAAACAAAACAAAACAAAACAAAACAAAACAAACAATACCCAAAATAAGATGACAAAAATATTTTCATCATCAGTCTCTCAACTGACTATTTTCAAAAGTGAAAAGAAACTCCAGGATCTGGTAAAATTACTCCTCCTCCTATGTTTCCCTCCAAAATCCTTCACTGGCAATGTCCAGATGGGGTAACTGAGGAACACAGGTTTAAATGATTTGCCAAAGATCATACTTTGTAGGAAGTTTGTGGCAGAATTTTGAACGGAACTCTGATCTTACTGGTGAAGACTACATCTTCTAGGACTACACAAAATAAAACCATAAAAGATGTTTAAAACAAACCAAACAATCAACAAACTTTGGGAAATTACAAAATTAAAACATCTGGTTTCAAAAACCCATTAAATCTGCTAAGAGGCAACAATGTTCTGACCTATAGTAATGACATCATTTTCAAAACTCAAGTAACTTAAAAAAGCAAGGATATTAATAGATAAGGATTAGAGCTAAGTGAAATTTTTCAGACAAAACTTGTTTAGCCAAAACATGCATATACTGGTTGATCATTTAGTGAATTTGTGCCAAATTGTGACTAAAAAAAATATCTAAATTTTCCAAACAAAACGTTTTGATTTTTTTTATTCAAGATGACTTTTCATTCAGAATTTTGCTTACATTTTATTTTTAAAGGCAAAAAAACCTCACAAACAAAATGAAACAAAATTCTTTTGACTTTTTTGTTTTATCAAAAAAGAATTGTTTGGGGTCAAGCTGACTTCCCATCCACCCCTCCCCCCCCCCCATGTTTGGCCATTGAACAAAAAAACCTGTTAATTATACCACTCTGGTAAGGACATCATACATTTTACACAGCCCACATAACAAACATATTTTTATTAAGTAATAAAATCCATATTTCATCACAACCCAACCAATGTTAATGCAGACTCTGAGCCACCCTGATCATTCAGAACAAAACTCCTGTCCAGCAACCAGTATATTCTATTCATCAAGCAAAGAGACTAACGTAACATTACAGCACAATTTTCCTTGCCACAAACCTTTGCACTTATCATTCCCTGCAGTACTGCCATTTTCTTCAACTGAGCTGTCAGACCTAGCAATAAGGAACTGCAGGAGAGCTAACTACAAGAAAAGGCAAAGGAAAAAGAGGGTGGGGAACTTGGAATGCTTTGTTCTAAGTTTAAGTGGAAAAGTAGACTGAAAAACCCCTGCAGATAAAAGGTGTTGGGAAGAGATCTTAAAGGCTGTTATGAAGTTAAACAATTTTTAAAAAGTGGTGAAAAAAGACAAGGACACATACAAGAAAACTTTAAAGATGTGCTCCAGTTGCTAAATTCTGGACTGGATTTCCAACATTCCCCAAACTGCAGAGATTTTTAGATTCAGGGCTCTGCTCTAGTAATATATAACAGGAAGAGGAAGTGAGAAAATACAAAAAGCGGAATAAAGTAAAAAAAAGAAGAAAAATGGATGGATATAAACCAAGTGTGGAGAAATAGCACACACGCAAAAGTACTAACTTTACAGCAACTGGATTTCTTCTAGACTCATAAGGATCCCAATGTAGGAGCACTCACCTGGTGCAGCCAACCCCAGAATCTTTTAGCCAGCACCCTCTTGTATACCTTCATGCCCTTACAGCGTGGGTATAAAAGGCAGAGCAGCCCCAACTGCCACACAGTTCCTTAACTAACACAGAAATCCAGATAAAGGCTCAATATCATTGGGGAAGGAGGACAAGTCATGGCATCCATGTGCACAAAGCATCTCAAAGAACACCAGATACGAGAAGGTAAGTAACCTCTCTTTGTTGTGAGCACTCTTCCACATGGATCCCACTGTAGGTAAGTAACTTACAGTTGCCCCTCAAGGAGGGGAGAGATTGGATTACCTGTCTGATTGATGATTATAGAACAGCTCTACCAAAATGGGCATTTGATATAGAAACCATGACAATGGAGTAGTGACTGGTGAATCTATGAACTGAACTCCAGGTAGCTGTGTTACAGGATTTCAGGGATAGGGACATCTCTTAAACAATCACAGAATCATAGGACTGGAAGGGACCTTGAGAAGTCATCTAGTCCAGTCCCCTGCACTCATGGCAGGACTAAGTATTATCTAGACCATTTCTGACAGGTGTTTATGTAACCTGCTCTTAAAAATCTCCAATGATGGAGATTCCACAACCTCCCTAGGCAATTTATTCCAGTGCGTAACCACCTTGACAGTCAGGAAGTTTTTCCTAATGTCCAACCTAAACCATCCTTGCTGAAATTTAAGTCCATTGCTTCTTGTCCTATCAGAGGTTAAGGAGAACAATTCTTCTCCCTCCTCCTTGTAACAACTTTTATGTACTTGAAAATGGTTATGTCCCCTTCTTAGTCTTCTCTTCTCCAGACTAAACAAACCCATTTTTTTCAATCTTCCCTTATAGGTCATGTTTCCTAGATCTTTAATCATTTTTGTTGCTCTTCTCTGGACTTTCTCCAATTTGTCCACATCTTTTCTGAAATGTGGCACCCAGAATTGGACATAATACTCCAGTTGAGGCCTAATCCATGTGGAGTAGAGCAGAAGAATTGCTTCTCATGTCTTGCTTACGGCACTCCTGCTAATACATCCCAGAATAATGTTTACTTTTCTTTTCTTTTTTTTCAAAAGTGTTACACTGTTGACTCATATTTAGAAAAATGCAAGCTACAATATCTGAGCAAATATGGATTAATGCTAAACCATGCATTCAACAGGAGAGAGAAAATGGAAAGTAGTAACACTAGAGAAGCGCTGATGGAGATAGCAAACAGCAAATTACACTTGAGTTAGCAACACAAATGGCAGGAAAGAAAAAAGATAGGCATGTGGCTATAAACAAAGAGGACTATAGACCAAGGAAGTAAAAGTCCCTTCACTACTATCCAAGATTATGGTGCAACCACAATGGAAAACTACACCCAATTTTGGCTTCTTCATCATTATCAAATCGGAGGCGGTTCAGAGAAGAGCAGCAATAACGGTTAAGGTACAGCTGGTTGAAAAGTGTTTTTTTCAGTGGGAAAACCTTTGATTTTTCAGTAGAAATTCAAATACAGAAAAATTTCAGCTGAACTGAATATTGTGATATGGAAATGCTGCCATGGAGCCCCACAGGAGTTGTAGTTCAGATGCTTTGTGCTCCCATTCTCTTCTATAGGCTGGGCTCCGTGGTTGGACTACAGCTCCCATGATATACAGTCTCCATTCTTGGAGAGAGGAAGCATTGCATCATGGGAGTCATTGGCCAAGGTGTGTCCTGGGAGATATAGTACAGTTGAGGAACCAAGCCCATAGAGGAGAATGGGGACATGAGGCAACCAAACTACAATTCCCATGAGGCACATATCTAAATCAAAATGACACTGGTCAACATTTTAAATCAATGATCTGAAAGTAAATATAAAATCTGCTGCTAAAATTTGCCAATGACACAAAGATTGGTGGAGCCATCTGGATCCCTTGATAAGATGGGCCCATTCAAACAAAATTAGTATTAATACAGCCAAAGGCAAAGTCATACATCTAAGAACAAAGCATGCAGGGTATACCTACAGAATGGGGGTTGGGGGAACTGGATCCTAGAAAACAGTTGCTCTGAAAAAGATCTATATGGACAAGCAACTATAGAAGGCAGAGTTCGGCAATCCTTGGGCTCACTTGCGGTTTCTGTATTATGTTCCTAAAAGTTCATGCTTTGGGGTTGCAGTCAGTCACGTGCAAAGGTCAGTGTGGCAGGGCAGGGGTAAAATCCCCCTTTAAAGCCTTGCCAAACTGCTGGCTGCGGCCTGCTCCCTGGCCAGGGGTAGGGCTGCAGGTATCCAGCAGGCGGCCCAGCTGCAAGCCCTTATGAGGGCCAGCTCAGAGGAACAGGCTGAGCTAAGTGCTGCCAGCTGGGTGGAGTCAGGAGGGCTATAAAGCCCAGGGCAAACCTCAGAGAAGGGGCTAGCCTGGGAGGAGACAGGAAGGTGGTTTAGCTGTCTCCTTACAGTGGAGGGAAGCCTCAAAGGGCTAGGAGACCCTGGGGAGGGTCTGTGGGGCACTAACTGTTGGGGGATCTGGGAACTGCACAAGCACTATAAATAAAGACACTTGGGTGAACCGGCAACAGCAGGTGTTGGGACTCTTTATTGCACCAGCCAAACACAGGGCGCAGGGACGAGAGGGAGAAACCTGCGCGGACCTTGTGACAGTCAGGAAGGGATTATTTTCCCCCAATATATTATGAGCCACCAAAGTGATCCAAGGGATGGAAAAAATACCTTACCAATCAGAGATTGAAAGAGCTCAATCTCTTGATGAAAGAGTTTATCAATCTCTTGATGAAAGTTTATCAAAAAGAAGATTGAGAATTGACATGATTATGATGTATAAATACCTTTACAGGGAGAAAATACCAGGTACTAAAGGACTCTTTAGGCATAACAAGAAACAATGACTGAATTTTTCTGGCTTCAGCTTCCAAACGAAAAATAAGACACCATTTTTTAAATAGTGATGTTAATTAACCATTGGAACAAACTACCAAGGGAAGTGGTTCCCTGGATGTTTTTCTAAAAGATATGCTTTACTTCAAATAGGAGTTAATTCAGGGACATCCTATGGCCTGGATTATATGAGTCAGACTAGATGATTACAATGATCCCTTGTAACCTTACGATCCATGAATCTTTTGGTGACTTCAGATCAAGACTTGATGTCTTTCTGGAAAACACGCTTACGTCAAATACAAGTTATTGGGTTCAATACAGGGGAAACTGGGTAAAATTTAATAGTATGTGATAGTCTTTTTAAAAAGCGAAATATGTCAAGCTTCCTAAGCAATGACTAAGGAGGAAATAATAGTCTAAAAATATTGGAAAGATGTAAACAGAAAGGTGATAGCCACATTACAGAGAAGAAATTAAGGGAGGGAAAATGCAAATGGACTATTAGGGGAAATATTTTGACAGTCAGATGACTGCAACAGTCTTCCAAGAAAAGTGGTGAAGCCCCATTGCTCGGGACATTTACACTAGAAAATTTATTATTGGGAACAATCCTGTATTAGTAGGCAGAGAGAGTGAATGATGTTAGTTCTTCGTGAGCTACAGTTTATCCTGATCTATGGAAATGGGGCTGCATGCCCCTCGAACAGCACAGCCTCTTATATAAAACTGTTCTTCAGTCCGGCCATGTGGGAAAATATGGCTTACTGACAGCACTGCAGTTGCTCACTATGGATGCTGCTGGATTTCCGGGGAGGGGACATTGCCAAGAGCACCTGGGCCTTGCATACTGCCCCCATTCCTTGGAAATATCACAAATAAAGTTATTTTACTTAGCTGTACAAATCCTCTCACCTCAACCAAGCAAGCTAATATTTATTAATGTACAATCCGCATCCAGCTTCCACACCCTCTTCCTCTCACTGACTCCAGGCTGGGTTTGGCGTCCTATCACCTTCATCAACATGTTAAGCTTGTGGGAGAACGCGGAAAATACAGGTGTCTTGTATGTCTCCTCCAGTTTGGATTTTACTGACATATGAATATCCCCAGGAGTTTTGGCACAATGCCCAGTTTTCTGAGGTCATTTCCAGTTAAGAATACAAGTGGCACAGCCACAATAATATAAACCAACGAAAGTATCTTGTAAATTATAGCATTTGCAACAAAAACCCCACACCACCAGCCACCAAACATTGTAGCTATTGTATTCAAAAGTCACAAAAGGGCTGAGTCCACAATAAAGATTAACTCCCTGTACAGTTGCTTTCTTTAAAATGAAGGGATACAATTTCTGGCCTTACTATCACAAGCTGTGTTGTTGTAAGAACAAAGGAGTATTGGTTAAGTTGAAGGCACCTACATGCCCTGCCTGAGCAGAACAGCATGGCTCAGGAGCTAGGTAAGCCTCCACCCGAACTCCCTACGCCCCCTTTGGAGCCATGGAGCCTCAATGAGAGCATCATCCAGACCCCTGGACTAACAAGTGACTACTGTACTAAGTCTCTGTTCTGTTCTAGAATTTATTGACACTAGGCAATTAGCTCCAGTCTCGGGTTCACCTGAAACTGTCCCAAGTGAAAAGTGCTCAGTAATAAACCACCCAAAGTACAGAACACACTGTGCATGTCCTATCTGTTTGAGCTTCCTGACACAAGATTACAGACCTGGGGGCCCCAATCCGGCCACTTTTGCTCACCTGAGCAATCCATGGGCTGCAGGATCAGGCCCATTACTCACCTAAGCAGCCCAGTGTTTCACATGAGACTCCCAGGGAGGAATTCCTTATTTAACACAAATCAATTTTAGCTTCTCCCCTGTGATTTGAAATATCTGCCTCTGAGATCTCACTTCCCTAGGGTCAAATCATTATCCCAGGACAGGTCCTATTCAACATGCAGAAGAGAAACGTACTCTATCTGCCCTATGCCCCTAATATTTCTGACAATATATTTCATTTCCAACCCTTTTGTTTTTTCATTTCACACAGCTGTAGGCCCCAATCTTGTTTGCAAAGAATTTAATGGTAGAACACCTGCTGACTTCAATGTGTGCAGGCCTAGAGTGGGCCATATCACTCACCATTGTGACATTTCTACTTGTAAAAATGTGAAGTGTGTGTGCGTGTGCAGCACTGAGGCATTTATAGTCCAACTTACAGAATCCTCCTCCTCAGATAGTGGCAACTAGAAATGACTCACAAAGCAACAATGAAATGGCCAGCATCCTACCAGCAGTGTAATGATAATCACACATTTGCAAGGCAGCTACAAAACAACGCTCTCAGGGTTCCCAGGAATGTTCAATATTCCAATGAAAAGCACAAATTGTAGTTCAAATATGTCTTCACTCTGAGTGCATTGGGTCATTTACCTTAACAATGTGAACGTGCTCTCATTATCATGTTCAACTTGATTAGTGTATAGTCTAACATTTAAAAGTGCACTTCAGATGGACGAATGTATGAATGCATGATTGGTTCCTAATAAATTGAGCAACCTCCTAATGAACTGTGTGGGATCTAGAAGGAACTGTGGTAGATACTAGACAGATACAGAGAATGAGACAAAAAGAGATAATAAGGAGGAGAAGATATTCTTTCAAACAGTTTGTCATATGTGCATCACATACTATATAACTCATTGCTAACTTAGTGATATTGAGCAGGAGGGTGTACGGAGTCAGGGAGAGAGAAATTATTAGGAATTTGGGTGGGGAAAGTGGATGCTAGTGAAAGGTCATATGTGGATATCACAGGCATGACCAGTCTGACTGATGTGATTTGGGACTGTGCTACTCAAATATATCATGCCCTGGAGCAGGGAGCTAACAGTGTTTCTCTATCCAGCTCTCGTTTGTCTGCTGTTGGACTATTTCATTCAGTTCTGAGCACCACATTACCAGAAAGATATTATCTATTATCATACTTGCGTGGATTTGGAGAAAAGCAACTAAAATTATCAGAAGATTAGTGAGATTTTTATGAGGACAGATGTAATGTGCCTAGTTTGGCTAAGAAACAAGAGAGGACATGATCAAAGTATTCCACAGCTGTTTGAAAGAGGTTGATACCACGGAAGGAAAAAAATGGTGAGGTAAATGTGGGGTATAACTAGAGGTAATTATTTTAAATTAAGAAAGGGAAAAACTGAATATTAGGAAAAAGTTCAGTGAGATATATTAGGCTGTATAATACCCCCAGTGGAAGTAGTTGAAGCCCCATCACAGTGGGACATTTAAAACTAAAGCACTAGAAAGCATACTGCAGAGATTAATAGTGAATTACTAGGGTGAGTTTTTTCCATCTCTAAATTCTGAGTCTAGGTTATGGATTACTATTGTGACCATCTGCTTTTTCCGTTATTCTGAAATTTGCCATCTCTCATATTCCTTCAAAAAGCAGTTGTTCATATGAACTTTTTCCACTTGTCCCCTATAATCCTTGAATGTCAACATTGTCCATACACTAGTGCCTGCCTTCAGTTTTCACTGAGGATACAATGCTTAGAGAAACTGAACCTGCTGGCATTTTTGGCATAGCCATTTTAACTCTTTGTACACCAAGAAGAAATTTGAAATGAAAAGTCAGGCCACAGCAGATATTATAGCTCTGGTAACACCAAGACCTTCCTTTCCAAATATCTGGAGTGTTATATACATTTCACATCTCAGCATCCTAAGCAGGACTTGCTCCCAATGCCAGTAATGAGTCATTTTTGGCCTCAGCAATACTACTACTAGGTTTAGTCACATATCATGTTTAGTCAACTGAAGTGCACTGGGAGTTGTACAAACACATTTCTGGGAAAAGCCTGTTCTGGAGTCTCTCGAATTTCCCTCCTTTTCAGTTTATCTAATCTTTCCCCGTATTTGCTACACCCGCCACTGGGGTATCTGAGTGCCAGTCAAGGATTAAATATAAGGGATCTTTCTGTTCATTTCTTCCTGTTCTTCCACCTCATTATCTGGAGATTTGGGAGTGCAGGAAAGCTAAGTTAAAGAAATAAGAATTTGCATTTTTTTTCCTGAAAGGGGTGAGGTTCTACCTCTTAAAAGACCTCACATCATCATTATTATTCAGACTGGTTGTGTTCTCTTTATCTACATGAATGACCCAGTGATGTAAAATAAGACTAGAATAGCTCCATTGATCTGCTGCAGAATGCCAGTGCCTATATATGTATGTACGTGTTTGTGAATGCCTCCGTTGTCTGCTGGAATACCTATAACTCAAGGACTAGCAAAGAGGACTGTACATTCCCAGTCACTGAAAACACAGCCATGGGAGAAGGATTTTAAAGGAATAAGGGGTTACAGCACAGATGTGATGTTTTCTCTTCTGTGGCTGTTATGTTCTTCTGGGAAAAAAACCCAACAAAACACATGTTTCTACAATCATTTGTTCACTTGGGGAAGAAGCACTTCATCAGAAGGTAACAGCAGGATCGTATACTAGTAGCAATAGCAGGCTCTTTCATGAGGCCTGTGGCTATCAAACAAACTGTACAAATCCAATGACTACCCACATCTGCACTTTGACTGAAACTGTGCTCCTTTTTCTTGGTAAACAAAGAAATAGACTCTGGCAGTAAACCTGACAGCCCACCTCAAGATTACAGCAGCAGCAAAAGAAAGGGCATCCCTCTTAACAGCCACACCTACCATAAAAGCCGCAAGAGCAGGTTCAGTACTGGTGTTCTTCAACATACTCCCTGTTAGTTACTGCTGACATAGCCAATACCCTAGAACCTCACAGTTACAAACACCTCAGGAATGTAACTCTGAAATGTTCGTAACTCTGAACAAAACGTGATGGCTGTTCTTTCAAATGTTTACAACTGAACATTGACTTAGTACAGCTTTGAAACTTTACTTTGCAGAAGAAAAATATGTTCCTTTTTTGTTTTTAATAGTTTACGTTTAACACAGAACTGTACTGTATTTGCATTGGTTTTCTTTTATTTTGGTCTCTGCTGCTGCCTGATTGTGTACTTCCAGTTCCAAATGAGGTGTGTGGTTGACTGTTCAGTTTGTAATTCTGGTGTTCGTAACTCAGAGGTTCTACTGTATTATATTTGCATGTAGAACAGATTGGAAATCTTTTCAACTACCTTTTTTTTGGTTGGAAAATGCCAATTCATCAAAGCTAAAATTTTTGCAGAAAGATAACTTCCATTGGGAAGGTTTCTCATGTACAGAATGGAATATATATTTATTTATTTTATTAATATATTTATTTTGTTGGAGCTGTTTACTCCAGAGACACAATAGCCACAGAACAGTCAATAGCTTGTTGATTTAGAGGATTCACCTGAGACCCCAGACCAAGTCCCTGCTCTACCTGATTCAGAGCAGGAACTTGTCTCCCACATCCCAGTTGAGTTCCCTAACCAACAGGCTATATGGTCAGTAAATCTGTCAGGCCCAATTAATATTAATTATGTATTTAAAGTGGAACATCTCCAACAGGAGGGACTGTGTGTGATAGAGACTTGATTCGGGCAAAGCAGGGACTTGATCTTGGGCTTCCCACATCCCAGGTGAGTGATCTAATCATTTGATGATCGGCTATTTTGAGGTGGGTCCCTCTCCCTCTCTCTTTCACAAAAATGTTTTAGTTTTTTCTTCCATATTGGAATGAAAACAAATGTTTAAACCTAGAAATTTTTCACAAAATGGAATTCTTGTTTTCTGGCCAGGCCTACTTGCATGGCTAATAAAACCATGTGTAAGAGGCATGGTTTTCACCACAGGCAAGAAAGGTAGCTTAGCGCAATTAGCAATGCACAGGACTAGGAGTCAGAAAAACAAGGCTCTGCAGCTGATGGTGCACGGAATTGGGTATGCCTCTCCATGCCTCAGTTTCCCCATCTGTAAAATGGGAAGAGTGAAAATTCTCTTCCTGTGAGAGCTGGGGAGAAGGCCAGCCTGTTAATATGTGTCAGAGAATGCGAGTAGGCAATCAGTCCCCAGAATCCAGGGGAAATTAAAGCCTCTGAGCACTGACTGGCACCCAACACCAGTTTGGGTGATCAGTAAAGATGGAGTATGTGATACATCCTGTTGGTAATGGTGCAGTGGCAGCAAACAGCCACACAGCAGCAGCAGGCAGTTGTGCTACAGTGGTAGTAGGAACAGCAGCAACAGATCCAAACTGTGCTCCTGCAATTGATGGAGTACCTGCAGAAACAGCAAGAGGCCCAATTTCCCACTCCACAGACGTGGCAGGAGGCTCACTTCCAGCAACAAGAGTGGTTCCAGAAGCAGCTGGGCCAAGGGACTCTGGGAAATTAAACTGGTACCGGAGAAGGTCGTTTGGGCTGACTGGGCTCTGGCTTGGTGAAGCTGGGGCAAGAGGATGACCTGGAGGCTTTCCTCTGTACTTTCAAGTGAGTGGCCAGTGCAGCAGCTAGGAACAATCGACTTGGGCAGCCTGCATAGTACCATTTCTGACAGGTAAGGTACAGGCAACCTCCCGAGCAGCAAGTGACAAGCAGGCAAGCTCCTATCCTGTGGTGAAGGCTGTCATCTTGGAGAAACTGGGATTGACTCCGGATATATAGGGCACCACTTTTTGGCTGAACCACTCCTAGAGGAAGTACAACCAAGGATAGCGGCTTAGAGATTATGGGACTTCATTGCCTGGTGATTATGCTCAGAGATAGCTCCATAGAGAAAATCATGGACCAAGTGGGATCCCAGAGTGAGGTAAGGAGATTCCAACCCCTGCCCCAGTGCGGGAGGCAGTTGAACAGGCAGAAGCCTTTGAGGCTTGAAAGAGCCATGTGGCCTGAATGGCATGGCACACTAGAAAGGTCCCACTGTGGGAGACCAAACAAGGGGATACCACAATCTGGAATTCGCCAGGAAGCTATCAGTGGGAAAGGGTCCCAAGTAGCCCAAACAGCGGGAAGTGCTTCTGGAGCTGGCCAGGGAAGTCTAGTGATGTGCTTCAGATATAGCAGGCCTGGGTATCTTTGGATGACCAATAAAGGAGTGTGATTACCAGGCCTGAAGCCGGCAGTCCACTCTGGATGGCACTGGGGCTGAGCCATACATGGTACCAGTTTGACTGGGGAGGAGTGTTTGCAGAAGGTCTAGTGGGCTCAGGATGTGGGTATACCCTTGTCCAGGAAAATGGGGTGCTGGAAAAGAAGATATATCAGCATCTCCCCCACACATGTCTCATGTATAAATGGAGAGACATGATTCTACCCCCACAACAGAGGTTGATCTGGGGGCCCGGGGTGGAGAGATCGGCTATGTGTCAGGGTAGTGAAGGATCTTCCATGACCAGTGATTTTAGGAAGACACTAGTGGGGTTTCCCAGCCCTGATGCAGAGGAAAGTAGTGCAAGAGCTGACAGACAGGAAAGGTCTTGTGAACCCAGATGAGTGGCCAAAGAGAGATAAAACCAACGGTTGATCAGAAAAGGAGTGGAGGGAGCTGGAAGTTTGAGTTATAGACTCATCAACTTTAAGACCAGAAGGGCCCATCATGATCTAGTCTGACCTCCTGCACATTGCAGGCCACAGAACCTTGCCCTCCACTTGAGACAGACTGAGAGGAAGTCCTCAGTCATCTTCAAAGCTTATAGGAGCAGCTGAAAGCGTATCAACAAGAACTAGAGAATGTAAACACCTTCCAGCAGAAGATCATCAATCAGATGATAAAACTGGACTAAGAATTAGCATGGTCTGGGGTGGATGCAGAGTGTGGGGAACAGCAGTGCTTGACTGAGGAGTTGGCTACTCTCCAGATGCAGAAGGGTACCAGGGAGAGAAAGCTCCTGGCACAGAATGAACAGCAAGCAGTGCAAGCCCAGACAGGACTGCAGACCAACCGGCAGGCTGTGTGGGCCCAGACCCAGACGGGATCTCATCAGCATGCTGGGGCCCAGGTAAAAGGCCTGGGGTGAAAGCAGTGCTTTTTGTGGAAGGGGAGTCAGGGAGCACCTGTTTTATGGATGGGGCGGGCGGGGAACTGCCAGAACAACTAGCAGTTGCTGACAATACAGAAAGCACAGCTGGCTGCAGGACATCAGGTGACTCAGGAAGAAAGGGGCCACCTGATCTTGATGATTAATAAGCTTGAGGGAGAATTAGAGACTGTGTGTGCAAAGACCTCGAAGCTCCGAATCAAAAAAATGAGGCTCTATTGACTGTCCCCTGGTTAGGCTGTGGACTGTAAGGCTTCCCCTAGGGGTCTTAAAGAGAGGAGTGTCACAGGCTGTCACTAAGTGGGAGCAAGGCAAGTCCCCCCCCCCATTCTGGTCAGTTGAGGAGATGAAGACCTGGTGAGTCTGAGACAGGGAGCTGCACGAAGCAAGAGCAGCTGGAAGTTCCTGTATGAAATAAAAGGGGGGGGGGACGGACCCTGGGAGCTGTATCCCAGGGTGGGTTGCGGAACTGTTGCTTTGCCTATCTTGGGAAATAAACTCTGGAAAGAGACTCTGGGTGTGGCAGTGGGTGCTTTGGGAGCTGGGGAGAAGGCCAGCTTGTTACAGATGCCTTCCTATTGCAATTACCACCTCCAAAGCCTGTAGCGATAGGAAAGGAAAAGGGTCAGAGCACTGACGGTACAGCAGCCCTCCTTAACAAAGGGACAGAGATGAGAGGCTGCAGAGGACTGGCGTGCTCTTCCTGCCCCACAGGCAGTAGAGGCTCCTCACCGTAGGCATTGCCAACCCTCTTTTGGGTCAAACAAACACACCTTTCCATAAGATTTTCCTCTCCCAAAGCTTACACGTATTGCCAGCCTCCATAGTCACAGACAAATACATTCAGGGGAAACACTTCTAGTCTCTAAAGGAAAATTCCTGCCCCTCTCCACGTCATGTGATCACGAAAGGCTCAAAATGTAGTGGGCCAATGGTCTGAGGCCTGGCTGTGGAAAGGCCAGGCAGGAGCACTCTGCACCCCTCTCTGCAGCAGTATGGAAGGGCAGGGGCATAGGCACCAACTTATTCAGATCCCAGGGGGGAAGGGTATTAGACCCCTGCTCCGCCACAGGCCCTGCCCCCACTCCACCCCTTCCTCCAAGCCCCTACCCCCAACCCACCTCTTCCCTCCCCCGGACTCTTCCTGACCCCACTCCTCCCCCTCCCCCCGGCACTTCCTGTACACCGCTGATCAAGTTGATTGAGGTGGGTGGGAGGCACTGGGAGGGAGGGGGAGGAGCTGATTGGTAGGGCCGCCGGGGACCCCAGGCGAGGGGGAGGCATAGTCAATGGTCAATGCTGAGCACCCACTTTTTTCTTTTCCCCGTGGGTGCTCCACGAGCAGCACCTATGGGCAGGAGAGCACTGGAGGCATAGTCAATGGGTTTAGAAGCTAAACCTATCCACTACCAAAACACCACAGCCAGAGAGCACTGCAAGTCTCAGTCACCGCTGCGCACCCAGGGCTGCCAAGTGGCCGTGTTTGCAGCTATCACGCAGCTATGCAGGTGTTCCACAGCTTGGGGTGGGATGGTGGCCATGCATGCTGATTCCAGTGTATGTCACCCACCCAAAGCCCATTTACTTGTGTGGGTTACAAGGATTTCACCCTAGGATAACAGTCTGAGGGGGTCATCTTCAGTGGAAAGACTCCTCTATTTGCATGATGTCACATTTCACCAAAGGTTAGATTTAGGAGAGGTCTGTGATTAACTCCACATTTGTGAAAAAGACAAAGTGAGCTATCCTGAGACGGCAGAATAGCTGGAACATTAGAGATGACAACTAGACTAACTAGCGTGTGCCACAGTAGAAACACTACTTTTTATAGAACGACAACAGCTCAAAAATGGCATCTCTACATTTGGCATTTTCTTTGCAGATTCAAATCAGTAAATGCATGCATAGCAGAACAAGGGAAGACTGTGGAAACCTCATGAGCCTCTCCTGCTAATTACAAGATTAATCTCTCAACAAGGCTGATAAACACAAATAGGACTGAAACAGATAGAGCAGTTTGAGTCACACAACATTTTTGCTACATGTCACAGCCTGATTCCCTCCGTCCCCTGGTTTTACACTACATGTTTAGGTTTGGACATTTTAAAACTTTGAAATTATCCATATATTGAAGGGGGCTTAACTGACATTTATAAGGCATCCTACGGCCCTCTCGACACCATTCCTTGTTTGCATCTCCTGAAGCTCATTCTTCAAATGACTATATCAAAATCATTCCATCCCACTGCCTTTCATGGTTCTCTTACATCCCCCTGCCCGTGTTAGAGCATAGTGTGAGACAGCACGGCCTTACGCAATATACATTCTCACACCAAAGAACTACTACTCAAAATATGCCCCTTTATCTTCATTGTCTCTGCTACGGTGCCGATCATACATCCACCCCATTTAAAAACAATGAAAACTATTAATTTTTATTGTTTTTAGTCAAGCTGTATACGGAAGGGTCATTTTCTGCCTTGATTCCTTTAAACTTTCATGTGTCAAAGGAGGATAAATGTACATTTGCAGGATGGCACAAAACAGCCACCAGATATCCTAGGCTCCACTCAGTCCTATTCAACTTTTTATTTTTTTTCTTCTCAGTGAGCTCTGCATAAAGCTAACCCGAACCCACATGGATTTCTATAATATCCAAAAAGAATGACAATGAGTGATGTGATGTAGGTGGAAACTGCCTGAAGAAACCTAAATTGTAACAGGAAAAAAAATTGACATTTTAGATTTTAAATGTTACACAGTTTTTATAAAGCTTCAGTCAATTTATTTTATTTATTCTAATGAAGAGCATTACAACTGCTTTACTGCACTGAAGCAAGCATCGATCACACCATTAATCACACCTTGTGAATAGTCACAAATCAAGTTCTAACAGCAAGCACTGAATCAGGAGCAATGAAGCATAAACTCCTTCACAATTTATGATCTCTCCAATTGCATCTTTTCAACCATTAAATTGCAAGATACCATAAATTTTTATCTTCTTCACTTCAGTCACATTATTGATTCTGCCTTGTGAAATATAGAATAGCTGTAAATCTAGGCTATTGAATTAAATTTAAAGTCTTGACTTCGGAAAAGAAACCCAACACACGGCCATGGCTGTTAATTTACACTGAGGAACAAATGATAGAAACATTAAAATTTAAATGGACAAAAGGGATTTCAAAGAACCATAGTTCTGTCAGTCTCAGTCCTTGTCAACCTTGAGGGGTTTCTTTTAGCCAAATTTTAGAATGAGAGAGAGAAAAAACAAAAACACAAAACCACAACCCTCCGGGTAGATACCAACCACATAATTTTTGCTGACAAGTAAATAATGAAGAGATTCCTAAATCAAAGTGACTAAACAAACATTGGGGCTCAACTTCCGCCCTGATGTAACTCTATTGAATTCAGCACAATTGTACCTGCTTATGTTCATTCTCTCTCTCACTTTCAGACCTCCCTAATCCTTGAGGAACATAGGGCTTTCACCACTGCCTTCCATCTTCACCAGTCTCCTACTGCAGACTGAGCTTCTTCCATTGTCATTCTGGTAGCTTTCAATTCGGCTTCTATTGTGCATCTCCAAGTTATCCTTGGCCTACCTCATTGCCTCTTGCCCTGGGGGGTTCCAGTCCAATGCCTGTTTGACATCATTCAGGCCTTTTCTCCATTTACATCCTAGCCATCTCCATTTTTGTTCCATAATTTCTGGTCCTATCAGTGCCATATAGTACAACCAACTTTACAATCGTGTCATATATTCAAAGTTTAGTTTGAAGAACACAATTTCTGTTTCTCCAAATTGGATTTAGAGTAGCAAAGGCATGTCTGGCTTTAATGTCTTTGTCTATTCCATCTGTTGTACTTACAATGCTTCCAAGTTATGTAAAACATCAGACATCTTCTATGTCAGTCCCAGAAAATGTTACTGGTATTTTTTGTGGTGCGTTGATTCTCATGGCTTTCATTTTCTGTGTTCAGTATCAGAGGGGTAGCCGTGTTAGTCTGGATCTATAGAAGCGACAAAGAGTCCTGTGGCACTTTATAGACTAACAGACGTATTGGAGCATAAGCTTTCGTGGGTGAATACCCACTTCGTAGGATGCATGCCGTGTATTTACTGTGTTGATTTTCAACCCTATTAATTGTGAATAGGCTTGGAGATCATTTGTTTTGGTTTGCATGTTTCTACAGGTATGGAATAGCTAGCTGATACCATCTGCAAAGTCAAGTCCTGTAACTTCTGTGTCAAAGTCCATTGTATGCCCCTTAGTTGTTCTATGGTTCTCTCTTTATCCAATTCACTGCTAGTAAAAAGGATCATGGGTGACATAAGTCACCTGTAGTAACTTTGAATGGCTTAATCAGTTCATTGTTATGTATTACTTGGCATGTCATATTTTCATAGAAAGTCTGAATGGGATGCATAGTGGCACAGCAACTTCCATAAAATTGTTCTATCCATTGTATCAAAGGCATTTTGGAAATCTATAAAAATAATATAAAGCGGTGACTTCATTCAATCAATAGTTCTATGATGATATGTAAGGTTACTATTTGATCAATACATGATTTCTCCTGTCTGAACTCTGCCTGTTCTTGTCCTAACCTTTAATCTACTGCTTTCTTTATTCTGTCTAGAATAATGTGTGTAAATACCTTACTTGCAATAGACAGCAATTGAATGCCCTTCCAGTTTTTACACTGACTGATGTCTTTCTTTGGTGTCTTCGCTACAATTTCCCCACTCATTTGGTATTTTTTCTTCTTCACATATCTTTTATGAGAGGCTTATCAAAATGTCTACTATGTTCTTTAAGTCTGCCCTAAGAACCTCCATTGGAATGTTATTCAGACTTTGTGCCTTTCCATTTTTTAACCAATTGACAGCCCTTTCTACTTCTACTCTGCTGTTGGGCACTAGTTCAATGTCCACATCATCTCCTTCTTCTGTATCTGGGGGACTGACCACTGGCTCGCCATTCAGTAGTTGATTTTAGTACCACCTCCATATATTTAATTGTTCTGACGTTTTCATTGTTAAGTTGCCCTCATTGTCTTGAACTGGTTGGTTGGTATTTGTTTTTTGTCCTGACACCTGTCTAATGATGTCTGTGTCATTTGTGCTGCAGTGATCTGTGCATCTCTTTCCATTTTGTCTAAGAGTCCCATTTCTCTTTCCTAACATTCTTTTTGGCCTCTTTGTTCTTTTCAGCATATTCCTCTAGGAGTCACTCTGTGTTCTTGCTTGATTTACTGTACACTTAATTTTGAGTCTTTTTGTATTTTCTGCCATATATCCTCAGATCACATTTGTTGTGATGTTTCTTCCTGAATCACAGCACTTCACAAGTGCTAATGAAAATTTCCTTTACAGGTTTCCATTACCTTTCTACCATTCCATCATCTTCAAGCACCTGGTATCTATTTGCTAGTGCAATTCTAAACTCTTGTTGTGTTGTCATCTGTTTTAGCATAGTGATGTTATGACGTGAGCATCTTTGTTGTTCAGATTTACTTTTTTTAATTTTATTCTCAATTTAGCTACCATTAGTGTGTGGTCCGTTCAGACATGTGCTCTGTTCCTGCTACATACCATCTTCTACAGTTCTTCTCCATTTGCATGGAATTGAAATGTGGCCAGTTTTGTTCCCTGTTCTGGTGACCTGCAAGTTATTTTCTCAGCAAACATTTAATCATTTTCATCTATTTCACCAAGGCCTTATTTCCCCAAAATTACTTCCCTGCCAGTATCTTGCTCCCTACTTCAGCATTCTTATCTCTAATTACTAGGAGGACCTCTCTTTTCAGGACCTTGTTTATTACGTTGTGTAGCCGCCCATCCTCTTGGCTAGTTTGATTTGATGGAGCATGACACTGAATGATGGAAACTTTCTGGAACTCGGATGTAAATCATACTGTTATAATTGTTTCAAAACTGGTGCACATTCTCTCTGGCTTTTGGCTGCCCTTCTTGAAACTGTCAAACCCACACCACCTCTGTGTACATCACTGGCATTCAGTACCCCAGAATATAGCAGGATGTGTCCAGCTGACCAAGTTATTTGTGCTGATGTTACCCATCTCATTTCACATAGGCCTAGTATATCTAGTTTATATCTGTCCATTTCTTTTGTCACTTTGACCATTTTACCAAGCTCATATAGTGTCCGCACATTCAGCATACCAGTTTTGGTTATGAATTTATGAGAAAGCAAATTCATCAGTGGAGTAACATCCCTGTTGGTTTGGCCACTTTGTGATATCTCTCTTTTAGGTCTATTTGAGTTGAGTTGAACTGAGCAGTACTGTAGATTTCCATAATGACTTCGGGTGTTTGGTTTTTTTAAATTTTATTTTACAGGAGCAGGGCACTAGCCCACTCCCAACCCTGTACCAGGAAGGCTGGTAGACTGCCTTTAGTCTGGCTCCTATCTGTCGACCCATCTGGCAATGGGTGACCCTACCAGCAGTCGTGCACTCATGAGCATAGCGCTCAGGCTCATAGGGGCACACAAGCCCTCCCGCTACTTTGAGGCACAGCATATGGAGAATATCTGCTTACACCAATTTGTTAAAAATTTGGGTAAGACACGCTCTCTAGTAACTGTAAATTTCCGTTTCTTAAGTCCCTGGTGGGAAGGGAGGAGGGGAAAAAAGATATCCTAGTCTACATCAAACCCAGGTTCCTCACGGAGTTTTGTGCAGCCCTCAAGAGTCAGAGGAAGGGCCATCAATCTTGGTGTACACCCTCTGAGGGTGATACGGAAGATAATTGTGAGAAGAAATGGGAGCTTCTGGAGGACTGGAAAAAGATGCTAAATTTAGAACTTAATACATGTAAAGGAAAATATACAAGGCCTGATCCTTATAGAAACTTTATCTACATGTAAGTCTGTTAACTTCAGCAGAGCGCCTTCTGATTCATACCATTGCAAAATCAGATTGAGGCCCACTGTATGTTCACCAAGTTCTATTATGACCCATCTACACATGACCATTCTGGTAACACAGAGAGCTACATTCTGGCATCATGTCCACACTGGGTCTAAGACAGACTTTATACCAAGGGAAGTCAATATGTGGACTGTCAGCCAAATCCGGACTGCCAGACACTTTTGAACGGATCACAAACTTTTTATTTAATTATTATCATCAGTATTATTATTGTTTTTGTATTATTTTTTCTGGAGTCTGGACCTTGACAATACCTTGACCAAGAAATTTTGACATTGACAAAAAATAATTGATTACCTCTGCTTTATACAGTTTACAGGAATGAAGTGCTTAAATCAGCCTTCTCATGCATCATTCATGTGAATTCTCCTGTGAGGAAACACTACGTAAAGAGATCCACAGAGGCAATGTAAGAGTGGGGAAGAAAGTGTCCTTTAGAGGAAAAAAGGAAGAATTTGCCCAAACCTGCAAGTTATCGTAATACTACTAAAAGGGTACGTCTATACTACAGAATTAGGTCGAATTTATAGAAGTCGATATTTTAAAACCCGAATTTATGGAATCGATTGTGTGTGTCCCCACACAAAGAGCGTTAAGACCATGAGGTCGATTGACTGTGTCCACAGTAGCGGGGCTAGCATCGACTTTCGGAGCATTGCATTGCGGGTAGCTATCCCACAGTTCCCGCAGTCTCCGCCGCCCATTGGAATTCTGGGTTGTGATCCCAAAGCCTGATGGGGCAGAAAACATTGTCGCTGGTGGTTCTGGGTACATGTCATCCCTCCCTCCCTCCGTGAAAGCAATATTTTTCGCGCCTTTTTTCCGGGGTTTCCGTTTGCGCTACGGAAGCCTGCTCAGCTCACAATTACCGTACATCTCCAGCGTACACCTGGACATTAGGTCTAGTGGGGATTCAGTCACACTATAATACGGGCAGAGGGATAGCTCAGCGTTCTGAGCGTTGGCCCGCTAAACCCGGGGTTGCGAGTTCAATCCTTGAGGGGGCCATTCCGCCTGAGGCTGGTAGTCGCGGGACTACACAGCAGAAGCTCCTTGCCTTCTAGCTGCAGATGGTGCAATATGCCATAAATGGTCGTGGTCGCGGGACCATACAGCAGAAGCTCCTTGCCTTCTCGCAGCAGATTGTACAATATGATTGGTATTCGTGTGCTCCTGGCCGGCGGCCTATGGTGTGGCTGGCCGGGGGCGCTTGGACATAAATGGGAGTGACCAGAGTGAGTCTGGTCATTCTCTTTTTTACGTTTTGTTTAAGGGAGATTCAGTACTGCCTGGAACACGGGCGGAGGGATAGCTCAGCGGTCTGAGCGTTGGCCCGCTAAACCCGGGGTTGCGAGTTCAATCCTTGAGAGGGCCAGGAGATGATGATGGATATCAAGCATATTGTACCATCTGCTGCTAGAAGGGAAGGCGCCTCCTTGCTCACCGCATATTGTACCATCTGCAGCTAGAAGGAAATGAGCCTAACCCTTGCTCCCCCCTCCCTCCGTGAAAGCAACTGAGGGGGGAGCAAAAAATCCTTTCGCGCCTTTTTTCATATGGGCGCCATATTGCTGACTCCATTGTTATCCACCCGCTGCTTCTGCTGCCACTCTGCTGTCCTGCAAACAGCATACCAGGGAAAGCATGGAGCACGATCAGATCACCGCGGCTGTTCTCGCCATTATGAACACCACGCGCATTGTCCAGGAGTATATGGAGAACGAGAACCAGGAGCTGCTACAGCTACAGCAGGCGAGGAGGCGACAGCAGCGCCCTGAGGACAGTGATGAGGACATGGACACAGACCTCTCTCAAAAAAGGCCCCCCCGCAAGGTGGACATCATGGTGTTAATGGGGCTTGTTGATACAGTGGAACGCCGATTCTGGGCCCGGGAAACAAGCACAGACTGGTGGGACCACATAGTGCTGCAGGTCTGGGATGAATCCCAGTGGCTGCGAAACTTTCGCATGCGTAAGGGCACTTTCATGGAACTTTGTGAGTTGCTTTCCCCTGCCCTGAAGCTCAAGAACACCAAGATGAGAGCAGCCCTCACAGTACAGAAGCGACTGGCGATAGCCCTGTGGAAGCTTGCAACGCCAGACAGCTACCGGTCAGTCGCGAATCAATTCGGAGTGGGAAAATCTACAGTGGGGGCTGTTGTGATGGAAGTAGCCAGGGCGATCACCAAGCTGCTGGTACCAAGGGTTGTGAGTCTGGGAAATGTGCAGCTCATACTGGATGGCTTTGCAGCAATGGGGTTCCCGAACTGTGGTGGGGCGATAGACAGAACCCATATCCCTATCTTGGCACCGGACCACCAAGCCAGCGAGTACATAAACCGAAAGGGTTACTTTTCAATAGTGCTGCAAGCACTGGTGGATCACAAGGGATGTTTCACCAACATCAACGTGGGATGGCCGGGAAAGGTACATGACGCTCGCATCTTCAGGAACTCTGGTCTGTTTCGGCTGCTGCAGCAAGGGACTTTCTTCCCAGACCAGAAAATAACCGTTGGGGATGTTGAGATGCCTATAGTTATCCTTGGGGACCCAGCCTACCCCT
This sequence comes from Macrochelys suwanniensis, assembly GCA_033296515.1. Taxonomy (NCBI): domain Eukaryota; kingdom Metazoa; phylum Chordata; order Testudines; family Chelydridae; genus Macrochelys; species Macrochelys suwanniensis. The sequence goes on from CM065784.1 coordinate 39,881,223, forward strand.
TAATGCCATGGCTCATGAAGCCATACACAGGTAGCCTGGACAGTAGTCAGGACCTTTTCAACTATAGGCTGAGCAAGTGCAGAATGGTGGTGGAATGTGCATTTGGTCGTTTAAAAGCTCGCTGGCGAAGTTTATTGACTAGGTTAGATCTCAGCGAAAACAATATTCCCATTATTATTACTGCTTGCTGTGCGCTCCACAATATCTGTGAGAGTAAGGGGGAGATGTTTATGGCGGGGTGGGAGGTTGAGGCAAATCGCCTGGCCACTGGTTATGCGCAGCCAGACACCAGGGCTATTACAAGAGTACAGCAGGGTGCGTTGCGCATCAGGGAAGCTTTGAAAACCAGTTTCATGAATGGTCAGGATGCTGTGTGAAAGTTCTGTTTTTCCCCTGTAATGAAAAGCCCCGCCCCTTCATTCACTCTACTTCCCTTTACCCAAACCGCCCTGCCCTCCCCCCCCGATCACTGCTCGCAGAGGAAAAAGTCATTGTTGCTTAAAAATCATGCATTCTTTATTAATTCGTAAAACAAAGGGGGGAACTATGGGGCTAACTGCCACAGTCTCCCGGGATAGCTGGTGGAGGAAGGGAAGCACCAGGATGGGTGGTGGAGGAGGGGATGAGGGAAGGACAAGGACACACAGCACTTTAAAACTTATTGAATGCCAGCCCTTTCTTGCTTGGACTGTTCTCTTGACTTGAGTGGTTGGGTGCACGGAGGCCGCCCAAACGCGTTCTTGGGCGTCTCGGGGATGAGGTTATGGGACTCGGGAAGGAGGGCTGTTGGTTACACAGGGGCTGTAGCGGCGGTCTGGGCTCAGGCGGCCTTTCCTGAACCCTACGCCTTTCCTCAGCCATAAGCCGGAGGATTTGCGTTTGATCCTCCAGTAGCCTCAGAATTGCATCCTGCCTTCTCTCTGCATGCTGACGCCACCTACTCTCTTCATCCCGCCAGTCATTCTCTTCAGCACGCCACCTGTCCGCACAATCAAATTCTGCCTTCCTGGACTCCGACAGTGTCTGCCTCCACGCATTCTGCTGGGCAGCTTCAGTGTAGGAGGATTCCATGAGTTCTGAGAACATATCATCTCGATTCCTTTTTTTTTTTACTTCTAATCTTCGCTAGCCTCTGGGACGGTGATGAAAGGGGTGGCGTTGAAACATTTGCAGCTGCGGGAGGAAACAAACGGGAGAGGAGTAGTTTAAAAGACACATATTAGAGAACAATGCTCCAAACATTACATATCACATATGCATTTGGTCCAAGGTTGCACTTTGCCTGTTATATTGAGGGTCTGCCGGTTTGGTGTGAGAGATCACACAAGCAGGTCCGGCGGGCAACAGAATTCGGCTTGCAGGCAGCCATGGTAAGCCACAGTCTATAGGCTTCTTTAACCTTCATAACATGTGGGAATGTTTTCAAACAGCAACCCCCTCATTTCCCATAACAAACAGCCTTTGGGCTGGCAATTTAAAACTGGTTGGCAATTGAAAAGGGAGGGGCGGCGGTTTTCGGGTTAACGTGCAGCGCGAACCTAATCGACACCCCCCCCACACACACACAGACACACATCCAAGATGTTCGCTGTTCCCCCTCCCCCCACCGCGTGGGTCACAGCGGGGAAGATTTCTGTTCAGCCACAGGCAAACAGCCCAGAAGGGACGGAGCCCCTCTGAATACCCCCTTAATAAAATTCCCCTATTTCAACCAGGTGACCATGAATGATATCACTCTTCTGAGGATAACACAGACAGATAAAGAACGGATGTTGCTTGAATGCCAGCAAACACCGGGACCATACGCCGCCATGCTTTGCAAAGCAATGATTCCAGACTACGTGCTACTGGCCTGGCGTGGTAGAGTGTGTTACCACGGAGCACAGGATAAGGCTGCCCTCCCCAGAAACCTTTTGCACAGGCTTTGGGAGTACATCCAGGAGATCTTTCTGGAGATGTCCCCGGAGGATTTCTGCTCCATCCCCAAACATGTTAACAGACTTTTCCAGTAGCTGTAGCTGTACTGGCCACGAATTGATCATTAAACACGCTTGCTTATAAAACATGTATTAATTAACAGAGGTACACTCACCAGAGGCACCAGAGGTCCCTTCTCCTGCATCAAGCACGCCTTGGGTGGGTTCGTAGGGTACTGGCTCCAGGGTGACAAAGAGTTCCTGGCTGTCGGGGAAAAGGGCTTCTCCACTTCCTTGCTGTGTCTGGGCGCTATTTTCAGCATCATTATCATCATCATGCTCCTCTGTGGTTTCTGATGATCCACATACGGAGTCATACCACATGGGTGGGTCAGTGCTGGCTGCACCTCCTAGAATGGCATGCAGCTCATCATAGAAGCGGCATGTCTGGGGCTCTGACCCAGAGCGTTTGTTTGCATCTCTGGTTTTTTGGTAGGCTTGCCTGAGCTCCTTAATTTTCACGCGGCACTGTTGCGCGTCCCTGTTGTAGCCTCTGTCCTGCATGCCCTTGGAGACTTTGGCATATGTATTGGCGTTTCTTCTTTTGGACCGTAGCTCTGCTAGCACGGTTTCGTCTCCCCATACAGCGATCAGATCGCGTACTTCACCATCGGTCCATGCTGGAGCTCGTCTTCGGTTCTGGGACTCCATCATGGTCACCTCTGCTGATGAGATCTGCGCTCACCTGCAGCTCACCACGCTGGCCAAACAGGAAATGAAATTCAAAAGTTCGCGGGGCTTTTCCTGTCTACCTGGGCGGAGCATTGGAGCTCAGACTGCTGTCCAGAGCGGTCAAATGTTGCACTGTGGGATAGATCCAGGAGGCCAATACCGTCGAATTGCGTCCTCACTAAGCCTACATCGATTCGGCAATATCGCTTTAAGCGCTAATCCCCTCGTTGGGGGTGGAGTGGCGAGATCGATTTTAAGAGCCCTAGAAGTCGATGTTAAGGGCTTCGTCGTGTGGACGGGTGCACGGATCAATCGAAATAACGCTAATAAATTCGACCTAAACTCGTAGTGTAGACCAGGGCTAAGCAGCAGCACAAGAGACCAAAATTACCAGGGTACATTATTGCTGATATAGGCAGGTATGATTTATACTGTAAACAGAGCCATCTCTCACCACCCAACACACTCTGAATTTGGGGAGAATGTTTGGATTAAAGGCTTCTAACCTTCTAATCAGGTGTTAAATTCTTCAGTTTTAGATTCTGTTTTCTCTTTCCTGCCCTTTCTCTCTACTTCCTGAAGGGCGTCAGGGGCGGAGGTTGCTCTGTTGATGAGATGAGGCATAGAAGCGGAGTAGAGAGCAGACAGGCAGTGGCCCAGCTCATAGCAAGCCATCATTACAGCCTTCTCAGCCACACTTCCTGTAATGTGTTGGCTGCCATGTAGGAGAGTTGGACACTGGAATTTTCTCCCTCCAAGGATCCTGCTTGGGGAGGCAGAGGGAGGGCCCAGTCACATTGTTGACTGGACAGAGGGGCCACTGCAACCCACTAGTTAATTCGGTGAGCGACTGTGGCAAAGAACTCAGGGAGCAGAGCACAGAGCTGTGAGGAGGAGTACAGACATCAGGCAAGGTAGCTGGTTATTTTTCATTAGGTATGTTAAGAGTGGGGAAGAGCCTTGATGCCTTCAGCGGTCTCAGCCCGAGATCTCTGCCAGCAGCTGGTTCCTTTCTCCTACTGGTGACTGAAGCACGGTCCCCTCCCCACTCCTCTCAGAGGTATGTGTGGTTAGAGCAGAGGAGCAGGTAGGAAGAGTGTGCTGATGCTGCCACGCTGCAAAAGGCAGCATGGAAAGGAGCCAATTCCTGGCAGCAGTTTCAGCCCAGGATTGCTGAGAACACCAAAGGCTCTACCCCGATCTCTGAACACCTGCTGAGAAGTGGCATATAAGGTCCTATCCTGCCAACACTTACTCACATCAATAATCTTTCGTAAAAGTAACCAAAGGGACCTATGATATGAGGAAAGATTATTAAGTTAGGGGTTTGTAAGATCAAGCCCCTATAATGGGGAATTAATGGGTATGTCTACACTGCAATTAAAAACCCACAGCCGTCCCATGCCAGCTGATTCCCACTATCGCAAGTAGGCTGACCCAGGCTGGGAGGTTCACTCCAGCTCAGTCCAAAGTGCGGAATAGACATACCTAAAGGGTCCCTGAGGAAGAGCAGACTCACTGCTAGCACATCCCCTTATGGCTGGGCACAGTCTAGGAGGCTCTCTTTGTCTAGCACCCCTCACTAATAGCCCCTCTTCTAGTGACCTGGCCCTCTGGCCAGGTCATGTTTTAATTCTATGCCTTCTGAGGTAAAAACAAAACACCTCAAAGTCAAAAAAGCCTTAATACGAAAGAGGTTTCTGCCCCCTTTGGGGCTATCCCTTGGACCAAAGTTTAGACTCAGTCTTCAGCCTAAACAGGGCCGGCTCTAGGCACCAGCTAAGGAAGCTTGGGCCTGGAGAGGCAAATCAGAAGGAGTGGCACTTCGGCCGTTTTTGGGGTGGCACTCTGGCATCTTCGGCAGCACTTCGGCGGCAGCTTCTTGACTTCTGCTTCTTCGGCAGACGCTTGATTTTTTCTTCTTCGGCAGCCTTTTTTTTTTTTTTTTTTTTTGCTGCTTGGGGCGGCAAAAAAGGTAGAGCCGGCCCTGAGCCTAAATAGTCCTTACATCAGGCTTGGACCTTTCCTTGTGCCTTGTGGGGAACGCTGTCCCACTCTCTGCTTCAGGTTCTGGCCCAGGGACCCTGTATTGAGCAGCTAGGGCAGCTCCTTCAAACACGCTGCTATTTCCCTGGGCCACTTTCTACCTCTGAGCCCCTTGTGCTGCTCCCTTGAAGCTTGTGCTTAACACAGCCTCTCTTCTGGTTTCTCCCTAGATCCTCCCAGATCGTCCTTGCTCTCCAGGATTGTCAACCCCTCAGGACTGCCTCTCTGTGCCTTTCCAGGGCCCAACACAGGGAAGAATTCCATCCCTGTAGCCTTCTTCAGTCTGCCTTCCTCAGACTCTTCCCAGAGAAAGGTAACCGCCTACCTCCTCTTTCCTGGGTTTCTCTATTTTGGGACCTTCTGTAGCTTTCACTGCCTTCTTTTATTAAGTTGACCCAGCTCCTGATCAACTGGATCTAACAACAAATTGAGCTTGATGCACCCTCCAGATGCAGTAAAGTGGGCTAATTGAGCTCTCAGACTCCTGTGTTCACCTGTGTGGGGTAAACAACTAGGGTCACCAGTTTTGGTTGGAGGTATTCCTGGAGATTTTCATCACATGACAATTTTGAATTCAAGATTAATCTTTAATTCCTGGGGACTCCAGGCCAATCCTGGAGGGTTGGCAACCCTGTAGACAACTCATCACAGTCCCCCAAACTCCCACACGCCATCAGTTGTGGGCCGTGTCCTCTGAGCTGTGTCCTTGGAGAGAAGAATGGGGCTGGGGAGAGGAAACTGCAGTTGGGACAATGTCTGACAGCCATCCCAGTACGTGTGTGACGGGTTGGTATCACAGAAACCCTCTTGGAGCTGCCACCTGGTGTGCCAAGACTACTTCTGCCCCTGCTTTCCTGCCTTTTCCAGCTTGGGACTCCAGAATCCTGTCTGTTTTGAGCCAGACCCTCTAGCCTGCTGCAAACCCAGACCCAGGTCTGAACCACGTCCCCTAACAGCTGTAGACCTGCCTGGAAGCAGCTTAGGAAGTGCTCTTGCCTTTGACACCCAGGTGCCCAACTCCCAATGGGGTTCAAACCCTGAATAAATCCGTTTTACCCTGTATAAAGCTTATACAGGGTAAACTCATAAATAGTTTGACCTCTATTTCACAGATAGAGAGGTATGCACAGCTGTTTGCCCCCCTCCAGGTACTAACACATACTCCAGGTAATTTAATAAGTAAAAAGTGATTTTAATAAAGTACAGAAAGTAGGATTTAAGTGATTCCAAGTAGTAACAGACAGAACAAAGTGAATTACTAAGTAAAATAAAATAAATCTATGTCTAATCACACTAAATACAGATAAAAACCTCACCAGTTCCAGCAAACTTCCTTTCACAGGCTATGGTCCTCCTAGTCTGGGTCCAGCAATCACTCACACCCCCTATTGTCCTTGTCCTTTGTTCCAGTCTCTTTCAGGTGTGACGTTGGGTGGGTGGAGAGGATCTCTCTTTAGCCAGCTGAAGACAACATGGAGGGGTCTCCCAGGGTTTTAAATAGACTTTCTCCCCTGGGTGGATACCCTTCCCTCTCCCTGTGTAGCATCCAGTTACCAAATGGAGTTTTGGGGTCACATGGGCATGTCACATGCCATGCACAACTCAGTAACCAGCCCAGTGACATTCCTGGCCAAGCTCAGATGTGGACTGGTGTCTGCAACTTCTTTTTGTCTGTTAAGCGCTTCTTGATTGGGCACTTTACCTGCACATTCCTTTCTCAAGAAATACAACTAATATTCATAACTTCAACTACAAAAATGATACATGCATACAAACAGAAGGAATAGATTCAGTAGATCATAACTTTTACAGAGATATGTTACATGGCATATGTAGCATAAAACATATTCCAGTTATATCATATATACATTTATAAGCATCCCCCCCATAAAGCCTTATGGGGTAAGCCATCACAACGTGTGCCATAGATTTGCCTTCTCCCTGCCCCTTTTGCAGGCAAAGTGAGTCAATGGAGATGGGGGAGTAGGGAGAGAGCTGTCCTCGTAATCTTCCAAACACAGAGACTGTGATTGTGCCTGGCCATTACACAAAAGGGTGCTTAGGAAGGCTCCCTGCGCTCTTTCCCTCCCACTCCCCTCTTGCACATCTATATAAGGGCAAGGGACAACCTAGCTCATGAAACTGGAAAAAAAACTAGTAAGTGCTAAGAAATTATATTTCAAAGCTTAATCTGTGTTGCCTATGCACCACATACTATTTGTTCCATGTGTTAGTGTTACCTTTCTGATGCCACGCCATATTATCTAGAGCTCTGAGGTTGTCAGCTATCAAACTAAGGAGGGTCAGGACAATTAAGTGCTGAGATGGAAGACACTCAGAAAAACCTAGGAGCTGCAGAAAGGGATGTTGAGGATTACGTTTTTCTCTCCAAGATGCTAAACCACAGTGCTATAGTACAATGTGTTGAAAAAGTGCCATTTTTCACATGGGAAATTAGTTCTACTTGTGTTCAGTGTCCAAATTCTAGCTTGAACAACTATATATTGCCTACTACATATTTCCCACTCCTCTAAAATCAAATGGAGAAATTATCTTTAATCATGCAGAATGGCTGCTGCGTTCCATCCCAGAGATGGCTGCATTTCAGTGCTAACTGAGCAAAAGCTCAATAGGATATTTCTACACAAAAATGGCACATGAATATAAAGTATTAATATGATTTTAGAAAGTTGGATTCAGACTGGCTGTGGTGTCATTCACAACTCATTAAACATACTGTACACTTGTAAATGCTGTTTCATGATAGCAATACATCTCTATGTGCACTGTATTTCTAGTGATTACAGAGCTACTTTGATGATTAATGTCACTTGAACTTCAACTTTCTGCCTTTCAAGACACCCAGAATCATACAACTACTGTCCAGATATATGTGGTTTCTCTTATTACTTAATTACAGAAGATCATACCTGGAGAGGGACATCTGGTTCCATTTCAATGTCTAGAATTTTTTTCAGCCCACAGAATAGATTTCTTTGTATGAGGGTCAATGAAGTAATCAAAAACTGTCCCTTGGGAAGGAAATTTTATTGTTCTCATTTCTTTGATCCACCACCCACAGTGACCAATTAGCTGGGGGGAAAAAAGGAAGACAAAATATCAAGAGACATGGCTAGTCCTTATATATTTCTACTCTACAACAACAATAGAGAGAGCGATCTCAAATGTTTCATGGGCTCATCTCCACATCCAGTGCTTTCCCAATACTTCCCCAAAACTCATCTGAACCACTATCCTCTGAAAATTGGCTAACAACACTCATGAGAAAAGACTTTTTTTATTTTGAAGTCTCCTGTGCATCTTGCTTTCAGCTATAGTTATAGCTATAGAAATTCTGCAAGAATATAGGTTTTTTCATAACATGTTGTCATTTATCGTTTCAAACAAAAACCCCAAAGCACAGAATTACATGAGAATTATAGCAAACAAACAAAGGGAGACTGGATGGCTTAGGAGGTTGGTTCCTACATGTGAACCCTTTCATTCCTTGGTTGCTGGTTCAAATTTAGCTCCACTCACTTTGTGTCTCATGTTACAAGAGAGTTCCTTAAATCAAAGAACTAAGACTTGATACCAAGATACATAAACTATGAAATTTTATATCACTTATTAAACTCTCAAGATCAGGCCTCCACATGCTCTAGACTCATTGAACAAAACGGGTGTAATATCTCCTTTGGTTATTTGAAAGTCCTGCTGAGGAATCTGAAGTAAATATCCCCAAAATCGTAGTTAGTCGTAACAAAAAGCTGTTAACATTGGTTGGTCTAAGGCATGAGAAATGATTTGGTCAGTACAGGCCAGTTCTCAGTGGTCAGGTCTAAACACCACAAAACACATGACCACAGCTGGCATTCAGCAAAAAGGGCACTGAGCTGTGGGGAGAATTGAAGGGTCTAGGTAGGATGGTGTGCCCATTGGAGAGGACATGCAGAGGAGGAAAGGAAGCTATTATCAGATTAAAGTTACTTTTCAATATATAATGTAGATTTAATATTTATTGTAATGCTGGCTAAATGAAACTTAAACATAGCAAATATACACCATTGATTTCATTGTTAAGATGTACACAAGAGATTCAGTCTTCGGCACTTATTTTTTAAATATTATGACCCTTGTAACCAGATTGAAACCATGTCTTTGTAGCTTGCAGTCCTAAGTAATTAAATGTGCATGTGACATGAAGAACCTGCAAGAATTTCAAGAATGGAGCAATTACAGAAATATTATATCCTTCTTAGGGTTTAGTCACTCACCTGATCCTGGAAGTGAGCTCCACTGAAAGCCTGGATGATTGCAAATGCAAAATGTATTTCATAGAGTTCACGAGGAGAGTCTGGGGAGTGTTCTCTGGTGTCAGAAGACAATCCACTAAAAAGCACAAAGTCTACAATAAAGAAAACAGGTCAGAGGCTTTGTTAAAGTCCACAGCTTTTTTTGAAATTATTAATTTAAAATAAATAATAATAATAATAATTTCCAGTTCTCTCACACCTTTTATTGAGACATCAAAGAAGTCTTTACAAACATTAAATCTCACATCACCACCATGTGGTAACTGTAACTACTTTATAGATAGATAAACAGAAGCACCTCAGAGGCAGAGCGTTGGGAATATAACTCAGGAATCCTGACACTAGTCCTTGCACTAACCAGCAGACCGCTCTTCCCCCAATAGCTGTTTCAAAAATATAATACGGAAATGCTAATGATTAAGGCCTATGCCACAGCTCATTGAAGTCAACAGAGGACTCCCATTGGTTTTGGATCAGGACCTATATGAATAAATTTGTAGTATTTTATTACAAAATTAAATATAACATTAGAATGAATAGTTGCCGTTCAAAGAAAAATATGAACACTTAAGATTAAATGAGTGTAAGAGATGTAACTCTACTGTACATGTCAGGGGTACCTGAATCAAAAACCTGGATCCAAACACAACCTAACTTTGTGGTGTTCAAAAGCCAGGACCAGATTTGAATTTTGCAGCTTGAGCCCAATACTAGTATATTATTCATAACGATTTGTTTTTACTTCTCTCCATTCTTTTTCACAACTGAGCCATTTGATCCAGAGAGTATTTAAAAAGAAAAAAAACCTCACTGACTTGCTCTGAAACTCACTACAGAGTGTAACACCTGTGCTTTCATATAAAAATGTCCATGAAATCTTTTTTTTTTTTAAATTTATAGGGGTTTTGATCTAATTATCCATGTGTCCCAGAAGCCCTCTCTATAGCAATTCCCATTGTTTGCCATGATCATTACTGATCCAGGTAGAACTGACCAACTGCAGGCTTCCTTGCTTCTGAACTGTGCCAGCAAGCCACTTACGACTCCAGCAGATTTTTTTAGTTCAATGAGAATTTAATAATCTGTTTTTTTTTCTTTGAGAATTTCCCTCCCTCAAAAAGGGTCATTGCTCAACATGAGGAACAAATTGCTGCCCTCACAAGAGATGGCAGAAAGTGAACTGTGCTTCTCAGAAGCAGAGAATCAGCTGACAAACGGCAGCACCAGATCACAAAAATCACCGGGTTCTTTTCCTTCCCATTAAAATGCAGTGCACTCTCGTACTGTAATGAGTTCTCATGGATTCTAGAGCAGAACAATGGACTTTAATTTGAAAAAGGAATGCTGTAGTTTGTTATAAATGTTCCGAGGCTCCCAAGCATTCCAGCATTTGTGCAGAGAGATATTTGACACATAGGACATCATTTCTTTAAGTGGTGTGATCTTAGAGCCAAATCCTGTCCTGTGATGTGGGGATGTGTTAGGCAAAGAAAAGGGCATTCAGCAGTAAATGCCAGCTCAGAGCACCACAGCCCTAAGGGGACGTGGTCTGTCAACTAGGGTGCAATTAGGCTTCCTAGTCAGCTAGCCATCATGGCTGCTGTCAGCAGTATGGGGAGGGCACACTGCTCCTTTCCAAAAGGACAACATTCACCAGTCTATTCCACGGGTCCTTCTGTAGTATCCTGCCCTGCGTTGACAGGATAGCTCCAGAAACATGGCCAGGGCCACTCCCTCCCTCTGCTCCCATCTGCTAAGGGCAGGGTTGGATCCTAAATATCGATTTAGGGCTATTTTCTAACTACTCACACATGATGCAAAAAGGAAATGTTCATATTATGTTCTGCAAATGGGATCATGTTAAGCAACAAGTAATTTAGCAAAATATTCTGGAGAACCTGGACAGGCTGACAATAATATTTTATGTCAGGGATGTCTATTATTATGTAATAGTTCTGAACAAATTATATTCAAATTTCTAATGAAGAAACTGATGGCTGAAGAGAAACAATGATATTTCACAGAAAAAACAACTGAACATGAATGACACTAGCATGCACCCCTTGCTATGAAGCAACACTAGGTGACAACCTGGTATATTTCTTGCTTGTTTCTATCTCTGTTAAATCTTCTGGGGAGGATATTGACCCTTTAAAATGTGACTTACTTGGAAAACAAGGAAACTCTTCCCAGAGAATTCACAACCGAAGCACAGCAGGTGATGACAGTTGAACATTAGAGGGATATGGGATGGAAAGACACAGAAATCATAGAAATATAGGGCTGGAAGAGACCTTGAGAAGTCATCAAGTCCAGCCCACAGAGCTGAGGACCGTCCCTGACAGGTGTTTGTCCATCCCATTCTCAAAAACCTCCAGTGATGGGGATTCCACATGAGCTATAGTAATATGATCACATGGCTCCTTGTGTAAATCACACCTTGTATAAGCTTTACTGGGTTTATTCTAGATAAGTAATGCGTTAAGGACAGCCTGTGCTGAAAAAGCAGCTCACAGGTGAGTGGTGGTGGTGAAGTGACGGAGAGGGGTAAGTCTGGTATGGTGTTGTAAAATAAGGAATGAACTCTACCATCACATTGAGAGAAAGGCTTTTCTCTTCAACTACCTACTTTGGCTCTACCCTTTTTGGCTAAATCCAGCAAACTGAGCCATGTGATGCTGTTTCTAATGTGGATTGATGTTTGATAATTGGGTTGAAAACACCAAAGTATTTCATTTAGGATTGATCTCATAAATCTCAAATCCAAAAATTGAGGTAGGGCAACATTTTCATCTTATTTCTTAAGAAATAACAGTCTTCTTTGGACTCAGGACAAACTATGCTTCTTCAGTATTACTGAGAGGAAATAGCAGTAAAAGATAGAGCTTTAAATTAGAGAAGCTTATACTGAATGTGTATGTTATAGGAATATGTACTTCTACTAGCACAGGTATTGAGGGAGTCATAATTCAGTTTTGGTACTTAAGTGTCATTGGCTATTTGGGCGATATACATGTCCCCGAACATATATTGGACAGGAGTGCAAAAACGGGCAAATCTGAATTATATTAATATTAGAGAGACAGCCCTGTTGTCCAAAAGTAGATCTGGTTAATACTGAGTGATAGGAGAGACCAATCAAAGGCAGGTGGAAAGCCCAAAGAGAGAGAATATACTAATACAAATGAATAGGACTAACAAGAGACTGCCCTAGAAACTCAATAAGAGATGGAGAAGTTGGGACATACTTTAACTTACCGTTGGCTGCAGATTCACTCCGTATTGGTTAGCGCGCGCGCGCGTGTGTGTGTGTGTGTGTGTGTGTGTGTGTGTGTGTGTGTGTGTGTGTGTGTGTGTGTGTGTGTGTGTGTGTGTGTGTGTGTGTGTGTGTGTGTGTGAGAGAGAGAGAGAGAGAGAGAGAGAGAGAGAGAGAGAGAGAGAGAGAGAAGAGAGAGAGAGAGAGAGAGAGAGAGAGAGTGAAAGACCGTGAAAGAGAGTGAGCACGCACACAAGTGCACTTTGGTATGTAAATAAAACAACATGAAACCTGGTTATCTAACTATTTTAGGTAAAACAGTGATTGTTATGTAGTACTCCAACTATCTGCCAATGTAATGAGACTACTTATCTGGATATTAGTCTGGGTATTCTTAGATGGCATGCAGGAGGATTGCCAATGTAGTTGCCAGCCTCTGCACTGGAGTTGGGTTGCTGGTGGGGGATAAAGAAGGTTTATTTACACAAGAAAAAATTGCAGCATTAAATAAATGATCAGTGAGTTCCAGGGTGTTGGTGAAAGGAAAAAGGAACAGTGACTTCACTGAAGGGGGCTTTTAGGCAGGGGCATGTTAGTGTACTACATGAGTCACACTGCCTACCTGCATAACTATTTGCTAAACCCCAGGCTCAGCTTAGATGTAGCCAATGGAAATTGACCTTTTCCACATGCCAGGGTTAGCGCCTATCATTAGTTACAGCATCACACTCCTCTATTGCTCTCTGGCATTATTATAATGGATTTTATAATGTTTTAAAGATCATATCTCAGAAATTGCAAATCCAGACTAAATAAATAATACAAATAAGTATGAAAATCAGGCCTACACATACAAATATCAGGAGTAATGCACATCCCTAAAACAAACGATACACATTCTAAAATCCTTGGGTAGATAATAGAAAGTCATAACGCAGATGCCCAACAAAGGATGAGAAGGTTGCAGATATATCTACCATGGCAATCAGCCAAAACCACCAATTTCTGTGGATTCATACATGGAACATACCTGGCTGAAGACAGTGCCCTACTCAACAGCATGACTGCAGACAGGCATATGCCATGGGTTCCATGGAACTGTACACTTAGTTTCTTAGGAGCAATATTTTCTGTTTTCCATAAGGTATTTTATTACCATTATATTTAACTTCACCTGCTGTGTTAGTGATCAGTCTTTGTGCCTTAACACTTTTAACTGGAGAGGGTGGGGACTAGTTTGTGGCTCTAAGAGCTGTCCATGGTAAAGTGAGGTGAAAGAGGCCATGCACTGGTATCAGCTCTCAGAGTCACTGCCTGACGCAGAAAGAACGTCTCAAGCATTGGGAGAATAAACACACCAGCAACAGACTTTGGTAAGGCACATATTGCACTCCCTCCAATGCCAGCCCAGTACCAACGACCAGTGCAGGTTGAAGAATGGTGCCATCTTCTTTTTTATGCAAGAAATAGCTACAAAACGCTGTACATGAAACCATTGCTTCATCGCAATGAGGCTCTACCACACCAAGTGTGAAATACTCAAATATTTTTTTTAAATCAGAACTGATGAAAAACAGCAGAGTGAAGATTCTGTTGTTGTTACCTGGACCATGCTGCTTTCAGGAATTGGCGTGATAGTTTTTAAGTTGCACCAGACCTTCTCCAAACAATAAGGAACATACATGACAAACAGGATGGTCAGACTTGTTCTTTCAGACTCTGCCTTGCCAGTCTCAATCCAACTAGTTACATATCTACAGAAATAAAACAATTTTAAATTTGTAAGGAGCAATTAAATGAATAAAAATAATGTCAGCTATCAAGAATTTACGCTGATAGCATGAATAACTTCTATTGCTGGAAACCCTGCTCTCACATCTGAGGGCAGAACTTGGCCAAGAGGGATTTACTTACTCTCCTCTAGTTTAACATGTTCAACTTCATATATTGTTAGTGAGTTATCTCCGGAAACCACAAAGTGTGACACACTCTTAACTCTCATTGACTTCCCAATGGGATTTGACAACGCTCAGCACTGTTCAGGATTGGGCATGCAATTTGCTGCACTGCCTCACTTTGTTGCAAGTTCTTTTATATCAGCATTTCCTACTCAATAGTCCAGATGGTTTTTGCTTGAGCGACTACCCCTCCCACACAGCTGCTGGTGAACACCTGGAGGGCTGTAACCTAAAAGTTGAGAACCACTATCTCAACTATTGCAGACAATCTGTACGGACTTTAATCTAAGCACTGCTCTGGTAGTTGCAGTATTAGTTACGTAGTCCTGCTGAATTAGTAGCTTTCCTGCCACATCAGTGAACTAGATTTTCCAGAATTAAATCCTCAAATAAGACATTAACACAGTTTTAAAAGTCTATTACCATTCAGATTACTTTGAAACCAGCCAACAGCAACCAGTCCACTACAAACCAAAGCAAAGGTACCAACAGGATACAATACAATTTTCACGTCGTATCATCTGTGAAAACTGGTCTCAAATTCAAATAAAAATGGAGCTGCCTGTGTTTGCTCACTTTCAACCAGCTGTAAATCTGGCAGACAATGTCATCAACCAGCAAAAATTATGTGACTTAATACATATTTTCTGTTGTCTTTGCTATCAACGTATAGCTATGAGTTAAGCAATATTTGTGACTGCACATTTGCATTACAGATAAAATGTGCTCGTTTTATTTATGTGTAGAAAACCTAAATAGGAGAAATCCAGACCTGGTATAAGAAGGTGCAAGTCAATGGAATTGCATTCCCTGGCTCCAGGTATAAGCTTGGCTCAACGTTCTTATTTCATTTTAACTTACTAACAGAAATCCAGTTCTAACATTAGCTTACAGTAGAAATCACATGGTGCCATAAATAATTCTCTTCTTGTTGACACCATGAAGAGTCCTCTGGCTGTGAACTATGCCCAGCTGTGGTAAATAATCCTAATAAATATTAGAGAAAGTTGTAAATAATATGTGACTACAGTGCATATTTAACCAAAGGGACAGTGAAGCATGGCATTATGGTTACAAAGTCAGTATGGGGGGGTGAATATTCAAGTCAGCGTGAAAAAATGTAACCATGCAACTCCTGTTAAAGTGTCTGTGTGTATAATTCATGGACAGTGAATCCAAAAAGGTTTTACACAATTAAATGATACAGAATAGCAAAAGAGTTGTATAAATTAGAGGATATACTCGCAAAATATCCTATCATGGCAAATTCAAGCCGATGCAATTTACAGTATATATACAGATATGTATACATGTTTGAGTATATCTGGGGCTGAATGCATCCGTGTATTCACATTTTACACAATATTGTAATAATCTTTGTACAAAATATGCCTTGTGAGGTATTTGAAAATTAATAACTCACCAGTTAATAATATCACAATGAAATGTGCATTGCAACATTGCATGTAAAGTTATGAATATATGATGAAATTAGGTCTGAAATATATTTACCAAACAATTCTGGATAAACCAGTTTCTCAAAGACAAAGGACAAGCCAGCTGTCATCAAAGGTGATGGGCAATCACCAATCAAACGGCCATTCTTCTGGCAAGGAAGGAGGGCAAGAACAAATAGATCTGCATCTTAGCAAACACAAGCATGAAACCTCTTTCACCATAAGACTGCATGACTCCAAACTCACAACGGGAATCTAGGGGTATCCCTCAGGAAAATGCATTTCAAAGGGCGACTGAACTTCAAAAGCGAGGGGAAAAATCCCCAAGTTCTCTCCTCCATCCATCTCTCGCTCTTTTTCACCTAAGAAAACAAAAGAAACAGCGGTTGGACTTTGGGAGCAGATCTTGGCCTCAGAATTTGGTCAGCAACGTTACTGTAAACGTGTAGTAAGGGACTTCACCTTGAACCAAGTCTAGTTTGTTAAGTTTTAGTACTTTATCTTTATTTCTCCTGTAACCATTTCTGACTTTAATGCTTTACTCTAGTACTCACTTAAAACCTATCTTCTTGTATTTAAATAAACTTGTTTTATTCTTTAATCAAAACTAACCTGGTGTTGTGAACTGTGGGGGTAACAGACTGTTTTATATTCATTTCCTTAGAGGGGCAAACGCCCTAAAATATCTGAATTGATCAGGAGAGGGCTGGACAGTACGGAACACATGTTTTGGGGGAGGAGGAAATTTGAGACTTTCAGTGTGTTAGGGTCACCCTGAAAATAGCACTCATGGCTGTTAGAAGCCACTGTGTGGCTGGTGTTTGCTGACAAGCTGCTGAGGTTTGAGTTGCTGGACCAGGGCTGTGGCTATACACAGACACTCTGGGTGTGACCTGCATGCTAGCAGGGTGTTTGTGAGCAGCCCAGGTGGGAGCCACAGCAGCAAAGCATTGTGAGGCACCTCAGGTTGCAGGGCAAGGGTGACACAGCCCCGCACTGGTCCAGACTGCACCCTGGAATGTCCTAATACACACACACACAGAGGCCCAAATTGTGGCATTTAGCTATTAACCCCAACATGGGGAGGTGGGAGCCACATTGACCAGTGCAAAATTTGGGGAGGGCTCATGCCTCAGGGATCATGCTATGGCACCATCTCTGTAGCAAAGCGAGAACTCACCAGCGCGGCGCCTCCTGCTGGTCGTCCAAGAATTAGCTCTTTTCCAGCCTTGGCGCACCCTCTGCTGGCTGATGTCTCGCTTGCTGCTGGCCCCGTGTCCCTCCCAGACCCTGGTGCCTCTTACCCTGGGGTTCTGCCTCAGTGGTACCCCCACACTCTGGGTCTCCCCTCCCAGGGGGAACCCCCAACTCTCTCACCCAGCTTGCCTCAGTGGCCATTGCCAGTCATCATCTAGTCCCCGCTCACTGGGGCAGACTGCAGTCTGTAATGGCCACTCATCATTGGCAAGGGGTGTTTGGACCAGCTGCCGCTGCACCTCTGCCTAACCCCGGGATGCACCTTTGCAACCCCAGTACCTATTTAGGCCCTGCACAAGGCCTGCAGCCTGGGGAGTTGCCAGGCTGGAGCGCCCCAGCTCTTCTTGCCCTATTTCCCAGCACTGCTCCAGTAGTACCTTTTGGGCCTTTAACAAGGCCCGCAGCCTGGGGTTTACCAGGCTGGAGCTTCTCATCTCCTCTTGCCTTCCTCCAGCCCTGCTCTACTTTAGGTACCTTGGTCTCAGGCAGTTCGGCTCTCTTTCTCTCTACAGCCAGAGAGAGATTCCCCAGCTGCTGGCCCACAGCCCTCTTATAAGGGCCAGCTGGGCCCTGATTGAGCTGGCCACAGCTGTGGCTGCTTCCCCCAATCAGCCTTTCACAGCCTCAGCCCTCTCCAGGGCTGCTTTTAACCCCTGTTCTGTGGGAGTGGAGCAGCTGCCCCACTACAATCTCCTTCCTGTATCAGACTGAAGAGTGGGGTTGAAGAAGCAATCAAATGGATGGAGAAGATTATTCCTCACACCGCCCATGAACCAGAAGCAGTATGGGAGATTTTGTGCATCTCTTTGAGGCATGATCTTTTCAGTACTCTTCTTGATGCACTGCAGCTACGCATAATCTAGCCCTTTTGAATCAGAGCATATGGGACCAGATTCTGATCTCAGTTATACTGCTGGAAATCTGGAGTAATTTCACTGGGGTAAATCTGGAAGTAATGTCGCTGAAGATTATGTGGATTTGGGTCTTCTGCCTTTAATCTATGCGTGGTTTTAAATTTGCAGATATATATCAGTCAATAATTAAACAATTCTTTGCTAAAAGACTAATCTGAAGCTATTATTAATCTGATAATCATACTCACAGACTCCAGCCCAGGTCCTGTTTGTTCACACAGAGGATGCCAGCTCTGGAGACCGTAGCTGGAGTTGCTGACTGAAGATGGTTGATGTCAAACATTTAGTTGCTTTGATATTGTTAATGAAATACATTTGTTACTTGCTAGAGTTAAAATCTAACAGAAAATCACTTTCAG
Source organism: Macrochelys suwanniensis (assembly GCA_033296515.1). Classification (NCBI taxonomy): domain Eukaryota; kingdom Metazoa; phylum Chordata; order Testudines; family Chelydridae; genus Macrochelys; species Macrochelys suwanniensis. Next base: position 39,899,434 of record CM065784.1, read on the forward strand.
AATTCACTGTCACAATTCCATAATGCTTTAAAATGAATGTAGTATTTGCATACATAAGGCTCATGTATCACACTTCTTTGCTATATCAGCTACAACTAGGGTGACCAGACAGCAAGTGTGAAACATCGGGACAGGGGGTGGGGGATAATAGGTGTCTATATAAGACAAAGCCCCAAATATTGAGACTGTCCCTATAAAATCGGGACATGTGGTCACCCTAACTACAACTAATACAGGAATATGATGTTACTTGTGAAACACTGAAGTGATCTGATAGAGACAAAGTAGGTGAGGTAATATTTTTTTATTGGACCAAGTCCTGCTGGTGGATGCTATGAGCTTTCAAGCTCCCCAGAGCTTTCCTTTGGGTCTGGGTAAGGAAGCAGAGTGTCTGAGCTAAATACAAGCTGGGACAGATTGTGAAGCAGAAGAGGTAACGCATGCTGTAGGCAGTCACTTGAAAGGAAGTGAGCAATTGGGGGTTAGATTGTTATACATGAAGGGTTTGAAGTGGGCAGTTAAGGGCAGCAGGCAGTGTGGTGTGTTATAAATTGTTGTAATGAACCATAAAACCAGTGTCCCTGTAAAGTTCATGGTTTTTAGGGTCTAGCAGAGTTATGAATTTAAGTTCCCAGGCTAGTCTTTGGAAGGTGTTGTGCAGGCTTCCCTTGAGGACGAGTACTGAAAGATCAGATAAAGAATGATCACTTTGTGAAAAATGTTTGCCCACGAGTGATGTGGTGTTTTTGTCTTATTATTCATTCAAGAGTATAGTGATTGTCTGGTTTCAGCCACATAGTTCTTAGTGATGCATTTAGTGCACTGGATGAGGTACACCACATGATGTGATAAGCATGTGTAGGACCCATGAATCCTGAAAGGCATGTTGTGGGGGGTACTGATCACTGTAGTAGTGGAAATGTCTGCAGGTTTTGCATCTGTTCTGGTGCCACTTTGAGCTCTGGGTAGCTCAGAGGCTTGTATCTTCCACCAACAGAAGTTGGTCCAATAGAAGGTATTTCCTCACCTACCTGGTCTCTTCCATATCCTGGGACAAACACGTCTACATCAGCACACACAACTGTCAGTTTAACAGGTAGACCTTTCCACCATAGATATTCTGTGCTACAAACATTGAAAGAACTGCAAGTGTCTTAATGACTTTTCAGTTCTTTCTCATATCATAGGTCCAAGGAAACTGTAACTAGTGGAAGACATTTTCCACTGTTACCAACCTTGATTTTTTTCCCTTTGCCCCTAACTTACATAACAAAGCTCTTTGGTCTAAAATTTTCTCTGCCAGTCTCAGGCTAGAGAAAAATCCCTTTTTCTCTTAAGTTTGAGGGTAATCAATGAGCTATTTTTCATTGTCAATCTTAGAACAATTTTCAAAAAATGGGAAAAAAACATTTTTAAACTATATTTTGTCTTCTAATAACCAAAATTACTTAGGTTAAAGACTTCTAACTTGTTTTATATATTGCTCCTCAAAGAAAACTAGTAAATATCCCCACAATAGTAGTGTAATCCTTATGGAGTCTTCAATTTTAAAGTTCTTTTTCCAGGAATATTATGAACCAACATTTGAGGTTTTGCACATCTTGCAAACTCCATGCTTTTCACTACAAGGCCAAATCCTGTTTGCGCTCATCATATGAGTCCTCCTACATCCATAGAAACTACAAAGTCCGCAAGCATTGCACATGATGCTTTAGAGGCTACAGGCACATCCTAACTCATTTTAGGCCTACTGGCTTATCCTGTAGACCTTGTAAACTCTGAATTTATCATTAAAGATCTGCAGACATTCTTTATGCAAGGTCCACAGGGTCATCCTTAAACTTAAGCATGTGAGTTATTCTTTGCAGGATTGGGTTCTACACTACAGATTTGAATAAACTGTGACTATTCACTAGCTGCTAAATAACTAATTACAATGGTGTTACAAATTATTTGATAATTGAAGCTTTCGGAAGTCTGTTGTAAGACTGAAATATCAAAAGGCATCAAAATTGATGCAGTATCATCATTCACTGCAACAATAATGCAGTTGGAGATTTTCATCAGCCTTTAAATAGAAAACAAAAATGCCCCCAAAACATTTAAGACAATTTAGATGGTTGGGAGAAAATCCCAGAAAATCAGGACAACATATTCTGAATTAACCACAAATTAAACTCACCGAATTATATAGTTTAGCATTAGGTGATGGTTAATTACACTTCAGCTAGTACACTTAACAAAATTAGACATTCCTTAATGGCCAGATGATGGCTGAGGACAGTCAAAATACCACTTCTTGAGCGCCTAGTGTATGTGGACGACAGGAAGTCTAGTGCAAGTAGAGATCTTGGTGGGGAAGAGCTATGCTCCTCACTTCTCTTTCTTCATCACCTCGCAGGCAGAAGCCAGTCCAAGGGGATTCAGACAGCACCATAGTAAAAGGTGCAGTAGTGGTTGCTGTTGTGTACTCTCCCATAGTGGAAAAAAGAGTAAAAAGTTTCCCAAGGGAAGTGCTGGAAACCCCAACACTTGAGACTTTTAAAATTAGAAAGGACAAAGGACTAGGAGTATAAGGGAGGGAGCAATCCTGCATTGGCAGACAGAGGGACTAGATGATCTTTTATGGGTCTGTTCCATTTTTAACTTCTATGATCACATTTGTCCTCAGGCACAATTCCTCCAAGAGCTCCTTGGGGGCGGTGCATCTCTACACATCTCCTACTGCGAGCTCTGGCTTAAAAGTCACAATGGAACCCTTAGAATCTAACAACAAGAGCTATTCTAGGCGCTGGTTAGGAAAATGTGATTTAAAGGAAGTTTCTACTATTGTGCGAAATTAGGGCAAAAATCTCCTTTCAGATCCGCACAAAGTATCTCAAATCCAACAGTTTGCTCTCCTGCTGCTGTATCCATCATAAAGAAAGACTGCCTCTGTAGTGAACAAAAGGTGATATTTTAATCAATTAAGATTATACAAAAAATACTGAACAATTCAGCTTTCAGCCCCACCCTCTTCCCAGGTTGAACCACGACCTTTACACTTTTACTCTACATTTCACTTCTGTTAAAGTGACAGACACCTTACAGAAAACACCAAACATGCATCTAGAGAGAGCCAAATACCCAGTTTGAGATCGACCATGAACTTGGCTCTTATGGTCTACTTATGTAGACTACCTTTGTACTACTTAAGTTTTGTACTTTTGTACAACTGTCTACTTTTGTACATAGTAATCAAAATATATATATTTGCTTGCGCACACACACACACTCACACAAATTTCTCCCCAGTAAGTGAATTAAATACATACATGAATTCTTGTATGAGACCACTTTCATTGTATAGTCTGTAACACTGATTTAAAGGAAAGGTGTTCTGAAAGACAAGATACATATGTTTCCATTCCACAGAACAGGATTATTAGTAATTTGATACACACAAACCTGTGTGTCAACCATGACCGTGTTCAATGATTCAATCCACATAGGGTCAATATCTCATCTAGCACAGTCCACTTGGGGGCATCAGGAGCTATGACAGAAAGTTCCATCACAGTGGATGAAAACAAGCCTTCCAGTTATTGAAGAATGAAATTAAGTTCGCATTTACCATAACCACATAATCAATGTAAATCTTAAATTTGGCTAATTTAATTTGAGTATTTTCTTGGCAATACCATCTTCCCATTCCCTTGTTGATGGCTAAAGAAACCCCAAAAGTTTGTGGTGACAGTTTTAGGGTTGATATCATTCCAGAATGGGTTCAGCTTCATGTTAGAATAGGTCTTTTGCAACGTCTTTAATATCTAAAAGACAGAACGCAGCCACAAGGAAGTTACATTTTTCCTCTCTCTGACTTGGGAGTAACCTTGGCAACTACAGAGCTTGAACAGGACAGTAGCCACCAAAGATGAATATTGTAACACTAAGCCCATATCCAACACATGAAACAGATTTTAACCTTTTTTTCTCAATTAGCAGGCAGAACAGGTGTTTTGGGGAGGTACTTAAACTTGTAGTTTACCTGTTTTTTCCCTGTTCCACCATTCCCAACCACAAAGCCATAGCATAGAATGAAAGACATAGCAATGAAGCTTGCTATGGCTTTGAAGTAAGACACACAATCCTGGGGTCTCAAAATACAGTGGAACACATTTATAGTTAACTTATGTGTAGTAAAATTCCATTTAGATCATAGTAAAGTAGAATGAAAGGTCCAAATTGTTTCAATACTTTCCTGAATATATTTGATTTTCCAAATTGAGTTTATAATCACTGTTGACTCTATAGTTAATAACTTAATCTAAACTATAATTTAATCTGGATGCCCCTTCTGTTTTTTAAGATGAGCTTTCCTCATTTGGGTATCTAATTGTATTTTAGGAAGGTGGTATTTTATTATGTTGGGTTTTTTTTCTGTTGAACACTTTGGTGAGGAAAGGAAGCTATGCAAGCAAAATATTGCCATATTGTTATTCCAATGTGCAGAATGTAGTTCTAGTTATAGCAAACCACTAAAATTACAGTAGTGGTGTTCTGTTTAACACAAGGTTTCTATCAGAGAGTACATAGGGAAGGAAAGCCATCTTGGTAACTATTTTTGGAAGCTCTATTTGAATATGTCCAGGAAAACTAGGCACATTTTTCTGAAATGAATATAATAGATTTTTCACAATTGTATGTTAGAATCAGAACGTTATTTCCACAGCATATCTCATCTCCCTGTTCATCTGCCACAAAGCTCACGCAGCCTCATAAAGCAAACTACAGTCACTCTCATGGACACTAGTCTCATAGTCCATGAAGATTTCTCTGCTTCATTAAGCATATCCAACCTAAAGGGCATGCTCTGCTGCTGTTACAACTTTGTCAAGAGCTACTAGGATACTCTCCATCCATAAACCTCCTCCCACATTATGCCACACTAATAGTGCTGGCTGCCAACCTGAGAAAACTAATCATAGTGACAACACACCACTGGGATCCATTTTCCTTTCATTCTTTTCTCTACTAGTACATAGAGTTTACCATTCTGGGGACTGATTGAGCCGATAGCATAATTCCTTTCAGGACAAGATTTCAAACATTATCCCTAACAAATGTCAGCAATGAAAAAAATCTACACGCAGAGTGAGATTCACTGCCATAGTCACCCACCTGTCTCTTCACCCAGGCCCAGTCTCTCTCTTTCCTCCTTACCATCACCCACTAGCCTCACAGCAACAAAACTCACTCTCCTCCCCATCACTTAGCAGAGTCTTATCTTTGTAGGTCTTCATGTCGTTACTTGAGGCAGAGGGAAGAGCTCTTGCTAACTACCTGGGCTAGTGAGGAAGGAGAAAATGTTTTTGTCTTCCTCTCACAGGCAGGAGAAGTTTCTTCTTCCCCCTCTTCCCACCTCCTCCAATGAACCATATTGGAAATGGAATTCTTCCTGGTGGTTCAGGCATGGGCTTTCCAGTGGGCATGTTGTTCCAGATATATACATACTACTTTTGTGTCTCTCCCCACTGGGTCATACCAGAGCAAGGGACCGGGGAAGAGAGAAACAAGAATTAAGCTGCTATTTACTCCTGATCCTGTTTCCACAGACAAAAAATGGTGAGCCACAGCATATAACAGATGCTCACATATAGTGGGTGGCCTTGGGACCCCTGCTAAGACCAGGCCAATCATAACTTCCATACTTGTTCCCAGAGTGTTCATCTGCATTTTGTACCAGAACAAAGATTCCCTCTGCAATCATACTGTAAGAACATAGAAACTGCCATACCAGAAACTGATTAATGATCCACAGACACCTCTTACTGCAGATGCACTTCAAATATGTCTGTTCCTTGGCCGAATGAAAATCCATTAAACACAAGATGGGTTATTCGCCATAACACCATTTAAATCACTCAGAAAACCATTTTAAGTTAGAAATTACTCCTAAATTTCCAGAACAGCCCAATACAGGTATAAGAGTGAGCTCTGAAAACATATAGCTGATGTACGTTACAGGGAGGAGATCAAGCCCAGTAGCCCTTTTGTGTGTCAGAAATCGGAGAAAAGGTTTGAGAGGCAATGGAGGGACACAAAGTGTAGAAAGGGGAAAGGAAAGCAGTCAAAGGGCAAAATGTGTCAAAATCCTAATAAGGCCATAATCACACTATACATTATTTATATCTTTATTCCCTCACCACCTGGCAGTGTGGTGCTGGGTCATAAGATATCAGGACAATTCCAAGCTTTGCATGCCCCTATTCTTGATTTCAGTCCAGTTTTAAAGAACTGTATTCCAAATGGATTGGTTTAGCCACTCACAGTAGCACTGGCTGCTGTTCTGCTCTTACTCCCAGTATCAGCTGCCCTCCATCAGCACCTCTGACATGTCTCCCTTTTGTTACTTTGCATCCCACTGAGCTGCTCAGCTAACCAGTTCCAACTTGTCAGCTGCCCTGGATTCACTGCGTCTGATATGGAATCATCTGAAATGTTAGCAACACTGTGATACCGAATAGCGAAGTTAAGGGGGAAGACACAGGGGGTTGATTAGCTAGCACTAATTGTTCATTGGTATAAGTTATCACACAGCTCTTTCAAAGCAAGCACATTTATTCTTAAAGTGAAAGCACTACAGAGAAAAAATTAAAAACAATAAAAGAGCCTACACATAGGATAATCATCTTACCAGTGATCACCCCACAATGCAGATGCACGTGGAGCAGTGATAGTATGTGCCATGCCACTGGCTACATAACTCACTGAACTGCCTACGACACAGTCTCTACTATTTATTGTTTTATATTTGATGTAATTCTGAGATTTCTCAAGCAACATAGCTAGATGTCAAAGTGAGGCCTAATTTGGCAGAATTATATCACGGAATTGGTAGGACATTTTTATTTTATTGACAGGTGGGAATATGAAATTCCCCTTTTGACTGCTACTCTTTGTGCTATCCTCCCTATGATCCTGCAGAGGAAAACCATATACTCTGACAGATAGGGCAACGTCCTGCAATGTCCTGGACAAACCTGATTGAATTAAGTTTAAGTATTTTAGCTCATTGTATTAAGAATGAAATTGTTTATGTATTATTGAGGGAGTGTATGTAAAGTCTCTGGAGAGAGACATGACTAATGTAAACCCTGGGAAGTATTATGAGCATCAAAGGACTATTTGAAACAATGTATGCCCTCCAGTTATGCAAGAACTCAGTCTTTTGAAGCGTCACCCTTTGTCTGCTAATCACCTGTTACCCGAGAACAAGATCAGAGCCCCAGATTGTATAAAGAAGTGACTGACTTCCTCCCTTCCCTGCCGAACCGAGGGACGCACCCCACCCATATACTTATTCTCTACACCAATACTGACTCGGACTCTTAATACATTCCATGGGTGGTGTACCTGAGCCCATTTATCCACTGATGCTTTAAAAACTCCCACACCCCAATCGGGATCTGTGCTGGTTATGTGATATGTATGTACCTCGTGAACCTTGTAACGGATACTTGCAATCCCCCATAACCCAAGCCCAACCCCAGATGTACAGTACCTTCCTTCTTAACTTGTGTAAATTTGATTTTAAACATTAACTTTAAGAAAAATTTTAAATTTTTTATTGGACCAACTTCTGGTGATGAGAGAGAGAAGCTTTCAAGCGTACACAGAACTCTTCATCAGTCAAAAGTGACTCTCATATTGAACAGTGTGCTTGTTCCAAGCCAAGGCGATTATGAATTTGCAACCACAGAAAATCCCTTGATGGGGTTTGAAGGACTGGTCACCTGTGTAGTCTTATTTTATCTAAAGTGAATTTTGTAATGTGTGTAACATGGGTTTGGCTCTGACGGCTACAGTTTCAAGCTTAACAGAGTGAAAGTCACCTCTGCTACTTTCTTTAGAGTTAGAGTCTCTAGGAACACAAAGACCAAAGGTTGTGACCACACATACATTTACCAATAAAAAGTCTATTCTATTTACAAGTTTTTTTAAAGTTACAATTAAAGTTATGGTTACCCTATCATATAGAAATGCTATACAGACCTATGCACAAGTTACAAATATAGTTATACTCACATCCTTAACAACAGTGTTAGGGTCTGATGGGTCTCTCATGGCTTGATCATCAGTAGAGGGATGGTTCCTGCTGGAGTCTTCCATAGGGAGCTCAATTTTCCCGTTCTGGGCATCCCCTTTTTATAGTGTGATTTTGTGTATACCTACATTCTGCACATGTCCATAAAAGCTCAACCCTCTTTTCTCTTATTGGTCTGTATCCCCTGGAAACTTAAGGGATCCCAATTTTCTATAGGCTGTGTAAGTTCCCTTTGTTCTCATTAGCATTGACGCACAACCTGTATCCCATGGTTAAGACACATGTCTGAGACAGATGCACCTTTACAGTATTTTTATGAGTTAATATTAATCATCTGGGTAATTTTGCGCAATATTACCACTTGGTGCCTCTTTTCCCGTAATCTTATGGCATTGGGTTATTTCTCAGTCCTTGGCTTAAGTCATCATTTCCTGTCTCCAAGGCCTAAAATAGGTAAGCTAAAGTCTTGCAGGCCTCAACCTACAGGTTTTTGCATTTCAGCTTGTTTTACTCATGTCTAATACTTGGTTCCTCTAAATACTGATCAATCCTATACTTTTATAATCCTACAAATTCATTCTAATTAACATGCAATGAATGTATGTAATATAACATATTGATTAACCATAACATCACACAATAATATACTAAAATAATTGGCTACACCTGTCAGAGCCCTTGTTGGAGTTGGGGTGATCACTGGTAAGCTGATTATCATGTGTATAGCCTCATTTATTGTTTTAATGTTTGCTCTGCAGTGTTTTCACCTCAGGGTCATAACTAGGGGGAGGCCATTGAGGCACTTGCCTCGGGGCGCACTGCTGGCAGGGGCGCAAAAGCCTGCTGGCAAGGGCGCCCCCTCCTCCCCTGCCGCCAAAGCCACTTCTGCTTACCTGCGGGAGGTCCTCCTGTGTCTTTGCAGAAGGCCCCCTCCGCCGAACTGCCGCCGAAGCAGCAGGACCGGAGGACCTCCCGCAGGCAAACGGAAGTGGCTGCTAAAAATACCCTCCGCCGAATTGCCGCCAAAGCCGCTTCCGCTTGCCTGCAGGAGGTCCTCCGGTCCCGCGGCTTCGGCGGCAATTCGGCAGAGGGTAAGCCCCTAGGAATTTCTGCGTCCCTGCCTAGGGCGCAGAAATTCCTAGTTACAGCTCTGTTTCACTTTAACAATGAATGTGCTTGCTTAGAAAGGGGCTGTGTGGTAACTTATACCAATGGGCAATTACCCTGTTTATAGCCTCTGAACAGAAGGTAGAGCAGGCCTGCTTGGGCAGTTTACTTGCTGGAGAATTCACAGTACAGGCAGAGAATTGTGCAGGCTGGAAATACCCTGGTGAGAAGCATGTCTCTGCCCAAGAGAGGGATGGCTGAGCAGTCAGGAGTCTAGAGTGGGTGCCTTTGGGGGACCACGAGGGGGAAAACAGAAGTGCAGTCAGAGGCATGCACAAGGAGGGGCATCCCCCCCCCCAAAAAAATCTCCATGTGTTCCTGCAGCATTGGGATGGAGGAAGCAGCAGGGCGGCTGGCTGCCAGCTGAACTCCTCCTCCCACCCCTATAGCGGCAGTCTGCTGCTTCTCCTTCCCTACTGCTGGAGTCCCATGAGTTGCCTCAGGCTCCAGCCCCTGACTCACCTCAGTGGGAGTCAGCAAAGCAGGCAGCAGTGCTGGGACTCCAGCAGCAGGGAAGGAGAAGCAGCAGGCTGCCGCTGTAGGGGTGGGAAAAGGAGCTCAGCTGGCAGCCAGCCGCCCTGCTGCTTCCTCCCTGCTGGGCTGCAGGGACACGGAGAGTGCCGCTGCCTTCTCGCTGCGGGGGTGTCTCCTCCAGGTGTCCCGAGAAATGGGGTATGGGGGGGGGTCACATGAACCTTTCACTTGTGTGTGTTTAACATGCCCTCCAAAAGTATTCAAATTTAAATTCCTGCGCACGCCCCTGGATGCAGTTGTCCTGAACAGTGACATATGTCAAGGCAAAACTTCAGACTTCTAAGGGAGAAACCCAGAATGATGGTGGGGAAGAGAACCACCTATCCAATACAAAGTGTGACCAAACAGTTACAATCCAGCTGTCACCGCCCAACAGAGCTCGATGTATTCAGCAAGATGGATTCCACCCCACACCACTCCTCAAATAGAGCATTATCCTGACAGACCCCCAGCTTCCATAAATCAGCATAGCACCACTGAAGTCAAATACAAATTTTCTTCTCCACACAGTTGTCCTTTAGGCCACAATTGAAAGCCCTTAGGGCTACAGATTGGACACCCTGGGTTTACGGTTAATTAGAAACACACTGTCAATGTGATCTAGGAGGAGCAGAAGAAAGAGAAATATTTAATCCAATAGCATTAGGAAGATTTATATTCTCATATTTATTTGTAATGCTTTCTATGTATGTAAATTCATGTCTGTACCTGCCTCACCCATCCTCCTCAGGATTTCCTTGTAAATAAGACAAATAATATGTTTAAACTAGAGATTTAACATGACAGTTTTGAAATAATAAAGCTCCATAAATTGAAGGGAAACAGACACCTAGTTTTAGGCCCAAACTTTAGCATTCATTTAAAAACAAAATAATTACAAAACCTGCTATGAATAGACAAGTATTTCGTGCATTTTTCTCTCACTCCAAATATTATACTAAATGTATGAGAAATAAAGGGATACCGCCTATAAAATATCATTAGTGATGTGCCACATCCGGACATCTTTATTTCTTTAGGAGTTTGCCTGAGTAAAGATTGAATACAAATGTATGGACCACAAGGCTTGGCCCCATTATTTGTATGATGTACTGACAAACAGTACAGGCATTTTGCAGTCCTGTAAGCAAAGGCAGTCCTTGACCTGAACAGGTGACAGTCTAGAATGAAATTGACTAGTCTAGACTTAATTGCTGGACCTTGAATCACCAAAGACAAAAAAACACCAGACATTTAAAAGAAAGAATGCTGCTCAAATATTTTTCTTATTGTACTTTAGATTAGGTGATCTGGCCACAATTCAGCATAGCATTTAGTCCATGCTTAGTCCCACTAAAGCCAGAGGACATCAGCACATGCCTGATGTTAAGCACGAGCTTCAGTTCTTTGCTGAGTAGGGAGGGAGTGCTGAGTTAGGGCTTAGATGTCTTATGCTGGTAGTGCTCTGGCAATGCCACACTAAGACAACATGCCAGGCAGTTGAACAAGTGGGTCAGCAGCGTATGACAGTGCACCTACGTTCTAAAATGAACCCCGTCAATCTGTTGTCATTGTCTAGTCGGAGTGACATGCAAAAACGGAAAGAAACAGCATAAATAGGGACAAATAAATAATTGTATTATTCTCCAGTGAGCACACGAGAATGTTCTTTTTTAAATGAGATAAAGGATAGCATAGACCAGTCATATTGGTGACATAAATATGTCATCCGTGCATAGGGCAGGTGCAACAAGGGTAGGCTAATGAACAATCCGTCACTTGCAAGATCCCAGTCTTCAGCTGTGTCAGTTTCCCTACTCATTTATTCTTGAACCTTGCTGGAGGACAAAAGCCACTTTTGCTAAATTAAACTTGTGTTTGTCATTGGATTTGTGTCTAATGGAGGCTACAAAGGGTTTAATTAATTAAAACTTAAGCTAACATGTAATAAAATCCAGGTCACTAAAGGTGGAAGACCAGAGCTGAAATGGACAGTACTGTAATATGTGCCATGTTATTATTGAGCAAATCAATGAAAACTAAAATTAAATTTCCTACTATATAAATCAACAGAACATATAATCTATTTAAAACAAAGAAACAGAAAGCACTGTACTGCCTTTGCTTATTGCTGCAGCAAGCAAAGGCATTAGCCAGATGTTGAAACCTCCAGGCATCAAACAACAGTAATCATTATAGCCTTCAATCACCCCATTTAGAATTTACAATAAGCTAAGCAGAAAGCCATTATTTCCACCTTCAGTATAAAGTTTTCCTCGGGTTGCAAACGGAGTTCTGCAATGGACTGATGCACCATCTGTTCCAACTTTAGATCCCTTTTCCATGGAACTTCCAGCAATGGGAACAAGTCATTGAGAGATCCAGGAATATAGGGACATCATTAGTTACTATCTTAGGAAGATTAAAATCCCTGAAGGGCCTCAAAACCCCCCAAAAGATTGACACTATAATTAAATGAAATAATAACAAACCATAATATGAGGCATAAAATTAACAAACATTATGAATTAATCATACTTAGACAATTACAATCCATATGGCTAGTTAAACTCAAGCTGCTACCTGTAGTGACATAGACTGGATACTGATACTCAATGCCAGTGCATTTTCCCCAGAATGTAATTACTTAATTTTGTGAATGAGAAAATGACATGTAAAAGCCAATGCTTTCATGTCTTATTGTTCTCTTCAATATCTCGTGTTAGAGAAAATGCATGAATGTCTGTTCCATGGTGTGATATTACCTTTAGACATGTACAGATATTCAATTCACATTCACACACACACATCACTAAGAGAGATTCAGGGGGCATTGTTCAGATGAAATCCAGATTAGATTTAAACTAGGGTTATGTTCTGTGGCTCTTGAATTTTGCAAATTGTACTCTACATTTGCCTCCAAATGGTGTAAAATTTATGAGATCAGTGGTTCATGTGAGATTTCCATCATCTCGAGTCATAGCCAAATTGGATCCTGTCAATGTACCTTTCTAGTTTTAGATCCAGTCTGGGTTTGGATCTGTGAATTCCAATATGACCTTCTCCCTACCCCTTAAAGCGTTACAGTTCAGGACCTTCTCTGGTGCATACAGCACACCCTGCCCAATGTCATTGTAAACTATAAAAACTGTGATACCACAACTTCCTGATAAAGGGACAAGTCAACCTCTTAACATTTTAGATTTATGTTGAACCTACAAGAAATTCCAGGTAAATAATTAATCTTTCAATGTCTCATTCTGAAAGTTCCAATTGTTCAGCTAGCCATCTGGATGATTTATCTAAAACAGTTTAAAGGAAAGATGGGCAAAGCAACAAAACTGAACTTTTTCTTTTGCCTCTTCCCTAAACAGAATCAAAACCAAAATTTACTGAGGTTCAGAACAGGAAACTACTCATGTTCCCTGAAGTCTCTATGTTCATCAGAGAGGAGAGTGGTCTGCCTGTCTGCCCTAGGCTAGACCATCACACTGGAATGAGGAAGGGGGATGCTCTCAAAGATAACCTATGTACCAGAGGATGGTAGAATTCGCTTCCCACTCACCAAACATTACCTGCCACCAGGATTATAGAACACAACAGGTAGAGGGGAATCAGCAAATTTTAGGGTGTTTATTGCTAGTCTAAGTAATCCTATGCAGTTATGAACTTTGGGGGATTATTTTACATGCAATAAAATAAATGTTTACAAGAATATACTTTCAACCAAAAATAGTAAGAAAGTTCCACTCATTTTTGTTTAAACTCTGGGGAGCTAGGAGGTCTTTGGATAAGTCAGAAAACTGGAAAATACACATAGGTCAAGATATTTTATGGAAGTTTTTCCCTAATTAAAATCGCCACTGAATAATCTCATAATAGCACAATTCAAGAAAAAGTAACCTGATCTTCAGGTCTGCTTTGGTCCTCTTGTTTCAGTTATCCAGCCTGAGACACCAGTCATAATGATCCTAAAAAATTAGAAACCAAGCTGTATCAAATAAACCCCTGATTTTGCATATTAAACTAAAATTGACTAAATAAACTTAAATAATTGTTTAAAGTAAGTAGACATTTATTATTACAAGCATTTTGGCACTTAACAAACCAAGAACTATGCAATCAGCCACAAAATATTATAAAGACATACTCAAATCAAGAGATCCCTGTTGTTTTTCTAGTGACCAGATACAACTACACCAACATTTTAACTTCCCTTCCTTGGAGCCTATTATTTAGACATTATTTCTCTTTGGGATCTATACTCCGATTTATTTTAATTATTCCTAAAATATACACCTACTCTATTATGTGTAGGCTTGGCAGAATTTATTATAATGTTGACAGGTTACACCGATTTTAAAGCTTTTTCATTTTTAATTATTTAAATTTTCTCATTATGGGTTTTAAGCATTTTTTCAAATTTTTATCAATTAAAATTTTTGCAAATGCCTGAAATTATAGGTCGATAGACAACAGGAGGGTTGGTCATTCAGTCATTTCATGACAGTTGATGCTAAGATTCAAAAAGTTAAAGCTCGTAATCATCAAAACAAAGCTTGTAATTATCAACAAATTGTCAATATCACATGTCAAAATATATGAACTCTAATAAGTTCTCAAGCAGCATCTTTCTTACGTTGCCTATCTGTAAATTTCAATTATTATAGATAGAAACATTTTTTCATCAGTTTGAACGTGTACAGTGAAATCAAAGTTTTACTGACATTTACCTATACAAAATCTCATCTTTTCATGTCTAATTATGTGATTCCACAGAGGACAGAAGCAGTCAGTTTCCTTTCTGGACAGTTGTGACCTGAATATATTTGAAAGTTTCACTGTGTTGTCATAGTCAAACCTATCTCTGGGCAATAGGCAATGGATTTAGAACATAACTGGAGCTTTCTGGCTGTCAATGAAGTCCTGCCCATGACTACAACAACCAGTAAATGCACACGTCTGTTTCTCTTAACGTAAGGTATAAATTCCATTTAAGAATGGCAGAGGGCACTCCAGCCAGTGCATTACAAGGTGATTACTAATATACATTTTGAATGGTTAAAGTCACTCAGCCTCATGCTTCCTCAAACACCAATTGAGGAGTTTTTTACTCACCTTGAAATCCAGCGCCTGTCATATTTTATTGCTTAATTAAATTAATGTAATCAAAAATCTCAGAGAACAAATGTTGACTGAAAAGATTATGCTAATCTTACATGTATATGATATTCACATATTACTCTGAGCAGGATAAGATGACTGTGTTAATAAAATGAAACATATCTGACTATCTTGTCAAATGGTATTTTTATCTCAATATTTACATACATTTGTTATGAAAGGGATATACTCTGTTGAAAGGGAATAAACACTTATGATTAAACTTGTCCAACTTTCTGCTCTAACCCAACCATTAAACAACTCTACGTGCATTAGAAACTCTACCTTGTAAACCCTCCCAGCCCACTGAGCAAGGAAACAAACTCTTCTGTTACTTGGATTTGGTGGAGTAAAGAGTTGGACACTTTGGGGAGGAAAAAAGGGAAGAAGAGCCTGTAATGATGCTGGTTCTGGCGGGACCCAACTGAGAGCGGCAATTCAGGACAAATTGCTTAAAGCAGGGCAGTTACAGCCCAAGGCTGGGGTTTTTCCACCTCTAAGGCAAACCAAACCAGTCAGACAGAGAAGACTTTGGTTTTACCCTACTGGCTAACCACAAGTCACACAAGCAATTCCCTTAGACACTCCAGTTTCCCAGTATCACCACCAGTGTCACTCGTTATGGGGACAAATGGTTATGAAAACCAATGCCTCAGTAAAAGAAAAAAGGTTCTCCCGATCCCAAAGGTCCAAGCCCCAGACCCAGGTCAATATACAAATCAGATCTTACCCACAAATCACGCTGTTGCCAATTCTTTAGAATCTAAAATCTAAAGGTTTATTCATAAAAGGAAAAAGGTATAGGTGAGGGCTAGAATTGGTTAAAAGGAATCAATTACATACAGTAATGGCAAAGTTCTTGGTTCAGGCTTGTAGCAGTGATAGAATAAACTGCAGACTCAGATCAAGTCTCTGGAGTACATCCACAGCTGGGATGGGTCATCAGTCCTTTGTTCAGAGCTCCAGTTTGTAGCAAAGTCCCTCCAGAGGTATGAAGCAGGATTGAAGACAAGATGGAGATGAGGCATCAGCCTTTTATAGTCTTTTCCAGGTGTAAGAACACCTCTATGTTCTTACTATGGAAAATTACAGCAAAATGGAGTTTGGAGTCACATGGGCAAGTTCCTGCATACTTTGCTGAGTTACAAGGTGTATCTGCCTTCTCTCAATGGGTCCATTGTATAGCTGTTGGACCTTAATGGGTCATCAAGCAGGCTTGGCAGAGCTGACACCAACTTGTCTGGGGTGTCACTCAGAAGCATAGCACAAGTTTGAAATACAGACAGTATAGAGCCCATATTCATAACTTCAACACAAAAATGATACACATATACAGATAGCATAATCATTACCAGCAAACCATAACCTTGTCTTAGACACCTTATACTACAACCTTTGTACAATATTTGCTGCAAATACGTAACAGTGGTTGCAACAATGATCTACAGTTACAGATTATGTCAATAATGTCACAGAGCCCAACAGGCCAACCAAAAGCCAGGAATCAGGAAATAACTAATAAATCACACTGCTGATGCCTTATAGTCATAGAGCCAAATTCAAACCTGCGGTAAGCAAGCACAGCTCCAGTAACTTCAGAGGATTCGCATCTGATCACACATGTCTGAATTTGGCCTCTACTCTCTGGGCAAGGAATCCTCCACCAGGATTGCACCAAAAATGGCCTGACGGAGTTTGACACTGTGTCCTATGGAGGTCTGAAATATTTTTTATGGCACAGCCAAACTGACCAGATTCTCTCTCTCTGCAGCTACTCCCCACTCCAGCATAACAGTACCATGAAGCCAGGGAGATCCACTCATGCAAGGAGATAGACCCAGCTGACCCTCTGTGCCTCCCTCTTATCTCTGTGCTCTGTCAGTGGCCAGTATGGCACAATTTAAATGCACCAGACTTATGACGATTGAGGCAGGGTAAAGAAAAAGGGACAGAGATGGAGAAACAGAGAGGCTGGTAGGGAGGAGGGGTGAGAGAAGTGGTGCCATGTGTGGCTCCTGGTAAACCTATGTAATTATGCACCCCACCCTATCCTTTCATTAAAGGACAGGTCTTCCTTTCCACTTCTCTCTGAAGGCATTGCAATGAGAGAATCCAGACCTGAGTTCATACAATAGTATATAATGATGATTGCTTTCTCTCCTACTGCTGCTGGTATTTAAGTACAATGACAAGAAGACTTCACACACTCCTGGTACTGGGTATGTGGAAAATCCTCCATAGTCCATTACTAACGGGTAATGCCATACCTTCCAACTGTTTCAATACACTTCCTTAATGACACTATTACCAGAAAGTTTAGACTTATCCTCCATCATCCATTTGGAGAGTAGCTCATAAGTGTGTGTGCAGAGACAGATTTTCTGGCATGCATCCTGGCATCCACAAATCCCTCTGTCACCAACATTATTTCACATATATGTTTGAAGTCTGGAATCACCATTGCACAAGGTCTGTCAGATAGGCAGAATGCATTAACATGTGAAAGGTGATTATACAGGTCATAATTGGTTACAAACTACATTGCTGATACTAACATAATTAGCTTCAGTGTTTTGAAGTCATAAATCAATCAAAAGTACTACCAATGCTTCACTACCCTGCCACCCTCATTAACAAAAATGTCATACTGACAATATGGAAGTTTTTACTACACTATTTCAGCTCTTTTAAAAAATATAGATAGCTAAAAATTGTTAATGAAAAAAGACAGGATTAAGCAGCAAAAGGAAAACAAAAAACTCACTAGAAGTTTGCAGATCAATCAAAATATTCTTGCCTTAGATTAAACAACTACCTCAGAATTTTATAAGCACAAGAGACAAATTTGACATCACATCAATTTTCAAAAAGAAAACATATACACTTCTGTAGAATAATACGAGAGATGAAGAAGGAGAAATCAAACACAGAGTGAGTTGGGAACTTCTGAGAGTGAGCATCCCTTGAAACTTTCAGACAAAAAATAAGAAGTATATTTATCCTTAATAATTCTGAGAATTTATTTTTTCTTGGACATCTTAAATAGGCATACCTGTCTAGATCTAGTAGTTATAGATATAATGTATCACTTTAGTCTTTAACGAGAAGAGGTTTCTTCAGGAACAAACAAGGAAGAAAGTACTGTTGGAATAGATTTTCCAGATTTATTAGGCAATCTGAATACCTGAGATAGCTAACAGGGAGGATCAAGCTTATAAAATAAGTTTTTAAAAGTGAAAATTAAAAATATTTTCTTCCCTTCTTTATATTCCAAGAAAGTTAGAATCCTGGTGTTAGCCCCTGCATAGTTCCCAAAAATCTCTATCTTCTGATAGAGAAGTGCACTACTGTAAATAAGGACTCATGTTAAGGTCTTATTGTTAAATTGATCTGATGCTAGTTCCTCAATATTTATAGATGCATAAGGGGGTGGGGTTGCTGTTGGTACAAGCTTTACCTAAATACTGCTATACTGGGCCATTAATCTGCAAAGAGAAAAAAAATCTTACATTTTATATTTACTGAAAAAGAACTTTAAGTTTTCTGGAAGTTCTGCTTTCTGCATATTCCAGATTAAGTGTTATGAAGATCCCCACTCTTGTTTCCAGTTCAATGGATTCACCTAAAACATTAAACCTTAAGAAAAAGGTTGTTCTGCCATAGGATGGCACACAAACTTGAAAAATTACCTTGTTTCTGGGTCCGCTTTTTTTTCTTGTGCCAAATAGTGTCCTGGGTGGTTTTGACTTGAACAGCTACGACAGACAGCAACTCCACAGAAATGTATTTATCAAAGCAACCCCACACTCC
This sequence comes from Macrochelys suwanniensis, assembly GCA_033296515.1. Lineage (NCBI taxonomy): Eukaryota > Metazoa > Chordata > Testudines > Chelydridae > Macrochelys > Macrochelys suwanniensis. Next base: position 39,918,173 of record CM065784.1, read on the forward strand.
AGTCTCACATAAACCTTTGTAGATATTTACAATTGACTAATGAGGGGGAGAAAAGTATAGGTGGTAAGATCTGGCCCTAGAATACTAAGATAGAACACAGTAGTATGTTTTAAATACAGGAGGTAGGTTTGGTTCACTCATTGGTCCAGTTTATTTCATTAAATTGAATAGATATATTTATATGGAGCAAGTGCTAAAATGATGGCTAAGTCTGTCCCTGACAGCACACTACCTTTTGAGATTGGTACAAAAGGAGCTGTTCCACGGGATATTGTGTATTAGCTGTGAGGAGCTAATAGGTCAATAGTGTATCACCTGCTAGCACAGTTCAGGCCCTCTGATCTTTTGCAAAAACAGGACTCTCAATGGCACCTTTTCAGGCACAGTCTCACATTGGAAATGCACTCCCCCATGAAGTGATTTCTCCAGGAGGCAGGCATTCCCATAGATATTTTCAGTGGGCATGCAGGGTGCACGGATCAATATATTTCTTCAGGGGGTGCAGCATAATCCCACATGCTTCCAGCAAGTTGTGCTGCCTGCTGCATAGGGAAGACAGGAGGACCATGGTCCTGCCTCCATCTTCTCTCTTTCAGGGTGTCTTCCGCCGGAGGGGGTTCACAACATCAGCAGTTTCTCTGCACTGTAGGGAGAACAAGAACAGCAATTATACTCACTGGGGCACAGGAGTACAACAAGGGGGCTCCTTGCATCCTCCCCTTGTGCATCAGTCAAACAACATAACATAATCTGGCCCAAAAATAGCAAGAGCAAGAACAGGTCCAAATGAACAGATTTTTAATTTTTGCCGGTCAGTGTATCGTCTACCAGATATTCCAGGCATCCTTTTCAAGGTATCAAGCTTACATCTTTGATATGAGGGTAAATCCATTCTACAGAGAACATGCACTTTAACACAGAAACAGTCTAAAATTGCATTCTTTGACATCTCTGGCTGCCTCAACACATTATGAGCCGATGCCTGTATCAACCCAGCAATCAAGACAGTAAGTATGTACCGGAGGAGCTGAATTGTATGATCCACATGACATACTAGCGCATAATCTTTGGGCTTCTCTTCCATTTCAAGTCTCTCTTACATATTCCTAGTGCTAAAAGAACTTCACTATCAAAATACTCACCCACATTTGTATCTACCACCACGCACTTATGGTTTAAGCCATAACTGCAATTTTATTTAATGGATTGGCAAATATGCCTATCATTTGCATTAAGGGGGCAATTTCTTATAGTCTCTGGGAAGAGAACATGGAACAGCCTAACAAGAGGGTCATTTTATTCTATTTTTGAAGTATTAGTTTAAATCAGGATGGTTAGTAAAATAAGGTAATGTTTACAGTCATGTATCATGGCAGTTCTAATGATGATTTAGATCAAATCCAGTAAAAAAGAAGACACATAGCAATGCATTAGATTCTAAAGCAGTACAACTTCTTGCTTACAATAATACAACATACATAATCTCCTCGGCAATAGCGGCTATAAAAAATTAAGGATAGTCAGACTATTTCTGAATGAATTAATTATGTGAGGGGAAATCAGCAAGCAAGGATAAGACTGCATCCAAAAACACACTTCCCCTCTCTCTTAACAATCCACTCCACTAAATTCAATCTGAATTCATATTAAAATCAAAGAACTGAACCTGTTCTCATCAGTGTCAATGATGAGTGTAGCTCTCACTTTGGTCTCTGAATTTTTCTGGTTTATACAGGGCAGTGCTCTGTATCCTTTAAACTTATTGCAAACGTGTGACTCACCAGCTGGCACCGCCCCCCCCCCCCCAGGTGGCTGGGCATGGCATAGCAGGCTCTTCTCCTTTAGCGCCCTTGCTGACAGCACTATCCCAGCCCTGTGGTGATCTGCTTCTCCTTGCATCTCAGCCCTCCAGCTGGGTCACTATAGGCCTGCACATAACAGTGTAAACCAATAATCCCTTCAACTTCACATTGGACTCCCGGTCTGAGTCCAGACTCATTAGTCCTTACCTCTAGTATCAGACGTTTCGATAGCCCTTACCCCATGAGTGAGAGAGTGGAGGGGAAGGGCACTCCACTTTCCTCAGTAGGCTGGTAGGGGAATCCAGGCCCTTCCTCTTCACTGGGTTCCAGTCCAGGGACCCTTGGATAGGCAGTCAAGGTCTGACTACCCAGATCCCTTGCTGCCTCCCTGGGCCATTTCTTACTTCGACCTTTACCTCAGCCTCTTGCTGGGCTCCCACAATATCAATTCCATTCCTGCTAAGCCCCTGGCACAGACTCACTGCAGAGCTTCTCAGCACTTTCTGCTAGCCAGCTGGTTCCACTGAAGGAGAGTTTTCTCCGCTCTCCTTGCAGGACAGTCCCTGACTCAGCAATTTTCCTGGTCCTTGCAGACCCCTCCAGCAGCATACAGATTCCTGGGTGGATGCACTTTCTGCAGCTCCTGCCCAACTGCCATGGGCTCCCTGTTGCAGGTCTTCCTTCCTTCAGAGAGGCTCTGTCTGCCAGCAGTCCCACTCAGATCTCTGACTCCCGCCAGGCTTCTCTCACTGAGAGAGACAGTCAGCAATCTGCTCTCTTTCCTTACTCCTCCCTAACTGAGACATATTCAGGCCTTCTAACTTCTCCCTCCAGGTTTGACACTGAGGTGTAACAGGGGCATGGCAGAATGCACCCACAGGCTCCCATTAACCCCTGCAGGCCCAGGGTGGGGTTGGTATACCCCATCACACTCATGCACAGTAGAATTGTCTTTACCTTATCCTAGTACTATCTTGTGATTGGTCCCACTTGGCTGGTCGATTTCAATATACTATGTGCAATAGCCATATCTCAATTTTCTAGCATTGTCTACATTCCTCTGAAGAGCCTCAGAAGTCCATTCCATGACTGCATGCTACATTTGCAGTAACACTAGTTAGGACACAAAGACAGAAGGAATATAATTCCTCGTGCTTCAGGGCATAAACTGTCTGCCTTGGGGGGGCTGGAAAGGGATTTCACAACCACCACCAACTGCCCAATGACATGGCATTCCACCACTGGACAGGTGCATGTGGAGTTTTTAACTTTCCTCTACAGATCTAGGACACTGTGGGAGGGAGAATGCCCCACTAGACTGACCTAAGGTCTGCTCTTCTTTGGCATTTCCTACCACCTGTTCTTTTGCTGCTGCTTAATATCACTGTGATCCCACGTGTACAAGTTACTTACCGATAACAGATGAGTGATCACCTTTACGCTGACAACAAGCAAGACAGGGACATTTGTAATTTTTGCCAAATAATTTCTGGAATTCAGTTATCAAATCCCTGTATATACTATATACATCCTCAATCATCATGAAATGTGACAAGACAAAGTGTCCTTTCCTGGTTTAATTGTACCTTTTACAATTGTTTGAGAGTCTTCACTTGGAACTAGACTGGACAAAGCCTTAAAGAAGGTAAATAATTTAAACATGATTTTAATACTTTTAACCTTCAATATGAGGGCCAGACCCTCAGCCGATATAAATGAGCACAGCTCCATTGACTGTCATGCTATACTAAGCATCTGGCCCTGAGTTTTCACCAACAAAATAAACAACAAACTCCTTTCTAACCTTTTATCAATGCACTACAGCTCCCAGCAGTCCTGGGGCTTCCAGATGTCACACAAGCACTTCATTTCTCTTCTAAGATCTTTAAATCAAACTTTATTCTCTGCTATAGCTAAAGATTTTCTCCCTTTTGCTCCCTCTCTCTCCTCTCACTTGCAGTTCTTTATTTTTGCTCCACCTCTTGGTGTCAAATCCAGAGGTCACACATAAGGTGGTAGGAGTCAGACTGAACCCCAAACGCTAATTTAGAATCGCCTACACTGACGTTAGACTCCCTCTTACACAGGGTCTACAGATGTCTAAGGGGGTATAAGTTGGTGTGACTTGCATATGCCAAGGAACTAGAAGAAGTTGCAAATTAAAGCAGCTTTTCCTCTCTTCTGGCTTCTCAGCACAAAAACGACACCACTGTAGACTCCATTACACACCAGTAAAGACTGTAAAGTGGACGTAAGTCAAGTCAGTCAAATAAAATCGGAGAGCGAGAGCCTAGCTGAAAGTGAGAGGGTCTAAGTTAGTGTGGGGACGGGGTGGTCTAACTTGTATCTCCTCTGCATTTGGCCTCTGTTCTTTAGGTTTTCCCATGCCTCAGCTGTCCATAGCTACTGCTCTGGCAGTATATTTGGGGTAGAGCTCCCCAAGCCTAAGGCTTTGGCCAAATGCCCAAGGAGGGCATTTCGCTCAATGCAGTGAGTGGTTTTCTTTTTCTCCATTTATAGTTCACAGTCCTCATCCCAAAATAACAGTAATTTGAAAATTATTTTAAATAAAATCAGGATTTATTCAAGCTAGAAAACAAAGATGAAATCAAATAGAAGTTCTGCACAATGCAAAGCACCTACTCGAAGACTACACAAAGCCTCGTGTGTAGAAAAACCCTTGTATTTATTAGTGATTTAAACAAAGCATGTATATCGCACAGCATCTATGCCAGACCCTTCCCTTTTGCTGACGGGCACATGCTCCTGCCTGCTCATGTCAGGGACCGTGGGCAAAAAGCAGGTGGTACAGAGCCAGTTATGCTGGCTGTGTGTCCACCAGAGATTCCCCAATACTTGGGGAATCTCCAGCTGGCTGTTTAAGTCATCTTTCCGTCCCCTCTGTGCCATCAAAAGGGGATAGAGTAGAGCTGAGGAATCGGCTCAAAGGCTACATTACTGAATATATCCAGGACTCTTACTAATAAGGCAAATCAGATTGAGCAATTCTTTTTTCCCAAATATTCGAAGTAAAAGGTTGACAGATTCCTTAGTACTTTGTCTTTCAGAAAGCAGTAATTTACAAGTGCTGGGTTCTTGTGGGTTGCAGGAATACCACCCAGTTTTGTAGCTCATTAATTGCTAGTGAGCTGTAAGATTTCTATATGACTTTAATCAATACAGTACCTTTCTGTCCATTTGTTCTGAACAGCTGAAAACATACGCCATAATTCCCAGAAACTGCCCAAGTCCTTGGTTCTTTCATTTTTTCCTGTTATAGCAGGATTGAAAAGTGCCCCGTTCATGGTTAAGAGAAGAGACGGGGTCAATGTTATATCACATCTGCAGAAACAGAAAATATCAGACACCATATCTGTAAAGCATGTGTAGAAATTACAGTAGAACCTAGCTAATTTGCACTAGTAACTGAGGGTATGTCTATACTACCCACCGGCTCAGCAGGCAGCGATTGATCCAGCGGGGGTCAATTTATCGTGTCTAATCTAGACACGATAAATCAACCCCCGAGCACTCTCCCATCGACTTCTGTACTCCACCGCCGCGAGAGACGCAGGCAGAGTTGATGGGGGAGCAGCAGCAGTTGACTCACCACCATGAAGACACCGCGGTGAACAGGTCTAAGTACGTCGACTTCAGCTACATCTCTCAAGAGATTTTGAGTGATGCTGTCATTTTCTCCTCTGCTCGGATACCTTTAACAAGCAATCATAAGGATCAGCTAAATAGCACCCAACACACTGAACTGAATTGTAGAAGCAAAGGAACTTGCAAAATGAAAATGTTACAGGTCTAATCTGATCCCTATAGCCAACATCAATCGCTAAATCAAAATGAAATTAGCACTGTGAATACAGAGAAGGACCTTTGCAAGGCCAACATGATCATGATGCCCTATGAAGGAATTCCACAGCCCAGTATATACTCCGTGGCTAGATACATTTCCATGACTATCTATCGTTTCTGCTTTCCCCCACTAGATCTGCAAAACCATCCTATTTACTTTCTATGGAGCAATGTCTACCATCGTGCCCTCCACAATGAGGAAAACAGGAATTATTTCTCTTTCCAAATATAGGTGTCCTTGTAAGAACTTTCACCAATTTCCTCACTTTTCCAGGCCATTTCTTTGCTGCACCTCCTCTTTTTTCCTGTCTCGATTCAGGCAGATTTCTTCACTTCCTATCCCTGATATTGTTCACCAACTTGAAGAAATCGCTTCTCCTATTTACCACCCTGTGGTCTTTCATCTCTCATGCTAGCTGGTTCAGGTGGGTCTTCTTGCTTGCTCTAAATCTTCTTCCAGCTCATTAGTCCTCTACCCCACCCTTGATCTTCATCTCCTTCACCTTTATGATTGCCTTTAGTGTGCTTTCTGATATCTGTGGCTTCCAGAAAACCTTTTCCCTTAGCACTACAGTACTTTTGCTTTCTTCTGTGACCATCTCCACATGATCCTCTAACCCTGCAGTACTTTTTGTTATTGCTGTAAACCTGCTCACCTTGTACTTTGCTTGCAGGTCTGCCTCCATCGGCTTCTGAGGGATCAGGCTATTTCCTTTGTCCTTTCCTGATCATGATGCACTGGCTTTTTTCTTCAGCTCCATGAGGTGTCCTCCTTTGTTTGCTCTTGTACACCCTCCTCTGGGTCATTGATTCCAGAGCTCTACTAAGATATAATTGATCATATTTCTCTCTTCCCACTTCGATTTCTCTAAGTGGCCAGCCTTTCCTGTCTTTTCTTATCAGCTGTTTCTATCACGTACAAGTTATTGTTCTTATATTTTACAAATCAACATATGGAGAACAATAGTATTGTGTTAGATTGCCAGGCAATGGACTCAGTGTATCAGGCATTTAAGAAAGAAATTCACCCACCACTGCTTCCTAATTCAAGGTCACCTGAAATTCCTTACAGATTATGAAGAAGGAAAAGGTATTTTATGGTAGCAATTCCAAGTTCATGTTACTTTTGTTAATGCCTTGAGAGATCTAACTTCTCTAAAAGAATTGTGGGGTATTATTTCTTTAGATATTTTTATTGCTGGGGGAAAACATTCCTTCTTAGCAAGTTTAGGAGACAGAAATCATCTCCTTTATGCCCAGAAAAGGTATAGCATGGGCACTAGCAGTGCAAGATTCCCCATGCTGTCCCAGAGATGTAATTCAAACTAATCTGAAGGGTTAGTCTAAGACTAAGAGGACAAGACAGTCTCCATGTCCATTCAGTACTTGACTCTTTATTTAGACTACAATTAATGATGTTGGTCATTCTGGGGTAGTACATACACACTAGGAACTGAACTGAACCCACCAATTAATTTGAAACTGGTGGAACTTATCAGTAAAGACTCATAGAAGAAATTGCTTCAATTTAATTTTTTTTAACAATAGCACAATATTAATTGAAAGGTTAACTCTCAGGGCTTAGGACGTTAACATGATCGACACCTAAATAACACCAATATTAATTTCATATGATTTTGTACCTGACAGAATTTTCAGGGAGATTTGAAAAAATATACATAGTGAGGGCACAAATTGGTAAATAGCACTCAGTCATAAGCAGCCTAACCCAACACCCACTGAAGTCAGTGCAAGTCTTTCCATTGACTTGGATTGGGTTCTAATTACTTGGCAACAGCATGCCCCTTCTACTAACACTAGCATGATGACATGGTTTATTAGCAAGGAAAATTGTTTTGATTAGAGGTAGAATGAACGAACATCTTAGATCAACAGGAATTGGAGCATCTTGTCAGTGTTTCACTGCTTCCTCGGGCCCCAACAACTACTTATTACCCCTACCTGCTCAATGGCTTCCAGCTCTCCCATGCTACATCCTACTATGCCAGAAGGAGAATGAGGAAATCATTATTTTAACGAGTCTATCAAATGAGCAGCAGAAACTGGGGTACTGTAAAGCTCAATATTTCTATAGGCCATGGATCCATGACCAGACTTGGCTCTGGTTTTGTCTTGGCAAAGTTCATACATAATGACGGAGTACAAATGTAGTTACGTGGGGGTAATCTCTGGTTTTAATCAGCCACTTGTTTCTCTACAGGTCTTCATTTACTATCAGTCACTCTAAATAAAAGACATATATAGAATGAGGTAAAATACATGTATTCTTTTAGCAGACTCATTTGTATCTAATGTTTGTTGTAGTGGTCTTTACTGAACATCCTTCAATATATTAACAGTAAGATGCTTTTATCTGTGGCAAACAACCTTGCTCAATTCTTACAGAACACTTCCTGCCCTGATCCCTATCCAAAATTCTAATTAACCAGGAGTTCATATTTTCACACCGCTTGGCAGTTTGATTATATAAGTGCTTATTCAATGCACTAAAGACCTTAATCACCCCCTTCAAAGCACATGTCTCTATATAAGGCCTCCCATGTCTGAAATACATAAGGATCATCATCATAATAGTGTGGCAGCTGTGCTTTCTGCAAGCCAGAAAAGTTAGTTCTGAATACAGCAGACACACCTCAGCTACTGTCTACCATCTGCCTAGTTAGTGGGTAGACAACCACAGCAGACCAACACAGCTGCTCCTGACAATGTGAAAAACATCAGTACTTCCTTAAAGGCTTTGGCAATGTGGATAAACAATTTCAGTGAAAAGAATATTTAAAATTGCTTCAAATTTTCGCTGCAACTGCTATTATGCCTCGCACCACAACAAAGTGATTATGCTCAGTCAAATGGATTTTGTTCAGCAACTGTAACAATCTTACACATTTTTGCAGAATACCAGTTAACAAGGCTAAAAGACCATTGTCCTGGACAAAGAGCTTTCATTATAGACACACTAAAATAATTACTGAGGTCTTTTATCCTTTCTCTACTTTTAAGTAAAATGTTTTTTCACTCTCAAGAGTTACTTTGGGCTGCATCTTGCACTCTTTACCAGTCCACACTCAAAGTGTTTGAGGTTTCTCAGAAAACCCTACTTTTACATAAGTGACCCAAGTCCCAATTATTAAGGCTGAGCACACCATTTTCAATTAATAATTCAATATATGTCATCATTTTTTGCTCCCCATGTTCTCAAATTGAAAAACAGAATTCTTGAACTGAACCAGTATGCCTCCAGGAGTGTTTCTGGCGGTGGTGTTCTATGTGTGGTAATGGTGTTGGCGGGGGTGAGGCTGGCCATCAGTCCCTGGGGTGTTCCGCAGGTTCTTGGCAGGAGTCATTTGCCAATGGGTGACTGTCACTTAGAAAGAACAGGTCATCATGTTGTTGCAGTACAACATAAGGGATGAAGTAGGGCAAATTTTGAAGACAAGAACAGATTTTGTTTACTACTTTTTTTAAAATTAGCCTTATATTAAATTTCATAATCTCAAAGAAATTTAGTACTGCCAGTGGTCCAAGTGTCCCAGACAGCGATGCATTACAATATTCAGTATCTGATAGGGCACTATTTTATTAAATAGGAATACACAAGGTCAGAATCTCGATAGCTTGTGAGGTTCTATGACCCCCTTGCTAAAGTTCCTGGGTTCTGATCTTTAAACGCTGTCCTTATCGAGCAGTAAGAGGAGTAATCACAAACAAACTGAGCATCGCAAATGTTTACAAGACAGTCTCCCTGGTCCTCATCCCATCTGTGGCATAGTTGTGATAGCAAGGTGAATGCTTGTCCAGTGGAAATCTCCAGGGTAAAAAAAAAAGTTGCATAAATTACATAGCCCAGCAAGTGTGATTTGAAATCTAATTTTTCTTATCTAGTGATCTCAGGGTTTTGTTTACATTTGCAAACCATAAGCATAACTTAGAAGTTGCGGCAGATTCAGACATTTTGCATTCCCTTCTCCCTACACAAACCTGTTAAATAGAACTATCCAGAAACGGCCCATGTATCAATCAGGCTGTTCTGCCAAGAGACTGCTAAACATTTTCTGACTATCCCCCGGCATCATTCCCAGGAGAGGACTCTCTTTGTATCCAGATCATAATGCCTTTCATTGGTGGAAGCTATTAAAAAGGGCTATCCCACCTAATGGTCCATCTGTAGAGAATATGGGCTCAGTTCTGCAAGCAGCGGAGTACTCCAGGCCAAAATGCTCAGCACCTTCCAAGATCAAGCCCTGTAATTCCTTTTAGGAGAGATCAATGAAAAGTCTTGTGGTGAAAAGCAGTTTGATGTGGCCACTGGAGGATTCATCTTGTATCTGGGAATCCTTGAGTTGTGCAGACCCACCACACCTCCTATCACACTCCCCTATCTGAAGTGTCCAGCTGTACCATACTCAGCATTTCACAGAAAAAGTATATTTATTCCCATGAAGCCTTTCCACCCCATGGCTCCTTTTGCTCTAGCCCCTGACTAGGGAGGCAAAACTGGGCCAAATTCTGCCCTCACCTACAACAGGTTTAACCCCACTAAGATCAGGACAAAATTCAGCCTTCTAAATCATACACTCTGAAAAACTGCAGCTTTCTTCAGATTGGCTGATTTTATGTCAGGACTGGAGGCTCATTGTTGCAGTTTTATTCTGGTGTTATTGCTCCAGTAAAGTAGCACAAGAAAAGGTTAAGTTAAAAAAAATAACTTACTAGTATAGTGGGCTTTCCCGCCAAGTTCCCATAGACTTTAGCTCTGGCCTAGTTCAACAGCCATCTACATCTAGTCTTCTCTTCCTCCTTCCTCCCCTTTTTTTTCCATGGGGGGAAGGGAGGCTATTTCAAGAAGAGAAATGGGAAAACACTAAGGGCCAACCTGGCCAAACGTGAATTGGAGTCTGAAAACGTAACACAACTGCTGTATTATCTGCCATACACTTTTAAACTTTCAAGCTATCTAATAAATGTACATGTTTATGCTAATTGTTAACAGATAGTAATTGGAGCTAGATTAATGAGAAACTTGCTGTCACATTACAGCATACATTTTTAAAGACATCTTTAAACATTTGGACAAAATATCTATATATATTTTAAATGGCATTTTTAACTGGTAAATGTAATTATCTAACTGAAAGCAAAAAAAGGGATAAAATTGATTGAATCAAAATATTCCGTCATTGCCATACATAAGCATCCAGAGTACCTTTACAACAAATGAAAGTATTCTTTATTTTATGCTTTTAAAAATGCATTAGGGTAATTGCTGTGCAACAAATTACCTTCTTTGCTCTAAGCTTGGGTACAACATCCCTAGCATGTATATCAATTGTGCATATTGTCATGACGCTGTGACGATCACCGGAGTAAGTTCCCTAACAGCATGTTTATAAGGGCATTCAGTTGAGCAATCTGCAAAATAATTATATTTCAATGGAGATATTACACTGTGAGGGGAAAGAAAACCTATTATATGTCAAGTGCTAAATGGAGCAGTTCTGGTACCAAGACACATTTATTGGTGTTTTTAATCAAAGCAAATAACTTTTGCAAACTAATCATGGTATTGTTTTCTTACCGTTTTAATTTGCTTCTTTAGTAACAAAAAAACACTTTGCAGCTAGTGGCCATTATTTCATTTCAAAATGAACAAACACTGGTTTGCAGTTTCATTTGCACTACTACATCATCAGTGTGCTATGTGGTTAAGTTATTAGGTGTTTAACATCTAACACATGGCATATGTGCAGTAATATTACTACTATATTTGGAAATGAATATGAATGATTTTTGTCACAGCTGCCATAAAAAAATTATGTGTTTTTTCCTGATTCTCTAACAGTAAGTCTGCTTTGTCCCAGACGAATGGTGAAATGCAGGTTGATCTGGCCACTGGAGGACTTGCCTTGTATAAAGGAATCCCAGGGTTGTGTAGACCCACCACACCTCCTGTGACACTCCTCATCCCACCTGCTGCTGTAAGGGATGTGGCCTGGGGACAGAGGGTATGGCTCAGACACCCCTATTTCCCAGAAATCCCTGCCTTTTGTAACTCCTGAGGGGTATTGGTAGATGGCATATGCTAGAGCAGTCTTCATGCGGCTCTAATTTATTCCAAGGAACCAGATCAGCATAGGATGTCTATCGTCAGGGAATAAAGTGGCTTAACAGCACCTTCACACTCTCCCCATCCTGAGCTGCACAGAGAGCTCTTTGGGAGCAGCCCAGCATCTGGGCCTTCTGTCTGCACAGATAAGCCTAAACACAAGTTGGGAAGTCCAGGTCTTAGCACAATATATTTTCTATGAAATATAAAAATTGTGGCCGTTGTGAACATTATGGTGGCTGATGGCAGAGCTTTTTAAGTTTCGGAACACCAGCTTCCAAACTTTCTTTTTACAAAAATATGATTTAACACCTTTTTGGCCTAGCCTTCCTAATGTACTGAGGCCCCAACCCTGCAATGAGATTTGAAAAGGCAGACCCTTGTTGTGCCCACGCAGAATCTCACTGGAGTCAAGGAGAGTTTGTGCAGATACAAGGGTCTCCACACTGTTCATTACAGGATCAGGACCTAAATCCTGGTTTTCTTGTTCCCTAAGAAAATTGCAAGTAGGGGAGCACGGTTTTGTGTCCTCCTTACTAAGATCGTGAAAGTTTCAACTTAAACCTTGTAAAGCCTTCAGATACTATGGGGGACAGTGTCAAATTACTATTAATAATCTTACTTTCTATACTTGCATATCACTTTCACACACCTGTTTGTGACTGTATCTTTCAGAGCAGTTCCAAACCCCCTCTTCAAGAAGCTCAAAGGCAATTCCAACATCAGCAGCCCACTAGCTCTGACTGCCCATCAAAGCCACTTGGGCAGGATAATCAAACACCCACTGGTTTCATGGCTTGTCTTCATATAGTGCTACATTTGCTCAATGTGCAGCAGCAGTTAAAAAAGCTAACAATGTTAGGAATCATTAGGAAAGGGATAGAAAAGAAGACAGAAAATATCATGCCACTATATAAATCCATGGTATGCCCATACCTTCCATGATTTTGTATACTGTTTCTTCTAAATGCCTCAAACAACATTTCTTTTAGGCAGAATGGTGGTTTTCCTTAACATGCTAGAGGTGTGATTTATCATGTTCTAAGCATCTGTCTTCTTCTGGACACAATCTTCAAGTCTATTTTCCAGCAGAAAGCAAGGCATACAGCCCAAACAGACACAATGACCACTTCCATCTATGACTGGCCATAAGATTGCATCCAACCCTACTGGACACAGTCCTGGCTATAACTATCCATTTGTGACTTCTAGGCTTGAGGTTTAGAAATAAATCCACCCACCCTGTAAAACCTCCCATTGACTTACAAGTCCAGAGACTTACAGTCCTGATATTCAAAACCCACTGTGGGATTAGCCCTAGATAGCTGAGAGATGATTTCTTCCTCCACGATATCCAACAGCAACTACATTCCTCTGGTTTACAATAAAGCTATAGAGGGGCTCATGAATACGAGAGGCACGACTTTCACAGGAGCTCAAGCTACACCTTGGCAACCCATCCCACAAGGGAGAGGAATGTCCACAGAACTAACCAAAAAACGTATTTCTTCAATTTAGCTTTCTCTCAGCACTTTCTGCACATGCGGGTACATCTTATACACTTTACAATGTATAGTACCAAGTTGAGCTCCTTATAATGCCTACCATTATTAAGAAAATGATTTTGGTGGACTGTATCCAAAGACACAGCAGTGGATCACTGTTCATATTACTCAACGATTGCATATAATTTGGCCTCACTGAAACAATCTCTGCTCTGAAAAGGTTGAACTCTGGGCTATTATGAAGACTAAATTAACTCTCATCACTCGAGTGAGTGATCCATTCACATCAAGGTCAAAATCACTAGTTGAGCAGCATGGGAAAGCTGACACTGTAGCTGAGTCACCTACAGTTACTAATGGATAAGGCTGTATTATTTTCTCAGCCAGCAGGGATTTCAATGTAAACATAAAATTAACCATTTGCTGTGAAAAACAAAAATGGTGGGGAAATGTAAAATTCAACCTTTCCGCTTTTTCTTTTAGCTGCATGTATTTAGCTAAAAGCCTGAAAGATTTCAATGTGATTGATCTTGCTGAGACAGGTATGGAAGCACAGAAGGCAAATGAGGGTAGGACCTTGGTTGGTTTCCCCTTGATATCTCTTAAATTGAGCCTGAAGATCCGACAATTGAGAGCACTGAGTGGGGGAGAGAAAATAGGGAAGAAAGGAAGTTAGCAGGAATCAAGGACCAGCATCTCCCAAAGAAAATAATACACTTTCATCAGGGAAAGAACAGGGTCAGGTCTACCTTCTTACTTTTAAGTTCTCATTCTCTTTTCACACCCCAAATTAGGGCTGATGGACAAATGGAATTTTCATCTCACAAGAAATTCTAATATTTCATCCGATTTCATCCTGAAAGGGGACCAAAAAGATACATAGATAGATTTAAAAAATGTATAAAACAAAAAGTTCCAAAAAATTTCAAACTCAGAAAAGTCAAAATTTAGTTTCAGATTGATATTAATCTCTGCATCTGCCTGAGCTGCTGCCGTGCCTTATGAGAACTGTAGTTTCAGGTCTCTCATGCCCCCACTCTTTCTTATGGGCCTTGCTCACTGGCTAGCCTACATCTACAATGATTCACTGTTATGTTTCTGTGGCTGGAAGTCCCATGATGTATCACAGCCATTCAACCACAGAGACAGAGCACAGTGCATTGTGGGAAATATAGTCCAACCAGCAAGCAGGGCCCATAGGGGAGAATGGGGAACAGAAGAAACTACAACTCCCATTAGGCACTGTGGTGGCTTACGCAGAGATTAATGTCAACCCAAAATGAAATGTTTGATTTTCCTGACAGAAATTTCAGCCAAAACAAAAATCAATATTTTCCTGCAGAAAATTTTGGTGGTGGAGAAATGTTTTGTTATTTTTTTAGATAGATTAGATAGAACCAGACCAGCCCTCACTTCTGCTCTCAATAGTTTAGTCTGCAGATCAGACTCTTAAATGTTCCAGTTGCCTTGGGGTGACTAAACCATTCAAGGCTTGTACACTTGTGCCGATTAAACTAAGTTGGCTTCCTAAACTGATTTAGTTATTTCAGTGCAAGTCTGCACATCCATGCTTTTATTTAGAAATAAGTCCCACAAAGTAACTGAATCTGTTCTAATTATGTGATAATTAGAATGAAATAACCTTTGGTTATTGGGTGGCGTACTACTCGCTTAGTATTATTGTGAAATATAATGCAATAACCTTTGGTTATTTAGTGTGAGTGTGTGGCGCAGATCAGCCCTCAGAAATAGGGGGAAGGAAAAGCACTCAAGAACACTTTTTTAGCATGCCTTGTCTGATTAGCAAAGGGCAGGAAGACCAGAAGAAATCCCTTTTCTCCTAAATTCTTCCTCACCGCTAAATGGTTTAGTAATCCCCAGGGCAGGTGGCAGACAGGCTCCAACTACCCTGCCGGGGCGTATGTAGCCAATTTATTCACCTTTTCTTCTGTGGTTTCTCCCCCTAGAAGCAGCAGAATGCAATCTGGATGGAGCCCTTATGTTTTCTAAAATAATTTGCTTCACTGCATTAAGTGTCACAATAATACTAAGTAAGTAGTACGCCGCCCAATTATCTTACCTGCCCTTCGCAGACCCAGGGCTTTGAAATTTGTACAAAATCCTCTTCTGTACTGTACATTCCCACTGCCATTTGTATTTCCACATTCTCATCAAATTTAAGGTCACCCACAGTGTCAAATAGCTTCAGCAAATGTCTGGTAATCTGTTGATATGCATTAAAAAATTGCAGCTAGAATAATTTTCATTTGGACACCAACAGCAATAGAAGAACAAAATAATGAAGAATGAAAAGTTTGCCTGCAATGGGTCAGTTCCTTCAGAAATTATTTCCACTAAATCCACTGCAGAGACAAAATACAATCTTGGAAAGCTGATCTCTTGGCCTCCAAATAGTCTGCTAAGGATTTCTTACAAAGCATGCGTCTATACATGCACATAAGGCAATGAACACATGCGCATAACTAACACATGTGCATAAGGCAACGAATATATGGCCAGTTTCTGAGGTGTTATTACTAATAAGTTACAATAAGGGGGATTGTTATTGTGGCACATAAACTAGTCTAGCAGTCAGGAAAACTTGGTTCTTCTATTGTCTCTGTCACAAACATTGTGTGTGACCTTAATGTTTATAACACATTTTGAGTTCCTCGGATAGACGATGTTATAAAACGGCAAATAATTTTCATTACCTTACAGTTCTATACGTCTTCAAAGCACTTTACAAGAAATTAAATAATGAATGAATCATTTCAATAACTCTGGGAAGTATTAACCCCATTTTGCAAATGGGGAAACTGAAGTAGAGGGAAGTTAAATTATATGACTAAGCATGCACAAGTCAGCATTCAAAATCAAAAACAGTAATTCCTTCCTTCCTGCACTGTGCATGGAGCTGTATGCAAGCTTTGCAAATAATTCAGAAAAAAAATTGACACATTTTTGTCAATGATCTCCAAATTGATCACATTTTTCTCAGGTGGATTTACATGATTTGAAATTATTCACTTATTAACTTCTGCAGAAAACTCTTGCTCTGAACTTTTTTCAGGTGAAGTTCCTTGGCAAATATTCAATATTTGAAATTCAAATATTTTGATTGTGCAAAAAGATCAAATGCTATGAGACTGTTCCTTGATTGGATGAGTGTAACAATTGGAGATAAAATACTTGTTATTTCAAATTCAGCACTTGTTTTCGGAGGAAGGATAGTCCAGTAGTTAGGACTCCTACCTAGGACTTAGGAGACCCAGGTTCAATTTCCTGCTCAGCCACACGCTGCGTGACTTTGGGTTAGTCGCTTACTCTCTCTGTGTCCCAGTTCACCATCTGTAAAATTGGGATAATAGCATTTCCCTACATCACAGGGCTATTGTGAGGATAAATGCATTAAAGATTTTGAGGTGTCCAGATGTTATGGCAACGAGTACCTAAGATAGAGAGATTTTTCTATGAACATTGTGCTATTTGCTTAAAATTAATTCTTTCAGGAAAAATTCCTGCCAGTAAACTCATCTACCAAAATATTTTTTAAAGCAAACTCAAATGAGGCTGAAACATGAAATGAAACAAAACTTTAAAAAGTGGGAAAATATTTGTAGAAAACTTTTGTGGTATCCACCCAGCCCTGATCTCTCAGATATGCATCTGCTATCATTTCTTTACCATTTACACATATAAGACTTGGTTTCTGCAGCCACTTTATATGCAGGTATTCCACTGATTTGACTGGGAATTCTATTTGTGGAACATACTTAATATAGGAGACTCTAACCTTTGTTGAAGATGTTTAATTTTTCAAGCAACCCCATCTGGTCTATTATTTTTATCACTTGTCTTCAATCACCCCAGCCATAAGCTCCTACACTGACTGCAAAGCGTTACAATGGAATCCCACAAAACTGGGTGACTTGGAAACAAAATGATAAATGAAATTCACTGTTGATAAATGCAAAGTAATGCACACTGGAAAAATAATCCCAACTATACATACAAAATGATGGGGTCTAAATTAGCTATTATCACTCAAGAAAGAGATCTTGGAGTCGTGGATAGTTCTCTGAAAACATCTGTTCAGTGTGCAGCAGCAGTCAAAAAAGCTAAAAGAATGTTAAGAACCATTAGGATAGGGATAGAAAAGAAGACAGAAAATATCTTGCCACTATATAAATCCATGGTACACCCTTACCTTGACGACTGCGTGGAGTTTCAGTAGCTCCATCTCAAAAAAGATATATGAGAACTGGAAAAGGATCACCCCATGAAACTAATAGGGAGCAGGTTTAAAACAAACAGAAGGAAGTACTTCTTCACACAACACAGTCAACCTGTGAAACTCATTGCCAGAGGATCCTGTGAAGTCCAAAAGTATAACTGCATTCAAAAAAGAATTAGCTACGGTCATGAACGGTAAGTCCATCAATGGATATTAGTCAAGATAGTCAGGGACACAAACCCATGGTCTGGGTGTCCCTAAACCACCTGACTGTCAGAAGCTGGGACTGGACAACAGGCGATGGATCATGTGATAATTGTTGTGTTTTGTTCATTCCATCTGAAGCATCTGGCATTGGCCACTGTTGAAAGACAGGATACTGGGCTAGATGGACCATTGGTCTGATCCAGTATGGTCATTCTTATATATGACCATATATATGATCTTATGGTCATTCATATACTTAAAAAAAATGATCTAAAAATAGTGAATGAATACAGAGGCATCTAGCAGTTTCTTTTTTATTGAAAGGCTTTGAGCCAGTTCCAGATCACCTCCAGATACACCTTGCTGATTATAAAACACAGTATTCACCCATCCTTGGAACTTGATCCCGTGAAATATTGAGCTTTTCCTGTGAGATGCTGAATATCAATGAAATCAAGGGGAGCTGAGGGCACCCAGACTCTGGCAGAATCTAGAATTTATTTATTGTTGGTATGATCCAAAGCAACTGAAATCAATGGAAAGACAGCTGTTGAATTCAATGGGCACTTGATTACATCCTATATTACTTATGTGAAAGTAAAACAGTTTATCACACTGGATTTAGCTTACGATTTTGTATATTGTTTGAAAATAGGGCAAGATGTTCCATAGTTACATCATGTCCTTCACTACAATTGATTATTCAAGAGCAATATCATTTCAATATCCCCAATCTCTTTGATACCGGGGTAACAATCCAAAACACAGAAATAACTTTCAATAATTCTGGAAAATCCTGGATAATACAAAAATAAACCATTGCCTGGCTGTCTTGTAACGTCTCTTCAAGGTTTTTATCAGATTTCACCAAAGGAGTGCCTGTGCTATGATACTGTTCATATGAAATGTCCATGACACACTAGATCGGATTAATCTCCACAAGAACCTGTGAAACATCAGAAGGGTTCAGTTTGTCATCTACCTTTTCATAAATGAATTATTATTATACAACACTGACTACAGCTACGTCCTCTATAGCCATTTCTTTCACTGCTTCATCCACAATATTTTTACTTCATCTTCCACTCTGTGCAGCTGAAGAGCTAACAGGTCCCCTAACGTGGTGTCTTCGTTCATGACATCCCTTGCCCATAAAAGCTGTGGAAACAAGGTAAGTGTTTCTGAGATGCAAATAGACACCTACAAATTCTATAGCTTAGTCAACCTTCCTTTCAGTTTGCAATGCCAGAACATATACCCCTGTTGAATTCATAAATTGTTGCCAATGCCTGTTCCTGATGGCAGGGTTCTGAAGGGATTCACAGTCCTTAAGAAAGCCAAGAAATTTTAACAGTTAATTCTAAACCCATGTTAACATCCCAGGTCTGGAGTCTTCATTTGTTAGGACAATCACAAAAGGGGAAAAAAACAAATGTGAACATTATTGCACTCTGAAGGCTTCATACACTATGGGTCAATTTTTCAAAATCATTCTGGCCCAGATTTTCAAGAGCTCAGTGCCCACAATTGAGTTTAGATTTGCAGAAAACCTCCAATTCCCCGCTAGAAACCTACATAAAGGGCAGATATTCAAAAGTGCTCAGCACACTTTTTCTGGCTCATATTTCTGGCGACTAATTACTACACTTGTTTGCCGCATCATATCTAGGAAAATATAAAGTAAATTAAAATTATTGAAATTTTAATAACTAGTAAATAGTCTCTTGTAATTTTAGATGCCTTTGACAGCCTTGCAAAACAAACATGTAACACCAATCTAGACATATTCTATTCATTTGCACTTACCTGTATAATGAAAAAACTAATGATATTTTATTCCCTCAATGTTCCCCAAGGAATTGGTATACAGAATTTTTCAAGGTTCCCATGTTTTGCTCTTGTGGAGCTAGCATGTGTATCTTGGAGTTTGTCTGCTATGCTGTCTGTGTAGTTTTCCTGATAATCTGTACAAAATATGGGTTTCAGAGGAGATTTTCAAAAGTACTGTGACAAAGTTCCTCCTCTACCTCAGTGGGTCCTGCGCTTATTGGCGGATTTTGCTTGCCTCAGAGATCTTCCCCTCTAGTAGAATCCACAGTCCAGGTTAACTCCTCCTGTGTCTGATCAGGAGTTGGGAGTTTTGGGGGGAACCCGGCCCACCCTTTACTCCGGGTTCCAGCCCAGGGCCCTGTGGATTGCAGCTTATTTAGAGTGCCTCCTGGAACAACTGCACGACAGCTACAACTCCCTGGGCTACTTCCCCATGGACTCCTCCCAACACCTTCTTTATCCTCACCACAGGATCTTTCAGCAGTACGCCCTCTTACTCTCAGCTCCTAGTGCCTCTTGCTCCCAGCTCCTCACACGCAACCTCCTTCCACAGCTCCTGACATGCGCCCCTCACTGACTCACTGGGAGGCTTTTGACTAGTTTCAGCCAGCCCCTGATTGGCTGCAGGTGTCTCAATCAACCTCCCTGCCTTCTGGAAAGTTCTTAATTGGCCCCAGGTGTCTTGATTAACCTGGAGCAACTGCCACAAGGTATCAGGGATTTGTTTAGCCTGGGGCTAACATACTGGTTCCTTACCACTTTCCTATAGCCCTCTGGCCTTGCCCCGTAACAGTACCTAATAGTTTTAGAATCGCAAATCTCGTGGGACTCTTACTCCTAAATTTCTATACTGCTTTCAAACAACTCCCCCTTAAGGGCCACTGTTGAGCTAGCTACTGGTACAATATAGGGCCCTCAGAATATGAGAGATTATTTCAAGTAGTAACACAATATAGTAATTGCGGAAATGATCCCCTTTGCAAATCTTCTCAGCTACCTATCCCATGTGCTCAACATGTATTTGTTTTCATCCAGTCATTAATACTCGTGTAAAAAATAAAAAAATAAAAAAACAAACAGCACCACAACACACTATTGGCTATAAACACCGACTGCGGCAGCTGAAGAGGAAAGCAGGGTTTCCAACTCTTCAGCAGGTTTTTATATAAATACGTATAATGAGCAAATGAAACAAAATAGTTTTCAAAATGTAAAACCTAATCATGCTGAAATATAATCTGAGGATTTATATTCTTGATTTTGTGTGCTAGAATACTCTGTGTATTATAGAAAGAGAACACTGCCTACATTTCAGAAGAGAATGAACCAAAATTCAACAATGATGTAAGCAAGCATTAAATCCATGGCAGTCAAAAAAGTTATTCCCATTTATATTGAGGCTGAATTTGGCCCAATAGCTTTAAAGCTTTAAAAAAAATTAAGGTAAATGTTTGACACATCCACATAGCTGTAGATAAGATGTTAATACTCTTTTCTCGCTACACTGTGCCTACTTACTGCATCACATTCTGTATAATACTATTGTATCACCCAGTTTGGAGAAGCCTGAAATAGAGGGATATAAGGAGAATTATGGAAGCTCTGATTTCCTTGTTTAAGATTAAACATTAATCTAAGTGAATGTAGGGTTTAAGTATGTTCATGGATTTTCTTATTTAACAACACTCACACAAAAAGGAAAGCTCTTGCTAGAAGCATCTAAGGGCTTGTCTACATGGGGGAATTGACCAGCATAGCTATTCCAGAATTAATGTTCTACTATTGCTATTCTGGAATAACTCCCCATGTAGACACTATTCAGAAATAAAGGTGACTTTATTCCAGCATAATTTCTTTGCTCTGGAAGCGGGGTAATTATTCCAGAATAAAATCCACACCAGGGCATTATTCTGGAATAGCTAAATTATGTGGAATTACAGTGTAATTGTTTTCCTAGAATAGCTATGCCAGTCAATTTCCCCTTTGATAGGTAGATTTTCTATGGCATTGTCTACAATGTGTAGCAAAAGGACTTCTTAAGATTCAAACCACACAAGAGAGTGTAACAGCTCCTCAGGGTCCATTGCAATCTACAGTATAATGCAAATAAATACTTAGGGACTCAAACAAATGTCTTATTGACATAATAGGCCATAATGGCTCTAAATCTGTATCTGTTTTGTCATGGCCTAGGAATTTTACTTCTTAGCATGCAGATTATTAACACAATAGATCATAACGATTCCAGGCTTAGAGCTGATGCTCTCCATTTTATCAAGGCCTACTTAAGCGCTCCTTGTGTGGATTCTTGACATGATTGACTATAATAGTTTCTTCAGAAACATTCTTTATCAACATCCCAGCTTAGCACTTGCACAATAAGGGCCACATCCTCTGCTACTGCCAACAGCCTCCAGGGAGCGATGCCAATTTTCACGCCAGCTGGGAATCGACTGTTTTTTGGTTTTATAACAACAACAATCAAGGGTATAGTTATGGCTCATAATGGGCAAGCTGCAAAATGCTGAGAGGTTTGGGTCAGATAAGAATGCACAGGGTCAGATGCTAATCTAAAACTCTTTTGAAGGTGTCCTTGTTGCTTCCTCCCAACAGGGCCCAGTCAGTGTGTTCCAATCCAGGGTGACTGACTGGACCCATATTTACTTCTGGCAAACCTGGACCAAGTTTTAAGTGAGTCTTAACGGATTTATGATTTTGGGTGAAACCCACATGTAAATTGGTGGTTTGCATTTGGAGATTCTTCCTGAAAGTTAGAGGCTTGGGCTGAATTTTGCTTTGCGATTAAGAAGTAGTTTGAATTCAAAACTCAAAGTAAAATTCAAGTGCTGCAAATCTACACAAACCGAAACCAATGAGTTTTAACAGCTTGGGTATATGGAGGCTGCAATTCTGACTTTTTGCTGTCAGAATAGCAATAGGGTTATGATTACATGTGAATGTTATAGAAAACCACCAAAATTTGAGAACCAAGCTTAAAAAAGATTTGGGCTCAGTTTTAAGAAGGGTTTGAGGTTCAGACCTGCTTATATTTACATGAACCAGTTTGGTTTGCCCCTCCCTAAAAGTCAGAGGCTCTCTTGCTCCCTACGCCTGCAGAATGCTGTTTCATCAGGAAAGGGACTGTTTAATGTTACTCTACAACAGCAACTCTACCTTATTACAGAGCAGTGTTGATGGGCACTGGAATCAACTTTTTCCATTGCTGGATATCCAGGGGATTGTGTATGGCCTTGATTGCTGCAGGTGTAAAGCAGGAGAAAAGGAGGTTCCTCAGAGTCACTGATAGGATCTCTCCTAACCCAGGATAAACACAAAGTTGGGAGCCAGGTCAGTGACCTAGCAGTACACTACACGGAGATGTGGCAGGGCTCTGCTCCGACATGCCCAATCCCAGATTTCATAGTTCTTGTCCTTCAGAATTGGAGTATTGCAAAGGTTATTCCTCCAGTGGTGTTGGTGAGTTTCAAAGCCTCATCTCCCCTGGCTAGAAGAATGCATGTTACAGGACATGGAGGAAAACAAGAGAGAGCCTAACAACTTCAACAGACATACTAAGGACATGGCTACACTTGCGAGTTAGAGCGCATTAAAGCAGCCCCGTGCGCTCTAACTCACGACGCGTCCACACTGGCAAGGCACGTAGAGTGCTCTGACTCCATGGCTAGAGCACTCCTGGTAATCCACCTTGGTGAGGGGAATAACGTTTGATGCGCTGGAGCACTGCGGCACCAGTGTGGATGCCCAATGCACTCTGATTGGACTCCAGAAGTATTCAGACGTATCCCACAATGCCTGTTCTAGCCACTCTGATCATCAGTTCAAACTCTACTGCCCTGGACTCAGGTGACCAACCATCAGACTCTTCCTTTAAATTCTCTGGGAATTTTGAAAATCCCCTTCCTGTTTGCTCAGCAAGCGAATCTTTCCAGGTGACCATGCCTCCATGCGCCAGGCGATTCCCAGTATGGAGCAATGGCGAGGTGCTGGACCTCATCAGTGTTTGGGGGGAGGAAGCTGTCCAATCCCAGCTGCGCTTCAGCTGTAGGAATTACGATACCTTCAGGCAGATATCAAGGGACATGATGGAAAGGGGCCATGACCGGGACGCACTGCAGTGCAGGGTTAAAGTGAAGGAGCTGCGGAATGCCTACCACAACCTGCTGTTCCTACAAAAGAGCTGGACGTGATACTTGGGGGCGACACCACCTCCACTCCGAGGACCACCATGGACACTTCAGAGTCCAGTCCAACAAGGCAGGAAGAGGCGGAGGAGGAGCAAAGAGGGAGCGAGGGTGCTGAGGTGGAGGAATACACCCCAGAATCCTTAGATGCATGCAGCCAGTAGCTGTTCCCAAGCCAGGAGGAAGGTAGCCAGTCGCGGCAGCCAGTGCTTGGGGAAGGACAAACACCAGAGGAGGTTCCCGGTAAGCAGCTTTTATTTTGGGAAGGAAGTTATTTGGTGCAGGCTTTTGGGGCGAGGAGGGTTAGGGCTGCATGCATGCCTAGATGCAGAATAGGGCGTTGATGTGCTCTCTCACATTGCGGTCATCGGCCTCAGTGATCTCTTCAAAGGTCTCATCCAGAACTTGGGCAATGCACTTGCGCAGGTTTATTGGGAGAGCCACTGTGGTCCTTGTCCCAGTCAGGCTAACGTGTCCATGCCACTGCACCATGAGGGGGTGGGGGGGACCATTGCTGAATACAGGCAAGCTGCATACAGTAACGTAGCCGGGGGGGAGTGGAGGTAGCGGCCACTCCCCCTGTGAGCAGAAGCGGCACCTTAAAAAGGAAGCAGCACCTTTTTTTAAAGCGGAAGCGGAGCTAAAAAATGGCGCCGCTTCTTTTTAAGGCACCGCTTCTTGCACTCACCCAGCAATGCTCCAGCTGTTTGGCAGCACTTCGGTGGCGGGTCCTTCACTCACTCCGGGTCTTCAGTGGCATTTTGGCGGCAGGTACCACCGAAGACCCGGAGCGAGTGAAGGACCCGCCGCCGAAGTGCCGCCAAACAGCTGGAGCGCCGCCGGGTGAGTACAGGGGCAGGCGCCTTTTTTAGCTCCGCTCCCCCTGTACTCAGGACCTGGCTATGTGACTGGCTGCATATGGGCCAGGGCGGAAGTCGCATTGTAGCAGAAGCCCCTCCCTTGCTTCCCAGGTCACCCTCAGCAGCGAGATATCTTCCAGGATGAACTCCTGTGGAAAATGTGGGGATAGTGTTCAGTATAGGTGCCCCCTGCAACTGTTGGCTCTCCCCAAGGCACAGAACCCCAGAGGACAGTACAGCCATGAAACAATCAGCCCCCCTTGGCCCTGTGCTTACTCACCATTTTGGGGCTCCGGTGGGTTATATGTGCTCACTTTGGGATGGGAAAATTATGCTATTGTGTAGACTGTGCTTGCCCTTCTTAAGTACGGGGGAATCATTGCTTTGTCTGGTGTGAACAATGCTGCCTCTGTTAAGTGTTGCATTTTGCCTTTACAGATGCAAGCTTGAGATCTCAGCCGTCTGTGTTATCACTGGCCGAGAGACTCCAAAGAATCAGGAAGAGGCCACGTAGAAGCAAAGAAGACATGCTGCATGAAGTAATGCATCAGTCACTTAACGAGAATCTAAAAGCACAGGAGTGGAGGGAGAGTGAAAGGAGGATCCACCAGCAGAATGAGGAGCGCCAGTACAAAATCACGGTGCTCCAGCAGGAAAGCACGGATCGGCTGATAAGCATCATGGAGTGCCAAGCGGACTCTATCCAGGTGCTCGTAGCCATGCAGGCGGAGCAATACCACACCCGCCCACCCCCCCCACCCCGCAGCTCTTGTCCCAAAACTCTTTCCCTTGTGCCCCCACATCACCTCCAACCCACTTTCCGCAACGTCCGGGTTCTTACCACCACCAGCTGCCTCCAACACCTGTAGTTTCACCACCAAGCCCTGAAAACTATGACCCTTATCCACTGCACTCAACCCCCATCACCATGCATTATAGCCATCCTGAAGTGCAGCACTCACTGCACAGCACTCCAGACAGGAAGGCTGAGTATGATAACAGGACATACGCAAATCTGTGATTGTACCGTTGCCCACCCCACCCCCTTGCCCTGCTTCCCAAGCAGTTGTGTTTCTTTTCTATAAATGAATTTTCTTTTCAATACATGGATTTTTGGCTTTGAAAACATTCTTTATAATTGCATAAAATAAAAGATACTTTAGCCCAGGAAAGCAACAGGCACTGCAAGTCAGTGTTGCAAACACAGATTCCTACTAACATTGGAACCATTGCACTTCACTCCCGTGCAGGGCACCAAACATTACTGGTGGCTTTCAGCCTCAAATTGCTCCCTCAAGGCATCCCTAATCCTTGCAGCCCTGCGCTGGGCACCTCTAATAGCCCTGCTCTCTGGTGTTCAAATTAAGCCTCCAGGTGTTGAACCTCCGAGTTCCATGCCTGAGTGAATCTTTCATCCTTCCCTTCACAAATGTTATGGAGGGTACAGCTTGCAGATATAACCGCAGGGATGCTGTCATCGGCCAAGTCCAGCTCCCCATACAGAGAGCACCAGCGGCCCTTTAAATGGCCAAAATCACACTCCATAGTCATCTGTACTGGCTCAGCCTGTTGTTGAACCGCTCCTTGCTGCTGTCAAGGCTCCCTGTGTAGGGTTTCATGAGCCACGGCATTAAAGGGCAAGCGGGGTCTCCAAGGATCACAATGGGCATTTCGACTTCCCCTACAATGATCTTCTGGTCTGGGAAAGAAAGTCCCAGCTTGCAGCTTCTTGAACAGGCCTATGTTCCAAAAGATGTGTGCGTCATGCACCTTTCCAGACCAGCCTGCGTTAATGTCAATGAAACATCCACAGTGATCCACAAGCGCCTGGAGAACCATAGAGAAATACCCCTTTCAATTAACGTACTCGAAGGCTAGGTGGGCTGGTGCCAGAATTGGAATATGCGTCCCATATATCACCCCCCCCACAGTTAGGGACAGGGCCGGCACCAGGGACCAGCTTTCCAAGCTGGTGCTTGGGGCAGCATCGAGAATGGGGCAGCAGTCCGAGTCCCGCGGCAGCAATTTGGCAGCAGGTCCGCTCTTCCCGCCGCCGAATTGCTGCCGCGGGACTCGGACTGCCGCCCCATTCTCGCCTGCCACAGCAGCAATGGGGCGGCAGGTCCACCACAGGACTCGGACTGCTTGTGTCGGGGGTGGGGCCCCGCAACGTCACCCTGCATCGGGGGGGGGGGGGGGGGGGCGGCGACTGCTTGGGGTGGCAAAATTGTCAGAGCCACTCCTGGTAAGGGAAACCCATTTGTGCAAAGCCAGCCACAATGTCATGCACGTTACCCAAAGTCACAGTTCTTCTGAGCAGGATGCGATTAATGGCCCTGCAAACTTGCATCAACACGATTCCAATGGTCAACTTTCCCACTCCAAACTGGTTAGCGACTGATCGGTAGCTGTCTGGAGTTGCCAGCTTCCAGATTACAATAGCCACCCACTTCTCCACCGTCAGGGCAGTTCTCAATCTCATGTCCTTGCACCGCAGGGTGTGGGCGAGCTCACCACACAGTCCCATGAAAGTGGCTTTTTTCATCCGAAAGTTCTGCCGCCACTGCTCATCATCCCAGACTTGCAGCACGATGTGATCCCACCACTCAGTGCTTGTTTTCCAAGCCCAAAAGCGGCGTTCCACAGTGGTGAGCATGTCCGTGAATGCCACAAGCAATCTCGTGTCGTATGTGTTACGCGACTCGATATCATCGTCGGAGTCCTCACTGTCAGTTTGGATTTTAAGGAGTAACTCAACTGCCAAACGTGACGTGCTGGCGAGACTTGTCAGCATATTCCTCAGCAGTTCGGGCTCCATTCCCACAGACCGAAAGGGAAGACAACGCGCGCAGCACAATAAACTTTGAAAGATGGCGCCAAATGTGGACGGAAGCACAGGGATTGCTGAGATGCGAACCGATGCATCACAGGGCATTGGGACAGGACCCAGAATGCGCCGGACCCCTTGCCCCCTTCCCACAAGCCACAGAGCCAGAATGGGAAGAGATGCTCTGTGGGATAGCTGCCCATAATGCACCGCTCCCAATGCCGCTGCAAGTGCCGCAAATGTGGCCACGCCAGTGCGCTTGCAGCTGTCAGCGTGGACACACTGCAGCGCTTTCCCTACTGCACTCTCCGAAGGCTGGTTTAACTCAAAGCGCTCTACATCTGCAAGTGTAGCCATGCCCTAAGAACGCCAGCCCCAGTGGGAAACGTATTATCTGTCTGAATCCATAACAACATGCATATGGTTTTTGAACTTCTCTAACTTCAAAGTGATTACACTAGTTCTCAAGAAATTGGTCAAAAGAATTTGCTTCCTCCCTGACACCTTACAGGCCTTGGCACTATTTACAGCTATGTACAGCAGTTCAAAATGGAGAAAATGACATGCCCCAAACTCTAGCAGTGCCTGGGAATACCATTGCAATGATAAAATCACTCACTATCAAGTACCAAAAAGGCTCAAAATCAGCCAGGCAGTGTGACACCAAAAGAGCATACGGTACTATATGAAGCTTTTTCTTCTCAATGCTCTTCATTGCTTATTCATGCAGATGCTGCTAATGCAGACACCGCTATTGCATTTTCATCTGAACCAGGGTTACGATAATGAACTAGTAGTGCTTATTTTGCAAGGTAAGTTAAACCAAGTTTGAACTCTTCACTCGTAATAGTGTACAGTTCACAGATGGAATCATCCATAATTGCTTCTTAGACTAGTTCAGAATTAAGTTCAAATGTCCTGAATATTTGAATAAAACCTGAACTGCATATTTCCAAGTTCCTTCTTCACCCATCTTAGTGTTTTTAGTATCTTGTATTTTGACAGTACTTTACCTCGGCCACTTGAAATGGCTAACTTGCCATACAATATATTGCCTTAGAAAAAATATTCACCTGCTTAATTGCTTCATGCTACCTTATACATTTGGTATACAATATGTCCAGTGTCCTCTATATATCAAAGTCCTCCGTACTTACTAGTTATTCCAATGCCTCCATAATATTCCCAGTTCCTGTCAACTCAAGGAGTGAGACTACACACCTAGGAATTAAACCTGGTTCTTTTATGTGACAACACAGAGTGCTCCTCACACATTCACTAGACTTAACCTTGTCTAGTCTTTTACACCCCAGCCCTGCCATTGGCCTACTGGGTGACCGGGAGCAAGATACCTCTCTCTGTGCCGCCTCCCCACCCCCCAATCTGTAATATTGGGATCATGATGCCTTCCTTTGTAAACTGTTTTTGAAATCTCCAGATGAAAAGCGCTATACAAACGAGCTAAGTATTATTAGCGGTAGTAATGTTATCTTAATGAACCAGTTTGTTCAATCAAAATTACTGCTTCTAACTGGAAAATCCTCCACCTGGGAAAATCCAGCAGCTCGATGTTATGTGTGGTTTTACCGAGTCTGTCATACACTTTAAGTTGGTGGCACTGTAGCAAGACTGGAGCCTGTTCCAATCAGATCCAATGGAGAGTGTCAGTGCCCCACTCATCAATGCCCCGTGGCTTGATGATATATGAGTGAGCAGCACAAAGCAGATAACCCTAGAGAAAGCAAAATCCTCATATGAAGAGCAGCCTAGCCTCATAGGTGAAAATGGCAGAAGATATGAAACACGTTCAGGTACACATTGCTTGTCCGAACAAGGAATAATACTTTCTGTACCGACCCTCATCCCTTTTCACACTCTACATGTTCCTTAAACTGCCTGTGGAGATCAGTAATGCATAAAGATAATGGAGGGTGGGGGAGATTGTGAAGACTAGGCCTATGCAATTCACTGATTTTGGAGTATTTTCTAATGCAAATATATAGTTTGATCACAGTCAAAATGTTATATTACTTTTGCTGGAAAACTATTATAGCCAAACATTCTATTAGACGATTATTTTATAGTGCCCAAAAGAGTGTTAGGTACTTCACAGAAAACACAGAGTAGAGGGGTCCCTGCCCTGAAGGACTTGCTCTCCAATCTAATTGATAAACATGACAGACAAATTAAACTATAGCATATGCCAGTAAGGAGTAGAAGAAAGAAGATAACAGGTTACGGAAGTGTGAACACGCAGTTACTCTGTTTAAGCATACTGTACTGTACTGTACATGTGTCTTGGTGGACCAAAGGGTTTCTTTTAATTAGACTAATTTTTGCAGGCAGAGCTGCAGAAGTGAGTTTTTAAGAGCTATTTGAATTAGACAAGACATGTAGGGCAAAATGTTATTATGGAAACAAGAGTTTAACTGGCTTTGAATATATTCTTGGTCTTCTTCTATTCATGAAACCAAATCTATTCTTGGTACATTATGCAGGTGGGTAAATGTTTTAATTTTTGTCTTTCTGTGAAGCACCAGATGTACGCTTAATTGCTGGACACAGAACACTGAAGTTGGACCAATGGTCTGTTCCTAAACAGAAAATCCTGTGTTCCAAAGAGGAGGAAAAATTAGATGGGCCAAAATGTGTGTCTGCAGGTAGAGAACAGTGCAAAACTATCTGTTTGCCTGGCCCTGAATCACAGATGTCAGAGAGCATTATATCTTGAAAGACTATTTATGATGGAAACAACCATTGCTATTTTATGTCAAGAATTATACAAAAAGTTTTTCTTCAGGTTTCATTTATGTTATTTCATTTATTGGGTTTTACTTACAAAACCACTTATTTTAGGCTGTAGAATTTGCATATACACAGCTTTGCATGGGCAATTTTTGCTCACTATCACTGGTGCATACAAATGAATTTATATATAAACTATACATTCATAAAACCCTCACTGTGTGTGCATATGGGGTTGAGTCTATCATCAGTATAGAAATTATAGCGTTCAATAACTATGCAAGCACATTTAGACTCATCTTAACTAGGAAAATGGTGTGTTCTTAATTCATGTTAGCTAAGTTGAGTTAACTATTCTAGTAAAGACAAGGCAAATTGTAGTTTTCACATGAGTTAGCAGGTGGCGCTAAAGACTACGTGGGAAGCTGTGTCTTTAACTCGGCCTGCTAACATGTGAAAACCACAAATTGCCATGTGTCTACTGGGATTTTTTCCTCAACTGAGCTAACTTGAGTTAAGAAAGATGTTTTACTTAGTAACGTCACAGCCTTAGAGTCCCTTCAAAAAATTAGCCCTGGAAATTAGTGGAATTGCAGAGGTTATTGATCGCTGCAGAATTCAGCCAGGTGCACATACCTAGCTTTTTTGAGAAGAGGAAAAGCTGTAATGTGGGTTGTAGCAGGAAGAGTCCCAAGCCAGAGAGTTCAGATCTGGACCTGAACTTTCCCATAGTTTGGGGATGTAAAGAGCCAAGGTCTGGTTTGGCTCCATCTCTAAACTGTTTGGCTATTTCGGGCTAGAATAGGTACGCACCATTTCACAGGGAGTTCAAGGAAGGATTAGGGCTCATGCCACTCCCCTCCTGCATGGAGGAATTGCACAAGTTGCACAGTCCTTCCAGATGATGCAGCCCACACCACAGGCTTGCTTCACTGGCAGATGTGCAGGGGGAGGGGGCAGGGCTATGACCTACTCTAACCTCTTCTATTTGGGGAAATGTGCACTCCAGGCATATCCCTGCAGTCCTCTGAGTTACTGCCCTGGCCCTTGCATGGCCCATATAGCAGAGTAGCAACTCTTCTATGGTTAAGGCTGATTTAGTCTGAGGGAAAGCCCCTTACCACAACCAAACTTAAAGCTAAATATGACGAGACAGAGCGCAACCTTTGGAGGGCTAGGGCCACTGTAACCCAAACCAGCTCAATGAAGCTCACCAACATGGTTCTTTTCTGTCTGGACCCCATCACACCACTATGTAGTAATCTGGGCCCTATCCTCCAATCACAGGGTACGAGTCATTCCCATTGGACTCAAAGGGGAGTTAGTTGTATCCTGTGGCTGAAGAATCAGGCTCCTGGATTAGTAGCTGCTTCTACGTGAGGCAGTCCTTTTTCCTATTCAGCATTCCCACTCGTCAGAAAGAATAAATAGATTAAAGGAACAGTGTGACACTGGCAGACCCGGTGCCAGCTCATGCCAAGTCTCCAGGCCTCACTGAACAGTGAAAAATACACAGCTGGAAACCAGTCTGGCTCACCCAAGTGTTAGTATTGTTAAAATAGATATTAGAGTTATAAGAGTGTGTTGAGTGTTTAGACTTTATGAAATGCTTTTAGGATGCTGCATGTATTAAGCCTACTTACAACATCTGTAGCCCGTGTTATAAGGTAATGTTTAAATGTTTGCTCTGTAACTATAAAAATATTCACTAGGCGTGTAAATCCCCCCCAGTCAGGGGAGAAGCATTACCACGTGTGAAATACTAGTTTTCCACAAGAGGTATTATCTCCTCCCCTACAAAAAAAAGGTCTACAGACATCAGCCAAGCCATTGTGGACAAAAGACTTTGACGACTGCTTCTCCCACACCCCTGAAGAGGGAACGTGCACAAGCAGCTTGAACACTGGGGCAAGGGAATACAAATGCCTGTTAAGGATAAATTGTTATCCCTGTGCTGCATGAAGACTGGGGGCCAAAGATGTTTAAGCATAAGCATGGGGTCCCGAGCTGTTTAGCTTGGGTTAGCCCTAAAGGACATACAGAGTTTGCTTATTACAGAAGTTTCGATCATCTTTTGAAACCTAAGGCGGTAACTCATTTGTAGGGCCCTACCAAATCCACAATCCATTTTGATCAATTTCACAGTCATAGGATTTTAAAAATCATAAATGTCATGATTTCAGATATTTCAATCTGAAATTTCACGGTGTTTAATTGTGGGGGTCCTGACCCAAAAAGGGGGGGTCACAAGGTTATGGTAGAAGGGGTTGCAGTTCTGATATTCTAAGTTCCCACTAAGCTATGCAACCGTACAGCAGGCTGTCAAGGACCGCGCAGGCAGGGAGAAGCCCCTCTCCCCTGACCCCAGCCCCGGAGCTGCCATGGCCGGGGAAAGGCAACTCTCCCCCGGCCCCAGGCTGCTATGGTGAGAGAGGGCTGGGGAGCTGTCCTCTCTCCCCTCTGTAGCCCTGGGGAAACCTGAACCCCAAGCCCTTCATCCCTGGCCCCATCCCAGAGCCCACACCCCCAGCTGGAGCCCTCTCCCCGCCACACCCCAACCCTCTGCCCCAGCCCTGAGCCCCCTCCCGCCTCTGAAGGCAGAGCTGCCACCAGCAGCAGCGCAGAAGTGAGGATGGCACAGTATGGTATTGCCACCCTTACTTCTGGGCTGCCGCCTGCAGAGCTGGACCCTCGGTCAGCAGCCGCCACACTCCCTCCACTCAGCTCTGAAGGCAGCAGCAGAAGTAAGGGTGTCATGGTATGGTATTGCCACCCTTGCTTCTGCGATTCTGCTGACGGGGCTCTGCCTTCAGAGCTGGGCGCCCGGCCAACAACCATTGCTCTCCGGCCACCCAGCTCCAAAGGCAGTGCAGAAGTAAGAATGGCAATACCACAACCCCCCTAAAATAACCTTGCTACCCTCCTGCAACTCCCTTTTGGGTCAGGACCCCAAATTTGAGAAACTCTGGTCTCCCCCCTTGAAATCTGTATAGTATAGGCTAAAAGCACACAAAAGACCAGATTTCACGGTCCATGACATGTTTTTCATGGCCATGAATTTGGTAGGGCCCTACTCATTTGTGTGTATGTTGATCTGTTTTAACCTTGTAAATAACTTATTTATTTTTCCTAGTTAATAAATCTTTAGATTGTTTATTATATGATTGGCACAAACGTCTTTGGTTTGAGATCTGAAGTACAGTTGACCTAGGGTAAGTGACTGGGAGTAACCTGAATACTATTGTGAGTTTTGGTGTAAGGGACCATCTATCACAGAGACAAGCTTTCCCAAGTGGAAAGACAGACCAGAGTGCCCCCAGGGGCTGTCTGTGACTCCACATTAAGGCTGTTATAGTAATTTAGGAGTTCACATTTGTTACTAGGTTGGTGAAATCTAATTATAGAACGTACGACCAGTTTGCAGTTTGTGCCCTGTTCTTTGACAGTCTGCCCTGAGGTTGGCACTCTTACTCGTGAAGACAGTTTGACAAACAGACAAACAGAACCAGAGTCTCCCTCATAACATTACTATTGCTACCCATCAGTTTTTAGGAGTCAGAATCTTTGAGTCTTCATGAAAGTGAAGGAGAGATGCTGGAAGCTGAAGTCAGTCACTGCACAATCTTTCATCCCACAGCTGTGCATGCATCTCATCATAGCAAGGTGATAATTGTACAGATTATGTGAGGTTTTTGCCCTAAAGGCAGATCCCCTTATTCTTCCATTTAACTATTATGTACGTACATACTCATACACAGTACAGATATGCGCACACACGCGAAGCAAAGACAGAAGGGAAAAAAAACTTCTTTTAATTCCTTCCTGAATGTTCATTACCGAGAAGTACAGAATCCCTATTTTTCTAAACGTTTGATACAGAAACAGATCAGCAAACAACATACTGATTTATTTCTCTAGCATCTGTTTTTAATCATTTTTGATTACACGTTCATTCAAAATATACCATTATTCAAATGAGAAAGACTGTCTTAAAAAACATGCAGTGACCACATGGCACTAAATAGAAATAGAATGGGATTAATTTTTAAGGGTTTATTAATTCTTAAGAAAATGGTCTAAAGGGCCCCTAATTCCAACTAAATCAAATCACAACTCATATCATGAAGTTCTCTCTTCTCTTTTGTTAAGGAAGTAAGAATTAAGATTAGTGCCTGTATTT
Organism: Macrochelys suwanniensis; assembly: GCA_033296515.1. Lineage (NCBI taxonomy): Eukaryota > Metazoa > Chordata > Testudines > Chelydridae > Macrochelys > Macrochelys suwanniensis. The sequence continues at coordinate 39,952,556 of CM065784.1, forward strand.
CCCCATTATGAACACAACTGCAGAGATGAAGCCTTACCTGTACAAAAACCACCATGTCCCACACAGACTTCAGTAGAATGACGTCAGCATGGATTGTTTCAGCTGTTTATATTCTGGCATACTTACTTCAAAAAGGCCTGCAAGTTTCCTGAAGACTTTTCAACTCGACCTCCAGTTTTGCAATGTCTTTCGGGGTCTATAAGGATGTAATTTTAGAACATCTTACCAACAATGACTAATGCTTTGCATATACTTTTTAAGAGACTCTAGATTGGTTTGCCCAGAATTCTGCTCCATCTGTCTACCTTTCTATGTCATGAGCAGGTGTCATGAAGACACACCAACTGGTGGGGACAGGAAAATGACACACATCTCATCCCAGAGTAAAAGGGGAGATCAGAACATCACACTGAGGTGTTTCGACAGGAAAAGAAGTCATTCTTCCAATATATTCAGTGTCTGCCAGTGGGAGAAACATTATGGGGAGGGTGTAGATGGCTGCCCCGTTGTACTTGGAGTGCTCCACACAAATATGAGGAGGGGAGAAAGAGACAGGACTCAATTTCCTCATCGCTTTGGCAAGAGGTGCACCTCTAGCAATACACAGAGGGTCTAACAAAGGTGTAACGCTCAAGAGTACTAGTAAAAGATGGATATTTATTTCCAGATCCCAGCCACATGACATAGGTCACGGACACAAAGTGTTTCATCCCTGTCATGCAGCTGAGCCAGTATCCACCAACTCCAGAGGCTACTTTTACAGTTAGAGTTGTTCCCTTCAAGTGCAGAGATGGCAATTGTGACTGACCCTTGCACTGAGTGTACAAGAGGTATTACCCTTCCCAACTCCCAGTTTCCCTGCAAGGGCCAGTCACAGTCTGGCACTCTGTCCCATTATAAGCAGATACATGCTTCTTACCTACTCTGAACGAGAATTTGGCCCAGGAGCTTGGAAGGGGTGGGGTTAAACAAATGCTTCCCCCCTCGCCCCAATGAAAAAAAATAAATCAAGACCTGAAGCCCAATTCTCCCAAGCAATCCTGGAGCAACAAACCAATTGAAGGGGGGGAAACGCTGACATGATAACACATGTCCACTTTTAGCCTTTATATCACAACCAACGTTGCAATTAAAATTTATTTTAAAAATCAGGAACATACTTCAATAGCAACATTTTAAAAGAATGAAACTAGATTCCCCCTCTCCAAATCTACAGACTACGGTATTTTGAGGAAGAAATTCATGTCACCTTAATTTACTGATTGTAAAGTTCAGAAAAAAATTTGGGAATTTTCTTTGATACGGTGTTTCTCACGCAGGTCTTGGGGACAGACCTTCCTGGTCACATATACGTGAGTAAATTCCTTTGTTTAAAGATCTGTTTTAAAATGATAAGCCAATTTCTGTGTCATATTATTTATTGTTACACTGTAAAGCACTTGGGTGCTTGAAAGAATGGGCTATGTACATCAATAAATGTTAATCTATGCTGTATACTGACTGCAGGCTGCAACTATGTTTTCCAGACTGTTTACAGTGATGGAAGTTTCACAGTAATTTATAAAAGCAATAGATATTTTTACCTTATCCATATGCTTGTAAGCGAAACCTAAATAGGACTTCATGTTTAAATCTGTTGCTAAACTCACGCTATTTAACATGAAAGATACAATGTATTTATTGAAGTAGGGCTCCTTAGAGGTTAAGTAGGTTATCCATGGAGACTATCCCATAACTTTTCCTTAGCTGCCATTCATTAAATATGTTCCATCTCATGAACCATGAATCATTTCATTTTTAAGTACACTTTTATTTCCTTTAAATTTACCTAAAATTTTATTAGATTCAGCCTGTACAACCCTGACAGACAGCCCGCATACATTTAAAACATTCCCAGTGGAGAAGCATAAAACATTTAAAATCTATATTTGATCTGACAACAGCAGCACCACGTTTGAATTAGAAACAGATTAGACATAATTGAAGATAAAGAGGACGCAAGCGTCACTCCCATTTTGGTGAAGTGGGCTTTAAATTATCAGATTCATCCAGAATACATTACCAAGAAACATTGAATTGTTATCTTTAGACAGCCTTTTCTAAGAGTTTACAATTTCTCAGTTCAGTGAAGCTTACCACCAGCTTGTTATCAGAACAAAAAACGAAAAATCATTTGGTTCAGAGCACAGAACTGATCTCACCTCAAAAAAGTACACATTTTCTTCTGATAACAGATACTTCATTGGACTGCAGAGGTGCCACTTCATGCTTTACAGTGAAGACAATCTCTTTTAAGGTTCTTCCACTTTTGAGGTAATTCCAAACCACATTACAAACAGATATTGTTTGTCAGTTATACCTCAAACAACTCTCCCCTCACAAAAACACACACACACACACACACTCCCCAGCCCCTTTTCTTTTTTCTAGCTGACTTTGGATCATTCATTCTTCATATAATATCAGGGTTGGAAGGGACCTCAGGAGGTCATCTAGTCCAACCCCCTGCTCAAAGCAGGACCAATCCCCAACTAAATCGCCTTCTTATTTAGTACCAAACCTGGACTTTTCCTGGTAATTTCCAAAACATAATTATGGCAAAAAATAAAGTGTATTTACAATATTCTGGATTTTCTAGTTAGAACATGATTATGTATTTTTATTTTGAAAATAAACTTCAGCAGTACCAAACACTTCAATTATGCAACAACACACTATTAATTAGGTGGGTTTTCAAGACTAACAGATTTTTATTTATTTGGTTTATATAATTTAGGGCTCAAACCTACAAACACTTGGTACTGGACATTACTGTACTTCCCATGAACTCCCAGTAGTAAGCACTACATCCAAGAGGAAGTGTTTTCAGAATTTGGCCCTCCCATATCCAGAAACTCAGCTGTGTTTCAGCAAGGATTTGCTTGTTCTCAATTTTTCTTCTAGCCCAAAGAGATCACGTAACTTGCCTGAGTTCCACAGATCCCCAAACCTTATCTACACTACAGAAAATACCTGTTGCTGACAACAGGTGTCGGCAAACAGGTGCAGCTGAAGTAATGCTGAACATCGATAAACTGTAAGTGTACCCAGGTATGAGACATGTTTAGCATTGTTTCATTACATATGGTCAATCCCTGCAGGTTAAAGGCAGCTACACAAAAGCAAATGGTTGTTTTTTGTTGTGGGGGGAGGGTTTGGTAGCATAGACACTGCTTTTGAGAGCAACCTTGGCTTGAACCCCATACTACCAGCTCTTTACTGTAACTAGACCACATTGCCTTTCCAGAGTTGTACTGCTGAAAAATGGGTTTCTGATTCTTATTTGATGCAAGGTTTGACATTTACCTGGGCTACAAGCTTAATAAACACAAGCAATCTATTGACAATACATCCATAAATAAGGACACAAAGAAATCTGTCTATAAATTGCACATTAAAGAACACATTTCCATAGTAAAACCATGTTTTCCAACAAGTATTTAGACTGCCTGAAAGATTAGAATTGAAAAGTAAAGCAATCAGTTTGAAAGGTCCCTCAGTTTCATACCCAGCACAGATCAACAAATTTCCTGGAAATTGTGCTAGAGGGGGGAAAAAAACCCAAAACCTATCTGTTTCATGCACAGAGCTTTGATCTTTTGAAAAATGAGGATGAAAGCAAGGTTCCAGTTTCACAGAGAATGTTCTAACTTGTAAAACACCCAATCTATTATTATAATCATGCCATTCACATGGATATAACTTTTGGTATACCAAACTTTCTTAAACCCCTACATTACAGAATATGACCCACCTTTTCAAATAGTGGCCTTTCAATTAGCACAAACAAAATCAGACTATTTGTGCAGAGTTTCTGCATGTCTGTGTTCAAACAGATATTTGTTTATGCAAATGAGATAATTAGGCACCAGATTACTCAATTTGCATATACAAACAAGTAGTGCCCTGATCCCGCAAAACTTCGTCTTTGCAAGATCAGGGCCCAATCTAACAGTTGTGCACAGAAAACTTCCCATTGCAAAAACCACGGCATAGTTGAAACCCCTTTGAAAATTGAGTTCTGGGTATCTTATTCATAAAAATTAACATTGAGATGAAATTAACATACAACTTCTAAGCCTTGGAACATTTTTAAAATGTTTGCCCTATTTATCAAGATTTTTAACTAAAACCTAAATATAAACACAAAAATGGAAATTAAATTTTTCAAGCATTTCTCTACATTTTTCCAACTCCAAAATTCCTTACGTTTGTTTTACATAAATACCACAGAAGTTTGTGCTCAGTTTGAAATAACTGATTTTGTTATTTTGATAAACATACTACAGAACAATTAAGATACTGAACTTTAAAACTCTTCAGCTCATGTGAAACAAGACTTTATACTGAATACACTATTGTTACATGTAATAATTTCAGTGCATTACTTGGAGTAATTATTAGAGGTAATCAGAACATGTGGGAGGGAAAACATAAAAAGCTAGACACATCTCTTCTTTTTTCAATCAAAATTGTTTGTAATCTAAATTTCCCTACCAGCTCTAGTAATTGTTACATGAATTAATAAAATTCCATAAAACACAATAATCTATTTGTTGTGGTGGTTTTATTCTAACTGATTAGAAGCCAGATTCAAAGTCCATTTAAGTCAGTAGAAAGACTCTGACTGAAATGGGGTTTGGATCAGGATCTTGAGGCTGACAACAAGATCATCTTATTGGTGGAAATAAAAACAGAAATAAACTCCAAAAAGGACAATGAAATTCATTTAATTAAAAACAACAACATTATGGGTCATATCGAGTTTACAGCTTGTCAGCCCCAGACTGTGGTGGCATATCCTATGCTTTCTAGTCTTGTGTCTGGATCTGGGTCCCTTTCAGTCCCTAGGTTTTTACTAGAAATGACCCCAAAGCCAAACATTTCTAAACTTTGGGAAGTTCAGTCATACACGGCAGCCCTGGTCTATCCAAAAGTTTTAGCTGTGAATTGTTTTTTCCTGTCTGCTCCACAGTGTACAAGAGGCTGTTGGCAGGGCTGGTGACTAAAACGATCCACTATGGATTACACTCTGTGATGGAGAGCACACCAGATACCAGGGCAACCATGTCACTATGGTAGTCGGAGGGATTTCAGAGTAGTTCTGCTGCCTTTAATGACTGAGGGAGTCATTGCGGGAAGAATTCCTTCCTTCCAGCCTCAACAGTGAAGAGATTCCCACCCTGTTCACAGCATGGCCACTAAGGCCAAGAGCATCATTTTACAATCTCCCTGAGTAAGGGGCACCATGCCCCAGGAGCTGACCAAATTGGGACTCCTGGTTCCCCCTTAGCTCCAGAGGGGAAACTAATCTGCATCAGCACTATAGCTGCAGCAAACTATTTTCCCCTTTGCAAAGACTTACCTGTGCTTGCTGATGCATTGGGGGGCAGAGCCTTGACTCTACTGATCATGCACCCATCCAACCAGTCAAGGCTGCAGTGGCCCACAGCTTTTACGAAAAAAATTCCAATGGCTCTTTAATGTAAAACTTATCCTGCAGCCCTGGAAATGGAGACACAATAATCCTGTCTGACTATATGAGAGCTAGAACTTGAAAATGAATGGGCTCAATACAGGGATAATGGGGTGAAAGTCTATGGCCTGTGATATACTGGAGGTCAGATGAGATGATCTAATGGTCCCTTTCTAGCCTTCAAATCTACGTATTCATGAACCACCTAGTTTAGTTTAATTATCCCAGCAGAGTGAAATGCACAAGGGAAACAAAAAGCATAAATGGTGGAAAACACATTACATTTTCAAAATCCTTTCCATTTCTGTAACTTGAGGCGTTGTTAATAATACAAGCAAAGCATCTTTAAATAGATATATTAATTCTTTAGTGAACCATTAATTTATATCTGTTTTGGGTAGCTATCCCACCTACAGACCTTTTCATTGTAACTTTATTCTTGGAATACACTGATAACACTGTATTAGAAAGCAGTTAACTGTTAAAATGATGAAGGAAATTAAAGGGCAAAATCCTGGAAATCCTCACTAAAGTGAATCTTCCCCCTCTCCCCCACACATACCAACCCCTTTAAGTCAGGGGGAGTTTTGCACAGATTGTGACAAAGGACTGTAGATTTTGACTTATGATCCATTGTTTGATTTTTAAAAATACAGAGCCAAGTTTAATCTCTCTCAAAATTAGGCTAACAATGGTAGAAAATAACAAAAAGTTTTGTACAAATATGACAAAAAGTGTTGTGTGTGTTTCAGAGTCCTTACCTCCAGTTCTGTATAGATCTGTTTCGGTAGTTGCTGCCCATAGGTTATGAGTAGCTCAGCAGCTGATTGTAAAGGTTTGAAAATGTTATAATGTGGATTGCCAATCCTCTATAGCCATCAGACACCCCAGTATTTCAACCAGAATGGGGCAGCCTCCTCCTTTCACTGTCTTAGCTAAACCTTTTTCAGTTTCATGAATGAATTTCTCTAGCTCAGTAACACTAATGATATATAATGTGAGAAAGTGTCAACAGTTAATTAGCATGGAGCCTGTGAAAACTTAAGGCAAGCCACACACATCAATTATATTAATGAACAAGTAAATGCAATCAAATCAAATGTAGAAGCATTGTGTTAAGTTTTTACAAGATGAGAACTGCATTTCACATGCATGACAGCAGTTCTCTCAACGGGCAGAATGTGGTACCATCTGGCCCTGCCTCCCCTTTTTCTTCTCCCACTGCACCTGCTCAGGTGGCAGCCAGGGGCTGGCTCCAAGTCTTCCAGTGGAGGACAAAGGGCCTAGCTAGCACTGTCGGTTGTGGTGAATGACCCACAAAGGCATCCAGACAGGGGACATGCGACACCAGGGTCCATTCCCTGTACAGGATGATCAAGCTGGGGAGAATGCAAATTACACCTTTTAAAAGTGTAGCCAGGATCTGCTCTTACTTCTTTTCTCTGTGTTACTCAAAGTATTCGTTATGCCTTTATTATTATTTGTATTCTTGTTGTGCCTAGCCAGCATGCCTCCATCCACTGCTGCTCAGGTGGTGAACCCCCCTCCTTCACCAGCATGGCTCTGCCTCTTTGGTATTAATTCAGCCATAAACGCATAATAGGCAAATGGCAGAAGCATTAGAAATCCTTAGAACTTGTGGCAAGTTAAAATGTTATTAGAATAAAAAATAAATAAGAAGTAACTAATATGTTTCACTTATATGGCACCTTCCATCTGAAGACCTCAAAGCCCTTTACTAACAATAATAAATTAAGACAACACTTCGGTGAGGTAGGTAAATATCACTATCCAAGTTTTACACATGAGGAAACTCAAGCACAAAGAAGTTAGGTCTCTTGCCTCAGGTCACGTACCAAGTCTATGACAGAGCTGGGGTCACTCTTGAGTTTTTGCTTCCAGTCTTCCTCTCCCTTCTTTGGCCAAAGGATCAAATTTCCAACAAAGCCAGTTAAGAAAATGCAGAGTAGTTTACCTGTGAGTTACATGGTTGAGTAGATGTTCCTTAAACATCCAACTCCATTTTTAATAATATTCATCCAAGATATTTCAAAAGCCTTAATATCAACCAGGAACCAGCCATTGAAAGTCTGATTTTCAAATTCACTAACTTCCTTGTACAGTGTTATATAAATATTGACGTTAAAGAAAAAATATAATTAGCATTTTTAATTTAATCTACAAAATACTATAATGATTTCATAGCTGTTCTATCGGCACGAGAAAGAGAAATACAACAAACCACAAAAACTAAAATACTTGTTCTTTAAAGTGTGCTAACTTGGGCAAGCATTTCTGAAGCTCATATTCTATATACAATTCCAGCTCCTCGGTATTAAAAAATCTTTCACAGAACAAGAACCGCTTCATAAATTCAGATTTATCATCCATCCATAAGTAGCTGTATTTGTTAAAGTAGCTTTGATTCTCCTGAACATTAACAGTGGCCGATGTCTGCTCATGATTTCTTCCAGGGTATCCATCTGATCCACATCTTGCTAAAGTGCAAATAAAATTGAAGGGTGAGTGGAGCCAGTGATTTAATTTAAATTAAGAAGAGGTGGGCTGGAAGCCAAACCATAAGGTACCTGCAAGGACTCAAGAAGTTAGCTCAGTGGCAAGTGAATAACCCAACATGCCAGTTAGCAATCAGGTTGGCTGTTTGCTGCTTGAATAAACTGAATGTGATTGCTTGGGGTTTAATAATTTCTATTTTATCCATCATGTCAACATCTTGAAGTGCTTACAAAAAATATCAAATCAGCCAGTGTCTATTTGTCATCAACTGACCACAAAACATACCATTGTTATTGCCCATACCCACTGAGAAGTTACCCACCAAGCTGTTGACCTATATAAAACATAAAAAGCCTTATTTCAACCAAGCCCTAAATGCCACCAGAGTCAGCCTCTGCTGGATCTCAAGAGACTGAATTCCAGAGACAGGGTCCTTGAACCCCGCACCAAGAATTCCTTATTGCCCAAGCACAGGGTTTAAATCCCTCCCTGCAGACAGACAGCAAAAGTGGGTGACTGATGTGACATCATCTCAGTGAGAGATTATTTTGGCTGAAGCTATAATGGCAGCTACAATGAGACCGTAAAGATCAGTCTCTCCATATTGTAGGCTCCATCCTGTGACTGGCTTCTGAAGGCTGTTTTCAAGCCCCTTCCTGCACCTTCGCTTCTCCTCAGACTCACGCTCCAGCTGCCCTCTCTTCTTTCCCCCCGCCCTTTCCTTCCCTTCCCAAATGTCCCCTTTCCTTTCCTCTCTCTCTGGTTACCTAATCCTCTCCTAACAAAACCCCACCCCACCAAATTAAAAACCTCCATTAGCCTCCCCAAGAGCCTTCAAAAACCCCTCAAACCACATGGCACTGACGTGGCTTTTCCAAACCATCACATTGTTTACTCTGCTTGTATGTTGTGGCCCTTTCCCCACCCTGTCTCTCTCTAGCAGTGTTGCCAGTTCTCACAACTTTAATGCACCTCTTTACATGTACTGGTTTTCTTAAAGCCCCAGCTGCTGGTAGCAGGAGATTTGCCTGAGAATCTCAGCTCTTATTTTTAAAAAAGCATCAAGCCTTCATGGTTGCAGAGAAACCCTTGAAAATGTGACCAGGTGCACCCTAAAGGCTCAGAAACGAGACAGCAAATAAAAAGAAGCTAATGTGTGTGGGTTTTGTCAATAATCAAATGATTTTTTAGTCAATCTCATGACTTTTGGGGGTCTGACTCCTGATTTCTGAATGTGGGGGTCAGCAACACTGGTTTTATCTATTTAGATTTTAAGCTGTTCAGGGCAGAAACAGCCATTGGCTAGGACAATGGGGCCCTATTCTCAACTATCCCCTCAGGGCTACCGGAATATTTATTAATGAAATAAAATAAATAAATAAATACCCACCCAAATCATTAGCAAAGGACATAATGAAAAATACGGTTCTTGGGTTCTCTGTGCAGCTTCTTTGTGCTGCTCAACAAATGGAATCTGGTTGTGGAACTGGCCACAATGTGAAGGATGCTCTGGTGGCACAGTTGGTCTATTGGCTCTTATGCCATCTATCCCTCCCTCCTCAGGCAACATCAGGGCTATTGTGGCCGAACAGGAGATGTGGCCAGTCTTCCCCAAATTCCACCAATTCCGCTGACATTCCAGCCTCCTGAGCAGACAGCCTCCAAACAGGCTGTTCTAACTTACTCAGGGGACTGGCCCAGCACACAGGTGGGGCCAGGAGTGGGGAATAGGGTGACCAGATGTCCCGATTTTATAGGGACAGTCCCGATTTTGGGGTCTTTTTCTTATATAGGCTCCTATTCTCCCCCCCACACACACACACACACCCTGTCCTGATTCTTCACATTTTCTGTCTGGTCACCCTAGTGGGGAAATGCAAAGGTGAACTTTATTCCACCTTTGCACATCCCCAGGCCAACCTGAGCTGTGAAGCTCCTTAGCTGCAACCAAGGGTTCGTCCCTAAAATATTATCAATTCACATTAGCTTTGCTTGAATCAGTTGCTTTTTAAATGTTTTTGTTTAACCTTCATGATGTATTTCACAACATTGCTGCTTCTGTATAGTTTATATGGCTGTGACCTACTTACATTTTATCTGTTCTTTCTCGGTGGCCTGTATATCTGAGATTGTATTTTAGCACTTGCTTGTGACTGCCATAAATACATTGTGGAAAAAGGAAATGAAGCCAAAGCTGGGCACAAAATATTTTTAAATGTTCATTAAAATTAAAACTACAAAAATTGTTTTAATATTATTTGCAGACCAGTTTGATTTACTGTCTGAACATTCACACAAACCTATACTTGTCTGTAGGAAGAGAAACTGTGGTGAACATTCATGCTAATAGCAGCAAAGAGTCCTGTGGCACCTTATAGACTAACAGACGTATTGGAGCATAAGCTTTCGTGGGTGAATACCTCTTCAAGAAGTGGGTATTCACCCATGAAAGCTTATGCTCCGATACGTCCGTTAGTCTATAGGTGCCACAGGACTCTTTGTCGCTTCTACAGATCCAGACTAACACGACTACCCCTCTGATACTTGATTCATGCTAATAAGGATTGTGGGTAGCAAGGAGCAGAAACATCATCAGGTGATCTATGCAACCAATCACACAGCACAGAGAGCACACACTCACACCAAGAGCTGTAGCAAAGCAAATAGTTCTGAAGACTTGCACAAGCTGAAACATGATTGCATAAATCATTGCTCAAAAAAGTCTAATTAATGAACCCATTTGTAAACACCAACACCACTGGACGATTCTTCACAAACAAAGGCAGAGGCTAAATCCATGAAAGAAATTGTCCTCTGCAAATAGGTCAGCCAGCTCCAGACTTCAGTGTGAACTGGTCATCATGCTGTAAGTTGGGCAAGCAAACTAGAGAGGGTTAAAAAAAACAAACATGCAGTGCAATTTCAAGAGCACCTTCTGGTGGCTGAAGGAAAGTAGTGGATGCACTAATGCAAGAAGGAAAGAGGAAGAGGTTAAGGCATGTAGAAAATGACAGCTCACAATAAATAGATGTGTAAAAGCCTTTTATTCCTCCATAAGTCACTGAATGCAGGTGACTCGGGTGGGGAAAACAATCACATTAAATGCCTGGTGAAAGAGTCAACTGTTTGTTTTTTAAGGAAAGATACTAGCTAGTAATAATACCTGGTAAGTGTCTTTTCCAAGATGTTTGGCAACTCAGTTAATAAATTATGTGATTCTGTAAATGTTTCTGATTAGTCCCTACACATCAGAGAAATTGCAATTGACATTAGGGTCCAAAGAAGGTTTAAAAGTCGTTTCGCTGCTATTAAGGACAAGCTGCACTTCAAATAAAGGAGAGGACTTAAATGATGTCTTGGTGTTTTCAATCAGATACTTAAGAGAACACTTGATAGCTTTGATCAGCCCATCTAAAATCATGTGGTCTATGTACTCAGTGTAGGCTTTCCATTCATCAGAAAGAGGATCTGCCGGGAGCAAGGTCTGATTGTCCTGAAACAGGTAATTTACAGAATGGGCAACAGGGTTTAGAATTGCTCTTCCCTATGTGGATTCCGCATCCCTGCTAATTGATCAGTGCAGGAGAAAAGGAACTCTCACTTTGATGAAGAAAAGCTTTCCCACTATTTACAACTTCATTATCTTTTCATTGTAACTTTTACAAGCACATCTGGAACCAATTGCTAAAAGCTATTTCCTTTTAGAGTTGGATTTGCATTAGCCAAGTGTATTTAAAAACATTTTTGAGTTTTGTAAACTACTGAATCCCAGCTTTCCCAATTATCTCAGCCTATTTATTAACAGTTGGTTCTCCCAGTGCCAAAAGTGTACTGGATTTATAACGATTATCACCTGGACTAGCTGGTAGATCCTGTCTTTTGGACCATCCTGTGCAATTTGGAAATTCTCTTTTTACCATCAAGACAAAGAAGGGAAGAATTTCCACAATTTTCCCTCACACAAAAGGAGGTTTTGCTCAGTATATAGAGCAGTCACTTTAATTACAGTTGGCTTTCTGGATTCCGCGGTCCACATTCTGAACAGGATCTCTAATCTGCTCAATGTAATCCCACAGTTCTTCATTCTGCCAGGTCAGGCTTCAGTTGTACTGTGAGTTCTACTTCCACTTGCAGAATGATTTTCCATAACCTATTGTACCTCTCGGTAATTAAATTTAAGTTTCCAATATACGGAGGGGGAAAATATCATATTCTTTATAAATTAATCAGAAATGTTTCTGACCACAGATTCCATCGCTCTTTGAAATGTAGATTCGCATGCAATGTTTGAATATACTGTGGTTTTTTTATCTTCTAAAAATATAAAACAGGCAAGAATCATAAACACTTCAACTTGTATTTTAAAATAATGAAAGGCCAGATTCTCAGCTAGTGTAAAGCAATGTAGCTCCAGTTAAGTCAATGGAGATACATCTATTTACAGTGGCTAAGAATCTGGCCCTTAGTGGTAGCAAAAAGTGCTACATTGATAGCTGGGAAACTGAAGACTTCTGTTTATTCATAAGACCCTGCTTTTGCACAAGCTATACCTGTAAGTTTCCCCACATTGCCCCATCAATGGCATAGTCTGCACACAAGTATGTACCTGTTTAACTAAAGATGAAGTGATATTACACCAATTTAGTTAAACCAGTGCAGCATAATGTGCAGACACTACACATTGGTTTAAACTGGGTTTATATCAGTTTAGCTTGTCCCTGAATCAATGTACACCCAATTTAAATCTATGTAACAGTGTCCATACACAAAGCCGCACCAGTTTAACAAAATCAGTACAAAAATCACACTGTTAGTTAATCCGGTGCATACTTGTGTGCATAGACAAGTCCAATGTGTCTCAGTCAGGCTCTGAGGGGCTACTTCCACTATCAGAAACGTTCGGTTTCTAAGGGCTTGTCTACACTTACAGCACTGCAGCAGCTGTAGCACGTAGAGAAGATGCTACCTACACCCATGGGAGAGCTTCTCTCATCAGCTCCCTGAGAGGCAGTAACAATGTCAACGGCAAAGTCCTCCTGTCAAGATAGTGCCGTCTACACCAGGAGTTAAGTCAGTATAACTCCGATTTTCCACACCCGAGTGACATAGTTATACCAACATAAGTTTGCAGTGTAGACCAGGGTTAAGAAAAGTCATATTTTTGGTCTCAACAGAAGCTGCCAGCAAGGCTGCCAGTTTCTACTGTCCGTAGTAGTGGCTATTGTCATGTGAATGGGTATCATCTACGAGATGGACTAAACTCATCAATTCATTTCACACAGACCACTAATCAGCCTTTCAGTGATAACTTTGGTCATGTTGACCTAGACCAAATGTGAACTAGTGATGGAGAAAGGCTTCATCACTCATTACCAAGTCCCGTAAGCCAGGGATTCTCAACCTTTTTCCTTCTGAGCCCCACCCCCATCCCCCAACACGCTATAAAAATTTCACAGCCTACCCATTGCACAACAACTGTTTTTCAGTAGATTAAAAGCCAGGGCCGGCATTAGGGGTAGCAAGCAGAGAAATTGCCCAGGACCTCATGCCACAGAGCGCCCCACAAAGCTAAGTTGCTCAGGCTTTGGCTTCAGCCTAGGGACAAGGGGCTCGAGCTTTGGCTTCAGCCCCAAGCAGCAGGGCTTGGGAATTGGCTTTCTGCTCTGGGCCCCAGTGAGTCTAACGCTGGCCCTGCTCTCGGATTTATTTTGGTGGAACTCCTGAAATCTGCTCATGGCCCCCCAGTGGGCCGTGGGCCCCAGACCTTTGGTTGAGAAGCACTGCCATAAGCCATCTGCTCCTTCAACTTTGGAAATTACTGATTAGAGGAGTCTGTTCTGCCGTTACATCCACAAACTAATGCACCAATGGGGAAACATGCCCTTTTGTATTCAAAAGAAACACACATGTACATTTAGTTAAAACTAAAATATAAGATTAGCTACAATCTACAGTGTAACAATAATCCAGCAGACATAATTCAGAAAAATAGTTGAGCACACTTTGGTTTTGGTTCTGGATACCTGAAGACTTAGATTACTACTGTTATGTCAATTTTCTTCCATGTCTTTATATGCACATATGTTTCTCATACAGAATCTTCTGTATTTACCTTGTAAAGGGTTTCTCTCTTGGAATATAAGTGCAACTTCTGGTACAACTGGATGTTTCAAAATCTCAAGGTATTTCATCTCCCAAAGAACAGCAGAAAGCTACAATAGACATATAAGATTTGAACATTTTGTTATTCAAAAGATAGCTGTTGGTATCTAACAATAAAGTAAGAAACTGTTTCAAATTACCACGCATGGGTAAAATGCTGCAGGATTTGTTTAGGCAAAGTTCCCATTGACTTCAACAGAAGTTTTCCCACAGTAAGGGATGCAAGACTTGGCCCTTAGTGTACTTTATATTTAAATTATTCACATTTTATATTTGCATGTATAATGTGCATTTTGAAAAGAAAAGAAAAGCTACACAATGTTTCTCTAATTTTAAACTAAATAATCTGCAAATACATCCAGGGGAATAAGTATGTTCATATGTATGTGTCTCAAAATATTTTTAGTGGCAATGTATATAATTCTTTATACTTTGTGGTCAAAATCCTCAAGTCTGATCCACACTGTGGAGCTCTTATCTGTAGCGCAAGGGAAATTTTTGCTATAACACAAATGATAGCTGTTAAAAATAAAATAAATGTTAAATCAGCACAGGTAAGATTTACCACTGTATTACCTTTTGATTAAAATTTACTTCAGACAATCCAGTCTCATCACATTTGAGACCGCGTTGATTAAGTTGTGATACACAGAGAAGGTTCAGACCTTGTGCCCAGGAAGTGTAAATTTCTTCATCATATCTACCCAACAATTCTAACATGCTCTCATATTTTGGGAAAACAAAATTTGTTTCTTCCATCTGCAGAATTCCAGAGAGACAGCAGAGATTTCATCTCAATGTCATTTCTAGTACACGTGACTATAACTTTAGAAAGCACATGAAGTGTTTTAAGCCCCATTGTACAATGTTTTACAGCAATACTTACAGATGATTGATGTGCCTAAAAGGTGTTCTGTGCTACAGCAGCCTCTCTCATAACACTCCTGAGATCATTTCATATTGCCTGCAGTCGATGGCATGTTTTCGTGAAGTGCAGCACATCCGTTCCTTAACTCAAACAAGCAGCAGCAGTTATGGTGATGGGCTGCCAGTTTTACCATCACCGAACCAGTGCTTGAGCCCTAGAGAAAGAAGTGCTGGGATTTAACCATTTCAACAAGAAGAAAATTTTGAATTAGCGGAGGTGGGTGCTGGATTTTTGAAAAAGGGCTAATCATTGATTTACTTTGTCATGATCAGAAGTACCAGAATGCTGTTCTGGCTCCCAAAAGAAGTGCTGGAACAGCGCTCTGGAAGGTTTCAGCACAACTCAAGTGCTGCACGGAACCTGCAAATAAAGCATCACATCTGCACCCACTGAACTCAATGTAAACTCCCCATCAGAGCCATAACTAGGGATTTTGGCGCCCGAGGCAACAGGGGCAGCTCTATGTTTTTTGCTGCCCCAAGCACGGCAGTCAGGCAGCGTTCGGTGGCGTTTCTGCGGGTGATCCGCCGGTCCTGTGCCTTTGGTGTGCCCACCGCCGAAGCCACGGGACAGGCGGACCTCCCGCAGGCATGCCGCCGAATGCTGCCTGACTGCCGCCCTCAAAGCAACCGGCGCCGCCCCCTGCGGCTTGCCACACCAGGCATGCACTTGCTGAGCTGGTTGCTGGAGCCGCCCCTGCGAGGCAAGAAGGACCCTCGCCGCCGAAATGCCGCCGAAGACGGAGTTTTCTGCACCCCTCAGGTATGCGCGCCCGAGGCAAGTGCCTCACTCACCTCACCCTTCTTATGGCACTGCCCCCCATTGACTTCACTGGGAACAAGCTCAGGCCCAAAATTCTACAGGAGAGGGCAAAATTCCCATTTGTTTCAAAGCCAGGTTTTGACCCTTAATGCTTCTCAATGCTTTGTGGTCCACAGAAGCACTTCAGTTGGTTCATGGAGCTGCTTTTGTCACAGTGGTGAAGCAGCGAGGCTCTCTGCTGGCTGTAGGCCAGTACAAGGCTCTCCTTGGGCTTGCAGAAGCGATTTTGGCCAATCGAAGACAAAAGGACAACACATCTCTGAACCCTGGCTGCCTGCTTTATGTCTTATTGGAAGTTCCTTTGGCATGAATTCAACCATGAACGAATTATGGATGACTTCAGAGTGGAAGGGAGAGCAAACGTAAATGAGGACATAATTGAACTGCAGAGTGGTCTGGGGAAAGCAGAGCGCTCTACTAAGCACTGCCTTGCCAGCAAGAGGGATGGAGACTTCTCTTGTAAGAAACAACTTCATCGTGCAAACTTCTTCTATTTGAGAATTTCCGTTGTAACTGAAAAGAGCCCAATCCCCTTACCAACACTTCCAGTCTACAGAATTGGTTTCCAGTTTGTGAAGGAAGTTTCTAAGACTGTGCGTCAAACTACAGAGAGACCATAAAACCTATTTTTTAAAAGGGCTAAGTGTATCATTAATGACATATGTGTCCATAAAACACCAAACAGAATAAAATTATAATACTCATCTCCAAAAAAAAAAAAAATTACACCCACACCCACACCGCTTATACAACAACAATAGAGAGCATAGAAGAGCACTCACTTTTTCTCTTCAATTGTCAAAGATTTGTTTGCAGCAGGTATTTGCCTCTTCAGATATTGAAAGAACAGCAGCCAAATTTGGCTAAAGGCAAGAACTGGTGACAGACGTGTCCAGAAGAGTACTAAAAATCAGCAAAACCTACATAGAACTCATTAAGGAACATATACAAGAACAACTATATCTCCTTTGGGGAAAGGAGGCAGGGCCAGCGCGACCACTAGGTGAGCCTACGCGGTCGCCTAGGATGCCGGGGGGCAGCTGGCCGTGGTTGCCTGCCGCCCTCCCAGCGTCATGGCTGAGCCGGGAGGGTGCCGCGGGCGGGGGGAGGCTGCCGCGGGTGGGGGGCTGAGCTGCCGCCCCGTGGGGGGGAGGCCGCCATGGGGGAGGGGGACTGGCTGCGCAGGGGGCAGTGTTAGCTGGGGGGGGGGGCGCAGGGCTGATGCAAGGAAGTTTCGCCTAGGGCGCGAAACTTCCTTGCACCGGCCCTGAAAGGAGGTTGCACATTTAGATTGTGTTATACACATTTAAAATGAAAACAATTCTTTAATTTTGTTGCTGAACACTGTGTGTGTGTCTGTGTGCAGTTATCCCTGAAAAGTATTTGTGAGATGCAACTCTGAAAGGCAAATGGCGGATTATTTTTATAGATTTTATGGGGCATTCTATTTTTATCACTGAATTCATTGCCTCTTTACACTCATGATTAATGTGTTTCATAAATGGTTGTAGACACTATGATCCAGAATTTTTCACAAGAGCTTAACTATGGAATGAAATTAAATGTGTCAGCTATTGTATACCCAATATATTAAAACAAAAATAATGGAAAACATTGCTACCTTTATTGTAAGTGTATATAATTAGGCATAACGGGAACAAATTGAGCAAGAAAAAAAAATTATGGCTGATTATCAGTGGGGTCTCTTAACCATGGAATAGTCCCCCAGTGGCAATGGTGAAAGTCCCATCACTTGAAACATTTAAAACTAGACTGGACAAAATACTCAAAGAGACACATCAAAGAGCTGTTCTAGACTAATGAGAGAAATGGGAAAATAGACAGACTATGGCTGTAAAATTTTGTCTCTCTCTAATTTGCATGGACTACATTATTGTGGCAGAGATTCCAGATCTACTTTCTGCGGACTGGAATAGGGGATCCTTTGCAGTCCTGTGTTTCTATGATTAATAGTGTCTCTACCGACAGTTGTGGAATAGTCGAGCAAAAACAGTTTGCAGCAACATCTTTTGCTGGCCCTGTGGCTC
This sequence comes from Macrochelys suwanniensis, assembly GCA_033296515.1. Taxonomy (NCBI): domain Eukaryota; kingdom Metazoa; phylum Chordata; order Testudines; family Chelydridae; genus Macrochelys; species Macrochelys suwanniensis. Next base: position 39,970,548 of record CM065784.1, read on the forward strand.
TCCAAGTGGATATTTGATCAGGAATTAAAGCTGCTTCAGACTGTATTAACATTAACTGGGCCTCCCACTGACTGCTATTCCATAACCATGGGGGCAGCCAGCCAGAAGCAGCATGGCTCCAGAAGAAATTGTGCTGGCAGGGGAAGAGTGGGGCCAGCAGGGCAGCTGTATTAAGGCACCAGGCATCTACAGATCATGCCTGTCCCTGAGATCCACACAAATCGTGAGAAATCTTTGATGGGTTTAGAGAGCAGAACCACATCTCTTCTTCAGGACAGTTTGCTAACCTCAGCTCCTAAATAGGACAATTTAGACAAAGTGTTGCAAGAGCTATTCAGAGGGCTTCTTGATCATTGTGTTAGTCTTTCCTCTGTAGGGGCCCTATGATAATCCAATAGACTTATATGTAAGTGTATACAGGTCAAAACAATGTCCCTTAATATGTAGGAAGAAGTAGAGTTCTTGTCTGGGATATTTGGGGCACAGCATGCCAGCTACCACTTTTTCTGATGTCAATAAATGCAGTCTTCAAAAAAGTAAATTGCAGATACTTTGTGGACAAACTCACCAAATGCAACCAAAAAGTTTATGGGGTGATTTTATAACATTTCTGCCAATAACATGTTTGTTTTATTTGAATATGTATTACCAGCTTCAGCTTCTGGTGGTTCATGGTTAAATATCCCATAAAAGCTAACTCAGTCTCTTTTATTCTGAACTCTCTACCGTCACGCTGACAGTCCAAATTACAGTATTTTATTATATTGCATCTTCACTGTGTATTTTATTTATCTCTGTTGTGCCTACTAGTTTTTGGCATCTATTCAAAACCTTTACCTGTGTCCCCTGCTGTTTGTCCTTCTCGCAAATGGTTCTGTCTCTTTTGCAGTTTGTTTTGCCTTAGAGCCTTAACAATCTCTTATTTTATTCGCTACCCAATTCATTAGTGTAGAGAGTTAGGCTATTATGTAACAATTAATTTGCCATCACCAAGTGACACCAAATTATTGCCTATTTTCTTGATGAATGATCACAACTGCCAGTGAAAAACACAGTTATAAATCACCAGTTTTTAGTTACTTGTGAAGCACAGTTTGTGGAGTTGCTCATTATGGTGTAAGACCAGGTTAACACGGTGGTTAAATTAATAAATAAAATGTGAGACACAAGGTGGGTGAGATAATATCTTTTACTGAGCCAGTTTCTGTTGGTGAAAGAGACAAGCTTTCAAGCTCCACAGAGCTCGTCTTCATGTCTAAAATGTCACAGTTAATGCGTATGCTGTTTAAAAGTAAATCCAATGTGTCTTCATAATAGAACTGGTCTGTGGTTCAGCAACTCTCCATTTACCATACATTCTATCTTTGTTACTTGCTTCTTCAAGTCTCTTCAAAGATTCCTAGAATAGTAGAATCATTGGGTCAGAATGGAACTCTGGTAGACCTTCTAGTCCAGCCACTGGCATTCCAGCAGCACTGGTTTCACTATTCCTAATCTAGACTAAATGGTGAACGTCTAGACTACTTTTGAACTTCCTCAGTAATAGCAATTCCACATCTTCACTTTGCAATGTGTTACATTGCCTAACTTTTGATAGTTAATGTTTTCTCTCACATTTAATTTCCCTTCTTGCAGTTTAAGATTGTAGGTCAGATTCCCAGATTAATAGAACTGGTAAGGTTATAGAAGAGCCCCATTGTTGATTAAAATGCAATGCTGCAATGAGTCAAATTCTTGATGCTTTGGTAAAAAAAACTGTAAACTGCAGAGGACATGCTGATTAGTTCTCCAGCATCATCTTTCTTGTGCACATATATTACATAGTTCATCATATTCTTTATCCTTATATAGTCTAAGCATCTTCTACTTGTCTTCTTCCTCTGCTACTGTACAATATCCATGAACAGGTCATTTTCTCACATCTCTTCCTACTGTCATTCTAGTCACCCTTTGCTCTGATTCTTCTCCAGTGTATATGGCATGTCTGCTTATGCCCTTTTGTCCTACCTTCTTGATTTTATTATACATTTTTTGCTATGTTTGTTGTATTTGTTTGGATGTGTTCTTGTAGAGCTGATGGTAAAACTCTCCTGTCTCAGCGGGAAGCTGCTCCTCACAGCAATTACACCTGCTGCCTTCCTTTTCATTTTCCTTCAGCTTCTGATGAAATTGTATTTTCCGAAACCCTATGAATTCTCTCTCACAATCTTATATAACTCAATGTATTCAACCATCTCTTTTCCATCCATCTTCTCTTTTCCATCAGCTTTTTCATTTTCTCAGACATTTTGCTCATTTTCTCAGACATTTTGCTCATTTTCTCATGTAATATCTTGTCTGCTACTTTATATTTGTTATTTTCCATTATCTGGATTGTCATTTTCCTCTAAATTTTCAGCGTATGCATGACATCTAGGCACAGACTTTCATAACTCCCACTGACTTTAATGGGAGTTGTGTGGCTAAATCCCAGGCAACTCTGATAATTTAGGATCTCATGGCTATTATTTATGTTTTGTTCCTTCTTTATAACAGAATTTAGAATCTCTTCTTTAAAAGAAGAACATATTCAAGGCTACACTCTTTCTTTCATGATCTCACACCATTATGGCTTCCAATATCTGGTGGGGTGGAAGAAGAAATTTTCATGTAAACTTGAGCATTTCAGCCCTGTCTTTCCTGTCTCATAAGAACTTGAGAAAGATTAGTCATTTCCCTCCCTTGAGTCATGGTCAGATTTTGCCCTTGGTTTTATCTTTACATCCAGTGGTCTCCTGCCTTCTGATTGTGAGCACAAATATGGTTTTGCTATCAAAAATATCTAAATCTAGTTCTTCATTACAATATTTGGACATAGAATTTCATAGAATCATAGAATATCAGGGTTGGAAAGGACCTTAGAAGGTCATCTAGTCCAACCCCCTGCTCAAAGCAAGACCAATCCCCAATTTTTGCCCCAGATCCCTAAATGGCCCCCTCAAGGATTGAACTCACAACCCTGGATTTAGCAGGCCAATGCTCAAACCACTGAGCTATCCCTCCCCTCTCTAAAATTCAATTTAGAGAATTGAAATTGATAACAGAAATTAATAATGAAGCTAAGACTATTATCTAACTCTGCCAGACTGTCATTAATTCATTCAAGAGAAAATTCCCATTTTTACTCCAAAATGTCAGACATTTGTTCTGTAATTTTCCACAATCTTAATTCAGTTCAAATTTTTTTCCCCAATCAGGACTACAATTAATTGGTGAACTTAGTCAGCTAAGCAATCTGCTTTCTCCTAGCAGTGGTTTTAAACTACAAATTAGCCTGGTTTGAACCCAAAGGTAGCATCTCCAAACCTAGTGATTTTCAGTATCTGTTGTTCATTCCACACAGCTACCCTTTTACTATGGATTTGTGAAAGCCACTAGAACTGAAAGCAATAGGGTTTAGCTAGTTACCACATTTGTTTTTCAGGTCAAGCCAGGTGGTTACTGAATATTCCTAACATGAATTCCATATTGAGTGCAGGTCAAACCGTTAGGGCCTCATTTAGGACAAGACCTTGACTAGCCCTTATGCAACTGCACAGGGAAATAGGAACTAGTAAGGATTTACCCCCTGATATGGTAAAATTGCAGCCCTGATGTTTCATCCTGAGGTGCAATTGAGTAGGGAGGAGCAGAGATTAGGCAGAGCCACAGTTTCACCTTCTATATGCTGGCCTGGAAAGCTGAGTGCCATGAAGGAGAGTAAGCAGCTCTCCATAAAGGCATTGGGTGGAGCACACAGATGCCCAAGAAGGAATTGTGCCCAAGAAGGAATTGTGCCTCTTGTGGCACAATGCCTGTGTGCTCCCCCTGGGGTGGGGTGCCTATGCACCATTCCTTATTATGTGCTCTGTGCAAATAGCATGATCTAGCCCTCTATTTGCACCCACGCCTTACTCAAACAGGATCTAATTGAAGTCAATGTCTCTTGAAGTAAACATGAGCGAGTTTCATCCACAATGGACTTCTCCTGACTGATACGTATTATGCTATCTTGCATTAATGCTACCATACAGCTCTGATGCAGAACGTTTTTCAACTGCTAGCATAAGTTTTGTTTTTTTGGGAGGGACACTTCATTCGTCTGTATTTTTCAGAATTTCTTTTCCTGCTTTGCAATTATTCTTGTCTCAGAGGACACTCACATGAGAACATTCTACCATCTTAAATGTTGACAGCTTTTATGCATAACCAATAGCTTATGGACCGAAAAACGGAATATCCTCTGAAATAATTAATTTCCCCTGATTTTATATTCAATTATCTGAATGCTAAAACTGAAAGTGAACCAAGTGCAAAGAAGAAATTCCAGTGTCATATGTACAAAGCGGAAAAAACCCTAACGTTTCCAAAGTTGTAGGCATGGAAATGAGCTTGGCAGAAAACAGATTTACTATCATTCTGCCACCCTTCCTCACACAGAGTAACAATAGCGTAGCTAGGGGGGAGCAGGGGGAGCGGCTGCTCCCCCACTGAGCAGAAGCGGCGCCTTTTTGGTGCTCCGACACTTTTTGCTCCTGCACTGCAGCTGGAGCGGAGCATTTTTTTTTGCTCCCAGCGCCTTTTTTTAGCTCCGCTCCCCCTGTGCTCTAAACCTAGCTACGCCACTGCAGAGTAGTATTTTAGCTCCCAGTCCTGCAAACTGTTCTGTGCAGGTGAAGCCTTTCCTGGAAGTCTGTGCCCATGGAGCAGTTTTCAGGATTGGGGCCTTACTCTCAAGTAGTCCCACTAAAGTCAATTATGCTAGATCAAAGTACAATTAAAATACAAATTAATCATGTCACATACTCAAATATTTGAAATGTTTCTCAGGTTAGGCACCTCAAACTACAGAAAGTTGAACATTGAGAAAGAAAATGAATTAAATATTTTACCTTAAAAAGCAGATTCCGGTCCCTTTGGCTCTTGAAATGAATGATTTAATGTTCCGGAATGGTGATCAAACTCATTCTTCTGCTGAGTATATCTCACAGTCAGAGAGAAATTCCTGCATGATGATACATTGGACGTTCTATCTCAAAATTTGTTTACAAATATCAACACTTTCTACTCAGAGCAACAGCTCCAAAATAAAGCGTTTTCATTTGAGATCACACTTAAAAGTATAACCATATTACTGCATGCTCTGTTACTGTATACACCAGTTTTAAATATATGAGCCAATTCTGAAATTTATACTCCCATAACACCTCCTCATGCAAATAGACCCACTGAAATCAATAGGACTGTTTGTGTGAATAAGAATTACTCATGCAAATAAAGGCTGCAAGATAGGCTCAATAAATTCACTAAAATTGATTGATACCACCCATTTGCTTTATGTCTTTGAAGCTCCTCTCTGTAATTCTAGGTGCTTTTATGCAAACAAAATATAGAACATCATACATGAATCTAAAGACTGCTCAACGCAAATGTGCTGTCAGAGACACAAGGTGAATGAGGTAATATCAGACCTGAGGAGGAGCTCTGCATCAGCTCCAAAGTTTGTCTCTCTCACCAACAGAAGTTGGTCCAATAAAAGATATTACCTCACCCACCTTGTGTCTCTAATATCCTGGGACCAACATAGCTACAACATCACTCCATATAATACTGTTAGCTAAGCTAATAAAAATAGCAGCTACCAACACATACATCCTGCATCTCTCACTACGCTGCCTTCCCAACGGGCCCTCCTCTCCCAAGATGAGTTTTGGAGCATGTCCTAGGTTAACTTATCTGAATCCTCTGTCTGTTTAGTTGCCTGGCTTCATGGTTCTGACTTTATGCATGGATCTGGTCAGTCTATAGGTGTGTGTCTGGGTAAAGATTTGGTGCGGGTCCTAGGCATCGTTGCACATTTATCACGTCACAGGATTTTAATGGAGCTTTAGACTTTCCCTTCTTCAGGGACGGCAGGTAACAGGTGGTGCATGGGTCAAAGGGCAAGGGAGTAAGGACCATGGTCAACAAAGGGGAGGAGGAGATTGGAGTCAGAGATCCAAAAATCACTTTCACAGGGCTCAGTGATGTTTTCTGGCTAGCAGCCTAACCAGAAAACCTACATTTTTTGGTAAGAAATTAAAACAAAATAGTTCTGGAAAAGTTAAGGCACCCGTCATTGTTAACATAAGGTTAAGACATTGGGGGTAAGTGGAAGATGCGAAGTCTATTAAACAAATTAGTAAAGATCTTTGTTTAGGGGCAATAACTACATACAGCTATATGGCCCAATCCTACAATCACTACTCATGAGTAGTCCCATTAGAGGCAATGAGACAGAGATGACAGTTTGCTGGATCAGGCCGATAATTTGCTACTCTAGGTTTCTCCCCAAAGGCCCTGACCTTACAGCAACTTAATCACACTGGTGCTGACTCAGCTAGTAGTCTCATTAAAGCCAAGAGGACTATCTGCTTAAGAGAGGAGAGCTCAGGTGAGAAAAGGTTTGCAAAATCAGGCCCCCCAGTTTCCTTTTTACAAAGGACTTACTGAAAAAACACTATGGAACAAAGTTCAAGGTGACAAGCACTCTCAGCTGTCACAGACTGCAATGGATGTAGAGGAACCTCAATACCCCCACAGAACTGGGCTCTATAACCAGCACTGCATAGTTGCAGGGGTGCTGGAACAATTTGTATAGTGGGGTGCTGAGAGCCATTGAACCAAACTGTAAAACCTGTATATAATGAAAACAACTTCAAACCAGGGAGTGCTACAGCACCCCCAGCACCCTTAGTTCCAACACCTACGCATAGTTGTAACCAATATACCCTGGAGAGGGAGTTAATTGAAATTATTATTGATTGGTCCCATAGGAGTAGCACTGTTCTTGGATAGTCTTATACTTATTACTCATAATAAGCTGTGTTATCATCCCAAATAGGGATGCAAAGAGGCTCAGAAGACACCCCTTAGTTTCTTTCATGGGCTTAGGATAGGAGCTGACTCCCACTCCCACAAAAGTGAGCAGACTGAGCTGGTACAGAAGGGGTAGGGTGATCAGACGTCCTGATAAAATCAGGACTGTCCCGATTTTTCCTCCTTTGTCCCAAGTCCTGACCAATGCATGGTCGGGACGCCATTTGTTCCAATATTGGGGCTTCGGTTTTTTGTTTGTTTTTTTTCCCCTCTGAGATCTCTGGGGGGTGGGGGGTGTTTTGTTTGTGTGTTTTCTTCTTGGACAAGTCCCGATTTTTGGGTCCTTTCATCTACTAGGGCAGGTCTTCACTACCCACCGGATCGGCGGGTAGCAATCGATCTATCGGGGATCGATTTTTCGCGTCTCGTTAAGATGCGATTAATCGATCCCCGATCGCGCTCCCCGTCCGCTCTGGCAATCCACCTCATCGAAAGGCGGAAGCGGAGTCGACGGGGGAGCGGCAGCGATCGACTCGCCGCCGTCCTCATGGCCAGGTAAGTCGATTACGATACGCCGACTTCAGCTACGCTATTCACGTAGCTGAAGTTGCGTATCGTAGATCGACGCCCTCTCCTAGTGTAGCCCTGGGCTAAGAAGGGGCAGTAACCTGCACTCAGCATGGAGCTGTCACAGCTTACTTCCCCACACTAGCACATGTGGGGAACAAGAACTAAACTGCAACTCTGACACTATTCAGTGCTGGTCTGCTTCTGAGGCAGCTGCCCCTGACTCAGGGCTCATGGTAGCTCCACAGTCTAATCTTATATGAAGTACTTTCAGTACTACAAATACTGAGGTAAAGGTACTTAATTATCTAAGGTATTAAAACAATTGGCAAGTTTTTAAGGGTGAACTCTGTACTGCAGACTACCACCCTGAGATGGATAAATTACCTTTTAGATGTTTTGTTTAAAATAGCAAGTCTTATCTAAATTGAAAATGTGTCTTCTGTGCAGGATTAATAACTACTTTTCACCAAAAATTGCATAAGTGTATCATGTAAATGAAGGACTCCCTAAGCACACATTACTAGGGAAGACCATAACAGTCTATCATTTCAATGATCCCTGAACGACAGCGCCTGTAAGTAAGTTTTGATACAACAGATTGTGTGACAGCTTCATAGGAGTTGTTACAGGCTACATAGATAAAAATCTACAGAATAAAAGTGAACCAAAATGGACTAGCATCAATTATGTCAATAACTAGTACACTAGAGTATGTTCAAACTGCTCTTGGTACAAAAGATGGAAATGTATCTTTCTAAATTGATTTTGGGCATGAGTATTGGCACAGTTGTCCAGGAATGCTTAAAGTCTGAGGGCTAACTGTGTCCCACAAAATCCTAAAAACCTCTCTCTGTAAATGAAAGGGTGGGGGGAGAAATCAACTGCAGGTTTTTGTTGCTGGTGAAAAACAAATTTCCTTTCATTGTTCAGTAAATACCTAAGTACAAACAAATAATATGCTACTGTGCATGAATCTGTGATAAAAGCAATATGCAAATACATATGAAAATTCAGTGTGCCTCTTGGAGTCCTGGCAATTTGCCTATACAGCACTCAATATTGAAAAGTTTGGACTCTTACAATGAAGGATTATGACTAAGGGTTCTTGCTTTTAGGTGTACACTGGTATCACAAAATGTGTTGGTGGGGGAAAAGCAGATGTGCTAGTATTATATTGGATACAATGAATAAGTATTATGCTTTTCTCACTTCTGGAACTTGCACCTGTGTGTTATTATTATTATTACTATGTGTATTGTAGTGCCATCAAACTTAATATCACACCTAGTCAATTTCACAAACAAGGTTGCCAGTAAGGACATTAAAGAAAGTTGAAAATGCCCAGAAATCTGTACTGGTCTCCTCCTAGAGGAACAGCCTTACTTTAAGCAAATATTTTGCTATTTTACCTTCCTTCTAATTGACTCCTCTAATGCAATTACTTCAATGATGAAGAGGGGAGGTTGTAAGATGTAATCCTCTTCTCATTGCTCTAATTCAGATATATGAAATACTGTCAACTATGAGATCAAATTATTTGGCTTTGTGTTTATCTGCCAACCCACACCCTTGAATTTGTCAGAATAGAAATAATAAAATCTCTAAAGAGTGCTCGGGTACAGCAGCTTATTCTTTCATGTCAATATTCCTTGTATTGTTGACAGTATCTATTGCCAATGGAAAATTGTATTTAACTTTTTACAATTTTATATGGGTGTATAACAAAAGCGGCAGAAAATGTTACACCTGCAAAGAGAAAAGTACTTCAACTCCCTGTGCCCAGACTGATTTTCTATCTGCAACAGATTGCAAGATGAGAAAATCCAAATCCTGGCATCAAGAGGTTAAAAAAACACTGAGTTATGTTTTCACCCCAATGCACAGAGATTATCCATATGCAACTAACAGCAGCAGCAATTCACTCTGATATAGGGCCTTTCATCCGAGGATCCCAAAGTGTTTTACAAAAATCAGCCCTGGTCAGACTCCCATTGAAGTCTCTGTGAGTTTTGCCAATGTGAATTCATTGGAAGTTAGAGGGGCCCTCTTAATTCTCAATACCCTTGTGAGGTAAAGAAGTGAGGTTAATCGTGAGGTAAAGAAGTGAGGTTAATCATAAATGCATTATTAGTCCTAAGAAATGCAAGAGTGTTTACTATAAAGAAGACCAGGGCCGAGTCTTCTGAGCATAGGCTGGAAGCTAGGAACTCCTGAGTTCTAATCCCAACTGTGGCAATGACTGACTTGTTCTGTTGGTCTTGGACATGTTTCAGATTTTCTGAAATCTTAATTAATCTTAATCTTTCTTAATGATTTTACCTACCTCAAAGAACCTTAATTAATGTTTGCAAAGACAGCTGAGAGCACAAAGGGGGATCTAAAGCAATTATTATAATTAAGAATGATAGATTAGTATAATGCTAATACAAAAAGCAGCATCTTGAAGAACTGCACGTGTGTATTTACCATATTGCTGTAATCCAGTGAGTTGTATTTACTTTCTTTCATGACCCTCCAACAGTGGTGCAAGTAGAATCCATTTCTTACTGGTATGGAGTGGGAGGGGGAACAGCTAAGGGGGGGGGGCAGGTGACCCTCCATGTAACTCCTTCCCACCCCGCCCCCAGCCCAGGCCCCCCACACTCTCCCCATCCCCTCCCCATGACCCATCCCATGTTACCTGGGGGGAGGCTCTGTACACCTCCTGCTGCGCCAAAAACTTTGGAACCGCAGTGGGGAAAGGAGCAGAACTTGGGGGCACTGGGCAGCCCCATGTTGGCAGCTCCTCCGATGCAGCTCTACCACCCCCAGCCCCGCCCCCTGACCTTCCTCGGGGCTGCGTCTCCTCCGTCTATACAGCAGCAGCCTCACCAGAAGACAGGGCTGTGGGGGTGGGGTTGGGGGCAGTCCAACTGCACCGGAGTAGCTGCTGGCATTCTGCTCCTTTCCCCACTGCGGTTCCCAGGAGTCTCTCTCCCGGGAACCACATCATGGAAAGGAGAAGAACGCCAGCAGCAACTCCGGTGGGGCTGCTGCTGTACAGACTGAGGAGACACAGCTCCGTGGAAGGGCAGGGAGCGGAGCCGTTCTGCTCCTCTTGTGTCTTTCCAGTACTCCACACCGGCTATAAATATCTTGCTGGTACGGTGTACCAGACCAGACTGCTGTACTTGCACTGTCAGTGCCGGGTTTACAATGGCGCCAGTGGGGCCATGGAGCCGGGCCCATGCTCATAAAGGACCCGGCCTGCTCTGCTTGCACGGTGCCCTGAGACCCCACTGGCTCCCCCCGCCCACCACTTGCTCCCATCAGCCTGCCCGCTGGCTGGTTGAGGGCTTCTCTCCGCCCCTTGGCCGCACCCCCCTGCTCCTCTCTGCCTCCTGGCCGGATGCCAATGCACCTCCAGCTCCAGGCAATCTCTGCTTCCCACCACATGTGGGACCCCACCTGTCTCCCTGGGACTGGTGCAGAAGCCCGGCCAGTCTCAGCCAGGTCAGGGGGAACAGTGTGGGGGGCTTGACTGGGCCCCTCCAGGCAAGTGCATCTTGAGGGACCCCAGCCAGGGCAGGCCCTGGCTGATCATGTCACTCCCGAGGGGCTGGAGCGATTCCCCACCCGGGGACCAGCCCTGGGTGCGCTGCCGTCTCAGCCCGGCAGACAGTGTCGCCTCCCAGCAGAGCAGTGAGTGCGGCCGGGAGGCAGGGCATGGGGAAGTGGGTCTCTGGAGGGGGCTGTGAGGGGGCGGGGAAAATGTGTGTTGGGGCACTAGGGAGTGGGGGTTCTGTGGGGGGCTCTGGGCAGGGGTGGTGTTGTTCAGGGCGCTGTACATTTGTGGGGTGGAGTGGGGGGGCGCTGGGCATAGTAGGTCCAGGGGGGCTCTGGCCATAGGGAGTCGAGGAGGGGGTGTTGGGTGGGGGAGGGCTGTGTGGCATGGCATGGGTCTGTCCCTGAGGGGGACAGCTGGCAGCACAGGACCAGGTGGGCCACTGGGCGTCTGGCAACTGCCGGTTTGTAAATAGTGGCCTTGCACTGGGCTGGGCGGAGCCACCAAGCCATGCCCCATTGCCCCTGGCTGGCCCCTTGCTCTGGGGACTGACCTCCCCACGCCATGCACCATGGGCCCATAAATATGTTTGGTGCCGGACCCACAAAAGATTAATCTGGACCTGACTACAGCCCTCCAAGCTTTCATGAAATTCTTGATTCTTGCAGTGATTTCTTCACGGACAAATCTTTCCCCTCAGCCCCCCAACCTCTGTTTTCTCTAACTTGAGAAAGTCAACGGGCTCCTTTAAACAAAAAGATTTTGAATCAATGGTTCTCTATTTCTATATACTAACTGATCTTACAAAAAACAAGATTAATACATTTAAGGCCAGAAAAGACTACTAAATTATCTATATAACACAGGCCATAGAATTTCACCCATTTACCACCGAAGTTCTCAATTCTTCTACCCTTGAGTTGAGCTTACTACACAAGTTACAATTTACTGTAAATACTGGGAGTCAGGCCAGGGTTTTCAGGTTTATTATTTATGAATAACTTGCTCAATTTCATAACACTGAGGCTAGAGTTTTGTCTTGGCTACCTTGGGATCAAGGGGTGAAATCCTGACCATATTGAAATTAATGGCAGAACCCCTACTAACTTCAATAAAACCAGACTTTCACCCATGGGTTCCATAACTTTACACACCCACACCCCTCTACCTTCATTAATATCCAGAGACTTCTGGAACTTAACTGCACTTCTATACTATTATTTATTCCTATTTATGTATGCACCAAGTGCTAAATTCTTACACATCAATAATAGCTATCATGTCAAATATCATGGTTATAATGGGTTGGGAAATGATTTATTGCTCCTTGTAAAAAAAAAAAAAATAAATTCAGCAAAAATATACAATTTTTTATGTTCATCAAAATGTCAGTTTTCAGTGAAAAGCGGTTTGTTTTAGTTTTTTCTGTTTTTGACAACCAAAAACTGAAATGAAAGAAAAAATGAAATTTTTAAACACTAAAAATTTCACCTAACCATCCAAAATTTTGCAGTTTTCAGTTGTCCCCTCTCCCCCAAAAAGTGATCAAAAAATTCATTGAAAACAGGAATCCATCCATTTCCACAAAACAGCCATTTTCCACTGAAATAGCTTTTTTTTTACTGAAAATAATCTACTAGTTCTAATCATGGCATAAAAAAAAAATTTCTAGGTTTTTTCCCATCTCTTATAAGAGAAAGTGATGTCCTTTTTAGTAGCGCAGCGAGCTCCGGAGCACAGGGGGAGTGGCGCTATAAAAAGGCGTCTCCCCCTGTACTCACCCGGCGGCACTCCAGGTCTTCGGCAGCACTTCGGTGGTGGGTCCTCATTCACTCTGGGTCTTCGGTGGTACCTGCCGCCGAAATGCCGCCAAAGACCCGGAGCGCTGCCAAGTGAGTGCAAGAAGCGGCGCTTAAAAAGAAGCGGCGCCTATTTTTAGCTCTGCTAAAAAAAGGCACCGCTTCCTTTTTAAGGCACCGCTTCTGCTCACAGGGGGAGTGGCCGCTCCCCCCTTGGCTATGCTACTGGTCCTTTTTTTATGGGTGTATGTTTTGGACTCTACAAGTGTCAATGTTCGGTTGGTCAGATGCTAATGCAGAAGCAAAGTCCATTATAAAACTATATTAAAATGGATTTGAAAGATATTTAGTGTACAATACCTTCATTGGCTGAGCAAAGTGAGGCCCTACATTCGACTGCAGTTCTCTGTTTGTATGTAATGCAATAACTTGAATGCTGCATGCAATCAATTCCAAAATTTCAGGGCATGTTCTAGGCAGTAATGAGCAGAACCTTACTGATTTTGGTGAACACAGGAAGGGAAAAATTGGTGAGGGGGTGTGGGGGGAATGCCAACACAGAGCCCTTCGCATCTGGCTAGCAGACCCAGCAGTTTCAACCACCACTGTAATTGTCTACAGATCAAAGAACCAGTTGATGGCAGCCCTTACACCTTCCAGCAAAGCACATGCACACCACCACGTCATCTCTGCCCATGGTCCCAATACAGTTTAAATATGTTGACTCCCTGAATGATTTACCTCCCAGACAGAAAAGAAATAAAGGCTTGTCTACATGGCGAGTTAGTAAGCGGCAAGCTGGTGCGCTGTAGAGTCACCCCCTGGCGTGCCGTGCGCTAATTCAATGTGGGGACAAGCCCTCTGAATGATGATGGGGGGAGAAAATGGGGAGTATGGGGGAAGGAGGCACACAGAGCCCCTGGCTGGGGGAGAGAATGGGGGACCCTAGTATGATAGGGAATTGTCACAAACCAGGACTGGGCAGTCAGGCCTAGTGGCCAGAGCTGGAGTCAGATGCCAGGAACAGCACTGAAGGTCCAGGCCAGAGTCAGGAACCAAGCAGGGGAACAGGACAGGATCAGGGCTAAAGCAAGGTAAGCAGAGGAGAGTTTGCAGGTGCAGGAATGTGTGTCGAGCAGCCAGAGATCAGTGGTCACTGCTGGGCTTAAGAGCAGGCTTGCTGACTTCCTTGGGCAATCAGGCAAAGTAGTCAATAAGGCAGCCCTGCTATGGCTCAGCTGTGCACATAGGCCACCCAGAGACTGAATAGGCACACCTGCAAGTCTTCATTCCTGACTGGGAAGAGGAATGGAGGGCACACAGAATGCCTGGCATAGGGAGGAAGAATGGGAGACAATGATAGAAAGGGGACACAGAACTCCCTGCCATGTGGTGTATGGGGGTACACTGAGCCCCTGCCATTGTGGGGAGGTTGCAGGTAGTACCAGAAACAGAAAGGGATGGGAAGGTGGCAGAAGGCAGCCTCTGAGGGAATGGAAGAAAGCAAGTAGCTTGTGGGGCAGGTGGGGGAATGGAACGTGCAATGAGCTCAGCCAATAGAAGCAACCAAGTGCATGAACCTCTAGTTTATCTGGTTTCATTACAGATAAACTAAGGAGCTAATGCTCAGAAAGGCTGGTTTCAGACCAGGATCTGGGGTGGAGCTTTGCAGGTGTACTGGATCCAGAGTTCAGGTTTCATTCATTCAGAGTTCATTCAGTGGTGCCAAGATCTGATGGAAGTCTCACAAAATCAAATATTCTAGGAAGATTACAGTCACATCCAAACCAGAACCAGAAAACAAGCCCACCCAGTCTTGGATCTGACATGGAATTGTGGACTAATGATGGGTTCAGATCCAAGAATTTTAATCCAATATCCCCACCAAAATTAGAAATACTGTGATCAGAGGCTTGAGGTTTGGCTCCTCTCTAGGTTTTCTATTTACATTTGCATGTATCTGCTCTTATTTCCCAAGGATATCTATTCAATAGATACAATTCATTTTAAAATGCTTTAAATAATTTTAAACGCAAATAAAATTCTCATCATTTATAATTGTGAACCATTCAACTACTTGTTCATTTCCAGCATGCAGGCTCGAATCCAAAACACTTAAGCACGTGTTCAACTGTAAGAAGGTGAGTAGTCCCACAAAATTCAATAGACTTACAGTCTAGACTGACTTGGGACTACTCACCTGCTTACAGTTAAGCACATCCTTAAATGCTTTGCTGAAACGGGGTCTAGTCTTCAAACCCTTAAGAGCATCTTTGAAACCAACATGGCATGAACTGAAGCTCCTAATAAAAACAGATTGCTAGAAGCCGGTCTGATTATAGCACAACTTTGATTATCCATTTTCAACTATCTTAAAACAGCCCATTCGCAGAAATAAATTGCATCGCTACAGCTTCAGTTAATTATAGTAAAAACACCCCTAATTTCAAAAAATCTTGGTTATCTGAACATACTTGTCCCCTATCACAATGCAGGTGACTGAGGAGCTCCTCATTCACTGCCTCTTTACATTTTTAAAAGTAAGAACAAAATTAAATTGAGTGTCCTATTCAATTGTTTAGCTATAAATTAGTCTTCAGAATTAAGATGCCACCTTGATGTGCAACACCTCTTCAAGGATTTTGTCATAGAAGTAAACAGATGAGGGGGAAAGTCCCATAGCTTTACATCTTCTCCATGTTTTGATCTTGAGCAGTTTTCTCCTGATAAACAAAGAAAGTCTTCTTAAAGCTTCTGAACATATGTATTGTTTGCTGTGATTTTTCCATTCCTTCTTCTAGATCCCCTTTGAAAATCTCCTTAGGCTTTTATGTTTCTAATTCCTGTTTCAACAATACAACATTTAATTATTTCTAAGGCCATATTTTGAAATCTTACTTTTAACATAACATAGTTAAAAGATACTACATCACTTAATCAGATGGCTGTGTAGTGTTATGTTTGTGATTATATTATGGTAAGACAAAACAAAAATGTTGTTTTGTGCTTCAAAGCTTGATGCATAATAACTAAGGTAATTAATATTTTGTCCTAGAAGTACATGCAATATACAAAAAAATCATAACAGAAAAACTAGCTGGAAATGTGTCCAAGTTTTAATGGCTGTGAGGTAGTAATGTCTAGTGGCTTTTCAAGGCTCTAAGAATTCCTGGGTTCTACCTCCCCCACGACTGAGAGAGAGAGATTGGGGAAATCACTTGATTTCCCTTTGCATCAATTTACCTCACTGTAAAATAGGTATAATATGCTTTAGTCTATCTTAAGAGAGTTTTGTGAAGCTTATCTAATTAATGTCTATAAAGCACACAGACACTCACTTAAAAGGGTGATTGTAGCAGTGCAATCCGCCTCCCCACCCCGGCCCCACTTGTGGCCAAAGGTAGCACTACAGCAGTGGCTTTCAACTTGTGGCTCGTGGACCCCTAGGGGTTTGCAGACTACATCTAAGATTTCCAATGGGGTCCACACCTCCATTTGAAATTTTTAGGAGTCCACAAATGAAAAAAAGATGAAAACCAGTCGACTGTTCTATTAGCACCCTGCCTGTTTTCCCCCCTCCCCTCCTCATGGCCTTCTAAGAACTCACAGTTCAAAAGTAATTCACACACTCCCCACAAGGAGTCCCATTTATTTAGGCCACTGGGACACACTCCCCACTCCCCTAGGAGTCCAAAATAACACAGAGTTGAAAATAACACAAACTCTCACACTCTTTACCCCAGTTTCAGCTGGACTCAGCCCCTCCTTTCTAAGGGTCTGCCTGTCTGCTTCCCAGTAACTTCCACCTGGAGTTTGTCCTTCTCCACAGGCCTCTCAAGTCCAGCCTTTGTAGTCTCTCTCCATGCTTGGACAGGGACGACAGGGACCCCCTCCCCCCACCCCCAAGCCTCCCTGCCTGAAGAGCTTTCTCCAACTTTCTGCCTAGCCCCTTCTCTGAGGCCTCGCCCACTCCATCCCCCTCCCCTCTGTCACTCGTTCTCCCCCACACTCAGAGTCCCTTCTCAACTAGGTGTCCGGTTGAAAACTGCCTGCTCTTTTTATCCTGCATCACCTGATTCAACCCAGGTGTGTCTCATCCTGTAATCAGGGATGGCTTAGCCCCAGGCTCTCCAGCCCACAGGCCAGCCACATTGTTACAGTGATCAATGCAAAGCATAATATCAGAAACATCTTTAGCAAAGAGCTATATGTAGCCATGTGTCACTATAATAATATTTGATTTTGATTATTGTAGGAAATATTGCAATTACATCACTGTACATTTCTTCTTTATGCCACAGTGATCATTTAAGTGGGGGAGGGATAGCTCAGTGGTTTGAGCATTGGCCTGCTAAACCCAGGGTTGTGAGTTCAATCCTTGAGGGGGCCATTTGGGGATCTGGGGCAAAAATTGGGGATTGGTCCTGCTTTGAGCAGGGGGTTGGACTAGATGACCTCCTAAGGTCTTTCCAACCCTGATATTCTATGATTCTGTGATTTTACATCATTGTAATTCTTTACAGAGCAAAAATAAGTTTTTATATTAACATGATAGCAATTGATAGAAATCCTATTTTTAATATCTTTCCATTGTAAAATATAAACCAGCATTGGGGGTCTGGCTTCAAAACTAATCTATGCCAGACAACGGAGGGTTACAGTCTGAATCTCTGTCCTTTTCTCCATTGTGCCACGGTGCACCAGGGATCACTAACACTAGGTAATTTTACATGCAATATGTGCTGCATTTCCGGCACGCACAGGGAGTTAAAAACAGAGTTTCAGACTGAGAGCAAGTCTGATTTCCCTACCTTTCGTCAGTTTAAGCCTGCCCCCTCCTGTTCTTTACAATTTCATTTAATTTGTGGTTTTAAGTGTTATTTTACCAAAGACAGTTAAAGAAACAAAAAAGGCAAAGGGAGGGAGAAGAAAAGGATGGATGAGTATTACGGCCAAATTCCGCCCTTTCAAGGATCTGCTTGCATACGTGTGAAATTTTCACAGAGGTCAGCAGCACTGACTTGCTGCGCTGCCCTGGCTTTTCAGATGATACACAGCAGTGGCTCCAGCTGTGAGAGGTGTTTCTCTTGAAGAATTCTTTGGAACCCAAACTAAGTATAAGCACAGCTGATTTTAAAAAGAAAATCCTGATCCTCCAAGCACTTACCTGAGTTGGACTTTATGCATGCTGAGCAGTCCCGTGGACTTGGGTGGGGCTACTCACATGCTTAAAGTATGTGCATGTGTGTTTGCACGATCGGGCCAAAGTACAGGTGTACACTCGGTATAATAGGGCATGACTGAGCTCCTAGTGGAGATCCCTGTCTCAGCGGCGCACACAGCTGACTAGGTAACAAAGTTCTGCTGAGGAGGAGGGACTTGGAATGCAGGAGGGCAGGGATGCGCAACACTCTTCTTGCTGCAGAACGGTGCTCCATGGAGCTTCAACCATTGCAGCGAAGGGGTGTTTTGGAAGTGGAGGTAATGAACAACGGAACCATGCTGAATTCCCCATCCGGGGATGGATGCAGGACTATTACCCTGTAATAATAGCTGCAGAGTAGCAGGTCTACCACCACTACACAACCTGGGGGTGAGAATTTAGTTCCACACACAGTACTCCCCACTTCTCAAGAACATTGACTTTGGCTGTATCTTCGGCAATAAAAATCCATATAAAAATCCCATCGGCACATGGACTTCTTCCCCGCTTGGAGTTCTTTTTCCAAAAATAGATAGGATTTTTTTTAAAGGCCCCGGACAACAGAGCCCCCGTACAGATCAGGGTCTCCAAGCACTACCATATCAGTAATGCAGCAAGTAGACCATGTTATGGATTAATCACTTGTTAAATTCCGTTAGACCCTAGAAAAGCATCTAACCCTGGTAAATGTCTGCATTTGTCACAAGTCCATACTTAACTAAACCACTATTTCACACACACTCCAAAGAAATTCTCCACTCCCTTTTGCAAAAATAAAAATATATATAATATATAATAAAAAAAAATAATAAAAAATAAAAAATACTTATTTGGTTGAAACCCCTTTTCAGCTAAATTTCCCCTGTAAGCAATTTTTTTGTAATCACGTGATTTGTAAACCCATGAAGAATAAGGATCAGGACTGCGTAACAACAATACTGACTACCCCTTAAAACAATACATTCAAAAATCACTACTCCACTCCATCTCAACCATTTGTCAATACACAGACTTCAGTGATCTGTGCTTTTAGATCATATTCATATCAGCAAGATAAAGTAGATTGTCTTATAAATACAGGGCCTGATTTTCCTCTCATAGAAGCCAGTGGCAAATCTCTCATTGAGTTTAGCTAGAGAAGGATTGATCCTATTCTGTTCATGAATAATACATACAGTATCTGGGAACCAGGTCAGGCAACATACATCTGTTTCACAGTAAAAACAAAATATTACTCTGCAACAAATCTGCTCTGAGGCCTGGGGACAGACTTTGGCAGAGTGTGCATAAGGAGCAAAAACAGACTCTCCTCCTTATTTTCATGCTTGTTACTTCTGCCAATTTCCCTTTGTGGAATTTGCATGAGACTATATTCAAGTTCATATAAAAAACAATCTCCCCCCGCCCCCAAATTGCTTTTCAGAGTAACAAATATCATCTGGTAGTCAGCATTGGCTGTAATACAATCCCCTGTACCATAAGGTGTTGAATGTCTATTTCGTTAAGAAAATACAGTAAAGCAATATCATGACTCCATCAAATAGAATCCAGACAGTACTCCATCAAGTTACACTGAATGCCACTCATTTAAAAATAATCTTGTGGATACTGTATCAACACAGCGCCATTAGAAAATGAGTAAACTTCAGAAAACTGTAAAATGCTTTTAAAACTTCACATATTCACCACTAACAGTAGATTTTTCTTGTAACAGAAACCGACACGAATGATAGAAATATGCCTTTCTGCAATTCAAGCAGAAGAACAGAAAATGAATACTATGTCCCATGTCATCAGGGAGTCCTTTAATTCATCAAGGCACAGAGACTCAGTAGCAAAGTATTTAACCCGTGAATTTCATTGAACATATCTGCATTTTGGGTGAAATTCACCTCTGTGCAAAGGGCCAGCCCAAGGCATTAGCACCACCTATGTAATGCTTCAGGGCCTGATTCTCACTGACACTAAAGTCCACTTGCCTTAAAACGGGTGGAAGTTACATTTGCACACACTTTCAGGCACCTTTTCACTGCCAGAGCAGTGGCAAGTGGCCTTAACGTAAAAGAAAGTCAGGCCTTCTGTCCTCAAAACAGGGCTTAAGTGAGACTTAAATTGTACAGAGGCCTTGTGACTGGCCCTGTGCACCATGGTGAATTTCACCACATACCTACACTCACACAGAGCTGACTAAGCTCCCAATCTTCTGTCCCAGCACATAGTGAACTCATTGTAAAACCTGGGACTGATTCTCTTGGGACAGGTTCAATCTCATCTCTGTGTTAGTTGTTTCAAATCCCTGGGCAGGAATTTGGAATTGTCCATCGCCAGGCAGCACGATCCAATGGACATGGACCACAATGGGAAACCAGAGAGCTGGGTTCTAGTCATGTCACTAGCCCTGGCTCACTGGGTGACCTTGATCAAGTCACTCAAACTCTCTCTGCCCTAGTTTCACCATCAGTACAACAATAACATTTGCCTGCCTGATAATATTTACCCATCTTTGTAAATTCTAGGGATAGAAAGCTCTGCTAATACAGCAAGCAGCCTAGAATACTACAGTACTTCTCTCTTATAGACTGCAGCCAAGAAGAAAGACTTGTGTTCTCTTAAACTGATGATAGATAAGAAAAAAGAAGAAAACCAGAAGAAAAAGATTTTGTGTAGGGTATACTGGGATACGTGGAGCTGTTCTTTGCCAAAAAATCCTAACATAGTCCAGAGTCAATCTACGTAGTTTTGAACAGTAACATAGCACGCTTTTCTTACAGGAAGTTGGGCGTGTCTGATGGGTGTCTCTGTTGCTCAGTGTAAAAGGCACTATTTAATTACTAGTATGGAAGCAATTTCAGCATAAGAGGCAGGAATGTAAATAAGACCTTGTTTTTTGAATAATTTATGTTTTTGTCTATATAAAAATATAATGAGTAAAGTGTGTAAGTATCTCTTTACATAGGTTTTTAATGGTGCAACCCATTCTCTTAGATCTATGTGCTACCTTTCCTCCGTTCATACATCTCCCCTGGATATCTATGGAAATGCTGAACACCAACTGAGGGTGATATATGGCCTACTTTATACAATTCTTCTTCACACAGTGCACAGTCAACCTGTGGAACTCCTTGCCTGAGGAGGCTGTGAAGGCTAGGACTATAACAGGGTTTAAAAGAGAACTGGATACATTCATGGAGATGAAGTCCATTAATGGCTATTAACCAGGATGGGTAAGGAATGGTGTCCTTAGCCTCTGTTTGTCAGAGGGGGGTGATGGATGGCAGGAGAGAGATCACTTGATCATTACCTGTTAGGTCCACTCACTCCGGGTCACCTGGCATTGGCCACTGTCGGTGGATAGGATACTGGGCTGGATGGACCTTTGGTCTGACCCAGTACAGCCTCTCTTATGTTCTTATGTTAATTTAAATAAGACTAAGGCTTCTTGCTGAATAGTCAAGATGTTGGCTAAGTTTTTTTAAAGTTAGTGATTTTGGGTACCCAACTTGAAACACCTGTGAAGGGCCCCAGTTTCCAGAAGCCAGGTGCTCATCCATTTCTCAATGTCAAACATCCTTAACGTGTTTCAAGTTGGGCTCCCAAAATTACTCTTCGCTTTTGAAAATCGTAGCCATTAGTCTTTGTATTTAACTAACATTTTTACCAGGCTGCATATAATCTGGAACATTTCTTTAATCAGTCAACCAGATTTCAAAACATCTGTACTGTAAGAACAAACAGTACCATAATAAAGTCACTGTGATCATAAACAAAGTAATAAGTAACATACTGACAAAATGCAAACAGTATTTATCAATGAATGTCAGCTTTTCAATGAGATAAAGCACAATTTGGAATTGCTGATGAATAGCAAGAGATTCTGTGTGTGCAACTTGGGATCCATAAACTGCAAATTTATGTGGGCATATGTCAGTATTTAAATCCTCTATGAAAGAAACATACAACTTGTTAGCGGAAACAAAGTGCATTTTCCTTACCTTGTCAATTAAAAGATTGCAAAACTCTTGTAGCAAGACAACCATTCGGTCAAGAAAGCAGTAGTATTTGGAATGGGTCCAGACCAGACAGATGGCATGGCAAAAGGGTTCAGTGAGACTTTCAATATCTGGGAAGTTTGATTCTTCCAAGAAGGTAATGTAACATTTTAAGGCCAACATACAAGTCAATATCCTGAGCCTCTGGAATGGCTAAAAGATGTAGAAAGGAATAATAGGAATGAAAACATTTTTCTAAATTGATTCAGACAACTGTATTATCAAGAAAAGTTAATGAAATTTAGCATCAAACATATCAACTCTTAATATGTAATCTAAATTCCTTTGTGTGCTTTGCAAATGAGCATTTATAAAAATCAATGCCTCATAGCTTCTCCAACCTTTAAGATAAATTGTTTGAAACTGAGATAATAGCTGCTTCTTGATCTTTTTAGGATCTCTATTATCTTATGGACCTTTGGATTTCATAACTATGGTAAAAATGTTCAAAGTTATTTAGTATAGCAAAGCGACAGATACAAGGGTATACTTTGTATGTCACGTTGCTGTCTGTCATGCAGCCCTGCACACAGTAACTGAGATACAAACATACATACATACATAACACTATTATTCTCATTGGTCTATGCAATGTAATGGGGTATATAGAGAACCAAATATCGCATGGCGGGTAGAGCTGTAGCAGTGTCTGCCGATACAGGGCAAGCTGGCAGTGGGTAGGCACCACTGAAACCAATTATCTTGTGCAGAGCAACGGGAACCATTGAGAAAAGACATTACAGAGACATACTTTCCGAGGGCCTGCTCCTGCAAACACGCATGAGCAAAGTCATGCCTGTGCATAAATGTTTGCAGGATTGGGCCCTAACTCAGCTCAGACAGCCCCTTGGAATAGGCACCCTGATTCCAACTGTGCAAGTCATTTTAGTTTGGGGATTACATTACACAATTATTTTCATCTGTTCTTTGAGGGTAAAAAATAAAAAGATCAAAGAGAGACATACCGTATGAAACACAGACTTTGTTGTTTAGTTGCCCAGTGATGTAGAACTGGTGAGCTGGCCACACATGGCTAAACAATTAAGAAACTTCACAGTGCTAATGCTATAATCGTGGAAAATAAAGTTACTGCTGCTAGGAGCCATTAGTACATTTATTTTAGTTTTAACCAAAAACATCAATCTCATCAAGTTGGTAATTTGGCATATTTCCTATACAAATCAAGACAATTAATCCCTGTCATGGTTTATTTTTTTACTATTATGAAAGTTCCAAAGCAGGCTGCAAGTTCTTTTGAAGTGATATTTTACCTGATCATAAAAACCAAATAAGTTTTCCTTTTGGATTTGCTAAAACTCTGTTTCTGTACATCCAGAGGTTTCTCCCTGTAAAATCATTAACAAACAAACTGTTAATGCGTGTCAATAGGGTTCACATGGACAGTCTGCAGCAGGCTAGTGCATGGTAGATTCACAACGCACTTGCCACAGATTAAACATTCGTGTAGACAAGCCCTACATTTACTGCTCTGCTTTGCTAACCAGGAGGACACACTATAAGTATACACTTACTGAAGCAATTATATAGTTTAACTTACATTACTCAGATTCTTAATTTTTACATTTTTGTTAGAAAATGGTGAATAATACAGTTCTTATTTACTAGATGATGAACTTTTTTACTTATGATTTTTTCCAAGCTCTATTTACATGGAAATTCAAAATCAATTAAAATGCATAAGACAGTATTTTTTATTAAATAAAACTACCTTAAAAGTACTGGGTACATAAGCTTTTTTCCTTATCAAAACATATTGTGCATTTAAAACTAAATGATGTATTAAACAAAGGAAGTATTATCTGTAGTTAGTAAATTGAACTGATTGGTTCTGTTCCCTATGCCCCTCAAGATTTTAGAACTAGTAGATCTCACCCTTTCGTACCTAGCTTTTATTCATAGATTGGAAGAGGAAAACAAGCTTTGCTGCTTTTTCAGCTCCCAGTTGGTTTCTTAACGTTGAATGAACTAGTCATTGGCCCAAACTAGTTAAACAGAAATGAAGAAAATATTTTCACTGCTCCTACAGAAGAGGCTACTCCTGTCAAATGCTGGTTGAGCTCTTCAACAAACAAGTCTGGTTCCAGGTACTAAGCCAGTGATTTTCACCAGTTTAGTGATTTGACTTTCTTTAAAACTTGGCAGCAAACTTGTACTGCTTATTATTATTTTGGCATTTAATTTAAATAATCTTAATAGGAAAGTTCATGCCTTAGCATAGGTTTTCAGTTTCAAATTTAATTGTAAATTGTTTTTATTAATTTTTTAAAAATTTAAATTAAGTACAGGTTTATTTTTCAAAAAATAAAACTATTTTAAAAAAAATAGAATCCATTTTTATCCATCCTGGTTCCAGAGTACTGTCTCAGCAGTCCCTCAGTGCTAAAGAGAGAGAAACTCCATCCCACCCTTGCTAACCACACTTGCTTGTCTTCCTGAGATGGTTTCCTCTTCCTCAGCAAAGCAAATCCTCTGCTTCGCTTACTTTGGGATCGAGCGAGAACTAAAGCCTAAAGCCCCACCAGTCCTTTTCCTCTTCAGAGCAAGGAGAAAGTAAAGCTTTTAAACAAGCTAGTAAACAAAAGCAGTCTCAAAAGAACCACAGGGGCTGATCCAGAACTTCTAGTCAATGGAAAGTCTCCTGTTCACGTCAGTGGGCTTTGGATTAGGCCCCCACTTTTAAAGGAAAACAAACTTATGCTGAAGTTAGTGGTGTCATCCCACCGGGAAGCACAGTTCTCCAGTCCCACTGCTGAGTTATTTAGCCATTCCCAGACCCCTGCTGCTAGTTTGCACGGTCTCTCCAGGCTGGGTTTCCTACAAGGCTAACACACTGCAGCTGTTTCAGTCCGACTGGTTAACCCTTGCCTCCCCATATAGAACTGAGCCCTGGGGCTTTCTAAAGTCAATTACTCTCCTGCCTGCACCATCCAGGATGCATACAGGTAAAATACCCCGATCATACAGCCACCTGAGAAAAAGTTGAATCATTTAGGTGGCTAAGTTATAAAGAACAAACAACAATTGGGCCTAATTTGGGGCCCTGTTCCTCTAGCTCGCATAAAGGAAGTCTGATGGGATGAACAAGATAAAAATAATGAGGGCTGATCTGAGTTTTAATAATTTATAACCATCAGGTATTTTAATTCCAGTTGTAAAATTAAACTAGATCATAAACAGTTTAACATCTATTTTAAATTTATCTTTGAGGAAAGAGGTTAGCATTCATTATCCAAAATAAAAAAAATCATCAGCTCCTTATTACTACTTTATATTAACAATACCCTCTTAGCATAATTCTAATATCTATTTACACTGAAATAGCAGACGCAGCATTGTCATTGCCATCTTGAAACATGGTTTGTGCATCATTAAGAGACTAAATCCAGGAAAAAGAAAAGACGGTTACTCACCGTAGTAACTGTTGTTCTTCGAGATGTGTTGCTCATATCTATTCCAATTAGGTGTGCGTGCACGATCGTCAGAAGACTTTTACCCTAGCAACACTTGGTGGGCCGGCTGGCACCCCCTGGAGTGGCGCTGTTGCGGTGCCTGATATATACCCCAGCCGGCCCAGCGTCCTCTCAGTTCCTTCTTGACGGCTATTCCGACAGTGGGGATGGAGGGCGGGTTTGGAATAGATATGAGCAACACATCTCGAAGGACAATAGTTACTACGGTGAGTAACCGTCTTTTCTTCTTCGAGCGATTGCTCATATGTATTCCAATTAGGTGACTCCCAAGCCTTGCCTAGGAGGTGGGGTCAGAGTGAGATACTGCAGGGTGTAGGACCGCTGAACCAAACGCAGCGTCCTCCCTGGAATGCTGAACTATGGCATAGTGAGTGGCAAAGGTGTGCACCGATGACCAGGTTGCCACCCTACATATCTCCTGTATAGGTATGTGCGCCAGGAAGGCGGAGGACGAGGCCTGAGCTCGGGTGGAGTGGGCAGTAGGGTGCGTGGTGGGAACACCAGCTAAGTCATAGCATGTCCGGATGCATGACGTGATCCAGGACGAGATGTGTTGGGAGGAGACCGGGAGGCCCTTCATCCGGTCTGCCACGGCGACGAATAGTTGAGTCGTTCTCCGAAAGGGCTTCGTCCGTTCGATGTAGAAGGCGAGGGCCCTATGGACGTCCAAGGAATGGAGTTGCTGCTCCCTTGGAGAGGCATGCGGCTTCGGGTAGAAGACCGGGAGAAAGATGTCCTGGTTAATATGGAAGGCCGACACTACCTTGGGCAGGAAGGCCGGGTGTGGTCGCAGCTGTACCTTGTCCTTGTGGAACACCGTGTAAGGGGGTTCCGAAGTGAGCGCTCCGAGTTCAGATACGCGCCTCGCCGAGGTGATGGCCACGAGGAAGGCCATCTTCCAGGAGAGGTACAGGAGCAAGCAGGTGGCCATAGGCTCGAATGGGGCCCCCATGAGCCTGGCTATGACAAGGTTGAGGTCCCAAGTGGGGACCGGATGGCGAACCAACGGATATAGACATTCTAACCCCTTGAGGAACCTGCTGACCATGGGGTTGGAAAAGATCGAGCGTCCATTCTCGCCAGGGTGAAAGGCCGAGATTGCCGCCAGGTGGACCTTTAGTGAGGAAAGCGCTAGACCTTGCTCCTTTAAAGACAGGAGGCAGTCCAGGCTGGTGTGCACCAGCACCTGCGAAGGGTTGACACCCCGAGGGCCGCACCAGCAGGAAAAACGTTTCCACTTGGCCAAGTAGGTGGACCTGGTAGAAGGCTTCCTGCTACTTAGCAAGACTTGTTGCACCAGGTCGGAGCAATGTAGCTCAGACTGGTTCAGCCATGCAGCAGCCACGCTGTGAGGTGGAGAGACTGCAGGTTGAGATGATGGAGCCTGCTGTGTTGAGTGATCAGATCTGGCCACAACGGGAGAGTGATCGGGGCGGACACCGAGAGCTCTAGGAGAGTGGTGTACCAGTGCTGCCTGGGCCACGCCAGGGCGATCAGGATTAGGCGGGCCCTGTCCCTGCGTAATTTGAGCAGGACTCTGTGGACCAGCAGCACCGGTGGGAAGGCATAGGACAGATGGTCTGTCCAAGGCAGGGGAAAAGCATCCATCAGAGAGCCTGGGGAGCGTCCCTGGAGCGAGCAGAACGTGTGGCACTTCCAGTTCTCGCGAGTCGCGAACAGGTCTACGTGGGGAAATCCCCACCTCCGGAAGACAGAGTGGATAACATCCGGGCGAATGGACCACTTGTGTGCCTGAAAGGATCTGCTGAGGCGGTCCGCCAAGGTGTTCTGGACCCCTGGGAGAAAGGAGGCCACCAGGTGGATGGAGTGGGCTATGCAGAACTCCCACAACCGCACTGCTTCTCGGCAGAGCGGGGAGGAGCGTGCCCCTCCTTGCCTGTTGATGTAATACACGGCCGTTGTGTTGTCCGTGAGGACAGCGACACAATGACCCTGCAGGTGCTGGGAGAAGGCTTGGCAGGCAAGGCGCACTGCCCGCAGTTCCCTGACATTGACGTGTAGGGCCAATTCCTGCGCCGACCACAGGCCCTGTGTCTGAAGGCCCTTCAGATGTGCCCCCCAGCCGAGCGATGACGCGTCTGTGGTTAGGGCTAGGGATGGCTGTGACAGATGGAATGGCACCCCTTCCAGCACTTTCTTGGGGTCTAGCCACCAATTCAGGGAGGCTAGGACCTGCGATGGTACTGTCAAAACCAAATCCAAGCTGTCTCTGCGTGGACAGTATACCGACGAGAGCCATGCCTGGAGTGGACGGAGGCATAATCTGGCATGAGCGGTCATGAAAGTGCAGGACGCCATGTGACCGAGGAGGCTGAGGCAGCTGTGAGCCGTCGAGGTTGGGAAGCTCTGAAGGCCGCGTATAATGGCTACGAGGGCCTGAAAGCCTGCCTCTGGCAGAAAAGCTCGGGCGAGAGTCGAGTCCAGTACTGCCCCTATAAAGTCTAACCTTTGGGTTGGCTCCAAAGTGGACTTTTCTACATTCAGGAGCAGGCCGAGCTGATTGAACGTGCTCAAGGCCTTCAGAATGTGCGACTGGACTTGGCTGCTGGAGTTGCCGCGGATAAGCCAGTCGTCGAGGTAGGGGAACACCTGAACTCGCCCTCGACGAAGGGCGGCCGCCACAATGGCCATGCACTTCGTGACCACGCGTGGTGCCATGGAGAGGCCGAAGGGAAGAACCGCAAACCGGAAGCGTCTTTGGTCCACCACAAATCGGAGGAAACGTCTGTGTGGTGGGTAGATTGCGATATGGAAATACGCGTCCTTCATGTCGAGGGCAGCGTACCAGTCTCCAGGATCCATAGAAGGGCTAATGGTACCCAAGGAAAGCATGTGGAACTTCAACTTTACCATAAATGTGTTGAGTCCCCGCAAGTCCAAGATAGGACGTAGCCCCCCTTTTGATTTGGGGATTAGGAAATAGCGGGAGTTAAAACCCTTGCCCCTGAACTCCCTCGGAACCTCTTCGATTGCCCCTATGGAGAGGAGCGTTTGGACCTCCTGAATTAGGAGTTGCTCGTGAGAAGGGTCCCTGAAGAGGGACAGGGAGGGTGGGAGACAAACTGAAGGTGGTATCCGCTTTCCACCGTGCGTAAGACCCAACAGTCTGTGGTGATATTCGACCACGCATGGAAGAAATGGGAAAGGCGGTCTCAGAATGGGGGGAAAGGATCGTGAACTGAGACTGGTACTCCGCCCTCGGGCGTCCCTTCAAAAGTTTTGTTTGGGCCCCGACGATGGTTTGTGGGGGCCCTGGCTCTGGCCAGTCTGGCGACCGGGCTGCCGCCTCCTACCGCCCCGGGCACATGGTCTCCTCGAGAAGTCCTGCCGAGGTGCGGGTACGGTGTAAGGGCGCTGCGCGAAGGGCCGGAAGGGTCTGCACTGTGTGGCTGGGGTATGCATCCCCAGCGTGCGGATGATGGTGCGACCGTCTTTTAGGGTCTGCAACCTCGCGTCAGTTTTTTCTGAAAACAGACCCCGCCCCTCGAAAGGTAGGTCCTGGATGGTATGCTGGACCTCCGGAGGGAGGGTGGAGGACTGAAGCCAGGAGATACGCCACATGGCGACTCATGAAGCTATTGTCCTGGCGGCTGAGTCGGCTATGTCCAAGGAGGCCTGCAACGAGGTTCTGGCCACCTTCTTGCCCTCTTCAATCAACGCTGAGTACTCCTGCCTGGACTCCTGGGGTACAAATTCTTTGAATTTTTGCATGGAGTTCCAGGTGTTGTACCCGTATCGGCTCAGGAGTGCTTGCTGATTAGCCGCCCTGAGCTGAAGGTCCCCCCGAGTAGATCTTTCTGCCAAACAAGTCCGGGCGCTTGGCATCCTTGGACTTAGGGGCGGGTGCCTGTTGGCCATTCCTCTCCCTCTTGTTCACAGATTGAATGATCAGGGAGCACGGTGGGGGGGTGAGTGTAGAGGTACTCGAAGTCCTTCGGGGGCGTCATATATTTTCTCTCCACCCCCCTGGCAGTGGGGGGTACCGAAGCTGGAGATTGCCAGATTGAGGTGGTGTTGATAAAAATAGTCCGTACAAACAGGAGGGCTACCCTGGTGGGGGCGTCGGCTGTCAGGATGTCCACCACTGGGTCCTCAAGCTCCACCACCTCCTCAACCTGCAGATTCATGTTGAGAGCCAATCTGCGCAGTAGGTCTTGGTGGTCCCGGAGATCGATGGGAGGCGGGCCTGAAGATGATGCTCCTGCCACTGCCTCGTCCAGGGAGGAGGAGGACGACAATCCCAGGACTAGAGGGTCCTGGGGTAGGTCCCAGTGCGGAAGTTCTGGAGCCTCCACGCCCAAGGCCTCCGGGTCTGGGATCTCGGCCAATGACTGGGCTGCAGGGCCTGGGGCCTGGGGCCTCCGGAGGGGGGCGGGACACCGTCGCCTCCGGTGCCCGGGACTCCGAATGAGCCAACTGGGAGGCTCTGGAGGGGGCACCTTGGGACTGATGGTATGCCATCAGATTCCAGAAAGGCCACTGCGTTGGGGCTTGAGATGGATCCTGTCCCGCATCTGGCCAGTGGCTCTGGTCCTCCACCACGTGGCCCTGGTCCGTATAGTAGGCGCTACCGGCCCTAGAGGACCGGGAGGCCGAGCGGGAGGGCCAAGGCGGCGTGGAGTGTCCTTGAGGGCCGGTCCGCGGAGCCGTACTGTGCCGTGGCGCCAGGGATCGGTGCCGGGACCTGGATTGGTACCAGGACCTGGATTGGTACCGACGGCTGTCTCAGTACTGGGAGCCCGACCTGGATCGCGTATGCCTCGGCGAGCGGTAGCGAGGTCGATCGTCCAGGGATCTACGCTGCGACCAGCCGCGGGACCGGGAGCGGTACTGGGAATCGTAGTACCGTCGACCGTGTCTGAAGGTCGACCTGGAGCGGTGCCGCGAGTACGACCGGCGCTGAGAAGGTGATCGGTGCCGGGACTGTGAGCGGTGTCGAGGAGATCTAGGCTGATGTTGGCCAATCTCCGCATGCGGCACCGGATGTAGCATGGCCGGTTTGCCACGGGACATGATGATTCTCAACGGCAGTACCGAAGATGGGGTCGGTGCCGGGTCTGTCATGGCGATCAGGTCCCGTGCTGCCGAGAAGGTGTCCAGAGTGGACGGCAGCGTAAGCTCTACCTCGGCGTGCACCGGGGAGCTGGCGGTTACTGAGCTCAACGGACCTTGCGGTACCGGAGTCGTCGGTACCGGAGCCTTAACAGGCTGCCCTGAGCTCACCGGTCTCTGTGGTACCAGAGTCGACAGGGCTGGTGCTGGCATCGGCAGCGACGCCGGACTCGACGGCCCCTGTGGCCAAAGGCACCGAGCTCAATGGTCCTTGCGGTACCGGAGTCATTGGTGCTGGCGCCGGGCCGGGAGGCTTGGCGCGGTCTTGAACCGGCTGCGGATGCAGTGGCGCCGGGGTCGGAGCCGGTCCCGATTTTCTCAGTCTTGGAGACATCAAGCGGCACCTCTGGGGAATCCCGGCCTGAGGTGTTCGGTGCCGGGGCTCTTTGCTGGAACTCGGGCGCTCTGGGGCTGCTGGCGCCACACCTGCTGCGGAGGTCGGTACCGGGTTGCGGTGCGGGGCCGACATCGGGCTAAGAGATGCTTCCAAGAGGAGCTGCTTCAATTGAAAGTCCCGCTCCTTCTTGGTTCGCGGCTTGAAAGCCTTACAGATACGACACTTATCTGGAAGGTGGAACTCCCCGAGGCACGTCAGACAGGAGTCATGGGGGTCCCCTGTGGGCATCGGCTTCAAACAGGCTGAGCACGGCTTGAATCCCGGAGAGCCAGGCATCGGCCCGGTACCGGGAGGGAGACAGGGGAGAAACCCCTTATCTCCCACTACTATTTACACTAACTACAACAAACAAACTATCAGTAAACTATTAACAACTACTTAAGAAGTACTTAAAACTATCAACAAGGATAAACGAGTGCTAACCACGCTAGGGAGGTGGAGATCAGCTAAGCTGCGCTCCACAGTTACAACGACCGTCACGGGCGGTAAGAAGAAACTGAGAGGGCGCTGGGCCGGCTGGGGTATATATCAGGCACCGCAATGGCGCCACTCCAGGGGGCGCCAGCCAGCCCACCGAGTGTTGCTAGGGTAAAAGTCTTCCGACGATCGTGCACGCCGCGCGCGCACACCTAATTGGAATACATATGAGCAATCACTCGAAGAAGAACTACAGTTTCTTTATTTAAAAAATTTGTCTTTGGTTTCTTTTAAAAAAAAAAGTTAGTATAATGAGAATTTTGCACACACCGTCTTGTTATATGCTTATTTTATTATGTGAATCTGCAATTTATACAAAATCATCACACACACAAAGCATACTTACACATCAGTTTCATCAAGGTTTTCTGTATACATGTGCAGGGGGAAGTAAGTTCTTCCTTCTACAAGTCCTCGCAGAACAGAAATTTTGCTTATCAGCCACTCAGCATGCTTCCTTACATCCTCCAACATTATTCTTACCCAACCATTGGAATTGTTTGGGTTGGAAAGAATGGTAACCAGGACCTGCAAACAAGTTTAAGTCAATCAAAGATGGGGTGCTGAAATTAGAATCCGAGGAGAAAAAAAAAATCTGTATTTTCAGTATGAAAAAACCATCAAATGAGTCAGTAATGACAGTATATTAAACAAGAGAAAAAATGATAATGCATTTATTAAAACCCCTAATTTAGGTATTTACATAATTATGAATTTGTTGAAATCTTTATATTCTTTATGTTCTGATTGTTTTGTGATAGCACATATGCTCAAGATCTTACAAACAGGGGCGGCTCTATGTTTTGTGCTGCCCCAAGCACAGCAGTCAGGCAGCCGTCGTCGGCGTTTCTGCGGGAGGTCGCCAATCCCGCAGATTTGGCGGTGTTTCTGCGGGCGCTCCACTGGTCCCGCGCTGTCAGCGTTCCCGCCGCCAAATTGCCACCGAAGCCACGGGACCGGCAGACCTCCCACAGAAATGCCGCTGAAGGCTGCCTGACTGCCGCCCTCGCAGCTACCAGCCAGCCGCCCCCCTGCGGCTTGCTGCCACAGGCACGCGCTTGCTGTGCTGGTTACTGGAGCCGTCCCTGCTTACAAATCTATTAGCTGCTGTATTTTACCACGGAGGGCTTTTTTCTTTTTTTTTTAAACTATCTTAAGCTCTTGTAAAAAGTGAAGAGTCAGTTTTCACGGTCAGTAAAATATTTGCTTAGTGATGACATCCATTTGCTCAGACGTAGTTAATTTTGGGAAGATGCCCATTACAAGAGATTGCTGACTCAACATTCTTTACAACACCCTATTTTTATTTCATGAAAGACAATTCCCAGCGATTTGAGAAACTCCACTATATGGATTTGAGCACCCAACCCTTTGCCAATGATTCAATAAGAGGAGGACCTAACATATTTGGATCCACCCCTGCATTCCTTGAACCCACATTACAGTCAATGGGAAGGGAATGGAAGAAGAAGGGATATTGGATGCCTAAGGAACAGAACAGCAGGCCCAGTAGCAATCATCATCATTCCAATTTTGAGTGTTACACTGTTTGTGTGAAGTAATATCTATTTTAAAAAAAATCTGCTAAGAACTTATTCTGTTATTTACATATTATTTCTAAGAGCAGCCTTAATAATCTTTGAACGTGGAAAAATATGATTAGCATATATTTGTAACAAAGTGCATATTAATTATATATTTAACATGAAAAAGAATGTACTTCAATACAGATAGACGACAAGTTGCCCAAAATATGCAGAAGTGGCTTTTGACTTCAGAAAGTTAGACATTTTGTAACTGTGAAACAAGCAGCAGCATAGGCTGGTGATAAAAACCTAAAATTGAAATATATAAAATCCTATACAAGATACAAAGTACCACAAAGGAGGACAAGCAAATTGGATGGGGACTTGCTCCACTGAATGCAGATCATAAGCCTGGCTTTCCCCTAACTATGCAGAAACAAATCAACGAGGCCTGAGACATGATGTTGGTGTTTATTTTTAGGCCAATTATAGCTTAGTTTTTATCAATGACAGTTTTATTTAAATTGTGTTTTAAAATTCCTTTTCTTGAGTTCTCCACATGCTGAGCCCATCTGAAGCCCTGCACTCTGGGAATCAACTCCCAGTGAATGCAAGAAATCTTTAGGGCCTACCAACCCCATACCAATTACAATTTTCAAGCCTGCTAAAATAGTAGTTACTTCAGTGAATATTTTAGCTGAAAAGTCTGAACTTAAATGTTTGTGATGGGAGAGGATGGGTTTTAATCAGAAACTAGAAATGCTTCAAGTTTATTTTTCTGCATGACTCTCCAGGGCGTTAGGGATACTAAAAGAATACGCTTTCTTTTCAGAATTTATTTGGGGGCTCTATTTTCACATTGACATTTCTATACCAGTAAAACAACATTTGCTCAGTAGAACAAGGGTTGGCACCGCCATGTTGCGTGATGGACACTTGACAAAATTACCATATTTAGTGACTGACATTGGGGGGCGGAGGGGGAATGTCATTGAGTCATTCAATTTTTTGAGAAATTACCACGGACCTCAAAATTTTTACCAGACACTTGTGTCTGTATAATTCGGACACGTTGCTGACCCCTGCAATAGAACATATTGCCAGACTTTTGCTGCCCAGGCTGGATGCACAGCTAATGAGGATAGCGTGCTGAAGGCACTAGGTCCCTCTCTTTCACCCACTCTTGCGCACCTGAAGAATTCAAAGGCTTGTACTCCCAGAACACAAGGCGTGGTAGAGTGAGAATGTTACAGTCAGTGCTAGTGTAACACCGACAGATCCCGGTCATCGGAGGGCAGGATCGAATGGGGACCTTTGGAGCTTAGTGCATGAGCCTCTACTGCATGAGCTAAAATCCAACTGGCTGTTAGCTAACAGGGGCGGCTCTACCAATTTGGCCGCCCCAAGCAGCTGCTGCCGAATTGCCGCCGCGGCAGGCAGAGCAGCAGAGCTGCTGCTGAATTGCCGCCGCGGGACACGGACTGCCGCCCCAAGCTTGATGCCTCCCCAAGCACCAGCTTGGAAAGCTGGTGCCTGGAGCCAGCCCTGTTAGCTAAGACTGTAGAGCAGACTCATTTAACTCTCTCTAAGTGGTCTCAGTGCTACTAGATGGGACAGAACACCACACCCAGAAGGTGTGTGGGTTACACTAGGCACCTCAGAGAGGGTGAGCAAGGGGAACTTCTGTATACAATAGCACTTGAGCACATCCCTGGAAGTGTGTGGTTTCAGACACATGCAAGGGGGATGCCTGAAAACCTAGAGAATTGTGTCTGAAGGACTTGGACGGTCCTGGTTCTGTTTTCCACTGTAAGAGTCATAGGCTAGAGTTTGGTAAGTTGATGACATTATAGCTGTTTAAGGAGGAAGGATTGTATAAATTCTTCTATTGACATAGTTCCATTCCTAGATCCATAGCCTCAGATCTAGCACAAGTGACCTCAAACCTGGTGATCACACCAAATTTTTTATCTTCTGCTTAAGAAAAGAATCAGAAACCATTAATAAGACTGGCATATAGGGTAACTTTTTTTCCAAAAGCATCAAAGTGACTTAGGAGCCTATGGTCTTGTCCAAAGTGGCCTAAGCTAAACTGGAAAAAGACATTGGCAGTACCGAAGAAGTGTGTCCACATAGGGAGTTGGTGGGAATAGCTATTGCACTTTACATTCACACTTTAGCTTATGCCACACTAACTTCCCAGTGTAGACAAGGCCTTTGTCCCTGTTTCAAAAGTGACTTAGGCACTTTTGAAAATTGTTCCCTATATGCCAGTCTTATTCATGGTTTCTGATCCTGCATCCCTTTTTTACTCAGGAGAGAAAGCATTTTGCAAGCTCACCGGGTTTAAGGCCAATTGAGAAAAATCTGAGCCAGTAAAGTTATGACTGGATCTATGGAAAGATCAGTTGGTCTCTCTGACCAATCTTTAGGCTCCTAAGTGCCTAAAGTCACTTTCGAAAATGGGATATAAGCTCCTAAATCACTTAAGTGCTTTTTGATCATTTTACCCACCTTGTCAATTGATGTGAGTGATGTATTTCCATGTTGCGCCTAACTTTAAGTGAAATAAGAGGGAAGAGGAGAGGCTAATGCAGAATCCTTGCCTACTCTATCTATGGAAATAAACACATCTGCTCTCTCCCTACTGGTTTGCAATTTACATGCTGTAGTGTGCATCTACCCAGCACCTTAGTTTTGCTCTTAATCCTACCTCCAACCATGCCTTCTCAGATAATCCCATTTGATACAGTCAAAAACTTCTCTGCACTTAAGGAGTGCCACATGCTAGACTAGCCTCGTGACAGGAATAAATGGATCACCTCCAGGAAATCTCAGTGTTGTCAGTCATCCGTCACCCCTACAGAAAGCCAGTCTGGTCCCTGTTTACCATCTGTACTCACAAGTACCCTAACTTACAAGCTAGGACCTTTTACTTACAGTATGTTAAGGAAAAATTGGGTCTGTAAGTGTCATGTTCCACTTCATCTTTGTCAAGTTTGCAAATGTTTGTTGCATTAGTTTCCCCCAATATGGGAGCCATTTGCTATCTAATATACTAGAGAATAATGCACATTTTCAGGTAGGGTATCTATGGGTACTCACAGAAAACGCTGACTGAGCTAAATGCTTTTTCCCATTGGCCTTTTTTTAGATGATTTCTGATTCCTTCTGATTCAAATGGCTAAAATGGTGATTTGGGCAGCTGGAAGCTTGGGCATTTATGCTTCATTATATATATTTTGTCAGCTAGAACAGGGTTTTTGTGTGTGTTTGTTTTGATATACAGATGGACATAGAAGACGACTTCAAAAATACCTTACAAATATATTTTGTTGTAAATGTATCACTCATTGTATCCCTAATAACCAAGATAGCCTGTTTCTCTTAGAATTCTAAATGTATATGCCAGTGATTTTGGGGCTTTATTTCCCTCTTATATAAATTTTCATTAGGCCCGAGGAGGGCTCTTTCTATCTTTCCTGACTGACTCACGTTTAATTGGCCTCTAAGGGTAGTATGCTGCTTGAGGGTTCTTTCAGAATCTGTTTCTCTGCTGCTTTGCCAAGTTTTTTTTTTTATTTCATCTAATAATTTGTATCTATCAGCTTCCCCTTCCCTTTCACTGCCAAAAACAAAGCTGATAAGTTTGTTTTTCATTATATCTTTATAAGCATCTTACTAACAGTGTCATCTTTAGAATCTCCATTTTCCAGGGAGCGTACCCTCTTCTTTCACAGGCTAATACAATAATATCTTAACATATCATGTAGTCACAAGATTTTCTGAACTCCACCATAAACCCAGTCTGACAGAGTCATCATAACAGGTTCATGGGCTGACCAAACTATTTAATCTAGGTAAGGGATGAAAGTTCTCTCCAGGAATTCACTACCTCTTGTAATATTCCCGTTCAGTATGAATAACCACCTGAGCATTTCTCAGGGTTATCTTATCAGTTCAGTAGAGGATTTGAACCACTTTCTCCGTAATTTTTTTACTCTTGGCAAAAGCTTTTCTCTTTCATTGCCTCCCTACTGCCAATGGAGCAAGCTGCCCCATATTTATAATAATAATTACCACAAAATAAACCAGTTTTTCTTCCTTCAGTCTTTCAGGGAAGACTACAAATCTAAAATTATTTCCTTTAAGACAGTCACCATCACACAAGAGTCTTGTTGACATTATGCCAATTTGTGTTTTATTTCTGTGTTCATGATGTACTGTGTAATCACCGTACTGTCCAATTGAGAGAGGCATTCCTCCCCTGATGCTAGTCAGTTCTTGATCTAGTATTTGCCATCAGAATATAAACACATGTCTGCAATCTCTGTATATATGCTTTTAAGGTATTAGAAAAAGCCTTATTAGCAGAAGTGCCAGACTGGTAGTTTTCTTTGCACAGGCTGGGATTACTTGATCCAGTATTTCTTTTTGTCACATTTCCGACACTACATTTTAATGACCACTAAAAGTCAGATGTCTTTCTGCATGGATCACAATATTTGAAGAAATCAGTATTTCACATAGCTGAATAATATGGGACATGAGCTTCCTCTGGGCCAGATTCTGATCCGTCACTGATGTTGCCACTATAAATCAGAAGTATCAGCCAGATCAGAAGCCTAAACTACCTTAATCTTGTGATGCTCCAGCATTCAAAATCCATTTTAAAAGAAAAACAACTAGCCCAGATTACAATGAATTTTTGCACTATTGTAACAGTCTTTGTTGAGGGGATTCTACAATAAATCAGTGTATTACTGTACAACATTCCTGCACATTTTAGGAATTAAAATTTGCACTGAAAGGCTTAGAACAGTACATTTTACGTCTTCTATTTCTGGTGGGGCAAAAGAGAAGAATGAGAGAGGTAGAAAGGAGAAAAAAAAGAGGAAGAGGAGATGGGAAAAAAGGGAGCAGAAGGAAAAAATGAAATGCTAAAAGGAGAAAGAAATGGGAGCTGATAGTGACAGAGGAGAGGCTGAGCCTTTCTAATTCATTAGAAAACCAGTCTCAAACATTAACACTGAAGTAAATATTTTGCATGAAATCCTGCCCCCATTGAAATCAAAGGCAAACTCGCATTAGCTTCATTGGGGCTAGGATTCCACCCCTATGTAAAAAAAAAAGTTACAGGACAAACATTTAAGGCCTCCTTAAATGTACTTCCTTTAAGCCTCCCCTCAAGAAGAGGGAAGACAAGTCAGATGAAAGGAATGAAATAAACCAGTTTAATGCAAAAAGTATGTTCATCACTACCTGTCTGAAGAGAATGGTGACTTGTTCAAGAAGCTGGTAAGATACCTCCTCTAACTCAGTCTCCTCCTTGTAAGCAGTCTGGGATATCCGCATGATCTTCGGTTTCCTCAACATGTACAAAAGGTTAATTTTCCAAGAAATGGAAGTCTAGGATGATAAATAACAATAGTTTGCACTTGTATAGCTGCCTCTATCGGAGACCCCAGCCATGGGGGACAGAAGCAGCCAAAGCAAGGACTGTTGTAACTCCTTGGACCCACAACTATGCCTGGGAGATATACCACACCCCCCCCCACTTGGGAGAGGGCGGGGGGGGGGGGCAGAGGGCATCAAGAGTGACATGCCACTTCCCCTGCCGCACGCCACAAGGGCTTGGGAGAAAAACTGAAAAAAGAAGCTAGCCAGAGACATCAGATGGTAGGGGCAGCCAAAGCATATTACTGGTGCTTGGAGAACTGTCCCTAGTTTTGACTGGACTTTCTCTGGCCTGTGCTGATTGGCTGTTTGCTCCAACCCTGCTCCTCCCTCACAATCTCTTCACCTCAGCATTACTCCATACCTGCCCTTCTAACAATCTTCGCCCCTTCCCTCATGTCCCCACTCCCTTCCTTTTTCTTTCCTTTTAGCGTATCCCCTCCTACGTATACCAACCCAGAGACACAATTGTGGAACTAACATGATGTTTGCTACCATCTGAGTTAGTACAGCACCTAGTACAACGGGGACCTGGTCCATGACTAGGGCACCCAGCTGCTACGATAATACAAATAATAATCAATAATAAAGTACTTTCACAAATACTTAAGAAAGCCTCACAACACACAAGCCTCACCCTCTGCGAAACACCATCCCCATTCCTGAGCCTGTTTGTAAAATTGCAGAAATTGACAGAAATTGTAATTCTCCTGTAACCGTGTGAAAACCCACACAAACAAAAGAACTCATTAATTGACTGTGCAGAGGAAACAGTGAAACTGACTGCACATGTTGTCAAATGCATAATGTAAACAAACTAACAACAATAGAAATGTTTGTTCTCTATGGCCTTTTTTAGTTATAGTTATCTCAAGTGTATCTTATAGCGGATTAAAAAAATTTCAGAGAGAAGAATGACTTTTTAAGTTGAAGGTGTCTCTAACACACTGAAACCTATGCAGTTTTATAAAGAAAGCTATGAATGCACAGACAAGCTAACTCTGATTTTGTAATATTTTACATTGCATAAGTTCCATGTGCAATTTGCAAGCTTTCATAACTAATTTCTAACTCTTTTTCTTTTTTTAACTTGGTGAAAATCCTCAAGAACTATTTCTAAGCTACAGCGCCAGTCCTGCAATTTGCAGTCCAATCTTTGCAGAATTGGAGGTTGAGTTTCAAAGTTCAGCTTTTTCAGAGTTGTGTGACAATAGTGTCTTTTTTGAAAGAAAAATTACTAATTGCACAAAATAAAGATAATTCCCCCCTTATTATTCTTGCAGTAAAACAGTGCCCCATTACTATTGCCATGTAGTAAAATTGTGTATCAACCCTCTGAACTAAACCCATGAAAAACTTGTTTTATAAAAATACATTGTATCTTGATTGTTATGAGAAAATGTAGTACTGTATAAGAGAATGGGAACTTTTCCTAATTGCTTGTATGTATGTATGTACATACTTTGTACATGTATGTATGTATGTACATACTTTAGTGTATGGGTTGATTATATATTCCAATTATATATGCACTAAAGATACTTACATGGGAGTGTGGCAGGGCAGGGGTAAAATCCCCCTTTAAAGCCCTGCCAAACTGCTGGCTGCGGCCTGCTCCCTGGCCAGGGGTAGGGCTGCAAGTATCCAGCAGGCGGCCCAGCTGCAAACCCTAATGAGGGCAAGCTCAGAGGAACAGGCTGAGCTAAGTGCTGCCAGCTGGGTGGAGGCAGGAGGGCTATAAAGCCCAGGGCAAACCCCAGCGAGGGGGCTAGCCTGGGAGGAGACAGGAAGGTGGTTTAGCTGTCTCCTTATAGTGGAGGGAAACCTCAAAAGGCTAGCAGACCCTGGGGAGGGTCTGTGGGGCACTAACTGTTGGGGGAACTGGGAACTGCACATGCACTATAAATAAAGACACTTGGGTGAACCAGGACAACAGGTGTTGGGACTCTTAATTGCCCCAGCCAAACACAGGGCACAGGGACGAGAGAGGGAAACCAGCGCAGACCCTGTGACGGAGTTTCATCAAGGGTTTCTGTATATGTGGGGAAGAATAAACATGGTTTTCCTGCTATCAATCCATGCAGCACAATTTTTTTTACTTTTTAGATTTTCAACATCCTTTCATACATCCCCCAACACTCTCCTTGGCCAACCATTATAATTGCAATGTAATTGTGTGGGAAAGAATGGTAACCAGAACCTACAAACAAG
The DNA here is from genome assembly GCA_033296515.1 of Macrochelys suwanniensis. Classification (NCBI taxonomy): domain Eukaryota; kingdom Metazoa; phylum Chordata; order Testudines; family Chelydridae; genus Macrochelys; species Macrochelys suwanniensis. The sequence continues at coordinate 40,011,281 of CM065784.1, forward strand.
CAGGGGACACACTCTCTCTAACAAACTAAAGACTTCCCTTCATATTTTTCACAAAGGAATTCACATTTGGAGCAAAGAAAGCATCATACAACTCATCCCAAGGGAATATTTTTCAGAAAGCGATGAGTGAGTGAAAATAGGGATTACAAAAATGGACCCCATTTTGTGAGTTTAACTGTAGCATTATTTTGTTAAATTGGGGATTGGATGAAACCTCATTGAAGCTGGTGGGTGTAATAGCTGCCCTTCATTCCCGATAAATGTAAGAAGCAGTTAAGCACCTGTTGGATAGCTGAAACAGTGGGAGCTGCTGCCCAAAACATAGGCCACATGCAAGGCCAGTCAGGACTCAGGAGCTGAGCTGTGTGGGTGAAGGGTTTCCACTGAGGGCTAAATGCAAACACAGAGGGTGGGGTATTGTTTTGGCAGAGGTGCATTGTGTACATGTGCAGAAGCAGACAGAGGCGGCAGCAGAAAGCCAAAGACAGCCAGAGAAGCTCTTGTAGCATGATTTCGGGAAAAAGCTAACAGAGGGGGGGTTTGGGGGGTAGAGTGCACGCTGGAAAAAGAGGCTTGGAATATTGAGCAAAGAAACTCCCTCCTGTCTGAGTCCTACTTAGTGCAAGGAGACAGGATTTTGTACATTCTTTGTAAATCAGGCCTGCACAACTCGTAAAGCGGTGAGAGCCACATTACTCCAAAGAAAAAAGCCGAGGGCTGGATGCGAGGAAAGTTGCTGAGCAAAGAAAACAAACAAAACACACACACATATAAATAATATATTTTTAGGCAGCCTCCCGCGGGCCGCACAGAGAGCCTGCGGCCCGCAGGCCGTATATTGTGCAGGCCTGTTGTAAATAAATAGGATTGCATCAAAGAAATACCTGACTTTATCATCCATCTCTTCTCTTAACAAAAACAATCCACAAGACCCCAAATATGGGTCAGAAGAGTAACGTGCCTAACAAATGCTAAGATGAGCACACAAACCTCTCCCTTATCTGACCTGTGAAATCCTGCCTCCCCGGAAGTCAATGAAAGAGGGTTAGGATTTCACCCTCAGATGCCTATTGCACAGCATTGGTATCTGCTCATCACCTGCATATAGGGTGACCAGACGTCCCGATAAAATAGGGACTGTCCCGATTTTTAGCTCTTTGTCCCGTGTCCCGACCGATGCACAGTGGAGACGCCATTTGTCCCGATATTGCGGCTTTGGCCGTTCCGTTCACTTTTTTTTTTTTTTTTTTTTGGCGCGCTTTGGCAACTTCGCTCCTGCTGTTGTATGGGGTTTTTTTTGCTTCCCCCATGTGTCCTGATATTTTGTTGGTTTCATCTGGTCACCCTACCTGCATACAGGTTGCTCCAGCTCCAGTGACAATGATGAGCTGCTGTTGTTGGCCATTATCCAAGAAATCCAGGAGGAGCCTTTAGTTTTCTTCAGCTGAGATAAAGCAATTCTATTTCTCTGCCTTCAGTCTCAGGGCCTTCAAGCCCCTGTGTCCTCCGGAGCCCACCACGCTGTACTGTTGTAGCTGGTGCCTGCGGCGAGTGGGAGCTGAGAACATTCATACGATGCAGTACGGCACCACACTCCTTGCTTTTCGGGGTCAGCCAAAGCAGCAGGCACTCTGACTTCTACACAATGCATAGTGGCTACACTAGCCTTTGGCATTTGGAGAAGGGGTGGCTGCAAGCATTTTGCTGAAGAGTTGAAAGAGACACAGGGAGGATTGCTGGCAGGCAATACTTCGCCGCAGTAACTACAGCTCTGATGCTGCTGTTCAAGCTCCTTGAAAAAGAATTTAGCACCTCCCTCACCCTGCCATCAGTGTCACCTGCTCCTAGGAACTGACAGCAGTAAATTGAGCTACCTGTGTCTGAGCATACAATGGCAGTCGAGTAACGTGACACCTGTCTCTAACTGCATCCTAAGAAAGGCAGTCGCCTTAGGTTGCACTGCATTTTCCTTCATTATTATTGCTGCTAATGACACCTATGTTTGTGCAAGCCATGGAGAGACCTTATGAACAGTAATGGTGTTTAGGGGTGTGATTTTTTTTTTTTTACATTGACAAAGGCCTTGGTATAGACAGTCATACCAGCAAAAAAGTGCTTTTGTTGGCATAGCTAATTTTTTTCAGGGAATTGCTGTGAGCTATACCAGCAAAAGAACTCTTTTGTCAGCATAAACTGCAACTGTTAGGAGCATTTGTTGGTACAGCTATACAAGTATAGCAAACCCCTTCTAGCGTAGACAAGGCCTGAGCAATTGTCAGATCTTCACAACCAAAAGGAAAACCAGGGTGTGGGGTAAAGGCGTTGTCTTACCAGAGGACAATTATATCAATTATAGAGCACTAAAAAGTATACTAAAAACCACATTCAATTACATTTTCTGACACAAACTTTAGTGAGTGATAGTCTTGAAGCTTAGGAGAAAACCCAGGCAATGCGTGAAGCAGTTATCATAAGGCTTGTGCAACAAGGAATGTCTGGCTAATTAGATCAGTGCTGTCATCTTAAATCCAACAAAGAACCCCATGAAACTCAAACTGGGACAGACATTGTTCCCTTAATTCCTGCTGTTAAGAAATAAGAGGGAAAAGAGTAGAGAGTAGATAAGGATACACTGTTAGCTGGAAAGGCACTTCAATACCACAGGGTTGAGCACAGTATAAGAACCTAAATCAGAATGTTTATTTTTTATATCTATAGTTAACATTGATTTCTGTTTTATACATCTCTATAGAAACAGTAATAAATAAAATGAAGGGGGGAAATTGAATAAAATAAAATCAAACCATTATTACCCTACTTCTTTTTAAATACTTTTCATAGTCATTCATTCTTTTGAAGGCTCTAATACTTCAAGGATGGCTAAAAACAAACATGTACCATGTATTTACTGGCTCTCAAGGATGAGTAAATACATAATTCTGTATTCTGAAAGAATAAAATTAGCATTAATTCCCCGACTGAAAATGGGGCCATTTCAATCCCTCAGGTAAATAGTTAAGTAATCTTTTAAAAAGAAATGTAGCAGCAAGACCAAAATGACTGTGCACAAATATGTAGTCATACAATTTCTAAAGGCGTATTATTTACAGAAAGGCCTTGAATGGCTGCTTTAGAGCTAATCCTAGCTGTTAATTATGTATTTAGGACACGTTACCTACAGTAAAAATTCTTATAAAAATATATGGAAAAATGTACTATGCAACATGGTAGTTAATTATTAAACCACAATGTGTCTGGCATTTCATTGTTATTTTAAAGTATCAAAAGCAGTTGGACTGTATTATGGACTAATTACTTGCCATATTTTTTCCACTGGGTAGAGGCCAAAAACATATTAATGCATCTTATGGAAGAATCTGCTTAATATCAAAGCATAACTGATAACTATCCGTACAGACAATGACATATGAACCTTCAAACCAGCTTAGCCATTTTAGCGGATAAAAAGTGGACAGGAAATCCCCCCAGCCAACTGGAGCACAGCCTACTAACTTCAGCACATTGGAGTGACAGACTGAGAATTTCAGGTCTAAAATATAGAAGGGCAAGGCTGAACATCAGAATACAAAGCATCCAGCATAAGCAGACAAGTGGACTGTTCAAGAAATGGAGATACCACATTGTGGCCTGTGGGACAGAAGGGACACTGCTGTTTGAAGTGTATACTACACCGTCAGAGAATGAACCATGTCTATGAGGCTGTTGTGAATGACATTCTTATTGAATAGAACTAGTCACCTTTAGGAAAGCAACTGAATAGGGAAATAAGGAGCAATTTAACACCTTCCCCTCTCCAAAAAACAACCCAGTTTAATTAAAAACTGAAAGCACTGGTTCATTCTATACCATGTGTGACTGCTACTTCCTATGTGGGATATTAAGGCAACAACATGTAAATAGCATGAAAGATGGAGACACTCTTGGGAAACACTGTGTAGGTGAAAACTATTTTGAAGTATAATGCTTTAGAAAAACCTGAGGAGAATGATTCGGTAAAGATCAACCTTTTGGAAAGACAGAGAATATCATGAAAGTTATAAGTTCGAGGCATTTTATATGGGACAGGAGGAGACAAGCAGAAATCAGGAGGTTGATGTGAAAGGATATCTCTGTGGGTGACCACTTGCCTTGTGTCGTGAGGTTGTTTAGATGCACGCCCTACCCTATGAGCTATACGGCAGTGTGTGGTGAGAAGCAACAATTGGGGTAGGGGAGGGGTTGCGAGAAGGGGTCCCTTTGTAAACGTTGGCTGGGTCTTTCCACCAGTCTAAGGAGTTTTTGATCCTGCTACGTAGCGACAGGGGTTTGTCTAGTTGGTCCCTGTTTGGTCTGTATGGTGAGCTGAACCACATGGAGGCATCGCACGTGAAGCCTGGCATGAGGTATTACCGCTGTGCCTGTTGCCGTATGCCGCAAGAGTTGGAAGCAGCATCTGGTTGATATTTGCGGACTACCTGAACAATCTCTATGAGTGTGGCTAGGGAGAGGAATCTGTGTTGAGGCAGGCGAGCTCTGGCCTGTAACAAGTCGAGGTCAGCGTTTATGAATTCCAGGTGTCGCACCGGAACAAGGGTTGATTTCTGGGCATTGATCAGTAGGCCCAGTTCTATGAACAAGTGCATTGCAGCTTTGGTGACTTGGCGAGCCTCTTGGAGAGACTGGGCTCCGAAGACACAATAGTTGAGATAAGAGTAAATCATGATCTCCTGGTAGCATAAGCGTGCGGTCACTACTGAGAGCACCTTGGAAAATACTCTCAGAGCTGATGATTGCCCAAAGGGGAGTACCCTGTCCTGGTAGTGGTCTCATCATAGAGTGAATCTGAGGAATCGTCTGAGTCGATAGGATTGAGATATGAAAGTAGGCATCCTGAAGGTCAAGGGCCGAAAAGCAGTCTTCCTGTTCCAATGCTGGAATTATCATTGCTAGAGTGCCCATCTTGGATTTTTGATCTTTGACAAACTTGTTGAGAGCTCTGAGGTCTAGTATGGGTCTCCAACCTCCGTTGCCCTTGGGCATTAGGAAATAGCAAGAATAGAACCCTTTGCCTCGTAGACGTTGAGGTACTGGTTCTATGGCTCCCAACTGGAGGAGACAATCTACGTTGTATCATAGTAAACTCTTGTGAGAAGAGTCCTGGAAAAGGGACAGGGAAGGGTGCTGTGGAGGGAGCAGGGAGGTAAAATGGATCAAGTACCCATTGCGAATGATCTCTAAGACCTATCAGTCCGATGTTATGTGTTCCCAGGTGCTGCGGAACACTACCAGCCAGTAGTCAAATGGGTGGATAGCAGTAGTCAGCTGTAGCGGTTGTGGGGAGTGGTCTATCGACGCCTTGACCAACACATCAAAATTGGTACTTGGACATGGACGGCTGAGACGAGGAAGATTGTGGGTCAGAAGGTTTACACGTCAAAAATCTATTCTTCTTTCTGTGTGGCTTGTAGTAATGCTGAGCCGGGTATTGGGAGGTGCATGGTTTGCGCTGGGGCTGTGAACTAAATTTTCTCTTTTGTCCTGGCATGTAGATGCCCAGTGAATGGAGAGTGGCCCTAGAATCCTTCAGGGTGTGAAGAGAGGCATCAGTCTTCTCCACGAAGTGCTTAGTGCCTTCAAAGAAAAAGGTATTTAATGGCCGACCGTACCTCCCTCAGGAAGCCTGACATATGGAGTCATGACGCACGTCACATCACCACAGCCATGGAGATGGACCTAACCACTGTGTCGGCTGCATCGCTGGCAGACTGTAGTGTCGTCTTGGCCACTAACTATCCCTCTTGGATGATGGCCTTAAATTGGTTGTGGTGCTACTCAGGCAGCTGCTCAATAAAATCATTCAGTTTTTAATAGTTTACGTTGTAGTATTTCACCATCAGGACTCGGTAATTGGTAATATGAAACAGAAGCATGGCTGATGAGTACGTCTTCCTCCTGAAAAGTTCCAAACACTTCCAGTCCCTATCATAGGGAGTGGACCTCATCTGGTGTTGACAGCCGCGGGAATTAACCATATCCATCACAATGGAGTTGGATGGAGGGTAGGAGAAGAGGAATTCTGTCTCCCTCGCTAGGGCATAATATTTTTTGTCTGTCTGCTTGCAGGTAGATGCCACCACTGCTGGGGTCTGCCAAATTATTTTTGCAGGGGCCAGAATGGCCTTATTAATGGATAGCAAGATTTTTTATGATGTGGATGGAGTATGTCAAGGAGATGATGGTGGGTTCTGACTTCTTCTAGTGGTATTTGGAGAGTGTCTGACACTTTCTATGCTAGATCCGGGAAGAGGCAAAAGTAATCAGCCAGAGATGGTGGAGGAGGCATGATGGCCTCATACATGGAGGAGAATATGGTCCTTGGGTTCACTTCTTTCTCAGCACCACTCTCCTGTTCCTCCACAATTTCTTCTGGAGGTTCCAAAACTCAATGCCACAGCCAAAGAGGTGCGCCTCGAGGGGTCTCGGGAGGGTGGGGGGCACTAGACGCTCGAGAGACATGGTGGCAATATGCAGCCCAAGGGTCTCCTAGTATGGCCACTGGGGTGGTGTTGGCATAGAGTTCGATGGTGGTGCCCATGGGTGGCTGTACCAAGAAGGTGGTGGTGGAGCCATCTGAGAGTATGCTTAGGGGCCCTGTTGATACTGGGCACCATGAGGAGCTTGGGAAGAGTAATGTGATGCCACTTCCTCCAGTTCACTATCTGAGCCCTCACTAGAGAATGGGGGAGCGTGGGAGGGCAGTGGGGAAGACTCCCATGCCGGGCAATGACTCAGTGCGGGGGTCCTGGTGCCAAAAAGAGGAACTCCGGTATGTCAGATACACGGAGGTCCCTCAAGTGCTGGAATTCAGACAGTAGCGACCAACATGAAGGTACCGGGAGGGATGGAGATCTTTCCCGTATCTAGTCATTCTGGATGAGGCAATACCGATAGAGAATTTCATACTGGCAATGCCTTCTTAGTGGAGTGCTTACTCCTGTCCTGGTCCCTCGGTGCCACTGACTTGGTGTCCATGCCCATCAGGTCCGTAGGCTTGTCAACAGTATCTGCCTTGGTAGATTTCTGTGAGCTGTGGGTACCGGGGTGGGATTGTCTCAGTGCCGACGGTACCAAGGATACCGAGCATGCCAGAGATCGTTTGCCCTCATCTCAGGTCTCCCTGTGGGGACTTCCTGCTCTTTTTTTCGATGATTTATTAGAAGTCAGCAGCTTGTTTCTTTGGCATAGCCTTTAGATGTTGAGGGCTGCAGGGAAGACTCACGGCGCAGGTCCAGAGAGGGTTGGAGAGCTGCCTCAATGATGATCTGTCTGAGCTCTCTATCCTTACAAGACCTGGGCTTGAGGTGCTGACAGAGATCACACATTTGTTGAAGGTGGTCTTCCCTGAGTCAGCATATGCAGTGACAGTGCTTGTCTGCGATGGGGATCGCCTCTTGGCAAGAGAGGCACTTCTGAAGCCCAGTAAACCGGACATACCCCATTAGGGAAAGGAAATGCAGGAAAAATAAAGTCTTATTTATTTATTTATTTATTTAGAGAGAAAATAAGAAAAAAAGAAAAAAGGATGCCTATAACTAAGTACTAAGAGGCTAACTAACTATAGAAGTGCAAAATCAAAAGAAATGATAACAGACTACGAATAGCTCCGTTTCTAGCCAGGGGCACTTGAGAAGGAACTGATGGGGGGTTAGCCCGCCCGCACTGACTAGCCTTGGGTGCAGGCCTAACGGACACTGCTACCAAAGTTCTCTGATCAGCAGCACAGGGATGCAAGCACACCTACAGAGGAGCACCCATAGGGTCACTACTTGAAGAACAATTTGCTAACACCGACTCTTCTAAATGCCCTGAGCAAAAGACTGATAGCTGTTGCTCAGATGAGCTCTCTGTAACTCCTTTCCCAGAGGAAAGTCTGAACCTTCATTCCCCACATCAGAGATCCTCCATATGAGTGTTACATTAATTACTTCATTATCTTTGTGATCACGTTTCCTCTCTGCTAGGCAAACAGCTAACAGAAATGGCTAGAACCTGTTTTTCTCTGAGATAGTCACAAGAAGCCTGTAATCTGACAGGATTCCATGTGTGATTAGTACATTCAGGAATGCCAAGGTCCAAGCACATGGACATACAGGTCTTGTAATTATTGAAAATAAGCACCCTGGGTGTTGAAGCTTAGTCACGTAGGTCTCTCATCTTTTAAGTATAGACCAGCTCTCCAGCGCAGCCAGTTTTAAGGGCAGTCTCAGAGAACCTTACTAATTAGAGATTATTCTGAACTGTAGCCCAGATACGAAATCCAGGTCACCTTTATACTCATGTGACAATGGAAGAATCTTATGTCTCCATCCTTCACTGGAACTCAGTTGAGGAAGCATAATATGATAATATACTATGGTAAGTAAAGTACCAACACATTAGCAACAAAAGGAAGTCCTGGTAAGCAGGACCAAACAACTATCCATTTCACTCTTCAATAACATTTTCAGCAACCTGTGGTGACCTAAGAGGATCATAGATGGGCAGCCTCAGGCAGGCTTTCTATAAAGTCTAAACCAATTGCCCACCAGGGGCAAGTTATGACTCAGGCTAACTAGGGCCTGCAACACTCAGCTTGATAAGGACTGTGCATCAGACCCCAAAGTGATGTTATTTATTCAATAAACAGTCCAACTGAAGAACAGTTGCACTGCAAGTTTGTGCAGGTAGGCTAGGCCTACTGCCATACCCTTTGGGGGAATACTGTAGTGATGCCAGTTGAAGAGACAAAACACAAAAATAATCTTGCCATTTCCCTCCATGGGAGGTGTCCAATATATGGCAAGCGTCCTAAGAGCCAAAAGCCACTTTAGGGTACAGCAGGATACAGATGAGTACTAGTAAGTAGAGGTGGCAATATGAATCTAAAGATGATTGCTTCTGGGATGGCAGAGAAAACAAAAAAAAAGCGTGCATATCTGGAATGACACCCAGTCATGCTGTGGAGGAAGAAAAGCCGCTTTTGAGTAGAAGGAAGGTTTTGTGCACCTTTTCCTGTTGCCTTCCTCTCTCTCAGCAAGCACAACAACATCATAATGCTTTCCTGTTCCTGCATCCTACACTGTTCCCAGCAACACATCTTGAGGGGCAACAGATTTTTACCTCCATTTTGTGGTAATAGGCAAGTGGATCAACTTTAGCAGAATATTGACATGTTGCGAATGCAAGTGTCCAGAAGGACTTATACATTACAACACTTTATAGTCTCTCTGTGGTCAGGTGCCAAGACACCAAAAATACTCCAAGTCACTCAGACAGTGACTATGGTGCTGAGGCTGACAGGGTTCAGAGCCATCTGTGTGGAGCCTCAAGGTGTTGATACATCAAACATCAAAATACCAAAGTTTTCAGCTATGAGATGTCAAGTTTCCAGATGCCAAAACTCTCCACAAGAAACTAATGTCCCCAGGCTGAAATGGATTCCAGGATACAGATCCTCACGGTACCTTCTGATAGAAGCCTAATATAGTATTGAAGGGGTCTGGAGATCTAGTCTTCAGTGGACACAGGTCTGTTAACAGCACTTTCTGCCAGGATCCCAAATAATTAGACTTGGTCAGGAAACAGTGATTCTTCTTCTCTCCAGAAAATGTTGACTTCCTGGCTAAACGTTTTGGTCAAACCCCAATATATTTTGATTCAAACTCATGCTGCAGTGCTTCTTGAGAGTTGTAGTTCTAGTGCCTTATGCTCCCATTCTTCTCTGTGGGCCTGCCTCTCTGACCAAACCACATTTCCTATGATGCACCAATTTCTCCACTCTTGGTGAGTAGAGGGGGTGCACCATAGGAGTCCCTGGCTATGGCGCATCATGGGAGTCTAGCCAGCGAGCGCTATCCATGGAGGAGAATGGGAGTGCTATTTTGAATCAAAATATGTTAATTGTTGGTCAACATATTTCAGTTTTTCAATGAAATATTTAGATAAATTTTCAGTGAAAATTTATTTAGATAAAAATTCTTGTTTAGTTGAAAACACAATTTTCCAACAAAAAAGTTTTGATGGAAAATTTTAATCCGGCTCTGCAAATAATGATACATGAACACTGTCTCCCAGTGGGTTTCTGCTGGGAGCTCAAGTCATATCCAGGCAATATTTGGCTATGGTGATGACACCTCAAGTGGACCCGCAGAGGAAACAGAAGAGAACGTAAAAAAGTATGCGCTGAAAAAAGCCAGGTTACCAGGCTCAATGAACTAGAACACTGGCTAGAAATTGGAAAGTAAAACCCCAACCCCTTTAGCTGCTAAGGCAGATAGAACCAAAGCTACAAAAGTCAGTTTCTCTGGGAAATGCCTGTGCTGAATGCAGTCTGAAAAAAAGTACTTAGAATTTTCTTGGGATTTAATAGTGTATACTCCAAAAGGCAGAACCCCTCACACAGGGCTACGGATGTGTCAGAAACAAAAATCTTACAAGCTAGGGGAGATTCCTGCATGATTTGCAGTGGAGACACAGGGCCAAAGAATGAGAATCCTGCACAGATGGCATCTTTAGAGAATATAAATTACAGCCTCAGATAAAAGAGCTTGGCTGTGCATAGCTCTTTACCGTACTGCTCACAGAAGTTTTCATTTTACATTAGGTGAAACACAGCAGGAATTAGTCACTGAACAGCCATTGAGATGTCTTCTGATTCACAATCCTCCTTTCATCTGCCAGAAACATGTTCTACCGCCATCCTGAGCGCACAAATGAACTGATCCCTCTTCAGGTTTGGGCAATCAGGAAGCGTTAACAATGGTAAAACCAAAATTACAGTGCAAACAATGACATCATTAATATCAACATTGTTTGGTAGGAAAAGTCCCCCCCACACACACACTCATAAAAATGAGCTTTTGAAAATTCTGGTGTCATGCACTTTGACTGGCTGTGATACAAACATACTGAAGAACCTTCTACAAATATCTACTATGATCTGCAATCACCACTGATCAAACTGTTTTGGGTACTTCTTTTTTGGGAGCACAGAATGGACACATGAATAGTTCCTCAAAGATGTTTGTTCTAATTATAGACTAGAAAGTCACATTTTAATGTGCAGTTCTGCTCTGAAAAATGGTTATGTAAATATGGCACCTTCTTACTCAGAACATCTGTTCCATGTGTGCAATAAGTCATACCTGTTCAATAATTAAAATACATTTTTGTTACAAAGCCAATACAGCTATGGAAGAGAACTGGATTCTGTTCTGACTCAAGCATCATCAACAGATTCATATTAATTAATCCCCAACTGTGGAATCTTTATTGCTGTTGAAGTGCAAGGTAGAAAGAATCCAGAATGACCTCTAGATTCCAGGTTGACTTTACAGACCAGACAGAAAACATCTTTTTTACTTGCAAACTAAAACAGATTTGATGTGCAAGTCACAGACAAAGTAACCCAAAACATCATTTTTAAGAACGCTTTTCAGCATTGAGCTGCAATTCATTCGTCTGAGAAAACAGAGCTGGCTCCTGAACTCTCTTAAGGGTGACCCAATTAACACTTGGGCTGTTCCTGTCACTCACAGCACTTTGGCTTTTGCCCAACTTTACTCCAACAAAACTGCCTTAAAAAGTCACAAATGACCTATTCCTGGCCAAATCCAAGGATTCATGCTCATCCTCTGATTTTTCTGCTACATTTAACACCACCATTCTCTCTCTTGTGCTGAACCCCAACCCCTCTGTTGGGTTCCTGGACTCAATACTCTATTACCTTCTCCACCGCCTTTTTCGGTGTCTCTACTACCTAACATCTCCCACTCCCTGTGGGTCTCACTGTTCTATCCATCTCTTCTCCTTCTACACTCTCCCCTGGGGGGCCCACTATCACTTCTATGAATCTTTGAGATCAGCCCCCCAAATCTATCTTGGCACCCCAACCACTCCCCAGTCTAGTCATGCACTGCTGATTGAGATATCTTTCTGCAGTCCCGCCACCAACTCTCACAACATAGTTAAAAAACTGCTCTTTCCTATGAGCCCTCCACCTTCTTGGTGCAGCTGAAAACACCATCCTCTCTGTTACCCAGAACTCATAAGCTCAGTATTCTACTGCAACCCCTCTCCCCCCTTCATCGAGGCCATTGTCACATCCACTTTCCATTGCTGACCCTTCCCTTGTGCAACACGAATTTCAAGGGTCAACTATATCAGAGCAAGGTCAGAAAAAAATTACAACTATTTTCATTATGAAGTTTGTTGAAGAAAAACTGGAGCTATTAAACATGTGTTAGCATATCACACCTTGTTACGTAGCACAAAGGAATGCAGTAAACGCCAAGTCAAAAGAAAAAAATAGTGTTTTATTAACTACCACACTGTTATAATACACTTTAAACGTACAATAAGGTAGCCTTTAAATTTGAGGTGGTTTTAAGGATAACGAACAGATTTCCAAATGTTTGTAAATAGGTGAACTGCTGTAATTATTGTTGTACATTTTTGGAAAATGGTATAGAACTTACAGACTGGCTATGTAACTATTTTGTACATTTTTCTATAATTGAAAATATAAACAGTAATTAAAAATAAAAAGAAAATTCAGCATAATAAAAAACATATACGTTTATCAGTTAAATGTACTGGATACATACAATTTAAGGGAAGAAGCGAAAAAGGAAAGATGGTTGATATTTAAAAGCAGATTGACTAACCAAAAGCTAAACAACAAATTTTTTTTTTTAAAAAAAAACAACCTTGTAAAACCCCTAGTTCACTATGACTAATATCCATATGGTTGGGAGTATTGTCACTATGGAAGTGATTTTCTGTTATATTTGCATATGTTATATTTTTACTGGTAAATTACATGATGGCTTTTAAGGCCCTGGCAGACAGATGTTTTTGGAAACAAGATTTGATAAAAATCACTGCTGAGACGCAATACACCTAATTTTTGGTCCTCCAGTGTTCAAGAAAAGGGATATATTTCACTATAACATTTGCCTTACCACCCAAATGTCTCAACCTATACATTTTTTAAAAACATTTTAAACTTTTTTTTAAACATTGGTTATATTGCCCAACTTGGTTATTGAAAGAATATTAACAAGACATCATTTTGGCAAATTAAATCTTAAACATGGCTTTTCAACAGGATTTAAAAGATGACTATCCCTAGAGCTCCATGTTAAAATGTAGTTTTCAAAATCTTACAAGAGTAATGCTTAAAATATTGTACATAGTTAACCTAATTAAAATAATTAGCTTCAAAATGACAAGCTGATGAGCTAAGTAAAGCCTACACTATGTAACATTTGCTTGGAAACTTGATTTGTCAGTTATGCATAATAAAAATTCCAGTCATCAAGAAAATTACAAAATTTCTTTTATCATAACATGATTTCTTTTCACCCATCAACTTCTTTTTATCTTACAATAGATAAATACCAACATGTTCTCATTTTTACACTAAACCACACAGGATTGATGCATTTGGTTAGACTACCATTCCCATCATTAAATTCATTTTTTAATATAACTTGGTAAAATTTCATCTCTTCTAGATTCCAAAAGTACCTACAAAACCCATGCAATTTTACCATTTTAATATACTATGGAATATCATACAAAGTAAGGCATTTCAGTGTCATGTATAACCAAGTTACTGTCAATCCAAAAATTTTTGCACATCAATAAAAAGATATCTAAGAACTTAGGAACAATATTTTTCTCACTACTGTATAAAAATAACCACAATTAATAGGTATCTTGTGTAATATTTACTCCATTGTCTCATTTCCAGAAACTGTGACAAGCTGTAAAGGTATTTCAGTGTTGGTAAGAATATCTTGATTGCTGGTGCCAGATGTATTAACAGTCCCTATTCCTGAAACAGAACCTTGTTGAATATTTGCAAGGATAAGTGTTGTTCCTCCTGCAGTAATCAAAGTATCATCAGATGTTGCTTCTACTGATGCCAACACTGTACTGCTAGAATGAATACCTTTTTTATTCTGATGTGTTTTAATGTGTTTGGCAAGGTGGTCACTCCTCATAAAGCGTTTTGAACATTCCGGACAGACAAACTTCTTCTCTCCTGTCACAAGATAACAAAGAGAAATTATTTTTATGAACAATAAACTACATATCCACAGATCATGTTGATGGGAAAGGACCCTGTAAACTTAATTTTTTTTTTAAAAGGACATGGTTTTCACACACACACACACACACACACACACACACTCTCTCTCTCTCTCTCTCTCTCTCTTCTTTTCCTTTGGTGAGGTTACAAAGGGTTTTTTGGCATCAACCAACATGCTTGGACCCATTTGCTGTCTCTTCAGTTTCATTGCTATTGTAACCTCAATGGAGAACAGAGTGCAGAGGAGTTCCCCCAGAGTGGGGCTTGAGACTGATGCACATGACTAGTAGGTAGATTAATTATACTGAAAACACTGTCAAAAGCATAAAATAAGCTATTTTAAAAATAGATTTTTTTAAATGGTTCAGTTATCATAATCCATGGGTTACTTGTAACAATAGTATGTGCAAAATTTTCAAATGGTACAGTACTGTGATTTTCACATTCAGTGTCCCTTTAAGCTCTAAGAGTTCTGAAGCCTCTACCACTTCATGATCTATTAGATATTGTAGAAAACAAGTTATTTTTAACAGAGAAAACAGATTTCAAAATTGAATGCTTGGTATTTAATATGGGGAGGGGGACATCTAATTATTATTACAAAATAAACAGATCACAGACCAACTTTGCTCTCAGATACACTAGCACAACTTTCATGAAGTCAGTGGAAGAGTAATCAGAGGCAAAAATTTGGCCGATTTTAAGAATTTATCCTTCACATTCCTCCAATCAAATCTGCCAAAATCAAATACTGATAACCTGTATGTGTTCTTCTGTGTCGCTGTAATTCATCACTGCGAGTGAACCTTTTACCACAGAACATCCAAGTACAAACAAATGGGCGCTCTCCAGAATGCCAGCGGAGATGAGCTCTCAAATGTGAAGTCTTCCCATAAACTTTCCCACACCCTGGGATGTGACAGATGTGTTGTTTCTTTTTCCCCAAATTAGAGCCTCTGTTTAAAAAAAAACCAAAAAACAAATACTAAAATTATTCAGCAAATCTAAGTTATTTCTCCTAAACAATATATATTTTGTATGATTTAGAAAAATGTATTCAAAAAGTTCTGTATGTTAATCTGAGTGGATTTTCAGAGTAATTCCACATATAATGAAGCCCTTGTGTACTCCACAGGAAGCTGGACCTAAATTTTGCAGCACAGTTCCTGGATTCTGCAGCACTTTGATGCAGTAGACTGGAAATTCAGCAGCAACTTCATTGAAATGACAAAGTGCAGGCTTTTAAAGAAATATGAAATTGAAAAATACAATCATTACAGCAGCCCAAAATCAAAATAGATAGCAGAAAGTCCATTTAATTTATAATCCCCATATTTTCAGAATTTTAATATTGCAAAGACTTGTGTATTCGCAAAGAACAACTGCACTGTTGAAGTTGTGAAAGGGGAAGCTGGAGATTTTGGCAGCTGGGAAGGGGACACATAGGGTTTTTGGCACCTTAGGGAGGCACAGAATGCTATTTCAGATTGTAAAATAAAGAAATTAGCTGAATGTTTCTGCTAAAATGAGCATAAGTGAAATAGTTAATGATTTTGACATTTAAATTGTCAGACTTAAAGCCAGATGAGATGAATGGATCAATTTATCTATACCTAAGTTATCATTTCAGGATGTCTGCTGACTCATGAAAAAAAAACAAAAAACGGAATTGTTTTACACTTTGTTAGTGTTTTCAAGATTTCCTCACAAAAATGAAGGCAGAATTGCACACACACACCCCCATTTTTTTAAATGAAAGCTTCAATTCCAAAGAACGATTCTGTAAAAGTGGTTTGACTCCACAAGAAATCCAATAGCTGTAAAACTACAGAACACACAGGGCTCAGAATATAATGCATTGTAGCAATTCAATCAAAGAGAAAATGGCATAACTATATTCCCGAAACAATTCCATAGCCATATGGGCCTATTTGGTTCCCAGCCATGTGTTTGCTCCCATCCATCAAATCACTCTTGCTGGTGGCACCTCTAACTCTTACCGCATCAGACAAAGTTAAGTTCTCTGCCTTGTACTTTTTTTCTTCCTTGTCCCTCTTAGATCAACTTACTTATTACTTTTATGCTTACGATACCCAGTTGTACAAATCTTTGACAGAATTGACTCTTCCATCTCCACCAGTCTTGACCAAGAACACTTCTCACTTCATCTTCATTTTTCAATTAAATATCCCAAGTGAAATGTACTTTTTCTGGCCAACAGGAACATCTCTCTCTTCTACTTCAAATCTCAACTGAGTCCTTCCATTTGCCCCTAACTTTAGTTTCAACTTTGGCTGCTAGGATACATCTACACAGCAAAAAAGACCGGCAGCAGCAAGTCTAAGGGTGTGGGTCACCTGACCTGGGTTCACAATGAAGGGCTAAAAATATCAGGGTAGACATTCAGGTTCGTGCTGGAGTCCAGGCTCAGACTCCACCGCCTCCTGTGCAGGGTTTCAGAGCCTGGGCTCCAGTCTGAGCCGGAACATCCACACTACCATTTTTAGCCCTGCAGCGTGAAGTCCCACGAGCCCGAGTCAGTTAACCCAGGCTCTCAGACTTGGTGCCATGGGGTGATGGTGCTGTGTAGATATAGCCTTAGTTCATCACCTTTTCCTGTATCTCTGCTGGTTAAGATTTTTTTTAAAAGCGTCTAAGGTTAGACATCTAAACCCATATTAAGTCACCCAAACAGACCAATTTTCAATAGTGCTGAGTACTCAGCTGATTCCAAAGGGATTTAGAAACCTAACTTTAGGGAAAAAAAATGTTTTAATTGCCCACATCCTGAAGATGGCTGGGAACCACAGTCGCTCATAGTGTAAGTAACTTATGCTGCCTGCAACAATTCCTGCGGAGGTTTTTCTGGCCAGGAATACATGAAGATGTCCGACGATACTGCACCTCTTGTCCGGAGTGTCAGTTACATAGTCCGCGCCCGCACTTCTGGGCTCCTTTGATACCTCTTCCAATAATAGAGGTTCCTTTTGAACGCATAGCCATGGATCTGATAGGGCCCCTTGAGAAGACAGCTCGGGGCCACCAACATGTGCTTGTTGTACTGGACTATGCAACCCGGTACCCGGAAGCCGTTCCCCTACGCAACACAGCTTCCAAAACCATAGCTAAGGAGTTAGTACAGATCTTTGCCCGAGTTGGGTTACCCAAGGAGATATTGACTGATCAAGGGACACCTTTTGTGTCCAAGTTGATGAAAGATCTCTGTTCATTACTCCATGTACAAGCTCTACGGACCTCTGTATACCACCCGCAAACAGATGGCCTTGTGGAAAGATTCAATAGGACCCTCAAGGCCATGATCAGGAAAGTGGTGAGCTGGGATGGGAAAGATTGGGATACCCTATTACCTTACCTCATGTTCGCCTTCCGGGAGGTTCCGCAAGCCTCTACAGGTTTCTCTCCGTTCGAACTATTATACGGGCACCACCCCCGGGGCATATTGGATATAGCAAGAGAAGCGTGGGAAGAGGAGCCAAATCCAGGAAGGAACATAGTTGAGCATGTATACAGATGAGGGATCAGATAGCCCGAATTACACCTATTGTACAAGAACACTTGGAGAAAGCACAGGAGACCCAACGAACCCATTATAACCACCAAGCAAAGCTTCGACGGTTCCAACCAGGGGATTGAGTGATGGTCCTGGTGCCCACAGCAGAAAGTAAGCTGTTGGCCCAGTGACAGGGACCCTACGAAGCGATCGAAGCCGTGGGAGAGGTGAACTATAAGGTGCGGCAGCCAGGCTGCAGGAAACCAGAACAAATCTACCACATCAATCTTCTAAAACCTTGGCACGATCGAGAGGCATGCTTAGTCACCCAGGAGACCCTTCCCCAGGAGGATAACTTACACGAGCAAGTAAGGATATCACCTGACTTGACGCCGATCCAAAAGATTGAGGCAACTGACATGATTAATCGCAACCAAGATGTGTTCTCTACAAAAGCGGGGCGGACAACTGAGACCTATCACCATATCCGCACGATCCCCGGAGCCAAGGTAACATTGAGACCCTACCGAATCCCAGCAGCCAAAAGAGAAGAAATCAAGGCCGAAGTGAAGAAAATGTTAGAATTAGGGGTGATTGAAGAATCTTACAGTCAGTGGTCCAGTCCAATCATTCTAGTGCCTAAACCCGACGGTACCACGAGATTCTGTAATGACTTTCACCGACTGAATGAAGTATCCCAGTTCGATGCATACCCCATACCACGCATCGACGAACTGGCTGACCGACTGGGTAGTGCTCGATTCTTGACTACACTGGATCTGACAAAAGGATACTGGCAGATTCCCCTGACCAAAGAAGCTAAAGAAAAGACAGCGTTCTCCACTCCGGATGGGCTATTTCAGTACACCGTCCTCCCTTTTGGGCTACATGGCGCCCCGGCCACATTCCAGCGCCTCATGGATAAGCTGCTGCGCCCCCATACTAGTTATGTAGCCGCATACCTAGATGATGTCGTCATCCATACACCAGACTGGGAAACCCACTTGGAGAAAGTTGAGGCAGTACTGCGCACCTTAAGGCAGGCTGGCCTCACTGCTAATCCCGCTAAATGTGCCATAGGTACCTAGCCTCTGCTAGCCCTGGGATTTGTAGGAAGGGGCATAGTAAAGCCCCAAATGAATAAGCTAGAGGCGATTCAAAACTGGCCCCGGCCGACCCGAAAGAAGCAGGTCCGCGCGTTCCTAGGTGTGGTAGGCTACTACCGACGTTTTATTCCTCACTTCGCTGCTAGGGCAAGTCCCCTAACGGACCTGGTGAAAGCCTGAGGTCCAGACGTGGTGAAGTGGACCGACGCAGCAGAGGGAGCGTTCACAGACCTTCAGACGGCCCTTTGTAATGACCCCGTACTCATAGCCCTGGACTTTAACAAGGAATTTATTTTACAAACAGACGCTTCCGAGGTGGGGTTGGGGGCGGTTCTGTCGCAAATGGTGGGAGAAGAGGAACACCCGATCCTCTACCTAAGCAGAAAGCTTCTCCCAAGAGAACAGAAATACGCAGTAGTTGAGAGAGAATGCCTTGCTGTCAAATGGGCTATGGAGACCCTACATTATTACCTCTTGGGCCGGCGATTTACTCTTGTGACGGACCATGCACCCCTCCAGTGGATGCAGCGGAATAAGGAAAAGAATGCAAGGGTCACCAGGTTGTTCTTATCCCTCCAACCGTTCCAGTTCCACATACGGCACAGGGCTGGATGCCACCATGGCAACGCTGATGGTCTGTCAAGAGCACACTGCCTGGCGTCCCAAGTTGCCCAACTCTATGGTGTTGAGCAGAGGGGGGGATATGTGACGGGGCAAGGCCAGAGGGCTATAGGAAAGTGGTAAGGAACCAGTATGTTACCCCCAGGCTAAACAAATCCCTGATACCTTATGGCAGTTGCTCCAGGTTAATCAAGACACCTGGGGCCAATTAAGAACTTTCCAGAAGGCAGGGAGGTTAATTGAGACACCTGCAGCCAATCAGGGGCTGGCTGAAACTAGTTAAAAGCCTCCCAGTGAGTCAGTGAGGGGCGCATGTCAGGAGCTGTGGAAGGAGGTTGTGTGTGAGGAGCTGGGAGCAAGAGGCACTAGGAGCTGAGAGTAAGAGGGCGTACTGCTGGAAGATTCTGTGGTGATGATAAAGAAGGTGTTGGGAGGAGTCCATGGGGAAGTAGCCCCGGGAGTTGTAGCTATCATGCAGTTGTTCCAGGAGGCACTCTAAACAGCTGCAATCCACAGGGCCCTGGGCTGGAACCCGGAGTAGAGGGCGGGCCCGGGTTCCCCCCAAAACTCCCAACTCCTGGTCAGACACAGGAGGAGTTAACCTGGACTGTGGATTCTACTAGAGGGGAAGATCTCTGAGGCAAGCAGAATCCGCCAATAAGCGCAGGACCCACCTAGGTAGAGGAGGAACTTTGTCACAATGGGTTCAATTCCTACTCTGCCAAACATCTTGTGTGACCCATTGCAAGTCACATAGGCCCAGAGCCTCACAGGTATTAAGGCATATAACTCCTATTTGATTTCAATGAAAATAGGAGTTAGATGCCTAAATACCTGTGAGAATCTGGGCCTTTTTCTCTCTATGCCTCGGTTCCCCATCTGTTAAACAGGGATAAATAGTGCTTCATTAAATACAATAAAGATTGTGAGACAATCGGATACTATGTGATCGGGACCAGATAAGTACCTAACGTAAAGTTAGAAAATGCAAGCATCAAGGTTGCCTTTACAACCTTAACGAATATGCACAAGCATCTGGATTATGATACAGTCTGTAATTACCGAGTCACATTCTACCTTTTCCACAGGATCCCTGTCTCATTTAGTGTACACGAAGGACAGCATTCACTGAATGGGAAGCTATTCAATACTTTTTCTTCATATTTAGCAATCAAGGTATGCTTCCACACCTTATTTAGTGCATAACCATTTAAAACCTATATTAAATATAAAATTATTAATTTCCTAATGGGCTTTGCTCATCATGCACATTCATAACTGTATTATCTGAGCTCTTCAAACAAGTACATTGATATTAATGTCTCCATTGTACAGATAGGGAGATTAAAGCCAAAATTGTCAAGAATCCAATGATTCTGAATGCCTAGCTTGAGATACCAAAGACCTTATTTTTCAGAGTACTTTATAAGTTCAAAGCACAGCTCCAATTGACTTCAGCTGCAAGTTTAAGTGCTTCGCACTTGTGAAAATTAGGCTTCAGATGTCTCAAACTGAGCAGAGACAATAAGTGGCTACCTGTGAAAAGTCTGCTTTTAGTGGCTTGCCCAGCATCACAGAGGAACTTCGTGGCAGAGGCAGGGACAGAATCCAATTCTAAGACATTCAACTGCCTTAACCATGACACCATCTTTTCTCTTCCTTCAATATCCTGTCTCATTCACTAGACGCTTTCCAACTTCTGCTACAAATGAAGCAGGGGTCCCACAGACAATAACCTCATTCACTACACAACCCCAATTAATTCCCTGAGCATAGGCCATCCTGTGCTCTGAATAAGGCAAGGGTCCTGTGGAAAAAATAGTATGTGATCATGTATCGAACACTCTATGATAATGCATGCACATAAGGGGCCAAATTAAGATTGCACAGACAACCTTAATTCTGGCATTTCTAACTTTTGAGCACTTGACTTTGCAACCCTAACACTCTTTTAAAAATGTATTTTCCTAAGTTTTTACAAAAGCAAACTCCAAACTCCATAATGTAGAAGTATGCTGGCCCCCCAGGAGTCATCAGAAGGCTGGGACCTTAGACCATCAGCACAGACCTCAACCACTGGAGCTAACTGAGGAATTGGTAGTAGGAGGCAGTTTTAAATGGTCACCAGTCATTAGAGGAGGAACAGACATAACTGTATACCTGCTGACAAAATGTATTTACTAGACAGCATATGAATACTGAAACTCAAAAATCCTGCATTCAAATCCAGACTCTGGAGGAGAGTGCAGTCTATTGGTTAGACAGTTTCATCATCAAACCAGTCCTCCTCAAACCCGTTTCCTGTCTTATCTACCCTTTCCGCTCCCTTGTCTCAGTCTTCCCCTTTCTCTCCCCTCAAACCAGTACCACTGTTTACTCTCATCTCTTCCCGAGCTCCTGTCTCGGGCTCTCTCACCCACCACCCTCTAAAGTCCAGCCAGGCTACTTTTTCCATGCTGACTGGGCACCAGCAGATTGCGGAAGGAATACTGAAAGCACAGGAGAGATGGTATTCCTTCTCTCAGTTTTGATGCCTGGTGCTATAGCAACCCCCCACTACTGGGAGGAGCATTTGCAGGGAAAGTCCTTCTTAGCCCCCGCAGCCCTCAGATGAAGCAAGCTCAGTCACTCTCTGAGGATGGTGCAGGCAATACCTAGTTGGCATACAGGAGCATGACCGTTGCAGAAGAAATCGTCAGAGAATTTAACTGCCAGCCTATAGCAAACCTTTACTGAGCACATGCTAATTCTGATTTTTCAGAAGCTTATTTGTCCAAATCTGAGATTTTCATGGGGGCGAGGGGGGACTCAAAAAGGCTGCAATAAGGCAACCCCCTTAACAAGTTTCAAGTCCCAACTCCAAAGCATGGAGGTGCTAAAGCTTCTCAGTGAAACAGATCAAGTTTAAGGTGGGGAAATCAACATATTTTAACTTAATTATGTTCTCAGAAACTACTGAACCAGTTTTTACTGAAACTTGGCGGGGGGGCGGGGAGGAGAGAAGTCAGCCTGAGGCAGACACCAGGGATAGAAAACTTCAGCCCAAACGGTTAAGAGTCCAGCAAAGTTATAAGCAACTGAAAATAGGCTTTTAGAATACAAAGTGTTGAAGCTACTTTAACTATAAACACTGCTAACAGCTCTGCCTATAATTAAGTTGTATTGTATCATTTTGCCAGGAAATACTTCAGCTGTCTGTTCTAGGTACTTTCCTTGCAAGCACATCAACAAACCAACAGAGAAGATGTGGAAGCAACAGGGGTAGCCAGACTTAGCTAGCCTCTCACAATCCTTAGACAATAACAGGTTTGTAGAACCTTAGGATGTCAATATGCCCTCAAAACAGAACCAACAAGTTTATATTTGATTTTCAAATAAACTAGGTGCCCATTTAAAATGGTTATCTCCATGGTTGCCAAAATGGACATGAAAAATCCAGTACAAAGGCTATTCTCCAATATACAATAGTTTCAAATACAATAATGCTATCCTAGATATTTCCATTTCAGAAAGGCAACCATTTCTTCCCTCCTCCTCCAGTTTCTGACGCCCATAACAAGATCCTTTACTGAAAATATGTCAAAACACAATAGGTCTCTAAAGAGTAAAAATGTTACAAGCAGAAAAAAAATACAGGCTGTCTCAGGTTTTCATACCATTCCCTTCACTATAGGAGACAAAGCTGTGGAAGCCTTTGTTTAATCAATCGGGAAATACACAAACACAGGACTTAATAAAATCCTTGGAAATTGAGATATGGTAGGAAGCCAATCTCAGAGGTGCATATATAGAAAACTCAACACACTTTCATATTATTTAGGGCCATGTTCTGCCACTCTTACTCATGTTGAGTAGTCCCATCCATTTCAGTGGGACAACTCAACAAGCCTGCAGTAAAACTTGACTCACTAGAGTGTAGTTTCTGACCCCTTCCCCTGTAAACACAAAACAAGAGCTGGAGATGTTTTATTGCACAAGCTCAGTGCCCGAAGATCTCCCATAGCTACAGTCAAGAAGTTTATAATTGAGTTTCTTATTTTTTCTCATTATTTGTTTTCTGAACAACAAGTATTATATGGACCCTAAATAGTTGCATACCTCCCACCACCTTCTTTACAGTTGGGACAGGTGCAAGCAACTCGCCGCAATCTTTTTCCTTCTTGATGTGTTTGGTCCCCTTCCTCATCTACCACCTGTACTCTCAAATGTGATAGATCATTGGTATTCAGTGTAGAATCGCCACCGAGCTGCCACTCTTCTGGATCAGGCTCCTCTTCTTTAATCCGAATATCTAAGGAAAAGAACAAAACACAGATCCGTAAGTAGCCCATTAAACAGAGAGAAGCAAACCATAATGATGAAATCTCTCCTGCAAAGAGCACTGTGTCATTCTAAAGTCAACAGTTTTTAGTGCGTACTGACATTGCTGCTGCGCCCTTGTAGCCTATTCCATATTTAAAAAGTGTATGTAACTTTAAATTTCAAAGAGCAAGCCAAAACTAGAACACGTCTAAAATTTAAAGTTTGAACTGTTCTTGGTAGAGAAGGCCACCAAGACCATTTCTTTTGATTGGGGCTCAGAGAGTAGAGTCCTTACCAGGGTTTGCACAGCCTTTAACTAGATCAGTTTAAAAACAGATTTAAGTTAAACTGGTGCAACTTATCCATGCAGACAAAACCTAAAGTTAAAAAATGTTAATACTATACTTATTCAGAAACTTAGTGAGTGGTAAAAAGTAAACTAAAATGCTTGAAAAATAAATACAAAACTACTCAAAATTTTACATTATCTGAATGCATGTATTTGTAATTTTAAGACGACACATTTTAAAGTTAAACTGAAAGATTCAGTGTTTGTTTTATACACCTGTGAGACCCAAGTTCAGAGCTTCGGCAAGACAGAACATCACCCTGAACAAGTACATCAGAAAATGCAGTTACATTACTAATACTGCTTTAGTTTGTAATTTCAATACGTGCAAGAAAAAAACTGCACAAACCTGAAACTGAATAGCGGCAGGTGAGTGAGGAACAGGGGAACCTTTTTGAGAATAAGAGTTTTCTGCAATTGAAGACCTTTTCAGTTAGGTTTTATTAAAAATAAACCTGTGTAACAGCAAAATTCTAGTTTCTTTAAATTAACAGCTATATTTAAGCAGTGTCTTGCAATATCTTTTTTATTTGCAGAACTCCCCCCAAAGGGCAGTTCTGAAAGCGCTAAGGTCACAGGGAAAAAATAAAAATTCCCATGAACCTGCAATAATTTAATGTATCATCTTGGGGTTTAAAGTTACACAAGCAGCTAAAACAAACCCCCTAGAAATTAAAGTCAAAACAAATATTTCAGTATTGTTTTCATTTTTGTATTGTTTCTAAATTATAACCATTTCTTTAGATATTTTTAAGAATGAGACCATCCTACATTCTGAGCACATATACAAACACAATAAAAAGTATAATTTACAAATAGGACTACGCAAAAAAATCCACAGCTCAATATAAAGGGGTTTTCAAAAGAAAACTCCCTGACACAAACTGATCATCATTCTCTTCCTCAAATGCTTGCAAGGAGAGCCAAGGGAAAGGGCTAAAACTTAGGAATATAAACCTCATTCAGTTTTTTGTTCAGGTAATTGTGCTTCAAGGAGTAGGAAGAAAACCAAGGGGAAACCATGCAGGAAACAATCAGACATATAAAAACTAATCAAAATGCCCTCACATGCGTTTTAGTATGCCACAACACTGAATGTTGGTATTGCATTTCCATAGTTGCCTTTTGGTGCCCCAATGAACTACAGTGCTCCGAGGCCTGACTGATGGACAAGGTCCCCCTGTACTCTGTGACAAGCTGGACCTAAATTCTGTTGCAAGGTCCCTAGATTCTATGGCAAACTGGTGGAAATCCTGTGGTAGCTTCAGAAACATTTTTTAAATATACAGGTTTTTTATTAATTATGAAATGAGTAGTGCCAGCAATCTTATCCATTGCATTTTTATGCTTCTATTCTATTTCACACTGTCTCCTTGCTTTCAGTTTCAAATGCCATAATATATTTTATTAAGATGAAATGAGCAATTCACAAACTCAAAAGCTAATTGTTTCCAGTTTCTATAAGTGCATGAAGACCCACTGCAATGGCTTCCATTCTGTTCACCTTTTCAAGTTTTTCTTGGCATCTGTGGTGCTAGATATAGGTGTGGGTTTGTTTATTGATGGATTTTTCATTTTTTTATGTGGACAAGATGAAAGCTGAGTTTCTAGTCTACAATTCTGCAGCAAGGAGTGAATTCTGTAGTTGCAAAATACAAAGAACCCTGACTAAAACCTGCAATCTGAGTTTACAAATATTTGATGGACAAAACAGTAAGAAAGAAACTGCGTCAGAGAGCTGAGCTTAAGAAAGGAATACCCTAGTAGTAATCTCAGAACTGTAGGACTGGAAGGGTCCCCGAGAGTTCATCTAGTCCAGTAATGGGATGAAACTGAGCAGATGTAAATGCCATGTTTGAAAATTGTCCTTAAGCATGGTTTGCTATTGCAGCTACCATGACTGGGTAATCTAATATGGAAAGGATTTTTCTAAAGTTTCTGATATAATCAGTCTGGTACTGCTGGGCCATTTGCTTCATATATCACATGACAAAAGCATCTGTCAAACTGGACCAGAATTAAGGCAAAAGGCTCTGACCCTTCTCTCTCAAATTCCCATTCCTGTTCTGCCTCAACTGGATTTAAAGTAGTATACTCTTCCGGGTTTTTTTTTAAAATGAGAAATTGAGAGTTTCACTAATTTTTGGTTTATCTGCCTCTCCTGCCTGCAGGATTGTCAACTGATACTATCTCAAAGATATCTGTGGTTTTCAAACTCTGTTGAACCTGTCCAGCAGTACAGAAAAATATAGAAGTGAAATTCTGCTCACTTACTAATTTCTTGGTAATTCTGTCTAAAAGTAGTTTGTCTCAGAACCAAGGCTTTTATAAAAGCATGGGTACAAGCTAGCTCCTCAAACCAGCCTCCTCACTGTTAGGATGAGCAAATCAGCTATCTACTTTCCAGAATGCAGCTCAACCATCAAGCTACATTAGATCTTTTAACTCAACCATCAAGATCAGGTCTTTTAGCTCAGCTGAAAGGTTAGCAACGATAATCTGTCTGTAGAAGTCTATGAAGAGTTGTTAAACATCTGAATTCTAATCAAACTCTTTATCTTCCAGTCCACTAAGGAGGACACTGTGGCAGGGGCGTGCTCCATTCCTGCCTCTTTCCAGACAAACAACCTATTCAGAGACCTTCAAGTAAAGCATCCAGTGATTTATTTAAAAAGTTTGTTCCTACCACCTTTACAGATTGTGCAGCACCTTTAACGGTATCTTGGGGATCTAAGGCTCCTGAGCCCAGCAAGGGAGAGACTTCTTGTGGCCCTGGCTCTACAGACCACAGTTCGTTCACTTTCTCTCTCCTCCCTTCATTTTCTTCCTATGCCTTTGTACCTTCTGAGTTAATGAAGTGATAGGCTGAAGAGAGTTAAAAACTATTACAATTGGCACAGTTCCCATATTTAAGTGCACGTGGGGCATTTACCTGAAATTGCTGTGATCAGAGTGCTGGATCTGCTGCTTTTCCCCAGTACTCTGCCACAGTCACGATCTTAAACCTCAGAAAGTACTGAGAGGAAGAACCGGTCTACTTTATGGTTTCTGCTTGAGTACTTCTGTTTATGCAGAATTCTTATTAAACTACTTAAGAATTAATCTGGTCACTTTAGTCTTTACTTCAGCTGAACTCCCCATTACTGTAGGGAAGGGGGGGCACCCCACACACAGTTGATGCAATCTATCCATCCACAAATGCTTTCAGTAAGCATCACTGGATTTGATGAGCTGTATAACTGCAGATATTAACACAAATGCAGCCTCTTTCCCTGGACACCAAAATCATCCAGTCTACCTACTCAGTTAAGCTTTACAAGTCTCCCACCAGAGAGGTAGAATTACGGTTCTCAGACACCACCCTCTGCTACACCTAAGTCAACTTCCTCATGGGTATCACAATTAAGTCAGAGAGAGGTCTTAAGAGTGCAGACATTCAACTTGCATTTCCCGTTAATTAATTCTATGTAGTTGGGTCCCTTTGAAAGTCTGAGAACTTTTTAAATAAGCAAGACAAAAGGCACCACCTTGTCCTCTTATAGGATGTCAGGCCTCTGTGATTCAGTCTCTCTCTTTTTCTGCAATGCAGCAATGTCCTCCACATCGCTATGTGTAATACAGCTCCTCTCAACATCATAGCTTTCCTTGCTTATACTTCTGGACGGGAAGAAACTCTGCTGAATCATATTAGGCAAGAGTCAGATTTCTTGGGTGAGATTTTTGTTTGTGCTAATCTAAACTAACTTCCTCCTCCAAGTCTCCCAATAGCAGTAGTCTTCTGTGTCTCAGACTAAACTCTTCAGAAAAGGAAGTCTTTATGGGTGTGGCAGTTATATTGTCAGTGCTTAATAGGGGTCATCTTTCGGGAATCCCTGTTGAAAACGACATCAACTTGCTGATGATCAGGAAAGCCTATAATCAGGTTCAAGCAGAATTTTTGCCTATTAGAAGTTAGGCAAAAACCCTTATTGGGTAAACCAATCCTTTTACTTCAACTCCACCCAAATTTGAGGCTGAAGCACTCGGTGAAATAAATGAGTTCTAAAAGCCCCAAATATAAGTGGTGGAACATTCCCCCGAACTATGGAACCTGGCTGTCTTCTGAAGCCCCTGTTGCAAATACAAGCATAGTCAGTCTTATAGGAGTTGGTGGAACCAGATTCCAGGAAGCACTGCTGCCCATTGGCAGCTGATGACATACTGCCATAACTCAAAAGGCCTTCTAGAGCTGCTTAAATTACACCACGGGCTACTCAGGCCTCTGGAGCAGCCCATCATCAGAAGGGTGCAAAGGTGGCCTAAAATCACTTTAGCACCCCCCTTCCTTGACTCTTAGAGTCACAGCACAAATTCTTTTAAACAAAGCAGATTTAAGTCATTTCCCCATTGATTTTCCTGCCAAGACCTCTGTTCAAGTTTCTGTATTTCTTCTACAACACTAAATCCTAAACCAATGGAAAAAATTTCAGGGTATATCACTCCTGCAATACTTTGGGGCCTGATCCAATGCCCACTGAACTCAATGGAAAGTCTACCATTCTCTTTAACTGGCTTTAAATCAGGCCTTAATTTATTAAACTCATCAGTTGTTGCATGGAGAATAGAAACGCAAAAGGCTAAACTCAGGTCTTGGTAAGCAGTCTTTCATTTCACAATTAAAGTAATGAGTATTAAAGTACTGTAACAATCATCAAGATCCGCAAAAATGCAGTTAAAACCATTCTTGCAAAGCGTGCCACAAAATACCTGTTTTAAAGGACTACATGTATTGCTTCAGTCAGACAGTCATTTAAAAATAGTCTTAATAGAGCTTAAGTCAGTATCACAATACATATTATGTGGCAAAGAATACTTACCATATAGTAATTATAGTTCTTCAAGAGTGGAATCTGCATGGATAACCTCTCTTGGTGTGCATGCGAGATCAGATTTTTTGAATAGCAGTGTCCACTGAGCCCTACCTGTGCCATGAATGCACACTCATGCCCCAAAACCTGAGGGCATAGAAAGCGGGATGGCCACAAATCACATTGTTTGTTTCCCATAAAAATTCCATAGGAGAAGGGCTCTGATCAGCAGGGCTGGAGGACAGGTCATAGAATCTGTATGGACAGCACATCTCAAAGAACCAGTTACTGTAAGGTACGTAGCCACTCTCTCATCCTCAAGTGATTGTCTTGGTGACCCTCAAACAAACAGTGCTACCAGTGCTAGGATGTGAGTGAATGGAGGCCTGCTTGGAAAGTATTGTACGACTGCCCTACCAAAACGAACATCCAATCTGGAAGCTTGCACTAAGGAATAAGTGAGTGATAAGGGTGAGGATCAAGCTCCACATCCCTGTTCTAAATAGCTCTGATGTGGGGAAGTTACCCAAGACAACCAGAGGCCCCTGGAACAAGTTCTAACTTGTCAAGGTGGTTCTTAATAATAGCAGCCGCAAAGCTGAAAGTAAAACTTAATAGGCAGCAAGCAGGAGCATAAACAAAAAGGCCTAAGCATGTTTGGCGTTGCTGATCTGAGGCCCATACACAAAACTTTTCTAAATCATATGGGAGCAGAATACTGCTGGTGAAATTAATCAAGTTTAAAAATTCATACTGACAGTTCCTTTATAAACAATGGTTCACAGTATTTCACCAGAAATACTAAAGTTTCCTGAGAACTAACCTGAGAGTTACAAATGTGTGTATTCTTTTCTTTAGTCATTACCAAGATGTTAACATTTTTGGTTTTTTTAAAACCACATTTCATGTTAGCCCTCAACCTCTTATTTGTTTCAGCCAGTGTACGCAAGAAAGATGCCAGAAAAGCTTTATATTAATAATGTGGTGTAGTTATCTTGGAGGTGAAAGATACCTGGCAAGCTATTAAAGTTTGTTACTCGGGCAAGTATTTATCCAGAAAACTATTTGGCCCTTTTAAGGCCAAATTTAAAATGACTAGATTACACTACATTTATGTCAGTGTGATAAGGACTTCAGGCTCTGGCATGGATAGGATTAAATCTCCTTCATGAACAGACCACCTCTCCTGCTCTCTGATAACCAGCATGAGTTGATTAGCAGGTACGAATGATGATGAGCTTCACTGGCAGCAGGTACCTAATTCTCTGAGCAGCTGCGTATATAAATCTACAGGAAGACACTGTCGGGAGAAAAAGGACTGATCTGGAGTACTGTGTCCAGTTTTGGGCCCCACACGACAAGAAGGATGTGGAAAAATTGGAAAGCGTCCAGCGGAGGGCAACAAAAATAATTAGGGGGCTGGAGCACATGACTTATGAGGCGAGGCTGAGGGAACTGGGATTATTTAATCTGCAGAAGAGGAGAATGAGGGGGGGGATTTGATAACTGCTTTCAACTACCTGAAAGGGGGGTTCCAAAGAAGATGGATCTAGACTGTTCTCAGTAGTAGCAGATGACAGAACAAGGAGTAATGGTCTCAAGTTGCAGTGGGGGAGGTTTAGGTTGGATATTAGGAAAAACTCTCTCACTAGGAGGGTGGTGAAGCACTGGAATGGGTTACCTAGGGAGGTGGTGAAATCTCCTTCCTTAGAGGTTTTTAAGGTCAGGCTTGACAAAGCCCTGGCTAGGATAATTTAGTTGGGGACTGGTCCTGCTTTGAGCAGGGGGTTGGACTAGATGACCTCCTGAGGTCCCTTCCAACACTGATACTCTGTGATTCTATGACTGGGACTGAGAGGAGAACTCCTTCCTCAACAGATCTTAAATTAAACAAGCTTTACATTATACCATGTACTCTGGAATTATAGCTGGAATTATATTTGGATATAGTAGCAAAATGTTTATAGACCTTCACTTCCGGGATTTTTTTAAATATAATCTGAACCTGACAGATGTGCAATATCAACCCAGATGTGCACATTTCCTTGGCTAGAGCTACTACTATTGCAACTGCTTTATTAATTTTCTTCACATTACTTTTGGGAACCTAAATCATGAAACTAAATCCAGCTTCTAATGAAGAAACCCTGATCAGAACTGATCAAGTTGTATTTGCTTAAGGGAGTAACCACCCTAAAGTGGGATTCAGTAGTTTACAATAACTAATTTGAGAAGCCTTAAAATTAGATTCTATGCAACTCATCAATTATGTAGAGAAATGTCTTCAGAGGAGCTAACGTACATTGTCTTTTTTTTTTTTTTTAAGTTTAAGTGTCTCCAAAAGCAACACAACAACTTAAAGTCTACATTTGGATAAGGAGAAATTATATTATGTGACTGAAACTGAATATTTTTGGGGGACAGCTAAGCAGTAATGTAGCCTTCAAATATGAGTCATGTGCACCTAGCCTCTCGTTTTTACAGCGGGCATGCAATATGTCATTGATAAGTGCAGGTAAAAGGAGAAAGCTGCTAGAGATCTTTCATTATGCTTAATTTCTAGTAAGAGCATCAGGAACTGAACCCAGAACCTAGGTGAGCAAAATACCTTTTTAACAGTATTTGACATTTTGGAAATTTGCTGTACTTTGTTCTGCACTCCTCAGATCTAGATAGCTTCAGACCTGACTGTCTACTACTTGCTTTTCCCACTCCGGACAATAACAAGCATAACAGGAGGTAACATGAGCTCTTGTAAACATCCCAAAACAGGATGTTAACTAATTTAAGATGAAGACTTTCCTTCAAAATTGATTCACTATAATGGAAGGTTCTGCATATATGTAAGGTATTTTACACACTGTTAGAACTAAAAGCAGTAACAACCTATTTTTCAAGTAAAGAGACAAACTGCCCCTTTCTCACTAGACTTAAAATTATTTTGCAGTATCTGACTGTTTTTCCTTTTGATTCTCCGCTTTGTTTACTCATGAAGCATTTTTGTCTGATGCTGACTAAATCTCTCGGCAGTAAAGATGTCCTCTTCAGATTACCTTGAAACCAAGGTAGACAAGAGCACCTCTTAATAGTAAATCAAGGTTGAAGGGACCAAATTCTAATTGGACCTACATACTTCACAACTGCATAACAGCTCACATGATTTTATTCAAACTTCACACACACCAATCAGTTCCGGCCTGAGATTAAGCATAAGCAGTTTATATTTTTCCTAGGGTTATCAACCCCAAAAGGAAATCTTTAAAGAGTATAAGCAGAATACAACCTAATTATGCCTTCTGTGAAAGGAGGCGCTTTAGTGCTTCAGTTTGTCTAGTAAAATAAAGAAATGCAAAGAAAAACTTTCCCCTCACCTCACCTTAAAATTTTGCAATCCTCCTCGTATATGGTAAAGAGGGACCCTTCCAACAGCCCCCAAAATAAAATAACCTGTCACATGTATCTTATTGGATTTACCTTCTCTTGTTCTATTCACTCATCTCTCCCCCTTTCATTGAGGAAAAAAAAAAACCACTAAGCTTTTTTTCTCCCTTTTTCAGGCCAGAAAAGTATAATTTCTTCTCCAATCCTAGTGATTATTCCCCATACCTATTTTATACGCATATCCTCTAAGATAGAGGAAATCTAGGATATTGCAAAAGCTACAGAGAGTTATAAATAAAAAGGGAGGAATGGAACACTATACTACAGCAGTAGAAGGCCATGGTGAATGGAGACGGAGTGTAGCCATTTTAATACAGAATATTAGATCTGTGCGGGAAATCTGAAATATTGGAGGTGAATATTCAATCTGATTCTATTGATTTGAAGAAACAACGTTGAAAGTTTCTCCAGAGACATGCACCAAATAATAAGGATTTAATTTTTTTTATTTGTGATTTTGGGGGAAAAAAGAGTGGTGTGATATGTGCAGGAGGGACAGATTAAGTTCTCAAAAAGTTTAGGGAAGGGACTTGAAAAACAATACTAACCCATTTACCATATCAGAAAGATAGCAAAAACCTCAACTATAATCTCCACTCAGTCTCAATTATAATCAAATTTTGCTGAGCCACTGGTTTACATACAATTTCCTTCTCCCGTAATCCATTATT
Organism: Macrochelys suwanniensis; assembly: GCA_033296515.1. NCBI lineage: Eukaryota > Metazoa > Chordata > Testudines > Chelydridae > Macrochelys > Macrochelys suwanniensis. The sequence goes on from CM065784.1 coordinate 40,044,266, forward strand.
TCTGTGAACTTTGGCCACGTTGCCCCCTTTACTTACCTCCCTTCCCTGGCCATAGCAGAAATACTCTGTCAGGGAAGGCTTGATGGGTTGTCCCTGCAGCAATTCAGAAGGCATTCAAACTTTGTGATGTAAGCCATTCCTCTCCTGAAACGGCCCAGAAAGCAAGGGGCCAAACTAACTGACACTATACCATGGCAGTCTTCATTTTTCACTCCTTATGTGCATACTTTTCTCTTTTGGTTTCTGTATGCTTTCCCTTCTCGTCTCTTCTCTCTCACCCAGGATCATGTTTCTAGTACTATATAAGATAATGGATGGGGCTATATTTTACTTTGCTATTGTTGGTCTAGACAATTTAATAACTAAATGGTGCAACAACACTTGGATCTGAGGCCATCTTCACAAGGAAAAGAATTAGAAGAAAGCATTATGGATTATTATTTTAGAATGAAATTTTGGATTCTGAATGGAAAGCAAAATTGCTGGATACACAATAGTAATAACCATTCAAGCCCAAAACTACCAAGTCTTTGACACTTGGGCCCTGATACAGCATAGTAGTTAAGCACAAATTTACCTTTAAGCCCGTGAAAAGTCCAATTGATTTAATTGGACCTACTCATGCACTTAAAAGTTAAACATGTGTGCTTAAGTACTATGATGAATCAGAGCCTTAATTAACATGATTATCTTAAATCACATAAGCTAAGAGTAATTGGTCTTCAAGTTTGGATTTTTAATTCATTGTTGGAAAGACATTTTTCTGAAATAATTACGATTCTTATCTTACCTATGGAGATAAATGTCAAACATTCTAATTTTTGATAACCGACAAGCATTATCTTACATGCGGTTAGCAGTTTATAACTTACAAGTGGCAAGTTATAATAAACTTATAAGAGGCATATATAATAAACATTGTGCAAACAAGTTGTACTAGAAAGTAAAAGTCACTCGTTCTTAAACAAAACTACCATGTAGATGTTTGTGCATTTGTTTCACTTCTACAAGTTCTGGCATCATAGTTTTGTTCAAATTAAATTGGTAGGAAACAAGATTAACAACATGGTAGATCAATAACGGCAGAGGTTCTCAACCTCTGATACATGACACCTTGGGGTCCATGAACATTTTCAGAGAAGTAGGGTTGGTATCCTCAGAAGCGTTTGGATTTTTCCTACAAAACTTGATAAGACTATATGATGAGGGTCCCTGCTAGGAGGGAGGTAAAGTAATGGCACTGTTGCCCTGTAAATCTGATGGTCAGAGTCCCCTCAATTTAGAAGAGAGGTCCTCTGCAGCAGAAAACTTAGAAGCATAGAGACACCATTTTAAAGGTGCTAATGTTGACTACTTTAATTTGAATAGTTGAAAAGTCAAAGTAACTTACATTTTAGAGAGTGTATTTGACTACGTTCTGTAACAATAGTTTCTTGTGAATCAGTTGTTCAAAATACTAGTATAACTTGATCAGCTAACTGTATTTTGTATGCATCCTCAGCAAAACAATGTCGTTATGATTATCACTGTTCAAACAAACTATATATGGTTTTAAAAATAAGAAGCCATTTTTCACAAAGAGTTAGAGTAAGATAAATACCTGCAGGACTGTCAGCATTTTCTCCTGGGTGCAGCTGAATACCAGCAGAATCTATAGAGTTTACTGTAACTGTCTGCAGATTTGGCAATTGAGCAGTACTCAGACTAACTGGAGTTGAAGTCAAGGCCCCACCTGCTGCAACTTGACCAAGAGTAAGAGTCTGCACAGGTGTTAGAGTTATCTGTTGACCAGGTGCATTCTGAATCTGCAAGTTTTGCAAGTTTTGGACACCTTGCACTTGAAATGTCTGCCAAGTGATCTGCCCAGAAGGGGTCACTGTTTGTGCCTGAATTAAAAAAGTTCCAGGATTGAGCTGCAGCTGAAGATTTTGTAGAGCCTGTTGCGATATACCTTGAGTTGCTTGCACACCATGGATTGTCTGTTGCGCAATACCTTGTACAATTTGGGCTTGACTGGTCGATTGCTGAGACTCCTGAAGTTGTATGTGTTGTACAATAGGCTGTGCTGTGGAGACCTGAATATTCTGAGCCTGTGTGTCATCAGAAACTGATGTCTGGATGTAATTTCCCTGAAGGTCAGAACTGTGTACTTGCCCACTAGTTGTGGTCAAGCTGTTTGCACTTTGTTCCAATATACTTGTACCGTCTATGGTAACAGGCAGTTGTGATGAAGATGATGTTGGCACAAATAAGTCATTATCAGTGGTAGTTTCTGTAATTTCAGGAGAAACTTGTTCACCAGTCCTTTCAGAAGTGTCTGAACTATCCATGGCCTGTCCAGTATTTATTAAATGTCCATCTGCATTAATGCCTGCAGTCATGGTTTGAGAACCACTGTTGAGTCCCAGAGAATCTAGATCAACACTATTGATGGGTACAAACGTAATATTTCCTGGTAGTCCAAGAGGGACATTAGCAACTACTTGTGCTTGGCCAGGAAAGGAAGAACCACCAATTGCAACTCCCTGAACCTGAACTTGACCAGTCTGTGATAATAGATTCTGAATATTAGCTGAAGGTGTTCCAGAGGCAATTATGGTTTGATTAGAGCCAGGAATGATCTGAATTTGACCAGTTTCTTGATTTATACCACCATTATCAGAAGAGGTTGCAAAGCCAAGCTGAACCTGCTGACCATCGGCCGTCTGGATCTGGGGTATTACTTGATATTGTACGTTAGACACTGTACCATTTGATGAATCTGATCCTGGTGCAACAGAAAATATTTGTTGATTTTGCAAACTCTGAATGGGAAGGACATACTGTCCACTTGAAGTTACTGTGGCAGCACCTGGAATCTGTACTATGTTACCAGCTTCATCCTTTATAGTGGTAGGAGCTGCAGACAGAACCTCCCATCTATTTGGAGTTCCTGCTAATTGTACAGAAGACAAATCCCCTGTCTGAGCAAAAACAAAAAAGGAAAAACATTTGAAACATAATATACAGATCATATATGCTAAAACAGGCATGCATTACATTCAATATGATATTGTACCAGAGGCTGGTATGCTACTGACATACATGCAACGTAACCCACATGAACAGCAGTAGCTGATTCAGAATTTCAAAATATACAGCTCTGTAAGTCAGTGAGTGCCTAAATATACCACAAAATCAAGTCCTACAAATGAAAAGACTACATAAATTACTCTATCATTAGAAACAAAATAATAGAGCTTTTTCAAAATGCAATATTAAGAATTCAGGTTAACATTCATAATGCTTACATATGTGTGTATTCATTTGAATTCCTGAGAGTTAAAACATATCTTATCAGTTTAAAAATCATATACTCAAATTCCTCCTTACCTGTGCTATTACCATTACAGTAGATTAACGTAATTACTTAAATGCTAGTTTACTTTTCATTATTTATGCTGTTGATGTTTTCCAGCGTGCTCATCTTGAATAATGAAACTATTCTGATCTCCTTTAATCAGTTTCACTTTCTGATTCCTATACCAGCAGCAATGACAGACTGTTTGGATGCAAGCACTTCAGGGCACTGTTAATCTTTAAAATTAAATGTTTTTTTTAATAGAAAATAGGGCTGTCAAATGATTAAAAAAATTAATTGCACTGTTAATAATAGAATACCACTTATTTAAATATTTGTGATGTTTTCTATGTTTTCAAATACACTGATTTCAATTACAACACAAAATAGAAAGTATACAGTGCTCACTTTATATTATTTATTACAAATATTTGCACTTTAAAAATATAAACAAAAGAAATAGTATTTTTCAAAGTACTGTAGTGCAATCTCTATTGTGAAAGTACAAGTTAGTAATGTTGAATTTTTTTTTTTTTACATAACTGCACTCAAAAAATAAAAACAAAATGTAAAACTTCAGAGCCTACAAGTCCACTCAGTCCTACTTCTTGTTCAGCAAATCGCTAAGACAAATGAATTTGTTTAAATTTACTGGCGATAATACTGCCTACTTCTTATTTATGTCACCTGAAAGTGAGAACAGGTGTTTGTATGGCACTGTTATAGCCGACATTGCAAGGTATTTACATGCCAGATATGCTAAACATTTATATTCCACTTCATGCTTCGACCACCTTTCCAGAGGACATGCGTCCATGCTGATGATGGATTCCTCTCGATAACATCCAAAGCAGTGAAGACCGACACGTGTTCATTTTCATCATCCGAGTCAGATGCCACAAACAGAAGGCGGATTTTCTTTTTTGGCAGTTCAAGTTCTGTAGTTTCTGAATTGGAGTGTTGCTCTTTTAAAACTTCTGACAGCACGTTCCACATTTCGTCCCTCTCAGATTTTGGAAAGCACTTCAGATTCTTAAACGTTGGGTTGAGTGCTATATCTATCTTTAGACATCTCATATTGGTACCTTCTTCTCATTTTGTCAAATCTGCAATGAAAGTGTTCTTAAATCGAACAACATATGCTGGGTCATCATCCAAGACTGCCAGAATATGAAATATATGGCAGAATGATGGTAAAACCATGGAGCAGGAGACATACAACTCTCCCCCAAGGAGTTCAGTCACAAATTTAATTAACATTTTTTTTTAGTGAGTATCATTAGCATGGAAGCATGTCCTCTGGAACGGTGGCTGACGCATGAAGGGGCGTACAAATATTTAGCATACCTGGCATGTAAATACCTTGCAACGCCAGCTACAAAAGTGCCATGTGAACGCCTGTTCTCACTTTCAGATGACATTGTTCATAAGAAGCAGGCAGCATTATCTCCCGTAAATATCTACAAACTTGTTTGTCTTAGCAATTGGCTGAACAAGAAATAGGACTGAGTGGACTTGTAGGCTCTGAAGTTTTACATTGTTTTATTTTTTGAGTGCAGTTATGTAACAAAAAAATTTCTACATTTGTAAGCTGCACTTTCATAATAAAGAGACCGCACTACAGTTATCATCTGAGGTGAATTGAAAAATGCTATTTCTTCTTTTTTTTTTTTACAGTGAAAATATTTGTAATAAAAGGTAATATAAAGTGAGCACTGTACATTTTGTATTGTGTTGTAACGGCAATCAACATATTTGAAAATGTAGAAAAACATCAAAATATTTGTAATAAATTTAATTTGGTATTCTCTTAACTGTGTGATTAACTCGATTAAAAAAATCTCAATTAATCATAGTTTTAATGTTTTGAGTTAATAGCTATTAACTAACAGCCCTAGTAGAAACAGTTTTATTCGATTTTGTAAGCCTCCTTCCCAATAATGAAACCTACATTTTTGACCTAAACTGCCCTGTAATGTCAATTTTAGAGAATAATTTTTTACATAAAAATCAAACTTGTATTTTTGTCCTTAGTAGAAATACTAGGAACTACTTGGAAGTTTCCACAAAAAAGCTCATCTATTATTCCCAAAAGCAAACCCTCTTTATGATTTTAAGGCTTTAGGGAGCAGGGAGAAAAAAAGGCAGATCCAATATTCAGACTCCCCCACCCAGCTGTTTTACTGTTAACCTTTTACTGTTTTTCCTGTGTTAGATACAATCCTTTATGCCAAAAGGACAACATTTAACCTCCTTCAATCTTTCAACATCACTACTTAAGAGACTAGAAGAATTTCTGCCAAGCAACGCAATGCACCACCCTCCCCTAACAGTCATATCACACGCAGCTCTCCTCTATCTAGTTAGCCCCATAATGTTGTATTATCATTTTAAGAGAATCCTTGGTTGCTGAAATGCTGTGAAAAATATACAGATGATTATTTTAAAAACAGACAAGACTATAAAGATGTAGAGACAGTTTCTATTCCAGCCAAAGGTGCCGTAAACAATATAAAAAGAACGGAAAAAAAAAAAGGGTAAATCTCTGTAGCAAGAGAAGCATAGTGGTTTCCTGTTCTGTATTAATTAAAAAATAATCATTCTATTATTCACTTTTATTATCTGTTGGAAGAGCAAGGCAAAGAACACACACAAAAAAAAACCTGACCGAGGCTGTAGCAAACCCTAACTTAGCGGCCTAAACAAGTCAAAGAGAAAGTTGCATACGAAACAGCACTACAGTAGAACCTCAGAGTTACGAACAGCTCAGGAATGGAGGTTGTTCGTAACTTGTAACTCAAATGGAGGTTGTTCGTAACTTCTAACTCTGTAAAAAACATTATGGTTGTTCTTTCAAAAGCTTACAACTGAACATTGACTTGATACAGCTTTGAAACCTTACTATGCAGAAGAAAAATGCTACTTTTAACCATCTTAATTTAAATGAAACAAAGTTTCCTTATCCTGTCAAATTTTGTTTTAAACTTTCCCTTTATTTTCTAGCCGGTTATGTTTAACACAGTATTGTACTGTATTTGCTTTTGTTGTTGTTGTCTCTGCTACTGCCTGATTGCATACTTCCAGTTCCAAATGAGGTATGTGGTTGATCTGTCAGTTTATAATTCTGGTGTTGATAACTCTGAGGTTCTACTATACTTGCTAAGGCTACAAACAGGGTTTTAGCTTAGTAAGCAGTACTGTACCTATACATGAAAACCTCTCCTCCAGCACTAATTCAAACCAGACCCCCCTCCTATGCAATATAGGAGTGCCATGCCCCAAAACCCTATCTTTTCCTCTCACCAGATCCAGTGGCTTTTGTCCTTCTCCTTATGCTGTGAACACACATCCGCCTCGTACAAGCAGCTCCCCACCTTTCTGCAGTCCCCTGGAATCGTTTCCCGCTTCCCTCTCTTCAAGTGTGTTGGCTCTCAACACTCCCCCCTCCACTAACAAGGTCTACTGGTCGCACTATAGGGCAAATGAGGATCTCCAGACAGGGGGCTTTGAAGCAACCCTGCCATATATGGTGTCTGGTTGGCTAGCAGATGCTTCCTGGAAACATCTGCTAGCCAAGTGTGTTGCTCCTGCAGCTGGCTCTATCACGGACTACAACGTGAACCATGAACAGGGAGGGGCAGAAAAAGGAGCTTCCGGTTACTATCCCAATTTGCTAATATCAGAACAGCAGACTGAGCTTCCATGGTGGAGACGGATGTTTCACAGCTTTCCCCACCCTTGACTGGCCCTCTGCTATTCCTATCACAATAAACTTTACTGTTTTGCCCTTTTCTTACAGACCACAGAGTTGGTACAGCAGTTCTTGGAACTGTACCTTGCCATCTCTTCTGGAGGTAACAGTTCCTATTGTGCTCCCAAGCTGGGTAGTTAATGTTAATAATTATAAATCCTACCACTGACCTAAAGAAGCAATGTCTAATTTAGACTAAGACTACTATTGAGCTCAAAGGTTCAATCCTAAATAATGCACTGTTTGCCTTCAAGCTCTTAACGACATCTGAGCTATATTGAACAGGGTTCAGAGAGTGATGGTCCTTTCTCTATCAATGGCTATTCAGCCAGCAGAATGCTTTGGGGGTTGCCCTTTCAGAAGGGAAGGTGCAGAATGTCGGCATCCAAAGATTCCACGTCAGTTGAGAGAGAGGGAGGGACAAGGGTCTGAAGAAAATGCAACATCTGCAGCAGAACCCACTTCCGCCAAGAAGGGAACAGTACATGAGGGAAGTTAATAGGAAGCTGGCAAAAGTCTTTTAAGTTGAGCACCAGGAAGTGAAATGAAGCACAGAAATGAGAGGGAGCAGCCAGGGACAAAGTGACAGAGAAGGAAAAACCAAATGGTAAACCCACCTGGAAAGGTCAGTGTCCTTTGGGGGTTATCAATGTTTCATGTGCTACAGGAGGGAGACATGTTATGACTGCTGCCTGCTCTGTCTTTTGATTACTTATTTTATCTACTGGGAATTGCAACAAGCTTGCTATAGAAAGGTGCTCTCCACCGAGGTGAGGTTCTCATTACTGAAGTCCCTTCTTATAAGAATGATGGTCAGGATGACTAACTTTGTTTTTTTTAAAAAGAAAGGCTGCAGCAATCCTAAATCAAATGGTGGGGGAGGGGGAGTGCACAAGTTTAGAGGATGACCCTCAATCCCCAAGAGGTAACCTAGAACAATTGTGGGGGAAGGGTTGATGGAATAACACCCTCCCTCCCATATGAAAGCTACAATAATAGGGGTGCACACATGCATTCACTTCAAGAAACGCAGTGGGGCTAGGTAGCATGCACGGCCCTGAGCACTCTGCTGGTAGCTCTGTCCAGAAGCAGTCCCACTGCATCAGGGGTTCTCAAACTGTGGTTTGGGACCCCAAAGTGGGTCACAACCCCATTTTAATGGGGTCGGTAAGGCTGGTGTTGGCCTGGGCCCCAGCAAGTCTGAAGCCCAAGCCCCACCACACAAGGTTGAAGCCCAAGCCCAAACCCCACCACCGAGGCCTAAGGTTACATGTCCCCCGCCCAGAGCAGAAGCTCTTTGGCTTCAGCTTTGCCCTCCCCCCTCGTCTGGGGTGACAGGGCTCGGTCTTCGTTCCCCTCTCCTGGGGTCATGTAGTAATTTTTGTTGTCAAAAGGTGGTCACGATGCAATGAAATCTGAGAACCGTTGTACTACACTATCAGTAGTCCTTTGTCGGGTGGGGGGTTTAGCACAAGGAGGCCACTAGCAGATCTCAGCCAAGCAGAGGCAGTAGAAGCAGAGCACTCAGGGCCAATAACCAACACCGTTTTCCCTTCTAATTCCAAGGTTGCTCCAGCTTCCAGTGGGAGGGAAATCGGGCATCATATGCTGATTCTAGACTCGCCCAACTGTCTTGGGCAGTTGTGTGGTGGAGAGGTTGACATGTTTCTCCCTTATCCCCTTAACTGCTCTGAGTACTTGGGGAGGGATAGCTCAGTGGTTTGAGCATTGGCCTGCTAAACCTAGGGTTGTGAGTTAAAATCCTTGAGGGAGCCATTTAGGGATCGGGGTAAAAATCTGTCAGGGGACAGTACTTGGTCCTGCTAGTGAAGGCAGGGGACTGGACTCGATGACCTTTCAAGGTCCTTCCAGCTCTATGAGATAGGCATATCTCCATATATTATTACCGTGGTGGTAATCTCCTCTCCCTGCCCTATGTATCTCCCATCCACTCCCTTAAGTGGGCTGCCCAGAGGAGCATTCCTCACTAAAGCTATGGAGTCTCTCCTGGGATGGGGGATCCTTTCTCTGCTCTAGTCCCCAACCCGGCCAAGCCAGTCTTCTGCTGCAGTTTCTTCAGACAGCCACTTTTGCCCCCACTGGCCCTGCTCCCTGCAGTGTTGTAACTGTCTGGGCAGAAAAATGAGGGAGAGGAAATCAATCAAGATACCCTAAATGTTTGAAATCATATTAAAAATGACCAAGAAAGGTCACTTAACTCATCCTAATGCTCATTTTTCCCCATAAAGTGCACTGAAACAAGTGAGCAGCGTATCAAGTTTAAGATTTTAAAAGGAAAAATTCCATCTTGAATTCTCAAATTTTTTATTTTTTTTTTTAAGAAGGAAATTCCAATTTTATACATGATGTTTAAGAATACGTAATTCAAGTGGACAATCTCCTTTAAAGGTCACCTGTAGAGATAAAAAAGGGCACAAATCTGCCTTTTCTGTTTCTTTGAGATATAGGGCAGGCTAGAAGTGTTTTGGTTTTTTTAAATGGACATTCAAGTCCATTTAAGCTAAGGCGAGGTCTCCACCTAAAACTTACCTAGCTATGTTACTCTGGGCTGTGAAAAATGTCACCTTCTGTGTGACATAGTTACGTCAACCTAACCCCTACTATAAACAGTGTAAGGTTGATAGAAGAATCCTTTTGAATTAATCTTTTGTTAAAAAGATTCAATAGCGTTAGCCCTTCATTTCACATATGGAGAACTGACATACACATTTGTACCTCCCCACTAGTGCTTCAATACTGCGAGAGAAGACCTGTCTTTATGCTCTTGATGTTTATATATTTAATAAAAAACAAACAGAAAATCTTTTAAAACCCCAACAATCTTTCAAACCTTCTTTAAACATCTTAAAAATCAAAGGAAGCAACAAGACTTAGTCTTTGACAGGTCATCTTTAAAAGAAAGGGAATGAAAGTTACACTAGCTGAAGCTCCAGGGCTTCTATACTTAGTTCTGAGCAAGTACCAAGAAAACACTACCAGAACGAGGAACCAATGAGCATTTTAAGATCTGATTTCTTGTACACCATCTGGGAGAGAAGTGAATTATTTATAAAATTGTAAAAGAGGAACTTTCACCTTTCCAATGGTATAAAGCATACATTTCTTGTTAGGTTGCAAAATACAGAACCTTAAAATCCTCTCATTTCAATTACTATCTTGATTTTCTCTCTCACCAGTTCTCTTCCCCAAATTTATTCTAACTTGATTTTAAACATGTCATCTCAGAATTTAACGCATCTAGGTTTTCAGATGGCATAAAGCATTGATGGCTAATTCTATGGATCAACCTATACCACAGTACCTTAAAATAGTCAGTCTACTGTTTTTCAGGAAGACACTGTCACCCCACTTTGTCAGAGGAACGTAAAACAAAGGCCTTGTCTACACTACAGAAGTTATACCAACTTTTCACCCTTTAACACATGGGAAAACATTGCTGGGAACAATCAGTGTAACTTACCTCAAAAGTTTGTAGAAGGAAGAACTAGTATAGCTTGAATAAGAGCAGCAGATGCAATTCACAACCACAAATGGGGCAGTCAACTCTGACAGCTCCCACTATTTGACCATTGTCGGAACCAACAAATCTCTCAGTCAGCCAGCATTCTTATTTCCACAAGCTGAGTACCCACTCTGCCTCCTATCATATTGCCTTAATTCCCCATATTACCCACGCCTTTCTAAAAATCCTCCTCCAGACATGCCCAGGAGGCATTTGTTGGGCAGGGGGCCAATAGCACATTTTACAGGAGGTAGCAGCTGGGAGGAAGGGGTATGGCAGGGAGGCACAGGGGGGATTTTAAGTTGGCAAACCTGTTTGTCATTTGAGGCGCACAAAAGCGACAGCCTCCCCACTAGAAATCAGTGAAAGGCAGCTCTCATGCAGACACAAGGACAAACCTTATGACAATCATAGTGGGTAGCACGGATACACATTTCATGGGGGAAAGTATACCACTAATTGATTTTCCTAGTGTAGACAAGGCCAAAGAGAGAAAACCTCTATGCCTCAGATTCCCCATCTGTAAAATGGGAATGTTAATGCTACTCTACCTCACTAGAGCGAGGAGAGTTAATTTAAGACGCATTGATATGTTTGATGAGTAACAGAAATGCCTAAAAATAACCAGGAATTGAAAAGTTTACCCAACAGCTACTAGCTCAAGAACTCAACATACTAGCCCATGCTGGTAGACCCCACTAAAAGGCATGTTTCCCTGCAATTTGACAGAACACATTCAATATGGTTCATACTGTTTTACCATTGTCAACTTTCTACTGATACCTTTTTGAAGTGTACCTTAAGATTGAATGAACATACAAACAACTGACCAATATTTGCCAAGTTTAGACTCTTTATCAAATAATATTGGTCCAACTATAGAGATTCAATTTACTGGCCAAATACCATTTGACCAATCCTCCATACTTTCCTGGCTTCCTTTCCCTTCACTACTATCTAAAGAAGGGGTCTCTAAACTTTAGGAGACGAGGGCCACATTAGATTTTTGAAGGGGCTTCGCGGGCCAGCTTTAGGGAGTGCGGGGCCCGATTTCAAAAGGGCCCTGCCGCCGAAATACCGCTGAGGAGGCAGCAGCGTTTGAGCTGCTGCCGAGGCAGCAGCAGCAATTGGTTGGGGGGCCGGACAAATTGAAGCTGCGGGCCGGATCCGGCCCTCGGGCCGTAGTTTGGAGACCCCTGATCTAACACAATGACTCTCAACCAGGGGCCTGCAAGTAAGTTTCAGTGGGGTTAGACTCACTAGGGCCCAGGGCAGAAAGCTGAAGCCCCACTGCATGGGACTGCAGCCCAGGACCTCGAACCCACACCCAGGCTGAAGTCAAAGCCTGAGCAACTTAGGTTTGTGATGCTTCCTGTGGCATGGGGCCCTGAGCAACTGCCTTCCCTGCTAGCCCCTAATGCCAGCCCAGACGGAAAAAAAGTTGTGGCACAGCTGGGACATCGAGTTTTTATAGCATGTTGGGGGGCTCAGAAAGAAAAAGGTTGAGACCTCTGATTTAACACACAGTCAACCTGTGGGACTCTTTGCCGGCGATGTTGTGAAGGCCAAAACTATAAGAGGATTCAAAACAGAAGTAGGTATGTTCATGAAGAATAGATCCATCAATGGCCACTAGCCAGGATGGGCAGGGATGTGTCCCTAGCTTCTGTTTGCCAGAAGCTGGAAGTGGATGACAGGGGATGGATCACTTGATGATTGCCTGTTCTGTTCACTCCCTCTGAAGCACCTCACATTGGCCACTGTCAGGAAGACAGGATACTGGGCTACGTAGACCATGGGTCTGACCCAGTGTGCCCGCTCTTATGTTCACTATTTATGCTTCAAGAGTTGCGCCAGTGCAACCAGACTTAAAATTGACTTATCTACTTAAACCAGTGCAAACTCCTCATGTGGACACACTTAAACCAGTTTAACTATTAATTAACTTTTAGGCAAGGGTTAAAGTGTGTCTACATGAGGGGTTTGCATTGGTTTAACTAGACAGATTTAAAACCGATTTTGTTACATGTGCAACTCTTCTAGTTGAGGCAAGGACTTATTGCATCTCTTTCCAAGTCCAAGTGTCAGTTTATTTTCCTTCTCTCTCCTCCCCAACTTTGTTTCTCCTTTCTTCTCACCTTCCCTACCCCCTAATCCAGGGGTTCTCAAACTGGGGGTTGTGAAGTTATTACATGGGGGGTCGCGAACTGTCAGCCTCCACCCCAAACTCCACATCACCCCATCCTTTATAACAGTGTTAAATATAAAAGTGTTTTTAATTTATAAGGGGGGCACAATCAGAGGCTTGCTGTGTGAAAGGGGTCACCAGTACAAAAGTTTGAGAACCACTGCCCTAATCTCTCTACAGATGTTTATTTAAATCCCAACAAGCAAAGCTAAAGAACCTATCCAGGGCTCTATGCACTCTTGCCATCAAATAAAAAATATCAAAACCATTTTAGAACAAAAACATTCCATTAAAATATAAAACTCTAGTTCAACAAAAAACTATTGTTAAACCAAGGCAATACCCCTGCCAACACTGAAGCACATGCTCAACTTCAAGCACCACATAGTACAGTGACTTCACTTGGACTACTCAGATGCTTAAAGTTAAACAAGTGTGTAAAGTGATGTCAGGAACTACATCCAAGCTTCCCACACCTAAAATTCCCAAGAAAGGGAAGACAGCCTTTGCAGTGTGCCAGGAAGGCCAAAAAATCTGTTCTGTACCAGATAGAGATGCCCTTAACTCCAAAAAAGAGAGGCCCTCATAGACCTTGCAAGCAGCTCTCGTATGGAAGGGGTTCCAATTCAAGTGTCTCAGCTAACCACAGTTGTAGCTGTATGGCATGGGGAGAAAGATTCTCAGGTAACCAAGTCACAGACTATTCAGGACTTTCTGTGTCAAAAACCAAACATAAACCCAATCCAGAAACCAACAGGTAGATCACAAAGCACTGGTGTCATATGCACATGGTGAAATAACAAGTGAGCTGCCTCATTCTACATTTGATTCAGCTTTTGAATGGATTTATGGTGTAGCCCCAAACAAAACCCACCGCAGAAGTCCAATCTAGAGGTGAAGGCAGCATAAATGCCAGTAGCAAAATGTATGTAACAATCACAACCTCCTGGCCAGATGCACATTAAGAAAAAGCAATAACTATGGCCTCTTCTACTATTTGGTCATCCAAAAGGAAATAGAAATTTAACTCAGCTCCTTTCCCCATCTCTCCTAAATCGAAAACTTTGGTACCAAATGATAGACCATCCTATCTGCAACCTTGAAAAATACTGCAAGTGTGCACATTTTTTGTTTCAGATGAAGGCTTTAGTCCCTCCTAAATTGGTGGATCTTGCCCAGGAAAGCTATCTACTAGAAAAACAAAAATTAAAAAATGCACATAAAAAGGGAAATAGCTAAAGACTTAAAAATGAATATTGATAATTAAAGGTTATCAGTATTATCTACACTGTGACAGTACACCTAAGGTCCCAATGAGGAATCAGGTTTGTTTGTGCTAATCACTGTACAAATACCCCCACCTCCCAAAAAGTCCCCCCTCCAAAGAGGTAAAGTAGTGACAGACTTGTTAAAGTATACACATGGAGAAGAGCTGTATTAGCACCATCATATTTCCAATACGTATCTTCATGGCAGTTCTGCTGCAAAGCACTGTGTACATTTGAAACTACCAATCAGATTTTTAAGGATACTTAGCAACCTATAAACCTTTAAAATCAAGTCCTGGATAATATATCCTGCTGCAAACTAATTATAGTTAAAAGAGGCTATTAAAATGGAGACAAGCACGCAGTAGTGAACAGGCCAAAGGACTAGGAGAATTTTGATCTATTCCTAGTTCAGCCACTGACCTACTGTGTGACCTTTGGGACCTACTGTGACTCAGTTTCTCCTTGTGTAAAGTGGAAATAATGTTTACTGGTTTTTTAAATGTATACATAAACACACCAAACTATTAAAAATTAACTCTTTAATGTTTAGATAATTTAATAAAATCTTGATAGCATTATTGTATTGGTACCAAGTCTCTTAAAAGTCTAGCAAACCCATTTACTCATCTAGTGTGTATTATTCCCTAATGACTGGAAAGATGTACTTTAACACACTAATATTTAGATTACATCAATGCCAGTCCTGAGTAACTTTCCTTACCTATGGTAACAGATGTCATATGTCAATTTAGAATGTACAACTTCTGAAGCAGATATTTCTTACTATACATAAAAAAAAATCAGAAAAACTTAATCAAAAGACACTCAATTCACTAATTCGATTTGACCAATTTAAAAAAAAAAAAACAACTATAAAGTCTCCACCAGCATCTTGCTATTTAGATGGTTAAACAGCAGAAGGTGTTATAGGGATGCCTTTCTAGTCTACAACGTGATCCAGCTCATCATTAGGGGTTCCAAGGTCATCAAGACTCTTTTCAGAACAAGCGGCACCAGAGAGATAAGGGTAGAAAGTCGGTCTATAATTCAGAGTGCATAATAACTGTGCCTAGGAGAAGTGTTCCTATAGGCAGCTAGTCTCCAGTGCTCTGATCATTTCTACACAGCCATTTTAGTATGAAACTGCATCCTCCCTTTCAGCCAGCCTTCATTTTGTGGTATTGTTCGGTGAAGGGCTCCAGGCTGACAGCTCGAGAAGGGGTTGGCTGTGATCAGGTGTAGGGGAGATTCCTCTCTGTTTTGTGGGGAGGAGAGGGCGGGATTGTGCTGGTCTCAGAGGTGGGGGTTTGGATTTCCCGCCTCCCCCCGTTTAAAGTAGAAGAACGCGCCGCTTTCAGAGGCGAGGCGGGGTAGTTACCCTCCCGCCTCCCCAGGGCGCCCAGCTCCTCCGGGAGAGGCAGGGGAGCCTGGGGACCCCTCGCTTGGCAGGTCGGCCCTGCCATCGTCCCTCCCCCGGGCGGGCAGTGCCGTGTGTCCCGTCCCTCCCCCCAGGCGGGCGGGCTGGCTGCGCGGTCTCTCCCCCCGGCAGGCCGTGCGAGCGCGGCGGGGCGGGCACTTACCGCTCCGGCAGAGTGAGCGGCGGCGGCGGCCTCATCTTCCTCCGGCGACGGCGGGCCGATCTTGCTGCAGGTGGCCGCCAACAGAGCGAGCGGTGACGGCTGAGTGTCCTACCCACAGTGGGCGGGTTCAAAGGGAGAAAGTGGGTGGCGGTTAGTGCGGGGCAGCGGCTCGGGCTCCCGTCCTCAGACTCGCACACAGGAAGCGGCGGCACCGGCTCCCGCGCTCGCTCCCAACGTGTCACCCGGGGGGAAGGGAGGGGGCCCGGCCGGGCCTACGCTTACCTGGGGGGCGGCCGCCCCGGCGGAGGCCGAGGCGGCGCCGTTGCCGTGCTGGAGATAGTCGCTATGGCTGCTGCTGTCCACGTCTAAGGCAGCCATTTCCTCTTGTTTCACGGGCTTCTCGGGAGCTGCGGGCGAGCGGGGAGGGGGAGGGGAGAGTCACTGACGGGAGAGATCACCCCCTCCCTTCCCCCCTAACCCCAGCGCTCCCCCCGCCCTCCCGCACGGAGCCCTCCTCCTCCTCCTCCTCCTCCCCGCGCTGCTGCCCCTGCCCCTCTTCTCCCTCCTCCCCCTGCTCCTCCTGCTGCTCTCAGTGTCGCTCTCGCCTCGCTCGCACGCAGACGCGCCAGGGCCGGAGGGGAGCGCAGGGCCGGACCAGGAGCGGCAGGGAGCCCCGCTGGCGGCTCGCTCTGGGCGTACGTACCGGTCATGGTGTGAGTGCGAGCGGCTGGCTGGGCGGGAGGCAGGCTGGCTGGCTCACACAGGCCCCGCCGGCTGGGGCTAGGCGGCTGCCGCCGGGGACATGCTTATTGTGCTCACGGGCTGAAGCGGCGGCAGCGGCCCGAGCCCACTCCGGGTTTTTTTTCCTATTTTGATTGACGGTGCGGGAAAGCCGAAAGGTGGGGCTTGCAGCGGGAGAGGGGGCCCGGCCGACACCACCGCCGCCCGCCCGCCTGCCAGTCCGGAACTCCCGCCTACCCCCTCTCGCAGGCTCCCATTGGCTGCGCTGCGCCAGCACCGCCACTCGCACTGGCCGCCCTGCTTGTCGCTCTTCCGCTAAGGGCGGGGGGGGCCCGTGCCGAGGTGGCTTCCTGTTTGCCTGGGTTTGTGTGAGAAACAATGAGCGGGCTCCTCGGAGAGCTTTCGGCGGCCGGGCCCCCAGCCTGCGCCGGCCCCCGGGAGCGCTCAGCGCCCCAGGCCGCTCAGGGGACTATTTCTGGGGTAGCCTGCGGGCAGCGATCCCCGCGACTGCCCCGTGCTCCCTCGGGGGCGGGGGGCTCCTGACGGCCTCACACCCTTGGAGCCCGCGCTCCGGCCAGCCAGCTCTAGCCCTACTGGGCGCTCGGTGCGGGGCAGTGGGCAGGCCTTGGTTACAGCCGGCTGCCTTCCCCGCGGGGCTGGGGTGGGGGCGCGTTTCGTGGGAGACGTTTCCGCTTTCCCGCAGCGGGGTTTGAAATCTCCCTCGTTCGCGTTGTCACTCACAGCTTGTGACAGCAGCTCCCAGGAGGCGGCGGCGGCGGCAGCGCCTTACACAAAACCCACAAAGAAGTTAGTGCAGTTGAAATGCAGCAGAGGCTTTGTTACCACGGGCGGGAGCGGATTCATTTAATAGGGTACAGACAGATTCCTAACGTGGCAGTAACACGTTTTAAAATGGCTGGGCCCAAGCAGACAAGCCCAGGCTGTACAGTTCCTCTTTGTTGTAGCATTCAAACTCCATGATGGAGGGAAACTCACGTGTGTTATAAATGCTTCACTTGCTTATGCTTCGCTTAAAAGCCTAGGGTCCCAAATGATTACTGGTTCTCCAAAGCAACTGCATTTCATATTTTACCTCAAAGCCAAGATAGATTTCACAGCAGAGTTAGTCACATTAGGCACACCTTAAATCCTGAGTTTGCTACTGCAAATTGTGCATCTTCTGACAAATCCACCTCTGGTTGACACATCAGATCTAAGTCCAAAAAGGTCCATCTGCAATTCTTGAGGCTTGCTGAGCTGTTGCTTCTGTTAAATACAACCCATTCAAAACAATGTCTTCTGAATAAGATTTAATATCTGTATGGAAAGTTATATGTTAAGCATGATTAAATGTTTAGTGTTCTCTTTGAGGCCACTAAATCAAGCGAGTGAATATAGAAGCACTGGGTTATGTTCTGCTTGTTCAAGCCTAAATCCTTTGTCAACATTGCTTACCTAAGAGGAACTCCTGAGACTGTTTATGTATCATTCCTGATATGTCAACTGCAATGCAACATAACAGGCTTATTCTTTTTAGAAATCTTAGATTATAAACTCGGAATGTTTTTTACTCCGTAAAACACTGTATAAGGATATGCTGGCATGTGTGTTGTTAATAATGCTTAGCTCTTGATTACACATCAGGAGTCAAAGGTATTTGATATGGAAGGTGGACACCTCAATGTATCATCTCCCCACCACATATAAATTCTTCCTAGAGGGAACACACCAGCCTAGAAGGCTGACAAAACAGTGGTAATACAGGAGGCCCAAAACTGCTCTCTGGTTCTAGGCTTTGACATAATGTAAACCACAGAGAGTTACCCTGAAGATACACTGTGAACACAGCAGTGACCTAGAATCTGTGCATTTAGTTTCTAAAGGTCATACCGAGAGAATCTCTGAAAACTGAGGCTAATAGCATGTCCAGAAACCTGGTCAGAATCTTGAGACATGGAGTATATCTATGCTGCAGCAAAACACCCACAGCTGGCTCAGGCTGTAGGGCTAGAAAATTGCAATATAGACGTTTGGGCTCCAGCAGTGTAGACATACCCTATGTCTTTCTTTTAAATGGTCCCAACATCATTTCCTTGCAGATCTTAGCCATCTTTCCTACTGGGAGGCTTAGCCTCTATAGTAGTTTCTACTCACAACACAGGAAACTTATTGAGATAAACTTGAATTCCTTCTGTAGTTTTATCCTAAGTGTTTTACCAATAAGTAGTTAAACTCCCAAAACCATTTTTCATAATTCATTTTTCTTAAGTGCAGAAAAAAAACCTTTTCCATTTTGGAATTTCTATTTTTGTTTTGCTCTTTCTGTTGGGATTTCATCCTTGAATCTGTTGTTGGGAAGCTAAACAATACATCCAATATATAGTTAGCTGGTTAATATGATTTGGAGTATATAATTTTTATAGCTTATGAACACAACATTCTTGGAAATGAGAGTTGAAATTGGGAGGAAAATTCACACTAATGCTGACATATGAGACTTGGAGTTAAGCAGTTTGTAGGTCTCTACTTGCAGACTGTTCAGCTACAGTTTGCCAGCACGTTGCTGACGCCCTCTGTCAAACTATAAATATTTTTTGTAGTGTAGACAGTGTACACTCTTCTAGCCTTGACAGGACCTGAATTTCTAATTTAAGACACAAGCCAAGGGAGGAAAAGTGCCATACCTGTTTAGGTATTCTATATATCAGTGGTTCTCAACCAGAGGTACACGTATCCCTTGGGGTACTCAGAGGTCTTCCAGGCCGTACATCAACTCATCTAGATATTTGCCTAGTTTTACAACAGGCTACGTAAAAAGCATTAGCAAAGTCAGTACAAACTAAAATTTCATATGACTTGTTTTTACTGCTCTATATGCTATATACTGAAAAGTAATATTTATATTCCAATTGATTTATTTTATAATTATATGGTAAAAATAAGTAAGCAACTTTTCAAAAATATTGTGCTATGACACTTTTGTATTTTTATGTCTGATTTTGTAAGCAAGTAGTTTTAAAGTGAGATGAAACTTGGGGGTATGCAAGACAAATCAGACTCCTGAAAGGGATACAGTAGTCTGGAAAGGTTGAGAACCACTGCTATATATCATAAGGCAGCAAAAAAAAGGAACAAGTCCAACTTTTCTCCCTTTACAGGTGACCTCTAATTTACATAATGTTCCAATTATGACTTGTTACATAGTACCTGAATAATTTCTGCTGTTTAAAATATTCTTGTTTTGTTTTACCCGTCCTTAGCTTATACTTACTGTATTTGTTGATACTGAATTGTTAACCACATTCTGCATATATTGTTAGTTTATTCAAGTCATTTAATTCTTCTTTTATATTGACTGTTCCTCCCTCCAGTTTTGTATTATCAGTTTATTGTATGCTCTTTCATTCATGATCCCAATGCTGATAGTCTAATCTTTCCATCCCAAAGTGTGTTCCATTCTAGTTCTGATATCCAGGGTCCAGGCCCTGCAATCAGATCCATGCAGGTGAACCTCTGAAGTTAGGGTCCACCCACATACTGTAAATCCAATTACAGGATCAGGGGGGCCAAACTTAGTATTTGGTTAACACATTGTAAATTAGTTGTTTGTATCAAAATATTTGCTTAAATCCAAAATAAATTATGACTATATCTTCTGCTGATCAACTGTGTCGCTTGGTCAAGGAATTCTTTTGCACTTCAAGATAGGAATGATCACCCTCTTGTGAATCCACATCAGCTTTCGTTAGGTAACCACATTATTCCTCATAGTCTATTTCCAATTAACATTTCTAGTATCTTCCCTAACCCAGAAATCCAACTTCCTTTGGGATTACAGCAAGTGAGTGATGCAGTATACATTATTTGCTATGTTTACCTAATAGAGTAAGGATTGGAGTCCATTAGATAAAAACTGGCTTTATAACACTGGTCAGAAAGTGGCTACAGACTGTAATTTAATATGCATATCATAGTTCCTAGAGACCCCAGTCCTGACTGAGCCCTCATTGTGCAAGATGCTGTACAAATGAAAGATCAGCACAGAGGTGGCTAGGGGCTTGCCACAGGAAACAGTATTAGGTCCAGTTTTTTGACAAACAAAAAGTCTGCAAACTAAATCTTGTTCAGGTAAAAGTGTTGTTAATGGCAGGCGTTTTGCTGCCATTTTGCTGATGGGACTATTGATTCCAAGCAAGTTACTTGTCCTACTCATTATGAAAATTGTATATTTGTTCACGCAGTTTTTCCATTTAACTGCTTGATTTAGTACTAGTCAAACTTATTTGTAAGCTACTTTTTATTTTACCTAACTTAAAACTACTTTTCTAGACTTTCTTCTTTCCTCACTACTACAGTGCTTATTTTCCTGCTTCTTTTACAAGAGACTTGTTTCCCCTTCATTCTTTCAAATTATTTTGTTTTCTCCCTGTATGTCTTCACATCCTCTCATGACTTCAGCCCGAATGTCAAACTATCATCAACTATCCAAACTCTAATTGGAAAATTCCCTTATCAATCATGTTCAGTCCCAGGGTGGAGCTCCCTCAGCTTCTCTTCTGACCATTTAAGGAGTGGAAGTAGCTTTTTCTATTAGAGCAAGTAAAACTACTGCAGCCCTGCAAAGGTATACCCAAAAAAAAAAAAAATCAGGTAAAAAGGAAGACTGGTAATATTAAAGAATAAATATAAGTGTTAAAAAGAGGATAAGTTGAGAAATGAAAGGAAAGTTGCAAAGAAATGTGTGAAGTGTCTTTGAAAAAGGCCTGAAAGGAAAGAAATTGCAAGGTGGAAAAAAATCTATTGATAATAAACAACTATTATTAAAATTCTAAGTATTTTCTAGAATGGTCACATCAGGAGGAGACAAATTAAGGCAAAAAAAAAAAGAAACAAGGAAATCAGGATCACAAAAGAACAAGTTCTCTAGCTAATTCTCATATCTTAGACAAATTTACATAGCCAGAACAGTCCAGGAATTGCCAATGAGATATGCAACTTAATTTATAGAGTGACCCCACCCCCCAAAGAGTCAAATGCATTACAAACTATGAGCCTGATTCAGTTAAGGCATAGGGAGTGCAAATTGCACCCCCAGGACTGAAGGGGCTGCTGTGGTCTAATAGGGGGATTCACTGTCAGAGAAGGGTAGGTAGTGTTTCCACCCCCAGCTTCCTGAGGGCAGATATGAATTGTAATCTGGACTCCACAGGAATCAAGCCAGCAGTGGTTACCCAGCAGATGCAGTGAGTCAGCATGTACTGTACTACAGACAACTTGGCCATAACCAGTTAAACTAGTGCCTCTATTTTCAGGCTTTTTATGGCCAAGTGCAGGCCCCCTACAATAGGCTGGGTAGACTTTCTGCTAATGGGTTACACCAACACAGGAGAAAGCAGATGTAATTCAGGGCTGAATGAAGTCCTATGTATAATCTCATTCCATTAACCTCTGAAATACATGCATTTCTAGGGTGAATGTAGCAGCTCTTTTGCAGTGAGAGTTCAGGACAGGAAATGAAGAATATACATTGTTGAACTAAAGAGGAAGTTTAGAAAGGTCAGATGTAAGTACATAAAATGGAATATGGGCAGAACACTAAAACACCTCCACTTTTGCAGAAGTTTCACTTCAAAGCAGTGTCCTGGCCACTTGTAATTTAAGCTTCATCAAATCTATGGCTCCTACAGTAGCACAGTGAGCATGCTAGAACATCAGCTCAGTACTAACTCAAATGGAAGAGCACCACTTAACATGACTTCCAATAGGAAGCCATACAATTCTTCTGTTTTAAAAATACTTGCTCAATTCATAGTTTTGGGACATCCGTGTTACGTTATACCTCAGTGAAGGTGTGTGCATGTCATGCAGAATCCTAGAATACAACTAGGTAATATGAGAAAGAGAAAAAAATTTGAAGGTGGCATGTGTTCTTTGTCACTAGGGAAGTTGACATCCAGGGTCTCTTACTTTTGAAGGCTGGGAGTTAAGATGAAGTTGAAGAATCAGTAGGGGCTCAATTCAATAAGTTACTTAAATCACACAGCTTTGACTAAAGGGTGAAAAGGCAGAAATAAGTCTTGTGCCTGAAGAAGTTACTCAGAGCAGGAAGGTCCAGATACCACACAGAGACAGTGTTTTTAAAATCCTGTCATTTTCCCTCCTGTATTTCAGTCCTTTGTTTAATATTGTAATACAATTTGGAGGACAAAGCATTCTTTTGTGTTTAAGTGCCAAGCACTTTGTCAGCACAACTAAAAACAAAGCAGTAACGTAGGTCAGAGGCAAACTTATTAAACTTGTTAGAGCCCAACTCCATCCTGATTTTCAGCCCTCCCTCCTACCAGCAATTTTCTTTTGGTTGTAGCAAATGAGAAAGAGCCTTTATCTGCTATTTTCTAAATATTCTCCCCTTTCCTTCTACATTAGATGGGGGTTTATTTGCATAACAAAGTTGAAGGAGGACCAGTTTTCAAAGAGAGATGGTAGGGCCAAAAACAGGCTGACTATAAAGGCTTCCTGAAGCCAGCAAGTAGTAGTTTGAGCCAGCTGCATGACCAACAGTTTAGCGACCTGATCCAAAGCCCATTGAAAATGGATAGGAATCCTTCAATTGACTTCAATAACCTTGAGATCTGATTCTAGCTGAGGAGGTCACAAAAAGGATCCCTCTGCTGATGAGAGTCAACAGGGAGGGCTGTTGGTCAGGAACACAACATTGGTGCCCTGAAGACAACCACGTGTCCAGTGATAAGTCACTATTTGAGCAAGAAGTTTGCAACCAGTGAGCAGAGTTGAGTTTGAGGCAGTACTTTGGGTAGGGACTATCTTTTTCTTGTGTTTCTACAGCATCTAGCACACTGGGGTCCTAGGTGCTACAGTAATTTGGATAATAATCATAATATTGAAAGGTTAGAAAAGCACCACCTCAGTATTCAGGCTGCCATGGGTCTCTAGGTACTTGGACACCCCCCATCCTAGACTTATCTGAGTGTCAGAAGGCAGCCCAGGGAAGTGGCCTACTAAATAAAGCTCATGAAGGAGCTCTGTCTGCAAGGAAAATCCCAGTCCAGGTAATGGAACTTGAGAGGCTCTTTTGCTTTAAAGGACAATTGCCTTTTAGAAGGGTAGTTGCTGTTCTGAATGGAGAAGGCAGTTGTGAAAGTACTAACCTCTATCTCTTGCTAGCCAACAAGGGCCATGACTAACTATTAGCAAGTAGGTCAAGGAGAACTCGAGCATTTGGAGCAAGCCACAGGCAAGGTTGGCCCATGTCTTAAGTGGGTAGCCCTACAGCTGATTAAGAACACCATTTTTTCCATTTGATCTATTCAGACTCAATGAGGGGCTGGCCAGGAGGAAGGAAAAATCAAAGTCCACTGGGCCCCAGGAAATTAGCAAACCAGAATGATAAGATGGGATTGCACCAGTTCCCGGGATACTATCTGCATTTGGCTGGAGGTCAATGTGAGGTTGCTATTTATATTTTATTTTTTTATTCATCCTGTTGCCTGGCTTTTGATTCTGTATGAATACATGTAAATAAAGAGTACATTAGTTATTTTCTTCTATTTTGAGCAGCTTTATTATTTAATTAGTAGATAGAATAAGTTACCAAAGTAACATTATCAAATAATGCAAAGCAGCAATTTGTTTTCTACAAAGAGAAAATAGTCTTCTACTCCTTTCACTTTCTGGACAAAGCAAGAACATTTTTATTGGTGGCAGGGGGGAAAAAAACCTGTACTTTGACAGGTGAGATCACAGAAGTCAGGATATTACCCATTCATTTCACCTTGTAATCTCCACTTTACTAAATTAACAAATGTAATTTTTTCCTAGAAGTTAACCTCTGGGCCCCTTGCGTTGTGTTCTCTGTACATTTTCAATTTGTACCCTCCGATGTTATCACAATGGACTGTATTAATAGGACCTGATCCTACAAACTACCAGGCACAACATGTACTGCTACAAATGAATATACACCAGGTAAAGTGTTTGCTGGGAAAAGTCCATAATTGTGGCTCCCATTGTCAACAATCTTCATCAAACAATCCTTCTACCCTCCACATAAGAACAGCATAGGAATAAAGAAATAGTGGAGACTTACCTGCTGGAAAAATGCATCTCTTGTTATTTTACATAGTCTGGCAAACCTCTTGTTTCCTCTCCATTTCCTCACCTTCTAATTAGAAGAGGTTTTTTATGTTAAGTGATATTGACTCCATGAAAAGAATTTAAACCCTCTCAATCATGAAAGCAGACGAGCCCTTCCTCTGCTAGAAAATACCAGTGAAATGGTCCCACATGATAAAAGAAAACACATTAAAAGGAGAATTCAACCAGTAAGTGCCAGGAAGGGGTGAAATCTGAAAGTAAAACAAGCCTAACATTTCTAGCGGGAGAAGATTAAACAGTAAGTTTCTAGGAGTTTTAAATACTTTGCAATGGAACTTAGTATGCAATAGGTACCGTTAGAAAAAAGTTAGGTCTTTTTTTGTTACACACATGTATATTACACTGGAGTGGAACACTCAAAAGAGGGCCAGCCACTCACATGACATGACCTCCATTTTAAAAGTCCAGCTTTCCAAATCCACAACATGGTGCTGGAAGAGACTTGGTCGTGGAGGTAAAAGTAAAAACCTGAGGTTACCAATCAACTGGAGACTTTTCTTTGGTCATATGAATAAACTAGTTAACTCTCAAACTGATGTCTCTTGTAGAATTATTGGATTACCATTTCTCCTCCCAAGCACTAATACTGAAAGTTGTGCATGATGCCCTAGGTGTGAGCTTAGTAGACATTTTTACAGCTGCTTCTGATATGCGTTTTTTCCCTGCCATTTATAAATTCCATTGTTCTATGAATTTTCCTATCTGTATGGAACAGTGAACTGAGGGTCTTATTTTCTATCCAGTATCAACAACAGTTCCTTTTCTTGAACAGTTCCTTGGAGCTTGTGACCCTTTAGGCCCTGATTTTGCAAATTGATCTATCTGTACAGGTGCAGAGATCCACCCATGTGGAGCAGCTTGCAGGTTTAGGGCCTTAATGTATAAACCTTTTGCTATTTTCACTACTACTTTCTTCATTACTTTTCTTTTTAAAATGATCAGGAAAGGGGATGGGTTTTGTGCCCTTTTTTGCTTCTTTATGATCTATAACGGGTCTCCAAACTTTAGGAGACGAGGGCCACATTAGATTTTTCTTTAGGAGACGAGGGCCCTGACACTGAGACGGCGGCGGCGTTTGAGCTGCCATCAGCTGCCACTGAAGTGCCGCCGACGCAGCAGCAGCAATTGGTTGGGGTGCTGGACAAATTGAAGCCGCGGGCCGAATCCGGCCTGTGGGCCGTAGTTTGGAGACCCTGATCTATAAAGTAGGCTGAAAGGGTTGGGGGGGTTGGGGGAGAATTTAAGGATTTTTTAAAAAACAATGGAAGACACATTAGTAATTCATATGTCTGCCCTGTTTTTCCTGCAAAATAGTGACAACCAGGTTGACAATCACCACAAATACCAAGAAATACCTGAGAGAGGTTGTCAAGTTCAGTTGACTGTGTAAAACACTGGGGTCTGTCAAAGTTAAATAAATGGTAATAAAAACAGCTCTCTTACTTGTATTTTCCTCCGAGGTATTTCTAACATCCTTCTACTCCCTCACTTAAGGACTGAAAATATCACATCTGAGAGACTTAAAACAACAACAAAACTTCACACTGATCTTGGTAAAGTAAAACACTAACGGAATTTAAAAAACCTAGCCAACCTCAGGCCTTCTGTGTGCATCGTTTATTAAAATAATACAATAAAAACACAACCTCTCACCTATCATTTCTCAAGATCACCATTGACTATGTTGCTCATGCTACGTCTCAGACCATGCGCCAGTTTACTCCCAAGTAATTTTAAAGGTCCTATTTCAGCATTATTCACCAGCCTTCCCAGTATATCACTCTCCAACGTCTGTACTTTCTGCATGTGTCCTTCTATTCCTAAAAATTAATAGGCGTTAGAACAATTCTGTATTATTTTCTAAAAATATTTTTCAATGTCTTGAGGGCCAGGTAATATCTAGATTATTAAAGTGCTACTTTGTTTTCATAAACCTAAAAATCCCTCCAAAACTACAACGTTCTTCCTAGGACTATGATGTCAGTTAATTGCAAATTAAGGGTGACATCCTGGTCCAATTGACTTCTATGGCAGAACTCCCAGAGACTTCAATGGGGACAGGATTTCATCTCAGAACCCAGATCCCACAAACACTTTTGCACATGCTGAACTCTACTCATGCAAGTATCCCATCAAAGTCAATGGGACTACTTGAGTGTTTAAAGTTAAGCATTGGCATGAATGTTTGCAGGATCACGACACATTTTCAATACATTCTTTATTCCATAATTCTAAAGTCTGATTTTCAATAGCATAAATTGCACTTAAGAAGATTGGGAATCCTGCACATAAACTGCCTTGGACAAAATTTGACCCTTAACATTGGGTATGTTTCCCTAGAATGGTTTAATCTATCTATGGGCATAGTTGGGGAGAGGTGGGGCAGGTGTTGCTCCCCCAAACTGCAAGAATTTTCCCTCCCCCAACAAGCCCGATTAGCCTGAATGGAACTGCCCCCTCCAAATATTGAAGTCAAACTACACCTGTGAATCTATCCTTTCCTCCTCTCCCTCCCTCCTCCCCCCCTCCCCCCAAAAAGAAGTTAGTGCTCTTTATTTTTTATGCACATACTACAAGTTTTTTTTCTGTCAGATTTCTGGTCTATAACTGTCTGATTCAGAATATGGCAGGTTTGTTTGTTTTTTAAAGGGAGGAGAAAAATCTATCCCTGAAATCAGCAACCTTTTCAAAGCCTTATCCTACAATATGCTAAGAATGGGTGAAGCCTGGCTGGACTTTTGAGATCCTGTTCTTAAATAATTCCTGATTTCTCATACCTGATGAGCTGAAACTCAAGATGGCAGGAATGACAAAAGTTCTATCAAAATCAGCCACAGTTGCAGGAAATTTAGAGGTCTGGGATGTTCTCACCATATCCTAACTGATGATTAGCCAGTGGTCTAGAGGAAGGGCGGGGGGAGGGGAATTCCAAGATCCCTGTTTCCCAGGGAATGCGGGCAATTCTTTCTTATTCTCAAGTCTCGCAATTAGTTTAATATTGTTTATGTTAGCAAGACTCACTGTAGTTAAACATCTAATCCCATTTGTAATCTGGCATATTATTCATGTCCAAGGGCCCTATCATCCTCTGCAAGAGAGATTCCTACACAGCAATGTACAATTGTGCCCACTCTTAGTTTCCTATGATTTTTTCCATGCAGAGTTTGGTTTGCCCATATAGAAGATGTAGCAGAAGAGGAACAGCTCAGACTCTCTGGGATGGACTCAGCCCTTAGAATGCTGCAGGTGTTACAGCAGGGTGGAGTGGGTAACCCAGCCTCCCCACCCCTGGGCTCCAGCAAGAAGTCCTCCATAAGGTCATCATACACTCAGTGACCTTCCCCTCAACCCCCAGCCCTAGGAACGGACAGAGGAGCAGGTCAGACTCCCAGAACTGCTACAGCAAGGTATGGGCAGGGATAAAACACCCAGAACATCACCATGCTGGACCTCTACTCCTGTAGGGTGCTATTTGGAGGCTTCTCTGGCCCCTCCCATGCTTCTAAGCTCTAAGATTTAGAGGATGTCCCATTCTTCAGGGGGCAGCATGTGTTCCTGGGCACCAGTACTCTGCTGAGCTATCAGAAGCGACTCCTCCCAGAGAGATGTGGTAGTCATGCACTTTTAGAACCTGGGAGTGAGGCAGTCTCCTGCCTTGGATGGCAGCTCTAAAGGTACCAGTGCTATCAAGGGATGGAAATTCTTTGAGGAGATGGGCATTTGGGAGTGGGAGTGTGGGACTTTAAGGATGGGAGTGTTTGAGTAACTTCAGTTATAGCACATTGTCACTGTATTTGAGTTGCTCTCTGGGAACTGAGGTCTGTTTATTTTAGTGCATTTTCTGAAAGTTGTCAAGGGTTCCCAGGATGGCTGCTCTTTTATTACAGCTTGTGTTAACCTACATAAAAGACACTAGCCTACTTCTTTGTCATGAGGTTCCAACACAGGCCAGAACTCATAGGTGCTTTTCAGCTCCAGTTAGGAGTGTGTCCCTCTATGATGTTCTCTGTTCTACCTGGGATTCCAGAAGGGAAACTGAGAAATGCACAATCAAGACTGCATACTGTAAAACTTAAATTTCCAAGTACACAGTCCCGCCCAACACATACTTTAATGCTTGCTTTTTGTTATATCCATTTCTTTCCTCTTCTTGAGTCAGGGCACGTTTGATGGGATGACTGATTTTGTTTAGTTAATTTCTGCAGGTTTGCTTTGCCATCAAGTGCTTACAGGATGGAGGAACTGTCTTAACTATTGCACTTCAATATTCACAGTCTCTACTGGATGGCTCTGCCTTTTTTCCCCCTTTGCTATCCACAGTAACTTCTCTTTCATCTACAACTATCGTCTACACTGTACACTTCAGATCCTCCTTTGCTTGTCATGCTTACCTCTCTAAGAATCTCATCCAGGAACTTTTTATTCTTCTTAACGTCGTGTAGCGAGGAAAGTTGGCTCTCAAGATCAGCAATCTTGTTCCTAGCTGCTCAGGAAATAAATGCACATATACTCCCTTGGATGCCAGCCCCATATCTACCACTCCTCTGATTCACAGTCCTTCATACCCTGCACAAAAGAAAGAAATAATGAAAGAAATTGGCAGCCAAATCCCACTATTTCTTCCTACTTCTGAAAAGATTAACTATAAGAAAAAGAGAAGTGTCCATTTTTGACAGTGCAACAGAAGTTAAGTACTGTGTGGCATTATTACCCCTCTTGCTGTTATACATATATGATGTTAGTGTGAGATGCTTTTATGAATTTTTGATTGTTTTTCTTTAATCTTTTGTTGCTGAGAGAATAATAATGATCTGGCATGAATAGGAATCTCCATGTCTCTAAGCAATGACATTAAGTTACAATCTTCTAAATCAGCTACATTTTGTAGTGTTATGGAAAAATAAATATCCATCCTTTCCCACATATTGCAGCTGTCTTTCCCTGGTTTTTAAAACCGGTCTAAAATAAATTAGAAGAGTAGGTCTCTTTTTCCACTCTGCCATTCAACAGTTAAGGGTATAAGAAATTATAATCAATGCTCTTGTTGAATAGTAGATATATAATTTAACAAATGAACTTTCATTTTAACCCATTTTAGGTTAAATACTACCATAAAACCATAGATATTTAGCAGCATTACATTTTTTTAGTGACACTAAGGTTAGTCACTGGAGCCATTATATTCTCAGATAAATAATAATCACTCTAGTATTATTACTAGAAAGACAAATGCGCATAATAAAATTAGTCAATTAAATCTGCAAGTTAATTTTATGCAGAAGGGGACAATGCATTTTCTGAAGTGCTGGTTTCTTCCAAGGAACTAAGGCCCCAGGTCAGTGGGACCTCAGCATGGACTTAAAAGTTAAACACATGCTTAAGTGCTCTCCTGAATTTGGGTCTAACGCCTTATGATTCTCTAGTCTGCTATAGTGTAGTCAATAGTGAAGCAGGCAATGCTAGATCACTTCATACAAGTAAAGAGATTAATCACTTATTTGCAAGAAATGAAAAAGCAGCACTCAGAAGTGGCTTTCAAAAAGTCAGATATAAAACCATTTCTTGGGTTTCTAAATGTCCCACGAAACCTTGTCCGCTGCCTTTTTTGTTGATTTTGGGGAAAAGTAACTTACCGTTAAAAATAATTAATGGTACTAGCTGACTTCTGAAAAATCAACTCAGCCAGATATTGCTCTGGACAAATAGAAATCAATAAGAATTAAAAATGTTACTCAAGTATTTCCCACAAGCAGGCCGATGGAGCTGACTGTAGCACTTTGTTTAGCACCAGCCATTCACGCATCAAAAAATTGGAAGCCAGGATGATAATGAGCTAAGTCCTATTCATTTCTTCCATTTTCTCATTGAATCAACTATCATTTGTCCAAATTCAGTTTGGTCATCAGTATAAATACTCAATCAAGAATCACAGAAGACATTTCAATAGACACCCAAAACTCAGTCTAGGCCAGTGTTTCCTAGGGAAAGGTGATGAAACTTGTAGAGCATCTCACATATCCTGTTATAATTTTATATAAAATTGTTTCAGATGTATTGTGTGGAGATACACATCTGAGCACTTCCAATTGCTGAGAACACAGACATCTTCACTGTTGCAACTAACCCTGCTTGAAGACAATTATTTTCATGTTTACAGCTTGCAAGATGAAGTATTCTCATCTCTCATGACATAGACCAACACTTCAGATGCTATGGTAGTTTGAACTCTTAAGTCATTGCTTTGATGACCTAAACACTGCTGGAGATCTGAGCACCTCACACCCATAATGGATTTTATCCTCCAAACACTCACATGAGGTAGGGAGGGTATTATCCCCATTTCACAGATGGGGAACTGAGGCACAGGGAAAGATGAAGGGGCTTGTCTCAGGTCACACCGGAAGTTTTGTGGCAATTGAACCCAGGTCTCTCAAGTCCCAGTCCAGCACTCACTAGAGATCATCCTTCCTGACCCATACAGAAACACCTTAGTTAACACAAGTTAATAGAGGAGTTGTACTTCCATCGTTATTTAGTTATTTATGTTTAATAAAATACATTTTAAAATAAACGTAATACTCTGTTTCACCTTTCAATGAAAGTTTATGCTACATCCCTGGTTAGAGGGCCTACACTAAATAAAGAAATAAAAAATGGTAAGGCATGGAATTAACTCAGAATTAACTCCCTTCAAATTCATTGAGACACACATGCAAATACTAAAAATACACATTAGTAAACCAGTTGTATCATCAGTGATGGCTTTTACCTAAAGGTCTTTTACCCAGATATTTTCTTTTTGTGGGTAAATTCTTTTTTTAAAATACAGCCTAAATATGGGGCCTATTTCAAACTGCCTCTGTCCCTTTACAGTTTTAGGGAAACATTTTCCCTTCTTGTTGGAGATTTTTTACATTACCACACTTTCACCATTTGAAATGTAATGCAACTGTGAGGGCAGTATAAAATGCATTTTGCATTCTCTTCAAAGGAAAAATGAAGAGGCCCAGGTCAATGATGGGATTCCCTATGTTAGCATTGACAGAACCCAAAGATTTAAGAGCAATTTCATGTATTTGCATTCTGTGTTGCTCAGAAAAAGAGCTATAAGGAAAAGTTGATTGAGAAGCCCGTGCCCACCAATAGAGTGGTTTTGAGTCTACTGGGGACTGAACATCAGTGGTCGAGGGCTGATTAAGCTTGCAAAATCCACCATCCCAATTTTTTTCATTTTTAGCCTAATATCATTATCCACTGTATTTATAGAGTGCTTATCACTTTAGTGGCTAGATGATGTGATACTCTATAACATGGAGTATTAAATAATAGCCTTTTGGGGCTATTTTGATAATGAATGGTGGTGCCCTGGAAGTAGATGCAGATTATTTTGACGTTCTTTTTCCTCTTTTTGGGGGGGTTTGTGCAGTACTTTAAAAAACTTGTTTAAACCCCACCTTTGCAGTATGAGTAACTGTTTCCTTGTGGGATAGTGCTTTGCTCTCAATCATCTCCTTATGGTTTTCAATTCTAGCCACCCGCCCATCTAAGTTGTTAATTCTCTCTGACATTTTCCTGCATCTTTCGTCAACAGAAGAAAGAGGACATTGAAGCATATCGTGCAGAGTCTCAAGCAGTTCCCGAATTGATCCATCATGGCTTAGGCTGCTAAGAGGGCAACACACCTCAGAGACAGAACACGACAGAATTTGTTGGAGTCTTTGGGCCAGCAGCATGCTGCTTGAAAAGTCTTTTTCTTTCAGACATGTTCTTGCCTTCATTACCAAATATAGAACCTATTCTTTCAACAGATACTACTTTCCCCACATGAGGTATCAAACTGTGGAAAAAGGTAATGCTGAAAAAATACCTAAGATACGCTGTCAAATATGGTACACGAGTAGATCACAAGCTCCGCTAGAGCCTGATCCTGCAATCACATGAACAACAGTAACTTTACTCATCCGAGTAGTCCCACTGACTTCAATGGCATTCCTCATATGAATGGAGTTACTCTCATATGTACATGGTTACAGGATTGGGCCCTTAGCATAATGGCTCTTCATGGCAAGGACTCTTTTTGCGCATTCGGTGTAGCAGCACCAAGCACAGCAGACATTTAAAGATGTACAAGCATTTACGTGTAAAATTAGTGAAAATACATTAGATGGAATTATTTGTAATAACAAAGTCTAATTAGTAACAAACAAAGATTTAAAAATCCCCATCACCTACGGTGCATTTGGTCCTCCCATAAACTACTCACACAACTGCCAGTAGCTGTCATGGAACCTCCTTGTTTCTATACTGTAAGGCAGCGGCTCTCAACCTTTCCAGACTACTGTACCCCTTTCAGGAGTCTGATTTATCTTGCGTACCCCCAAGTTTCACCTCACTTAAAAGCCACTTGCTTACAAAATCAGACATAAAAATACAAAAGTATCAAAGCACACTATTACTGACAAATTGCTTTCTCATTTTTACCATATAATTATAAAAAAAATCAAGTGGAATATAAATATTGTACTTACATTTCAGTGCATAGTATATAGAACAGCATAAACAAGTCATTGGCTGTATGAAATTTTAGTTTGTACTGACTTCGCTAGTGCTTTTTAGGTAGCCTGTTGTAAAACTAAGCAAATATCTAGATGAGTTGATGTACCCCATGGAATACTTCTGCGCACCTCCAGGGATACATGTACTCTTGGTTGAGAACCACTGCTGTAGGAAAACAGAATCACAGTCTCTTCTCCCACATGAGCGCCAAACATTCTGCACTGTCACAAAGCAGCCTCTCTTTCTATTTCCTTTCGGTGTTGTTTGTCTCTAACTCCTGTTACAGCACCAAGCCACTTTAGGAGTGTTAGTAGGTTATCAGTACATTCCTTGGGCAAGTACATTGTGACATAGCTTAGAACTTTCAGAGGATGGCATATTAGCTTTTAAATTTAAGATGAAACTATTGTATACAAACAATTTTGGGAGTGTTCATGTAATGCAGGCCTGCACAACATGCGGCCCGGGGGCCGCATGCGGCCCACGTGGGCTCACTGTGCAGCCCGCGGGGGGGGTGGGGTGAGTAGGCAAGCGGCGGGGTGGGGCAAGCCAACGGCCGGCTGGCGGGTGGGCAAGCTGGTGAAGAGGCCAGTGAGGAGTGAGGGTGAGCCAGCGGCAGGGGGAGGGGGCAGCGGCAGAAGGTAAGAGGCCAGCAGCAGGCAGGCGAGCTGACGGCAAATCTCCCAGATTCAAAATCTGGGACTGTGTCCATTGGTCCTTTTTGCTGCTTGTCTCTGGGCTGGGGGTTGTCCCAATGCTGTAAAGAGGGTGTTCCCAAAGGAAGGTGCTTGCTTCTAACCCCCGAGGCCGTCAGTATGTCTGCTCTTCTCTAGTCAGCCCACTTGGTCTGGTTCCCATCCCCTCTCCAAGGGTTGCAGCTGTCTGGAGGTGCCTGCCTTCCACGCCTTCCTCATTCACACCTCCGGGTGGGGCTGAGCGGGGAGGGGTCGGGTCCTATTTTACTGCTGTGATCTGGTCACCCTATGCGCGCTGTTTCTTTCCCCCTCTACAGGCGTCCACACCCCAGCGCTGGGGAAGGAGGGGTTGTTTCCACTGGGTGGGCGGCACTGGGGGGTAGGGGGGTGTTTCTGCAGGGCCGGGGGGTTTCGGCCCTCAGCTGTTTTCTTTGGAGTAATATGGCCCTCGCCGCTTTACGAGTTGTGCAGGCCTGATGTAATTTATCCTTCCACCATGAAAAATATTTCCTAGGAAAAGGATCAGAAGAGTAGGGAAAAAGTGAAATTCTCACTCATTCTGATAAGATTTCCTGAATTGTTAAGATCCCTTTCCCTCCTTCTGTGCCGTAGAAACCAGGCTACCTTTTTAGCAGCATTTTGTGCCCCAAAAGCCATATCAATATCATTTTTTATTATAAAAAATAAATAAATCAACAGTTCCCAGTTTAGTCCTTACCCTAGACGCTCAGTTTAGACTGCTGGAGGCCCACGGACTGTCACTGAAAGGGAGCAGAGAGCTTAAAATTGTCATTTTCTCTTTTGGCCCTTCCCTGTCAGTCTCACTGCTTCTCTTCACATCTTTCCCACAGACTCCCTTTAAAATAGGAACAAACAGTAAACCCGCTCCTCTCCCCAGCCATTTGGTGTAATGGCCATACGGATTCACGTCCATTTCAGTGATGATGTTCCAGCTGTGCACCATTAGGAATCGGGAGCCCAGCTATGACACCATCAAAAAGGCTCAATAAAGTAGCGGCTTTAGGCAACTGGAACCCACAACCACATTTAATGGTGTTCTCTGCCCTCCCTACATAGGATTTTTCTCTCCTTATATTCTTTACTCTCCCCTTCCATTCTGTGCAGTTTCCCTTTCTCCTTGCTCTTCCTCCTAGTCTTGTGCAGTCTCCACCTGTTATTTTTCTTTTCATGTGTTTCTTTGTGCAGGCAGGAGAGTAGCAAATCGAAATCCCTTAGAATTTTGCTGTTGGTGCTCAGGCCTGATAGTGCTTCAAAATCCACAATTCCAGTCAGTTTCACCTTGCTGCCTCCAGTACATGATGCATTCATGTTAAGGCTCTCCATTCCATAAGAAACAAAGATCTTTGGGGAAAAAATACACTAGTGGCCATAATGTACGAAATGCATGCTTGCATAAACCCATGCATAGTAAAGTCCATATTTTAGCATTGTTCACTTAAATATTAAAAAACAGTTACTAAGAGATTCAATCAGCCCATCTCAAAATTTCTCAGATATACACAGAATAATATTTACCATTATGGTTTTCACCATACCGAAAGAGTAGCCATTTATGATGAGTCATTCAGGCTGAAAGTAAAGCTAAAAGTAAACAACAAAACAAGAATGTGTAAGAGCAAAGTCTACAAAAGTGAGCACTGGGGCACAGAGATCCATTGCCAAAGGGTCCCGTGTTCTTTGCAAACAACTTTCACCTCAGCCCTGACACTCACTACACCAAACATGTCTCTGAGGCTATTTATCCATAAAAAGTAACATATCTACAGAAAGCTCATAACTTATCAAGATTCAGAGTCATTGTGAGATATATGTATGGGTAATTTTTAAGGAATTACATGTTTATATTGAAAATATGCTTTAAGGCAATGATACTCAGACCTCAGTGGTTCAGGAGCCAAATTAGTGATCAACATTATCTAAAAGAGACATAGTAGTGTGAATTCATTGTTTCCTTTATTTTTTATATATAATTATTCTCACAGCAAAATGACTGACCAAGTATTATATTATAAATTACAATTGGTTAATAACACAGTAAAAGCATCTTGATTGGTTAATAATTAAATCACACTATTTTTAATATCATGTGCTGCAAAGAGCCATAGGGGACACATTAAAGAGCCACTTCTGGCTCACAGACCTCAGTCTGAGTATCACTGCTTTAAGGACTTGGTCCCCAGGAGGTAATACGTCTCCATAATGACCCATTCAAGCAAGAGAGAATTGTCAACCTTTCCTAGTCAGCCAGTGAGGTAATGCAAGGTTCTATTGTCTACCCTTGCCACATCCCAGAACAGTCAATGGAAAACCATGAGACACAATTGCAAACTACTGAAACAACGTGGAGATGAAAAGGAACATTACAGCCGGCAGGAGATCGCCCTGGTTAGGAATAAAGACAGTTTCAGTATAACAGAGCATAGGGAAAGACACTCTGGATCCATTCACTGAGGAAACCTCTTGAGGAGCGGGGGCATTTTCAAGTACTTTTGGATTCTGGTTCTTATGAAACCAACCAGCTCTGCAACAGATTGAACTTTGGGAGGAAAACCTGCTATATTAGAGTGGAAAGATAAGTATTGGTAAGTGTAGACCCAAGTTTGCATTTTATAATTTTGTTTTGAGTTGTAACCATTTGGTTCCATCGCTTTCTCTCACTTCTAGTTAAATCTTTATTCTTTCTTAAAGACTGTGATACAGCATGGCCAGAAGGCAGCAGGAGAGTGATCTAGGATGAGGAGAAGCCTTAGTCCCTGTAGATTAATTAAAAGCACCTGAAACCAATTAGAGCACCTGAAGCCAGTCACCTGATAAAATCCCCCTGCTTCAATCAGCCGGAGGAGGAGCTGGAGCAGAGTGGTTTGGTGGTGGAGCAGAGAGCAGTTTGGAGGAGCTGAATCAGAGTGGTTTGGTGGTGGAGCAGAGAGCAGTTTGGAGGAGTGAAGCAGAGTGGATTGGTGGTGGAGCAGAGAGCAGTTCGAAGGAAAGTGGAGGAGAGTTTTGAGAAGTGCTGCAGCGGGCTAAGAAGACCAAGATCCTAGGTAAAGGGACACCTGGCTTGTGCAGAGGGAAGGCAGGAAGCCCCACAAGCTGAAGGTCAGGAGAGGGAAGTAGCCCAGGGGAAAGAATCACTGGTACAAGTGGTTCACCTACTATCATAGGGCCCCTGGGCTGGGACCCGGAGTAGAGGGCAGGCCTGGGTCCCTCCCTCTCCACTCCCCTTCCCTGGGATACTAGTAGGAGAGCTGTTACCCCAGTTCAGGAGCAAGAAATGGCACCCTGAAACCCCCCCACAAGAAGAGAAAGTGCGGGACCCATCATAGTAGTGCCGGCAATTTGCCACACGTGGTGTCAGGGGTGGGATCTCCACACTGGGGACTTAAACCAGGGTTAGCCAAAACAATCCAGTCCTTAAGATGGACGACGTAATCAAGGCCCTAATACAAGCCACCGCGGCCCAGCAGGAGGCTACCCGGGTCCAAGCAACCGCCCAACAGGAGGCGACTAGGGTACAGCAAGAGACTAATCATCTGTTGATGAGTCAGGCTGCCCAGGACCAAGCCCTGCTGCAGGAGCTGGTGAACCAGATGAAGGCCCTTATGGAGCGAAGCCAGAACGGCGATGGGACCCGGACTATACGGGCCAGCCACTGCCTACAGAAAATGACACAGGAGGATGATGTGGAGGCATACCTCCTGGCTTTTGAGAGAGCAGCCCTGCGGGAGGCCTGGCCCTGAGACCAGTGGTCCGGTATCCTTGCCCCGTTCCTGTGTGGGGAGGCCCAGAAGGTATACTACGATATGGCCGCAGAGACTGCAGCAGACTACCCTCAGCTGAAGGCAGAGATCCTGGCCAGATCCGGAGTAACTACAGCATTGCGAGCCCAGAGGTTCCATGAGTGGCAGTATACAGAGGACAAGACACCCAGATCGCAATTGTTTGACCTGATCCACCTGACCCAGAAATGGCTGCGCCCTGAGGCCCTCAGCTCTGAGAAGATGATGGAGCTCCTGGTACTGGACCGGTATATGAGGGGGCTACCACCAGGCCTCCGGGCTTGGGTTGGCCAGAATGACCCCTCCACCTATGATGAGTTGGTCTCCCTCGTGGAAAGACAGCTAGCAGCCCGTGAACTGTTCCAGACCCCAGGGGGTGAAACACGGCAATCCAGGAAGCCGGCCCCAAACCCAAGGTCCCGGACTGCCGAGAACTACAGGAGAACTATAACTGGGAGGAAAGACATTGAGGAATGGCCGGAGTCCAAGAAGGGACCTGGGGGTTTGGGAAGAGAGGGCTGGGGGGGGCCGACCAAATAGCCCCAGGCAGAGGGCGGCAACCGGGATAAGGGGTCGGTGTTACGAGTGTGGGGAATTGGGGCATATAGCAGCCCAATGCCCCAACAGGGAAGAGCCTATGCAGTGCAATCTGGGGGATCCTGGGAAACAATGTGGCCTAATTGGCCTGGTAGGGGTCGCAACAACCCCACATGGGTATACAAGGTCAGTAAAAATGAATGGTATTGTGACCACAGCATTAGTAGATTCTGGGAGTGCTGTCACGCTGGTCTCGGGGAAGTTGGTGGGGCAAGACCAACTAACCCGGGCCAAAACCACAGGGGTAACGTGCGTTCATGGCACAGTAAATTTCTACCCCACAATCCCAGTACGGATTGGGATCCAGGGGAACACTACCAGGGTAACTGCAGGGGTGGTCCCTAGGCTCCCCTACCCGGTCTTAATTGGTAGGGACTTCCCTGGGTTTGAGAACTTACTCCCCCCAGTAGAGCCAAGGGAGGGTAGCAACCCCTGGGCTGAAATCAGGAGGCCAGGAGACAATTCAGGCCAGTGAGGACTCAGAGTCAGTTCCTAGCCCAAGTAGGGGCAACCCAGGGGACGGAGTAGAAATAGGCCCCCTGGAATTAGGTCAGATCGGTACCGCCCGTGAGAATTTCAGGCAGGACCAAGCCAATGACCCGCTATATGCGAATGTGAGGGAGGAGGTAGTGGAAGTAAATGGCGTACCAGTGGAAGGAAAGACCAAAGGCCCGGGGCCGTATTATGTGATCAAACGTGATCTGTTGTACCGAATAGTGCAGATCCGAGGGGAAGAAGTAGAGCAGCTCTTAGTCCCATGGAAACACACAAGGGCAGTACTAGAGCTAGCTCACAGTCATTTATTTGGGGGACATCTAGGAATAGACAAGACACTGGATAGAGTCCTAAGAAGGTTTTATTGGCCAGGAATACGTGCGGAGGTCCAACGCTATTGTGCCTCCTGCCCAGAATGCCAGTTGCATAGCCCTCGACCTCACTTGCGGGCCCCATTAGTACCTTTGCCTATTATTGAAGTCCCGTTCGAAAGGATAGCCATGGACCTTGTGGGCCCGCTGGAAAGATCAGCACGGGGTCACCGAAACGTACTAGTCATCCTTGACTATGCCACACGGTATCCAGAAGCCATTCCTTTAAGAAACCCCACATCCAAGGCAATAGCAAAAGAACTACTCCAGGTTTTTGCCAGAGTGGGCATCCCTAAGGAGATCCTGACTGACCAAGGAACCCTTTTCATGTCGAAATTAATGAAGGACTTATGTACCCTGCTCCACATCCATGCCATAAGGACCTCAGTCTACCATCCTCAAACAGACGGCCTGGTCGGGCAGTTTGACCGCACCCTTAAAGGTATGATCCGGAAGGTGGTAGCACAGGATGGAAAAGACTGGGATACCCTTCTACCATACCTAATGTTTGCAATACGGGAAGTCCCCCAGGCGTCCACCGGTTTCTCTCCCTTTGAGCTACTATACGGAAGCCACCCACGCGGAATATTAGACATCGCCAAGGAGGACTGGGAAGAACAACCCAACCCAGGAAAGAATGTCATTGAGCATGTGACACAGATGAGAGAGCGAATAGCTCGAGTAACCCCTATAGTACGGGAACATTTGGAAAAAGCACAAGAGACCCAGCGGACATATTACAACCGCCAGGCGAAAGTATGGAAATTTCAGCCAGGAGAACGGGTGATGGTGCTAGTGCCGACAGCAGAAAGCAAACTTCTAGCCAGCTGGCATGGGCCGTATGAGATAGTGGAAGCCATTGGGGAAGTGGACTATAAGGTTAGACAACCAGACCGCCGAAGACCAGAGCAGATCTACCATGTAAACTTGCTGAAGCCCTGGCGTGACCGAGAGACGTGCCTGGTCATTCGGATAGCTCCAGACGGACGACCGACAGGGGCAGGTGAGGATATCCCCTGAGTTAGCCCCAGAACAACGAACAGAGGTCATTGATATGATCCAACGGAACCAAGATGTGTTCTGTACACAGCCGGGCCGTACAACACTGGTCCAACATCATATCGTCACCAGGCCCAGAATAAGGGTGACGATAAGACCATACCGGATACCGGAAGCTAAAAGAGAGGAAATTAGGACAGAAGTGAAGAAGATGTTGGAACTTGGGGTTATTGAAGAATCCCACAGCCAGTGGTCCAGTCCTATTGTCTTAGTACCCAAGCCTGACGGCTCCTGGAGGTTTTGTAATGACTTCCGGAAGTTGAATGAAGTATCCCAATTCGATGCCTATCCAATACCACGTGTCGACGAGCTAGTTGATCAGTTAGGCAAGGCCCGATACCTAACCACTCTGGACCTGACTAAAGGATATTGGCAAATTCCCCTGGCCAAGAACGCCAAGGAGAAGACAGCTTTCTCTACACCTGATGGCCTGTTCCAATACACTGTCCTCCCTTTCGGACTCCATGGGGCCCCAGCAACTTTCCAACGACTTATGGATAAATTGTTGCGACCCCATGCCAGGTATGCCGCCGCCTATTTAGACAATATAGTCATCCATAGCCCTGACTGGGAAACGCACCTAGTAAAAGTAGAAGCAGTACTAGACACCCTGAGGAAGGCTGGCCTCACTGCCAACCCTCTCAAGTGCGTGATAGGACTAGCTGAAGCCAGGTACCTTGGGTATGTAGTAGGGAGAGGTTTGGTAAAACCCCAATGGAACAAAGTGGAGGCAATACAAGATTGGCCTCGGCCAATCCGTAAAAAGCAGGTCAGAGCATTTCTCGGGTTAGTAGGGTACTATCGGAGATTCATCCCTCATTTTGCCACAAGAGCAGGGCCATTGACTGACCTGATAAAGGCTCGGGGCCCCGAGATAGTAAAGTGGTCTGATGCAGCAGAAGGGGCATTCGCAGATTTAAGGACAGCCCTTTGCTGCCATCCTGTACTTATAGCCCCAGACTTCAAGAAAGAATTCATTCTACAAACAGATGCCTCGGAGGTAGGGCTAGGAGCCGTCCTTTCGCAGATGGTAGGGGAGGAGGAACACCCGATCCTGTACCTCAGCCGGAAGCTCCTCCCCTGGGAACAAAAGTATGCCGTCGTTGAAAAGGAATGTCTGGCGAATAAATGGGCCATGGAAACTCTCCATTACTACCTACTGGGGCGGCGATTTACCCTGGTGACAGACCATGCCCCGCTCCAGTGGATGCACAGAAACAAGGAGAAGAATGCAAGAGTGACTAGATGGTTCCTATCTCTGCAACCTTTTCATTTCCGAGTACAGCATAGGGCCGGAAGCCAACACGGCAACGCAGATGGCTTGTCACGAAAGCATTGCCTCTCGTCCCAAGTTGCCCAACCCCATGGTGTTGAGCAGGGGGGGAGGATATGTGATACAGCATGGCCAGAAGGCAGCAGGAGAGTTATCTAGGATGAGGAGAAGCCTTATTCCCTGTAGATTAATTAAAAGCACCTGAAACCAATTAGAGCACCTGAAGCCAGTCACCTGATAAAATCCCCCTGCTTCAATCAGCCGGAGGAGGAGCTGGAGCAGAGTGGTTTGGTGGTGGAGCAGAGAGCAGTTCGAAGGAAAGTGGAGAAGAGTTTTGAGAAGTGCTGCAGCGGGCTAAGAAGACCAAGATCCTAGGTAAAGGGACACCTGGCTTGTGCAGAGGGAAGGCAGGAAGCCCCACAAGCTGAAGGTCAGGAGAGGGAAGTAGCCCAGGGGAAAGAATCACTGGTACAAGTGGTTCACCTACTATCATAGGGCCCCTGGGCTGGGACCCGGAGTAGAGGGCGGGCCTGGGTCCCTCCCTCTCCACTCCCCTTCCCTGGGATACTAGTAGGAGAGCTGTTACCCCAGTTCAGGAGCAAGAAATGGCACCCTGAAACCCCCCCCCCACAAGAAGAGAAAGTGCGGGACCCATCATAGTAGTGCCGGCAATTTGCCACAGTACTTTGATAAAACGAAAGTGCTCAGGGCTTTACAGGAGCAGTGGCTTACAAGAAAACTGGTAACCTGGGGTACGCTGCACCTTCGGGTGTAGAGGATCTGCAATTTCTGTGAGAAGCCAGTATCATGGACTAGATATCACAGAGGAACATGCCAAGGGGACTATTATTAATATACAAGGGAAAGTTAGGGCTGGCATAGCCCAGAGGAGAGTGCTTCAGTGGCTGAAAGGCTGGCAGCGACAGGGAGCTGACACCCAGCTATCAC
Source organism: Macrochelys suwanniensis (assembly GCA_033296515.1). Lineage (NCBI taxonomy): Eukaryota > Metazoa > Chordata > Testudines > Chelydridae > Macrochelys > Macrochelys suwanniensis. The sequence goes on from CM065784.1 coordinate 40,086,626, forward strand.
AAGCAAGACTCCCTCTCACCAGAGGCAGAGGTAACACAGGGACTCCCAATCCAGAGATACCCCAAGAACCATCACAGTGTGCATCTCCTATGTAACATATGAATGCTGTATGAACTGTGCCTAACAAAATGGCCACTGATCCTAGAGGCAGGCAGGCTCCTTAGAAATAGAAAGGTAAGATCAAGAAAAAGAGAGTCATAACAATCACATAGCAATACATACGTAGACCAATACCTGCTGGTGTTTTGGGCCATGTGTGTTTTTTCAAGCCAACACTTAAAATCTGCAGGGAGAGGTGGTTATGCTGCTCAGCTGAATAGAGGAAAAAGCGAAGGAGAGGAAGACAAGCAAACCATCACTCTCTTTACAGCTTAAGGATTGAAGATCTCGTTATACTTGTATGAGAAACAGCACTTCAAGCATTACTATGCTAAATGTTTTTCAGACACAGATCCAAGATGCATTCACACACCAAGCTATCTTCTCTGTAACAGCATTTTGCACACATTCATTCTATTATTCCTCTGCTGACACTCTGGTCACATAACTTGAAGGCTGATGAATTAGAAAAACACTGACACTATAATCCTAGAAGTAAAGATGCTGGATCTAGTTAAGGTGAACCTTAACCCTTGCATGAACCAAAAATCCAACGTATCTTCATTTTGCATCTTTGACCCACTAATATTACAGCATGCCTCTCACAAAACTTTGCTATGAACCATTTCTTCCCCTAGTCCTCTGATTAAGATGCCTAGAGGAACAACATACGTTTGTTACAACCAGAGAACAACAGTAGGTCAAAATATCACAGAGATAAAAAAGGAGAATCAAAAATATTTTGACTCATGAAAGTCAAAATTAAAAAATATTTTAAATGGCTTGATTTTAGGCATTAACAGTTATAACAATATTATATTCTACTCAATTGTAAATCACTCCAAAAATAAAACCGGACATCTTTGTTCTGTAGCTACTAGAAAGAGTACATAGTTTGCACTGACAACAATAAAACCACAAGATCTTTAGAATCTTCCCTTTTACCCAGCTGGCAAGCCAAAGTCTCTTCTACCCATTGAAGAATGGTCTTTACCCCACCCCCTTCAAACAGGTTTACAAACAATCACAAAAATGCATTTGAATACTGTGCAGGTATATCTGCTTCAGTAACATATAGTAGTCTGGCAGCAAACATACCTATTTGAAATACTATAGGTCAATCCTAGGCCCCACTCACGTGGCACAAGAGGGATGGAAAGCTGGCAGATCTTCCCAGCTAGGAATTCTCTTTGCATAGAGCAGTGGTTAATTTTTCCATACCATGACCCTGTACAACAGAAAAAAGTTCAAGACCCCTATCTAGCCATAAAGAAAAGGAGGGTGGTGGTCAAAGACACTCCCCTCCCCCCTGGACCTATCTGCAACCCCCTAGGTTGAGAACTCATGGCCAGGGCCAGCTCTAGGCACCAGCAAACCAAGCACGTGCTTGGGGCAGCATTCCAGTCATCCTTTTTTTTTTTTTGCTTGGGGCGGCAAAAGGACTGGGTAAGGACTGGGATACTCGGGTTGGGGGCCGCCCCACAGGGCACATGGAGCTGCCTGCAGGTGCTGCAGGGCAGCCGCCTCCCAGCACCACAGCCGGGGCTGGGCGAAGCGCCCGAGCCACTCAGGGGCTGCGGCAGGGCGGCCACCCGCCCAGGGCGGCCACCCCCCAGGGCTGGGCAAAGCGGCCCGAGCCACCCAGGGTCTGCAGCAGGGTGGACAGGAGCCGCAGCAGCGGGGCAATAGAGGGTACCGGTGCCAGGGGTGCTGCTGTGCGGGGCCTGCGTCCTGTTCTCCGGAGCTCCGCTCCCTCTGGGGCTGTCCTGCCCTGGCTCCTCAGCCCCCTGCCGGGGCGGTCCCCCCAGCTCTGCCCTTCCAGGTCCCGGCCGGTCCTGGAGGCGGGAGCCCCAGCTGGAGGGACCCTGGGCTGAGGTACGGCCCTGGAGCTCCGCTGCTTACTCTGACCCTGCCAGTACCAGACAGGCTGGAGGTGAGGGGGGAGCAGGAAGAGTCAACACTGGTGGGAGGGGAGCCGAGGGCTGGGGCAGCAGGGAGTGCGGGTGGGGAAGGGCACTGGTGGGGGGTGAGAGCCCAGGGCTGGGGCAGAAGGTGGTGCGGGGGGGGGAGCCAACTTTTTTTTTGCTTGGGGCAGCAAAAGACCTAGAGCCGGCCCTGCTCATGGCAGGAGAATCCACACTACCCCCAGCACAGAGATAGTGTCAGGGGCAGGAGGGAGAGTGGCCAGCTCTCAGTCTGCCCTTTCAGGCACACTGGTCCCTTGGGCTCAGAGCTAGCCAGATGAGCCCTGAGGCCCCTCCGCTTCAGATGCACCCAGCACATACCAGGCACAGCTGAGGACTAAGGTCTAGTCTCCCTTGTTTTCTGTTCCCTTCCTTCACTCCACGTTGTTCCATGGTTATGTGCTTGGCTGACTCTTTTCTTCAGTCTCTTATGTAAAAAAATAAGTTATTCATTTCCTCCTTCCACTCAGCTCAAGTTCCCTCCTCTCTCTTCCTTCTCAAATCCCTCCCCACACACAATTATTTCCCCGGTCTCCCCACTCTCTGACTAGCCTCTCTTTGCCTCCCCAGGGCAGGTGAAAGGGACCTATTTCCCCCCCTACATGATTAGAAATGGGTGAATCATCTTAATCTCTCAGGCCTCTTCCTCCAGGGGAAGGCCAACTGGGGTGGGAGCCTGTTTCAGCTCAATGGGGACTATGCTGATCTGCAGGAAGAATTGTGCTGCTTCTGCTGTAACACACCCATGGTCTGCAAATATCTAGTGCTTCCCCTCCTTCACAGTCATTGTGACCTCTTGTTTTCTGTTCCCTTCCTTCACTCTACGTTGTTCTTTATTTTGTTCTTTCTCCAATCCCATCACTGAGAAGGGTTCACCAGAATCCTTCTAGTCTTGATCTGTGCCTCACAGCTGCTGCAGCCACTCAGCGGCTTCATTCCTACTTCCTCTAAACAGGTGTTCATTGGGATGGGTGGAGCTGTCAAATTATAGTTCCAGCTAATTATCAGGGACCCTGGAAGAAACTACTGAAGAAATGCAGTATCTGGCCCAGATCAGATCTGCCAACCAGCTTTCTGTATGGAGGAAAGATCAAGGCTACTCCCCCCCACTCAATAATGTAGCTCCTGCCCACCTACCCCTACCCTGGTGTAGGCTAAGCCCAGACCACGTGCCTGGCTTAGCCTACACTGGGTGGGGGCTGTCTGGGAAGGAACTACACTATGCCTGGCTGGAACATACTTAGAGTCCCATCCCACAGATTGTATATTCAATGGGCAAAGACTGTATCTTCCTCTATACTTGTAAAGTACTTAGCACAGTTTGGGGCACAGCCAGAATAGAAGTAATTAATAATGACAGCTGGTCTCTGAACACAAACTGGGTTTCCCTGGCCAGAGTAGGTAGGGATTTTTTTCTTCCCTGGGAAACAGGCTAACCAAACTGCTATGCATTCCCCTATCTCTACTAGTCTAGAGCATGTTTCTACAATGCTGTTAGAACAGGGTTAATAAAGAACCCCCGCACACCTGCCAGGGGCACACAGCACTACCCATCTTAAACTGTGTGGTTGCTAGCACAGTTACAACCATAATGTTGTGAGAGCAAAAACAGGGGGTGCACTTAGCCTGTCCTTGGTGGTGTGCCCTGCTGGCATGTCTTTGCTCCATCCCAACACTTAGGCTTTCATTCATTAACAAGTTTCTAGCCCCTACAGGTATGATGAAAAGATTCTGAATTTGAGGTGACGCACTACTGTCTTCCAGAGTCTACACCGAAACAAACAAAACCCTCTCTTAGGGTAGGTATCTGCCCAGACCCCCTGCTACGTACTCAGGCAGCTAGCCCAAGCCATCACCTACGCTACCCACCTACCCTGCTATTTTTAACACACTAGCTCCAGCAGAGCTAATGTGGTCTGTCTGTGCAAGCTGGGAATCATACCTCTCAGCTCAAATGTAGACATATCCTTAGGGTGTCAAATGCCCCCCTCTTCACTCAATGATGTATTATTGCTATACCAGATTACTAACTCTAGTCTACAAGAGAAAGTATCTTGTGTTTAAATAAAATGAGATAACACAGTCCCATAAATAAAATAGTTATGTTTAATTGGGATGACTGATCACAGAGATTTATCAGACAACCATCTCAGTAGGTCACAAAGCTGCCAGAACAATATTTGATTCTTTTTTATGTCTTCCAATTTATCAAATTATTTTCCAAAGTTCTTTCATTGTTTTCCCGTTCTGTGTTTTTTCCTCCTTCCCAGCTCTGGCTGGTATTTACAGAAGTTTTACTTCTCCTTTGTCTAACTTTCTTTATTCGATATTTTGTTGCTGTCACTCCTAAAAGCCTTTCCACTGAAAAGCCTTTTCTTTCATTTTGATATATTATATTAGTGAGATAGGCAGGAAAGGATAGAATGCTTGTGTGGGCCTGTAGGTAAGATGTTCCCGCAGACTAATACAGGACAAAGGAGAAGGAAGCTGCAGGACAGAAGACAGAGAGACAAAGGGAAATGGGGGAGGGACCTGTTTTTTAATTGATTTCGGGGGGCTGATTTTGTTAACATTAATATTTCTGATCATTGCTTTTTTATATGAAGGTATGGGAGAATGAGTGGAATATTGTACGGCACAAAGCAGGGCAAGATCAGGTATACCAGGGCAGATTCTGGGGTGAGGTTTATCCATATAGAACTCATATTGGGGGGGAGGTGCATGTGCACCTCACCTTTACACTCCCTCACACTCCTGGTGCTGCCTCTCTGCTGGCGTTGGCCCCCCACATGGAGCTAGACACCCTGAGCACTGTTCTAACTTAGCTACAAAGTCAACAGGTCAAAACCACAGCCAAGGACTGTGTGGACTCATGCCCTCTTTCCTCGAGTCACACTTCCCCTCACCCCCCAATATACAGACAGCAGTGAAGGGGAGTGGCATAAAGGCCTCTAGACCACCAGAATATCACCTTACACTGGCCCGATCCTCTATGGGCCTGTTGAAATGGAAAGTAGTTGCACTGTGTAAGAAAATCTGACCCTGAAATGACACCTTTCCCTGAACTAAGTCACACCCCTCCTTTCTTACTCAAGTGGCACGGACTGTCACTTAAACCAGGTCAGTAGAGCATCCAGCACAACGGGGTCCTAATCTAACTGAACCCTATGGGTGCTGCTATGAGAAAAAACGTAGTTCTTCCCCTAGACAAGAATAAATGATCCTTAAAAATGACCCCAGTTATTAATTTGTCAAGGGGCTATCCCTGGTGCACAAGTCCCAGGAGTCTGAGAACGGTAAGCACCCGGCACACTTTCCACTGTTGTAGTGTCCTGCTGTTTACAACAATGGAAAGAAAATGTGAAATGCAGATAGTGATACAGTCAGAGACGACAGTGAAGTACATTTTATGTACGGGCTGCCTGGTTAGGGTCAATAGACGGAATGGCTATATAGGCTTTCCTAGTAAGTTTTCGATTTGGTTTTGTAGGATCACAGTTGGAGGGCACCCTCCTTTCTCCCTGCTAAAATGGAGTTCTGCTTTAAAAATCATTGGAAAGCACTGCTTTTAGTTATGTCTTTACAAATACATACACATAGAGACAAAGTGGAGATAGGCCCAAACTAGAAGATTCAGATCTCAGCTTCCCCATATATTTCCTTAGACCCAAGAGGTCCTGCCCTAGGACATTCTCTGACCTCCTTCCATCACACATACCTACAGTTGCCTTCTTGTGGAAAAAGACTAGTGGTGGTGGTCTGCTCTGCCCTTTAGTGGGACATCAGCCAGGTCATTGGTCCCCTGTTGAGGTGGGGAGGACCAGACCCTCCCTTCACACACATACTGTATCTAGGAGCAATACACAGAATCATTCTATTGTCACCACCAGCTTTTTAAAATTACTGGTTAAGCGAGAACTCACAGAATGCATCCATTCCCTCAGATAATATGACTCAAAATGGCTTCTACTAATCCTGACCACATAGGGTAAACTCAGCCAGTTAGGAAACCAAAACCAATACAATGTGACCTGAGACCAGAGATAACCAAGCAACCCAGCTTAGAATTAGAAAAATCAATGTGAATGGTGTCCATTTTTGCAGCAAAAAATGTTAATTCAAAAATGTTGTTGAAAGATGTAATAAAACTGCTCCAATTTTGTGACCTCAAAAATAAATAAAGCTAATTTCAATTTTAAAATATTTTGCTCTGAATATTTTGCTCAGCTTTAGCTTACAGATGGGAAAAGCTACTTCAGAAGTGTGAGAAAATTTCCTAATTTCCCTGTACAAATATATCACTAGAGTGGAGCACATAACATTTGCATGAGTTGACTCAAGTTCTTTTAAAGATTTTTAATATAAAATTATTTTAATACTAATCAAATGTAAGAGTGAAATGTGATCTCTTTGTATATAGTAGATATAATAAATTCCCTGCTAGTTTATTGTCACCTACAACTGCATGTTCCTTTTTTCAGAATATTTTCTTTACTTTGTTGCTGTTTGGAAAATAAGACCCTGATTCAAGAAAACACTTAATACATGCTTAACTTTAAGCATGTGCATAAACTTAAGTCCCTTTGACGTCAATGGAACTTAAGCCCCTACTTTCTTAAAGTTAAGCAGGGTGTTGTGCAGAGTAGGAATATTTTCATGAATGAAGGTATAAGGTTTGGCTCTTACACAAAATGAAATCATTGTTAAAATTCCCATTGATTAAAGCTCCAGTCCTGCAAAGATGTATGTATATGTTTAACTTTGCATACTGGGAGTCAACCCACTGAAGTCCATGGGTTGGAATAGTGCAGGAGAAAGTCTTAACTAAAACACTAATCCTGCAACTTCATTTGCTCAGGCAGATTGCTCTGCAGGCAGGATCAGCGCCTAACTGAGGACTGGGTTCCCAATCTTGCAGTCAAATCTACATACCTTATGCAGAGCCCCAACGACATGATTGGGTCATATGGATTTGAGTGTACACCTGCCTTAATCCAAATGTAGAACAAGGGCCTACCTAACTGTACAGGGAAAACAAAAGAGCTGTCAAATGTTCACAAACTGAAGAGACAGAGGAATGGGTTTCTTTTCTCTAATCCCTTTTAGTCATAATAAGGTGTGCCTTTTAACAATGAGTGATTTTTGTCAACAATGTCCCTATAATATAGATAGATTCCATGCATAATCAGAGATTTGCCATCCATAAATATATGGCTAGACAGACAAATTTTAAAAAGCCTTAATTTTCTGAAGCATGGGATGTCAAAATCCTAACCTACGAGTCCCTTCTGTGCAACAAAGCTCTCCTTGTTAAAATTCTGTTCAGGCATGTTTCCTCTCTTCTCTCTTAGGTACCATTCTTTCTATGTACACTACAATAACAACTGTTCCTTTACTCAGGCTGAACACAATAACCAGATCTTTGTAGAGGATAATTAACAGCCAGCAGTGAGTCTTAGCATTTATTCAATGGACTAGGAATGAGTTATGAAAATTCTCTTTACTGGAGAAATAATAGGATCTCATACTGTTCACGTGTTTTGCTTCTCGTGTGATATTGTATTTATAGTTTTCATAATTTAAAATGAGAAATATGCACATAAATGATTGTACATTCATATTGACATAATGATTGCTATATAGATTTGTCTCCTTTTCTGTCACTAATGAAATCCCCAATATATTTGCGTCTGTTTCCGATTCATAGTGTCCATTCTGAGCAGGCATATTGCTGTACTGGTCAATACTAAATGGGACAGAGCCTCAACAGCTGTTTCAGGATATTTGATGTCTGGTCTTTGATTCTGCAGTTGGATCTACGAGGCTTTCACAGATCTAACCGCGGCATTAGAGCCTTAGAGTCTTCAGAACCACAATAAATGGGGAAATTGTTTGGAAATTATATCGTCAACATCATGGTCACCATTAAAAACAATCTCAATGGTTTTCACACAGTAGCCTGTGCATTAGTAATGTTATTTCCTGTTCTAAGTATAGAGGAAGTGAGGCCCAGTGGTTAACATGGTAGCCTGAGATCCCGGAGACCTGAGTTCAATTCCGTACTTGGCTATAACCGTCCTGTGGGACCTAGGGCAAGACACCTAGTTTTTCAACATCTCACTTCTCTACCCATCAAATCAGCATAATAGCATTTTCCTATCCTTCCTGTGAGGATGACTATAGTAAAGACTGTGAGGTGCACAGATACCGTCATAATGGGGGCCATAAAAGAACCTTACATATATAGGAGAATGCTGTAGTGTCTCAGTGTCCATCTGCACAGCAATAAAAAATGCCCTGCAACAGTGAGTCTCAGAGCCTGGGTCAACTCACCTGGGCTTGCAGAGCTAAAAATAGCAATGTAAATGCTCAGCCTGGAACCCAGGCTCCAAGGCCCTTGCCAAGCCTGAGCCCAAACATCCACATGTCTATTTGCAGCCCCACAACCCCAAATCAGTTGACCCAGGCTCTGAGATTCGTTGCCACAAAGTTGGGGGGAGGGAGGAGGACTTTTTGCTATGTAGATGTACACATAGAGATCACCCTGTAGTAATTGCTGCTAAATGCTGATTTTGTTTCACATTGGCCACTATGGGCGGTGGCATTACATACACTATGATTCTATTTATGACAGGCTACCTGCCTGTCCGTGAGCCTCCATTGCCCAACGTTGCTTCCTTCCTCGCTCACCTGTCCCTGTAGAGCTTTAAACTTCTTCTCCCTTCTTCCCCTGCATGGTCCCCATTTCTCTCCTCGGGACCCATCCACCCTGTCTAGAGACAGAGGCAGATTTCTCTCTGTGTGCCGTTGCAATGAGAGCACAGGAGGTCTGGATGTGAATATAAATAAAACGGAATTGTTTTGAAATATATTTCATTCCTAAGCATTGAAAGATGTACTTGTGCTTTTGGTTTCATTATAGAAAATTATTCCATTGCCCTTTCTACAGTTTACCAGCCACATATGTGCACAAGAGAACAACTCACAGTCACAAGTTGGGACCATTTTACAGGGGATCCTAATGGGAAAACATTTTTTTTTGCTATGAAGCTGATAAGCCAGTTAGAGAGCAATTTGACATGAAAAGAAACACTCCTCTCTTCCTGTTGAAACACTGATGACCATTAATAAAAATGTGAGGGAGGGAAAAGCTTTCTGGATAAGTAAGAAAATACTAAGAAGGAATAAAACTTCTTCTCAATATATCACCTCCTTCCCCCAACATCTTACCCATGTATTAAGTCAGTATAGAAAGTCATAGGAGCCAGCTTGAGGAAGTGCATGCTGTCATTGCACAACATAAAATCAACAGCCCCTTCTTCCTGATTTTCAAATAAACCTTGGTACTCTGGTGAGACAGGCTACTGGAATACATGCATCTTGCAGATTTCCACAGAAAATGTATATAGACGTCATTGTTTTCATGATAAAAATGCCTGTGTAGAAACCTCATGAAGAGTTTGCATAAGACCTTGAAACTGCACAAATTACCAGAATCAAAGCCAAGTCAAAAAGGAGGGAGACACTGTTCCACTCAGTGCATTAGTAGGATCATCTCAACTGTGTGAGTAATTGCTACACAGAAAGAGACTTTCACAGACTGTGCTTATAAAAGCTTAAAGAATCCATTTATGAAGCGAGAAGTGAGTGAGCCTACTGAGTATGAGCCCTCCTGACAAGGGATCAGGATAGTGCAAGCAACTCATGCTGTGACACAGACCAATCCCACCTAGAACCAAGCTCCTATAGCAAGCAGGAAGACACTTTAAGACCATGTGAGATTACTTGAAGCATCACAGGAACCTGTCACTGGTAGAAAATGAGATAAATAACAGAATCCAGACATTTTTGATCCATGCAAATGCCTAGTCAGTGCTGGAATGCTGAAACAATATTGCTATTTTTGAGACAGTGCAATCAATGGGGCAGGGCATTCACCTGAGTAATTAGGATGTATTGTGATGTGATTTATTACATTTCTAAATGGCTAGTGCTGTCTCTGCTGCTATTTAGTTTTATGTTATTTGCTAAAGGACAGAAAAAGAGCTTGAGAACACACAAACAGGAAAAAGCCTTTGAATTGGTCTTGGAGCTGTGAAATACCTGGAAAAGCATCCTGGTTATTACTGACATGCAAATGAGCACCCCATGCAGACCACCTTGTTTCAGGATTCCTGTCTCCAAGAGAACCGTGAACAGGTGGCTTTTATACTAGAGCAGGTTCTACCCAGGCCAGGATGCATCCAAGGGTATGTTGTTAACCCCAGCAAACATGTAATGCTATTACTCAAGACACTGAGCTTCATGGCAGTTCTACAGTTGTTTCTATAGTATTAGATTGCACTGTAAGCTAAAAACAACTAAGCAGTGTCAGTGGAGCAAGTCATTCCCAGTGAAAGATCTCTTTCAAAAGCAGTGATCTTAACAGAGGATGGAGAATAAAAACATCCCATTAATAACAGAGTGGCATTCAAGCTGCTTGCAAGTTGTCCTGCAGTACTGGCAGGCAAAGTTCACTGCAGCAGAGAGTCCAATAGTCTGCTGCAGCACAGCAACACTTAAAGGTGACCTACAAAGGAAGTAAAGTTGAGCTTGTGGCCATTTTTGCCTCTTTGAGATATTTAAGGGAAGCCTGACATTTGTCTTTTTAAAATAGTGGCGATAGGCGGGAGGGTTCTGCTTGTATTTTACATTTGAAATTCAAGTCCTGTCTAGCCTAGAAGGATTATTATTATTACTTTTTATTGTTTGTATTAGAATCTAGACTCTATTTGTGTAGCATCTAGGAGCCCCAATCATGGACCAAGACCCCATTTGTTTAGGTGCTGTATAACCACAGACTCTTGATGCTGGACAACTAGTGAAATAATGATATGGTACGAGCCCAGGGAGTGAAAGTTGAGAAGGGACAGTATGTTTAGTCTGACTGTGTAAAACCCTCTGTTTCTTGTTAACATCTATTTAAATTCAACTACCATTTTGGAGAAAAAGACATCGTTGTTAAAGATTCAACAACACTGCTCCCTCAACTAAGCCTGTTGACCTGAATTTATGGGCTAGTTTATTACTGTTCGCCAATGATCAGACCAGAAGATATTTAGGTTCTTGTCCCAATTCAGGCTACAGGGTTAGAGAACACAGAGTTCAAAGTCGTGAGAGGATTCTCGGGTTATGTGTCAAGGACATTTATACTGAGAACAATACCAAATTGTTAAGATCTTTATTAAAATAAATGAAAGAATAATCACAGATATAAAACACAGAGTCACAAAGAAGTAATACAATTCTAAGGCCCCTGGTGGTAACACTGCTATTCGAAAAGACTACTTAAACTAGCATATTCACACCCTTCCCTGAAGACCTGGTAGTAGGAGACAGAGGACCAGTCTTGTCTCTGGCATGCCCAATGAATTCGATGGTCTAGGCTTCCCAAGTTGGTAGGGATCAGGTTCAAGTGTTGAGTAGCTAAGCTATATTGCAAAGTTGAGCCGATAGCTTGATAGAAGATAGGAAAGAGCGACTGCCCTGCATAGTTGTTTGCCGTCTTATAGGGTTGTGGTACTGCCTTAATCAAGGCCCAACCTATTATGCCCAAATCTTATTTCCTCACCCAGATAAATCTCCGGGTAGACTTACTCTATAGGTTAACATATTATGATATATATTCATACTTATTAATATCAATTATCTCATCCCCAAAACCATTACCCTTGGCCTAACTTCTGACTTCCATGTTCTGCGGAGTACCCTGTGGTTACCAGTCTGTTCCAGACCTATGGTAAACATATTCAATTCTTTGTTCAGTTCCCCATTCAGCTCCTCAAAGTCAAAAGGGGTAACTAGTAGGCCATTTATCTATGTCAAAGTTTACAAACACTCATACTAACTTACTCTAGCTAATCGTAAAGGCTACAGGTCTGTAGGTTCCTTTCATTACAGCCAACTATTATAAATAACTATTATGATTAACATATACTGGAATTCAGCATAAACAAAACCCAAGAAAATAATATAATCAAACCAATGAAGAAAACACATTATATAATATAGAGCGAGCTAACAAACTGGCCTTATGGGCTACAGCCTCAGTGCTAACAACATTTATCCTCAGACCCTACAAAGTTCTTTAGGAAAAGCAGAGAACACCAAAGCTGATACTTCTGATATTTCTAAGATTAAAAAAAAAAACAAGCAGCAAAAAAAACCTGTTTTAAATAATCTTCCTTGTTCTCTTTATCCATCATAAAAATAAAAAAAGGCATAAGCCCAATTTTTAAAAAATCCTTTGCAAGTCCCCTTAAAACAGCCAGGTGATCAGATAGAAGAGTTCCATTCCAGTCTTCTTCGTGCCTGTTCAAGTTGTCTAACATTGCCAGACATGCAATAGGAGTATTTAGCAAATTAATTCTACGGTGTGACATAAATATGTTTGTATCCTTTCTGAACCAGTAATTTATAGGGACATGGCAAATATTGCACCTGAAATTAAAATAACACAACTGTTATTTTAATTATTGCTGTCCTTCATTTCTTTCTGGATAGGTGCAGGAAGCATGCTAGGTGAGGGAGGATTGTCTGTAGCTCAGCCAAACTCAATAGACACCGATGGCATTGCACAGAATGGTTCTGTGACTATGAAAAAGGAAACCACAGTTCCTGATAGAATTAATTCTAACTCATTTTGTTAATGTTCTAGTCTTGGTTCAAAATAAGCATTACAAAATGGTCAAGCATTCTTGGTGTGATTGGTCAAAAGCTCACGCGGCTTGGTAATTAACATTACTTACCACAGAGTTTGGAACACCTTTTTATACACAGGAGCTTCATCACAGCTACAAATGAAAACATGGATTAATATACAAAACACGTCAAAATAAGTCAATGGCTTAATAACCAATATTAAGGATTTTCTAAATCCATTTAATAACTCTAAATTATACTGAAATTGTATTGTCTCCGCTAATCAGCACACAGGAATGTTATACAATTACTGACCCATAACAATACACTTATTTCTCAGTTTTGCAAATCTCTGCATGCTGATTGGCTTAGGGTTTTGTTTTTGTGTTGGTATACAGTTACTGTCTCAATAACTACATTATATGTAAATCTCTGTATTCTGGCTAAGGACCATTAGCCAACCATAACACAGGGATTTGCATATATACTGTACAAAATTCATTACTTTCAATAATGTGTGCTTAAGTAAGTCTCTCCACTCATGTGCATATAACAGACACCATTTTACTCCATCCTTTGAATACAGTGCCCTGGATGGTCCCCTTGAGATCTGTATAGGGAGAGGCTTTCCTCCTGGGCACTATCTCCTATCTCTTCCAGAGCCCTCAGAGTCCTTTCTGCTCATCCAGCATCACTGCTAGTGGGGAGAGTGCAGGGTCGGAGGAAATACATACCATCCAGCCCCACAGATACCTCTTGGAGAAGATAATACAGCCCCAGGATGTCTTCTTTTAACCATGTAGCTTTCCCCGATCACCTGAACCAGCCTTGCAACCAGGGAACACTGGAGGCCAGAGCTAGTGCAGAGGCCCTGGCCTCCTGTGGAGCCTTCAGATTTGGGAACAGCCCCTGCAGTTTTTTCCATGGTAGGGGGTAACCAACTCCCACCTCACAAAGGGGACAATGAGGGATGTCCCACAGGGGAGCTTTCCTCCCTCAGAACCACCTCCTATGGGTGGGGTGGGGATGATCTGTACCAATTAAATTAATAACTAAAATTACTCTTGGGCAGTGTCTACAAGAAGCCTAAACTTATATGTCTCACCATAACCAACACCAGCAGCAGTTCCAGCCTAGCCAAGAGGCTGAAGGGAGCCCTAGCATAGCCAAGGCATTGGTGATGTTAGGGTTTTATTATGTAGTTCAAGGTTAGATGACACAAATGGGTAAAATGCCAGCACCTACTAGAGCCTTGTGTATACTAGTGCTCTCACTGTTGCTCCCTTCAGTGGTATCGATACTGACAAAATTTAGAAAGAAAAGGTCTATGGCAGAGATAGAAAGGAAGGATCTCACAATATTTAAATATATTTACTCCTAGCTATCATTTGCATTAATTTATGAGCACATTAATTAGACTTTAACAATTAAAAATCAAACAGACTAGGAAACTTTACAGTTTACTAGCGAGCATACAGAAGTTAGAGATGGAAAAGATGTACTAGAGCATCTTCCTGCAAATGTAGAATTATTCGCTTCTATATGTTTTGTGCAGTATGATTCTAAAAGTTCCAAGCCGTGAGGCTTTCTCCTCTTGCCTAAGGAGAGGTATTCTGCAGCCAAGCACATTTCATTGGTCAGGAAGATTTTGTCATATTCAGCCAATTTTTTTCCTTTCTAATCTCATCTTGCTACCCTGTTGATGCATCCATATCGCATACTAAAGGAATCATCGCTCTCCTTCCTATTTACATCCTTCAAATAGCTGTAGACTCATTGCTCATTTTTTAAGGTATTTAGATGTTTTGCTGCTCAGCAATGCAAGGCCTAAGTTACTTAGGGTATGTTTACACTTTGAGGGGGAGGTGTAAATTCTGGCTCTAGAAGACATAAAAATAGTGTAGCTGTGGTGGTGCGAAAGGTTAGCAGCCCTGAGTAGCCATCCAAGACGCTAGGCTACATTGCCATTTTTAGCATGCTGGCACAGTCAGAGCTAACATGGGTAAGTCTCCTAAAACTAGCAATTACCTCTCTAGCTCAAAGTGTAGAGATACCCTTAAACAGCAAAGTCCCAGGGGACTTAGGTGCTTAAGTACCTCAGTCACTTTTGAAAAATGTGACTTAGCTGGGTTAATCATGTAGGCCTTGCAACGCTGAGTGGAGCAACACATAAGTACCTTTACAAATCTGGGTCATGCTTGCTTAGCCAAGCTATGCATATTTACCTGTGTTAATCTTTCCTTGTAAATAACTCATTCCTGCTCTTAATCATTTTGCTTGACCTTCTCTGTACTCCTTCAGTTTGTCAATGCTGTAACTCACTGGTAATGCAGTACATCAAACTGAAGGGAATGTTCCAGGTACAGTTGCACCAAAGCCCCCTGTTTCATGATGTAATGTATTAAAGCCCTAGCACACTTACAAATTTACGTCTAATCTGTTGTCCACTATCATCCCTAGGTCTTCGTCAGCATTGATGCGTCCCAGGTCTCAATCTCTTATTAATTATCTGCATTCTGGATTATTTTTGCCAGGCATAGGCATTGCTTGTATTTTTCCAAGTTAAATCTAATTGATATTGTCTGTCAATCTTTCTCTTTTGTCAACATCTCTCAATCCATTTGCATTATTTCTCTACTTTCACTAGTGTTCATAACTTATCTCAGTTTAGCATCATCTGTGAATTTGTTAATGTGCTCCATCTCACAGATCATTAATGACAGTGTTAAATAAAACTCATCTGAAATCTGACCCCTCAGGTAATCCACTATATACCTCCCTTCAATGCCATCCATTGTGATTTATTATTACGCTTTGTTGTAACCATTTTTTCACTCCACCTGACAGGGAAGGGGAATAAAGTTTTGTTGTACTGGTGTAAAGAATTAATAACAACCCATAAATTGATTTTGGCTTTTATTTGTAAAATTAAAATTGGCCTGTGACAAACCTTTAAAGTGCATACATAATTTCCTGTTTTATTTTTCTGTTAGTCTCTGACAACTCATGACATTTGATATTTTCATCGCTGAAATTTCTCAAAGTTGTCAGCAGCTTACACTGGAGCCTAATTGCAGTGGCAATAACTGGTCGTTTATTCAATTTATTTTTCAGAAAATAGGCAGCTGGGATCCAACTGTACATTGTTATAGCTTTTAATAAGCATGTCATACTAGCCATTTAAAAAGTTTCCAAAAAGCATGCAGCTATTATATGTTCACTTTCCAGGCTAATATTTAATTGAGTTTTAGCTATTAACATTTGTCAACAGTTCAGCACAGGAGATGTCAATACTATACTATAATGTTGCCTAAAGTAATAGATGCCTTTTTTCTGTATTCTATTCCAATGGCTAGAACTGATTAAAAGACATAGTTTTTAATTCCTTAGTGTCTGGTAACATGATTTTTCTGTTTTGTGTCTGCAAAGCAGCAAACATCGTTAAGATTTTGTGTGTCCCTGCAGGCTGAGAGTTAGTGAAGGCAACTCTGAAATGTACTTCAGTAGAGTGGAAAGGCCATAGGCTCCACCTCATATCAAGAGTCAGTGCAGAGAAAGGGGACACTAGTGCCAATTGCCTTTTCCTACCGATGCCCCATAGTCAAATAGTGATGCTACCATTCCAGCTGCTTTGTTACCCAGCTATTGATTTAGGCTAAAAATAAACAAACATTTAAAAAGCTGTAGCTAAGGCTAGTCTGCTTGGAGCTGGTCTAAACAACATGGTGGTAGAAATGCCAGTGCTAGCACCGGCGGATGTGAAACGGTGCTTAGACCAACAGAATGATAACCACTGAAAATAATCCTCCACGTTGAAAGTTCCTGGTGGAGCTGCACAGACGTGAATTAGAGCTCCTGTTTTTGCCAGTGCTGACTGGGCTCTAGGCACAGAGTAGGTATCGGGTTATATTAAGTAAGGCTGGCAGATCTGGAAATGTTCTTGCCAGCCCAGAAGTATGGGTCTTCTATTGCTCATTATTATGGTCACAGCACTCAGAACTGTGGTAGGCACTTTATATTTGTCAATAGGCAACAGTTCACCACAGACTTGCAGGAGCATGAAGTTCCAGGAGGAAACTAATTCTCTTCTCACTTATGGCTGGGAAATCTGAGTTCCTATTTCTTTCAAACAAAGTTAAATCAGCACAACTAAAGAAGGTACAACCTCTAGTGACTTTACTGCCAAAGAGGATGACACACATTGTTATATACTTTATTATTTATTTGCCATTGCTTGGGGCACTGTCTTAAAATGGTGAAAGTGAATACATCTTTCTTTATTCTTGTGTTTGAATGGAGCTGAAATTGGGTTGGTGGTTTTATATTTAACAAAACAACTTAAACTCCTCCAGTGTCTGCTGTGCTTAAAGATCTATGCTGATCTACATATTAGCAAAGCTCTGGGAATACAGTTTTACTGAGCTGCAGCAGCTGAGTCAGTAGAGGGAGCACAAAGCTACAGAGTGGCTGGTTTGGGGTATGTTTGTTTATTTTTATATAATGAATCCAAAAAGACTTCCCCTCATCACATAATAACAATTTTAAGATGGGGGTCAAATCTTGGTCTTAAAAACCATTGACCAGTCCCCCTAAAAGCTTTCAATTTAAAACAAAACACAGAACTGGCACCTTGCCATGGGACTCTGCAGCTTTTAACTGACCCCACATGTAAAGTCAACCTGGAGAGAGCTGTAAATACTTTAATCCAGCCCTTCAGCCCCCTAGAGGCATGTTTTTCCTGTGAACTGTGGAGCCAAAGTTCTGCTAAAGAAAGCTTTAAATCTGGAACATTAAATACCCTCCCATGTAGTTTGAGAATAAATGTGTTTATTCACCGGGACATAATGAACAGTAAACCAAATGAATAAACCATGGGCAAAATGGGTTTTGTGTTCCATGCCTGAGAATACAAACTTCTGAAGTAGTTTTTAGTTTTAAAGGATTGATAGGCATGAGCTGTCAGGTTCTGCTTGGATCTTGGCTTCCCCACAGTTTGTGGGGTGTTTGGATCAGAATCTTGGACTTCTCTCCCCCAGCTCTGGAAAAGTGCTGTTTAGTATTTCAGATGCGGGGGAGAGGCACATTCAGCACATTTCACATTCAGAAAGCTATTTTAAACAAATATTTGCTCTTGGGTTGATGAGGTTTAATAGGAACTGTATTGATACTTTACATAAAGTTCTTTAAATTTAAAAAATATTGACATAGATATTGAGGGGGGATGTGTCATGTTTTAAATAAATATCAGACATTTGTTATCAGTAAAGATAGTTCAGATGAGTCCAGTAGGAAAAAGCATTGATCTTAATTAACTCTCTACAACATATTGGGAATAAATCCCTCCTGTGCCACAAATATCTCCTTGTTAACATTCCGTAACCATAATACGGTACTAGGCTGCTTTCTAATGCTGTGGAGTGCAGCCGTTTTTGGATGCACTTGGGTTTGCCTGGTGCTTTGCGACCAGCTTCTCACTTACACTAAATTGGGTTTCAGATGAAATCTGGACTAGATTGCACCAAGTTCTACTTCCTCTACTCTACTAACCTCTTCATTATGTGCATTTTTCTTTCCCACAAAATCCTAAAGGAAAAAAGCATGCACAAAAGCATTTGCATTTAAAATATGCTGTTTTAAAAACACTTCAAAAATGGAAGACTTTGAGATTAGAGCCCTTTTCAATTCTTACTGCATAGCGAGAAAATAAAAAATAGTCAATCTATTAATTAGACAATGATACAGGATGCTGTCTTTTCTTCCTGTCATGTAAAACACCAAAACATACTTGTTATCAAAGGTGGCTTCAGGACAAGTGAAAATCTGCCCAGTACTGCTCCCCCTCCATGTATTGCAAAGGGGCTGATTACTTTGATTTATTGACTATTAATGTATGAGGGTTGAAGTATTTTGCAGTGCAGCAAATTCAACTCCCAGAGAAAATACAATATAGATTCAATCTGGAATAAAGAGGGAAAAAAACCAAAGGACATATTTAGTTAAAACAAACGTTGATGTTTTTGATTCAGGAAATAACATGGTTCCTTAAGTTTCAATTCTGTGAAATGTTAAGTGAGAGACTGTTTCCAGCAGAGTGCCCTGATAAAATCTTGAGATTTTGCTAAATTTAAAGATTTCAGTGTTCAATTAATTCTCTGATTAAGAATTCTAGATAGGTGGGTAGTTGAGGGTAAACAGCAGGAATCTTTGTCCTCCTTGTGAATGCTTCTGCTTAGTACTGAAGTTTTAAAAACTAGAAGTAGACAGAGAAGAAAAGACTGGTTTTTTTAGTGTATGTTATATGTCATAAATTAGAACCAGCCCTCCAGATTTTTGCTTGTCAGATTTGCATTCACTAAACAGAAGTTTCCCTTAAAAATAATTTAACATGATTACAGGTCTCCATTTTAAGTTTTCTCACCCCTCACTCAAAAAGTAACTTGCATGAAGAAAAAAAGGGCTTTTCTTCCTTTTTGTTCTTTATTATGTATAAAGAAAGCCCAAAAGATTTTAAATACATTGTTACCTGCTTGTCTTTTTTTTTCTTGGTATACCTGAGCATGTTCAGTCTTCTCTCTCCTGTTTTGCTACAGGACTTCTTGGATGAGCTCCTAAGGGAAACAGAATGAATCCTTAACAAAAAGAGCTTTTGACCTAAGTGTATTGGTGACACAGGTGTTCGCAAACACAAAGACAACATTTTTTTGAACAGTCTGAATAAAAATCACAATTAATGAGGTTCACTTTCTTGGCATCTATGATTTCTACCAATTCTCCAGTCATCTACAGAGTCTGACAGAGTAGGCAAGGCTTACATTTCTATTATCTAAATATGCAGAATGTAAACAAAAAACAACACCCCCCCCACACTCCTTTCTTTATACATCATAGAGAAGCAAATATATATATATATATATAGGGCATACATTTAGTTTTTCTTCCAACACTTGTGAGGATAATTAGTACTTCAGTAGCACTTCTAATCTGTAGATCTCAAAGCGCTTTACAAAAATGGCTATAGGTAATCTGACTTAATATCTTTGATGGATAAAACAGAAAACTTTTCCCTACACCAGTGAAGGTCTGAGTCTTTCACCTCACCAAATTGGATATCTACAAAACCTTGAACAAATGGGCTATCTAAAAATGTACAAAATACCACACTGGAGTAAAGTGGACTGTACTGAGGAGAATTCCAATATACTGCAGATAGTAAAAATTGTCTAACCCCCTGAAGTTTGCTACGCTTGTCTAAAGTACTGTATACTTGATAAGTAAAACCTCCTGCCCCAGAAATCCAAGGGAGGGTGAAAGAACTCACTTGAAGATTTGTCTCTTTGAAAAAGACCTGAGGAAAGAAAAAAGGTCTGTTCCAGGGCTTGTAGAATAAGTGTATTTAGATACTCCTCCTTAAGAAAGGACCCAGATACAAGCAAGGTTTGTGCCATAGTTTAAATCCAGGTTCCCAGAAAAAACTTGCTTACAGAAAGATCAGAAGATTTGAGGATCATTACTGTAGAGGATTTTGAGAAATTATCTCCTAATACACAGTTGAAGATAGAACTAGTTGTGGTCTCTCTCTGGCTTGAACCTCTACAGAAATTTAATGCTGACAAATCAAAAAGGGATATATCCAGAATTCGTAACCCTTGTAAAAATGGGAAATCTGTATCATCTTAATCAAAGGATATGCCACCCTGAGCTGGATCTGTGCCTTGTCCCTTGGCCTCATGTGACTTCTGCGTGCTAAAGGTTAAGGGTTTGTTAAAGAATATCGGTTTTGATTAAGTGTCACATATGGTGTAAAACATCCTCTTTATCATTGGAAGTGAAGGTTGGGGGCCAGACAGGGCCTTTTACTGAGCTTAATATAAATTAGGTGTCTTAGGTAATGGGTGGTTTTCAGACAGGATTGATCTTTCTATGGTCCAGTGAATGTAGGTATGCTTGGTAAGATGTCACAAAAGCAAGTTTTCTGGCACCTATACTAATAGGCTGGTTACCCATTTTGGAGTAGGACTTGAAAAATATAACACAGGAATCCCCCCCCTTTCTAACTTTTTCATTTTCTTGATGTAATGGGCAAAGGTCTATGTATCCTTTACTCCTTTGGTATTTCAGCAGTTGTATTTGCAGTATCACTCAGTGAATCTTAAGCCACTCATCTTTTTAGTCACTTACAGCTCCCTAAACTTGCATGAACTTAAAGATGAAACCATTATGAAGTAGTCTAGGTTACTTACTATTTTTATCAACATACAGCCTTTTTAAAAAAAAGTCTCAAGTACCCCACCACCGCAACCAAACGATTTCTATTCCCCATTAAGTCCTCTCTAGAAACTGAGATTGCACAGAGACCTAGACAGTAGTATAGGGATGCTAAACCGCAACTTTCTCTGCCTCAGAAATCAGAGCAAACATGCATTTACAAAGCCATCAAATGTATCTATTTTCCTCTTTATGAAACAGAATTCCCCCCAGCTCTGTGCATAGCATGACCAAAAGCACAAACCAGTGTGTGTGAGCAAGAGCTTCCAGGTCAGAGACTTGAACCATAGACGCCTGGAAAAGAGGGTGTGTACGGAAGAGACCATCGCTGACAGACCTTTTCAGAAGCGTCCCCCTGAATTTATCAAGATGTGGAAGCAAAAAGACACATGATGAGCTCAAGAGTTCTAAGCTTGGCCTATAAACAATATCCAGAAACCTAAACATGTCTTGCTGGCAATATCCAAAATCTATTATGAATTTAATGACAGTTTTAGGTTTTCACTACATTGTGGCATCCTCACAGATCTTACTTGTAAACAGTGAGTGCTGATATATATATATATATATATATATATATATATATATATATATATATATATATATATATATATATATATATATATATATATATATATATAATGTGGAGGTTTGTTGAGAAACTACTAGGTAACTAAGATACATAAATCTCCTGATTACTCACCATGAAAAACTCTGCAGTTGCCTGTTTGCCTAAATGAGAATACATCATTATAAGCACTGATTTGTAAATGAAGTCTGGGTCAAGTTAGAATATGATTATCACTGTCAAAGATGTAGGCACATGCTTAACTTTAAGCACATGATTAGTTTCATTAAATTCACTGGAATTAATCAGATGATTAGAAGGTAAGTACATAGCAAGTTTTTGCAGGATCAACTGAGTTAGTTTTGTTAGACCTGAAGAGTTAATGCCCTTCTGTTGGCATGACAGACTAATGCCACCCTATCATTATATTTCAGTCTCCTTGGTGCTCATCTTTGCGGACTTGCTCATTATTATAATGATGCAACTTTGTCAAACCGTAGTTATATTTCTTTGTCTCACGGGAGACATTTCAAAACAAACTTGCTTGATAATATTTTTTTCTTACTAATGATGAATGGATATGGACACGTACACCTCATGCCTCAGAATAGCTTTTCAGATGCCACTGCTTATGTTCGCAGGGCAGTTAATGGTGCGAGAGAATGTTTTGCTATTAGTATGTCATCTCTATTATATTAACATATTGCAACAAATGGAAATGAAGGACATTTTCCAAATCTGGGTGCTTAAAGTTAAGCACTAAAAAGCAATTTGATTTTCAGCAGTGCTCAACAGTTGCAGCTCTCATTGACTTCCATGAAAGCCATGGTTACTTAGTGCCTCTGAAAAATCAGACCACTTCTTGAGGTGGCTGAATTTAGATGTAGGTGTGTAACTCTAGGTATCTAGTTTTGAGGATACTGGCTGTAATGGCTCCCCTGGCCCACAGGGATGCTGTGAGGATGAATTCATAATATCTGTAAAGTGAGTTTTCAGATTAAGAGGAGCTGTAGAAGAATTAGGTACCTATTTTAAATAAAACATCTGATCTGGATGATAGCTAAAATGTAAGTATAAATGCTTTTAAAATATAGCTAGCCACACAATTAACATGTGACAGTTTTACAAAGAGAACATTCTACTTTTTAAAAATAGACCCAACAATTTTGGGGCAAGTGTTTCAAGCTTAAATTGCATAATACACATCCAACCCTTTAGAGTGGTTTTCTATATCAATAAATAATCATCTGCTTAATAAGAATGCCTTACGCAGTACACTGAAGCATCCTTCATGCAGGAGGCGCTTAAAGCACTTGGCAGAACTACAGTAAGCGTCACCAAGGAGTGTCATTTTCCTGCAGAAAATAAACATGATCCTGTAGTAACATAGTCTGGGACCTGGAGTAACTGTGAGGCAGTATCAGTTAGGTTGTTCAGGATTTACTGCCTTATTACAGACAGGTGCCAGGCAAGTCCTACAGGATACCTTCAACTCTGCTAGATACAGACTGATACAGTAAGTAGCAGTACCACATACAGTTACCTTGGTGACTCATTGCCCCAGAAGTTAGACACCCCTTGTCAAGATACCTTTACGCTGCCCCTAACAGCGGCAGATGAGATTATAGAACTTACTCCTAATCATTTACCATATTCCCCTTCTCGGAAAAAACTGTTTTTGTGTACACAATGCTCTATCCAAATTTTGTTATCTAAACAAACATACCCACCCAACTTATATTCACTCTGCTTCTGTAGCTAATACCCATTTTAGCTGTTAACAGCTAGAGACCTAATTTTTCACGTGAAGTCCTCGTTTCATATCCCACCCTCAGTGGTGTAGGATCATGGAGGAAATTAACAGAGAATCACCAGGGTTGCTGGCTGCTTTGTTAGATGCCCAGATTCGCTGACCTGGATAAAACCCTAACAGACTTCAGCCTACTTCTGGGACAACTAAGCATGGATCGGCAAACTATTGCAACAATTTTTTAACAATCTGGTCTTCTCTTTCATCTTCTCATTTCCTGTGGGCATTTTTGATGGCTGGTGTGATGCTCAAACCTATTCAGTAGTGAAGATAGGAGAAGCACATGATAGCACATCAGTCACAAATAGCTTTGATGGTCCATGACATGCAGAAATAGATTTAAAGATAGCTATACTTCCAAGGGACAAAAGAGAGCGAGTGTCACCATTCCAGTGAAGTAGATGTTATAGTCCATCACAGTGAAACCGACAATAATCAGTGACCCTCTGACCCATTTCTGGGTCTTTCATATATGAGGTTGCAGCATCCCATAGCTCTCTCATTATACTCCACTGAGCTGTTAGCTCTTTAGGATGATACAAGGTCTGATTCTCATGAATATTAAGATGCTAGTGGGTTTGTTTCATCCACCAAAGTCAAGATACTGGATCATCTAAGACTTTCAAAATAATCAGTCTTCTGACTTTTGAAAGTTAAAAAGCTCTGGAGGGCACAGGTGACATGTTAGAAGAGGGGACTGGCTGGATACTTAGGTTTTCAGATGGATCTCATCTTTGGAGCAGTTGAGTTTGAGCTGGTGGTAGCAGTTCCTCTTCAAGTGGGTTATGACAAAATGGTCAATGGGATACTCAGATTCTTAGGACCTCTGCTTTAGCAACATAGGCATCAAATGACTTTTCCCCTCATGCCTTGGATGGACATTTTAACTGATCAGATGGCCACCCATGTGGCAATTTTTTATTCTCACTGAGAATCAAGGGTATTTCATGGAGATGGAACAGAATTTAAGAGTTGCTGCTTTGTGAGTTAGGGCTTCTTGCCACACAAGAAGGGGCCCTGCATATATGCACTGAGGCTGTTCAAAGAACGTTTATGCTTGAGTTTAGAACACCACTTAAAATTCTAATGGTAGGTACATTGCACAGTTCAAAGTTTTGCAGCAAGTGGTGTGACATGTTGGACCCCCTGGGATGTCACCTGGTGTGCTGGAACACCACTGAGTAAGACTATTCTGCCAGCCTGGGTTCCCTTTCCCTTGTCTTGCTGGGTTAGGCTCCCCAGCCAAGCACACAGGCAGGGCCACACACAGCTGCAGAGAGACAGAGATCTGCTCTGGGAAGGTTCAGCTTAAGGGGCCTGCCACAGAACCCAGATGTCTACCCACCCCTTTGGAGTACAAACCCAACATTATATGAAATTCGCCTCTTCCCTCAATATGGAGGAGGGTGTACACGACTTCTCGCCCCCCAGTTAGAAATCACATCAACTGGGTTACATTGTAAACCAGAAATACATTTATTAACTAACAGGTGTATTTTAAGTAGTTAAAGAGGTAGCTGACAGCAGCGACACTGACTTCCGTCAGTGTCGCTGGGTGCTGACGCCCAGCGTCGGGGGGGGCCCACCCCCGACGCCAGGCCCCGCCCCCAACGCCGGGCAACATTGCGGTGCTCCGCCCCCGATGCCAGGCCCCGCCCCCGACGCCGGGTGATGTCGCGGGGCCCCGCCCCCGATGCCGGGCACCGCCCCCGACGCCGGGTGACATCGCGGGGCCCCGCCCCCGATGCAACGTCGCCCGGTGTCGGGGGCGGGGCCCCGCAACATCGCCCAGTGCTCCGGTAAGCTAGGCCCGGGCCCCGGGGCGGCGGGGAGCTGCCGGGGGGTGCTTATTTTTCCCCGTGGGTGCTCCAGCCCCGGAGCACCCACGGAGTCGGCGCCTATGGCTGACAGAACAAGGCAGATTACTAAGAAAATAAAACAGAGCACGCAAACTAAGCTTAATACACTAAAGAAACAGGTTACATGCAAGTTC
Source organism: Macrochelys suwanniensis (assembly GCA_033296515.1). NCBI lineage: Eukaryota > Metazoa > Chordata > Testudines > Chelydridae > Macrochelys > Macrochelys suwanniensis. Next base: position 40,112,005 of record CM065784.1, read on the forward strand.
TCACCCTAAATATGGTTCTAATAATCTTCACAGGACAGACACCCTTCCAGCCTGGGTTCAGTTCTTTCCTACAGTTCAGTCTTAGTTGTTTCCAGCAGTCATCTTGGGTGGGGTACCAGGGGAGAACTGACCACCAGGATTGCCTCACTCCCCACTCTTAAATAGGATTTGCATAAGGCAGGAGTCCTTTGTTTCCTAGTTTGACCCCCTTTCCCTTCCAGAGAAAAGTTACAAGAAGTTCCATGCAATGTTTTAGTATCAGGTGACAAGACCACCTGACTCTGTAGGGCCCTTGTAGTCATTCTTCACAGGCTGACCCACATGTTCACAGGAAGACTAAGCTCTTTTACAGTCCATCTGACTCTTGCTGATGGGCCATCAGCACTGTCGGGCTTTTTCATTTTCATACCTGAAGTGTTAGCAGGGGGCGTCACGCAAAGTAACAGTTGAAATATAGATACATAGTCAATATTCCTAATTTCAGAGACAGAAATTATACAGGAATAATCACATTCATAAATCATAACCTTTCCAATGATATCTCATATGAGCCATCTTGCATACAGTATATCTCAGTTATGTCATATTCCTATCATACGCATATTTTCATAAAGAATGTGGAATGACACATCACAAGTGGCATCAGAAGTATTTTATTCAGGGGGAAAATGCTAGACCAAGAACTTTCCCCAGGCTGAAAATCTGCATCTCCTGCTACACTTTAATCGTGACAGTTAGGCCATCAAGAAGGTGGGACCCAAATGAAGTTATGGGCAGCCAGCCCTGAGAGATTTCCCACGTGGACTTTATAAATGCAAAAATTCACCCTTAAGCAGTGGCCTTTCTAGGGTTTCTTTGATTTTTGCCATAAAGATGAAAGGGAGATTTTTAGCAAACATAGAAGAGCAGATCAAGAACAAGCTTGCCAAACATTCAGGGACAATTTTTGTAAGGGCGAGTGGAAGTCCTGGTCCCACTCTAGCTACCTATAAGAACCCTGACTAATTAGCCTACATCTGGTTTGGTCTTAGTAATATCTAATTCCTATATATTATTTTTTCTTGATTAGATGGGAGAACAGAGTATACTTAACATGCTGTGTTATCGATCTATTTTTATCATCAAGGTCAAATTGCAAAGAAAGAGCTATTACCCTTCCCCATGTGTACCAGTCACAACCAGCCTGTGTTCTTTAAACACAAGCTCTTTATTAGCAATGGGTTTTTTTGTTTTGTTTTAATATCTCCATTCTCTGCAGAACGTGTAATGTTTTATGCCACTCTTGTGGTGCGCTGTGGTTCGCCTGAGGGGTATTGTGGCAACACATGACAGATGAGCTTGACAGACTGCATTAGAACCAGGTGACTGAACATTAGCTCGAATATATGTGCAGGCATAAGTAAATCTCATTCTTAATCTAAATTGTGTTTGATAAGAACAAAAGCCATGTGCAAATGAATATTTCCATCTTATTTCAAATTCTAGGTTTCAACTACAGTATTAAAGCTATTCCCCAGTGTAATTTACTTGTAATAATATGTCATTATTGCCATTTTACAGTTTTCTCTTAAAGTAGTATAGAAAATGTTTTAAAAAGCACAAATACCAGCAGCACCAATCTCCATTCAGCCTAAGCATCAGTGCTCTCCTTTCAGACAGGCACATCACTGAAAACAATGACAACCCCAATGTGCTAAATGCTCCAGTCGTTAAAGCATTTTGATTCGGGAATAAAAGAGCATTCTTGTAGCTTTTTTGTTTTAGACAATAAATATAAATTAAATATTTTTCCTCTATTCCCAAAATGGCATCTGCTGGAGAAGCCATGGCTGACCACAGCTTGTCAAATGCCTACCTCAAATCAATAAGCCATTTTTAGACTTGAACCTGTCCAGTACAGAGACTTTGCCTGAAACACAGCCTGTATGAGTCTACATTTAATAACAAAATTCTCTTTCCCTTGTAATGTCTTTGTACCCCAGCTAAAGTGACAGCACCTCTACAGCACTGCTAGTATTGGCAAGAAAACCCTGGACAAGGGCCTTCAATAGCAAGGAGGTAGGGGAGAGGAGATAGGCATCAGGATACAACAGTTGTAATTAGATAAAGGTGATTTAAAAACAGAATTTTACCCCCAATGATGTTTCTGCCTCTCAGATATGTCAGGCTGAAATTAATGTGTTAAATATGTCAGCTCACGCGGCTCAGCGAGGACGGATAGTCATGTGCTTAAAGCTCTGGCCTGGAACTTAGGAGATCAGAGCTCATATCCCAGCTGTATCACCCGCTCTCTGGCTGAGCTTAGGCAAATCACTTAATTGATGTTTGTGAGATGCCCAGAACTATGGTGATAGAAGCCATACAAGTAGCTGAGACCCTGGACGCTCCCATGTCAACGCCCTACAAACTGCTGCAGTGGTATCTGGACAGAATGCACCTTGGGAGGTATCATCTGAAAACTACCACCACACAGTCACCAATACCATTGTGAAATGTGTGTGACAATGCTGTGTGAGGATTCTGGATACTCACAGATATTATGCTTTCACGTCTGTGACTAAAAGGTGTTGAAACCAGGCATGTCAGGGGCAGCTGATAAACAGATTTTCTCAAGACAAAGGAAAGACACCAACTAGGTGTGGCCAAATTCAGTGGACCATGCATTTGTATCGGAGGTTGCAGGAAAAGAACATTTATATTGTAAAATTGCATCACACTGGAACACACCAGAGCCACCTTAATCAAGCTGGAGTTGGCCCCCTGGGAGGAGACAGAAGACTGCACCCCAGGGGATCAATTTGACCCTTGAAACAAAGGCAGACTTTGAGATATAAGGACACACACAGAAAGACTTTGGCTTACCCTTCACCTCAGGAGAAAAAGGACTACCAGCACCTTGGACTTGGGGGGGTGGGAGTGGGGTCCTGGCTAAGAGCTAGCCAGCTATTAATGGGGCAGGAAGATTGGTGAGGACTACCTTGAACAAAGACTCTAGCTTGTTGAATGAGGTCTTAGCCATTCAAAAGCGTATCTTTACTTTTGTTTGTAACCATTTCTATCTTTGTTCCTTCTACTCTTCTTCCTGTATCACTTAACCCATGTCGTTTTGTCAATAAACTTGTTTTATTCTTAGTACAAGCCAACACAGTGCTGTGTTTGAAGGGATGAAGATGTTTACGGCTGATTAACTGGGGTAATGTACTGACTCTTTAAAAGAGCAGCAAACTTAATATCTTCTGTGAATGTACAGTCATAGGGGCTGTGCATTGCAGAGAAACATACCTGAGGAGCTCAGGGGCTAGAGAGCACTTATTATAAACTGCAAGGCAAAGTTTGGGCAGGGGGAGCCTTGAGGAGTTTGCAAGTGAGGAAGACAGACTGATGTGGCAGGGAGCTGACAGTCTAATCACCAGCAAAGCTCACTCTTGCTGAGGCAGTTACAGTGGCTCTCAGCTTTGGGTGTTCGCAGCAGGATGTTACAGTAGCTAAACAAGCAGACTGACGTGTGAGTGACAGGCAGAAGCAAGGAAGACAGTAGTGGGGATCTGTTGGGATCTCTCCGGCTGTCTCATACAGGGAGATGAGACAGTGGAAATAGGGTTACCAACTGTGAGGTACAAAAAACTGGGATATGTGGGATGATCCTGAGCTGATAAAACTTGGCAGTTGGGAGCGTGTACTGAGCACCGTGACAGATTTCTCAGGACAGCAACCTCAAAAGAGGGATGATCCTGGGAAAACCTGGGCAGGTGGCAACCCTAAAATGGGAATGAGAAGGAACTTTCCTTTTTTTAAAACCACCTCTCTAGCCACAGAAATGCCTGTTCCTACTGCTCTAGGATTCTGTCTACACATGGAGCTGGATGGGTGATTCCCAGCTAGGAGACAGGCATGTGCTGTTGTCAGGCTAGTGCACTATAGGAGTGTAGCGGCAGCGGGAAGGGCTAGCCCACCCACACTGTAGGTCTGTCCAAGACCTTAGGCACACTTAGGGGAGACTAACTCCTTCAGCTGGTTGTGCTGTAAAGGCTACATTCTATTTTTAGTGCAGTAGCTCAACACGAGACAGCGAAAGTATCGCACCCAGCTCCAAGTGTAGACATACCCTATGAGGGAAAGCCATGTTTGCTGTGGCATAGGTATCAATCCAGTAAAGACTGAGACCTTGTGCACATTCCACCAAGGCTTCCCCTCTCTCTTACTATCCAGGAAGCATCTACAAAATTAATAGAATGGACTTTGGTATTCAGAAGATGTAGGAGACCTCTTCTTCCTGTAGTCACTGAAATGGCACTGCAGAGATCTTGTTTAGCACTTCAGTGGTATTTCTTCCCCCTCCACCACAGTTGGACAGGGGTGGGAAGAAAGTTGATTTTTGGACACCAGGAAGCAGGTGAGGCCTTGGCAGTGGGGAAGGCATACATCTTTTCTTTCCTTCCCACGTGCAGGCAGGAGTGGAGGTGAATTATTTTTTCAGGAAGAAAGAGCAGGGAATTTTTTTCTCCTCATTCCCTGCAGTACTGATTGTCTTAACTAGGGATGGGCCAAACCCCAGATACAAAGACCCTGAAGTTGAGAGAAATTTGAAGCTGTACCTGATCTTGTGTCTCAGGCACTTCTCTGGGGTAAATCAATTTGTAATTTAAACATCTTATTGGTATGTCATCCAACTTGTGATTAAACCTGACCAAAACTGCCAGCTCCTCTTGGGCATGTGGGAAAGGTATTCAGGCTCTCTCTGATTCTTTAGGAATATTTTTCTAAATCCTTTGGTTGCAGCTCCCTTGCTCAGAGTGATAGCCCTGGTTTCAGCCATCCGAATGTCACAGCATGTTTCACTACCAAGTGTCCCTCAAAACTCGAAAGAATCCTTTTAGCCAGCATATGACACAGTGGACAGTTCACCTTTGCTTTTAATTATCACGGTCAAGTTTTCCTTCCTACACTGAAAGAAGTTCCACCTCCTTTTCAGCCACACAGACATCTAGAAACATGGAGGGAGGGTGGGAAGGAATATTATTCAAAGCCTAAGAGGCAGAAACAGCAATCATTGGAATGATTCTAGAATGCACTAGGTTCTCTCTCTAGGTCGGCAGCTTTACACTGGGCAACCACTGTCTGATAATAAATGTGATTTCCATCACTTGTCCAACAACGGTAATTTCATCTCTTAACGTGATCATCTCTGACTCAGTATTGCAGAGTAACCCTTAAACAGGCATTTTGGTCATAATAAATGGCTGGCAGAGCATTAGGAAATACATGGAGACCAAAATGGTGGCTTAAGATGCTCCCTCTTCTTGTAATGGGGGAGAAAAGAACATCTTGCATAAACAGAGAATTGTACTAGTGCCCGTTGTCCCTAGGAATCCCTGTTTAGAGAGGCTCCCCAGGGCTTATGAGACAAGTCACACATGAAGATTTAATTGTCCTGGGGAGAGATTGTGCTACGTGTTGAGCCCCCTCTGCCTTCAGCAGCACTTGAGAGTGTTAGGGCTCCACTTTGCTGCTCTTCTACCTGAGTTAAAATGCAGTTTCAAAAACTGTACCTCAATTAAACTATTCCTGAGAAGACAAATGAGACTTATTGTTAGTAAAGTTAGACTCCTGTAGCCAGTTATTGCACTTTCCCCTTAATTTTCTAGGCATATGTGCTTATGATTGCAGTTCTAAGAGCTGAAATTGTATAATTATTGAAGAGAAAATTATTTTTGCTTGAGAGTATAAGGACAGCTATGAGTCCATGAATGACTCACCCTCAGGCACTCAGATTTAATTTGAGCTATTTATCTCCTTGTACACACCCCAGCAGAAACAATTATACTTAGTAATTTGTTGATCTTATCAAGGCTGTTTGATGTTACTATTGCTACCTCCAATAATACTGTGCTTTGAAACTTAAATAGAATTTATAACCAAAGCCTAATAGTTTGCACATAATTATTATGGTAGGGAAATTTAACTCTTCTAGCTAGTAGTTTTCTCCTGAAGTTTTTAAAGGAGAGCAAATGCAGTTTCCTTTACTGCCTGTTTTGGGTGATGGGTCTCTTCAGCAACAGAACACAGAAAACATCAAAGCAGGTATTAAGCACATTTACAGCTCTCTTATCTTGTTGGTTTCACATGTTGTGAGAGAGCTTTTCCTTTTACTGGAAAGCAAGAATCTGGCAAGTCCAGAAATAACAGGAAGGTAAGGAATTGGGTCCAGTATAGAAGGCAGCTTTGGGTTGAAACTGTACCTGTGATTGCCTCTTCACTAGCCCATTAATGCAGTGGATTCTCCCAGTGCTCTGATGCATTCTTACACTACAGCTGTAATCATGCTACTACATGATTGTCCAGCATGGTGAGGGGTAACCATGCTCTAACACTTTCCGTGTGTAACGCAGGCAGAACAATATTCCAAGTACCCTTTTAGGTGCTGATCGGCTGTTTCATCAACCCAACACTTCTAGAGGGCCTCTTTAAACGGATGAAGTCTCTCAGTATGAATCAAAACTAAACTGATTTATAATAAATTAATAACATTAATTGTTAAACATTTGTGATAAACCCTGGCTGTTTGAAGAGGCTCCCCATTCACTCTTCTCAGGAACCAGTGTCACTCTGATCTCTGGTGTTGCCTTCCAAAGTCCCTGCTATAGGCCCATCATTTCTCTTGGCTTCCTGGGCTGAAGGAGTTTGACCCAGTCTCCCTTCTCAGCTGTCACAGACCCTCTCCCCTAACTCTCCCCAAGTTGCCCCCTAAATGGCCTCACCAAATCCATGAAAGTTAGCTAGTCCCCAGGTTTCAGCCACCTAGGAACTGGCCAGTTACCTAAGGGTTTAGAGGTTAAGTGATTTAACTCACCAGATTGAAGCCTGGGTTCAAATTAGACTTGGATCACAACTGAACATTTTTTTTAGTGGTCTCAGCTGGATGGAGAAATGTTCCAAAATCACATCAGAATCTGCAATAATTGTCAATCTCTGCTCAGGGCTGGAACAGTTGCAGCTGTTGCAAGTCAGGAACGAGCAGCACCTAGCAGCTACCCAAGCTACACCTGGTCCCAGTTAGTGCGAACAGTCCCACTCTTTTAGGAACACTTCATTCATAAAAATTTAGTCAATACAGCATTGTGATTCTTGCATCAGTTCTACTCAGAGAAACAACCCTCAACATACTGCATACCCCTGATTGTACATATTCAGTTATATACAGCCTTGGCTCTTTAAAATTCCTTTTGTTGTGCAGATGTCCCGCCTTGCAGGTGGAATACCACTGAATAACAGAGTTCCTGTAATAAAGGCACTCCCTTTCTACAGGATTGGTGGAATTTTAAAGGGCCAGGAAGGACTACATGTGCTTCTATTCATCCATCCTAAATCTTGAGACTCAATTCCATTCTCATACAGGGAAAAATCTATTTTGTGGCTAACTTGCTATTTCACATGCACTTGCAATAGCAGTAGCTGATTTTGCTATATGGTTTATAAAGTGCTTGTGCACTGAGCACAGAATCAAATGGTTTACATATTGAAAATAAAAGGCAATGGGATTCTGTAGGGAACTATTCTGATGTACCGACATATTGACTCAGCTCTTTTATGAGAGCAGGTGTGCATGTGTAACCAATTTTACAAGCTACAATGTGCTGCAATATGTACCTGCTCTTAAAGATCAGAAATGGATCCTACCTGTAGATAGAAGCCAAGTAACAACTGCTTCTAAGAGAGCCTAAAAACAAAGAATTTACATTAAAACTTTAAAAGCTAAAATAACATTGCTATTTCAATCCCTTACAATACAGTGATGAATGCCACCACTTTGATTTTTCTTTTCAAAGTATCCAGTGGTTTTCCTAGCTTAATTTAAGTGAAATGATAGAATTAGTATAATCAAACATATGTAATTTGGAAAATACTAAGAGTCAAAATGAAAATGGACAATTTAGTTTTAAACAATTACTAATGTTCTAAAAGATGATCTCACTTAATCCAGTACTTGTGGGGAGGAAGGGGAGCCCAGGAGATCATCACAGGAGAATATGACAGAGAGCGAGAATATGCTTGTTTTTAAATTTTACAAATTGTACTTAGCTGTATTCTTATGCTTCTGTTTTACAACAGGATTTTACAGCCTGAGCTTACACATGGGTTGAGTAATGCTCACTATTTAACCACATCTGATAAAGAGGGCAATATATCACCATGGCTGACTTCTACTTACAGAACATTCTGCAGACAACCTTTTTAAAAAGCAGGACTAAGAACATAACCAAACGCTACATTGGAAAAGCACTGCTACAAACTGAAGCTAAAGAGTTCTTTGTCAGCTTGGTGGTGTAGAAGCACGTGGCACATGCTACCACACAGCCCACCCATCTGAATTCCAAACTGGAAGCTCTTGCTGCCTGAGCCAGTAGGGCTGGAGAGTACTTGACAGGAGGCGCTCAGCAGGTGAGGCTTTTGCCCTTGGCAGAAACAGTTGGGCAATCATGACCAGAATTAATATAGTTCTGAAAAGAGCTCAGTTAAGCCATCCCAGCCCCAGTATAGTCATTGTGACAAGATTTCTGTGTAGCGTGAGTGGAGAGGCATGTAAGGAACGAAAAGAAGGCTTTCACCCAGCTACTTTTAACCCAGACTCCCTGATATATAAGCTCATTGATTAACTAGATTCTACTGTCTGGGAAGAGCTCAGACTGTGTACGTGTGGTGAGAGGAGGGAGGTGGATGGGCAATTGTAGCAGATAGGGCCCCAGTCAAGCTGTATAGAATTGAGGAAATGTAATGCTGGAATAGAGAGGAACCATAAAACAGACACACAGTGAAAGAGCAAATAAAGGTGAAATTGAGCAAATATTAAAAAGTGAAATGTTTAATAAAATGTGCAAATAAACACAGGAAAGAAAATATTATGCAATTTATGGGTGTTTTCAGGGTGACCTTTGAGGAAAGGTGAATTGGGTGGCTGCCTGAGGCAGCAGAATTCAGGGAGACTGAATACTAAATTTATATTCTACAACTACAAAAATGCTGAAACCCTGCATTCCAAATAAAATATTCCGGGCCCATATGGATGCTGATCAGCTGAACATACACTGCTACGGGTAATCTGCACTCTAAATGCTGGTACAACTACTTTTCCAAAGCGAACATGTAGACTTTTCAAGAGGAGCTCAGATGCACCTGAATTTGACTTTTTTATGATCACTACATTTATTAGTTTCATATTTTCCACAACTGTGTGTTTCATTTGAACTAACATATTCTGGAAACAACCACTTTACATTTTGCTATACACTCTGGACCAGATCCTGGACCTCATCTCTATCCCCTTTATGCTGCTCTTGGGGACCTGAAAGCTAATCTGAAAGGGCCGGTGGGGATCCCCCAACATTAGGGGAACCCTCAAGAGGCATAAAGCCAGCCTAGCTGACTCTACCACATGCTCCCCCTCACTCTTAGCATAGACAGCCTGGGAGGAAGGGGCTGTAGCCAGAGCACTGCAATTTGGTGATTCCTGGATGGTGAAACATTCCCTGTGGGACTGATTTGAGCCAGTCAGACCCAGGATCAAGGGAGCAGAAAGGTGGCTTGTCATGTTCCCCTGACAATCCAGGTCCTGCATCAAGGTCCGCCAGATACTGGGATCTGGCCTTCTATACTTTTAAGGAATCCATCGAGTCAGTAGTCTGAAGCCTTAAGTTTTAGTGACGTATTTTATGCTTTATCGTGCTTTGAAACATCTCATTTTTGGAGCGCCTCAGAAACAGGAAGTGTCACGCTGGAGAATACCAATTGCTCGGGGATGGTGCTGTCCATACAAGGCAATACCAGGCCTCTTTCTGCTCTGCCTACACTGTTGCAAAACTCAAGGCTCCCTCCTCAATTTTTCAGTTACTGGGGGCAGGTAACAATTTTCTTGTCAGTGCTTGTGTTGTGCTTTAGCCATCAAAGGGTGTCAGGGTTACAGTAACTCAGGTGTTGAAGTAAAGAGAGCACAGCTTCACTTCTTCTGCCAACTGTAATGGGAGAGCTTCCTTCCTTTCTATGAGTTGGGGGAACAGTGCCCCCACAACAGCTCATCTCGCTGGTGTAGCAAGAGCTTTCCCTCCACTTCATTCTATTCTAACCACTGTAGTGACCAGTTTTGTGTGGGTCTCCTGCACTACTGATGGGGCAAATCTGTATGGACTTGAAAGCATTTGTACAGGTGTGTGGGGCATGGTCATATATGGGTCTTGAAGCAATTGAGCAGGTTGGTATGCACAGGTGGTTGGTTGGTCTTAAGTGATGTTTCCTACCACCCAGATTGGGTGGGACTGAGTCAAATTTGTGCATAAAATTATAAGTGTTCACAGCATTACAAGAACAGTTAGATTTTAGGAGTTTACATTTTAGAGCCCTGCAGACTCTCTGTCCTGCTGGAGAAAATGAGGACTGTCTGTGCCCAAATATTTACTGTGGTAGCTGCCAGGCAGCACTGGAGATTGGCGAGTACTGATCACAGGCAGAATTGCCAGATTATGCTTTTTTAAAACAATACTTCTAAAAGATCAATTAAAATTATTAGGTGAACCAGACAAATTATTCAGAGAGAGATGACTTACTTTTCAGTCCAGTTAATAGGTCCAGTTCAGGCCAGTTTGTGTGAGGAAATGTAAAATTTGGGGAGGTACTGGAAATGCTATAATATGTACAGCTGTAACAAAGTTACTGTCAAGTTATGAAGAAATTAAAATGTAATTAAGAAATCCAGTCATATGAAGAAGTCTCCAAATTCTGCAGTTCTGGTTTCTAGCATAATTTCTTCATTTATATGAAGTGATTAAAGGACATAAGAACATTATTCACCTTTGGACTCCACTGCTCCAATAAAGTGACACCCATAGAAACTTCACAGAAAAAAGACAGGACCCTAATTTATTCTGCAGGCCTCAGGCTGGATTTCAAAGTTTGTAGTACTGCAGGAAAGAGTTCATGAGTGGGCTACAAATTGGGGACTGATGTCTCTATATCAAAGCAAGACAGTGGTTCTCTTGGGACACTGACTAGACCTCATCTCCTCAGAGCCTCTCAACTTTTTATTGTGGCTAAATCCCAGCATGACCCCTTACCAATGTTCCCTCTAATTTTTGACAGGCCGTGTGCGCAAAAAATTTTCTTCTGTGCAAATTTTTGACAGGCCATGTGCGCAAAAATTGTCTTCTATACAAATTGTTGTGCTACTGTGCAAATTTTTGTGCGCACAGTGTTTCGCCGTGTGCACGGGGTTTAGAATCTGTGTGAGCGCGCACACGCGCACAGCTTAGAGGGAACAGTGCCCCTTACCCTCCAATGTCACTACCTTGCCTGACTTCCAAGAGAATCAGATTGGTTTAGATTCTTTCTGCTTCACAGATTGTGCTTCCAGTACAGAATTGTGGTCCTAATTTCTTTCAATTATATGGATGCCATCAAAATTATGGTAGTGAGAACAGTGCATTTAGGATGCCAGTATAATTTCTGAGATTAATAAAAGTCCTAGGCTCCCGCTGCCTGCTTCAAAATACCCATTCTCACCTTTCTCCCTCAATAACAAAAGTAAAGCTTTTTAAAAACAAAGGTCATCTGCGTTCCTGTCTCCGCAGTGCTAATTGCAGTTTAGGGAGTGATGCCAATTGTTTTACACTAAGCCACCTTGTGTCACTGATTTCGACCTTTCTCCTACTCCTCCTGAGACACTAATGTGGCTCAAAGGCAGCATTACAGGAGGAGCCCAGCACTGTAGCATTACCACTTCTCCCAATATCTTAAACAGGGAGGCTTGCCTGGATGAGCTGCTTTTCCAAGTTTTTAATAAAATAAATTGGTCAGAGGAAGGCTGGAGCTTTGCCATATCTATGAACCTTGGGAATTATCATTCTCTTCCCTAACACTGCTCATTGGAGCCCCTGCTGTGTGTAAAACCGAACTGAGTTAGGGTTCATTTTAGAAAACAAACAAGGTATCTTAAATTAATTGAATGCATTGTAAGAGCAATTCTAAGTGTTGAAGTGAGTTAATATTTTTAGGTGTATCCCCATTTTAACTTATTCTTCCACAATATCCACAGAAATCTGCTCTTGTTCCTGGTGAAAGGGGTAAGCAAGTAGCTACAGTCCATGTCAGTGGAACTGTCTGACTGACAGAACAGCGTGACCTCTTTCTTCAAGACTATTACATACTCCTCCATTGCCCTAAAACCTTGAACAGAGGACATCTTACATCGGGCACTACTGGGCCAGCCTCTGCAATTTAACAATTTCAAAGCAAGAATTAAATACTCTTTTCAGAATGATTTTAACAAAAAAGCTTCAGCCTCAAAGATAATATGATTTTCCTCCATATATTTTGCTCTCTCTGGTCAAAATCACTTATGCTATATCCTTTTTATTATCCTTACTATCATCTTTCAATGAATGTCCATCTACAAATTCATTAACTTTGAGACAAATCATTGGCATCCTAATCTTCTGGGTCCCATGAAAGACTCACTTTTAAGATACAATTGCAGCTGCCCAACGCTGCCGGTTACTGTATCATACACGTCTTTAAATTCTGTAATCAGCATCCACCAGGTGCCGTATCGCATTCAGCACACCACAGTCAGTCAATACAGACATCCCCAAACACACCAAGGCTGGTTTTGTCAAATGTTTTATTGAGTGTAGACATCTGGAGTACTGTAAAACATGCATTATCTGTAGATTCAAAAAGGAGCAAGCCACATTGTCCTCACTGTCAAACGTGTCAGGCTTGGCATACATGATGGAGATTAATGAAGTATCATGAGAGTAATATGGTTCCTGAAAAGCTTCTACAATTTGGAGTAGGATCTTAATCATTTGAAATGCAAAGCTGTTCACATTTAGTGAACTTGTATGTTCACTGGGGGTGCTATATTTTAATTCAAAACAAACGAGTAATTTCATGGGAGGAGGGGGTGGATTTCCCCCTAGGTATACACTGTATGCTTTCTGTTTTTAGATATTCTGTCTAAATAAAAATTCATATGCTTTTTGAAGTAGCACAGTTTATTGTGAACAATGAGCAACATCTAATATTCATTTCTTCTTGGATTGCTGAGGTGTATTAAATTTAAAGAAGATAATATCTCCATCCTCAACTATGTAATTTCTGCCTTGTCGTCTGTATTTCCCAGCACTCTGTAAATGGAAAAGACAGGAGAAAAACAGGTTGTTACTTTAAAAATAATTTTTTACAAAAAACCCAGATTTAAAAAGATTATATATTTTGTTTAAAATAAAACAGTACCATTATCTCAAATTCAGAGTTTGATTCTTGTAATGACTTCTTAATATGGGCAGAACTGGATTTTACATACCTAGATAACCATAATTTCCTCTCCACTAAACTGATGGTACATAAAATATGATTAGACCAGTATCATGAAGCTTTATTACATGATGTTAATGGTACATTTCTGATGTGTCCGTAAACACCAGCAACTCATTAGAACAAAATGGATAAAACACCATTTTCTTTTAGGTCTTAGGATTTTTATTCCCACCTCCAAAATGTCATCAAGTGTAAATACTAACAATAGCAATCTAAGACTTTACTGCTAGAAAGACAATCAAAAATGGTTTGTATCCTAACTACATGGCTCTCATACTGGTCTGTTGACAACTTCCAGGTGGTCTGCTGAGCTGCTGCTATCAATGAAGAAGCATGCATGGTCAAAACAAAGATCATCCCACCATGTCAGAAAGTTATAATTGGGCATGAAGTACTCTTCAAGCAGAGCTTCCTTCTATGCTTCTGCACAGGACAGGAAGGGCTGAGAAACACAAAATAAAGTCTGTCTTTTTGTTAGGTATTTGTTTGGAGTAAATTTAACTAATCAAATTTACTGGTGACACAAAAGCAAGCCCACGAAAGGACAGAAGTGACCTGCAAGGTGGGCGTCTGAGTTTAGAACAGGGCTGAAAGAGCAGGCTGGAGGCAATGATAAGATATTTGGAACTCAAATGTAAAATTCTACACTTTGGGAGAAAAAAATAGAGAGATACAAAATAGCCGCGGCTGCTACTATACATTGGTACCTCACTGCACTGAAGTGTGTGATAATTTTCTTCTCTCTTCAATGCTATCCTATGTTGGTTTGTTTTCATTAAGGCAAGTATTAAAAGGGCTACAGGAAAGGTGTGGGATCAACACTGTGAGGCTGGGTGTTAAGGAGGTCTACATGAACATTTACTTTTAAGAAGTGATCTACAACATGGAAAATCTTAGACCCACTCCTTTAGCTCAATACTCTTCCTGTTTTGAAGAGTTCTCCTGCAAGGGAAACTGCTTCCATGCAAGATTTGCTGTGCCAATATCTTCAATGACCTATCACAGTGGTGGCATGCTAAGATACCACTGTAGAAAAGCTGTTAACTAATGACCTTAGTTACAGCAGAACAGGTCAGATTAATGGTACATAATTAGGTACTTTTCTGCCACAAAACCCTCCTTTGCAAAACACCACATTTCCCATGTTGGTGTGTAGGACTCTAGAAGCTCAATGATCTTGTAGCTGTCATTCCCAATTTAAATGGGAGGACCCGTGACTTTACCCTCAGGTAAATCTCTCAGATGCAAAAGCCTATACAACAAACACTTAATACTATAGTAATTGACCCTATCCCATATGACACGTCTATTAATACCAAAATAAGAGCTTAAAAACATTGACTTCTTTTTCTGGAAATGTACTTAGAACATACAAGGTTTGCTCTCAAGTAATATTAGTAGATCTTCCCTTTGACGATACTAATAATGCTCTAAGTCAAGAGTAATTAGACTAATTAGCAGCATAAACACTAATAAAACAGTCTGCTGCAAAAATTATCAGCAAGCATAATCTGCATGCACAGGTATGTAAACTTTTTACAGATAAATACATATACTTTTCAACTGGAGAAAGGAGAGATGCATTAGTCACAAATATTTACAGAATAACCTAGTTTACAAAAAGCAGCACCAGTTCATGTTTTCTAGGACACCACTACATTATGTCATAAAGTCGTATAGTCTTCTTCATTAAATACATTTTGACATACTAATATACATTTATGTATTTCTGTTCCTAGTTTACAATTAACGGTGACAGTGTTCCTTTAAATTCTCCAGAGACCATTTAATCCATTTCCATTGCTATCAGAAACACTGGTTGAAAAAATCAATACCCATTTGTGAATCTTGAGTATGTATTAAACAAGACACGTCTAACCAGTTCATTTGCACTTGAAAGCAGCCATCTGTAGAAGCCAGCTTTGCCTAAGCAGATATGATTGCTAATAATGTGATATCCCTGTAGACTACAAAGCCCACACAGAGCTATTCAGTATATAGTTCACAGCATTGGCATTAAATTAGTTATGCTGTACTGGTGTTACACACACACAAAATCAAACTTAAAAATCGATCAACTTGATAACATACAAAGCAAACAACTCCAAATACCACTGTTATTTTAACTGAACCCAAAAGCTCCCACGCTTAATTTTGAAATTTAACAGCAATAAGTTAATTAATATGGTCTACAGCCTGAGACAGTGTTTTTCAATTTATATTTAAAAAGCCTATGTAATATACATTTTTCTAAAAACAAGGATTTCCTTTTACTTGGCTTTTAAAAAGTTTATATAAGCAAATGTAATTATCCGTGCTTTGTTCATTACAAAATCTATTTAATTATGATTTACAGTTGGAGCACAGAAAAAGTCCTAATTTCTGGATTCTTACATTGGGAGAAAACATCTAAATCAAAACTTACCAGAAAAATACTTACTGAAGATCACAATATCTACTAAGGTGACATAGCTCTTATGCAGGATACTCATATTTGTATTTCAGCAACCACTGTTGGTATAATTTGAGTCCCAGGTACGTAAACAAGTTTTCTGACTAAGGAATATTTGATTTATACATACTGTGGTTTAGCTGTACAACTATAAACTCTACTTCCCTTTTCACAAGACAGCTCACATGCCACAATGAACCAATTATACTGGGATTTCCCCCTCCCCCCACACTTCCTGGGGTTCAAACAGACCTATAAAAGCCCTGCTGCTCAGAATCATCTTCCTTAGTGATACTACTGAGAATAAGAGGAATCTGATATCAGTTTTGCGTAGGTTTCAAACTATCAAATAGCAAAAAATGAGGTAGAGCCTTTTAAATTCTTTAACTCATTATAGTAGGAGCCTTCAAATACTGTGGTGGGTTAAATCTAACTAACCTTTTTAAAATCTCAATATTACAAAATACACATCTTAAATTTAGAAATGCAACACTCACCACGTCTATGTGAAATAAAGGGAAATTCTACTTCATTATAATAAAAACAAAAACTGCAAAGACTGAAATAGCATTACAAAAAAATATAGGTCTTCTTACGACATTTATTTGCCATGTATAATTTTACTCAATGTTTAATAACTGCAAATCAGATGTAATTTATCAGAAGTAATAAGGGCACAACTTTGGGCACCCAATCAGTCTCTGCCCTCTAGTGTTGAGAACGCAGATAAAATGCCTCATTCTTCATGAATGTGTACAGCACAAGAAAAAAAATTACAAAGTATCACTACAAGAAAAATGTTTTTCATTTAATTATCTTATAACCTATTCTGTAAATAATAGCCAGAAAACTGTCTACTGTACAGTATAGGCTACATACAATTACTGTGGGCACTATCAAATCTTGATGTCTACTGCATCACAGTATTTACTTCATGAATGGTATCTGCAGTTCGTCCTATACTTAAGATGAGGAATCCTGCAGATTTTTTCATAAAATTAACTGCTGAACATGGCAAATGTTAAAATTTTAATCGTGCCTACTATAGCCTATGATAGGATACTACTAACAAAAAAATTATTATATTTCAGTAATAGAATATTTCCTTAAACGTTTGCATTAGAAATTTGACACACAGTTGTAATGTAATGCCTTCACTGCTGACTTCAAAACAAACTTACTTCTTATTAATAGAGATAGGTAGTGTGTGTGTGTGTGTGTGTGGGGGGGGGGGGAAATAGTCAATTTTCTAAAGAGTCAAAATATTTTTAAATGTTATAAAAATATCACCATGGTCTAAAATATTAAGATTAGATGGTTAATATTATAAACTTATGTGAAACTTTATCAGAACTCTTGCTCGTAATGTTGACATTGGGTCTGTTAGCTGTCATATTTCAGTTACTAAAATTGTCACATCTCTGTTAGTTAAACTACTGTATTTTAATTCTTTTCCAAGTATAAAACGACAGTTCATCTGTGGTCTATTATTAGAGGTAACTGTCAGATTCACTTATCACCAGAGATTTCTTCCCAATGAAAGAAGAGTCTTGAAATGGGAAAATGGTGTGTATGGGGGAGGGGCACAGGAAAAGATGGGGAGCTCACCTTGACAGCTGTTTCCGAACCTTCTTCTTTAAAGTCTTCATATTTCATTACTTCAGCCATAATGAATCCCTTTTCAAAATCTGTGTGAATCTTTCCTGCTGCCTGAGGAGCCTTCGTCCCTTTCTGTCAAAGGAAAGACCAGAAGAAAATTAATTGCATTTAAGAAGATTGATTGCAGGAGAGAGGTTTCGCCTTTCTCATGCTTTCAGGCTCTACCGAAACTTTGTTTCATATCTGTTAAACGTTAGGCACACAACTGGCGAATTCTCAATATTGGGACATATAGATAGATGCCCTTAGCGCAGATAAACCAACTGATATTAAAGAAGGACAGCTTTGTTTTTCCCTAATGGGTATCAACAGCAGTATTGATTTTATAAGCTGTGGTTGTGTTTTGTTGCGAGATTCACTTTGATCTCCAGTTCTTTCCAGAGAAAGTGAGGAAAATAAAGATTTTTAAGTAACTTTTAAAGCTGAATTATCAAAGACTTCAGTTGAGTCCAAATAAATGTTCACCGTCTTTCAATTAGACTACTTCATCTATTCAATAAGTATATTAGGAACCATAAATACATTTTTAAAAATCTCAAACCTGAATAATATATTACATCTTATTCCACGATTATTTTAATAAGTGTAAATACAGAACAATTTTTTTTAAATTGCCATCCAATAATATTCTAATCATAAATAGATAATGAAAATATAAAACTACATATATTCACGCAACCTTCATAAAAGAGAATTTAAATTTATGTAGAAGAATGCATGCTGCCCGTCTTGAATTACAAGGGCATACATTCTGTGCACACACAAGCATGGAAAGAAATTTGAGAAATAATGGTGACCTAAAGGCTGCTTAATAAAGCATGTTAAAGTGCTAAGGAGTCTGACACTGTAAAGCACAGTTTTTACAATAAAAGATATATTGGGTTAATATGGCTACTCACTGATGCTTACCTGACTAAATATCTTAGCACATTAAATCAAGGATACTTACAATCAGTCTTAAGATAAACCAGCTTTCAAATTTTCTAGGAAAGGGCAAACATCTTTCCTACTGGAAATGCTGGAGTTTTGGAAGGTTGTTTTTCAAACAATGGCAAATAATGCTGAGTAGCAATATATCCATGATTTAATGTTATTTTGTGAACCTATATAACGGACCTTGGCTAGGAGTCATCACTTCAAGGGGGATGGAGTGGAGAAAACGTAAAATTAAATTCCCATGAAAAACATATTTAACATCTAAGTTGAAATGCCTAAACATCTATAGTAATATTAAATCAAAATAAAAATTTAACGGAATAAATTACAGTGGTTATTGAAAACAGAAATTATTTTCTTTCAAATGAAATCAAAGCAGCACTGAAATTCATTACATAGCACTAAAATAAATGGAAGCAGCAGATTAAAACTCAATGACACATTCAGTACCTCCAAAAGTTGATATTTTTATAATCTGTAAAATGAAATTTGTAAGTATATGCATTTCAAAATATTTTTTAGTACTAATCTCTATATTATAATGTATTTACATTCAAAAGCAAACCATTACAGCTCAGCTCTTATTGTCCTCAGGGAATAAATTAGTCTATCTCTATGGTTG